>OX411278.1:11261355-13839355 GCA_948146005.1 Nomada fucata | reverse complement strand
CAATGGCAGTTCGAAAACCAGTTTCGCGGGAAAACTACAATGGATACATACTCCAAGAAATATTTACAATTTCATTACCACCGATGTATTTGCGAGCCAATAATATCGAGCGACCATTGATTAAAAATAATGCATTCACGTTGGGATTATTTATCAATTAGCATGAACGTAATCAAACTAAAACCCGTTGTTTTCAACTGGAGGCAATCGAATATCGGTAAAAATAGAAATCTAAAAATGTATTCTCTACGTTCATCAATATTTACTTCTCTCTGTTCTTCCCTTTAATTTGAATACCCTATATATCACTCAGCAACCATAATTCTAAAGATTAAAAAGGAAAGAAAAAAGCTTAGCTGGCAATCACGTGAAAAACACGTCGTTAAAAGTTTGCATTGATGCTTCGATTTCGTTTGTACTCCAATCAACGCTAAGTCGATTTATTAAAAGCAGAATATAAATTCCACGCGTAATTTCGCCAGTAACCCCTTCGATTTCATCGATTACAAGTTCGTTGGAACGCCTACTAAATATATCTAATTACGATCGCAATAGCAGAGGTGAGCGAACACAGTTGCCTTGTTAAAGTTGCTCGAAACGACGTTTACAGTGCGTGTGAAAGCCACGCTTTAGTTGCTCAGAGGTTTGCAAAGCGACAAAGTTACCAAAAACAACCCACACATCGTAGAAAGTTAATGAAAATCGTGAATGTCCGGAAAATCTTTTTTTCCTTAATCGTCCGACCGGTTTTTCGATCAATTACGAAGAACGTGTTTCACTAAACTGTACAATTCAATTTGTATTCCGGTAATCGCTTTCGATCAAATAGTTTCAACGTGCGCTCACATCTGAAGGATATTTAATGAAAAAATGAAGTATCGAGCATTAGTTTCTATTGTTTCTCAGAGGAATGCTTTACTAGCCATCAATGCAGGTGTAGTTCCAGTGGATCGGATTGCTAAATTAGTTTCTTATGCATATTTATACGAATTTAATTAACCTAAGGTATTATCTGGATAGTTGATCAAATTTTGATTATTTGGACGATTCATTAGTGGGAATTCAAACACAGCCCCAATTTTTGTTCTATTTTTGTGTTTATTTGACTTGTTCCTTTATTTAGATATTTATTAGATATTCCTTTCTCTTACGAATATATTTTTAGAAGTAATATTTACATGTAAAGACTGAAAATGGTATCTGGTTGGAATACGTTTTTATTATTTTCGAAATCAAAGAATTGATATTCGTATTCGACATCCACGCATAAATGTTATTGTATTCTTGCAGGTATCAACTCGTCATGGAAATCAGTTGTTCTAAAATAAGTGTCAACTTTCCGGAATGACATAATGAATAAAGATACCGCAAGAAATTTTAATACAGATCATAACATTTTTATCAACGACTGCCTTCTCCAATATTTCAAAGACGGTGTTGAATACACGCCGAGCAACAGTACTATCTAATCTGTGAATATTTTGCAATGTTAATAAGCTTCATTTTTACTCATATTCAACGAACTAGTGTACATAATATCGATTTTTTACTTTGGTTAGTTCAATAAATTAAAAACTCGATAAAGTATTTAAAGCAGAATGAGTTGTATAAAGATTGCCAGTTTGATTTCCTCGATAAAAAAACTACTGATTCAACTTTGATACCTATTTTATTTCTTATTTCTTCATTTTCATTTTTCATCAAGATCTACAGGCATTCAGCTCATGTACATACAATTTAGATAATAATAATAATAATAATAATAATAATAATAAAATCCTGAATTTCATATCCATAGGTACACAAAATGACTGATGAAAACAAATTTACAAAAATATTTTACAGAAATATCATTTATCGCCTATTACATTTCATTTGAATTAGCATCTTATTGTAAAAGTCAAAAACATCTCTAATAATCTTACAATTCTCCAAATTGTTACAAAACTACTCACGAAGCACTAATATCTTTCCAACGCAAGCGAACTAACGGCGTCGCCTAACAACTGTAATTTGCGTGAAACAATTTTATATGGGACGCTGGGTTCGAAGGACGCCTACCTCTGAACAACACCTATGGATTAACTAATCCCTCCTACCAGTACCTGTAACTTACCACATTGTAGCAAAAGACTAAGGATACGAACGGTTTACCACACAATCATCGTCTCCTTTCAACTTGCACAAACTCATTGTCAGAACAGCTTAGACCGAAGCATACGAACAATATTCTATTCGTGAAATGCCAATTCTCTTGCTGGATGGAACATCAAATCTTTTGACACAGTCGAAGCAATTCTCAATCGAAACAACTTGAGACAAAATAATGGACGCCTACGAATTGGTGTACTTGCATAAGCTGAACGTAATCATAATTAAAGATTGTACTTAAATATCTTTCTAAATTGTACTTATTAGTTAGTAGCACTGTTATTTTTATTCTCAAAAACATGTTACGAAATTATAATTATGAATTTCTTATCTCAAGAAATGTGTCCATAATTAGATATTGCAGCTCAAAGTGTTCATGTATTTTATTTATTATAAATTGTTTGATTAAATAGAGTCAAGGAAGGAGTGTTTCCCTTCGCAAATTTCGTTAGATATTTATCTTAAATCGTAATCCAGCTATTTTATCGCCGATTGAATCGCTTCGGCTCTAAACTAATTCGCGTAATAAATTTCCAAAGATTCTACCTAACATACTATCTTACAATACTTTGTCAACATCAATGAAATGTCCGTGAAAAATCGTCGCGATATTACTATCTTCTCGCATTGTAAATACATAGTGACCACTCTGATAACAGACATTCAAACTTTTCTGATAGCTCGATGGTCAACTATTGTCAGAAACCGAATTGCATTCTTTCGATCACAAATGCCCACACTAATTTTCAAATAGTAAGTTAGGTTTTAAATCGGAAGCTCGACGCATACATAGCGTTAAATGCAGAAAAATGTGTTCTCTCTAAACTAATTTATTACAAATATTAACTACAAAACCTCGTTAAATTTCCTTCCTCCGCCACCCTATCATCTATTCTTTCCAAAATAAAATATTTCTCACTCTCTGCGAAAATAATCCCAAATAACAGTCGACTATTATCACGTCTCGCATCTTTCTTAACCGCCCAATAATACATATCGCACCCGGTAGAAACACTTTCGTCGATTGGAGGCAAAATTCAAAATACGAAATACCTCGGGCAGACCCTAATATTTCACTCCTTTTCAAATTAATCACGCTGCACAGCTATGCCACAATGGTGAACAAAAGATGGCCGGTCTGAACAAAGAAATTGTTCGACGTCGTTGAACCAGTACCCGTGGAAGCCACACCCGCGACCATAAACGGAATTCTATTCACGAGGCAAGCTCGATCGAGCTGGGCTTAGAAACGAATTGGCCTTCTAACTCGTTTATTAAACGTCAATTCCCTTTGATCGGACCATTGACACTCGTGTGTCTGGCACACGGTCGATATATCGTTCCCCATCGTGCGGATGAGCAGTTTGTTGTAAATATATATATATATATATATCGATGTCGACAATGTCGATGAAAAAGAGACCGCAGGTCGGCGGTCGTACCGAGGTCGGGTCAATCCGGCCAAACAGGAAACGGGACTTACGTCACGGTCTCCGGTACGATTCTCGGTCCACTTCGAACATCATCGACAAAGTTAAACACGATTTCGCGATTTTCTATCCTTTGCCTCCCCGCTCGGATGTCGACATATAGGAATGCTATGGACTCATCAAGTTCCCAGAATTTTTAAATCGATATTTTTATACGAAAGTTAGTAAAAGGAATTACTTTTTATATTTGTGATATTTTGATAGATTGATAGATTGCGCAGAATGTTATTGAGTTCTTTCAATTTTATATTGACCAGCTGGTGAGTACTGTTTATATTCAACTTTGTTGAATCGTTAAATATTGAAAACCGTGTTGAACTTCCATGCATTTGTTTTATGGAAATGGTAGGGGTGGAAGAATTACAGAGATTTTGGAAAAAAGTTTTGTATAAAACTAGTAGCAGATATTAGTTTTTATATTCGTTACGGTTTAACGAGATTGTGTATGCAACATATTATATCTTCCTTTTTTTGAAATCGATCTGCCAATGCTATATATTAAATTTTATTGAATCATTAAATACGGTAAACCGTATTGGTTTTCCATCCGTTTATCCCCTTTATACTGCATCTAATTTATGTAATTTATGTAATTTATCAAACTGTCCGGAAAAAAATTATTTAAGTACACGCCAGCCAGATTCTATAGTAAAATGTTATTCTTGAATTCTCTCATATACACTCTCATGTACAGTGGTGTGCCGTAACTACCGCAACATCGGGAAATGGGATGTAACATTTTCCGTACGCTTTCCTCGAGACCCTCGATGCCCCCGCACACAATCGAGCGCAGTAGAGGGGTACGGTCCTGGGCGCGTCCCCTACGGGCGCTTTCATTGGCCAGTGTTTTTGATTAATAACTCACAAACGAAGCTTCCATCAACATTTTGGTAAAGGAAAAAGTTGTTCAGAGTCACCCCAGCTACCCCCATTTCCCGATGTTACGGTAGTTACGGGACACCCTGTATACCTTTATATAACGCCTTCGAAATGAGACATTGAATTATCAATAAGAAATAATATCGTTCTGCACTTAACCCTTTCACCACGGCACGATACAAAAATGAAAATATCCTCGATGCACAAAACAGTACAGACTTTATTAATGCCGAAGAACTATGTGTATAAGCACTTGAATATTATATTTAACCACCTAAGATATAATTTATATAAATAATTGAATATACTGCCTTAAAGGATGTTTAGGTAATTGTTTAACGAACGGTTGCTGAATATCTGAGTACATCTACCGTAGCGAAAGGGTTAACTAGTGCATTCCAAATTTTCTTTGCGCGTACGAAAAAAGGGAAAGCTATAGGCACAGGGGTCCAACTGCCATCGGAAGAAAGAGGAACAGCGATGCTCCTATCAGGGGCAGGGAGATGAAAGTTTTGTTAGCGAATTTTCATTTACGTGCTACCAGGTTACAATACCGAGGAGAACATTTATGGAAAATCGATTCGACGTGCGTGCGACAAAACTTCAACGTAACAATTGCATGGCTGCAATGATCCTCAGGTGTATACGCGATTATCCTCGACTGGTTTTCTGTAGAATACCTAGAACAGGTATTAGGGGTGCATAATTAACACCTGTCATACGACTTCCCTTCTTCGTAGCTGGTTAACATAACAAAGAAGCCATTCTACTTTCATTGCTTGAAATAAGCAAAATTTGATTTACTCGTTGCACACTAACTCGAATTATTCATGTTCGTGAAGCACAAAAATTGAACAGCAACTTGATTCTGGTTTTTAATTCATAAAACTGTATGTACCCTCCACGCTGCGACTGTTTCGACTATAATGAGTACTTGCAATTTAATAGATTTGTTTACATATTTGTATATTTATAGTGTAACGACTTCGTCCTTATATTTTGTCAATTAAATATTGAAACACTATTTTGACTTTTATTTAATAAATCAATAGTCTCTGACTGCAAGAAAAAATCTACGTTATACAAAACATGATCAGACTATAATTTCCTCTCTCATTTTCGTGAAAACTCATCAGCGATCTTTCTACTTCTGCACGGTTTCGAAAGTTCTGCGGGAATACCCTTTACATCGGATGCCAAGGGTGCCGTATCATGAAACTAAATTTAAATACATTCGTCCGGTTAATCGCCAAAAGAGCCATCGTTCGTATCTATTATATTGAGCTGCAAGCAGCTATATTGATCATGACCGTTTCGAACCGTTTAACGTGGAAGACATTCGCATCGAGCTGACATCGCGAGAGTACAAAGCATGCAAGCTGAATGTCATTAGTGGCATTATTTACACCGGAACTATTGTCAGCTGTCCAAACAGCTCGAAAGCTGTTAACAGACAGACGTATCTTATCTGAGGCGTTGCGTAAAAACGAAAACATTACTTGACGCAGGGCCTGGAATAAACTAGCGTTCTCCAGAGTTTTAATAAGCCTTGCATCGCATATCCAGTGACTTTCAGATACCGAACCAACTACTCGATGCCTCGCGTGCTTAATTAAACGAAACTGTTAAAACGACATCACTCTTCGATATCTATAGTGATTCTTAATTCGACCCATAGACGACAATTTTGCATTTTACGTGTCTAATCATGTCCCAAGAATGACGAAGGCATTTTAATATCATTCTTGCCAACACAAGTCTCCTAATTTGGGTCTGGCAGTTGTAGATTAAAGAGAAATTGAAGAACTGTGATTTTCGTATAAACTAACTATGTTATGCGATTCGATTTCCCAAGGTATTTTCGTGGATTCGAGATGTCGTTTAGCAGTTATTTTTTTACTTTGGAAGGTTGATTGAATTCTATGAAACAGGACTTCGGTAAACGGTTGTAAATTGTAAACAATATCCTATTCATTTGTCATTTCTTAAAAGGATTTACGTCGAAGTCAAATAAAAACGATATTAAGTTGCAGAATCCGATAAATGAGCAAAGTCCCAGACAAAGGACTCCAAGTATCAATTCAATACGCTTGTCGTATCCCTAAGCTCTCCAGCGTGTTCCAAAAGCTCTTGGCAACACGTTTTGATAACACCGTCACGGCGGGTCATTAGTCCGTGTCAGGGGAGAAGCTTCTAAGCTGAGTTTAACAATCGTGCGTTAGAAAGTTGTTGAAATTCTAGCCGTCTCATCCCCGTAACAGTTAACCGAATAGCCGCGCATACGTTCTACACCGACATTTCCGTCCGGCATGGTCCGAATTTTCCCACAATACGGTTCGAATCGTTCGGCCAACAAAGTTTCAAGCAAATTCATCCCGAGCGGGCTAACAGAATTTATTTCAAACGAGATTTATCTCTGCGAAAGTCGCTTCATCCGCTGTGCCTCTACTCGCGGGCTGCTGTGTGCGAGATCTCCGAAGGCGGGGAAAAAAGAAAGGGACCGAACGAAAAATATCTGGACCCGGTCCAAGTGTTCACGCACGGCTCCAAATACGCGTGCAAGAGGTACGATAAAACGTTGCACGGCCCAACGAATCATATTTCGCGTAGGACTAATGTCGTGAGTGCCTACGTTTCACGTACGCACCGGTACCTGTTGGAGAACGTGACTGGTAAAATCTACAGGGAGACGAAAAAGAGAGAAAACAAACCGTGCGCCCGAGGCGAAGGAAGAGAAAGACAGATCGGTTCGGGCCACAGGCTGAACGAGGCAAGAAGACGGTTTACCCTTTTCTCTCTTTGCGCGAAAGAGGAACCGGTCCGCCAATCTTAGCGCCGTATTGCAAAATTTTGCCCAATCAACATCGCGCGAGTCTTCCTCCTCTTCCCTTTGAAACGGCCGTGATTTATTTATTTATTTACGTCACTGCGAAAGTAATGATACTTGGGACCACGATTCGCCCATTCATTTTTTTTTGTCTTGTATCGATAGGATTGCACGGTGAGTACGATACCTCGGCGAATGTTCTGCTTGGCGATTGACTGAAACGAAATGGAGTATTCAACGATTTTTTCCAATTGGATTTTTTAAATGATTTTTCCATAATCGTCTTGCACGCAAATTAGCAGTTTCGTAATATTTCATTGCTTTTTGGAAAATTGTGCATTGGGGTATTAATTAACTGATCAGAATGATATAACATAAACTTTCCAAGTATCGCTAGGACAACTATAAAGATAACATAATTGTGAGTTTTAGAATTAGGAAGCATTCACGCGGAAGGCAATAAACGATTTCTATTATAAATAATGCTGAAAAAGAAACATATTTAAATTCAAACGCCCTGCAACGTACTGCCTCGGCACTAAATTTCCGTTCCTAGTTTACCAGCGGGCAGAAGCGTTGCGGTAATCTGACGTAAAATCATTGCATCTAAAATTGCAAATAAAGCGAGTTTTCAGAGCATGTAAAGCGCTTAGATCGTCGACGGGATACAACGCGTGCACGCCACTTGTTTTATAATACAGACTTTCTATTGTTGCAACGCAATATTGCGTACCACGTTGGTTTCCATTTTAATTATTGAACGCCGGCTCAAACATCGTTCATTCGTGTGGGCACCGTTTGTGCAGACTACCGGTCAGTCGAAATTCAGAAATACGTGTCGGGACAAAAGAACATTGCAGCACGTTCAAACGAACGAAAAACAAGCGTCCTATGAATTTTCGGCCGACCTGGCTATGATTTTCCAGGAACGTGCGAAATATATTTGAACGCATCGAAATATCCGGCCACTGCGAGTAAAACCCATTGAAATACTTCTACTTTTTTGTAACGAGAAGGAAATATAGAATGAAATGGAACACAGATTTATTAAATGATTCGATAATTATGCAGCCATGTCCGATTTAGTAAATGCATGATTTGTGATTTTCTTTAACTCTTATAAACAAACATTCACAGCACACTGATTATGAGTTTTTAGACATTTTCAGGTAAAAAAAAGATTGCAACAATAATAGTAATGACAAATGGGTTTCAGTATTATATACGAAATCGCCATAAGTAATATTGAAAATACTTATAAAGAATACAGTATGAATGTTACGGATGTAAATGTCGGCAGTGCTTTTCGATATTTCGAAAAAGTTATTCGAACCGTAATCTGCAAACCAGAAATAGAATTTTCGTCTCGACAATTGAAGCATTCAAAAACAAGGTGGATGAGAATTTCTGTTCAATTTATATAACAGGAAAATATATGGCATTTCAATAGAAAAACGTATGAAAAAGCGGCATTCTAACATTATAGTTGAAAGATTCAAATTCCAGATCGATTTTATTACAAATTAATCCGTAGTTCCATCAATTGCTGCTATAGTTTTGCACAAAAGTTAGTTTACTTGTTCAACTTAGCAACTTTGCACCGAAGTAAAAGATCGAACCTATTCGAGTATGTATGCCTATGTATAAACATTTTCCACGTCAGAATTCCACGAATACAGAAGCTATGATACGTCGTGGACAGTGATAGGCATGGTCCTTCCCAATTAAATGCCGATTCCTAACCGCAAAGTATGATTGCATTGAAAGTACGTATGAATACGTAAGGAACAAGGAGTATCGATTCTTAAATAATAGCAACTTAAAAGTATCGATCGTTTGCAAGTTTGCTTTGGACGTACATGAGTATCGATGGTTTCACCATTCTATACGTTACAGTGGAGCTTGATAATGATTTGACTATGCGTAAATTTTGTTTGCAATAGTGTCTATCTGTCCATACATTCATTGCCGTCACGATACCAATACTATTTAGTACTCAGTTTACCAAGTATCGATATGAAAGTCCAATGTGTTTCGAATCTTCTGAATAACTATTTTATTATCGAATGGCTGGACAATCGCAAGACAGATTTAGATCACACCCATCACTAGTCGTGGAGTTTCTTTGGGAACCTCCCTTGAACACTTCGTTTAAAACCGACTGGAAACCGGAATAGCGGCTTCACTGTTACGAGAATTTTCTCGCGAAAATAATATGCTAGAAAGCAAAGTCGTAAACGTTGCAGGAAAAGTTGTATACTGACTGTGGAAATTGCGTAGAAACGGAGCACTGTTATCGAAACTTCCCTCGTACGAAATTGCCCGGTGATGCTGGATGAAAATTATTTTTTATATCGATTCTTCGTACATATGCTGGCGAATGATCGGTCGCTCGTTACAAAGGGGAAATGAATAATTACAATTTATCGAGCCCACGAATTGAAACAGAAGAAGTAACCATCTGTGTTGCACTGAATTAACTTGTTACCCAAATGGGAGTCTGACTTAATTGAACCTCGTTTCGAAATGCAACACTAATTCTCCAAGTGAGCATCAAAGTAAAATTTCACGATCTATCTTAACTTTCGTTGCAGTTTTGCGAATGTCCAAGTTCATTTTGGAAAAGAGCGATTGTTTTAGAGGAAAATTTTAATTTCTTCGACTTCTGCCCTGAAATACAGAATCGTACGAAAATGAATGCTGAAAATTCAACATAGCACGTTGGAGAAAATAACCTGCAGGTTCAACCAATTTTATAATTTCAAGCTTTATGTACTATTTTGTAGGAGCAATAAACGAATGAGTAGAGAAGTTCTGGAATTTCCTAACCAATCGCATGGAATCACTATTACAGTTTAATTACTCGCAAGTCTCGCAGCCATTTCATGTATTGGAAATAATCGTGTTTCGCTTTGTAGCTTCTCTTGCATTAGTGCAACTACTGCAATATAAAAGTCTAAGTGTGCAAACTTGAAACCATAGGTCCCGTATCGCTTCTAAAATTCAAAGAGAATTGACATTAACTATAAAGAATACAGGAAACTTCCAAAGGTCTTCATTTTACTCCGCTATCAATATTATTCAAGCAAAGTAGCAGAACAATGTTATGTGCTCGAGCTTATGAGATAAATATTGTATCGCGAATGCAACCAAATGGCACCGCCAAAATGAATAGCAAAGCGTCTACAACAATTTGCAGTCTACCTACGAAAAAACTTTCGAAACGGCTCGATAAACCCACAGGACCTGAAAAGGGATCAGCAGATTGGACGGAAAATTCGCAAAAGCGGGATGCTCAAAGGCGCGACAGAAATACACACGGCAGAGGGCGAAAGGCGAAGCCTCATCTTTTCCAGGCAAGTTGCGCGTGCACGCGTCGAATGATTTTCGTGGCTCGTTAGCCATTCATCATTAATCGACGGAGTAATCGGTCGGTCTTCGCCCTTGGTCCCGCACTCTCGTATACATATCACAAAAGCTTTGGTGGCAGACGTTAAAGCACGACCAAACACATCGTCATTTACGAGTGTTCGTTTGACAAGGGTATCGGACCGAACTCTGTCCTTATACATGTGTAGGAGAGAAACGAATAGAAATATTGCAAAAACAATCCAAAACCGTTGCTCCCCTGTTATGCATAGAATTATAAAACTATTGGCAGTAATGCACATACTTTTCAGGAGGTACGTGCTCATTTGTACTTTCAACACGATCATACGTTGCTACTTCGAATCGATACTAATTGGCAGTTCTTCATTAATGCTTTTCTTCCAGTATCATTAAAAATGAGAATCTCCCCGAATATATATGCAAATAGTTCAGATTTGTTTGATGTCGACAAGCGGTACGTATAAACACTTCAGTTATTCTGTTTAATGACCTAAGATATAACGTATAGAAATAATTGCAATAAAGAAATATAAGAAAGGGTTAACAACGATTCACAGTAGCAAAGTATTATTTTATTAAAAGTATTTTATTAAAAATATCTATAATACTCAAAATTATCGATACAATACCTTGGATGGAAGCGGTACCAATAAATAATTGTAGTCGTGTAGTATCAAGTTTGGATCAAATATTCTTGTATATTTACCTGTTCATATGCTATAGTGATGTATGTAATACAGAATACTCATAGAGTACTTGAAAACTTGCTTCTGTTTGGAATAGGATCGATACGTTTATTGCTGCGATATTCATTTTGGCAAGCAAAAAATATTACTATCTAATCGCGTGAAAATCAAGAGAAAATTCGTGTCACGATTATATTTAATATCGTTTCCCATTTATATTAGCATATTTCTTAATAATAATTTTTACACCAGACTAAGCTACACCTCAGGCTATCCAGACTACTATCTCCGTAATCACCATAGCACCATTATAATAAATGCAAGATAAAAGTGTGGCAAAAATTCTGTCGCCCTACTCGAAAGGGTTGAATGATCGTTCTCCATAATTGGAGATACAGAATTACATAAGAGATACTGCGAGTTCGACGCACTTTTGGAAACAGAGGAGAGAAGTTCCGAGAAAATGGATCATCTGCTTCGCAAAATTCCTAGATAACTAAGTGAAAGTCACTTCCGAGAGTCCGTTTGGCAAAGTGACCAGCTCGACGAGGACTCGCCTCTGCTCGCCACGATGGTTCGTCTGGCAAAAGGACCGGTTCTTATAACCTTTGGAATATAAGCCCGATCCCTGCCTCTCGCCACGAATTCCCAGCTGCGCCAACCGAAATTCGTTAAATATTCCCGCTGCGTTTTCGTGTGCGATTCACCCGATTCTGACATGAGAATTACTCATTTACCTCTGGACGTTTAGCGCTGAGAGAACGATATCTGCGGCTTCGTTTCTTGAAAAGTTCTGATTGATCGCAGGTACTTGCAAGGAGTCCAATTTACATTTATTCGGTGATAAGAATATCGTTACGTAACTTTAAATATGTAACGACTTCAACGATAATAGAAAGGATTGCACGTATAAATAATTTTATAGGCAAGTTGAATGTTCGTTTGAAATATTATTTCATAATAATATTATATAATATTATTTGTATTCTTCGCCAATCTGATCTCGAGCTTTTTGGCAAATACCAAAGGGACAGTTATCGAGAACAATTAAAATAACACTAATGGAATTGAATTTGATATTTAATTGTATTCGTCTTGCTTAAAATAAATAAAATATATGTTTCGGTCTATCAACAACTCTCATTAGATTAATTATTTAAAAAAGCAGTCTTTCGTTGCTAGCACGCCGTGAACAAGAAATTTTCTATATATATTTATCCGTAATTTTGATTAAGGATAATTTTATCCAGTATAAGTACTTATTCTACATACGTATTCTTAAGTATAATTTATTTTTACTGGGCAAAACAATTATTTGCACGGTGAATTTAGCATTTATTTTAAACAACAAACATGTTTTTATCGACTCGCTGCTTACAAATAGAATGTCTAATTAGAGTTCAAGATAATTACTAAGAGGAATTCTATGTTGATTTTACGAACAATTTGAAAAAAAGGAATATGTATATCCTCCTTACGTAAAGACGATTCAGAGTCTCTATTCGCATCTCACGTACAATCTTAAACGTGACTATATGTTTCCGAGCAACACCTGTCGACTATAAACGTAATGCACATTTCGAACAAAAGCTAAAACGCACATTTCTAAGAAAACGAGCGTATTCTATAGTAGTCCCATTTGAACGGCGAAAAATATTTGAATCGTTCAACATTAACTCGCCATTCCCACGTAAATAAGGTAATTAACACTTAAAAGCATTGTGTCGCGCATTAATTGAATAGAAAAGTGTTTTATTACACAGGCACGGAATCCTTAATTAATTTCATTCAAAATCCTACAATTTAATTGTTTCCCATATTTATATCACGCATCATTTTTCTCCTTGCTGTAAAATATTCTATAATTAACACCAGATTAAAAAGTAATTAACGTCTGGAAGCATTTTATCAGATATTAATTAACTGCAAGTGTTTTATTCTACAAATACCAAATCCTAATTGACTCCCATTTCGAATCCTACAATATAACTGTTTCCCATATTTCTATCAGCCGTTGCAGAATCTTGTTTCTCGTTTGAAAATACTCTACAGTGAACACCAGATTATCGCCACCGCTAGAATAAAAGTTTCACTTATTTGGAACTCTTTCGGACTGCAGTCTAAGGGCTCCAGGTTCTGCTTAATTAAAACTACATGAGTTTGTTTCGAGCCATTTTTTTCTACCGACTGAACTAAACGGAGAAAGCGAGGGGGTTAAAAAATAGGTTGAAACAAGGTTTTCTCCGAGTTATCACTTTCACTTTGTAGAGGTAAAAATATTACAACAATTGGAAGTACCAGCACGTCGCGCTACATGCCGGATACCATTTGCTTTGGTTCAAGCGACAAAGGTGAACAAACGTTTATCCCCGTTCGTGTTTAGTCTTGCGAGAGAACTTTAAGAAACCTTCGACACTTTCACGGCCAAACACACTCGGCCTTACATAAAAAAACGCAATTATTTTGAACATTTATGTCAATGAGTGAAGTTTAAGCCTGCAGAATTGTAAAACGATGATGGAAAACCTTTGATTTTCTATAAAAATTAAAATCTGAATAATCACGAATTTTCTTATTCTTTTTTTGCTTATTGCTACAACAGAAAGGTATATATGGGTAGATTTGCAATAATTATTTAAATACTTATCAAAGCATTTGGGCAACCAGTAAGTATTGAAAATGAAAATCCACGAAATATTTTACTACAGTAAATTATTGTATTGTTAAGCTATGACTGCAGTTCATTGCTATTCCAATTCGGGGAAAAGGAACTGTTTTTATATAAAATAACCCTTTGAAGAAGAAACGAAGAAACTGCACGCGTACACTCGTCGTTCAATTCGGCGATCTGTTAATCAAGCTCAACTCATTTTCAGTTCGATAATACTGCAAAATGTACGCAATATTCAGAAAGGAGAGACAACTAGTGAGGCCAATAAATAATATCTGTCCACAACAGGCAAAACGGCCGCGTGTAGAGCAGTTTTTCGATTTTTCGGATGGCAACTAACTCTGTCGCCGTTCCGACAATTATTTCAGGAAATTGCGATCGTTTCACGCTTGAAAAACTACCTACATCGGTCAGAATAAGCACCCGCGGTTCATATTCAACAAGACGAACGACGTTCATCTGCCTATAACGCAAAACATTCCGACTGTCCTCTTGGCAATGTCGCATCAGAGCGACGGCAGTTTTCCATCGAATAAAAGGATCAGATAATGCTCGATATTCATTGTACATGGTACATTGTACCAAGTACATTGTACTTGGGAAAACGAAAGGAAAACTGCAAATTCGTCTTACTATTGCATCAGCAGCTTAGAAGCCGAACTGATCGACTGCATTTTTCGATATTTTCCGAATTTTCATAGCAACGCGTAGAATCGGTGCCCAAATTTTCGTAGACAAAATAAATTATCCGAATAATTCTTTTTATCGTCATGAGATACGAAAAGATTTTATATAGCCACTGAGCTATAGTTCCAAAAACCTCGATCTTTGAAATCATTTCTTTTGTTACTAATAAATGGGATAGTTTTATATACTTAATGATTATTTTTACCCTACTTGTTTGCATATACATACATATCAAACGAAATTAAAAAAAAAAAACAGGCTGCTTCTAGGTTTATCAATTTTCTCTACTTTTTTGTTCTATGGAGTTAGTTTGTCAGCTCATATCGGTATTATTTGTCATTTATGTTCACTTATATTTTTGCAAACATATAAGAGTTATTTTATTTTACCACCTGTTTCAGGTTACACCTTACGATACGCGAAAGATGGGAAAAGAAATCTCAAATTTACAGATCTCTCTTAACTATGCCACAATGTTTTTATAAGATGAAATCTTGTGGTTCTATTTGAAAACTGTCCTTCATAATTCTAGATAAAAAGCTATTGTAAATTCACGTGATATTGTCAATTTCGTATATTTTTAAAAACATAAAGTTTATAGATGGGCAACTGCAACGCAGCTTGAATAAAAGACACTTCACTGCAGCGAAGAATGTGGAGTATTGTGTAGACAACAAGAAAGTAAACGGGACAAAGTTGCAAGGTAAGTTGAAAACTTGACTTTAATCGACTTATCTAAACCCGCAGTAAAAAACCAACCAGTGAAAAAGTTTTATTGGAAAGATTTACTCCAAAAGGAACTCTTCTGCTTTCGTTGTAAAAGTCTCTGGTACCCGAAAGCACCGTTCGCCCTTCACCATTCAAAAGTGTAACATCTTATCAGAAATTTGCAAGACAAAAACGTGAAAAGAGTGAACCGTTTTGTGAAACGATTTCTTCAAGAATGCTTTGCTCTATTTTTTATTCATATCTCGTTATTGATACCTATTCTACAGGTACTTATTTATTATAAAAAATTAAAAGTTTGACACCCAATTAAAGTTATATACTTAAATCGCCAAACTTCTAATAAAATTTTTATTTGCCTATTCATTCAAGTTTACAACTTGGAATAAGAAAAAGAAATTCTCCTCTTGATTTCAAGAAAGGGTATAAATTTATAATTTCCATGCCTAGCCAGGAACATAGATATAGACAAAATAATTCCAATTTCATAATTCTTCAACCTGAAGTAGCCCAAATCCTACGATTCGGCTTCATAGAAGGACGCAGGCGTTTGTGCCTGTGCCTTCGTGTAATTAGTGACGGAGTGCGCTTAGGAATAAAAGCGGTCCAAGCTGAACCTTGTGTATAAGAGAAAGTTTGGGAAAACTGACCTGCGAGAAGCGATCGCGTTTATTGGTGAAAGAGGGCCTACAACTATTTCGTATAGAACATATTTTATGGTATCACTGCGACGGCGTGCAAATCTTATAAATATTAGATTCAATACAATTATATTCTCGATATTATAACTCCAATCGTCTCCTGGAGCACATTAGAAGGAGGGGAGGAGATCAAGGAAATACAGAGTGCAAAATAAACGTAATTAAAAATTTTCGCTTCAGCGCAATAGTTCATAGGTTTAGATTTATAAAAAATGTTCAAACTGACGACTATTCGGTTCGACGCAAAGCAAACGTACCCCCCCCCCCGCTTTCAACAATACTGTAAATGAAAATTGTAATGTAAAGAAAATGAAATCACAAAATATATTCATTCAAAAGATTTGCATTAGCGTCGACGAGCTGAATTCTCAAGGTATTCGACGCCGTGGACTAACATAAACTCGGAAGTTATGAAATTCAGTATGTTTGCTGCGGTTAAATCTTTCAGATTGCAATTTAAGTGTACGTCTATCAGAACTGTTTCGTTTCCTTCCACCTGTAATATAACATTTGACTGATTTTAATATAGAGACTGAAGGCTCCGGAAACGTCATGTGTATTTGCCATACGGGAGGATCTTTTGATATGTCAGTTATTGTTGATGCCTCCAATAACTTGGCCAACAGAAGAAATAAAAAGATCAATTCCATCCCAAGACCTGGCAAACCGATACAATTGAATTGAACAGTAGAATGAAGTCGAACATGGATCACAAAACAAAGGACAAAGAACCTTAATGCAAAACGAGCTTTCTATCAACCCAGTGTCCCGGGGCAACAACAATAGAACAGAAGGAACAATTGTAACACGTTCTAAGAATTAGACACAAAATTACTCAGAAGCAATTTATCCAGAAATCAGATGCTATTGCGTAACAGGACAATAACCATTCATCACTTAGTATAGAACTGCGGAAGATACGAAACGCAAAGGCGAATATACATAGCAAATATGTACAGTGGCACAGTTCTAATTTCACAGGACCACTAAAGAGTTCACCTTTCCAAGAAGTCAAGTCAATCTATATCACGAATTTAAGCATTTCTATATCATTTGAATAGAGACTTAAAATTGTCGCTAATATCCGAATAGTCAACGCAATACCACGCGAAGATCACAATTAACTCTGTAACCCTATTCGATCCCGTCGTTTCATTCTCTAGCTAGGTTTTCATAGTCTTCTCACATGCAATCCGCTAATCTGTCTTAAACCCGCTAGGAATATAATTAGAATTTATAATTAGTATTAGTGCTTACTATATCATGAAAAATAAATGAAAGGACAATTCCAATTGCATTTACCGATATTCTGAGGCGCGAAGGATTAACCAAGGGTGACGAGTTAACTCGACTTGCGCGCTGGAAAAACATTTTCCAATTACCGGTTTAACTCGTCACGAAACTTTAAGGACTACATTAACGAACTTAAACTGGATACACCATTCGATTCATTGCGAGTACGGCGAGTTAACTCGCCCTCACAAATTTTCCACGGCAGTCTATAGTGCGCCTTACGGCAGGTAAACACCTCGATCAAAAGGTTAAAAATAAAAGCAAAATTGTCGCGCGAAATCTTATAAATATCTGTGGAATATTCATGGGAATTTTAATCCCAACGGACGTCTCTCAGGGGAGTAGTAAAACCAAACAACTTTGAATTTGATTAATACATCGAAATTGCGTGCGCACTAAGGTCGATAAAGATATCTATCGACCGCAGACTACGATCGTACGACGTGCATAGTAAAAAAGAATGTTCTCGTTCGATATAAAATTCGTCGCTGCCGATAATGCAGGCGATCGTTAAATCATACCGACAGGGTGGGTGCGACAGCTTGGAATGTCACTGAAAGCGCAGAAAAATACAAAGGAAATCGATGATCGATACATCTAGACGTCGTTGGTTCAAAGATTATGGCGGTACCTATCTCGCCGCGAAGAAAGCGATGACCGATTTCGCTCAGATAACGAGAAACGAATGTTTTCTTTGGATATCGTAATATCACAGGATCGATCTTCCGTGTTTCGTGAGTTTACCGAGGAGTTTCATATAGAGATTTCGTTACAAAGCTTCAGTGTTTCGAGACCAGGGGTAAAAGAAATGCAGTTCCACGTGTACACTACATATGTATATGTTTCGCATGGAGTAAGCTGCGTATCCAACACAATTAATCGTGAGGCTGTTAAAAGTTTCTCATTCTTAAAAACGGGCAGACTTTGCGATTAATCGGGGCTCTGATTTATGGTTTCTCGATTATCCGTGGTTCTGTGATAAAGTTGTACTGCTCGAGCGGCGATAATTCTAAATTATGTACAAAGACAGAGGCAGTACAATTGGAAATTGTCAATTATGATATCTCCTGTTTTCCTGTTATATATTTTTTGCGCCGTGCATTTTCGTTCATGTGGTATTTATGTACTGCACCGCGGTGCCATAGAACTTAATAAACACGTCTTATTTGGTACGCATAGTTCGTCATTCTGTTGGTGGGCAATAATTCGCGTCGAATAATTAATTGCCAGACGAATCGTGTATTAAAATCTCATCTGTGACAACGTACTTCCTTATTTGTCATAGAAAAATCCAATGTCTATTCAAATAATTTGTCATAGCGAAAGTATGGGAAATGCTATTTTATTACGACAAAATAGCTATCTAAAATTATTGTGACCGATACGATGTACATATGCCTATATATAATATATGTATATCGATTTGTACAGAAGCATGCATAAAAAAAATGTATTTGTTGTAATGTCTTCGGGACTCTCGATTTACTCGGTCTACCTGTTCCTAATTCTTCCGGTTAATCGAGGATTCACTGGACTCAAATGTACCGTCAATATATTTTCGGAAAACGCAGTTCTTAGATATTTCTATTGACTGCAACTTTCCATGCGCCAATTACATTAAAAGTACTCACTAACTTCTGTCAATAAGCTAAACCAACGTGCCATTAACAAAACCTAACAGAACTACCTGCAGTCGAATTGTACCGAGTAAAGACTGTTGTGAAAAGAGCGAGAAACAAGTCACCCAGCCGAAACCAATCCAAAGCAACCAAAAACAAAAATGCCAAACAATTCTGTCGCGTAATGAAACTTTCAATTTACCAGAACGCCGAATCGGTTCGAGAGAAAAGCCGCCTTCAAATATTCTCGTGGTCGAGACTTTTTAAACACGTGTCTCTGCTCAAGAAAGCTCGTATACAAAACGAGCAAAGCAGCGGGGAAGGAATTTCTGTCGCCACTATTATAAGAAGAAGACACCGTAACAATATTTACCTGCGATTAAGCAGAACTCCACTGTGACGACTATACGGACTCGGCGTAGTGTAAGGTTCCGTTCATCCTGGAGGAAAATCCCCAAGGAGGAAAAAGTATCCGTTCACAAAAACATGCTCCTTCGAGAAAAAAAAAAATGGAGCGATGATAACGGAGCCGTCGGAAGTCGTTACTCCTGTTACGATTCCTCCTTCGACTCAAACACACCACCAGGTATCACTTCTTCTGTTCACCATGCACTGTATAACATTGAGTTTCACTTAAAAAACACGCGAGAAGAGAGGCGGCAGTGTCATTAAAACAAAGGTCCGTCGAACCGTCTTCTACGCAACATTTACTCCAAAGACAGGGAACCTTATTCCACGACTACTTCCGGGACACTTGGTCGTTGGATACAGGCAACAAGGATGATGTCCGTTTCCGCGTGTCGGACTCGTCTTCGCTGATCCACGAGAACAAAAACCTAATTCGTGCCGTGAAATCGATGGAAGAACGTCAATATTTATGGACGTGGATATCTCGAATTTATGGTCGGCATGCCCTTCTCTCGAAAGAAGGTACTGGAACTGAGATTCTTGTGAAGCTACATTTTCAACAGATATCTCGAAATATCCGGCGGTGAATAATTCTCAGAGTTCTGCGAAATTTCCCTGCTCGGATCGAAAGAAGCGGGCACACATTTCCGAACGGAAATATGAACGGGCCAAGATCAAACGCGCGACTGATCCTCGAGTATCTCGATACGAAGGAATCGACCAACGGGACAAGAATGGGAAATAATCGCGCCGCAACCTTAGTCGAAAATACACCGCGGAACGTATAGACGCTTCTGTTATATTCCCTTTAATGCGGGCGCCGGCCGGCTTAAAGCTGCGCAACCTAACGAACCGAACGTTTTCTCTTTTTAACCGACCGACAGCTCGACAATTTTCCAAACATGCGTAACAATCTACGTTTCACTTTAACGACGTGCAGTATCACTTTTCGAAACGTTCAATGTACCACGATTTCTGTAGGCGATGCTTCAGTCGATACGTTCACAGTTCATTTCAACACTTATTGGGGTAAATTCTCACTGAACGACGTTTCCATATAAGTACAACAGCAGATAGTTGGTTCGAGAATATCACGTATGAGTTAAAATTCAATCAACGAATAGGGAAGCTTTTTTTTATTTCCGATGAAAAGAGAGTCACCCGTAACGCGGCACGTAGTAACATGCTTACCATCGAACAGTTGAATTGTGACTGCGGCTGGCGGGGTTCGATGCCGTAACCCCCACCACCGTAACAAGTATCTAACTGGAGAAACGCCCAGGGGGTACTAGACCTTCGAAAGCCACGCCTATCCGGCCGCCCTGCCGTTTCGCCCCCGCCCTCTTCGGTCGCACCCCTTTTTTTCGGAACTTCGCGAGGCCTCCGTCGAAATGTTCATTTTTTTCTTGATTTTGCAATGGACCGCCTATGCCAATTGAACTATACTTAAAATAACGTTAAACTCTTGCAATAATAGCAAGGACGCTGGTGCAAATAATACGAAAGGAAACTAATTAAGCGAAACAATTGAACAAGTGAATAAAGAATAAAGCTGGGGGAAGTAGAAATTCAGGAAATAAAAAGCAAATATACGAACGATTAATCTTTTATCAATGGTAAACGTGAATGCATCGAATAAACATAGATAAACTCTTTCTGCGATAAACATGTATATAGGTACTATATGCTTTACGATTTCACGATTCCTTGCGGTATTACACTGACCTTCGTATTTTGCTGATTGAAAGATACAAATATAATTTTGCGCTTATAATTGGCGTATTTATGAGCTTCGATCTTATTAGACGTACCTACAAATCTATGAAAACTTGCCGATATTTTGTACCGATCATTGTGAAAAAAGCAGAACTGCGGAAGCGTAAAAGTAAAGAGTATAGTATGACAGATAAATTAATCAGCGAGATACAAATTACTTAATTCGTGTAACGTACAACTACAGGGATCTTTTTATATAAAACTTGTTTATTTACGTCCATAGACTAAGGTATACGATATTCTCAGATTCTTAGAATACGTTTACTTGTGCTTTTTGTATCTATTTGTTATTCACGTCATATTGCTTAGAATAATTGCATAACTACATACTCAATTGACTCTATCGCTCTGTAAGATATCCAAGATGTTATATAAGTTATACAATATTGTTATTATGAATGGTATCTCTTGAAGCTTCAAATTTTTGTCGAAATTCTGAAATGGTTGGAAATGTGGTAACAAACAATTTTGATATGAAATTTGTTAATTACGTGATTACTGAATAGATCACTTGCTTAATAATAGAACATGAATATCTCTGTATATAGGAGGACATTTGTAAAATTGAAATATACTGATTTCTACAGTTTCTTTTCGCAGACAAGAGATATATTTTAAATCCAATTTAATGAATCTTTACTGAAGATATAATTTCCTTTAATAAATAATGAAATTTACAATCTGTCAGATATATAGCTTCGTACATCATGGTAAACTTTAGTTAGACGAATATTATACAACTTTTATATGTAGCACGCGGTATCACAATATCTAGATAACGTATGATTGATGGAACAAATTAAATACCTATGATAAGCTTATTGGTAAAGCTTACAAGTATAAATTCTTCTTCTAAATTTTCCCTACACATAGGTAACTCACTGTCGGTTGTACAATAATAATGGTATTAATCGTATTATTTTATCATTTGTATTTGTGATTAAAAGGAACAAAAGATTAGGATGGACGATATAATCGATAATAATTAATAATTGTAATACCTATTCGTTTAATTAATCAAGAACTAATATATTAAAATTACATTACAATTACAATTGCACGTACTTTGAAGCAGCGATACTTTTATAGAATAATGCTGATTCTCCTGATTAATTATATATTTATTAGTTAAAGGTATAACATAATGCACTTAAGATTTAAAAAACGTCAAATCTGCAAATGTTACCTAACTAGCACGTGTTTACTGTGCCCCTGCGATAATATTAATGGCTTCCTTCTATGGAATGTAGCACTGTATGAGACATTAACTATTAAATACCTATTTGTATTTAATAAATCGATCCATGATTTATATTTCTTGGAAATCTTCGGCAAGCAGGCAATGCAGTGATAATCTAAGCCTTATATTGATTGTTGAAGTTTTATTCTCTTTTGAAACAAGAAATGCGGATACCTATACATATGTAGATAGATAATTGTACAAAAGTTGGAGTAGGAAGTAGAAACCTATTGCCGGTTCGAACAGCAATGAAACTTGTTTAAATAATTACGTAAGACAACAGAATCGAATGAGTAGATGAAATGTAGAACAATATTGTAAATAATGTATTTTGTAAGTACAATTGTAACGTATCTTACAAGCGTTTCTGTAATTGCATCCTTCGAATAATCATTGATTCAAAGACTAGAAATACATTATTAAAGATAAAAACTAGTACCACTTTTTATTGCTTTTCTTAAGTTTACAGGTCATATGTCTCAAGGCAGTACACAATAAAAATTGAATTTCTATCGAACCGCATTTTATTTCCTCATAGTACTTATAACATATACGCAAACATCCAATGTCTTATAATCATTGCATATCCATACAAGGTAATACCTATATTCACGGATGCAGTGTCCCAAGAACTACACGATACCCTTAATTCTTTTTATCCTTTCTAAAAATTAAACGAAACCCTACAAGAACTGATACACGCTTTGCAGATGAGCAATCTTAAAATTCATTAAACATCAAATACACAACTAAATCTGTTACAGTTATCCTACAAATTCATTTTTGTTTATATCATTTTACTATTCCTACAGTACAGTGCACATGAATTGCTTCGAAACATAATTCGTAGACACAAATGAAGCTACCACATCTTCCACTTACCTCTGAGCAAAACAGTAGCCAGGAGGTAAGATCATTGTTTTTCTACTTCGTGCATAAAAGATCTATCACGCAACTACCAAAGAAAGGAAACCAGCGGTGAAGATAAAAAGGAATAAACAACGATGATTAAGTTCCAGACTTGCTATGGTGGGTCCACACTGGTCAAAACTGATCATAAACATCCACAGTTCGTAACCACGCTGAAGCTCGCGAACGGTTCGGTAAGAGATCACAATCAGTTAGAGGCTTATTCGCGCTTTTTATAGACAGTTCGCCGTCGATCCCGCTTCAAACTTGCTCCTTTTTACTCGTGACAAAGTGATCGTCAATTTCACGAAAAAGGTGTTACGAACGTGTCCAGACAAGCTACGCGTTAGCGAGCAGGTCCTTTGGTTTTCCGCCTCCCTGAGTGGACACTGTTCGCTGTTCATAAAAAAGTATCTTCACTGCCGACGAACATAGTTCGCGAATAGCAGTGTGGACACGACATTAGTACGAGCAAACGGTCATCCGATTACCTGGGACTGCGTGCACGTCATCGTCAACATGGCGCTTCCCTGTGCGTCCCCGCGGCGCCACGACTGCCTTGAACTTCCGCCCTGCCCCACGAGCAATTTGAACCCCCTCCTGCGTTAGTACACCAGAGGAGCGAGTGGTGCCGTTTTGTGCGGTTTTTGCTGACAGTGACGCGGTACCACCCGGTACAAGTTGGTCTGGATGCCGCCCCGCCTACCGACACCATCGCAGTCACACGTGGCTGTTTTGCGCATGCGTGGCGAACAGGAGGCTATATAATGCGTGTTCGAATTACGCTCCGCCATCTTTCCACCAGTCGGAATCAGTGGTACAACTCAACGTGACTCTACTACGTCTGTCCTTTTTCTTCCTTACATCCTACCTCGCCTGCGCGGTTTTTCTCCCATCCTCTTCCTCGCTCTATCCTCTACTTCCGCCGTTGCCTTTCTTCCTTCCTCCTTCCCTCTCGTTCTATTAACCACCTTACTCCATCTTCCTCTCGTTTGTTTCTCCTGGAACAGCTATTGCTGCGCCTACCACTGCACTGTCGCAACGCATCGTGGGAAATGCGCTACCAACAGGGTTACCAAAATGGCGGCCTACCAACTTTTGCCGCCTATTGAGATTTCAAATGAACTTTTACGTCGAACTGATGGTTCCCCGATTAATTGGTTTATGTTCCGACCGAACATAGCTTGGCTCTGCTCCTTACGATTGACTTTGCTCGGTAAACGGAAGCGAATACAGCCCCAATCAATTAAGCGACCTGTTAATTGTGTACAGAATTTTTTACGGAGAAAAAAAGAATAGAAATGAAGGGATTTTTACGCTTTTCTAAAGTTGCTGTAAACATTTATCGTAACGCTGAACAGAAATTAGACGCTGTAGTACAAGTTTGTGTTACCGTGCATTGATTTGAATATATAAATAAATGATTAAAGAGTGTAATCCTTATAAATCAGATATTGCAGGAACTAGTAAATGCTTATTTACGTTGTATTCTACGTTATGTCACTTAAATGTATCGGCTCTACAATTTTTCGATTGGAAGAGATCGTTAAAGCTCATCTATGCACGATAATAAAAATATATTAAATGCAATACATTGCAACCATCAGATCTCGTGCAATATTAATTTTACACTAGCCGTTCTTGTGCAACGAAAACATTTAAAAACTATGTATTATATTGCTTGTATCGAAAGTATTTCTATTCCACTCTACCGTGAAACTTTTTACTACGAACGTCGAACACAAAACATACATGAAAGAAACCAATGAATACGAAGTGCAAAATATAATTTATATAATAGTGAAAATTACAATGTCAGCATTTTAATTTTACTATAATCGCTACAATAAAAAGTCATTACAAACAGGACTATGCTCAAGGGAAGTAGCGCGAACTAGATGTCTACATTTACACCTGATTTTTACCTGAAACTAAAGGTATAATGACGAAGCAAAAATTTTAATTGCCGAAACCCGGGATTGAACCGGGGACCTTTAGATCTTCAGTCTAACGCTCTCCCAACTGAGCTATTTCGGCACGTGTCATTTCGTTGTTGAAAGTTTGCAATTCAGTCTGTAGTTTGTCACGCTTAGTACTCATTCAAACATTATTTATGCAAAATGACTTGCTCTGTCTGATGAGAACAAAATATGGTGGCATGTGACGTAGTGCAATACTACTATAACACAAACGATTACGATCTTTTTGTAACAGTGAACGTATCAAAGCTCGTACGATAACGAAACTGTAAATTGCGGGCCAGCTGTGACGATATGTATTTCTGCAATTATAATGTGTAATAACTGATAACAGTTCAATCAGTACCGTTACAACGATTTCGAAAGTATTGGCTTCAACATTAAAGCAACGCTGATCTTAGTATTCATTAAATGCTGCCTTTTTAGGTTTATTTCATATTTGTTAATTGTCAATATATCATCTACAAATATATTAGTTATTGTAAATCCAAATACTCAATACACATGATCTTCTGTTGCAGGTCAGATTTTCTTTCCTTGTCAGATATTTTTCTTCCAAATAAATTCATTGAACAAACACTATTACGCTACGTTATATGCACCATGCATGAATAATTTTGCATCTAAAACTAGTTTCTTAACCATATATATTTTCTTATCACTGTTAATTATACTCTAAATATTTGCAAAATATTGTTATAGCTAAGCACAATATGCAGCGTGCTATGTTAAACGTGAACGGCGTGCCTACCCAAGTAGTTACAGAAGGTCGTTGGGTAGAAGAAGGCCTTGCAGAATATGGTAAAAAAGACATAGTGGTTGTTATTTCTGGCAATCCTGGCATTGCTACATTTTATGAGGGTTTTATAAAAACGTTGAAATCAAGTCTTCCCAGCGAGGTACCTGTGTGGGTGATTGGACATGCAGGCCATGTGCAGCCACCAAATAATTTGGCAATTACCATGCCAAAGGACTCAACGTGGCATGAACATTATAGTTTAACGGCGCAGCTGCAGCACAAGGTTTTTCATACTTGCTAGATTTCTTGTTTTTTAGGACAAAATTAACCATTTACTTATATACAATTTAACTGCAGATTGAATTTATAAAGAGGTATGTACCAGAAGATGCAAGACTACATCTTATTGGACATTCAATAGGAAGTTGGATAACCTTGAATATATTAAAAGATGAATCGATTGCTAAAAGAGTAACAAAGTGTTACTTGCTATTTCCAACTATAGAAAATATGGCCGGAACAAAAAATGGATGGTTTTTTACTACAATTGTAAGATGGTCATTTTTTAACATTATACAGCAATTTTTTTAAGGATTATTTATATATTTTTAGGTGGCACGTATTGCATTACTCCTCGTCTTTCTTTGTTGGATTCTATCGTGTCTTCCTTCCATTTTACAAGTTCTTATGATTAGTATATTCAGTCCACTGTTTGGAGTTCCAGTAAAGCAAAATAAAGCAGTGCTTCAACTTCTACACCCTCGTAGTTTGAAGAAGGTACTTAAAATGGCTAAAGAGGAAATGAATATTGTGAAATGTCGAGACGATGACATAATTTCACAATACGAGGATAAATTGTGGTTCTATTATGGGAACTGTGATGGCTGGGTTCCAGTTAAATATTATAAAAACTTGAAATCTAAACATCCCAATATAAATGCAGAATTATGTAAGCATGGCTATCATCATTCTTTTGTTTTGCAGTATGATAAAGAAATAGGTAAAATTGTTGCCGATGCGATTAATGAAAATATATCATAATTTTACTTGACATTGTAATACACAGATGTTTGGTTCACATTGTGTAACTTATTAATGCTGTTATTAATATATTAATAACTAACATTGTTTAAATAAAAGTAGTCGTAAAATTCGTTTGATACACATAGCAGTTGCACTAATACATGTACACGCCTTTCATTTATTTTATTTATTTGTACACTATCATATTAAACACATGCAAACCTATCTGCGTTTTATTGAATAACTTAACAATAATTGGTTTTTGTTACACCATTGACGATGTAGTATGTATGGATGATTTGAAGTTTCGAAAATGATTAGTACTTACAAGCTTACTTAACTTAGTCATGATTTATTTATTGTTATTGTCATTTTTGTTAGCGCTTTCCTCGGTAATTTAAATTTACCGCCGAATAGTACGATTGAACATTCGACTTTCCTCGGCAATGATCGACTGACGCAAGCGATAGGACTGACATCTTTTGAATCATACTAACGTTTGGCACTACACTAACCAGTTTGCCACTTGCAGTCTTTTCATTCACGTTGAGGAATCGTGTTTGCACATTGAATTTGTTTATTAATTTTGTAGTTCATACGTGTTTCAAGTTCTGTGTTATATTTTGAACATTTGAAGTCCAAATCTACTGAAAATGTCGCGCATCACAACGTTGCTACTACTTGCTTGCCTCAACGTGGGATTATCCTATGGTGAGTGCGTGATTTCGGTGCGGTGAATTATGATAATGCAATGTGTTGTGAATAAAAATTGATTCATCCAAATTACACATTCACGGTGGCAATTATATCATTGCGATTGCTAACCAATATCGAATGATACGGATCGTATGAAAATTGTTGTTAATTATATCGCTCTGTTCCATTTAGATAAAAATCCTTTCTCTCGATTCGTTGTTATGTATTCGCACAATGGAAAATGGATATTGGCGGTTAAGATATTCTCTGTGATTTTACGATTCATCTTTTTAATCTTTTTTTTCTTTGGAAGGAATATATAAATTGTGTAATATTTGCTTTTAATGCATAAACACCTTGTAACTTTCTTTTCCTCACTCGTTTCATCATTAGTAATACTTTTCCTGTTCTAACGATTTAGTACCATTTTTCTTGTTAATGTCTCTGTGTATATTGTCTAGTATTCATAGTGTATATCGTTATTTTTAATGTTGCAATCATCGTTCTTTCTTTTGTACTTTTTTCATACATAGAAAATTCTTGAAAAGCTTCTTATTTACTAAATATAATCTAATTGTATTGTACATTCTCTCGTATCTAAAACTAGTAATTACAAGAATGTTCGAAAGAATTTTAAACAGTAACAAAATAAATAATGAATTCTGTGCATTGCATTGCTTTAAAAAATATTTTTCGTTCATATAGATATATCATCTGATATGCCAAAAAGAAAATAGGAACTAACATTAAATTTTCTAACTTACTTTCACGCTTGTATCAGGCAATTGTTCGTATACAATATGTATAATCCTCAATTATGATTGCACGTAGGTTTAATAAAAATCTTATTTGTATCATTAACGTAATATCAAGTTTCTATTCGATTTATCTGAATTCAACGTCATTGACGGAAGGAAGTTGAGATGTTATCAATAACAAACTGAACTATACCATAGTCAGTGAAATAGACCTCGTCAATTCTGGCAATAGATTTCATATGCCCAGAACATTTCTTGCGACTCGTTCGTATTGTTTACTCGTTATCAGGTGTTACGTCTGGCTCAGAAGTTCTGAGTTCGTATTAGTAAATCAACGATAAATTTATCAAGTGCCTAACGTTACATTCAATATATGTTTATGCATAGTACCGAGTAAGACATATGAATAACGAATAGAATGCCGTTATATTTTATAACGATTCTGTATCTCCATTATGTTTAATCATATATGTACAAAAGAAAAAATAATGCAGTGCAATATTATTTAACAATCATATTGCCGAGAATTATTAAAATATATTCAAAATGACTTGATTGTTATCTTCTACTCTATATTTGTTTTGAGAAAATTTCGAAGTATTTTACAAGTTTTTAATATGCTACATGTAATGTTAACAGCAATTGGGATATCATTGGCGATAAAAAATGACTAATTATTCGTACGCCCTGATATTACATAAAATATCTTCTAATATAAATAATTATTAATTACATTATTTATTTATTACGTTGTTTAGAGGCAAAATTTATTGTATTTCTAGGAGGGCAATGTTCCATTGGACACAAGAATGCTCTGTCAAGAATGATCGATTCATGCCCAGGATTACTGGATACTGAAGACAAATCTTATTGCTGTCTCGATATCGAAAATAGTAAAATATATTGCTGTAATTCGATGGAATTTGCTGTGAATTCATCATGGTAAACAAATCAATACTATTATTTTTACTTTAATTCAATTCAACTTTCTATAAATTTTTATGAATTCAATATTTTACCGCATCCATTTAGTACATACACATCTGTCGAAAATCGCGCAAAGAAAAAGTTGTAATACAATAAAAAGTTAATTATTCGAAGTAAGCAATATTATTCATTTTTTCTTGCAATTGAGTTCAAAATTCGGCAGGGCGTGTGTTGGGTTAGGTTTCATTCATTCATTTTAGTCTTTAAAGGATAGTTTATTAATTGCCATTCTTATAATAATGAAACGTACAGTACACACTGCGTGATAATGAGTTCATTTTTTTAATTATCACGCACAGCAATATGTAAGTTCAATTATCTGTCCTTTATTTTCTATTTTTTTTTGTAATGTAATCTTTTACTATTTAGGATAAAGTACTACCTGTACCTGTTTTGTAGCAAATATTTTATTTAATTTCTATAGAATTTAATTCATGTAGAAGAACGCGGCAAACTGTTTGATTCCACTAGTATGTATCTCTATAGAACAAATATTATTTAAGTAATAATATGCTAGATATATCAAGTAGTGCAATTTAGAATATTATTAGTAATAATGTTTTAATCGATATTTTGGTAATTATGCGGAAAGTCGTTTGTAACAAAGAATTTTTTATTCATGCAAGAAAAGTTTTATTTCACTGTCCTAATTGCCGTCTACACGGAGGGTTCGAAACCGATCACCCTGATTATTATTGAACGGTTTACTTTTTACCTCCATATTAATAACGTTTAAGACTAGACCTCATTCTGCATTACCCTATATTTCATATACTTTATAATCTGCAGATGTTATCAAAACCCGCGTGAATTTATTGCAACATAAAAATTATCACCAAAATTAGAACATACTTTGATCGGAAATGATACAAATATATTTTAACAATTTCATTAAATGTCTGGTAAACATATATTGAATTATTAAAAATGAAAAAGAAACAATTAATTTTCCTTTATTTCCTTCGGTCAATGCTAACGTAAAGTGGACTTAGAATAATTAGAAATAAATTTTTATTACAAACATTTATATCCAAAACCGAAAACTTCTGCTGCTCTTCTTTATATTTTAACTACACTCTTGTTTCTTTACTCGATTTCTATTTTGAACCTGTTTACAGTATATGCGAATATTTTTCGGCTCCCTGATATATGTATAGAATAATATTTATCGAAAAAATAACTTAAAATGATTGTTAATTCTTTTCGTATACACGTACAGTTTAAAACGAACGATACTTTTGTACACGCCATAAATTGAGGTGTTCACCACTCCCACGCGAACTTTCAATATATTTATTCACATAACAACTTTTCTGTTTATCCCTTATTTCGAAATTAACCAGTGATTCAGTCGGTTATTTCAATGTTCCTACCAGGTAAATAATATTTGTTCTAATCAACATTTTTTTAAATACACTTATCGATGTGCCATTAAAACAATAGGCAGAATCAGTTGAATAGAAAAATTATACAAACCGATACAAAGAAAATTAATGAGTTTAAAAATTGGGATTCATTTGAATAAATTATCCCACATTCCGTATCTATTATATATACACTTCATATCTATATTATATACTAACTTTGTACAAAAATTGTGCTTTTTACAACATTTATCCAAGTCTATTTATATCATCCTAGAGATTTATCTTTTCTATCATGTTTATACTGGACTCGGAATCGAAGAATTATAAAACTTAAACTATATTCATGATGCTTATATTAAAATACGAATTCTTCCATTACAGGATGCTTCTCACAGTGATAGGTACGGTTATCATTGTATTTTCACTGGTAGCATTTTGCATATCATGTTTGTGCTGCCGTTGCTGTCCATGGTATCGTAGACGTCATCAAGGAACAGTTTATGGAAGTAAGAATCTCTTTGTTTGATGCACGCGCTTCGAGAATATTATTTCATACCACGGAAGAGAAATTTTGCTTTCGTTTTCCTTTTTCATTATATGCTTGAAATGAAAATTGGTCCGCGTATTTTTAATTAACTGAATGTAAAATTAATTCACAGAATGGAGAACATAGACATTATTTTAGACCAGTTTTTACGTCAGTAATATTCATGTTCATTCTTATAAATACAATTAATGCCCGGAAATATGTTGCACAATCGGGACCACGGTTGCGATATTTGTCTCAGGAAGTAGGTGTTTCCGGAAATGTCGATTGTTATTTTCTCCGTTCCGTTCGCCAAAATACACATACTGGTGATACTTTATTATTTTGACTGGAGAAAACTTCATCTATTTATCTACAATGATTATATACATAATCGTGAAGTAAAATACATGAACATTTTATTATTCTTGTTTGGATGAAATCTGAATGGAAGGGTCATGACCGATAAGGTAACGGGGCTGCTCGCTATACTGAACTAGTTTCACGAACTGGTAAGGGATAAATTGTCAGCTAACCGAGCAAAAAGTCACGACAGATTTCCAGGCATTAGTGTACCATATTTCACGAAGATATCCACTTATTCATTTTAGCTTATTTTTACTATACTCGTATTTTGTTATTGTTTTAACATTTTTCTTTCTCGTTTTTTCCTTTGCTTTACCAGTTATTCATCATGTATCTTTATTTTCTGTTTGAAATTTGCATTTAGTAGTTATTTGTAGAGACAGACAAAACGAATATCTCTGAAATGATTTTTATATGAGCATGAGAAGTTTTTAATACCGAGTTGTTATTTAATTATTACGAACCGCTCATGAAAACCAAAAAATCGATAAAACGAATGAAAATGCGTTGGAAATGCCTACCACTAGTTGTATTATAATGTTGTGTAAAGGTTAATGGCTAATTTCATTCCTGTAATTGTTTCTAGGACCACCCATGATCTGAATTCATTTCATCACATCTTCCAATCTCCTGACACTACACATAATTTTCCCTATAAATTGTATGTCAGGAAACTCGTATCTTTTAAGTATTCTTACTTCGCTTCCCAACATAGGTATTCGTACTGCATGAAACATTTTATACCTTACGATTCGAGTATAGACTTTTTTTCAATATTATAATATATTTATAAAGAGATGGAAATAATTTTTACGACTGCTACAATTAACGCAAAAGTGATAACATCTTAAAATTTCTTGAACCAAGAATTTTGGACGATTATTGCAGTTAGAAATCGGAATGGTATTGTTCGTCCGAACAATTTAAGATATAGCACGGAGAATTTTATGAACTGATTTAAGTTGTTACTATCTAGAAATATAATGCTTTTGATAATAGTAAGTTGCCGAATATGCATATTGAGTATATTCAACGTTCTGAATAACGACTATATGTTCCTAGAACTTTCACGCGTTTGCCTTGAACTTTTTCCGTGCCGCAAGGAAATAATATAAAATTTTACATGAATTGCACGGCATCGAAAATTCTAGCTGCTTAAAAATTAGAAAGCAAAAGCTTTCAGGTACGCGGAGGGTGATCAACATTCCATGACTTACTTTTTTTGTGCGAAAAGTGTGATATTATTTTCTATATATATTTTTTATATTATGCAAATAATATATCAATAATCATTCCATGCGATTAGGGAGGAACCGATATGTCACGCTGGTAGTGTTTATTTAATACAAAATTAATGATATGGTTTAATTTAATATATTTCATGACCATCTCAACATTAAAAATATTATTATAATATATACATATAATATATAGATACGCATTGGAATATATCACTTGTTAAATACCGCATTAAAACTGCGCGTTCAAGATTTGTTCATATATTCGCGAATCCCAGATTCTATTTTTGTCAGGTTACACATAATAAAGCAGGCCAATTGATTTCCATTTTTACATATATGTACCAAATATTTTTATACACATTTTTATTTTAATAATACTCTTAAGCAATTATTTTTACCGCTCAATAACTAAAAAGGTAACAGTTTATAAAAAAACATGTAACCATAAGATATATAATAACTAACATATAAATAAGCGCTTTCTACTGTACTGTTGTGTAATAAATATCTTTGTGATCTTTCAATACGAGCAAACATTTTCTTCCCACCGTCACATTAAGAACGATAAAAGGCAATTATATCGAAGACTTAGTGTCGTTAAGGTATGTAAATATGCATTGTAAAACGCAGGATTTGAACGCTGCTCACCAATAATCGTTTACATAACAATAAATTAAGTTACGTAAACAAAATTATATTCCATACAATTGATCCTTGCATATATAAACATAATTCTAAATACAAGTACAAATAATTTTAGGACTCCAGGATTGATTGCTTATTTTCTTTCCCTATTTTTGAAATGTACTAAATGTTCGAAGGCGAAGGTTGAGCCAGCAATATAATACGTTTTATTGTAAAATAATTGATGACCTTATTTTTACGCTAATTACGTCGTAAACATATTTATATGTATACATACATATATGTAAATCCTTAAAGAATTCGTGTACTGTCTCTATAAATAAATTAATACTCTATCGAGTTTAGTCCACTTTATGGGAATATTTGTTCCAGAAGTACAAGTACCCAGTGTGGTACATGTAATTCAACCAGCAGCTAGTGTTCCCCAACCGACTCAACAGTATGCGAACCCTGCGTACCCCACAAGTTCAACAGGTAATTATTGAATATTTGAACGAAATCAAAACATCGCAAAAATATTTTCGTTTTGACAGGCATTAAAAAGAAAAATTAACGGAAATAAAATAAGTAGGTCCATAGTTTATTTAATCATGTCCTATAATAATTTAATACATTGAGTTTAGCGAAAGTCACGTTTCGGAAACTGAAATGCCTTAATAATAAATATGTGTGAGGGTGCAAATTTAAGTAATCTATTCAGTGGCCCAATGTTTCACTTTTACAGATATGGAAAAACTTTATTTACAAAAACCGTATGGTAAGGCAGGGCTCGTAGCGTGCACGTAAAAATTCTTTTTAAAGTGGAGGACTTTCAGTGATTTCAAGGTCACGTCCATTTTTCTATGTGGCATGCTATACTTTTTTATTTCTAATAAAGTAGCAGTTGTTCAGACGATTCCAACGACCCCATAATATAAGGTCATTCGATAATAGATAACAGGGTTAAATCAGGAGACTTGCGTTTTACACGAGATGCTCGAAGTGGTGGCCATTCGCATCGATACAACGTTGTTGAAGTCCGTACACGTGCTATGATTTCCGGTTTGATTGCAGCACGCGCTCTACTGCAGCCTTGAAGTAGAAGTCGTTGAATTTGTCTAGATACTCTCGATTTTACTAGAAGTCAAGGGTACGTCATCCAATAGAAATAGAGATGACCTTGAAACCTTCGAAAGTCCTTGACTTAAAAAAATGTATTACTGGCATGTTATGAGCCTCTTCTTATCATACAGTTTTTGTAAATAATATTTTTCCATATCACTAAAAATAACAGAGATATTCGATTATTCAAGGTGGTCAATGTTATTGGGCTACCTTGTGTTGTATCGGTGCATAGCTTTCTACGAAATTAAAATAATTTTTTACTTACTCCTTTCAGGAATGTCACAGCCACCGGCATACGTAGATGTTATGTATGAAAAACAAGCGCCGTACAATCCAAGCTATATGTCCACGGTACGCCAGTAACATTGAATAATGTTACAATTTAAAGAAGTTACTGTTTAGAACTTCCTACTATTGAAACGACGATTTCAATACGCGTAGCCATTAGGAACGAAACGTCTTCCGTTTGGAGAACATTGAAAGTGTGATAAAGTCGTGTGGGTTCACAACTTTTTGTTTTAAAAAAAGAACGGAAAATCAGAAACTGCTCGAACAAATTGATATACTAGAACCGGTAGTGCTCAACTCAAACGCCGAGAATGTATCGTTCCTCTTTCGTTCTGGCAATGAGAAATATCTACGGAGATTGTACTTCCCTTAACTCAACTGTCTGCCGTATAAATTCCTTTGAATAATTTTTTGCGAAAGTGTACAAGTGAAGGATTTTGTAAATCAGGAGATTTTTTTATTAATATTTACACCTTCTACATTAAAATAAAATTGTTGTCATATGAATTCTACAAAATAGAAAATACTTTCTATGTTTGAATGATTACTAGCCAATTAAAAAAAAGTATACCTGAAATAGTCAATTTATGGAAGAATATCTATAGCGACTTAATATGGTGAATATATTAAAGCTCAAAGGAATTTGAAAATTGTAGATACCTTTACATAGCTATTAAATGTAAGATTATATATATTATATTGTCCCACGATTTTGAAAAAGTTCCTGACTTCTCTTTTATACGTTGTTTGCCAATGCGGTTTACTGTATGCCATTTAATATTGCCATTGATCTTTAATCCACATTTCTTATTTGTATTATTCATCGTGTTATTAACGACGCACAAGTATTAAGAGATTACATCAGTTGTTGTATTATTATATTTAATTGATTATGGGTGATACTGTTATGATACATAGTACACAGCAAAGAAAAGGATAAATAAACGAATGAAATACATTTAATTGTTCACGTCCCATATCAGGTAATTTCATTTACTTCTAAACTACATTTGTATAGGGTAATATTTTCGTAAGGACGGGAAATCGTACTGGATTAATACATACTGAAGTATTATACATTGCATCATTGAATAACGCGACAAAAATATTATTAGTTCATACTGGTCTTACGATCCAGTTTTTGAAATTTAATTAATAAACGTAAATAGTAATTGTTTTGTAGGTAAGTTAAAAGGAAAGACTACGTAGCTTATGGGAAAATATATATTTCTGAATATCTATGTTACATGCTACATATATATATATTTATATAAACAACTTATTATATGTTACTACATATATATACACATGTATATATATAGCAACATATAATAAGTCGATTTTTCTACGGCTTATTTAATATTATTTTAATAGTGATAGCGCATATGCAGAGCTAATTCGCCGAAATGTTTTTTAATGATTGATCAGTATATAGTGGAAAGAGTATTCTACATTTTGGTTATTAATTAACCGAATATTATTAGTTCTCTATACGAAAGGAATATTAGTTTGACAAACTACATTGTTTTCGAAAAGTGTAGAAACGATGGAACAATGAATCTACTATTCCTTCTACACAGATGTAAACTTTTTTTTGATCAGTTGTCCACTTTTCCATAATAAGTTTATATTCTGTCGTAAATACTTATAAATAATTTTGATTATTACTTTGACTATCTACGATGAGCTCTTTTAGTATCAGTAAAAACTATCCCAGTTAGCAATCTGTCTATAAATTGATAGAAGATTGGCGGCAGATCCTGGCACAATTCGCCAGAATCTGGGGCCCAATCAGTAGCTATCTGTGTCCGCATTTGGCGTCCTATTCACAAACAGATCCTGCAAACGGAACTTGTTGCCAGACGGGCAGCAAATCCTGCAACTTCTGCCATTTAAATGGCCATCTAAATCCATTTGAATGGCACAAGTTGCCGAATCTGCTCGGTTTCTGCTACCAATCTGCCTTCAGATTCTGTTTAGCAGGTTCTATTTGCAGAACCCAAGCCAGATGCGGACGCAGCTGGCTACGAACCTTTAGACAGACTCTGTCAGTTCTGTTGTCAATCTGCAGTCAATATGCAGGCAGATGGCTGTTAGGGGTAACAACGTAATCGGAAAATGTAATATAATTCGATGCTTTAAAACTACAGGCTTTCCTGTTGTTATAAACTGAGGCACTAAAAATTTCAAATTAAATATTTAATATTATTTGCTTTGTAAATTTAATGTACGTTATAAATGCACTATTCTCCTCTTCCGACATTTAACGTATGACTATTAGTGCTTCCTTTAACAATAGTAATAATTATTACTCAATGCCAGCAATAAAAAAAAAAAGTTTACTCAAGTTCTATAATTCTTTTAAAGTAGAATATCAACTATTAATTTGTTCATTGAAAAATTTGTATGAATCAAATTACAATTCTGCAAATAGCAATATTTTAGCTTCTATCGATCGGTAGACTTGATAAAATACGAATATCTGTATAATAATATAACTCGTACAGTTATTGACATCAGGGTTGCACAATTAATTGCTGTTTTCTTTTATATGAAAGAAACGTTGATTAGAGGACGGTCGCGTTATATAATCTACTACTATTTAAATGGACCTCTTCTATTAACGGTAGATTTTACAGATTTTCCAAAATATCTATAACTTATTTGGGAATAGACGACAGTTAGTAAAAATGATTTCCTCACAATATAGTAGCAATTCAGTCAATATCGTATTGCACTGTATAAAACATCAGAGTCCGCTGTTTTCATATTTTTCATATTTAAATCTACAATCATCTATTAACATCAATTGCTCTCGTACAAGTATTCATTATATTTATGTATTGTCTACGAAGAGAGGAAGAAATAGTATCAGTCGCATTTTATAGCAATCGCAAACTCTATTGTTACTCAAAACGTATTACTAGAACGAGCCTAGAAATATCTCAACAGTTCGTCTTTTTTCTTCATTATATTGCTTTAGTAACATATTTACATATATAGAAATGCTTAAAAAATCGGAAATATTAATTTTGTAAGGTCTTCGTTTCCATATTACAATTTTCAAAGATGCTGTATATATAATTATCGTAGAATGTAGTCAACTAAGTTATGCGTAGCCAGACGAAAACTGTCAGAGCTGTTTGTACGATGCACACATAGTTCACCATTTTACTTTGGGGCCTAACGCACATAAACATACCTCCCATATTATTTTTAGAAAAATCGTAGTACCAAAAACTGATCTGATCAATCGTAGAAGGCTGAAAAATTTTGGAAACACTTTCTATCTACTTACCGAGGCGCCAGAATATGTAACACAACAGTACATCTGTGCATTGCTTTACGAAATGATACATGTAGATTGTGTTGTAGTATCTTCCACATTGTTGAGATTACTGTAACTACCTCGAAAAGTTACATTTTCAACGTTTAAGGGTAATTCATGGGATCGTTCTTCCTCCAATGGAGTTGTCGTTGAAGTATGACTAATAGATGAATGTCGAGATCTAGATAGATTTCCCCGTTGATTACTCCCCGAAGACGGAGCTGGACTAGGAGAAGGACTCTCCGGTATCTGTTCCTGCTCCTGTTGCTGTTTCGTTACAATTAGTCTGTTCAACAATGTAATCTGGCCTTGGATGCCCGACATAAATGGTCTATATCCCAAGCTGAAATAAAAAGGTAGATTTTCTCCATCACATTTATAGTCCCCACTTTCAAGGTGAACATTGTTCCGTATTATAATACGTACCATTCGGACAATGACCACCTAGTCAATGTGAAAAGACCATCCCTTAAATTAATTACAGAATCAAAGGTTTGCATAGGGGCGTGAGCTGCCCTAATAGTCCTAGCCATAGCAGGAGCATCGCGTAGAACAGTTGCTAAAACGGCAGCCCATCCTAAGCAACCGCCTTCTAAAAATAATTGCAGAAGATATCGGAGCTGCACTTCTGCACGACTTATCGCCGCGCAAGGCGAAGCGTTGTGGACTTCGGTTTGTTCCACTTGATCCGACGGTACCCAACATACTGTTCCAACTCCAGTTCCAATAATTGATTCGGTCTCGTCTCTCCAAATAGTACTAGTATCGCTAAGAACGCTGTTAGCATCTGAAAATACAGAAATCCATATTTGTATTTCACGTAGGTCGAATAGTATAATACACACTTATGCTTCTATAATAAGAAGAGAAATACCGTGTAACATGTTTGATGTCAATTTAGTTTCGGTAGCAGGAAATTGCGTTTCTAAACTTGCGACTGGCGACACCAACGTTGTATAAGGTGGTCTTCCACTTGGTAAACTAGTGTACCCGCTGTCAGGTAGGTCAACAGTAAAGGTGGAATTTAACGGTTCCTCCTCTGGATTTTCCAAACTGACGGATCTTATAGAACGGAGCGAAGTAAGGCTGGATCGTCGAAATTTTTGTAAAGTTGGAAGAGACAATACAGGATAAGCGAACGAGAAATCTTCGTGTATTGCTTTCAACGCCGCTACATAATCGTCTATTTTCGCCGCTCTGTCCCGTTCCCTGGCGAACCACGTAACTAAATGAAAATCTAAACGCGCAGCAAATCGGCCTAAATCTGCTAGCCGTTTTGCCGATAGTAATCGACGTGCATGACGTTGCAATATAACGTCGATAAAAAATTCCTCGGCTGAACCCTCTCTAGAAAGCAGCAAACATTTCATTTATTCTTAACAAGAACGCTTTAATCCAGGGCTCGGAATTAAGTTAACTTTCGGAGCGATTTTCAAGTCCCATGTTCCATGGACCGCGGTTCATATGTTACAAGCCATAGGAGTTTCGAGCCGCTAGACAATTGCGGGGGCCAAAACGTGTGGCGAGGGAAAGGGGATGTTGCTTCTGAAAATCGGGCCGAAAGTTCGCTTAATTCCGAGCGCTGCTTTAATCAATGAATTAATGCCTACTGTATTATACAAATTTGGTAATAGAAAAATTGAACGAAACATACTTGGTATCGGACTTCTCAGTTTTGGAACTGCTCGTAGGTACAGATTTTTTCCTCCTCATAACTACGTTTCTAGTTTTTTCTAGCATCGAAGACGGTGCTAAATCTTTAGCCACCGAATCAGATTGTACTTTAGGCGTCACTGTAGTGCTATAACTACGACTTCTCGAGACTTGCATGGTTCCTAATACTAATGATAGATCGTCTTCATGAGGCGAGAGGGGCGGTGTTTGCGTGGGCCCCCCTAATTTTGTTGTTCCACCCCAAGATGTTCGCGGTGATTCCACATCGTTGGGATCTTATGAAAGATAAATACAAATAAGAGCACTGAAAATGGATAGAATGTGTGTAAGTATCTCTAATATTACCGATGGCTCTTAGAAACCGAACGAGATCTTTCGAAAGTTCCCATCTTCCTTGTTCTAGAGCAGCATCGAGTAACAAAGTGGCGTGTTGTCGGCTAACAATTGAAGGTTCTAAATTTTGTAAAATTATTAAGTAGCTAGCAGCAGTATCTAGTTGCTGGCGTTGCAAACAATCTTGGAGCAACTTCTTTGGCGGTCCAGCAACAGAAAATAAATAAGGCCAGAGTGCTATCTCAGTCTTTCTGGCGCATTGTACAACTGCTCTGGCCCACACCCCTGGAAATTCACGGATGAATTCCACGACAGAAGGCAGCTGAGCATCGGGGATTGGTTCTTTACTAGTTGCTTCTTCTTCTAGTACCTCGTGAAGTAAGAGCTCTAACGAGTGTGGAAAATATGGCAGTGCGGAGCACGAACGAGCAATCTCCCAAGCATGGCACCCTAGGTTACGATGAATAAGTTGCCGTAATATTTGATGAAGATAAACTTGACTCTAAAATTAAAGTAAACAGGTAAGAACCTTTAATAGATTAATGAAACGATACAACCGGCATTACACTTACTGTAAGTTCTAATAAACTAAATGGTAAAGAAAATGGAGAATTAGTGTCCGATGTGAAAAGTACAGTATCATTCTCTGCTCCCAGTAGAATCGCGTCTTCGAATAATATAGCCAGAGGATAAATACGTAAATGGAAAGGTAACATTATTCTCTTGCTCATAAATGTATGAGTCTTTTCTTGATGATTTCTTGGAAATAATGGAAGCCAAACGCGCATGCCATGAGCACCGCAAAATAGCCATAGAGCTTCTGTTAAATGAGGTTTATCTCTTCTCGATCTCCATGGTACCCAAACATTTTCTACACATGATGCTAATACTGTTGGAGCACTACACGTAAACAGCTGCAAAGTATAACAAACTTAGGGACACCATTTTTGACATTAAAAGTGGTAGATGCAATTTTCGTACCACTTCTGGATTATCAGTACAATGTTCTCGTTGAACCATAAGAAGACGCCCGGATACATTCAAGAGAAGGCTTTCAGGATGCGGGTGACTTCCAGCTGTTTCGGCACGTATAGTAGTTAAAGTGGCACTTACAACGCAAGCAGGATGAACACAAAGACCACTAATATCTACAGTTTGCAACCTAGTTAATTCTACGCTTCCTGCATCTAAAACAATAACATTTCATTCATAATATTATTAGCTGCAATTAACAGAATTAAGTTTGATCACTTACCATTATTGCTTTCTATTACCATATCATAAATGCTAATCTGTGCATTAGCACAAAATGTTAAAAGCCTGTCCTTTAACGTATTGAGCAGTAATACCTGCGATGGCATTCTAACAGTCCTAACGTAATTGTTATCCAGACGCGAGTCGCGTGGATATATTCTAACTTCATCTTTATCGTCTAAAATTGAGTAGCTACTGGCTATTAAAAAACCTCGATGCCATAATAGCCCTCCGGTTACGATAAAATCCCTTTCTTGAGTTTCATTGCCAAACAGCTTCCATTTACGCGAGGGTAAAGAATAATGAGCCAACCCTGTGCGTCCGGCTACAGCTATACTCATACCTTCGTTATCAATAGCGGTATACTAAAAATATATTTATTTAATAATAAATAATATGTTTTATTCCTAACAAGAAGATATACATACTCTTATCGGCCAATTGGCGCCACTATATGCAGTAGGAATAGGAACAACTAGCCATTGCTTACATCCCGCAAGCGTTTGCAATACAGAATCATTTGGAATTTCACTACCAATGTGAAAAGTGGAAGTATTCGTGGAAACTCCACCACCAAGATTTAAATATAATCTATCTTCACCTTGTAAATACAGATGTCCATGATGACCCTATACAACAATACATCGTAAGTATCTTAACAATAGAAAAAAACCTAATAACCAGATATACAGTTATTTTCGATACTTACCATGCAAGGATTAATGGTCAAAGGACTTTTTACAAAATCTAACTGTATCAAAGAACATTTTAAATTTGGTCCGTCGTTTCCATTTTCTTCAGTCAATGAAGGATCGGGAGATTCTCTTAGCATCCATAGTTGGTAACCTTCCGCGGACCATTCCTGATACATATAAAGAGTACAATAAAGTATAAAAATATTATGCAATATTAACTAATAGTACGAACAAGTTCACCAACCATTGTATGGATATGCAACGGATTATCATGCGTTAAATCTACTCTTAAACCATAATCCCACTTCAAAGTACAAAGTAAGAGAGCACCAAATGTACTCCATATTGCTAGGCCACCACCCTCCCAAGCCAGTGCAATAGCACAACTATCAGGGGTCCACCTTAAACACTTCACACACCCTGGTCTTCCTGGATAATCTTTAGAGGATAGGCTTAACGTATGCGACATTTCCAAACTCCCTGTTGTTTCATCCACATAGTATACTATCCCTTCGGAGCTAATAATAATATATATACTTTATAAACGTTCGTAAACGAATATTGCAGTTTACATTACAAATACAAGGAACTATACTTTTGCCTTCCAATTGCAATAAGACGATATTTATGATTTACAGCTGCACAAGTAGCGTCGTCAACATCTCTTGCCCAAATTCCCTGAACTTGCTGGAATATAATACAGCTGTAAATATTTTTAATTCATATATTTGAAAAATAATTTACATACATTAGGATCGAATTTTAACGATTGCGCTGTGAGAAACGCTGCTTTGCCTGTGTTGAGTACGATTGCAAATCCGCCAACCAAAGGAGAGTATTCGATATCGGTAACATACACATTGTTTTCTGTAAGTGGTACAGCTACAGTGGACATTTGCTGGTCTACGCTAAATGGTATTCGCCTTAAATCAAGAGAATAATCTCGATTCACTGTGCCATCCCATTTGTGGCGTACTACATGACTGGTTTTCGTAGCTACCATAAGTTCGTCGCGTATGCAAACCAAAGAACTGATTCCGCCATCTATCCAAGCTGATTTATCCTATAATAGAAAAGACATTTTCATAAGTAAATTGAATAGTCTGTGCAATGAAAACTGAACTCGTAATTCGTTACTGTGAACTTACAAATGTCAGAACTAAGGGAGGAATAACTTCTTTAATAAAAAGTTCAGCGCTATCTCTTTTTAAACTAGTGACTGGAGAGTCTCTTTGTTCGTAAAGACCCCTTCCTTCTGGACTTGTATCTTGCAATCGATAAAATAAAAGGTAGCTATCCGACGTCTGAAAATAAATTGTGAATAAAATCTTTTCTAATCTTACAATTTATTTGTTTCATAATATCTCATACCGCAATAACCAGCATACTGGAATCTGGTCTCCATTGTACCAGAATATTGTCGCCATGCTTTTTTAACGAATCCGTAGTTCGTCTGACAAATACAATTGGCACACATGGCTACAAGAACAATGAATGTTTAAAAACAAATGTAATGTGAGGCCAATTAATATAAATAATATGATAAATTTATGACTGAAAGTATGTAATAAATTACAAATATAAATAAGCTCGCACTTATATGAGAAACCTATGTATAAGTTGAATTACAAGTGCGAATTGTAATGAAGTACTTAAATCAGTGCATTATATGACAATATAAATGGTGGAAAGTTTAGAGACTAAAAGTAAGTTAGTTTCTTCGTTACAAGTATAGTGCATAAATAAATAAAGAGCAACAACCTTTTCATAGTAAAATTATACGTCGTAAGAGATTGCAATTTAATTTTTAGCAAATTATTAATAACATTACAATAATAAATTAACGACACGTGCCTTGCAGTACCAGATGGTAAGAGCATCGGTTGTTAACACAGCGAAAAGTATTTTATCCCTGTTACAAACGACCGCAGTTATTTTTTCTGGATCTGTCGTATTTAGAACCCGCGGCCATCCGATAGGGAAAAACATGGTTTCTCCGTAGGATTATTTACTTTTTACATTCACATTCCTTTCATATTTTAACTGTTTCTCGTTCTCATTTTTTGACTCAAAGAGTCTGACAAGTAAACACATCCTAACCTCATCATTTTATGCCAACCATAAATTCTAAGGTATACATATGTACGAAGCACCAACACCCCAGACGAGATATAAGAACAGACCTATCATCCAATACTTGGATCCTGTCTGTGGGGCTTTAGTGCCCTATTACCATTTCCATATCACTCACAACGTTATCAACACAAATAATTCGACACAGACGAATTCTTGTCTGTCTCCTACGTCACAGACAGTCGATAATCAGAAATAGGCGCCATCTTGCGTTTGCGGCCTTTCCAGCAGTTTGCCGCGCCTTGAAAATCAAACTTCTGGATTACATCGTTAATTTAAGCAGTTACTTTTTTCTCGGTTTCTAGTAGGTATTTGTTATCCAGGCTGGTCTTAAATTAAAGATATGCGCCACAGCTATCTCGTCCAACACTTTCAACCATATGTCATTTGTGTTTTAAAAGTTATAAACAATTAAAAAATCAGTAAAAGTGCACTCCGGGTCACTGCAATTATCTCGCCTTCTGGATACGATTGATTAATTTTATTAACCATTTTGATAATGTTATTTTTTAATAAATGGAGTATCAAACGAGAGGGAAACGAATAAGTTACACGCGAAAAAATACCCCGTTGCTGTAGCTATATGCAGTTAGCTGCAATAATAATTTGAGTCGTATAATTGTTTATAACAAATGAACTTTACATGGAACAATGTTCACACCTATTGGAGATGGTAGCTTATGCCTCTGGCTTTAATTTATGTCCTCTGAACATTAATATATTTCACTGATAAGTCGAAGTAATCGTATTTGTTTATAATTTCTTTGAACAAATTCAATTATCTCGCGTTCTACTGAGCCGATTTTAGTCAACGACGTCTGAAATTAAAGCTATTGATTCGGGGAATAATCTGTTCCGCACTTAGAACGTCCCACATATATAGTTACTGCAGAATTCTCAAACGAATGTTTAAATTATTTATGAAAGAAAACTGCGCAAGTGACATTTATAAATCGTTTATGGCATTGTAGCAGCATCCTTTACGTTCATCTTAAGCACTCGATCATTAATGAATTTTTGTTATGGTTTCTACGATCACTCTGTTTGAAAATAGAAATGTTGCATTTCTTTTTAGTCAGCATCTGCAATAATACTTTTAGCTTTATATTTAGTTCGTCCTGTGGGCATGAATGGCACTTATCTACATAGAATGTGAGGTCATTTAAGAAGTGCACTCCACGTTTATGGTAGTGGTGATTATAAAATAATCATGCAAACCAACAATAAAGATATGGAATCGGCACCATTCTCTAAACTGAATGTCACAAGGACCAGTGCATTTCCATGCTTGTATGTCTGATAATGGAGCATCAATCGTGCAATGTCTTCGTCCTCTGACCTGTTGACGATTATCGATACAGCACGATTTTCTATCAACGGAACATAAAAATACGTGAATGTTTTGACTACAGCAAGTATATGCACATAATTATTGAAATATTTAATTCCAAAATACAAATTTTGGTCGTAAAATTTCGTTTTCGAGAAAAATGAGAAACATATTTAACTATACACCCATCCTCATTTTTGGTACTAATGTAATTTATTACAGAGAGGACGGATAAAATATACTAACGATAATAACAAACCATAATAATAAACCATGAAGTTGCCGATATTTGCAAATAAAAGCTGGAATAATAACAGTCCGAGTTATTCCTTTGTTCATAATTTTCGAATAGCAAATGGGAACTTTATGTACTTCGAAAATTGTTTTTCTTATTTTATTCTTTCAATTTTTCATCGAAATATTAAATTGGTGAATTTAGAGCAAGAATCCTCAACATGATGGAATATACTGTAAAGAAGATTCATTCTGTATTTTTCTTTTGCTTTTACACATTTTTCGATTTCTCCGAAACGAAGAAACCTGTCTACCTGGTTCGTCCATATGGAAAAACTTATACCTGCAAGGGTGAGGGTCCCCAAATACCGTTCACTTAGGTCATTTCAGTTCTGAATGCCACGAGGGCAAAGTCGTCCGTGTGCCTTCAGCGACCTATTCTTTCTGATCACGTTTAGTCTTGCGGCAATTAACGGGCAACGCATATTTGTATCAGCTTGTTCGTAGGCAATGTCCGAAACGCGTATGAAGGTTGATAAACAAATTCACTGGAAAACTTGATAGAATTAATGCATAGATTTATCGCTAAAAAAATATTATTTAAAGAAGTAAAGACTGGCTTGACCAGGTTCTTTACGTTTGTCTGCAAAGTTTATAATGCAAGCAGATTTATATTATGAATTTTGATCGTTTTACAAATTGTGCTACTAATACATTCGATTGTATAATAATTATTTGCTCCTATTAAATTCGCATTACCATACATGTTGCATAAAAAAAATGCATGTGTGTACATTATTTAACTAAAGAGTTTTCAAAGAGGAGAAATTTATCAAGGTTTTAAATTTCTCAACATTATATATTCTACGCTGTTCTTAGTTGGAATTACATTGTTAGTGAATTCAAATACAAATGCAAATTTTAAATATACAGTATTTTTTAATGTGATCTTTAAGATCCTAAATTGAGAGTTTTCCATAAATTATATTTTACCTTTCACGTTAATCTACTGTGGTATTGGTTCAGATTTATTTCAAATGAATTGGTCGCCGATTGATTTACAATGTATCGTATAAGGGTTAATTCAAGAAGTTCTTTTAGTTTAGTTATTTACGTAATAAAAATATTGAATACTGTATCCACTGATACATTCAAATTAGAATCATAGTCGTTTGTTGAAGAATAGATATTACAATACATTTAAAGATCGTCAATTCCAAGCATATTCTTCTTTCCTGATATGTTATACATTAATTGTTGGAAATGGGTTTATTCAATAACTCTCCTCAGCTTGTGATTTTATAATATATTTTATTGACCACGCAATAAGAGTGACTTCTTTACTGCATCAATGGTTTGAAGGAACTAACTGCATCCAAATTAACGGACTGACCTGAAGCATAGACGACTAATCTCGAGTGCGTGTGGGGCCCTATCGGTTCTCATATAAACAACAGTTCAAACCTTATAAACAGGATGAAAGGAACTGTATAAGGCATCCTCTCTCACACGAGAATGAAACGTTAATTTTTGTATTGAAAAATCTAACACGCTCCCTCAAAAATTAATCGGTATATTATAAACTTATAGTTCATTCATGCTTCGTTAAGAATATCACTCTCAATGCGTCTTCTGGGATTACATGTGGTCCAACATTTGTTGCTAAGAGTTAAGGAAACCAGGCAAAACTTAACCAGACCACTTCATGCTTGTATAAGCATATAATACGGACTAATACAAATCATTTCAGATACATTTTCATTCTGAAATCCGTGAACTTTGGCGTTGGCAATGGTTTTGTCAGAGTATCTGCCAATTGCTGACCTGTAGGCATATAGATTAGTTTTACAACATTTTTCGCTACTTGTTCTCTGCAAAAATGATATTTAATGTCAATATGCTTTGTTCTTTTGTGGCTGGTAGGATTATTGGCAATGCTAATGCAACCATTATTATCCTCAAAAATTTCTATTGGTTCTGAAATCTTAAAATTTATACTAATTGCCAATGATCTCAACCACAAAGCTTCCCTCACAGCTTCGAAAAGAGCCATGTATTCTGCCTCAGTTGACGAGGCCGCAACAGATAATTGCCTCTTCGTATTCCAACTAATAGTACATTTACCAAATAATTGAAATATATACCCTGTTGTACTTTTCCTATCAATTTCATTACTACCCCAATCTGAGTCAACATACCCGATCAAAGAATTTTTATTATCACTTTTTACATACGTTAACTTTAAATTTATGGAGCCTTTCAAATACCGCAGAACCCTTTTTAGACAAATCCAAAGTTCTTTATTATTTTTATTCGTGAATCTACTTAAAATATTCACTGCCAAACTTAAGTCTGGCCTTGTACAGACCATTAAGTACATCAAGCATCCAATGAGATTTCGACATGGAGCATTATACATCTCATCTGAATTCAGTGCTGCATAGTTTAATTTAACTTCCATTGGTGTACTTGCAATTTGACAATCTTGTATATTAAATTTATTTAAAACTGTACTAATATATGCACTCTGATCGAGAGTTATTTCATCTTTACTTCTTGTGATTCTAATTCCTAAGAAAAGCTTTATCTCTTTTAAATCAACCATTGAAAATTGATTCATTAGATAAGATTTCAATTTATCCATTACATTAATATGTGCAGTAATTATGACCAGATCGTCAACATACAATATAATGTAAATATTTTTATTAATGTCTCCTTTATCTAAAATATAAAGACACGGATCTACTGCTGAACTTTTGAAACCCAATACTTTGAGAGTTCGATCAAAAACTTCATTCCAGCACCTTGCTGCTTGTTTCAAACCGTACAGAGATTTGTTCAATTTACAAACTAGATTCTTTTCATTCTTAATACCATCAGGAACCCTCATGTAAATTTCCTCTTTTAATTCGCCGTTTAAGAAAGCCGTTTTCACATCCATATGATGTATTAATAACTCAAATTGATTTGCAAAGGCTATTAAGAATCTAAAACTTGCAATTCTTGCCACAGGGGCAAATGTTTCATTGTAATCTAGTAAATATTCTTGACTAAACCCTTTTGCTACTAAACGAGCTTTGTACTTTATTGGATTTCCAAATTCATCATTCTTAATTGCAAATACCCATCTACAGTCTACTACGTTTTTGTTCTCAGGCCTTGGTACCAGAATCCAAGTTTTATTTACTAAAAGAGAATTAATCTCTTCTTTCATTGCTTCTTCCCATTTTACTCTATCATCGTTTTCTTTAACTTCTGCATAACCTTTTGGAATTTTGCAGGTAATAGATTGTGCACATAAAATATAATCATTTGGAATTTCACTCTCATCATAAGAAATAGGTGGACGATCTATGAGCCTCTCACTCCTTCTAATTTGTTTTAAATCTCTATTTAATTGTTTTTCATGAGATGAAGAACCATCACAATGCCTCTTTTCTGCATTTGTCACCTTATCACTTGACTCTACTGGTTTGGATATATCTTCAACACCAGTTTGAACATGAGATCTTTTAAAATTAATCTCGTTTAACTTTGATGTCGGTCTTGATTTTATAAAATCGATTTCATCTACAATGACATCTCTAACAATAACGAATTTTTCATTCGCTACATCCCACACTTTGTATCCATTTGGTTCGTAGCCAACCAAGATTCCCTTCCATGACTTCTCGTCAAATTTTGTTTTAGAAATTTTATCATGAACATATACAGTCGAACCAAAAACTTTCAAATACTTTATTTTAGTTTTTTTATCATGCCACAATTCATATGGCGTTTTATTTCCCTTCAGAGCCTTCGTTGGTGTTATGTTTATTAAATACGTGGCAGTCAAAACCGCCTCACCCCAAAAGGTTTTATCTAAACAAGCACCAGCAACTAAACTTCGAGCTCTTTCTGTGACTGTTCTCACCATTCTTTCTGATACACCATTTTGCTGTGGGGTTCTCGGAACTGTCAAGTGATAGCTTATACCTTTTTGTATACAATAGTTCTTCATCTCACTCGATATATACTCTCCACCATTATCGCAATAGAGATTAACTACTTTTGAATTGAAACGCGCTTCAGCTTTTGAAATGTAATCACGAAAAACTGAAAAAACATCTGACTTGAATGTTATCAAATATGTAACGCAATAATGCGTAAATTCATCAATCAACAGTACAAAATAATTCTTGTTATTAAGTGTAGGAGGAGTGATCGGGCCAGAAACATCCGAATGTATTACGAACAATGGTCTTTTTATATTACTCTTGTCTTTTGCTTTGTTAAATGGCAATCGCTTTTGCTTACCACTTATGCAAGCTTCACATAGTCTATCATTCGGGATTATTTTCTCAATTTGACTTACATCGTCAACCATTCTATTTCTTTGCAATTCCAAAAATTTATGTTTACCCATGTGGCCTAAACGCTGATGCCACAATTCATAACCAATATTTATAATATTACATTCTTGAGCGATAGAGTTTACTACATATGATTTAATACAAAATTTAATTTGAAATGTATTCCCAATGGGCTTACCAGTTGCTACCGTTTTACCATTCTTACTGATTGATATATCGTGTTCATCCAAAACCGTCCTCAGTTTCGCCTTTCGCAGTTTTGAAATAGACAGCAAATTTCTCGGAACCTCTGCACTGTATAATACATCCTGCAGTACTCCTTCAACACCTAGGTTGCTTATCACGTCCAGTGAACCAATTTTCGTTGCCAAGATGAAACATCCATTTTTGGCAACTCCAACTTTTATTGGTGGATTTAACTCAAGAAAATTCTTCGCTAAATCTCGCCTGTTGATCAAGTGATCTGATGCTCCAGAATCCATCAGAAATGTTATTGAATTTTCCTCGCACCTTTCGAATTCATAATCGCCAGTCATAAAAGCAAAACCGGAACACTCCATTGACGATAACTGTTGAGCCATTTGAGCAGTCTGACTTGTGTTCCTTTTCTCTGTCCCTTTCTGATTTTTCTGCTTCAGCTCTCTCAAATAAAAACGGCATTCACGTTTTATGTGTCCTGGCTTGTTGCAGTGGTGACATTTGATTCCAAAAACTCTTCTGTTATTTCTGAATCTATTGTACTGCCCAAATTTTTGACCGAAACCCTTGTTCTTCGATGTGTCGAAATTTGGCCTTTTTGTTACATGCATTGTACTTTCAGCATGAAGTACTTTTGCACTCGTATCTGCACTTTCTGCTTTTATTTTCACCTCGTGATCGAGAAGTCTCGTTTTCACAAATGCCAGAGTCAATGTATCTTCCGACAATGTCTCTATTGCGGTAATCACACCATCGTAACAAGGTGGAAGAGTTAATAATAAGTGTGCCACTTTATCCGTCTCTTCCAGCTTTGCACCAGCCGCTGATAATTCACTAATCAGATCATTGAAAAGAGTAAAATGTTTAACCAGCGGTAAGTCTCCTTCCAATTTCAAACTGAGCAGTTTCTTCCTAACAGCCAATTGAGTTGCAACACTTTTCCTTTCATAAATTTTGTCCAGATTCTCAATAATTTCTTTGGCGGTTACATTTCCACTTGCAAAGCCAAGAAATGAATCTGACAAGAATTCAATAATCACACCCCTAGCAGTGTTTTCGGCCTTATCCCAGTCGTCAGGTTTCTCGTCGGGAATCCTTTGGTCAATAACTTTAATCACACCTAGTTCAGTTAACAATGAACGAATTCTGAACTTCCATACACTGTACTTATCACCATCAAGAGGAGTAATGTTTCTTTTCATTTTTAATTGATCCATAACAGGTATTAATACACGTGTCCTTGCACAATTAACAACCTGGATCAAATGCACTCTATCTCACTAAACTTGAACTTAACTAAACTTAAATTGTCTTGGCAATTTAATAACTAATAAAAACTTAACACAATTAAACAAAAAGTTTTTGCACAGTTTTACACGTTAGACCTGGGCCCATAACCTGTTGGAAATGGGTTTATTCAATAACTCTCCTCAGCTTGTGATTTTATAATATATTTTATTGACCACGCAATAAGAGTGACTTCTTTACTGCATCAATGGTTTGAAGGAACTAACTGCATCCAAATTAACGGACTGACCTGAAGCATAGACGACTAATCTCGAGTGCGTGTGGGGCCCTATCGGTTCTCATATAAACAACAGTTCAAACCTTATAAACAGGATGAAAGGAACTGTATAAGGCATCCTCTCTCACACGAGAATGAAACGTTAATTTTTGTATTGAAAATCTAACATTAATGCCACTTTCCAGTCCATTAGTGAACAATGCATGTAATCTACGGGCATTTCTATTTACAATAACATAACATACCATTTCAGTGTCGGTATCGTATGAAATTTATTTGAAATTATTGTCTGAAACAATATAATATGAAGTACGCGTTTTAGAAGTATTTAACAAATTGAATAAATTATTGACATTGCATTCAGTTGCAGTATAATAAATTCGGATAGGAAAACTACGCGTTGCATATCCTGCGTGAGTTCCGATTTCTGGAATATGGATAAGTGTGCGCGGTGAGTCAACGATTAGATAATGTTTTTGGATAAATGTGGCGAAAAATCTCGCTGACTGTCACGGTCATCCACATGGTCGATTTGAACTTACTTAGTAGCATATTCTTAATTAAAATGACTTATGTTTTGACGTAACTAACAAAACGTTTAATGCGACATGAACATTCATTGATCGTATTCAAAGATTAAGAATACACATGTTGCAACTGCATGCACTTATTTTTAAGGCATTTATTTTTCTGAGCGGCTCTAGTACTAATTGCAAGACATGCATTGACAAAAAAATCATGGTACTCGTAAAGTAGCCTCATTATGTTGAATAAGAGTTTCAAAACCAACTGCGTTTCTGCAATCGGATATCGTTAATATTACGTTCCGTACATTTTATTTACTGCTAAATATAGCCACAGTAATAATACTAGTATTTATTTATCGTTCTAGATTTTTAGCTTTTACTTCCTCGACATTATCTTTTTATCAAATTAAAAAGGAAATCTGTACATCGAGCTACACGTCAGGTCAGTCAGTAATGTATCTAATTTTTAGGGAAAACCATATAAAAAGTAACAAATCTATCGCAGTTAGATCATAATTGAACGTGTTTGATGGTACATTACCTCTGAAATAGTGTTAGGGCCGATATCATTATTTCTAATATGGCATTATATTAATGAGTTCTGATTAAAGGGTATTTATAATAAATATTCTTCCTATTTATGGTATTGTACAGATTATTACTTAATTGTATTTCGTAACTATGACAGTAACAGAATACTGAATTATGACTCTTGTATTAATATTTTTTAGATTTGATGTGCGTCATGTTGCAATACACAATATGTTCCTGTGTATATACAGCGGGAGACAACATTTAAAAAGTGGTATTATATGATGTCTGAGAGTCAGAAAATATTATGCGATATCTATGAAATGATTTTTCGTACACAATACGTTGGATAAAATATTTATTACTGACCAACTTTTATTACTTTGTAATATTCAATTACTTAAAACATAAGAAGTGGGCAAATACCGACACATATTGTTTAAATATGTATTTATGAAAATACAAAAATATAGCCTACTAAAATATTTTAATCAGTATTCCACAAAAGTTTTCACGTTCAACTTTTAAGTTTTCCATTTTGGAAATAATTTGTAATGAACAAGAGAATATAATTTTACTTGGATCAGTAAAGCAGCTTGGCAGTTCAGTGTCCCTGCCTAAATAGCTCTCTTAGAGTTGGTGTGGCAAGTTTTCTACATATTCCCAGAGAAGTCAAAAATTGTTGTAGCTTTCTACAGTATTTCAAAACATATGTTTTACATATTGTAATATGGATACCTATAAATTTATAAACTAATTTATATATAAATGACTCATTCATTTGAAGCTTTAACTTTGTGCACCTAATTTCGTGTATCCGTATATTAATAATGCTCAAAATTCTGATCGCAAACCTTAATTATAACTGCTCCGAAACCTAATACATACTAATAAAACAAGAATAATCTTGTAAGAGTTTAGATAGATTGTTCTATTCACTTCTACCGATGAATCGTTATCATAAGAATTTAAAACTAGTAGAATTTGCGTCGCAACGTAAATCAAAGTAGGAAGTGAGTGGAGACACAACATTGACGTTACACCAGCAATTATTGTTATTGCTAACGCGAGAAAAAAAGCCATTTTGAAGTGTACCATTATAAATGTTTGACAATTGCTGTGGCCTGTAATAAGCGTATTTAAACATACATGGCGCCGTTTTCTTATGCAACTACACTCCAGTATCGATTTGTACAGACTATAAATATACACATACATTTTCTAAACGCATGTCAGAGGCTCCTATCAATTAAAGTTATGTGCAGAAGGATAAGTTTATCGAATCATAATACGTTATAAACATGAAAGATAATATCCAGTAGTCTGTACAATCGTTTATCGCCCATATAGATTTGGCATAGGATTTGTAATAATTAATGCAATAAGGAATCCAATATGAGATGTGTTTTCTACAAAAATAGTGTTAAATCTGTAAGAGAACTGTTTTTATTCACAACAATACAATATAATAATAATACATTTCCGAAGGTAGCTGCTCTATCTGAAACGCTTAATCCAGTTATTCTTTATTAAACGTTCCGCTAACTACTGTCAGGACTGTTCCGATCGGCGATCGATGCAGGAATGCCTGTTGCATCGTGATCGCCAAAAAAGACGCGCTGTCTGGGTTTTTCCTGGCGCCATGGCTTCAAGGGCCTCGGTCACGTTTTTCCTTCCGGCCTATGGTGTCCTGTGGGTACGTGAGCTATCGGGCTCCGCGCTGACGTACGCCAGATGCCCAGCTAGGGCGCTCGCAGCCGAAATCTCTTACAAATACGTAGTTGAATCATTTTATTTAATAAGCGAAACGGGTGAAGAAAATATTCCTACTATTAAATGTAGTTAAATTATTACGCATTAGTGAAATGCATGCTTCACGGTAGAATACGTTTTAATATTAATACAATAAGTTGTAAAGGGAGAAAAGTAAAACATTCAATAAATTCTACATACATATATTATGCCGGTTGTCAAATTTACAACCTATTCTATTAATACTCATATCTGAACTATAAGCAAAATTCTTTTCACATATGATATTTCACGTGTAGCATTTTTCACTTCTTATGTATTTTCCGATTTTTCGCTGTAAATCGTACTATAATTATTATACTCTAATCGAAATATCAGATAGGAAATTACTATCTAACGAATATTATTGTCTATTAGATATACACAACTGTTCATCTTTTCCATGTTGCCATTACACACGTTGTAATTGTAACTTGTCAAATAAAGATATATGAATATTCGACATGTGCTGTACCTACTAAAGTATCTCGTTCTTTACTAATAGACATGTAATCATGTTCGTTATTGTTTAAATTCAACATGCACTACGTGCGTCACTGGAGCAAATGAAACAATTGACCTTCCTATTGAAAGTGGTCACCAATGGCGATTAATTCTTGGATGTCGTTCGAAAGAATCGTGTGAAATTCTTGTAGCATTATTTGAAGAGTCTACACGAAATGCCATTCTTAATTTTTCTAAACGACTTGCAACTTCAGCACTATGAGTCTTTCGGGTACAATTAACTTAAATAAGTTATTACACATAATTTTAGTTTATTTTTAGTGTATTACGCTTAAATTGAAAAATCGCTTAATTTTTCGGCTCAACCAGTAAAAAAATTGGTTGAATGAACATTACTCTTTCGTACTCTGAGGAGCATTCGACGATGGGAATTTTTGGATGTCGTTCGAAAGAATCGTGTGAAATTCTTGTAGCATTATTTGAAGAGTCTACACGAAATGCCATTCTTAATTTTTCTAAACGATTGCAACTTGCAACTTCAGCACTATGAGTCTTTCGGGTACAATTAACTTAAATAATTTGTTTAAAGTTAATTCAGACTTGTAGCAGCCGGTATAATTTTAGATTTTATTTTAGTAAAATGATAGAATGTAATATAAAACTCGTGGACAAAATATTTTGATTTAAATGAATTGTTGTTCATTAAACGAATGCAGGATGCACATTATCAATAATAAAACGTTAAGTGTAATATTAAAATAAAATAGTTATGTATCATCTATCTTGGATAGAACATGCATTAATTATTTATGTTTTCCATTCATTTGTACTTAATAATTGCAATATTTTCGGCATTTAAATTAAATAATATAAATTTTCCATCCATAGTAATCCATAATTTCCTCTAGACTGGAAGAAACAATAATTACGATGGAAACAAATGTTTTCTACACACATGCTACTTTTAAACTTATGTGTGCTTGAGCTCGGCTGTTGCAGATACTTTTTCTGTACCTAGGTGATTATGGAAAGAATGAGTTATTTTATTACTTCTATACTACCTTGATGAATAAAACTAGTTATGTTAGTTTAGTTACCATTTCCTCATGTGCAACCATTATCCTTTAATAGCACATCATTTGTACTTCAGTATTGTTAATTTGTAACACGATTTCAGACAAATTGTCCTGACTCACTTCCTCATTATTGGCGACTGGTGATTTATTCTTTTAATGAATACGAAAAAGGAAAAATTCCACATTTGGAAGACTAAAATTACACAGACACGAGGCATAGCAAAGAGAAATGGTGTATTTGCCAACCAACCATAAAGTCACCTTTAACATTAGTGTTACGTCTAAATGTTGTCTGATTTGAGTAGATAGTATGTACTAGATTAATTATCACATATCAGACAATTACAATGAACAATTAATAGATATTTACTTACAGAAAAATGATTATATATATATATATATATATTTAATATATAAAATACTCATATGCATTCAATTTCATTAAACAGTTTTTCCTCATGCTGCAGGTAGTTGTCCTTTTTCTTTGCATCTATTCCTGCATACCAGACGTTCTAGTTGCTAATCGTTTACAATAATAAATATTCAAATACTTCAATAACGTGGTAGATGTTCAAAGCCTACTGTACCGAATTTAATAAAGAAAGTTATATAGATAGTTGCACATTCGTCTATAGTCTACAGTATGAGAGTTATCGTTCAATGGTTTGTCTGTTTGTCGTAACAGTTCTCCACAATATACACGCTATCGGAACAAATTATACAGCGTGTTGGAGGTTTTTCCGGACAAACGTTGCCTGCGTAATCTGTCCACGAAAATAAGAAAAAATGGTTACTTGAAAGTCGACCAGGTAAGGCTTTATTACAAAGTTATAACATAAATTGTAAAACCGCCTACTTTTACTGCTTAAAGTGACGTCCGCCTACGCGGATGCAAGTCAGACACCATTGTAGCATGCTGTTTGTGACAGTGTGAATATTTCGACGATTTCTATTAATCTCTCCCACTGCACCGTTAATTCGTTGTACCAGGATATTAAGTGTAGCTATTTCAGTTGCATTGACTTTTTCGTTAAATGTTCCCCAAAAATAAAAATTCCCATCGTCGAATGCTCCTCAGAGTACGAAAGAGTAATGTTCATTCAACCAATTTTTTTACTGGTTGAGCCGAAAAATTAAGCGATTTTTCAATTTACGCGTAATACACTAAAAATAAACTAAAATTATGTGTAATAACTTTGTAATAAATACTCACTCCGTACAACATTTTTGTCTTATTTTCGTGCATAAAATACGTTGACAATGTTTCTCCGGAAAACCCTCAGACCCCCTGTACACTTACAGCAGATGTATGTTTCACACTTGCAAAGAGACACTAATAAATTCGCATTAATATTATAGTAAACAAAAGTGAAAGTACACAGCATTTTTAATATTAAGATTTTTTCAAAGGGGTGCGTCAATTAATATGTACCTACTTATATACTTCGTGCACAGCTACGTAGCAAGTGTTCATTGATTTACAGACGATAGGATATTTACATACATATATTAATAGTTACTGCTATTGTCTGAAATTTTAATTTTAAGTGGCAATTAAGAGATGAACACCTATGCCCGAATGTGTTTTTCGTTTTTATCCCCTGTTTAGGACGACATTTATGACAGTGTTTCGGATATTTTGTGTTAAAGGAAGGGGCGTGAATAATATCAAGGAACCAGATTTTATAGGAAGAAAGAGAGAAGATAAAGAGGACAGAAAAAAGGAAATAAGGAAAGAATATATAATTCAAATACTTGATGCAGCAAATCAATAAAACTTCCTCAATCGTGTAATATCCATATGTATTTAGTATAGCATACCCAAAGATTTTGTGTCGTTAATTTCGGTAAAAAAGAAGATGTTGTATGTTATAATTTGTTGAATTCTTGAATTTGATATATCATTGAAATATATTCGTAACAAAAATGTTATTATGTGCCTACTTAGTATGTGACGCAATAATGAACGAATATCTTGGTTGGTTGGGCACTCATTTGCGATTCATATAATTAATTAATAAGGTCAGTGAGTGAAATTAATTGCCATTTAGGTGGCAAATGAATGAATTATGCGTCCAATTTGAGAGAAGTCATTTCCGTTATACTGTCTCGTTAGAATCTTATTCTACCTCCAGCAGGTTTTCATAATATCACGTGTAATTGGAGAAAGGAAATAGAAATTACAATACAATCTTGTAATAGTGGTAATAAAAACGCTTGAGGAAAAGATTTATTAATGTAACCCTTTAATATTATTATAACACATTTCTTCAGAAATTGCTTTATTTAGCTTCATTATGGTTAGTAGGTAATGTAATTTCAATACGTCTATTGACTGTTAACTCAGTAGATACACTTTAATATGCTCTGCTTTAAAAGGCAAAGCAAAGGGAATAGTAATGAAACTAAGTGAAAGAATGGTTAAGAGCAATCGTGGGATTTGCCTCTGGCCGACCTTGTATGATCAATTAATTTCAGACGTTCAATAGCTCACTAATTAACTACATGAGTCAACGCGATGACCTTTGCAAAACGATAACTAAAGTCGAAATTTACGAAAAAATTTCGGTGCGAAAGATTCTTACGTTATTTGCCAAATGATCTGTTATTAATGATATCAGAGGTAATAGGTAAAGTACGTACTTTGTAGTTTACGCGATGAAAAGTGTCCGTCACCATAGGCACGTGGCGCAATTCCGTGTCTTCTGTGATTTAATCTATTTACAAGAATTTTCCTAAGAACGTGTTTAACTGCAGCGCAATTTTCTTGTAAAGTGCTTTATGTTTACTGTTTGTTAGTTCAGAAAATGAAAAACATACATAATGGGCTACCGCGAACAAATTACGTATCCAGTACTTAAAGGGAAAAATATCTTGACTTCCTTCATGGAAAATTATATTGCTAGGACATATTTCAATTTTAAGCAAACATACAAAAATTGTATGCGTACACCAGAGAAAATTAAAGGGAAAGGAGTGTAACGAAGGTTAATAGCAGATTGAAAGTTTACCTAATAATTCGCTAGGTATTTCATAGTGTCAGTGACCTAAGATAACCTTGACTTCAAGGGTGTCCGTTGAACCTTTTTACGGGTACAAAGAGCTGAAATGCTGTCACGCTACGTATATATTGTATATCTATACGTATGCTTTCACTTCGAAAAGTATTCGGTTCTCTTATTGAAATTACGATAGTCGATCAACTCGTTTGAATAACACAATCATCATTGACGTAGACGAAGGAATTTCTACGACATACACATGCTGGGATACAGAGGTAATACACCTTTTTTGCAGACATTTTTTACCCTTTTCGATGAACCGTTATACACTGAATTCTTAGCAGGCAAATATTTATTCTATGCTGCTTTTTCATCCACGATCGTTCGTCCTACTTAACATATTTCCCACAATGGTATTTTTTGTCCATAGCGAATAGGCTTAGGAATGATCTATTTAAATATTCCCAATCCTTTATATTTTCAGCGATTAATTTACTCGCAGTAAATAGTTTATAACAGGGAAAAATATTATCGGAGTTCAATAGAGTACAATAAATTTCGTTAAGGTACTTAACTATTTATTAATTCCTGTTCCACTTTCCAAGTATTACAACTGGTTTACTGGGGTGAGTTGAATGAACTCTGGTCCTTGAAAGGACGCGCACCATACAGAAGATACTGAAACGCTATGCTCCCGGTAAAAGGATTTCTCCGTTTTTATTTGGTCGGCGTTGTTTAGTCTCGTAGGTGACGTATCGTAAAATCGAATGCTATTAGGTGGAACGATGCGGAGAGGAGTGGTCATTTGTTTCTGAAAATATGAAAATAGATTCGATCTTCCTTACTATTTCAAAATTTATGTTACAATTTCCTACTTATCAGCAACTATTTTTCTTAAATCTATAATTGGAAGGATGTTTAAAGCCGTTAAGAGTACCTGAGTTGTGCAAGTAATTGTTGGTAATTCTAAGGTCGAATCTCCTTAGATTCTAAGATTCTAAGACCTCAAAAGATATTCGAATGAAACGATATTCTATTTGCTGTTTAAAAATATTATTTAAATTAAAATATTGGAAGAAAGGATTTACTTAAGTTATAGTAATAGACGGAATTAATGGGAAGTCGTAGCGGGAAAAGAAAGTATACAACCAAAGATCGAAGACAGAAGGGTTTCTAACGATTCTCTGCTTAGCAACAGATTTTGAGAAAAGTAAGAGATAGGAAGATTGGAATTCTTGGCGTACCTTCTGCAACAGCAAGGTTTACTTAATTTGTTTCCTGCTAATCTAAGAGGAATTTGGTGAACTGATTATTGGCATTGATCGATCAACCATTATAATTATTAAACCACTGCAAATAAATACAATTGTTAAATATTTTCTTTTAACGATAAATGATCAACATTTATATATTCCTCTGCAATAGTCGGTTCAATTCAGTGAACTATTAGTTAAATAATTACAAATATGAAATAAAATCGTGTATTTATCATTTGCAATTATATTTCCTGTTAGAAACACTTTAACACTTTAAACATATCGTAATACCAAATATAATTGTGTACAAGATGTTAATAAATATTATAAACCACATTGTAGGAACTAAATATCACAGAATCGATTTTATAGTATGCTTAAAACTATTGCTCTGATGACATTTAACTTTATTATTTTATCAATGGATCATCATACATACTTGTTGAACTTTGTAATTAAGATTTAAGCGTTTGCTTGTATCACGTTCACGAATTATTATAGAAAAGTTGCCCCGATTCTATTTATTATCAGTGCATGTTCAATATGATATAAATCGTTTCCCTTATTGAAAATCTATAAATGTTTTTATAACGTTCACGCAGCAGCTTTGCATAAACAAAAGTGAACTGTCCGAAAGATAGAAATTGAAATGCGTCGGCGTACAGTTTAAGCTTTCTGACATCTCTTTATTGAATAGGAAAAACTGGAGACCGGTTCCGGCGATTTACATTTATCTTGCACGGTGATTTTATTTTTAGTCCTGCTTGTGTCCTAGAGTTTTCAGGTATGAACAGGATATTCTCGTTCACTTTTTTTTTCTATTTTAAACGGTCTATCTTACTAGATCGGAAGATTTGTACAGTCTCGCTGCAAACGTAATCTATTTTTGAATTAGAAATTCATTGCCGAACCTGTTTGTTACATTTTAATGGACTTATGTATACATACATGTATTACTATGTGTATTACTATGTGCTATGGACTACAGAATAGAAGCTGCAAACTGAGAATACTAATCTGGTTTTTTTTCGTTTGTATTTCTTACATTTTGCTTCACGCGTTAGAAATCAGCGGCCTTCTTCTTACACTTGGTGAAGTAGATATAAAAAGTTGATGTTATTTCAGTAGAAAATATATACTTATAAGGTGGTTAAATAATGATTAAGATCTTTAAATTTTAATGATTTAATGATATTGCACTCTATGTCTCTATTAACGTTCCTCTTGAATGCATTCAGTACTTAAGTTCTATTTTGCCTCTATAATAGATAATAAATGAAATCTAATTTTAATAAACAATTGCGCGAATGTATACAGGTTTGTTCAGTATACAGAATGTTCAGCAATGTCAACGGTATAAGTTACAAGCTGTAATGTTTTGAAAATATCTACCAAAAGTGAATAAACTTTCTTCTGAAAGTTTCATCTATTCAACTTTCACTACAATTGTAAGTAGCTTTGGCAGGAAGAAAGTTTGCAAATTTTACTCGGTGATTGCAATGTGAACCACAGCTTCGCTAGTTCCTCTATGATTAAGGAGGCCATCGTAATAAGGACACACTCGGGTTCTTATCCGGGCAAGAGTTTCCATGTACTATAATATGCGCGTATATAATGCATAAATGCTTTCAATACTGGTACGAAGGTAATCCTCTCGACCGTAGTTGGTTCAGAATAATACACGAGACGAATTAATTTATGGTAAGGGGAAATGTTCACACCACTGAATAATGTAATACCTTATGTATTCACAAGAACTGTCTTAATAATTATTTAACAGCCATTTATAGTATTTTATCTTTGATCCCAGTAGTAAGTATCGTGGTACAATATATGTATAACTCCACACTGAAGTGGTTAAGATTAAAATTGTACTTTAGAATTAAATGCATCCAGGTTAAATTAAAATCTATTGCAGATGAATTAAAATATATTCTCAAATTATTTGTTAACATGTTTCATTTTATTGAATTTTTTTTTATTAAGAAAATTGGACGTATGTATCGAGTGGAAGCTTGTGTTGAAGAAAAATCTCAAGGGAAGAGAAAGAAAGTTCGAGTTATAGAGGTTTCGTGTTATCGAGTGTTTGAAAAAGAGATGCTTAACACACGAAAATTCGACTTATAGAGGCTTTGTATGACGGTTAATTTTCCGACCTGCGAGGACGGAGACGAAGGCAAGTTAAAATTTGTCGTGCGAATTACATTTTTATTTGTTTTATTACATTTTATTTTGTGTATTTTGTATATTCATGTTTATGGAGAATCGGCGAAAGTGTTCTGCATGCAGCGTGATCGGTTGGCCACGGGAAGTCCTCCGACGCGCCATGACCGTTTGCACTACAATGACGCCTACAACGACGTTTGGTAAAGTGCGTGCTGTGTGCGTGTGGAAACAAGTGCGAATCAGATTTGAATCGATCGCCCGAGACGTGCGTTTCATGGCATAAAATTGTTAAGATAGGTCAGGATCGGTACAGTGACCAAGTGTCAAGGATCCACTTCTGCCGAAGCAGGTAAATTCGTGGACGAATGGAAGTTTATTTAAGTACCCTCATCTAACATTAATTATCCAAACATTTTTTTTCATAAGTAATAAAACACTTCATTCGTTTCGGATAACGAATAAATGTATGGAACAGTATGGTACAGTGAAAAACGAACCTGCAAACAACATTGCTGTCAATAGGAAAGTTGTTCAGAATCACCCCAGCTACCCCCATTTCCAGGAAGTCCCATAGTTCCGGAGTACCCTGTAGAATTCGGCCGTAACGTGGAGAAATCCATATACATAATCAGAAATCGTGTAACAAAACGGGTAACTATTTGAAGACTGATGAATTACTTTGCAACGAATGCATGTTTCTGCTTACCTTTTTTTCTGCTTTTGTGCACGTAACAGATGCAACTGTTACGTTTATTGTGAGCGTCATTCGTTCGCTACGTTTTCTGAAGTGTAATTATTAACGTCAGCTACGAGAAAAGCACGTGTGAAATGATAATTATCAGTATACAGAATATTGATTCCTATCTTGTGTTTACTATGGCTCATTAGTAGGACTGCGTGAACTATTGACGTCAAATACCTGGAGATTCTATGGTTAATAAATAACATTTTATGAACGTCAAAGGTAATTCAATGGTACGTTCTTAATTTATTATTGTACTTTTACATTAGTTGTAGCATTCTCGCCATAGTATATTGTCGAAAAGACGTATAAACTGCGACGTATCTATTCCTTTACATATTTGACACATACATATGCATTAGTGACATACATATTTATCTCAAAAGGTTCGGCGATTAAAACAAATTGATAACTTTGTTTCATAATTGGAGTCCGTTTAGGACCCTGAAATATGTTTGTATTGGATTTTTAAGGACAATAAAAATAAACAAGCGTTTTTGGAAAATAAAAAGGTTATTAATAATGAATGAAGATTCAGAAAAAGAAGATTGGCCCATTAGATCATTTTTCTCACGTACAGTTGTCTGTTGTCATTGGATTCTCTTTTTCCCATAAAAGAAACCGTCAAATATTCCGCGAATTCATGACAGCAGTTCCCTAAATATGGAATTTAAAAGTTTCTGCATGTTAGTAATAGACTTTCAGAGTATGCGAGGTACATGCATACAAGGTAGTTTTTTTCAGGGCAGTTCTGGGGTAAAGACTGAGCGGTCCATCACAGTTCTTTTACCAAAAGGCATAAGTATCCCCACTCTGTGGCCAGATCCTCCAGGAAGAGAGTCCCTATTCCTTGGTAATACGGCGACAGGTCAATTGCCATATTTAAATCTCTCTCTCTCTCTCTCTCTCTCTCTCTCTCTCTCTCTTCTATCTAATGAACAATCCGTCGATACCAGAGAGTTGGAAGGCCCAATGCGGTCGCCAGCCATCTTCAACCAACCGGATGTTCCGTCTCATTCATTCACTTTCAAACACCCCTAATGAATAATATATAATGAATAATACAACATCCCCGAATGAATAGCGCTTCGCTACTCGGTCCTTTTCCTTTCTTTAAAAATACGCTGTCGCTAACACGCAAGTACATTTTTCTATAATTATTATCGACGGTTATATGGTTTGCATAAGGATGTCATCTGGCACGACTATATTTCACAACAAAGGCAAAATTAGTAATGTATTAGTAGCCAATGCATAATATCATTCTTTCTAGAAGCAAAACCATTCCTACGGAATGTATATTGTTCAGAAGGACAAGAAGTTGATTTCCAGTTAATTACGGGCTCGCGTAAGGTTTCACGATTCTTCAATGCGATTTAGCATCAACGTGTGTCCTTATTGTAAAAGACTAAATCACAATGATCACCCATAAAAAAATAAAATAAAAATGGGATAGACAAGATGATTTCATATAACACATATAGAAAACAATAGGAAGCATAGTTTCATTCAATTTTCAAGGAAAGATATAACTTCGCCCTGAAACTTCATTTCCTATCCGTGATATTTGATATATCCAATAGCACTGGAACTCGTAATTCTTATAGCAGACAAGGACAGTTACTACGTTCACGAGTTTTCCTGTTGAAAAAAAAAAATGTAAAATGCTAGTTTCTGTCGGTCACTGCAAGCTTAAAATTATTTACGGAAGGAAATCGTACGTCACCGCTCGAAAGCATTATCGGAAGGGGTTTCCCTGACCATTACAAACTCAGTTGCATACGTGTTTATGCCTATCCGCACACATTTATTTACTCCCGTATGAATGTACTCAATTCTCACGGTGTACTACTGAAATTATGAAATTAACATGGCAACAGTAATACAATTGTTATCCAATAAAACCAGACATTAATCCCGTTCTTATTCCCTTTAATGCTACCAATAAGTAATCTCAATGTCAGATTATCATTATTATTATACAGGCAAACGTTTCTCTTGGAATGTTCAACGAATTCCTTCGCAGGTACTCACGTGCCTGCGATTAACACCCCATTCTTCGACCTTGTTTAAATTTTTATCGTCGGGAATCCACGGGTTTCCCCGTGGTTACACCGATCGAGAAACGTCATGGGTTCTCTCAGGCGGCTGACCTCGCGACGCGACGTGCGTCCAGCACCGGAACATTGCATAGGTGTATCGTGACACGCGGGTAAAAACCCTTCACCCTTGACTTTCGCCAGTGTGCATTCACGCGCAACACAAGAGGCGATTGCACTTGCAACGAGTACGTTGATACAGTGTCGCCGTATACACCTGTGGATCCTTCGTGCGCCGCCGCGAGCCTCCGGAGTCGATGGCGACCGAGCTCGAACGAAGGCCACCGAACGCGGTGCCTATATAAATCCGGCGAACGACGCGTCACGATCATTCTAAGAGCGTGCGTTGCGTGAGTGAGATACAGTCGTTACTGATCGATTCGCAAACAAGTTCTCACAGTGAAAATTACGCTCCAAGTTCAAACGGGAAAAGTGAAACGCAGTGTCTCTGCCCGACAATCAGGGGATTATATTCTCTCGATAAAATAACAAAGCGACCGAGGGAAACGCATCTGTGTCGTTTCGTGCTCCGAAGCAAGGAATCTGGTGGAAATCAACATGTACACCAATCCGTTCAACCGCAAGCACAGTACCATTCGACAGATGTTGGACCGTCTATTCGATCCATCGAAGAAATCTATCAGACGGTCAGAGAGTGTGTCAAGTTCTGGCAGCAACAGTTCGAAGGGCAGCAATGGCTCCCTGAGTAGATGCATGCACGACCACAGCAGGGGTGTACTGCAGTGGGGTAGAAAGTGAACGACGGGCGGAAGGGAAACAGCGACTGGCTACAATCTCTCTTCTTCTATCTTCCGTTATTCTTTCATCCTCTTTGCCTATCCTCGCGTGGAAGCGAACCGATATGAGAAGAAAACGAAGCATCCGGGTCCTCCTCTTTCGTGATGACGCGACAGCCAATTAGACTGGACAACGTTCGATCGAGGTTTGCGGCTGTTGGAAAATTGTATCAACGGGGAACGCCGCGGGAATAAAAGCAATTCTGAACAGCGTTGGAACGTGACGTCGTCGCGGCGCGAGGTACGCGTTTCGAATTGACGCGGGAAGTTGCGTTGCAACTTCGATGAATTATGAAGCCGCAGCTGCGGACTGGTGTCATTAAGCCGTTGAAAAAATCGATCGTACATAACTGCTTACGCCGATCGATGATCAAAGGACGTTGTGCGAGTCACGGTTGCTCGAGCACGATATATCGGTCTTGGATATAATAAATTATGTACACCGTCGTTCTCTGGAACGTAAGAAATGACCATATTCTCGCCACGGAGGAACTTCTTCGCGGGAACAATTTGCGTGCAAAATGTTAACAGCCCGCCGCAACAACGAATTGCAAAATTGAATATAATGTATAAGTACATATATTGTATACGCGCTGTTCTCCTTGTGTATTGTATTATTTATATTTTCAACGAAGCAACTGTATTTTCGTTTTAAGTAACTGTGTGCCATATTCATCGTTGAAACCGATTATTGCGTAGATTGACAATAGCTTGTGTCGTCATGGGGGATATAGAACATGTATTATGTATTCGGCTTTCCTGCAATGTTTGCTTTTCAGTCGGACGTTAGATGTTATGTTACTAGTCAATAGCCAGTATTAATCACCGAATTTGTCAAGCAAACATAAACATACTCGATTGTTATATTACCCGAATGACACGCGTTGCTTTTGAATCTACTCCTTTTGTATCCTATTTACAGCAGGATTAAACGTATTTATTCAGAGAACAAGTGGAGAATTATTTTCCTTCCTTTTACCTTTAACGTCATCGCACTAGAACGCTTCATATCCTGTTATCAAATTTGGTACCACTAATGTTTTGTCTCATCCAACTGTGACTGTTAGAACGGTATCTAATTATATTTGAAATCTCTTTTTAAATTAGCAATTCGGTGCCGGTATCTATTGCTATGGGTATTAACTGGTCCAAAGTTATTAAAGAAAGTGGGAATCATATTTTCGACAAATTTAATATTATCGTGATATCGTGCGAAAGTTGCACATATGTGTACGAAAGGTATATGTATTATGTAGGATAAAAATAGTATGGAAATCAAGTTCTCGTGATCAAATATTTTGATAACATCGAATAGCTTTCTCGGTTTTGCATTTTTCAAAGTAATTCTCTCCAGCATGTTAAACATACTCGTTTGCCGCTCGGTTGTCAAAAAGAAACGGAACCTTAATTGTATTTAGATGTTAGACGATTGAACAAACATTGTGTGCTGCTCTGCAAACGTAATAATTCAATTTTTAATCTTAATCAATCAGTAGTGTCTACGATACCCGTTTAATTAAGACTAAAAGGCTGATGCACGTGCTTGAAATTCGAAACACAAAGAAATTAGTATGTACAAACATATACGTCATCCGCTCCATAAGGTTTTTCAGTTACTGATAAATGTAATTTAATAACACCGGACAGATTTTTATCGCAATATGTAGCAGGTAATTAGATATTCGTCAGCAGCACGATTCCCCTGCCTCAGCTGGATCGTTGATCCAGTTGGTTATTAATGCCAGTCTAGTTCAATAAAGCGTGATTTTAAAGTTGAATGTCTGAACTTTAATGTTGCGTACGTACATATGTAAATATGCACATTAGTATAGTAAAGCGAAGATCATGGCGCCTCCCATTGAAGCGATATACGCCAACTTTCTACTATGAAAAAGAACTATGTATTTATATCTAGAATTTAAATAATTCATTCTTAAAGAGTATACTCGCTTCTTGGCTTACGCGAATGTTCGGTCCACGTGGATCTTTCCTTCGCATGTTCCAACATCGTGTCAACATTGTCTGGCTTCTATAAAAATTCAGAGATAGAAGACCTATAAGAGGAAAACCTGTGCACGCTGTAAAAATATTGAAAGGAATGCTTACAATAAAAATAAAAGTTTAGAAAAACGAACCGTTATTTTATTCTGCAAAGAATCAGTCAAACTAATTCTGAAGAACTATTATATGTAGTGAGTACAGTAGAACCTTGATAACTCGAAGACCTTTACAAGATGAAAATTTTCTTAATTCCCTTCCGCTCCGCTGCAAAAACCTCTATAAGTCGAAATAAAACTCGAATTATTTGCCACATTTCGGATTCATCATTTGACCTCTGTAACTCGAATTTAGAATAGTCAAACCTCTACTACTCCAAGTTTACCTCTATAAGTCGAACTTCTATTGCTGCTGCTCCTGCAACTCGAAGTTTAGAACTTTGTTATCGTGTTATCGAGGTTCAACTCTATATTGAAGTTGGACTGTTTAGTTTACAGATTATGTAAAGATTTCCATAAGTGTAATAGATAAATTCTAACCGCGTAAAATGAGATCGAGAAGAACTGGGAGCGGCGTGTAAACAATACCGCGTAAATGGAAGTATTATTGACGAGTATAGAAACAAAGCTACGTGCGGGAAGTACCGCTTGAATCTTGAAATGAGTATTATAAATTGATTTCAAATTTAAATACGTACACTGTATAAAATTATGAGATCAATGACAATGTAAGGCAATTGTTCCTTATTTGTTATGAATTATACAAAGTATCATGTTATTCACATTTCCCTAATCGAATATCAACAAAAACAGCACAAGTTACATGCGGCAAATATTTTGAGAATAATATTATTCTCAGTCACTTTGTTCAAAAACTACTTTCTTTTTGTTTCTGAGAAGTTATATAAAAATGACTTGGGTTGTTTTTGACAGCGTTCATTCGTGTGTTATCCGATAGTCTTGTGTCTGTTCAATGTTTTTAATAACTTACTAGCTACAATAATACGATATAAATTCCTTGCAAATGTAATAAGTATTGAGAGAAAATTTGAAAGAATTTCAACAATTCTTATTTTACATGAAGTATTAACAGTACTTGTATTGAGAACTGTCCTATAAAGAACAGTAGACAGAATATCGAAGAAAAGCGTTCCAAAGTGCTCGTAAACTTTCTAATGAAAGATAATAGATATTGATCCTGCACATAAGGATAATATTCGCATAATATTCAATATGTACATTATGATGGCGTGCGTGCGAAAGCGATTCGATCGGTTGCACTACGAATGAACGAACGATTCAGTTGCTTTTAATAACAGTGAAAACATTCCACGGTGATTTATTCACTTCCTTGGACAATGTGGAGACATATCTATTTCAATAATTTTCGATCCTGTGACAGTTTCTATGCTGTTTTTCCGCTTAATGAGACACTGCGTATGCATATCGACATCACGTTATTATTTCAAGACAAAATTATGGGTCATTATACTAAAAAATTCATTGAAGCAGTTTGAAAACTTTGTTTATCACTTCGCGTTCCGCCGTTTTTATTGTTGATCCATAGATATACAAAAGTTGGATATGTTTTCTTCTGGCGAGACGAAGTACAGACATTGCCAATTGAAACAGTTTTATGTTGTAAAAATAGACAGTGCACGCCTTCCTGTGCGTTGGCACCCAATCAGGTAGGCAATACGTAGATATGAATTATAAATTTGAAGTGAATCTCAAATTCTGCTATGTCACTGTGAAATGAATTTGAATGCCTTGTGGAATATTTATACTGGTTAATGAATAACATAAATTTCAATTATGAGAACAGGTTTATCCGGTAAATCATCATAGAATGCACTTTTTCCTTAAATAAAAGATATTCGTTAATTGAGTGCAAGGTATGTGACATATATCGTTAATAGACGTTCGAAATATTATTTGCAAATTTTTGCTATTAATTATTGACCAATTAGTTTAAGATATTATTTGAAATAGCAAATACATTAGTGAAGTTGAAGTATTTAATTCGAAAACAGACCCGACTGTGTGCACATAGAAATATGTTTATACAAAAGGCATGAAAGTTAATACAAAATTTGTATATTCTTATTTCTAAAAATATAGTAATTGTGAATATATGAAATGATTTAAATATAGAGTGATCAAAACAAACTGCACTAAGCCTCGTGCACATGTAATGTTCGTGAAAATAAATTAAAGATATTCAAGCCGCCCATTAGTCAAATCGGTTAACTCCATCATATGAAGCTTTTTTTTTATGCCAAAGCGTTTGATTGACTCCTAACTTTCTATATCTAAAATAAATTTCCATATTTTTTTTTTTGAATTAACCGATTTGGCCAATGAGCGGCTCATTTACCAAATATTGATGTATGATCACACAAGTGATGTAGTGCATAGACAGTAACATTCGTAAAACGACAATTAATTTCCCATTTCCAACACCTTTTTTTAGACACACTTCCACCTGGTGTCGCTTGTATTATTCATAACTTCTCATTAAATTGCGCCGTTATCGTTTGATTTTTTGTTAGTCTGCATACCTGAGCTATAAAATTATGTAGCTACTAATGCGATGTAAGATGTAAGATGAGTTTGTGAGACAAGGAATTAAATACAGTCTATGAATTTAATTTCGCTTATAGTTATGTCGACACGGTAGGAATATGAGACGCATTTTCAATTTTACATAACTTCTAAATATAACAGTACATATTACACAATATTATTCCAAAAACTATCGTTTAAATAATAATTATTTTAGTTCTTTCAGAGCAGATATAGATCTGAATTACGACTAAAGTATTTTTGGAAAAATTTAAACTATACTTTTATGTCCGTCGCTTCTTATCTGGAATTGAACATGTTCAAGGTAATTTCAGCTTTGGTTATCTGTAGGTTACTTCTGGCGAGAAATAGCGTAGGTTTAACCAGAATCCCAGAATGGCGTTTTGTGGGCAAAGCAATGAAACTGCAACGGTGGAACAAAGGGACTGGATTCTATTGTAATCCTAATCGTGTATCTGTATTATTGATGGGCGCAATGCTTGCACGCTGATGTCGCATAAAGGACGTTTTAATAAGACAAAGTATTGGTTTTCGTGATTTATTGTTAAAGCGAACATTAATAAATTCTGGGAAAGATAAATGAGTAGGTATCATATTTTTTAATTCAATAAGTCTACGACGCTTTGAAGGAAAGCAGGTTGAAATATTGAATATATATATATTTTTAGACAATTCAGCGAAAAATTGATTTTTATTTAAATACCATTATGGAAATTCCAAGCAAATCAGGAAGGTATTTTAGTCTATGAATGGAGTACTATTTAAAATAACCAGTGTAGTGTTGTCATTAATTATAGATTTTATAATTAGCAATAGGATTTTGCTCATTCAAAATGTCACATCTTTTATTAAAAGGTGAAGAGGAAGTGTCCGATCATTCTTCCTGGTTTTGCTATTCTATCGGCTGATGAAAAATTGAATAGGAAGTCGAGTTCTAAGACTTTAATAGTAACATTTTATAATTATAATAACAGTGACATCATTTTAATAATAAATACATGTAATATGTCTATAATTGCTTTGTATATGTTACAAATTCAGAGTAACGAAAGTAATTATCCTTTAATTACTTACATACTTTTAGGAAATATGCTTCACGATGATTTCGTTTAAGAGATAATATTTCTACTTTCTACTCCAAAAGAAATCGCCGGATAAAACCGACGCACCGGCGTAACAAAATTCTTCAGCACGCGATGTCATTCTACCTTGAAGGAAAGTATGAAAACGTATTATCGAAAGCAGGAACATACATTGTCCGTTCAGAAATCGGAACAGCGGCCCGGATACCTATCTCACCATAAGAATTAGCTGTTTTATCCGGGGTACAATTCCTTCCTATTTTCTTCTTTCCATACGTTCGAGCGGATTTATTTCCCTGGCATTAATTCGAAACCGAGCCACCTGTTACCTGAATCAAATTTGCATACGGTTATCCTAAGAATGATCTCTCACATGGATCGATTCTGCTATTATTATAAAGCCAATATGCAAATCGCTACAGCATTCGCTTTTGTTGGCATGACTTTAAGATTTCAAGTCATGTTCCATTCTTTTAGTCTGCATTGGAAGCTCTTTTTATATATTTTGGACGCCTCGATAATTTTGTTTATTATTTAAATATGTTTATTAAAATTGTCCAGAAATGTAATAATAGACGAAGAAAGGCACATTTTTTGATTTTTTCTTGCCACTGTGGCGTTCTCTGTGGCGATAACAAAAGTTTATATTACTAGATTTTTGAACATGATTTTTATTAACAAGAACGGAAATCGTACACTCGAGAAGAATATAACAATTATTTGTCATAATCGTAGAAAGATGTAAGAAAAATGTCTTCTTAAAAAATGAACTACTAAAGTAGTTCTAAAGCAGATATACATTAATAAATTTTAATGCATGATCCAATATGTCTTCATCCATACAATCTCTCAGATCACACACTTTAATTTCTTTTGGCAACTGCAATATAAAATACTGTTACATTGCAGTGATCACTTAAATGCAATTATGTACTCACTGATTCAGCTAAACATTAAAATTAATGTTTCACTCTTATTTCCAGCCTGTAGAATTGTTCTTACGCCTATTTGTTAGGGGATTTCAAGACGAATTCGGTAAACATCGGAACATAATTTTTTTTTCATCCGAGTCGAGAAAAAATTAAAAAACTTTCTCGGACTGCGTGCGTTCTAGCTGGGCATCTAGGGTATGTCACTGCGTGAACCGATAGCGCGCGTATATTGTACATGCCCAGGGGACCACAAACAAGGCCCTCGAAGGCAGTGAGTCGTGGGAATACGGGACAGCCCGCCTTTTCGTCGACCACGATGCAGAGCGGGGCATTCTAGCACCGACCATCAAACGGAAAAGACCTGACAGTGATTGGAAAACATAGCGAATAAGGAACAGTACTTGCTGTACGTCTGAAATAGAATAGCGTCTATAGTATTTTATCTATCCTTTCCGGAGTTATTTGGCAGTTCGCCTTACATTTGTATTACAAGGAGTACCATATTTTTCACATCGAAATTTGTTCACACCTCTTGCCTACTGTTTGTGAACATTTCGTTCTGTACATTGGAACACATCTAAATCGTTAGTAGTCTTTCCGGAATTCGTGAGCGGTATCTATAACTCATCTAACGATCGCAGCTTCTCTGTTCTTTTCACTGCCTATCCTTTTCTGCGATCAAAACTTATTGCAAATCCTGCTTATGTATATGCACAAAGATTGGGACCCAAGATATGCATATAACCAAGCAGGGTGTCGAATCTATTCTCAGAAGTAGCTCGAGTCGAGCATGAACGTAGAAAAGGACAAACAGTGGAGGAGAGAGAGAGGTCCAAAGAATCCAAGCAAGGTTCCGAAACGTATCGGCGATACAATACTAATGCAACAATAAGACCTTTTTGTTTATTAACTTTTCTAAATGTAACTTTTACCAATGTATTTGCGAGATTTTTCTGATTAAAATGAAACCAACCGCGATGCAGATCGAATTATATTCTCTTGTGTATACTAATTAAGCACGTACCACAAGTACAAAAACGCGTTGTTCTATTTAAACTAATAATAAGAGGATAATGTAAAATAATAAAGTACACTATAATAAATATAATAATACATTGAAATAAACCGGATACAATTTAAATTATATTTATTTATTAGAATAAGAATAACGCTTAATGCAAAATAGTAACGTGCATTACAATAAATACTGTAATACATTGGAATACATTACATATTAAATTAAAGAATAATATAGTGGGTGACCATAGATTGTGACCGAGGCCGCATGTATACATTCGACACCCTACTTGGTTATATGCAACAGAGATGGTGCATATGGTCACGATGGAGATGGTCACGCTCTATTATTACTTATTTTAATGTATTATTATATGCATTCTAATGTATTACAGTATTTATTGTAATGCACGTTACTATTTTGTATTAATCTTTTATTTTTATTCTAATAAATAAATATAATTTAAATTGTATCCTGTTTATTTCAATGTATTATTATATTTATTATAATGTATGTTAACGACAACGTATTTTTAAAGAAAGGAATAGGATCGGGCGGCGAAGAGCTACGCACTCTGTGGATAATTTATGACGGGGAGGCAGCCCTACCCGTGGTCGAAGAGTGTTTGGGGAATGTTTTAGGATTGACCAGGTTATTGCACGTCATGGAAGTGAATGAATGGAACTAAACATCCTGTCGGCAGGCGGTGGCTAGCCACCAGTCTGGGTCTCCCAACCATCGGGTGTCGAGGGATTGTTTATTAGATAGAAGAGAAAGAGAGAGTTTAAATAAGGCAAGCGACCCAACGTCGTATTGCTAAAGAATAGGGATCTATTCCTGGAGGATATGGCCACGGAGTCGGGACGGCTATGCCTTTTGGTAAGAGGACTGTGATGAACCTAATGGTACTTACCCCAGAACCTCGAGCGAATAAGCATACATTTCTTAAATCTTACCAACGAATAGAAGTAATGATATTATTTCTGACATGTACTTTATTATTTTACATTACCCGGTTACTATTAGTTTAAAAAGAGCAACGTGTTTTGTACTTATGATACGCGTTTAATCAGTATACACAAGTGAATATAATTCAACAATGTGTTTGGTCTCATTTTAATCAGACAAATCTCGCAAATACATTAGTAAAAGTCTCATTAAGAAAAAGACAAAAATAAAAAAGTTTCATGGTTGAATTAATAGGATTAGTCACAACGATATTCAGGCTCGGATCATTCGCCGAGCGTCGCTATCGCGAAGGGGGATTCACCCTAAGTGTGTGTTGGGGGGGGGGGGGTAGTCAACTTGCGTATATCCAAGTAAAATTTTGTGCATATAAGCACATTTTACGACCCGGCAAATGTTTACCAGTCCCGCTGGCTCATCGGCCTCTCGGTGACATTCGCCAAATGAGTATGCAGGGCGCTCCGAAGCCTCGGGTTTTCTTACGAAAGTTTCATCGTTGCATTAAAATGTAGGAACTACGTCATATAAGCCAGACCTCAGATTTAAGTGAACTTTCGGGCCGATTTTCAGAGACTACGCCCACTTTCTCCCTCCGCGCGTCTTGGCTCTGCGATCGCCAATCGGCTCGAAGCTCCACAGGCGCGTAGCATATGAACAGCGGTCCATGGGACATGGGACGATGTGGAATCCTATTGATACGACTGTCGCCCTAATGCGGCCCGCGCGGTTCATATGGCACGGGCCTGAGGAGCTCCGAGCCGATTGGCGATCGCAGGGCCGAGACGCGCGGCGGGGTAAAGGAGGCGTTGCCTCTGAAAATCGGCCCGAAAGATTACTTAAATCCGAGGCTTGGCTCATAGCAAGATATTACTGTATCGACGAAAAGTTGGAGATGATAATTCAGCGTTAGCTCACCAGATATACGCCGAACGATTTCCCAATAAACGTCAACCCTTCGCAATATATTTTTGAGCAGATATTGAAAACACTTCGGGGGCTAGTTTACTTCCACGAAAGAAAACTTATCAAAAATCTAAAACGAACAATGCAAATGAACGTATTATTATAGCTTCAGTAGCAAATAATCTGCAGATTAGTTCCCGTCAAATAGCACATGAGTGTAGCATATTTCAGTCAAATGTCTTGCGTATTCTCCATCGTCGTCGTTTTCATCCTTATCATGTATCATTACATCAAGCACTTCATGGAAATGATTTTCGTAATCGTGTAGTGTTTTGTCAGTGAGCATTACAACAACTCCAGACTGAAGCTTCATACAAAGCTTTTCATTTTTTATCGACCCAGCTGAAAAAAAATATGTTCCGATATTTACCGAATTCGTTTTGAAATTCTCTTTTTCGCCTTGAAAACATAAAAAATAAAGTTGACAAATAATTTTGATCCAAATTATATGGCGTTTGGTGTTATTTTAATTACAGCAGCCTCAGCAATATTTTAATAAAATTTGCAGAACGGAATAAGTAACAATAAAGAAGTTTTATAGTTGCATTGTGCTGTCTCACCGATATGTAGGTATCTAATCTTCCTTTGACTCCCTGTCCCTTTCAGCGGTCGTCGATATTCGTGCCTGCGCAGTGGCCGGGTTCTTGCGGCCCGGCACTTTCTAATTGTAAGAAGGCAAATGCTCCGTGGACGCTAAGTGAGCACGGCCGGTCCCGAGCTGCGATCGCTCTTCGAGAAATTAGTCTATTTGCAAAAAAATTCAAGGTGACTTTGAAAAAACATAAAAAAAAGAGTTGACAAATAATTTTTTGCAATCGCCTTAAAGCTCTCTTGAAACTATGCAAAAGCTGATAAAAACATTTTCGATCGGACTGCTAATAACAGAGTACATGATCTCTATTGACCACGATTCATGATTCACCCTGTATATGTATTATCGTATAAATAACAATGGTGTATTGCGTAGATGTTTCCAATGGTTTCTGTGAAACATTACGACGAGGTCTGGATAACTTACAATTACACATCGCACACGGGGGTAGTAGAAAGAAGCTTAGGATGAAATACAATACAGTACGTGGCGTAAAATTCTTGGTTGCTAAATAAATTAATGTAATTGACCGTGAATTAAGAAATATAAAATTCAGAAGACTTTGAAATTGGTGTAAATGGCAGCTAAAGCGAGGGAAAATGTAATGGAAAATGGGAGAGAAACGGTGGTCAATGAAGCGAGAGTATCACAAACTTTTTGTTCAAACTGCTTTACTTGTGTACGCAGATGTCGATAATTTCCTAAAAGCTGTCTCTATTATCTTTTCTGACTTAAAAATGAGTGACCTCGGTCTAGCATAAGATACTTAATGATCTGTCCTCATTCTCTTCGAAATATTACGCCAGAGAAGAAATAAATAGTCCAGATGCAACAATAACTTCTCGTTCTTCCTCACCCTTATAACAAATATATATTTTTGTTTAAACAAACTATTCTGCGATATAATGAATACCATTCGGTATAATTATTTAACACGAATATTCCATGTTTCTTATGCAGAGCCTCCCCAAAAGGAAGAAGAAAATTTGAACAATTTGTATGTAAAATAATACTTGCAAAGAATAGTAAACGGCTCGTACATATATACAATATATATGTATATTGCACTATACTTCAAACCAATTTAAAATTGTAATTTCCAGTTAAGTCGCGGCAAAGAAAAAATATGATGAAGCATATCCAAGAAGGAAAAAAATTGAAATTTCAAATTATTTAACCTCGTACCTGTGCATCGTTAGATTTTGCTTGTAACGTCTATTTCATTAAGGCTGCTAATTCAATGTCATCAGATACGCGTGACAAACGGAAAGATGATTCGATTGCATAACTGTCTGACCTACAATTCCAAACACAAGACACATCGTTCGATGATAAGAATTATGTTACTAATAACGCATCAAGTTCCACCCACAATTTCAGTGATATGCGTTAATGTAGATAGGATATACATATAATACCGATCGTCAGTTAGGTATTACTCTAGTAATACTTAAAATCAATTTATAGAGATATTAGAAGAATAGTTTAGCAAATTCTACGATTGAATAGAAAAATTGTCGGATATGTAGAGGATAGCCATCAAATTAATTAACAAAAATTTTAATGGAAAAATTGATTTCTATTCTTAAAAGACATTAATAATTTGAAGCTTTCAAATGACGTAGTACGTTAAAACATAGTATGTACTGTACATACATCGTAAGTGTAAGATAAAAACACGTGCAACGCCGCTCGTTCGATCGCCTTTTTAAAATTGCTTAGTCGGCGTTGGATGGGGTTAACCCTATCTATGATAGTAGGAAAACTCAAGCAGTGTTGCTTATGCATATTCGCATCTTACGAAATTGGAATTTTTTATTAGTCTGATGCAACGTGATTGATTACTTTCTGCGATATATGTAAGAAGTTGCAATACATTTCTTGGCGATCTTCATTTCATTCAGTTTCTAGGTGAATCTTTAAACGATAATTTCCAACAGATAATTAATATAGAAAACATAGTTAATGTTAGAAAAAAAAAAATATATAATCAGCGAAAGTTTGAACTCATTTCAATTGACAATGTTATCTAGCTTATACTTTTCTATCTATCGCATCCCTTACAATTTTCTTCATCGACTCCGAATTATGTAATTTGGAATTCTTTCTAAGAATTCATCGTTACTGGTAGTATATCCTTGAAATAATTTTCACTTTTACAAGAATTTTTAGGAACATTCTGTATTTTTTAGGACAACTTCGTGCGTGCAAATAAGTCACTTTTTATATTTCTATAGTTCTAAAATTAGAAATATTTCGAAAATTCATGTCGGAAGTAATAAATCTTGTTTTTTTCTTCCATCTTATAGTTACATGTGGCTTATCATTAAGCCGCAATAAAACGAGTATTTCAACATTGGTTCCGAACCTCTAGCCTATTAGTGTATGCATCAATCGAAATATTTCAATATTAATTATCAATTTTCAGCGAAATATATGATTTGTAACTGAAACAACGGATCTGTTACAATATACATACAATACACCTTTATGTCTGCAAAGAATAGACACGGGCATAAAATGTCGCCATTTGTCACAAGATTAATTGATTGAGGAGTTTTGACAGTGATTGATTTGGACTTTTCGAGATGGAAAATTTAATTTATGCTTCTGATCGATAATTCGCCAGAAGCAGTCGGATAACCGCTATGTTTAAAGCGTATTTTATGATGGCTTAAGTTTACACGTATGTGAGAACGTTTGCAATGGCTTGCGTGATAACAAAAGTAGAGCAATCGTGAGGAACAATCGGTTTTTGCTTTTAACTCTTGTGGAATTAACCAGTTGATCGCCACCGTGTACTCGCTTCAACGAATATTGATTCAGGGAGAGATTGTAAACCGTATGGCTCTTATCAATTGATTATCTAGTGGCGCCGACAGACTTCTGTAAAGCCTTTTGTAAACAAATTTTATGCATTAGGTGAATCACTTTACTTTGTTGACCGACGTAAGAGTATGGCGCAACGCAAAGTGGCAACAAAGAGCTGATAAGACTTTTCGAAACAAGCACATCTTTCTTTTAGAACTTTGTTTCGAAATTGTGTGGTGAGAACTACTATTTTTTTTTTAAACTGTTACTAAAACGAGCAGTATGTGATTGTGATCAAGGTTTAGGAAATTTTAGTTATTATAATAAGTGGAAAATGTAATATCAAGAAGGATATGAAACAATTCACACACTCTTGTTACGCAAGAAAAAAGTTACATTGAAATGGACATTGCAAAATCCAATAACATTGCCAGTGTTATATATAATAGTGTACGCAGATAAATTAGAAAGGTGTATATCCTGTCGATAAAATCTTATTCAGGATAATCTTTTATTCATTTAAGTCGTATATTAACCATACGACTTTGGTAGACGGAAAAAGAGTAAAAAGTAGTCTTAACAGAAAGAATAGAATATGGGGTAACGAGCTGATATTATCACCATTACTGCGTCACGTTAAATGAAATATATGCAATCAAACATTCATTCAAGAAGCCAGAAGGTATCGTAGTTAGATTAAAACGATCATTCAAATATAAAAACAGTGTCCTTTTTAAATAAATTTAATTGCAAGTATAAATTATCGAAGTTAACTAGAAAGTAAATGAAGAAGCTGAAAGAATAGTAGCATGTAATCGTAAAAGTAGATGGAAGATTCCTTATAAATTTACTACCTACGTGTATACAAATAGGAAAAAGAACGCATCGGAAATAAATGATTAACAATTGCTAAATTAAAAAGATACATGGATAAGAGATGAATTTCTTTGAGTGTGATTACTAGCGAATGTTTTTAGAAATGCACATAGAGAAATAAAGTTTAAACTGAAAATTACGCAATTAGAAGATTATAAAAATGTATTATTTATTTTACATCGTTTAAATAACGCATATCTTTCCATATTTATATTTAAAATCGTATGAAAGAATAAAATATTATATTTCCTGCTTATGTGTCTTTTTCGTCTCGTCAAATTGATTAAGTTTATCAGTAAACTCCTAGATAAAATATATTTTTAAGAACTTTATACTACCATTGGTCGTTATTAGCACATTCCAACTTTTAAAGAATTAAATATCGGCTTGTTCTTTGATAAAATATACAAGTCACGCTGTTCTGAATGAAGTAACGGCATTATGCACTTACTCAAACGATTCCTATAATTTAGGTATGTATACATATACATAGAATATCAGATCATATGTATAGCAAACCACTATACATATAGGTATGGCTCGATATATTACTTGTTAGGCATATTATCCTGTTACGTAGGAAGCCTTCATTTCCTTCGTTCCTTCATTATGCCCTTATTTGGCAATCGAGAGTGCACGCAGTCGAACCACCCCTTCCGCGATGGCACAATGGCTCAGTCCCTTCAGAAAAATCTTTGGACTCCCATGGAAGATTCCATGCCCCCACCATCCGTTTAGACTAATTTTCGGGTATAAAAAGGGCATGGAAATCGCGCCCGGGGCTCAGTATGGAATCCACTAGCTTCGTCCCATGTCAGTGTCAGCTAGCCATACTGATGCCCAGCGAGATCGGGTTTTAGTCCTTTTCGAGCAACAACTAATATATTACCGTACAGTACATACATCTACTGTCAGGCATCTTTGAACCTATATTGCACTTGTATCCGTAAATATCGAAGAAGGTGGATTTTAGATCCGTGACAATCTGTATATTACGAATATATAACAATTAATTTACGCATTATAACAATTAATTTCCAAGGGCTACACCAATGATTAGCATTAACGTCCCACCAAATAGATACACCTTGACTGCTCGAGGTGCATCGACGTAGAAAAGTTACGAGGTTACATAATCCTGTGAACTCCATAAAACAATCGAGCCTTGGCTCCGCAGCCGTGCCCTTTGACCTCGGATCGTAACAGGTATATTAACCTGGCATATATTTTATCATATTTTGCTTATCACGCATATTTTATATGCACAAATATCGCATATTTCTTGCATATATGACATGCATATACCTTCCCAGTGCAATTTTTACTCAATTTTTACTAAAATTACTAATATTTATTTGAGTTAAGAAATGTTGAAGTACATATAAATGTCAGATTCAGAAGAGAGAATTGTTTTGTATTCTTCAGAATACGTCAGAAGCAATTTTTTTTATTAAAATCGTAAATGAATTATTTTGTTACCTTGCTATATAAAATAACGCAAAAGACAAATGAGTTATTTCTACCGCCATCTATGATTTTAATCTTCAATTCTTCATTCCTTTATGACAAATATGACAAATAGTATGTGTTTCCTATGCCTGCTGCATTAAATTATATTTTACAAAGAAGATCGTTACTACACACATATATGTATACGCATAATAAAAGAAATTGTAGTTAACCGAAGGTTAATGACTTCTTTTGTTTTCACCGTTGTTGTCTCAAGGTCACGTTTCGAGACTGGCGAATAATTATATTAACAGTATCCTTGATCAGCTTTACTTTCACATACCGTCTGAAAAATTAATTAATTGAACTATTTAACACTTGCAATATTCTAACCGATTACATTATTATTATTTTCAGTAAGTAATTACCAACAATAAATAATTCTGTGGCAATTTAATTACCAACTTAAGATATTCAGTGGCAACTGGAAATTTATGTATTAAGTTGTGCAGCTCGTAGAACAGAATATGAGCTAGTAACATTATGTTCTATTGTACAAAGCTGAAAATATTATATTCCTGAACCCCTTCGCTACGGTATTATCAAACATGAATAATATGCCCGCACAAAACAGTACAGATTTTATTAATATCGAAGAGCTATATGTACGAACACTTAGATACTCTGCTTAATTACCTAGATGTAATTTATATAAATATGGTTCTAGTAGATTGTCATCCACTTATTCTTAAGGGCTTGCATTCCCATTCAGTACAGGTAATCTTACAATTAGACTAGATGATTTATGAGATGAAAAATGATTATTTTAGGTCATTATAGTTATTATAGGTCAGGGATTTGAAAATTTAATATACATGTTTGGTTATATTTCAAGATAACACAGTATAATTCTTATTGCAATTACCTTTATTATTATTTAAATTGTTGTGTGATTCGCGTAGTATATCAGTTTTACTGGTTGCCACAATTTAAGTTGTTGTACTCGTCTGAATAAAAAAAATAAAGGACGATCTTAATCTGTATAAAAGTGGTTATCTTGTGAAACAGGCGGATACAGAAAATAATAATTTTTAACAAAATGGCAGTCGTGTGAATCAGAAATTCATTACAATTAAAACTTCTGCAAGCCATGAAACAAAAGCCATCAATATTGACTAATCTGCATTAATTATTGACTTAATTTTAGCAGAAAAGATAAAGGGATGTTTATTTTATATGAGCGTAATATTGGGAGAAGGAATCAATTCGTTGTTGGGATATCACAGGAAGACAATTTGAAGAACGTGGTTCTGAGGAAAAGGCGTTCAAAGTTTTGCGTCTTACTATCCCTCTTATGCGAGCTGCGGACCGCTGTCGAGTGTATCGTTCTCTTAAAAACGCTATAAATTCAACAAAATTCCAAGACATTGGAGCATATAGTATCAGGACAAAATTTTCAAAGAGATACACTTAAAGAAAATGCAATGAAAGAAAAATCGGTTTTGCTACGCCTCTGAATGAGAATATATACCTCCTTAAAAGATTCGACCAGTTTCTTACATCTTCTGTGCATAATATGTGAATGACATACGAAACTGTGAGGTAATATGGTTTTTCTTCCCAACTTAATAGTTTCATTAATCGCGAGTGTATGCAAATTCATTGTCATTGCTAGAAAATGAATTGCTTGTTTATACTCAAGTGAGTTGGCATATTATAACTTAAATATGGTATTAGAAAGTGGAAGCATGTGTAAGGTGAATTTTGTTAAAGTTATTATGAGGCAAAACCTCCAGTATCAGAATTATTAGCCACAGAATTTTCGGATAATGGAGTGTTCTTCGTTCCTTGGAAAGAGATACGGTAGAATCCCCGCGTTTGTTTTACTTTGATTCTGTCATACATTTCCAGGATTTTCCACTGCTACTCTCTACTTTTAATCGTAGGAAACTGGATCATGCAACGATGTAGCAGCAAGACTTTCATAAGTTTCTACTTTCCTTCACATCATTTCTCGTTTGGTCTCACACGTTTCTACTTTAACACCATTGCACGTAAGATGTTGCGAGAACAATATTGCTGTACATTAGATTAATTACAATATCACTGATTAAATATTAAGTTATTCATTGACTGTGCAATAAACATATTGTAAAGTCATAGTAGAACGGGCAAATAAATAATTGGACGGCGTAGCAGCGTTAAAATATAAAGAAAAAGAAAAAGTGCTTTGCAAGGTAAAAATGTGGAGTGGCGGTCTTACCCAAATCCGTGTAATAATTTTAACAACTTGAACTTTAATACGCTGGCAAAGAATAATTTGCAAAATTTACAACAGCACTTCCTTAGGCTTTCCAACAGAGCTATTAATATTTCTTACAAACCAAATCTTCTTTTCTATATAATTTACAAAGTAGTCACAAATAGAATCCTCGTAAGTCTATTTAAAAAATTAATTAATTAATTATTGATCGGTCAGGTGGTAATCTGTAAATATTACTAAACTCAGAAGCCATTACACGCTCGAAAACATATTTGTCTGTCGAAAATAAATTACTACTCCCACTACTTTTCTTTCTTTTTCACCCTCGTAAGATTCTGCCTATCGTCGGTTTCCAATTAATCGGTTTGCAAAATATTTTTATGGAAACGACCATAAATTAGATACAAGTGTTGCGGATAGCGAGAAATACATTTCACGATAATCCAGTCAAATTTATCGGAACAACGCCCAACTCTCAGGCCATAACGTTTATCGGTACAGTAGTTTAATAACATTTTCATCGGTTGCGGTAATCTTATCTTAACCAGAATGACAATTACGAGTCAGTTTTTTCCGTTCTAGACGGAACCAAGGTATATATGTATCTACTGGCACACTGTTCGACCGTAATAGCTTTTGTTGTAACAAGCATGCATACATACTAGCGCAATAGGAATATTACCAGGTGCACTTGTTTGGTCACAAAGCTGTTTACAATGGTCGCGTGCGTCTAAACGTTGAAGTTTTCATTGGCCTGAGGATTTTTCACCGAGTCACATATCAGTGATTGTCAAGTGAAATCAACGATATCTGTGCTTTACTCTTCGTTATCTGGCCACGATCCCGCCCTGGCGCCCTGTCATTCGAAAGCGTCTGGAATTTACGTTCGTGAAGATGTAAGGCGCCTCCTCGGTCGGGCATAAAACTGTCTCGAATATCTCTGGCAACCCTTGTTCTGTTTTATTCCCGACTGGTTCCAACATGTTATTCCACAGCAGGTTTGCCCCTGGAACGATATATGTATAAGCTGTAAATGCCAATTGCTGTATATTATTATTATGATGTACGATTAAAGTTGCATGTGGAAGATGATAATAATAATTGGTATAAGTTGGTTGCTGGATGTATCATTTCGTGCATTATATTTTATACAGGGCGTTACGTTTAAACCAAAATGGCAGAATATGCCGTGAAGGGTTGAAGTTATCGCAAAATGTTGCTACGAAAGTTGTTTGACTCAAAGGGGCACGTTATCTTTGTGTAGGTGAAGCAGTGGGAGAAATTTAAAAGCCCTAACCAATTTTTGATTAACTGAAACAATTTTCTATTTTTTATGTTTTCTATAACATCAAAATCAAAATCTGAGACGGCCTGGCACAACAAAATAACGCACTCACGCGATGTGAAGCGACGAGACGTCCAAGTGCAGTCAACGTTTCAGAACATTTGTCCATACACATTCGATGGCATCAATTGATGGTATTTCTTAACCAGAATAATATTATATTGCAGGTCGTGGAATTCGTCCCAACATTGAGTACAATATTATGAGTAGAGAAATATGGAGTACCGCATAAAAAGTTGTCCTGGCTTTGAAATTTCTCCCACTACTTTACTTATACAAAAATCATCTACGCTATATAATGTACCCCTTTCAGTCAATTAATTTTTGTAGAAATACTTTTCGATACCCTCAAACAGTTACGAGATATTCCACCACTCACGTTTAAACGTAACACCCTATATATGATAAATTATATTTGATAACGCTGTTAACTGCAATATAACAATAAACATTGTGTTATATTGTAAGGCTTATTAGTTATTAATTACTTTCCAGCAGTCAGTGTAGTTTAACGAATAAAACTTAATAGTAGAATTGGGAATTCCTTTACTTTATAATATATTTCAAATAAATAAACGTGTCACTATCAAGCCTATATACATATATACAGATTTATATTATTGTATTTGCTTTAAATGATATGTCCAACAAAAATTAACTCTGCTTGTTTGTTGAAATATTCAATATACAGTTAAAGTACTATTTTACGCTTGAATTTATTTGTGTGTTTGTGATGTAATATATTGTGTAGTTTAATTTGTTGCGAAGTCGTGCCACATTCGTATGAAGTTGACAAGCAGCGAACAGAACATCAGATATATTGAGTCATCGTTGGACCATCCCTGACTCTTGATTAACTTCTCTTACAAAAAGGCTAACTACTTGACTTGGCATTACGCGTCGTTAACTGATTTGTTCTTTCGTTTGGACGAATGACGTATAGAATTCAGTATCGTCACACGGTCTTCTGCGACGTCATTTAATCATTACTTTTGGTACATTAGAAATTCACGAACAGTTTGTCGTGGAAACTTTATAATCTAGAAAATTCTGTACGAGGAGTATCGTTATACGTATTTGTGGCATTAAATTACTTATTTGCGAACTTACAATTTATTTAATGTATTCTGAAGGTTAACATTTTATGTGAACTGTATCAGTAGCACGTCAGGAAAAAGCTTTCGAAAAGCTGCGTTGTGCATTTCCCTAATCGTTTTGTACGAGTTACAGTGGAGATAAGTTTGGCGCATAATTATAGTATTTTTTGTGTTTGCGATAATGTATACATTTTGCAGATGTAAATGCATCGAAATTTTCCATATTGCTTTCATGATAAAAAAGTGGATAAAAGACTCGTTAAACTCATAATCAGTATTATAAGAAACTAGCATTAAAATCGCATCTTAAGAAAATAGTAGATATCACTTATGTATTATGTATATGGTAATAAACTGAGAAGAATAAAAAAATGTGTTTGAATCGATGATCACACTAATATACATTTTATATGCATTGCATACATGTATTTAGTATATGTTGTTTAATTTTTGCTGCGCGCGCAAAATTTTTTTTTTGTAAATCTATCTTTGCGCCATAGCGTTAATTTTAACAGCGAGAACTTTATATTGAAATGCCAAAATATTTTTAACTATAAATAGGTATATAGCTGTACTATTTCTAACTCTCTTACCTAAAGCATGGCCCTTTTGGCTGAAATGAAAGCAATCAAACGTGACTAAACTGGGATCAATTGGTGGTGCTTTACCTGGATCTGCATTCGGAGCATTAAATAGTTTAATAAACGGTTGCAGAACAACCGTAAAGTCCGAAGATTTATCGTATCTATAATGAAAAGAAAGTTGATTTCGATTATGTCAATTTAATGTACAAGGTCTGTTCAAATATTTCGGTGTCTTCATTCATAAGACGCCGTAGAAATGGTATACGTTGTTCTGTTTGGTCTCATCTCTTAACCTTTTCGTCCGCCTAGTTCATACGTAGTACTGGCAAAACAGAGTACCCTACGTTAGTCTATTCATCGCATCACTCAATTCATTTCTTAATCGATTATACAAATATGTTCAGAAATAATACAGGAGAAGTATGTTTTTTCTATTGCTATCACAAATAGGGGTATAATGATGAAAAAGTAGCATTATCATAAGAAAAAGACCAACATATTTTACCGCTTTTCGTTATTTTATTCAGCGGCGAAAGGGTTAATGCCCGAGTTATCATTCTTCTGGGAAAGCTTGTTTTGTATCCGCTGCGATTGTCTACTATTCTTAGGCCATCTTAAGTTGACGTTTGTTCACTTTTCAATCTACCATACCATTCATAAATCTTCAAACGATTCACGCATTGCATTTCATAACTGAAAATCATCCGGAAGTTTCTATGCTGTACATTTCACAAGTGAATTTTATTAAACAAACAAATGATTACGCGAAGATGCAGGTGCAGCACTTTTTGGAACAAAAATACGTAATGCACGTATTTTTAAGTAAAGATAAATAAAAGAAAGCTGTTTTCATGATGCTTCGTGATACTCTAAAGCTACTATAACAAATCTTGATTACACGAGCAACAGAAGTCTAAATATATCAGGATTAAAGTATTAGGCTAATTTAGTAATGTATAGATCCTTCACTATTCTCAATGAAATGCAAGTATTTCCCACTTTGTATCCGATCCAACTCGCAATTGTCGTGATTGTATTTTCCAGTTTTCCCACATTCTCATACGGGTTATTTTCACGGTAAATCTTTCGAATAATAAAAGCCCCACATTTTCTCGATAAAATTTTAACCGGAAGAACAAGCAGGCCATTTTAAACCATTGACTTTGTGTGGAGAACAGCATTATCTTGTTGAAAAGTCTAGGCTACTTGTCTGTTCTCCGTTAAAAATAGTAATAAACAGTTTTCTAATGTGCCAATGCATTCCTGACTATCCAATCGCGTTGTCGGAAACGCTAGTTGAAATGAAATTAGCACTTGCAGAATTAATGATCCTAGGTTCAGAGCGAAACCGAAAATTTATTTCTTGGCATTTTTACCTTTACCATAATTACGCGTTCCCTTTAGAAAATGAATCACCCTCGTTACGTGATTTATTAACAGCCATATATTTTCTATCACGACATTTGCATGAAGTCACCGAACTTTTTGAACAGACCTTGTATCTTCCTATTTTTTATTGCCACAATAAATGCGGGTTTAATGGATACTTTCTAAACAGAAGGTCTCGCGTATTATGAAGCTATTGCTTGGGTCAATTTATCAGTTAGATACTGTATAATCGTACCTTCCCGAGTATATCAAAGATTCAACAGCTTGCTGATAAAGATGGGACATTTTTGAAGCTGCAAGGTCCGGTTGGCTACCTCTGTGCATGCAACCGCAATAAAGTGGATGTAAAATGTAACACATGGCACTTCGTGGCACTCTAAGAGAAACTGTAACATCTGTGGGCAAAACAAATTAGTTGCATTAGTAATTTATACAGACCCATAGGATATTGACCATTATCACATAAATATTATCTTTCATCGATTATCTAAAAATTAGAAATTCTACTGAAACTAAATTTTCGTGGAAGATAAATTGAATATCCGCGCCAAAAGATAATGTACGTAATGTCTAATAGTTAAAACACTTGATTTTCGACAAAGGAAAGGGAACAAAAGATTGTTATTGGGAGTAACCTAAGCCTACCAGAGTGGATAACGATTTTACAATTAACTGATTAATAATAACATAACAATAGTGCAATAGTGCAGTAGCGAAACGATAAATTATGCTTTACAATTATGAATTATCTTTATGAAGGGATATAGCCAGGTGAGGTAGGTCAAGTTTTAAGTTAAGTAATTAATATTTATCTATCTATCTGAAATTTCAATATCTTCGTATCTTTATGGGCGTATCAGACTTTATTCTCGTATATAATTGATAAGGAATGAAACATACAAATTTGTATTATCTGAAGAGTATTCTGAAGAATATCAAACTTACCTATTACTGGCACAAGATTGACTAGTGTACGAGGTAATACGATTTTCAGGTAGTCCAAAGCCCTTCGCAAATTTAAAGCGTAACGGAGGGGTGAAAATTGCGTGGGATTGAAACATTGCGCGGAACAAATATCGTTCGCACCAAAAAAGATTGTGATGAGCTGCAACACAGAATATTTGAATTCAACTTCGATGACATAGTATAATTGAGGCAAGGGCAAGTCTTTCGCAAATGCAAATCGAAAGTGCGAATAAATTAATTATTTTTATCCATTGTCCTATTGTATCATTAATATATTTTACATTGTACATTTAATTATGATTTTGTGAAATATTCTAAGATGCTCGTGATACCTTCCAATGTTTGTTTATATTTATTTTTGGATTGTTTTTGATCCTTTGCACAAGAATTCGAGCTTGTTGCATTGCATCTTCTGTTGCCGCGACAGGAAAGGCGATATTTAATTTCGCCTTCGTCGAAATAAATTCACCAGTACCCGTTGAATAACCAATTAAATTGGGATTGAACACCTGGTGTAATAAAATAAAGTATTTTAGATATTTTCGTAAAATTCTTTTTGGAGAAATCAGAATTATAATTGGAATAATTTTTGATGGATGTACAGTATTTGTGAAAGTCCACGTAAAGGAGTCAACTCGCGTTATTCAGTCAGATTAATGTTTGTAATTGATTCTTTGTATGTACAGCTTTCTTCGATTATGCTGAAGCTTTCTATTTTTTGTTATACACGAACAGATTTTGTTTTTCTATGTCTTCTACTCAAACCTACGTGTTTGTATGTTGCTTTGAATAATTGATAACAGTTTTTGTGTAAAAGATGAAAAAATATTGTGTGTTGGAATAAATTTGGGCGAATGCATGTTAAATATCCTTTTTATTTTAGTTAAATATTTTCATAGCGAATTCGTTCAATTAAATTTATTTCCACCACAAACTTTCTCTAATTATAATTACAAAATGCCCAAGCACAATTATTGGGTACTCACTAATTTTTATCTGTCGATAAAATAAGTATCATGAACAAAGAAACCTTTGCCAAGTCTTGCAATGACAATTATTTTTAAAATAGAAACATTCCGCCAAAGTATACACGGTACAAGTGAATTTGTATTGGTTTACCAGGTGTATATACATATTAATGACTGAAGAATGATCACTTAAGGCACAAAGATATAATCATTGTATTTGTATCGTTATAATTCCCTAAATTCTTCTCAAGGAGAACGCGAATTTAATGCATTCAATACCTTTAATAAATTAGGAACGGTTAAGAACCGCCTCCAGTCACCTTGACCACCCACACACCAGCTAATTCCACGTGCTTCTATAAACGTTCCTACTGCAAACTCTTCCAAAGCTCCACTTCCTGCGACCAATGAGTCGCCCAGACCACCTACAACATCTATGTCACCAGGTCGTAAATGATGCACGCTTTCAGGAATTGATACTGACCTACATCAGAAAAAATGGCTTCATTTTCTTGAATTTATTTTAAAGGTATACTCTAAATTTATGAATGAGGAGTTAGTCGAGGATGATGTTATAGAATTGAAATAGAACTGTAAAAAATATGATTAGGTCATTATTCGTTGTTAGAAGAACCAAGAAAATTGTAAGGCTGATTGAAATCTTTGTTACTCTTCACAATTCTCCTTTCCATTGCAGTTCTCTTCAGAATTTCATTCGGGTGAAAATTTGTTTATATACAAAAATTTCGCAAATTTATTTGTCTTAGTTTTCTAGTAAACAGCAATCATCTAGTTTTTATACTGATTCATGATGTTGTCTTAAGCATAACAAATGAAATTATTATGAAGAATTCCACCCCGTGAAATCATTTTGAAAAATGCAAACGATATACTGAATATCTTTAAATAGTTGAATAATTATGGGGCCAATAAATAAATAATTATCATATAATGAAATTGTGAAAATAGTGTAGAGTGTAGGTAGACTAATGAACCTTGTACTTTAAGAATAATGAACCACGATTTATGAATGTCAATATTTATATTACTATTCAAACTTAATTTAACTTAATCTAACGTTAACTAGAGAAAAATGGACAAAATTAGTCAATGGCTGGTATTAATAAACATTCCTAGTATACACAATTTGTCTACCTCTTTTTTTCAATAGTGCAAATTCATGATAATAACGTAATTAAAAATACTTATATTAAACTTACCTGCCAAGTTTCACATTACATGGAAATGGAACATAATCAGGTACTTGTGGTTGATACTTTATGCCATTATACATCGCAGGATACATAATTCCGTTTTTGTCGATGTCATCCTAAAACGATAATCTCTTTTACATCTATTAATTTATTTTTCGTTTGTAATAACTATTGGAAACTAAAAATTCTTTCCACTGATTTGAATCTAGTTGGCTCTAAAAAGATGATCTTTTTTAATTACTTACAAAAATCCATTTAGTTATTTATTAATATTAAGTGAAGAAGAAAACGTCAAGTTTCGCCTTCCCTTCATATTAATAAAGTTTAGTTTTCTTCTTAAAACTAAAAAGAATAATCTGACAGCAAAATTGATCTTACGAATCTCTTTACCATTTTCGTATCACTCCCAACGTTACCGCGTGAATGCGGAATAACATCGCAACGTTAATGGTGGTTGAAATTGAAATTAAAATGGAGAATGTTATGTTTTTTCAAACCAGGATAATTAAATTAATATGAGTATTGCAAAACGTATTTTTATCGTAGCTTAAACTAGTTTGTATTCGGTTATATTATACTATATCATACTAGAATCATTAAATACGCTACAGAGAATCGTACATGATAAAAGAAGGCCGCTGACTTTCCACAATCGATATTTCAGGTTTTAACATGAAGTATAATAAGATTTCAAGTCTATCTTGCAATTTCTCTATATTAATTAGCTGAACACTAATGCACCCTTTGCCCTATTTTATAAATTAGTATCTATTTGCACGACTTTTACATTTTGAAAGGTAAGTAATTAAAAAAAAAAGTTACAATATAGGTGCGCAGAAAAATCATACTAAATGTAGAGGACAATCTTATTTCTCTAGAAAAATTAACGGGAACTGTAATTCTAAAGAAACAACTGTGTAATCCTCGCATACTGCAAAATATGCTATTATTTTCTACCTTCCTTGCTACAATCATAACTAATACTATTTTGCAACTATTAATTTAATAGATCATCCATTTTCTTCATTCACAAAAGAAAATGGGATTTCAACTCAGCAAGCATAAAGTAATTCGTGTTCAAAAAATTATCGAGCCTCACATGCACGTGCAATAATAAAGATCGTTGATCGAAATCACTTATCTTTATTTTTACTATTACATATATTACACACAGATATTCTATACACTACTATCGGTGTTTATCGACACTAACATCATCGACATTAACCTTAAACATGTATCATTACGGGGCAATCTACCCCGTTCCTTGGTAAATGCGAAATCTTCAAAGGGTGGATGGCATCGAGGACCATTGAGGACTCGTCTGTGGTACCATTTTCCCCTACGAGAACGTATTCATTTCCGGTGCAGGTACGTTGCGATTAGTTTTGTCAAGCTTTTATTCTTTACCGGTCGTCGGCGGACACAAAATTTAATATACGACGCACGTCGCCCCGTTTACTTTCCTTCATTTGCATTCTCTTGTATCGTGCTTTAAATACCGTCCCATATAAATAATTTAACGACGTTCGCGCATCGAAATGGGCCGACTGGAACACGTTCTATCGAATATGGAGAATCGGGACCGAGTTGCTTTTTTCACCAGGCAAACCAATGAAAAGAAAAGTGCCTGCCTTTCTCCGATTGCTCGGCATGCAAAGCACTCTTCTTCTTGGCTGTTTAGTTGTCCTTCCGGTTTGATGTAACATGCAGAACGTAATGTCACGTTTACATACCGCGTTAACATGCAAAGATTTGGCATGGTATGAATTGAACTGACGGAGACACTGATGTCACGTTGAAAGAATTGATATTTTTGTCAGCTACTATGTAGTATTTTACATAGAAAGGCTTCTATTTTTCTTTTTCTCATGGACTAATAGCGATAGACATAAAATAGGTTTTCTTTTCAATTAAAATCATTGAAGAAACGTACATATTGAGTTATGACGAGTAATAAATAGGTATTAAATTAAATTTGTAACGATATATTCAGTTGCATTATGTATTGGACACGCAAATGATATGCTTTGTTTTAAAAAAAGTTTGAAAACTGTGTCGCTGAATCGATATGTATTCTTGTGCCACATATTACGTATTAATGTCCTTATTATGCCGTTGCATAATTTTGGCCAAATTCTCGCAGCTAGTTCTCGGTATTTCTTAAGAGTAAAGTTTCATGATTCATCCGTTATATTGCAAAACATACTTGACCCAAGAAATGATTCCTACTGTGTGATATTTATAACTCACGAAATCCAAAGTTCAACGGCCTGATTAACATAATTATCCATCGTAATAAATTGGCCTAAGTATTAGTCCTGCCGTATATGTTAACAGCGGCATACATTTTGTTTTGTGTTTATTTGCTCTTAATATATTCGTACGTATTTAAATAGGATACTCCAAATGACAAAGCATGGCAAACTGTCTGAATAAAACAGAAGTTAGTTCATTCGTAATTAAGAATTTGTTCCACTTTACTTTCACTCTTTAGTAGCTGTGCAACAGTTGTTTCTTACAGCATCACATGGGATGCTGTACTCATTAATTCACGAGCAATTAAAATTTTTCATGGCTAGCCATGGCATTTACCAGAAACATAAAAGAAAACATGAAATAGTTTTTAAAAGTATACGAAAATGAAAACAGTTAACTATGGAAGTGATTCTTTCTTAAATTTAGATTGAAACAGAAGAGAAAGTGAATTACTACTTGTGACATAGTGGTTCACATCGCACGTACATAAAAATTGTAAACTACACTCTCGCGAATCATACTGTGTACAATTACTGAAAATAGTACTTTTGTTTTATGTTCTGTAGTACGTTTTGCAAATAATTTATATGCAATAAGACGATTATTTGATAAATGGAATGCTCAACAAATTTACTATAGCCATGGCAACCAAATATATTTAGGTTAAATCTTGTTTGAAGCCTATTTAAAATATTGCAGCTTATTTAATATATTACAATAAAACAGCATGCTTAATTTTTATTGCCAAAATAGCAACACAGAAGAACAATAATTAGGAAAGGAACATCCGTTTGTTTTCCTTGAAATTAATTTCGTCATATGATACAAGAATAATTTAAATAATTTGGTAACTCTTACCCAAAAGACTCACCCTTCCCGATTCAAAGATGTTTCGGACGAAGTCCATTAAAGAACCAGCAACGACAGGTAGTAGGATTAATGTTAAAGATAGATGCATCATTCCGATCTTCTCGAATAGTGGACAGACGAATTTCATAAAAATCGTTCTATTTCTTGAAGCTTTCTTCCAAGATTTATCGTGGTTCAAGATTTATTTCAATGTTCAAAACTTTCTCTTCTTCTTTCGTATCGAAGCCGTTGCATTTGTCGAAAGCCTTGAACATGTGCTTTCTTCAACGATATCCCAGGTGTTACACGTGACGTACGATCGTCAAACAGGACTGCAAACTTCATCATACACGTGCCTTTATTGTTTTTTTTATGCAACCGTTCGGTCTTGATAGGTAGGCTTACGTTCTTATCTGTCAATGACAATAACGCGGCCCCTTTGTTCAAAAAACAGTACTTGTCGTTTCGACAAACGCTACAAATAGTTCATTTTTGTTTTCTGAATAATCTCAATATTTTTTGCAAATAGTGTCAACCAAGGTATACTATTCTATACATTCACTATCATTCAAAAGTTTGAAGTATTCTCTCATTCTTAATTAGAATTAAATTCTTCTGTATATACATTTTTTTATGAGAAATATTGTTCGCTCATTGAGATGTAATTGGAACAAAATTATAGCAATTGTTATTTAGTAAAATGCTAAGGAAAGTTTCCTCTAGCACAATAAGTACTTTTCTCAGCACTTTTCCGTGAAATATTGATCTGGAATGTAATATTGGCAATTTTTAAAATATTATAATGCACGTATTATAATGAAACTGATTCAGTAATGCGATTTATATGGACAACTCGTGATGTATATGAAGGGGTTGCAAAGATCACTGCGATAAAGAGTGGAATTACAATATAAATATAACTGTTTTTATACTAGGTGCTATTTAATTATTATTCATATGATTTTGAAAAATAAAATTTTGAGTCAAATAACACTAGGTTTACGGACAAGTTTGAACACTTATATTTCCTGACTTCCCTTCGATTAATAACAGCCAATGAAAATGCGCGTTCTCTTTAAACAATTAATTCACTTAATTTCGAAAGGAAATGTAATTAATTTAATTATATTATACTCACGGACCTTCATTAATCTTTGTATTTCAAATTTTGAAATGCGTCAAATTAAAGCGTTCCGTAAACCTAGTGTTAATAAGAGAAATGACCAGAAAAGTTTATTTAATAATAGTAGTCAAATAATAAGAAAACTTTAATTATATCTTTAGGTTCTTTCATTTATTAGATAGAAATCTTCCAATATAATGGAGATCTACACCTATAAAAGTATGAAACTATTTTTAGAACAATATTAAGAACTCCCTATACGAATATTACTTTTGGTCATTGCACACCAAGTTGAATAGTCGAAAAAGCGCATTTTACTATAATCATGGATCAAGTATTGCGTAACGTAGAACTCGATTTTGAGTAGGCAAGTTATTGGTTAAAAGGAAAGTTACAAATCTTTTGCGGCCACACAAACATACAGTATTTCGCCAGTTCCATCATTCTGCGGTTTTCTAGAGGACTATTCAAATATCGACCTGAATTGCCTTTACCTTCAGTGTAAGAGAAAATTATTGTTTGCTATACCGTGTGTGACAAAAGGTATTGCATTATATATGAAAATCATACGACGATAAGCGAACAAGGATCGCACATTTTTGAAAAGACTGAGACTAAAGTGTTTACAGGTTGCCTTAACAGCGTAAAATTTCCAATTAAATAAACTTCTTTTCTACGAAGAGAATTTTTGGTCGTAGTAGATAGTGTATAATCGAAAATATTTTTGATAATTATTTTACTTTTCGTTCATACATTTTTTTATTTGATTTTTATGTATACATATTAATGAAAATTTTAGCGAGAAGAGTGTTTCGGGTCGATATTACGAACGGTTGTCTAGAGGATTCTGTACAATGAAATGAATAATAAGACAGTTTATAGAATGTGATTATTTTGTAATTTTGTCACTTTCACATACTCGATATAGGGTATTGTTTGCAAATTCAAGCTTTTTTTGTTGCGAGTCTTTCCTACCCCGTCATAAATATTTCCGGTGAAAGATAATTCATGAATGTGTTTAAGCATGAATTGGATTATGCAAATTCTCACGCTGCAATCCTTTTCCAACGTCTTCGTAAAATTCTGTTTTTTACTGCGATTTCTTCGGTTTCACGTATTAGCGCTGACCGATACTTTAGGAAATTATTTTCGGAAGCTAATTAAATGTCGTTAAGAATAGTTTGGGATGCATACCGCGTACAACTTTCCATTGTCGCCGAACGAATGGACGTGAAATTTGATGAATCAATCAAACAATAGAACAGAATAGCTAAATGTCACTCACTATTATGTGCAATTATTGCAACCGAAACAAGACAAGTGAGTAATAACTTGCGCCTGTGTTCAATTCTGAAGCTTTGACAATTTCAATTACATTTAACATTACACGGGTTATTTATTTTCTTCGCACGGAAATAGAGAAAATCGGCAAACTCTTAACGGAACATTTTGATGTAGAAGTTACGTATATTCAGTTCTTAAATTCTATAATTATTTGTACCTAAATCGAAAATTTTTTTCCTGCAATTTTGCCTATTTTATTAGGACAGAACTAAACGTGCCCTAAGGAAATGAAACAATACTACAGTGGTGTTTAAACAAATCACATGAACTCAAAATATAATAAATTATTTGTCTGTATTCAACAGTTATTAATAATAGAAATTAAGAATAGAAAAATTAATTAGTAATGGAAAAGATAACACGGTCAAAGGAAGAATATTCTACTAAAGTACACCTCGGATTTTTAATTTAATTTACAAATTTATGAGGGACGTACCACAAACGATCAATACCTGCAAATTCGCCATACTAATCGCCTCCTGTCACTTCATCCAAAATGACGTTTAATAATATTTTATTTTAACTGGCACGTTAATTTGAGGCCAAAATTTCCTGCGCACCATACACTATTTTTACAAGGACGATCGATTACGATCAATGAATCGATCACTCTTATTCCAATTTCTAATCAAGCACGTTTTCACTGTTCTCTATTATGTTTATTTTTTATTTTGTCATGTAAAATAATGCAATGCCACTGATCACAAATAGAACACATAGCTCAGCCTTTCTTTGGAGATCTTTTGGTACTAGCGGAAGATGGAATACAACATGAATGAAGACACCTCGAAGAACACATACTCGCATTCATCGATCGTCCCCCCTACTTTTTCAGCTGAAAGAAACACCTGCGTTCTTTCGTATTCTTATGCGGTAGCAATTGTACGTGAGTAAGAGTTGCGAAGTCAAAGTTCGTCCTGCAGTGATTGGTCTTGTCCTTGTGTAGTAGCATTAATACAGCCAAATGGTATCATGTAGAACAAATTTCTTTCTGCATACTTAAAGAATTCAGGTTGCAAGTTTTCGCTACGATTTGTTGATTTGATTTTATTTGGGAGAGAAAATGATTAATTCATTCGAAGAAAGGAAATGTAATGTCGGAAAGTTTTTTCCTTTGGAAATTAAATGAATTTTTCATTTATTTATACTCTATTGTGAAACCTTTGTAATGTTTATAGATTTCCTAGATATGGAACTCTTTTTTATATAAATAGAGTGACACGATGGATTTGGTAAATTTATTTTCTTCTTAAAATTTGTGCGGTTCTTTATTACAAAATGTTCTTATATATAATACAGAAATGTTCATAAATGCAGGAATCATTTTCTTGGCATGCTCGTCATGAAATTCTAACACAGTTAGGCATTGTGGTGAACTTAAATATTCAATGTGACGATATTTAGGGATCGAGAGTTAAGTAGACTTATTTGTCAATTTTGTTGCTTTTTTTTATCAATCACCGACCATTAATTTTTGTAACTCAGTACATTCTTGAAAGAAGTCTCTGTTATAACATTTCTCTTGATTGTAAAGTTAGTGTTAAGATTGATATCTTTAAACCTTTAAGTAAACGTGGCTTAATTCTAAAGAGTTGCTGAAAGTAACTTACATTAGTAGAAATTAATATAGAAAACGACTATAAAAACGAGGAAAATGACAATAAATTCAGGATGATTTGTCATCTTTAAATCCATATGAACTTTATGGTAATGTTTCATCCGTGTAAGGATTGATATTGTCCTTTTTGCCTTTTATTACAAGTGAGACGAGATTAGAAAATATTATTGCTAATAAAATATCAATTTTTCGATTCGGTTTATACATATTTAACCCTTTGTTGCTTACAAATATAATCAATATATCACTCAAATATGAGACTGTTTATATGTTTTTTAAAAATCCTGCTTTCGAATTTACTGGTTTTTGGTATGTGTCAGTGTCACACTTTTGAATCAAAATGATTAAAAAAAAATGTTATAACAGGCTGGACTTAAATATGTGGACGATAAGAGGTATAATGATATTCACCTTATAAATATAGTAAAGAATTAACAAGATTATCTAAGGGATTTAAGTTAAAATAAAAAGCAAACATATAAATATTGTAAATGTTTTGCAAAAAAATGTGGCGAATATAGTAAATATCTATACATGAAAAGTATAAACAATCCTTTTATGAAATTAAATCCTTTTATGAAGTCATACATTTGATTCCACCCGTGTTTCTCCTCGATTAATATTGCAATATAGAAATTATAGAAAGTGCAATCTTCGTAAGATAAGAATATACGTGTACTGCACACTCTATACCTACAATCGACACCGAATTATTTCTTTAATTTATAGCCGACAGAACGAGTTATTAATTAATTCCAAGGCAGAGGTTCTGCATAGTAGTTCATCGTCTCAATGTTTCTCAAGTGAATGTAAAAAGATTTGGGAATCTCGGGTCATCGGAATATTTCTTCAAAATGTATTAACGAAATCCGTTACGTGTGACGTTCGCTCTTACGTAAATTTGTGAAATAGTGAGGTTTTCTGACCTGGTTGGACCTAGGACCAAAATCCAGTTTAAAGAGTGCTCCAATAGCTAAGGCATATACATACTTTCACGTGCTATAATGACGAATACATATTTACCTTCTTATTTCTGGGCCACCTATTTATATTTTGCAATCGAAAGCTCGATCCCAATCGGGACGTTTTGTTACTTTAATAAACAGTATCATTGTTGATTTGTAAATTGAAAATGATTTTGAACGTTATATTATTTTCATAAATGGACTATACATTATCCGAATTAAGTAAGAGGAACAACGAGACTAACAGGATATCGAGAAGTAACTTTTGTCGAATTCACTTTGCGTACCTTGCACTGGCAGCCGACGAAACCTCAATTGTTTTAAATTTAACGATGTAATTCAGAATGTGAGTCTTGAAAGCGCCTGAACTGTGGCGCCGCGAGATGGCGCCATTTGTTTTTTCTTTATAAAACACACACGTGAGATATAGGAATAGACCAGTCGTGATTACGCATCCAATAGCATTCTGTATTCTTATATCTCGACGATGTATAAATTGAGGAAATTATATATCTCGGCTCATGCTGATTATTTTTTAATCTGTCAGCTGTCCTGAGGAAAAAAAATGATATACTCACCTGTAGTAGTCCCGTTGCAGTAACTCTATCCAATTGCCCGTAATTACTATTTAGAGAGTTGAATTATTTATAAAAAATCAACTTGGAAATTGGAAGTATGGAATTAGGAAGAGAATATCATCTACTCGAGTTTCGACATATCGATATGTTTCATTCGATATCGAATGAAACATTTGATGAAAAATAAATATTCGTAGACAATGTTTTGTTACAATCAAATATGTCTCTGGTTTTTTTTTTTTTTGTTTATTCTGGGCAAAGTACAAAACGCGTTTAGCTTAAAATCTACAAGTCGTTCACAAAGTGAATTGCGAGTACACGACCGAGCGTCGTCGCATAATAATTTAATTAAGGCAACTCTTTTTGTTACACTACGAATTAGACTTCTTCGTATATATTACTATTCTCACCACCCAATAATCGTAAAGCTTACTTTCTGTTACACGCTGACTTGCAATAATACGAATTTTACACGCACGTTTACGCAATTCCGAGTGATAAAAAATTTCCGAAGCTTATTCGGAATTTCGGAGCAGAAACTACGTGGACTAGACAAGCAAGCGATTGATTTTTGTTTGTTTTGTTTTTCATGCAGAATGCGTTTACGGTAATTACAACATCGTGCGTTATTTGCATAATCCTGCAACGTACTTACGGGAATCCGATCGCGGATATTTACGAAGGAAATAAATTAACGTCTTAAAAGTAACGTCCACTAAGCAATTCGATTACAATAATGAACCTTCCATAAAACATATATATATTTCTCTCTCACGCGCGCACACTCTCTCCTTCTCTCTATTTTCAGAAAACAAACAGGAACCAGCAAATCTTATTTATTCACACTGTCAATTGGAAAGGATAGAAGATAAGAACAACAGTTTCTATAATCTGTCGATAGAATAATGGTAAAATGTGAGAAAGTTATGAATGTAAATTACTTTTTCAGATATATGTACATGTACAATCGTTTATAATAGCCGTTGCTTTGTAGTTTCGGTGTGTTCAGTCCGCATGTAAGAGAAACGATTCAACTGTTTAATATCCTTCTTCATTCTTCGTTTCAATATACATATATGTATAAGATATAAAATATATGTACGTATATTCTTATCTGTCATTATCGAAAGGATTATTTGCATTGTGACTTATTGCTTTCAGCGAATTCGCTTTCTATATTACGTTTTCGAGGCAATTTAGTGCAGTAGAAACCCTAAAAGTCTTTTAGCTTCGATTACGCGACGTCATTATTAAAGATTTCGGTCAATTTGATAGAAATCGATACGAATCGATATTACCCTTAAACCCGCGCATTCGTACAACTTTCGTTTGCTTCAACTTCCTCGCGTTCGCGTCGATCAAGCAATCCAATACTGTATAATACTAATTTAGCTGCGTTATCATGCTGATAGGATACAACAATTTATTGTCCTTTCGACATTCGTCGTACGAATAATTTCGTTACGAAATTAACCGTGAAACATTGTCTTTAATTGCTCCCCAGTTCCCTGTACTAATCCTGCCCGCGCGAAGACATCCCTTAAACACGAGTTATTAGGAACCAGTCCAACGAAACGTCGTCTCAACTTGTTAACTGAAAATATTGATTTTTTCGGAGCCCCAATTATCCATAACAAAAATTGAATATAATAAATAGAACCATCGAGCATTTGTAGCTCAATTGAAATAAAATCGAATACAGTCGCGCGAACTAGTAACATTAAAAAAAGAAAAAGAAAAACTGCAAAACAAGAAGGCAACGCGAGTTTGGTTCCCAATAGCCCACATCTACGGCAATAATGTGCATCGTGGTTGTCGCGATCATAGAGCGGTTTCCAGCGTCGGTACGCTCGGACTACGAGATACACCTTGCGTTGCTGAATTTTGCGGCGACTCTGATCTCGCGCGGAACATGTTTTTCGCATAAACATTGCGCCCCTGGTTCGCACAAGCCGGTGTGCCAGCCAGGAACTGCGCTCTGGCCAGCTGATTGCTGATCCTCCTCGACTGGAAGGCGCTTATCGCTTGCTGGCAGGATGGCGTGAGTTGCGAACAATTCGGTGTATGATGAACTGTAGCGGGGCAGCTGGTGGCTTTAACCTGCGAATGCCTGTCCGAAACGTTCGCGGCAGCTTGCGACGCGTTTGGCACGCAAGTGTCAGTCAGACAGTTATTGTTGTTGGACATTGTATAATTTCGCCGGGCTGCTTCTTGCTCGTGGACGTTTCTATCGGATGGTTCTAGCGTGGCTGTGTGTTTGGCATCGGAAAGGTCCGGGTTATCTAGGGTCAATCTATCTTGGTACGCGTATGCAGTCTTGTCTTCGGAGTCAGGGATGCGCAGGTACTCGGGAAGATCGCTGCAAAGATCCAACTGCCGTCTCGCGTTCCGTCTTGATACTGGCGAAGTGTTCTCCGGGGATGGCTTCATCGCTTTCTCCTCGGCAGCCGTGTCTTCTATGATGGTGGACGACAGCACGTCTGTTCGCGGTGTTTGAAACCTCCATACTGAACGAGGACTCAGGACTTTGGCTAATGGTGTGGTCTGCTGGACGTTAGACGATGATTGTTGCTGCTGACACTGCTGGCGTGACAGTTTCAATTGTTCTGCTGCGGAGAGCCTGGCGGGCCCGGTTTTGACGCTCTGTTGGAGAAGAAGGCGTTTGAAATCCAGCCTCGATGTGGCAGGCGAAGGCGACTGCGTGTTCTGAGTTACCTGAAATGAAATATCACGTCATCGGTGTGCTCGGACCAGCAGTGCTATAGAGTAGAACCACGACGAAGTGGTTTGCGATGATCTGGAGTCCGGAATTTGTTAATAATATATTTGTACTCGTATATGTCAAGGGTGAAATTAATTTGAAGTAGTACAGTTACGCGTCAGAGTACAAAATGCTTGTGGAAAATGTCCATTCGTTCAGTCTGTTTACTGAATAAACAGTCGGGGTATTGGAAATAATTCTGTGAATTCTAGCGGCATCTTAAATGGGAGGATCCTAGAAGGGTTATTGTCTCTAACTTATTGGTCTTTGAGTACCGAACCCTTGACGTTTAATTAAACATTTTCTGCCCAACTATGTATTCGTGTTTCAAAAATTTGATGTGAGAATAACTTATCACCAACGATGTAAATATGAAATAACTGAATAAATCTACGATCCATTATTCTACTTTCACGCAGAACCAAACTATAGTATTGGAATTTGGCAGAGCTGCGCAAGAACCGATCAGCAGACAGTTTCGAGTGGATCTCAGCAACTAACTTCAACTCCGAAATTGATATGTATACGTACCATAGGAGATTTCTGAGGATCCGCTCTCAAGTTCTGCTTGTTTCCAGGTGACACCTTCACCAATGAATTGGTTGATCCACAGGGAGACAAATTCTCGTTATCGTCTTTGATATTCAGTCTCTTCTTCGACTTATGAATCGCCGCAAACAACTCCTCGTTGGACATTGTGCTTCTCGTTGGCGACAAAATCAGATTCGTCGGTGTACTCCTGCCGGACGAGCTTTGGGTGGGTGTACTTCTTCCAGAGTTCGACATCGGCGACGGGCAATTGTTGCTGCCGGTCAGAGCCAAACGTTCGGCAACAGTTGGCATACTACGGCCTGTCGGCGTGGACGACTTGAAACTGTTACTGTAGCCGGGTCCGATAGGGGAAATTGGATTGTGCTTTAACGCATCAGCACTAGGAGACTTCGTAACGGGATCACGAACAGGCGAGGACGCGAATAATCGATATCCAAGCGCTGTCAGCCCTAATGGTGTTGCGAATCTGGGTAAAGAAAACGAAGATTCGTTTAGAAGGAATTCACTCCAGTACTGTTTGATGGTCGCAGATGGAGAAGATTGGTAATAATATTGATGAATGATCGCTTTGTTTCAGGGCTCATTAGGCGGTAGTTCGCACTGTTTTAACGTTATGAAAATTGGGACGCAGTAGTAGAGCTACAAATTGATGAGATTGACTTTTAAACGATATTTGAAAATATTATGCAACTTATTGGAAGTGGTAAAAGATGAGTGGATAATGTAACCCCTAGCAAATTCAATCAATTCGTATCAAACTATTATAATACAATTAGATTTCTATCTTGTAATGAAAGTGGCTTTTAATTTGAATTGTTTCATAATATTTTGTTTTTCAATTATGCGATGTTTGTATAGTATTATAATATTGTAATATAATATTATTCCCGTTTTCTGAGGCGTTTATTAATTTTATAATATCTATTCGCAATTTCGTACAACAACTTTTCTCTTGAATGCTTTTCTTATAACATTTTTGTCAAAATGTAATTTTATTTTTGTATAAAAAAGTTAACAGAAACGGACATCTAGAAATAGTACCATAAGTATCTCTAAATAACACACAGTTAATATTATCAGCAATAATTAACTAATTACGATCTGAAGGGTCACAAGAAAGGTAGAACACCTGTACAACTAAGCTGGTCAAAAGGCCCATTAATTCCGGACAAAATAATATCTAATTCATTTCCTGCCATGAAGTATAATTTTTAAGTACCTCGATCTATGCCTTCTGATTTGCTTTAAATAGTTATACCAACCACTCTAATTGTCAGTTAAATAAATCCATCTATTTCCTCCCCCTTCAAAATCCCCTATTTTAAGTATACGTATAAATACTCGTACCATTACCAATTGTAAGTTGATTTCATGAATCCAATATATTTACCCCCACTTCTCAATACTAACGTTCACACCTACCACATTTGTCATATTACACACCTGTTTCTAATATCCACAACAGGTTGTTGTTGTTGATTTGCCATCAGCCTGTTCTCCGCCTCAAAACTCTCCGAATGTCTTCTACTGATATCTCCCTGCGAGCCATACCGATTGGAATCGTGCTCTATCATTACCTTCTGGCCATGCCTCGCAAGCATATGCATCGTGCTTAACGAGCCGCGTCCAAGACCTCTCGTAATGTCCGGCGTGACGCTACGGGGTGGTTCGACTTCTCTCTGGGGCCTTCTCGACGGCAATGTATAAAATTGTTGGCCAACATTCTCCCCAGGCGCGTAATATTGCAGGTTCCTCGCGTTCCGCATGTGCACGATTTGACGTTGATCACAGGAGCGCTGATAATCGTTGCAGCCCGACACTTTATTCTGATCAAGCAGCTTGTTAGAATCGTAATGATTCCGTCGTGAATCTTGAGCGTAAATCGTTTGAACGAATGCCGGCTGGCGTTCATATTTCTGCTGCTTGTCGGACTGCGTTCGTATCTTTTGGGGCGCGACACCGTCCTTCAGTATCTCCTGGATCTTCTCCTTCTGACATTCGTCGGGCATAGGCGGCGAAATGTAAGGTGGTGGCTGAACTAATCCATGGGGTGGCACCGAATCTATCGCCAGTATGGCGTTGTCTGAAACAAAACGGTCAATTATTATCCACGTTCGCATTCCACGCGAATTAGACTTCGCGGCAAGTCGCTTCTCGATCATCCAACGATTTAGTCCAATGGTTTTACAGGCTTTAACGAGATTGTTCTGAAGCTTTATGAACGGCAGTTCAGTCGCACGTCCTACTTGTTAGACATTTACACTTGTTTAAATACCATTTCTACGCGAATTATTGTTTACACGTTCTACTTGATTGTGAATGTACAGAGACAATCGCTAGCGAGAGACAGCATCGGCAGTTCCGTTTTTTTGTTTGTTAGTAGAGACATTTATTTTATTTATAATTCGCTGCGTAGCCTGGCATGTCGATGCCACGGATCTCGATATCATCGATAGGAAAAATATTCGACTTTTCTTTTCAGAGGACGTAATAAGGAAACAAAAAAAAATATATATATATATATATATATATAAATGAACGAAATTCATTAGCAGCATTGTCGTTATTGTAATCAAACCAAAGCAAGCACAATGACATAGCAAATGCAAGCATGCAATAAAAGCACGAGAATGCTACAGCTCATCGGTTAATCACTCGAGTCCGATATGGAATACATGTTTGTGATTTATATGAATCGCGATCGAATCATGATGAAAAAAAAGCAAACACCACTAGGATACTGAAATCGATACACCCTTGATTCACGACTATCTGGGGAAAAAGTTCTATATCGGACTCGCGCGATTTCTGACGAAGTTAAAAACAAAGTATACTCACCATGACGTGAACTATGGTACTACGACATGTACGTGAGCTAGTAGCAGGGGATGCCACACGCGTGTGAGGTGCAATTTTCTCTAAAACTAGTATGCATGTGTACACAAGAGTAATGTGCACGAGTGCGAACATAGAACAGGAAAGTGAACAAAAAAAAAAAAAAAAAAATAGATTGTAGGTGTTGGATTGATTGGAGATGATCAGTGGCTAGAGTTTGCACAAAATCAAACAGTCATTGAAGGTCATTTTCATTAATTCTCGTGACTCTCTTTTTGTTTAACTTCGGCATCTAATTTCGTTCGTCGATTGAACAATTCGCAACTCGTTGGTTGTTTCGTTTTCCTCCTCATTCAAATAAATAACAATTTTAGCAAGCAATTTCGAAATTACACACAGAATTACACACGACCTCGAGCGACGACCAATTGATTTTGTACTTACTATAGTATTTACAGTGAGGGTTGGACGATAACACTATGTGTACGATACAGGTGAAACGTGAGCAGAAGAAAAAAACAAATAACATAATGCAGCCGTGTTTTCCACAAAAAAAATGACATCTATTCACATACATTCCTCTAAGGTTTAACGACATTGTTTGTCGGTATGTACATACATTCGAATGGCAAGATGCGCTATCTGTTATCGGTCGGATACAAGAAAATGTATGGAAATATACAACATTTATGAACATACAAATGCACACGAGTAGGAGATGAGCCTTATACGGTAATACCACATACATATATGTGTATGTATATGTACATATACGGTACAGAATATTGCATGCTCCTCTACCCAGGTTGTAAGTAGATCTTTAAATATTAGTCGCAAGCTGATTAATCCTGGTGCAGCGAGGGAAACGTGATAAAACTGTGGTATTCGATGAAGTATTGCGTAATTCGAATCGATTATGGTATGGCAATCCACACGTTCGCCGGTCATGAGTATGCGTTTGAACGTATATTACATTTAACCCTTTTAATCGTGCTCTGGTCTACATGCCTCGACCTTGATTTTCGACTAGTATATCTCTTTTCTTTTAAATATTTAAATGTGAAGCATCTAAATCTCGGTAAAAATTCAACGGGAACATCGTCTCGCAAGTTTTTATTTAAATTGTAAACTAGCCAATAAAAAAGTTAGACCGATTCGAAGCCAAGATCGTGTCACACAGACCCGAAAACGCAGTATAAAGGTTAATTAGAGGATGCAATCAGGCGGTAATTATATTCACCGGATGTACCTGAAATTTTTTCAACATTCCACACACTCGATTCTTTGTTATTTTATCAATGTTCCACGCTTAATGCGATAACGTGTAAACCAACAAACAAAAAAGGATTACCACGATGTGATCCCGTGTTTGAAGTTAGTCGAATGTTAGTTCTAAACGCTACTTACAACGTGGGGCGAGCACGCATCGAGCTAACATGCGTTACGGCTAGGTCGCAAACACTTACGCGTCTTCACCACATGCCGAAAAACCCGAGTTTCATTGCTACAATGGTGTTCGGTTTAATCTAATTTTACATCGCTACTGTAATCGCTGGAAGCACTAATCGCCGTGCAAGAAAAGGGGTCGTTAAGTATTAACAAAAGCGTATCATTATATGTTTTGGTGTAGCTATGTTACAAACGGTGACACTCTTGCGATACGAGTTTCCGTGGAATCGAACGTCAACCAGAAATCGAATAGCGAAAGTCAATAGGAATTCGATTGATTTTGAAAAACGAAATCGCATCGCGATAACGCGAAGATAGCACGATTTTTATGTACATATACCACTGTACAAACGAGATCTCCTTTTCAAGATCATTGATCCAGCGTAATATACGTGTATATTTACCCTCAAGCAACAGCGAAGAGACAGAAAGCGATAAAAGAATCGGTCAGTTCACTCGTCTTATTATTCGAACGTTATCTGACCAAGTCTCCTTTCTTTTTAGTTTCGATCACGTTTGCATTCTCCACGTGGATGTACGCAACGCAGAGCAATCAATTCTTATACGATATCGGGCGAGCAATTGTGTCCAGTTAAGGCGATCGATTCCAACGTTTTAACGTGCATACTCCTGTAACGTAACACGCTCTGATTCTTCGAAAAGGTTTAGAAGAAAAAGTAAAATCGAGGATACGCGTGCACGTGTGTATGTATAGGAAAGAGGGACGCGTGGAGTAACCTAATCTACTAGGCCTAGTCGAGATGGACAATGGCCGCAAACTCCAGCTGGTGAACACTGGCCGCAAAGTATCGGTGTATTACGCTTGATTTCTTACAATTTCTCTTGTGTACTCCTATTAAGTTTCGACTCCTCTTTCGCGCTCTTCCTTGGCCGACGAGGCCTATCGAACGACTGCGCCGGGACACGAGCACGGCCACCATTTATCTCAGAACTAATAATAATTTATTCGCCTCGCGTTTACCTACGTCGAGAAATTTTATAATATTTCTGTACACGCAATTGGACGGATCGTGTTATTTGTATTAACGATAATATTAGAGTAGTTAGACGTTCTATGGTGTTAACAGTTAATATAAGAATATTCTTAACGCAGGAATAATAATATTTATTAATCGTGTAAGATATTTACTGATCGAGTACAATTTACGATCCATTGAATGTTCGGTATAATTGAACGATCGACTGGCAATACAAGAATTATACTTTACTTAATAGAAATAGGACGGAACGTGCAATAAAAATATCTATCGTATCGCGTGCCACTACTTCGAAACGAACAATGTGAAATATATCTGCGAACATTTGTATAGATTTACAATTCCTAATTGTGAGTATCACAAATAGCATAAGAAAATATGACGTATACAGAAAAATTAATTTATTCATTTTCATATATACCTGTACTTGTCCATTGTATTCGTTATTTTCATTCTTTTACTTCCTACCTTATATCGTCATATATATTATCATATTTCACAATTACCTGTGCAGCAGGTATTTTAAATATTAAAGTCGCATGTGTTAATACCATTTTGCAATATAACAAACAATTACATAATCATAATTAATAGGTAATGTCAGCATTATACATAATTTCCATTAGTACCATAGCTGAGTGAAGATTGTTTCGTAGTGTCAAAATAGAAAATTCATGTTTACTATGACTGGATAATCAGATAGTGTTCATTACAAGTGCAATCATATCTGATAACGAATGCATTTCTTGTGCTTATTGAATTATATAGTACAAACTGAGCAAGCAAATACATTTGCTTTGAAACGATTTCGTTTCATTGTGGTCACCCACATCAAACAGTGTTTTTATCGTGTACTGTGCCATGTTGCCCCACTTTTTCAGAACCTTTTAATGATATATACGTCTGCCCCGGCGATTATCAGAATTGTACAATGAATCATTTCTTTTCTTTGGTTATACACGCGGTATTCAGGATATCGCTATAATTTTTTCTTTTTGGTATCGTTGGGATTTACGTCACATAATGAAGGGAAGATTTGAAGCCTGTTGAAAAACTAAGAGTGATTTGTCCAAAGAATATTATGTTGTTTTTTGTAATTTTTTTTTGTCAGCTAATAAATACTTTGTATTCTTTCGTGGGAATAAGGGAATGGAAGAGAAAATACTATTTTTATAAAAGCATTAGTAATACAAAACTCTCTTCGTCTCTCTGAAATGGCACGCTGACGCTTGAATTAGGAAATAGAGCTATGGTACAACATATTTTCAGCAGTGAAGTAATTAAGTTTGCAAGCTTGTGAAAATTGATCGGAAATTTGTAAAAGGAAATCTGCATAATAAAGAATGTTTTACTGTTGACATTGTCCAAGTTAATAAGTAAGAATTTTCGTTTTGTTACTTTGTTTTATTTTGTATAAATATTTTGGGAAGGGAACAGTCATTGTTTAATATAATTATACTTTGCATTAAAAATGAACAGTAGGGCAAGCGTGATGTCATTTGGGTCAGAATATTATCCCCAGCTACATTTTCCAATAATGATAAATAATGGCTTGCAATGTGCAAATTATTTTTGTACTTATATTTAAAATAAAACAAACTTAAGATCCCATTATATTTATACTCAACACAAATAGATCACAACGTAACTAGGAATTTTGGGTATCAACCTTTTTACGGAACAATATCAACGAGATTTCTCTAAATAGTGAATCACAACTTCAATAAAACTTTTAAGGGACTAAATTGGAGCAAAAGCGTCACGAAACTTTCCATCATCGATTAGACGAGACTTGCTACAGGATCAAGTAGGCTTACTTTACGCGTATCTGTATGTAAGCGGTTATCGAGAGAAAAAAAAGTGTATCTCGTGATTAGTAATTCCATTGCTGTAACTTGCAGTACGTGACCTATGGTTATCTTTCATGGCGTAACCCGAAAAGCAATCAGTAATGAACCGACTACAAATTAGAAGAGCGGGATAATCACACAAATGTGCATATTTTGGCAAGTCTGTCTCTTCCTATGCATTTAAAAATACTTTCTCTTGCTTTCACTAAGGGAGACTGAAGAGGCTGGATACATAGGGATGTTTGACACGATTTTATATTTTCCAATTAATGAAGCAAAAAGAATCGTTCGTGATTGATTAGGATTGTGTGTTCGTATCCTCTATATTGTAAAACACAATTCGCTTTTGTTTATTAATTGGAAAATATAAAACTGTGTCAAGCTTCCCTGCGTACCAGGCCTAACCAGTCTCCCCTACTGATTGTACGATTTCCAGCGTGCTACAAAACTCACGAATCGCAAATTCTCATTCAAATCTTTTGGCTCAATTTTCTCTTTTTCTAACGGTCTAAAATTATTAATGCTTTTTTTCAATTCTATACTCTGCAAACGCACACGTAAGAATGCTTTTCAAATGAAAAATAAAACGTACCAACAAATTCAACCTTGACACAAGTTTCAGAGTTCGATATCATTCAATTAAATGGAGATACGATAAGCAATAGAAATGACAACAGCCTTCGTGCCTATAGTCATCGACACGTTTTTAAACATTGCGCTCGAAGTCACAAACAGATACGCGAAGTAATACAGAAACAAATGACAGAAAACGACAACACGCGACCAGTTGAAATTACTTTATTGGCTCGTGATGTCGTGAAATGTATGGAAAACAAAATTGTTTTCCGTTCGACGGATGAGATAGCCGTTACTGGTTTCACAAAATTAAATACTCTCATGAGTTTCTTTTAATAAGCATTACGATATACGGTAATGATTTCATTTTTGCTGGTCAATTTTCAGGGATGTTGTATTGGTTCAGAATTTATATTGCAATATTATCTATCGTAATAAAGTATACGATTATTCGCGGGCTGTGCATCGTACACACATGTCAACATTGAAATTACATAAGTGTTGGAGCAATGATTATCAAATCAATTAAGAATAACAAATCAGACGTAATCGACAGAGTGACAGATCTGTCGATTTTTAGGAATGACCCATTGATGAGCTCTTTGAATAGAATTAATATCCCCTTTTTTGCGATATAATTATTTCTATATCTCCATGGACGAGCCTCCGTATTACGTGAAATAAATAATCAGAAGATCCACATAGATTGAATTCTAAAAGAAATATTCTGTTCCATGAAGTTTTGAAAAAGCTACTAAAAAAATGATAATCGACCAATTAAGCGGAACACATTTCGCTCGTCTTTATTTATAATTGCATGCTGTCAGACATCGAGTGTGAAAATATTTCGTAACACGAGATTGTCCATATGTACTTCGATTAATTATAAGCGGCAAACGTCCACAATGAAGACAACCGGTTTATATGTACACAAACGTTCATCATGCCAATAATATTTGTCACGTGTTTTGCATTTCAAATTGACGGAAAGATAACTTTTATTGTATATTTTGCTTAAAATTGTACACTAGCGAACAATAATTTTAGAAAATTTTTTAAAAAGCCCTGTAATCTAAATATTTCAACTGATTTTATCATTTTTGTCCATTGTTTGACAAGGTAGAATAAGATATAATTTAGATGGCGCGCATAATCTGTCAATTTCAATCTATCAAATTTATGCAAGGTACGAACTACATCCTACTGCATTCTATTATAATGTTATATTAAACAGTTCAATCATTGTGGCAGATACCTTTCTATATATATCATAATCCACGCTAGCAGATTTTTGTTTAGCATTGTTTAGCAATTATATTACGTTTTATACTATAATCATAATTTTGTAATGCGTTTGGTAAGCTTATATAAGAATATAAATTTGTGAGCATCATGATTACGATGACAATAACTTTCGGGCAATCCCATATAAAAAAGTAAGATTCTCTAAAGATAAGCGTAAGAAATGATTTAGCTTCATTATACAAAGAAATGTACAGTTTATTATCCCCTTGTCTGTCGCCCAAATATCTATCAGGGTGGTGAAAGTTGCGAATTTAACCATTTTGACTGTACACAAATGGTAGCTACTTGACAAACTTCATACTTCGCTGTAGTCATTAATCGCACTGCAGTAAAAAGCAAATAACAATTAAGAAGCGAGTGGCTCGATATATGCGCGTGAAAAAAATAACACAATATTCTCCTTAATTAGACACCCAAAGTAACCAAAATTTGAAATAAAATTATTTGCATACAGTAATAGTATTCACTAACACCTGAACATCAATATATCGTCCTGCTTCAACAATATATATTGCACATCTTCGATTGAAAAAAATACAATAAAAAACGGTTGAAAACAATTGGAAAGATACTCCCCGTCCGCAAGATTTGCGTATTATTCAACAACAATACTTAGCAACCGCATGCAACGAAAGCAACCACACTAATAACAAACCCAAGAAAGAAAGGTACTACGTACCACCTTCTTCGGAAACCTTTGTAATCGAAAAAAAAGGAGAAAAAAAGAACGACCGGAATCGAACCGAGGACGATGTTGCGTAATGATCAAAATTAGGGCAGAAAGAAATTTGAAGAAAAGAAGAAGGTAAGAACTGAAATTCCCTTGACTTACGGTGTCGCCTGGTCGCAATAAAAAGCAGATGCCTCGCCAACATGTTGAACTGCAGCTGCAGTCGGCGTCGGCTGTCAAAATGCGAATACGACGCTCGTCTTACAACCGAATCTCTCTCCCCCTATCGAGGCTGGCGACCGCCTGTCTAGCGGCAAGGTTTCCTCTTCACAGCGATACTGATACCGACTTATCATCGCCCCCTCGTTAAAAACGCAAATTTGTTCCCCCCAGCTCACCCGAACCCGTTCACGCGTGAAGATCTAACAACTTGCTGGTGCTCCGGGTACAGGCGCCCATACAACGACCAAAGGATAATACTCGAACAGTCATTGATAAAACGTTCAGCAGCTTCGACGTAAACTATTTCGAAACGACGCTTGTGAACTGGAATAGCGCCGTGAACGACAACGGCTATCAGGTACCACGTCCGCAGAGGAACAATTAAATTGAAAAGAAAAATCTGCAGCAAGAATATGGTCACCGTTAACAGCGGTGCAAAGGCATCGCGAGGCTCGAATTTGTCAAGTTGATAGAAGTTCGTGGTGAAATTTGTAAAAATCGCTGAGGGGGTTGAAAGCGCGAGGGATGAAGTACCGTTTGCACCGTGAAATTAAAAAACCTGCTCTAACGTAAACGTGGCGAGAGCGATGTGAACTGAGGGCGGCGGCACTCCGTCGAAAGTATTTGAATCGTCTGCGAGTAGGAGGGAATTTTGTTTATCTGGATTTGGAATTATCGGCCGGGATAAACATCATGTCTGATGCAATTCTGTTAGTTATTGAGCCAGCTAATGATGCTGATAAGGGCTAACAAAGTAAAGCTTCATTGGGGGCTCCCTGAAGTTTTCCTGCTTATCGTATTTGGCCTCCGCTCCTAACTTTATTGCACGCCGTTCTGCTGAAGCGAAATATTTCCTATTTACTTGCTCCTGGTCACGATAATTCCTCGTCGAATGGCGACAGGATACGTAGAAATGCTTCTCGGACACCGTATCAATAACGACGACCAACGATCGAAGGACCGAAACCTAAATTGGTCACCAATTTGCCCCGCCAACTTAAACAATTTATATTATATTTAAAGATTGCTGTTTTAATTAGACGAATAAAAAAAATATATTGAATGGTGGTGAAATAACTCGTTCGCAAATTCCCTTGAAACATGGACTCTTTTCGTTGTTAGTAAGCGTGGAGATAAGAGCAAAAGCTGCGGGAGAAGGATCTGCACATGACAAGGGGAAGATATATTTTTAATCTGCCGATAGCGCGTAATCGCCGCCCGTTGGTAGAATAAAAATGGGAAATCCGTAGAACGTTAAAGACAGAGAAACTAGTGGAAACGCGTGTGCAATGTTATCTATTAACCTTGCGAAAATCATGCTCATATATCGTCGGGATTGCTCCTCCACTGTTATCGAAGAAACTATTGAACTCTGAAATATTCCGTACGCCATAAAAGGCGACAAAAAGGAATTCGAATTTATCGTCACCCGACGTTGCGTTAGGGGGTTCTTGTCGCGCCTTGTCTCGCAGCTGTCGATAGATCTGACGAGCCGTTAGATGGGAAAAGCGTGACTTTTCTATCGCTTCTACGTTCACGCGGAAAAACATTGTTCGATCTCGTTATCGTGACCGTCGAACGGATCGTTTGCTGTTTGCCCTCATTAATTTGCCAGCAACGATACCCGCCCGTTCGTCGTAATTTTCTTTTACAATATCATAGATGTTAGAACTTGTCTATGATCATTTCTAAATCGGTACACGTTCCTTCATTTCTTCTATTTTTTACATTCTTTTATATTCGCGTTGGACCTTAACTAGATTCCCCGCCAATCGATATTAGTTTTCGCCCCGACACATCGACAACGACAATTATCTAACGCGCATTTTGCGTAACCGTCTCCATACGGGGACACGAACAGAGAATCTGGTAAGAGATTTGTCGTGCAATAGAAATAATTGCGACGATACTAGAGAGGTACAAATTATGACTATCTCTTTTGTTCCATTTATGATTCAAAGTGATCAGTTTTTGTTTGCTTGTCAAGGACTCAGTTCATTTGGTATTGCATGGTATATTAATGAGAGTAATTAAAAGGGTAAAATGACTGGTCTTTTATAATGTTCCAGAAAATGTGGCAGGGAAATGTAGTAGGGTGGGCTTCTGATTTCTGTATCAAATAGTGAACAGTTTCAGAATTTTTATCCAAAGATAATACTGGGTGCGTTGCGGTATTAGGGCCGATTATAATTCGTCGTATCACGAATTTGTTTATAGATAAAAAAAAGTTGTAGGGGAACAAGTTGAACTGCATAGAGATTCCTTTAACATCGCTTTTTCAGTCAATGGTTTATCAAGTGCAACGGTGCATTTAAAAACTGCACTTTTTTCTTTTTGTTTTACGTAGATCGATACTTTCAGTTTTACGATCTTAAGATATTCCACATTTCCTTTTGCAACTTTTTTCGAGGTTTAATCCAACTCGAAATAAAGTCCTGTCTCAATTCCATAACTCACGTATAAGTAGATATAGAGTTTCGTTGCATTGCTGGTAGTTTAGAAATAATTAAACAAACTTCGCGATAATACTCAAATACGATTTGTAATTTTTCACACCATTATTTTAGAAAAGAGATTTTGGAATCTATCTTCCCTGAATCTAATTTCAATTATGTTTCCCTTAATAATTCCGTTAATCGGACAGATCAATTCCTTCCGTTCATAAAATTTGTAGAAAAACATTCTTTAAACTATTATTTATAAAATATTATAAAATAAAATACTATGTGAAACAACACTACGCAACATCTTCACTCGTTAAGAAAATTCGATTTTCACAAAAGCTTCGCAATAATCTTACACTCTGTGATCCCTTTAATTGTCGGCTCGTTAACACATTCGCACCTGGATCAAAGCTCGGTGGAAAAGGTGGTCAGAACTAAGAACGACTACAAATGAATAATACTCAAAGTCGTATTGGAATCGCGTGCAAAAGCAAACGTCACTAGGTGCGAACGTGTCAATTACCAAATTTCAGTATCATTGCCGGTATATTTCAACACTCTAGCCGCCTCAATGTCCGTGGTTCTGGGTCTAGGACTTTTCGCAAGGGTCGTAATAGGAATCGAGATCGTTACGTTCATGTCGAAGTTCACGTTGCTATCGATCGGTGGCTCGGGACTGGATATTGTTTCCGGATAATTGATCCTCTCCTTCAACAATTCCTCCTGCAACTCCTCCGACGGTGTTCTACAGATCTTCGTCGATTTCTCCCCGTTCCCGGAGAACTTTTTGATAAACATTATCGGACTGTTCGCCATTCGATAGCTCTCGCTCCGTTTCACTTTACGCTCGACCTTTTCGCCGTTTCTGTACGCATCGTATTTCCTCGTGGAGCTGTTATCGTGGCACGTCTCGGGAACGTCCGAGAAATCTGCGATCGTATCTTTACCGTTCGAACCGTGCTCGTCGATCGCGGACACGACAGATAACGATTTGTCTTCGTTCCGCAAGCGATCCTCGTTCTCTTTGCCGCCTACAATATCCTGCACGTCGGATCGATCCTCTAGCTTCGTGACTTTCCTACAAAAATTCGGCGTGTCCAAATCGGACACCAGCAATTTCCTACTCAATTTCGGTGTATTACCAGTCGGCCTCAGGTGTTTCGGGCAGAGAGCCGATTTCTCGAAGTCGAGCCGCAAGTTCGACGATTTAAATGTCGTGGTTGCTAACTCTGGCTTATTCGAAGATCTCTGATCCTTCGGATGGACCAATATGTCGTTAGCAAGCTCCGGAGGATGATTCTCGTCGCAAGCCGTCACATCCGGCAACCGATTTTCCGCGAACGTTTTGTTAGAGTGGAGTTTGGACTTATTAAGGTCTAACAGCTTGTTACTTGGCGCCAGCGCTATTGTCCCGACAGCCGTTCGACAGGTGCTCTTGGCCGAAAGCAACGGGCTCCCATTGTGCGCCTTAGGTGCGGCAATCTTATCGTTAGAGCGTGGATTCGCCGCGAATGTACATTGTGCTTCTAATCTACCGACGCAGCCAGTGCAGTCGCGTTCGTCAGTGCTGGTACCAGAAGCCGTCTTACCTTCGTCGTCTTGCACGTTGACGTAAGCGCCGCGCACTTGTCGATGAGACGTTGTCGGACTCGTTGGACCCACCACTGTCGTCGGTGTTCTCACGTAATCCGGACTGGCTGCGCGGTCTGGACTTCTTGCAGCTCTGATGATCAGCTTTCCCAGTTGAGGCGACGTGGGCGGCGTTGATCTGTTTGTTGAACCGTCGACAGTGTCGCTGGTCTTCGTTACCGCTCGAACATTCGGGGTTGCGCGATGCAACAGTGGCGATGGACTGGGGGAAACACCTTCCCTTACGAACGGACCTGGATGTCGATGGAAATAAAGGTTTCTGTCGTGATAAAGGCTGCCAAGATTTTACATACGATGTGTGTTATGAAATGCAAGTTCGTTGAAAATTGATTTGGAATTGAAGGCGGTTTGGGTGAAATGGTCTGAAATGTTTCGTGATAATTTTGCAATTGTGTAGCATGTGCTGTGGCAAAGTGTAGACAGGAAAATGGGTATCCAGTGAGCATTTTGGAAATAGAACGCAAAGTAGAAAGAAGAGAGACGAGTCTGATATAATGATATCGGGCTATTTAATTTTCTTCTATTCTATAAATATGTTTATATATGGTCAATTCGTAACACATTTGGTCATATTTAGCATCTTTATAATAACGGATATTTAATCCATATCGAGCGACAATCTAGTGGTTACATTTCCATCTATCAATTTCCTTTCTTCATCGATCGCATCTTGAACTGACAACTGCGCACTATCGACCGATAAACACTAGCGAACGAGAACATTTTCCGATCTTTCACGAAATGGGCGGCGCTATTTCATAAATGAAAATGAAACCACTTTACAATCTCATTTTTTGGCAATAAGAATTAAACGCACCTGGGTTAAACGTAGTATGTGCACCCTTCCTCCTTTTCAGGCTATCGGAAGAATAAACAACTTTGCCATCCGAATCCAATGTAACCCTAGCACCCTGCCTCTTCCTTTCCAGAGACGAATCCGCCTTCTTCGGCAGTTCGCTCAGGCTAACGTACTCGGAATCTTTCTTGAATATATCAGAATTGGCGTACGTAACGGAGGACCGGGCAGGAGTCGTTTCGGGACAAGAAGTCGGTTCCTGGCGCTTGTCGTTGTTGTTTCTCACGTCGGCTATGGTGACATAGTCGCCGGAGTCAGCGTTTCCTTGCTCCTGAACCATACTCTTCAGCACGTGCTTCCTGCCCGGAAGTACGCCGCGAAGCTTGCCTAGAACACCGCTCAGCGGGCCGATCCTGGACGATTGATTCTGTCCAACCACGGTTTTCTCACTCGCAGGCGCGGGTACCACCTGGATCGTGGCGTAAAGATTCTTGTCCTGTCCGTTGATCACCTCCAGCTTGGAAGTGCCAACAGTGGCAGACATAAGTACCGAGCCACCTGTTTGAAGATCGATCTTCCTTCTGTTCTCGATCTTTTTGCTTATCTGTTTCGATTCTCGTGGATGCTCGTCGTCCGAGCCTGGCGGCGTAATCACGCACATGGACGGTATACGGCTAGTATTGATCGCGGTTTTCGAACGGATTCTCTCGATCCTCTCGCACCCTTCAAGATCGCTGGACTCGGAGTATTCGAATTCTGAGCAGGACCGTCCAGTGCAAGCGGGACTGGAAGCCGATTCCACGGGCGACGATGAGGTATTGTGACCGCTGTCTGGAGACTCGCCACCGTTTTGGTTTTGACCGTGAACCTGTCGAAACGAATTGTTTAGTGAAATGAACGTGGATCCTATGAACATAAGGGGAAGAAAATTGGACCAAATTATTGCATTAACGCTGAAGCTGCCGCGGCTGATGAAATTACCGGTTTTGAACTTGTGAGAAAAGATTCGGCTCTTACGACAAAGAGTTATTTTGTTCATTTTTGCCCGCCTAATTGCAAAAAATAAGACTTCCATTGAAGACTGATCATGCGGCAGGATCGATACAAATAGAAATATATAAACGGCCGGTAGATTTGTGTTAATGTCACAAGTTATCAGAGGACCACGGTGTTTAAATGAAACAAAAGAACGAAGTAAAGTTAAACATATCAAAAAATAAATTGCTGAAATATCTAGGTAATTATTAAACGAATTTCATAAAATCTATCTATTCATAGACATCTACATATGTATCTTACTGGTGTATCAGGAAGTGTATTGTATGTACTGAAGGAATCTCTTCTCACCATTGCCACCACAGTCAGGCTAGATTTTCGTTCTGGTGGCGGCGGTGCCATTAGAGCGGTGCAAACTGTTCCCGCTGAACTGGTCGTTGTCGACGTCGAGCCTCTTCCAAATAGTTCGTACTCGTTTTCTACAATGGGTGAGGTAGGGTCAGAGCTTACGTCATTAGATTTTGTCAACGGAGGCTGCGGCAGTGGTTCCTCTTCTCTGAGAGTTTTCAGACCGGAGTCCACGTGAAACGACGTGTAATAGCCCTCCGTGTCGCAAGAGTACACAGACGATGTCTCACCGTCATCCGTGAAAGGTACAACTGTAATATCTTGTATAATATCCGGAGTTAACGTACCCTCGGATGTTACCGAGGATGAGGTCGATGTATCTCGTCCCTTGAACCGCCTCACGTGATTTAAAGACGTCGACGATGTTCCAATCGAGGCAGTAGTTGTCGACCTGCGAATGAACACGGTTCGTCGTTAGAATGTGATATAAATATATTAAGAAGGAGGCACTTGGGTTGTAAAAATGAACGCGGGCAAATTTTGCAGATTGTCAAGTTGCAATACCAACTTATTTCTGGAAAGTCAATCTCATTTTATTCGTTTATTTTATCGGTGTACGTGGAATATTCTATTTATCAGGATTGTAGTAATATTTGTCTCATTCAGGTAAGGCGATTACTTTCATGGGAAAATATCCTCGTAATTATGCAATAATAAATTAAATTTGGTTTGCAATGTATGCAGGTTCTGTTCGATGAACCGACATAGCAAATAAAAGTAAGGAAACTATTCGTAAAAATTTATTTGCATTGCAAAGCGATGTACCTTATTATTATGCTTTCGGAAATTCTTCAAGGTATAAGGATTTGAATATGTTTGTTCGCACATCTTTGAAATTATCACACAAATTATTAAGTGAAACAACAAACATCGCAATTCCATTCCATAACACAAATAAAATGTAACAAATTGGTTAACTAACTTTATTTACCAAACAAAATGAACGGTAAAAGAATAAACGAACGAGCTGCCAGATCAATTCAACGACAACATTGCTTATCGGAACATTCTAATACTTGGACTGCAAAATTTGCTAGAAATTAATGTCAGGATATCTGTCTTCGGAAACGGAAGTTTTCCTTTCGCAATAACGCATTGGCTACCAACGATATTCTCCAAGCGAGTAACAATCGTACCTCGGTTGATGCGTGGTGGTAGTGGTTTCACTTCCGATACTCGCCCTTCCGCTTTCAGAGGATGCACTCCAGTTTCCAGAGCTGGAATGAGGCGGCTCGTCCCGGCTGCTACCCTTTCGTCTTTCTCTCCTTTGGGCCGCGCTTTCGCGCAATTTCACGCTCGGTTGTCTCTCGGTGCTCGGGACGGATACCGGTATGCTCGAGGTGCTCTTTCCGCTCGAGCTCGACGAACTGGGCTTCCTTTCGTGAGACTTGTCCTTCCTGCGCCTGGTTTTTACCATTTCGTAAATATTTGTTTCCTCGAGAAATCCTGACTGACCTTGATCCTGCGCTGACCTCTCTGTGCTGGAAGCAGATATTTCCTGCTGCTCCGACTGCTGGCTGGATTTGGGACTGATCAGTTTCAACCTGGACATGCCCCAAGCCTTCAACGTATTGAAGTGGGACTTTTTCTCTGACGGCGAGTCTTTCTTGGATGAACCTAGTATATCCGTGCTCGCTGACCGATGGGCCCTTGACGTTATGTTCGACAATGTCTCCTCGGCATCTTCCCCGATCGTTTCTCTGAAAATGACATCGAGGATGCAATCCGCTGGTCGGAATCGAGTCATCTGCTTCACGAGCACATATATCGTTGCATTTATTTAGAAGATCGAAGGCCACAGTAGTCATATTATAACTCACCCTCCGACGGCCTGACGAATCTCTTTCTGATCGGTACCAGCGATCGTGTTTCGTCTTTTTCCCCTGGGCCTACGGGGCCTCGATCGTCTCTTCACGGTTGTGTCTTGATTTTCCGGACCAGACAACAAGGATCGCCTCCTCATCGACATCCTCTCGAATCCTTTTCCGCTGATATCGACCGCCACGACCTCCGCCGGGAATCTACGGGCGCGAAACGAAAAGCTTGTTACGATCAAACGGATGCACGAAAGTTCGAGAGTCAGCGGCGAACGACCCTGCAGATAAAATCGAACGCTGTTGGAACGAGAAGAGGACGGGATGGATCCTTAATGAAACCGAACGATTCGCCCAGAGCTCCGCGGCACACACGGAAGATTTACAATCTGTCCGATCGATAGAAGTTTACCCGCTCGTATCCATTATCTTTACGGTGGCATAAATTTTCCCCTTACTTCAGAGCGACAGCTTGAACCTGCTCCTCGGGGCTCGGAAGCTTGTGATCGACGGCGTCGTCGGCCGTTGAATCTCCGAGGATCCTGGACATGCAATCCGGTGGTACGGTAACGTCTCCGAGCGCCTCCGTCGACGTCCATCTTCGAAGATCCTCGATAGCGGCCGGCTGTAACGACGAATTATATGTGAAATAAAGTCAACACAGCTTCTTCCTTCGATTCTCTTGCCAGGTTACACCCGAGAACGAACGGTATTACATTGGGGAAGCCACCACCGCTACATCGCTTCTGTTTCTAGGTAACTCGATGCTGCGGCGAAAAGCAACCGACGTGTTTTACGCACTACGGCGCTGCGTGGGCAACAAGCATTGTCGGATGTCACCTCGTGACCAAGCGGCTTTCACGCACAGAATACGGAACGGATTGTGTTTCAGTCTGGCCCTTTTCTAGCGCGCCGTGCTCCTTGCGAGCCAGGTGAAAATGAATCGACCGTTTTTAATTCTCGCGCCGCTCACCGCCCGGCTCGTGGCTTACCAATGCGATTCTGATTAAATTGTGCCGCGTCTTAAAGAGAATAGCTGCGTTTCATGGGTGTTGCATGGTGTTAAAGATGAAGCTAATGGGACGGATAAGTTAAAGGACTTTTAACTATTAGGTATTTAAACATCATTTTCCTCGTGTTTAATTGAGCGAATGACGCTGTTTTATTTAGCGACGTATATGTTTAGCAGTATTGAATACTGTTATAATTGAACCGCATATCTCAGTTTGTATTTTTCTCTAACGGGAGTGGCACGACGTTCTGGTATAGGATGTCCAGTCCGATGTAAAAATCTGATTGTATAGTATTTAAATAAAATAGTTTAATATTCGTTTACTACATAAAATTGAGAAATATTCAAAAATTGAAGAACTGTCCAACATTCGTTTGCAAGAATACAGAAATGAATACCACGATCTTGAAAAGTCACAGAAAACGTGCTACAATTAAATTATGTCCACAAATTAGCGTAGCGGAGTTAAATTGTTTATGCAAAACATCTACCGCGATATTATTTCGCATCACAGAGATTGTTTATTTCAATAATCGATAACTCGCAAATTCTCCATACACGTGCTCTCCCAATAGATAAATTAATTAACGCGCGAGAAACGATTATTCGAACGAATAAATTGTGCGCGGACTTTCCCGACTGACTGTAACCGCACATATTTCAACGGCAACGAAATGCCATCGATTAAGGCTAGAAAAAGAATCAGACTTATTAGTAGCGCGGAAGGCTCGATCTTGAAGAGCACAAAGCCGGCTTCTCGACGTGATTTAGCAACATCACCCAGCGGTCAGCCCTCGGTCCTTCGGACTTTATTAACCAAGCAGGTAGCACTGAAGGGAAAGGCGGCAGAACTATCGCCGCGGGAGTTCGTTCTCTAGGAAGAAGAAACGTTTGCAACTGACTGGCAACCTGCTAGAGCGAAGCCCTCCGTCGAAGGACGTGTATATCGGGTGCTCGATAAAAATACTACGTGCTCTGAAACGACGAGGCACTGTTTTGATAGTTATAAATTTGCAAACTTTGACCCGAACTAACGAGGACCTATCAAGGATACGTGTCCGCCCATGGACGATTCATTCTAGAGCTTCGGGGGAAGAGTAATCGTACCCACAGGTTGAACAACTTTCAATCAGAACTAAACCTTTTGTATACAAAAATCATACAAAAATTATTTGCTATTTTATACATCTTCGTGTTTAGTATTCATAGATTACTGCTTGTATCATATATGGGAAATGTGTACCTATCTAAGAGAAAGATTATCTGTGATCGCGTGAGCTAGGGATCCGCAAGTTTCAGGCTGAACTCCTATATCGTTTATCTACAAAAGGTACCGCCAATAGCACAGTCCTTGAATATAAAACTTGGTCCCGTTTTGTATCGCACATTTGCACCATAACGCTGTCAGTATCGCAGTCGAGAATAGAATTACCCAACCGATGCACCTAGAACTTCCCTCCTTTCATCCCCCACGGCCTGCGTGCAATGGAAAAGTGGCTTTTCTCAAACGTATTTACGCAAGCCTCATCTACATTGAATCACGATTCAATGGAAGAGCGAGCCGCCTAATAGCACCGCGATAGAGTCACGTGTTTTCCATACGAGTCGCGCATTCTATATTGCCATTTCCTTGCACAGCGGAATTTAATCCACGTTGAATTAAGGGACGCCGAGTATACGGGCGGTAAAGGATCGTGGTACGAAAAAGGAAAGAGGAACGAGACGCAAAGAGCGTCTCCTGTTGAGGTGATCCGTGGCCGAGTCGAGCTTGGAAGGTTCATTGCGGATCTCGAGGAAACTTCGAACACTGTGGGAAGAATTCCGACGTCGCCAGGCGAAGGAGCTCGATTCAGCTGTAATTTCCTCTTCCCCTCGATGGACGCCGGAAGTCTCGCTTTGACACGCGTCTGTTTGTCAATATCGGGAACCGCCTACCTGCCATCGCAGGGAGAGGCCACGAAACGAGGGTCGAAAAGGAGAGATCGAGAGAAAAGGGAATGTCGGGCGAAATTCTGGCTGGGAAATCTCGCTGGAACGACGGGGGTTGATTGAGTTTCGATAATGGCCGATTGTTAATGGCCGTGGCTGTACGTGCCAGAGTGGGGAACTGTAATACGAGTAACGGATTTATGGGTGAACCGTGGCACGGAGTGATTTAAGTGTTTGGCGGAGCAATGAAACCAGTTCCAAATCCATTTCGTAAAATCGTTTGGAACTTATGACGGCCGCTGTGAGATTGGGACCAGGAAACGGTTGATCTTGGAGTCTAAATGAAAATATGCGATGCTGGGTTGGTACACGTGCGCGCATTGCCTTGACTTTTATTCGTGACTGAATGTAGAGCGGGTTTTACGATTCCTCGAAGTGAGTAGAGTTCGCTCGCAGGTCTATAATTAGGGATATTTGAGGAATTTTTTTTAGGATTACTTTTACTCCTAGGAAGAGGACTTATTATTGTTGCTGATTTAGATGTTGTATGAAAAAATGTTCAATGTTAAAAGTAATCCTATGTTTTAGCTAAAGAATATAGCACCATTCATGGTTACTACAAAATTGCAGTTTTTTAATTACAACAATTAATTAGATGGACAACAAGAAGCCTTTAATGTAGTCATAATTTAGAAAGTTTGCAATTGGACTACGGGCTGTGCGTATGATACTATTTCGGATTTTTGATTGATATTCTAAGAATGGAACTACATACCTAGTTCATAGATTGCTTCGTATAGATTACTAAATTGGTATGCAATGAGTCAGATATCTATTAGATATCTCAGGAACATATTTTCACAACATACGAAAAAAAAGAAAGATTTGCATCATCCATAAATGAATATCCTTATAATAATACAATTTACTAAACAAGTACCTACACAATGTAATCTAAACTGAAAGGAGATTCAACACCTACGCAATTACATCGATCCCGTATTTTCTTCCCCAAATAAAAGTGACCCTTTTAGCATCCCTGCAGAGTCGTCCACCCTCCCCTCTAATGCTTAATCGAAGTTCCAAAGCTTGAATTGCATCGCGATTCTCCCGGTTAATAATGACGTTAATTAAGACGTGGATAATAGTGCATATCGGCAAAGATACACTCCCGATAATCGTCTCTAATAAGAGTAAATCACAAGGGATCATAGGAGGCTCGGACAACGGGTCGTGCGTTATTAAGAGACTGATGCATTAACGAAACGACAATGCTAGGGAACGATACGTATCATTATATAGACCGGCCCATGGTCCCGACAGGGACCACCGTGTAGGATTCAATGTATCTCCCTGGTTTCCCATGACATCTCCCATTGAACTTGCTTATATGAAGCAGCCCCATCAAAGCTCCGTCGTACCAATGGAATAATGTACCCAGCCTCGCAGATACGAAACTCGTAGCTTGGCTAAATCTAATCCTTTCTCGCTGCAACCTTCTGACCGCGTTCGTAATTCGCACAGGTGTCCCGTTGCGTTATGAAAGATATCTTTTAGTACTCGTACACGCTGCCGTGATATTATTTGAGAGTACAGGTGTTGAGAAAGGTGTTTGATTGGTTAGAATGTTCGATGAACAGTTGTGTAATATATGTGATTTTTAGTTTGTAACTTTCATTACTGATATTATGAAAGATTAGTAATTTAAAGGTACATGTAGCTGGTGAGAAACATTGAAACGATAGAGAAAGTATTTCGTGAAATTTTACAGACTTTAGTATCGATAAGTAAATAAATAAATTAAGCATACCAAAATTAATATTAAATAAAATAAATTAATCAAGTTCATCGATAATAGATAAGAAAAGAAAAATAATAGAATTACGAATGTTAAATAAATGTATACATTTCCGAATTTTCGAATGAATTATAAGTACCCATGAAGAAAGTAAATGGTTCAAACTCTTTAATACTGACAAGTGAATAAAATCAGTAACGAAAATGAAAAATATCGGGATTACAAATCCTAAATAAGTATAACACATTTTCTAATTTCCATCAAGCTACATATTCAATTTCGATTGCGACCGTTGTGTCACAGCTTTTGTTAAAGGTGAGTATAGACGTGCACGATGCGGCTGCAACGCGGCAGCAACACGGCATTACAATGTGTGCGCGGTGTTCCGTTTTTACCACGAACACGTACCACGCTTGAAACGAACCATGAATTTCAACGCGCATTCGGCATCAGTTCAGTGTTTGTCGCTGAAGATCGAAAACTAGGAAGCTTTCATTATAGCTAGTAGTGGAGTGATAATTTTAGCTTACAATGAGTTAAAGGAGTCAAAAAAAAGGAAAAGAAGGCAGCTAAGATGGTGGCGTACAGATCTATATTGCAAACGAAACGGGGACAAAATAATGCGAGATTTAAAATTTCAAGAAATTAATGGACATTATAAAAATCATGATTGAATTTTAAACTTTTTATCCAAAATAATAATTTATCGGTAGGGAAAGAATACGATTGTTGTTATTGTTATGATGATGTTATGTCATAGAACTAGTTTGATCTTTTCCACTATAAAAATGTTCATTATTTATACATTATACGTATTTTTGGAGTTTTGTCCCGGAAGCCTATTTAAATGCCGCACGGTGCCTGGGCTCGAACGCGGCACACGCAAAGAAAACCGTCCACACTGCGGCACCGAATCCCTTTGTGTTCGCGCAAAAGACCGACACGAAATGGTTCGTTGCGCGGCATTGCAGTATTGCCGCGCGCTACCGTCCAAACGAACGAATATTCGCCCAAACGCGTTCTCGTCTATGCCCACCTTGACATGTATACATATGTATTCTCCAATTTGCTCCAAAGGAGAGTTAACTCTTTTCATTACTGAATATAAACCAGAGTACAACTGCGTTCATCAGTTATATGTAGTTAAAATTCATTTCAATGTGTCGCGTGACGAAAGTGTAACAATTATTAACCAGAACCATCCGTTGCTCCGAAAATCCGTATCTGCGTAAGACGTCTTTGCACTTTCCTACACACGTATGCAAACACGAATTCGTATCCCGACAGGAATATATGTATATGTACGTATGTATACTTACGATCCTGGATTCGATGTCGAGACTCTGGTCTCGCCTTCTCTTGCCAAGGACAGGCGTGCATAGGAACATATCCATAGAACTGCCATCCCTTCTCAGGCTATCCAAACTTCTGACATTGACTATAGCAGCAGCCTCGTATAATTCCCTCAAGGCTTTCGGTCTGGTGTTCGACGTGAACAGCGCAGTCGATGGTTTGTTAACGATGTGAAAATGCTCCGTCCTGGCCGCGAATGTGCAAATATCCGACTCCGCTGTAACATTAGAAATATCACGCTCTTAATGCCCTGCCAAGCTCTGTGTAAACACAGTTTTATAGTCTTTGACATGTTAATAAGCTGGTGTCCATTGTAAAAGCCGCATTGTAAAATGCATGGTACATGACACGATATTGGAAAGTGACGTATTGGCACGGTATTGAATGGTTTTATTTTTACATGCTGGTTAAAAGTGGAAAAGTGATAGTGAATTGTGGTATTGTATATTCTACAATGACTTATTTCATGTAATTAATATTATTAATATATATGATTTAGGATAACAGGTGGAATGGCAGTTTGAATTTCTTCAGAATTGTTTGCAGAGATTGGAAATTTTTTGCAGTAAAAATCAGAAGACAGGTGTACGTAATATATAAATTCACGAGTAATTAAAATTGTAGTAGAAAATTAATCTCTTTAATTGTCGGTATTGATTTCTCTTGGAACTTTTGGTTTTCTACTATTATACTAACTTCCACAGATATTAAAACAGAAATAAATTCTCAATAAATGCTCAACTTCAATACCCATGTACAACGTACATCGGGTTGTCATCCCATATTCTGTGTTAAAGCTTCGTTATAACTCTAACTCATTGACGCGCGCAACAATTAAATCAAAAAAGCATATTTCATGTTCCATTTCCTCCTGGGACACGTTTAATTCGACGTTTCCGGTGCTGTCCACCGTAATACGCCTCAAACGAAAGGCTAAACCTCTCGATGGTCGTATAAAAAACAGCCCACAAATTGAAATATAATACAAAGCTAGTTACAGCCAGTTACACTTTCAATCGTCCAATACAAAAGAGTCCTAACAGGGTAAAACACCCAAATTATCAATTATTATCAAACGTCGAATCTCTTCAGCATCGTGTCTCACCCGGCGTGAATCATTTATTGTCGTTTTCACTTTTTTCTCACGAACGTGGGAGATTATTGTAATAAAACAATGCAGCAGCCTAAACAGACTTCTGTCGTGATTAGTTTCGTTATACGTTTAATTGCTGACTCTTTCGGTACGGTCAGCGAACGATTCGTGCAGCTAGACAATACTCTGTGTTCTATCACGTCACCGTAGATTGCACCCATTATCGCGTACTCCTTGTTGTTCCTTTCAGTTGTTCTTGTTTTGTTTTTGCACAATAACGCGAAGGGATAATCGGCATTGTTCCAGCCACGCGATAGGGTTGTGGACTCTTTTGATGGAAACAGCATTCAGTCTCTCCCTCGCCTCGCAGATGAATCGAAGGGAACACGAGTTTCGGTTGAAGTCATTTGTCGTAACCTGATGCCCACGAAACGTGACAGAAGCTGCTTCGCGGAATAAAATCGTTGCTCCGAATGCGATTACGAATCCAATTGAAGATATTTGCAGAATTTGGAATTGAAAGAAAACAGAATTGCGATACTCCGCAGAAGAAACATTAGAATGATCGAGAATATACGGGCCGTGAAACAATTATTTATATGTTAAAATCAAAAGGGGAAGGACCAGAGGGTAAAATTTATTTCTTTTCTTCTTCTTTTGGACCGAAATTTAATTGATCTTCTTTCTTTCGCAACAGTTTCAATTCCAATTATATGAATTTAAGATAACGATCACTGTTTGCTGGAAAGGAAGAAAGGTTTTTGGGGGAAATACGAAAAAATGGTAGAAATCATAGTACAATAGTCCAAATACGTGCACTAGAGATAAACGTACATAGAAAGTTCAATTATACATTAAAACCTTATTATCCCACATTTCTCTGTACAATCTTTTCTGGTAAAATAATAAGAATACCAGCAGCCACATATATCCGTTTACTCTTTTAAACGGTAATGACAATCTCGTCATTTTCGTCTTGAAAAAACGAAACATTGTTATATTTTAATCACGCGAATAACTCGTATGTCCGATATTTGACATTTATGCGATATGCTCGAGATAATCCGAGTGTACACGAGAACAAGTTTTATTAATAATTATCAGCGAATTTGCATACGGTAACTCGCCTCCGCAACGTTCGAACGAATCAAGATTTCTCCCAATGGTTTGTCTTGGTAAAAGGTGGTGATATCGCACGATTGCTTGCGGCGTTTAGTGCCACAGTATATAAAGACAAACGTGATGCCTGTATGTTCCGCTCGAAGGGAAATACCGGCCGCCGAACCAGTCTGATTCGATACAATTGTCGATCGAATATTTCTTACTAACAGTCTCTAACTTCAGAAGTCGACGCAGCCTTAAATCCACAGGCTGCAATTTACTTTGCATATACATGCATACATGGGATTCGTGAACAGAAGGATATGAAATTGATTCAAGCTAATGAAAATAAGCATCGTGAGAGCGAATATGTATGTACTGCGAGATGTGATATAGTATAATTGCACTGAAGCCAATCAGTTTAATTTTCGGGAACATGAATTCTTATTAATACATCGTCAGTATTAATTGTTTAATTGGAAAAATATATTAATATTGGGCACGCGGTGGGGTAAAGCGCGGACTATACTGATTCACAGTGAGTGAGGGATTAAACAGAACTCTTGCTACTTTGATAAGTTTAATAGACCGTGGTATCTATATTATATTATGTCATATTGTGTACATACGTACATTTGACACTGATAATATCATCCTGCTTGGCGTGTATTTGTCTATAGATTATACTAAATTCTTAAGATGGCATTAATTTTATACCAGAATTATATGGCAACTATAGAAAGATTTATGTAACGTCAGAAAATAAAATGGGATTATTACAAGACAGAACATTTTTCCAAAAATAAAAATTGGTAACTTTCAAGAATTTAATATTATATAATAATATCTTCCTCTTTACATTGATAATAGTATAGCAAAGACAAGTTTCAATTATAATGGGAAATATAAATATGTTACAAGAAGAAGAAGAATTTTTGAACTCGTTATTTAATAAATATAACTTTTTAACTTTACCCCAGGACTCTGTAACAAGCAGAGTAAAACGAAATTCGCGGAGCGTAGAACACATTAGCGCCAGAGTAACGTGCTCGAGTCAATTTGTCAAAATAAAATTGCTACTATTATTTCCCAACGCCAAACGATTTATCGCATACAATCGTTCAACGATTCAGTATTGCTCACATAAAATGCGTACTTGTGCGCATCGTGTCCTAACATAAAGCCTAGAGACAGTCGGCTCGATAAATGCACGTGGAACGGCATGAAGAGCGTCACGGCTGTTAGCGAAAGAGGGCTGAACGATGGAATTTTTTACAGACGCCAGAAGAGAGCGAGTTACGAGTCAAGGCCGCCTGCACAGGTTGCTCGGTCATGAGAATAGAAATATGACTGGAAATAGTAGTAGATATATCTGTTAATAGGCTCCTGGTTGAATGTTTCGCGTAATATTTTCTCCAGAATTGGTTCAATGCATTTCGATTGGTGGAATGAGAATTGTAACAAGTACTAAAAGACTAATATCTCAAAGAATCGCCGTGCCTTTTAACATCCTTTTAAAGTCTTAAATAATTTGTTATATAGTTTTAACGCATTGAGTACTTTGCAACCCATATCTGGGCGACGCATAAGTTTTACAGAAGTTATTTATTTAGTGACGATAGGGTTCTTTTTCGTGAAATATCTCCAGAGCGCTGAGAGATATTAAAAAACACGTCATAAAGCGATGCAAGTTTTGTTTACACCGTTTTTAAATATCTTTCAGCGTTTTTGAAATATTTCACGTAAAAAACATTCTTATTGTTTTTTGAAGGGGTGATTTCATTCCCTAAACTTGCGATTGGGCAGCTATAAGAAAATACATGTCCCTTATTTCCACCTGCTTAATATATCCCCCAAGCTTCATCAAAATCGGAAGCGGACAATTCGGGATGTTTCCTTGTAAGCGTGTACTTCTAACTTGTATACATATTTAATGAGAACTGTAAAACCTCATTTTTATAGTACACTGAATATACATTCGAAGCAAAATGATATATTTTGAGTAGCAATTCAAGTATAGTTGTGGTTCCACTAAACACGGAAAAAATCGGAGAAGTACGAGATCGAAATATTCATGAAACTCGCATGCGTTCGAAAAACAATTGTCTATGCCAGAAAAGAAAATGTTAAAGAAGAAATACTGTCTAGATTTCTTCTAGATGAATTGACGCAACTGATAAAATCCTTAATCGCCCAACAGAAGGAGCAAAAGTTCACAGCTTCCCCAAATTATTTCTTCATCCCCCTCCCCTAGCATCGAAATCGAGATGTCGCAGATCGTCAAACGGACAGAGGAAGACAGAAGGGAATTCCCCAGCGATAGGAAGAGGGAAATAAACGCACAAGGTAGAGGAGGAGTGGAAGGTAGGTTTCCAATGCTGGAGCGCCGGTCGATCTGTGGGAGGTCCAGCGTACCCGATGAGCCTCGGCTATGCAAAGTGGCCCGAAGGGCCGCTCGCGCGGGCCTTCACAGGGACCGACAGTGGGCACACTGGTTGCCCGAGCCGCCTTCAGCTGAAACGGCTCAAACCAAGATATCAGAGGGCGTAATTCATGGTTGCTGGTCGGCTCCGTGAACGCAAGAAATTTACTGTTCTAACTGGCATCGTCTAGAGCCGTGAAATCGACCCTTCCACCGATCTTCCGCGCAGCGAAACACGTCAGCTTTTACCACCAATGTTCTCTATTCGCGAGGACGCCTGCAACCTCGCGCGTGTGGATTTTCGTGGTCCACGCGTGCGACGAAGATTCCGAACAAGTGAGAACGAGTGGAAGGAGGAGCGTACCGAAACGAATCGACGAGTCGCTTCGATAGAATTGCTCGAGATTCTTTCGTTTTGGAGTCTGTGGAAGATTGGATACGTGAGATGTACCCGATTTGGATGAATTGTAATAAGAAATAAGATAACTGGTGGATTTAGAGATTACGCGTGGAAGGGTGGTTTATGAGGCGAAGTGGCGACCGTGAGAAGAGAATACGGAGAATGTATATGTTTCGTTGGGGTAATAGATCACGCGAGGTATGGCCTCCACGTGGTACGTGAATAGAAAAAGTGCTGAAACCTTCCCCCGAGGATTGTCAATGACTATAAATACGTCGTACAAATTTATGGTGCTGGTAGACAAGTACTGTTATGGTCCATCACGCGGACCACCCCGTGGTCGTACTATTGAAAGGTGCGATCTTCTACCTTCTTTGAAGATGGCGATAGATTATCAATTACAGAATTTTTCTAACCTCTTCGATTTATCAAAATTAACTTTGGACAGACCGATGTAATAAGCGGTGTAACAAGAAGTTACGATCATTGAATTGCTAAAACGTTATATCTTAAACATATAGCAAGAGAGAAGTATTTTTACCCTTTCGATTCACGACGTTGCTCCATACTTGAATATACAAAATTGTTAACAAATAAATCGTTCAAGAAAACTATTATACATGTTCTGAAAATAGTTCTTAGCACAGACGACGAAGTATCATATTTATTGCAGGCTGAATACTTATTCACGTCTCCAATTTTGCGTGATTCAACTAAATAACGTTAAAAAAAACAATGTTAGTTGTAGTTAACAATGATGAATGGGAAGTAATTAATTTCTTCGGACAATTATCGTACTTTTGAGAGCAATCGTTTAAGCATGTTCCTTGCATTTCGTTAAAATAGCTCCATCGAGCGCCGTTGTATACATCTCTGGTTCGTTTCTAATAGTCGACGGAAGTTACAGTTCTAAATGATCTGGAATTTGCATATATTCCGCTGGTGGTGTCTAAACGAGCTGGTTAATCACAGAGTCGGCACCATCGAACAACTGTAATTAGCGAAATCGTTTATAGAACGCGAAGCGCGTAAATCAGCCCTCGAAATAATCGCTATGCAAGCATCGATAACTTCGTATGATTTAAGTCTTCGATAGCTTGGAAACTAATCGCGATATTGTGCAAACGGAATTGCGTAACTTTTCTTTTGGTGTTGGTTATAAGTAACTCGTGTATTTTCTGTTTCGTTAAATTATTGAATTCTTTAGTGAGACGAAGATAAGCAGTTATATAATTGAGTAGAATACAGGTGGGATAGAACAGGCAGTTATACAATTGTAAGAAAAGGCGGTATTACTTTGCAGAACAATAGTAAATTACAAGGGGGTGATATAAATAAATATAAATCTCGCAAATTGTTTTGGTCTCTAGAGTCTGTAGAGTTCCCAATCATTTCCAAGCCAGCCCAAACATGCGAGTCGCCTTCGAGGCATTCACATATAGCTGTTAAAAACCGAACACTTGTAAATATAAACATCGTCCATGACTACCTCGGCAAGGGGTTAATTATCATCCACGTTCAGTAAATACATACGTGCAAACACACTATCGTCAATTTCCTAATGCTTGGAAACCCAACCCCATCTTCAAGCCATCGAGCCATTAGGGACTATGATCTGCCGGGCGAAGCGTGCACGAAGGTCCAGCTCGAGATAATGCCCGCTACACGCATTTGCCTGTTCTCGAGATCCGAAACACTGACAGATAGCTGGAGCACGAGTCCATCCATGATGGACATCGCGCGGTCTGTCTTTCGCGATCTGGTAAACAGCGGGCACGCAACTTCGGGACTTGGTGTAATTGCGGGTAAAACAAGCACGGTGTGGCCCTTTCGGGGGAACTTTCTCAACGAGTACGTTTCGGAACTCGAGCTCTTTTGTCCGGGACGTTCGTTGGTGAAGAAGGGAAAAAAGAATCCACAGGGTGGAGGCAGCGCGAAGGAGAGAGAGAAGGAAGACCAGGGAAGCTGACGAAGAGGGAAGGGGACTTAGCATCGCGAATGGTTTGAATAAAAGCGACGAGAAGAGCGGTTTCGTGAAGAAAGAGAAGCAGAAGAGGAGAGGGAATATCGTATGAGGCTATGTTGAACGACGAGAGAAGGAAGAAAGAAAAAGGGTAGAGGAAGGAGGACGGAGTCACCTGAAGCGGCCGAAGCAAGGCGAAGGAGGGATGTACGAGGGGCAAAGTGAGGTAAGGAGGAATGCGGTTACGGTAGATCGCGGACCAGTCCTCGTACAGGTCCTGCAAGGCCCGACAGGGACCACGAAAAACGAGCAGAAAGAAAATCGCGCGGCCCCACAGTGTGCACACGCGTGCGCGCGATCCAAGAAGAGGAGGATCTCTCTGTTCACGCCATTCACCTCCGTTCACCAACGAACCACGCTGTCCCAATGGATATCCAGGGTTCTAGAACATCGACCTGTGTAGTATCTACGAATGTCAGAGTTGGCCAGGCTGTTACACCTGATCATCCTCTTCTAGGCAAACGAACGCTTGTCTTCTATCTACCTTCCCTTTTCCTTTTCGCTTTCGTGACCTTGCCCCCTTCCCGAGATCCAGCTTGATGGAATCTTAATCGTTTCTCGGATCGCCGAGTCCACAAGAAAAATGAATTGCTAGGAACAAAAAGATCGTGTTCAAAGATTGCGCGTGAAGATTGTTTCTTCCTTTGTTCGTCAGGCTTTTTTTCGAACGACCTCGGACGTACGATCTTACCGCGATACTGAGGGATTTAATATGCATGAAGTTAGGGTAATTGTGTCATTGTAGTGGTGAGACTTACAGTGAACCTGACACTCTTCAAATTCTGGGTTATAATTTTCAATGGAGATTGATCGATGTGGGTGAACCTTTAATCGGGCAATTCTAACAATAAGTGAATTAAGTGCGTACTGTGCTTATCGAGAATTTGAAAAATATAATTTATCACGATTTGATATCTGCAGTATGTTTAGAGAGCTAAATTCAGAAATTATTTGCTACAGTACAGTTGAAATTGTATTGACTATCTCGATTGGCAATAACATTTAGGAATGCCAAAGAAGATTTTCGACACACTACAAATATTGTAGATGCACCATTGCAATAATGACATTACACACAATGATATGAAAAATAAGAATATCTATCGGGTGTGTATTTTAAAAGTCGCCCGGTTATATTGATTTCCTTATGAAGCAATGCCAAAATTCCGGGATACGCTGTCTCTCTGGCATCGTGATCATTCACTTTTTGCCAAGACATAAATTTGGCTTACTCGCAGCAGAGCGAGATACAATTTCACCGAAGCCGACAAATTTTCTTATCATTCAGAAAAACAGTCGCATCTTTCAGGATCAACGTTGATCGAGACACTCAGGGAGTACGATTACTTGGCAGAATATCGTTGCCTCGAGAACAGCAACTTATTACTTCATGAAAAGTCTGGCACGATCGCAAATATCCTTGGCCGTTTCCTAGACTTTTATTTAAACAAAGTACGCGGGTCTATTGCACATACAATTGTATGGAAGACAAAATGCAGATAAGAAAATTTTTCGTTACGACGAAAAATTTATATCGGTGATGTATGACTGTCAATTGTGATGTTCAAAAATCACATATAACAATATTGAGCAGCGTGTGTGAGCCAAAAGGTGTGCGACAGTCTTCAGACAATTTTTGTATAGTCACAGAGATTCATAAACTCGCATAAGGGTGAGTATTAAGGGTGGTGAATGAGTCTCGTAGGGAGACTTTTGAAATAGCTTGGCAAGTCAAGTGCATGCACCTAATAAATTAGTGAGTAACGATAAAGGAAATACTGCTGTAATATAAACATATTAAATAATTAAAAGAATGTAGCAATTTTATTTTTCACAACTATCGACCACACCACTCCTTCATTTGAAACATTTTATAAAACGAATAAGAATACAGGGGTCCTAATTCTTTTCACATCACTGCTTTTCGCCAGCATCGAATATTATTGAATATCGAAACAATTTTACACAGGCAGGTAATTAAATTTAAAGCAATGAAAGTAGAAAAATGATCATGCAGGCTTGCTGCAAGCTCGAACTGCCAAGAAAGAATAAAAAGATTGCAGCGTGCCTGTCGCCGCGATTACGTGCAAGGATTGATAGCAGCAAAACGTGTTGCGTTATCAATGAACATGTAGCTATTAGAAACGGATAAGTGCTGTGATTGGAGCAGGATCTATGGAGAGAACTAGTCGACATTGTTGAATAAATTTATATATATATATATATATATATAAATGTATTTGTATCTGACACCGCTCGTGAAAATGAGGTCTCGTTAATGCCAAACCAAAACGAGGCTTTATAGCTTGTAACCGCGTTATGTAGAATGCGAGCAGTACCGGGTTTACGAGGACGTTTGGACGAGTTTATTCAGGGATCACAGGATATCTACATATCTCCGTTGCCATGCGCTACACGTCCTCTCATCAATTTTCGATTAATACTATTGTCATTGACGGAGCAGTATTGCTGGGGCCAAAAATCAAGTGAAACCACAGTTCGTTTAAGAGTTTATAATTAGTCAACGAATGAAACCGTTCTAATTCTTTGACAATCATAGCGACACACAGGTGAGAAAATTTTGAACACAAAGAATTTCATACATATACAAGTCATTCGAAGTAACTTTACTTTTTTAAATTGTGACACGACCGTCCGCGTTCTAATAGATATTTTAATTTTAAGTAAACGTTCTTACAATAACATAACAATATCGTTGTATTACGCAAACAATTGAATTTAAAAATTTATTACTTTACGCCGTTGCAATCTTTAAGAAGTGACGTCCGTAGGAGAGTATGCATCTTGTTTATTTAGGTACCGACAGGTAACAATAACTCTTTCCTGTGGCATTAATTCCCCCGAATGATTACCAAAGGTATCCATGCTTAAAGTTCAATATCGTCGGATATTTCGTGGCCGCGCCTGTATCATAAATCTTTATTGCACTTCGTTTGCTTTTACTGCAACCTAAAAGAGGCAAAGCATGTAACCGTACGAAGCGTGGACGGCAGAGAGACAATAAGGTTCTATCAGATTGCCTGGCTTGGCGGGTTGACATGACTGGAAATCCAAGATCGAGCGATAACACCACAATGCACTGCATCAGCGTTAAGAAACGCATGGACTATTGGCGATGAGATAAAAGAAGTTGCGACTTGAAATAGAGTTCGTACTTATTTTATATCTTTAATCTCTCGTAAGATATTCGACCGTTTTCATTTAAACGGAACACCATGAATTCGTTCAATTTCTGGGAAATATACTCTTGTGACAGTAAAAGAATTATACCGAATTACAGTCGAACACCGTTTATATGAACCTGTCGCAGGACAAGTAGGTTCATATAACCAGGTCGTACATACGTATTAACATAATACGATTTCACCCAATTCTTCTCGTCACCTGATTTTTCGTTCAGTTAATAGGAATTCATGGTCATATAACAGGATTTCGCGAAACGCTTGCTCTTGAATAACGCGTGTCCTTATTGCTAAATCCTATTAGACGTGCATATAAGTTGCGCGACGCTCGGTACATAATATATAGTTCGGTTACTAAGGGCTCAGTAAAAACTCCAGTTAAACTCAGGCATTACTAAAATTGAGTTCGTCTGTACACATAAATTAAATATAATATCGTCAAACCTTGAATCAACGTGCTTGCAGGCAAAGCGCTTGTTCGATATCGACGATGCCCGTTGACTATACTAGAAGATTTCCATTATAGATAATAATTCGATGCTCTCGCTATGCAAATCACTGGGTTTAAATAATCGGAGGCTGTACGATAGGATATGATTGCGTGCGTCGAACGATCTGTTGACTTTTAATCTCTGCACGACGACTCGCGTGTGCGAATTGTCCCAAGATGCTAGCATGAACGATACAACGAATAGCATGTACATACTTTAACTGATACAGTTCTTCCTTGAAAGGAACGAGTGCAGCGTACAGGAATTGAAGCTCCTTGCCGTTTGCGCGCTCCTTGATCTGACAACAGCCGCGAGATAATCCTTTTCGGTGGCCTTTAATTTCCATATAAAACATGGCTCGTGTGGAACGGATTCTTGTAGTCGTGTGGAGTAAAAAGTTGACTCATTTGTGTACCGCAGATTGTCCTTCAGCGTAAACAGTTCACTTTTACGAAGATAAAAGGAACGTAGATAGTGAAGATTAAACGGTATGATCCGTCGTGGATGATTCGGTTTATAACTATTTTTTTATACTAAATATATGTATATATGTATAACAAGTACCGTAACTGTAATTGATTTATTCTACAACAAATATATCAATGACTCAATACGATTATCCGTTATTGTTGTCGTATATACAGTGTAAGGAATAGTTATAAGAAAGATTTGAAATAGGAGTAATAAAAATCCTATTAATTTGTACGTTCAAAGGGAAATGTGTGAAGCACTTTTATAGAAATCGGCTTGATACCAATTATTCCGTGTAAAACATACTTTCGCGCTGTGCATTCGAATTGAATGGAGACAATAATTGCAGTGAATTTTCTAATAATGCTTTTGTCATCCTCCCTACTGAATGAATGATATGAAGTCAATTACCTGTACAGGATCGACCAAATAAAACGAACCCTCAACAACACCCATACATGACACCCATACAACCCCAACATACACCCGTGAATTGCAACGAAATAAAAATACCTCACCCTGCTTCGCAAATCCTATCAATTCCAAGCACGATCAGACAAATTAATTGCAAAACAAATCCAACATACCGACGTACCTCTCGAAAGATTAATTACCTCGACATATTAAATAAAAATCTTGGCGCGTCACGAGTCGACCACGAAACCGACCAAGAAACAATCGAACCCCATCCCGCACTGATAGCATTGATAACGAGATAATGGACCCCGGTAAAAATTGGTCGCCAGTCAGGTCAAAGATCAACAACTTGACGGGGCTGACCGATAGGATGCACGCACGTATACATATATGTATGTACGATCGACAAGGTAATTAATGCCTACGGCGATCGACGTTCGAGGGCGGAATCAAACAGGAGAACAACGAAGAAATCCCTTTGAAGACGCAACGCGGCGTTGATTGCGGCAACCGGCAACAACAGCCGGCCAGCAGGAAGTGCATTGTACTATTAACTCTGTTTAGACTTCGGTTAATTGAAGATAAAGCCTATGGACGTGCTCCTTCTTCGTTGCTACCGCACGCGTAACGAGCCGTATACGCGCAGTGAGTCAACCTGCGTAACCATTGTTTAACACATTGCGCGCGGGTCACGAGATATCTCGTGTACGGCACACCGAACGTTGAGGCCGGGATACGGGATATCTCGTTTTAATGATTTCGTATAATCTCGTATCGAAGATTCGACGAATTGAAAATAATTTGATCTGCTACGTCGCAAAGGTAACGACACCCTGCTGTAACTCGTGACAGGAGAAACGCGAGATAAATGCATGCAAAAATGGCGAAAGGTCAGAGAGGAGTCGGTCAGTATCAAGTATCATTACATCGGGAAGAATATGTTAAGACGTTTGTTAACGCCGTTGAACTTATGCGCTGTTAATGTTACGTATATGTATGTACTGTATACGTGCAACTGTGGAACAGGGACTTATTTTCATTCGCGTTTCCGTTCTCGTTCTTCTCTCGTTCACGAACGAGTCAGGTGTACGATTTTCACGTTGCAATAGGGGGACTCGCGTCAACTCGAGTTTCACAATGCAAGGTGCAGTAATTCAATTTTAATGAAGTTTTGGAGGATCGATTTCTTTAGCATTTTGTGCATTAACGTAATGAAATTACTATATTAGTGTACGCATATAATCATAATATGAATTTCTTTAAATCTTCTTTTTCACAATGCTATATCGAAATTATTTCACCCTCTGTACACTAATATATTATCATGCTTGAAAAGATTTTAAATAAATGTTGATAGTTTATTATAAGAGAAAAACTTGTGACACACATTTGTAACGGATCATTAAATATATAATAATTTGGCAAATTTTTAGGAAAATGAGGCAAGATATATAAAGTATAAATATTGAATATGCGATTTAAAAACTACACGGGTGTATGGAGCGTAAACATTGTTAACTAAGTTGTTATGAGAAGATTAAACCATTTGAAAATTTTGCCCGACAGAACTATACAAATCTTTTTTTTATTTCGTTTCCAATGTGTAATTGAAGTGTGATTAACAATAAGATTAATAATAATGATAATAATATATATAGTGTCTTCTGACTATGAAATTAGGTAGAAAAACGGTGTTTCGAGTTCTTCTGCGTTTCATACCGTATTAACAAAATGAATAAAAATTCTTGCGTTCAATAGTCTGCTTCTCGCTTCCTCACGATTGAAAATTATAAGTTGATTATTCACGAGTCATGAGTTACCAAACAGCTAGCACATTCATTCCGGCTATAATTTACGTCTAGTTAGTGCTCTAATTTTATCCATTCTTCGTATTCTCATCAGCGTGCTTTTTATGTTAATCACTGCTTAATCACTTACTTACGCTGAAATATCTGAATAGCCACTTATTAAAACTGAAGAAGTCAAGATACGGTGGATGTGCATTGAACACTGCGATAGAAAAAATACCGAGCAGGAAATCAAAATGAAAATATCGCGGAAGAATTACGTACTTCACAAAATATTAGTTTCTCTCGAAAGTGAACGAACATTTATTCACGCATTTTCCGCAATTTTTGACCAAATGTTTTGGCCGAAAAAAGCATTGCCTTATTCTCACTAGAAACACTTGTTCCGCATTGGCTACAGGAATGTTGACCAATGAAATCCAAACAAATATAACATAATACTTTAGCACGATGTCGAATAATTTCTCCTATTAATTTAGAAACTGGAGCACCGGTTAAACGAGTCGTGCACTGTGAGCCATGTACCTATATACGCGCGACGATGATTTTTGTTCAGCGTGTATCGTGTCGTTTACCTGAACTATCGGCAACAAATTTCAATCGCAGCAACCCTGACACGTATTTAATTCGTGAACGTTGCCGCGAACTGCCGCCGCGCACAATATCGCCGCTGGCCCGGTGCCGTTCAGGATCGCGACAGTGGTAACTGGTTGAACGACGCTGTTCAAATTCGAGTCCTGTCCCGACAATGTTCGAGAATTACGGTACCTATATGCACGGTACGCGCGGCCAGAGTGAGAAAGCAACACCGAAGAGGACATTCCGCGACGGAGAGAACGTTAGTTGCATATACCGGCGCGGCGTTCTTCTTAACTCTCCTTTTTCCGATGAAATACAATCTTCGACGTATTATGCCAGTGTATACGTGTGTCGTGACTTTTAGTTCCAGCCCACACAGTACACTGACCCTCGATGCGACCGAGTAAGTATAGTGCACATGGTATCGTGTATGTATTCAGTGCGAGAGGGATTGCGCTTGACATGGTGCCTCTTCGTCTCTCACCTCTCTCTCTTTCTCTCTCGATTTTTCTTCCTGTCTACGTTGTCGTTGCCTTAAGACCATCACGATTAACGAGCAGTTCGAGGAAAATGTCTCTTTGACGGCTTAAGCAGCTTTCGTCTGCTCGCGGACACGGCTAGAGGGAAACGTAGTGCTGTGTGTGACGCCAGAATGCTTCGTTAGAAGGTCATTTATAATGGCGATACGTGTTCAATGGGTTCCTCCAGTTTGCGATGATTGCGCGCGATTTTTCCGGGCGTATGTCTGCGGGCGAACATGCTGCGAGCGCCACGCGCAAAAAGAAGGAAACTCTTATCTCGTGAGAGCTCAGACGCTCTGGAGGAACGGGGAATTGGGTCGTTCGCGCGGGACCGGATGCATCCGCGGACCGGAAATTATGAAATAAATCTTGCGCCATGTCAACGTCAGTTTGTACTGTTCCGGCTGTTAGACGAGGCTAGACAAATGTTTGTGCTTCGCTTTGACTGACACGATGGCTGTCGGTGGTGAATTAAGGGGGACACGGTTTTGATTATTTTTTTCTGCGGCAATTGGGTCAATTTGGCAGGAAAGATTTTTTAAACGTTATTCCGTAGCCATTCGGAGCCATTCGTAGCCATTCGTAGCAATGGGAATGGAGGTCATTATGATCCAGTTTGCGGGGGCTGGTATGATTTATTTTGTAGTATAAATTTATGGGAACCACTGCAATTTTCGTACTCAGTTTTTTTTCAGATTTTCTATAGATGATGTTGTATCTTCATGGCAGATCAGATTTGTAAGGTAGTTTGTAATGAAATCGTATTAGTGGCAGCCATAAAGGAACATAGTTTTGTATATATTTATATGGAAATGTGATACCTTATGGATAGGAGGTATGAATATTTTAAAATATAAAACACTTTATAGTGTCTGGCATACTATAATTATGTTATAATTTTTGTTATATCTTGGAGCTTTAAGTGAACTTTAAATTAGTCACTTTACTCAACGCACCACAGTGGTCTTTGATGCAAACGGGAGAAGCCAAAGATAAGATATTGTAATTACTACAACACTTGGGATAATCCTTATACTGATACTGTGAAGCGCAATAATTATAAATACACTGAATACTACTGTACACATATGATTCACGTTCCCCATTAACCTCGATTAAAATGAATAAAATTTTGGCTACTGTATGAAAAACAATTTACAGCATTAACACGTACGCAGGCATTGATACGAACAATTTCAACATTTTATATTTGCAAATAACAGCAGGTAATATATTCTCCCCAAGAACATTAATACATAATATATGTTTATTTTGTCTAGTATATTGTTATGTTAAATAGAAAATTAAACGAGTGAAATCAAAATTCTCTCTAAAAAAATGGTATAGAATTAAAAGGCAGCATATAATTTGTTGTTTTTATAAACTTAAAATGTTTTAACGTTTTCCATTATTCCCTTATTTGCTAAAAAAGTTATAATTAGAGGAAGAAGTGGCTGTGCTCATCTATATACTCATGCGAGCTTTTTCCTATTCAAGGGTGTCATAACTTTGAATGTTAACAAGAAAAGGTAATTCTGAAAAGTAATTTTGGTACGAAGAAGACACAGTGGCGTGAACAGCTGAAGAAAATGAAGCTTCCTCCCAATATTGTGGATGATTTTCATGACGTTTAATAGCAACTCGGCCCCGTGTGTAATGATTTTAGCAAGAACTAGGATACGCGACGAGCGTCGTTTCCAGCTCATAATGAATACTTAAGGGAAACCGCATCAGACGAGACCGATCACTTTTATGATCTCGCTGAAACGAGATATATAGAAGCAAAAGAAATTAATTAAAGGAAGCTTCATTATGATCGTCTGCCTTGTGGTCTCACCGCAAGCACCGCAACAACCATAAGAGTATCTCTCCCTATTGACAGAATTAGACGGCCTCAATTTTCTGTTCAATATGTTGCGTGTAATCGACTGCTGAAATATAATAGATCATAAAAGATTTCGAATTATTTTTCATCTCGGATTTCTACTTCATCCATTAAATATTTGCTCGGATGAAAGTGGAAGATTTACTCAATTTAATTAATCATATTTCGATTAAGGACGAAACTTTAAAATTGATTAATTGAGGCGCTTCTTTCTTTCTACACTATTTATGAATATTTGAGAAATTCTTATTGTATATAAGACCGCTACTGGTCACTGTACATACGTATATAATAATATTCATACGTTTCTAAGATCTAGTTCTAAAATACTGAATATATGAGTGACAATTTTTTTATGTATGTAAGAACTTTTGTAATGTTCTTCTGTGATTTTGGAGCACATTAATTCTAAGAAGTATTGACAAGATAACAGTGAAAAATCAAATTCTTGTTAAATTCGAATTAAATTAGAAATGATTTCAAGCGTAGGAGTCATTAAACCCATGTAAAGATTTATGAATTTCAGCTTTCCTTTACCTTCAAGTGATAATAATCCGCGTATCGATGCAGATATTTAGTTTAGAACGCGAAACTCGCCATTCCTGATACATGAAATATCAGTCAGCTGATCTTCAAAGTCCGATTGCTGGTCGCAAGCAATGCTAATTAAAGTGGCGTGTACACGTTCGGCGAGCTTTAACGTCGTTCTCACGATCAGGTCTGATGCAAAGAACACGTTGTTCACGTGAACTCGCTAGCGGTTGCTTTGGTTCATCGTCCCTTCCATATTGGGCTCGCGGTTCATTGAATAATTCATAATTTACGAGTGCCTCGTTAAATTAACAAGTGACTTTTTCCATTTGCCTCGTCCCCCCGCTGGTGGAAAAATCGTATTACGAAGCGACAAAACGTGCACGCCCCGAGAAGAAAGTTTCAAAGTCGTCAAACAGGTTTCGGTTTGAACGTCGCTATCCCATTTTAGTATGGATATTGTGAATGGATCGAATGTGGGATCGAAATTACATACTACTATTTGTCAATCTCTATCAACTGTCATGAAACATGCTACGAGTGCTCGAGATTTCAGGGCTACGTTTTATAACGAGAACTTCCGTATTGAGGATGTGAGCGAGATATTGTAATCTATTAATTTTTGTTCTATGTTCAGAATCTTGAAATGGATCCATGGAATATTTTGTTGAAACGCAGGGTGGATAATGTCATAGATGTAAAACCATGAATTTTTTATAAAATATTTCCCAGACAAACAAGGGCCTGTTTGTACGCTAAGAACTTCGTTGGATGTGATACGAAGCATATGATAAATTATATATATAGTTTTTTCTAGTAATTGAGGTTGAAGGGTCAATGAGTGCTTATATAAAATTAAATATTAAATTTCTATTTGCCCTTTTCATTTTCCATCCCCAAGCACAAATGCTGAATGGCTCTTTTTATTATAGTGTCAGCAGCATTTGCAACAATATAATATACACAGTCCTAGAACAGTTTCCTCTGAGATTAAGTTCCACAAAGTTTTATGATTAATTCGACTTTGGAAATTTCGAATTTTCTTTGAGTACTGAGAATGCACAGTTAAAAGCAGCATTGGACAGCATATAGTCGGATGGGGATGATCTAAGTTCCTGCTTACTAAATCAGTTTCGCAGACTTTAGACGAAGTTAAACTTTGATTTGAGGAGCTAGTGCAGGGACAAATGACGTTTTTGGAAAATATCTGATAGAGTAAGATAGTAGCCAGGCAAACTGGGTGGATAACGACGGACAGATTGATTATCCACTAATTTTACAGCAAATTGATTGCCTTTGTGATAGCGCAATAATAGAAATAAATGTACGTATTTATTTTACAAAATTCTTTGCTCAGATATAATAATTTATACAAAGATTGAACCCAAGTATGAAGTATAAAGTTAAAATAGTAAAAAACAAACTCAAACAAAGTCAAACAATTATTTTCCTCCCCGACATAATGCGTTAAACTATACTATAATTTCCACGGTCTTCATCCCTATACATACTTTCAGCTCGTCATTTTTCCACGCGAAGATTTACACCTGGAAGTTGTTTTTGATTGCGGGAACACCGCTTCGAACGAAACGTTTAGAAGCAAATTCAGCAAATGAGGTGCACAGAAACCAACAAACAATACTTTATCACGAAAGGTCTGCCGGCTCTATAAAACATGCAAACGTTTCCCAGTCACGATTTTATCGGTTACCAACCGATCGATCGACCGGATGGCTGGTAGGATCCGGCAAAGATACGGCACGCGCACACGGCGAATGATGTTTGCAATGGCTTACACGTTTCCACATTAACCATCGGTGAAAGCCGCGTTGCACTAATTGTAAGCAACAATTTCAGACACGCAAAGCTGCAGCGATATATACGCTTTCTTGTTAGGTAATCCGTAACTGGAACTCGAGTATTTTCATTGTCTCGAAATATCGACAGAAAGTTTCGTTTAGAATCTTTCAATTCCAATCTCTTTTGATATATCTGCCTATAATTTTTTAATTAAATTTTACACAATGAAAAGAGTCAAAGGGGGACAAGTGTGTTGCTTTTGCTTCATTTCGTACTCCAGTAGTTAATGTTAAATTAGTGTCGTGGCTTAATAAGGACGGTGACATTTAAAGAGGATGCTTTATATTAAACTTGAAATTAACCTGAGCATAATTTCCTTTTTCGCCTTGCAATTCAACTGTATGTGATAAAGTTAGTATTTTAGGTGTTTCCATTTTGTAGCCTTGCAATTACTGATGATTATTTCGCATTATTTTGATTACAAATTTCCGTTCTTTGAAACAAATATTTTGTACAACTTGCATACTCTGTTATTAATGCTGTAATATTAATATATATTAATGATATAATCCATTGACGTACGGAGCTAACTCGTTTAATAATTTATAATCCCCAATTTTTCTTGCGGATCATATAACGAAGTACAAACGATCCCTTACAAATTTCCATTGATTGTAAGATACGTTTATCGTCTCGGGAGAAAAAAATCTCGACATGACTCGACCATTCGAGCTTTCTTAAGTAACTCTTCTCGGCCATCCTTCATGCGATCAATGCAACCATTCACGAAGTCGTTTTGGGTGGCACCACGCAATAACCGTTTCATTGCCTGATCCGTCGATCGATCATACCGAATAAAGTTCTGGCGCCCGTGAATGCCACTTGTCTGCACGACAGACAAAGGGATAAAAGCCGAGGACACTTAGTCGTTCAACTCAAATGAGATTAGGACCAATTGCTCTGACAGGATACTCAAAGTGTCTGACAGCAGTGTCTCCAAGAGTCGCACTGCGCCCTATTAACCTTAGTTTTCAATGCATTCCAATTCACAGCAATCTTCAGCTTCCTCCAATCAAGTATCGATCAATGAAAGGGTCGAGAAACGGTTGGCTGGTATTTTATTATGATAAATTAAAAGTGATATTACAGTGACATTAGACTAAAGAAGAAGGAAACGTGATAATAATTTGTCATTTGTTATATTAATAAGGGAAGGCAGATCATTTTCAAAGAGTGTAGTATTTTTTTAATGTATTATATGTGTTCTTCCAATTTAATTTTAGTGATTACCTTCGTCGATATATTGAATACCCGCGATACTGTTAACTTGTTACTATAGTATTAGAAAATTTAGTAAGCTTTATTAAACTACTTCGCTAAGATGACATCTAGATTTAACAAGTAACAGATAGTTGCAGAGAACGATTAATAAATGGAGAAAAAAAATTGGTGTTCATAAAAGTACAATTAGTACTAAGAATTTTAACAAGAATTTTAAATCAAATGTCTCAAATGTTTCATCAATTTACAAGAATATAAGTACATTAGACATCTGAAAACATCACAGAAGCTTCTCAATAAATCTCTTCCCCCATTCCTTCACCATTTTGCCCCATTCCCGCTAATTACATCACACCCGCCATCGCCAACAATCATCCCCCGAAACCGATTCCCTTCTACGTGTATCCCCTTTATCCTACCTGAACGAATGCCTTCTCGGCCAGGAAAATAAAAAAGCGAGAAAGCAAAGCACCTGTCAGCGCTGTTCGAGGCACGTTTCATTATTGAACCATAGAATCGATACTCGTTGAACCACCCGGCCTCGCTCAACAAATTCTTCGTGGAACGACTCTACAGACCAAGACGAATCGTGCGAACGTTGGACAAGCGGCAACGAGATGTACGAAGAGCGTGAGCGCATAATGGTCAGATAGACAGGATCGTTGACAATTGCAATGAATCATACAGGACACGACAGGCTGACATAGCACGGTGCATAGGGTACATTTCTACCGTGCCTCTCGTCTTGCCTTGTCCCTTCCTCGATCTTTCACTCCGCGTGTCTATCCGTCAGTTTGATCTGCACGCACGCACGCGCGTATGTACGCTGCTGGTGCATTTGCGCCGCAAATCATGTCCAGCCTTGTAAATCGCGCCGTAGCCGCGAATAAATGATAGGCATTATCCTGCAAGGTTGCCATCGTTGCATTAAAACCAAAGCTCTTCCCTATTTGCATAGATAGGCGGGCGATGTCGAGCAAACGTACGACAATGGACGGAAAAGAGAACGAAATGCCCCTCGAATTAGATCTTCATTCGCGGAAGATAAAGGGGCAGTCGATGCTAAAGTGATTAGGTGTCAAATACATTGTTGGATTTCAAAGAATTACAGTTGGGAATTGGCAATAAGTTTTGGTTACAGAGAAGCAGGGATGGGTGGAAGTATGACTGGAGGAATGAAATCAAAAATGTTTAAGAACGTGTAATCGTGTAAAAAAAGTTTGGTAGCTGGCCGGAAAAAAATTACAAATATAGTAATAATAAGTAGGTGGGTTTTGGATGAACGGTTGCGTTCGAACAGGTTCTAATCGAAGGAGATACTGTTGGATTCTTGGTGAACGAAATCGTCTGCAGCAATTACATTTGCAAAGTGGTATTATATAAGAATACCGTGACGAATTCGCGCGACAGGGCGATGGTATGCGCCGGGTCTAAAACTATTCTGAATACAATTGATATTCCGCTACTATATATATTGCGATGTTTAGGGGGAAAGGCTGACCTTAGCCCTTGTTGTGTCGCCATAGCCAACGAAGAGTCTGGCCCTTGCAAGTAGTCATATCGCTGACTACTACCTTATGTTAGTGAATCATATTGATTCTACCTAGGCCAGAATCCGCGGGCCTTACATCTTATCGGTCGGGCATTCAACGATACTTATGGATAAGTACGCGGATAATATTTGGACATACATAATTGGGAATGTCAGCACATTTTTACCATTTCTTTTAATTAAGGGAGTTATTAATTATGAATATTTCAATGGGACTGACATTAAATACATTAATGAAAAATTCTTGTGGGAAAATGTTGCAAATATTTATCGAAAATCGATAACCATCATAATCAATTATGAAAATAAAGCAGAATAGCTTATTTAACTTCTACAATTATCTTAACAGCAAAACTAAACCTTTATTTCAGGAAAGTTATTTTTAATCTGTGCGTTGCACAGTTGTAGAACTTTGAACAAATTTGACAAACAAAAACAAAGTGGAACGAAAATATTATATGAAACACATTGCGTAGAGTTTCATAACCGTCTTCCCGTCTGATATTACAATTACGTAATGATTTTAAAACGACTTGAGTGTTTGCTGAAAAAATAGTAAGTCGCTCTTGTATTCATTCTGTGATGGTAGATCAAATACAGGAGTCCTCGTACATCTCGGGGTATCATTATCGAAGTTTCTATTCCATCGCTTTCACCTGTATTCCAAACCTGATTATGCTAAACTAGACGCATACAATAGTCATAACATTTTCTTCTACTATGTATATACTCATTTAAGACCGCATTAAAGTAAACTGAAACTTCGTTTCACTCATGCAACGAGGCGTATTACGTTTCACAACGCTCACTTACTATTGTGATATTATGTACTATTGCAGTGGAAGACATGTTCTAGTGTTTAGATTTCTACTATTCTAATGCGATACTTTTGTTAAGTAAAAGGTTAACGTTTTCTCGAAATCTGCAATTTATATTACTTTAGATAAGGTTTAGTTAAGATGTTCAATACGAATATTGGAATCGTTAAATTCATTAGCCGTTAAAAACGTCTAGAAATATAATACTCAAGTGAACCTTTGTTTGAATACATTTAAATATTATTTACACATCATATACGTACCTGGGCTTTTTGAATTCATGTACATATTGCATATCAATCGATTCTCAATATTATTAAAAAGATTTAGGTCCAGGTGCAAAAATTTAGCCTCCTGACTATTGTTCACTTAATTGTTTTATAATAATACTGTATTACTTTCCCCCTATTATGGTCCCCAGATAAATTGTACGAGCTCAAAATAATTTACAATACCATTCACCAGAAATTCGATTCTTCACGTTTCACCGCCATCAATGAAATAACTTGGACAAACTGTTTTATCGAAGTTTGCCTTTCAATAAGTAACTACAAATATCTTGGAATAGATCGATAACGTGGAAGGTGCAGTATCGTAGTTACGATAACTGTGATCTTTCTTTACCTTTGGAACAGGTTTGTAGGCCATACTGTACACAAACCGAACCCTTTTTCTTCGTGTTTAAAATGTCTCGTTGACATTTAATTTCACTGGAATGAAGGTAAGACAAAAAGGATGAGTGAAATGAATTTTGTTGGGGAACTCCGACGCATTTTTTTTTATATAAACTTACAATTATCCTATTTCTTACAAATATGTTATGTATTTTAATGCCTTATCATAATTATAGAGAGCTGTCTTATGTATCGGGTACATATTACGAATTTAGATTTCATCATTTTTTTGTTTTACATTTGTAATGGAGGAAATCCATCTGCGAAAAATAATATTTTTTGAGCGATTTCATTGTCAGTTTTGAAATTTATGCATATTGGGGACATGGGGTAATGATTTTTCTCACGCGAACTGTCATCGAATGAATTACGGTGACAAATCGTGCTGCTTGCTCCACCATATGGTTGCCATGTTATTACTATATAATTATCCTACGGAGGATGCTTCATAATTTTTTACCATGATTTATGATTCGATACTAGTTTCTTTCATGACATTAAAGAAATTTTCAGCGATGAAAACGGGACACGGAAAAAGGCCAGGCGTGTAAAAATAATGTTTTTGTAACATTTATTATTACCTACTATTACCCATTATAAGATAAATTATTCGACACGTTTCCAAACGAAAACAAACCTCATTATATTGAAAAGTATTTCTCCCTGTAATACAAATAGTATTTAATTTAATTACGAACACGTTCGGTCAATCCAGGAAAATTGTGCAAAAGAGAAAGAATAAATTACTATATTTATTTTACATTCGTTTTCTATGATGGTACGACACTGGCACATTTGACCCGGAAACATCTTAAACACAATATACTTAAAAACTCCCTAACAAACATTAAACTCCAATTCATACAATTATTCATACACTCCCAACGTATCCAATAGAATTCAACTTCACCCTCATTTACGCAGTTGCAGCTAAATCTAGCAACCACGATACCCCACAACCATTACAATAACCACAACGAATCAACGTCCCCATCCCTACGAAAAAAATTCCAATAACAATCCCCAGAATTCCAACACATACTAATTCCAGCAACTGTACATCGAACCACGGTAGCCAGGAAACGATTAATCGTCAGGATCGTTCAAGTTGCCGACAGCTGCCGCCCGTGCTGGAGCATGAGCCCAAAAGTTCACAATACGAAAGGCGTTCAATTTGTCAAGTTCTCCCACACTAGTCGGGAATATTACCCCTGCCTCTAATCCGACGCACGAAATCTCGTGTTTCGTTCGAAAGGGGGCCGACTGGTCGCGTCGGTGGTGCTTGGAAGAGAAGGAATTCCGGGTAAAGCCGTGATGTCCTCGGAGAAAACAGTTCCGGTTGGTATATTACCCAATCTCGAGGACCAAGAGCGAGCGTGAGAAGGAGAAGGAGGAGCAAAGGGAGAAGAAGAAGAAGAAGACAACGGGTGACCGGTACACTCCGGTCCGGTTTCAGAAGGTGACGATAATCCGATGAGATCTAGCCTGGTGTGAAGCAACCGCAAGGCATAATATCATTCATAGGTTAACCCGGTTCGTACGTGCAGGTACACGTGGACGCGTTCCACGCTTGGCGTGTACGTACGTACGTGTGCTCGGGGATACGGCAAATACATACGTGGGCAGACGGTGCCTGGGGCCTGTTTGCCCACACATGGCAATTCTTCGTTCGTGACTTTACCTCGCCTGGCTGAACTTTCGCCCGAGAGTGGAAGAAGCTGCCAATCGTTGCTTAGTCGACGGTCCCTTTCCACGTTTGTTTCTTTCTTTTTCGGTACATATAGGCCTTTTCGTAGCGAGCCGCGAATGGCTCGGTTAGGTAATTCTTGTTGAGTCTCGCTTTGATAATGCGGAACGTTAAGGTCGGCTTTTACGGCGCTTGGCGGAAGTCGGTTGAGTGCGAGGATAAAATACGCTGGATAAATATGGTTCGTAGAGTGCTGCGGTTTGGAGTTAGAATGTTCTAGGGCCTAGGGAATCCTCGGCGGTGAAATAGGTGTGCAGGGGCTTGGTTGGATCTTGAATTTCGCTTGGAAGTGGGAGGGTAAATAATTGACGATAGGCATGGCGTTGTGCGTATACTGATATTTCGGAACAGGTTTTGTGCGATAGGCGATTGCAAAATTGTTCACTGCGATGAGGTTTGCGGGGGATCGGTGTTGCATGTGCAGCGATATTAGAACAATGAAGGAATATAAAATTACAGTAAAACTGAGTTTATTTGCACCTGTCGGTAGACATGACGCACGAAATAGAAATTCTAGCAAATAAAAGATCAAATTAATGTGGACGAACTTCCTGTATCTTTTATTTGCAAAGACGATCGCACAAATCGATGTTCATAATCGTCAGAACTATGAAGTTCCAGATGTAAATCATTCTGTTCTCTATTAACGTAAAATAACAAATTCGTACAGCAAGGAAATTTATTCAATGAAAATTTATACACGTACAATCGATGCCAGTTATTTTTACGACAATAGTTCGCGAAAGTGCTCAAGAAATAGTGGATTACTAATTGCTTCATCTAATACTATTTGTCCTTTCACACTGAAAATTAAATCAGTAATCTGGTAACCTAATATTTTGCAGTTTTGTTCCATAAAATACGTCCACGCCTGTGTCAAAGCAGTGAATGGCAACAAATTGAAGGCCGACATTAGGCGAATCGACAAATTCACAATAAGTTCAATTTCCATACGCCGTTATTTCCGTCCGGCTGTGCCCAGTTATTTTGGCGGACGCAGTCAAAACGTTGATTTACATAACAACGGCCTAAACTCGAGCAATTTACATTTCCTTTCCATTCCTGCGTCCTCTCTTCCCTGACATGTCGCATGCAGTCCTGTACCTCCATGCATTCGCGTAGCTGGCGAACAGAAAATTGATACACCAAGCGAGTCAGCAGGATATTTCTAACTTTTGAAACTTTCGAACCAATAGTTTTCTGCGTGAAATTTAGAATCCCGAGTCTGATGATTTAATCTGAATTAATTATAATAGTTTCACAGAAAATTTTAATTAATATGTCAAATAGATGGGAAGTGATTACTTGTTCGTAAAAAAATTATTCCAGATAGCATATCTAACTCGGAGTAAAAGCAATTTATTTGTAACATAAATATGAATGTAAATATCAACTATGATTAGTATAAGTATCGTTAAACACGATTAGCACGAATCGAAAATATTCGTAATAATAACGCGACACCAGTGATATGATTAGGATACGTTCACATGGGGAAAAAATAATTCAATTTTCACGACTAAAATAGCGCTCGTACAAACATTCAGTAGTTGTCTAATATTTGTCCAGTTACTCCTAAACAATCAAACAATCTTTATATCGCAAGGCGGCGTTTTATCGCCCACTTCGAATCTGAATCAAGTGTGTACACGGTTTTCGTATCAGGAAGACTAAACAATACCTATAAATATGTCCCTGTACTTTCGAAGTACCGTATATGCTAGCTTCCATACCAACGGTTCGCTTTGTTACGAAGAGTGAAACAAATCGCGGGCGGAAGTTGCTTTTTCCATGACAAACACTGCTTCCGTCAATCAGCCAGTCACCCTTTTTTTTTCTTTTTTCCTTATTTCAAAAATTCAGTGTGACGACCGGCGCACCGGAAATGTATAGACTGTTGTGTCATTATCTATTTCGTTTTTCACCGACGTTCCTATATTGCGAATGTAGGTGTAGCCCAGGTATGTAGGTGCGAAACGCCTACGAATCGCGATCGAGAATAGGGCAATACTTGAATAACGGAAACACTATAGATTAAACGCATTAACCATTCGTTTCACTGTGACAATGGCGCTTTCTACGTTGAACGATTGCTTTGTTTAACATTCAATCGGTGAAAAGTCTCTTTATATTCTGTCTCTGGATAGTTTAGCATATGTTTTAAATTCTCCAGTTGAGGACAAAATATGTGTGCTGCTTGTATTATAGTGCATTATTGTGGATGAATTGTGAGTTGTATTAAACAGTCAGTCGCGAAAGTGTTCGTACACTCTCTAACTTTCCAAATATTTCAAAATGTGAAAGGGTTTTTAATACTTTGTGAAGAAAAGTGACAAACTTCGTATTTGATAAAAATATTTGTCATATTAAATGATAAATGTTTTGTTGCACACTCGAAGCAAATTAAGGTTTTGAGAAAATAGAAAGACATTTTATTTAGCATACGCTTAAATTAATAGATATTTGAAATAACGCGGTTTTCACTGTTGGTAATGGGACGAGCAAGAGAAAGCTGCGAATACTCGATATAAATGTCTAATCGGAGGAAAAATAATAAATTATACTGATTTATAGTATTTGGCAAATATCTTATTGAAGCTCCGTGTTTAATTAAAACTTTACGTCACCATAAACTAGTAATAATGCTTTAACACTGGTCATTAAAATTGATTTATTATTTTGTCCTTCCAAGTAATTTTGAAGGTACTAAATTTCAAGTTCTATTTTTACCTTTTATTTTTTAATATATTCTAAATATATTCTAGAATACTCTAGATATTAATCAATTCAAGACGACATGCATTAAAGTACCCATAATAATATATTTCTGGGATTCAGTCAGGTCCGAATTAATCGACATACTTATCGTACCCACATACAAAAATTTCGCGAATTTGATAAATTAACAATTATGTGAGTTAAAAAATGATTAAAACTATCAACGCATAAAATATCAATGCCTACTTTAAAAATATACAATAGGTATCTCTAACAAATTCACATTATTTATTACAATAAGGGGAAATACTTTACATACATTTACTAAATAATAACTCATTAATTATTGCAACAAATTGCATAGCAAATAAAGCAATGGAACAATTAATATAATGGTGATACTACAATGACAAAGAGCAAGGTAGGTTTATCTGAAAGCAATTAAATGTTTGAGATTCTGATTTTCTAATAGGTAAGCATAAATAGTTATATACATGACAGTAGAAAAATGGGAGTACGTTATCGGAGCGACTGTTTTACCGTTAAAGGGGTTCAGGGTACGTGTAGGAAACCATACAATGTTCCTGAAAAAAATATCTGGTGTCGAAGGGGGTGCGTTCCTTCGAAAGATAGGGGCTTCTTTGTACGAAAAGCGGTTAAGTTTATCTCGGTAATAAAGGGAGCCAAGGAAAACGACCGGCCTAATTTACTATTTTTACAAGCTTTCTTCGAACGTCTGTGGCTTCCAGATTCTTCGTTTTTGTTTCATAAAAGCTCCAACCATTTTCATGCGTGAACAGGTAATAAATTATCAGGTTTTATGTGGAGATCATAATTAAGCCCTCCCGTTATAATTTTTATGTAAATTAAGTCAGACGGAAATAAACAATACCAGTTGAAGCTTGAATGAGAAGTGTCATTATTTTCAATTTTATGACTGCCTTGTCGAAAAACTTCTATCAAAAGATTGCGAGCATTATTATAACACTTTTTTTTATACTTTTGCTTAATTAGAGTTTTACGTGTTAATAGCGTAGAACTATTGAGTATTTTAGTATTATTTTTTGCCGAGCAATAAAGAGTAATGTTAATTTCTCTTATTTTCAGCAAGAGTAACGATCAAGTGTTAAAGTATAGGCTGGTCATTTATTCTCGACTAAACTCTTCGACTTACAATTGTACCGAGCCAATACTTCTTGTAATATGACCTGCACAATTTTCACTGCGCGTAACTGTATATATTTCAAACGTGTCGATAAATAATATCTATCGCCACACGTTTATTACTGCGTGGCTATTAGAAATAAAATGATGGTTCCTAACTGCAAGATTTGAGTAACAATATATTCCACTACTATAAATTTTATTTGACATCCAATGCCAACGAAGTGATCGAAGAATATATCTCTGTAAGGACATTCTAGAGTTGTATTTATACACAAGTGTGTATTACGTGTACTACGTTACAAATGTCCCAACCATAGGTGAATGCTCCAATCTCTGATCCTGAAAGAGAAGTTGTCCGCTAACTTTTTTGCCTGCGTGAAAGGCACAAACGAATACTTTTACTTTTGCTAGTCGAGAACACCTTTGCGCTCGAGCGTTAAACAATTAATGGTGTAAAGTGTAAAGTATTACAATATTACTCCGATTTCATTCACAGTTAGTTCCAAGGAAAATATGAATTCACTAGAATTCATATACTAAATTTTCTAACAAAGTTTAGTATTCATAGTATACAAGTATTCATAACGAATATCGAATAATTGCGATCATTCTTTCATTTAATTGTCATACAGGTTTAATTCTTCACAATAATAATGATTATACGTATTACACGTATGTATAGTGAAAAATTTAATCAACTGCGACAAATTGACCTTGACAGATCCTTAAAAACAGAAACTATGCAAGAACCGCACAGTTTCATTAAGTAATCTTCATTTTTAACCAATGTGTAATAATTAATTCTTATTTTATTCTTTCGCATAACCAGGTATAGTCGTAGAGCACTTATTATTATATCGATACGAGTTTATCAGATATATCGATAAACGAACAAAGTATATCCAGAGCTCCCAACATCGCTAACAGTTTCGCAACTTTTATAACGCTGAAGAAATCTACTCCGCCAATATCCCACGCGACCCGTTCGATTCATTTCGTCGAACTCGTCGATAATTCTCGGCCACGTGATTTTTATATACGAACGAATCGGCCTGGCGTATAAATGGTGATAAATCACAATGTCCTTGTACTAATTTTTCTCTCGCATCGATCAACGAGCAAGCACGCGCTATCTCAACATCCTCGATCGGCGTTCTTTTCGCGTTTGAAATTACAACGTCAGGCGTGGGTGTTCAACGCAGAGAGTTACATGTCACTTTGGAGTTACGAACTCTGACCTCGGCTCGGTTGTCCCCAATTTCGAAATTTAACCTCTCAACGAGGTCCCGCGAGTTACCTAAGTTAATCGCTTAATTAATTCCGCCGTCCGGTCGTTCGCATCGCTTTTACCCAATTAAACGTCGGCGTGCCTGTATCGCGAATTTAAGATAAAATGCTTCAAGCTGAATTAGCTCTGCTGGGGCTAACATCCTTGGTGACTCGGTGTCTTAATCAATGCTCGTGTTCTATTCCCCGGTAAACTGTACAGAATAGTGCGGTCAATTTGTCGCATTACATTATTTATGCCAGTCTCGGGTAAAAAGTTTTTAATCAATTTTAAGTTACGTACGACGGAACTGTCTGGCTCATAAAGCGTTACTGCATATATCTAGTTTTACTTTTTTATGCGTCTTAAATATATACAACAGCGTGTCAATTGTACATTTTAAATACATTCAATAGCAAAAATATTTTGCCGGATGTAATATGTTATTCTTTGTATAGCACTGACATGTTAATTATTCTCTATCGCCAGTTTTTGGTGATATTATATTTACGCAAATTGTCTTTATGCGTTTTAGAAAGTTCACTCTACGCAGGTACTATGCACCATAGTAGGTGCATGGTTGGCTAATATTCTCGAGCTCTGAATTCAGCAAGATGTACATACTTAAATGTATGCACATATTACATAATAAGTATGGAAATGTTCATTGAGATAGTAAAGAAATATTCCCGGTTTATATGAATTATATTCTACTCAAACATTTTATATCGAATAGATGGAAAAAGATTGGAGCTATTTATACAAATGACATTTTAATAATTATTCAATTATATTTTCCGCATACCAATTAGACCCGTTAATATTTTACTTAATAATTCAAGTGTGTATTGTTGCGGATTTACTTCGACTCTTTCGAAATTGAGGGGAGTCTTTACATTACTTTTATATAACATAAAATTGTTTCAACAAACATTGGAGAAACTATGGAACTGCATTTAGCATTGACTGTAAGTCATTTGAACAATACTGTATCGCGAAAGGGACATTGCTCCAAATTAAGTTTCGAAAACTGAAACTATCGTAGAAAGTCTGTCAATTTTAATGAAACCCAGCAAATTCTTCCCAAAATAATACATCTTAGAAAATACCTGTAAATAAGTAATAAGAAAATCCACTGAACAGCGTCTATTGTATATAACAAATGGAGAAAGAACCTGTTTCCAATTGCACGATACTTTGCTGCTAAGTACAGGTGCAAGATGCGACAGATACCGTTTCGCAATGCTCTTGTTCGATCGAGACGCGTGATTAGCGATTCGCGGCAGTTTGTGTCAGTGAAGTAATCTCCTTTTCATCCGAGAATCGCGAATAAGAAGGAAACAAAATCCAGAACACCGTACCCGTTCCGAAACAGCCTCGAAGAGAGTCAGAGTCGAATGAAGGGAGACAACGCTTTCGACCGGAGGCCAAAGAGAAACAGGAGAGAAAATGAGAGAAGGGTTTCGGCCGGTTGTCTCAAGGTTTATTCAGGCTTACTCAAGCAAAGTCTCGGTTTCCTTCTTTCGTATCGCTTACGGAGCCTGCGAAGCTTTCGCTGTCTACTCGCATCTTCAACAGAAATAACAGGTTTCCTTGGCGCGCGCTGATTGCATTGACAATTTGCATTAAGCCCTTGTAGGTACTTCTATTTGACGTAACTAAATACGACGAGAGCCCTGCCGCAAACTGAAAACCTCGAATTCTTAGCGAGACGAATTACACGGTCTTTGGTTTAGTTCGGTTTTAGAGATACCACGGTAGATCGAATGAAAATCAACTGGCAGTAATCCGCTTAGAAGAATGGAAGATTAGCACAATCGAAGATTACGTAGAATTGGGTTACATGCAACACTTCCTACAACTACCATAGAGATTCAGATAATATTAGGTAATAGCAGAACTTAAGGTTCTGCTATTACCTAATATTACCCTCTTCATTGCAATTACGAACGACATTCGCGTTACTGAGTCTCGTAACTTCGGATAAGGTACAAGGATAATGAGTACAAGCATGAGGTGTGGTAGTTCTTAACACTACCGTCAACTGATATGAATTGCCAAGAAGGTGTGTACAGTACACTTCAGGAATTAAATTGAATTATTTCATCCGATAGATTGCATACAAAGGAAGCTACGAAAAGAAAGTTGAACTTAGAAGGATATAGTCATTCAGGATAGTAATACTTCTCCGAAGAGTTGAAACATTGATACAGTAACGCAGTTCTAATGATATTTCTAAACGGGGCCATGCAAGACTTTTTATATTATACACTTCAATTTATTCTATTTCGAAATAAGATTTATTCTTGGTGGGATTTTAATTCCAACTTATTAGTTTGAAGTAAAGAATCCCCTAGTTCCAGGATATGAAAAGCAATAAAAAGGAAATGAAGCGGATTCTACGAGTCTCAGTTATTGGATATTGCAAACTCGACACTCCTCGTTCCTGTTAGTAAAATAATACAAGTCTTAGAAAGACACGGATGACCGTTGCGGAGAAAGTTCTACTTTGAATATTGCATTCCATACGAGATGCCCCTCAGCTTATGAAGTATATTCGTCGTGTTCCAGCACCTTGGTACTTTCGACTCTACCTGCACGTGCAACAGTAAATCGTAAGCACGACGAAATTCAGTCTCCTGCCGGCACGCCAACCATCATGAATTATAAAGTGATAACATCGAAAACATCGCGGGTCACGTTACGTTACATAGACATTTTACCCTGAAACTCGTGCTCGTAGCTTAACGAACCAGCGCTCAACGAAATGAGCGAAGAGCAGACAATTGTGTTGGGCCTTACTTTTTCTCTGCTCTCTTTTGGTACTTTCAGAAACACACTATTGTTTCTGAGGGAGAAACCAATAATTGCTGATGTAAACTGGCGGATATATTATATATAGTTATTGTTCTAAATAAGTCGTAAATAATCATACATATAAGGTATTTACAGAAATATGTAACTTATATAATTAAACGGTAACGATATAAACTATTCCTGTGAATTATTAAAGAATAATCCTCACTAATTACTCGAAGAGAACGATTTATTATAATATAAATGTGAAGTGTTCTTTATGTTCACATACTCCCTAGCTGCAAAGTTTCACTAAAATCTTTCATTCTGATCTCCGGTAATTTAGTGTTTTCATAATAATATCTGGATTAGGGATACAAATTTAGCATATCTCAAAGATATAACACAAGTCACATAGAATAATTGAAGTAACTTATTATTTAATTAATTTGAATTATTTATGTTGGGGGGACAACATTGCATACTAAATTTAAAAAAAAAAAGGATTATTGACGCATTCCTTTCCATGTTTATCATAATACAAAATTAATGGTCCTCATTATGCAATTATATTATATGCCCCTTTACTTTACGATGGTAGACTTCATACAGGTAACCTACTGATTTCTTTTACAAGCTAGATTTCCGGTTTCGCGGGGATATATGTCGCCAGCCTTGATCATTGCTCATGCCTAAACATTACACATATTTCAATCTGCCTCCTATAGTCGAACAGATGAAATCTCTCGTAGGTATATTGCAAGAGCGATTATAAAGTAATCATTCAGAAATAAATTTCCATTTGGATAGCCTCATTAAATGAAAAATACTCGTCTGAATCAAGGTGCAATGGAACAAACTGCAACGGAAACGAATCGAATGTTCCGTGCTGCATCCGTTAAAAGATTTATGTGCCGTTTTTCAGATGCTGGGGGAAATTTCTGATTTGCGATAGGGCACGTTTTCATTATCCTTTGGATCAATGCTTTATCATGATTGTTCGATTAATGAACTGATACGACATTTATGTGCATCCCTTCCAAGTAAATAAAATAGTAAACAAAATAAATACAACACTGGTATTCTCATTATAAATTTTTATTTGTTTCGGTACTGGAAACAACGAGCACGCTTTTTCAATGTTACCTACTTCGTTAAACATATTTTTACCGTGGATTGTATAAATACAGAAAATTAATGAAAAGGAAGATCATACGCACAATATCTCCACTACAATTGCAAATAAATAAATTAAATAATAAATATTTGTATAGTTAATTGAAAAATTAAAGTTATATTGCTTTATATTAACACTAGTGCTGTGTAAAATAGGGTAGTACATGCATTCGTTTCGCTACTTATGCATTTGTTTCTATACTTTGTTATTTTCATTGCTCCACCATTGAAATAATAAAAATAAGGCGTGGGTCACCCAACTACACTGATACGAAAATTATTCAAACGTCCATACAAGAAATAGCGGCACTTAATGTACCTAATATCGACAGGTTTTTTTTCATCATTACCGTACCCGCAATAGTTAACGACACTTATAACGGATAGAGTAATATTTCATTCAATTTTGTAAGTACAGCCTCAAACTTTTCGAATATAAAGGGAGACGATATAAATTCGTTCCACGACATGCAATTTATTGCGCGTTACCAGCGACATAAGTGCAATGAAATACGTAAATCTATCTTCCCAAGAATTGTGTCAGCTTACTCTAGCTTAATCGTCAGATATCATCTGAATTTAATAAACGTTGATACTGTTTTAATTAAGAAAGGACTGTGGTTTATATAGTTGATGAAACAGTGTCAAGAAGTTGTATTAGTTTTAGACAGGCAAAGAAAAGGCCTAAATACAGTGGACAGCAGCACAGTTATGAACAATTGTTTCTTTACTAAAGGTTCCCTAAAATAAAACACCTACGATTCTGTCCATGCTTTAAACAAAACGCCTAAATTTCGTTGGCGAACATGGAAATTAGCAGTCTGAAAATGTACGATATATACATATTGCTGTAACTTATATAAGAATGAGAATTAATATAATATGTATATATGTAAATATGAGTACAAAATTTAATTCTGTTAGAATAAAGTAGAAGTAACGCTGACGTAGATATTACTTTCATTGCTGTAAATCATTTTTAGTTAAGAAATTAATTTTTTTGAAACGTCGATATAAGGGTACTCTAAATGAGATTAAGTACTGTGTGCACTGAAACGAGGTAATCATGCAACTGTACCTCCTCGTTCCATTTGCCTTTCACCTATAATCTGTCTTACGAGTTGTTTGACATTGAACACATAACATGGAATTGTTCTTAAAAGCATCGAGAATATTTCTCCAACCGTACTGGCAGTCTTTTTATTACGAAATACACATAAACATAACAAAGTGGAACTTCGAATAAAATTGATTGATTTGTTTCGTCGTCCTATTGAACTACACTACAGTCTTTTCTGAACTAATTCTTAAAATAAATATGTTCATGTATTCTACATGGTTCACCTGTAGCAAAGATTCCCTTTGAAGATGATTATAATTATAATTTTGTTTTGAAGAACTGCAAGCTTAGATTTTCTTAGCAGAATATACCTACTGATAATTGGGCACAGGCCAAGAGAATACTAAAATGAATAATCTAAATCTTGTTAAATTTCATTCGAAGAACAAGGAACTCAAAATTAAAGATCACACATATTAAAAAATACTCACGGTAATTTTAAATCAACTGATTCAAATAACGCATCGCTAGAGAGAACACAATTAAGAACAATATGTACGGAGTAGGAACTGAAAATGTAGCACAAAACTTGAAATAAAAAAATAATACTACCCATCCGTACCCACAGTTTCATAAACCATACACTCTCCCACACTGGAAAACCTACATCATGTCAAACAAACACATACGCGCATCTCACAAAACATTCTTCCGGCTGATTCAGATTTTATTTAACCGAGTAGCCAGGCAGGCTGGCTGATGCGTGTCTGCATAATCTAGTGAATACCTGAACCCAGACGGCGTTTAATCGCGCATACGCGGATGGTGCATCGAACTCGAAAGCTTACCTATATTAAGCGGCCCTTGACATCGTCAAATTATAAATGAACACGTAGCATTCGGCTGCATTTAGAAGCGGGTCCGTTGATGCTTTCGAAGACAAAGCTCGAGACATTTACCAGCGACGTTCGTCCAGTTACCACGAAGACCAGAGTGTTTAGGGTCCTCCCGGTTGTTAAATATAACCACAGTCGTACGCAGTCGCTACCAAACTCGAAATAGTATGGTACACTCCATAATACAGCTACAGAAATATATTGCTAGGTTTATTACTCTTGTTACCGCTTCCGTCATTAACACGGGCCTTGAAAGCGCTCCATTCCCCCTTGCTCTCGATCATCTTAAGGATTAAACGAAAGGCATAGGACGAGCATGAATAGTTTATGTTCTTTACCTTTTTGTGTCTGTAAAGAAGTCGACGATATTGTTAAGGGGTTCTATATAGATCGTTTGGGTATCGTGATATTTTATATTGCACGATACATATTGGCAATGTGTGCTGAAGTCCTTTTTTTGGAATAATTCTTTTGTAGATTATTGGAAATATTTTGATATTCCATTTTAGCGTTGTGGAAACTTAAAAGTAATTATTACATTAGATATGTCAGATAGTTAAGGAAAATATTTGATATGTATTGGGCCTGTTTTAAAATCTAGGAAACTTTTCTATCTACGCTTATTTTTACAGATTTAAACAAGCCATTATATTTGCATCTTTTTTGGTAAGAAATCAAGGATTTCATTAATTTCCCCACTTAATTCATTTACAAAAAATGTTTGGTATTCAGTTATGATTCAAATTATTGAAGAAAACCGGAGGAATGTTTAAATTTTCAGGTAATGTATATACATTAGGATTATGTATGAGATCCATAAATTTTTAGTGTAAATGGATAGGTGAAAATCATTGCAATAATTAATTGAATTAAATCAGTGTAAAAATTCAGTTATTTTCAACCCGTTTGGAATATTGAAATAAAATTTGTTCGAGCATGAATTTGTTCTCCAAGCTGCTCAATTAATCCAGCTGCTAAAAGTGTTACATGAATAATTAAATACTTTGCTCGTTTATCTAAACCAGTTTCTCCCGTTTTGTGTTTTCAGAAGTCGGACATATTTATTCGGAACAACTCTGTTTATGGGTAAAATAGCATCTTTAAAAGTTTCTCTATACCCGCTTTCTCTTCGGTTAAAGAATTCTTGGTGGGTACATTTCTGTATTTACTACTCGACAAACATAAAATGAAACTCAGCAAACACCACAATCGTGTTTACGAATTATGTATGGAACGTCAAATCTGGAAAATTAAAATCAACGAGCTGTCGATTTATCTATTTACAGTAATACTTCTTTGCAAAAATAGTCTTCAAAATAAAGATGCTCAGAGGAGATGCATTCACTGATAAAATGAAGAAAACTGTAGGAGAAAGTGAAGAGCACATTGGTGCAACTACATATTACACTAACTTCCACTTTTCATCCAAAGAATGTCAGGGAAACGTGAAGTAAGGGTTAAGGGATAATTCCAATGTAATCCTGTCCTAACATACTTTCCACTTTAACTAGTTTCAATAGCAGAGAACGTAGAAGATCTAAAAGGACTCTTATTAATGATCTGAACTATGGTTAGCTACTATTGTGTTTAGACCCTAAATACAAAGACCCTAGTCTAATCCTAAAGACCCTAGATACTTCGGATACAGTACAACGGAGATGCAAAGGTTTAAATCCTTCCTCTTATTGTGATAAAAATTGTATCCGTATTTTTTGTAACTTTATAGAATTCAGAATTCGACATTCAATGCGTATTTCTCTTACATATTATAATATAATATTTATTCTGTGTTTCGTAAAATATCATAATTTGTATTTGCCTAAACGACCTTGAATATTAAATATTATGTTCATCTCGAAATGAGTTCCAATCAATGAGAAAGTTGAGTTCTTCAAATATAAATGAAAAATAAAATGAACTAATCGTCCCGTCATCCCGTTATACGAAACCGCGAATAAAAAATTTCTGTCTGCCTCGGATCAGTCCTTTTCATAAATCTGTCGATGAAAATGTGACCTTTAAAAATATCTACCAGCAGAAGACAGATAATTACTTGACAGCCAAAGACTGGCCGGTATCAAAGATCCAAAGCGGTCAGAGTGAAATAAAATTCTTCTCATCCTTTGAAAGAATATTATTTCGCCAAAATTTCATTCTTTTAAGTATCTGAAAATATCATGTAGCACATAAGTTATATTAAAAAATCACAGTTATGCAAACATACAATTTCCCCTGGGTAACCAAACCGTTACAATCTCCATTTATATTCCAATTCCTTAATCAACAAACTGCTGATAATTAATATTTCATCGCAAAAATCTTCTAAAAAATTAAGAAGCTCAATGATGCCATTAAGAAAAATCCAGGAGACAGTAAAGATAGAGAAAGAACTTTTACTTCTCGCCCAATGAATCCCATAAAAACTTGAAAAAAAGGGTTAACAAAAATATCGAGCATTTTCAATCGCCCCAGTTCGATGGCCACGGGCCGCACAGCTTATTTCACTGGCCGAATATGAGTGGAGCAACGTTTCCGCTACACCTTGCCACATTACGGAGCCGTTTGCAACAAGTCCATGGGGTGTTACATAAATGCCTATAATCTACAGACGGATCTCTCTTCTCTGTCTCGAGGCATCCCCGGCGTAGTCGACGCTTCGACCTCGCGGTTAATGAATTTCGTTACCAGCGTGCTGCTAATGAATTGCTAATGAGCGCGCCGGTTCGCTGCATTTCTCGATCTCGCGATCGCGTGATCACCGGGTAACAAAAGATCTCTGGGGAAGGACGCGGCACGTGACGGTGTATGTATATGATTTCTGGAATCTGGCTTCGTCGTCTAACAGTATCCGGCTGTGTTACCAGGTCAGCTATTAAATTCGTTCGATTGTTTCCGAGCAGCGGTGCTGTTCTATTTAAAATCCTCTCACGAGTCGGCGGACGAACGGGACGACGGGCCACGATTCGCTAACGATTCGCGTAATTTGCAATTCCTTCCTCGTCGTTCTTGCCCCGGCGTCGGGCGTTCACGGTGTTTTCTTGTTACGACGTTGGTGGCCGACCGTTCGCCGACTCTTCGGATAGAAAGATCGCGCCGGAGTCTAGGGAGTCTAGAGACGCGACGAAGGAATCACGTTGCGCCTTTATTTGCTATGGCATTGCTCGGAATGTACTGTAGCTGGGTCGGCAGGCTGGCACTGGAGGCATTGGGGCAATTTATGATCGCTGGAATGTTATTAGAAGAAGATGCCGGTGCAAATCGTCGCCCCTCGAATTCGAGGCATTTAATGAAATGGCCCTGTTACGGCCGTGAGGATATCTCCTGCCCACATGTGCCATTACTTTTCATTTCCACGCCGGCTATTTTCTCGGTTGTTATCATTTCACCGGGCTCGTTAAGCCTGTGACTTTTAATTGGAGTCGCCGGCATTGTGGCTTGGATAACTTGTTAAATGGAAGTTCGTGAAGAAGGATTGAATGGTTTATGGGGGGTCGCTTTGTAATTTCGTTATGGAAGAATTGTTATTTGGTATGTATGTTCCTGTCGTGTGTATATGGCTAAATGGGGGTAGGAGGTTCTTTTTAAATAGTTCTGATGCAGGACGGGAAAGGGGAGGAGTTTAATGGGGTGGATTCCTGAGTTTGGAATCCTGCCAAGGGTTTACCTTATCTTCCTGATGGAGTATACGTTTCTATTACAGGAATGTTATTATACATTCGAGAGTGACTTCTGTGCGATGCTACTTAATAAATATTCTTTATGGAATGCCAATTCGAAGATTACTAATTGCTTGAAGGTAGCGTTCTTGGTGAAAAATTTGACCGAATAAAAATTACTAAATAAATCAATCAATTGTAACAAGCCACAATATAAAGCGATACATAGTTGTGAACTATTAAAAGCTTTTTAGTACCAGTCAATCTATAGTTTTGGCTTTTTCGAAAATAAAATTTCAGAACGTATGAGTACTAATAATCTTTACCTAGCTAAAATAAATCTCACGAACTACGAACCGTGTGATTTGCAACAAACTGATAAATCCTCGACGAAGTCAACTTTATAAGTCAACTTAATAGTTCAGCCGGAGCAAATGAGTAAAATTACTCTTACTGTAAAAACCATCGGGATGAAAGAGTGCTTCGACCATCCAAGCACTCGTGAACCAGTAGGATTTGTTACCTTGAATCGACGCCAAGAAACACTCGATGAAAAACTTTGGGGGATACGTACCTGAAACAAGAAAATGAAAACACACAATTACGAACGTTGTCAGAGGAGAGCGTACGATAATCGATCTTTCCACGTACACGCATATGCCTCGATAAAAATCGTCTGGCCGAGAAGTCGAAACTATTTGGATCAACTCCAGTGTCAGCGAACTCTCTCGCCGCGTCACCTCGCGCTTTTGTAACCCGTGTACCTTTTTTTCATCCTTTCGTCTGAAAATTGGCCGTAGCATTTTAGCGATTGGCCAGTTGCCAGCGTTACTTTCGCACCGAATTCCTGGCGGTAGGGTTCTTTCCGTTATTCAACGTGCAGCGATTCTACTTAGGCTCTGTTCAGGCTCGTTTCGGAGGAGCGGTGCTTTGGAAACAACGCAACCTTATGTGGGGACGACGTCCAATGTTAAATTTACCTGTTCGTTTGGGACTGGACTCAGGTGTTTCACAACAAATCTAGAATTATATTTGGGAATCGTTTTAGCCATTTCTTCATCTGAACTGGGCCTAAGCGTTTCAATACAGTCCTGAGTTCCATTTGAAGTCAAGAATTTTTCCCGCATAGATCCGTTTGAACCATGCTCGAAGTTTTCCATATAATTCTACATTCCAAATTCTGTTCATCTGAACTGGGCTTGAACGTTAATATAGTTCACCTGAGATTATGTAATACGTTCTATTTAAACGCGAGAGCATTTCTCGCTAAGAAAAATCAGTTCACCTGAAACGAACATTAACGCTCGCGGTTTTGCCACTTGCGAAACGATCTCATATTCTCTATAAAGGTAGAAAAGCCACCGCGGCGATGCACTGCGTGCTCCAGCATGTCGCCCACATCGAACCGCACTGCGTCGCTTATTAAAGGCATAGTAAAGAGAATTATCTCGGAAAGCTGGGGAGGCTGGACGCGGCTCATAAATATTGCCCTTAGCGCGAATCACGGCCTGAGGCGGTTGCACCCTTGCAGCTCGTGACCGAGCTCAGTAATTGAATGTTTTATGCACGAACTTGTTCAAATACCAGGAGACGCTCGTGTATTTCTTGGTGTTTGAATGCTTTCCTGCCTGCAATATGATTTTGGGACGCTGGATTGGAAAATTGGAAAAACTGGATATGCCGGATATGTTTGACTAACGTTATTCCGCATGTGAATACTTATTGAGGGGTTCGAAAAATTTAAAATATTGATTAAGTAATTTGGTAAAAATCACACATATTTTTCGATATATAATACATTGGGTTTTTTTATAACGCGTGAGTAGGCGGACAAAAACTGCAGAGTAAACGAGTAACTGTTAATTAACCAATACAGTGCTTGTTGCAATTAAATATTCATTGTTGTAGGTTCTGTATAACATTTATCATATTTTCCAAGTCTCTGAAAGGAAAGAAAAGAACAGGACTTCGTTTATATGCCATTTTTCTTCTACAGATATTTGAAAAATTGAAAGTGTTGAAAATATTATATTGTATACAGTTTGTTCATTAAATTTTGTTATTTCCACTAGAGGGCATAACCTATTCTTTTTCACAAATATTCCAATGATATTGTAGTGTCGCCAAGTAAAAATACATAACCAATTAAATTTTCCTTCGCCATTTAATCCGTTCACTTACCTAACGACTAACATACATTCCAACAATTATTTTATACTTCAATTATGTTCCGAAAGTAAATTCATATCTCTAATAATTTCTTCTATCTGCCTTGTACTATAAAAAGCAATTGAGTGTTTTATTTCCCACCAACCACGTTATACTGCCACTGTTGCAAACTTATATCATTGTTCCTGGGCAATACGCCCAAAACTTCTTCCGATTGCAGTTAAAGAAGGAAAACATAAAGAAAAGAGTTCCCAACGCGACGAGACTCGAACGTTGCGGAAGATCGTTAAAGTGTCTCGTTTTCCTCGAACTTGGAGGATCCGTACATTTACGGGCAGTAAATTGGCTCCAGTATTCCTGCGGTTGATCGTGCCTTATTTTTATCTCATCGATCGCGCATTCTTCAGCGTTCTCAGTCACGCTGAATGTCCTATTTTGTGTAAAATATAAAAATCACAGTCTGATGTTTAATTGCGTGCTAGTAACGAATTACAGATTCGCTACGCGAATTTTATTACATAGTACCCGATTTATTTATTCCTATTTATTTCTGTCTATTTATATCTGCCTCATTTAATATTAAAATTAGGAGTATAATTATTATACTATTACTTTTCAAAGTGCAACATAGTTGTTTCACTCAGAATCTGGATACAGCAATTATCAACAATCATTTTCGAAACCGTTTCAAGCCTTTCTTCAAATCCGCATCTATGTCCATTATTAAATAATTCTCCCTTCACTCGCGCATCGAAACTAAAAAAAATACGCAGTGCACGAGTATCTGCCAACCGGAACAAATTCGTTTCGGTATTAAAAACGTTTCCGTTTCACAGTCGAAACCCCGGCATCGGGTCGTACTTTTGCAAATTACAAAAACGATATTAAATTCCTCGCGGCAGCGTTGCCGTAACGAAAAGAAACAAAATGGATGGCCGAATTGGGTTCGAAGAATGTCCCTCGAAGGGGGTATAAAGAAATTTAGAAAGTTCTCGCAAAGGAAAGAAGAGAAAGCAAGAGAAGCAAAGAGAAGAGACGACACGGACCCAGCGGTGCACGCCTTCGTGTTGGCGAACCGCCAGAAGTGTATTTTCGGTGTCAAGGGTGGATCCGACCGAGGAGAATGAGACGGACCAAATAATTTTTCTTTCCGCGTCGACAGCTGCGCGTGCAATTTGCATGAAAAGGAGCATTCGGCCTGCTACTTATTTTCGAAGCCCACTGGGCGGAATATTTCGAAGTACATAAATGGTCCGGCATTTCGAAAATGGGCAGCCATGGTGGAAATACACTGATGCGTTCATCAATTCATAGATTCTTGCGTGCCAGTAGATTTGTTGATTTATTTTGCTTCTGTTTAGAGATTGATTCGCCGTGCGAGCAGTAAATGCATAATACATATGTAGATCTTTTGTTATACGGAAGCAAGTTTTCGAAGGCAATCGCGGATACAATGGAAATTAAATTAACTTTCTGACTGTTTTATACCTATGGACGAAATACGTTGAATTCTTTTCTTTCGGCTGAAGAGATTATGATCGTTATGAAATAGTTTGTTTAATTCATAAGTGTGCCAAATTCAAATATCGTTAACTAATCTATCGATCCATTTGATGAAAAAGACGCTTAATTTAGTATACCATGAAATCGATAATAACTTTGTACCACCATGTTCTCAGAAATAATGCATAGATCTACAATAGGAAATACCATATCTTCATTCAGTGGCCCACATAATTCATACTTGAAAAAACGATCCGCAAAGTTATTAGAAGGGTAACAAAAAATAAACCAATAAAAGAGCATTCAATTATTTTGACACAAATAATAGACCAAACGTCTTGTTAGCTTACAAAATGGCTTACTTGCGACTAAGTTTCCCATGGTCTGGTGTAAATTAACGAAAATGCTGGTCAAACCAGCAGAATAACAGTTCCATCGTCAAATTCGGCTATTGACCATAACGCCACTATTTCAATAGACGATTCTATTCATACTAGGAATCATGCGGCGGGACCATAAATTGCTCGCTGCGGTTCGGTCGTTTCACACGCGCCCAAGTGCGACTTCCACCACGAGATTATAGTGATTTGAACGCGTATGGATCCGTGTCATCTTATGAGCAGCAACAGCTTCCGTAGTAATATATAATCTATGGTTTACATTTATTTGCTTGTAAATAATTAGGGACACGTGGCGGCCTTATTGAGGCGACATTTATGATGGCTGATTTCTGATACCGTAGGCCGTAGATTGTACCTTTATTCAGAACAAGCATTATTGGCGTTAACTGGTGCGCTTTCTGTTATCTGCCTATAGATAATCTGTTACATCTGTAACGAGATTGATGATAATTCCGAGCTACGAAGTGCAAGCAGAGTAAAATGTAAATAACTTCTAGGCAAAACTAAATTAGTGTAACTGCTTCGAATGCAAAGCAGGTTATAGAGCAGATTTAATAAATTATATTGTTGACAATTGCAACAGTTTACGATCTTCCATCGCGTTACTAGTGATAACGAATGGTAACCGCATTTCACTTTGAAATACTTTATTCCATATTTCCTTTCAATAAATATACCGAACATTGCAATCAAACTGCAATTCCGCCTCGCAGCGTGAAAGCCTTTAAAAATGTATCCGAGGCGGATTAAAAGATGTAATATACGCAATCCCACTTGTTCCATTCGTCACGTTTATCAAATTACGGCCACGAACAAAATGCCCAAACACTTCCACAGTTCGTTCCCACGCTGTTTCCGATACTCTTTGCAAACGAAACAGTTTCAGAATCAATTACCATGCATTTTCGTTTTTAAAACGTGCGAGTTAAATCATATAATAAACTATAATAAACTCAGGGACGTGTATGGTTAACATTCGTAGGAAACTATGTCACCAGCTCAAAAGAACTCGAAAACTGGGGACTAATCCTGAGATCCCGTGAAGAAGACACAGCATTATCGAAGAGCAAGTCGACATAGAACCGATACCTAAATTAGACTTCGGATTTCTAAAGTGCATCCGAGCAATTTAGTTCAATGGATGCGAACGATGGCCGATTAATACAACTGTGACACACGGTTTTACCGGCTGTATCGAGATCCTCTTGCCATCGTTTCAAAGCGGACTGGTTCGCCCACTTCTTTGAACCCTGAAAAGGTTCCCGCGGCAGGAATTCTCACAGCTCGAGGCCCCGCTTTCGAGCAAATCGCTCCTTGAAATCGATAAGCTACCGGTAACCGCTCTCTCGTTCGAAAAATCTTTACGGCTTTTAAATTGCCCGATAATCAGAATCAGGCTAGAGGATCGGCGACACGGAAAAACGGTAAGTACTCCTAATCGTTTGTCGTGGTAAACGTAATGCTTGTACTTTCTGCATACGTATACAGCTGTCTATTTCATCGCAAGATTGCTCGTCTTAAGGTGGTAATTATTGAAACTCTGTTGAATGTTAACACTCGATCGTTACACTGGGTCACTTCGACTCGCGATCAGTTCAACGTTAAATCAGCTGTTGTTTAAAAACTAATAGTTATATCGAGCCAAAAGAAATGTAGGCATCAAGTTTGAACGCTGTGGAATACGTATTGAGTACTGGAGAGTATGAAACGAAGTGACTTCTTGTTGCAAAGTATTAATAAAAATTATTGCGGCTAGAAAATCCGGGCTACCCGGGAATTTGTAACACGTCTTTCTCGATAATTTAAAGACGTGTTAAGATGCGGTACTTTAAAAAATAAATATGTTTCTGTTGCATGTTTGAAAAAAAGGGCGATTTTTGAATATTGAAAATTATATAAATAAATTATATAAATTGGGCAGCTAATTTTAATTATAAATTAATTTTTACATAATCTAGCAATTTTTGTGAAGAAAATCTGAAAACTTCGTTTGAAATTGTAGCGGTACTATTGTCTGGATCCTTGCCAAACTTAATCTCATTTACATGAGAAGAAAAATATCGCAAATAGAATGTAATATGTTAAAAGAAATTAGTACTAGGTTTTGAATACATTCAATTTGTAAATCGATAAACCTAAACGAAATTAAAGTTAAATCAATATACGTACATAGTCTTAAGTTATATAGATATCAGTACGTACTCTACGTGCAGTTGAAAATACTATAAACCATAAAAAGTATTTCTATAGTTGCTCCTGTTATTAATTACTTACTAAACACTTGCTTGCAATTAGGCCTTTTTAGTACCACCCTCGTCAGTATTATCATCGATTGTAGCATACATCATAACAGTTATTAATCCTTCTAACCACACTGACGCGAATGAAATCCTTGCATTGAATGCCTCGCTGTTTCACATTAACGATTCCGGAGAAAGAAATGCTTGTGGCCCCTCATTACAACTAACGAAGCAAGAGCTCGATATTTCCGCCAGCATTTTATCACGAGGCTTCTACCGTAACAGAGGTTTTACAAGTTTAACCATTATCTGCTTTATTATCGTACTGCACACACTTTACGCAATTAACAAAGTGAATAATTACAAATGAAGAAGACTTCCATCGTACCGTATATTTCCCCCAAACCGTTTCAACCACGTTTATTTCCGCGAAGAAAGATTACGATCATGATAATTTTGCGGTAGGAAAAATGCAGTCGCGAAAGCACGATATTTGCGGAACCTCGTAAATGTTTCATCGACACAGTTAATGGCTCCGTAACGCGTTTCACCACTATGTCTACGTTTCTACGTGCTTTTCCGTTACGCGTTTTACGGGGAAGACAGGGAAGACAGGGAAGGCTCCATAGCAACGGTGGGCAAAAACAGTGGGTTTCAAGCCGTTTAGTATTGGAGTTTATAGTCGGCGACAGACCTGTTCGTTGTAACATTGTTTTATTGTGCAGCGAATGCTGTTTTAAGTTCGTAGTGAACAGCAGATGGAGAGAGAGAGTAGTTAATGACCGGCTGGACTCAATAGAAAATCGAACATTATAAACGTCCGTAATCCTTTACTATTGTAACATAGGTGATGTCTGAAAAAAATATTTTAACCTAAAGTTCCTCTGGTTTACGTGTATAACTCATTTTGTAGACTAAATGGTCAATTTTAATTGTTAAATTAGATAATTGTGCATTTAAAATTGGAGCACACTTCGGAGCATTTTTTATATTAATATTGTATATGTTGTACGATGCCGTGAAAAATTGTGCAACGCAGTATCAGGCTTTATAACATTGCACAATAATATTAGTAAGAGTGGAATATTTTTTGTGTGCGCTGAAATGCGCAAAGCTATTTGTACTAACCACTAACAAGATATTTCAATTCCAAGGTGTTAACAATTTACCTCGGTGTCAGGGTGTAAGAAAATAGGAATGCAGTGCAAAGTATCTCGTGCTGTAATACATACATACACACACACGCGCGCGATTAAATGGGAGCTTGGAAATGGCGTGACTTGTACAGGAAAGAATCGAAAGTTCATTAACTGAGCTAACAGGGCTGACCTGGATGCCGTGGTAAATTGTGCAAACGAACGAATTCTTGCTGCAATGTTTGTCTAGATTTCATTGACAAACACCTAGCCTCGTTGAAAACGTTATTTTGCAGACTTCATGAAGTACAGAGTTTGTTTCTGACTGCCTTGATGCTTTAACAAAGCCAAATCAGGAGAATAGACTACTATACGAGCATATACGAGAGGCTTTGAAACAAGTTGTGCGCACTAAAAGTTGTTTATAAATGTAACATGTTGAAACTCTGTGTTCACCAGAGAATTAATTACATATAATTAAATCAAATCATTTTCTATAACTTATTGCTTAATGATATAATTTCATGTACAATCGACTAGCGTATCCCATTAATAATATTGATAATAATAATTTGTCTCCGTTACCACAACATGTTTTTGTGGCGAACAGCATTTGTTAACATCGTTACGTCTTAAAATATTTAAATAATAATTAAGTAATAAATAAAATAGTTAAATAAAACAAATAATTCATTCGTTTCGTTAACAACTTTTCGTATCCACAATATCATTCTGTATATCATAAATATTTCGCATGGCTTTAAAACTCATTTGGGTGCAACGGTCCAACAAATGCCCTTACAAAAATACTTGAACACTAATTTAATTAATTAAAAAATTAACTAGAAAGCGGCGACTTGGCAGCAACACTCCAAGAGCAATTAGCAATCGTGTCCAGATTTGCTTCCCCTGCAAGAACTGGTCAGTGAACCCGGGTTCATCGGTCATCCTCGGTCGCGCACTTGTCTCGCGTGGCGATTCCCTTATTCGGAGTATCTTTGTACCTTTTGCTGTTGCCTGCCACCAGCTGCTCCCGCGAGAAAGCAAGGTGGTCTGCTCCGCGAGAAGCTGACCGAGCCAGAGGAGAAGAAAGCGGCGCGCGACACAAGAGAAGAAGAAAGTGAGAGGGAAGAGATGCTTGGAAAGAGGGAAACGATAAAAGAGAGAAAAAGGAATGAACGAAGAGGGAACAGAGAAAGAGGGCGGGAGAAAAAGTGGAAACGAGAACGTTCATGATCACGTCTAGTTTTTTTTGGTCGAAGGTAAATTGAAAAGGCGGAAAAAGATTGGACGCTTTTGACACCGATAATCGTAATTGATGTGCTGTACTAGTTATGAAATTCTATTATCTTTTTTCAAATGGGCGATAGCGATAAGGAAATTTGTGTTCAGGTATCATATTATCCTCGAGTATTCCTCGAAATGACCGTACGATAAACTGGCTGTTAAAAATATAAAGATATGAAACTTAAACAGCAAACTCAATAACTGACAAACACATGTACTGTAATTCTTTCCAAAAGATGCCTACGAAAAGAGAACAAAGACTCCCACTTTTATAAGCAAACTTCACAACGTTCTTCTTCTCTTCCTATTTTATAATTTGCATCCAAATGCAAAATTAAATATTCCTGTATCCATCACCATCTGAATAAAATGCTAATTCTAATTAACCGCTTGAATTAACGAGCACATAATGAAAGAATAACGTAACCAAAATAGAAACCGCGTACTCAAAGCACACCCCCGCACGCGAGCGAGTATATGGAAATTAAAACGCTTAAATCGAACCTCCGTAGGGGAAATGAAATGAAAAATCGTACGGATGGAAGGAGGAGGCTGCATGCGAAGCGCTCTCACGTATCGGCCGATTGCGACGCCGTTTCAGAGAATTTATTGCGACTCGCGAGTTTGCGGCACAGAGAAGCTACATTCGGCCTCTTGTAGCGCAAATTCCGCCGATGCGTCATAATTTAAGAGGAATTTTCGAGACGGTATTCCAGTGCGGAAAACCATGCAGCAAAAGAGATCGAGCCGCGATAGCCACGATCCTAGCGACAATCCGATAAATTGCAATTGTAATCGATGTTTGCTTTGTCGGCTTCGCTCGGGATCAATGAGAACTTGAGTAATTTCGTGTCGAACAAAAGGGAGATACGATCGTTTATCGTGGATTACGTACGGTTCATTGGGCTGGTAATAATGTGCCGCGGATATTCAACAAATTGTACGTTTTACCGTTCCCAAGATTTGGACAGGATTTTTTTTTTAAGTATTATAGCAGCGTGAAACAACATTTATCACGTCAATTAAATATTATTCAGGCGAATTTTAAGCATCACCTTATTGTTAATCATTATTAATCAGGCAGGTCGTGCAACGTGCAAACTATACTTTCGAACGAGAAACAGCGCATTAAAGATGCGAAGCATCGATAAAAAATTATTATACGTATAAAAAAAGGAGTACCGAAACTCCCTTAAATTTTAATACCGGCAGAAGTCTACCGAACAGCAGTATAATACGTAGCACGATAAGAAAAGTTACGACGGCCCTGACGCAGTTTCACGGCACCATAATTCGCGGCGATTAAAATATCTGCAAGTAAAAATATTCCAGCCCATAAAGTGTCGAAAAGAAGAACACGATGTAATTGAACGGACTCCTGCCGCCCGTCCAATCGAGGTCAATGCATAACACTCAATCATCCCAGAAAGGAAAAAAGAACCACAGTTCATTCACCGTTCAATCAACGAAACAACGGTTCGCGTAACTCCATAGCGGTACACGCGAAAAACACGGCGCAAAATGTAATTAACGCGAACGAGGAAAAGGGAGGGGGCCCCGACTAACCCCTGGATCCACTTCAACCCTTCCTCGAGAGGACCGTAACGCGTGCAACGATTTTGCATAGGATGGATCGGAGGCAGCTGACCATTCGGTGGTCTGCAATCAGGGGGTTGGACGCGTCTGTCCCTTGCTGCCCGCCCCTGTCCGGGGATCGGATTAAAAAGAGCGTAGAAAGATAAAACCGGATGGCAGATGCGATGTTTATGGCCGTGCGGCCCGACCACTTCGTTCAGCCGCATTGTTGTCGTTCCGCAAAACGGATCTACAGGGCTTTTCATCCGGTTACTCTCGATCGAATGTTAGCAAAACTCTTGGCCGATGCCAACGTTCTTGCCTGGCTGATGCTGCAACACGCACGGCGCTGTATTGATCCGCATTGCAGCTTTTACGCACTTTGGATCGGTGTTTGCACGATGTTCGGTGCTTTGTTAATGTTCTTATTGGCGATGTTATGGGCGGCATGGAGGGTTCGAGGGATTTTTGAGTTGCACCATTGCACCAGCTTTCTACGATTTCATTGAGACAGTATCCATGATGAACTTCGACGATGTGCATTGCTCTTTTATTTCAATTTGGATATCGTTTAGTTTTTATTCTGGATTGGATTGCAGTTTGGGCTCCTCTTTTTGAGGGAAAATTGTGGAATTGTATACAGTGAGGAAGCTGAGTGCACTCCAGAATACTCTCCGATTTAGATCAGTCATAGCCAAAGGGTTCAACAGCTACAATATATAATAATTCAGCCATAAATCCTGCTTTAATGTTTCAACGGCGTCCAATTAATTAAAAGAGTGCGCTATGACACCGACCGAATCTTATTCTAATATCCTACAGCAATCGGACACGGAGCATGTCTATTACGTATTCGTACATTAATTTATTCGTGTTCCAATCACATTTCTAATCAAACGTCTACGATACTTTCCACATGCCAAGAACAACTCTGGTCACCGTGCGCGAAGAAATTTTCTCAGAAGCCATCAACGCTACAAGTTTTACCCGCGATCGACCGCCCGTAAGGAGGAAAAGGAAATGAGCATCACCGTAACCAAGAAGGAGCTAGAATAGTTGCCCGCGACTTTTCTAAGAATCATATTCAACCTGCAAACCATAATCGTACACGTGATCGAGGCTTAACGATGCAGCCGCTTTCGCAATTACGGTTAATCGATATCTCGTCGTGGCTATAGACGAATTCAGGCACTCGATGGCAATTGCGTAAAGTTCCTACGCGCATCGCAGGGCCAAAGGGTTGTACCTTCGTCGGGAACGACTTCTAGAATGTCACTTGAATCGCGCGTACGCGCCGGTTAAGAATGCCGTGGACGAGGATCCATATACGGGTGGCATTTACGACAGCCGTCTCAGGTTTTTAGACTGTACGCTTTGAGGCTGTATCAAAGAATTGCGAAACATTTTTACGATCAGCCGGCTCACTTCGAATTGTCCGTTTATAGCTGCGTTTGCGCGAATGTGTGCGTTTGGGTACGTAGGTGCTGCCCGACCCTTTGGTTGGCAAACTGCACCAAGAGTTATACGAGGTAGAACTGTTTGTACGTTTGTATCTTGATGTATATAACCGCCGATGTGTCTTTATAACTCTGACTGCTTGCTTTATGGGATTCTTTGTATTTGGCATTCTGTCATTCTTGTATGGGTAAAAATATGTCTGAACGGTATTGGACCTTCTTGCTGAGACATGTTTTAAAATTTTACTATAGCTATTTGATTTGGGAACCTTTAAATAGTTGCATATATTTAGTTTGTACTTTTTAATGTTATCATTATTTGAGTATTTATTGCAATGTTCGTATATAGTTCTCGTACCTTTAGTTACCATCTTAAGTATTTTAGGCAAGCAATTTTATCGAATTTATTTATACAGCACTCAGCATTGACAGCAAAGGTTTTCCCTTTTGTGTACATGCAGTGGAACAATATTGACGACCTTTTGCAATTTATAACTATCAGCTCCGATGTTAGGTCTATTCATGATTGTTTTAATAGAGTAAAGCACTACGAGATTTTTTAAGTGCATTAGTTTACCCAGATGAAAAGCATACAAAGTTATGCAGTTATGCAAAAGTTTAAACAAAGCATAGGCATATTTCATAGGAACGTAACTAACTTGAACACCCATCAGATAATACTAAAAAGGTGATAAACCGGATACAACAAGAACCTTATAAACACACTAGACGTCTTATCATTCTACCAATAATTAACAGCACATTTAAACAAATTATTATTATGTCTATTCTCCATTTGCATTAGGTGTGCACTTTCGAAAATTTCACGGGGTCATCGCGCGGCGAACTCTGCTTCCATGCGCTACTCCATTGCGTTTCTAAACTTTACTCCGTTCAACCACCGTCGCCTAATAGGTTAATTTGTTTCCTACGATGGCCGATAACTGTTGCTTAGCCTAATCACTAACTGCCCCAAGCGATTAAAGCTAATAGGGAAAATCTTGCAGTCAAATTTATAGGGAAACGAAGCGAACGCGGGAGTGCTCTTAAGATAGCATGAATATACTGCTGCCCGTTTCACCTACATGTAGAATTCTATAGGCAGAGCGCAAAGTGGTACATCCATCGTGGATTAAATTCAGTTTTGACTTGGAGTAATAGTACATACATATATGGTTTTACATTTGTGTAGATAATTCGAATTTAGAATTTAGGCATTATAAAAATAGGAACTAATTCAACGTTTTAAACTTTTGGATTTATTTATCCGAATGACCTGAACGCGACTCGATAATGCGACTACATACTTAGCGATAAAATATATCCTAATAAAAGGAACGTAAGGAGAGGCACGTAACAACCTTTATCCAAGTATGTATGTATTTTATTGATTCTTCTATTTTATGTCCGTGGGCTTGGTGCGCACAGATTTGAGGAAAGACTGGTTCTCGCTGTTAACACGTTTCAAAAATAGACAATCGGTGCAGCAATTTCCGGATGTCATCCCGCTGCGTGCGTCTCAAGGGTCATAAAACGCATCCTGGCGAAACCTTTTGACGGAACCTCTCTCCATGCAATCCAGTAAGTTTCAAACGTAAACCACGTTCTGCGGTTAAAGGGGAAGGAGAAAGTGCAGAAGAAACACAGGGACGCGTGAAAGAACAGAAAATCTCACGTGCGGCTCGCACTGAGACAACAAATGCTCTTTCAAACTTAAAATAAAACCCAATAGACACGTCTAACGTGGTGTAGAAAGTTATGTATCCACTACTATCTACACATACTTTCAGTCCGCTTTTGATCTGCTTTTTGTAGAAACATAACTATCTACGAATAAGCAAACGGGGGAGTAATACCAATTAATTATAGCAATATTGTCGACGGTATCCCATAAGTAAGCGTTTAACCGTTTCTAGCGTTTGTGTTTCTGGAAATAAACGTGACTTTTGAAATCAAGGGCGGAATAAAATAATTAATTATCAGCCAAGGAATAATCATTATTGACAAATAATCTGAATTCCTCTTTGATAGAATTGGAATTTCTGTCTGTGTATTATTTCGTGACACATTTTTCTAGGACTTCGAGATTACTGTAACAAACGATTAAATTAAATATACATTGGTGCAATTTTAATGAAAATTGTAATTATTATTTGATATTTTCCTCTTAACTTAAATGTAAAAAAGGAACGAACACTGATTTTCATGTAAATCTTTAAACTAATCCGCGACCAATGCTTGATAATTGGGTTACGTAGCCTATCAAACTACACAAACTTTTCGTTGTTGTAACAGATTCTCAGGGTGAATTATTTTTCACTTCGTACGTTCAAAAATCAGATCTAATAAATTAGAAGGTACTTATGTACTTGAAGAGGATTTGTCTCTGCATCGGAATTACCATCCCTACTGCTTATAGCACTCATTATATTAAACACATTCCAGAGATAAAATGACGGTCACCGATATTTAATCCAAGGATTCGAGTTGCATTTCAAATTACACAAACATCCACTGACGAATCTTATCAAGAATTCACTTGGGTAAGCGAATTAAATTAACACAGCAGAGTCTGACTGGCGCCAAACTTTATGCGTTCACTCGGTGCTTGCAATATAATTTGCATACGAATGAAAATGTATTGCATGGAGCATGTATGTACTTTTAATAGTTTATATTCTATCATTTAACGGTATGAAAAGACAGTTTACTTCTCACATGCTTTGGTAACGACGAAGTTTTTTAAATGAGCAGTCATTAGTCAGCGATAGTATTGTATCCATTGTTTCACACGTTCCTCTTTTCTGTAGGTGCAGTATTTCTAAGGTAAGCAATATTTATGTAAGACATTTCCAAGAGTCACGTAAATTCGATACTGCCACTCCAAGCCGCGTAATTTAATTAATGCGTTATCATTGCAACGAGGTGATCGAATTTTATGTCTATTAATTTCCTTATATATCAATAAAGCTAAAAATAATTTCAAAACGCAGATCCCAGGAAAATATGAAAGTCATCTTATACTGCATCTGCTTGTATTAAAATTGTTTAATCAGTTTATTGTTATAATAATTGCCAACATTAATTGATTCTATTTTTCCATGGACTACAATTAAACTAACAATCGCTAGTTAAATATCTTAAAAGCAAATCTGAACGTAGAGAGTCGACAAACCACCAAACCCGACCGTATGCTAAGTCCCGAAAGCGAACAAAACGCCATTACAGTAACTCGTTCTGGAGATACTAAAAAGAAGTTATCAACCTAAGTGACTTTATAACGACAGTAGGCTGGATTACCTAACTCTGCTGCAGAATTCCATTTTGTTACATGATTCAATGTCGGATCAACTGGCAATTATCAAGGACCCGGTAAAAAAGAATTTCCGGGAAGCTATTTTACGCTTGTAGCAATTCTTCTGGATGCAATTAAAAGCTCGCAGGTTTTGTCACGGTACTTGCTTCAAAGCCATCATCAGGGCTACTGAACTTGATGCATCCCGGTTCACAATACCAATGCTTCGGCTGACGACACGTGACGTGTATCCGGTTTATAAGGTATCCACTCGTAACTCCACGAGACCAGTTCCTTGGATATCTCACGAAAAAAACGTTCGACTGGTTCTCGATGTTCTTTGTGAAACAGTCGGAAACGTCACGAGCAGAGAGGTATTTACAGTATCGACTGCCAGAGTATTTCTTTTCCAGCAGAGTCTTGTTATTTGAATTCTTGTACGCGGTGTCCGGATCCGCGAAGCAATCCAGGAAACACTTCTTGTAGAGCAAAGAAAGATACTGCGCCCGTTTCGTACTCGCACTTCTTCTGGATTGAAAATTGTATTTCCAGATGGAAATACAGAGAATACGACTAAAAATAATACGAATAAAAAAGAGGGTTGCAAAAATGATTGCACGAAAGATTTATAGAGCTGTCGAACTTGATTATTCATGTGTATACAGTGTTCGGAATAATTTGTAATATAGAGATAGTTGTTGAGATACTTTGCTACAATGAAATTAAATGAGATTCATTATGTACGAACAATTACCGTTCAGATTTCATTCCCCAAATCCATTTCAACCACATCCATGTTTGTGAAGCTTATTAATTATTATTTATACAATATTCTGACGATATTTCTGCACATTAAAAATGCAGATGCTAATTATCTGAACTTGGAAGAACAGTATCGAAACAGTACGTTCCACATATTATTAATTCTCAACTCCAATATTCATAATAAATAATTCAATACATAAACAATTCATAAATAACGAACAATCTATAAATTGACAGTCCAATGTGCAGTACTAAAAATAAAAGATATTGAAAGACCAGTGCGTCACTTCCAAATATTGTTTCTCTGATTTCTAAAGTTGAAATTGAAGGAGCGATGCGTCGCGACGCGACCCGTAAGTCCCAATATCATTGATTCAACAGTGAATCAGTGTGGACGAGTCCCGGGTCGATAGATATTCGCTCCCACGATCTCTTTGCTCTCGAGTTCCACGACCCAGTGGTATCGGATCACTAGAACCAGTACTTGTTGGCGTCAAGTTTCATGACTCGCGAATCGTTCTTATCGCATCATGTGACCTGAGTCGTCGGGACTTATTGATGTTAGCTCCTACGACCCGCCGACACTTTGGTCCCCCCCCCCCCTACGACACGGGGGGAACGTTCGTCATGTTTATCTCTTTCAATCACACTCCCTCAAGTCAACGATTTAGCAAATTTTAATACAGATAATAGAGCAGGCCCAAAATGAACGATCCGCAGACACATAGGCAATGAGTAAGTATTAAAAAGAAGATAAGCAAACTTAACTATGTTACATTGTGAGGTGATATATTACTAGGATTTATTTTAATTGCTCTTAAAGCTATGCAAATATTTATTGCAATTACCTATATCAAGAAACAACACTACTGGCACCACTACTATCAACAAGGAGAAAAGTATTTTACAAGGTGTATTCTATCGAGTTCAAAATTATTTAAAACAAATTTCCCAGAATTTCCAATCCTTGGAACAAGCAATGTGACCAGGCCATGAAACATTTTCATCCCATCCTCAAGTTCGTAATGCCAATAAAACATTTATTGAAACATTTAAATATTGAACTGAATATTGAAATTATGAAATAAACAATCACTGTTAATGAAGAGGAAAGAAACTGTGGGAACAGCGAGCCGTTTTCAGTAAGAGTACCTGGCATGTTCGCAATATCTAGCGACGTTCGAATCACATTCTCCAGCCGCTAATAGGGCAAACTGATCCAATTTGGTTCGAGTGGTCTGAGTAGACGTCGCAGCGTACTCGTTTGCCCAGCCGGATGAGTTTAAGGCTCGCTTCGAGACGAATTCCTGGACTTGGAGAGAAATACGTAAGGCAAGGATGCAGGGACTGCAGGATGCAAGAACTGTGGGAGCCCACGAGCGGCTGTACGTGCCTTGTAACCAAGATACCCGGTGCGTTTAACCTCTTGTGGGTCTGCATGTATGGCACGTTACTCATCGATATCACGCTGTCGAGAAGAAATTGATCAGTTCCTACGTGATGTAAAAATCGCGAGTTTCATCGTACTCTACGTGACTTTCTCAACCAGCGTTCATCCTCGAGCGAACGTGTTTCAATCCCGGGAGTGTGACTAAATCATGCAACAGGCAAGAAACCTGCAGGCCAGTTACTCACAACAAAGGGAATAGATAAATCTTGTTCCTCTTCCTGGCGAGAAAAAACTTCTGTCCTTTGAGGTTTCCGTTTGAAGGGAAGGGACGGTTTTCTTTCGTTTTTCAGCATGGATCGTTACTTTTAATGCTTCCTTTCTGAGATAAATTAAAAAATTTTGCTTATTTCTTGCGTTCATTGGGGAAGGCGAACAATACTTTGTGCATTCGGGTGTTAAGGAACAAGTACTGAAATACATTTCCCCTGAGCCTTTTTTTTATTGCAGTTTCAGCTCCGTACTTGAAATATAGAATGTCTTAGAAGCTTTATATTTCATTTTTAAAACGTGCAAATACAAAGTGTCTGGCCTTATTGCCCTAATATTAATAATCTATTAACTTTCAGTTTCAGTGTCGAAAAACATTATATATATATCATGAGTATACGAGTTAGGCGAATCAATTTATTTCCGCCACAAGAGCGACAAAAAGCAACACGAATGATAAATAATTTTACTCCCCTTCAAAAGAACAAGGAAAGTTTGAAAAGGTCCTAACATTCAGCAGAGAAATAGCAGTCCTGTGCAGCACTCGAAGTATTCCTTTAATCCATTATCCAAAAAATCCCATTCACTAGCCCTCGTCTCGTCATTTCGAATTCACCTCGAAAATAGAACAATTCAATATGCTTAGCAATTTAACAATCGGTGCAATAAAAAGACGGACGATTTTCCCTTGACTTGAAAACAAAGGGAAGAACAGAGAGAAAAAAATAATCCAACTGACTTCTTTAACGTCCATTGGACAAAACACGGCATCAATAGTTATCGCATTGTGGGAATGGAATGAAGAACAGGGGCGAGCAGATGCACTCCGATCCCGGAAAGGGAAGCTGTTGTAAAGCTTCCTACGCGCAGAAATATGAGCCCGATCCGTGGTATCGGTAAAAAGCAGTTTCGGTTGCGTTCCCGTTGCTGGGGACTAATTAGTGAATGCCAAAATTGTTGTTCGATGAACCGTTACGTAGCCGCCCACTATTGGCCATGTGCGTTCACTAAGGAACATAATTACATGCATACCAGCCAGGCCGTAAAATATTGCGATTATCCATTCAGACGGAACATTGCCTTTCAAAGATGCAACTGTATCCTTTTTATTTTTGTTATCGAGATCGAATTGGTCGCTTTCAGGCGAACCTTCCCTCTTCACTGTATACAGTGAACTTACGCGGTTGACGTGTTGCAAGCACATTCAAAGACATTCTATGCAACCGTGTGGCACTGGTCATTTTTGCTCTTATTATTATAACGTGTTCAACGATTGTTATGTTTCAAGGTAGGTTCTTTTATGAGTAGCAATCACTGTTCGCTAATTTGATCGGTATACGAAATGAAAGTAGGTTTTAACGTCTAATGGTGATGGGTTTTAATGGGGTGTCTATCATTGTGTGCGCGAAAATATTGCATTATTATTAGATTTTCACATTGTAGAATGTAATTGGGAATGAGTGTTTAGATATAAAGGTATCGTTCCAGGGTGCATACCTCTATGAATGGAATATATTAACACGTTGACTGCGGGGCGGCACAGGCAACGCGGGACATTAAAGGTACAGGTCGATATGCATATAGATCCCACCGATAACGTGTTAAGGAGGGTATGCATTTACCTTTTTTTACATCTATAAATAAATATATCGGTTGTTCTATATGATAAGTGATAAGTAATAAGTTGGTATATCTGTACAAGGGAATTTATTATTTGCCAATTTATTTTTAAGAGAAGAAATAGCAGCGAAAGATAAATAGTAATGCAAAAAACGATAGTCTCATAGTAATTAAAAAAAAATTATTCTGCATAAAAATTACGGAAATAAGATTAAACATTTTGAACTTGCAATAAAAATAAATGAAATCGTTGACTGCTTTATATTGAACATACCCAATTAAGATTATTTCTTAAACATTTAAAACGGAATTACGTTTATTTTACATAGCTATCATATTAAAAATGTAGCAAAGAACTCAATCAAAATGTTGAACTCTGCATACATCAAATTAATTATCTCTCTTAAACTCACCCACATGATCTACTAAATTACCTCCATTACCACACCGGCTTTAATTAAAGTTCACGGAGGGTTCAATAGAAAAATAACTCCCGGGATGGGACCTTCGATCATTAAACTGAAAGCCAAAATTACTGACAGAAACGTAACTAATTGGCGCAACATTTCTTCTGCGTGGACACTAATGATCCACTACCACCCTCGTGGCGATACGTGTGACGCAATGGACGACACAAGATCGTGACCACAGGAGCGTGCTTTCATGTGTCCCGCCATTAACGCGATATCTTCGAAATTAATCTGGGACACGTCCTGGAATAATTTTCCCGTTTACAGACATTTATACAAAGTTTGCGTGATAAGCCTCGTACCTGGCCTCCGCGTAAATGCAAACGGTCCATTAAGTGTTACTGTGCAAAGTGTCACGTCGAACGCAGACGTTTTCTTTTTAGCCATAACAGTTATTACTGCTGCAAACTTGCTGACGGCTTAGCGCGCATTTAGAAATCAGCGATTCGATGCAAAATATAGTTTTGTTGGTAGAAGGTATAATGGCCAGTTGTAAAGAAATAGTTGCGAGGAATATAGTTTAATCTTACGTCATATTGAAAGGATTAATATTCTGGATGAAGTGAGATACATAAAAGGAAAGAAGTCATTCAAATGAATTCAAGTAAATGTAATGAATTTAAATAAGCACTGTGGATTTGCTGATCGTTTTACTACTCGGATAATTCATATATATGTATAATAATTGAAAGAAACGATTTATCTTGTACTCGTGATGTGTGCACGAATCATTTTGTACTTAAGTTGTATTATGGTTGTGCGGCATATACATATTAATGTTTTCGTCTCGCATTGTAACCCAAATTAGTTTCTATTTATTTTGGGATAAATATCCTTGGGCCTTGGCCAGATTGTATTTTGGTACAGACCGACTGGCCTATCGACTGCTGACTATTTCCTATTACTCTATTCATAGTCCAGCTAACATTGTATGTTAGCTTTGATAGTAGGAGCTTTGTCTACTGAATTATGTTGCACGATTGCTGCCATGTAAGAATTAGCAAGGCATGTCAAAAAGTATTGCTTAAAATTCGATTTTAATTATTTTGTTCGTTAATATGTTGTTAACTTATGTATGAATAATTACAATAATACCGAATATTAATCAAAACACTTTGGAATAAAAGGCGATATTATAGGATTTTTGCACCTTCACGCAGATTATAACCAATGATTAATAGTGCAGGAGTTTACTGTAGTAAAGAAATTGAAAACCCGTACTTGGAAGTGATGGCAGTATTGGATCAAATGTAAAAGCCGATTACCAAATATTTTATAAATGCTCAAAATTCGTTGCTAGAAAATATATTAAAATATCATTTCTACTGTATAATATGCATAAACTTCTGCTATTTCTAAATTTCACATGGCAATGAAGTAATGAACCCTTGACATAAAAGGATTATGTCAAGTGTCTCATTTTCCAATAACCGCCAGCCCACATTTCTGTCCCACTCGACGAACAAATACGATCTTGATAATGAAAACAAATTGCTTACAAAATGAGAGCAAGCTTGCGTGAAGGCAAATTAAAAAGGGTCGCCGCCCCTCGGGCCACTGTCTCTAAGCAGATCACCCTTGATCCTCTTAAATTCTCCTAATCTCTACTTTCAACAATCCAGATTTATGAGACTATCGAGCTGAATGTTTGCCAGGAAAATTGGAGATATCGGTCGAAAGTCCCAGCCGAATATGTAATTTCTTCGATCCGTGTGCTGTGCAAGAAACTAAACAGGGGTGTTCTGTGATCCTATTCGCATGTTTAAGCCTTATCTCAAAGTCTCCCCCTATGCCAGATACGTTCAAACCAATAAGATGCATAATATGTACCTATAAATAGAAATAGTTTGGGACATGCGGTCATCTGCATAGTGAATCTTTTTTAACTGCACTTTAAACAACACAGGATATTTTATTCGATTCGCATATACGATTGAAAAGGATCTTTCCCTTTTTAGTTGACAGAACAAAATTTCTTTTTGCCCTTAGACAATACCAATTTTTTTTGCGGTGTGCAATTGCTGGATTTATGTTGGGTACAAGTATAATATAAGTACATATAAAAAAAATATTCTTTTTCGATTAAATGCTTGTACAGGGTGACAATAAACTCAGGGAACATCGATAATTAAGCTATAGCTGAGGGGTAGAAAAACAATATTTTCCTTGGCAAAAATGTCCTACATAGTTTCGTTTTTGAGTTATTAACGAAAAACACTGGCCAATGAGAGCGCCCGGCGGGCATCGGCCGACGCGCGCTCAGGTGCGAACCGATCACTTGCGGTTGGTCGTGATGGGGGCATCGAGGGTACCGCGGAAAGCATGCGGCAAATGTTACATCGTCTTAATTAAGAATCACGTGGAATTATTCATTATTCGTGAATAAGAAATACACTAATAAATCGTGTAATAACTGTGTTCGATACGTTTATTCATTATCCGAAAGGAATGAAGTGTTTTATTAATTATGAAAAAAATACTTTTTTTTATCAGTACGTTTTCAGGTGGATAAATTATGTATTAAGAAAAACGATTCGCATAACTAATGTTAGGAAAAGCTAGTTAAACTTACCCATTCGTTCACGAATTAACCTGGCTAACATTGTGTGAATCCTGACCTAGGCAACGCTCCATAGCTGAACCTGTTACGGCCGACTTTGTAACGTTGCACGATCGCTTCCCTTCACGATAACATCACTTCACGATAACTTCACTTCACTTCACGATAACTTCACTTGACGGTCGCTTTCACTTGACACTGTGAAATTTAGGTATAGTTAAAAACAATTTACTGTTCTTACGTTTAAAAATTGTGGCTCCGACAGGTGCCGATTGTTGGCCCCAAAAGGGGCCGATTGTGATGTCAATTTCGGTTTCTGAGGCTGTTCAGTACGGGTTCGACGTGGCCCCCTTCAACCTGTAATGTCTTTTACTAAATTCCGCATCGACGTACAATATCTTTCTTACAATGCACTCTTACAAACCTGAATACACGTCTCTGCGCGTAGCCGCAACTGATCCTGGACCCCTCGCAGTGTGTCGCGAGTTATCAAAGCGACAGAGGCATGGATACGAGCCACCACCTCCTCTGTGGTATAATATCAACGTGTGGTATAATATTCCAGCGATACGTGTGCAAGAATTTTCGAATTGCGTACGCTCTAGCTGGGCATCTGGGCAACATCAACGCAGAGCCCGATAGTGCACGTACGCGTCGCATACAGATCCTAAGTATCCTACCGCCGATTGATTCGTTGTTTGGATTATCGGGCAGATAACGTCGAGCAACGATTGTACGTCGATGCGGAATTTAGTAAAAGACATTACAGGTTGAAGGGGGCCACGTCGAACCCGTACTGAACAGCCTCAGAAACCGAAATTGACATCACAATCGGCCCCTTTTGGGGCCAACAATCGGCACCTGTCGGAGCCACAATTTTTAAACGTAAGAACAGTAAATTGTTTTTAACTATACCTAAATTTCACAGTGTCAAGTGAAAGCGACCGTCAAGTGAAGTTATCGTGAAGTGATGTTATCGTGAAGGGAAGCGATCGTGCAACGTTACAAAGTCGGCCGTAACAGGTTCAGCTATGGAGCGTTGCCTAGGTCAGGATTCACACAATGTTAGCCAGGTTAATTCGTGAACGAATGGGTAAGTTTAACTAGCTTTTCCTAACATTAGTTATGCGAATCGTTTTTCTTAATACATAATTTATCCACCTGAAAACGTACTGATAAAAAAAAGTATTTTTTTCATAATTAATAAAACACTTCATTCCTTTCGGATAATGAATAAACGTATCGAACACAGTTATTACACGATTTATTAGTGTATTTCTTATTCACGAATAATGAATAATTCCACGTGATTCTTAATTAAGACGATGTAACATTTGCCGCATGCTTTCCGCGGTACCCTCGATGCCCCCATCACGACCAACCGCAAGTGATCGGTTCGCACCTGAGCGCGCGTCGGCCGATGCCCGCCGGGCGCTCTCATTGGCCAGTGTTTTTCGTTAATAACTCAAAAACGAAACTATGTAGGACATTTTTGCCAAGGAAAATATTGTTTTTCTACCCCTCAGCTATAGCTTAATTATCGATGTTCCCTGAGTTTATTGTCACCCTGTATATATTAAAGTGAATACTGCAATACCCAACTGCAAATTAGTATTTTAGATATTTCTTATAGCATTTCACAGGTAACCATGTGGGTTACCTGTGAATGTATTTATATTGTTTAATTATTTCATGCATACACCGTGTTAGTCTAGATATTTTAAATTAGTACGCGTTATATTGTTACTATTCGAGCAAAATATTTCAAGTTCATGTCAATGCAGATTAAATAATCAATCATTCGCACTTGCACAAAACTGTCTTTATATTCATTTGTTACTATATTAACAATTAATATACCTATGTGCAAAAACAATATTTCCAAAAATATAAGCGCAAAAAGGATACACTTCGTAATATCAGAGTCACGCAACAGGTGACTAGTAAATCCTTACGCGCACACCTGAATAGGATTGCACTTAAAGCTTCTTCTTTTCCTTATCTACTTTTTGGTACCAGAAATCGCGAAGCATATTTCAATTATTATAGAAGCAAATAAAAACTTCTGATTAATTCGGGCGAAAGGAACTCGTCGAAATGATAAATAAATATCAAAATCGTGATTTATAGCACGGTTGAAAGCTCGACTCGTTTCTCTAACTGTTAACGTCGGTACAGTTAGTAGATACGAATGCACCTGCGGCATCTTTCCGTGATATTACGGTACCATTATCGTTGAACACTGACATTTTCGAATTTCTTGACGATAGACAACGATTCTTGATTGATTTCGGATTCGCAGAACAAATTCATTAACACATATAGCTTGATGGATACAATTTTGAATAGGTGAAGTATAACAACAGTATTCGTGCGTTTAACATTGACCTTATTATTTTTTAATAATTTATAATTATATTTTTAATGTTATAGAAAAGCACAAGAGTGTACGTATCAGTAAATTGAAAATAAGATGTAATACAACATGCGTAAAGGAAGAAAGCATTAACTAAAGCAACTGTAAAACCGGCATCAATCGATATTCCTCATTGCATTAAATTCTTATAAAAAATTCTCATAAAAATTTGTTATATTCTTCTGAATAGTATAAGACTATGTATTTTCCATCGTTTACTTAAAAATTTTCAACATTCGGAAATTAATACATGTGCAATTATTGATCGAAGTAATTTTAGCACGCACCGACCGTAAATTGAAAGCGCAATTTAATAATTCGAACATCCCGGAAGCGCAATTAGATGTACGCAACAGGAATAACGTTAATCGATATTTTGCTACTAAAGGGAGCGTAGATTCGAGATCCATCTCGGAATATTTTTAAATGAAATAATAAAAGTTTCGAAGAAATATTATCGAACACCATAATGAAAACCTAAGGAACAAAATTCGGCGGTTAAGGGGTTAAAATCTTGAAAGTAACTTAATCAATTACTTTCCACAATATTAGTTGGGAAATTTAGACATACGCTTCAGTAACAATAAATCCATGCTTTGATAGTAGGATTAGAAATGGTGGTTAAAAATAAAAGGCAGTGGTATGGCCAATAAAAGTAAACGTCACAGATCGTATTATCGTACAGATTATTTATAAAACTATATTTCAGAATGAATTCTTTTGTTTTACATAATTTATTTTAAATAACCTCTTGTGAAGCATGATTCGGATGTACATATGTACTCACGATACTATCGAAGCTTCTCTGCTGCTCGTAATACTTGTCCTTATTTATGACGCTTTAAAAACTAATTATAGCTTCGGCACTAACTTACGGAATACTCTTAACTGACATGTACACTTCCCACACTATGACCGCCCCTTTCTCTTATGTAAATATACACAAAACACTCAGCCATAAAAGATGTTGTTAAAAGTCAAGAATACTCAACCCCACATTGCACAAATTTATATTCCATAGTTTTTATATTTCTAGTTGTAAATGTTAAATTGATGTACGCTGTTGTCCCTTGCAGAAAAAAACCTCTTCCAATTTTCGGCGTTTCACTAAATACAATGTCACAAAGAAAATGATTCTATCAATACAAAAGGCACGTGGATATTTAAATGCCCAGGTATCATGTTGCTTCATATTTGAGGTAGAGATCTCATTTTTTTTTAAATCGGGATTCAGAAATATTAAAGGTAAGAATATTCTTTTTCTTCACGAATCTACCCTTCGACCTATTTAATTGTACAAAATTTCATGGTGTTTTCCCCATCAAGTTATCAGCTCGAAATTTTCAACGACTCTGTATTTTCTAATCCTTAATCCTCCTCTTCACCCACATAATATTCAATCATTCTGAATGAAAATTGTTTAAAAAAATATTACAATATGTATTTATTTAAACATAGTACGTTTACCAATTCCATATGAAACATTAATTTCTTCAACCACTTTCGACAAATAACATTGTTATTATAATTATACAACAAAAAGGGTCTACCCTTTCCAATTCCATCAAAACAACACGTGCACAACTAAAATAATAATGCGTCGGTAAATCGAAATCCCTCGAACCACCGCTCGAAAATTCGTCCAGGGAGCGTCGAACAGTCGCAGAGAAAAGATCTACGTCCAGATGAAACAAAAACAGCCGGCATAATTTCGCGTCCATTCACCCGCAATTTAAGTCCCTTTCATAAGGTACGCGCACTCGCTGCCAAACCACAACGCACATCACTGCCGAGCGACAATACGATCGACGTTTCAAAGACAGCGCATCAAAGAACGATCCAACATCTGTTCGCGTTTCGTTACCTGCAGTATTTCGCATTATCCTCAAGTGCGATACATTTATAGCCCGCCCCGTGGAACGTCGGTATCCGTTCTGTGTGCCCCTCTGTCCCTCCCTTTTCCCTTTCTCTTTTTTTACATCCTGCTCACAGGATACACGAACGAGCATCCGTCAAGGGCCGTTGTGCGTCGAGCACGCCTTTATAACGTTTCGAGACCTCATTGTCCAGGGACGTGGTCGATAGTTACGCAATAATTAAGGTTGCGCTTCCACGGCATGCGTTTTTCCATACGGCTGCGATAAGTGCACAATAATAAAGTCCGGTGTGTACATGTTGTTGCACTTGCCCCGTGTTTGCGACCATCGATTATAGCCGTTGAACTTTACGAAGAATTACATTAACACCTTTCGGACGATTGTTTGCGGGAGTTGTATTCTTTTTTCTGGAGTAACGGTAAGAATTGTTTAGAGTTGAGAGTATTTTCCTTTTCCGAATATAGTGCCGCAACGGTTTCGGCAGGTTTATTGATTTTGTGCGTTATACAGAATTGCATTAGCACCTTTAACTGATTGTTTGAAAAGCATTCTTTATTATTATTACGTGTTATCTGAAATACTTGGGGGAATGTTTTAATCATAAATTAATAGTATTACTCGATAGTCCTTCCACTTTTTATTTCTGAGTATTGTTTTAAAATATGTACATAGTCAGAAAATCCTTCTGGGTAGCAAATATTGCAGAGAAATTTTGCATTCACTGGCAGAGTTTTCTCGTTGAGACACAGAATTAAATTTTTGCAGCAGTGTTCAGAATTATTTAGTTAATTAAGGGACTTCGCTTGGAGACAAGCGAAATATTACGAGGTTGTTTGAAAGTTTTTTAATTTTGTAGAAAAACCCGCGAGCAGAATGTGTACGTAACTGTTTAGTCTGCTTTCATGGATCACTTTCCCTATTGAAATTCGTAATAAACAAATTAACAAAACACATTGTTCAACTTATAAATTAGTAGTAGGTATATACATATCATTTTACATGTAAACCTAAAAATCAATTTGAGAGGTTGCTGTTCAAGTTCCTAATTTGTACATATTAATTCACTATGAGGAACATCTTTCAGTCATAATTATTTAATTTTCAAATAGCTGATCAAAAATGTAACAGCAAAGGAACCGGATTATTGTTTCGGTAAAAGAAATAGTGAAGACCTTGTTTTACGTACACAAAAAATTGTTGTAACAATTTTACTAGAATGAACTAAACGAATAAAAATATACTATCACTTTACAACCAAGAAACTGAATAAACAATTTTTTCAGTACAAAAACAAAGACAGAAGTAAAACACTACCAAAATAATAATTAAAGTGAAAACTATATTTCCTCTAATATTCACCCTAAATTTTCAAAATGGAAAATTTAATAATTATTCAGATATGTATCCAGTAGGTCCAAAAAGAAAAAATAGCCAACAATGAATCACAATTTTGTTACAGGTCGTTAATAATCACTCCAACATTCCTTGATTTGATGGTGTAGCTTACGCTTTTCAATATGATTGACCTATATACAAGGGTAGGTCCTTAGGGGTAGCGAATGCAAAAAGTACACACTCGTCGAGAAGGGGTTGAAGCTCAGGTCGAAATGAAAACTGTACCCGGAGCTGGGGAACGATATCGATATTGACGCGCAGTAACCATCAGCTTAGATATCAGCCATAGTGAAGCACTTGAAGGGAACATGTGGCACATGGAGTACGGTTGGAGTAAGGTTCATCGCGAACGGAATGCATCAGGGCAATGGTGCATACTCGTGACCAGACTACGGATATTTATGCAGGCATAATGTAGAAATATGAAAAATATATCCGAAAAATCTGTAGGACATAGTATGGAGTTTTATTTTGATACGAGAGTTAGTCTTCTATTACTTTATTTGTTGTGATTTAAATTGGAATATATAATATGTCTTCTAATATGGATAACTTATATGTTGACTGACTTGAATTTGAATTGTTTCAATTTATTCGTAGTGATGTATGTAGGAACAGTTATATGAAATATTATAATATCACGATCTTCCAATAATAAAATGAATTTCTAGGGGAGTATTTTACAACAAAGTTCGACTGGGTCATTGTTTCATATTTTTTAAATGAAAATCTATACTGAAATTAATTGAAACCTGAGGAAAAATATTTAGATGCTTCTATATATCTCTTAATATTGTCTAATTGTTAGTGAAATAATAGAATGACTTAGTATTTTCCTTCAGTTCAGTTGTAATGGTCTAATTTAAAAACATGGATTCCAATATTTATTGTTATATAATATAGCCATTTTAACCTGTATACATAACCAAAAATTCTTCGCGCAATGATTTTCGATAAAACACTTGGCGCCCAGTATAATTTATCGATATTTATAACAGTGCAATTACTACATTTAGTTATTAAAAAATATTCGACTACTATATTACTGACTACGAATTACTATTATAAAATATATGTGTTATAATTCACACCTTCCCTCGTACAAGCTTACAGCGATTTGAGTATTCATTTGCACACTTACTATGCATATGAATCAAGGTCTGAATTCTAGTTTCGGTAACCAGATGCAAACCACGTATTTACTTTCCTTTGAGCTAGGTGCATTCCCCCTCCTTTGAATTTCTAACTCAACTAGGTATCAAATTATTGACCACAAATCACTCACAATATTACCATATCACCTTGTTTCCTAATCCATACAAAAAGCGAGACATAACATTTCGTTAAATCACCTTTCAATGAAACTTTACTCAAATAAAATATATACGTATTGTCTGTAACACAATTCCATACAAGTTACAGCAATTTATAACATCGCAGCCTCTTTTCATGGACCCACCGCCGGACCAGGTGTGGCGATCTGTGAAAACGAACACGTGATAGTTCGTTCCATGCTATACGGACTCAATGACAATCGTTGATAATCACGCTTAGAGGATCTGGCAGCCGGCACAGTCGGCATGTGCGCTCTAAAAAGTAAAGTTATGGTCCGATGAATTCTGCGACAAGGGCGGTTGGATCCCCCCGGACACATGGAACACCCCACGTAAAGGGGTTTAACCGTGCCAGCGAAATTTCAGTCACGTACGAACACCTTAGTTCGCACAATGCTACACTTGCACCGTTGGTTTTGCATTTCCAAATACGTAACGACATTTGTGGTACGTGAACGCGGCGTCAGGTTGCGGAATACGGTATTTCCTCGACGATTCGAATATACATATTCTTGAAACCTGCCGTGCAACACTGGCTACGATCTGTCGGGAGCAATGAAATAAGCCACGTGTTTTCGTGTGCGATTTACTTTGCACTTTGTACCGACAATCCACTTGTTTCAGTGACAGGTTGGTACAATAATGAAATTGTTTTATTACAGATATACTCATGTTTCAATTTCTTTATAATTAATAGAATATTTGAATTCCTCTCTTAAGCCTGTCAATAAAATTTTCAACAGTTTAGTTTTTTGTAATAAATAAATTTTCTACTCAAACTGATCGCATATATAAGTTAACGAAATAGATAAATCAACAACGAAAATATATAAATTTCTACCCACAGTAACATTCAGTAAAGGTATGATGCATACTTTATGACACTGAATGTACCTGTGCCCGCATGAAACCAATACGAAACGAAAGTGAATTTCCAAAGTAAACTGAAACACGATCGCCTCAGAGATAGACTGCCAACAAACGTTTCCACAATTATGGCGATTGTTCATCAAGTGGCAGAGTGGAATAACGCGTCCCATGGCACCTCGTACAATCACGAATCACTGGAACGAGACCGCCCGAAATTGCCCATGGGAGCATGTCTTCACCGAAGACTGGATACACGTAAGCGTAGCCCTGACTCTTGGAAAGTGGATCCAGAGACGAATGTGGGTCGGCACGTGCTGTAATTATGCCTGGACGCGTATTATGCACCCCTATTGATGGCTAGCGGAGGGGTGAAAATGCTTGTGAAACGCGTTCGCAGCGATCCGTATAACCGCATTGTGAACCCGAAGGACACTTCATTTATGGTGAATTAAAGTCTCACTCCCTGGTGAATCGAACAGGCTGACGTTCGAACGCTTTCATCATTCCCAGACAATGTACTCCCCCGTGACACCTTGTGTTCGGTCAAACAACCATTTGAACGCGCCTCCGTGGCCAGGCTGCCGTTTCAAGCATCACCTACATGCGTACATACATGCATACATACGTGAATCTCAATGAAGAGAGACGTAGATTTGCATAAACGAGGAGCTTAACCCCGGAGAAAAAAATAAGACTGATCGGATTTGTTAATGCACACCGTGCCTGGCTGGATGGTAAGCTCGGTGAACGAGTTTAAGCGAAGCTGAACGATCTTCGTTCGTCATGGGCTGCGTTTCTGGAGCACTCGGTCGGAATGTTCAGCTGTATTTGATTTAATGTGCAATTTCGGCATAATAGTGATGTATAAAGTCATTACGACAGCTGGAGTTATTAGTAGCTGGTATTAGAGAATTTCAAATTACATATAAGAGTTTCTTTCACGCGAATGTTAGAAGTATAGTTATATGTGTAGTTTTCAAAACAGGAAGTTTTCTTGGTGATTAAGTGTTGAATAGCTACAAGATTTTGAAATGTATTATATGCTTTTACATGCAAAAGGTGACAAAATATTACCGAAAATATTAGTTCATTACATTATCTTAATAATGAGAACGAATAACAATTACTTTCATCTAAGTGTTGGTATTCTTATATAATTATCATTCGAGGCAAAAACGAGTTTAGCAAAATTAGCAAAAATTAATTGCAACAAGTGGGTCAAGGTTTTTCGTCTTCCGTAACATACTTCGTTTTTCTAGAAAGCCCATCGCTTTTGCGGTAAGGAGCATTCGAGGAATTAAATCCACATACTAGCCATAAGATCTTCCTCGCACACGATCCATCTTATCTACTTCTTCGCAACAGCGAATGCGTGAGATACCCTAAATCGAATACCACTCTTAGGCACGATACGCCAATAAAACGAGAAAACAAATGAAGCGGGCACACTAATGAAACAACGCTATCAACGTAAATCAGGTGGAAAGCACAGTAGTGGCCTAACGACGATTATGCATCCCCAAGTTGCGCAGCTTCGTCGTTTCTAGTTGCGAGTACACGTCGCGGCACACGACACAACGCCGGCAGAGGACTGTAATAACATCTCGGTGCCGATGCATAAATTGCCAATTAGTGGTCCGCGTAATTAAGGGCCCAACGGGGCGATGTTAGTTCTGCCAGTTTGTTGCACTTCAGCGTGGCGAGCCCTCGCGGTTTTCCAAGTTTAGTGCAAAAGCTACGCTACTGCAACTTTTCTCGATCGTCTGGTTCACGTTTCGTGACTTTCGCAGAAGCGGATACGTCGATCGACGAAAGGCGAAGAACGGAACAAAGACGGTGAACCGTGCGATGTATGCCGGGGAATATGTACAGACAGAGGAAATGTCAATAACCTTGGGTCTTCGTCGCCGTCGTCGCGTGATCAAACCTGCCCCTTCTAATCCCCCGCGCCCCGCCTTTCGACCCTCTGAACCACCCTTCGTCCACCACCCTTGCTCTACAGCGACGCCCGTTCGGCCGTGCACATGTGCCAGAAACTCGTCTGACCGTACGATCGAACGGACGCTAAACGACTCGGGATACCGAACTATCGGAGGGAAATTTTCGAGCTGGATAGGAGGACCGACGTTCCACTGATCGGTGTGTTTTACCCGAGGAACAGTTGGGAGGACTTTGACCCTGAAGTAATGGCGGCCCGTGCAAAATTCACCAGCTTTGCGACGTAGGAAAGGGGCGAATTGTTATTACGGTTTGTGTACTACAGAGTGCACACTGGAGGTGTTTCGAAACTCTGCGTATTTCAAAGGGGATAATATTCAATTTTAGGTTGATGCTTCGTGGACTCATTAAAAGATATCGTAATGGTAGTTTTATAGAAATGTGTGGCTAAGAAGGGATTCAATATTTGCAAAATTAGTGAATATTTATGTGAGCAGATGTTTTAAACATTTCACGTAATTAGATGTACGAATAAATAATTCTGTGCTATTTATTTGAAGTAGAACTTGTGCCGCAAGTAAGTCATCTGCTCGAGTTATGCTAATAAATATGGCATTTGCCAATGAAACAGACACAAGTATAACTTTTATATTTTCATTAGATTCAGAATTGATTAAAACCCTATCAATTGTTACAGACCAACTATCTAACGTATTTAAAAACAGATAGTGCAATCGCTTGCGAGTGACGTAGCACGGCAAACACTTCTATTTCGGAGTGTAAACTTCCCAGGAACGACAAAACCGTCACGAAAGCGAAACTTCAAAGTGCCAATGAACAATGGTTCGCGATACGAAAAAGAGCACGTGCAAAGGCAGTCAGGAATGTAACGTTGAAAGTGGTTTCGCGTGGTCGAGCATCGTGCGTTGACTCTATTCCAACGTGTACCTGGCAGCAGGTGCTCATGGTCCGTTGGTCGAGGGAAACACCTGATAACTCGGGCTATGTGGAATCGTGCATAGTATACATATACATACATTTACATCTGCTATAACGCGTCCCTATAGTTCGTGTCCAACACCGACCTGGTCATCTGCAATCTCCTTCTGTTCCGTGACTAGAGGGAACATGTCAGGTGATAAATTCATTTAAAATGCGCCTCCACTTCTGGCCCATTCGTGACGCGTTTACAAACTAAATTGGTCTGAATGTAACAGGACTTCGAGGGTCAGCTGTTAAAAGAATGCTTCCTGGTGTTAATCCAGTCATCAAGGACGACTGAATCTTTTGTATTTAGAAAAAGGTTTGAAGGTGTGAAAGAGTACTTCGTATGCAACTATTGTTTATGAAATATGTATTAGTAATCCGAAATGGAATGTCAAGATAATCAGTATCAATCCTGTATTTGATATACCCTAGTTTACGAGAATATTTGAGAATTTCTGACGTAATTCAAGAAAGTTTCTCCGGACTTTTTTGATACATGTTTCATGTAGATAGTATCTTTTCCGATCTTCTCGCTCCTGTCCCGCGCTACGGTGCAATAAGAATTTACAAGGAATCCTAGATTACTTTAAATTTATGCTTATATTAATTAATCCAGAGAAATGGCGTTTACGTGTTGTAAAAAAGTATAAACCATTGCTTTGCAGTGGAATCAACGGTTAATAATTTCTTAATTTTGTATAAAAGAAGAAAATTTTAATTATTATGTAGAATAAGTAACAGTAGAAGATACAAAAACAGTGCTCCAAAATATTTCCATAATTACTCGCATGATGAATATCGAACACAGTATGTAAACTTTTTGTGACTTATAAATAAACAACTATTACACCAGAACAGCGATACCTGTTGCTTTAGTTTAATTGGTTGAACAATAAAACATGCTATTTGCTTTTCATAAGTGTATTTAACAGTCAATTATATGTATATCTGTTTAAATAATTTAGTGCTAAATTTAATTTATTTGCACTTCTTCGTCGACTGTACATGAGCAAATGATTCTCCTCAATCGCCAGACAATTTAATCCTCGAATGTTCCAGTTACCCAAGTACCAAAAATGATGGCGCCCGTTGAAAATAAGCAGAATCTTACTGCAGACTGTGCAATTCGATCTGGTGGAACAGGTTCAATGGTAGCCGAAGGTTGCAGTCATTTTTATGGGACTCCCCACAGAGAAGTCGTATTTCTCTTTGTGAGCCTGCTTTTTCTCAATACCCTTCCAAACAATGAAGGAGACACGGTCGTCATTTCTGCTTCTTTTCAGGACAAGACCTTACGTACACCGATCTGACGAAACTCGAGCTTTCACTTTTAAACAAATCTATTAAACCTTCGTAAATCATAGCTAAAATTAATATACATACGTTGTCTTTGGTTTTAATTAAATTTTTCTTTTTAACTTTCGAATACTTTTTACTACCATAAAGACAACAGCCAAATAGTTAACTGTGTATATGTATTACTAATACTGATAAGGATACATCGTTACTATTTAAAGCAAGTGTATTAAATAATTTAAGACACAGAATAGAGTAGATATTATTTCTCCTAATTTTCAAGTCAAAGACGCGGGAAACTATGACGATTACGACTAAAGTATAATGTAAATGTGGCACTTCTTGCCACTCGCAAGAATTTATTGAAATTCAACGTCTTGCACCTCAATCTGTTCAAATATTATGAAACCTATATCTAAAGCCTTCCTATGACTTGAGGTTGTCAGTTTCATTGAAAATTTCTATCTACTCGCAGATAAAGTCTGTTCCAAAATCAACACTGTCTTCTACATAGATACGAAGGAAACCGCGCAATATGAACTTCTAAGTATGTATCGGGTGTTCCAATAATAAATGTGAAATCGGGAAGAAAATTATTTCTTAAGTAAAACTTTGAAAAAGGTTTTTGCATGCGAATTTCAGATTTTGAGAAAATACATTTCTTAGACATTACCTCATTCTCATTTACAAAACCCAATAAAAAATACAATGAAGGAGTATAACATACGACCCAATGATAGTAAATCATATCAAGAATCATTCACATTTACGAATACCAGCACGAACAGAAACATTAATTAATATTCTAATTCTATACCAACAAATGTTTCCAATGCACCTTCAATATTTTGATGGAATATCGTTTTTAAGTAAGAAGTACATAAATTTACTCCGCAGCTTTGAAACATTCTTTCGCAACGAATCACTATTTTATGGTTCTACAAAGATTCCAGGGACCACCCCACGTATACATACCTACAGCTGTAATTCACTGAAGTCGATCGATCAGTTTAAAGTTAATCCTCCCTTTAAACTCCCACAGAATCGTAGGAACTCAGAAACTTTCATAAAAAAACCCAGTGGAATCCTTCCCCAATTATATGGATATGTACGAAACGTTTCCTCATGCGCGTCGATCGACTAAACCGTGCTTTTGGAACCGTGCACAGAACATCCGGTATCCCGGGTAGAATAATCCAAGTCTCTATTGGATTCCCGGGGATTGGGGACAGGCCCCCCATGAATCTCACGGAGGAGAACGAAGAGGCCCGTTCTTAAGAATAATAACGATGTGAACGGAAATCAAATTGGGACACTAGTCGAGTGCAATGTTCGTTCTTGAAGCGTCACCCAGGTCGCACCCCTTGGACTGTCTTCTTTAGTCCTTCGACTGCTTTCTTTCTCTCTTCGAACCGTTCCTGCCTACTTCCGGCTGCCAGCTGGCCCTAAAAGAGCTCGAGGGTTCCGGTAAAGAGACGAAGACGCGAGACGAAGGGTATGAAACCCCCTCGCGTTTAATTTTAGCCCGTTTGACATCGGCAGGCACGTGCTCTGAATTGGGGCTTTTCTTTCCCGTGTTAACCGAAAGTTTGCGGTCGTTCCACGTGGAAATCGGAAGTGGCGCCATGTGCTCCTTAAAAGTGATTAAGAGGTTGTGAAAGGACGTTGAAAGCCTCTTAGGAAGGAATATTTATATCGATCGAACATTTTTGTACGTGTGTATTGTATACGTTTTGGTTATTCTTCGTTGTAAGATTGCTGTTGATACGTTGCGCAGATGATGATTTTTTAATTGGTGTAAATCGAATGTAAAAAAGGTCGCATGCATTTTGCACGGTGAAGAATTTGGTTAATTGCCGAAGGATATAAAGGGATATGAATAAAACAGAGAAACATAGTTACTGCTGCATTTTGGACAATTAAATATGATTCTCAGGGGTTTCAGTAGTGCTTTTAATAAACTTTATTCTATTCACCTAAAATATTTTTCTTATCTTCGTAAAATATATGAGTGCAGTGAAGCTATATACATGTATATTTTTAATATAACATTGCGACCTTTGGAAAGGAATGAGTGCGAATAAGAAGATACAGAACAAATATCAACAAATGAAGAGACGTGTCAGAAATATTGTTATGAAAACAGAACGATCTTTGGGGCGTTAAATATCTTTTGAAGATTCGTGGTGTGTCTATTTAAGTATAAATAGAAAGGTGAGGAAAAAAGTGTCAAATGTGAAAAGAGAATGGAAGAAAGCGATGTTTGCGCAAAACAGAACGACTGTTGGTATAGTCTGGACCGCGCGTGTATTTGTATCTCTGTATTTGTCAAATGAGTGCGAATGAAAACCCATATATCCCATTAAAGGGATATGCGAGGGCGAAAATAATAAGGGGCACACCTAAATTTGTTTCCAAAGGTACAAATAAATATACGTTACTTTGCTATTCATACAAAATCGCACGCATTGCACAAAGAAATTCAGAAGCAACAGATTTAATAAATTCAAACACGTTTAACCTTTTCAAGCTAGATCTTGCAATTTATATTCAAGACACGAAACGACAATATAACACTCTAAGGATAGAAACGGTTATATACGATCTCTGTCATAAAACTCCGCATCTCCTGTCCCGAAGTCATAACCTTCTCGTCATAAACTTTCTACCCAGGGGCGCACTTTCTATGTAGCCCCCCTTCGTTCGAAAAATTGCCAGAATATTTATTGTAAAGTCGAAATGTTTTTTTGTCCGCTCTCTGCTTCAAGAAAATAATTTTCTAAATTGCAGGCATACAAGAAAAGGAAGAGAAAACTGTGAAGCCCCACGGTTCGAGATGCAACGTGACAGCGTCTTCGACTCCTCGTTAACGAGGAATTCCCTTTTCCCTCGTCGACGATGCGACGCAACGTGTTGAAAGAATGATAGGCATCCATGGATAAAGGGCGGACTCCAGACTGGATTCCGCGTTATTTTTATTCCGTTTCCCCGTGTTGCAGACGCGTATACCTTCTCACGCAGCCAGTTTCGTCGCTACTTTTCATTTTCCAGCCTCCTCCCAGCAACCATGTGCGTATGTCAGAGAAACAGATGCCTCTCGATGATCCCCGAGTATTTTTGGCGATGGTACGTATTATATACTCTTGCTTTTTGGGGGGATGCAATGATGGGAGCTCTGGAGAACGATCCACGTCGATTGATTATTAATACATTGACAGTTTGCACTGTGCTATAAAAAATATCGTGTGTAGCTAGCCAAATTACATTTATTTCTTACTTCCACTCTACCGACCGAACGTCAGTCTGCATAAAGCGCAATTTTACAACAATCTTTTCCTATCCCATATTTACGACATTTGAAATTCTTCGACTGAGAGAAGAGGATGTTGGATAAACGCTGGAGCTTTTCATTGATACTTGTTGACTTTTGTTTTCGATGTATTCAGGGCTCGAAGGGGGAATTTCAAGTGGAAAAGGGGTTAGAGGAGGCAGGGCTGCAGGGAAACAGGAAAGGCAGGAGGGAAGGGGAAAGTGATATGAATGAAAAATTACGGAAGGGTAGGTTATTGTCGCTGGAGGGAAATTTGAGAACGAACATACACAGGCATGACGAAAAAATTAATCGTTTATAGAGTTTGTAACTGTTGCAAGAGAGTAATATTAGATAAATTATTAGGTATCAGATATGGGTGAGAATAGAGTGAAGCAGTAATTAAATAATGATACAAGTAAGACATGCGGAATAATGGAACTCTATTGTTATCTGGTATTTTTTAAAGGCTCGATGCTTTTAGTTTAATTTCGTCTCCTTTCTTTTATACAATATAATGCGTTTGACATAGAAATCTCTGGTGGGAATCATTTGGAGTTTCTGACGAATTAAACTTGTGGCGTTGCACAGTGGAGAACGATACAATTTTCGTGGGTTGTTGTCAAAACGCTAGTGCATATAGTTGAAGCGGGTCTTCGAAAAGAATCCAGAGTTTGCACGCTACATCAAATTTTACGTACTCGTTATCGAACCGTTAGCCGTGAGAGACCAGAAATCGTACCAGTGCACAGTAGTCTGGAAACCCGTTTTCCGTGGCCAAAATTATTTTAGCGTCATTTCAACACTTAAGGTAATAGGATAATAGGTCGATGAATGCGTCTTTAGGCCAGATATGACATTATAAAGTTAAGAATATATAATAACATGTAAAATGTTATAAATTTTTAAATAAAATTTTAGGTAAAGATTTATAAATTTTATCTATTGACGTTTGTGGAAGGCTGAGTGACGATTAACTTTTATCTGAAACACTTATTGCTGCTGCAATGTTAAAAAACGCCCCGGGGGCGCCAAAATACCTCGGGCGTTGACTTATTAAAATCCATACAGAATTATAAGCGGCAATATTCGGCAGTTGAAATTTATATAGTCTTGTGTGTCTTAAGCTTTCATGTAAAAAACGTCCGAGCTTAACTACTCTTAAACATTTTTGTATAAGCTCTCCCAAAGCTTAAATTTTCATAAACTTTGCTCTATGTGGACATGTAGGACAAGGCTATATCTCAGCAGGGAATTATCTTAAGTGAATACAATTTTTGGATTTTGGAGCTTTGATGGGTTTCAAGTGAATAAGAAACAAAATTTTTTAAAATATTAAACTTGAAAAATTACTTGTGTTCACGGAAAACTGTGCAGTGCGCCAAATGGGCCCGGGTAAGAATTCCGAGAATCGAAGCTGCTATCGAAAACTCCATACACAACTTGTGTAAACAGTACGCAAAGTAGGTCCTGGTAAGAGCAAGCTTTTGGCTTGTCGTTTTCGACTAACTTCTTTACAAAAATGCAGCACATTTTATACGGTTTTTGGATACATACCCGAACGAACCAGCGTCGAACGGGTAGAGCGAACCGTTTTCTACGGCATTCTCAAGTGCGAGTGCATAGCCAAGAGCGTCTATCGATGGAAACACTACGCTGCAAACTTTAAATTAAATTGACCCCAATTTATAACCCATTCCAAACTGGTCGCATATTTATTGCTGGTTCAACTCACTGCTACATTCAAATTAGCAAATAATATTAATATTGGCCAGAAAATTCAGGGGAAAAGAAGTAACAAATTTTCCAGTTTGTTGGTAGCACGTCTTGACAAGCGTGCAAGCGAATCGAAATTTGCTTCTCGGGACGAAGCTGTCGCACGTTTTATAGTGTAACTAAAGACATTCTCACATGTGTCGACAATTTTTACGTTGGTGCATGATTTACGGCCCACCTTAACGAGCTTCACATATTTTCCATGGCAGATGGCGACGGACATCACCGTCGACTCACCTGGATACCAACCTGGGTGAAAACCGCGCGACAACTGTTTCAAACGCGTTTCGGAAATAGGTGTAAACATACGTCAAGGCAAAAAATAAGAAAAATAGCTGGCATTATGTTGTGGTCGTGTCGCACAGTGTAACAACAACTTTTTATCTCTTTTATTTCTTCTTAATACTGGTAGCAGTTAAGGTTTTGCCTTTTGCGCAGTATGTACATATTTATTTTCATCACAGGAAATAATTTACAAGCTGATGTAAATATACCAAATATAAGTGAATTTTTAATTTATTACTCCGATTCTATGATATTTGCATTTATCTCGAACAAATTGACACTGATTTACTTCGCGAAACTAATTAATATAATTCTTACATAAATAATACTTCATTTTGTTTAAAATAAACGTTTGTTTCTAAAGCGTGGCGTTATTTTGTTTAATTTATTTCCTATACGAAAAATACACTGATATAAATTGGCTCATGGCAGTTCCAATGATTTAATGCAAAATCCTGCCACAGATAAGAGTACCAATATTCAATTTAAAAAACCGTTTTACATTTCCCAATTATTTTTTCGCTTATGCACTTCATTTCATAAGGTCAACAAAGTACACAGTAGAAGCACAATACGGTAAGCTTCGTAACAATTATCAAGTATGTATACCCATGAATAGAGGTCGAAGCATACCTAAAGAAATCATTAAATCAGAAAAGCAAATCAATCGCCGTGCGTTCGCCATTCGCCCTCATTCGAAATTCGAACGAATGGCCCATTATCCTTGTGACACCTCAGGCTAGCCGGCATGCCCTGCATCAAAACCATCAATTAATTTTAAGCTTCCTTTCCCGACAGAAACTGGTCAAGTTCGACAGCGCGTTATCGTCCCACGCGGGAGCGCCAGAAACTTTCACGGCTCGGCGTCTACGTATTGCGCCAAGTCTCAAAGCTCCACGTCCCCCCTTATAGATTTACTTTGGAATTGCTAAACGAGTTTATCTGTTACGAAACGATGTCGTAATTACTCATCATTGGGACAAGTTTCCCGCGAACGCATCCATAACGGTTCCGCTACCAGCATATCTGTGTAGACAACGCAGCGTATTATCGATCCTCTATAATTTATAGGAAAAGATCCACCCGCGAAACCCAACGTCCAGGGCTGCGTGGAAGCAGGAAAGCCTACCATTGGTTAATTAATCACAGCCAGTTGCGCACCTGCCCCCGTCTCGAGAGTCTGTTATTAAGCGCTATTACTCGACCATGCCCGTCTGCCAAAGCTGCACCGCGACCTTTGACCGCTTCTAGTGCGCCTAGATACGACGAGTGAAGTGCACGCTTCTTGTTCTCATTCGATGGGCAATTTCATGGCGGAGAAGTGTCTTTAAAACGATTCGGACGTATATACGTAGCGGAGAGTACTAGTTACTAGTTACCCATGGCGGACGTTACGTTACAGCTCGATTATCCCGCGGGAGTAATGACCCCGTTACTCAAACATTTCTGTTTACGATGCATCAGCTTGTGCATGGAAGATAAATCGCGGCGCAACGTCACTCCCTAGTACGTGCAAGCGCGGATAGATAGGCGATGCCAGGGTGGGTGTGCGTGTGTTTTTACGTGGTCCTAGAGTTAACAGTGGAAGTGTTAAATAGGACGAGCGGGTGTTCGCAGGATTTCGTTGCACGGTTGAAATTGTAATATGCTTAACGGAGGTTTTATAAACATGATGCACGCTGACGCAGTCAATGAAGGTATTACATTGGGTGGGTCAACATGTAATCCATTATCCTTATAGCGATTTGGCTATTTAATGGCGACACATCGGGGAATAAATTATTCAATAAAGTGATCATGCTTTGATACATTTGTTCATTGATACATTTCTTTGAACTGTCAATTTTTCTGTCATATTTTTAATTCCGATGTTTTGTTGAATTTTGGTATATAGGTGTTGTTGATGATTAACGGGGACGACATTTGGATTGTGCAGCGGATAATTTAGTAATTAATAAGTAGAGAGAAAGAATTTTGGTATCTGCGTTTATTTGCATTTCAATTTGCTAATTATTCGAGCGATCCATCGGCAAAGAATTGATCGACATAAGAGTTTTAGCGGATCAACGAACAAAGTATCTAAGATAGGTATGGGGAGACAAATTTCTGGAACAGAGGAGGGTTGGTTATAGGAGACGTTGCATCTGCTCGACTTATGGAACAGATGCAGTTTTGAGGACACTTGGCTGGTTCGATTTGTTCACTACAGAGTGAAAGTGTTTGAACTCGTCGATGTTTGAAAATATTATACATATACATCCCCGATGCAATAATTTTAAGTAAATACATATTCTATTTTCAACACCGTTATTTCATCAACATTTTGCACATCGCTAAACATTTTATCGCGCACTGTTTCAAGTAATTCTCTTAAGACTACTTTCTGTTTACCGACTTAAGGTAGGCACTTTATCAACAAATTTCCATAAAAATAAAGAAAAACCATTATTTATAGTGTTTCGCAGGTATATTGAAATAATTATTTCCGCCTTCGGAAATATTCCGTTTTCTTTAAGGCAAAATTACTTTCCAAGTAAGGGTATAATACAATCAATCGTTACTGTTATCTCCACTTTGCAAATAAAATTACAATTACGCACTATTGAATACACTTTGAATTGAGCAGTATCGAAATTGTCATCGAACTGGTAAAATCGAATCGAGGAGAAGTTGCTGCTTAAAATATATTACCTTTCCGTAGTAAGCCTGCTGAATAGCTTGATTGTTCGTTACTTCAAATGAACAGTGAAGCCTTTGAACTTCTCACGCGAGTAAGGGTTGCAAGGGAAAAGTCGGTGTTCAGGACGTAGAAGTGGCATGAACCCATTGAAGCTCATTACGCAGATCGACAATTAGATGTAAGAGGTTTTTTGCCCTTTCAATCATCGAGGATCGTTTCGTTCAATTATTGGGAGTTCCAAGTATCGAGTCTCCGATACTTGTTCCTACCAAGAGTGCCCTTAGTGTATTTGCAAGTGTGACGTCAGTCAAGCTAGGGTAAGCTAGGCTAGGTATCGTTGAATTGCTTATGACAATTGGACAGAACGAAGAACACGTTTATCAATACTTTGTACAAAGCCACCCGTGCGTTATACACATATATACAGAATGCTCCAGAAAGCGTGCTATAACTTTACAGACGTCGATATCTTGTAAAAAGACACGGAAACTCCGTTTCTAAGAAAACCAACTGAGAAAATGCGTCTAAAAAAGTATCTAACAACAACCAAATTATCGAACTATCTACATTTCTTATGACAGGTAGCAAGGCAGGCTCGAGCAGTTACTTATATGTACATATTAATATTTTGAAATATATTTGTTATATTAGATCAATTGCAAGAACGTTTTCCTATCACATTTACATAGAAGCCCTAAAGAATACTGATAAATACATTTGCATATGTTACAAAATATATATACATTCATAAAATATGACATAGGACTCACTAATACCATTGTATTATTAATTACCTCTACTAATGCCACGTACGCATATAATGAATACAAACTGCAAGAAATTGCTTAATCATAAAATCAGCTAAAATATCGATGCTCCTTTAGCAAAAGTTCAAGGTTTGGCTTAGGTTACCTTTTCACAGCTGGACGAACCTATGAAAAGCTGTTCAATTTCTGGACTATGCAACTATGGACTATGTTCAAAGCTGGACTATGTAATTTCAAGCTGGAAAGACCGATTTTTGCAACGAGATTGCTGTTAGCCAAACTACTGGAGTAGCTATTAACAAACTGACGATCATATTCAATAATGTAGTTCTCTAATTACAGTCTGCACGTGTTCTACGAACTGCTCGATATTCAGAATGAGGTGGCTAGTCGTGGATATACATATATATACATACGTATATGCACACCTTTTATAAATGAGATATGCGTCCACGTGAAACTGAGCGAGTGGGAAACGTTTACGGAAACGTGGTATTGCGTAGGCACAACGGCAAATCTAATCGTACAGTGGTATGTGATTTGCATATTACTACGATAAAGTATCAACGTGTGCTTAAGTTACACTTGCTTATGCTCCTTTCAGTTTGATAGTGTTATAAAAAGTAGCATTGAGACTGGTCATGAAGTAATTGATTATCTGGATGAATGAAAGTAACAGGATTATTAAATATAAGATAACGTTCATGTAGGCTGGAATATTGTACAATCTTGCCTTCTCAACAATATGGAGAGATATGTATAAAAGGTCTCTGTATCTTTTTAAATAATATACTAACAACCGTTAAATTAGTCTTTTAATGAAGAGATATATTTAATTAAAGTTAAGAGAGCCCTCACTAGTTGTGAGACCGTACAGGAACTGTGTACAGGAATTATTAAGAGACTCCTTTAAAAAAAAGACTCGTATTCACAAGGAGATCTGCCCAGGTGGGAACCGAGTTTCATAATGAAATTTTACTTTGGCGTTGGAAACGACATCTGCAACTACACCTTGAATCTTTATGAAGCTCTCCGGTCTCGCCTTTGATCAGTTTATTAATAAAAAAAACAACAAGTTCACGATAACGAGTAGCAGTTTTCACTCGACATTTTAGTAACTAATACACATCTCAAAGAGTAAATTGAGCCACACACTCCGTTTAAACGATCCAAACGTTCCTTCGCATAACTTCTCCAAAGCACTAGAAATGTCTGATTAAAAAGAATGTGATTTCACTCGGTCAGTCCTGCTTATCAGAAGAGCACCGGCTCAAGCAATTAGCGCCGATATCCGCACGCTTATCGCGATAAGCATCTAGTCCGTAGTCCGTTATATCATTTCTAAGCGACTTTTAAGGGTTTCGTGTTCCCGTGGTCCAGCACTCACCGGTTCCGAGTATGCTGAGAAATCGTTTCATTGTGCCGGATTGACATTGTTTTACGATCGAGCTGCGCAATAACTTACCAGTACGCGAACGCGAGACTCCGGTCTGACGGGAACATCCAAAGGGTCTCGCAAGTTCGTTACGGGGCAACTTTAGGGAGAATAAACGATCGCGTTGCACACGTTGACCTTATCGAGCCATCCTCGATTACCATTGGCTACAAGGGGAAACACAATACATATCTCGTTTATCGGACAGATTCCTCGTGGCCTCCGCGCACTTCGCCTTTCCTGCTGGACTCCATCGCGGCGCGGTCCAATTAGATCCATTACTGATCGATTTATCGGCTCTCGTGAGTTCCCCTTGAAAACGATGGCTCCAAGATAGGAATAACTGGCGAATTCATGAATATGACGGTCTTACTTTTTAGATCTTCCCTTCTTTTTTGTTTATATGTATATGTCTGAAGTTTCAGAGTAGTAAAAGCACTCAGTTTGCCGCGGAAGGCGTATATAAAGACTGGTGGCACTTTTCATTTTAGAAAATAATCAAGGGGCTGCATATTTGCCGTGGACAAACGCAGAAATAGTAATGTCGGTCTATATTAATAATTTTATATCCTAGAATCAAATTGAATTAGTTAATCATTTCGTGGATATTAAATTACAGCTGGACCAATTACAGTATATTCTTCTTCACCCGAAACTTATTACTACTTGGACTAGTGGGACAAACTGAAAGGGATCTTCAGTATTATGTTACACTTATAATCTAACACTCTGCATACTTATTGTTGTATTGCAAGCAGGATTCTCCTGGTGAAAGCAGTGCAAAGTATGCTTCAGAGTTTTTTCCCAGAACGATACACCAGGCAAGAGTGAACGAAGCACATTGAAAACTTCCTTAAACTGCCGCGGAGCAGATTTATGCGATTCGGTTCCTCCGGCTGTATCGGAGGTTTGCTACACCGGAAATAACAATCAGTACGTACGTCGAAAGCGGAGTTCTTGCGAGCCTGAAGAAGTTACTATGAGTTCTTATCGAAAAGCTTAGACGCTGTTTCCGCATCGATCTTCCAACTTTTCTATCGCTTTTGTGCTGACTCGTTCAGCTGTCTACATTTGGAGAAAGAAACTTCTACTTAACACGTAACCAATGGCCCGTGAAATAAGCATTTTTGCGATGTTTTAGTACGAACATTCTACGTCCATAAGGATTAATTGGACGTTACTTGAAAATCGAAAATATTAAAAGATTCTTACGTATATAAATACCACATGTACTAAATTTGTGTATTTTATTTTAATTTCATTACTAAGTTTTAAATCAATGCACTAATAACTAAACGTTAAATTAAATTATATCAATCGATGTTACGTTCATCACGAGTTATCCCAAATAAAAGAATTTAAACAAATACATACTTTGGAAATAATGAAGCTACGAATTTTCTGAAAAGGACTTATTAAGTTAATAAGTATAAATTTCCTAATATAAGGTCGAATGATGAGGGTGATATATGTATATTTTATCGTGAAGGAGGATACATATAAGACGATGGACTTACCGAAATCATTGAAAATCTGTCATGCACTTTGCATAAAGCAACTTGGACATATGAGAAGTTGCTGCTAATAACGATAACTCGCTTAGCACCGAAACGTTAACGCCTTGGAGTTCGCCGATTTTTCTCCACAGAGAGGGCTCTCCACCGACAAAGCACATGCTTCTGAACAATACAGAGGATTCATTCAGAGATGCACGCCGTTTGAAAGTTCAGCCTTGCCGCTGGTCGATCAATTGTTCTCAAGATTCTCAAGTATTGTTCGCATGGTCTAAAATCTAAAGGGTTTCGAGGAGAACCATCGGCCAGCTGACTTTTCGAACTCCTGCATGGAGCAGGCAAACTCTAAAAATGAACAAACGCAGAACAGAACAACGTGCTTTATGCCAAAGTGTTCGTTCTAACTTTCACACAGTTCTAATTTCATGTAACAAATTTCGCAAATTTTGGAGCGCCTAAAAATCAATTATATAAAAGGAATGAAATGAAGATTGATATCTTGCAATTATCTAATTAATATGAGATGCATTATGCTTGCAACAAGTTAGTATTCCTAATATTTGTAATTAATTTAATTGAAGAATTTATGCATACGATTATTGTGCCTTTACAATTTTAAAATGGAGCTATTTTATTAAACAAAACGCAATTCTAAATAAACTTTTTATTTTCCTAGAATCTGAGACTGCCATTACTACAAAATAATTATTTGAAGCACACCTTGCGCAATAGTAATATCAGGATAACATGGATCGGTTTGTACAATTTAAAAAAGGGCACTGTTCCTTCGAACAAGATTTCATTCCAGACAATCACAACTGTTATACCCCACGAATTGCCACGAATTTCCAATTCCATCTCAGAAGATCATTCGCAAATTGCACGTAAACGCGCAGATTTCTCCCCTCTACCGATCCCTGTAATTAGAAAACCGTCGTGTTTCGAGGATACCCAAGATTGCAAGGCGCAAGAAAATTACTCTGCCTCAGTCTTTCGATTATTCTCGATATCGAGACGCAGCCAAGACTTCGTGCTCCCTTCTTCGTGACTAGACGATTCCAGAGGAACCTCGAAAGATTTGCTGGGAGACCGTGAAAAGGTTTTCGACCTGATGTACAGCATCAAAGATAGAAGCTACGCTATAATTATAGACGTCGCGTGAACGCCTTTAATATCGCAGAGGCCATTAAGAAGATAGCACAAAATTGTGACTACTTCGTCAGGTTAGTAGGGAAAAGTTTTAAAATGCAACATTTTTGGTTACGATATTAGAGTCTGCAGTTTTACGTGAATCTTCTATGACATAGATTTCATTAATCAAATTTAATGAACTAATCCTATTTAATGCACCGCAGATCCTTTTTATGGTACATGTTTAATGTTAAAAGATAATCCAAGGAATGAGAGAGTTAGTTCTCTTTATCGCGATTGCGATAAACATATACTAGGTCGAGAAGCAGCGTTCAAGCACCTACTCTTATAGTGAATACTTTCCTTCCATTTCTACGAACAGCTTAATAATTGTGTATTTATGAATGGTTAATGTTACTTGAGAGCTGCTAAACAAAATATACATAACAAAATATACATAACAAAATAGCGACATTGCTTTATACAAAAATGTTCTACTGGTTTTTAGAGATGGATACATATTTCATTTGACTTGTTAGTTTACTTCATTAATTTAACGAGATCTATGCATTTAATGAAAAAAAAGGAAATCATTTGTTCATTGCAAATATCGTCAGACAAATATAGTGGACATGTTACTTTTATGAAAAAATATTTCTATAAAAATCCTTTCTACTAATACTATTTGCACTAAAAATTTCCTGTATGTGAAAAAGAATATCTTGTTTCACTGAGGTATACATATATACATCTTAAATACACGCTCCCACTTATTCATTATTATGCAATCGCGTAATTGTTATGTGCTAGATTGTATAAGATAGCGTGACATTTTAGAAAATGTGAACACCAAATTGCATTAATCTTTCGTTCTTTCAATTGAATACGTTGAATAGGAATTGTTCGATAGTGCTGGATGAACTAATAATAAATAATAAGAACAATAGAGTTACTTAGCGAAAAATCTACGAAGAATGGGAACCTGACTGTAACGAAATCATAATCCTATACTCGAACGAATATTCAAACAAGTCTTCAAATGTCTTGAGTAGTATAATTGCGCGTTGCACAATTATTTGGCAATCGAAAGTAGCGAAACAACTCCGTGGATAATTAGAAATGTAGTTAACACGTAATGCATTGTGCCTACTTTCCCAATAATAGTATGCAAATGTGCGTATGTACGTCAGTTCTTGTGTGTATGCGATGGTGGAGTGGCTAAAATGGTGGGTGGTGGGGAGACTCCGAAACAACGCGGATTTCACTCTACGCGGCTAGTTGCAGCCCCTAACCCCCGCGTTGTTCGAGGGACTACCGTACATGCAATTCAATTTACGAAAAATTATTTCGGTACAGATCCGTTTTAAAAATACCCAAGTACGACTACAGCGAAGAGGGAAATTTATTGAACAATCGCAACTTTCAGTATTAAGGAGAAAACAATAATTACATCACAATAGAACATTTGTACGAATCTCAAATGCGTTCCAGTACAATTTCTATACCTTCAAGTCAAAGTTATTAATTTCATCGCCGATCAATTTCATCACCTCTCGATCTAGAGCAACGACTTCACCTGGATTAATTACCGCAACATTCGGTCACTGAACTTTAAGGAGCAGCTCATTTCACGTAAATTAATTATTCACGAAATATCGGAACATGCCATCTGGCAGACTCCTTGGGGAAGATCGCCAACCCCATAAACGAAGGGCACGCGTTATATTAGCAGCGTAGCTCGGTAATTACGCAAACCGTGTGCAGCTTCGTTGAACACGATCGAGTTACCGTCATAGAAACGCTTGAAACCGTGTAACGCAAGCATTACACTGCGTAATTGCACGATATACTTACACAATGTCGTAGACGCACATTCGTCGGTTATTGCCACCGGCGATGCCTCGCTTTTATCTTTCAGGGATAATCGAACGCGTTTCGAGGCGATTAAATCCGCACAGGACATATACAGCGTGGAATGCTGAATGATGTTTCACGTTCCAAATGGCCACGACCACGATCCACCACGCCGGTTTCTCAATAACTTTCTATTTCCGTTTCATCCGAGCGTACCGTTTAATTTCTTTTAGCTGTGTCGAACTTGCCGTGCACCCTCTAATCTACATTTTCCAGACGTTTGATAGACTGGGAACATGATCTTGCATTATATACAGCATCTCTTGATTACGGTGCGGTGTTACGTGGATCAATTGAACTTTGATGAAGCATTTATAGCTGAAGGCAATAGCGCGGTGTGTGCGTATGCGGATTCCGTTGAGTACAGACTTACGAGTTGTGTGGCATGACAATAGAGGACAATAGCAGTTAAGTTCGGTAATTGCTTTTTATATTATATATTTATATTTGTTAATGGCAATGGTTTTAGTAATTCATATTTCTTGGAGTAATAACACTTGCAGAAATATATATATATATATATATTTACATATACATGTATGTACATTGGCATCCTTTTCTGTTATGTACTTTTTTAAAACTTTGGAAGTTTCAACAAATATTATTCGCAAATTCCAACTGCGCACGTAATAAACAGTGCACGAAGCTAAAGCATCAAAATTGTATGCAGATACCACAAAAATCGAGCTGAGCTATCGAACTGGTTTTCCTTTTAGAAAAATACATTGAATGTTCGTTTTAAACTGACTCTAACGTTGTACAGCTTCAATTATAATATTGGAGCTACGTTTCCCAAGGTTTTCCTAGCTGCATAAAAGCAAAGTTTAATTGCAGATGAGCTACAAATCCTGAAATAATTACTCATTTAAACACCAATAGTTCAAAAAGTAGTATTGTATACTATGTTCACTTTTCCATGATTGTTATCAGGTATTCGAATTAAATATGATAAAATTGTCGAGATACCTATTAATCAAATCACGTTAATTAATAAATTTATTTTATGCGAGTATCGGAGGACCACTAGTAGAAGAAGCAGATAATCTTTATGCTAACACAGGGTCGGCGAACAAGCTAAACGATATGTTTATACCGGCATATTCTTCCCTTCAAACACGATATTCCCTTCGCGATCATAAATTGCAATTTTACCAGAGTCCACGATATCCCTGGTGAAGATACCTGACTGTGTAAGGATTCAAGGTTACCAATATGTACTTTCGAATGACGATGCATCGTCATTCTGTGAACCACGGGACTCTGAAACTACCACCCACTTTCATTATGGAATTTTTCTAAGACGTTCGATTCGATTCCATGTATGTATCGTGGCCGTTTTGTGGGACTTTTGTTTGCGTAAATACCAATTGAATATCATAAATATTGAGTAAATATCAATTAAATATCATAAATATTGTGTAAATATCAATTACAAGCGATGATTTTAAAAAACCTTTTACATAACGAGCAGTTTCCTGGCGAAACCAGCTAAACATTATAAAAAAAAGCTTTCAGTACTGCTGTCAAGAAGCTGAACGCATAAAGTGGAGTTAATCGAATAATTTTTGCACATTATTTATGCACACGATATCACAGCTCCAAATATATACATATGTAGATATTTCAATTTTCTAGGAACAAAATCTTGTTCAAAATGACAATGCTGTCCAAGAAATCCATGTTTCGTAACAAATAAAATGAAATTCGAGCTTTTCTAAAAAGGATAGAACGTTCATCTCCTCGCCAAAAATCTCTGCAATCTTAAATTACACGGATAAACATCATTTTTCCCTCGCACGCTCACAGAACACCAGACTCTTCATGCACCAACTAATTACATACAACGAACAACCTGTCGATCTCTCAGGATTTAATCAACCGATGCATCGTAATTATCTAGCCAACGCGTGCATCTTTGCTGCACGTCAAAGTCCAGCGCAGAAACAGCATACGACTGCGATCATTGTCCGCGGCGCAAGTTCAATTAAAACGATCTTTTATCCATCCGCGAAGGCATGCGTTGAAGCTACACGCCGCAGATATCTGCGTGCACCACGTCAAGGCTACACTCATCCCATCTGCACGAGCGATCGGAAGACCTCAGTAATCCCGTCTGCCAGGATAACAAGGTATCCCGACGAGGCCCGAGCTTCCTGCCGCGTTCGTTTCGAGAGGAAGATTTCTCTATGAGAATTTAAAGGGATCGGAGGTAGTTTCCAAGGGGCGAATCCACGCTGTCTACCTGGCGAGTCGTTCAGCCGTTCGCGCAGCCAGCCCGCGTCTCTGATCCGTCGATCGGCTGAAAAGACGAAAGGGAAGCGTCCAAAGGGACCCGTGGGTCTCGACTCGGGCGATCCCTTGGGGTTAGGGGCCCCGACCGTAGGAAGAAGCCTCAGCTGTTTGCCGATGGAAGCCGTAGGACGCTTTTTACGCTGTCTAGCTCTCGGCCTGTGGGCCGTGCGTTCCGCGCTGCAACACAGCGAACAGAATCGCCGCCGGCTGTTACTGGATACAGTCGTGCATGGTAATACGCGGCTGATATGCTCGAACGGTAATATGGTAATCCACGCGTGGTCGAGGGTGTTCGATCTTTCGCCGTGGCCGAGCAGGGTAATAAAGAGGATAGGCGGAATAAGATGGGAACAGCGAGGACAAAGTGCAAACCGTATCCTTCGAAGAGGGCACGGAAGCAACGGGAGGAGGAGCAAGCGAACGTCCATTTCATATGTACAGACACTAGAGTGTAGATCGTATTTCGAGGGCAGGACACGGTCGAAACGTGGCGGAACGAAAGCACGTGCTTCCTCGACCCGATGAGTCGCGCGCACGCGAGAGTGCACGTCTAGAGGAGGTGCGAGCAGCGTGACGATGCCTCGTCGAGGTTATCTTCGACGTCCGGCGGCGCGAAATCTCTAGATTGCCGTTTCGACAGCTCGGAAAATTATTTATAGTTAAATGACTCTTCGCCTATTTCCGGCTGTTTTACACAGACTTTGTGGGAGAGGTCTGCGCAACAGCCGGTGTGAAGCTGATCGTTCGAAAAGGGAGTCTCTAATTAACGCCAACGTCGAGTTCGCCTGAGGCAGCTTTACCTGAAACTACGATGCCTCTAAGGAAGCCGTTCTGCCTGCAGCGTTTCTTCGCTGCACGGCCTGGAGGTTACGAAACCCATCGGCAATCGAGGGATCGTTTCTTGAGAAAATTCTGAAGATTACGCGTGAACATTGTCGGGAAAGTTGAAAGGCTTTTGTCATTTTTAGGGTCTGTGAGATGTAGAAGGACCGCCGAATAGAGTAGACATTCGTGTATTGAAAGGATATTTTACTGTGCGCTAATTTAATGAACGTTTGCCGTGCTTCTATTAGCGGAATTAGTGTTCAATGTTGTGCCAATTGGACGAACATTTACGTCGGACGCAAATAGTAATTTAATGCACACGCGTTGGATTTCTGTTGCACGAATTGTGAAATTATATACGTGACGGGCAAATCGGTGAGATTCTATTACGCGAACGGCTTATGTCATTTCTTTAGATTACTGGAGTAATCAACTTTTGCTCGTAGTATGATTTCGTATTATATCAATTTACGATGATATAATTTCCCGTAGTAGGAAATATATGCATACAGCAAAATGCAGTGTTTCCTTTTTCGAAGCTTTTATTTCTTCCCGAATCGATATCCAATTTTATCTTGAGTTTACAAATAACTCTCACTTAGTAAAAACAATTCAACGACAAAAAGCAAACCAACGAAATAGAAAGTGGCAGACCCTTTGCGAATAAATTGCAAAGCAAAACGCAAGAAACATTAGTACATGTTTCGCTTATCTCACTTTCGCCATCGTCGACGTAAGTAAAAGAGCGTTCTAAAATCGAACAATAGTAGCGGTATCCCTGCAACCTCCAGACTTCCGCCAGCAGATTACATAAGAACCCGACAAGTTCCCCGATAATTAGAGATTCCACCGGCCACCGAGACAGAGGTATCGTTAATGTTCACCGAGCGCAGCGTTTTATCTGACGGAAGCTCGTACACGTCTTATCCACGACGAGAGTGGCGGGCAACGGAACAAGGGATTCTTTGTAAGATCGTGGCATGAGCGTCGGGCTAATCCTTCGTCCTTCTCAGGTGAAACTCGCTTTCGGCGTCGAGATCCGTTTCCCACGGTACGCCAGGTAACCCGGAGCGTTTTCCCCGTAATGTGGGTCTCCACGATACATCCCTCTCTCCATTCTCGACAACCACTTCCCAGCCCCTCACCTCCCTTTCATCCCTACCCCTGTCGTTCTGTCTCTCTCCGGCCATCTCCACAGGCCGCCGTTCAGCCATCCTCTTGCTTATCTTTCTTTTTCCAGACGCACGACATGGCGGGCCCGTGAAATCAGCGAGGCTTCTTTTACGATTGCTTCGTGCTCGCCATAGTCGCCGACGTCGTCGTTGGCCAGGTGGAAGGAAAGAACGGATTGGCAAGGAAGTGTGGCGATCAACGCAATACTGCTGATACGTTCGCTGCGAATGGAATGCTAATGCGATCATGGTAAATCGATACTTTCGATTGCACTTTGTGCGATGGTAAACGGATGGCCCCTGACTGGCCAGAGACGGCCAAGCCTCTGACTTGGCTAAACCCTGTTTTAGACGAGGCACTTCATGGCGACATTTTTTTCTGCCGCAGCTTAGAGAAACACTGCAGCTTCTGGGATCTTTCGGGCGTGCCTACGTTATCGAAAAGTGGTGTCACGGTGCTTTTTAGACTCTAAAGTTTAGAGGATCACCGTAGAGATCTTCGTGTGAAATGGATTTAATTATGTTTTGGATAGATAACAGAGGCCGCACTCTTGGGATATTTCGATGTGCCTCTGGCTTGAATTGTGGGAGCAGTTGGAAAAGCGTACTGAACTTTTCGATAGGCATCGATAAGCTTGATGAATTCTAGTTTGAATTTAAATATTCGAGATATTACTGATGATGTAATCGAAAGGGGTGACCGCCCTTGATCAAACATGTTAGGAGATTTTCATTACGCAAAGAACAATAATTTGTGATTTACTTATATTAATAACATAAATTTAATTTAACTTTTCATCTCGATTGAAAGTTCATGGTGATCGGCAAAATAGTAACTGAATTATCAGGTAATTATTTAACGAGGTTTTGTTGCATCGTGAAATTTATTGATTGATGATGATATTGATGATGAATATTTCGTATATATAACGTCGCGTAAAATAATATTACAATTATGATTAATTTAAGCTGATCCTTCTGCAGCACGAGTTTATATGCGTGCCAGTCAGTTTTAAATTGATCCTGCACACAGCGACATGGATTTTTTATTGACAAAGGTAGCGGTTCGTACGCAACAAAACATGCTGTTTAATTTCAATTAAACGAACTGCGTTATGCAACGGTGATAAATTTTCCTACGGAATGAATAATAATTTCTCTATGGGTATGTACTTCCGTGTATTCTTCAATAAAATTAAATGGACACATGACTACGAGTAATTATCTTTACCACAGAATTATCCGAGCTTTGAACAACAATGTTGGAAAGTCATATACAATACAAACCAAGTCACAAGCATCGCGAAAAAAAATCAATACCAAAATATGTATTTCTGTGAGAAATGTAATTTTCAGCATACCTGTCGCAGAAGATAATCTGCGTATTTTTAATTTAAAATTGATTATCTTCGTGCAAATATCACTAAAGATTAAAATCTGTTATCCAACCACATCGCCAGTTCTTATTTTTTCCTATCGACGTCTCATTTGCAGAACACAAAATAGCAATTAACTTTCGTAAAACCAAACGCGTCAATCTGCAACGCTAAAATCTCCTCTGGTTAAAGAACACCCTGAACGAAACTCAGCCTGAAGTGATACTCAACTTCAAAGTCATCCTATGAATGCGCCTACAGAGCATAATATGAAGCATCACTTATCGCCAGCTCGAATCGAGCCTTCCAATATCATTGCGATGAATGAGCGTCCGACAAGATTCAATTTTCTAAAGTTTTTATACAGGGTGTTTAGAAAGGTTCATGCCAGATTGATATAATGGATTTAGGAGGCTAAATAGACGAAAGAAGAACCTATGAATTCGTTTTCAAAATGATTTTTTAAAGCGTTATAGGCACAGTGTTTTAAAAATTTTTTTTAAATGTTTTGTTAGTAATACGATTTATATGGGCCGCTCATTGGCCAAATCGGTTAGCTCCACAAAACAAAAATATGGAAATTTATTTTAAATATAGAAAGTCAAGAGGCAGTCAAGCGTATTGGCAATACTTTTAAGAAGGCTCAAAAAGTGGAGAAAATTGATTTGGCTAATGAGTGGTTCGTATAATCATGTTTCCGGAAACTTACAAATACTGAATGCCTTGCTCTGGTCTGTATAAATTTTACTTTGTTCGCGTTGGGGCTATATATGTAATTAGGTGTTTATAAACGCATTGAGCAAAAACAAGAAAAGTTTATTATTGTAATGCACTGAATGTATATCTCGAATAGATTCGTCAGATGTTTGATCAATTTTTGTTGACATTCTGAGAAGTAATTCATACACAGACTTTACCAAAGAGAGAGAAATCGGTTTATACTGTCATTTATTATTTTACGTATATTATCAATAATATCTGAAACCCTGCAACGTTGACAGAATATATAAATCGCCGAAGAGGCTCAATTAAAAGATTAACATTGCAGATAGATGAAAAAGTGTATGCAATAACGAAGGGCCTAACATTTCAGAACAATTCGCAACGAAAGTTTCCTAAAAATAATGAACTTCTCTCCAAACGCCACAACAAAACATTACACCTCATTTCAAGTAATAAATTACATATATGCATATGTATATCCCAAAAAGATCTCCGCGGCCTCACGGTTGCATCGATAAATACGATCGGAAGTACGGTAGCGAGTAAGGGTGCATCAACGAGTGGTACTCACGGACTGGTATTTTCTTTGGGTCGACGCTGGCGAGACGTTCCTCGACCTTGTCCAGCCTCTGGCGTAGATTGCTGCTCCGATCGGCAACGGCGGTCAGCCCCGCGGTCAGATCAGCGAAGATGTCCTCCGCGGTGGTAAGAAGCGAGGCGAGCTGTTTCAACGAGGTGGTCAATGCACCATTCGCGACGGCCTCTAATTCTGCGCCCACTGGCCAGCCCTGTGAGGTCGATCCGACTGGCACGTGACCGCGGCACACGAAACGCGGCTCCACTCTTCGTAGCACAAACGGCATGATTCCTCCGGAACGACACCTTCACACATAACACTGTAAGCGGGTAACGAAACAGCCGCGAAATTACGGAACAACGTTGCCTCGGACCCGGGACACCGGTGTGTCAATAATATTCTCGTCACCAGCTCGCGACGCGCGTCGAGCGATCGCTCCGGCGTATTATCATTTCGGGCGCGGGATTTCTGGCCATACCGGAGAACGACAATCCCTCGAGCGAGCGAGCTAACTCCATTTTAAATATTCCGTAGGCAATAAACAAGAAACTTGGGGATCCTTGGCACACTGCACACTTTTTAGTAACAACACTGTACTTCTTCACTTCCGGATTGCCGATCGAAACCCCTCTGAAGTGGGACGCATTCTTTGGAACAGCGGATAGGATGCCGGGGCGACGGATGTGAATTTCGTTTAATTGGGGATGTCAAACTGTTTTTTCCTTTTTTTCGTGGTGGATCGAGAGTGACGTTGGAAACGAGATGGAAATATGCTATGGATTTCTGCGAGATACTCCGGACAGACGGGTCATACTGTCAGTGGTTCGTTGTGAAAGAAAATTGGGCGAAAGACCGACGAATGAACGTCCGTACGTCGCGGCGGTGGTACGCAAAGTGCCGGCCGGTCTGCCGCCGTGTTGGCGACTCGTTCTACGGTTGTACTCCCATTCAATTCGAACGCGCCGAAACCTTCCCTGGAAGTACTTCACGGTGCCACCTTGCGCAGCTGTGGAGAACTTCCTGGGAAATCTACTATCCACATTGTCGTGACGTTTATCAACAATTCATATGGAATAATAATGACGTGCAGTAGTTACTATGATTGCGAAATACGTATGAGTTGCAAGGTTGATTTAATATATTGTTGTGTTTGTTCGTATTCTGAAATACCGATCCCGTAAGAAACGCGGTGCCTCTCTCGCGATCTTTACGATTTACAGCGGCGCGCGCAGGTAGTGCGTTCATTTTAGACGTTCGTAACGATAGGAATTTCACACTCCTTTTTTAGGTAAATTAAATTGTATTAATGATTCGATTGACAAATTGCCCAAGTTTTTCTTTGAGCTCTTGAACAGTTTTGATTTGACAGATTTTAATGATCGAAGTACGAAATATGCGTGAGTAGCTAGAAAAAAATAATGGAGAGAAATATTGGAAAAATAAGAACAGTATAAGCATTCAGTAACAAATGTTCCATGCTATTCTAGATTATAAAAGACAATATCATAGATGTTCATATAAAGCAAGTAGTAATTTAAAGAAAAATCTGCTTCGATATAACATGTAACATAATTAGGAAACTATAACTAGGATATATCGAATTTCCGGAACATATCGCTTAGAACTTGCAACGATAACCCATCCTAAACTCGAAATCCCAGTTACGTTCCCCAGGCTATTGCAAACTTGATAAACAAGTTTTCAAATTGATACAGTAATTTAGAAAATGATCGGGGATGGTTTTAGAGTTCTTCAGTAGTGTTAAAAAGCGTAAACTACGTGTCCTGGTCTGTTCTGTACAATTCATTAAATTAATAGAACATGATTGAACATTGGTTACAGATTTCATCAACTACAGCTTTTTAGTACAATTCTTTTATAAATTGTTAATTTATATTTGTTAATTTTATGATTTAATGCATAAATAAATTGTATAAAATTTGCTCATGGATTTTTATAATTGGTATAAAACTTTGATGTTTTATGAACTATTTAATGCAATTTCAACTATACTAAAAAATATTATTAACATTATTTATATTAAACGGAGAATTGGGCAATATTTTCTATGGATTTTTTATTGCGCATCTTAATCTAATATGTTACGCGTTCATTTAGAATATCCACGAAAATTTCAAAGTCAATTTTTTGAAATCAATAAACGTATTCAGCTTTTATCCAATTAATACACTAGAAAATCCAATTATGTTACATGCGAATTACAAGTTTTATTGTTATCTTCCATTAAATAAATTGTAACTCGACATACAAAATTTGTTTTTTTAATAATATGTTTCGTACCACTCAATTATGAATTATGTATGAATTATGTATTGTGTTACTATTTTGAAACAATTTAATGTTGCGTTTTTAATAAAGATGAATAAGGTCTTGCAAAGTTCACAAGCATAGACAAGATAAAATAGATAATAGGTGCACACCAATCCTGAAACAAATTTTACTGTATTTAGTTTGAATTGCTACCATTATTGACGCTGCAATATTGTTCTCTGCTACCTCGATAACGTTGAGAGTGACTCAAAAGGGATAAATTTAGATACAAGAAAAATAGAAACCTCTCCCATTAACAGAAGGTATATTAGAGTATTACATATGCAACAAGGGTCAAGGAAAATTCCGCTCGATATATACACAGATATCGATCCAACAACGACCTTGTTAAAACCCATCATTTACAATGAAAACGATACCAAACATGTTTGGTTTCTTTAATTCTTAATAACTTTCGTGCGGTCAGCGCAACACATTTTCGTTTTCACTGTAGTACAATAGGAAGTCTATTGTTCAATACAATATAATAGGTATAATAGGAAGTCTAAGCTTCAATTTGAGACTCGAAAGCGCGAACGCGTTGAGTTGCGCAAACGCGAGATGGCGCCACGCGTTCATTCCTTATGTAACATTTAAAATTTTATATTTCGGTTCTTGATGCTTATTTTATAATCTGTCAAGACTCAAATGAAAAGGAAAAATATAAGCTAATTATCTGTTGTTATAAATCAACGGTTAATGGTATATTGCCCTCATCTGTTGGAGATTGTATGTTAGAATTTTGGCTTTAATTCAAATAGGCGGTCATTTTTCTATCTTGTCAGGAATAGGAAATTACTTTTGTTTGGTTTATAAAACTGGGGAATTATTACACGATCATGATTGTGTAGCTCTGGTATCATATTCCTTATTGAATCTTTATTTCTGTAATTACTTTATCAACTGCTGATATGTCTAAACGAAATTTAATTGATGACGATATTCAATGCATTTAATATATTTAATATTAACAACGAGAAGTTAACAGAAAATAATTTTTTAAGTTGCCTGTTGGCAGATCTAAGTATAGAAAACATTCTTTCAGAGATACCTTTTTCTAAGTATAATAATAATATATGGCGTTCGAATCGTATCCAATTTTTGTTACGTATTACATTTCCCCTATCTGTATAATTAATCAGACAACCTTCACCCAATAAAATTATACATAAAAGTATGCGGTCGTATTGGCGAATAAGTTTAACAGAAAATGAGACTATTAACAAAAAGATTGCCTTGTCGACCGATTCTACAGTATTTCAAGGCTCGCACGGTACCATTTGAATGTACTGTAATTAAACCAGCATGAGCTGATTTAAGAGATCTTTAATTACCGCTCCATGGTGCAAAATATTTACGTAATAACAGACCACTTGCTATAGTTCTAATGGGAACAACATTTGTTGACTTTCGTGCGAGTGCGGATCGTCTGTTAAATTGAGCAGTCGTAAGAAGAGCAGTCGAGATAACACAAAGACGATCCTTCGTCCTAGCCTGATTCATAATTCATAGCTCGTTATAGCATGCCAACGAACGAAGTATCCAGCCGCGGAGTTTCGAGCGTTCAACCCCCTCAGACCCTCATGCATATTGATAATCCCTCTCCGCGAAATTCAAGACGGGATACGTTTTCTCGAGCAGTCAAAGTCTTTCTATCTTCTTTAATCAAAATGTTCGCGAACCACTCACTGTTTACAATCATTACACACTTCACAGGTGTTTATAATGTTTGAAGATCGTGGATTCCCGTTCTGCTCCTGTTCTCCTTAGCAGAGAAATTTTTTTTCAGCCCCGTGCACCTGTTTGCTCGCGTAATTCGTTCGCGCATTGCTCCCTGGGTTTCGTTTCGGAGAACGAAGAGAAATGAATATGTAATTGTCTGGTAATTTGTGTCTGGAGTACTTTCGTGAGTTTAACGCGTGCTTAAACAGAGACCTGACAATTGTGAATTATATAGTTGCCGGGGTGCACAGTTTGGTTTGAGAGAAAATTAATTTTAATATCTTGATACTTTTCTGAAATGTAGCAGCAATATTCTGGCAGATTGGTTACCGGTAAGAAATTGTTATTTATAGTTTGTATAATCAGCTTATAGTGGATTGGAATGTGTCAGTGATTATTAGAGCTGGATGTGATTATTAATATGATGTTGAAAAATTAAGTTTCAATAGTTTCGAACTCTATTATTTCTGTAAATAAAGTGCTTTAACTTTGGTTCGTATCCAGCAGATTTCAGCCTCGCCATAAAATATAGCACCTATTATTAATGAAGATATCGCCTACCGTCAAATGCAATAACAAGTAACTCTCGTTTCACGGGAGAATTCGTACCACGTTATTTTAAAACTATGTAGAACAAAATAGTGCTGAACAAGTCCGTGTTATTTCCAAATTTCAAAGTTTAAAATATACAATTCTATTCCAACAATAATACTTGACAAACGTATCCAACAGTAAACAAAAACTACACCAATGAATTCTTCTTCGCCCTGTTACCACTTATCAAGGCGATGGTTAATTCACTTCCCGTATCCAATAGCATGAAGCAAGTGGCCGCAAACGCGGTGTAGCAATCGCCGGAGACAGAACAAGAGACAGAACGGGGGCGAAAAAACGAGAAAATGCAGTAAGCTGCGAGACGGTGGCCCTTAATTGTTTTGCAGGCGAAGAGGATGGCAGATTAGAATACAGCTCACCGTTACGATGCTCGAGAAGGCCGAACGCAATCTCAAGTTGCCGGGTCCGGCTTGAGGGATGGGCGAGGGAGGGCCACGCTGTTGGAGAAAGATTGTACCGTGGAAAGGAAGTGGCCCGGGCAACACGGGGATGAAGATCTCTCTGAATGCTCTGGCACCCGACTTGGAGAATGGAAAAAACTCCGATGAAGTTGCACCGAACCCGCGGCTCGGTTGGTATAGAGCGGTGAGAATTTAATTAAGAATCACTGTATGGACTAGGGCGGCATATTGCCGTGGCACACACGCGTCACCGTCAGTCCAGGGATCGTGCAACTTTTCTGCACGGCTAATTAATTCGAAAGAGGTCTCACCATTCTTGGCATACGGCTTTCCCTTTGCGTTTCTTCGTCGCGACGCCGTACTTCTTTGATCTTGCAATTATGGGTTCCGAAGTTATTTTTATTTTCTGTTGTTTTGTGAGTTTGTATTGCGAAGCGGAATATTTGCTTTTAGCAAATATTTAGTTTAGTTTCGAGTGTTATGTGTTTGGCTTCATGGATAGATCTGTCGACTTTGCTACATTCTTTTGTATGCAGATTATATTTTTGCGATTGCAATAATAGAGTAATGTATTAATAAATAATATTTCGGTGATCCTTTATGAATAGAACACGATAACTTCGTTATGGGTAGGTTATTATATGTATAGTGTATTATGTGTACCAATAAGTGATACATTATCTTTTTACGAATTTTATTATTAAATGGCAATACAGTTAGAAAAAAATGATTTATTGTAACAATCCCCGTTCTTTTTTGCGGCTTTTTCGCATACCTTTCTTTTCCATCTGTTAAACTATACATTTCAAGCATGTAGAACTATTCACTTGTGTTTGCAATATAGTGATATTATCGTGGTAAGCACTTAAATAATCGCGTGGCAATGGTGAACGTATGATGGAATTGTCAAAAGACAATTTATTTAAATGTATCTGAAACATTTTAAGTTGCCCCGAGTAGTCACTGCACTCAACATCGTCGTATTATCGTTTATTCATGTCAATGCAATGCAATTTCCTCGACAAATGTTCAGAAATGCTTACGTCAAAAGGACTTTTTGAGGTAACTAATGGTTTCGCGATATTAACACCATACTCTTAAAGCCTTCAATAATATAATACTATACTTTGTAAAAAAGTTCTATAGGTTTTTATCGACGAGTCAATGAGAAAATGTGGATGTATCAATCACATTGCAGATGGTAACAAAGCGGACATTCGGTCGATTAACATAAGTTGTGATTAATCCTAAATTCATATGCATTCCGTGTATTTAATCCATATATTATCGTATCTTTCCTATGTACATACTTATAATTCGCATAGAAATGTACAACTTTGTTTTCCACAAAGTTATATGGATATGAAAAATTGGTGTCCTTCTAATATTAAAGGAGGTATGAACGTATGCAATATTTACAATCCAGTCCACAAATTGTATAATTTGTTAGGGGGAAATAAACATTTTTGGTTTTCATTAAAACAAATGTAATTGTTTAGAGTATTTATTTCCAAATTATAAGTTTTTGGTGAATATACGTAGTTACATTGCTTCTGTCACTTGCTTATGGTACATTACCGGGAAAAATGTTGTATCTCTGCGCATTTTGAAGAAAATAAAAATATCAAGGACTACATTAATCCTTTCAAAAGTATCCTACAAAATTCGGCAATTCTGAGTATTACTTTAAATACGTGTCTAAGTAAAGTTGATGAAGTGACATCTTTTCTGCCAGCAATGTACGCAATGATTAATTACATCATGCATTGTTTAATTTAATTTAAAAATATCGTAACCTAATTATGAGAATTCTGGAAAGGTTCTACATCAAATGCCGTGAAGCCGTTCCAAATGTTTTGATCACTGGATAAGTAAAAGATATATAAATTACAAGCTAGTCAAAATTCCTATAACCTATGGATTAAATAATCCTCCTCCCTTGAATAAAACTGTCAGAAGAAGCTTGCGATTTGTTTCGAAGAGGTCACCTACATTCACATCAAACGTGACTACGAAGAAAAGGGAGAGAGGGAAGGTACACTTGCACTTAAGAGTTCCATTTTAAGTCTTCCTTCCTGTCTCTCGACCCTATCCTTTCGTTTGATACCACTGTGCGCCATTCTGCCATCTTGACACTGATTAACGATTCTCAAACGAGATATACGTATGTAGAAAAGTGGACTGCTATCTACAGCCCCTGGCCATCGAATTAGAGTCGCTCCAAATTTTGTAACATTTTTATACAAAAGAGCTTCACTACTAATGGAATAATTGGATTGCACCTCATTAAATAATTTCTATACATTATCATGTTTCCGATGTTGGTTTGAAATAATTATTCTACCCGCTATTATATGAGTATAAAAGTCGTATAAATTGGAACAGTAATTTATTTCCGAAAAACAGAACGAAATTATTGCCTTGCATTTATAAAGATCGATACTGCGAACTTTAGAGAAATTACTCACAAGTCTCCTTTTCTTAGTTTTGTGAAAACTCGATTTTCGCGTAACACTTTATGCAAGCTGGCTCTTATTTTTTTTTATTAATATAACGGGAAATGTACGCAAGTTAAACTGGGAAATAAAACAAGTATTCTTAGTATAAAGTAAGACCACTCGTCAATTGAGAAGCTCAATTTGTAATATACTCTTCTATTCACGAGTGACACCTGAAAAGGTGTTATAAACAAATCGGAACTCATAGATAAATGTCACTAGTATACTCAGCTATTTAGTAGGTAGTCGATTCTGGATCGTCGAAATCGGCCACGATAAAGACAGGAATGAGAATAAAGTTTTGGAGCAAATCGGCGATTCGGAAAGTTTCGGGATCGTTCCGAATATTATTGGAATCGCGAAGGTCTTTAAAGGTTCCGAAAGTCGCGAGAAATCTTGAAAGTTTCGAACGTAACTCGGGCGAATCCTGCTTCCAAGAAATAAAAATCTTATGCTTGTCTACACTCTATAGCAAGCGTACGTGTCACTTTTATTTTCCACATTATTTGTCTTGACTTCCTTCCTAGTCCCTTTATGTTTAAAACACTCGGTAACAACGGACAAATTTTTATTTCATTCATTTTATGTACATATATCCTCCTCCTTTTACGATTGATTTTACACACTTTGATGAAAATTCTTCGTTAACAGGGCATCGAACATACGTGTTGCCATCCGAACACGTTCTATTAAATTTTGACTCATCGATAGAAACAATTTTTGACCAACCAGCTACCGTCCAGTCCCGATGTTCTTTAGCGAACTGTAAACGTAATTTTCCGTTGCGTTCACATGTGAAAGGCTTCTTGATAGCAATGCGACTCATAATATTCATTCAATCTTCTCCGCATTGTCCGGAGACTAATTCTGCAACTAATTTCGGTTCCAGATTCACTGAGAACTTGTTCAGCTGTTTTATGTCGACCAGATTCCGAGATGCGATGAACAACGCGATCATCTTTGACTGTTGTTTTCCGAGGCCTTTCTTTCCGTGACACATTATTCACCGAATCTGCATTTGATATGAACTTTATTTCTTGTACGCGCGCTGTTTTGAAATATTTAATGTTTCAGCGTTTATCGAAAATAAGTATCCCTGATCTCTCATGAATTTAATTTGAATTCTCTGCTCAGGAGTAATATTCTTTCTTCGACTCATGATTGCAGACTGATTTGTAATTGTTTATATTCTTGAACACTTCGGACTATAGCAACTATATCCACAATGACAGGAACTAAGCAAATGGTGATAAAAGCTTATCGGTTTTAAGTAATGGTCTGCTGCTACAACATCAGCTTCGGAAATGTTAGAAATATATGTAATTTGTAGTGTTAAATAAACAATTTTTGTAATTTACTATATAATATGCTTCAGAGATTATTATATATGAGTTTAACGTACGAAAATTTTAATTTAAGAAATATTTGCAACGTTTATTTGCCGAGCTGTTAAGCGGTCTTAAGTAGCTGGCCGCCACTGTATGCATACTCGTGTACATAATGCAGGAGAAAGACATTTCTGAATACTGGATACTATTCGTGGTAGAAAGAGCTTTTTCATTATAGAGAATAGTGATTTACTGCCAAATATATTCCAATATATTAGAAAATCTATCTACATATGTATATGTAAGATAAATGTTTAAATGTCATATGATGTTGGAGAACTCTGTCTTTATTGTTACAAATAGACTCGAAAATATTATAATTAGAACGAAGAATTTATGTACAAATATTAGTATATATTTCAAAAACATCGGAGAATATTTAACATAACCAGCCATTCTTTCTTTTGTTATCTTTAGTATATAGTTAATTACGATAAAATATAGGAAGTATACCCTTTTCACTCCACGCCCCAATTATTTCAAAATTGAACGTGAAAAGATGTTCAAAATAAGACAGATGTTTAATATTTTAAATTACTCCTTACTTATTAAGAAAGACTTGTTTCAGTCTGAACAATTTAGCACTAATTATGCTAATTATATAAGCGTAAGAAAATTAATTTCGGAGACTAAATTTGCCGAGATATTATCAATAATAAAAATAACGAAATATTCCAGTAATACACGGTAACACCAGAGTAACTAATTCTGTAACATTGTATTATGTACCCAATATGTATTTCCCTTAATAAGCGATAATGCGTACATATACATATTGGATAATGTAGAAATGCGAGAAAAATTCTGTATACGCTGCAAAGCCATCTGATGGTACTTTGGTAATCCATTAAAAAATAAAAATAGATATACGATGTAATTAATTTTTCCTGCCTAAGGCACTTACCAGCTCTTTCACCTTCATACGTCATTATTTCTTCTTGTATTTACATTACGTATATATTTTTTTTATTCCATATCAAAGAATAATTTCGCGAATATCCTATTCTATTTTGATGCTCCATTCCATATGATCCGCAATTATGAATTACGAAAGAAACCGCAGAACTTGGAATTAATGAGGGGATCAACAGGGAAATGTTTGGGCAGCATGTAATGTAAAAAAACGAGCTTTCATAACAACATTTCTATACAACCCGTTTATTATAAGCTTGAATCATATATTAAATAGTACTCAGGTTAAATATATAACTCAAGTTTCAAGTATGCGTCTACACATCTTATACAGTTTCTTTCAAACGTTTGTGCTTACTCGCGCATAATCAGCAAAAACAAAAAAAAAAAGAAGGAAGAGGAAGACGAATAAAACGAAGAAGCAATGGAAATAAAAGGTAATAATGCTACACAGCTAGACGAAACTTAAGAGTAACAATCGCTGATGCTATGGCTTCTGGCGGTATCGGTAACGTTGCTTGTAAAACAGTGTGTGGGGGTTTGGGGCGGAGACATTTTCGCATGAATCAAAGGAAATTGACACCGTTGCCATGAGAAAGCCACGCTTCTAAAAACTATCTCTCTCATTCTGCCACAAGCGCACACACACACCCTCTATTTCTCTCTCACACTTTCACGTATTCACCCTTTCTGTGTTTTGTCCAATTATTTTCAGTAACAACAATCACGGCTCGAACAAACGTGTACATGAAACGTCGCGCGCTGGCCGAATCGATTCGAAAATCGAGACACACGCGTTCCTGCGCACGATTCACCTGTAATATCCGTGGCCAAAGCTTGTGACACGAACCCGGACGCTTTGCTCAGAAGCTCGTTAGATAGTTCGCCAGGAAAAGAATACCGGGATTCGTGGTACACATTCCCGTTTTGACAGAAACGTGTCGATCGAACTTCTGTAACGCCGCGGGATTAATTTCGAGTCGAGTCGACTGTTTAAATTGATTTACTCTCGGGGGACAAATTCTCGTTACGTATGCTCTGGGAGTAAAAAAGGAAGGACGCCATTCCGGGTCACAGTTCACAATGGGCGCAGGCGAAAAATGAAAACGAAAAGGGTGGACAAAAATGGACGTCTTAAGCGTAATTTAGGTTCCAGTAGGATCTGCGTTCATTGTGTCCAAACATCTTTCATCTGTTTGCTCTCACTCTGTTCCTAATTCGTTTCACCCTCGCATTCTGCCTCTCTGTTCCTCCCATACGTTGCTTCGTGTGTTCTTCATCGCGCTATTAACATTGACTACACAATATATTTTCATGTATGTACCTCTAGCTAGTAACATATTTATCTAAGATATTTCGCTAAGCAAACGCCCCGCTTACGTGTGCTGAATCTCGGTGGAGGAAAGTGTTACTGGGGTTCGTTTCTTTAAGGGTTGCTCCACAGGCATCGCCGCGGTTTTGCATCGTCGATGGATCATTCACGCCCTCGGATCGCTCAACACGATTGCGCTTTACGCAAGGACTTCGATCGATCGATATTATTGGCGAACGTTTAACGAGTTGAGAACATGTCTGTTGAAATTATTCTTGGGAGAACGAAACGAACGTTTAACCCTCTGTTACATGGTATTTTTAACGCTAGCATGGCGAAAATATACGAAGTCTTTGAGCGTTTTCGCTGTTTATTTATTTAAAGATTATTTTAGAGGCAGATAAAACGAACTGACGTGTTATGTTTTAAAACTGGCTTTGACCTCTAAATAAAATTCAGGAATAGGGATTAAAGGATAGATTTCAATTCGGTTCTCTCCAAAGTTGTCGGGGAATGTAACTTTATGGAATTCTCTGTGCATGGTTTTGAAACTTTCCCGGAATTCAATTTTAACATTAATAAAATTAAAAAGGAAGTGGCAGTGCAAGTAACCGAGGGCTTGCAAGAAACTGAACGCGACATTTTTGCAACTGTTATCATGTTCCATTGCAAACTCTGAAACTCCCGTCCGCAAAAATTAACTTTCAATAGTGATCTACTTTTATGAAAATGATCGACGCGTTAACGTTGAGTTTTCGGAGTCCTGTAATGCAAAGACGCAACGTTTAATATTACGATCCAAAATTCTACGTTCAGTGGACGGATATTCAAGTCAAAATTTTGCGTAGCTCTCGTTTGAATTTGCGTGCAGAAGTTTCAGTTCTCAGAAACGTTTCTCCGCGTTTTCTCGTTAACTCGTTGTTAAAAAGGAGTCGATTTCTTTTTGATGGAACCTAATCTGTAACGTTTATGACGTTGATTTTCACTGAATAAAGAAGTTACGTCGCAAAGTGTCTACCGATTGAGCTATTACCACCGGCATCTAAAATATTTTGAAAACCGATATTTACGGAATAATACATTATACAGCAGAATCGATCGGATCACGAAATCTAATTGACTTGGTACTCGCTAGTAGCCACATGAATTTCTTTAATTTGTAAAAATACTTCAATACTCGAATTCTGGATAATACTTTCGATACCAATTTGTTACCCAACGTTTATATAATTATTAGGAAGTCCCAATGAAAGGAGTGTGTAGCATAGATGCATTAATCAAATATTTTCAAGTTAGAAGCTTCGAAAATACCAGTCGGTCGAGCAGATAAAGCGGCTTGAAACTTCAAAATTTATGGCAAAATCTCTCACAATTCTCTTTCAATACAATCTTCGAAAACCACCAGATATATTACACAACTATGCAGTTACAGTTTGCAAAAGATATCCACCCTTCACCCCGAGCAGTGTCCCATTTTCAAAAATCTCGATAAATCCTACTGCACCGTAACAAATTTATTCAACGTACCATTAACCTTGCTATTTGCAACTGACTTTGAAAAAAAAAAAGGAAGGAAAAAATAGGAACGATGACTATCCGTTAAAAAGCTTGAGGGCATTTTCTGCTTCGCTAAGTGTACCGCATGCGATGTGTTATTTAACACGACAGAAAAACTGATCTACGATGCTCGAGGAAAGTTTGCCCAAACTTTACCAACATTTTAGATTTCCAGATCACCTCGCTCAATCTGCGCATTTCGGTAAACAAACACGGAGAAAAATGGTGTGCTTCTCGCCAATGTTCACCATTCCTCTCACGCCCTCCATGCGCCAATTCGAACGCGATTCCTCGCACCGATAGTCACTGTTCTTCAGTCACACGTTTCGTTTTCTCAATGAGATTAACTTCGTCCCGTAATTACGTTATGAACACTTACGATTAGCTTCGTATTTATGCCAGCACGTGAAGCTCGCCTTTCGCCGTTCACCTTAAAAGGAAAAGAAACGTTCCAGTCGGTGGATCTTGCGTGCGACGAAAAACGAAACGACGACTGACACACTATCATTTTGTCTATGCGCGTGACGCTTAGTAAATGGCAGTTTCTATACAATATATTCTACAAATGATATTGCAGCACATCGTATTGTGTACTCGAACAAGGGACACGATTGCATCGCTTTTGGGCATTAAACCGTACCTTATTTCACGGCAGAACCAATTATTCGCGGATCGTTTCGTATTGAATTAGATTTCTGTGTCCGACTGGATGAATTTTCCTGACCGCGATTTATTATAGAGCGGATCGCTGGGAGTTCAGCGTGAAATGCTTTTTATTTCTATTGGAAAAGAGAGGATTCTCTTACGTGGCGCTGAGAAGGAAGTAAATTAAAAATTGAAAATCATTTAATTGTACAAGTAAGTATTAACTAACGTCCTGAATTACATTACGCATTTATTTAATAAAGCTAGCTTTGTACTGGCGGATCGATATTAGACGATACGATTAAGTAATAAAAAGGGAACACCGAGTAAATTAAAATGAAAAATCAATCTTCAATTGATTAGAGCGTGTGAATTAAAAATTAATTTCCATTGGACTCGACGAAATGAATTATTTCGTGTAGCATTATTCCCAGAATAGATCGTTGTAACTAAAATTAATTTATCGAACGAATATCATATATTTGAATTTCTGAGAATCAACTTCATACGTATCGCGGTTGAAAAAAAATTCGCTTTAGAAACGACATATTCCTAAATCCACGATTATTTCGAACCCTTCGACAAAACAACAGTGGAACGCGTTATAACGCGAGAAAGAAAGGTAGAAAGAAGACACAACGGATGCAACGGACGATCACGTGTTTCTCTCCATTCGAACTCTGGCTAAGCGATACGCGATCGTTAAACGCTGAACAAACGAAAACTTTAGACAATCTATGTACGTATGCTTAAGCTCGAAGCAGCAACGTCAAGGTTGGTCAGTCGTTGTTAACGTTTCACATTGCCCGCCACTCACAGACCCATAGCAAACGTGTTTCTCAATCGAACAGGATCTGCTATCGGTTTTCATATGTACGCGCATAGGTTACCCTAGACTTAATCGTATTTGTCGATAAAATTGACTTTCTTCCTTCCTACGGTACACGAGATACCCTTTTAACACATGGCCACCGCTCTGTCTGCACAATTTATTTAATCCTCAAACTGAAATTTCCATAGCTGTTAGATCATCCTGCGTCGACACGCAGATCTATTCGCAGTGACCAGCTCTGCCGACGATTTTCTTCTCGTACATCGTTCAATCGTCGGACAATCGGTACATCTAGGGTCTAATAAATTCATCTATGGTAAGAGACACTTGTCTCCACTTGCGCATTTCTTTCTAGCCGGCCTCACGTTGTCCTCTTCCATCACGAGGAGCGCCGTGACGATTTTTTATAATACGCCGGGCTGATAGTGCCAGAAAATGTAAACATTCCAACATTACATTGGCGAATAGCGTGTATCTTAACAATTGAACGTATATCATATTCGACTGGTAGAAATCTTCTTACAAATATTTCATCAAATTCATAGACGATCACGTTTCCACAGAACCACTTCTTTCTGTTATAGGTTTCTCGTGAAATTCTCTATATATATTTATATATATATATATATTTTTGTTGTTGTAATTATTTGCAAACGGCACTTTTCTAAGGAATAGCGTCGTTCCGTTCGACACGAATTCACGACACTGTCAGCCCCGTTCTACTTACTTAAATAACACATCGATCGAACGATCACCGTTCCGTCGACGAAAGAAACGAAATAAATGAGAAGGAAACGTTTACCTGTCGAAAAAGCACCAAGGTGTCATCCTTTTTGTCTCTCTTTAAGATGACGCGACAAACTCGTGAGATGCTAGGCAGCATGAGCATTCGCTGCCGCGCCAACTGTGATTCCTAACCATGTGACTAAAAACTTCATTCTTTCTTTACACGTGCCTACTTGTAGCAGCTTACTTAAACGTTAATTGTACCTATGCGTATGTTATACATGATCTATGCACTTATCTCTCTCTCTGCCTATGTATATATGTATATAATTATACACATAATTGTATGTTTTTTTCCTTTGTATACTATACATAACATTAGCGAACGTATAATATTCTATAGAATATACTCAATATTTGTTTTTATCACTGTATAATATCGTATATATGTATGATACACTCTAAATATTCTCTCATACATACATACGTATATACCGCGATATAGAATCCGCAGCGACATTCGCGCACAGTTTCTCTTCGTAAATATTCTAATTACATATACAATAATATTGTGTGTTCTTCGTTTTCTCATATTTATGTATAATATATATATATATATATATATATATATTTATTTATTTATTTATAATATATTTATATCTATATTTATTTATATATGTATAGTGTGCGCGTGCCTCCGAGCACATGAGGTTACTTTTACAGGGAACAGAGATCGTGTACGCACGGCGAAGGGTCGCGTCGCGTCGGCGAGTCGTCGTCCTTTCGTCGTCCGTTATTATTTCAACCGACCATCGGTTTCCGTTCTTCCCTTCCGTTACGTGTTTCACAGTGCCGCGGGCGAGCAACGAGGAAATAGAAGAAAAAAGAAACAAAACAAAACAAAAAGAAAACGAAGCCCCCCCTCCCGTCCCCTAAAAAATAAAAATAAAATGTGCAACGAATTGGTTCGCACCTTTAACCGGCCCAACGCGGTTATTCGCCGCTCGCGGATTCCACCGATCGTCGCGGTTTCGTAAAAATAAAAGGACGAACGGGAATCACGATCGAGACGGTGAAGACAGAAGAGAAGAAACGAAATTATGATCGTCCATGGCGCCTTTGATTCGCCACTCGTGGAACGATTACGCCCGCAAGTGTTCGGAGAACTATCGCGGGCCCGAACGTCTCTGAAACGTGTCGCGAGTTCACGGTACATACACGCGTGTCGAGATGTACCAGGCGTCGATTTTCCCGCCATGTTGCAACTTCAACGATCCTCCTTGTTACAGACGCGCACCGCGGCTGGCTGCGCGGAAGTCACGAAAAAGGAAACAAGAAGAATCGAAAGGAGCTGATCGGAATACTCTAGCGACCGAGAGGAATCGACGGGATGTGGCGCATTCCTCGGTTGTTCGCCTAGTGGATAGTTTATGGAAATTATCACGGTGTTCTATGGAAGAATTGATGACGGACCAACATTTTCCCGCTGGGTGAAATTTGTTGTAATATAGAGTAACATTTAATTCTATTCGATACTCGAGAGGTTCTGAAAGATTCGCACAGATTTTCGACAGAATCGCAAAGTCCTCGGAAATTGCGATCCCAACCGCACAAGGTTCCGTGCGTGTCAGAGTATTCCAACGTCCTTAACTGGTGTAATGAAAAACTGAATCCATCGTTTTAATTCCCGCACGCAGTGCTCGACGGAAACTCTAGTGAACGTTGACATTTTTCACGTATGCAGATATCGGGCATTCTGGGACGAGAAACATCGCGCAGCCGTTTCGATTAAGCGTATCTCTAAAGGTACGTCAACGACGTCGAAGGTGCAACAGGAACGTGCCGAACCTTGCGGGGGAATTCGTCGCGTGGCATAACTACCGGCGAAATGATCGCGAAAAACGACGAACGCGAAAATTAAGTCGATTAAGGGGCATGTATTTGCATGAGCCGTCGCTTTGAAGGCGCGAGAATAGGAGGATTATGTGGGGTTGCGCGCAGGTGAAACCCAATGAAACTCGAACTTTGGAGAAGTCTTGTTCGTTGTCCCGTTCCGTTGTTGAGCAATCCATCGCGTAAAACAGAGGCGACGAAACGACGATGCTCGCTGACCGACGTTCATCACGCTTATGGCGTCATTCTCGCACCACAGTTGCACAGACTTGGATCGGCATTCTTGAAGTACGTTTGGTGGTACGGTACGTATCGTGGTCGTGGTCCGGTATAATTGTTCCTACACCTTATCACAAGTACTCGTCGATCCTCCTGCTCGTCCTCGACACATGGGACTTCTGTAACGAGAGAATATATGCGTGCGTTAGTCGGTGTATGTACATTATGTATTTCAATTTCAATAATATTATTAACCGCTTGGCAGTGGTGCTGCTTTTCAGAAGTGTGTATCCATGTTGTGTCGAAATGTTCTGACATGTCTAAAAGTTATAAATATGTTTTGCTTTTCTCAAAAGTTTTGATCGAAATAACAAATCTTTTCTCAAACAATACTTTTCTCGCATTGACGATTATGCTCGTCATTACGCAAAAAATTATGACGAGTATAATCGTCATTCACAGCTTAGAGACTGATTTGATATTATTTCATGTTACGTATGAATTTGAGTTTGTATACAGGAAGCAATATTGTAAACTTTGATATAGGTATATCTAGGTATGTATCGAGCTACTGTATGTGTTGGAAATAGATACGCTATTTTAGAAATATGTTATAATATATTCTTGAATGGAATTATCAGAGTTGATAACTTATGAAAAGTTATGTAAGAATTTATATGCTTTGGTGTAAAAATGTTGAATAATACAGGGCATGTATTGTATTGTAGTTAACATATCTAGAAATAAAAAATTTAGAGAGCATCAGATTTGCCCATTTTTCTATTACTTCTCGAAAATAATGAATTATAGTATACATATAACGTTACATCACAATCTTACATACAACGATTAGTATCGTCGTTTATCACCCAAGAATATAACATTTTGAAACATCCAAGACATTCTTTATTATTTCATCGAAAATGGCGCAATTTTTAGAAATTGTTCTTCGCAACCACTATTTTCGGTGCACATGTTTTGTCAAACTGCCAAAATATCCGCATTTGAAGTAGATTTATAATTGGGTACACTCAAATCGATTAAGAGTAGCACTTGAGCAAATATAGTTTGTTAACCTTTCGTACGAAATATCAAAGAAATCTAATTTTAGCAATTTTAGAAAGATAAACTCTGCAACCATGATGAATACGTCGAAAATATCTGAGTCGTTCCAAAATAAACCCAATTTACAATTAAAAAAGATAAACTCTTATTCCGTGGAAAGCTATATACATTTCATTTGCAGCCATAAATCAGGGGGAGATAAAATGTATTTGAATCAAATCGTATTGACCTATCATTAAGGTACGATCAAATTTATTTCAATACACAGGGTGGAAATTATAAAGCGTTATAGACGAATATCTCCAAAGATATTGATTATACGCAAAAATGTTTCAGATGACAGTTGTTCAGTACCGAGAGGGACATCACGCGGTCGGTCTTTTATTCTTCCCGGTGGACACTCCAAGGTGTGGTGAAGATCAACTTTCTTTTTTTAAATGGAATGATATGTTTTTTTGTCCATCATCAAATAGTGCGTTTGAGGAGGAGTTCAATGACCTATGACTTAAGGTCATACAAGGTCAGACTTGCAGGGAAATGCAGAAAAGGTGCGTCGTTCTATTTGTACTCTAGTGTTCAAAATGATTCCCTCTTACTTCAATGCACTTATCAATTCTTTGTTTAAATGATTCTCTAATTTTGCCCAAAATTTCAACATTTATCTTAGCACAAGCTTCGCGTATTCTGACTTTCATATTTTCACGCGTCGTAGGATTAATGGACATTACGCAGTTTTTAATGCGACCCCATATGATCCCAAGTTTGTTTTCATTTCATTCATAATGACTTTGATGTTGTCTTGAGTAATGATGATATTGAGATCATGTTATTGTATTGGTGTGTTCGGAGGCAGGGATAAAAGTACAAATTTCGCTGCAAGGTTGAACTTGCATTACCTTCCTACCTTACCATTGAACACCTCTTAAAACGCACTATTTGATGATGGATAAAAAGACATATCATTCCACTTGAAAAAATAAAGTTGACGTTCACCTCACCTTGGAGTATTCACCGGGGAGAATAAAAGTCCCGCCGCGTGATGCCCCCCTCGGTTCTGAACAACTTTCATCTGAAACATTTTTGCGTATAATCAATATATTTGGAGATATTCGTCTGCAACGATCTATAAAATCCACCCTGTATAAACGCACATTTGCTTATATGGATAAGTCAAGTCTGAAAGCGAAGTATCATTAACTTTCATTTTATGACAACATATCATTTTTTTTCAATTGACCCCCTACGCCTATCTAAAAATGTCAATATTAACTGGAAACAACAGCCACAAATTGTTTAAAATAATTCAAGATCAACTCATATTCGTCCGAGTTCCTATTCCCAACATCTTCCTGTGATATTTATATTGGCAAGTACCTCTGCCAAAATCCATTTTCTCGAGATCAAAATCTCTCTTCCCTGGATCTATTTATCTACCCCTGATCATGGAGGAACGCTGACGCGAAAGAAATGTTTCACAAATTGATTGCAAAAACTGCAACCGATATACCGCAGAAATAAAAGAATTCTTCCAAACGTAGGTGCTACAAAAAAAGTGCTCGTCGAAATATTCAAATATACACGCATTCCACAAATATTTTCAATTCTCTTAATAAAACTGTCCCTCGTAATAAACTGAAGTCCGATATACAATAATAAATGAAAATAACCACGTTTCACTGCGTATTCTGGTCTCGTTCTTGCGCGAAGAAAACGATTTTCCAGCAAGAGTCACCGTGTAATCACAGTACGGCTATCAGTCAACGTAAGCCAACACGCGTTCATCCTTTCCAAAGTAACAACCGTATACCCAACTAAATCAAGGATTAACACCCATCCCCCGAATACCACTCACCTAATCTTAACATCGTTCCGCCGAAAAAATCCCCATAACGTTGAACATCGCCCAAGGACTCCCACAATGGTGGGAGTCCTCCGCCATCGTCTAATGGATCGTCCTATCCATTCGCACGGTACAACCGGCGACAAAAGGATGATCTGAAAGTTGCCCGGGCGGAGGCAACGCGGACGATCGACGAGTGGCTTTGTTTAGCGAGAAGCTGGCGGGCAGCTAGGGGATGAATCAGGGGAAACAAAACGAGCAGCAAGCAGGAGAACGAGGAAAGGGATACCGGCACCCCTGCGCATCGCTGTCGTCGTCGTCGTCGACGTCGTGGCGGATGATTTACATGCAGGCCGGAGGCCGTCCTCTCCGTCCTCTGCTCAGCTTCCAGTCACCGTGCTCCACGTGTGTGCGACGACAGACACGGCACGTACACGACGAAAGGTTTGGCCACCTCCGTGGAAACAGCGAAATCCGAGAATTGGGTTTCGCGTTGGCGCGTCATTACTTTGTTTATGAGCACGAGAACACGGCGAGACAGCGAAGAAAAAGTGTCCACGGATGCACCGGGCAATATTTACCGGTCAGCCCACGCCTGTACCGCGCCACGTTACAGGATTTTTCCAACGGGGCGAGTTTTATGCGGCCGGCTGATCCACTTTGCCCTGGAACCATGACCAATCGCTGAGTTGCTTTGGCAGGGAACCAATGCGAAACGACCGAACGTGTTTCGGTATTCCTCGATATGTGCATTATCCTCCGTCCCTTTTTATTCTGACTTTGCTTTATTTCTCGAGATTCACCTCTCGTACAGCTTCTTCGCCGCGTCTAGTTTTGTTTCTGTTTCCGTTTCAAATTAGCATTGCAGAAATGAGGATAGGCCGTTCAACGCGTCGGTTGACGAGGGCGCGTGAATTTTCATGAAGTGACGCGGAGCGATGAAAACGGCGAGATACGCGGCGAGCGGTCTTGAAAGCACCGCGGCAGGTGAAAGGTAAAGGACTGGTTGGCGTGATGAGATGCATTACGAACGATTACTCGTGCTCCTGCTGTTAACTCGCTCCCTCGTGTTCGCGAGCGGCGTAATGCGTTATTAAACAGCTGTTTCGAGAAGTGTAACGGGAATCTCGAGCAAATTGCTCGTTTGAAAAGGAAGCCCCTTGGTGATTCGCCTTTTGTAGTTCTTTCGCGGGTGAATCGCGTGCTCGTTGAAAATCTTTTTGCTCCCGTGATTCGAGAATATTCGCTGTTTCGATTTTTAAGGAATTTAAGGAATCGACGTGACGTTTGAATAATAGATACAGTTGCGCGACGGGAATTTGGATTTGCTTGTTAAACGCGATCGTTTGAGAGGCACTAGCGCAAGGGGTTAATTTTAATTGTAATGGATTGTCGTTGAAAGTCTGTTTGAATTTAATGCGGAATCAATTAATCGAATTTCGTTGAAAGCAGGTGGTTTGATTCGTTTCAAATCTATGTAGATCGATATACTGCTGTTAGTTGTATTGGTCGTGTGAATAAGTGTTTTGGCACGAACCTTTGTAATTATTATATGCATATTGGTTGTCGATTAGAAAAATTATTCCAGTCATGTATTTCTTTTGTTTCTGTATTTGGTTCCATTGCGTTATGAAACTGTAGACCTGTTGTTGAATATTAAATTATGTTTAGTATTAGTGTCAATAGTATAAATCGCCAAATTGTTTGTATTTTGTAATGTTGGACAAAATTTTCAGACACATCCTGTCTGTTCTAGATTTACCAATTTCTATTGGCACATTTATGACTTTAAATATATTTGACAGGCATTACAAAGATATCATTAGTAATACCAGAAATGCATTATTTACATTATTAAACGCAGAGTGTTTGTTTTCTTTAATTATTAGACATAGGTTGAAACAAGATTCCCATTTTTTACATATCGCTTAAAGAATTCATTTCTTTTCTTACACCTGAACGAGTATCCTAGTTTGCGATTTCTTTTGTCACTTGTCTTGAGGTCAAACATTGCACGAAGTCAATTACAGACAAATCTTTGATACAAAATTATAACAGATTTCAAACTCAAGTTGTTTTGGCACTAACTCTGTCGCCTCCTTTGCCAAGCGTGAAGTATCTCGAGATTTAACACCTATAGTGTTAAATCCCATACCTTCTTCACAAATTTAAATACATTTCATTTTACATTCAAACGTTCCCTACCACGAGAAGGACCAAAAAATCCGGGTAAAGCATGCAACAAAATCATACGAAGCGACGGCACCCGGTGCACATAAATTTCACGTATCAAGGATTTATTATTAGCATTACTCTTTCGGGGTCGCTCACATCTTCGTGATCCTCGTATATAATTTTACGTTTCTATGCTTCGATTCTCTGAACGGGAGTTGTTCTTGTCCTCATTATATCTTCGGGGGTTAATAAATATTTGGGAGAAATTTCTGGGAGGCACAACAAATGCAAGGGTATATAGAACCGAAAGAAAAACGAAATAGCAGAATGAAAAAGATAAAGAAATGAAACAAATCAGCGTGAGATTTCACGTTTAACTACGCCTGTTTCTCTTGAGTTTGAATTGATCTACGACAATGCAACTGTATGCATCGTTGATCGTTGAGTATAAACGAGAATGAAAGGGACAACTGTTGGTTATAAATTGTGGCTCTGCAACGCGCCTCCTGCTTTTAGAAATGTCTCGTGTCGCGATCTTCTGACTGAGAGTGTTGACGGTAATTAATGAATCGCTCGGAATTAATTTTACTCGGGCTTAAGATTTCTCTGCGTACTTACGACCGTTATTACACGCTTAATCTATCTTTCTACATATGTCTATCAGTATTTGCTTTAAGTAAAAATAAGTTAAAATTGTTGTACTATATTTTTACCCATTTATTTTCGATAGCGTGATGAATGATGTGTTTTATAATTTCTTCCTTTATCGAAATATAGCTATTTATGATTTAGTAAGAAGTTTACTACTGAATACAGTAGAAGTAGAAATTCGTCGTGGAGGATAGTAAGCATACATTACATGCGAAATTTCCATTAAGTTTAAGTGTTAAAACGTCAACGAATAATGATGTTTTAATTGCAAGTACACGAGTGCTGAGAATGGTATTCAGATACACTATTTTACTTTCCTTAATTTATTTCTTTTGTTATTTATGTGCACAACATTTGCCAACATTTTTTACGTATATACATTGTAGGTGCTCAGATATTGTAAGATGCTTGAAATAAATCAGCGGTATAAATCATTCAGTCCACGATCATTTGAATCACAGGCTAATAAAGTTATATGTTTATTTCATGAAGAATGGTGAAATATCGCTTGAGTATGCATGTCCTTGAAACTCAAACATTCAGAAACGCATAACTCACAGAAATGTAATGACTACGTTACTTTTCTTTTGATATTTACCAATTTTCTGTAAATTACCGTGCCGTTACGCGTCTCGGTGCATTATTAGCTTGGGAATTGTAAGAATCCATGAAACTAGCAACAAAACACGACGTCAAAGGAATCGAAATAAATAATTCGACAAAGTGTTCATTTAAAAGTGTTACTAGTTTAAAAAAAATCAGCCATCGCAAGGCACACATCTCTCATCTACTTATTAAATTGATTTTAAATATTCTAGAAGCATCTCCGAAAAATTATACAGACGTTCAATCTATTTAATACTTTACTTGGTTTACGATTAATCATCTTTGTGCTAAAAAACTGCATTCCAAGCAAAAAATCATATATGAAATCAATCACTACTGAAGCAATTTAATACTTTACTGTTATATCTTCCGGATGACCGGCTCAAATGAATGAAAAGTGATAAATGCATCTATAAAATACGACGGAAGATCGTTTCCAATTGCCAAAATAATACGTCAGTTCAACGTGTCGTATGCACAGTATCGTAATTCATACATATGTTAATATAGAGAAAAATTAATTTACGATCTTCAATAAGAAAGAACTATAAATCAATTGTTCTCCAAAAAAAAATTATATCTTTCAATAATGATATAATTACGGGAGTACGGGGAAACAGTACTCCCAATGACACGTAGATTGAACATTTGTCAAAAGCTTAGGAATCCAGTGCAGGCGCATTTAGATAGTAAAGAAGAGAAGGGCGAAGAAAATAGGGGTTAACTCTCTGCTAGCACTTCGCACAACCAGTCATTCATACGTACACAAAGGGCCGTGCCACTCTTCGACCCGAAGATGAAAGATTGGGCGTCGATGGTAAAACGTGCCTCCCCGGACCTGCTAATGGATTTCGCACTCCGATTTCACCTTCTTTTCTTTTTTCCATCTTTTTTTCTTCCCCCGCGGTCCACTTAAAACCATGTACTTTCCATGCCTTTGTCCAGGTGCACGCACTTGGCATTCTGGTGCAAAGCTATGTACATAATTGAAGTACCTTCCAGCGAATCCTTTAGCTTCCACAATCTTCGCAACCGTGGGTAAATACGTTTACTGTGTATTTTATAACCGAACGCTTTTGACTCTATTAAGCCTGGTAGCAATTGAGCCACCGCTTTGAATGGGCATCGATTTTTTTCAACGTACTCGTTCCGTTCCGAACCTGGACAACCGTGGAAATAAATGCTGCATGATTGTTCGTTTATAATCGATTAAAGGAGTAGATAAATACTTTTTATACTATTTCTCTTCGCATAGCGTTTGATCGTTGGTTAAGACATTATCTATGCATTTGAAGCGTTTCGTTGTCGCTTAATAAATCCGAAATTGTGTTATGCGTAGATTTCTTTTTTCTCCATAAAATATCGTACTTTTTGTGGCCTCATCGAAAAGAAAACATTACAATTCATAATGGTGTAAACAATAATCTGAATTTGTATCGAACTGTTTTATGGTTCCCAAGGGTTATATACAATTCTATCTTAAAATACTCTACATTTGTACTGCTACAATAGTAACAACTAATGCTAATGGACAATATTACTGTTACGTATCTATCACGAGTCTATACAAAATTAAATTAGAGAACTTGAACTTGGGGCGCCGAATACGTATCTTTTAATTTGCTGTCAATTTAGTTTGATTGATTAATTATGTTGAAATTATGTTTTGTAAGCTTTACGTGTTTGGAATAGAGGACAGGTAGGGTAAAAGACTTCAGTTTCCTTTAACCGTTAACTAACTCTATTAATATGAAACGTCGACTTACGACAACTCTCTCTAAAAAAAACGACTCACACAACCCTTACCCTGAATTCTCTTCTCTCTCTGATTCAACTCTCTTCTATTCTGACTCGCGCACGTATCACCCACTACATAAATTGTTCACCCATTCTCTTTCTCATTTAATCTCACTCATTTAGGATGCACACTGCAGACGTTCCTTGGCGATAGTCGGTCACGTTCACCCGAATCCTTGAATCGCTGCACCTTTCGTTCGCACGATCATTTCAAGTGCTCCGTTATAAACACATATCTTTCGCAGCTCGGAACCATTCTAAACAGTCATGCAGTATTTCCAATTACATATATTCAAATTCGATTTTCTGCCAAGAAACGCTGTTTATCTTCCAGCAGTTTAAATTTATTCACCTAATTACGTAAGGGTCAGTTTTATTCCACATCATCTCAGCAATAAGTCAGAATAATTAGCTGTATTTTTATACAGCTTCCAAATGGTACAGAGGAGGTCGTCATTGTATTATTACCGTCCTACGCCGCTAATGCAGTTTCCAGGTGGTAATTAGTCAGCAATATTGCTTTTCAGAACATTTATCAGATACTTTCTACGACTTGTCTTTTTAAATACTGCCATTTAACCAGCATGTCTTATAATAGACAGTTGACAACTAGAATGAACAAATTGCAGGTATTTATATTTTGGGTTGCAGCATGGCATTTTGAGACAGTGCTCTTTAAACATCCAGGTTTCCACGACGAGCACTAACAGCGTCGTAATTTCATTTAAATTTATATCTATCCGTCATTAATTTCGAATGATCGTTATTTCGGATGTTTTCCAAATGCTCTATTCGCGTAGAACACCGAGCCGTGAATGGGGTATTCTAGTGTGGCGGATAAAAATTTTCTCAAATTGAATGTTATAGAAAATAGATCTGCAAAAGGGTTTGTCTGCTTTCATGAAAATAATAGAGTTACAGAGATCGGAACGTCCAGCTTTGGACTAGGCCTTTGGACTATTTCTCTATTTATGACACTTATTCGTTGGCAGTTACTAGTCGTTTGTCTTGACACACGTGCACCCTCGGCAGCCAAGTTTCCCAAATTTTAGTGCGAAACCGCGAGAACCGCGTTTTATAATATGGTAACCACGATATCTCAAATTCTACTGAACCGATCGGGACCATCTTTTGCACACATTTTCAGCACATGCGTCGCTATCGTCACTATCAGAATTAGGAAATTTCACAGGCTAAAAAAGACGAAACAAATAGAAAAAAATGAGGAATCGATTTCAAATTGTTGTCATTCTAACAAAATTTAATATTTTGACCCAAATATGCTACATGTGATAGCCAGAGCCATATAATCTCCAAATCTGTTTGAATTGTTTAGTTTCAATGACCATAACGAGCTCAATCATGCTTATCAACCAAGCCATTTTTTTCGAGATCTACTTCTGTGCGCTGTAACGTCATCTTTATTTCATATTTTGAATACAAAAAAATCACATTACAGTTCAAGATGTAGAAAAAACGCAGTAAAAAGTTCGGTATAAAAATCTTTCTCTAAAGCCTTAAAAAAAATTCCTAAAGATAGTGGAAAAAGTAGTTATAGGTATTTCATTTCTTCGGAACTGAAAAATTCAGCTGGACTGATAATATACTGTGTTGAAGAACACAATAATTAATGTTAAGATATCTACAATAAAGTTCAGAATACTTTAAAATTATTTGATTTCCTTTTCTTATGATTGTACAATTCTTAATATTCCTTTGGAGATAATTACCACTCAGAATTTCTGTGCATATCATTTTCACCCAGTATCGTATCATATTATTTCACGTAACTATAAGATAATTTATACATTTCCCTCGATGTCTTCGCAAGTTTATTTATCAATATCTGCGCAAGAGTTCCTTTGTTTTGCCACGAAGCTACCAGCGAAACAAGGAAAGTTTATACAAAACGCAGAGCAATTTGAAACAAAAATAAGTTTCAATTATCATCCAGCTGAAACACAATCATTCTCCCATCCATCTTCAAACCTACTTTAACTGAAAGTTCTCTAACTAAATCAATGTTCCAGGCGTCTAATTTAGCTCAACCACATACTTCGCATTTGCCACTATACTTAAAACCCTCTTCAAACGTTCAGCCCCAAATTCAGGTTGAACTCGCTCGTTCAAACCACTCTCGACACAGTTACCATTTCCAATGACATACAAAACAATTCATTCCGCAAAAGTCGCGAATCGCCGTCGATGACGATAAACGATTTTCTCGATAATCAACACTTAATCACTGTGAGTACAGTTCCGTGCACACCAGCGTATATCTGGTGTTGCGTGCTCAAAGGGTTGACGATAGAACGTGTAATCCGTGAGGTACCAGCGTGAAGTTATTAAGCTGGCACGAGCGGTCAGGTCCAATACCAGGAAAGTGGTAGAATTTAATTTAAAAAATAGGTTTGTCGGTGGCACCGTCGCATAGAGCGCACAGTTTTTTATATTTTTAATTTCTACCGGAGAACGTCGTTTCTATCTGTCACTGACATATCGTACCGTGTCCGCCCCTATATCTATCTCTCTTTCGCCCTCTGCGCCGCCCCGTTTTAAACGAGCGACAAAAAACAAAAAAATCGAGCAGGGAAGACAGAAAGAGGGCAAGAGCGAGAGCACACATCGGAACTATCCTGTCGATGTATGATCTGGCCGCTGATATATGGCGGCAACGTGAGCAAAAATGCGAGGCCGATTGAATTACATTGAGTTACGTGTCGTTACGCAGCGTACCTACGGACAGAGAGAAGCCCCGGTAAATTTATAGTACGACCTTTTGGTTACGTTTGATTTTGAAAAATCGTCGCCACCCGAAATTACGATCCCACCCACGCCCGCGCGTTTTGGCACGTGCGCCTCGACCATATTTATTTGTCCCACGTGCTCAACCGTGTTACACTTTCCGCCTCTTACTGCCGTTCTGTCTACCGTTCCCCCTTTCTCCGTTCCTGATCGTGATCCTTTTATCTTCGTCGACATTCGCGTTCCCGATTTCGGATGCCCCGGAAAAATATGCGGCCCGAGGAAACGACGCGACGCTTCATAATATCACCGTTGACACTTATCGTTATGCATTCTTAAGTGATAAATCTCGAACGAGCCGCGGAAACGCTCGAAATTTTCGGGGGGACAGTCGGTAGTCGTGACGCGGTGCTGTGATGCTTGAAAATCGGGGCACGCGTTGATCTATAGTTTATAGTCGAGGATATGTGTTTTACATGTACGAAAAGTTGGGTGTTAATGATTGGTACTGGGAGGAACAACGTGCTTGACGAATGTAACGGTATAAATCTTGCGATGGCACGTGATTTAGGTAATAAAGATAAATGACGAAGTTAAGAGAGAAAGTATAATAGAATTGCTTGCAAACACGTCATCACAGTTCTACTACTTTGCGTGATTTGATTTATTTTTATTTATATTGCAGCGACTATTGTATTACGCTATATTACAATATATGAATCAGATTGAAGCTGTATAATGGTCTGAATTAATTAGATTAATTGTAAAAATGAAAAAATGCGCGTGAATTTCTAAAACATTGATGCCGCCGAGAATTGATTTTTAATTGTTTGGGGATGTTTCCTCTGGTTTTCATATTTTTGCCAATCAATTAATAAACGTTCCTTCACAGTTATTTGGATCTTCCGTAGCAGTTAGATTCACGAACACATATTTTGGGAAGGAACATTTTATTCGTTAGCATAGTTAATTGTAACGCAACAGTAACATAGAAATACATTTTCGTATCCTATATTTGGTTTCATAATACTTGTATACATATATCTTCAGAATTCATTCGCCAGAAATAACACGACTTCTCTTGCTTGTGAGACAGATAATAATTTCCTTAGTAGCTTCTAGTGAAATTTAAGGGGCTTGGAGTTTATTTTCACGAGGGCAGTTTTTAAACGGCGATAACAATAGTTCTTTCATACGTCTGAAATATTCAAATACTCAAAGTTGACTTCACCGTGCCTAAAATTATGGTAACACGCTTGTTCTAGTAATTAATTCAATTTGCAGAAGACGGAAATTTGCATTAAAGAATATTTTGAATGAAATAATAAGTAAATAAATTTTGAATGAAATAGAAGCTTTATCGTCGTAAGAAAAATACGCGTCACAGTTCTAATATTTTAAACTGGTTTTCGCGAACGATATCTTTCTCAGAGTAAAGGTTCGCCCCCAGCTGCCGACGAATATTTCCATCTCATTATACAATCATCTTCGTGCTTACCTATGGTAAGGATTTCCTTTGCTCTCCATTCTCATGTTGATTTTTTCCATATCCTATACCGTAGCGGAAATGTATGTACACGAATTCAAACCGCGTTAACGCAGATTTATATTCTGATTTCCTTTTCATACCCAATTTATAACAAGATAAAGTAATGAAGCATCTTAATTCTTACACATCTGACAAAAGTCAACGTTTTTCGAATATTTTCATTTCTCTGTATTTATATAAAAACATAAGTGCCCAAAGAATGTCACAGTACCTATTGTTCTACCTCACACCCGAAGCAACGTTACAAATGCGGATGAAGAAATATATATTGTTAAAAATTAAGGCACATATTTTCGTGGAACATTAATAGTCTTGACAGTATACGAACGTTATCTCGCTAAAGTAAATTATCTGCGATTCGGCGAATGGATTTCGGTACGCGTGTATTCTTAGAGACATGCAAGCACTTTTGCACAGAGCAGTGAGTATGATTGATATCTAGATTTCTATGAAATATAAACTATTTTTGTTAAAATTTGGATCAGTAAATCAGAAAGACCGACCATTCAAAGCAACTTAATCTCTCGATAAAAAGAATAGTTTGTAATGCTTCGGATAAAAATGGAGGTTGCAAATGCATGTATGATCGTTAAAAAGTTTTGCAAAGAAATATTATCAATCAATTTCCTCTACCTTTAATTCTTCTACTTATTTTATTATTATCAAACTATGCTATCCTGTGTTTTACTTATGATCATTTATATTAAATTATACGTTTTTTATCATTTATATTATATTATAATCTTATTATCGTTAATATTAACGAGTTAATTTAGTTAATATCTTCCAGGCTGGCAATATCTTCATCGTAATAATTGTTCTATCGAAAAATCCTTATCCAGACTTCTCAGCAGTGCATTAATAAAAAATCTTCCCCAAATTGAAACCACCGTTTTCCAATACTTGAAGCATTTCTACTAGAAAAAGCAGAACATCCGAAGTACTTAATAAAAATAATTCTAAGCAGCGTTAAAATTTCATGGAATCTGCAGTTTCTAAAAGCCTTTTTCAATCAATCTAGCCAACTTATTTCACTTTACCTTATAAAGTGCATGCGTCTAGACATAAATAAAATGAAAATGAAACAATAAAAGCACTTTCTAAATCGAAAGCTTCAGCCGTCAATGCAATTACGAACAAAGACAACGAACGATGCAAAGCAGATTAACCCCTTTACCGAGTCTACTTCGTTAGTCTATTCGTCCCATCACTCAATCCATTTCTCAATCCATTATAAAAATAACCTCAGGCAGGTAAAATATGTTTCTTTCGCATCTTTACCATAGAACAGGAGTATTTCTAATCAAAAGAAAACTCGAACACATTCTACAGCTTTACGTTATTTTAGTAGGCAGCGAAGGGTCGAAACCAAAGGCAACGTACAGACGATACAATCCTTTCGTTCTCCAAAAAAAGCGTACACGGTCTCGTATCGCCTCAGCAGGATACACAGTTGTATCGTTTACAGGCATCGATTAATTCCCGGGTTCATGCAGGTCACGTGGAATCGAGCCGAAAAACTTCCAGTTATTCGAGTAAAAACCATTATCGAGAGCCGCCCCTAAACTTACATATCTCGTTGTCCGTTCGGGACGAGGACGGCTGACGTTGAGGAACAAAGAGGGTGCGCGATATCACGGCAATTCGAGATAGAGACGCGTGTGTGCGTTCCCTGTGCAAGGAAAGTGAAGAGGAAAAAGAAAGACGCGGAGGGTTAGCCGGTCTCTTTAGCTTGGATATGTGGATGCAGAGGATATCGACGTGGTCGTTGTGTAAGTGTGTACGTATGTGTGCGGGCCGGGGGGGGGGGGGTTGCACGCGTGGTGATGTCGGGTGAATAGGTAGAAAGATATCTGTGGGAGGGGTTGGCCACGTGGCGCCGCGGCGCGCCGTTCCGGCGCCGGCATCCCGCACACCCCGTGAGCTCAGTTTCACTTCAACCCCCAAGCGGCCCAACCAGACGACGACCGGCTCTCGTCTCCAGGACTCGGCCTCGTCGCGAGACCAGGCTGCGTTTCACGCTGACTGTATCGACCTTCGTCCCTCTTCGACCAGTCGCGTTAACTTCCCTAACGCGACCTTCGACCTAGGCGATCGCGACACGTTCACTTCCGCGTCTGTCGTCGGAATTTCCGACGGACGACGTCGTTACATTGGAACGTTGGAAATCTTGGAGAGCTATCTCCCTCTCTCTCGCTTTTTGGTTCTTTCTTGTACGCTCTATTTCACCCTCTCCCCCCTGCCTTTCTGCTTTTATCTGTCTTTGACTTTCTGGCTTGCAATGTGCTTCTTTTCTTTTTAGGCCCCTTAGGTCGTTCCTTTTCTCTCGTTCTTGAGCTTTATGTCGTTTAGGGGATGGCGTAATGTGTATCCGTATCGTAGCCAGCTCGCCGATACGGCGGGATGGATTAGATGTTTGGTAATGAGGTTACGTTGATTGGGCGGGTAGTTCCTTTGGATGGTAATGGGAGTCAGGATTGATGGGGTTGAGATTGAATATGGAGGAGAATGTGGACTCGGGAAGATCAATGCCGGGTTAATTACGGGCTCTGCTATTTAATAAGAATAGGTAACCAAGGGGTGGGTATATGTATATGCGAAGTTTATGATGGTCGTTGAGGATTTTCATTTGGATATAATGAAATTAAAGTGAATGCGTCGGTGAACATACTTGACATATTTATTTTCAATTGAGATACGCGGTCGGTTTATCAAACTTGTCGTATTCTATTCTGATTTGTTCCTCGGAATACAGCACAACGGTAACTTGGTAATTAAGTAGTAAAGATTACTTATAAATATTTAACGTGGAGTCCCGTAGAATTTCACGTAGAAATTATTTCCTTAACTACCTGTAAATGAATTTTATAGTAACTGCAGAAATCAGTAAGATGAATACTCTCGTTTTGCCAATATTTACTCGCTATTCGTTCGTGAAAGGTCGAACTGTTTTATTTCAGGAAACAGAATTGATCCAATACAAATTCGTTCAATTGCTTCATACGTGGTACGGAATAAGGGGGCAAAAGAAGCAAATAAAGACTGCAGCGAGAACAACTTTTGATTTCGTCGTGATAAATAAAATCCAGAGAAAACTGATCTTTTGTACCTTGTACTGGTACTTTCTCTTTATACACTCCCGCGAAGATTGAAATGTTCATGTACATGTCTAACCACATAACAAATCTTGGTTCACTGTTGCAATTTCTTTATTTCTTAATCCAGAAAATCTCTATATTACTAATGTATGTATTTTGTAATACAATTTGTTTGTAGGTGGTACAGGGTATGGAACTGTTAATAACTGAGACTTGAGACTCGGCAAGTAGAAACGGGCGATCATAGCCGGACGACGCAATACGCGATCTAACATTGTGAATAAAGTTATATAAACCCCAATAATTCTTATTATCTTTCAAGCCCACCGTGAAGATGCAGACACACGGCAGTATATGAAATAACAATAAGACTGGATGCCTGTTACAGTTAAAGTACAGGCCAAGGCTGTACCATCCGGTTAATTACAAAATCTGATAAATCACCGTACCTTGAAATAAAATACTGAAACCTAGAACTGCTTTACCGAAACTTCAGTTATTCTACAACGAAAACGAGCAACCGAGTTTTATTTATATAGAAAAATTGTACAACTCGATGACAGATTTCCTCCGAAATTACTGCAGCGATATCAATGAAATTTTAACCGAGCAGTCTGATAATAGCCACACTGAATTGAACGAACGGTGTATCTTATATACCTGTCGGAAAAAGAGTTACACGATTTTTAGTAATTCGTTTAAAAACTAATGAACGGGTGTGGACGTTATTTTTCAAATTCCTTCATTGACTATATCCACTACATCGTTAATGATAACCACAAAAAGTACAATTATATTTGCCGTATCAGATCCTAACAAAATGTGTCAAATGCATGAATAAGAAAATTGACACAAACCGTAAACATGAAGATATATGTACTCAGAATCCGTAATAAAACAACAAGAAAAGAAAAAAGATTTCTTTCACATTCTCTACTGCGACACCTCTTAATATCAATCCACCTCGTCGCGCCCTTCGCAACAAAGTCAATCGGCCCGTTTGCTCCTCGTTCTTCCAACGACGGGGCACTTTCGACGAATCGTCCAAGGCGTTCCATCGGGGCCGCACGGCAGCGTGACACAAGCCGGTACAGCGTGGCAGATTCACGGGAGTGAAGTTTCGGTGGGTAGTGTGGCTCGGCGTGGAGGACGGCACTGTAGGAAGTGAAGGGAACCGGCGACGTGTCGGGCAGGTCGTGGAGTGGCCATCGTGGCGATAGGTCGGCAGAACGGCGGCCGATGCCACGAGTTTTCGTGGTCCGCCATCTTTATGGTTACGTCAGCATGTTTCAGTTTGCCGGATCTGAAAGTTTTCGCCCGGCGACAAGATATTTCAAGTGGTCGCTCGGTCGCTCGGTCGCTCAGCCGCGATCGTCCCGCGCTGAAATATTGGACGGCTCTTTCTTGCAGTCGCATATTCTTCTACCACCACCTCGGCTTCCCTCCTTCTGGCCACCTCCACCTCTTCATCGGCAGCCTCTCTACACCCCAGCGCTAGCCGGAATAGCATCGGAGCCAGCAGGAACACCCCCTCGACCCCGCGAACACCGCCCCAACGTCTTCGTCATCCACCGTCTAGCGGCGGCCTTCTTTTTCCCTCCAATTTTTCTGCCCCTTTTCTGCTCCCGTTCCTCCCTTTAGCTGCGGGCGCCTCGCAGTAAGAACTTCGCGACTTATGAGTCGCGTATTAAGCGCACCGCGCTGGCCCGTCGTTAACTACCCATGAATGAGTTACACCCGGCCGACGCTAATTCTCAAATTGTCCAAAAAGAACGGCAAAGTGTCTATTAATCCGCGCAGCTTCGCCTGAGATCGGAAGATGGCGAACGGGGTGGGCTGGGGAAGAGCTACGAGGACCCCTTCCGGTTGAAAGCGGTGGAAGATTGGTGAGGATGAGCGTGAATGGGACAGCCGCGAGAAGAAAAGGCGTTTCGAGTGAAAAACTCGGAATTCAATGAGACTGGCTTCTGCGATCTTGGACACGCGGTACTCGATATTAGTCTTTTACGATTACCCCTCCTTGCTTAGATCTTTTAATCGAGCCACGGCGGTACCCCGTTTTTCCTGCCTGTCCTTTTGCGACTAACTTGATTTCTTCTATATATTTTCAAGATCGTGGTTGAAGTTGTTAAAGAAATTCGCATAAAAAGAAGTAGGTAATAGAAGCAGCAAGCAATTAGAATGGAAACAAAATAGAATTCGTAGAATTGTCCGTGCTGGACTGTTCGATTATACAAGTTTCACTATTCGATACCAAAAATGTCTTTAAAAAATAATGCTTTGAAAAGGATTCGACCACCAAATCATTTGGACCGTGTAAGAAAACCAGGAAACATCCTTGCATCAGAAAGATTTGTAAAGAATTAAGTAACGAATATCAATTCGATCGAATATCAATTAAGCGAACCTTCATCGACGAGCGAAATTCAATGGACTTTAAGCCTTTCCAATAGACAAAAGCGTCGCCATATCACCTGCCCCCCTGCCCAGAAATCAGATTACTTGATATTCCAAAAGAGTCATCGTGCCAGGACATTTCATTCGCTCTCTACCAGAAGGAACTCGACGCGGATCTAATTATGAACACCAGATCGCCAACTTCCTAATACGCCGTTGATTGTGGATCAGCCAGAATAGAGAAAGAGACAGCGGGATGGCAAGCAGAACTGGGAAGACATAAAAGATAACGTCCCGAAGGCTCGCATAGGCCCGCGATTTGGCGGAGCGAGCACAGGACGCTGGTGCGACAACGTCGGAGGACTAAAACTGTCAGCCCTTGACAAATCTACCAGCGCCGCCCTGATAAATTCAATTAAACAATTATACCTCCCCTTATCGGTTGCCCGGTTGGCAGTGTCCCGCGTGCCACCGGCAACGTCCTCCCCGCGAGCCAAGCCGAGAGTCTTCGAGCCGTCGTCGCAGGGAACACGAGAAGCCATTTCTGAAGTTTATAGCCGCTCCAGGATCAGCCGGGGCGGATGGGTAAGAAACGCGGAGGGCGGTTCGTCTTAATATAAAGCGAGTTGGTAAGTTTGGTGCAGCCAGCAGAGGCTAACTTATAATGCGATTTGTTTAATCGGCGCCAACTACTTTGTTCCGCCCGGCATTTTCCGTCGTCCTCTCGAGAAGAACGAGCAGCCACGGCCTTTCTTCTCTCGTTTCCTTCTTGTCGGAGTCTGCTACTGCTTCCTACTTCGCCCCTGCTCGCCCGGTACTGTCGACCCACTGTCGTTACTCTGCGCTGCCGCTTCTCTCGAAACGATCCCGAGTATCGAACGACAACACCCTCTCCGGGGTTGTCTCTCCGTCGCCGAGGCCAAGGGTCGAACGCTGCTTGGGCCACCGTGCATCGAAGTGCGGGACAGCAACTTTTCCCTTTCTTGTGGGAGATGCATCGACGAGCTACGCTCGCTGTTCGCCTGGCTACTTGTTTCGATTGCCGGGTGTGGATTTTTACGACGCGACGCGGATGGAGGGTTGTAAAGTGGCCTTTCGTTGCGTTTATGCGGTGACGGTGGATTATTCGCGACGAACTTTTCATGGGGACACTCGTTGCGCCTTTTTTCGCATGCAATTTTGCTGGCACTAGTGGATATTTGTTGGGACAAGATATTGGCGGCGGATGGACGGTGTGAATGTTTATACAAGTTGGAACGAAATTTTGATAGATTTTTCTTGGAATATTTGGGCCAATTATTAATTAGCGGCGAAATTAGAAACTGTGATAGAAAGTTGCTGAACTTACCAACTTCTTTGTTGTATTTCACTGTTGGCGTATTTAAGACACCGCATGTCCGCAAGTATCATTATGTGTGCCAATATTTCATTTTTCCTATATTTTGTTATATATTGTCAATGATTTGGTGAATACTGATTTGTGAAAGTTGACAGAGGGTGTTCGTCGTTAATCAATAAAGCGATCTTTATGACGTATTTGTTAATTGTTTACTAACGGAAACCTATGATTTTGTTAATTCGTTACTGCATTCGAAATCTACCTCGACGATTAGACACCCGTGCGTAACACCCACATGTATATTTATGTTCCGATTGCAAATCAAGCCGTTCTCGCAAGTCAGAGGAATCATCCTCTTACTCTGCCTTTGCGCAGATCTACTCTGTTAGTCACTACAGATTCATCAGTCATGCTCCGAGAAAGTTACGAAGCGCGTAATGGTAAAAAGAGGACTCGGTAAATCGAAGGGCTGGAGGGTCGAAGGAAAGAAATCTTTTGTGTAAACATTGTAATCGATTGTGTGGATGGAGTCCACCATGAAGTTATGGCGAAGTGTCTACGTATGCAAGTGGGTAGAATAAAAGAATTGTAAATTATGAAATATATATTGCATTAGGACATGTATGTAGGAAAATAAACGACCTGTGGAAATATATGTACGTGTATATATGTAGGCGGCATATAAAAATGAAATTAATGTAATGTTAGTTTTGTGATTTTCCTATCAAAATGAGGTAATGTTTTACTATTAGTATTATTTCTTACTTTTCAAGGTATTTTTAAAAAATTGTTCAACAATACACACACAAAGGATAGTGTTCCTGCATCTTCAAAAACTGTAAAAACCTTCTCTTGTTTTGACATAAAACTACAAGTATACATACAATTCAGTTAAAAGCTCTTAGTATCGCCCCACCCCCCGACAATTGCACTTTTTATATTGCTTAAAACTGTTATTCAAAAATCAACATACTTCCACGTTCAATGATTTCTCTCGTTCAATACTCTGTCCCATTCATTGATAATCGTTTATGAATCACGATTATCAATGAATAATCACTGAAATATTTATCACTCTCATTGTCAGTGATTAAGGAGTCTTTTGTCGACACCGTCAGTGTTTCAAGGTATTCGTTTCATACCGACGCTTTGTGAAAACGTGTAGGGTCACGTTGTGGAAACATTGAATTTTTTAATTCGACCTCTTCGTCGCCTTTCCTTCCCACAGGCGACTAACGATGCACTCCTTTTAATCGGACGCCAGCCCCTTTTGTTAAACAATATATTGCGTTCAGGTAGCGATATCAGTGCTGATAGAGTGAGACGCGGAGATGTGAATGGCAAACTAGTGAAAGGAAAATGATGTAACTGGAAAATGTGCCAGGTTGAGACACGAATAATCACGGATGGATCGTTGTTGCCATGACAGTCTTTTCAGACGAGGGAGAGCGAATACATCGTTGCTGCTGTGGCTATTGATTCCAAAGATTCCTCGTCCTCTCATTTCCGACAATTACGCAACGATCTTGCTAATTTCGAGCTTCACGAAGCCAGAAGCATTCACTGAAACGCGATAGATATCCTTTTCTATCTTCTTTTTCTAGTTACCACCTACGGAACCCCATTGTTCCTCGACAGAATCAGTGAAATCTTAGGAAAGCGTTTTACTTTATGAGAACGATCGAGCGATCCTGAATAAACATTCATGAATCCCGTAGGTAAGATTAATATTAGAGATAATAATAATGATAATAATGTAACAAAGTAGTGATTGCATAAGTGTATAATAATAATTATAATGTATTATGTAACTGCATCATTATTCATACTTTCTGCTCTGTCATGGAAACTATACATATAATTACGACGATCAATATTTTATCATCACCCTATCTCCAACTCGATTTACGAACCGAAGGAAATTATAATAGCCAAGTATTTGCTTTCATTTCCGAACGTCGGCTCTAATCATTTCTGTCTCTACTTTCAATTAGAACAATTGCCGCTAACACGACCATTTTAAAGATCGCTTTAAATAAGGAAGAAATTGCATTATCGGCCCATCTAAAACAGTTCGCATGCAAATTTAATCGAAGCATTTTTAACCTTTCCCTTAATTCGAATATCGAAAATAGCATCCCTCAGTTCTTGTCTGGTCCCTCTCTTTTTTACCACGCTTCGTATTTAATGCAATCGTGTGTAACAAATATTCCGAATGCTGGGGGTAAATTAGATCCGATCTCGATTTTATCGACCACACGTGGAGCAACTTCAAAGGGATATAAATGTTACAGGGGATATCAAAATATTGAATGATGATCGAACACCCTTGGCGAGAATAATGTGAAATTTATTCGGTTTGACAAGCAACTGACTACGCTTTAAGGTCCTATGAGCTTGAATACTGTTTGAAAAGCTTTAAAAGTGAGTAAGTGGGTAAACAAACGCCGGGGTTGTTTACCCTTCTGAGAACGTGGACGAGAGCAGGTTGCTCGATGCCGGAGCATCCGTTGATACTTTCGTCTCTCATGACCTATCCTATTTCATTCTTCTTCTCGATCCCTGAAGTATACTCTATAAAAGCTTCAGCTAATGCCACACTATCGGAATTTATTGTACACTTTCGACAATTTAATTGTGCAAATTACAGATTAACGTCACCTGTTAAAACGTTATCGAATGCTAGAGCCAATTAAATATGCATAACTTATAGAAATAATCATTTTTAGATTATTAACCTTTAGATTTAGTTGCATTGGTAGCAATATAATAAAGCAGCAATTATGCACGATTTTGTGGGATTTGAAGTTTTAGGAGAAATTAAGCCGGTGCTAGTGTCATATGATTGGTAACAGGAATATATATATATATATATATATATATTTATTAATCAGTTATTATGTTAGTCCACACTCTGTTACTCTATTCTATTCTACACTGTTATACTCCACGATCTACACTCCTCCGCTGTTAACTCTACTCTGCCTATTCCCACTCATACATCCACTCGTTTCCAGTCATTCCCGGCTTTCTCTCTCTCTCTCTCTCTCTCTCTCTCTCTCTCTCTCTCATTCATATCCTTAAAACATAGAAGACAGGAGACACGGGTCTGCAGGCCATCGTTGCACGCCTGCAGACCAGCTGTGTCCCAGGTAGCCCGGTCACAGACGACCCATGCCCGGACGTTGGGTGCTTCGCACTCCTACAATTTTAATTTTAACATTTAAGCCATTTTATAAGTTATTGCAATCTTGCTACAGGTTTCATCTCAGATCCTACTTTAAACCATGTAATTCGCACCCAAGACTTTAAGATCTCGGACTTTGAAATCGTAAAATACGTCTACTTCATTGTGGGGGCTCTACTGCAAGGGGCTAACCGAATGCGGTTATCCGTGGTCTCAATTGTCTTTTGTTTCGCATCGTTTCATACTAAAGAAACCCTGTTGAAGCTAGAAAGTTAGCATGATAGAGAACACAGAGGTGAGCAAAAATTTAATTAAATACTGCGGTATACACGTATGTATGTGTGAGTGAAGCCTAAACCTTTGTGTTACATATATGACCAGTTGGTGCAGCCATCGAGGTGGCTTTTGCTTTTGGGGAGAGCACTGTCACCCTACGACATCGCCTCAACCAGCAGTGCCGTTGCAGCCTTTGTACAAGACGGTCGAATAAACTGAAATCTATACCTTATAATAACAGATAATATGTAAGGAAGTTCATACGTGTAAATACACTGCCGGATAAAAATTTGGAACCACCAGGTGGATCGAGTTGTACAGGAATTTTATAATCGATTAATAATTTTGAGTTAAAAATTTAATAAATGTTTAATCTGAAATAATACAAATTTAATAAATATCATATCTAAACAAAGTTCACTGCTGTCGTTTGTGCAACATTAATTTCACATTAATTGAATAGTCAATACTCTATTCAATATTTGCACAACTAAGGATTTGGACCAAAAACCGTTTAACCTGCAGTGTATAATACAATCTATCTTAAGATGAATGAATTTTCTATCGTACAAAGGAAGGATTGTTGTATACACACAGTATACGTTTCTAATCATTCGTTAGCAGACCTTCACTATCCGCCGAGTCTCAATTTTATCCGACCTGTCTGTCTTCCAATAAAGCCAGGTTAATCAAGATCCTCCGTCAAATCGATACATAACAATAACAATAATTCTATCTTCTATCAGAGGCACTATTTCTAGCATCCCTGTACCTCTACGCTCCCACAATCTCTTCTCTTTAAAACATCGAAGAGGAGATTCCCAGAATCTCTGTCAGGGTCTCGTCACCCCGTATCAAACTTGCGACGCAGATATTCGTCCAGCGTCGGGTCACGACGAGTTCGCTGAGCAGGACGAATAGTTTCGAAACAATCGCCGCGATAATCACCCTCTTCCTCGGTAGAAAACACGCCTATCAACGAATCGTCCCGCCTACGTGCAGTTGCGTAGGAACGCGCGTATCTCTCCGAGCGAAGACGTCGCCGACGACAACGTCGCAAGACGGCGTCGTTATGTGGGGACAAGAGGAAGTGATGCTTAGGTGGCTACCAAGCCGATGTAATTATTTCAAGGCCACTGAATACGCGATCGAGCAAACCCCTCGCATCCGATCATGCTGCTCCAGTGATCTTGAGGCGTCACTAATCTCCGATCCTTTCTAGGAAGACACATAGACCGCCTCGTACGCGCTACCATCGATAATCGTTCATGCAAGCACCGACAGCGACAAGGGTGCACCGCAGAGAGGCAGAGTAATCCCGATTCGCCTCGGGAGAGAGGGATGTCGCGTCGCGTCGCGTCGCGTCGAGACGAGACGAGACGAGCGTCGATTCGAGGGGCGTCGAGCCGAGGAAGTATGCTCTCGCGCACTGGTATCGAGGGATTAGTGGCCTGAAGATCGTCCCCGCGAAGTTAGCCCCGCGATCGTTGGATCGGCTGATGAGCTCGTTGATCGACCACGGCGATAAGTACCCGATAAGGCAAGAAGAGATTAATTTCCTCAGTTACCTTCGGGTTGATTGTACTCGTTCTCCCCGGTATTGGTCCGCACGTGGACACTTGATTCGCGTGACGAACTTGGGATCGAAATTGTAAGTCACTGCTTATTTTTGGTTAGCTTGTTCGAGGTAGAACCACTGCTTGTCGTAGTGAAGTTATTTTTATTGGAACTGATCGTGCGATATGAGTAGGAAGATGAGGTTGAAGGGAGGGTACGCTTGCCATTATACATGTAACTATAAGATAGATATTTTATCAACTTTGGTAGCTTTTATGCTAAGAAGTTACGACCGGAGTGTATTTGTTGCTGAGCTGTTATGTGAATGGACCTGCATCAATAATAAATTGAATATACTAATTCTACTAATACTGAGATATTCAAAAAATATAGAATTAGTGAATTCGATCTAGTACCGGGAGGAATATTAAATCTCACAAATATTTTGACAATCCGTTATTAATTAAACATTAATATTCCAAGATGTAACGGAAATTTACTTTAGCTCGATACATCTAAGGTTGGATATCTAAGGGCGATATTATCGAATTCAACAAAAATTTTCATTCTTTCTATGATGTTTCGTAATTTCATACGTTTCACTGATAGTGTATATTAGGAACACATTTTCAATTACATCTGTCTTGAAACACAAAAAACCAATTATTCAAGTTTTGACATCATTGATAATGGTCAAGTCATTAATCGTTCCATAACTTTTCTTGTATAGCACGATTATTCATTAAATGTTGGATTATTTATTAAAGTAATTATTAAAGTCAAGGAAATTGAACGTGATTACGATCAAAGATGCGCCGTTACATGTGCCTCCGTTTATCGCAATTATTCTGATTTCAATAAATCGGCGAGTATAGTATCAACGCTGCGAAAGCGTTAAACACGACTGAAGTTATGAGTTACAAATTAAAAGACCCTGCATGGACGGTTCAATTTCCAGGAGACATTAATTAAAGGACAATATTTCTATCTCACTGTTTCGTCGAGAAATAATTACACGACTGACCTATTTTGCAGTCATCTCCGTTTAACGCCTCTTCTCATTATGAAGACAATTTATTCGTTGTCTGTGACTTTCTAGTCGTGCACTCTGATATGACAAGCTTATAAGAACAAAGTATATTTTTTCTATATTATACTGACGAGTTATTTACATTTTAAATTATTATATCTGAAATTAGTCTTGCCTTTGCAATTAATATTTATTTTAGCGTATATACATATAGAATATTTTGTTTATAAGGGTATATATACTTACTATAAAATAATAATTTAATACCCGGAAAATATAGATCTTATAATTGGTAAGATAATCCAGAACAGAGAAAACTCCTTCTACACGATACTCGAGAAATAAGAGTTGCTATTTTAACACACCATTGTTTCAGGAACAACCGTTTTCACCATTTTCAATTTCACGAAACAAATATAATTTCAGTGACCACAAAACGCCATACAATCCATTTACAAAAATTTAATCTCGACACCCTGGAACAGTGAGCAAGAAAAAAGGTATTCAGTTCCCTAAAGCATAAGCAATCAGGTCGTTACCTTCAAAATATACAACATTTGAATCCAGTCAAAATACAAAGCTACACTACGAATGATTAAAAACCGTTAAATCAAGGTTCTCTAATTTTTGAAAACGTTCGATCCAACCAGCTTTGTTGTCGAATTCTCGATAGTAACGCCCCCCCCCCCCCCTCCCAAAAAAGAAGGAAAGAAAGACCAGTAAAAAACGAAAAAGGCGAGAAACGTAAAAACTCTCTCGCTGGTGAAACAGTAAATCCATCTGTAACCATCGAGACCGAGCCACCGTGGGATCATCCATTAACCTGTGTTGCTACAACCCGTCAAAGTCGCGAACGTGAGGTTTTGCACTGGGAACACTGTTCCACGGACCATTTTAACGGCCGAGTGAGGAATGGCGAGATACGGTCCCTGTCATTGATGCTTGCCAATCACGGAAACCGGCTGCAGCACGATCGTCAGCGGTGAAATTACGACGTCGAAAAAAAAGCACGCACGCACACACATCCAGATATATACGCCGTATACAAAGAGGGAGGATGGAAACTGTCAGTAGTTACCACCGCGACAGTCGCATCAAATAAATGACACCCCCTCAATTTGGCACATTCAGCACGTAGCTTGTTGCGTTTCCATTCATTTCGCGATAGCTCATCGTAACGTTAGGTTATATGTGTACATCCTTTATTCTACTTTGCCCTATCTCTTTCTCTATGTTTTGGCCGCTGCTCCCTTGGACCTCGAATTTCTTGCTTCGAATTACATTGTTTCCCTTGGTCTTATTATTTTTGCCGTTAACGCTTTACCTTCGCTTCTGGTTCCTTTACTTTAGTTGTTTTCCATATTTGCGAATGATTTTATACTTTTTCTTGTTTTTTCTTGCGGTTTTGTGATATGTTAGGGTGTACGAAATTTCGTGCAGTTTCTGTTCTACTTTTCGAGGTATTTCTTTAGATTAGTTGTCTGTGTTTGTATTTGTATTTACGTTGCGAGAGGGAATTATTGGTATAATAAATATTATTATTATTTATTATTAATACAAACTGCCTTAGTTATCTAACGAATCGAATTTCCTGTGGCGGCGTTTCATCCGCCACTAGCTTTTTCCTTACCGAGTTTTTGGTATAGTTTCTCACCGAGGATAAATTGGAAATATCTGTTTTAAAATTCCCTTTCTTGTAGTTGCTACTTGGTTCCTCTTTACTGCTCCCTATTTACATTATTGCTCTCCTTATTTCCATACTTCGTTGATCCTATCATTACGCTTATCTTGTATTCTCCATTCTTCTCTATACCCTTTTCTCTTTTAATCGCGTTTCCTCTTTATAAATTTCAAGCACGCATAAGTGAAAAAATATTTTCACTTTTTAACCACCCTCGTATGTATCCCCGTATGATTCAGCCATACAGAGCTTTACACTCACGCGTCCACTTGCGATGATTATGCACACACACGCGCTTTTCATCCGATTTCCACCAGCCCCGGGCAGACTCGTTACAAACCTACTATGTACGTACGAGAATGCTTTCCCCGCTTATTACGTCTGCCCGTTCATTTATGCTCATTGTGTGGACAAACACACGGGGACACGTATTTCACCCCATGTTTTCTATCGCAACTTTTCTTCATATTTGCGATCCTCTGCACACGCGGAAATGTTATCTTTCCATGTTTTGCGTGTAGCAGACTTGCAATATTATCTCTTTTTTTTGTCTATTATTACATTTACGTGCGCTTATTGCATTCGTACAAGATTTATCCGTATAGCAATTTTCGTTGCCTTATCTTCCCGTTCAAGTTTATATTTGTAAAGTCAAAATTTTGGAAACAATTGAGATTAATTCATTTTTCCGCGATTGTTGCTTTCCAAAGCTACTCGAAAATAGCATTTTGCCCATACCTCACAAGTTTTATATCAAGAAATCACTTGGAACAATATAGATTTAGGTCAATGAAATGAATTTTCTCTTGATTGTAGCCGGAATTATCGCAGCCCTCCTTCAACTATATGTATATAATGTTTAGTAGCAAAAGTGGAGTGCGATAAGTTATCGCAGATATAGGACGATATTAGAGATTGTTGAATGATTATATCTTCAGGTGCTCTATGTCTAGTACTTGGAAGTTAATTTCATGTTTTACTGTTATTACAAAATGTAACAGCAATTGCGATTAAGGTTCAATGACTTCATTTGAAAACACAATGATGCAATGATTGTTTAATCAAACTGTCAACATATAGTTAGCGATAATCACATTTAGGTTACCTAGGGGAAATCGATTTCACGTCTCAATTAACCGTTCCGACTATGCTATATGCGAATAATAACGAAGTCAAGAAAATTTCACTGTATTCACGACTTGTAAGGTAACCAAGCATAAGCATCTCCGTGGCGCAATCAAGTAATTAATTTTGTGCTTCTCCTGACCGTTAAAACAAGAAGAAATTTTAACACACATTTTTAATGTAGCATTTAATGTAGCACTACGGGCAAATATTGAACATTATCTCAAGCAAAACTAATTAAAACGTAAGGTTCACCACACGGAACACCATAAACGTAATCAATGAAGCCACTTTATCCTTTTACCACACTTCATTCGTACTAACGCCAAAAATTCAAAATTGTAATCCTTCCAATTCGCGTTTTCAAGCGATAAACAATTAATCAATCATTTATCCCTTTACACTCTTCCACCAGGACCGTGTTACCCCAAGTAAACCAAACGACCACGTCTCACTTTTTCAATCGGCAAAGCAGAAAATACACAACACGCCACCACCTTGCCCTTCGAATCACGATCAATTCGACGCACACTAAAAAAACACCAGTCACGCGCTCAGCTGTGAGCACCTACGCGCAGTCCAAAACCGAAACGAGAAGTAACAGTCTCCGATAGCAGACCGTGATTACGACAGTCGGCAGGAGCAACAGGAATATTCGACTATGTCGTGGCTTTGCGTGTCGGCGTTCACGGGGATTGAGAGGGTAGAATGCGTGTTGGTGGTGGTTCGCGCATCGAAAACACCGAGGCGAAGCGAGCTGCTCGTCGACACCGGCGTTGTATACACTTATTTAGCGTGTAAACACTCAGGGGGTTTGCCAGAGGAGCAACAAGTGCCCACCGGAGTACCCGGTAGCTCTCGATTTACAGCGCTCGTATACAGGCCCGCCTCGCAGACACCTGTGCGGCAAAGGTGAACGTGCATAGGTGTTTTGTGCGGGTCACGGGTCCCGGATCCCGAATCAGGAGGAAATCGGGGAAAGAAGGTCGGTCCGGAAAGTGGTTGAAATAATCTGAATTTTTAAAGGGAGGGTGATTTGCGGGGAAGGAGGGCAATTAGATGAACGAGATTGGCGTAATTACTTTAGGAGTAGATCGTTCTGCTGGCTTTGTTGTATCATTGTATTGCGTTGTATTGATCATGTTCATTTACCGCGAATAGAATAAGTATAATAAGTAGCGTAATCAGCTCCTTTTTTTCATTATTGATAAGAGTATGGAGTAATTATTCTTTTTAAGTAAAAGGCTTGCGAGGGATATTTGTGACCGAATTTTCGTTACGGGTCGAATATGATCAAGTCTTGTTTAATTTTAACTTTAGACGGTCGGGTGAAATTATTTTTTTATGAAGCAATATAGATTAGAATATTTTGCATTTTTGTATATATTGAATTGACTGTATTAAATTTGTCGAAATTAAGTGCAACCCACAAGCAAGTATTTATCAATTAACAATGCCGTCATTGTAATTTATACATGTAATGTTTCATTAATTGCATAATAATAATTATATAAACACAAGTTATTAAATACGATTATGTGTATAATTTCGAGAGGAAATGTAATATTACCAATAACGTGGAATATCTATATTTTATATTATATTTTACAATAACGTTTAATTTTCGTTGCGAAAGCCGACTTATATCCAACTGCATCGAAATTATAGAGCAATTTAAAATGCAAGAATTTCAGCAACGCCGATTACATTTCATTGCATTAACTACCTGCCATGATATATTTTACTAGTATCTCATTACCGCAATAAACCGAATGAGTCGTAAAACATTAGATAGTTTATATCGCCACTTTAACTAGTTTTAGTAATTTAACAGCAGTGACAAGTAAAGAAGCAAATTCAATATACACAAAAACCAGTCCAGCCAACCAGTCCAAAACCATCAAAACATACCTGGAACCTAATTATCTGCTCCTCGTTCACGAAACGAGCCCAATAATATAAAAAAACTAAAATAACAATAAATCACGAATACGCCTCCATTACAAATACATGCACGAACAGAAATATTGTTCTACACTGACATGAAATCCTCCCCATCAATAAATGAATTCCAAATTTTTTCAAAAACGAAGATTCGTACGAACAACCTTTACCCTGCAATGTCAACTTCTTTCTCCAAAAATGTTCCAACCCACACTTTTAGTTATATCAAGATTACTGGAACACCCCGCACAACACCTAACACCTAACACCATTATACACTTCTAATTACGCACAATTAAAATAATCCTCTACCGCCTTTGCGTTCATACGTTTTTCCGTGAACGGGACACCCGCGCAAAAACGCGACGTGCACGCTCACATCCCATTAAACGGCTGCTGTTGCTCGGGACAGGGATGCAGTTAAACGCGGTTGAATCGCCACGAAAGGCTTCTCTTCCTGGTCTTGGCAAAAAGCCGCGTTTTAAGGCTGCGAACCGGACAAGTGGACGTGCGAAGACCGACTATACACTGGCCATGCCAGCAGAGGTACTTTTGCGGACCGGAGATACGGGATTCTAGTGGACAGAAGACGATTCACGATTTCCCTTTCTATGGAGTTTATGCGGAAAGAAAACGTCCGGGATAGTTTGAAACTTGTGATACATGTGTCCGTGCATTCATCCGCGATGCTCGAAATTACTCACAGGATACCGCCGCACTTTTGTGATGGTTATAATTACGAGGAGAATAACGAGGGAACTGTTGCAGACGAAATCGGTCTGCGAAATTTATGACAGACATGCCAAGTATATGGGGCGATCATTGATCGGAAATAATGAATAATGGCTCCTTTGCGGTTGATATGTAAGACGTTTATGCTGGGGCATAAAGCAGCTGCTTTCGGTTAATCGGAACAGCTGCCAAATCAAAGAGGATTACACTTATAAAATATACATAGGTATTTTGAAGTGTAACAGTAAAAGTCATTGCTTATTATACACAGCTTATTCATTATTAAATATACTTGAATGGTAAATTGTCTCGAATCGTTGAAAAGGATATTATATTTTAGAGGAAATTGTGAGAGAAAAGTTTTGTACATTTACTAAGGGATTGCATTAAATTCTGTCACGCAACTAAATGCCAGGTATGAGACCATAGCGAATACAAACAGAAATTTGTCCAATAAACAGTGCAAATTAACCGCACTATTATTTACTTAAATTTTCAATGGATCAGATATTGATCATACCTGAAAAATATAAAATTTCGTACGATCGTAGAAATGAGGGAAGAGATACGAATCGCACAATTCGCAAAATTGCTTCCCGGATGGACATCGTTTAAATATTTACGGGCATTTAAAGTTCCATCCCCGCCGTTTCTTTCGGCACGCCTGAAACTTTTAGGATACTCACGATCACGGCAATTTTGTACTTATGTAAAAGCTGTTTGAGTTATCGCGTTTCCATTAAAAACTGAAATTGGCAGGCCGTCCAGCCGTCGGTCTAAAAGCGATACAGTTTCTTTTTATTCCCGTGGCTAAGAACTGGAATGAATTTCGTTTGAGCGAACTTTAAATTACTCCTTTGCCCCAAGCGATCCCCGGCCACGGCAACCCTACCTTTGCACTAATTGACTTAATTTCTCTACTGATTACGAAGGTTATTTGCAGCTGCTTTAAACCACGAGAAACTGGATCTGTACCTGTTCGAATGATTCATTGGTGCACGGGGAAATACCAAATATCTCTGATATAATTATGCTCGCCGCCGATATCAGCTTCATCATGAAATTCTATTTTAAAAGGGTTTTAATGCGAGTCAATCCGGCAGTGTGCAAAGTCTGTTTGCTATTTTCTTCGCACTGCTGCGAACGAAGGTTATAAATGAACCGCCATTGGGTAATTTCGAAGACGCTGTTTAACAATACAGCGAATTTTGATGCAATCGGAAACATCTAATAGTTGCTCCGATACGGTGTTCGATTTATTTTAGAACTCCGAACAATTTAATTTTCAATTCGTTGCTGTACTATTGTTACAGCAATTTGCATTTTCATTCGGTTATAGCTTCCTGTACCCCGCTTCATCGGGCGACTGCTTCGAGACCAGATTAACAATTGTTATTGATCGTGAAGTATATTTGGCTAACGAGTTTCACTAGATGTTTTAGTTAAATGAAGTAAAAAGGCATGCAAGAATGTAAATGCTGCTTAAGTTGTTAATTCTTTGTACAGTGAGAGATAAAATTATCATAGAAATTAACAAGTACCGCTCGGGTATAATCCATCATTTGTAATAGATTATCGCTCAAATAACTCATGTAAAATATAATATACAGGAATCGTGCAAATCGACCGATATTGTATAGATACTTAAAAGGTTCTAAATTTCACTTATATCTGTCGTTGTATCAAAACTGATAATTCTATCAATCCATACCTAACGTCTCAAACGAAACCGAAACTGCACAGGTTTTCCATGCAATAATTCGGCCGCCACGACGCGACGCGTCACCCCGAACGAACCTCCCGTCGTCGAGGCGTCGAACACAAATCGGCGGCAAGAAGGGTCGAATCATTTTAATCTCTGACGATCGAATCGCGAACAGGGAAGTTTAAATTACGTTCGAAGGAGCGGCGTGGCGCTCGCCATTCTGCTTCTATGGGCATCATTGCCTTCTTTAACTTCCGCAGAAAGTAGGAGCCGACCCGCCGCGCCGGTTCTCCGTCAAGCAACCCCGTATCCCAGGAACTTAACTTTCTTCCTGATTGACGTTCGGTTATTGTCGCATTTGCATGACTCGCCCCCTCCCGCCCTCGAGCATCATGGACCACGGGTCTCTTTCGCGTACCTCTCCTCAGTCGTCGGTCCTCGAGGACGCTAACCAAGAGGCAAGGACACGAGGGAAGACGGGGCGGGCCAGGTTAGACAGAGGTGGCACGGGAGGTCGCAGAAGCAAATAGAAGATGGAGTAAGAGAGGAAAAGGGGAAGATGTCGGGGAAAGAACGGGAGAAGAATGCGGGAACGGCCGCGTGTCAAATCGAATTTGCCTCATTTGCCCCGAGCGGCGACTCCGCCGGCAACGGGAATCTATTAGAATAATTTTTATGAATCTAATTTTAAATTCCAGCGAACGAAGTTACTTTACTGTCACGCTGTCAGCGGCTCTTTATTAAGTGGTCCTCCTTGCACAGCCGGTCCACGCAGCCGAGACTCGCGACCCATTGGAAGCGAATAATTTAAATAATTTCCCCCCCGTCTAATTTCACTCTCGGCCGATGCCGCGCGAACTATCGCGGCGGTAAACGAGATCTCGCCGATTACCGCCGGACACGGCCGATTGTATTATTCAAAACGACGCGCGAACTCGGCCACGCGCAGCTAAATCACGCGGATGGTTAATTAACTTCCCTCGATCACCTATTCTATTAGGGGACACGAACAATCGCCGACGGAGATGCTCCAGCGACTCGGGGCATGGTTCGAATTTCCGCGGAAATTTCGTGAAAGCGCTCTGCAGTCGTGATTCTCAAGTTTTTTTTAAAGGGATACAAATTTTTATTGAAATGTGTTATTGAGGAAAATATACTTTAATATATAGTTATTGAGGAAAACTACCCGCGATGCAATGCATTTATTTTGGTTCTTTCTTTCATTTGCTTGCCAATGTGAAAACGTTATTGCAAGTGTTTCGTTGAACCATGAAATGGAACATTTATTAAATATTAACTCTTATGTTAGCAACCGAAATTTCAACGCTTGTCTGGTAACCCATCCTGCTTCCATCGGCACATTAGCCAAATTGGTTAACTCCACCCATTGAATTTTTAAAAATTTTATCGTTAGAGTGCTTTATTGACACTTAACTTCTTATATTTAAAATAAATTCACTTATTTTTGTTTTGTGGAGTTAACCGATTCATCCAACGAGTGGCTGAAATATGAAATTATATTTATTCGAGACTGTTAACTTTCATTCCTATAACTCAACAGCTGCAGCTTTAAACATTTTATGCAAATCTATTATATGTATATTCTTGTACTGAAATGAAGTATCAGTTTTTTCGCAAATATTTTAAGTATATGCTCTTCTATGAAGTATCGCAGTTTCTCAAGTGTCCAGTTTTCGACTTCTGATTCTTCGCATCGTTCCTAGTTCTATAACTAGAGAAGGAATGCTTATCTTGTCTATACAAGCAAGTATAAGCTAGCATCAGAGAGTATTCAGGTTTCGATTCGAGGCTCACGATTCTTTGCAGTTAGGTGAAACGTCCAGTGCTTTTGTGAAATATAATTTGTAAGTTTTTGAAGTTTATAGTGTAAAAATGGAAGCATTATCAACAGAAGAATTTTCAAGGTAAGCTTACATATTTTATCTGAACACGTCAATTAGGGGAAGACCTCTGTCATCCAACAATTCGAACCTGATTGGAAAATGCTCAAATTATGAGACATCTTTCCACAAAATTGGCAATTCAAAGCATGATAATTAGTCAAGTAGCTATAAATGAAATTCCTTCTACTTCTATACAAGAACGACGAAAGTGGAAGGAAAAAAAAGTCGTGGGATCCTTTTATATGTGTCAGCCTGATCCCGAAAGGAAGCGAAGAAAAACGAAAAGCCGAAAGGCTTGCCACAAGTGCCTATTTGTAATGAACAGGCAAATACTATAGCGATATGCAGAAATTGTCCACAGAATGCTTAATTATTGAAATTTAATAAATAAATAAATCATTTTAATTAAAAACTGGTTAATGTTTATGTGCATAGAATACATAATAATCACGTGTCTTATATCACGTCCAAACAAGCTTATAAATAAGTTGAAAGCTTTATAACTTAAATAATTGGCAACAAATTTAATTTAAAATTGGTATATTTACGTAAGAACATTTAAACAATATGGATCCAGAGAGGTTTTGCGATATTGTTACCAGAACATGAAAAATTCTTGTAGGAAACATGGAACGGATACTCGGTAGCTAACATAAGGGTTAAGTATTTTAATAATGCAAGAGGAGAATTTTAGTATTGCGCGGCCTTTGTTTTTATTTTTAGAGCGAAGTATAATTTACGCAGTACATAGTGGAACATTGAGTGAGCTAGGAGTATAGTCGAGGGATCAAGCGTAAGGAGAAACAGAGTGCATGTAGTCAGACACGTGTTTGTCACCTATACGACCTATTTTGTCACCCATAACCGCAGGTTTCTCTTATATTTTTGTGAACGATATATTTATGTCTAAAGTAAATTAAAAATATATGCAAGGTTACTTAATTCCTTGTTAATGTAAGTGAGCCAATATGAGGCCAATTATAAGTCACGCGACTGTTGTATCATTACGATACGTTTGAATAAGTTCTTTCTTCTGAAGAAATATAAAATTTAACAGTGGTCTAATGGACAGCGAAATATAAATTATTCGTTTCTGTATGATTAAATCAAACAAATTAGGTGGTTAACAAACAAAATACATTTAGTTTATGGTATTAAATATTCGGACAAAGATTTATTATATACGATTTCATTTTCGAAAACTGTCCTTAAACTATTTACAAAGACTTAACGACTGAACGTTGGAACTTATTAGAAAGATTATTGCAATTTCTTATTATTTATATACTTGTTGATTGCAGATAGTGCAATTATAAAAAAAGTAAATAGTCGAATTATAAAATGTTGATTGCAGATTGTCGTCATTTTTTGTGTATGATAATTACTTGAATATTATAATGCCACAGACTTACATATATGTAATTTAATAAACTAAATATACAATCAAGTGAGACACAAATCCCTTTCCCTTATACGATAAATATATTGCTCTTAACTTTTTTTCTATGTCATTCATATAGAAAACTTTCTGACTTTCGAATACGACACTCTACGCGATACTTCTTTCAAAAATCGTTCATCCCGTACCGGTACATAAAAATGAAATGAAAAATGAACCTTAGCCAATAATTGGATTATCTTTAGAATCGCTCTACAACCCTACAATACACTATCTTAAACCATTAGGAATTCCAAACGAAGCGCCTGATACTAATTATCTCCACTGAAAAAATTCATCCAAAGCTGAACATGCTCAACCCGCGGTATAACCAGCTACTTCCAACAGTTTTTAATACCTAATAGCGTTCTTCGTTATGCCCACGTCGCATTCTAGTCGTACGAATTATTCGGATCCTCATATATTGACCAGAAATAAAATGCAAACAGAAAGTAGTAACGAAAGTAGGCAAAGTAGTTTGTACGACCCGAGTCGTACAACCACCGCACCGTGATCAGAACTATCGACGACAAGTGCACGAAACCACCCAGGGACTTCATTTTCCATCGGCCACAAGATTTTCGACGATTCTCGAGGAGCAACGGGCCGTGACGTCGAAGGATACGCTTCCCGGAGCACCAATTACGATTACCGAACGGTCGTCACTCGCCATTATCGGATAGTTAACCCGGTAAATAGGGGAATGAATTCTCTCTCTCTCCCCCCTCTCCCCCCCTCTCTCTGCCTGCCTGTCTCTCCCAAGATGACGATGATGATTCGAACGGTGGCTTCAGGATAGTGAGAATAAGGCGAGATAAGGCGCGCAGCAAGCGGAGCATAGAATTCCATCGCGCAGGTGGAGCACCTCAGCGGCCTATATTCGCGTCTTATTTTAGACCCAGCCTCGGCCATGCACGCGCACGCGTCCAACAGAGCACCAGGGCACGCGTGCACCGATTGCAATTTCCTGGACATCACACGATACGACTTTCTTGCCCGTACATAACTTTCTTGTACGTATCTACATACGTCGACCCGAGCAAATTTTTCGTATTCACATGTGTAAGTGACTTTAAATTACATTTGTAGAATATACACACCTTTGAAGTTGGGAGGGTGTGCACCGGACTTTTGGTTTTTTCGGTTGGTTTTGGAACACTGTCAATGGGGAAGGGGAGGATTGGAAAAATGAAACTGCATCAGTGAATTTTAGTAGCTCTGCTCAAACTACTAGATCTGCATTCACTGTTCACATAAGCAACTTAAGGTTTCAGATTTTTAACTACAGGTTCTATGCACAGAATTGGCATACCAGCGAGCAACTACAACAGTCGAATTGATTTTTTTTTGCAGGAGGTGCAAGTATATTTATTAATAATTACTATCAAAGAATGCCAACGTAGATTTTGCACATGCGATTAATGTCTCTGTCATTTATGTAATATTTTTGTACATAATAGGCCTTGACTCGTGGGTGCATAAATAAATAAAGGCTGACAATATTGAATGAGATTTTAATGTGTGAAAAGAATTCGCTCTGTTCCTTTTTCTTTATGACAGCCGTTACACAAGCCGTGATTGTTGTGTACTTTACGGTAAATTTCATGATAATTCAATATCTGTTGTTTCGTGTACCTTTTGCACTTTTCGGGGAGGGTAGGTGTAATGAAGTGCATGTAATGAATTAGATCAAAGGGAAACTGATATCGAGTTTGTAGCGGTAAAGACAAGTTGATTTAAGGTTTATTGATTTTGATGACTCTCATAGCTTTTGGAATTTTTTTTTAAATGAGTGTAATGAGGTTTCCATATTATTATAGGATCAAATTCCATCGAATAATTTTGAATCTCCTTTGCGAATAACAAAATTTGCGGTACTTGTCGCTGTTAATTTAAATCTTCTTTTGATTGTAGTTTGACTTGAAATTTAACACCGGACATTAAGTAATTAGGGCGATGTGAAAGAATGTGTTGGACTGTCGTTTGTCTATGTCAAGTATTACATGTTGGAGGGGTAGTTTTGCTTGATAAGTATGCGTGGGTGAGTCCCGTGCGGCCTATTTTTAGTCCGTGAAATATTAGTCGTCTTAACACAATTTTCGCCAAAGAATTATTATTATTATTATTATTATTGTTATAAACGAAGGTGAGCTATCCGAATAGTCGCTTTATACTTTGTTACGAAGAACAAAATATTCAACAAAAACCATTTCATTGGGATGATTATCTTAAGTAGCAATTTACTACTTTATTACCCTAACTGGGGTGAAACTAGAAAGCGGGTGACTCGCAAAGTATTATCGATTTCTGACTTCGACACAGACATTGTGTATTGTGCACTGGTAATAAAAAGGTTGCTGCTTGCCTGGAATAATTTTTGGGAATTAAAAGTACATAACGCAAATTCGGAAGTACATAATGGCATGGGGTTTGCACGTACATCTGTATTATCGAGCGACTACTGGGACTGATAAGCTTTAACAAAACTGAATCGATAAAAAGGACGGATTATAGCAATTTGTTGCAGTATTGCAGTCTATTCTGGCTTATGTATGTTCTTATTATCATGATCAGTGTTCTGTTTCAATGAATATCTAACAAAATCTGCATCTCAAATTGAAATTAGTATTGCCAAATCTTCCAAAATGCTCACAATTATGTCGTTTATCTTTACAACTCGATCGCCGTATTTTTTTTCCATGTTAAATCTGTTAATTCGAATTACTTAAATACTCAAATGGAAATCCACGTTTATTGTTACAAATTGTATCAGAATAGTTGCAGGCGTACTCAACGCTTTGTAATTGATCGAAACTGTTTGAAAAACGCGGGCCGTATAACCATTTGCATTTGAGATACAACCACTTTTTGTTTGAAGCATTATTTCACAGCAAATACTCCAAGTGGCCTCCACTGGTAACCAAACACGTGTCGCACACGACATATAGTCTCGCACACTTTAACGCTGTTGGCTCTGTGTTCTGACAATTTCACAAGCGTTTTCGTACGCGGTATTACATCGCGTACACTATATTTCTTACGTCAATTTTCAATCTTTTCATACAAGTGATGCTGCGTCGCAGAATAATTTTTACCGCAATAAATTTTTCAAAATTTTTGAACGTAGAGGAAGTGTTGTGCACAAATATTGTATAGTAACTTTTGTACGACGAGTGCACGCCATTTATCTTATTAAAAATTATTTCAGCCCCTTTAAACTTAATTATCTGAAAATTGTTGATACCATTAACAAATTTTCTTTGTGCTATGAACGAAGAGTGGATGTTGTTAAATATTTTCTCCTGTTCGAAGGTCAAGACACTGCTGATATTTCTTGACCGTAAGTACAGGTTAATTAAAAGAGAGTCTTGTAAAATTTGGTAGCGTCAAGACGTATTGTATAAGATCCGTAATACATAATTTCGCATAAGATTTTAGAGAAAAAATGAAGTACTCATTTATTTAAATATTTCCACATTTAAAGTTGCATTGATAACAAAACTGAAGAATAATTATATTACGCAAACGGACATACATTAATATAACTAATAAACATGTAAAATATTATACTTATGTCAATTTGAATGTACCATCGAACTAATACCTTCGAGCAATACAACAATTATACTCTATATACATTGTATCTAAACAATTCGCACGCATAAATACGATTGCAGCTTTACGAAAGTAATTTATCACGTCCATTTTAAATTACCAGACATAGCGCTATCTTCTAAGAAAATCCAACACCGCGAGAAACAGATAATCGTGATTCTAAAAGTTTGCCTATTTCATAGCACACTTTCCCTAATATATTCCAGCGCAAAATCGCGTGCCCTGTTTCGAGGTTAGAAAACGTTATCAGCGAGGTGTTCTCGATTTATCATTCCACGCATCATGAACGTGTTAAAACAAGCGTCTGCGTCGTATTCCATAAAAAATTATTGTTCGACGTCTACCATTTTATGAAAACTGTGATTGCATCGAGACAATCACTACGAAATTATATTAGCCTATATCCGCGTGATGCCGAACAGTACCAGAAACAACGAAGGGACATTCTCGGGCCGAAAGTTTACGAGCAACGGCCAAGAAAAATGTATATCGTGTCCGGTCAGATGTCTACGTGTTTCCATTGCGTAATCACCCATACTTTTCGTCGGGTTTAGAAATTCTAATCACGCGACGCACGCGCAAGCGTGGCAAATAAAAGACCACGCGTTCGTTTAAAACTAGCTTGTGATAAGAGAATTCCTTGCAGCTCGGTCGTAATTGTGTCGACGATCGTTGTTCCTTCAAACTGCACGACTTCAGTTTCGCCCACCGTTTCTTTGAAAAAATTATTTCGTTTTCGTAATCGTATATTTCGAAAGTTCCTAGTATCGTGGCGACTGTAGCCAAGTGTGTTCTGTAAATTGTGTGCAATTCTGTAAATTGTCCAAGTGCAAAAATGAAACGTTATTATAATTAATTTATTTAGGATCAATGTGGCGAAGGGGTAGGACGTTCTTACTTTACTTCAATCACCTATTATACAATGATCTTTGAGAGGCGACAGCGCTTGTCAATTTTCATGCGATTTATGTAGAACTAGAAAGTGGAAAAGTTTGGCAAAACAACGCTGTGCTACTTTAAAAAGTGTGATCCACCTTGTCACGCAGAAACCATTGAAAATGACGCACTACTGTCAAACAATTCTCTTTATTTTCTCCCAAATTTAATATAAACCACGCGTTGAACGCATTCTTGAATACCCTGAGAATAGCAAAACATCTGGTTTGATTATGATTGAAAATCTAATTTAAAGTCTGAGTCAGAGTTGAATACTTTCAATTTATCATCGAAGAACGCACGGGAGCGTGAAAAAAATGTTTGTATGATTTGAGATTAATTTAGAAGCTGAGCTTATGTTTGCACTATCCTTTCCTCTTCCCCTGGTAATATCGCAAGTTTCTTTCGTGCTTTGAATCGACATTTCATTGATAAATGAACGAATGAATCAGTTGAAAATTCATTTAACCATGAAATCTGAATTAAATCCACTGACAAATAAAAGCTTCAATTATACTTGGACTGCGCACACTTTTATAAGAATCGGCTGGAACAAGCAGATTTCCAGTTTCAATGTTAATCATAGAAGGAAGTAAAATTTCATAGTACCGTTAAGTATATCTTTCAACTCGCACTTGTCCCATATCCATTAAGACAAATTGAGTAAAGTTCAAGTACGTTCACATCTAAAGTTGACTTTGGTCATGTCCACACTGTACTCTTCCCCTTTTCGCATATAATTATGATAAATTCTTCTGTCCACTCAAAACAATTCCCACTTCGAATAGCATTAAAATAAAGTGTGCTTTTTCTCGTTTTGCACGAAATCGTTCGTGATTTGAGATTTGCTCGAGGTTACGAAGCGCGCGATCGATGAATTTTATCTTTTACGTTTTATCTTATGAAACATAATCACGGTCATGATGGAGAGGAGGCAAAGGGAAGAAAAACGCCTCGAAAACTCCTGCAATTCGTTTTTCAGTACCTTCCGTGTTAAATAGACCGTGGTAGTTCAGCGTCGCGCACCACGGACGATCAGTACTTTTTCACGTTACCTTACAGATTTTATTTCAGAAGTTTCCCTCCATCGTGTCGCGACGCTAATTTACCCAACAACGCGAAAACGATACTTAGATGTTCACCCCCTTTAACTGACACGATCAAGCTTTTTATAATAATTCCTGTAAACGCTGCTGCAATATAGGACGTGTTAATATTAACGCGCTGCATTTCCCTTTGGCTGTTAATTTGTTGTATAAAATCATTAATTCGCTCAGAAGTTGCTTGCTTTTAAATATAACGGCGTATATACCTTGCAGTTCGCAATTATAGAGATGAAAATCCTTTTATACTCTGAAATCGATTGTCGGAATTACGATGTCGAAGTTGGTTTCGAAAAACCTTGAATTCGAATTGGAAATTAAATTAACAAAATTCGAATAAGTGTTACCACTAAGGGTTACATAATATAAATAGAAAATTGAATCACACAACGGTTGATTAGATAGATTTTATATATCATGTAAATAAAAAATAAAGAAGCTACATCGAAATTGTCATAAAGGCAAAAAAATAAGCGGGGCAGAGCACATTTGTTTGCTTTTGAAGTACAATAAAGATGCAAACTTTAACAGGGTCGAAAAAATTCCGCAACTTGCAAGAACAAATGCAAAATCAGAAAACGGGAGATGCAAAATATCGCAACGCAATCGAAGATATAAAAGGTGTATTGAAAGTTGGATAGGATAAAAAAAAAGTTCAGATTCCGCGATTACCTGCGTATATTTACAAACAGTTTGTCGAAATGTTTGGTCGGTACGACGAAATGTATAATTGATCGGCGTACCCGCATATTCGATGGCCGTTTTCGCAATGATATCTTAAAATAGCGGCACTGTGTTAGAGCTAGTATCGACAAAACTCGTATTCTTAATCAACAGAAGTCCGATCGTACGGTACACACCCGACTTTGTGGCCTCCGATTGGTCGATGGCGGGAGGACACCCAGTAGATAGTGTGCGTGGCGCCTTGGCCTACGCACTTTGCTTGCGTAACACGGTATAACGCCGTTCTTCGTTATCCAACGCAATCTTTCAAGTTGTGTGCGTGAATTTTCACGTGTGTAAAGCCGTTTGCACACTGGACCTCTTGCTGATCGTGCTCTTCGGGCATGTGAATAGGAAATACACATGTACTTAGTGTTAGATACCTTTCAATGGATAGGACGAAGCATTGGTAAATTCTTATGGCGACAAAGCGAAGCGCAGAAATAACAGAAATAAGAGTTACTTTGAATTCAATTGAATATAATATCGGAGTCGAAACTTATGTACTTCAGCGATGATACATTGTATTATACTGCAAGAAGTACAGTATAAGTATAAAATGATACTGCTTACTATTGAATTCACCGATTATCACATTTTCTTATTTAATTTTGTTTGTTAGCAATGGTATCGAGGGCGCTTGTTATTTAATGTCACAGGTTTGGAGTCGATCTTTTGTATATCAGATTGTGTCAATGGAAATTTATTAATTTGTTACTTAAAATTTTGGCTGATTTTCCTAGAAGTCTTCCGAAACATTAAATTCTATTTAATATTTTTACACTGTGTCTATGCAAAAATCTATACGATGGTTATAGACTGGTCATCTGGGTGGCAACATGACATGTCGTTTAATAGTGTTAAATAATGATTGGATTGTTAATAAAACAACTTGTTGTTTAAAACAAGACAACATTTGCTCAAATTTACCTATTCTAAATCTTAATTAATACTTGTTATATTAATATCAGTTTATGATGTCGATTTATTAGTTGTGATAAATATAATTATACTATCGAGATATGAATTTACATGCACGTGGAGAAAGAAAAAAATTGGTGCTTTCTGTTATTTATTATGTTCACACTACTGCCTTGTGTTATTTATAAAAAGTAAACAAGATATTTCTTTCATATCCCTGTTTTATTACTTCACCTTCCTCTACTGACTTTTTGAATACAGTAATATGTAGTCTGGGACATGGTACATACCTCGCAGTGTTTTCTCAAATACTATTTATTGTAAACGGTACCAAACATGATAGTGTTATCAGTAATCTTAGCTAAGATGCGCTGACGAACGACCGAAGCGTCCGCGGTGATAAGCTCATCTAAAGAATGGCGATTCAATCGAAAATTGTACGTTGTTTGTTCCTTTTTGGGAAACTGTTACCATGAGCACGTATATTAATATTCACACATTGTTACAATATTGGATTCTGAAGATAACTTTGAAGTTGTGTGCAAAAGTACCTTGCGAACTGGAGATATAAATGCAACTGACTACAAAAATATAAAATGAGAAACTTTTCAGGACAACACTATTCACCATCAAGTTTCACCTATGCCAGTAATCTTATAAATGGATTTCATAGAATTTCTTCAGTCATTGTGCGTGGAAATAACGTGACATTGAAACCCAGCATTTTATCTGACACCACACAAAATAATTTATATCTATTTAATTTTTTCTTTGAGCATTGCGAAAGTAAGTAAATTCGCCGTAGAACATTAGTTCCCTTCATTTGCTGAAACACATAAGTACGTATGTATACGTGGACGACATGCAATTATTTAATTACTATCATACAGCCACATTTTTTAACTTTGCTACACGGTTAACTATCTCTGCTTTAAAAATGCACCAAATGCACACGAGATTAGAATTAGACGTATTTCCATATATGGAGACATAAATACGCACGTATGCGACTATAGATGAAAGTTCAATGTTACGTCGAATCAAGTTTGAAATGTAAATAGACTTGTATGTTTAATTGTGTACTTTATGAAGCAAACTTTTAACAAAGTGTCCGAAGCAATTGTATGTATATTTTTATGAAAGTTCGAACTTAACAATTATGAAAATACGTCATAGGTACGTATCTTGGTTTAATACCCATATACAGATGAAAGAGCTATTTTGAGACTTCTATTTGTAACTGTAAATGCATTTGATCAAATGCGATATGTAGTCGCGTGGAATGACGTTAAAATGGAAAGCTTGCGATTCAAAAAATTTGAATATAATAGGCGATTTGCTCCTTGTCATTACGCACAACCATTATATTCGTAGAACTAATACTTTTAAACAAATATTTTATAACAGAGGACAAGAATAAAGAAAGTAGGTACGAGCGAGTTTCTCAATGATCGCACGATGTACACAAATGGAATTTGAATATACTTTTAAATTTGTTATTGCTTCTTATTTCCGCAATCGAATATAGTAACAACTTACATAACAGCTGCTTAATTATCGTAATAAATTGGCGTTACCAGATACGTTCACATTTTCACATAGTCAAGATAATATTAACCACGCAATGATTTTTAAAGTAATGTTAATCGTAGCGAAACCGGATTTGTAATAAATATTGTAATGAATCCATGCGTATGAATGTTGCAACGCATGATTAGAATTTGAACAGTATTCAATATTCAGGACCATCTGGTAAAATATCGAATGCAATGTCGATCAGCCAAAAGAATATATTTTATAAGTTGAAACATCACGTTCTTTATTCCACTTTGGTAAAGTTATCAAACATGTAGTAAGTTGATTGCATGCCTGCTTATAGTATAAAGTAGTAAGGCGAAGTACGGCAATAAACAATAGCAATAAACATCGCCAATCCAGTTTTTCTAACATCGATACATCCCTCATGCACTCGCGGAAATATCACCTTTTAGCCTCGACGATGGAAGGCACCTACACAAGGCTAAAAAACACGCTTCTGCGTTGAGCCTGACAATGGACATTTTTTTGTGGAATAAAAGATAACAATGCATAATTTATGTAAACTACTGACGAAAATTGGGATGACGATTCTTCACATAAATGTAAGAAAACCCGAGGCTTTGGAACGCCTCGCATATTCATCTGGAAAATGTCGCTACGGGGCCGATGGGCGAGCGGGGCCCGTAAACGTTGGGGGGTCGTAAACCAGACCCTTGAAGGTGCTGCGTCGTGGGACCGGGGGCGCGCCTTCTTGACGGGCATGAATGCAACGACGAGGCACTCTTTGGGAAACGTTCGACTAGAGCGGACTGTTTATAATCATTCCATTGTATTGACTTAGTAATAGAAATACTTGTGCAGTTTACGAATTTTATACATCCCCCAAATACCCCTTTGTCTTACATAAATGACAAGTACTTGAATATTCGTGAAATATTTTTGTATAGTTTACTTGTTCGTTTTGGAGGAAGTGCAAGGTTATAAATTAGTGAATTTTCTAACGATAACGATTATAATATTTGTGTTTTATAGAGGTTTTTAATTTCTTGTTTATTATTTCATTATTTGATACTATTTTTTCTACTTTGTCCACAGTTTGGGCATCATTGGGCAAGCTCAAACGTTCGATACTACAATTTGCTAGATCGTCGGGCACGAAATTAGTTAGACTTTATTAAATGCAATGTTGCAACAGTTGCATCCATTTTATTGTAATAAAATAAAAACATTAATATTTAATTAAAAATAATCCTACATAATATCAATGAAGAGATATGAGGCAAGTAGTAAATACTTGAAGCAAAGATCCATAAAATCTTTTAGTTTTCATTTGATCATATTTAAATAATAAAAATTCTCTCTAGATAAGATTAAATAGCATTTCAGTTTACGAATAAAGTTTTGAATGAATAACGAAAAATAATTCTTGCCCATTCATAAAACGTGCAAACTCTTCACCCCTCAATTGTACCAAATAAATACACTACTTCCACAAAGACCAAGAATTACAGAATCTCAATCTAAAATCAGGCCCTAAATTCAGAATCGGAAATGCAACAAAACCAAAGGCACATACTACAAACTACTCCATATCTTCCAACGCGTATATCAATTAATTTCCTTATATCCATTCGCGGATATGAAGAAGCAAAATGAAGAGACTAAATCCCAATCGCCTAACATTGGCCGAAACGCAATATCACAGCATTAACCATTTACGCAAGGTAAATACGTGCAATCTTTTCATTCATCGGTCAATAATCTCGACAGTGTTTCAACTTGTTCCAAAAATGACACCTTTTAAATCGTACCGCGTCCACGCCTACAAAAGTTTCGCTCGCACACTTCTGCACACGTCTACGTACGTACAGAAACGTATCAGTCCCGGTACGATCTCTCAGTCAGCTCTCTCGGCACGAAAAGTAGGCCAATGTGTGTCGGGCAGCGGCAAGAGGCACGAAATGTGGTCGACGATATTTCGTGTCACCCTTCTTACACGCATCTCGGCGCCACGTCACTCCTATATATTCGGTCACCGGTCGTAGCCACACCGAAAACGAGAACTTTCCCGGCGACTATCGGCCCGCACGACTCGCATCGCCGACGATGACATACTTTATCTTCGACGGGGGTCGAACCGTGGGATCGTGGCACGAATTTATTGCCCCCGTCTCGGCGATTTCACGAAGGACGAATTAATTGATTCCCCGCTTCTTCCGCGGGATATCGGTTCTCGTCTTCTCCTCCCGGAAGCTGGTCTCTTCATTGGAACATGCTCCACGAGTTACATCTTATTGTTAGATAGTGTAGCTTGCCAATTCATGATATTGATATATTTCTTGGGGATCGATTTAAAGATGGAAGCCAGGGTTCTGGTAGGATATCAATTTCAACCCTTCCGTAGTGATCGAGGTTCGAGGTGATCTGATCGGATATGAATATTGAGTATTTTAATGAATGCTTATCGAGAGATTTATAAAATGCAACTGAAGTGTTTGGAGTTTTATTAGTGGTATTTGACAGCTACATCTGTGGGGGTAATTTAATGTCAGAAAAATAATATTGTATTTCTATTCAATTCCTGTTGCTGTTTTATATACTTCTTTATTTTTCCAATCATTATTAGTATAGTACGTGAACTGAAGAAAGTCGGGCAATAGATACAGAGATTTTCTTCCTTTCTAACAAAATATTAAATTCGTATAATTGTGTCCGAATACAATTACATTATCTGCAGTATTGAATTTGTCACAAAATTCAAGAAGCAATACGAGAAAATCGTAAACTGTACACGTCTTTATGAAAAGACGTGCCTGCTAAAAATAGTACTACAGTGTCATTGTAATGATAAGTGTTATAAATATAATAATAAATAGCGCTAATTTTATAATATATCTTTAATAATATCGTGCATGCATCTTTAGTTGCACCTACGAGCACATTAAAGCTCATATAGCTTGTAACGTCGTACACGGATAAAGTTACTAGTTATTTCGAACACTTGCGATCCGGCAGTTACGCGCCGGTTATTTCAAAGGATCTGGTATTTAATCAGTAATATACCAAGCAGAATAAATTAATGGCTGAAATAAGAGCCTATCTGATATTACTTAAACAGGATAAGTGAAAATTCATGCCTTCCTTATACCACGACATTGAAAATGCAATTTAACGTTGACAAACACCCTATTTGCAGTAAAATTTAATTAAACACAACCAGCGATCAGCACTTTGGGTAGCGCAACTCATACACGATATCACGCACAAATGTAAAATCGGGGAAAATAAAAAAGCAATTCACCCTGCACTTATCAAGCAAAGGAACATTTCCTTTCTTCTTTCGTCGCTTCTATTGAATTAAGACACCTAGCTGAAACAACTTCCGTCGATTTACCGAGTCCGCCTGCAATTAACGCAACCCCGTTTATTTCAAAGAGTACATTTGCTATCGGTAAGTTAATTACGATCAGTATTGTAAAATATAGTCGATCTTTCCGTTGGCAATGTCAATCGATGCGACACAAGCGTTTATATTCTATCAGATTGTCGCTTGTTTCGGGGTAACCAGATTAATGGGCCCGTTGTTACAACAATATTTTAAAGGGGCGGTCGTGCTCGCAGCCGTCGAGCACAGCGATATACGGCGGCGGCTAATAATATTATTCGCTGCTGATTATTGCAATTATAACCGTGCTCGCTTTATTTTCGCAATAAGCTATTCATGTAACTCGGTCGATGTCTCCGGTGTGTACGCCGATTCGCACAATAGAAATTCTGCCCGCCTAATACATAGTAAGTATAGCAGGCGCCGTTGTATATATAGTTGACCGTTGAACTATTAATGTTACCCGAAGATTAGTTCGAAAGTGGCGAACTTTCAGAGTAATATCAAACCGAAGGAGGATGTTGTATTAATCACGCGGGAGAAGTTGCACGAATTAGAAAAAGATTGACGCTAGCATAAATCAGAAGAGGCACGAAGCAGAAACGAAAAAGGAGTATGTAGAACACGCGGACGTGTGTACATATTACGTATATGCAGATGTGAATGAAGAGGCGCGGGCACATCTGGGATAATGAGAATAATCGTTCAATGGTTAAGCACGACCGGCGTACAAACTACTAGACGCTCGATCTTGAATAATTCATTGAAAAGGCACGCTCGATTAGGCAACCCCGCAAGGCCTGTCACCCTTCGCGAGTGAGAGCGTTGCCACCCTCCGATTCTCGCCCATCCTCGTCCCCCGACGCGTCGTCACGACGACTGTGTTGTAGGCAAATGAATCGTCGTTGACCTCGACGAGTGCCTCTTAATGCTTAGAATTCTGAATTTTAGAGAGGGCTGCAGCGAAGTCTACAGCTTTTGCAAAAGAATGATTGCAAGATAATTTTATTTTGCACTAACAGTTTTGGGCAAATGTTAGAGAGGAACTGACGTTACTTTTGAATGAAATTCCAGGAAGAAAAACTCATGCATATCTGGGTTAATATTGTATGGAAGAGTGTTGTTTAATTACTCCCAGCGTGTTGGACGGAGTCTCTACCAGTACAAAAATTGAATGATACACTGCTGCTTTTGTAGTGGATTTTGCAGATCTTTAAATAAAAAGTTGTATTCTAAAAGGCGGACACTCGCGTAACGAACTGAAACGATATTTTCAATTGTTTGCAAACAGTTTAAATGCAAAGCTATTTCTGGCTTACAGTTTATTCTTCAGCTGCGACGAGCTTGCTTTGCTTTTGATATGAGTGTTTATGTACATGTACCATGTAATTACACGTTCATTCCGCTGTATTTTATTCCCGAATAATAATACATATTTGGTCTTACTTCCGGACTCTCCTCGTCCGCCCATCCATTTTCACCCTCCGTCCTTCCCTTCTCGCCCACCTACTTTCCCCCTGCTTTCTAATTTATCCATTCGCAACTATATCTCTATTCCAGCCCTCCAACTGTACCACCTTTTCTATTCTCCTTGATCCTGACCCTCTTTCGCGAAAACTCTTTTCACGCCTCGTGCACCACCACCCAATTACTGCATCAACCCCCTGCCTTCTAACGAACGCACGCGCCAACAGGAAAACGACGAAGCACATGAAAATCAGGAAAAAAGGGGAGACCAAAAAGCAGAAAAAGAAACGGACCAAGATCGTTGAGTCTTCTTCTATCTCGATCACGGAAACGATCGCATTACATAAACGCACACACTCGTCCGACGTTTATGCAATCTGTGCGCCTGTCCCCGTTCCGCTCCCGCCGCTCGATCGATGATTTTTTTCCGTCAGGCCAGGCGGATCACGACATTTCTGCCGCGAGGAATGTGTGCCCGCCGGCATTCCTTGTTGCCATTACGGAGTGGCCGCCGAGGCCGTCTGGTTCGAGTACCACTCCCACAGGCGACAGGAGAACAGGTACGGAAGAGTTAAAGGTAGAAGACGCATAAACGTGTATCTGGAGGAAGCCTACCTTGGCGGACGTTACCATCGAGGATTATCTGGAAGACGGAGAGAGACAGATAGAGGGGGAAAGGGTACGAGGAACAAGATCCATGTGATCGATAGACGCTCCCCGTTTCTATTCCGCTGCACTTTGCTCAGAAGTGGGTTAACAGAGCCCCGTGTGTGGATACCAACACACGATGCAACGATGCGCGGAAGTAAATCAAAAGTTTTTTCTCCGAGGGCGACGAGACTACGCTGCGCTTGTATCGTTGCTACCGGTTAGCTTGAGTTATTGTGCGCTCGATGTTCGCCGTCAACGGTTCTTCATAATTGTCATTGCTTTATGGCTCGCAACCCTTTAAGGGGTTGAACGTTCGACATGCGCCCCCTTAAGGGGTGTAATGACCGCAGGGTTTTTTTGTCGGAACCGATCGAAGCTTCGTTTAGCGCGAAACTGCCTTTTCCTTAAGCGTGCCCGCGTGCTTACTGAATGGGTAAACGGAGAGATCGGAATAGAAGATACTGTGATGTGCGGTGAGTCCGACGAACTCTGTCCACCTGAAATATCTTCCCGGTTTTATATAATTCGCGAAAGTGTGTCGGACGAAATTTATAGGATTTAAAGCAATTAATATTTGTAATACAATAGTAGGCAGTTTTTCGACAAGTGGACGCGTATAGAAGATACGAAGATCGCATTCGACTTCGATAGAATGATGAATTTTGAATAAAAAAGTACAAACGTACATTTGCCCTAAAACTTACCGGTTGCGAGATATTTGACTTCGTTGATCCTACTGTTCTAATTACGAAGCATCGGTGTTTATCCTCGATACTTTCATACGCGGTAGTAATAGGATGAACAAAGTACTAGGGGTATATTAATCATTGTTTTAAATCCCATAAGTTTTATCTGATACATTTTCGCGTGTTGTTTACAATAACGAAGGAATTTCAGGTGGACAGAGTTCGTTGGACACACTGTATATGTATGTATAGGTATAAGGTAAGTACACGTATATTGAGAAAGGTAATTCGCAGAGGCAATGAGAGGTTGGAGAAAAGTCCGGACGATCTTTTGAAATATTTCTGTGTTTCTATTTCGTTGATAATAAAATGGGTACCGTAATTAGTGTTCAAAGAAATAAAAATTATGACAACCTGTATTGAACGTTTATCAAAATGCAGACATTTCTTTTCACAACGAGATTTATTGGCCTCGAAATGGTAATCTATATGGATAGGATTAATGGATTTAGAAGTGGCGAAAATTAAGATTAATAAAAAGAATTTAGTTCTCCCCAAAATAAAGTTGCATTAAAAATAGGATCTGAAAAGAGCTTTACACAACCGCACCTATATACAATTACTTCATAAATATTGATTTTCCATCATTGCAGATTTCGGCAGCAACTGCAGTAATTCATCGAACAACGCGCCTTCGGTTATATGCGGATTTTCTTTCGGTCTATTTTTTTTTATGCTCTGGACACATTTATTTCAAATTAATTTACTCTATGCCTAGAAACAAATTCATTCGTATCTTCTGCTCCAAGCAGTTTGATGTCCGTTTGAATTCGACGTATGTAGTTGGACTGTTTGGTCGCAAGAACCGAACATATCGACGGCCAACGTTACCTGGCAAGCTTTAATGATCGGGTTTCCTGACGCGGGCTACGTGTCGACCAGAATACGAAAGGCTTTCGAACTTGCCATAAATTTACAAATATTTGCGCTTTCCCCACTCCTATCGTCCGGGAAAGAAAAACCGACAGCGAGCCGTGGAAACAGTTAGAATTCGTCAGAATAGGAAGGAATAACTCGGTGAAAGTACGAAATACATATGTGTATATATAAATAATATGTATAATTATTAGTATAGATGTACTTATATATACATTCCTGTATATGTCGATACTAAACTTCCGAAGCACATATGTATATGGTGATGCGTTTAAACCATATAAATGTGTATATGTAAGTCAGTTCTTGTGTGCGATGGTGGAGGGGTAAAGAAACCGAGGGCTCCGAAACAACACGGATTTCGCTCTACGCGATCTGTTGCTGTCCACAACTCCCGCGTCGTTCGAGGGACCGTATATACTGTATACTGTATGTACATTGAAACAGGCTGTCCAGGAGCATGTCTAATAACGTCTAAGACCCCGTGCTTCCCAAACTCTTAACGAGCGTGTTCCCTTTGATTCGTTCAACGCACAATAATTCTTTCCCGCAATTGTTTCGTAACTTCTTCCAGCCCGCGACGAGTTAATTAGATTTAATCGCTGGTGCATTCACGTTACGACGGCGGCATATTTCCACGCTGCTAGTAACCCTTCTTGCACTGTCAGCTAAGTCCCCGTATAAAGGCCGAGCACGAAAGAGCAGGAAAGAAAGAGCACCGGTAGAATTATGAATGAGATGTCAATGCTCGCAAATCTAACCGCCACTGATCCTCGAATTATCTCCGATGCCGAGAAAGGTAGATAATTAAACAAACAGAGAAACCAAGCATGGAAGGATACCCCGTTACAAATTCGAAAATCTGCCAGGAATTTACCATTTGGAAGTTTCAAATGGGAACAGAGAATCATTTACTTGCGGTTCGGCTAGGGAAAAGAAGATCCACAAAAGATCCACGAAGATCTGGTCATTAGAAGAGCCGCGTCGCTCGAAGTTTCGCTCGACGATCGTGCCGGGCGGTCGCTCAAACGGCAGTGTTATTTCGACATCACACGGTACATGAGTCTAATTGAACGACTTCCTGCGGCGTCGCGCTAACGGGGAACAGATTTCAGATCCGCGAACGTAACTCGCGGCCGACAATCCGAAACTCCCGACGAAAACGAAGCGTCGACCGATTCTGCTCGCGCTGGAAAACTTTGGGGTGGGAGCAAAAAGAGCGGACCCGTATGAAAAAGGGGAGAGACGCAGGAAGGTCGGGGGATGGAGCAACGAGTTTCGAGGGGGATGAGATACGTAAAGACAAAGATAGACATCGAAAAAAGAGAAACATCGAAAGAGGAACGGGAATCGAGGCGAGCGGAAAGAACGGAGAAAGAGAGAGAGGGTGGAGAGACAAAGAGAAGATAGAAATGGGCGAGTGAGAGGTGAGAGAGGAGAAACGGAGTCGCTAGGTCGAGGTGGCGCGTAGGTGGAGGACACAGGGGTAAGAGACGAAGAATAGAAGGGGGTGGTTGCCTGACAAGGGTTGGAGGCGAGGGAAGAAGTCCCCCGGAGCTCTCCTCCACCAACTTTATAATTCTTGCGACGCTTTTGGGGAATGAGATTGTCGGCGCAGGGGTAGGGGCAGAAAGGGGTGGTTTAAGGTAGTCCGCTGGCGCCAGTGACGTCTGCCGAATAGCTGCTGACTTCCAGACTCCTGCAGTTTCGGCTAAGTGGTTCCCTTTTGCCCCACTTGAACGTCTGCACACCTTCCACCCGCTCCCCCTGGCATTTATCCGCGCTGAAGAATCGCCGATTTTTATCGATCCATGCCACCGTCGTCGATCCACGACCGTGCACGCGATACCGACAATGTTACGGCGAAACGAGCCTTGCTTCTGAGAACGAATCGAACAACGCGACGCGTGAATTAGCGGGCGCGAGCTTGGATCGGCAGGTGTTGCAGAGAAAGTAACGAATTTCAGTTCGAAATGACTGAACGATACACATATTTGCATACTAGATGTTTTTTTTGTAACGAAATGAAAATTGAAAATCTTAGGATAGTAGTCGTTGCGGTATCAAATTTCGAACAAACGAGCTGCTAACGAGAGGCCCGTCTGATTATTTGTGAATCGAACGAGGCGATTACGCGCATACTTTTGGCTGGTTGTGTATACGTCCATATATTTTTGAACGACCGGTGTGCATTGCAATATTAATGTATCGATAATTACAGGCGCGCCCTGTGCGTTTATTGGCATGAATGAGACAATTTGCACTACTTTTCGACAATGAATATTGATTTAACAAGGCACGCAATTACAACGCGGTCGGGAAAAGACGCGAGAATGAAATGGACATATTCGCACGATCACCGTTGATGAGTCCACCTATGCGACTGGAAATGATAAAGGTGAAAGTGAAAGTGCGCGATACGATTACTCGTTCCAATATAACAATTTCATGCGCCGATTGTTCGACTGTAATAATTAATAATCAGTTTACGTACCAAGCTAAGTTTAGCAATTGTATTCACATTCGAATGGTAATCGTGTGTTTATAACTTTGTGAAGTGGACATACAGTGTAAGTCTAATAATCTATTGTCGAGAATAATTGTGGAAAATGTAATGCTGTAAAAGACTGGGAGTACGAAAGGCATCTATGGCTGTGCAATAAATCTATCAATATATTTTGTTAATTCACTCCAACTCCAAACTGTACGTGTTGCAATTCCCAAGTTTCCTTTTCTCTTATACAATGATTAAGGAAGAAATAATTGACTGCTGCGTATTCCAACCACAACTCTATTCCATGCACCAATATACAATGGGCCAAAAAATTATTCGTACAGTGCATTGGTTTCACTTGCACCTTCATTATTTTGCGGTGTTAAGACAATTATTCCCAACACAATACACATGGATGTGAAGCACATCTATTACACTTTAAAATAATGCGTATTGTTTTAGGAATATTGGTCTTAACGCCAACGTTTTGGTGACGCTAAAATAATAAAATTGCAAGTGAAACTAATACGCGGTATGAATACTTTCTTGGCCCACTGTACATACTCACAATTGCACACACGAATCCAAAGCAATCGACATTATAGATCCCACAAGATTTTGCATTTCCTCCTAAGAAATATGAAACAAGATAGTAAACGTATAATTAAAAACTCAATTCTCATTCATAACCCTCTTACCTCGCGCACACATGCACATACAAAACGGTCCCACGCACAGCCTTGAAGCCATCGGAATATTCATGCAAGCATCGAATTTTTAAACTTGGAACACACCGTTATGTCGGCCACGCCAGTCGATAAACGGAAAATTTGTATCCGTATCGATGGAAATCGTAAGGGAGCCCCGTTTCTCTGCCACCAATGTCCTTTCGTTCCGCACTAATCTCCCTGTCCGGCTGTTAAAAGGAAAATGATCGTCGAATCCAGTTGGTCAACCGACGCCCGCGCAACGCCAAAGCAGAGAAAGGATAAATTCGTCGGTGTTGGCGGGTCAAGCTGCGAATGGTTATGAAGTTCGAGGCAGAAGCGGGGAAAACAAAACCGAACAATGGAAAGAGAACATAGATCCGGAACTAGCGGAAAACGGCATTCGTGTTTCATGCATCGAACAAACTGTAGGAATGCCCGAGGCGCTAATATGCCAGGGCGGTACAGGAGGGAGGTAGTGTGTTTTTTCGCCACATCCACTACTGAAAAATATTTTGCTGAAAGCTAATATCTATTCGGCCCGATATTCGTCCGTGTAAATACTATCCGTATCCGTAGAGGCAACAAAGCAGCCGCTCCTGGTTGGCCGAATCTACCAGGAATACGAAAAAAATGGGCGCGAGTGGCGTACTTTCAGGTATCGAAAGATATTTTTCCAAGTGAAACGTGGCGGGGTTAAAATGTGCTTTAAAATCGTGGCGATAACCGGACTCTGGTTACTCCGCTTGATTGTTTTGGAAAGTTCATGTTTTGCTCCTTTTTTTGCCAGTAACTTCCATTTGACGGATTATCGTGAACTTGCGAGGCGAAGGGAAATATACACGTATTCGTTACTTTGTGGTCGTTTCTCTTTTCGTGCTTCGTATATGAGCCTTTTTTGCGGCCGTGTAACGATGTCACGCGGAAGATTTGCCTTTGAGATTCTACCTTTTACGTATCTCGGTTCTTCTCCTTGTATTTGTAACATCGCAGCTTATTGCGTTGGATTATTAGTCCAATTCTGTTTATACAGAAGTCTTCGATTGAAGTGATTTATGTTACTGTTTTAATTCCTTTTATATTGTACTCATCTTTGTGTGTTATTTGAGCAATCATTTTCATTTCATCAGCTATTTATAAGCGTGGTCATGTTACAAGAAGTTTCGTTGCATAATAATATTTCGCCTAATCAATTGCATAGGTGCAGTATGATGCTACACATAGGGAATTGTTGATAAAGAACTGGGGTCGTGATAAGGTTCTGCCTTTATAAATAGTGTACTCGGGTTAAGGACATTGATAAATTTCCAGGTGGACGCAAGTACGCACACAAAAGTTCCTAACACCGGCGCAAATGTGAAAATTGAGTTTTAGAATAACGAGTCACATATTTTATTCTAACTGGAGCCTCAAATAGACTGGGGCAAAAATATTAATATAAATGTATTCACGAGAGGATTATTTTTCGCGAAATTAGAATATGAAATTATCCGTGCAATTTAAATGTGACACATTTCGAAGATTGAAGAATATGGTGTCACTCCAGACATCGGTACTACAAAAAATATCAACTTCGTATTTGTTAGTTACGCAATTACGTGCTTTTTCATTTTACAATTTTTTAATTGCAATACCACTCAGTCCCTCTTTTTCGTAAATTGTAATAAGCTGGAAATTTCTGGGTAATATGTATAAATTACTCGGCTACTGTGATTTGATGATCTATTTTGTAAATCTTTACAACCCATCTCCATATTCATAATTAGCCTTCATTTTAATATTTTTTGTAGAGAGTTTCATCAATTTCACTTAATTCTCGTTTCATTTCATAACTCAGACGGATCACAGATCAGAATACTTAAAAGCCTCATAAATATTGTTATTAAAACGGTATTCCACAGGCAATTACACCGAGGACATCTATGAACAAATCTGTTTAAAATATTGTAATCCAAATAATTATAAATTTTTTGAACATATGTTAAAATGTAACACGAAAGGAATTAGTCTCAATTTTGTTCTAAACTTATGCTTCAGAGTTTGTTCTATTTCTGTGAATTTTGAATGGACACTTTGTGCAGCGAAATATGTGTTTTTCTCTACACCATTGCAGACGCAACGGCTAACAATAAGACAATGTATGCATTGAGTCAGCATTATAAATTCGTGTGTATAGCGATAACTGAGAAAACTGTATTGCATTACGGAAGCATATTGCGCCTCTCGAAATTGTGAAACTTTCAAATGAAGACTGAAAATTAATGCGTTATTTTAATACCGCCTAAGGCGATATGCATTAATGTCAGCGAGTGGTTGCAATGAATTCCTAAAAATGAACGTGCACACGCAGAATTACCTACAACTTTTCGTTAATAAATGAAAGATTTGATACGAAAAGATTTTCTAATTCTGTTCGGTAGGGAGAATACTAATACAGGAAACTGTACCTACGTAAACAAATTATGGTACAGTTGTAGGGGGGATTATATCTGGATAAAGTAGGAAAAAATTCTAAACGATATTCATTTTATGTCAAATATTTTATTATAATTTAAAGTAACATATACTACCAATTATTGGGTAGGGACATTTTATTTACCATTTTACTGATGACTATTTTTATCTATGCAGGTTACTTAATGTATAATGCAATATACAAATGCCTTTACTATTAACAGCATATTATCTTCTAACTGTCAGTGGAAAAACCATAAAGATATCGCAAAGAAATTGTACAGCAACAACAAAGAAACTATGAAGATTTATTACGGTTCAAAAATATTGAGACGATTATAGTTTATATTACAATACTTACAACTTTGGTCTATCCAAAGAATTGCCTCTTTTTAAATTGTATAATATACAGCTATGTGGACACTTAACGCTCAATTAAATATTGAAATAAAATCTGGATAGGATAATCGATAAAAATTGTCCGCATTCGAAAAATACGTTTTTTCACTGTTTGACGTTCAATCGAATGATCTTTTATTTCAATATTATATTTGAATAAATATATTAGGAATTAACTTCGCGTACAATTTTTGAAATGGATGAAACAAGGCCGAGTACAGACATAGATCGTGTAAGCAAACGCTGATGAAACTGTAACATATTAAACTAGAATAATAATAAGAATGCTAGTCTAAAATGTGCTTCACGTCTGAAACTCGAGTGGCAAACGAATTATGCATTACTAGGCGGATATTTAACTCGAAACACTTCGTTTGATCATTTTTGCACTCCAGCTTCACAATATAAATGGATAAATAATACGTCAGCTAGTATCTTGAAATACACATGTTCATTCCACTCCGAAACGAACGATATTAACTTAAAGAAAAAGGCTCCACTCACGTCGAAATCTAATTCTGCATGCAATGTAGCTTTTAAATCCTGTAAGCAGGATGATTCCCGAAGATTGGACAAACTCTTATTCGGATTAATAAAATATAAATGACAGAAAATGAACCTTTCGTCAAATAAACTCTGTTTGCATATTACATGTAACTCTTTAGTTTTCGTAAATTTGCTTATACAGTATTCGATGTATATAAAAATCTTTCTGCCCTCGCCAAAAATACTTGCTGCGGGAAAAAAATCTGCTTTCTTGAGGAACACATTTTCTTTGCGAAGACAACACATTACCTGCCCCACAAAAACTACGGATGGAACTCTTGCGAAACTTGTTTCGATTATTCTAAAACCGGCATCGAGAATACAGCGTTCCCACAAAATATTGCCACAAAAATATTCATTTGTTCGATGGTTACTCGACGTGGTTTCTCTACTTTACACCCGATGAAATCACGCTGATACGAGGACCCGTTACAAAAACGAAATCACAACAAATTCCAATCTGCAATCAGCCAATGAGTCCTGGCAAAAAGCGGCTGAGTCGATAGTAAGCCCCTATGTGTCATGATATCCGGAATAATACAGGACTTCGTTTAAAACCGACCCGATTAACGCGAATCAACTTATTAGCGCTCGACATTCGCAAATCAGAATTACAATTCGTTCTATTTTTTGCTTCTTTTTCCTTTTATTTTACTCTTTATTTCGGCGGACCTCGTTGAACGGGATCCGAGCTTCAAATCGCGCGTGAAAATCCCTGGAATTTTTTCCCCACTGCATCCATTTAATCACCCTTGCTCAGGTATCACACTTTTGATCTTCAATCGTCGAATAATGGGGGACAATTGCGCGAACAATTCGGGGCAGTGGGTGAATCGAGGCTTCAGTGAACCACCAACGAATTTCACGAAGTCTCCTGTCCTTTCGTACAATAGAGAACGTTCACGTAAAACAGGTCACCTTACTGGTTAACTTCTTTAATTTGAATGAGAGTTTTAATGATTTTTATTTTGTTAAGTTTCACAGGCAAGTGATATGGTCAGACAAGTGTTTTTAAATGTTACATTGATATACACGGTCGAACGTGGTTTAATATTAATAGTAATATGCGGAAGAAGTTAATCAAGTTTACTGATTGTAATCGAGTTTACTTTGGTTGCGATACATTTGTCGTTTGATGCTCTTAACATTGCATACAAAACAGTTTGTGTATTATTGAAATTGAAAGAGATGTTAAAGTGGACTGTTTGAATTGGAACAACCTGTATTTCAGCCTTTTATTAAAAGAGGAAGGGTCTTGTAATAATCAGTTGCAAAAAGCGTTCAGCTGTTCAATAATAGTAATATAAATTAAACTATATATATTCAATTACTTGGTCTTAATTAAAGAATATTTGTTATAGTACCTCCAACCAACTACATAAAATTCAAATTAAGAAAATTGTTGAAACAGAGACAATGTTCTGAAAGAGTAATTAAACGATTATCTAGTAATGGAACAAATATTTCCACTGAAAAACAGAACAGTCAAAAAGTTATGTGGGGTTTTAAATAATTACAGAACTCCGAAGACGTTTTAATTTATATCCAAATTGTCATTTATTGATATCGCTTATATCCATACTAGATCGTTCAACGCGTTCATAAAGTCCTCCAATTATTGCATTACTATATGTATATATAATGTAATACATTTTCTAAAAAAAAAGAATGCTTTTCCACGATATATGTACACATATTCATTAACGGACCTTCACATGCAATTGCCTTTTTTCTCGAAAACGAGTACCAAGTTGGTATACACATTCAATTTCCAATTACGCGATAATCCTTCGATCGCACCGTAAATGCCACCTCAAATAACACGCTCCATATATCCTTTCTATTTTCCTTTCAGACTAAGGTAATTATACTTTTTTTCGAGAGAAAAAAACGAAAGGAAAACGCTCGATATCGCCGCGAAAAGCTAATACCCGTCTAAAATAACAATTCGCCCCGCTTATTTAAAACCTTTCCGCCGTACGTTCAAACAAAAAAACCACCGCCCAACCCGAAATTTTGTTCATAAACGTATTTTTCTATGTCGTGAACGTCGTGTGGAAAAAAAACGGCACGTTAGTTCTCGCCCGTATTTCTACGGACGCGTGCAAATGTTTTCGACATAATTCGACGGCCAGGTAAATGTAACTGTTATCGTGTCCAAGTCAATACCGATTTCGGACAAAACACAGGTAGATACGCGTGCTGTATAAATGTGGCGGCACGTACGAGATATCGTGCATAGAGGGCTCGCGCCACTCGCGGGAAGGGCGTAGGAACGTTGAAGCGATTTATTAAATACTGTACCGGTGAGAATTGTTATGGCGCGGCTGTGCAAATATTATTTTCCATGCACGGCAATCAACGTTATCCGGAACACCGTTGTTTCGTACATGTAGCTCTCTTTTTTCTCATGGCCAGTGGCGAAAATTTATTGGACCAACTTCGAGACCACCTTCACGAAGGTTCCAGTCACGCGAGGGGACTGAAAAAAATACATGAAGGTGCGCACGACGAGGAAATCGTGTGCTTTTCGGTCACAACTTGCATTTGCATTTGGCAATTGGCTGAAAAAATTGCGTTTAATGGCGCGGCGCGAAATGTATATTTAAGTGCTTTATGGAAAAACGATTTATCATAGAATGTGTTTTGATTTCATCGTAACATTATAGATTGTTGTAAAGATACGTGATATTAATTGTAGGGTTTCGTTTTCTCAAGGAAGGTAGAATGGAGGATTTAATGGTGATTTAATTAATTTTATAACTGCTTTTATGTGGCGTAATGTTATTTTATTTATTAGTGGGCGAGAATATTTTTTGGTGTAGTCTGGCGATTTATTATACAATTATGATTTGTCCCGTTTTATTTTGATTAAAAAACGTTTTTTGTTGCTGTTAAACTTAAATAGCAGAATCTTATTAAACGGTTTTTGTTATTATTTAATGGCGACTAATTTTTGTAACTTGTACAAATAACTTTGAAAAGCCTCCTTTCTAAGGCGATCTGCTGTTCTGTTTATAACGAATATTATTTCTGATAGAAACAATTAACATTAGGAGGGCGGAGTCATGTTCGAAGTGAGTTGCCAGTACGGAAGGAAATTTATTTACACGTTACTTGGTTTATAAAAACATTAAATGGCATTATATTGTACGCTTTAAGTGTTTAAGAGGTTTCTTATATTACAGAACCTACCATCTTCAGATATGTAACAATTTTGAATATTCAATAAAGTACTACTTTCATAGAATAGTGAGTACAATCATGATGAGCATTTATTGCAGAAATAAATAAACGGTTATATTACTTACTTATTATATTTTTCAACATCCCTAGTTCAAGAGCATAAAATGGTATAAGTAAAACTAACTTTACAGCTTGTTAGTAACCTTTTCAATTAGGATCACCGTTTTGCAATAGCATCATTTATAACGTTCCCTTCACATAAGCAAAATAATTGTTTTACATGAAACTCCTACTTCATTTCTAGCTATGCCAGTCAATTGTACGGCCACAATACCTACGATATAACATATTTGTCATTACTTGGCCAATCAATTTTCACCAGCGAATTACGCCGGAAATAATTTCTCTTTGCTATTTGATTAGCCATTTCGACTACTACCTGGTACCGTTTTAACCCACAGCGTATGCTTGCAGAAATATAATCCGTGTTTGCAAAAAAAGATGCTACTGCAAGACAATGAACTTATGATAAATATAAAGAATAGTGTGTCTAATGATATACAATTAATTTGCGATGGAGAAGAACAATGAGGTCCATAGGTCCTTATCTTGTTGCACAAAACAATAATTTCCCTTTCCCATTTCTTAAAATTCAGTCTTTTAAGCACAGTATGTATATTTATACATAATGGGAACAATTTTGTCTGCAAAAATAAGTCAGAAGTGTGGAACAAACATTGGCTCAAGTTCTATAACCTACTGGTACACAATTTGATTTATCGTAAGAAGTGATTACAACAATCACAGCTCTGCTTAAAATAAATTAAAATTTTAATTATTTCTCACGATTTCCACTACCTTCCCACATACGTCTTTCTATAATACATATTATACTATTATAATATCTTTTAAGTTCCATCACTTATAAATAAAGTTTTAGATATACAAATTCGATCTACGTCTTGAACACATTTTTACACAAAGAAATTGTCCTACATCTAATTATGAAATTACTGAATTCCCTAACGAAACCAAAAGCCAACGCGTTAACCAAACAAATTGTACAAATCTTCCTCTGTCAGTTTCGACTCAACTTGAACTCGTACTTCGTCCCGACAAGTCTCAACGAATAGGTAATCGTACTTATTACAACAAAACCCTCGCATCAAGTACACGTATGTATATTTATTATGTACAAATAGAAGTGCTATAAAGAAACCAGCAATTTACAATTAACTTACACCTATTTAAGACATGTATTCCACAATAAGAACCTTCACTGTATTTCTTTTTCTTTATCTCCCGTCGTAATTGAAAATTACGTGTCCCAGAGTTCATCATAAAATGCCTTAAAGGAAACGATGCTTGACTCACCGATGAGCTGTCCCTCGGACGGTCCGTAGTAGTTCCCCTGTCCGTCTAGTAACGACGATGACAAGGACAACGGCGGTGTCGAGGGCAGTGGGGTCCACTGCTAGTGAACCCACGAAGGAGGTGCAGCAGGAGTCGCCGCGTTGGTGCTCACGTAAACTCCTGCGGGTGCGTTTCCAGCGGTCGTGCCGACCACATTGTTTTGGGACACACCACCGTTCTGACCAACGTTACTATCGGTCAGTTGAATCGCGGCAGTGCCCATCACACCCTGCTGGAAATTGAAGTCCAGGGTCCCATCCATCGACAGTTCGTGCTTGATCACCTGAAATTGCGATTGTTGCTTCGCGATTCTTGATTCGAAGTGCACGCACACTTAATTCTAGGGTGGAATTAAGCGACGATTATTGCAAGTCAGGTTGGAAATATTCGTACAGAATGTATGCGGAATAGGGACACTATGTAAGTTATTATTTTTGGGGATGTTTCTTGGGAATGTTACTACTGCAATTTCTTGGAATAATCGTGAGAAAAATTGTTACAATTTATACGGTTTGTGACGCGTCAAGAATTGGTGTCCACGTTGTTGATATTACTCATATTGAATCTCTGGACATGGATTTAGTAACGGGAAATTAATATTACGGAAACCGATAGGGATTGATTTTGTTTCGGTGTGTTTTAACTTGGGATAGCTCGCGGATTTTTCAGTTGAAAATTGGCAACTGTTTTCCAAACTTCTGGGAGGCTTTAAACGTTCAATGTTCTCCAATTTTGCGAAATGTTATATTTATGTATCTGAATATCGACAGATGCAGAGAAAATACTACAAAATCTTTCCCCTCGTGCCACCCAGAATAGCGTTAAAAACATATACTAAAATTGAAAGTAACAAAACTATAAACTCGTAAAATAAATGAAACGTCAAGATTCCATAACTTTTTATGAATTAACCCGTGTTACTAAATCATGAATTTAATAATACTTCCGCCACATTAATTCATCCATGACTCGCGGTCTTCGAAATTGATATTAATAATACTATTTTTCTACACGTCTACAAACGGCGGAACAAACACGACAAACAGTACTACTACTCACCTCTTCTACGTTACAATCGAATCCACCGTGCAACGATTCGATGTTAATATTCAAATCATCAAGCAGCGTGGAATTATTGAGGGCTCCCATCAATTGTCCCATCATTGTGCTCGGTGTGGGACCGCATGGTGTGGGTGTATGCGGTGGGCTGGGACCTGTTACTCCTGTTTGCTGTTGCTGTTGCTGTTGTTGTTGCTGCTGCTGTTGTTGCTGGCACTGTTGCGCCTGAATTATGTACTGAAGAGTTTGTTGTTGATTGTTGCCTAGTGCCGTAGGACTTGGTTCGCTTTGTTGATAGGATGGCGACATTCCAGCCACTGGACTCAAGTTCTGATATTTTTAGAGAAAGAGAAACAGTGATTGGAACTAGTGTTATGTGATTACCTGACTGCGAAATTACTCTTTTCAATGCAACGACAAACGTCAAGAGATGCGATTATGTCTCAGAAAACCAGTAACAGTTGGCTATTTTAAAGTTTACAATAAAGTATATGTATTTTTGCAAAGAAATGGTGTTTCTTCTTTTTACTATTGAATATTATTTTACTTGTGAATATTATATATGATATAGAATAGTATCACTTTCGAATGTAACTTTTCTTCGACTGGCCATTCCAATTGAAAATTGGAATTCATTTATTTCAAACAACGATCGAAACGGGTGATTATATTATCGATGCCAATTCATTATAAAAAAGAAAAATAGTAAACTGAAGAATTTATAATCTCCCAAAAACGCGGTCGAATCAATATCAACCGCGCAATGCAAATAAAAATTCAGTGAAATTATTCGGACTAATCGTGAATACTAATTCTCTTCAAACTTTCGGACCTAAACACTGGTAAACACACCGACAATGAATCTTTTCAGGAAAGCTTAACATCTATCGAACAAATCAACAAATAAAGGAAAAGAAGGAACGAAAAAGCAGAAAAATCTCCGACTGTGCCCTCTTTTCGGATACATAATTCGTGACAAACGATACGCTCCTCAACGAAACAATCGACGAAGAACCCTAATACCCGGATAATCCAGTCTTTCACCCTTTCACGGACTACGGGGTCGAGATGATCCGCTACATTTTCTTCCCTTTCAGCGGGTCCACTCACCATTTGACAGGCGCACGGTTGCAGGCCATGAATCGGGCATCTTTGCTGATTTGCTGATTGAGGTGTCGGCTGTAGAGCAAAAGAGGACGATCCTGTCGACAAGCTATTGCTCCTCTGATATTGGGTCTCGTAATAAGAAGGTGGCGGGCCAGTCTGTTGCTGATGGCTTGGAGGTGATGTCTGATAGATTTGATAGGACTCCAGCTTCATCGTTTCCGCGAGGCTACCGGCTATGTTCGCGTTCGATGGAAGAAATGTATGTTAATTGCGTTTCCGATAGAGTGTTTCATGTGACTGTTTCATGCTATGCTTTGCCTCAGAGCTTTGCTTCAAAGCGATGTTCGAATAGAACGTAGGTGTATATATGTATACTAAACAGTAGACCATGAGTTTTGACTGTTTCCAGGTCGTCTTTTTCTAATTGTGAATGTGGATCGGAGAGGGGGTGTAGTTTTTATTGTTTGTATTATTTGGATCGGAGATAATAATTTTGATATATCGTTTCCGTAGAAACGTAATGTTTCTCTTTGGAGTTTTGATTTAGAAAGTGGGAAAATTTGAATCGATCTGTCAATTTACAGTGTGGTATTATTGAAGGTTAGTGCTCTATTTTAGCCGGATTTTATGGGAAGCTCTTAGTTCTTCGTTGATTATTTCTTTCAACTCTTAATATTAAATAACGGCAAGACCTAAATTTCATGTTACCTATTATCGAAACACAGAAGTCTTCGCAAGTCTTTCACTTTGGTTTAATGTGTGTTGTGCTATCAGTATATTAGCTTTCATCACTAATATTTCGAAGCAAATCATACGTTCTTCCTTATAATATACCATTATATATTCTACAAAAACAGATAAAACAATTTTCAACCTTTGACGTGGGGGCTGTTCTGTTCTACAGTCTTGTAATTGAGAAATAATCAGCATTTACGATTAACGTTACCTGGACAAGAACGTGTACCTCACACTAGTATGTGTATAAGCGTAGGTTCTGTAAATGAAAACACTTGATAAAGAAAAGGTGGCCGTGTCTCCGATGATACAGTAGACTTTCATCTCCGATAGCCTTGAACAGTCAAAACTTATGGTCCCTACTTCGATATTCCAACAAGAAGCACAAATTTACTAGCGTTGTAGCTGAAACTACGAAATCGACTGAAATTCCTCCAACTGCAAATCGCAGATGAGTATTTCAGTCGTTCGCTTCGCGTACCAAACTTTCGATATTTCAATTCATGCTGCGCGTGTATTAAAAGAAGAAAAAAACACAATGCGGTGAAGAAAGAGAAGAAACGATGCGAAAAAAAAGAAAATCAGTCAATCGTTTACAAGAGTAACAAAAAGAGAGAGAGAGAGAGAGAGAGAGAGAGAGAGAGAGAGAAACGTATATGAAATCGTAGTGCGTACCTAATTGTTCTGGGCTATAAGAGGGTGTGTATGTTGGTGTCCATTCCGGTTTCCCAGGGATCGCCGGGATTGGACTTAATCGACCACAGGATGAGGCATTGCTCGAAGCTCGGGGACTCGTATAAAAAATAGTTCAAATGTATTTTCAATGTGCAGATTAAATTACAAATTATACAACAAAGACTACGGTTAGCAGTTTCTTATATTTTACGGCGTATTTCTGTAAAGGTATTCGTAAATGTAAGCGACAGTGGTGCTTTATGCGTACGATTAGAATAAAAGCGGATATAAAAAAGTGTTGTTTCAGCTGATACCAGCGCACACTGAAGCTCGTAATCTGTTGTTTTTAAAATGTCGTACTATAATGACATAGTTTCTAAGAAACTACTTGCAAGCGTTGCGGAATGTATTTAAAGAATTGGAATACATTTAATGTCGCGTTCTATTACTACAGTCTGACAATTTGCACCTCGTAGAAATAAATATTAAGTGTAAGAATATGAAACGAATGCGCATTAGTCCTTCAACTGAGATACCTTTGGGATGATTAATGCTCGACGAAAGCTGACACTACCGACAGTTGATCCGTATTAAAAATTTATTTCAGAAGCGTGGATCGAAACTCCACGATTTATTGCCAATCATGACTTGGATCTTACACTTTGAAAAACTCGTCTTGTGGTATTCAGTTGAAAGGTTAACCACTTAGCCAGGAAACAAGAATTTAAGTAACAAATATCGTCCTCAGTCGAACATCGTTTCGATACTTCAATGCTTAAACAGAAAGATAATATAAACCACGATTAAATAATAATCGTACACATTTACTATCATCGCCGTAAGTTACATCGTTAAACTGCGCATGGTTATGGAAGAAACATTCAAGCCCTATTTTTAAACTCGTCTAAATTCAATATCGAAGCAACACAACGATTCATGGTTCCCAGCTAAGCGATTCGAAACAAAGCAGCGATGGTATCGAATGATTAAAAGCGAATCATCAATGCTGTAGTAAAATACCGTAATAATATAATCACCGCGTAATACGCAACGAAGTTAAAGCATACCGGAAGTCAGGTGAAAGCTGGAATCCACTACCAGGTTGAAGAGGGCTGTCCGGAAAGAGATCCAACCCCTCGTTGACGCTGTTGCTCGGGCTGGGTGTAGCATCGGGTTGCAAGCCACCGTTTCTTAACGCTTCGATCTTCTTCCTCACTCTTCCGCGACGTTTCTCGAATTTGCTGGTCTCCATAGTTATTGCCCTGCGAGGCATCGACAAAGTCCGTGCCAGTGTGCGCCATGCAAATAAAAGAGGTAGTGGAAGAACAGCGACTTACCTTCTGCGCGACGACTTTCCTGGCTTCGCGTCACGATTGATCATCCACCACGAACTTTTTCCGGTACCTTCGTTCTGCACCCGCATGAACCTGCTGTGCAGCGACAGGTTGTGTCTAATGGAGTTCTGCGAACAAGAAAAAATGCATTTGCTGGATCAAATTTTTTAGATGCTTCAATATTATTGTTTTCGTCGAAGACGTCGGAACGTGACACGTGGGATATGTTTGAATAAATCATGTTTTCGATGGAGGACAACATTTTTGGGCGTAGAAATGTCTTTGTAATTATACTTAAGAAGCATGTTTTTGATTAATATTTTCTTTACTTTCTTTATGGAATCGTTACAATTTTTTGCAGCGGTCATATCATGTTGACATTTGCAATTTTGAAGTCCATGTAATTACGGCGTGATTTCCCCGAAGTTCATTATAAACATTCCTGCCCTTCTTCCTAAAATATTATATAAAACATATCCGAGCAATTGTATCTTAGCAAAAGGTCACCATGTGCTTTCTATCCTCCACCTAATAATCGCAAACAATCATATCAATAACAACCGTGAATTAACTAAAAAAGAAGGTCCGGGAGATTTCGCTTCCATCGTGTCTGCCCAGCTCACAATCAATAAGCACCGCATTCAAAAAATCCTTATCAATAACACGAACGCAGTAAATCCAGGGGGAAAAATTAAGGGACCTATCGTCCGTCGAAATCTTTCCACGCCGCTCTTGCAGTACCTTTATAATTTCAATTTCGTCGAAATTTACGAGCACCCAGTAAACGCGCCCCTCCACTCCCGAATCCGCCCGTTATATTCCGCTATCGATATCTCGATACCAGTTCCTTTTACTGTTCTTACATTCGCGACACTACGATCGACCAGCCGCCCGTGCCCCGCACAGGCGATTGCATTGCCAGGGTCGTTTTATACCATGTACAAAATCGATTCGAAGAGTGAGTCATGAGAGCCACGTTTTATTGTGTTCCGTAGACAGAGACGTTCCGCCGAGCTTGTTCATTAGGCAGATTGAATCGACGTGGCCGCCGGGCCCTTCTTCCTCCCAAAAATTTCGGAAAGCTTCTACCCTAATATGAAAGTAGCGTCGAGAAGCGATAACAATTTCGTTTCGTCTTCGTCCCATAGCGCTATCTCCTGCGCGGCCATGCATGCATGCAGAGCAGCCAGCCAGGGCTTTTACGTAAAGGGACGGGGCGCACGATACCGCGGCAAATAAAAATTACGTTTGCAGAATTGATGCTTCGCCGTGCCACCGGCGCGCACATATACGATCGTGGACCGTTTCTGCGAGAAACTTTTCGAAATTACACGAATCTGCTTCCATTGCCATTGTTCCGCGTACACGACCCGCTCGAAACGCGCTCCTTGTCCCGCGCCACTCGCGCCCGGAGCTTTTGTAGCCGACGCGACACGGATATTTTGCGACACTTTCAGGTGGATTGAGATTTAGGATAGCTGCGAACGGGACTTGACTTCGTCGAATAGGTCGTACTAACATTCGTTTTGTGTTTGCGATATTTGCGAACGCCAGGGGTCGCCGTTGTTGTGAAAACGGACTTGTGAAGTGAAAGGTAGGATAATTATTTTCAGAATGTTTGGATTAATGGATAGCATAGTATCATGATAGTTTATTACTGTAGAAGTGACCATGACTAACTAAATTGGCTAACAAAGAAAGGTCGGAAACGTTCAGACATTGATTTTAATCAAACTTGGCCTAAACTGCGGTAACTCAAGTTTAAGGGATAATACCACCCTCCAAAATTGAACCCGTATAGTGTTATTTTGGAAATGGTTTGAGGTAGAAAAATTTTCTGTAGTATTTTCTTTCGAAATATTCAAAGACATGTAATTTTTATTTAAAAAATTTGGTTCTATCTCGAACCATTTCTGAGATAACACTTTAGGGGTTCAACTTTCGAGGATAGTTTCACCCCTTAATCTTGACTTACGGCAGTTAAAAAAAATACGCACCTAATATTTCGGATTACTCTTCAAGCTTGCAAAGATTTTTATTAAAACCGAGGTGTGACCGTACGAGACCCTTCCTTATAACCGCGTGTCTATACGCAGCGAATTTTAAAACCCATTTATTCACAAGAACGATGCGTACTTTCAGCGTATTTAGATCCGACTGCACACAAATGTTTACAAGTTCCGCGTGCAGTGGTTGCCGGGTAGTGTTACTCGTGATTTCAAGGCAGATGACTAAGGATAAAATCGGGAAATACGACGATCACTGAGAACCGCAATATCAACGGGGGAAAATGTCCAATTCGCGGCAATTAATGATAATAAACTAAAGAAATGACTCGCGGCTATTCGAGACAGCGATTCTCGAAGGACGTAGACAATTATCCCGCGGTCGCAATAAAACGGTATCCACGCGGCCAGTCGCGTCCCGACTAATCTGATCTCTGGCGTACAATCTTTAAACTGTAAAGCTCATTACTCTTATACCATCGCGGTGTTTGCTGTCCTTAAAACGGACACTGTTCTGAAAACTTGACCGATCGTTTCGTTTGTCACCAGCTGCGAATACGCGCGTGCATAGGTCGGCGAGCACCGACCAAGGGAAGCTAAAGTATTTATCGCGAGGGCAGTTGCCCGTCCCGAGTACGGGCGAGGATGCTTTTACGATCGATTCACATCGTTGATTCCTTTTACCTTTTCCCTCGGTGACAGACTCGTAGGGTTCACGATGTCGATCCAGCTATTCGAGTCGTTCAGACGCGGGCTATACAACGGGACTTTACAGCCCTATCATTCCCCCGCCTTTATCGACGGTACACTTCGAAGATGAAGACATTTTTGGCGCCGCTATTCTGATTTTTAAAACGATCCCGGTCGTTCGCGTATTCGACGGGGACCGGGCAAGACGGAACGAACGCCCTGGCCGATGTAGCTACTTGGTTTCTGGCGTTCTGTTGAAGAGCCAACCCGTGACTGCTTTGTTGAAAAATATATTGCTGGCGTGCATGGTTTTTCGCTATCTGTTTTTTGGGTTGGAGGGATTTTAAAAACTAGTTAACGGAGTTAATAGATCGCTAATCTGACTTTTACGAGGGTTGCTTTGTTTGTTTGATTTATGAGGGCAAATGATCTTCTGTTCTAGTGATCGTATCACTGTGTTTCTTGAAGTGTTTGGAAGTTGAATAAATTTTCGAAACGTCGAACAATTTTATAATTATTTGTATAATATTTATTATTATTTGTGCAATTGTATAGTAAGAATAATTGTATGATATTTATTATATAATGAGAATTCTGTTGATTCTGTTGAAAATTTCTTTGAGCGTTGCGTGGTAATATTTTCGAAAAATAATCAAGGTAGTTAACGTTGTAGCGAATACCTACGATGTAACTCGCAAATGGAACGCGTTCTTCAAATCGCTTCAGTTTTCATGGAAGCAATATTCGCGATATTTATTAATTGACATTTCAGACGCATGACATGCTGCAATGACCGATTCCATTTCAAAAGTCTCTGTTGTACAATATTTAACAAGTTTTCGCATCAAAAGATTCTGTTGTACAAAAAGTAAAAGAAACGATTGAACAAACGAGCATAGCAACGAAAGAGGGAAATAAAAGGACACGCGAACAGCTCGTGCAAACTTTTTTCTTTAATTAGTGAAATGAACGAGAAGCGTAGTTCAAATCAATCTACATACGAAGGTTGCTAGTCTTTGTTACTGTTATTGAAGAACAGAGAAAGAGAGGGAGAGTGCGCGTATAAAATAACAAATTGGAAGTCGCAAAGAGAACGAAATCGAATCTAGCATTGAAACAAATCGAGACTCAAAATTCGTTCTAGTAATCGATAGCCCGATTTTCAGCGTCAATAATACCACTTGTTGAGGATAATACGAGAAAAGCGAGCGGAAGTTCGAAACGAAACGATCTACTTCTATGGCTCGAAATAATTGGCACGAAAAGTGCATAGTTCATTATTTAAACTACCCATAAATGGAATTATAAATTCTGATCACAATTATAAAAGTAATTAAGAAAGTTGTTCCTATTACAGATATACGTTTATGTTCCTTTTCCGTGTTAAAAAGTTCAGCTCGATGAAAGTATCGTAGTAGACTACAACAAAATCACTACAGCAATGGACTACTCATCTGACAAAAAATTATCTCCAGATGTCCCAAGCAGCCACTTCCATTTCATAAGAAAGAAAAAAACCCGAACACGACTCGGTGGTCAGTAAAGAGCAACACCCGGTCCAAGTAAACGACGTAATTTCACGACGGACGATTGTCTTGCATATCTGGATACTTTTTCGAAGCAAGCACATCCGAGGGCACGGTAGCCATTGAGGGGCAAAACTCTATCGGAGAGTGGCCCGTCGATTCTGGCGGTCACAGTCGGCGTTCGTGACCACCGATAAACTGCTGGCACTTTCGTCAAAAACCGTACGAAGTCCGCGGAAACTGCCCTCGTTTGCCAGGGCGAGAGGAACGAAGCGACGAAGACGACCGGTCGCGCCACGGACAGCCGAACCTGGTTATCTCGCCCCCGAATGGACTGTATAACGCGCAATTTATGGAGCATATACTTGTCCTGGCCGTCCTGCCGTGGAATGTCCACTATCTTCCGCAGGGCGGCACGATAAGGGAACTCGAAAGTCCCGTCGTTTCTTCGCGACGAAAGTGCGAACCACCGTTCGTTTAAGTACACCCGCCAGCCCGTAATCCGACTGGATTAATGGCCACCGTGAAAGTGCACGCGAAAATTAAGCGTCCTGGAACGATACGTTAACATTGCGCAATTTAGGCGCGATTCCGCGATTATTTTTATTCCGTTAACCCTTCTGTTTTTAGAATGAAGAGCGACGCATGGAAATGGGAAAACGCGAGTGTAACTCGCCGTGCAGGACGAATAATGCTATGAATTGTCACGTTATGCTAGTTACTTCGAATGTTTCGCGCAAATTCTATTTTCATAGTTACGTGAATCAACGTAACAGTGCCCGAAGAATGGCAAGCACACTGGTCTTGCAAATAATTTGTCAAGAGTATAAACAGCGATTAAAACGATTAAAGGAAATTAAATTCAATACATAATTTTACCATTACCGAATTACATGAAACTGGTTTGCCTGACTAAATGACATTAACCGTTGCATTCCAATTTTTCATTCATAGATACAATACGACCATTTGATGTTCTCATTTAAATTCCCCGAAATTGTCCGCCTTTATTATTGACTACGTACCTACACGAATTTTACCTTTCTGATGGAACTCGTCACAGAGAATTCGCAATGACAATGGCCAAGACATGCGCCGATTTGAATAATAAACCGCGGTCGTTAGTCAAATCTGACACGAATGCTTTAATTTTTCATTCGCACGTGAGCATAAAGATGAGCGGGCCAGGAAGCCCGGTCACGATCGATTCACTGTCATCCAATTCATTCCTAAATCATGCGCCCAGCGAACTTGCAACATGTCTAAAGCCTCTTGCATGCACGTTTCCCCTTTGCAAGAATTTCTTATTCTTTATGCCGGTTGCATACATAATTGAATTTTTCGAACCCTGCATTTCATCGACTTCGCGTGTCGTTTGATACAAAGTATAGGAACACGTGTCTACCCGAAGCATTATTTCAACGCTTGGCCCATGCTTAATTCCCATGTGTTTATTTCAGTGGGGGCATAATTGAAGGCAAATCGAAAGAAACAGAGCGCACTGAGGCGCGCGCTAAATGTAGAATGCTCGAACGCCCTGGCAACAATAGAGATTTGGACAAATTGCGGTGCAACACGAACGGAAGCATGCAGAGGCTTATTTTTATAACGCAGGATGTGGGTTTTGTCTTGTCACGGTAGACATCGTCGTTCTAAAACTCTTCTTCATGGGAAGGAAGCGGGCACTAAATCTGCGGTTTGCGGACAGTCAAAAGCCGCGCATTCCACATAGGCCGCGGTTTTGGTGTTAAACGCGCTCCAAGGAAAAAAGAAACAGGGTCGTTTTATCGCTGGTGGCGCGGAAACAGTAGCTCTAAACTATTATCATTTTCACAGTTATCTAATGTGTAACGTTCCATTCAACAGGGGAGCACTTCGAGGTTGAGCTTGCTTCCAGTATCGCGCGGTTCTTGAACAGTGTAGATAAAAAATTCTCCGTTTCTCGAAATTTCCAATGAAATTGTCTGGATTTTATTTATAATATACAATAAAGTGCCGGGCACGATTATACATTTTTCACATAACGAATAATTATTCATTGTTTATATAAAAATTTCCAAATTATTCATCGTGTCATTGTCTCGTCTGATATCTTTGCGCAATCTTGAAAAAGATTAAAGGAATAATTCTAATCGTGACAATAAATTAGTCAAGAATGAGGTGAACTTATAATTCTGCCCAGTACTGAATAATTTATTATATTATAATTTATTATTATATAATACCTCAATTTGTGAAGACATATTTGATTATTTATTACATTGAAAGTAATTTATTTTAGTTCTTTCTGACAAGTGACTTCGTCTCTTGTTGGTGCTACGTAATTTTTTTAATAGTACAGCATTCCGGATTTAATGTAATCAATATTCGTTCCATAGGGTGTTTCGTTTACCTGGAAACGGTAGAATATCTAATGAGAGATTAATGTCAACAAAAAAATGTTCTTACAATAGTTTTTGATACGAAGGGGGATGTTAGGTGCTTTAAATAATTTTTCGGCACGTGTAGTGGTGGGAGAGATATATGCCGAGACGAATACAATAAGCTACGACATGATATCATCCCATGCAACAAAATATAAAAAAAGTAAATCCGAAGAAGTCAGATATCGCTAGCTGAATCCTCGCGAAGTGAGCGAGAAAAAATTCGAGGAAAGTAATTTCGCAATATACATAAATGAAAGTTCATAACTATCCAGTCTTTCCCTTGAATTTCGTAAAATTTTAAATAATTGATAAAAAAATAATCCAGAAGAGTATAAAATAGTGTGGCAAGACTAAAAACCCGAATCTCTCTATGGTATATCTTTAATTAAAAATCGAGTAGAAAGTTTATTCACTTGTCCAAACATGATTCAAAAGTGACCAGCAATGAAAGCTGAGGATTAACCGTCGCTGGGGAAACGTTTCCAAAAGTAACTCGTTTTTATCGGTCGCTCGTTCGCGGCGATCGCAATATTAACGATATTAGAACACTAGTTTCAGGGTGGTTTTTAAACTCGCCTTTTGTCTCTGACGTTTATGCTCGAAGGTAATTAGATAGCGGCCGGCAAGCGGCCGGCCAAGACTATCAACAAGACCATCCCAGCAATCTGGACGAACATCTCGGTACACATTAATTCAATTCCATCGACGAGGTCAATTTCGTAAAAAGCATTTGCCGGACGACGATCGAAGCGGAATCGATCGCGCAGCCGCCCAATACCTGGCCGCTCAGTTTGCACAAGCTGTTTCAGAAAATCGTGGAACGATAGGGAACATCTTGTTGTGGATTTAGCGTGGTTTCGTAGCATAGTCTTAATTAAGAGGTTCGATGAAGATTTTGTTAAGGTGAGAACTAATAAAGATTGGAAGCTGAGTTTTGATATGTACTTCTTTTTGCGGCGAAATTGGCAAAAACTGGAAATCTTATGTTATGGTACACTTTATTTTGGTGGCAAATAAGTTAAATAAATCATTTTATTTACGTATCTGCACTTGATCATTTATTTTAATAAAATAGTTGAATTACTTTCTTAAAATGGAACGTCGAGGAAATGAGAAAACTGTAATATATGTTTTAATGATTTTGTTTCGGTCGATTCTTGAGAATTCATTTATAATTATAAGTTGGCAAATTATATAATTACGTTTTTCTGTGTTACATAAATTGAGTTTAAAATAATTTCGCCTTGCCTTTATTCTACTGGGTTTTCGAACCTTTTTGGGTTTTGGGGGAACGTTATAATGTCGCTAACGCACGGAGCTAGAACGTTTATTATAAACATTATGTAAATAACAAGGCAATGGCGTGCACGAGTACCAAAAATGTGAAATTATCGTGGCATTACCGAAGAGGAAAATGCAAAGTTGCTACTTGCAATGCTCTTTCATTTGTTATTCGATGCATCAAAAACCTTGCTCAACAGAGGAGAACGAAATTGATGGGCCCGTCGTGACACGGAATCATCGAATCAGTGGATATTATATATAATGTAACTCCCCAAGCAAATTCTAGAAATGATACCTGTCCGTTTAATTTTTATCGGCATACGCATTAATTACCATAAATGAAATTAATGATAAAACATGTACGATATTCCGTTCGAAAATGAAGCATACAATTAATAAACCGATTCGCTACTGGCATTTAACAATTATTTCATTTATTCATGAAAATTAAAATGCCATTAGTCCAGAATCCAAGATATTTTAATTTAGAAAGCTTCACAGTATCAATTCGAAAGCTCTCCAATAAATGTAATAGTGACATCAAATTTACAAATTGCAAATTCAGCCTGCCAAAGACTCAACTAATTTTTCCACAAAACATTATTTTGCCAAAGATATGTTCAATCTTTGTCAAAATAATTTATCGTTAAAGTATTCTCTGCAAGTTTATAGCTAAAACATACGTTTACTTGGTCTTCTTTTCAGACAGCATAATCTGTTCGTTGCGAGCAATAGAACAGAGGTTTCAAGAATTAAATAAACAAACCTATCCACAGCTAAATCTGTAGAATCCATAGAAACCGGAAAGTTACAAAGAAACGGTATGCCATTTCAGTTACCGGTACAAAGGCTATCATTACGCGCGTAAAGCAATTTTACTCCATAGCAAATCACAGAATGTCTCGTTCGTTCAAACATCAGGTAACATTCAATCTATCAATCAAATTCAGAAAAATATAGAAATTGTAGCAACTAACAAAGAGAACGACAGGCCACTCTAGCAATCAAAACAAAACCTGTCATTATAGGATTAAAACTATTCTCCTCCAAAGACAGATCGCAGGACATAATACACAATCTCACTGCAGTGTTGAAACTAGTGTTTCGTTACAGAAGATTATGCAAATTGAGTGTAAAATATTTAAATTGAAATAAAACAAATTATTTGAGGTATTCCTGCTCTTTTTATTGTAACATAAAACTCAGTTATACCGTTAACTATGGAACACAATATCGTTAAAGTGATCCCTTTGGCTTATTTTATCAGCTCAACTAGTTTTACCCAATTTTGCACTGCATTTTTATTATGATATTATTATTGCTTCAAAAAAAACACGGGGGGGGGGGGGGGTTGACGGTGTTAAACCCTATAATCTTGGTAGCCAAATCTATCGCTCCACCTCGCGAAATAAGGCTATCGTTTCGTTCGATGTGCGCCACGCAACACCATAATAATTGATACCATAAAATATCTCAAATAATATATTTCTTATATTTGTATTTGAATCTACGACACTCAACTTGGAGAACCCTGCGTGACGCAAGAAAAAGATGGCAGGCCAAGGACCGCGTTAAACCATCGCGCGGTCTTTAAAGCATTAGCCTAAGTTTCCAGAGAGCATTATCGGAAAATTCGATCGCAGTTCAAACTAGCCATTTCACGGAGAAAGAATGCAACTTTCCCAAGACTGGGTCCCACGCCAAGAGATATCAGGAGCGGAGCGCATCGACACGCACACAACGCTTGTCGGCGCGTAATTCTACGACAAGAAGACTCGGTTAATTCGGCCGGGGGAGACTCGCGAGCCGCACCAGTGGGAGAACGGAAGAGAGAGAAAGAGAGTGGATTCCGCCCGATTGCAACCACTCAAATCAGAAATCCAGACTGGCAGCCAAATGCAAGATCGAACGTTCAATTTCGACTGCCGGTGAACTGGCAACGGTGACTGAGGGGAGATCTCGAACGAGCTAGGAGGGACAAGAAAGACGAGGAGACGGAAAAACGAAGAGCAAAGGACAGCCACGGGCCACGGCAGCGGTGTGGAGGTGAAGACAGAGGGAGAAGGGAATAATGGGAAGCACGGTGGATGTGGATATAAGGGAGAAACAGTGGGCCAATTCGCTAATCCCGATTTCCGATCGCGTACGCCGATTCACGTATTTACGTTAACAGCTCCAATCAGTTTCCCCTCCATTTCCTTGCTTTCAGATAGCGGGGAAACGGTATTCCCGGATGCGTTCGTACCGGCTCACTTCCCTCTTTGATGATCGGCCGATTCGCGTCCTGCCGTCCGACTCTTTCGTCCGCTTATCCACTTTCTTCCGTGTTTCTCTTTTTTAAACGTCGCGCGTTCCATGTGTCTCGTTGTCCGGGAGGGGAATTGATGCTTTGCCGTAGGCCGTCACAATTGTGTTCCACAATGAAACTGTGGAATGCAGTTGCATCGTCTTATGGGGGCCCCGTGAATTTCCGATTCTGACAACTGGGCATTGAAATTTTTATGGATTTTCTTGCAGATATGAACTGTGAAACACTGCGCGATTGGAAAAGAATATTCCATCCATTTTTTTATTGACGAAATGGAATTTTGCACTTTTATGGTTATGGAATGTGACTACATAATCGTGGGTAGAGATTAATGAACAAAATGTATTGCATAGGCAACGTTTTTAACTTTGTATCGAAGGAAGAATATTTTAGCCATATTACTTATTAGAAAACTTTATAACCCCGTTATTAATGGTTTCACGTCTAATGTTGTCAACCATTCAGATTTTATAACGGAACAAAATCTCGTGCACACAGAAGTATACAGTTTAATCAAAATAAATTTCCAACCACCTCAATTGGTTCAGTGCATTTCCGAAACCTGCGTCATTTTTACTTTTCACTTGCAACTTTATGCACTTATACCATATTTAAATTCTTGGAACGAGTAGCTCAACCATTAACACCCACACTAGTATTACAAAACGGCTAATAATTTCGTTCTAACCAAAGACTACATTTGAATTATCCCATCGCCGGGTACAAGATCGACGAAGATTTTCGACGTCGTTCCCACTCGAGCTAACCCCCGAACACGGACAACCCTTTATCCAACAAATAGCAGGTAACGCAGCTCCTAGAAGGATCGTAGAAAAATTCAAACTCGGCCATTTCTTTCCCACTCGTCCCGTGCTGCGCGACGATATAAATCGATCCCGTCGACCAGAGACTAATACGTCCGACAAAGGTATTTAATATTAACACGCGGACAAGCGACGTCAGCGATGTTGCTTCCAATAAAGTCCCAACGCGAAAGCCCACAAATCTCCTACAGAAAGAAACCCGTCGTTGGCTTCGTCCGGCTCCAGAGAAGAGGAGCAGCGGTTTCCACGACCAGATAAAGAAACACTATATTGTAATCTGAAAAATTCGGTGGTCCGCGTCCTCCTCTGCGGTAATAGATTCCTTTATCGACTTCAACTCGGGGTCAGACCTTGCCATGGCCTCTCTTCTCTCTCTCTCTCTCTCTCTCTCTCTCTCTCTCTCTCTCTCTCTCTCCGTCGTTTTATCGTGGCTGAAATATCGGCAAATAGAATAGAGCCGGCCGATATCCGGAGAAGTTGGAAAGCTTATCGTGGCATAGGTGCAGATAATTGATCGACGCTCCCTGTGCTTTTCCCTGGCCGCTTGTTTTCTCAACTTTTCTGGTTAGTGGTAATTTCTTGATAGAATTAGCCAGCACTGACCACTTAAAATGTAAATCGTTGAACGGATTAACGGGCTTGATCCATGTCAATAATTGTGAACTAATTTATTATTAGCAGAGAAAGTGCAGTAGGTTTGGAACACAGTCATTGGTATTCTGATATCAATACCATTTAGTATTCATTCCGCCAAGCATCGATATCAAATATCGATACCTTACTAAGTCTTTCATCGTTCAATACGTTTCAAATCGCACCAACAAGTATTTAATTGTCCAAGTGCTTGAAAATCCCGCGCGAGATTTGGATCACCCCCATGAAGATGGAGGATGCCGACGGAGGATGATTTGTATTAAGATCGTCAAATCCGCGATGAAAGTTACCAGTAATTACCAGTAATTCACCACGCAATTCATTGCGAGTCATCGACGAAATCGAGAAAACAAATCCAACGGTCGAACGATAAGTCAAGCTGGACGCGCGAACTTTTTTAAAAAAATGAATATAGTGACAGTTTTGTCGACTGCGTGCGATACAAGGGAGGATGGCGGGAGGGTACACGGTCAGAAGTAGAAAAGGCTTTCGCTCAAATTAGATCCGGGAGTTCCGGACTGTCGGGATTCGCCGATTTCCGCACAATTTATACGTGGTAGTATTTTTGCGCAATTTGTGCCGGTTATGAGGACGTGGAAGCGCGATGGTTTCACCGTGAAAAATATAGCTCGAATATATCGCGGAGACCTCCATCCACTTCTCTCCTACTTCCTCTCCATCACCGACGGAATATCTATTATTCGTCACTGTCCGTGGTCCTCGAATGACCCAGGATAAAATTATGAATCGCACCCGCGAAAATGATCTTTGCCTTCGAACTGTTTCTAAATCTTGTAACAATAATGCCTGTCAATTGACCGATGAAGAATTTCGTCGATTTTTATTTCACTGCCACTAGATCTCACTGATTATTTTTTAGGAATGAGAATAATTACCACAAAAGGAATTACTGTAACGTGGACAAAATATGTGAATCTCATATGGTGTAGGATTTTTTGTGGTTGATGTTCGTTTGAAAATTCGTTTATGAATATTACGAATTTTAGAATTCATTCATGACAATTATTTAAAAAACTGTTTATGCTGTAAATTTTTAAACATGTTTGTTGGGCCCATTACGTACACATTGATTAAGGGTTAGAATTATTTAGCAATCTGTTGTTAATTTTGCATCACTATAAATATCGCAAGTAGTTAGAACGATTTATTCTGGCCCAACAGATTTTCGTGTTGCGAAATTTGCTTACCCAAGATATTTTAATTATTCGATTGGAGATTGCGATATTTCACGGTATTGTTATGCTATAGATATATCTATACGTACACTGTAGGATAAAAGGATAATGCAATGTAGTTTCTTAAGTAATTTATGGTACGTAAGATACGATTATCGTAAAATACCAATTTAGGTACACTATCGTACTACGCGTATTACTAATCTATTCTGCAAAGAGGAAATTCCAAAACCAGAGTATATTAACATTACAATAAAGTGAGGCTGCAATGAAAAATGACTTTGAAGAATTTATAATTTAATTCAACCGAATTCTATGTCCATAGACATTTCGTAAAAACCGAAATTGAACAGCATGAATAGTACTAACGGAAGGGGTAATCCTACCGGGGATAAATTATTGCAAGTGCATTCATTTAAACTGGCGATATTGAGTACTTGAAATTAATGATAAGATAATAAAATCGTATTTGTAATTCAATTTCTACTACCGTAGAAATCTTCATCTTCACTTCGTCGAAAATAACGATTCGTGGGTAAATCTTTCACGAACTGCAACACCTGCACGCAAAACAAATTCTATCGCGATACTCTCGAAGCGCCATGCAAAATTCAATACCTCATACTACAAACCAATTACCAAGCACCTCTCTACATCCCTACTCATTATTAACGTAAAATGTAAATACCTTAACAAAACCATTTGTCCGTCGTTAAACTCAACCCTGCATCAAAGATCGTTCTTACAGAAACCGAATCAAGGACACACGAGGATCAAATGGGAGAAATCCGTAGCCGAATGCTGAACGAACTAAAACAAGAGAAGGGATAACGAGAAAATAAAATGATGAAACGTGAACGAAGAGGACGCGTCGTCGAACATACAACTCATTGTCAACGCGAGCAACGTTCTCGCAGCTATCCCAGAGATTTTCTAGTCCAACAACGATGTTCCCTTTCTTTTTTAAAGCCCTTAGGTTAGGTTAGAAGTGGCGGTAATTCACCCGGGGGCATGATGGACGCCCCCGACGCTCGCGCGGCGCGGCGCGTGGCGCGGCGTCGCGACGCCTGAGCCGCCGTCGAACGCCCGACTCGCGATGCACCATCCACGAAACAAAATTCGGATGATCAACGTGGAGGATGCCCCCAAAATGGTTAATTGCCCGTAGAGGAAGAATCGTGGGGAGGAGGCCGTGTTCCAGTTGCACACGACAGTTCGCTACTTTTCGCGACCTGACCGTGTTCTAGACGGCCTGATAAATTAAGGCATTTGGAACGAGATCGTCGCACGGGATATAGAGCTCGGCACGCGAACACCGCGTTAAATCGCTGGTATCTGGGATCTGCCGCCGAATATTATTTGGTCGTTAAGAATTCGAGCTACGAGAAAATCGAGCTTTACCGGTACGTAAATTGGAAATCCATGATTTGCAGGGGGTTGAAATGTTTATGTCTGCTCAGTGTTTAAGCGATGTTAAGCGGTTGTCTCTTCCGTTTGATTACAGGGTACGTAGAACGAGTATTTTCTTGCGCGATTTAAAGCGATTGATTCTTCAAGTTATTTAGTTCCATTGATTTGGTAATCGTTGCTAACATGGTTATAATTTTATCATTTCCTGTTACCGAAAGGATAATAAAATGTATTCATGAGTACATACTATTTTTGTATTATTTTATGCTGAGGTAATTTCCTCGTTCGGTTAAAAAAGTAAGTAAGTGAAGTAGTAAATGATAAATTGCCACCTGCTAGACAGTACATCATATTTAAAACACAAATAAGTGAAACAACAAGAATAATTATTCTACATACTATAGTCTCACTTATAGTTAAGTAAAGCAAATGTTGTCCTACTATGAGTCATAAAAAGTAATCGCTTGCTATCGGGTATAAACAGAGTAGGTACACCTGGATAAAAACAGACATACCTTCAGATATTCCGAAAGCTAACGAAAAGTATTATTATTATATTTCATTGCGTTCAAGTCGTTCATTCCAGCAGTCTTCTGCATTGCTCTCCTAAAACTTCTTCCACAGTAGCTACTATGAATTGTACTCATTCAAGAGCAACTCTTAGTCACCGTATAACGCTTCGATTTTATTGCTCCTTGCATCTCCGATTTTCGCTCCTTCATCTAATTGCAGTGCACGCGGCGGAGAGGCGCAACGTGTCTGATAATCCGTTACGTAATGGAAACACGCATCTCGAACGTTTATGTCCATTAGATAGACCTATCATTAGGTAAGATAATCGAACGGTGCCGTTGGGTACAGGTATACACGTGGCGCCGCGTGAAGCTACACCTGGAATTGCGAATCGACAAAACCTCAATTCGTCATGCCACGTTTTCTTTTAACGCTTCTACTATAAAAAAGTAAATCACGGCTATGAGCCTACTATGATTAACAGCGAGTCGTAATGGATACTATAATTTTGACGCATTTTGCAATTAATTTTATTAGCTTTTTTATGCGAGTCATGCGGTGACTGTTAAAAAAAATGTTAAATGTTATATGTACCCGAGCAGTGACCTGTTTAAGAAATTTTAATACTTAAAATGGGGCTACTACGGATTATTATAGTAACTGTAGGTAAGGAAATGTAAATTGTTAGAATCAGATAGACGAAACTTGGATGGGTACATTGCGGCTCGATTCCAAAAATCGGAAGTGGAAACGATCATTTGTTTAATACTAACCACATAGTGCAAAGAATTCTGTTTAGAATATCGAGTTTTCTAGACGCCTGGCAACGAGTTCAATCAAAGGGCTAAGTAGGTTTCCAATCAGCTATTTGATAGAGTATGCAGGACGATATAGAAAAATGCATAGATATTACTAACAGTACCATAATTATTGCATTATACAAGCTGAAAGCTGAGATTTTCGTTAAAGAAAACGACATTTGCAATAGAAAGGCTGCAATCACGGTATCAATCATATCGTATCATACTACATGCATGGAAAACTTCAGCAAACCACTCTAATCGATTGCAGAAATATGCAACAAAAAGGTTTGGATACCAATACACAGAATTAAGAAACGCAAGCTCCCGCACAAAATGTCAAGCAAAAGTAAAGATACCGCGATTGTATCTAATAAAATTCAATACAAATACCAGATATAGTTTCAACTATAATTTTCCATAAATTAACATTTCACGATTCCGCTTTAATAATATAACAAATGCACAATTTCAGTCGTTCACCGCGCAACTCTAATTTACCAACCACATTTTCTCGAATCGACGCACCAAATTCTCCAGCCACGCTCGAATAAAATAATACTCCGATCCAAGATGGAAAATACTCAGATTTCTTTTTGGACTTCCTACGAACATTAAAACGCATCTCCGTTCGCGTCGCGACGGTTCAGTTCCAACAGCAACGAACGGCTTATCAGTCCCGCTTTTCATCGGATTCTTTCCCCTTGTCACGTAGCAACGATAACAATTAACTGGCAGCGGAACGACGGATTATGAGGCCGGATACGTACGTAGTAACCTCCAACAATCACGATTACAACCCGCCTCGACCGGAGCGAACGCGATCAAGTAGCTCGATCTTCGACTTGGATAACTCCGTGGTAAAACGAGCCACGGGACCCTGACACCATTGATAACGATTCCTCTTCTCCTCGTGATCTTTCCCCTGCTCTCGCGGGTCTTTACTCGCGTACTGCAGGAAATTTCGTTTCCGAGACGAGACGCCGCGCCGGGAGAAAATGATGTCGGCAGAGAGATGCCGCATTTTTTCGATTATACCTAGTATATGTACTGTCTCGCTCTTTCTAACTGCCACAACGCCGTCCTCTCGGTTTGTCCGACGGAATCTCTCCCTCGCGAATCTGGCACAGATACGTACATCCGAAAACTAATAAGGACACGATACCAGGAGAGGGTGACAAAAAAATGAACGGGGAGCAAGAGGTTAGGAGAGACGAAAGGGTTGCGGCGATCCGCGTTTGAACAGAGGAAAGTTTGTATTGTGCGATTACAAGAATACAAGAGCAGCTTCGATTATCGTTGTTTATAATTTTATTGCGACAACGTATCTTGGGATATTTAATAAATATTATTTCGTTTGAACGAATGTTGCGTAGCGTCGTTTCAGTTATTTTGATATTAAGATGAAGGATAAATCGATATATTCATTGCACAATATTGCGTGTAGAAATTTGGAATCTGCCTTACGACTTTGTGCGATTGGAATCATTCCCTGGAAAATGAATCTTCGCAATTTTAATGCGGCAATGATGCCGCATTTTCGGTAGCTTCGCCAAAGCAACTTCTTGAACCCTAAATTTTACTCAATAGATTAATTATTTTCTTAGCAATTTATATTTATCGACGTGGCAGTGAGTACAGCCTACATATTCAAAAGTAATTTGTATTGCAAAACCTATAAAAAATTCTTATTGTTGTTCTACTGATGTACATTCTACTTATACAAACCTGCCTCCATTAATAATATTAACGTGTCCATTCCTATTCATAATTTACTTAATAAATCTATTAATGTCATATTTTGCATCCTATAACGAACAACCTTGCAAAGAACGAGTGCTATATAACGAACAGATTTTCTGATTAAGCCCAGACGCTCACAAAAAATTTCGTATTGACAGCTCCTCAGCCTTCCCTCCTTTACAATTTTGTTACAAATTTACACATGTGTGCAGTGCATAAAATTTATGCACAATACATTGATTTGCATCTTCTTCTCCTTTATCATACAGGTTTTCAAGTTATAGAGGCTCGACTGTACATCTATCCTATAACGAACGACGTTCTAGAACGAATCAGATTGTTATAGGATACCACACTGTACAGTATTAATAATTTAAAGCCGAGAGCAAAGTCAAATAATATATCCAGAAAAATATACAGGTCACGAGAATCTCCCATCGCAAGTCAAGGAATTAATATTCATCTAGACATGAAGAACATCAGGCTGCTATTCTCACAATTAAGATCGCGAAAACGCTCGAAACACCGAGGGCGAATCATTAAACAATATTCACAGACACGGGAAAACACGAGTATCTATAAAGAGTGTCAGCCATGAAAGGAGCAACATTTATTTCCCGTCCGAGGGATCCTCAACCTAGAACTAGTCTCTCCTCGAACGTTGAAAAACCGAAGCTGTTTATGGTGTCCGGGTCTTCACCCCGGTAATTAATAATCGCGAGTCCTGGTAAGTAACGCGAAACTAAGACGACGCGGAGTCAACCGCGTAAAGAATGTTTCCCTTTCTTCCGGAGCTGGCTGAAGCAGAGGAAAAAACGCTGTTCCGGTAAAGACATCCACGGCAAATTAATTTCACCTCACCGTTTCTTCATTCCGCTTTGCTTGACGGTCGTGAGATAAAGGAAATCTTTATTAAATTACACGCAATAGAGATAACGCCGCATCACGCATATTGCTATCACGGATACATTCTCCGTCGATGTGCGTGGAAAATTGAACGAGAGAAAGAAAATAGAATTCATAATAAAAATGTCTTCTTCAGATAAGAATTTGTGTGAAGCAGTGGAAAATGGATTTTCAATTTGATGATAGAAATGATCCATTCCGCGAAACGTGAAGGTGTTAAGTGATTAGTTTTATGTTTCGTTGATTGAATAATTGGAAAAGTATCCGCAAGTAAAAGTGTTTACAAAAAATTTTTGTAAATATAAATTACTTGCAGCTTGTTAAGTTTCGTGCCAGTTTTATATTTTGATACTTATATAATATTTTGTAATTCTTTCAATTTTATATTAGAAATGTATCACAGATTTGTATAAATAAGCGTTAGACGAAGTATGTATTAACAAAGAATTAAGAAGAAAGATGTAATATCAATTTCCAATCAAATATTTTAATTTCAATTTAACTGATCTTCAACGATTTTGATCTTCCCGATTTTCAACGCGTCACGACGCACAGTGCGGCCGTTCAACGGGCGTTCGGGACAAAACTCCAAAAATGCAGATAATGTTTAAATAATGAACATTTTTATAATGGAGAAGGTCAAACTATTTGTATGACATAACATCATCATAACAATAACAACAATTATTAACAATTAATAACAAATAGTAACAAATAGTAACAAAGAGTAACAAATAATAAGAAACAATTGTTACTTAACGAAATATAAGTAAAAGATGAATATTATAATTAAAAAAATACATAGTGGAATGAACGACACATAGGTAACAAACTATTGTATTCCGGAATTTGGGACCAATGTGCGTCGGTTGGTGAGCCGAAACTGGGTTTTGGTCTCTTCAAAAAATTAAATAACTTGTAGTGTAGCAGATAGTAGCAGATCAAAATTATATAGCATTGTAGTACAACACCTTGTCGATACAAAATAACAAACACTACTGGACGTTTGGAGCCGTTTTTTGCAAATTGAATTTTAAGAAAACATTAAAAATTTTGCATACCGTTTATGAAAATCTCCATATTTAAGGCACAACAAACAATATTACAAAATAGGAACAAAAAAGAACGAGTGATGCACGAGTTATCTAATTTTTAAACTATCAGGTATTATGAACAGATGACTATGGCCGGTGGTCCCCTATTGATTTTTTACAGTAATAATTGTTGCATTCGTATTCCTTACCTACCCATTAATGATTACTCTCAATAAAAAGTTCAGAATTCAAACATGACTTTTTTTATTTTTGTCCATTGAAGGTCGCACTGTGCGACGAGCTAAAACTTTCTTGGAAGTCGAAAGTTACGCTGACATTTTATAAGATGTAAAATATCTCTATAAACTTCCTTTGTCATTTTAAATAGCCTTCATATCTTGTATGTTCCAACACCGTTAATCAAAATTCTATTATTAAGGTGCATCTCTAAAATTTCAATATTATCTTGCTATTTTTAGACATCAGACATTCCTCTTCCAAATTCGACGCAAGATAAATATCGATTTGAAGATAGCCACAAACCAGCAATGTAATGCTAGTCATTTATAATTAATTATGTTTAAAAGTCATTTATGTAACTAATACGTCACTCGCCTATCTATAATTTATTCAATATTCCATTCGGCGTAGCACAGTAACTTTAATTTTATACTGAAGTTAACAGATACTGGTAACAGATATCGGCAAATGTGCGCGTCCTTCATTAATTCTACAAGAAGCTTAACCCCTCCGTGAATTTTGTAAATGTAGCACGATTAATTAATTTTAAGTAGAACACACCCAATGCCACACGTTTATAGAAACCGAATTATAAATTCGAATTATAAATTATAAACCGAAAATCAAATTATAAAGTAGAATACAAACTTACAATTTGATTGAATTACTTACAGCACAATTTCAAAATAATTTTTCCGCCCACCCCCTATGTAATGATACATAAATAAATAGAACAGGTGTATTTTTTCCACAGTTTCAAATCAGATTAATCCAGTATGCCCAAATAAGAACTGAGTCTGCCAATTGCTACTCAATAAAGAACATTTCTGTCATTATCAAACACCTAAAAATAAAAATACTCAATCGATCCTGTTAAATATTCGCCGTTAACTCTTATGATCGTAAACTTTCGCCGAAAATGTCACCCTAAACACCTGGCCTCCGCGAGGCAACCATTATCCCCGTTCGTACCTTTGATCCTCCATTCGTAATCACCGAGCAAAAACCTGTCCGAATCAGAAAATGAGATCCGGAATCCTTACGAAACTCTTTTTTTCCCGGCAGATTTCAAGGAACAAATTACACGAACCATGCACGAGCGATAAGTCAGGAAGCTCCAGTCATTAATTGTCCTCCTCCACCTGGGGAAAAACATGAAGGAGCGCTAATTGATCGCTCAAGTGGGCAGTCGAAGTCGATGGCGCGAGAACGAAAGAAATGGACGAAGAAAAAAAGTAAAAAAAAACCGCTTATGTCGGGGAATAGCCGATTTAGTGTTTTCGCGATAAGCGTGCTGGATCGACTACGTAAAAATAGATCGTCTATTACAAAAGGGGAGAGCTTTATCGTGACTGCGATAGGGCGAGTTTACGGACTGGTTGTGTGCAATAAAGGAACCACGCAGTTTTGAGTAGCCTCGCGAGCTCAGCGACGGGTCGCGTCGCGACGCCGGGAAAACGTTTGCCGGATAATTTCCAACGACCAGTGTCGGGACGAGAAAAATGAGAAATCGAGGAACCAACTGGTCAGCGAAGAATTCCGGTTAACCCGTTCGCAGCGGATGACGTACTGGTACGTCGAAGTTTTGCTGGACATTTTCACGTATGATGTACTGGTATGTCAAGGTTTCACGGACCACTTTTGTACAGGCCGTCCCAGATATTTCTTGACTTAGGATGATTTTTTTCTTTAGCTTCGTAAAAGTACGAAGAAAATTCTATATACGGTTTCGTGGTAGGCGTTTTTTTTGCTGCGTTATGACCGAATAAGTATTTTACATACAGCAAATGGATAAAGACGAATGAAGACAGATCGAAATGAGAAATTAATAACATCTACTAGATAATTGTTTTCAATAATATTAAATAATTATTAAGAGCACTTTGGCACAGTAGAGCTTCTGTATTTATCGTCAATTTTCCATATTTGTTTGCTTGCGGCTTTGTCATAGAATGTTTTGTGTAACACGTGTGACCTATTTTGATCTAAAGAATAGATATTTTAAATCACGGTTTGTCAGAAAAAACCTGAAACGCCCTGTACGTATCTGATTCCATGGCATTCTTCAATGTAGAACATCCTGTGTTTGGATTTAAACAGCACGCAATCGTTCCCGTCGTGAATGGGTTAAGAATATTAATATCGATTGATCGATCGCAGGTGCTCCGTAAAGATTGTCAAAAATGTCACAACTGCTGGGTGATGGGTTTTACGTTCACGTGGTATGAGATAACTGCTGAAGATTAGAGGGTTGAATCTAGTTTATCCTAGACATTCTTGCACATTGTTGTAAATTATTAAAAAAGTGTGTTCTGGTTACTACGCACACAATATTTGGTTGCCGTACAAGCTCGTTCTTTTATGGAAAACAAACATGGATGTGCAAGTTTTTACTTTTTGAAAAAGCAGTGGACACAATGTTCTTTATCGTTAAATCAATTTATAGTTAAATTTAATATGTCAAACAAAATTTACATAATTTTAAGTTGACAAATTATTTCACAACATTTTACATTCAGCTGCCAATTTGCAGAATTTATTGAAACGCGCCATAAAGAAGGCGATATGTTTTGAATAATTAATTTTCATATTAGAATATATATACTCTAAGCATTCATAAATATAACAGGAAGCACGCGACGATATTTCTTCGCTTTCAACGACGCAAGAAAAGATAAGTGGTCAAAGTATTTTACAACCTGATGCGATGAACCATTTTGGTCGCGTTTAAGTGTACCTACATTAACAGGTGTCCACAGGTACACGTGATTAAATCAAATGAAATACTGAATTAAAAATATCAGCCGCTTTATTTTTAGATAGTAGGATGGTTAAATTTATTTCGACTGCGGAAGATTCTTTACTTTGAAAGAAACATAGGCGCGTAAATATTACAAATATTAGAACTCGGTTTAACCGTTTGGCTTCTTATCGTGGAGATAAAAGATGCGATTACATCTTGGAGATATCATCACTGTTGATTTTCAAACGTTCTTCGTACGACAATCTTCTTCCTATTGCCTTTCAATAATTGCTTTTCGAGATTTTGGGAGTAAACGATATATCGATCAGCTATTTATAAGTATTTATTAATAGCGCAAATGAAAATCCTATTTATGAATCAATATTGCGCCTAATGTCATTTTATTGGGATTGAAACTCCTTTGCAGTAGAATTCAGGTTTACTGGAATACAGAAGACTAACGATACATCATCACTTATTTATTCCTAATGAATACAACTTCTGTGACTGGAAAACTAACTCTGCAACTTCTTTATCTTTCAACTGGTTTAATCAGATAGCCGAATGTATATAATTATCAATTACAAACACATACTGAAAAAAAGGAGGTTAAATCTCATGTAACCCCTGCATACACCATTGGTATAAATTTTCACATCGATGTTGTTATCGATCACCCACTATTCGAACACGGGCGATACTTCGGTTCATAATCTGGACAGTCCATAAAGAAAAGTAGATATTGATCAGACATGTATATTCCATACAAACATTTATAGAAAATACCTTGACAATAAAACCGCAGAAAACGTGAATTACGGCGTACAAAAAGACGCGCGATAATAAGAAAGAAAGTGTTCCCGGAAGAATAAGAGAATAGCAACCATCAAACGCATAAAACGTGCCTACCTAAGGTAAACCTCGAATCGGTATTACGTTCTTCTTTCAGGAAGATTTGGGTAATCTGTTACGAATGCGTGCAACTTTACTTTCTCATGTTTCTTCCATATTCCTTCTTGAAACAACAGGGCCTCCTTTGCAAGATGATCGGAGATATTCGATGCTAAATTGGAGACCGAGTGAGTGTTTTGCCTCTGATGCAATGGAATTTACATAGAGAAAAAGAGGACTGCTCGGTGGAGTATTCAGCTGATAGAATAAAAATACGAGGGCGGATTGACTTTGAATTAACTTCGTTTATATAATAGAATTCAAATATTGAAATAGGCATGCATGGCACGGAATATTCGAATGATTGTTCGGGACTTAAAAATACCAAGTACGCTTGATTAAAGAAAATGGCTTAGAAGACAGTGAAATGATTCTACAAATATTATTATTGATTAGCAATAATAGTAGTTATACAAAACAATAGGCTACGATAATTTCGTAAAAAATTGTTAGAGAAGAACGCGATGACAGAATTCATCGCGGCCTCGTTATGCAAAGATGAATTTTTCAATGGAATGTTGCATCGCTTTGTTCAAACTTGTTAGAGTTGAATAGTTAATTTCAAATCGCGATACAAACATTGGTTATTGAAAAGACCGTATCGGTAAAAAGAAAAGAAAAAAACCCCCACACAGTCTTCCTACTATGTATTACAGTCCGTCCAGAGCTAAATGAAAAAAGTGGAGTGAGAGCGGCCGATTGATGCCGCCGATCGGCAGGGCCGTCGCGCCTTGCCGATGTTGGGTTCTAAGCAATAAGATGAGAAGCTACGAATTAATTTCTAATTACACTAGTAGTTCAGTTATTACTAGTGCAGCTATACATTTTATTTAGTATTTTAAATATTTGATAGAATTTTAATTCTTCGCGCAGTGTTATCCTTGGTTTGTAGTATACGATATATAACGCCTGTAGAGTTACCATGCCAATGCGATATCTTTTGTTTCAACAAAATAGTATATCTGAATATTTATTAATGCTTTAACGTGTGAACCATAATAAATTGAACATTAATAAACTTGGTTTTTTAATCTCATGTAATACATGCCTTACAATAAAAATAAAGATACAATATGATCTGAAATATATCATGTTTGGTCTCATTTTAATCGGGAGAATTTCAACAACATAATAGAAAATATTATAAGTCGAAAAAACTAAAAATAAAAAAGTTAAGCTGTCGTTTTTATTATAGCATTGTTTTGCATTTGTGTAATCACACGGACACGGTGGCATTTAAATTTCTCGGCTGCCACGGCTATCGTTCTATCCTTGTTTTTTCCTTTACAACCTAGCGACACCGACAAAAGCGAGCCGCGAACTTCAAGAAATTGGGGTCCGTTCTACTGACACTGTCTCAAACCATTTACACATTGATCAACAGTATATCATATACTGTATATGTGCACCCATTTCAAATTGGCATGGCACTGCCCTGCTCGGTTCGTCGGGCGGTCGAGCTTTGTAGTTCGTTTAGTGGGGTGAGAAATCCCCACACCATTTTTTTCATTTAGCTCTGGACGAACTGTACCTGTTTACTGCGTATCCACAAAAAGATGAGCATCAACGAATCAATGAACCGAGCTCTTCTACGCGAATATAAAGCCGCAATTTATTTATAGATATCTCTACTCAAATTCTATTTGCTTCTTCCAATGAATTTCGCCTCGGAACAAAACCATTGTTACATTTTATTCCCCGGCTGACACATCGTTCGCCGCTAAAGAGGGAAGGAAATAGACGTCTTCCACCGTAAACCTGTTAACAAAGTATTCCAAACCACAATTCAATCAGCCAATCTTCTGTTTAAGCTGTTTCTGCTTTGACTTCCCCTTGAACACCTGCGAAGCTCAAACATTAAAAACGAAATGGAAAACATCAGCCAACAAACATACAGCCCAATCAGTGTAAGACAGTGAACAGTGACTCCCGTAAAACAGCTATTCTGTTTCTAGAGATGGACGTCGCGACGCGTCGCCAAGAAATGCAAGCGCGCGAACAGGCGCGGAAGAGTTTCGTTGCAGCATCGAAAACGAAACCCTCGCGCGGCAAGAAAAACTACGAAGACACGTCTCGTCGGTCCGTAGCAAGAAAGGCAGCAAGAAAGTTCACAATAAACGGGAGAACATTACCATCGTCGCCGACGTTCTCCGGTTCGACGACGTCGTGCCTCATCCACCCGTATTCTCACGAGCGCAACCCCGTCGATTCAATCCGATAAATATCGATCGGCCCCGTCCAGCCTTGAGATTCCATTTAATAATAATAACGGGACCTCGTATGAGACCAGCACGGGGAATAAGAAAGACTGCGGAGACTGGTCAGAGGGACAAAAACCGCGAGAGGGGACGGGAAAAAGATAAAGAGAGATCTAGAGAGAGGGAGAGAGAGAGGGTGACGCAACTAGGGAGAGATCGGAGAGAAATATAGGGTGGCGCATGGAAAAAGAGAAAGAGGACACAGCTTCCAAGTTTTATTTCCACGTATTAGCATAATAATTGCCCGACTGTGCGAGGGTGGTCTCGGGAAGGGTACGGATTCTACTGTGCTAGCGAAACCGATACGAACACTGGGGATCGAATCGCGTCGACCCGGACACACGCGGCCGCGCGGACAGGAAAAGAAAGAGAGAAACGGATCCGCTGATCAGGTGGTCCCGGAGACGGATACGTCGAAGTTTTCGGACGGTTTCTGCCAGGGGTATCGAGGCCGACTCTTTTTTCCGGGAAGAGACGCGAAAGAAGGTTACAGCACAGGCGGAGTTTCGACGGCTAACCCACTTGCCTGTTGAAACGGCCAGCATCCAGGAAAGGAGTTGCATTTATCGTCTAGACTCGATTCACCAGCTGACCGGACCCCCGGGACGGGACTCCCGCGCTCTTCTCACTCGAACACGTCCCAGCGTTGTGTAATTAATGATAATGCTATCGAGGATAGTACCCCCCACTCCACCTCTACAGTATCCCCCTCTGTCCAGCCGCAACCCCATTCTCTGATAACGGTGCAATGTTTATCGACGGATTAATGGAATATTACCGTTAACGGCGAATTAATCGAGCTGGTACTCGACGCTCGGTTACCGCGCAACCGTGGCTACGATTTCCATATCGAGATTCCGAGACGCATGCCGCCCGTTGCTTTCGTGCGCGACACAGGGCATTAAGATTCCAATTGCGGTATTCGATATAGGCGCGAGTTAACACTGGCCCGTGCGAAGAATTGGTTCGATTAACGACTGCATACGTGTCCGAGAAGTCGCCGAGCGATTGCCCTCTTTGTCGCGTTTCGAATTGCTCGATTTTTCTGAGCGGTTCCCGGTTCAGTTGAATTTGTAACGTCTACTGCGTGCTCAGTCGATGGGTTGGGTTTGCAGCTTTCGAATCGAATGTTGACTCGATGATGATTGACTCGCGGCAATGTATTGCTTCGGTGTTCGCTGTTCGATTAAGCTTTATGTTTATAATCTTTGCACTTTAAGTGGCTTCTACATTGCAGATCAGCACAGATCACTTGAGCAGTGTAAAGAAAGCGTGGGATTTAAGTGCTGTTCTACCTGAGGTTGTAATAAATAGCGAGTGCAACAGATTTAAGGGCTGGTGGAATCGTCGACAGCTGTACATTTTGATACTGCAAAACTGCTAACGAACGCTAAATCTTTCATTTGCTGCGAAACGAGCAGCTGCGGTATGAAAACGTCTAATTTCGATCCTGATAATTCTCACAACCTTTCGTTTACAAGGGGAATCATTTTAAGCTGCAAAGATGTCATTATCATGCTGTTGTCATTATCATTATTATTATTATTATCGGAAAGAAAATTCTCGATGCATTTAAAATTGCATTTTTGAAATGAAACAACACTGCGTTGTGCATACACGGATTATGAATTACAAGTAATTACAAAGCACTCTAATTCACAGTCAATATCTATTATTCGCGATTACAAATGAATACTTAGAAACTGCACCTACACCTATTCATAACATTCCTCCACCCTGATATCTCGAAAACGTAATTCTCCATCTCCCAGTAATCCCTTTGGCCGAGCAGCGTTGCCCATCGTCAGCCGCCTACCGTCCGTCTCACCCTTTGAACGTTTCAAGGCGACGTCAAATTGACGTCGTAAAAGTGACGGAAGACAAGGAGCCGACGACTCGCTCCCAGGAGCCATCAAACACGCGTAACGATCTGCGAAACGATTCCCGCGGAGTTCCTCGAATCGGCGACAACTTCTCCAGCGGAGCGATCGGGCCGGCATTAAAGTCCGAAAAATTTCTTCGCGACGGCCCGAGAGCGGGTCCCCGACATATTAAATTCGTGCTCGTAAAAACGCCAGGAGGAGAACCGCGGCGAGTCCATCGTGGATCGCACGATCGTAACAGTAACCGCGAGAGGGTCGATTCGGTGTGAATCGAGCCAAGACCGAACTCTCGAAACGCGCTCGAAACTCGTTGGAAATTTTTCGAATTCCCCGCCCTCGCTTCTCTGCGCCTGTTTCGTCCAGATGACGAGGAGGACTCGCGCGAATACGGGGAATACTTTAAGGAAGCGTTACGCGGCGCGACGGAAATTCACGATTTGTAAGCCACTTGGATTTTCGAGCATCCGAAACGATACTTCATCCGCCCTATTCCCCAACGGGCGACGCTGCACCGCGCTTCTTACGAGCCGGCCAAGTAACTCGGGCAGGGATTTACTAGGGAAATTTCCCGGGGAACGAGATGTGGTAATGCTCGCAAAATAACAGCCACTTCGGGCACCGCTTTCCGGGCCACTCTGCACGCACTAACACGAATTAACCGCCGCCCGGCGTGGCGAAGACGATCGAAGCGAATTTTTCTGCTTTTGCAATTAGAAAAGTAGCGCCGCGTGCTTCGTGCAGGATGTTTATTCGTTTGTTCGTATGAAATTCATTGCGAACGAGTAGCACATTTATTTATTGAAACGTTAGGAACTGTTCCAGATCATCGGTCAACCCCAGATTTCCTGACCCTCGAACTCGCCTGGCGGTCCAACGAGAACGTATTTCATTTAGTTTCTTGCCGCGCAAAAGTGTTCCCCGTATAACATGTTTTGACACGAAGGAATCAGGACCATTTAAAAATCGTTCGATTCTTCGGTTCAACGACCGTCCCACTCCCCTCGGGAGTCGAATGGTTAACATTCGAAGCGACGAGATTCCAAACCAAGTTCGCGCAAGTAATTCCGAGGCGCCTCGTGGCTGTACACTTTCGTCGATCACTTAATCGCGTGGAATCGCAGTTACGCCACGGATCCTCGGTAATTGCCCGCAATGATTAATCATTTCCGCGCCGGCGACGGATCTCGCCCTCTTGAGCGGCGTTCGAACGCGATTCGGGGAATCTCGAGGCGCGGAGCGTTCTCCATCAGAGCCACGGGGTCATCGTGGACAGGCGAGGGGCTGGCAGGCTGGTCGGAGGGCGCATTCAAAATCACGAAGTGCAGTGGTGCACGGTGCATTCGGAAGGGGATGGCACGGATACGAATGGGGGAAAGGGGGCGAAAGAGTGGCGGAGGATGGTTCGAGCGGAAGATGGAAGTTTCGAAGGTGCAGGAAGGTGGTCGTAGGGGTGAGCACGCAGACTGGTAGGTGAGCGTCGAGTCGAGTCGAGGGAAGAAAAATGATCCATTAATCTGAAACCCAAAGTCTGGCGGCGCCGGGCGTCGCGGCGGCGGCTGCGTTGGCGTCGTCGACACGGCCGGCTGTGCAGTGGTGGTTTCGACGCTCACGCGCAAACCGACTATAGTAGTCGTACCAACCTTCTCCACCCAACCTCGCCCAACCACCCCTTGCTCGTCCTTCGCGTTCTTTTTCGACCCTACAGGCCAGTGATCGTCAACCATTTCTGAGTCCAACGATCGCCACGGTGCTGTGCTCGCACCGTGGACGATTGATTATTTTATTCCGTGAAGATTGGAGTTGTATCCGAATGGCCGGAATTAATTCGAGTGGGAAATTCGATGTGCAGTAGGAAATATTAATTCGGGATTCGATGGGATTCGATGGGATTCGACGCGGGGACATCTCGTTGCCCTTTGAACGAGGCTCCATTTTACGCAATTGCTCGTTGATACCTGCGAGTACATGTAAATGTGAGAGATTAATTTCGCGGGCTGTTCTTGTTTTATTCAGTGGTCTGTCTTATCGCAAGGGAACGTTCGATGAGAAATGATATACGATTTTGGCAATGAAACGCTCATGATTACTGAGATTGAAGATGGTGCAATTCTGTAATGGTGACTGATTTCGCGGGGAATTCAACTTCGTTTGTGTAATATAGTGCAGCAAATTGCTATAAATATGAAACAATTTTAAGACGAGATTACGGTTTGATGGGAGAATTGCTAGCGACCTTACTGAAAACGCCTAAATGCGTTGAGAGCAGATTTTAGAAACTGATTTTAGATAATAACATAAATTTTCTTCGACTGGTATTTGCTTAAGAAATCAAAGAAAAGCAGTTGTCCGTGTACAGATAGATTTCTTCTTTCTACAGGATCTTCATTTACCGTTGCCTGATAAATAAGTAATTTCACTTTAATTTATTCGCAATATTCACCTGCATACTTATTTAAACACGTTGCTTTCTTCAATCTTTACACACTCACTCTAATATATATTTGTGATTGAAAACATTATTATGGATAACAGATAATGATTCAGGAAAGCGGTGGCATCCTCCAGTGGAGGAAGATCATTTTGGATGATAAACTACTGGTTCCACTTTATAGACAAAGATGCGACGAAATAATCTTCGCAAGATTATTAACTCAAACCGAATCAATCAAATCATTTTGTACCGACGGTCTACAAGATCATACTTCTTGGGACGGATTCTTAACTGATGAAAGTTGAGCGCACAAGTACAATTTCTCTCTTTTTTCAAATTTCAATATTATATCACATTCTGCAAACATTTGTAAATTATAAAGGAAGGACTATAATTTATCGAAGCGGAATAGTGCCAAAATTCTAAATTACGTTAATCTACAATGGGATTTCCAAACAGGAAATACGATAATTATCAAACTACATAAAAGTTTCATTAATTAGGACGACATTATAATTGTAATCGTAAGACAAATTCCATAATTTTCTCGCGTTAACCATGCAACACTGGTCACATGAAATTCTGATCAAACTCTTCAACATAAAACCGTTCATAGACAAATAAAGAAGGAATTTCCTTTCACATTCCAAATCTACTGCAACGTCAACCAAATCAACTAAATCAGGTACTATGAATCGTACAAAAATGATCCCCAGAAATCGCGTTCGCGAATCCAGACCTCGAATAATAGAACGCAAGGGATGGAACAAAAATATCATCCTTCAATTCGGCCGCAAAAATTGACGACACAGAAGAGGAGAAATCCCGCTCGGTAACATTTACACGAGTCGACATCCGCATCGACAGGTGCATCGACCTGCTTCCACGATCGAGCTCGGTCTAGTTGAAGAACACTGGCTTCGCCACACATAGATCGAGCGAACCTCGTTCCCGGCGTGTGATACACACGTATATACATACGGGGGAGACGATCTTAACTCGAACGTATGAGGGAATAAGAGGCAGTCTCACCGTCTCCGTGAAGTCGCGGGATGGAGATACGGGAGGACGATGAGCGGTCTGGAGAAATGAGAAGCACAGTGGAAGAGAAACGAACGGATAAGAGATCGAAATCCAGCCGCGTGAGGTGTTGGAACGAGAGACGACGACAACGACGACGACGATGAGAGCAGCGGCCACATTTGAATCCCAAATACGACACGAGGCCACAGCGACCGTGATTAAAGAGTTCGACGCCGTTGTCGATTGGTAACCGTGCCCTGAAATCGAATGTCCCTCTCTTGGCTCGCTCGGCCTGTCCCTACTTAGCTTCTTATTTTGCCGCAGAAAACCCGCACACGTTAATCGAACCGGCTCTCTCCCCGTGCTGCGGCGCAGATTTGTTTGGTTTTGGACGATTTTGACACACGTGACCGTACGATTCTTATTGCGGGGAATACTGCAGGTTCTAAATTACAGATAAATTAGGTCTACCGAAAAGTTCTGCCCGATAATATCGTCTCAAGTTTCATTATTATGTGGCTGCTTCGTTTTACCATTGTATTTATAATAGTGTGCTCTTCTAAGTTGTATTACTAACGATGGAAAGTATATTGTCCGGTAAATATTAGTAAATGTATTATTTTTTGAGTTCAAAAACGGACAGAACTTTCCGGTATACCTAATATTAAAGATGTCCATCCTCTAATCCGTGTAATATTTAGAACAGTCGCATCCTTTTCCACGTGCAATAATTTATTTGCAGCTTGAAGATGTGTGAAACTATATTAGCATTATGACCCACTTGCAGGTGGAATATTTATAACTTCCGTACAAGGGCTTAAATATTTCGTTTAGAGGTCCCTATTTCACGAGTATTTAAATATGTACACGTGTATTAAACGTATCCGCACTCTAGTCCGTGTAATTTTCGGTACACGCTCATGTACTATTTCGTGCATATTTAAATATACGTGAAATAATTTACGCGTATTAACCTATTTGGAATATATATACTTTCCGTACAAATATATATGTATACATTCCATGTGTAAAGAATTGTGGATCAAATTGATCTAATCGCATATATTCATGAAAAACGGGCACAGATAAATACGGTAGTCCCTCACAGAACTGCGATTTATATACCAAGATTTTAACAGTATTCATGTAAGTATTAACAGGCACAGTTTCTCTTAAATATAATAATAAATTGATATCCTTAAACAAAACCAATCCAAAATTTTATCCTTGCAATTTCTACGAATAACCGCGTCAAATACTCCAAATTTCATAAAACTATCGAAACGAAATAAATACGGCATGTATTCGAGCAAAGTTCTTCCCCCGCGCATGTGCGTCCCATTCACGAACATCAAATGCTTCGAGTTTCACGCTAAACGGCCGTACAACTTTCGAGTGAAAGAAGATCGACAGTGCACCGAACGAGCAAACGAACAGACGACGCAGATAAGAACGGATTATGGAGCACAAAGAATCGCGACGTCGAGGACCCGACTCTTCCGTGGAATCACAGTCGATTAATAGAGCGTTCGCCAAACGGAAACGCGGGGAGTCGCGTTGAGCGAGACAGGAAGTCGCGGAAAAACGTCGAAACCGAAAGTTAGCGCCAGCGCAGCGTGGCGGACATCAGAAAGACGAAAAGTTTCCTTCTCATTGACCTTTTTCTTTCCTGGTTTTCGGATATTAGACGATCGCGTGTACGACGAAGAGCATCGGCCACATTTTTCTCCACGACACTCTTCTGGCCGGTCGCAAACGGCCGATCGCGTAATTGAAACGAGAAGAAGCACAGTCCTGCACCTCGAGGACCGCGTCGCGACGAACAATCATCGAAAAAATGGAAAAATTCAATATTTTATCCAACTATTCTGAATTTTGGTAATAAAGCGTTTTTTTTAGATTAGCGAATTGGATTCAAAATTCGAAATGGCAAATTTAATACTGCCCACAGTGGTCTGAATTAAACGGTCTGATCAAAACATTCGTACTATTTAAAATGCCATGGGTGCCTTCTTATTAAACATCGACCAAAGTTATAAACTGCAGGAAACTGCACTTAAAATTTGCATACTCTTGTTAACAATCGTGTAAGCTATCATATGAAGAAAAGTTTTAATCATTTTTTTTTTAACCTTTTAAAAGTTCGAATTGTGATAAATATTGTACCCTTTGCACATGGATTAAAAAACTCTTATGACACATGTAAACATCTAAAATACACTTATTGTTAGTTACCTATCTAATAGTACAACGCAGAACCTTTATTTTAATGTTCTATAATGACTAACTAGAAAAAGGGGTCGCATCGAAATTTTACGACTTTGATTTCATAACGCTATAGCTAATCACATAATCATTTGAAAGAACAGACAGGTGTAAATTTCGAAGGTTCGAGGAGTTGTCAGTTCATGTACACAAAAAAGCCGTTATAAAATTTAAGTTGAAAATTTGATTTCGGCCACGAATTACCACTTACCAGCACACTACAGTGCACAGTAGCCTGTTCGCAGTTTAAACGGCGGCGACCTAAAGTCACGCAGGGCGAAATCTCACGGAGCAAAGACGACTACCGAAGAAAGAAGGGAGGAAGAACTATTAGTGGCACGCCATTACCCCACGATGCATGCATAACACATAGGCCAGGGCTTTCTCCTTCTACGATCTCGGCGACTCAATTCGCTCGGACTTACGTGTATACGTGGCTCTTTTAAGGGCAAACAGAAAGGGGTGCGCGAGTTAAAACGGGGAGAAACACCCTTTCTTCTCGCTCAAAGTCCCGACTTGATGGAGATACAGAGTGTCTTTCGCTTTGAAGAACGTTGCGGAGTATTTCTGAAGGGTTAAAGAAGTGCTACTGATTCCGTTCGAAGAAACGTTCTTGTTATTAATAATATAATAGTTAGCTGTCAGTAATTGCAATTGGGTTGCTCAATAAGTTCCTGCCGTTCATCGCGGACACGAACTACAAAATTGTATGCTACGTTGGATGATTAGTTAATTCGAGTTTTTCAAGAGCAATTTTTCCTGTTACTTCAATTAATTAGCCATTGTTCATGCAAAGAATTGTATTTATTCAGCGTGAAAGTTATTTCCAGACTGCTTTCTCAGCTGCACGACGTTTGTCGTAGAATTCAGAAATACAGTACTTCGTTAAGTCTGCACAGCTATTGAAATAGCATTAAGTAATACGCTCCAGAGTTTTATCAACGAATTCCTGTTACTAGCCGAACCCGAAACAATAATGATGCAGCGTGGTAAGTGAAATAGACAAAATGTAGCTGTGACAAACGCGCTGCGGAATAAAAGCGGCACGAACTTGTTGGACAACCTAACAGTTGCAGAAAATTCGCGGATCTTGGTTAGCAGACGGTGCACAGTGATCGTAAGAATGATCTATCGTACAGGATCGAGGGAATAAAAGGCCTGCTTCTCTTATCGAAACTCTAGCGAGATAAGCAGAATCGAAGATATGATATCGAAGCATAAAATACATCTCGATTCTCGCTGCTGACACTCGCGTTTCTCGGTAAACAGAATTACTTTTTCCCATGTTATACACGAATATTATCGAAGCCCGGGGAGTTAAACGTTAAACGTTAAACGTTAAACGTTAAACGTTTACGTTAAAATTAAATTATTCTTTGCTGAACGCACATCAATACGGTATACATACTCCAAAAGAGGTCCCGAAATTTAATTAATAGATACACAAAATGGCCAATTCCAATATTCTGTCAAATTAAAGGAAACTTTCGTTCAAAATAAATGCATCTAAAAATAAAATCTGTTCAGAAAAACGGGCCAATTAAATTTAATTATTTCGGAATCGTCCCACCTGGACATACGCTCCTTAAATTTATGTCCGCGATAAATACGAAAAGGAGGACTACACCTACATATATCAATTAATTCCGCGTCGATGCTAGCGCGTGCACGCGTATGTTTCGAAACAAGCATGGAGCAGCGAGTAAGTACACATCCCAGTTATATCATTAACGAGTAAGAATCTGACAAATAGTGCTAGCCCTAATCTCGGCGTATTTTTCAGTCGCCGGCTCAATCATCGTGAATTACGTATCGTTAAGCCCGACTGGTCGGCGCTGCGTGGCCGAAATCGTCGCGAAGTTAATAAAACGATGACCGTGCGAAACATCAATCGGGCTCTAAAACATCGACAGACGCAATGGAACGCCGATTTCACGAACGTTCGACCGGGTCGTAACCAGAGTTCGCGGGAACGAGAAAGGAACTTTGAGACTGCGGCTCGAATCTTCAGTCTTCGAAAGTGGAAAAGATGCTTGTTGTTGAAAGAAGACGTCTTTTATTCGAACATCCCCGCAGACTGTCGTAGCTACAGCGAGTAGATTTTTGATTTCCATTAAACGTTACTCTCCGTAAAACTGGTCGCGTGTCGGACGTTCTCCATCGGACCGGTACAAGTTTTCTTCAATTGAATCTTGCAAATTTTCACTCGGAGGAAGCCCGATCAATCTATCATATCAATATGAGCGGTGGAAATTTGAATGAGCAAATTAATGTAATCGAAACTTCGAACGCGTTCATTGCGCACCCCGAAGTCTTTTGCAGCTTTAAGAAACACGGAAGATCCTCAAAGAACTATAAAAAATGAGACACTCGAGAAATAAAGAGGGACGAATCGCCGCTGAATTCTCTACGTCTGTCACTACAGTTTCTCACTAAAGATCGGTAGGGCGTTCCAAACGTTACCATCTAACATAGGAGACGCTTCCCCAAAAAGTGCAAGCTGCTTCCCCGACTCGAGCCGCACAGGACGCGTTACCCTCCGAACGACGCGGTCAAGGAAGCATCAGGTACGAATCGCGAGATTCTCACGACTGAAACGGCTCGCAATTGATCTTTAATTTCGCCTGCTTGCTATGCAGCCCACGCGCCTTTCGTCCACGCGGGGCTACATCCGCGAGCACGCGCAGCAAGCAGAAGCATCCTCGTAGTAGTCCAGATCGCCCGGAGTGAGTTGACCCTGGCTGAGTCGCAATTGATCTCAATTAGAGTTCCCCCTCCTCGTTTTGCCCCTATCTATCACCGCCGCCTCTACCATCTCCACCTAGAGGCTCGTCATTTACTCTGCCTCTCTTTCAAGCCCGCGGCGAACGCTGGCGATCCCCTTTTCTTCCTCGTTCTTACCTCCTTCCTTCCCCCGACCTGAACTATATATCGTTGCGCTCGCACAAGTGTCTGTGCGAGGGAACACGCTCACCGTTCACCACCTCGTGCAATCGTTATGCAATTGAATGAGCGCTACTGAGAAAGGGAGTTTACTCTCGCTACGTCCTGGATCGCGCGACGAGTGCGCCGTTTCGCCGTTCACGCTGCCTTCGATTGCGTTTCCAATTCGGCGACTCGATTGCGTTTGCTTTTGTGAGGGTTTTTTTTTAACGAGATGGAGAGGGGAGCAGGGTCTCGTAGAACGGTTACCAGTCGGTATTACTTGTTGAATTGTGTTGAAGGTAGGTAGGCGGTAGGTATACCGGCGGGCTGTGACTGACAAAAGGCGCGAAATATTGAACCTGATTTGCGCTGATGGTCCTCAATTGTGCTGAGTGCAATGGGAGTCAAATGGAGAGGGAAGATAGAGTCGCTTATCGGAAGGACAAGTTGAGCCAGTTGGTAGTGGCAGGATAAGGGAAGAGGGTTCTGGGTAGACTGTATTTGTTATGTTGTTTGACGTATGGTGTTTTTTTTAAATTTAAGGGTTGAAATTGAGATTCTATTTGTGGAACTATTTATGGAACATTTCCATTAGTGCGTTCTTACATTTTATTCACTAATGAACGAAAGATTCTACCAGGTGTATTCACATGTACTCTATACATATGTAGATCTCAGGTTATTTTGTCCGATTCGAGTTTCGATTGCAAATGTAATACTATAATAATACTTGCACACTTTTAAAAATGGAGCATCCAGGAGGAATCTAATAAAGGAAAAAATACAAAATTGTATAAAGGGAGTCCTAGTTTTCCTTACCAATTTATGTCCAAATGTCCCAAGGACAAGGAAAATATGCTGTGTACGCAAGATCTCATATACGCGCCATTGACAGTTTATAATCGAAATACAATATAGCAACGAACTGATTCTTCGCACGATATGTCGCAGGAACTGGCCAATGATATTTACTATTCGTGAATGCTCAATTTTTGCAAAGTGTTGATCATTCTTTGGAAGATAACTCGGGACACCCACTGTAAAAATTTTAACTCGATATTTGTATCGTTTCGTAATCCCATTCAACAATCTAAGCACCGAAAATCGTTACGAACTTGCAAGGCATGCAACCAGGCGTTAAATTCTGTCTGGCTGATAAAAATGACTGATAAAGCGTTTCAGAATAATAGTAACGTACAAGTAGATGAAAATTTGATTTTCAGATAAATATAATAATTACTTTCTTCGAATAACTTGCGTGGACAACTCCCCCCTTCGTGGAGCCAGAAGAAGGTTAAAAAAACGAAGGGAAGAGGCGCAAGGCGAATTAAACGAGTGCTTCCAGATAACATTTTTCCGACGACTAGTGGAAACCGAGTGGAACTCGTTGCCGTATAATGGATATTACACTGACGACTATAAAAATTAAATCGGCAAACTTTTGGTCCAATAGTGTCGGCCATCCAATGGCGGACAGTCGAAGGATAGGCAAACGAACGATAAACCTTTATTACTTCGACAAACCACTCGACCATCGGACATTTCCATGCGGAGATCGTGACTCTGAAACTTAGGTTTATATCGAGAAATTGTCCTGATCGATTGGTTATTGATGTTACGAGCAGTTCCTAGACGTTAAAGCCTGCAGCCACTTCAAGCCTCGTGCACCCTGTTCATATAAAAAGGATACTGCTCGAAGATTTAATAAAATTGATTAAAAATAGCTTCAGTCTTCGGGTTCGTAATGCTGAGACATGTTTGTAGTTCGTGACGACAATAAAACATTTATGCGGTATAAAAAATTTACTTGGATATTCGGAGAAAAATAAAAATAAATTCGTTTAAGGAATTCTCGTCAAAGGATTTTTATGAAAGAAGTTTAGTATGCGATCGGGAATCCTTCTGAATAATTGTAAACTTATTTAAAAATACCAGTGATAGTAATGGTTTAAGAGTATTGTTTATCTATTGGTAGAGTGGGGCTACAAAACAGATAAGGCAGATATACGAGATCATAAAATATAATAAAATAAACGTTAAACTGTCACTTTCAATGCTCCCGCAGGCAACATTGCCATTCGTTTAAGATCACTATAATCGTATGGCATAAAAAGTAAGTGCAAATCAAAGGATGTCATATATTAGGCGTGAAAAAGGCATGGAAAAACTTGCTGTCGATTGGATCCGTAACATAGCGCTTGAGGTATAATATAATTTTCTTACGTATACCACAAATTCCATTTCGAATAAATATGTATATCTGTAATAAAAAATGTATGAACTCACTTCGATAACTGCGAATTCAGAGTTTTGCATATTTTGGCACATTGCACCTGCATGAACGGCGGTTTATTCCAGATAAAAATTAAATTTATGCAAGATTGTTAAGAAAAAGATTAAAAATAGCCACGCAAAATAGAATAGCTTTTTTTTATCTACATCAGCCACTTGCGAAGTCAACGAAAACGAGTTTTAACCTTAAAACGATAGAATTCTTTCGAAATTCAAATCATTCGAGGAAAAGTAAAATTATATTGCAGACAGTATTTGGGCTCTCAATAAAAGCGAATTCTTGTTTGACGACGAACGTAAATGGACTAACAAAAGAGCTTAGAACTAACGAGAGGTACGTTAACAAGGAGAAAATATCCTTCAGCACCTTTGTGGCTACATTCCGCAAGATTCGAGCTCTTGATTATGACGGCAAGAGTAAAAGGGAAGCACTTGAGAAGAGTTGGTGCGAAAGGGTGTAAACGAGGTGAGCAGAAGAGGGGCGAAGGAGTAAACGAGCGGAATTCAATGAGGTTGAGGAAAGCGAGGTAATACTAGTTCTAACCCTACCCTATACTACCCACCTGTTGAATTACGTGCAACCAGGCCTGAACTGACCACCGTGGTTTACCTGCGTGCAATCCGATCCTAAATCATCCTTTGCTCCGCAGCGAATGGCGCTGGGATAATTTAATTTGAAGAGCTGTGCTAACGATGCGCAATTAAAATATCCGTGACTCGATAATCTCGCTGATAAACGCCGATATGAAGTCGTCCAGGTAATTAAAAAATGGAAAACGCTGTAACAGTTCCGTGTATTCACGATTGTGTTGAAATTTTTGCTCTTTCAGAGAAACCTTTGTTCATTATTTCACAAAACCTGTGGTACAATTAATTGTATAATGATCGATCGTTGTTTGCGAAAATTTCAAAGTATTATATTTTATGGAATTGTAATTTATTAGAATTGTATTGACAAAGAACGACATTCAATAAGGGTAGAGTATTTTAAAAATGATATCACAGCTATGTGAGTATTAATTACAGGTAAGGTAAACGACCTTGATAATCGAATACTCCAATTTCGTTGGCTAAATCGATATAATCGAATAAACTGAACGAGTGAAACAGCAGACCACATATTAAATTATAATTTCAACAGGCAAATCGGTTCCATTGACAATCACGTAAGTACATGCGTACTGTGACTTTCGAATAAATCAAAATTAAAAGAAGCGAATCGATACCTCGAATTCTGTCCACAGAATCTCCTCCATTCAGTCCGGTATCGACGGTAGCAGTCAGTTATATCATACTTCGTAAGCGGCTCGTGGCCGCGTTTCTTGCTCGGCCGTCCACTTTTTCCTTCTTCGCGGCATCAAAAACTTAAGTGCTCCGGGTCGTTCGTGGCAATTCAAGCGAGAATTTCGCAGATTTCCCCGTTGAAAAGGGTGAAGCAGGCTGATTAGGGGAGCGGTAAAAATGAAATTCTTGAAAGATTATCCCTACACCCAAGACGGGGCGGGTGAACGAGACAGCGCGAAACAATTCAATGAAGCGAACCCTGATTAATTGGTTTTCAGCCGGCGGGAAATTAACGTGCACGACGGGCTTCTTCTACTTCTTCTTCTTCTTCTTCTTCTTCTTCTTCTTCTTCTTCTTCTTCGTCTTCTTCTTCTTCTTCTTCTTCTTGCGGTCATTAGCGACACGAGCAGTGCCGTAGGGATTTTTAAGAGGATAATGCCGGAAGGTGAAGGGTAAAACGAGGGGCCAAAGGGTCTGCAGCACGTAGCTACGTAAAGTGTTCATAACAAGATCATTATTCAAACTTTACAGCTGTTAAGGGGGGCGCGAATTCAAACAGGCGATCGTGTCTCGGACGAGCAATTTTAACCGCTCGTGTTCAGACTCTGATTTATGCTATTTACGTGAATAGGTGGATTTTTGTTCTGTCCTCCGAGAAATGTTGTTCCGTTTGGGAGACGATACGACGAGTTTATTTAAGTCGGTAATATCGTTGATGCAACGTCGATCAAACGCGAGTTACGCGCTGCTCGTCTTTTTTCTTCGCTTGGCTGGCATATATGCTCGATTTTAAAGAGCTCGTGTCGTTGGAAGGAGATACGAGGAAGAACTTATCGGCTCGCAACGCTCAAGCATATTATCAGGAACAACAGAGAAGTAAGACGCTCTTAACCTATTTAACGACATTCATCAACCGAGAGCATTTGCAGAGCTAATAATATCGTTCCTCGTAACGAAGACGGTCAGCTCTGTACGAAATTTTAACATAATAACATTTTATATCGTATTCATCGCGGCCATGTGTATGGCCATCAAAGCTGCTCATTTTCTAACAGTGTTACAGATATAGGAATAGCGTTGGAAAGATGTGAGATCGAAGAATTTCCTTTTTACATGTATTTAACACTAGCACTGCCGATACTACTTTGTGTTTTGTTACTATTTACATAGTAGATGTTAGGCAGACTATGAACAATACCTGCAATTTCTGCAACAATGCCTGTATCTTAATAATTTAAAAGCAAGAAATCTGGAACCAGTCATTTTGAATGGCTCGGTAGTTCTAGTGTTAATTCTGTTCCGTGAAAATGTAACTTTCTAAATAATTTCAAATAGTTTTCCATGTATGTAAATCACGCTTCATTTCGAATAATTTTTCGAATGGTGTTCTTTACAAATAAACATAAGAATGTGTACAATACGTCAGGGCAATTATGTGTGCAGCTGACTGTAAACTGTTACTATAAATAAATTCTGCATACCAGAGTCTGTAATTTACAAATATTGTTGGAGTGCGAAGCGCCCAACGTCCGGCCACAGGGCGTTTTTGACCGGCTACCTAGGACACAGGTGGTCTGCAGGCGAGCAGCGATGGCCTGCAGAACTGTGTCCTCTGTTTTCTATGTTTTGAGGACCCCGTTAGCTTCAAGGATACGAATGAGAGAGAGAGAGAGAGAGAAAGACGGGAATGACTGAGGACGAATGGATGTATGAATGGAAATTCACGCAGAGTAGATTAAACGGTGACAGAGTAGAGTCGTCAACGGAGGTGTGAGGTGTGCGGAGCGGCGAAGTGTAGATCGAGGAGCAGCGTAGAGTAGACCAAAGTAGTACAGTGTAGAATAGAATAGTGTGGATACAGTGTGGACGAGCGTAGTACCTTTGTTTAATATATGTATGTATTGTATAATAATCCCTTTAGTCATATTACACTTACACCGGCTTCAATTATATGCTATATAATTATATAGCATAATTATTTCGTTTCATTTACTTTCGCAATCACTTTCTCGAAAGAAGTGCTTGATGGAAAACAGATTAAACCGAATCTACAATATCTACGGCCAGGAACGAAAAGCTCTGTTTTCGGTTAATTTCGCATAACCGTGCAATCACTATTTGCCATTTTTCGTGAAATTGACAGGTGCAAAACTGCCGAACGAGAGCACAGGGACCTGATCAATTTACCGGCAGCAGCTGCAGCTCATTTCGTGTGACGCATCGCAGTAACACAAGCGTTGCAAGCTCGCGCATATTGAAGAATTCTCAGCCCTCTTCTACTTGGCAGCTTGCAATTAATTTAATAAGCCCACATTAAATGGAAGATTTGCCAAGCATTGTTGTCGTCAAGGGAATGTATCGTGCCCTACGTCGGTTTCGCCGATTCGACGCGATTCACTCGATTATCGACGCCACTCCGGAAGAGCGTCGTAGTAATTAAGCCCGATTAAATTTCCTACGCGCCGTGTGTCCGTAGTAATTGCGACCCGTTCTGCATTCGCAACGAACCAAATGAAATTCATTAGTCGATGATACCCAGTCAGCCTACCGGGCGAATCGCAGACATACATACATACATACATACATACATACATACATACATACATATATATATATATATATATATATATATATATATGTCTGTTTAAATATGCACGCTCAATCGCATCGTAGAAACGAGTTGCCACGAAAAACATTGCAGCACAAAAGACCGCAAGCAAAATCGTGTACCGATTGCGAGTTTTTGTTAAAAATTTACTCCGCTTGGTTTGCCAGTTTCACAGTTGCTCGGCGTTTCGATCCGCCTATGAAAGTTGTCCGGAGATCCGCGAAAATCCTCCGGTGCTTCCGTACGCACTTGAGCAGAGAAGTTCGTCCAATTGTGTCCATCGTGAAGAGGAAGAGTTGTTTTCAAAAGTATTGTGAGGCGGCCTTGACAAAAGCGTATACATCGAGTTCGAAGAAATTTGCCAGCGAAATTTCGCCTTTAATTTCCTAAAACCGTGCTTGGTCGGATGAGACTGTTCGAACAGAGACTGGACCACAATGGCAGAACTTCCCTCGTCCAGGACTCAAAGGATTTAATTCGCCGTGAAACAAGAAAAACAGACGTCTCGATAGTACAACGCTTTGATTTGCCGTGGACAGGAAGATTACACGGCCACGCGCAAACGTTTCATCGTTTGTCACGTTCGAAGGAGGCTCTCTGATTGCCTCGACGACGCGGCAACAAAAATTCCATTCGTGACTGGGACGCTCCGATGAATTACAAATCCGCTCGGAAGGAGGAAGACGGGCAAGACGAACGGGATATTTGGGCTATGAAATTCGTAGAAAAACGAAATTCCAGCATTGAGATTCCGGCCACGTAGTATCCGCGAATACTTGTGCACGAGCAAACGCGTTTCCGCGAACAAAACGACGGAACGTATGAAGAGAACGCGTCCAGAGAGAGAGAGAGGAATTCAGGAAGCAGCAACAAGTGTGACATCCCTTGCCATCGCTACCTTTTACCTTCCCCCATCCGGACACCTAGCCACCCTTCCCAAGGGTCGAGAGCCTCTTCTCATCCGTGTCGTTCCTCCTGCGTTGCTGGTAGAAGACAAATAACGCTGTGTGCTCGTCTAACCGTGATACAAAGAACCGTGTAAACCTTTATCTTTTCGCTTTTGTATCACACTTTCAGTGTTTTCGCCAGCTTCTCTCTTATTTTCCTATTTTTCTGCTTATTTCCCTAATTTTTATTTTATAAGAGAGGGAAGCTGATCTGTGTTCGATGGGTAAAAGATTTATTTCAATTCACGATAAGAATCGGTACTCGTCGTAATTGTATTCAATTTTCAGCCCGAAAATGTTTAGGGGGCATGCAATTTTCAAACTGATTATAAGTTATGAACTATTATTGCAACCCCACGGAGGCCATTTGTTTACTTATATTTTGTTGCACTAGAACACCGTTTATCTGCATTCTATTTATTGCAACTAGTTAATAATGCACAGTTCCAAACACAGAAATTAATGGCTGACCTCCTGTTATCGGAACTACGGTTAAGCGTCGAATCCACTTACATGAACGCGAATTTTCGCAATGAATAGAATGAAACATTTGTTTGAGTTAAGAATACGTATATATATTAAGTACATATGTGTCGAGGAAGTAGTTAGAAAACGCACAAACCGGCTCACCCGAAAAATATTTTATACTATCGCATTTGATCAGAATTAAAACCTCTTGATATTTGAACGATTCAAGCTAACGGGCTTCTAAAAATTAGCTTCACATACATAGCCTGTTCGTACTTGAAATTGTACTCAGTAAAGATTTCCTTTAATAGCACAGCACTTTCCTTAAACGAAATCATTGTTGCCGAAAAATAAAAAGCTTGTCCTCAGAGTAGCAGCGTTTGCTGCAAATACCTAAACCTGCTACACTTATAAAATGGAAAGAGAAAAATAAAGTTTGTTGCAACCATATAAATAAAATAAGCAAAAAATAGTAAAATCTAATACTAAGTTAAGCCAAAGTTAGACTCCCGACAATAATAAACCTACACTACGAATTGCGCCACTGAAACCTCATTAACTCATCGGTAAACGCACCACTACTTCGGCCCCTGATCCCATAATTATCCCATTAGAAATGACCTTAACCGCGCAAGCATACGGAACTACCGTCAACGATAAGAATCGGATCCAGGGAGCAGCAGAGAAAAACGACTTTCTCGCTGGAAGATCGAACATCGTCGATACAAGGTGGAAACGATGTCGCAGGGGTTGAAAGGCTCGGCAGTTTGTAAGGGGTGAGGCGTTACGAGAGGGTTGGCGGCACCAGGGGTGGAAAAAGGTTGCGAGGACACCAGTTGCTAGGCAGCGCCTCTCAATCAGCGTTTCGCCTCACGTTCGAAGCCCGTGTATACCTAGGTGATCCATAATGCATCGCTCTTTATCAGCCTGAATCCAGCCAGAGTTCCTGCCATCACTGGTTGTTGCTGCTTCGCTTATTGCTGGCTTTGAAAGGGTTCTCGATTGCTGCGCCGCAGAAAACGCTACAGTTGTCGTAGAACTGCGTATCTGCATATGCCCGTGTTACGTGTACAGACATCGGTAACCGGAGTATTCTGCCTCACAGGAGTATCGGCTAGTTTGCTGACGAGTGCATCGAGATAAACGGGATTTTCCCGGGTACGAGAGATACGCGTTATTACGAGCTGGACCACAGCCACTGGACAACGGTCTATTCGTTTATTGGAACGTGTAATTGGCAAGGATAATCACAGAGGAGGGTCTTGACATCGTTCTAATGCCACGATAGATGGAAGAGTATCAAGCGGGACCATAAGTTTAGTACGAGGCGTATGCCAGAATGTGAATTCCGAATGGCTACTTCAGGAAAAGATGAAAGTTTATTTCTAAAACATTTTAGTTCCATTCTGCGCACCCTTTCTAAGCAGCTTTCGCTATTATCAAGGCATTTGTCACACCGGGCACTAGTTTTTGTATCTTAGAAACTCTGCTAGTTATAATTTTGTCTTTTTTTTTGTATATCGTGAAATACAATTTTCTGTTGGATGCAATGATTTTATGTTGCACGATGAAATTGGTGACTCATCCGATTCGAAGAAATTAGTTATACAAGGAGTTCCGGAGATCGTAGTACAATCGAAAAATGAGTGATACCGCAGGTAAACATAAGTCGAAAATGGAAATATAGAATACAATTTTTTCGTATGGCTTTGCAGGAAAATAGAGTTTGAAGGTTCATGACGTGCATAATCTACTTCGTTCACTGAATCTGGTTAACCACCGCTACACCTGCTTGCGATTTTAGATTGCGAGTGCGTGTTCAAAGATACCTCACCCTGCATTATTTTATAGTTATTTTCCAGGTTTATATTTGTACCTGTGTTGCGTTACGTCCAGGTTTCAATTCACAAGAAGAAGAGCACTCGAGTTTAATATTTAACCATATTGTATATACAGTCATATAATAAAATGATACTGTGAAAAGTATAAATATTATTACGGTAGTATTACGTATATTTCCGCTATATAGTTATTCCATTTTTTGACGTCATAAGCTGCAGGTCTCGCGAACTTTGCATGCTTTTTCAGCTTTTACGCCTTTCGCATGCCTCGCTTTTTTTATTTCGGCTGTAACGAGGTTGGCCTGTGCCTGGCACTGTGTTGTCGAAATGAAAATTCGTTTTGAAACCGAATCGCATGTTTCAGAAGCTTTTCCAGTTGATTTTTATGTGCTAGTTAAATTTAATAATGTTAGCAGCTTGAAAAACGGTGTTAAGGATTTGGAATATGTATACTCTGTACTCTAGTACGTATACTCAGCTTGTTTTGGATATTTTAAGCAACTAAAATATTCATACTATTCGAAACAGAGTTTCTTTTCAGTTTCCATTATTGCACAGTGCACTGGGGCTGGCCTAAGTGTGTATATCATTTTATATTAACAGTCATACAGCCGTGCAAGGCATTCGTAAGAATTTTTACGATCTGCAAATTTTTATGAGGGCAAGTCATGACGTTGTTTCTAGGTACTTAACATTTCCTGTTACATGTTTTCAGTTTGTCGTGTGTCATGTTCTTTTTTTATTGTGGGAATTTTTAGCTGTTTGGGTAACAATAGTAATAAGCTTAAGAGCTGCTGGCTAGATTCATATTCTGCTTAGAAATAAAAGGCCATATATTCCCGATGGTTTACTTTACAGAAAATTATATTTTTGAAAATGTCGTTCAACAAATGAAGGAAATTAAACTCCTATTTTATTATTTCGAGCTAGTTACAGGCAATAATAATAATATGTATAATAATAACGCGCCAAGTTTTGAAGATTATTCATTTTTTTTCTCCAAAACTTGTGTATTCTCGTAGCGGAATTTTCGAAAATATTCCTCAGCTTGAATATAAATCTGTTTTCACCAAATTATGGATGCACAGACGTTCTTCCCCTGAAGGTTGATCTGCTGTTGACAAGTAGAGTAATTTTTTATTTAATTTCTTTAACATACTTGATATCTTGGAAACACGAGACTATTTTTGTGTATATGCATATATTTGAAGAAAAACACTGTAAGGCTAGCAACAGTTAGAATCTTTTCAATAGTACTTTCGTTGAAAGCACTATTATGAATGGGTTATTATTTCATAATGAAAATTTATTTTCACACAATATCTATCTATACGAGGGGTGGCCAACCTTTTCAGCAGGCGGGCCAAACTTCAGAAACAATATTTCCTGCCGGGCCACGCACCTAATTTTGTTGTTGTTGTTAACTCATGTAATGTTCGTTTGATGGTATGTACAATAAAGTTAACATTAATGTTCATTTGACCTAGCTCTGCGGGCCGCAACATCACTCCCGGCGGGCCGCATGTTGGCCACCCGGGATCTATACGTGTGATTTTTCAGCCTGTGCCAATTATTACGTAGCCTAAAATTCAGATGACAGTATACACAAACCACAAGAAAGCTCTACAAGTATTAAGAATTCCAAATTAAAATCCATACTAGAGAAATGTGCAAAAATATTATTTGCACCCAAGTGTAAACGATAAAGAATAGTTTAATAATCGTGAAATTTCACCTTGAAAACTTCGTTTCGCTGCAAGAATTATGCACAAATGGATCAAGAACAAGACTCGTTAAAGAAGTTACAAGAGTCCGATCATAAAAGATCGTCCCTTCAAATTATAAATTAATTAAACAGAACGATACATTTTACAAAGTCCTTTACACCTCTCGCATTGCAACGAGTATCCTTTACCCATCTCGAGCCACCCTAGACCTCTTGTTTGGTTTTTCTCCTGGTTCGACTACCCGGCTACGTTGAACGGAAGATAGAAGAAAGAAGGACGCCGAAGAATTTCAGAATGGGGAGCAGAAACGAGCACCGAGCAGTCTAGTAATCCCCCGAGGGTATACTATTAATTAAGATGCTCCTCGTTTTTTCGCCCCTACTCTTCCGACCCCGCGCTAGGAAACGCGAACGCAGGCAAATAACTGTCTTAACGGTGGAAAGCTATCGCGATTTTCTTCGCAACGAGCTATACAAGTATCAGCTCGATCGAGAAATCGAGAACCCGTGCAACGATCGTGACAATTGCCAAGGCGAAACACCTCGATTAAATAATCTTACTCGATATTCAGTTTATCCGAATGTACAGCGGGTGGTCGAATTATTATGAACAGATGTAAATATTACGTATTTTATGTTGCCACGACTTCAGTAATAGCAAAGTATGATCCTTCTTCTGTTCTTCGCATATAGAAGCACAAGGAAGCTATTATTTTTATATATTTACAACTAGTTATCGATTTGTTGTGACTTGACGTTGCAGATTCATATACTCGTTCTTCTCATATCGTTAAATGATAGTGCGCGTACGTGCGCACCACTTTTCATTTTACCCAATCCGACGAATACATTTCAAATCGTTGCCGTACGTCATTAACCTCTTAGCTACCGCAGGACTTTTCGCGAAGCTGTATCGCTGTACGGCAATATTCAAATAATACAGCAGCTTTCCACAATTTCCAGCAATTACAGATGAATAAATTATAATGTATTCTAAAAAGTTTAAATGCATACCGATATGTTTTCTAATAAAAAAAGTTGCCACTACAGGTGCACCTTAAACTCCATTCTTCATGAAACCTCGAGCGAATAATAATTTGGGCCAAGCAATGTGCTGCGATATATATATTTACACAACGGAAGTGCGACGCGTCGCGACGCGTCGCGACGGCCCAAGAGCTGATCATTATTCTGCATTTTTTCCTCGCACATTGCTTGTCCCACAACGAAACGGGAGAAGATTCGCTGAAAAGGACAAGCCAGCAACCCTTTATCGACACGGCGAATCGGCTTGAAAAGAATAATTTTTCGGCTGGACTTTCGACTGGATTTTCAGCGGTGTAAGCACATTTGTAGCTCGATTCTGTGGGCATAATGCGAGCATTAACTCAAAGGAACAGGTCGAACCGAAGAAAAGAGGAAGAAACGGGACACGAGGGTAGAAAGAGAGAAGCATTCTCTGGGGCACATTAATTGTACTGGGACTACCCCCGATGGCCAGTGGCCCACTCGAAATGCAAAGCAGCTCCACTTTAGCATGGTCAATGACCACCGCCAATGGACTCGGGTATAACGAAGCATTCTTAATTTTAATGCCGTTGGCTTCGGCCTCGCTGACCATTTTTAATCCACTTAAGCTCGCTCTGCCGTGGCAAATTCGTCTACCTGAAGGCTCGATCCCCGTGAACGCGACGTATCTTTACGAAATCGACGCACCATTACGGTGATTATCGTAGATTGAAGAAAAATTCGACTCACGGTGCTACATTCTTACGAAATTCGTCCAATCTTTCAAAATGTAAGATAGGACTATTAGATCGAAATTGTTTTATACCTTTTTTTGTGTTTAATTATTAACACTAGTTAATAATATTTCATTGTGAATGCAAAATCGCAGCTCAGAATGTAAATAAGATCTATTATTTAGCAATACCGCCCCTAGCTTTACAATCCACATTGAGCAAACTAACTGAGGCAGCATGAAAAATGTCGATTTATGCCTAATTCTTGAGCACGGAAATGATCATCGCTGAACCAGATATTGCGTGCGCCGTGGAATTTCTTCAAGAAGAGTTGCAAATTTATAAACACATAATAACATAATAAGAATTAAGACAAAACACCCAAAAATACCCATATACATATTTTACGTAAACGTTTAGACAGACGATGAAAATGAAGGTGTTTGAATGGAAACGAAAAAGGAATACAGATACTCTCGAAACTACCTTTCTTTAAATATACATTGAAAATTCCGTTATTTTGTAATAAATATTCAAAAAGAATATTTCGCAATGGAATTAAAAATCAATTACAAAACGTTTGTTGAACATAGATCAAGATCTCGTAGTATTTTTTGCCAGTAAAAATAATTTCCGCAGAGCTTACCGAGCGTTTATCTTGATCGAACACGTTCATGATCAAATCTGATTAAAAATCATCATAAATTCCTGCAGCAATACTTGTACTTATAGGATGGTAACAATTTCGATGCAGGAAATCTGAGAACGGTGATTTTGACGGGCTCGATAGTTAATCGAAGTTCGTGCGGCCACCGGCGAGCGCGCGCTAACGTAATCGAGAAAGTTCGCATGAAAATAAGTTGTCTAGAAGCGCGCCTTAATTTGATGTCCACGGTGCACGCGCTCCGTTGCCTATCGTGACTCGAAAGCGAGGGCCGACAAATGTGCATCGGGCCCACATAAAGACTCCGGACGTTCATGCGGACGCCGAGCTGGTACAATAAAGCAGCAGCGAGCCACCGACAACGAAAGACGCCGGACAAAAGAACAGGCAAAACCGAAACTATACACGTGGGAAAATTATGCGGGAAGTCGGCCTAGAGGAAAGTGATAAAAATAAGCCGTTTCTAAAAGTTCACGTCACACCGGGCTGCTGCACGAGTTCCTCTCTCATCGCGGTAATAATCTCCTTTTAGCCCACGCCAATTTTGCATCGAGCCGCGATATTTATTCAAAAATGCTCGGCTTTCGAGTGACAGGTTGATTTCGAGCGGGTCGACGGGGTGAAATTAAAATTGCCGCACGGAGAAACGCGGAAGAACGATTTGATCATCGATAGGTTTCATTCTTCGTTTTGATACGAAGTATGCATTTCGGCATGATATTTCACCGGGAGTTCAATTTAATCGAATTAAATGAAATCCGAATTCGACCGTGGGTCATTCGATTTCGATAAATGAGAATATTTTTCATGTTATAGGTAGATATGCGAAAATGGGTAGCATAATTTGTTCAACTTGCGTTTAAATAAGATGTAGCTTCCTTGGTAATATTATTATAGATGTACGTGCCTGCATAATTCAGGTAGATTTTATAAAAATCCTAGTAACTACTTGCACTATGTTGTATGTTATTTTTATCCTTCATAGTGTCTGCAACATTAACCCGTAGCTCTCGATTTTGAATAATGCGCGCCGCACGGTTATGAACTTTAACTTATCAATTGCATTCGAATATCCGAACAGAATAATGATAGAATTTAAATATTTAACGTATGTAATGAGAGTACTTCAATATTTGATTCTTATCGGACGTACGAATATTTTATAGAATAAATAATGTATTTAAAAAACGTTCCGGTAGTTGTGTGAGAAAGCAAGGAGCTTTTGCTATCCGATATTGTATATCGCTTCCAATCGTATCAAATTGTTATTAAGAATTACTTTTCAAACTATATAGCGGCCCGCTTATATTTATATTTCTACCATTACTATAAATTGCCAATTAAAAAATCCCGCTGCAGATATTTTCATTGACGGTGACGCAATATTGCGACAATACCAAAACCATAGCAAAAGCACTGAGATGCTATCTAAATATAAAAGAAAAGCGATTGTTATTTGTCAAGAGTGTTTCATAAATTTTAATTCGTGGAATGTCAATACAGACGAATACTCGGAACACGAAATCGTTAACAATTAACCATAGTGCATACATTTCGAGGAATATTAAAGTCGCGTACAACAATTGCAATTGCCACGAATGAAATATAAAACACCACCAAAGTGTTCTCGTAAACAAATTTTCGTGTCACTAATTGCATATCAGATAAGCAGAAAATGACCTATCATTCGGCGTACCTATTTTATTTTCCACCATGCGCTCGAGTAAAACCAGACGGAAAATCCCGAACGATAATTATCAAGATAACAACGCCGCTATCCCACCGTTGTATGCACGCCATTGATATCCACAGGCATTTTCTCGAGATACATTTATTGATATACACCGAGAATGAACTCGAAATCCGCCAACGGGGTGTGTACTATGAGCGAAACGATCTTTCCCAACCCTTGCCTGGTTGGTCCGCCTCCTGACAATTTCATTGCACCGTATGTACGTATGTGATCGACGATTTTACATTGAAACAATTAATTTCGTGTAAATACATCCTTATTTTTATTTTTAGATTATCTAGTTTAAAAACGTTGATATTCCGATTTCATTTCTGCCCAAATTGAGCACAAAAGTATATATTCTCGACTGTGGCTCTAACAGTTGTGCACCTACATTGTACCTCACGCTGTACCATAATTAGCGTAGCAATAAAAGTAAATAAATAAATAAATGAACCAACGATGCCCCACGAGGGCGTCCACGAACTCCGCGATATCCCGTCTAGTAGAGTGGAAAACTTTTTTTTCTCCAACCAGAGAAACCATTGCGATTCGCGGGTACGTACAACTTTGATTGATCAAAGATACACCCGCTGATTGATACGGTCTAATCTTCCGTCTACAGATAACGTCGTTTAAAGTTAATACAAGAACATAGATAAAGCCCGTACGCGTCCGAGCTCAAGTAAATCGGCTTCCAGTTCCGTGGATGATGCATTTCGAACGACGGGATCGCAATCGATTAATCGACCCCTTTTCTCTCATTTCCCGCTGAATTATCGGCGCGCAGAAACTCGACGATCAATCGGTCAACCGTCCGATATTATTATTAATTCATAGCGCGCGCCGCACGAGCCTTTATGCACACGTACGAATGTGCCCGGCACTCTCTGCACATCATAAGTGTACAGACTTTCGACTAATTACACCATTAATAATGCACACACGGGGCCGCGTAATGGGGGTACAAATTACTGGGGAGTGAACGCTGTCCAGCGGAATCAGTACGGCTAATCGACAGATTTCCCGATCTAAAGCGTTAACCGGCGCTCGCGATGGCCGTTTAATGACACGGCGAGGATGTCCGCTTCGCGTCGCCGCGCCGGTTAAATTGCGCCATCTTCGTGCCCTCTGATCCCTTCCTTCGCCCTCCTGCCACGCAGCGACGCGACAATAAAGTATGCACGATCGCGTCCGTGCCGCGGCTTATGATAAAGGTGCAATAAATAGTATTATGAATTTTATAGTGGGTTACGAGGTCAAGCCGCCGGCCGCGGCCATCGAGCCGATACGCAACGATTCCAGCTGCATCGACGAAACGCAATTTTCCCGTGGGCAGCATGCACCGTATAGAACGCGAATTCAGTAGCTCGACTCGATCGAGCGTGTATCTGGGTCCGCCTCGATACGTGGCTCGCGCTTTATAAAACGATCGATCGAAGGTCTTTTTTATCCCGGTGTACATATTTTTCAAGTGCTCGAGTATCGTCGCGACACAGATAAAGCGGCATTACGTCGGCACTTCCAAATAAAGTTTACCAGATTAATAGTCGCCGGATTATCAGACCGAAGAGCCGCCGTTTTTTTTTTCTTCCCAACGATCGAACCCGCCGGACGATAAATGCTCGGCGATCGCGATCGATCGGTGAAAAATTAAAAATTCCTCGTCGCTTGTTCGTCCCCTGCTTCGCGCCCGCTTCGTTTCCTTCCCTTTTTTTTCATACCCCGTCCGGAGTAAGTTACGCGTATTTCGCGATTATTACGGCCGATGCAATTTTACGATTTGTATAACTTCCATACGTATACGCGCGGCCCATTTTCGTGTTCCGTTCGCCATCGTGGCCATCGTATTTGCATATAAACGAACTATTACCTATGAATCGGTGCTATCCCCGTGCCTGTCGAGTGGTAAATTTTAATGAGAAAGTGCCATCCACCCCGAACGTTAATACAATCGGACCGCATCCCTTTCTTTCCGCGCCGTATCGTTCGGGGTAACAAAAACAGAAACAAAAAGAAGGAAGAATAGGGAAGAAAAAGTAAATGTAATTGGGCGGAGAATTTAACGGGCCGACTCGAGCCGGTTCTCCTCGCTTTTCCCTCGCTCGCGTACCCGAGGGGCGCGTACACTTATCGGCCTCGAAATCGATTCGCTTCAATGATATAATGTTGCGCCGTATTTTCACCAGGTTGAAATCGACACGACAGGTACGGTTGGCTATTTAACATGCATTGAACCGGCGATTATTCCGCGACTGTCCAATGCTCGCCGTGTCGCGCATATCTGCCGCTTTCAGATGCTATTCACCTTTACGTGACGGATTGTAATTAAGGAACACGTGCGACATCTAATTAACACGCGGCGCGACAGCGAAGATGTTGTTAACGGGCGACGAAATGTATCGGAATGTTACAGCTAATCGAGTTCAATTGACGATACGTACGAGAGATAGCTAATTGGTCGGCTAATAAAATAGTTGACGCCATCGGCGATTAATAGAAACGACGGTGCTTATCGGTTATTGATTAATTCGCGAATAGTTTTCTTTCCTTTTTACTCGATTTTCGAATACAGCGCAGCCGGCGAAGTTGTACGCTTTTAAATGAATCATTCCTTTATCCTCGTGGAAGTTGTAGCACATTTGCAGGCAGAATTTCAAGTGCATAAATATACTGGACGAAATTTCGAACGAGTTAATAATTTGGAGTGCAGTTTTTCCACGTCTTTTTATTATTTGTTGCCTAACTATATTTCGCGAAACGAGGGAAATTTTCTAAGTTAGTTTTACTTTAGTTGGTTATTCCTGTAGACGTGATGCATTTTAAATAATACATTTTGGATTCCCTGCTATTTAAACTGGTTTTCATTTGTAATGCTGCCACAGTTGTGACACGTTTTCCAAATAAAAATACTGTAATCTGGCAGAAACGGAGACATGTCTTCTTATTATCTCCCAAGCAGTTTAGATTTCAGCTTTGTGTCTTCCTGCATTCTGCAGGAAATACGTATTACCTCCTCCCCGCTTAAATTTATAAAATGAAAGTGAACTCTGCTTTCGTCCTCAATGTAATTCAATTTATAACGTATTGTTCGTTTGAAATCGACCAGTAATAATAACACGATCTTCGTAATAAATTACTATGATCATTCACTTTCATTCTTATTTAATCTTGCAAAATATGCCAATACATGAATTCATCTGAATCAACGGCAATCAATTTGCTTGTCAAATCCATTCATAAAGCTCTAGAAAATTATTTCAATATTATTCAGAAGTTTTTTTTCAAGTCTCAGTTCAAATAGTTATGGAACTGCGAAACCGTATCTTAACGAACGAGCAAGTGAATTCGTGTGATCGAATGCAAGAATGTCCTATGACTAAAATAATAATACAGGAAGAAAATCTTCTAACATCTATCAAAGACTGTCTGAACGATAAGAAATTCGTAAAAGAGATAATATTTCTTTTACAGTATATCAATGTAATTAAGTGTGCGCATGTAATTAAACGTTTGAAAGTCATTTATGCAAATTCAATTCATTATTTATACTTAGTCCATTCAATTAATAACCCTAGTTAATCTAAATAAGTCAAGTATAATGTACCAACGTGATCAAGTATAATTTCTAACGCGATCGTAATCGTCAGTGGCTTCCACCCGGAAGCGACAATAAAAACCATAACGTATCCATTATTAAAGATCGCAAACCCTTATTCTCCCAGCAACGCGCCAAGCAGGCATAAGATTATGAAATCTTTTTTCGATCCGGTTGGTCAACATTCTGAACAAACCCTCGAAGCAAGACATAAAGACATTGTAAAAGGTTTCGCGAAAATAACGCTGGAAAACTTCCAAGTACTGCGACTACGGAAGACTTATTCTACAAATAAGCTGTGTGTAACGCCGGATCCCGTAATTACAGGCGCCATGGGATCTTCGTTAAAAATACTATAGCGAATACTAAAATAGTACTAGCGAATATGATATATTTAAATATGGTTTTCAAGCAATTCCGATTTTTGTCCCATTTTTCGCAAATATCGAGCAGCGTGCGTCGCGTCGGCCACGGTTTAAATGAAACGGTAGCATGAAAAATCTATCAACGCCATGGAATCGTGAGCAACGAGAAAGATTCTTCCGAGAGATCGCGCGTCGCGATTTCTCCCACGTCTGCGTGAGAGAACGGCCCGGACCGGAATTAATCCCGAAACTAGTCCCCGCCATATACCGACACCAGGAAATCCTTTATGCAAAAACCCGTGCATTCATTCGTGCCCCTTCAGGCCTGAACCCTCGGCCAGTCGGCGGGGTATTTTCGCCGGAAAGTGTGCCCAAAGGGTGCGACGCGTGGGAGAGGACAGGATGGAACGCATGGTGCGACGCGCATAGAAAAGGCAGCGACGAAATCGCGCGCTCTTAATCGATCCTTGGCGATCTGACATCTGTCGACTTTGCCTGCACATTTCACCCCCGCCTGTACAACCCTTTTTCCACGCCTTTTTCCCAGTTTCCCGAAAACCGTGCCGGTCGATCTGCATTTTTACCAGCCATCTGCCGATCTTCGTCCCGCTCGTTCCATTGTCGCTATTGTCGGCCTGCTGATCCAGGACGAAACCAAAAGATTGCATTTTGTATCAGGACGAATCGACGCGATCTGCATGGCCCTCGGATAAAACCGGTGGCACGCTGCGAATCAGCAGATGCGGTATACGCGACAATTCAAACAAACCGGAGAGTTGCACAACGATGACTAATGCTGTTGCCTGACGGATTTTTGAATTCTGACTGTCAATGACGTCAGCTGGGACAGGACAGTCAATGCGCGACGCGTGCCTGGTTACTTTGAAAATTTGGATAACGATAGCTGGGCCGGCTATCCTTTGTCGTTGGGGAGAAAGCGGTATTGTCGATATGCTTTAGAGGATGGGTGAAATTTCGAACTGGGACAATTGGCTGAACGGAGGCGATCCATTGCAATCTGCCGGAGATTAAGACAATGTTACTTTAAAGAAGTTTAGACATCCATGGCAGATTTGTCTTCAATCGATATTTTTGGAACAAATTTGCAAATGGAAGTTACAAATGGTAACTTTTGCAGTATTCATTGCAATTCTGATTAGTTACTTAGAAATATTTCTATGCACTGGAAAGACAGCAGAGCTGTGCTGATTTATTTTGTCGAATTACTTATGCATCCCTTAGACCTATAAATAACTGTGCAGTGTGACGTGTTATATTTTTACCAGTTATGACGTAATCCAACGCTATAACAGGCGCCGTTACAGAACGGAGCAGCATAGGAATACAATTTCGAATTAATTTTATTCGATCCTGACAATCGTTCGACAATACTTTCTTCTTCATTATCGATGCAGCAGCAAGTAGTTGAGTAAACCTGCCATGAATTATTTTTCTGACACGATGATTCTGTAGTTGTATTTGACATTCTTATAAATTGAAAATACTAACAATCGGTACGACTCAATACGCCCCTAATACTGTTTTCACTCCCATGGACATTTTAATCCGTCTGATAAAAAACAAATGATAAAAGTCTGCGAGCGTCCGAAGCAATGCAAGAAGTTCAATTTATCAGCTCGTACAATCATAAGCCTTGAAATAGTACACAAGTAGGAAGTGCTTTTTATCTATAACCTTAGCAACAATTCATAGACCACAGACTTTTTCCATTTCTTATCGTCTTTCAAATCATCACTTTAGTGCAAAATATAATCATGAACGATTTCAGTGACATCTCCGAAGAATATAAAAATTTAAACATCATCATCAGCGTTCAAATAGGTTTCGCGTTTTCCTGTGTGTTCAATTAGATAAAACAGACCTTTCCGTACTGAACATTCTTCGGTTCCCCTAACAAAAATACCGTCCTGAGGCCAATACGATTGAACAATAGATGAATTAACGACATCGGTATCGCGTTCGATCCACGAGGATCCATTGTAAGGAACCAGAAAAAACACGCAATTATCCTGTTATGCAGACTAATAACAAGCTCACAGCGCACGGATTACAAGATATCCAATAAATGGTCAATTAATAGAGATCATATATTGCACGCTGTACTACGCCTATAGAACCGCATAATCGCGAGGGTTGCGTAAATAGAAAAACTGTGGAAAAGGTTTCCACGACTGGTTGTCTACAGATTAATTATGTAACACGCGTTTTCTCGTATCCATGTAATACCATCGTTTCAACTTTTTTTTTTTCTTCTTCTCCCGTGTCTGCAACACAAGCGACATCATCACAATCAAATGCAACCGTGAAACGATACAAATGCGCGGAGAGAAAAAAATGGAATGATCGATGCTCCCTTTCGAAATGTCATTAAAGGATCGTTTTCCAGCGATTCAACGTTATTAACATCGGGCGAAGTTTTTCATCATTTATTAAACACGTCCAGACCCGGCTCCACATTTACGCGAAAAATACCGTGTTTCGCAGGCAACGTCGGAATTTGTATTCAATATGGGAATCGGTGGTACAAATACTTGCCAACCGACCGAGCTAATAAATGCATTAAGCTTTCCCATTTTCTCTATAGTGCACGGCTATTTCGATACGTTTCTGAATGCAATCTCCGAAATAATAAACCGTCTACCATGACGGAATTTTAAACACTGTCTCGTACTCGGTTTCGCGAAATTCGGGGATCAATAATAAAAATACTCTTTGAGGATTGAAAAAAACGCACAGATAGTGATTAATAGCTCGGTCTAGACTACAGTAAGTTGCGTTTAATACCATAAACGGTAGCACGATGTGCAATAGAAATTGTAGGGTAGTTCTTAGACGTATTCCCCTAGCAAGATTGGGAATACAACGTGCATGAAATAGCAAGAATCGCCTTTAAATAAAATCCCACAAAAATGTAATAGAATTCAACGCGAACGAGAAAGGGAATATACGGAACTCAGGGCGCTTTATATAAAATTGGCAGAGCAATTAAAAGAGGCGGATTGAAATTTTGGTGGATGAACTAAGAAGAAAAAAAGAATGGAATTTTAAATAACCGTGGAGTTTACATATTGCGAGACTAAGCACGACGCACTTCCGCATCTATACAAACTGAGCACCTGTTGTCGACGCTTACCCTTACGTTATACATGTACACTTTGCTCTGCTTTTATGGCACGCGGCACATACCTACGCGCATAGGTAACGGTAGACGGTTCCACCTATACTAAAAGGAGCTTCGAAGTGAAAGGTGGCGAGGATACGCCGTGGAACAGTGCTTCTCATACAGAAATGGAAACGCGATCAAACGAGCCGGTGCATCGCGACGCTGCGCGTGAGAAGTTTGTAGATTCGGTTACTCCCACTGACTTTTTCTTGTTTTCTTCCTCCTTTACAGATATAATACTTTGGACCTGACTACGACAAATTTACACAGGTAAGCAGCAAGTTTTAGTAAGCAACTTACGTTTATGGTATCAAAAGAAACATCGTTTTTTCTTTTAGTTATTACATATTAATTATTATATACATTATAATATATTATAAACTATATAATACATTATAAACATCTGCCACTACTTTTCCAAACAAATAGTTAATGTGTAATAACGAAAGATGAAAATGCTATACATATAGCGAATAGCCCAAATACTTCCAAAACTTGTTCAAGTATTAACGTTTTCGATTGTCGCATCCACACCGACGAATCGAGGCGTTCGAATCTCTTAGAAAATGTCTTATTCATTATTCAGTAGCCTGACATTTTCTACTTTCTCAAGATTCAAGGAAAGTCGCCGTCTCGATCGGGTTTCTGTGATAAACGTCTCCGCTCTCGGCGTGTTATCCCCTCTAACCCATTACCAGCTGTTCATTTCGTCACAACGATTAGTTGTTCAAGCGTACATATGTATATATATACACACGCGTACACATAACAATCTCCCCATGTGCAACGAGAAAACAGATTCTCCTAGGAAAATTTGAGGGACACTGGCCGCCTCGTCGATAGTATCGTATCGATAGTAACGAGCTAGCTTGGAACGCAGGAATTGTTGTACATTACGCTACATATTTATAATCATACGCAAGGTTATATATATCTGAGCATGTGCCTATATATAGGTCCATCCTCAGTCATGTATATGCATGTACACGCATTACGTAAACGCACTTGAGCGATGAGACTACGCATAAGGGTGGCTTTATAAAAAATCCTCCAAGGATCGATGCCGTTGTTGCCATGGATATGGTAATCACCGTTTAAACATGTCTGCGAGTGTTTTTCACCATGGCGGCGACCGTTTCTGTGTCACCAGCGTAACTTTTCAACTACTCTTCCCGCCGCGTCGCGACGCGGCAAAAATCCAACCGGCCCGCGTCATTCGAACATTCTGCTTCTCTTCTCTAACGTTTCCCGTTGCCGGATATCCACTTCGAAATTTTCAATCGAAACGCGCGCCTCCCTGGTTTCTATTCGAACAAAGAATGTCGAGAAGGTAGAAAGGAAAGTCCGATTCTGTTTGAAAAAAAAGAAAGGAATGCATCAGAGGAAGAAAGAAAACTGGCAAACTTTGAAATGAATTTTGCAGCGGTAACGCAACCGCGATGTAATCGACGTAATCGAACGTTGAACGATTGACCAAGCATTCCGTGGCCTAACGACGACGCGCGACCACGTGCGTATATGTAATTACGCGTTCGTCAAATATAAATTAAGAGATATGGAAAGTGGCGTGTCCAATTTGGCGAACAAGTTCTCTCGGTTTATCACCCACGGTTACCCCCTGGCGTACAAACAATAGGGATCTCGCGAGATCAAGATCGTCCACGAGTGACAAGAGAAGGCGAAAATACTGAAGCGAGCCCCCTCTTTTCAACCGACGCGACGTTCCGGACGGCGATAAAGTTGAAGATAGTGCGCAGAAGAGGCGAGGCGGGGCTTAACATTATTCGTTCTACGTTGCGAGAACAGCACGGCCTTGAACGATGTTAAAAGAATGCGAAAGCCCGCGGGACCAGGCGACCAAACATTGCGTTCCATGTCGAAAAAGACCCTGTTGCGCTCGGTGTTTATGATCCTCGCTCACGCGATGGCCAAGGGGGCGATTTCATTTATTCGCCGTGGCATCGAGTTCCGGAACGCGAGTAGAGTAGTCTTCCACGTCTGAGTTAATAAGACATGAGTGTTTGGTTGAAGGAGTTTCGGGATAATACGACGATCACTACGCTGTGCTGAACTTCATTCGCTTTAACACTACAACTTCGAAGTCAGTCGAAATGACTGCTTTTAGATTTCTCGTTACAAAGTTATTAACATATAGGCATTCTTGCACCAAGTTATGATGACTTTCAATAAGACAAAATGACAATTATATATCTTTATTTAATGTCCATTCAACTACTTTCGTGTTCACAATCTGTTCAACGTATACTGCCTAAATGCACCAAAAAATGCACCAAAACCTATCGGCAGTTCGTGTATTAATAGAGATTAAGAAATCGAAGTGTTTGTTCGTGCAATATGTGTTTGTGAATCGTACATCGTTTTGCTAAATTGTATACATTTTTTAACACAGGTATTAACTAAAAGGAAAGGTTTTTTGGCACCAACAAAAAGCTCGTTAGGATAACAGAAGGTGTCCTTTGGCAGTCGTCGGGCAGTATATTTGTCGGGCGGAAAAATTCTAATGTTATTTTAATTGTCGAGAATTGGAAGAAAAATAAATTCCAGTAGTATGAATTAGTCCAAACACTTTTCTGGTGTACATTGTTAAGAAGTTTCACCGTGGTATTAGCTTCGATATAGTAGTGCGGGGTTTTCTGTGATTAAATAGATCATCCGATTTATCTTTTCTGTCGCGCCACGTCGGAGAAAGTCATTTTCTGCGATTTTTATATGTATACACGATTTTAATTAGAGGTTCTACTTTCGGTGAACTGTAACAATCGTTATCAGCTTTATTATAAACAGTAGCGAGTGCCAGCTGCATTGTTACTACGTTTAGGCTGTTGCGTTTGAACGTGGCCGTAATTTAATTTGTGTGTAATTTTTATTCGCCAACCGTGCGACATCTCGCGTATAATGGAACATTAACCCTTCGTGCGAACATGAATTTCGTCAGCCCATAAAGCGTATAAATAGTATCAAATTTACGCTGCGGTACACTCCCAGTACAGTAACATTTTTTTACACTGCTGAACGCTACATTTCGTTGCGATCTCTAATTAAGTGTTAGTAGCCAAGTTTGGTACGAGTACTGTAATGCAACAAATCAATTGCTGTTAATAAAGTCGTAAGATATTTCTTCAGTGCGTTTATTTTTATAATTCAAGGAAGATAGAAAGTGCTGTAACTGTGGATTAAATACGAATATCACGACGTCGATAATATTTAAGAGACTTCTAATGAATTTAATGTATATAGCTGCTAGTTAGTTATGTGGCTGTAAGTAAAGCACTCGTTCATTGAACAGTTTTATTGTAAGAAGATGAATATACGTTTGGTTTCTTTTAATACATCGGCATCCTTGAAACAGAGATATCAACTAATACATGGAGGCAAATTCTGAATTACTGATTGGCATGCATACTTCGATTTTTACAATCATGGATTTAATAGTGTGCTTCTTATATTAGTCATTAAGAACTCCAATTATATTTAACTTCAATGCCTTGCAGAAGTGCTACTTTAAAAACAGATTGTATCATTTACCCGCTATAGATAGAAAGATTAGATGCCTTGTCACTTGATTTTTTGTTCTCTGAACCACGAAGTCCAATGTCTTTTTCCATTACATCGTTAGAGGCGTTCATCGTGTCGCTCGTAATATTATAAATAGTACTGCTCGTAGTATGTACTTGGTCGCAAATCCATGCGTTTTTTTTTTAATATGAAAAAGTGATAATTGCAACTGTCGTCCTAAGAATAATCTAGCTCTGCCGACTAGCAAAGTAGTGATAACGAGTACTTCATTCATTATTAAAAATGTCTTTTAACAATCACTCGAACGTACTACTCATTAATTCCGCCTAGCCTTGCATGTTTATGTAAGACGTCATTAAACGTATTATAATATCAATTTGTGCATTTTAAGTGTTTAGATATTCCATGGTTGCTATTATTCAACCATTACCAGAGCACCTTGGAGCAACAGCTATAATAGATAAAAACTGTATATAATATAGACAAAATTATCGACGGGTGACTTAATCATTTAAGAATTCTTAGATACGTATAGAAAGGTCCGAAAGTTTTCTTTCTTCAAGTGCTGGTGCTTTCCAATGGATTAGCCCCCTATCTTCTTTTTATACAATTTATTAAATGCAAATATTAAGCACCACATTTGTATTTGCTGAAGAGTGTCAAGTGCGTGCAACGAGTATTGGATGATATCCACTAAAGTCGGCCTTTGATTCTTCTACGATAATTACAGCCGGTTGCTTCTTCTGCGATTTTACCGAGCAACGGCAGTACTTGCTCCGAGGCGTTATTCCATTAGATGTTTCATTCTGAATTTTGTGAGATCGGAGTCCGCATTTTACCGCGACACTAGTACGGCTACAAGAAAAATGTAGAAATAAAGGCGGATGCAGTTAAAATTGGTATAATATTAAAAAACTTATTCAGAAATGATGAAGGAAAGATATTAGAGTTCTTAAATTATTTCCAACCAGGAACGCACGAAATAAATAGACAAGGCGTCAAGTAAACGATATTCTTCTTTCAATAATATTCATTCCCCTAACATAAATTTATTATATCTTACTATTTTCCTTAATTTCTTACCACGCCACATTTCCATGGTTCCTGTTCAAAACTACTCAGCCCTTCTCCACAGCGGACAGACATATCTGCCGTTAAACTAGGTTAACAACGAAAAATGATTGCCTGTCTCTGGACGAACCCTAATGACAGTTTTAATTCGCCTAAATCGCACCTGCTTAGAGGCACGTTTAGTGTAGCATTAGCAAATAATGCCTAAACGAGAAGACCATAGCGTCGTTGACTCGATGGAATACATTCATCAGCGAACAATTCAATTAACAATTAAATATGCTCGCGGTCGAACGGGCCAGCTCGCCCGCCGATATTTCTCGGTGCGCCGCGGCGTCAAGTGTAAACTTCTCCGTGTTAATGTAACCCTTTCACTCGTGGAACTCGTTATACCTTTCACACGTAACATTTCGACACAATGTAGTATCCGTACGCAGTACGCGCCGTTATGCGTGGGCTTCGCATCGAGCCACAAGGATTCTTAGAGAATGCGCGTGTGCGTTACATGCCGATACTCGTGGTTCGCATCGAAACCGCGATTCCATCGCGCAACGAACGTGTGCTGCTGATCGCGAAGCACGCGGTGTATAAACGCGATACAACAAAATTTTCATGGCGAAAGTTAGGGGAGAAGAAATGAAAATGTGTGGGTATACGAAAGACGGTGCATGGACGTAATATAAGTAGTATATATATATTTCGCATGAAATATAAATGTTCGGACTTGTTATTATGGCTATTTTGTTTGTGTATTAAGTATTTGTTCACAAGTACGGGTTATTTTTAATAACGAACTAGTAGTGCAGTGATAATTTTAGCTTATAATGAATTAAAAGAGTTAAAAAAGGGGGAAAGAAGGCAGCGAAAATGGTGGCATACAGATCTATATTGTAAAAGAAACGGGGACAAATTAATGGACATTATAAAAATCATGATTGAATTTTGAACTTTTTATCCAAAATAATAATTTATCGGTAGGTAAGGAATACGATTGTTGTTATTATTATGATAATGTTATGGCATACAACTAGTTTGATCTTTTTCACTATAAAAATGTTCATTATATGCATTTTTGGAGTTTTGTCCCGGAAGCCCATTTAAATGCCGCATGGTGCCTGGGCTCGAACACGGCAAACCCGAAGAAAACCGTCGACACTGCGGCAAAGAATCCCTTTGTGTTCGCGCAAAAGACCGACTGAAAATGGTTCGTTCCGCGGCATTACGGTATTGCCGCGCGCTACGTCCAACGAAGGAATATTCGCCCAAACACGTTCGTTCCATGCCGCGTTGCAGCCGCAACGCGCTCGTCTATGCCCACCTTTAGAGTATCGTGCTCGTTCAATGCTTTCATGCTTTCAAATATTTCTTAATTGATGCTGGCGAATTGTACTCATATCAATTTTTAAAACTTTCAGCATTAAATATTTGTTTAGTTTATCCTGTAGCTAAACTCTACTACACACGAAAAAGAATGCAAAAGACAAAATTCAACTGGTTAGCATCTATATTGTTAGCACAATAACCTACGTTTATCAGTAGGAATTTTTTTTATTTTAACATGCATTGATGTTCAAAATCCGTTTAAAATGTGCCTGTATCTTTTTGATTGTTTTCTACGACGCGTGTCTCACAGTGAAACATCATAATATATGGGTCTTTCGAAGTGTTCAATTGCGATAGAAAAGTTACGATTTATACATTGATATTAATCACACCTGTTGTCGCGGCATTAAAGTACATTGTCAATTTTAAAGGATTCGAAATATCTCTTGCATGAGCAGAGCACACAGTATCGCTATTTATCTAAAGATAATGTGCAAATTATAAAGGATAGACTTTGTAACGTGTGAAAAAGTTATCCGATTGACAAACTGTTGAAATGATTCTACATGATACTTCTTGCATCGCCTGCTCGATCTTGGTATAGTAACCTTCGCGTCGTGACGCTTTTTATCATAATTGAGTGTAAATATTTTATCGACGTGTACTGCGCGATAATTAACGTGAACTTAAAGTGAAACGGCGAGGAAATGTATGTCGTTAGCAGTAATGGGTTCAAAATGCTTCAAATTATTTTGAACATACGCGGACAATTTTGAATCGTTACGTGTAGGACGGAAGAGTAGGCATTCTATAAAATATGAAAGTTTCGCCAGTCGTTTAATGTTAATGGGGCAGAAAAGTTCCTTAATATAGCGAATAATAAATTCTTCGAAAATATTGCAGAACGTGAGGTCATCTCGGAGATGTATTCTGTATTTGAAAGTAATAAATACGAAATTCATAAAGATATATCTCAGATGAATTGATTTTGTAGAAATTTATAGAAAATTTTATGTTACATACACCACATGAAGCACTATTGCAAATTATAATCTTCAGTATGTATTCCTGTTTTATAGAATTTTTCCTTTCCATAATTCATACAAAATCATATTTTGCGTGAAACAGATCGGGCAATGGCGAATTAAACCTTCCCAACCATTAATCTTCCTAATTGTCTCAACTATTTTGATTGCATTTAAGTTGTATACAAATAGAATTTTCTTCAGAGTCAATGAATCAGAACCTACTGCTTGCATATAACTTTGTCATACCCGAGCAGGTTATCGCCAAACTGTGATACAATCTACAAGTTTAATACATATCAAATATTAAACACGAAATCAAATTTTCTCCACTTTTACTAATCGCTCTATCGTTCCAAGCAATGCACACAGACACTTATGTACAATTTTCACCCAGTATTTAAAACAGCTGCCTTGCAGTTACCAAACAGAAATTACACTGCACCAGTAGAATGTCGCAACAATGTACAATATTTAGAAAGGTTTATTACCATCGAATCTCGAAGACACCTTAAGCATTTCAGGAATATAATTATTTCTCAACAGGCACAACAAGAAAAATCAGTTCGGTATCTTGGTATTCCGTAGAAGGAGAAACTTGAATATTTTCAAAGCTAGGAAATCAAACATCCATTACCGGTTTATCACGAAATACAATCTGACGCAATTTTCTGGAAATCCCATCATCCAGTACCGTGTCAATTCTCCTGGCCCACGATTTTCGAACCGTGACGGAATCCGGATCATGAACGCGGCATACATTTTATAACTCGGTTACCCCCGCCATTCGTAACGTTGTTGGAAATAGTACTTGCAAAACGAGATACGATTTTTCGAATTGCGAACTGCGCAGCGCGACCACGTCACGTCATTCACAATATCCCAAAACAGAGAACGAAAACTTGTAAAAAAACCCGTCAGGTGTGCTCGAAAAAACGATCCACTTAACCTTAGAAACGTATACATATTATACCGTTCTCCTTATGCCCGAGCCATTAACGAGGAAACTTTTATTTTCTGGCCAAAGAAGCGGACTTGAATGTCTCTTTTCAATTGCGCGTACAATATACAAAAATGAATGTTGCGCGGAACATGAGATGAAAAAGTTGTCGCGCGAGAAGTAAGAACTGATTTTTCATTTTTTCGAATGTACATGAGAATTTCTGAGAAAACGGCGGGCGTTCAGAAAATTTACTGTGGAAGGAAAATTTACTGTACGGATGCATAGCTGCTTTCGGTGGAACGCCTGAAACGTTGCGTGGAGTAATGAGCATCGCGTGGGTGTAGGGATCAATTATTTGACGAACCTTTGACATGAAAGTAGTCATGAAGCGTACCGTATTCTGACAGGAACCGATCACGTACCGATATTCACACGTGAAAAGACCGTGCAAAATTTTCTTTTTTAATGTAAAGAAACGACAGCCAAGAGGAATGCAAAGAAGAAAACGTGGACAGGTATTTCTCACTAGAGCTGGAAACACAACTACTCGGGTATACTTGAATTCTTGAACACGGAAAATGGTAGCATGGAGATGCTTATATTTTTTTTCAAATTAACACTCGTGAATGGGGATCCTTGAGTTAGAAGATTTTAACTTAACGGTGAGTGTGTAACATCTTGGAATCATAGAGTGTAATATAAGGAAAGTGAAATACGTATATGGATCGTATTCTTGGTATTATAGTGCTTAGTAATCGCATCTTGAAAAATAGAACATATTTCAAATACAAAATTCAAGCAACAATCCTTGTACGTAACACGTAAAACAATATATGAGTCATTCACTGAAAAAAGCGACCGACTCCGCGTTTTGATCTTCCAAAATTTTGCTACCAAAGCAATTAATTGGCGCTCAACTTTTTCTATTGAAAATAAATATCAGAAGCAAATACGATTAACTCCATACGTCAAATGGAGACTCCTAACCGTACCACAAAAGCTACATCTGTATCACTATATTCATCAAACGTATGCATAAATATATGTATAATATTAAACAAGAAATCTCGCAAAATAAATATGTACACGTATAAATTTATCAGTTTCTCAAGGAGTTAATCGTTCTGCACACGAACGTGTAACAGTATGCGTGCGCCACAGGACCCGTTAAGGAACGTCAACAAAGATCCAGGAAACCGCCGGCCCCGACGCCGGCCAACAAAGTAGAAAACCCGTAACACTCGGCAGACATAACAATTTCATAAAACGGCCGCAGAGCTAAAGAAATGGAAAGGTCAGGTCTCGGCACGGTGGCCAAAAAAGGGGCAGGTAATCGTGCGGGGGGAACCAGATTGAAATGTTTCGTCACGTGCGCGGTGATCGTAGGTGGGGCAAAGTAGTAAAATTGTAGTAGTAGTGGCGAGGGGGGTCGAGGTAACCCGACGTTGCTGTGTCACGGATGTAAACGCAAACTCGCGATATTAGAAGGTGGTGGAACACGCATGATGAAGTAGGAATGACGGCTTGGGGGAGGGGCGAGGGAGAGGGGAGAGGAAGAGGTCCAATGACGTCACACGCAACCTTGAGCACCGACCTCGGACAACGAGTCGCCTGGTTTATCTATATGCAAGCAATGCTTTTCCCTCTCTGTCTGAGTGTCCGTGACGCCGTGCGCCGACTGCAAAGGCGCTTGCGCTGTCGCGTGCACATCGACTCGCGAGGGGGCGGAAAGGGTTAAAGGGGGAGCACGTGAAAATTTACCTGGGACGCTATCCGCGCGCCGTGGGAACGATTGTCGCGATAAAAACGGCTCGATAGGTCGCAGAGTCGTGAGCACGGACGCGTTTAATTGATATTTCGAGTTCGGCGAATTAATTATCGTTTCGCTTCGGACTGGCCGCCTGGGCGAACGGATTTTCGGGAACAGTTTTCCATTCGTTTCGTACGGTTATTTCCGAGGACTGAAACGTTTTATCGGCAGCCCTTGGAAGGATCGTTTTGTCGACGGGAATGACGACGATAACGTGAACGTCGCGACGATTCTGTATCAAAGAAGAATAGAATATCGCTGGTCCGTTCGGTATCTCTACGAGATTGGCGACTGGATCGAACCTGATTCGAGTGATTTCGTAAGCGTGGCGTGACGTCGACGTTTAGGCGAACAGTTTTTTTTGATTGTTTGTTTTCTTACGGACTATCATCGTTAGCACGCGTTCAGACCATCGGAGCAACGTAGATCGAACTGACCGTTCGTATGACGTAGAATGGCATAGCAGTCGCACTCTTCTCGGTGGGCCAGACGCAATAAAAATAATAGCTCCGTACGAGCTGATTTTAATTGGACACTCTACTACACGAAAGCTAATCTCGCCGTCGAGATTTCTTTTTTTTCTTCCCCTATTTTTCCTCTCCTCCTCCAGACGTGTCTGGCGTGTATCATCATTCGTCTCGCGTCACCTTCACAAATTTGAAGGTTGGCGTAGGTTGTGTTCGAATCTAATTCTGACCGTCCGGCGGGCATCTCTACGTACGAGCACGGTACGTAGACGGCGCATAATAAAGCCTTTTTAGTCGTCGAAATGATGGACCCGTTGAAGAAAAAGAGAGAGAGAGAGAGAGAGAGAGAAAAAACGTGCTGCAATTATCACACGCAAAAGCGCGCAACGTTCGACCTTGCGAGCGCTTATCGCATTGAATCAATTACCGTGACGTTCCAATAAGCCTGCAGTTTCTGTTCGCTTGACGAACTAATGTTTTTCGTTAATAAACAAATTGATAAGCGTTATAGGAAGGGGAGGACGGGGAACTCAATGAAACTGCATATCTGTAAAGTGTTCTACTTTTCTAAATAATTCGGACAGAATTTTTATCCTACCCGACCCCCGGGGAAATTAAGGCCGGCTAACCGAAAAATCGGCGTATCCGTTTTGAACGGAGGAACAAGAATTTTTCTATCTAAAAAACTGGACGTCGGGATAAACAACGGCAATAAAACGATATCAATCGCAGCAACGAGCCAAAAAGAAAATACATACTTCCAAGTGTGAAACATCCTCGAAGGCCGGTAGACGTGAAAAACAGAAACGTACGACGCACTTTTAACTGGTTTTCTATACTATAAAGCTTACTGTTTATACGGATTTTTCGTACAATTTCTCAGCCCGCGCGTCGAATACCTTCGAACGTTCGTCACAGCTCGACGAATACGAGGTAATTTCGTTTCAACAAAATCTGTTTCGACAGGACGTTCCTCGGTAATTAGCATCAACGTCCCGACGGGTTTCGTGGAAAATCGTTTAAACGCCAGATGCATCGACTTCAAATATTGTGCAGGATCAACGAGCAAGGCGGATATTAATTGTTACGCTACCAAGAATAGAAGGGGCACGATAAGCGCAAGAAACGACTGACAACGGAGAAGCTCCAGTCACGTAAGCGCGGCAGCACAATATCGGCCGCTGTAAATGCGCACGACACGATACAGACCGAACTATAATTCACGTGATTTAAGCTGCACTTTGATCATCTGTTTAGACTGCGTTGCCACTATCGCGAGCGATGCACTTCACGGAATGTATCGTTGCCAGTAGCAAACGCGACGAAGCCTCGCAGGAGAAGCTTTTTAAATAATTGATGGAATGCCCGCAGAATAATATGCCGAATAATATACGATAGAAACTAAATTATTCTCAAATTATTCTCGCCCCGTTACCAGTCGAGTGTCAAATCGATATTCTTTGTGTTTAATTCCTACGATGGTTACGAATCGACAATTATTTAAGTTTGTGCTGCACTTGTGCGTTATACGATATGACTTGATTGGCTTCAAAGCTCCTCGAACCGAGTGCAATTATTAAGTCCCTTGCGGCAAGTTATCAACAGTCGCAATAATATGGAACGCGATAAAAGTGACAACGGTATTATTAATTTTCACAGAATAGAGGTAATATATTGGATTTCGCTAAAACAGAAATATCGTCATTTATATAGAATAGACAGGATATCACACACAGCAAACGCAGGTGGTAACTTAAGGATGCATAAGCTGCAGAAAATACCTGAAGAAACGTATGCACGACCAATCAAGCCCAGGCACCGTAGAAACGCGCACCACTTCAATTCAGAGTTGATCCTCTGATATTTCGACCTGATTTGCAGAACCGGATCCGTTTAATTAACGGGAGAAACACGGATAATGAATATTCCCTCTCGTGCCGTCTTTCTTCCTCTCTTTGACCGCGTCGTCGTCCTCGGTGCATCGCCGGAGACTGTAAGAAACAACGTTAACGAGCAGAACGAGGGAACGGGCAAGCAACGTCCTCTTCTTCGAAGGTATGATAAAGGATCCGATGGAAGATGCATCTGGAGAAACCATCGCGGATTCTAAAACGCATTAGTCGTTCGCAAATGAAACGGGCGTCACCACTCGAAAAAGAACGGGCAAAGTGCGCGTAACCATCGAAATCGTTGTTTCCACTTATGGCCCCATCGTGTACACGAAGGATCGCTAGAAAACGTCCTTGAGCGAGTTAAATATATTATACCAAGTTTAATATACTTATTAGGAAATGTTTATAGGTAATTGGAAAACACCGATTCTTTTCTCAAGTTTGTTTTATAAGGAATCTCGATACAAATGCCAAGCACGAGCTTCTGCTACTTATACTATACCCGTATAAGTAGAATACTGCAATGGATACAACAAATTGTGGGAATGAAAGGTTTTCAGCCTATAGCGGTGGTGGATCGCGTTTTTCTTTTAAACTACAAATTTTCGATAATTCCAATCATTTTCGATCACATACTACAGTTTCTGCTATGGAAAATAACGTGCATCAATTTTTGTCGAGGTTCATTGCAAACAACTTTGCCTGGTTAAAGAAAAATCGATACACTGCAACCTTCTTCGCTGCGAACTTGAATTTCCATCGACGTTTACTAATATAACCGAAAAGTCAAACGATCTCAGCGACGGTCGCAATGAGAACGCGATGTTCCACCGATCGCGAGACATTAAATGGAGAAACGACTGCAACGTTCGAAATGCTCCGCCGTCTGCTTACGTAACATGAAACTCGCGTATCATCTACGAAACTCCGTGGAAACGAGCACGTTACATATCGAGCAGCGCACGATACATATCGATAGATCTCAAAGATTCCACTGGAACATATTAGAAAGCCGTAAATCAAACGCGGTGATATCGACGTCACCGTAATTACCGCAGAAGAAACGGGCAAGGGGCGGGTAAAAAGGTCGGCGAGTACGTAATCGTAATCAGTTGTTATCGACATCACGTCGCTGTCTGCAGCGATCAACGATTTAGTTTGACGGCGATATAAAAGCGGCGATTCGCGCGACATCATTCACGCGTAGTTCCAGCGTTCGTACAGTAGTATAATTTGAATTTGCAAGTCTCGTCGGACACGCGAGCACACGACTAACACACCTTTACACGCGATCATTTCTTACGTCGGGAGGTAAAAATGGCCTGCACAGTACTTGTCGATAGTAAAGATTCTGGCATCGATTCGAATGAGACGATTGTTTCGCGGCGAACGTACGGTATGACGTATATGTTGGACGAAATTAAAGGAGATTTCGTTTCTATTGAACATCGGAATGTAGAATGGGAGGGAGACGAATAGATCGGTTTAATTTGGACACGCATAGATTTTGCGTCCGTGTATTGTCGAGAATAATTACGACAGTCGTGTCGTAATTGATGCAAATTAGCTTCGTCGATATTTCTTGCAACGAGTGCGTGCGTGCATTTTGTTCCGTTCCGCGTAATAAAGTCGTAATCGAGGTAATAGTAAGAATAATATTCAATCACCGTGATAAGCATAAAACTGCGGATAATTAAAAACATGGAGCGTAGACACACTTATGAAAGTATAAAATATAACATGAAATATAACATAGCGCGTAAGAAATATATTTTTCTTATATTTGGAAATAATATTTGGATGCCGAGATAGTACCGTAATAATTTATAATAGATTGCCATTTGTTTTTTTTGTCACACAGAGCTAACATTAGGATATAAGCGCAAGGCTGGGACAAAATTGCATAACGAAATCGCAATGTCACCTTAAATACAAAGACCGGTGCATATTTTTGTCTAAACTGAATAAAAGAACGTACTCGGGAGAACGTACTGCTGAACCTAACTCAATCTATAAAATATACCAATTCCAAAATTAATCATTCCCAGACAATCTTTAGAAGCAGATAAAACGGTCGAAATAAGGGGGGCTGAATAAAAGCGGTGATTCCAACGAGATTCGTTAATCAATTCTATGTATACCAAACGCAGAATACCGTATCAGCCTTGGAGTCCAAAATGTCCCGTCAGGTTAACCGCGAGATGTTATTAAGGTGGCTCGTTTTTAGAACGGACGTAATATACATAAGTGCATTTAAATTTAATCGGCGAAGGTCGCGAGCAAATAGCTAAAAAAGGCTGGATAATTCCGTAAATGCGCAAGAGTTTCGTGCAGGCCTCTTTTTACGAAGAAAAGGAACCGACGATACTGCGCAAAAGAGTTCTCGAAATTCTGCAGACATACCGCATAAAGGTATGCGACCGTGCAATCGGTGTATACGTTAAAAAATCCCGGCCGGTTTTGTATTCGCCGCTGTAAACGTGTCGCCGTCTTTATTCAGAACTGCGTACGAGTTCCCCGAACGTATGTATGTACGCCTCCCTGTACGACCGATCTTTATTCGCGGTTCCAACGTTCGAAGGATAAAAATGCCGGCTAATCGCGCCTCGATATTTTCGCGAAAGCGTAACGTACACATCGTTCGATCGGGAGCATCTTCTCTCCGACTTTTCTCAACAACCAGTGGCACCCAACGGGGGCGAAAAATACACGGAGAAAGCTATAAAACAGAATTGCAAGAAAAACACGGATTTTAAATCCAAACAAACGCGTCTGCGGTGCACGATTTCGTTACCAACGATTGACCTTCGCTACTGAAGCTACCGAATTGCTCCAAAGTATTTTTCGCGCGCCAGGTACCAGGCCACATTCATATGTCGGGTACACGCATATACGTGCATATACAGTGTCGTCTCTTCTATCCGTATTTGAAGCATCCACAGGTGACAGTGGAGTCGCGAAAAGAAAAAAGAGGAAAGGCTGAGAATTGTGCGGACAACTGTAGTACCATTTACCAGGGTATTTTAAGCGTTCGAGATCCGGTTTTTGCAAAGCACCGATCCGACTGGCGGCGGGAAAGCATCGTCTAGCCAGGCCGTATGTCGACAAGAACAGTTTTTGCGCGTTAACCTTTCGCTCCAGACAGTGTACCAACAAAACGGAGAGCCACTGATGGACTAATCGCCCGGACCGTCGACGTCATCCTCTGCGTTGCATCGGCGAACGCATCGGTGCACCCACGACGATTCCTGCGCGTGCGCGCACGCTAGACGGCGAATTTTGCTAGAGCGTATCTTTCGTGAAAAACGATCGATTTGGCGGAGACGAGAAACGTGTTGGTCGTGCTACGATTGAACGGCGTGAAAAATAACACAGGCGCGTCTAATCGCTGAAGAAGATCCAAAGATTTGAGATACAAGGATCCGGGTGGATCATCGAATCGATTAAAAACGTTAAACTTTTAGAAATACTCTTGCAGTTTGCGGCAGTGGAATTTTAGGAAAACGCTCAACGTTCTTCCAAAGCGCAAAGAATTGTAGAATTAATCTAGTGAATTCAGTTCATTATACATATATACATATATACATATATACATATATACATATATACATATATAGATATATACATATATTGTATGCAGTTGTAATAGAGTTTAGTACAGAAGTCGCCAATAGCCCTACGAAGGTTGCGACACAAAATAAATTAAGTAAAAATAAAAAACGTTGTCCGAATACCGACGAAAAGCTGATCAGCCTGTTACAGTCGTCGAACGTTGCTGGTTAAACCGCCCGAGATTGGCACTTGCAATGGTAACCGGTTAAATCGTACATCCACTGAGATCTTTTTATTATGTATATTTCTTTTCGATTCGATATTAACGTTTGACCGTTGGCCGTTTTGCATGTTCGCCCATCGAAAGCCATCGGCAATTTTAATTAACTCTCGTCGAATATGTGGTACAGTTTTTATCATTCCTCGCCGGGTATCTTTTATTTTCATTCACGCTAACGAGTGTCGCAATTGTTGTTAAAGGGATAAACTCGCGGCTACCATCAAACTCTGAACAATTGTATATTTAATTAGGAGTTTCAAGTTTTATTTGCTGGCACGAAGATAGAACTGGCTAATGTTCCTCAAAAGTACGGCCGATAATCAGTGCAACCACATAAGCAAATAAGAATTGCATGCGTATATAAAAACTTTCTTCTGGACAAGCAGCAACCCACGGTTACGTTTGAATAATCGATATCAATATATGTATAATAAGATGCAACTCTGTGCAGTCGATAATTTTCAACCAGGTGAGAATAATACACAAAAGAATACTCCCTTCCGATACATCCGAGAACAGCGACGAACCCGTGCAACGTACTTTTTCACGCTGAACATTTTTAGCAGATTCTACGTCGTATCCGACTTAAAAATAAATGCGACGGAACGTGCGATGAAGGTAAAGAGGCGATCGTCAACGCGGTACGTATGTACGTATGTAGACGGCACGCCAGTTATCTATCTCGTACGACTGGCCCTTACAAAACCCATGGAATCGCGTCTAATCGAACGACTGTCGCGATCGGTCGATCGAAGCGGTTACCGTGGATAGGAAGTTACAGGAGAATGACTTCAATTCGAATTACATTATCGAGCCGTTAATCTGCGATACAATTCCGGGGGGCGATCCATGGAGTTTTCATTGGGGGCATAACGGAACGGCAGCGTCATCGCGATTCGAACATAGGAGTGTCAATTTCGGTGCACGGGCCAATTCGTTGGACGCACGTGATATTGTGCGCGGGCGTGTGCGTGCAAATAACAGGCTGAGCGCATCGCGGCCGAAGATATTTGGCACTGACTGGCCAAAAATACACGGGACAGTGTGTGTGTGTGCACGTTTGGATTGTGTGCGGCTGCTAACAATGTGGCGCAGATACCGGCTGTACTATCTACGGTCTAGAGGCCAGTATAATTAGGAGAGGCAGAAGAGGATCGGTCAGAGTCGCGTCTCATTTTCTTGCTCCTAAAAATCTCGAATGGGACATGCCCAAATGAGCTTAGGATGGGCGAATCATTATCTCGAGATACGTGTTGGGATACTGATCGGATATTTTCGATTTGGACTTAGAATTAAATGGCATTCCTTGCGTTTCGTATCGATTTTTGCAATTCGATTATTTTTTTGCCTTTTGCGTTCGTGTCGCCTTGCAATTATTTTGCGCAGTTAGTCTTTATGCGAACGTCACTTTAACACCCGGCCCACAAGATGTGGAAAATCTATTTTCCAGATTCACCGTAAATGTGTATTATCAATTTTCTCTGTTCAATTGTTTGATGCTTCTCGCGGTCAAGCTCGTAGAAGACAACGAATATTAATATAACAATCGCAGAGATTTATGTGGCACGTCTAGGAACGAGCCTTGAAATTATTCTCGGCGGTTCCGTGGAGCATACTCCTTCGAACTTGAATTTGCAAGTTAAAATAAAATTAAGGATTCATTATTTACTTCATTTAACCCTCGCGTCGACAGCTGAGACCATATTGGATTAATTACGAACGCAGGATTCTTGTGCTCCTTTGAAGCACAAATGTCCATTATTTAATTAGTGAACAAGGTTTTATTATCCCGCGCCAAAGCGACGGACAAAAAAACGCAGGACGGAAAAGCAGAGGAATGATACAGTAACGGCGGAAAGGCGAGATTCAGATTAGCTGTTATTATTTCTTTCCAGCATTAACTAATAACACGGACCAGTGGCCTCAGCGGGGCCCTTCGCTTTTTATTCGACCTCGTTAATCTCCGACGAATCGACCGACTAAATGAAACAGAATTATTGGACCTGATGTATGCCCTGCTTAAACAAACGGAAAATTGAAGGCGAAGGTTAAGCATAGGCCACAAAAATCATTCGCAACGGAAGTAACTATACAATTACAGCCGTACGTTCGAATTGCACAGGACAATGGTCCGTTTCGACAGGCCGGGGTCGGTCAACAAAAGACCGCAACACCGCCATGAATCGCCGCGATTCGGCTGCAATCAGTCACGAGCAAACATTGAAAAACTTACAACCGTCTAAATTTACGACCACAGCCGATGTGGAACGGTTTGGTTCCAATTGAAAACGCAAAACGCGTCTACTTAGCCGGCCGACGTCGCGAATTGACACCTTGCTGGAACCATCGTTGAACACGCGGCCGAGTTATGACTCGACCCTGACTGCTAATACGCAGCAAACTAACGTGGTTCTACGGTCAGGCATTCCAAAGTATCGAAACGATCTCTCGAGACACGAATTTATTCCTGAAAGAGATCGTTCGCGGAGAAAAAACGTTTTACGCAGTTATCCCGCGTCGGTTCCAAAGGTACGTTCCTCTATGGCGCTTGTATTCATCCTCTCCCACTTTCTTCGTAGCCAAACAAATCACCACCCAGACCTGCCTGCCTCGGGGGACCTCCATTCATTTCCACAGACGGCCCAATAGAAGTGGGACCTCTAGCTGTTGCGCGTCCGGAGTCCTTGAAGTTCGTCTGGTCGCGTTCACCGATGGCACAGTGGGCGAATGAGTAATTTGCAGCGGAGGAACTTCGAGCGTTCCTTCGTCGATCCGTTGCAAACGTATATTGTAATGAAATTAAAGCGCTGACGCGCCGAGTCCAGCAAGGTTCTGGCTGCAGGTGCAAGCAGGATAAGGTGACGCGAAGGTTCGTCTCTCCCTTCGGGTGAGATCCATACGTCGCCATACGTCGCCATACGTCGCCATACGTCGCGACGTACGCGTCACAGTCTCGGGAAAAGAAATTCTAGATCGTGCGACGCATTTCTGATCGACATCGACCGGTTCCGTGGTGCAACGGTAAACGATGATCCACGAAACGTTTCTTTGCTCGTCATTTTTGGAGGCGAAGGTCCGATTACCCGCGCTTCAAGGCAGGTATCGGATGGCAGGCTGGCTCGAAAGAGGCAAGGACACGAAGTGGCGAATTATTCGGTGCATTAACTTCTTTCGTGGATAGCGGAGGGAAACGATTTCAGGTTTCGGGTTCTTCGACATGAACCAGTTCGGGTGGACCAGTTCAAGAGGAATCGAAACACCTTCGACAGGGCCGGGATCTGATCGCGGCATAACTTTTAAGGAGCAATTTTAACCAGGACACCTCTTTTTTTTCTTCCTTGCGAGGCGGCGATCTTCGTTGATTAGAGAGAATTTGTAACGGAACGGCAAATGTTTAGGTAAATGCGATTAACGGGTTAAACGTGTCCCTTGCGTTCCAACTTGTAATAACTAGTGGGCGATCTTTATCCCGGCAACGGGCGATCGTTAAATTGAAGAACGCAATTACTAGTCGCTCGGGCTTATCAGCCAGTCGAATCACGATGCTAACTTTTCTTCATTTGTCACTGTCGAGACGGTTTCGCTGTAATTTCTTTCCCTTTACGCGAACCCCGCAAAACAAATGGAATCCGATAGTACGATTGAAATATTAAACCACCTGTAATTGCAGCTTTACTCGACATTGATCACGCCGAGAATGCCAATTAAACGTGATAATTCAAAATTCACCTGTGCTCCGTGATAAGTGACCAGGGAAATCGGGACTAACCTGTAACAGAAAAGAAAGGCGTACAGGAACTTTTGCTTGAAATAGTTGACCTCTCACAGAAATGTTATTATTTACAGATATTAACACTCTTCTGGATGGATACTAAATATTTCCAGCAACCATTCATCACTTGTTTTCGAACGATACTTGGAATTAATTAATTTTTCAATTTTAAGCGACAAGTGATCGTAGGCATGACGCGATCGAGCAATAGTTTTTGCATTCGCACTCATTTAAAAGGCAGAACCTTGCGGCACTCATTGGCAGCTTAGGCAGTGACTCTTACATTTTTTCATCGTTTAAAATAGTAATAATAATTGCCGTATTTAAAAATTGCTTGAGAATCTGATTCAGTGAGATTCAGATGAATCTGAGAGAGAATATTTTCTCGAGCACAAACGTCGACACGGAGAAAAGGGAAAGAACCACGAGGAACACAGCGAGGGATGGTCGCTCGTCGTGGTTGAGAAACGATCGAATTGCTAGGATATGGTATTCGATTCCGAGCACTGTGCCAGGCTGGAAGGATCGTCTTCTATTTTTCAGCTTAGGCCGCGAGAAAAAAAAAAACGACGAGGTGGGAATGCTCGATTCCGCACGTCCACTCCCCCAAGTATGCTACTTTCTCTGTACCGTCGAGGGTACTTACGAGGGGATGTAATCGCACGGTAATTTTCTCTTGAGCTTTCTTACCCCTCGCGAGAGGTCACACTTGGATCAAGCCCAGTTGGCCGCGATTCTTCGCTTCGTGCTTTTGCCAACAAATGCCATAAGGCAGCAGCTCGCTACAAAGCCTTGTTACTTTGCATTAACGCCGATGTTCCCGTCGACGGCCTTATCCCCCCACGGAGAGCCTTAGAACTCGTCAAGGAGCAAAGATTCCGAATCGATTTATTTATGGGGACCCGATGCTAATACGCCGATCGTGTAAAAATAGACAACGAGGGAAAACGTTGTGACGTTCAGTGTTTACTTTTTTTTCTTTCTGTAATTTTCATTGAAAATGTGCCACGCGTGTATGTATTTCTCGCATTGTCCTTTTGTATCCTTTGTGTGCTTTGTGTAGAGATATTTACAGTCATAAGATTTTAATTTCGTGATTTGTCCTCTCATATGTGCAGGGTTGTTCTGATATCTTATAATTGTATATAGAAGAACGTCGGGAATTTCTATCTAATGGTAATAAATAATGCTTATGCATACGTATTATGTACTATAGAAAGTATCACCTACGTTCAGTAATCAACAGCTCACAAATAACAACTTCGTTCTAGCAATTTCTTACCTACGATTGCTTTAAACGCAGGTGTTAATCGAAAAATGAGCGATAAAAAATGATATCGAACGCACAGGCGTATTTTGTAATTCCGTATGAACGGTTTTCTTCCTTCCCGTAGTGAGCCGCGTGATTTTATTCTTCGACAGCACTGAAATCCCATTTTAATGCAATAACGTGAAGTTACGTTTCCATGGTATTAGAAGCTCTGTTTCTAAAGCAGCATCGATTATTACAGCAACGTTTTAACTGGCACGGAAGTAAAGGGTAGCTTTGAAGTCGAGACAGAAGACTATGAAGTGAGGATTAGGTAAAAAATGCGCTAGGTCGAATGTCTTGATGCTGTATATTTAAAGGCAGCGTAACGGTATTGAGGTTTTTTTTACCTGATAATGCTTCGCTTAACATCGTACTTACAATTAGTCGACTACAAAAAAAAGGGTCAGACAGTATCGCGGTACTAAGACTTTTCTTCGCGTACGAATAGTCTTAACGAGAAAACAAAATGATGATATTAAACGTTGTCTTATACTTAAACATCGTTGTAAGACACGCTAACAGAAATGAAAATTTAGCTTGTCATTCAAACTCTTTTCCCTGAAACAGTCGCAAGCCAAAATGAGTCCCAAAAGGCCAATGACAAGCTACACCTGCCAGAAACTGAAACCTTGATGCATTCTAAAAATAAGTAAAACTTGCGAAGAAGGATATAGTAAAGTCATGTCTTTCTTGCCCAAAAAGTACCGTTTAATTTCTATTTCACTACATAGAAACATTTTTTCGTCGTTACTTGGAAAAATGTATCTATCCTTATTGTACATACTTTTTCGAAAAAGGAGAAATAGACCTAGAATGATCTTTTCGTGTAAATCATCTATTTATCTCTTATTTCTGAAACATTATTTGTAATTCAGAAATCGTTTGACCATCACTGGACATTCCAAGGGGGTAGATACGTTTTAAGGAGTAAAGTTATTCGTTGCTAGTTCCTGCGTAATTAATTGAAAATTACTGGGAGGTTATGAAGAGATTCGATAATTGCAACCATTCGAGGCGATAATGTGCACGCAATATGTTCCCATGATTTCGTACAAAGTATGCCGGTTCAGTTGGAAGTTTCTATAAACAGAAATATATAAATATAAACCACCTATGTGTGCACTTCGAAATACATATTGTCAGGCTGAACAACAGATACAATGTACCCTCAGGTTTCATGTTTCAGTTCGAACTTTTCTTTACAAAGCATTTACATCCCCACACCTTTACATGACACTTTTATCTTATTTTTAGTTGCAGATCAAGCGTAAGCAATTTTGTACATACAAAGCTATCTACCCCATCGTTGTATACCTCATTACAAATGAAGTGTTTTTGTTTTATTGCGACACGCGGGACAGAAATTAGTCCCAGCAGCCCACTGAGTCCTTATCACTTAGCTTATAACTGAACTGTAACAAGCGAAACTAATTCTTCTATACCGGCCACAGTCAAGCGAGCGAAGAACCGCGTCCCATTCGCCAAGAGCCAAGCTGCTAATTCTCACGGTCACGAAAAACGAATTACAACGATTGCGTAAGATTCACATCCTATTAAACACCCGCCGTGTAATATCCCGAAGCCAAAAGGATAGGGCGCATTAAAGTGGAGTAGCGAAGAAAAGCTGCCAGCGGAAACTTTAAATCCGAGTTTCCAGCAGCGCTAGACTTCCGTGCGAAGTCGACGTAAATCAACTCTTGTAAACCAACCGCAACTCCTTCGCCCTTAAGTTCCGTTTTTAACGAGACACTCTGGGTCGCCATTATACACCACATAAGAAAGATTACACTTAACCGAATGCATCTCCAATGTGTGTTAATCGAACGAAAAAACACCGTGGAATCGCTTTTGAATTATAGGTACCAGTCTGAAAGTGTTTTGTGTAGATTCGCAGCACAAAGTGTCTCGTCTGAGACGGGCCTAAAACTTCCTGTTGTCATTCGTGGTTATCGCCGGTATTTTTCGTTAGAAATCCAAATTTAACCCTCCGACTGCGGCGCACTCTCCAGGAAAATCAAACAACACGGTGCCCAAAAAAGGAATACATTTCTTCTACATTAATATTGTACCACGAATTTATTCGCGGATTAATTTTCCAGTGACGCCTTCAGTTTAAAAACTGTGAGATTTATTTGTTTTTTCTAGAATGAAATTCGCTGAAGAGTCGGAAAAAAAGAATTGAGAATAGTCTAAAGGTTTCGATATCTTATGCAGGGCTGATTTGCATCAAAATTGTGTATTTTCGGATTTTAATTTTTCTTGTTGAGATGTTTGCGATTGTGAAACATCTTGATCTCCATTTTCTGATTCCGATTCAGAACCCGCAAAAAAGAACTAAGAAAAATGTATTTGCCGTATATTTACGCCTGTCGTACATCTATATTAATAGACTTGCGAGGGTGTATATATACGCCGTTCGTAGTCAAAGGATTAATTCAATTCATCTCAAATGTATCTCAATCAACTGAAACGCACTGTACAGCTACTTTTCGATAACGGACACGTGTCTGAAAGATCCCATAATCGCCACCGTTTACGCAGGCTGTACTCGAATGTGCCTCGCCTGAAACGGGCCTAAAAATCCACAAGGGAGCACCGTCGGGCTTGGAATAGCCAACTACAACAATTAACACACGACGCCGGACGATAGCAATTTTACGGCCGCTTTAACGACTCTCTCTCAGCATAACAAGCTTGCACGAGCTTATCTCGCGTCCTCTCGCCTACGAGCGCGCGAGTAATTTCGTGAATCGTCAATGGACACGGGAGTTGTTTCGCGTTCGTTGAATCGCAGAATTCGAAGCGGTGGTTGCCTGACGGGTGGCTGACGGGAAAAGAACTCCGCCATAAATCCGACTCATTAACTTCTACGACAGCTCACTTTCCAATCGTGGTACATATCTGGTTTTATATTACGCATCGAACTTTACTCGATTTTATTGTGCACGGTATTAAATGCCAGCGGCGCACGCTTTGCCCGCGCCGAAACCCTTTCCCCTCGATGGCCGAAACGAACGGCGCACGAAATTTTCCTTGCGTTTCCCGTTCCACTTTCTGTTTCCTTCTATACATGGAAAAACAAGCGACAAAAAGGAAGAGCGTGCCGCGTCGTCGATTCTGTTTAATCGGCCGCGCAATTAATTAACCCGAACCGGGTGGTCGTTCGACGAGCAACCCCGTCGTGAAAAAATTCGACAGAGTGGGTATCCGAGAAAAAACTTTGCCCCGTTAAGATACAACTTTAAACAGGCCTGACACTCACAACGAGAGTATTACGCGTTGATTCTTGTATAGTATATTATCGAGCTGTTTCCAGCCGAAATGCAACAAGTTGCCCATTCGGCTCGGTTGGCTTGTTCTGTCTTGCTCTCGCTTTCTCTTCGTCCTTTCCTCTCCATCCGACTACCTAACAACAAGTACGTTCGTAAACGTCTACGCGCGCACACGAACCCCTTTTACCTGGCCACGTATGAAACCGTATGTATTGCACATTATGCGCCGCTGGAACTAATTAGAGAATCACATATTGCAAAAGTGCCGTCCCCGTCAACGCGACACACAATTTCTGAAATTTACTTTCTCGTATCAGAGGATCGCGTTGTGAGCACAAGTTTTCGTAAACGGAACTCAGAAATTTGCAGAAATCATGTGTCGTTTTGACGGGGAGACAATGTATGCAATACATAGGTGATCCTATAATTCCTTTGAGCAACGCACATTATTTTCCCGGGCAGGTTGAAGCAGAAATTCAGTGGGCAACCTTTCCTTCAGGCACGTGCAACGTTCATTAAATCTCGATTTACATACACCTATCAGGGATAGGCTGGCTGGTTCTTCGCGGGCAAAACTTTCTTTTGTTTGCGTCGACGTTGTGCGACGAGCGTGTGCGACATTCATTGTGTGGAAAATTTACTTGGCGTCTAACTGCTTGAGTAGTCTGTATGCGGCTCGTGGGTGGGACGGTTGAGCAATATAACGGTGGACGTTGATGGGTGAATTGGGAGCATATGGTGGTTTATTTTTCTTCTTTCTTTTGGCGGTACTGTGTTGGTCGAACGTTTAAGGAAATGAAAAGTGATTCAATTAGGGGGAAGTATATGTAATTGCCTTCTGGTAAACGGAAGTTTGCGTGGATGTTACATGTTGGCGTTGTGGGGTCTGCGATCACCTGACGGGATTATTTTTCTTTTTTGTAATCTGTAAAAGCTTTTCATTCAACGACAGTTATAATGTCATTACTGACGTGTCATGTTATGCGTATAAGGTAAAAGTGAATTTGTAATACAACTTTTATATTAAATTAACGCAGAACTTTGAGCTTAAAGGTTTAAGGGTAGATTCATTTAATACCAAATACCACGCAGGCGCGACTTGGTATGAAGGGTGAATAAGAGAGGCGCACAGATAAATGTCATTTACAGATTTAGGAATTAGTTCTCTTGACAGGTTCGAGCAGAAAATCTTGCCTGCTTATTTGTGTCATGCTTATCATTAATATATTGTAATATAAACGACAGTAATTTACGAAACATAAATTCATGAATTAATTAATGAAATTTATAAAGAATCATTTTATTCGTTATAATACAAGAATTATAGAATTTAATCTGATATAATTACATGTATTTTACTTTGCATTGTACTTGTTACAGGTTCATTGTAATTATGTTACCGTTCCTGGGGATTATTTTTCAAATATTCCGGTTTCTTTGTCCCATAGATTACGCCATCGCTGCCTTTGCCGAAATTGCTGTGAATGCCGTATATCAAATTAAAAATTGAATTAATCCGGATGGTTCAATCCAAATATATATATATATATATATATATATATATATATATATATATATATATATATATATATATGGGATATCTAAATATAAATAGGATATGCTACTCCTATCTCTATGACAACGCGTATCGAAATGTGGCAACGAATAAACCGCAAAACCGCGAGTTATCCTAAGAAAACGGAAATCTGTGAAGTCTCCTTGCGGTAGGATAGTGATTATTTTGTTCCCTCTTATCAGTTCAAACAGGTGAAGCACGTTTCATTCTCGAACAAAAATAATCTATCTGCCATATATTTTAATATTCAAAGCCCTTTCGATTATTCATTCAATGGTAAGCAATTTGTTCTATATCTTCATATTAGTTGTACTCATTTTTTAGAACTAATCACTAATATATTAGAACTGTTTGTGTTATTTATTTACTTTCCACCACATTTACGACAAATTCGTTACAACACCGATAAGAACAAGTTTTGAAGACTTGTTCGTGTATAATTCTCGTTTGGAACAATTACGAAATATATAACATTCCATGAAATCTCGACTAGATGGCGATCTTGCCGACTTTCGAATCTTCCCGATCCTTCGTCCAGTTTTCCGCAATTAAGAATAAGCCAGAAAAAGTTGTCTCCGTTTCGCACCAAATAAAGCAACCAAGAGAACTCTCCGAGAAACTAACCGAATACAGACTACAACGTATATAATTTCAACGACGAAAACAAATTTTGCTTCTCGCGTAAAGCGAAATCCTAGACAACAAATGTTGCATTGTGCATACTTTTTCCTTCACATTCGAGCACCAATCGTACATCGATACCAAATTATTCCAGTACCATTGATTAATATTCACGGATATACTAGCTAAGTTTCATAACTTAAATAAAAATCATTTGACAAAGAATCTTTTAAACGAACACTGTGCAAATTATCGATCGCTATATTCGCCGTAAAGTGTAGAATATATGTATACCCGTGTGCATGTCCTTTTGTCACACTTGTTGTCAACGTTTAGTTTCTCTTCTAAAACCGTTCTCCGGATCTGAGAAGATGCATACGGAATACGAATGTACAAACGAAATTCCTGGGGCGAAAATTTCCAAATCGACTGCATTGGCCATCGCCCAAGGCAAACTTGAATATTAAACAAGAATAAAACTCGAGGATTTAAGGAAGAACAGTTAATGTCGCGGTGTGAAGATTGCTTGAAGCTTGCTTTTTTCTCCGGCAGGTTTCGATCAACTGCGCAGAAAAGCGACGACAGATACGAGACTCGTGTGTTTGCGCTCCTATGCGAATGAGAATAATTAATGCTTCCATGGAATGCAAAATTGCAAATCAACTTTCATAACCGATTCCACGCCATTCTGGCTTCGTTGTTTACAGCCGGGCTCAGACACGAAATATTCAAATGGCAAAATTGAAAAATAGTTTCGAATGGTGAATCGTTCAAGCGTGCAGCAGTGTTTCTTTTATAATCGTTCTTTTTCGATACAACTTGAAATGAAAATGTTCTGGTAGTGCCAGAACCGATTGTATCACTTCAATCTCGCTTGAATATTGCTCACTCGACCTTTAGCGTGAATTCTAAGCGTTCAACGCGAAATGAAGCAAGAATTGGACACGGAATTCGAATGCTGAATACAGTACAAAATTATAACGAATATACTGCAAATATACAGAGTGTCTGAGGTTTTTCCGGGCGAACGTTGCGAGCATATTCTGTGCACGAGAATAAGAAATAAGTGTTTTACACTTTTTACAAAAGCCGGCCAGGCTTTATTCCAAAGTTATAACATAAATTGTAAGAAAGTGACGTCTGCCTACCGCGGATGCAAGTTTGAAACCGCTGTAGCGCGCTGTTTGCGACGGGCCGATTTCTTGATAATTTCTATTAATCTTTGCGACTGCATCCTTAATGAGTCGTACTAGGATATCGCGCGTAGCTATTGCAGTTGGATTAACTTTTTGTAATGTTCATTCTATCAATTTTTTACTGGTTGAGCAGGAACATTAAACGACTTTTTCATTTACGTTATTAACTTTGCAATAAAGACTTATTACTCGACTTTTATATTAAATTTGTCTGCTATTTTCGTGCACAGAATACACTGACAACAAAAAAGAAACATATTAACTAATGTAACTTACCGCCCATGCAATTAATACGTGAAATAATTTAATTCGAACAAACGTTCTGGTGTCCAATTACTAAATCAATTTGCGCGACAAAATTCGCTGGCGGATTATCATAAACCACTCGATGCAATTCCGTATACACTCTCATACGACTTAATTATCGTTCGATAAACTTCCCCCGTTCAGCGTCCCCTCTATTTTAGTTTTTGTGGTACCGCACAGTAAATACCATCGGTGGCCATCAGTTACAATATCCGCGGCCATCGCAGAAATTCCACGGCGACAAAAATATTTCGCATAAAATACGGAAACAGCGCTTCCGGGCCGTCCGTGTATTCAACATTCCAGCCGAACATTCAATCATTCGGGCGATACTTCAAGCGTCCAGACAAAATCCGACATTAATATTTCATCTCCGCCGCCCCAAGCAGATCAAACATTTTTCCCCCGTATACTTTTTCAAATTAAAAAAATGAAAACCACGCGCATGTATCGCATGAAAATCGATCGTGCAACCGAAACGATTGTTCGAGCGCACGAATTTTCGAATATCGATTAACGAATTTCCTCGCCGCGCAATTGGCGCGACTAATCAATGCAGTTCGAGAAACCGAGAATCACTGGATATTTGATCGGGAGCTGTCGTTGGTTCACGTTCCGTCGGGGGGGGGGGGGGGCCAGAGATATTCCTAACGTACCAGCAATAAAAATCGCTGAGGACTGGAGTTCGAAATATATATATATATTGCATAAAATATTTCCGCGGCCAGTTCATTTCATAAGGGCCGTGAGGAGTAAAGCTTCGAACGAGCACCGAGCGCCAGCGACTACATATATTCGGCGATAAAACGTCGGTATTCTTCGAGAATAAAATACGCACACGAAGAGAATGCGACTTGGTTCCAGCACTGGACGTGGCAACGGTGGTCAGAACGATAACCCCTATGAAGTCTCGAGCGATAAAGAGCCGGTTATCTGCGAGCTGGTTATCGTTTTCTTTCTCCCGCTGCCCCGCCGCTCTTTTTCACGCTATTACTCCTTCGTCTGCGTTATCCCCCACCAATCACGCATCCGTTATACCAGTGCCAGTAATCTGCACGCCAATCGCATGCCATTTGTCAATGTTGCCGATTCGGCCAACCCTTTTTGCATTAACTGTTGACTTTTCCGCCTGGCAGGCCGTCTCGCGCAAGAGAAGACGCTGGTGTTCGTGAAAAAACCAGCCGAAAGCTGCTGCGAAACGATCCAGGAGATCCAATTTCATTCTCATTGCGAAACGGCTGGGCGTGTGCACCTAGATGAATCGCCCAAGTTTCTGTTACAGAGGTTTGACTTTATGATTTGGAAGAGATTGTCACGATTATACGAACGATAAGCTGGCCACGTCGGGTCGTGGGAGGTTCTTTTGAGGCCACTCGATCGTCTATCGCGTTGCGGTTGAATTTTTTTATCGATCCACGAGATATCACTCACAGAGCGATTTCTGACGAACTCATTCTGCTGTCCCATCTCTTGGAGGAACTGGGCGAAATATGATTATTCTTGTACTTGATTTAGGGGAGTATGTTTGCAAATATTATGAGTTACCTGGTCTCTGTAATTGAAAGCGGTGCAGTCATAAACAAGAAGCCTGCAACTACTGAAACTTGATATACCTGTCATTTTAATTCACTCGATTACAGGGTAAAAGTAATAGAAAAATAATTAACCAGGATTGAAAAATATCTCAGGCGATATTCAGGTTGTCCCGTATCAATAAAATTGTGTTCTCTTCGAAAATCGTACGAAGAAGTGAATCAGTGAATGAATGAAACAGTAATTGAAAAGCTCAGTGGGTCGATACCAAGATACGTGTACATAATGGTACGAACGCAAAGCAAATTATGCATTATCCTATTATGGAAACAAGAACAAGCAGCTAATCAATTTAAAAAGTCTCAGTAATTGGAGGCACTTAATAGCTACATACCTATTAATATAATATTGAATACATTGAACAGCTCAGCGCGTGGCCAAAGCTTGCACCATGCATTAAACACAGTATTACGCCAAGCTAATATAAACGAAATTGACTAATGAATCAAGAGATACATTTCTGCGTTAGTATTATAGCGTAGAAATTAGACTCATTTACAGCTTTTCAAAGTAATCAAAAATAATGCAAAATTATTTCTCTGTAAATAAACAGCAACTTGATTTTAAACAGGCGCCGGATGAATTTTTTTTGAATGATTGAATTAATTCGACGATTTCTTGGCGCCTGTTCAGATAATCAATGAGTTCCATGTCAGCACACTGTATTTCATGGATGCAATTAACTTTATTTCATTAAAATAATATTGAAAGATTACAAGAAGAGGCCTTGTCAACGGTGGAACCCTTTTCATCCCATAGTAATATTGCCCTATTCCGATTGGCGCTTATATAAATTTAATGTCAATTTAGTGTCAACTGTTCCAACACGAGCCACCAATCGGCCCTTGCACCGTAAGAATGAAGTATACACGTAAGTCGCAACACGAGCAAGAAGGAACTCCTACTATCAGTTTCCTGAATGACGCAAAAGACTATTGCTTAGACTATTTACTAACGAGTTAGTCAATTCATAAATACTATCGGGATTTTCCTCGTGCACAGACTGAATCACAACAGCGCAACGCCGCGTACACGTGAGCGAATCAGATCCGACGGACATACCGAGCTGATAGCTAAAGGTGGCAGCGGAATAAATATCGCGTCGATTAGCAATCGACAATGAGACCTTTATTGCAGCGCGAACGCGGTATACCATATAATCACCGTCGCGAATCTTCACGCCTAGTTTCTGAATCTTATTTATCCGCCAGGTTAACCGGCCAATTAAACGGCACATTGTCGGCCACGTTCGGTCGACAAGTTTAATTACGCGTCTACGCCCGCGATGTTTCAATGATACCACGCGGTCCCTAATCGATTCCCCGATACAACCTTCGCACGATTCTACCAGCGGCATTATTTATCCGTGCGTAATTCGCGCGACCACGCGTCCAGATGCATATTGGTTGCATAAAAGACGCGACCGGAGAAAAGAGGAAAAGATACCGATTACGTACACGGGAAGAAGGAAAAAAGTGGACGGAAACGAAGCTGTTCCCTCGTCTCGACAGTTCTCGTCTAAACGTTTCGTTTCCGCGATATCGACGCTGTTATTCCCAACACACTAAATGTGCAATTCCTACGTAACAATCGGCGTCCAATTAAACGGAGCTGTATCCGCTATAAATAAATGGCCGTGTTGACAGCGAATTGCGAGATCGAGTACGTGTGTACGTAAAATCATTTATTAAACGGCGCAACGAGCATCGAATCCTGCGCCTCTCGTGATCTGAAATCCTCTATGTAATCTTTACACGTGCTGGTTTTATACGTTAACATCGTCCAATCTCGTTTTCTTTCTCCCTTTTTTTCTAGATTATCAGAGACTAGGCGAAACGTCGATTATTCCTCCTACATTATATTAACGATGCCCCAGTGGCCCTTTGCGCGCAAAGGGGCAAAGATCAAACGTTGAAGGGTCGTATGCATAAGAGAATCCCAGTGAGTTCCAGGAAATATTATTCGATTCGTGGAGGCTTTCGTTATTCTCGGTTTCTTCGAATGCATCACGGCGCATCGTGGAAATTGAATCGGAGATGAACGGGCGCTTGGAAGAAAATAATGGCGCCCAGCGTGTCGTTAATATGACGGTGGCAGCATTATTTTAAGAATGTAATACGATTTAATGTAATTGCAATGTTACCTCGAATGTAGCAGCAACAAGTTTTCCGTACATACCGCAAGTAGATTGACGTTTAACACGTACATCGCGAGCTTTTGTGAGGCGTCAGGAAACTCGGTGTGTCTGATTCCTGTACGATCTATCTATTAACGCTATGGTATTAAATTAGACACGCGTTGACATACCTACGTACCCCAAGGGCGAGGGAAATTTTATATTTCGTTTTACCATGGCCCTCAACGTTAGCCGAATTTTAGTTGGAAGCATGTGACGGGAAGGCACGAATTTGTTGTACCTTTCATTAGCAGAAAATCATGATGTTCCGAGTGTTTGTTTTACATTCGTCGAATCATCGGCTCGCAATCAGTATTACACGGTCCGAAACGTTTGGCCACCGATTACGAAACAGCCTATATTAAAATTTGTCTCATTTATGTCGAAACTGTAGCCAGCTCGATACACCCTACTACGAGTATCTTATCACGGCACACTTGCTACAAGATTATACGCTTTTCGTTCAGCTCGAGTCAGACAACATCGCTCTACTTCGTTCCTCTGATCGTGCTCAATACACAGATAGATACTTAATAACAAATATCGTACACGAAGTGAAATCATTCGTCGTTCACAAGGATCACAAATATTTCAAACTCTGCGTTCCACTGAACATCGTATTGCGTTCGGTTTTGGATTGGCTGCACTATTCTTCTGCAAAGTTTCAAATGAAAATGAAAGCTGACAAGACAGCACTCGTGTTGAATTTCTTCAAGACTGAAATATTCTTCAGTTCTCAGACTCGCGCATAACCGAGCGCAATGCAGAACTCGTATCAACCAAATTCTACAGGCACAACTGAACATTCCTTTGACCGGCACGTTACTCCAATTCCGGCTGTGAAAAAAGGAATGACGTTCGCAGCCGCGAACGCTTAATTATGATATTTTAAGCACGGTAAATCGTCCGACTTGCATACTTAAACTCATCATCGCTTACGTAACTCAACGTTACATCGAGATAGCGTTTGACCTATATACACGGTGACGTCCTCCCAATCGTAGAAGTTCTCGACGGAACGTAAATCTGTAGGGGAGGCGGGATGTCGCGAAGATGAATGCTCCGAGGAAGGAAGGAAAAAATAGAACGGCGGCGTGTGTCAGAAGCCGAGTAAACTGTTCAGGGCCGGTGACCTCGTTGGAGCAGGGTCCAAGGTTGCGAGAAGCCAAACTCCAAGTACGCAGCTAACTACGAGGGCGGCGCATGGGCAGCTACGGCCTTGAATTCTCGGCCCTTCGTGCAATTTACATTCGACTCGTAACCCGCCATCGAAGGCCGCATGAATATCCGGCACGGCCGAGTCTAATGCCAAAGAACTTTGTGTTCGCTCGCAATCGGCGACAAGGAAACAGGGAACGAGGAAGAATAAATATGTGTCCATTGGCGAGACGTTACTCTGCACGACGAGGAAAACTTGCCCGATAGCATCGCGAACCGAACGAAATTAACCTTTACGAGACTGGGGAAGCCCGTCTTAACGGCGTCAGGTGACAGAAGAAATAAAGGGAGCCGAGACAGTAGCAAAAGAGTGAAACCAAAAGCGAATAAACGAAGCGTAGAAAAAGTAACTCTTCGCTGACTCTGAAAAAAAGCTCCGAGTACGCCATTATTTGTTAAGATTTGGTTCTGCAGCACTGGTCTAATCGTTGGACGTTCTTTCACGCATTGGGCTCGATTCCATGGATCCTTGTAAGCGATATATTATGGAAAATAGACAGCTCCCCATTTTTTTAGCTCTATTTTTTGAGGACCGGAAAACCACTACAGTGGTTCGAGTGTCGCAATTTTGCAAAAGACATACCTCGTATATGGACATTTCTTTGAATGACTACAAATTGATTGAAACACGCCCTTTTCGAATGCAGTCGCGCTTGTTTTGAAGGTACAAGAATACACCACCCCACACTGTTTGCAGGACACGACACTTGCAAAACTCTAAGAAATTAGTAATTTGGCAACCCTTCCCTTAAGGGAGGACTTTTCCCCCTGGGCATCGATTTAAATAAAATCAAATAAATGGGTCAAAACGTAGAAGGTTCAAGCTTTAATTTCCTTTTTGTTGAAGCAAATTTGGATGCCCTGTAGCAAAGTAACGGAACATTGAAGTTCGACAATCTTTCACTAGCGCACTAGCGATTCAACAAGTTTTGCCAGTGGCGCAAGTATAATAATTAGACTGCGGAAGTTTATGCACGATAAATATGTAAAATGCATATGCAAAATATGCAAAGTAGATACAAGCAATAGTAGATACTAGGTATGTATAACATGCGGTGAACACATTTTTAACGCATTTTGTAGGGACTTTCAAGGGATTCGTTGGATATTTACTAGTGATACTAGTGATAGAATAATATATTATGCTAGAACAAAATTGTCTCAACTGTTTTAGAAATGTCTTACTAACAGAGGTAGTAGGAGAACCAGATGGGTCTGCACTTGGAGCGTCAAAAGAGGCCTAGGTTGTAAAATGAAACGATACGCAATTCGTAGGTTCGAGGGACCATTTCATAGAGACAGGACATTCCTTCTCAGCTATTTTAAATACACCGATTGATCAAAATATAGTAGTTATTTTATTTAACAGACCATATCCAATAGGATTAACAAGAGTTAATAACCAATATACTGATATAAGCAAAATACTTGTCACAATTACTCCGATATATTATAGTTCGCGTGACAATAAATTGCAAGCATTTTTCTACATTTAATGTTGTTAATTGTTGACGTTTGTCTATTAAAATTAATTTATAAGCGGAGAATGACCGCCCTACGCCACACGAAGTAATGGGTGCGTACTAAGAATTTACTCCAATATCGTGCTGATACATTTATTGGCACTTGCTGGCCCTCGTTATTTAAATTACTTGAAATCATCGATGATATAGGGAATCCTAAATTCTTTTGTAACGCAATATTAATCTTTTGTCTAATTTTTGCACCGCACTTACCGGAAATATTTTTTGAACGTATTATACTATTCATATATATCCCGATTGATTCATTTAGCGTTAAACCTGTAGTTTCCAACTTCCGTATTGTTGGTGGTGAAGTTTTTAAATGAGCCTTAATGTACATTAAGTTTTAAGCAAGCTGATCTTGCTGCACTACTTGTGCAATTTTAATTGCAGCAGCATCCTTTGACTTGAATGATTGAACTACCTATTAACACAAATTAAATTTCTGGATAAAATTGTATTTAAGTCTAAAGAAATTCTGTGTTACTACCTTCGGGACTTTACAAAATCTTAACAATCCCACCTGGGGTACAAACGAACCAGTAATACAACAACAACAACATATGCAATATATTATAGCATATCTTTTTAAACCTAAATATGCAAAGCATACGCATTATGCAAACTATCCAAAATAAAAAATGTATTTTCAAAATCCTCTAATCACAAAATAAATATCTGTCCTGGTCTCATTCGTTTAACTATTTCCTATAAAAATATACATTTGCATAAACTTCCGCAGTCCAATAATAATGTTTGAAATAAGTCGATTGACTTATATACCGTGTCGTATGCCGACCCCTTAGAGGTTAAACGAACAATTAAATAAACAAAAAGGTTATTAGGATGACAGTTAATTAAATGATCTTCGTACGGAGAACTAAACGACGATGTCTGGAATTTTTATAAAAAGAAAAGGAAGTAACATGGAGTGTATTATTCATGTCCGATAAATGGCACGACATCAATCATTTCATTGGTACACTCGTCGGTAACGCTCAATCGTCTTGTTGTATTCCATTATCGGCTGTGTTTAATAATAATGTTCGCGTAAATCGCGAGGCCATAGTTTAAGGGGATTCCCAGTTTATAGACGCGTCTTCGAAGCAGCAGCAAATTCTGGCCGGCGCTGTTTTAAATAACGGTTGCAATCTAAAGCGCCGCTTTCAATTGTATCTGCGTCGCGAGCAATAAGCCACGTCAAACAGAGCGCAGTGATAAATCGTCGATAACACCGAATGATAACTCTCGCAGCTTGTCACGAAAATTACAGGAAACCTAACGAACCGGCCAGTTCCTCAGATACCAAGACGTATCGATGCTGGAGGCTCGTTTCCTTTGGGCCCGAATAATTTTTCGCCACGAGATTCTATTGAGCGTGGCTAAAAGTCCAAAAGATTGGCAACCCGAAGATAACGTTGATAAAGCAATGACGTTTCGACCTTGATATTCAGTATTAAAGTCGTATTCTTAAATGTTTCGTATTAAAGTCCATTGCAGCTACGGTACAATTCATTTATTGTCGGTGTTGTTCAGCTTGATCGCCGTGCGATTCCATTTGTTGGCATTTTTGTTTTTCGCTTTTGTATTGAGAATCGAAGAAGTGGGGGAGTTTCGAGAGTTCAACCTACAATTCTTCGACGCGACGAGCAAATACCGAAAATTGCAGTATCGAACTCTTATCGCGTCGATAACTTTAATAGAATGCTCAAATTTACGACAAATTGGTCATCTTCAAGGTGAAAGCTGATAATCTTAACTCGTCTGTTTCGACCGAACGTTACGGACTAAGCTTTTTGCGACTGCAATAAATTCGCGCCGACCGAAATCGTTTCGGTGGCGAGTTCTTCTCGCGACAACGTTTTACTTGAAATCGATAGCACAATCATATCACCTGTATCGCTGGAAATTAATGTGCCGAAGCGGTGATTCGTGAATTATCTAACAAACGCACGACTTTGACTTCTGCACTCCTGCACTTCGACAACGATATCGCAACGATTTTCTTCCCCAAACGACAATATGCAATTGCTTTAAAAATAGCGCACAGAGACAATTTAACTAACTGCCTTGTTTATGACACTCCATAAAAGAAATTAAAATAATGACGCCTTAAAATGCGAGATATATAAAATACTTCTCCTAGGATGCTTAATTAGGGGACTCAATGGACAATCAAGATTCACAAATTCTGTATCGAGCTTGTGATCTTTGGACAATAAACGGGCGATTAAATTCGTCGTTATTAAATCATTTGACTTTCCATAATAGTGTCATTGAAATGGGCGACTGAATTCGTCGAATACAAGAAACGGCGAGAATATACGTCGGGTGATGCAAAATGGTTGCTTCGACTTCCGTTTAACGCTGTCGTGCCAACGCAAAAAGAAGTCAAAGGTCAAGCACGATTCGACGCGCGCATCGCGAGACGCGATTCGTCGGTATGCCTCGACGACGTATTTAGGTATTTACGTAACTTTGCAAATATATATTTTCAAATTCTCTTACAAACCTCAGCATAGACACAATAAAGACGTGCTCGGTGTCGTAGGAATCGGCCTAGCAACGCGACAAACGCACGCACTGTCTCAGGCACTACATCCGGTAGTTTAATTGAAACGGGTACTGAATAATCTCAGACGGGATATAAACTGGAATGGTAATTTAGTTTCAATCGTGATCATATTTCTGTATACGGAATTTCAAGTATCTGCTTGCTCGTGCGAAGGTGACAAGGCAGTGTGCGTCGCCTTTAAACTAATTTATTTAATATCTTAATTATAATGTGCGATTAAAGGTGGTTTGGGTTAGGTTTGGGATAGGGTTTCTTCCATTTTAAATTCAATTGGAATACGTAATAATTAATGTTGCTGTGTTTGTATGTTGTAGATCCTTGAATTTTGACGGGTCTCTGAACCCATGTAGAAAAAAATATTCCTTCCCATTTACAGTTCCAAATCTATCGCAATAGTTTTTCCCATATTTATCAGTTTACAAATTAAATATTGTTCCATCGCTGCAAATTATAATCAGTTTAGTAACAACGTGTTGGGCCAACTTTCTGCGTGCTTAAAGCGCATACTCCAGAACACGGTGACGTTGCATGGCAAAGAGAAAAACGCGGTGACGTTTAAGCGAAATCAAATAAATTCCAGCCCATCTAGAGAGGGATGTGTTGTTCAATTTTGAGGCAAAAGAAAATCACAACAGCATGTAGGACGGTGCATGTTGTACGTTACACATGTCGCAAGAAAACAGAGTCATTGGCGTGACATATGAGACGATATCGAAACGGGAATGCCTAATAGAAATATGGCGCGCTTCTTTTGGATCACTTCCCTTCAAAGGATACTATTCCAATATGTTTCAGTCTGGCAAACACGCGTATAACATACGCATTATGGCTGTCTGTCGTTTCACGAACTCTCGAGATAATTACGTGTCCAGTAGACACATGAATGTTGGGAAATAGCGCGCAAACTAATAATTACGGAAGACTACTGCAATGGTGAAATGGAAAATTAATATGTTTAATGATACTGACAACGTCAGCGAATAATGTTGCAGGGTAAATTTGATTGCTTCGATGGTTTGTGGGTAAATTTATGTGTGAACAATTTCTAAGTACCTATGCTTGCAATTATTATTACTACAAGTATATTTCGAACAGTAAGATTATTCATACCTGTGTGCAGAAAATTAAAAATATAAGATTTCGATTCGGTGCTGTATTTTATATAATAATATTACTATCTTCTTCGTTTAAATATTATGTACCTTTTACAGATGCATTTACAGTACGTGTATATTACATTTTTAGTAGATTAATAAACATGAACAGTACCGACTGTACCTGAATACTTGATTACATAGTTAATCTATTGGGGGGGGGGGGGGGGGGGTAGATATAATTTTTGTAATTTGCAGCGGTGATTAAGTTGCTTTCTCTGTTGAATACATTGGAGCATAGTACAAATGAGTTATGTAATATAGTGAGAGGAAGCAGCTTTGAAGCTTTCCTTTTATAAACTGTTTATCCGTTGTTTGATAATTTACATTTCTAAAAAGACTTGGGAGTAACTGTAATAAAATTTATAGTGTATCGACAAACTGCCGTTTTCAATTTATTTTCTTTCGTAGGCTTATGAAAAGAAATAAAAAACTATAAAATTACCTAACAAGTGGATTCAATTACAATCAATTTCACAGAAAAGTCATTAATAGCATAGCTGGTATTTAATCTTTGCGTAATGGAACGACAGTCTGACTATGTAATGCCGGATATCACTTAAATCACAATTGAGATTTGCTTCACTACTTCAAGCTGCGAATCTTCAATTTCAATATATAATTTATCACAAATTACTTTCAATTGATTAAAATATACCCGAGTTTGAATTCCCGTTAATCATAACGATAGAAAAAGTATTTGTAAAACCTCCTTAAAATGACACAGCCCCATGAAATTGCTAAAGTGAAATATACATATTGAATAATTCATTTGAAACAGTTCAAGAACAAACTTCGAAGCTTCATTTTTGAAACATTCCGCCGACGGAAATAAATTGCCCGTACTAAAAATTCTAAGGCGATTCGTACAGACACTTGGACGGTTCCCGATCGCGTGTCGTTTACCTGATATTTGCACGTACAAACTCCAGTCATACGATCCATCCACCAATACATAGACACGAACAAGTAGGAATAAAGAATCTCTACCCCCCGAAATTCGTGAAAAACGTTCAATTCTCAGCACGGCCGTTGACCGCAAAACAGATGCGAGCTATCATAATTGTCCATAACACCACAACACTTCATAGAAATTTACGAATCTCGGTATGGGCGCATTGAAAAATATCCGATAACTTTCCTCGGTTGTCGCATAAAACGGACATCGAGCAATGCGTTGAAATACCGTCACCGTTCGGATCACGGAAAGCTCGGTGAGAAGCCGTGTTTCGAGCAATTTCCCTGGCCGCGATGCCGCGATGCCGCGATGCCGCGATGCCGCGGTTAAATCAGCTCCATAAATTGCGCTCCGCTTGTACCGTTTCACCCTCCCATTTCGACGACGGAGCATCGCTAATTTAGCGAGATGCGTACGATCTCGAGGCAAGCTCCGTTCCGGCGACACAATGTTCGAAAGCACACTCGACCTTAACGCCCCCTCTCATCGTGGTTTCGCATAAAACGCCGCTCGATGGGCTCGTCGTTTATTTTTGGAACACGCTCGACCTCTCTCGGACTCGGTCCCCTTACTTTTCTGTACTGGCATCGGCGAAAATAGCTTGGCGCAAGGTGGGTACGCGAAAAAGGAACGGAATCAGAAGCAAGCCCCCGCGCCTTCGCGTCTCGAGGGGATCTCGTCGACGCGCTTTGGCCTCTTTTATGGACACGCTTTCGAGAACACCGGGGCCCACCGTTCTCCAATCGGGTTCCTGCATCCAGGTCTGGTCCACTCGGGCCAACGGTGTATCTTATTGTTGGTCTCGGGGCTGTTGTCCTAAAACCGTTTCGCTGGCGCTTGTCCCGCGTTTGTTTCGTTATACCTGATAGCCCGTGGGATCTCGAATGGATCGCTCAACGGAAAAATCTTCACCGATGGGGATACCGAGAGTCGATTTTCGAAGCGGGGGTGAATATTTGTCAGTTTGGTAATGATACGAGCCGCGGTCATATCTATTGATCAACGCGGTTATATCCACCTTTGGAATTTTTTTTTAATTTCATCGTCAAAGCGCTCTACGATTGTCCCCCAACTTTTTAGATCTGAAATAAATCTCCCTATTTTTGTTTTGGGCAGTTGCGATTTAGCCGACAAGCAACTCATATGTGCATTCAAATATTGTTACAGTAGAATGACGTTTACTGTGCGGAGAACGTTGGGAGATATTTTTATTATTAAATAGGGCTCAGCCTGGTGATGCGCTTTCGTAATATATACATTATTGGCGAAAAGTTTCGTAAAGATAGTTTTTCAACAAATTTACAATACATAATTAAGCAATAAAAAATTTGTTCCGCTTCGAAAGCGCGTATAGAATTGAAATCAATCTCTGTTACTCCCTTGGACAATAGTTTTGATCTGCTGAGAGATGTTTGTAGTTATAAAACCGATGAAGTTATTCGAAAATATTTGGCTGGTAATACCCGTGTAATTTAACTGTGATCTAAAATACTCTGCTCGTAATACTGTGCTGCTTGATTCATCGATTCTGATTGAATTAGTCATTTATATTTCCTAGGAAATGGAGCCACACGTTTACTTAATAAAATATATAATGAATAATATACATAAACTCTTATACGCGAGTGAATCTTACGAAGGGCGAGAGACGACTGAGCAAAGGCATGTGAAACAAACGCTATTTATATATGCATTATCCATTATATATATATATATAATGAAATAACGCTAACACACTAAACCTATTGGTGACACCAAGAGATGGCTCTTATCGGTAAAATACAAATGTATTACCATATATATCCAACAATTATATCCGAATTAAATCCCATTCTACTTTTCCAACTACTTTTAAGCTAAAAGCGCAGCACGTGTACTCTTCTTTCATTATCTTCCTTATTTTTGATTATTTCTATATTCTATTCTCGTTCTATGTTTTTTTCGTGACGCATTATCATCTCGTTCCGAAGATTTTTTCGAAAATAATACGAAGGGACTTAAAAACAAGCGCGCACGAATACCACTTTACTCATAAGACGGACTTCAAATTCACGAGTCTGAATCGTAAACAAAAATGGCCCTGTATATATTCAAAGATTTCATAATATGCATAAAGGTAGGCCTACTTAAACCGACCTTGTGGGTTGACATCGACCAATAAAATACGTACGTCGAAAAATCCACGTGGTAGTTCTATCTATAATACGTCCCTCACGGCGAAACTTAAAACGCAATTCCCCCCTGTCGAACGATTCTGCCGCAAAACTGGTTAAACCTTTGAGAGGTTAGATTTTTGTGTTTTGCACCTTTGAGCAATGGAGTCACTATGCGGAACGAGCGAACGACTAAACAGTCAGGTACAAAAATACCAAGAACAGACGTAAATTAACAAACCGTGCCCGTAGGTATTTGTGCATTGATACTACTAAACAGTTGACTTTAAGTCAGATCTTTCAATAAAGAAAAAAAACCAAAGATTAATAAAATTGAATTACCGTGTCTGATTCACTGTAAATTCAAAATCACTGGCGTATTCTTATAAGAAATGTAGGCGCGCATTAGAAGTAGGAAGGAGTTTCGAATGAATCGCTTGCTTTTTAACACGTCTTGCTCGGTTAACAGGTGAAAAACGTATGTTCATACTACTAATGGCGTTAAACATTAAGTAGTATTAGTCGTAGAAATTAATGAATATAATGCATCTAATATCGATTTACTAACTAAATGTATTTGGACGTAAACTGGAGAATATGTTCAGACGATTGAATCAATTCGCGTTCACAATTGTTTTATTAAGACGAATTTTTTGTCGAGAAAATTGCACGTGCGACAGGAATGCGAATTTATCCGCCGCGTGTTTAATACCAAGAACAGAAGAGCACTTGCGACAATGATATGTGTAAAAGAATGATGATGCATGTCTCACGCATTACAATAATCGTGCATGCAACGATGAACACTATGAAATGCCAGTGATACTTGAAGATAATAGAAGCACGGCTATTTTATGGTCATCCGTATTTGTATGAACTACAGAAAAATTGTATACAGTATTACAGTTTTAGTACATTTCAAATCATAGAACGTAAAGTATATTTTACTGAAACATATATTTAATAGAAAAAGTTTTTCGCTTGCTTCCTCCTTTCGCTTAATACGATTATCTTTGGGAAACATTTTCGAACGTCTTTTATGAATTTATAACACCCACAACGTATAACACCACAAATAAATTGCACTGAAAATAGTTGATACATTGAAAACGATACTAAATAAATGTTTCAGCTGCAAAATAATGGACCAGTGAAACATTAGTTCACTCTTGGAGTTGAGATTTAATTTTCGGTTCGAAATTATTCTGAGCGTAAAGTTAGCATCAACGGGGGTTTTAGCAGCTCTTTAGAAGAGGAACACCTTCAACTGTAGTGCATATGTATAATGAATCAGTGCTGCATTACGCAATCGCAGCTACCAGGAAACCTGCGGTAGTACATCGAATGGCCAGTAATATCTTTATTTTGAAAAAGCTATGGTAAATAGCTTTAATATATTACCTAGCGAAATATATATGTACATGCGTGCTAGTGACGGTGCGTTTCAAATTTGTTTTGAACTAAGTTGATTGCTTTCAAGTTCGATTTTGTACTCGTTCAATACAGCAAGCACAAGAAACAAACATTCTATTTTTTCCTCGCCTAGAAAATAATTTACATAATTTACAATACCTTCAATTACTTGTGTAACAGATTCTGACATGCTGCTAGTTCTTACATCTTTTTCTTATTCGAAAGTTCAAAACTCTGTATATGTATACGTATATAAAACGTTTCTGGTATTTTGGTATTTAAAGTCCAAGTATAGATTAGATACATATATAACCTGTTTATTCAAGTGTGCAGGTAAAATAGAATTTACCCCTGCTTATTTGCCCTGTATCAAAATGAATGTATACTGAAAAAGCTGATCTGGAGCATCTGATTTACGACCCCGACTGTACAGTAGTACGAGTAACGTCTCATATTATTATTAACGCAATTTTATACTGCTAGCATTGTTTCGCCAGATTCAAAATCACCAGTTTTAAAAAACACTCGCGACATTTCGTAAAAATACTACAATATTAGTGTTCTCGAAATTTAGAATAGATAATATACATACATCTAAACGCTATGTACTTTCCTTCGATTTCATTGAACGAAGTCATCGGTGTTTATGTAATTATTCATATCAATATATTGATATAAACATCGAAATATTGCGACGGTGACTGAAAGTCTACAACTTGTTTACGGAATGAATTTACGCGAATGTCCATTCATTGATCGACATTATTATTGCAAGCGTATAACCGTGTTGGAGCCTCGCGTTACGAAATATGTTACGTTCGCCACGCCATATATGGTGTACAGTTATTTCCAAACTCATTGCGGGAACGCACTGCTCAAAAAGGAAGAAGATAAAAGCAAGAATATAGAAAAGAAGAAGAGGTTGCGAAAATTTGACACTGCTGCGTGACACTTGGTGCAAATTTCGCGTTTCAATCGTTACCAAATGAAGTCAAACATTCGATAATCTCATTAACCCCTTCTTCGATCGTAAGTGAACTCTCTACGCGAAGGTCGAAGCGCAATGTAATATATCTAACCGATAACAGGCCCGTCCTCCCCCAAAAATTTATCATCTCCGAAATCGCAAACACTTTCCCCCAAATTTTCCAAAGAAAGCTCCCAGAGAACTCATAATCATCCGGACGCTCGAAACTTGCAATTGAAAATAGTTCTATCCAGCGTGACGATTTCCTGGCGAAGCGAGGGAGGGGGAACTTTCACAATATGACGTCTATTCGAGGAACAAGGCGACACATAATTATCAAGCGGTTCGTGTCACCGTGATAATAAGAGGTTGCTCCGTCATTCGAACATCAAGGGGGATTAAAAGAAAAGAGAAAGACAAAAGCAAGGAAAAAGAAAAATGACAGCATTCACGATATTCGTGCCGTTTCGATTCCTCGCCACATACTATAGCCGATCGTGTCTGAATTCTGCGACCGCGAATGTAATCGTTGCGCAAGCCGATCAAGCGATAATTCGCAATTACGCATGCACGATCGGCAGTCCGCGGCAGGAGAATCGCTATACCGCTCACGGATCATAGGTTATCCTTATAACTCTGCTCTAAGGCGCAATAGAAGGCGGCCTGTATTTATCAGGCAATATTAAAACGCTGCGCGTACTACGAATGCTTCGATGCTGGCGTTGCGCGAAAAGGACTGGGGAAATATTTTTCCATGCTTCTTTCCTGCGTCAGGCTGCGCGTTGCCTTCGCGATAATTCATCTTTCAAAACATTTCGTTGCGCACAGTTATGGCCTACCCGTGTAACGAGCTCGAAAAGCTAACGATTCGCCCGTAACAAAACCGAAACAAGAGAAGACGAAACTTTACCCGAAATTTTACCCAGAACCAGTACGAGTCTCCCGTTCCGCTTGAAACTTGGGCAATTCTTAAAAGTGTTGTACGTATGTACAAAAGTGGCCGTGAAATGAAATGAATGTGTCCGTCCGTTTAAGATTCGTGCTTCTTGGTTTTTATCGGTTTAATTAAGAAATACGACTGGGTTTGAACGTTGTGAACCCATTTGCACGAAGCTATAACTGTGTTTCAAGATCAGACGAATAACTTGAGAAACTGAAGGTGGGCTAAGTAATTTATTATGCTTCCTATTCGATTTTGGAAAAACCATTGGCTGCAAAAAGCTGCCACAGGTACCCTTGAAATTAATTTAACCAGTAATCAGAAAATTCTAAAATATTGATGCCGCGATTAAGATTAGTGTCTTGGAGTGATTATTTCCGAAACTTATGTTACATTGCAATAACATATTCCGAACGTTGAAGCTTTATCGTCGTCAAACTTCAGTGCTTTATACCGACTATTCGATTATAACTTCGTTTCGGCAATCAGCAAAATTAATTAGCAGTTTCCCAAGGATTTAAAAATATTCTCCCCTGAAACCTCAGAGTTTCGCGTCATCACCTGCGTTATAGGTAAAATTAAATTCGTAAAGTAGAATATTTCGGATACGCTTGTTCCCGTTATCTCTATACTCCGTACTTTTTAGATTAAACTTTTTCTGTTTTCAGGAAAACGTGAGACAACCCGCGTCACACGTGGCAATATCCAATGATGTACCGTACACGCCCAATTAATAAATGGTATTCGAACAAATTCGTTGCGAAAAGAAAATCGGAGTGAATGAACCAATTTGTACACACGCGTTATCACAACATTTCAGCATTAATACAATCGACAAACAACAAATCTCCAACTGATGCTTAACCATGCGACTGCTAAAATTCCCACATAGCAAACAAAATGACTTTCTCGTAAAGTAAATCGAATTAATCCTATAGAACTGAGAGACGTTGCACTGACCTAAGAAATGGAGCAAAGTCTGCAGAAGCAACGTCGATTACTCTAACAAATAAATTGTTTCACTGCGGCCTACTATTAAATGATAAAATTCGATAAGAAATAGTAATCTCGTGACGTTATCAAATTGCAATTCAAAATTGATATAACTAGATGCTAAGCTGAGGTAAAAATATTGTAATATCGCCATACAGTGACGTATCACTGTTGCGGCAAACGAGCTGTGTCTGAAAAAATATATACAAAGAAATGTGCGATGTCCAGCACTTCTCAATCGAAGGTCCACATTACCGATCAGCCAGTTATGCGTAGACAATCGAGCGCCGTCGTTAAGTGATCGACAACCTTAAATCAATTTTCATTTCCGTCAATGTAGCGACTGTTGAACACTAGACCTACCATCCAAGTCGATATGACTTGTTTCAGATTTCTTGTTTAAAAATTATTAATATACAGGTATCGATGTAGCAATGTACGATGATTAGACTGGGGAAGTTTATGCAAATGCATATTTTTATAGGAAATGGTTAAAAGAATGGAACCTGGACAGAAATTTGTTTTGTGATTAGAGGGTTTTAAAAATACATTTTTATTTTAGATAGTTTGCATAATGCTTATGCTTTGCATATTTAGGTTTAATAAGATATGCAATAATGTATTGCATGTAAATTAATTTTTACAGACAAACGTCACCAATTAGCAACATTAAATTTAGAAAAAATGCTTGCTATTTATTGTCACGCGAACTATAATGTATCAAAGTAATTGTGAAAAGTTTTTTTCTTATATCAGTCTATTGGTTGCTAATCCTTTGAAAGTCCCTATAGTATGATACTTTGTATACTTTGCATATTTTCGTGCATATTTTGCATATGCATTTCAACTGTTTATCGTGCATCAACTTCCGCAGTCTAACGATGACTTTTAGTAAGACAGAATGACAATTGTACATCTCTATTAAACGTTCACCCAACGACATTCGTGTTCTTAATCTGTGTAACGTATGCTACAAAAATGGTACCAAAATCTATCGGCAGTTCTACCGTTAATAAACACAACTTTACATAACAATGTCGAACGAAGCGACGCCGCGGCGTCTATCGGACCCTGTCCATCCACATCTGCATCTGATTGTGAGCGCCGTCAAAAAGTACAGACCGATTGCGCAAGTCGACGACCACGCGGTACGCGGCTTTTATGAGCGTAGCTAAGTTTAGAGCGCGGCGATACGCTCGCGCCGTCACCGACGCGACGCCACCTTCTTCCCGCGATCCCGACACTTGTTGGATAACGGAACGAAACCGCGAAACCACGAAAGCCGAGGAGAGTCGAGAGCGACCGAACTCGCATTCGACCGGCGAGCGACGGGCTACGAAAACGGCGCGAAAGCCGCGACGCGTTCGAGCGGGAATCCTGAGCACGCTCGCGCTTTCGAGAACCTCGTGGGTTGCCGCGTTGGTCAGGTAAACGTCCACGTGAGTCCAAGACACGCGTCTCCGCGCCGTCGAACACCAATGCTTTGCGCAGACTGTGCAAAAGTCTTAGGCCAATCGCAATAGATCCAGTTTCATTCAACTTTTCTATAACGCTGAAAATTTACAATTTTTTGCCCATCTCTCTCTGCCTAAGCCCTTCCTGACAATAATCTCCCTGCAACTGATATTTTTGCCGTTACACATAACTAATGTTTCAATATTTTCATATTCGAATCTGCATGCATTCAAAAGCAATAAGTTCCTTCTTCCGCTACATTTTCCGGTAAAACACGTTCAGCACAACTTATTATGGTACAGCGAAATATTACGATCTACAGCATGGTAACAAGTAACCAACATTATTTGTGCGCTCTCTGATATTCAGTCCGGCGAACCTATGTCAAAAATTTATGTGAGCTTTCTGTAGAACAGTAGGGGGAATCCGATGCAACGCCGAGACTTTGAGAAAAAAGTCTGGCAAGTTGAATATTTGTGCGGGTATTAATTACCAAAAATTAATGAACCGGTCTTTGAGAGAAACGGTTATGCTAAACAGTAGTGTGCGTTCTATTTTATTAGAATTGGAGAAAGTGCGAGGAAATAGTGATTTCAAATGTGCTTAGGTAGGTATTCCATAACCGGGGTGAGACCCCGATCCTTTCAATTTGCATACAATGTATAGTTCAACTTGGCTTACTGCTACTTGTTAGTATTGGGTCATTCCATGCCAATTTCCATTATTGGCCATCTCTTCGAAATTTCTGCACCTCTAACAGTTGTACAGTCTAATAATTGTACACTTTGTTACCAATGATAATATGCAAATGTAAATCGATCATTAATTAAGCGAATTCGCGGGCATCGTGGTTACTAGGCGAGGTGCTACCAACTCGATGGGTTATCTAAAGAAAATAAAAGGAGGAAAAAGGTGGACACGTTTTTAGCGTGCCAACTGGAGCACGCCTACGCTGAAAACGCGTCACGATCGACACGCGAGCGGAATATGTCAGAGGATCGACAACTTTATACTCGGCCAGTCGAGCAGCGTGCCATTTACCATGATAAACGCGTGCGATCCGTTGAATTGTTGTACGGTATCCTTTCTGGTTTTAACATAAACGTGTAATTAACGAGCCGCGAGGAATGCCGTCGGTGAGAGGACGAGAGCGCGTGGAGATCGTTGACGGGGAAATCATTCGATTGTGCCTTAATAAGGGGCGTGCGAATGCTTACCTTTTCGAATAGAATTTGAAGATTTGAAAGTAACACGGCGATTTCAGTGGAAAACCACGAAAAAGATTGGTAAATAATTGTTTAGATTTAGGTGGATAAGACGAATTTGTACAGAAATACTGCGAACGGTTTTGGATTAATTAATGGCTCTTTGGTGTATTTTAACTGTTCGTCCAATAGCTCCCGAGGCAAATGAAAAGTTTCCTATGTGAATTATTTAAATTTATTGCAAGAGCTTCTTTTTGCATTGATCGGGATATAAATTAAAAATTGCTGCAAATATACGTGAACGCAGCGCTGGGTTTTAAAACTTGTACCAAATAATCTTCCTTCATTTTTCTGAGAAATAATATCGCGTCTAATTTAAATCATCTTTAGACAATTTTAGTTGCGCATAATTTCTTATACCTACGTTCTATGTAGTTTACCAGATTTCTTTCTTTTGCCCGTAAGTTAAAGGTTATACATCAAACGATAGACATGACATTTCTGAGAAATATAAAACCTATAATTACGTAGTATTACTTCCTATAATATTCATATAATTTAAGCGTTACCGCAAATATATACTTATACTAAATAGAGCAGACGTTGCAAAATGGTTTGACGCGACGGAGACCAGGATTAAATGATATTGAAGATTTCCATACGAATGTAGTTAAATATTGTACAACTATTAAAGTATGATGGACACGGACACGTGCCATACCCATCGCAATCTCATCGCAACTAATCTTCGATAAGCTAAACGCGTTCAAAACACAATGGCGAATAACCTAACAATTGAATCGCGCGGGGAATCGTTTCACGAATGAAATTAAACCTACGTTTTCTTTTCCTCTATTAGCCCCGTCAGGTTTCCGTGTGCTGTATTTCCAACGCGAAATTCTAATAGAACCGCGGCTTGGCTCCATTAGTTCTGCACGACCCGCACGTGTTTCCCACTCCATGCGTGAAACGTGCTCGCCTCTCGAAGAGTATAGGACACTAATTAGAATAAAAATCATTACATGCGTGGAAACTTCTGCTGTGACGCGATCGACATCACTGTCGATCTAACAGGAACTATAACTAGAACAATTGCCTGGCCGGCAATAGCGAAACTGCGAAATACTGCAACAATATTCCCAGCCATTATTTCGTTTATAGTAAATAGTTGAGAATTAATTAGAAGGTAGTGCGTGAGATATGTTTTCGAATGCGGAAGACATTTCGACAATTATCACTGATGTATTATACTATTATGCTCGTTGAAGAAATACTTCCAACGATAAGATGAAACTTATGAATTAACGGTTAGTGTACGGAAGACGGTAATGTAATCTTAAAAGCATTTGAAGAGCTTGATATGGTTTCGTATATTTTTCCAAAAAGATGTCGATTATCTTATCGTATATGCGACACGATCATAAAATGTAGAAGACTTTTGAAAATGAAGGAAGCGCCGAATTAATGCTAACATCGATTAACACATTAAACAATTGTTATTACACGTTTCAAACACTGCATAATGCCAGAAGTAAATACCTCCGCATAATATTCAACTCTCAATCATTTCGCAAAAGAAGATAGACGAATTGCTTTTGATACTAAATGGCAGATCATAAAGCAAAGTGAACCGTGGGTAAAATTAGAATTCGAGCGGTAGGAACGTGAAATATAGTAAGCCACGGTGCAGTGAACTATGCTTACAAAATTAAGGTAACAGAATTAACAAACTAATTTATCGTTGGCTCCAAAAATTTCGTACCTCAAATATAAACCTCGAGAAGAAAGTTCGACTATCCTAATAGAAGTATCGATAACGATCAACTGCCAGTCTAGTCAAGTCTGATACTAGTAAAAGTACTTAAATGCGTGTTCCACTGCACACAGAAAAGGTGTGAAGCACATGTTAATCGTACGTCATTCAACAGTTACGGAAAAATTGAAAAAATTTCCACAAACAACTGTTCCACGCTGCTACCTGTTCTAGAAAAATTATAATACCCACTCATCTATAAAATCACGATGGAAAATATACAGTCGCCTCGGAAAGTAAGTTAACGATTGGCATTTCTGTGCAATAGAAAACGATATATGTAAATCATTGTTTTATGTACTTATACTACAAAGAATACAGAAACACATACAAACATACATTACAACTATTACTACTATACATTTAAACTGGCGATATGATCGTTAGCTTACTTTTGAAATATAGGAACGAGAATTTTCGAAATACTTGGAGGAGCATTAAATTGATACAGAGCAACGACTTAAACACTGTGCAACTTGGTTTGGCCGAGATATATGAACTTTACTGCTCAACTCTTTACCGCGATAGAGCGTACGTCAGTTTATATTGACATTAGCAATCATTTTTCAAGTTTTCCCAATTCTACAAAGAAGATGTAAATAGTCCCGTTGACATTTCAGTCGGTCCGCAGACGTTACCTACGAATTTACATCCCCAACCACTTTGCCTTGCCTGAAAACATTTTAAAGGCAACGCAATTACGGTTTATCAGTTAGTTTATTTTGCTCTACGTTCGTCCATGTCAATGTTTTCATATTACGACTTCCTACAGTTTTTAAAACCCACCGGTCCTTTCGCCTCAAAATAAACAAAGCGAAAGGCGGCAACCGACGCCGTTTGATTACAGAGAGAAACAGATCCCCTAAACACCAATTACGGGGAACAATTACGTACATCGCCGTTTCGCTTTCGAAGAGACAAACCGATGCGTCCGCCTACGAGCTCGCGAAATGTCGCGTTCAAGACAGCTCGTCTTCGGAGTTCTCTCGTCGGGCAGCTTGTCGATGACTTTGACCCCAAGCTGGCGAGCGTGAGCGAGCGGAGGCGCGTGATCGGTGACGGGAGGAGCGTGTAATTATGTACGGGGCGAGTACACAGAGGCTGCCGCGTCAGTGTAGCGTGTACGCGCGGAAATACAGGCGCGTACACGCGGCTAGCTGCGAGCGAGTCGGTGGAATTGCGACGTGCTGCAGCGGAGCCTGGTCGTGCCCCTCTCGTCGCACACGACGATTGGTCCGTTGCTCTACGTCTGCTACTAGTACGTAAGTACTCGGCATACTACGCACCAGCGGAACAGACGCGATGTACAGTCTTGACAAACAATCCGAGTCTTGGCACCGACGGTTACGTGTCCCCGACTAGATGTTAATCGCGGCACACGAGCCAATTATAAATCGATCCACTGTCGGACGGGCGGAACGGTTGCAGGATCTAATACGACGCCGATGACCACCATGGATCGTTTGGATACGGAGAGCATTTTATTGGGACAATTCGAAGAATCAACGGCGGGCTAGGTACGGGCAAATGATAAGCCGGCAGGGGGGAAGCGTACGCGACAGATGTTTGTTACCGGAAGCTTATCAGACAACGAAACGACACTTGCGTAGCAGATAATTAAGTCGCGACCGTGGCGCCATTTGCGATACGGGACTTATGAAATGCAGTTGCGTTTTTAAGGTCTGCTTCGGCAAGAGACAATGAGTAATATCATGAATGCCTCTTGGCGCTCGGTGCGCGTCTTTTGTGGTTACGCGTTTCTTTCCCCTTTCTTAAGCCTCTATTGCTTACTCCAATTTATTGTCGCCTTTGAAAAGATTTTAAGTAGCTTATCCTCGGAATTCGGATAGGGGTAGTAGGGCGCAACTAATACGTTGGTTATAATGGAATCGTGGAAAATACTTTATTATCGAATGAGACGAAACACGATTTAGAAAATGTAGGTACCGGCTATACTGCATCGAAGGTGCACAGGTGTACAGAGGGTGAATGCTGCCTGTCTCTCTATTTATTGCGTCACAATTATCACGACAAATTCGTTGAGAACAGTCGGACACTCGGAGATCGAAGTGTTTCCAGGGTAACACTGATTTGCGTAACCCAGATAAGTGTTTTGTTACTCATTATTACATCCTTCTGACACGATTAACTTGCTTCGCGTCCGTGGATCGGGGAAACGTCGAAAGAGACGGTGTACGCAATCGTTAAACGTTAACGCAATCGGTGCATACAGGAACACACGTGACGATAATATTTCTTCGCTAATTATTTGCACCAATCAGTGCCCGTTGTGTCCGATCTGCCAAAAACGAATGCGAAAGTATCGCGCGTACGATCCGCGAATCTATGTACGTATATGTATAGGCTGCCGATTTCCGCGATTCGATTAGAGATTCGATTCGACTCGATACGATTATAGATGCAAGGTAAAAAGATTCGCACGATCCCCAGATAAAAGTGATACCGTGCGCGAAAAAATCGTGACGGCAAGTTAACCGAAGAATTGGACAAAAGATAGACAGCGTAGCTGTTAACGAGACCCGGTAAACAGTCTGTAATGATAGAATCGATGTTTGTCAGGCCATTATAAATTACTTATATCTTCTACGACGCGCGAAGATCGTGCTACGATAAGAGTATTTTCGCGCAGCCAGTGAAATATCAACCCGTTACGATATTTGTACAGTTGTCTGTGCCACATAATATGCAGAGCATCGGCCAACCGATTAACGCCAGGGGAGAGTTCTGCGCCGTTCTTAGGAACCGTTTAATTTCCTCTATCGGTGTGCAGCGTGAAAAATCGCTCGGGCATTATACCGTCGATAACGATCGTGAAGGTGTAAACGATGATGCGTCCACGAAATTGGTTTGCGTTAATCGCGTACGTGCGCGTGTACCTTCGCGCACTTGAGCTAACACTCGTGGCGACGCAACGGGAAACATTTTTAACCGAAGTTCAGACAGATAAGATCGGTATCGGCCAGCTATGTGCATACGTTTTATTCAAACACAGAAAAATGCGGCGGGGGTTTGATTCCCAGTTTCACGAATCCTCCGTCGGCTCCGATAAGAACGGTACGATAGGCAAAATGCACGGAACGCGAAACAATATTCTTCTTTGGAAATCGAACCTGATGCTTGGATCGGTCCTTTCGCATATGCGTATGCAGTGGTTTCGAGCATGAATGATAACAGATTTGTCTAATAAGTGTCATGTCCTCGAGGGTTTTCGATGCAACTATGTTGAGAGTTAATTTCTGTTGGTACGCGGGTAAAATGCGTTACACGGCTTAAAAGAAAGTAACACAAACGCATCTTCCGTACGACTTTTCAAGGGAAATAAAATTAACTGGCAGAGAAATTGATTCGCTAAAATTGTCAGTAACTTGGTCTTTTGTATTTTTCGCAGCACGTGTCTTCTAATCGAGGGCACACCAGCACTGGCCATAATATTACAATTCTGCTTGTATTTAATTGTCAAACAGTTTACGATTATATTCTATGCACCTATGGGAAGAATTCGTAAAATAAGATCCCAGAGAACGGAAGTGTCTCGTTAATATACGTAAATAGGGGAACTTGGACTAATTCAAGCCCGTCCACGTTCCTCGAACATTCTATAACTAGTCCTCTAAGAATCCCGCAATGATAACTGCGATACAAATTAACGAATAATGCATTGTCCTTAATTGTTACAGAACTCACATAATTAATAAAGCGATATGCCACCTACGATGCTCTCACAAGATAACGAATAATGTCGAGAATTAGCTGACGTTCTGTTAACAATCCTTGTAACGCGAACTATACAGTAAAATACTGTAAAAATGATTAACGAATGGCGTAAAAAGAGTGGTTAAAGAAAACACCAAACAGGCCAACTTGGAGCAAGTTATTTCAAGTCACCCAACATACGTGGATCACAATTTCTATTGAACGCTGTACACGACTTTAGATATGCCTCGTAGGTATACGGAAGTAATAAGAAACAAGGGTGTACCAAAGAAATATTAATTATACTGAAAGCTTTTGCAAATTTCAACATTTGCTTACATATTAAAATTAAGTTATTTGACTGCGTATAATTTTCGCTATTTAATTTCTCTCTATGTTACAAATAAAATTGAAAAATCCTGTAACGTGTACAATCTCTGAAACTATGAGAAATATATTTTCCAGTGCTACAGTAATTCTAAAGTAGGAACATAATATATAGTGATATAATCAATCGAAGTTAGAGGCACATATTTCCCTACTTATTGATATACTCCCCACTGTATGTACATACTTTCATGTTAGAAACATTTAGATTTTGCACTTATACTTCTCTGGGTATGCAAAACGTCTCGCAGAAACGCTCATCAGGTTCGTATATCATTTACGTGTAATTCTAGTAGACAGCAAGTACTGCACCGTCTTATTCTACTACGTATGCTGGCCAGCATAGTGTTACGTGGTCTACTAGAAAAGTTGCCGATCTTCTCCGATAAACAAAACTTTATTGCGCCGAAGGGAAGCTACGAAAAGTGCTCCGCCATCTCGTGGAACTGATTTTTGCAATTAAAATAGGAATACAATCTGCGGGGTTGTATTTGAAATAGTGCACGGTGCAGCTTATCTGCTCCAAAATGTCCACGTTCTACCAAGAAGTTGAAATCTGGAAAATATTTTTGCAAAGCAGCTAACGGTATGGACACGTTGCGTATCTGCAACGAAGATCAGAGTTTCTGCCAAGAAACATCGAATTAGCAATGCTGAGTACGCCGCAACGTTTTCGTGATGCAACAATGAACGCGGTCGCTTTCCACGGTTCGAAATTTATGTTGCACACTGTCGCTTAGGCTATTCCAGCGTGCAGTAGTCTCGATTAACAGGCCGACATTTACGCGCGAATTTCGGTAATTTGAAGCGCAACGACGAAAGAAAACCGACTGCGTTTAAAAGATAACGTCGACGTTCATTCAAAAGAATCTTGCGTTATCTCTTCGAATCTCTTCCACGAATTTCGTTACCTTTCGTTGCCGCATTCTCGGACGACTGAAAGCGAACAAATCCTTCAACCTTTGAACACTATTCGTGCCGTACATTCCGCCAGATTCTACCGTGCATAATGTATTCATTAGAATTGCGTAAACTTCAGCAGGGACTGTTTAATCCAAAGAAGTCCTTGTTGTCCCTGGATACCGCCGGTGAAGACCTGGAATGAACCGTGGGCTACCGAAGTCACAATTGAAGGGAACGTCATAAGCAGTCACCTCGAGGATCTTCCGACGCTTATCGATGCCTCGAATCGCTTGGTACCGCTTCAGAAGCGAAAGTCTCTACGAAGACCTTACCGAGGCCAACTCGTTAACGCGAGTGACCGTCGAATAAGCGTTATCCCATGAAGCAACTATCTCCTCCCATTAAATCCCTATTTATAATGCGATCATATATAATTACAGGGACACCTGCCCGCACGAAAATCATGTCCCCTCGAGTACACCGCGACGAAAGGGCCCAAGTTCTTTTTTTTCCAGCGGGTGTCAAGTAGGTTCAAGAACGCCAATCCACGAACGTGGCCGAGTTGCGTCACATTTCAATGGTCCAGCACACAAGTGTACCCGTTGAACGCGTGTACGCAGAGGCCAGCCTACGCGCTCGTTGCAAGAATATTTTATACAGGACACCGTAACTTGCCGGGGAAAGAGAGAAATGACGATCGCTGAACGAGAGATAGCAAGACGGACGAACTGAAAGCAGGGAGGAACGAAGAGGGACGTTCGTGAGCGTAGGGACTGACCGGTTGAACGACAAAGGCGAGCACACGAAAGTGTTTCGAGAGAAACGAGGAGGCCCGAGCTGCGGCAGAGAAGGGCGACTAAATAGCACGCGAGGTCAGTGCCTCGAATCGGAGATCGGGCCCAATCAGTTTGAAGCAGATAAAACTCGTGTCGTAGTCACCAGCGAGGTCTTTGCCTAATGAACAACGTCGTCCTAAACGAATTTTCACATTAGGCGTACAGTAACGAATTACGGCAGGGGCGCGGTGAAAAAGGAGTTATTTGGTAATTTTCGGCTAGAGATTCGATACATCTTCCCTGAGGAATTAGATCTGACCGTTTCAGATAACGAGACAGCGCGAATGGTTCCGGAGAAACAGAAGAAACATGCTTGAACGGTTATATTGGAATTCTTCGAGAAACCTAGTAGATCGGCGGTTCTTACACTTTCTAAGTTCGAGGGCCCCTTTCGTCCCATGATTTCTTTTCCCTTTCATTTTTCCAAACACCTACATCGTTACCTTTATACCTTTGCGCGCCCGTTGTTCGTAATACATTTTTCCTAATTACATTAAACAACACTGTCCTGACTCTCAACTGCCTGGCCTCCATACGCCCGCGAAACACGATTCAAGACTATCCGCAGCAGAATGAATTTCATATTTCAAATCGGTCCAGAGGCGCAACAAAAAGCTGCAACAAGACAACGGGCAAGGACGAGTAACGTGTGTCTTACGCAAGGCAGACATTGTTCCTTGACGTCCGTGTGTGCACTTGGAATTAAGCAGTAGCGATTTGCATGCAATCGTACAAACGCTTCCGTGTTTCTCGAGGTGCGTCTGTCTCTCTTCTCCCCGGGATCGTTCGCCGCGCCGATATCGGTTAATGGAAAGGAGAAAAAAAAAAAAAAACAAAAAAAGACCGCTAACAGCGATTTGTCATTTTTTTCTCTTCCGGTCTCTCTCTCTCTCTCTCTCTCTCTCTCTCTCTATTCGAATACGCATCGATCAAGGCTGTCCCCCGTAATCGCCGGGGAAAAAAAACTCTGCCCCCGCTCGCCGCGCGATTTTTCATTTATTATATCTACGCGCTGGCAAAGCGACGGTACGCGCACGGCCTCCTGTAATCGACGCAGAACACCTGGCCGATGCTTTTATCGCGAAGGAACGCTTTATTAGACGCTCGGCCAACGAGCGTACAAGGGGTGCGTGGTGTATTCTTGTAACAACATTGAGACGAGCACAGATACAATACCGCTGCATACAAGGCAACGTTTGCACGCTCATCCGTGCGCACCTTAGCGTCGACGCGACACCGCTGTGTGTATCTGTCCGCAAAGCGTAACATACGTAACGAATGCGCGATACTCATTAGGAGAGTCAAGGGTATGTTACGTGAAGAGTGCGGTTACGCTCCGTGTCTGACATTACGTCACTGAATGTGCATCTATCGGTGCACATGCAACAGCCGCGCGAGTTTAGCACGAGGAACGTGCAAGCGCCACCGAAACGCGATACCGACGCGGTCGGTTGAAAGGGAAAACGTTTCTTTCGCTTTTTTCCAACCGTTGCTCGATTTTCATTGCGATCGCCAGCGAACGCCGCACGGCTACGCGTTACGCGGATCGCGAATATCTCGTTGACCGGGACTATCTTGATTTAACACGTTGACTGCCGCGCGTATTAGCAAGGAAATCTCCGCCAGGCCACGCTATTGGGTCCGGCGGTGACATAGACCAGATGCCCGTTTAGAGTGCACGAATTTCGAGAATTCTTACCCGAAAATAAGCGGGCATATTGTTAGATAACCGAACCTTCTACCCTGCAACCATCTTAATCCTTCGTCCCTCTCTCATGTACAACGCGAAAGAATTTTGTCAACAAAAAAACATGCTTCCATTATGGTACCAAGTACAAGAAACATTCGTAACATTCGTGCTGCTTCTGCAAGCCAACATTCATCCGAAAAATTAAAACCACTATCTGTTCTTGCATATAATCAAGGAAAGTGCGGCATAGATTATTTAGATCAAATGGTATCTTATGCCACTACATTGAGAAAAGGAATCAAATGGTACCGGAAACTTGGCATTCAACTTCTCCTGGGAATTTCAGTTGCAAACGCTTTGATAGTTTACAAAATTGCATCAAAGAAGAATATAAATGTTAGAAGATATAGAAAATTATTAGGGCTGCCTGAAAATATAATGAAATCTTCCTCTCAACGTAGTCAGCATAATATTGCCGTTAGAAAAAATGCTTCTGGAATAAGCATCAGATGTCATACGTCTGAAAAAGATGTCATACGGATTGATCAAAGGCACGAGAAAACGTAAAGAAGGCTTTTTGTCCAAATTGCCCTGGCAAACCTCAACTTTGTATAGAATGTTGTAAAGTTTTACATAGGAAATAATGTTTTTATATTACTTTTATAACAATTTAATAGCTTTATTATACTCTGTGAGAGGGTACATATCAATATCTTTCCAAATACCTACTAAGATCTTTCGTAAGGAGCCAAATAAGTGTCACCCGAATACGGGTGATTGGGCGGTCACCGTGTTAAGGTGGCTCGTTGATCGCTCGCGTTTCGGAGAATTGGTTTTCCATGGAGATTGGGGAACACGCAACACCGAACGGTAATGAATTTGGATTTAATTGGATCGCCGTGCAAAAGGTTAAAGTGGATCTTGGTACGATCGCGGCGATAGGTAATGCAGTTGAATTTTGTTTCGAGGTTCGCCTTTCTTGTGAAGCATGAATGCGTTTTGTTGCTAGGTGTGTAGTGTTCATTGAATGTTGTAATGGAAATTTGTTATTATTTGGTCGTTAATATCGTTGCGAGTTTGTAACAAAATTTTGGTCAAACTGTTAGAATAAATGTAAATCTTCTTCGATAACTTTGATGCCGTGTTTGAATTCTTGCACAGGTGTAATTGTTATTCGTGATCTAGGATGCAAAGTTTACGACGTCGATGGTGAAGTTTTATTGTTATCAGCGCGCTGACAAATATTGTACGCAACGTACGCTTGTTCCTTTTCATAAAATTACCAAGATCGAACGCCCCAGCTTGGCGAGTACACGAAGCTCGCGATTTTCACTTAAGTTTCTGATACATTGCGAGCGGAAAAATCATTTCGGGATTTAAATTGCACCGCGCTCGCAATCCATTTATCCGCAAAAGCGATCAATTTATAAACTAAGCCCATGGGGCAAAATCGCGTAGTACTGTAACGCGCAATAGCTTTAACTCTGACAGATTGAAATAAAAAACAAAAAACAAAAAACAAACGTAGGTGGAGTTTTGAAGGAACGAGCGTTCATATTCTCTGGAAAGAGAAAAAAGACAGGTAGGCGAGCAGTCCTGCTATGAAACCAACGGACGTACCGATCAAGCCCGACACTTTTACCATATCACGCGTATCTCTGATGTCGCGGTTTCAAGTGACGTAAGCGTCTGTCGAGTTTCTTGATTGCTCGATGGAATATTTTAATTACCGCCTGCTCACGTGTCCTACAAGGGAGTCCTCCGCTTTCAGGTTTCCAAGGTTTCGAGCTACTTCACGAAAATACGACCCCCCACGGTGCTCCGACGTCCTCGCACTACAGACCCTATCACCTGACAGCTTCCCAACGAATGTTAATCACTACGCATGCACGGATAACTGGACTATAATTACGCTACGTAAACTCCACGTAACGTCGCGAAACCTCGCGAGGCACGATCACGCGAGAAACTCGGCTCGTTCTCCCGATAGCCTATGAGTACAGAACGGTGCACCTATTAATTATACGACACGCGTTCGGAGCGGCAGGTAGACAAGCGCAAGGAAGAGCGAACACCGGCCGTGCCATACCGAAACGATAATTATTGCACTTATTTCGAGGGTGACAGGTGTCGCGGAAGAAATTGAAACGGCAAGAACCTGCCGGGCGCCTTCCCCAGTCGGCGAGAAAATCGCCCCAGGCGAGAAATTGTACGAGAGAAAGGTGAACCGTCGTTCTGCTGGCATCGGGCGAGGCTATAAAGCACGGTCGGCACGATCCTGTCGCAATTTACGGCAAGTGGAAATCGCAGCCTTGCTCCAGGCAAGGTAAATACCGTTGACCACCGTGGTCAGCGAGCACCGAGCACCGAGCACCGAGCAGGTGACGGAACGCGTTTCAGAAACGGAAGAGGAATATCCGCGTACGCGTTGCCTCGCCGTCGCGACGTCCACAATTTTCTTCCCGCTCGGATACCTAGCGATCTTTTGCCAGACTTGACGGCCGCACCCTGTGTCCCGCGGTGAACCAGATACAGAGAACGATCCACGATTCGTAGGCGCGTTGCGAAACCGCCGCTCTTTCGGTTACCCTATAGAATTTATTATCGCTAAATATAAAACGGCCGACCTACAATCTCGTCATCGCGTTCCCACGACGCCCCACGTTTCGAGCATGGCGATCCACAGAATCACGATCTCGTTCGGGAACACTGTCCACCAGAGATACGAACTTCGAAGATCGACGCCTCCTTCGTCACGCTGAACATCAAAGTCTAGCACGACAAGTTCCTACTTCTACGTCTACTTCGCTTTGCGTCGGCTGATCACGACGACCGCGGAAGACGGAATGTCGAAGAACGCTTCTCTCGGAAATATCGCGAGCAACGACAGTCCTCGACCCGTTCGACTCGCGATCGCAGACAGCTGGAGAAACACATAATCGAAGAAAAAGGAGGAGAACGGTGGAAGCCCTGCCCGGTCCAGGTTCGTCATTGGGCCCCAAAGTGCAAACGGAGGGTGAGATGACCTCAAGATGACGATATCGGCAACGTGGTCGTCGCAGGGTCGTGCACAGAGGTGGAAGAGAGAGAGAGAGAGAGAGAGAGAGAGAGAGAGAAATCGGCGAAGAGAAGAGGAAAGGCGATCGACGAGGGAGACTCGGCAACGATGCCAGTGTTGCCTCGTGCAAAAATAACGTGAAAGCCTGCTTTAAACTCAGCCGACCGCGTTCACTCGAAATATACGCGGCGCGGCCGATGCTTCCACCAAATCATTTTTAAATCTCATTGAACAGCATACGGTTCGGAAAATTCGCGTTAATTGTGCCACGGTTCGCTAATGGCGAGTGTGTACCGGCGCCTGAATAAGTGTGTACCGCGCTGGCGGACGCGGACGTCGTCCATCCGCTTCGAATGTCGGCAAGCGTTTGCGTGCAGACCATAAATGGGCACTGTGCAAACCGATGACTTCGAGATCAGTCGGTTAATCGTCGATTATAAAATGCTGGTTTATTTTCAGGGGAAACTATGCATCGATTTTGAACCGAACTTCCCAGTGGAAACGACGGAGACCAAGGTTTTCGAGTGTTCCGTGGAATTCGGAGACCGGCTCGGTTCCGATGCTTTGGATTTCGAACGGGTTATTGGGCTGACGCGGGCGAAGCATCTGGCTGGATCAGTTTTATGTAATTGGCTTGGGTTAAGCACGCTCGAAGCGTTGCTGGAGCAACGAGAAGGAAGTTTCTGTCGACCTTTGCTGCTGGATGTTCCAAAGCATTTTCAACAAATTTCGCCCCCGATGAAGCAACCCCGATTGCGTGGACCATTTGAGTTTTGTCTCGGTTACGAGGCTACAGTTGTTGGCGGCAACAAGTTGTTCGCGCGCAACAAGGTTCGTTCCAAGTTGCTATCGATGAATTTTTATTAAAGGGGGCCGAAAGGTGTGGGACTCGATCGAATCTCGATCGAAGCCGCGTTTAACTCGGCGAGGGCAACGCGTTATGATCATCGCGCGACAAACCGTGCAAACTGGAGGAGCATTTCTTTCTGTTGCTATGAAACACGCAACAAGCTGTGGAATATGTTCCTGGCAACAGAAACAGGAAGAATATCGACAGAAAGTTGTTAAGAAGTTCGTGAGATTTTTTATTTGTAACGATTTGAGGCAATCTCTCGTTTTACTTTGCTTTCATTGTATGAATGAAAAAATTGTGACGTATCAAGTACCAACTATGTAGGGTCAATCGCGGTACCAAAGCTGCTGGTAGCGTCGAAATATTTGTCACGCGGCAAATAAATGAGCTACAAGATGGTCTTTGCGTCTCAAGGACCGGTGGTTTTGAACGCCCTACTAATTGCCCCTACAGATTTACCCCGCGAAACTAATTATTATCACAATCGCTTACAGGATATAGAAAAACTTCTGTCAAAAATGTGCTCCATTCGTGTTTATTATACGCAACAATGTTTTCACTTAGGCCTCTTCTCCAAATCGACGTGACGAAACGTTCAAGACATAATTAATGATAATCCAGTTCACTATTACTACCCAACTCAGATACCAGAAGCTATAAATTAACGAAACACGGTTGTTTTTGTGACTGCTCGAGCCTCTCGTTGCTTCAGAGACGTAGAGGAATTACGTAGAACACAGAGATTATAAAATTCCGGCCGAGTGACCAGTAAATGAATGACCACGGTGAAAGAATAGCACGTTTAAGATGATCTCGAGGTTTCTCCGGGCGATGTCTGCTTGGGTTTACCGATTGTAATAGCACGACTGTCTAATCGCCATGGACGAATACCGATTTCAGAGCTTTGTAATGACAGGTACGACTCGCGGCAGCGAGTACTAAAACCAGCGGAATGAGCGACCTTTGCCTGTTTCACGGCTCTCGAGGCTACAACGTGCGAGCTGGGATTCTAGTGCTTCGAGAAATCGAGCTCAGACCGGCGCCAGTATTGCTTAAGGACTTTTTTTTCACGATTCGGTACGAACCGAGGAACATCTTTCCGCGGCTTTCTGTAGCCAGCAACGACGAACGAGTTACGAAGTAATCTTCGTTGATAGCCTTGACGGCTTTCGAGCTCGAAGGTTGACTTTTCAGCGAAGATTACCATTCGTATCACGAAAGCTTAGGCGGTGAAATAACGATACTCTCCTAATGTCTACTTCTAGTCGGGCAGAAGCAACGTGACATCATTCGAATGGGCGACGACGTAACGATTCCATATTCTGTGACGTAACGAACACAGGTGAAAGACACGAAATACGCGGGAAATTTATCGCCGCGCGTGAAACGACGAGGTGTATGCTTCACGGTTGGAATTTTCAAATAGGCAAAGAATCGACGGACTGGCTGTTAGAAATCTCAGTAAATGTATCATAAAAGATTGGAGATGCGATGCAAGATTGGCATAGCATGTACACTCGCCGGCAAAGGTAAGCAAGACGGCGATTCTAGAAAGAATTGCTGGATAACAATACCGATAACAATTTGGCAATGTATGTATGTGCAAGTTTTGCGAGAACGAGGGCGGCAATAAGGTAAGATGAATATTTAGACGTGTAACCGATGTCCATTCGACGTACACGACGTTCCAGCGTGATATCAACGCCGCTGAAGAATGCATTTGCACGCACACGGACGAACGAATATGATATGGATATCTGCTGAAACATCATGCGAACGTATTACGCGTCGTGCATCTGGAGCGCCTAATTTCATTGGTCGGATCCGAATGCTTATAGCGATTAAATGAGTTGAGGCTTCTGCTAAAGTACAATAATTGTATTCAAGTCGCTTTAGAGATTAATCAAGATGAGTAACGCTGGACAATGTCTCACCCTTGTGTATTCCATTGTTAGGAGAGTAGATTGTTAAATTGTAAAACGTACAAAGAGTAAATTATTGGTCCTTGGAACGTTTCTATATATATTGGCTAATAATTTTTCTGGATAAAATGAAATATGATGGGATGATATATTTATGTTCGAGAGAATTCATTGGGAGAATACTCGTAGGAAGATTTGTGTATTATATATTTACCATGAAATGGCTGGAGCCTTTACATCGCAATATTAAACATAAAGGAGGAAATTACACGAAGGAACGCCATTTTTCCACTTTAGAATCATAAAGGAAAATTGTGAATTAAATATTGCAAATAATTAAGCTAATTACAAACGCCCAATGAACGGTCCATATTTATTAAACTTTCAATGCACAGAATAATAGTGTTCTAAATGATGCTGTACCGTGTCACGATCAAATTGAACATTATAAATTGTGCCAAAAATATTGATAGATCTATGTTTATTTCGGCATTGTAAAAAAATCAAATTTCCTCCCGGTCCACGTTTTAGTGCACAAGATCAGAGGATTCTTTTTCTGGAATAACCTTTTTGCCAATGATATTACCGAAAATTGCTCCGAATTTGATTTCGTACAGGGTGCAACGCTTGCTCCTTTTCCCGGTGTAAAGAAACGACGCGACGAACGTTGAAGAATGAAAGGTAACTCTCAGAACTGCGGCCGATGTACACAATAGTTATGCACGTCGCAGATAATGCCGACTATCCTCGTTTATTTATACTCAAGCAAGCACACACACAAGCAGGCGTGCGTAGAGAACGCGCACAGGAGATTCAGACGCCTGTGTACAGACGCCACGTGACTGCATGCCGATTCGCGCCTTCCATCTGAACTTCGCAGCTGCGTTAAACGGATTTCACGCCACCGATCTATCGTGCACAGCCACCGTCTGAAGATCGACAACCGGCGTTTTTGCGTAGAATCCAACCGACTGAGACAAACGATAATAGAACGACCCGACGTAACCACGTGGCTATTCACTAAACTAGATATGCTAAACAGATAGCGGCTAATAATAGTTTTTAATTATAGTTTAAATGTAATTTATAATATCGTATCACCAGCGAGTTTTCTTTTAGGTGCCAATGAACATAGCGCCCAAGTGAGTATAGAAATTATAAATAGGAAAAACTCCAAAATTGAATCTGATGTACAGCCATTTATAAGATTCGTTCCTTTTTTCTCATCTTCTTTTTATAACGTAAATCATTTTAGGGGTTTATCATTATTAATTGTACCTAAGTGAATTACTGTTATTTTGATTAAAACAGCGAACTGTGTCAGGTATTTTCATATTAAAGTTTGTTTGGGAGGTTGAAGAAAACAATAAATTGCTGCTTCACACGAATTAACATAGTCCTGAAATTTTCAGGCTTGATATTTATTATTCTTGCGAAACGAAAGTTTCCCAAGCTTGAAACAATACTATTGGCAAAATCTGTTTGTTATATCATTCGGAAGCTATTATTCCCCTCCTGTAATTACTGTGTAGAAAATGTTAAAGAAATGTAGATTCGTAATTGTTTTTAAATTGACCTTCGTTTATTCATCGAACTTTGAATCGTCTCTGATATTCCAGGAAATAGAAATAAATTTCATACTCTACTTAGTATCGCAATTAAGTAATCGCGTAGCCAACCTTTTTTCTAATAATTTATACAATCATTTATCTTTTTATATCGTTGGCATTTAAATCTTCTAACAAATGTGCACTAGTATTGAGTGCGGCCTCCGGTATTACACTTAATAGTTCCACGATTTTTATCGGAACAACATTCGAGTTACAAGCATTCCCATCGTATGCATGTTCTGAAAATTTCACTTTAACCAATTGAGCTCTCTTCAACTGCCATCCAAAATGCCAAGTGTCGATATCTGTAGTTTGGTGAATAATAATTTTCTTAAAAATCACCATGATCGTCGACGAGGCGACACTATTTATCGACCGGCGTTTTATTTCCCGCGATTTCAGAACAACTCGCAGGAAGTGGTCCGCTTTGAGGGAAAAGTACCACCGCGGGGAAAGTTAACTTCGCCAACTGTTAAACCGCGCAAATCGATAGCATGCTTTTTTTAAATTCCAATGAACGGAGACGATGCACGCAGATCAGCCCGTGATTTCGCTAATATACCAGCGAAAGAACCGCGTTTCTCAGATTCTTCTATCAACAATTCGTCCGCGAACTCTGCATTTATTATTCTCGTCGAATTCAAGGGAGAATCTCGAATCTCTGAACGTCGAGTAAACGATCGCGTGAAATTCCACGAAAAAAAAACGCGCGTAGAAAATTCTTACGCGTGTATTCCCCAATAATAAAAAGAAACCTAGCGCGACAAAAATCGAGGAAAGAAGGTACGCACGTATGAAAATCAGACAGACAAAAAGTCAAACGACGAAAACCTGTTCCTTTAATTCTATCGCTACTTCTTTTTTCTCATTTACATACCGCGAATATTTTCTATCCGCTGTATTCCGCACCGAAAAATCTAAAACGCCTCGCTGGCGCCTTTCTCTTTCCGCGTCTCTCTTCCTCTTCCTAGCCTCTCTTTATCCCACAAATTCAGGGCCAACGTTTTGGCCGCGAAGAAGGACACAAGTTGTCGGATCTCGTTAGAATCGTTGTAAATGTAACTTGAAAATTGCAAGGGTTTATCGACTGGATGAAGTGCATTAGATAAACAAGATGTAGTAATAAATCAGACACTCTGGGACACCGTCTGTCGCGTGTGGCAGTTTGGAAAAATAAAAGTGGCGACTTATTTTAAAACTAATCGAGGGGTTGAATTACGAATCTACGAATATCAACGAGCAGATCGGTCATTCATCAGTTTGAGCGAACAGTTTCGCATCGTTTCGAGGGTATCGTAATAATCGCGCGGACGTTAGGTAAGATTAAGACGGGAATGTGAAAACGGAGTAAAGGGCGCGTTATGTCACGCGCAGAAGATAGTAAGTACGTTCACCGCAAATATACAGTGCCTGGCAAAAAGAAAACTGAAAAATTCGCATTTATATACACATTTGTACATGAGTATCAGTAACACCCATACTAAAATATTCATAACATTTCTTTGACACTCGTCTATTACTCGTGTATCACTACGCACTGTACGAAACATGCATATTCTGCGATTCCATTTTATCTAGTATAATACTTAACGGTGGGTTGGCGCAATACTCCGAAAAAAATTAGAGCAATAAAATATTAAGAGTAAATTATTCTTTCCATTTCGGTTAAAAGGAGACAGACCAAAAATTATCCGCCGACAGATTGTTAAGAAAATTATTGAAGTGTAAGAGTTTAATTATTAACACAATTTTTCCCTTTCGCCAATACCTTTTTTCCATTATTTTAGTAACTAGTCTTTCGCCAGTGCGAAAATTGCAGTATGCTTTGCTTATTTGTAATTAAACAAATACTGGAAACTAGTTTAACTCGTGCATCAACGACTGTATTAATAATTTCTGAATACTTTTCGTAAGTCGTGCAGCACTTGCATATTTATTATTGTCTTTCTGAAATATGCGACTGTACCTTATATGCATTTTATTAATATTAATTATTGCCACGGAAAAAAATCGACGACTCTTTGTAAACTCACTTCGATGACCCAATGTTGATAATAAATTATTCGTCTTCATTTGTCAACCTTTGAAACGTCGTGGACATGAACACTTAAAACCAAACGTTCCAAAATATATTTACCAAATACGCGAAGACTTTTGAAATGACCGAAAAAATTCCAAACAGTATCTCTTCAAAGCATATACATACAGTGATCACGATAAAAAGAAAATGATTTACTTGCAAGTAATTTCTGCATAAATCCATGATTCAGTTCGTGCATATATTGTTTTATAAAGAAAACATTTTTTAATATATAAAAAGGGAATAGTACGAAAATTTGCCAACCTATTTTCCCCCTAAAACCAGGCATCTTTTCGCATATCCATTTTTTACTTTGTTTGCATCAAGTCTAAAACATTGATCAGAGATCTTCGTTGCCAAGCTTTGAAACTAATTCTATAAATTTCCGCAGGTTATCAAATTAATTTGGTTCCGCATGAATGGTTTACGAAATTTGGCTGCCTCACTCTAAATTATAAACTTTTCTATAATTACTGCGTTCTGTTTCATATAGCCCGCTTTCGAAACTTTCCTCTGCCCGGCACTGTTATTCCACGCGAAATGCACAGAGGCACAAGGAAACAAGTTCGAATATTGACACCAATAAAAAAAAAAAAAAACAGAGAGAGAGAAAAAAAGATAGAAAAACAAAACAAACTCACCTTCCATCCGGCGCTGCTATTGCTTTCTCCCTTCTCTCTGAAGTATGGAATATTCTGCATCATCCATTCGTAGATTTGAGACAGGGTCAATCGTTCGTCTGGGGCGCTGGTAATGGCCTGAGTGATGAGATCTGCATAACTGTGATTTCCCCAGGCGTTTCGCCGTGACGAATTCTTCTTGACCGGAAGCAACCCGGTACCTTGGCCGATAGAACCATGCTGTGGCGGAGTACCACTTTCAACACCTTCGACGCCCTCCTTGTTGGCCGACACATTTGGTACCACGTTTCCCTCGATATATTCCTCCGGTCTTGGCAGAGGCCACGTGTGCGAACGTGCTCTGGTCTGCGGCTCGAACCCGCTCTCAAGGTCGTATGGTACCCCCTGCTGTGGCTGCAACCCGGTCTTTGACCCCGACGCAGAAACCGGCACCGAGTCCATCATGTTAGCTTCCTCCGTGTACTCCACTTTGACCGCGAGCACCTCGCAAGGTGCTGCTCGTTCCCAGATATCGCGCCTGTCCTAACGAGTAACCGCGACAGAACGGGCCGTACGAAGTCGATACTGCGCTCACCGATCGAGACTCTCGATATCGTGAAAATAAAAAAAAAAAACAACACTGTCACTTCTACGGGCTAACAGCACTACGCCGGATGTACATAAACGAATTTGAAACTTCGACAATGGAACCGCGGTGGGGACCACTGTTTCTTTATTTTTCTCTTCTCCTAGACGGTTCCGTTTCAATGCGATCACGTTAAGTCGCGTTAAACTTGCCGCTTAAAACGACGCACGATCGCCCGACGAACGATTTTTGGAGCGACGGACGTCGTCACACTCGCGAAAGTTTTCGCTCCGAATACGCGTAGTCGACGGGGAACAACTGCGTGGAAAAGAGTATCGCAGATCACCCGAATCGAACTCTCCCGCAACTGGCAACGGACCGACCGAGAATACACTGTACGTTGTTCTGCGTGTCGCGTGCGAGTGAGAAAGAAACTGAGGTGTAGCTGGTGCGCGAGGGAGACACACAGCGACGGGAGAGGGGGCAGACCACGTGGTCAAACTCACTGTTTACAAGCTGCGCCGTCGGTCACGTGGCCATGTTTTGATAGAGAACTTGGCCCACTGCGAGGAGAGAATCTTTGGCTCCGTTGTCTCGCGGTTCGTACACGACGCGTTCTTGCAAAAAACTTGTAATGGATCAAGACGGGTAACTGTGTCGCGTGAACAATGTCGCGCAGAGTTCGTTGACAATGTTTCCACGATCGAAAGGACAATTCTCGATATCTTCTCTGCTCCGAAAGAACCGCCCTTCTTCCTATTTCTCATCGATATTCCCTGACCCTTCTATGCTCCTGGGGTTGTCCAGGATTGACACTATGTTCCGTTCGATGATTCGCCTAGTTTTCGAAGCCAACCCTGTGATCGAAACGATCCGGGGTCGAAAACACGCGAAAGGAGCAAGCTGTCTTTACTCTCTGTGTAGAGAGAAACGTCGCGCGAACAGTCCTGGTTTACACTGGCAATGTGACCGACTGCTTGGCATATACGTTGATAAGTGATTACCGAACGTGTTTTCGTATTTCGACACTCGCACGCGTTATTGCGACGAGAATCAAATCACCTTCCTCCAACGTACAACTTGCCGGCAAGGCAGCGCGGCGAATACTGACAAATTCTTCTGGCTGGCAGCCGGAACTAACCGAACGGAGCCGAAGTCGCGACAAGTGAATTCGTGGCGCCTGCCTCCGCGCGTACGAGTGGGACGAGGATAAGACGATGAACGACGAAATGCGTCAGAGAAAGAAAGATGCTATAGGTGCGAGTGAACTACGGCCACGATAAAGTGAGAGAGGGGGAAAGAGTGAGAGAATACGAGAGGGAGAACGCAAGCATAGCGTATGACCGATCTGGTGGGTGGTTCGACGATATGGAAGGGGAAATATAAAATGGTGGGGATGAAAGAGTGTAGTTGGTGCGAGCGGGAAAAACGTTGTAAACAAACGAGCGAGCTAGACAGCAAAGAGGTTAGCGGAACGAAGGAGGGAGAAAAAAGCAATGGTCCGGAATGAGTTGGATAAAGCGTGGAGCGAGCGAGACAAGTAGATCAAGGGAGGGAATCAGTGAGGGCAGCGTGGCCGGTTTGATCGTGGCGTTGGGCGGGGTAAGGGGTATGTTATGCCTCCAGGGCCAGATACTGTTCTCCACGCGGCAGCGAAGAGGGGGAATTCGCACGCGGCCACCTACCCCTGAGGATGGGCGTTCAATTCTCTCCTCTTCTTTGCAAGTTCTCGCGTAATTTCACCGGAACTAATGAAATTTTGTTAAATGTTATTGAAGTTTCTAAGTAAAAACTGACAAGAACTTGGTAACTATTGCGAATGTAATTTTGCATAAACCTGCAAATTTGGGGGTGTCGAAAAGAGGAAAGTCTAGTACGCCACACGAATTCTAACTTTACTTCGTATGCAAATTGTCTGACATATGGGTATTTGTTTGAACGCAAGCAATTTCTGAACGAGCCTCCATCGTGCTTTGACTCGGAAATAAATCTATTGATAAACAAATGCGGAAACGAATGTCCAAGACGAATTTACTATAATCTTAGAATATATAGCATTATTCGATGGTTCTGTGTTGCAGAACAATTTATTTCTTAAACAGAGTAAAAATGATTGAATGACGGGAAGTGATACTTCCTTACATTAATGAATTATGCTGCTTCCACCACTCTGTATTAATTTATTAACGCCATTTTAATTATACTTCTGTTTTAATGGTTTCAAATAGGCTATAAAAATAGTTTGCGTTATATAAATGAATTTTACAAAGAAAAGAGTAAATGAAAAGAATAATAATTTGGGCATCGATAAGGCTAAGATTGTATGGTTTGACTGCTTTGAAACATTGCTAACGCTATTAGCATAAGTGCTGTTCACTACTTCCTATTTTTTTTCTCTCCATAATTTTTACCGTCTTGGACGAGCTATTAATATCTTTAACGCACTTATTGATTTTTTTTGTAATTTCTAGGCCTGGAAAGTTTTTCCTTCGGAAGATTATTTTAATACTTCGCAGCCTTTAGGGCTCGGGCTACCTTCGGCCCTCCCTTCTACCTCGCATGTTTTTGACGCATTTGAACAGGTTTAATTTAAAGATTAATCATCGATGCCATTCGACAATCGTGTCTTTAATCATCTCAAAAGGCTATAATAACATAATGGTCTTCTCAACACGTTGATACTGTTAATTTTTTATCCTCAATTTAATTTGGCGGTGTACCATTGGAAAACTTTTACATCCCACGCTTGACCTTTCGTGGTCTTGCAGATTTTAAAGTCATCGTTGGCGAACAACGGTGAAACATCGCGCTATCGGAGGCTCCTGTTGACCTCTCGAGATAACTCGACGCGGGGTGCACAGAACGGGAAAGGTTAACGAAATGCATAATTTGGGAATTGGTGATTGGGTCGATTTGCTATAAACGTTCGAACCATCCAATTCATACTTTTCTGATATTTTTGCTTGTACTTTGACGTCGACACAAAATTTGCGGAGTTTTGTCAAATTTCTGTTCTCACGGAAACACAAATTGCTTCTACAGTTGATTGCAATTAATTGAACATCCATAAACATTATTGAAATATCGGTTTTTGCGTTGTTCTTTTGCGATTTTGCATCGGTTATTTCATTTATATTACAGCTTGGATATTAATAAAAAGCTGCACTAGGCAAATTTAAACAAATAAGTCTGTAAATAATTGACATATTTGCGCATATAAACGAGAAATATTCCCCCTTTCTATTCATTCGAACTCGTTGCTTCTGATTGCCTTTGGTCATCGGCTTCATTTTTCGATAAAGATATCTTTCACTGATCCTATTCCTTGCGTCTTAGTGTTTAGAAAATTTTCATAAAGCGAGCTGCCTATTATGTATAATATTCGTTTTTTCGAAAATTGTCAAACTTTTCGGCAAATTTGATATGAATATGGTAATTTTTACGCTACTTGGAATTAAGTCTTTATTTATAATGTGTGAAATTAAGAAGTGTTCATAAATGAGAGAAAAAGAACTGTTGAGAAAATGTTTAGCTGAACGTCTGAAGCAAAGAATTCATTCTGCGTGCCTATTCTTAATACTACAATACAGGTAAAACGTAAGCAGAATAAAACTTTTAAAATGAACTTTCTTATGCCGTTTAAAAAAAGGATCAAAAATCGTTTTAACATAATTGGGTCACTTTAAACTTCCGCCCTGTACGAAATTTTATCGTGTGAAATCGCGCATCCGTAGGAAGCTAAAGAAAGAGGGCAAGCTACTGGTATCCCCTATCCATTAAATCTACCCGAAAAGGTGAGGTTAAGCCCGTACTATCAATTACAACACCCTAGTTCTAAAACCTATTTTACACCAAATAGAATCAAGACGTTCAAAGTACAATTTGTTAGGATAACGGACAATAACAGGCTATTTGCTTTGTAATTAACCTGAAACTGTGATTAAAAGGTTCCAAGATGTTCTACATTAGATTTTATTGTCAGATAATAAAACCTATTTCAGAGAGTGCATTTAAAAAGATTTTTCTTTTAGTATTTGATTTACTTTTAAACACGGTCTTAAAGTGTATAAATAAAATGTTCATATTTATTTGGAATTATCTCATATAATTTAACAAAAATCATGTGTAACAACATTGTGGTAAGTGGGCAATCTATATAAATATTTATATTTTCCAGTTTAAACAACTAATGCCGAATTAGAGCGAGATGATAAGCAAATAATAAATGTATTATTTAAACCATGAGATTTTGCAGATACCATTGGATTTTTTTTATAAATATTTCTAAATAATACTAAGGTTTTACTGGCTACTAAGGTAATACTGTAAATATAGACTTACAGCCGTCAGATGTAATGTGCTGTACAAAAATTAAACTAAACACTTAAACTAAAATTAAACTAAACAAATACAGCAAGAGAATTAAACTAAAGAATTGCAGCTATGCAGGTTGAAAAATTCGTCTTGGAATAGTGGGAGAGGTCGAACCTATTATAATTCCAATTTAAACTTCAGAGTGCTTTTCTCTTTTATGTGATTAACCTTATGCGCTCTTTGTGCATTATATTTATACGATGTTTATATGAACTGTAGCACAAAAATACAAAAACTAGCATCATCTCATTGTATATTAGGCATGTTATTCATTAATTTCATGTTGATGCAACACGTTCTTCCTAATATGTATATAATAAAATTCTGGAATTTAAAAATATGTGATCAAAGCTTGTGCTCATATTATAACAGTAAAAGAGTACTGCGGGTTTTTTCAAATTAATCAATAAACAAATATCGCGATGAAAATGCAATTGTATTACCGAATTCTGTTTCACTTCTTAAACAATTACTTATCTATCTTTAATATGGTTCGTGTTTTCTTAATTCTTTAACGTTTTGCCAAAATAAAAACCTTAGGATTATTGGGGGACTTTGAAAAATAAGAAGAAAACTATTTTATCGTCTGCGAGTGTGCCTGGTTGCCACACAAGTGGCAAGTATCTACACAAGTATCTAGACCACAGACGAGATATACGAATAGACCAATCTTGCAATATATTTTTTCAGAACAAATTCCTGTGTTTCTATGGGGCCATTATCAGTACCATTTTTATGTCACTCGCAACGTTACCAACTGATTATAGAAAGCTATGGTAAGGATTTCATAAACAAATGCAATTATTTTAACTTCCCGAAAAAGTAGAATAATGGTCCTGAGCTTACATTGAAGCTAGGTGTCTAATTGTAAGCTATAATCCCCAATAGGTGTTAACAATATTTCATTAGTGAATGATGTGTTATAAATAATTAAACAATTTAAATAATAATTACTGAAAGTTACAACAACGAGGCTGTTAGAGGTGGGCTTTTCATTTGAGATCTCGCAGATTAAAAAATAACCAGCATAATCTTTAATTTTATGTAAAGAAAGAAAACTGCGCCATCTACCGTTTGCCGCATTTCGAGCCGCTTTAGAACTCAGTTCCTGGATTACATCGTTAAGTTCAACAATTGCGTTTATGTCGGCCCCCAGTGGGTATTTCTGAACCGGACTCGTCTCAAAGTAAAGCTGAGACTCTTAGCTTTATTTTTCAATAGGTTTCAAAAATATACGGCTTGCGGTTTACAAGTTATTCTCAATTTAAAAGACAACAACTTTTCGGAAAATATAATATTTTATACCCCGTATGTGGTTCAATTACCAGCGTCAAAAAAGAATAAACTTTCTCTTCCACCTGTGCTATATCAGTATCAGGTAACATAGGAACCTTTCCTCGATAAAAGAGATTCCTCTTCGTCTGATACCCAATACTGTCGTATCACATTCGACCTTTCCACCATATAGTTGCCCGCATTAGTGGCAGTTAATAAAATCTGAAATTCCCCAGTGGAACAAATGGTGTCTCTGGACGTAGAGCACCAGGCGCAGGAACCGGTGTGGTACGGTTGTCCTACGGGTTGCCAGTCGACAGGAGTTTAGTCGGTGCCGGTCCCGAAACGCGTACACGTCTGGACATCCTGCGGGATACGATATCTAAGATGGCAATAGACATGTACATTTGATAGGGCGGTCGATTCGAGGGGTAAACCGACACGGTTCGAGTAGAACAATACGGCACAATGAGCGGCTGACGAGGTGTAATACGGGACATGTACGGATAGTTCGAGGGACCGGTCGTTGCCAGTTGATCCTTTAAAGTTTCCAAACGATTCAGCGCCGGGGGGTGTGTGATATCGTTTTCCATTTAAGTAGCTCGCCGAGAAGAGCTGTTAGCTTGCCGCGCGAAATAGATGTGGTGTGTGGGAAGTTAGGCATTCTCGATGGCACGCCCGTAACCAATGGTCCTTCAGGAAAAAGGTGAGCGACGATTTTATCACACTAGTGGGGTGGACCTCTTTATCGCCTACCCTTTGCTCGACACGAAGAGCGTGGCATGCGTGCGGCGTTGTCGAAAGTTTCGATAAAGCTTTGATTCGAGGATATTTCTCTATATATGAGAGCATGCCAATTAATTGATAGTTTTGCAAAAAGGTGGAGAGCGTGATGAACAATAACATTCGACAAGGTACTAAGATCACAAATGATTAAGTACAACTTCTGTGGATGAACAACTGGTGCATGTTTCATAATGAACTATGTAAAACTTGTTTTGTACATTCCTAAATGTCGATTACAAATTTAGGTCGTACAGTGTTTTTGCTATTTTGTTGCAAAAAGATAGATTCGTAAATATTCAAATTTAGAGTACTATATTCCTGCAGCACCAAAGGGGGTGACTTACGATTCTAAATTTTATCGATTCTCGTAACGTAGTCATTGTATAATTTAATGTATGTGTACTTAAAGTTGTCAGTGCGTTTTAATGACACCCATTTAACTTGCCCGCATCGCAATTGAATTCCTGGTGGGCATTGTCTGAAGAATTGTGAGTCAAGTTGCCAGAAGAGAAGAATTGGAAACTAAATTTATTGCTAAATAATTCTCCAACTAAAAACTTCATTATATAACGGAAGCGACAGTATTAGAAATACGTTTAACATTTTTTAAGTAAATTTTATATTCATTTTACATTGCTACTGGAAGTAGTTACCCAAATTCAAAAGTTAGAACTGAAGTACTTATACGTCGATTTAATTAAACACTTGTTCAAATATTTCGTTCTTTTCACCTGCACAATGCAATTAAATCGTAGGATATAATAATAACAATAATAATAATGATAATAATGCACTTGTTAATAGATAACACCATTTGATCAGTACGAGGTGTTTGGATAATGCAGCCATATGAATTAATTTCAAATGTATAAATAAGTAATCAAAATTAAATCAGGAATATAGTACAGATAACCCTAGTGTTACGCGGTGCATGGACAGAAATATCCGTGTTATACGAGGGATACCCGTATATTGGAATGTACGAAAGTGTATGGAAAACCAAAAAAAACTCAACTAGTTTTGTTAATAGTCTTGCACATTACATTAATCGAAACAGCTACTTATTTTCTATACTAATGATTTCTAACTTTCTGTTGCGTTTAAACTTGATCATACACATATGCATCAAAGTAAATGCGACTTGTTAATGTTAGTTATGTCGCTGCTGTTTACAGACATTCGTATAACAACTATAGAAACAAGAATAATACACGTTATACTGCACGAGTTCATCGAAATACCCGAGCATAAAATGATAGAACAAGTAGAATTAATTATAATGATTTCACAGTTTGCAAGCCCTTTCATAATCAACATTCCCAAAACTGCAAAGTTTTCGTTTCTGTAACTTTAATTTTCATTACAATTTGTTTCATACCACAAATTCTTAATTTCCTTAAAAAATAAAATTCAGTATTTTCTATTCCTCCACTTTTCATTTCTCGTTTTCTTGTCGCTTTATACTCAACATTTTATAATAATTATGCGCCGTCCTGTGCCGGGAGAAGACTTCACATTTAACGAAACGTTTCTTGGCAATTCACTCTTCGTAACGGTACCCCGTGGATTCGTTTCTCTGGAACCTGTGCTACTTTATTGCTTGCGATGCTGCTTTTAAAATTCAAGACAGAGGGCAGAGATTGGATTGGAATACAGCGCAAATAAATAGCTGCGCCGCGAGACGTGGTCAGTGAGAGACACTGAATTTATGAACACCCGTTCAACATAATATGTTTAAAACGTGAATAAAATGTATAATTTACGACAGAGAGATTGTTATCCAATTTTCCTGAAATGTTAATCAAGATTCTTTTCGGGCAATGGGGGAAAGTTAGCACAGGCAGTGTGTAGTTGCCACGATCGTTCGATTTCGAAGGGGGAGCTGTAAATTGCTGTGGATAAATCACTTTTGGGAAGAAAAACCTGTGATATATGTGCAATAGTGGGATGGTAACGTTTAGATTGCTCGGGGGAGACAGTTTGAAAGAAATGTGTTAATTCCAGTATAAAAATAGAACGCAAAGTGTGCTGAAATTTTGCTATTCAGTGCCTGATATGATTTGTATATGTATATTTATTATTTTATCTTGACTTGACTACTACTATTCGAATTTTAAAAATTATCGACCAGTTTTGCCTCAGGCTGTTAATATTATTACTATTATTATGATTGAAATATTATTATCTATTACTGTATAGGTTAAACGAATATAATTTCGATACTCTTGAAACGCAAAACCCACGTGCAATTTAAATATCTCTATGGAAAGTTGTGGAGCATAATATTTTCAATCAATAATACATGTTGTTGTTGTAATTAATGATTCCGTGTGTTTCTTTTATTGTTATTGATTCTAACAGTAATCAGAGAATTTGGTAATGCATCAGTTTCAATGGAGTTTGTAGATCTATTTTATATTCATCTAAACTATATTTTATTTGTGGCGGTTTAATTAGTTAAAGAACCACTCCACTAAATTGGAGGACCAACTAAATTTTCAAGACGGTATCATATTTAGTAGTGTTTGAAAAGAACAACTTTTTTCGTTATTTGTTAAGAAATATCCACTAAATTCTGGCTGATTGTTCTTATCATGCAATACGATAGTCAGAAGCTAAAAGGAAAATAATTTTCAAAGTGGTAGCACACATCGTGAGGCTTTTTATGATCTGCATGTTTGTCTGTAATGCAGTAAGTACTCGATACATAATATGTTATGTCCCGTATATGTACGGGACACGTTATTAACTATACAGAAAAATGGGAAGGCAACGTTGAATATCGGGCTTCGAGGACATAGAACTGAAAAGCTATTCTTCTTTTTTCTCATATTCCCTAGATTACCATGTATGCTATCTGTCCTCATTTTCTCAAGTGTCCATGAAAGATTAACTTTTTTCCAATAAAATTCCGTCAGAAATATGTACATCGTAGCCCGTATGTCGATTGCAGAATTATTTTTGATAATTGCCTTTCATTTTGTTATTTTAAGTGAACGAGAGTATGTGTAACATGAACATTATAATTCTGTATTTCATATTCTACTTTTACTTTAATTCAAGTTATGTAAGCCGGGAATAATCTTTGGATATTTTGTATGGTTTATATATAGTTGTAATATTTATTTCCATATAAGTACTAAAATACTGTTTTTAAACGTAATTAGAACTCCATTAATATTGTCCTATGCTAGTAGCCGGGCTTCCTCGACTTCCGTCTGGACACGCGTGCGCTTGTTCTCCTTAAATCTATGAAATATCTGTAACTCCAAAATTGATTGACCAAAACATCGCAAGCAATTAATACAACATGTAGGATGGAATTAATAAATATTACAAAGGAAACTAACAATTGTAAAAAAATATTAAATCTATAATTAATCAATCCCCGGCATATAACAGAAAGTTATAATGAATAGATAATTCGACTGATCATTAAAAATTGATATATCTTATTATTTTACCAATGTTTCATTATTGAGGATGCTTAGACCTGGGTCATCTATCTTCCTATAACAGGAATACGATATAATAGATGTAACTATACAATAACTTTACATTAGAGTAAAGAATATGATTTTTGTGATATCATTTGAATTATGATGGTGCAATAATATTATATTATAAAGAGAGCACGCGATTGAGTTATGTGCTCACAAAAACTAATCTTCAGAACAAATAGTCTTCAAAGAATGTTATAAGGTAATGCACGTTTGGTTTCGCTTCAGTATATCTTGATAGAGCAAACTTGAGTAAACAATTTGATTCAAACGCGTCAGGGCGAATTGCACAACAATTAGATACGAATAATAGGACTATTGTACCATGGTACTGTAATGATACTTGTATATTTATTCAATCAAGTTTTTTATAATTCAAAAATAAGTCAATAAAATTTTCTATCTAATACAAAAGCTTCGTGCCTCTGACGATTATTCCGTAGGCAGTTGGAATATGTTTTGGTACTTTCTGTTATAATATTGCATTTAATTTCGTACAGTATTCAGTTGAAGATAAAGTGTCCAACATTTCTTCTCGAGTCTTTGAAGAGTCCGAAATTTAACTTTATGCTTCCCTTCATGAAACCTGACATCGTTCCTTTTTCCTTTATAGAAAACCCCATGAAATGTACATTAATTTCAAAACCATCCGTGAATACAGTCGTTGTAAAAAATAATTGCACTTGAAAGTCTTTCGACCGGGCTTTCAAGAAAAACAGAAACGTTGATAGAACGAATAGAAATGCACAAAAAATAAGAACGAAGTTCTCCTCTTTTCTGCACGCAAACAAAAAAATCCAATTACTTTCATATTGTTGTCTCCGGGTGCAAGGGAAGCAAATTGCGAATAATTAAAGTCAGTGGGAAGCTAATTTGGTAGAACGTAAAAAAGCTTGGCATTTGACGGTTCTTTGTGACCTTGTGAAACAAGATCTCGTGTAATGCAATAAATTAGAGCCGAGTTGCCTCTGCGGGCAGTTTAGAAAGAATAAGAAAAATAAATTGACGAATATATGAACGTTTGAAGAAATGAATCAGTCAAACGTAAGCAACCATAAATTGTGATTTCAGAAGGAAATTCTGGTCCTGTTTATCCACACACGAATTGAAATTACCTTTTAGCGGAAATGGAAGAATGGCTCCCGCTGTCACGCGCAGAAACGCAGCTCGGGGTTTTAGTTTTTATTTCTGTCTTATTGCTGCGAGGAGGATTTCAGAAATTACAGAACAGCGCGGAGTACGATAGAGGAATTACAGCCTCCGAAATTCTCAAAGCGTAACCCTTTTAAAAAAGGTATATAATTGTACAAAGGTTATCTTAAAACATACAGTTTGTACAATTTACTGCGGGAATACTTATTGCAGTCATTCAATTAGGATTAAATTAAATTGGTGGAACATTCATTGCAACTTCAATGAAACAATGTTTATGAATTTTTATTTCTCAATTAGGAAAGTTGATAGCTAGCTTCTACCGTATATTTGTTGTAGATTGTTCTATTAAGTAATTGTACTTTTTATCCGCGCAAACGATCGTGCGATGTACGATGTAAAATAAGAATAGAGCCAAAAGTTTTTAATCAAAAGAATCATTATCACGTTGAGATATTAAACTCCTGGAACTAAACATGTACTGTACAAGCAGACCGAATATTGTAACTAAATACAAATGAGGAAGTGGAGGATAATAATGCGAATGATCAAATGGAAATTACTGCATGTACGCGTGAGTAGCAAAACAGCAGACGAAACAGACGGATTTTTTGTAAAGCAAATAAGCAGTAAGGTATAGTACTTTTAGCGATGTACTGATTTTGATTAAGTATAGAGGTTTTGTATGTATAGGTATGCATTCTATTTTATTAGTCTAGTCATAAATCATTTTTACCAATTACATTACAGTTTGCTCCCAGAAACCGGAAATTATGTATAACTCGACCTAATAGTTTATTTAATGAATTTAGTATTTGGTTCAACTTCGCCTAGCGTGTGAATATTAACCTACTGATTCCTGGATAAAATAGTTTCATACTAATTTCCGGGCATGTAAAATTTTTTGCACTGTATAATTTAGTGATTGTACTATTTACTAAAAGTTTACTAAAACTTTCACTATTTACTAAAATTTGACACTGCATACGTGAGATTTCGTCTACATATTACCACTAATATTTTCTAACAAATGATTACCCCTTTTCCTGCACAGAGATCTTTATCAAACTATCTAACGGTTTCAACTCGCTATAACAATTAAACAATATTATCTCCTTACATTAAGCAACAATAGAACCAAGCAATTATATCAATGTTTTATCGATTACCGCTTCCAATAAATAAACCAAAATCCGTCTCCCAAAAAGCAGACCAAAAGTAAACAATGCACGATGAAATCGCGCAAATCTATACGCATTAATATAAATTTTCCCGGGCCATTAAACCAAATCTTCCAATCCTTAATGATCCCGCTTCGACCGAAAAGCGAAACAAAAACATGAAATTTACGTAACGAAGTTCCCCAAACACTCACGCTCTGCCGATCCCCGTTCCGAAACCTCGATTTCCGATATCCTCAACAGTTTAATCCCCCGGAAGTGGCACTGCGTAGATCTGTGTGTGTGTGCGCGTGCGCGCGCGCGCGAGCAAAAAGCGATCGGCCCCGCCGTTGGACAATGAATGTCCACTGCTCATTAACGTTTTCCCCGGGGATCTCGTTACGTCCACCGTGAAGAAAGCTTTCCTGATCCACCTTTCCTCCGGGCTGCGTCAGCTAGGTAAGCCTCGTGGAATGAACGCAAAAGGCCCTGGCAAGGTCGTGCTCGTTAAAGTGAGACTAAAGCACCGAACGCAATCACGGAACGAGCCGGGCCGAAACTCGCCGATCGAAGTCGGAATTTTAGCACGGGCACTTGTGCATAGTGGCGAATCTCTATTGGGGAAGGAGCCGTAAAAGCGTGTGGGACGTGAACGTGGCACGCGATGGGGGTTGGATCGTCGCTTTCGGGATTTTCGCAATTCCCAATAATTTCCTCGTTTGGGAGAAACGCGTTCGCAACGGCGCAACCGGTTACGTCGGTGAACCTGATCAACCTAACGACGATAAAATAGATTAAATTGTACGCCCTGTGTAAATGCACGCTTGCCTCGTGTGCGTGGCGTGGAAGGGTCTTACACGGGTGATAAGTGGTAAGTAAATAGTTGTGGAGAGTTTTCAAACCCATTGCGAACGGTTTCTTGCGGTTTTGAATGCAAGTAAACCATTCTTCAAAGGTGTCGAGTCCCGCTATGAATTATTCTTTATGATTTTCGTATAGAATATAATATATGTACAGTAGACTAGATTTTCAATAAATAATCACCGTGCATCATTGGAACAAGAAATATAGTTATTATTCAGCCGAGGTTATTCTGTTATGGATGGCGCATCGAAAATATTATTGCCTGTTACACCTGTTAATTAGAGCATTAAAATTATTGTCGTTTTTGGGCCTAAAAAAATGAAGGCGGTGAAACTTCCGAAAACTCACTAACGTCAGAATAATGTAAACCAGGGCTATTGCAACTTTAAAAATTTTGTATCGCATAAATAAAAATCAAAAAAATATATGCACCACCATAAAAGCATTTCCCGATTCAAAATCAATACGTCCCAAATGGAGTGGTTATAATCAAAAACGAAACATTTTAAATTTATAATATTTAATCATACTCGTTATATTATAATAAAATATAGTAAATGTAATATTCAAAGACCGTAACTGTTGTAACCAAATTAAAAAAGTTACCACGTAGCAGTCAATATCTTTGTTGAAATGATTTTAGTTACGAATAATCGTTATTCGGCGACAGAAATCATTTTGGTTAACGAACAATCATTACTGAAGACAAACAATTTTATTGGTTGCGAATAGTCATGTTCGATAACGGACATTTCTTTTTGGTTGGGAATAATCATTACCGATGACTGGAATTCTTTTTTTGTTGCGAGTGAGAAATATCGATGCCGGGTGTTTCGTTTCGATTATCTCAGGCCTGAAATTTGAGCTTCGCGTATCTATCAGTTTCTGAGATATCGATAAAAAGACTTTCGGTGCTATACAGTCAAAGCTGCGTACAGTTTCACGATGATACTTCAGCTTGAGCTCACCCATAATAATTATCGTTGCTGGTAAGTAATAACCGAGGGGGAAGGCAAACAGGAAAACATCTAGGTTGCCACGAAGTTCGAGTTCTTGCAACGAATCATCTTACACGTTCGGAATTTTTTTTTGATCCAACCATGATCGTATTATAACTAATTGTAAATAGTGTTCGCAGGGTAGGTAATAATTGCATGGCTCGAAAGATCGTAATACATGTTGGACGACGCTAAGTGTTAATTACTTCGGTTAATTGAATCCTATGATGAATCCTATGATGAATCCTATGATACACACGCATAAAAAAAAAATACAGCACCTATTAGAACGTCACCTACCTTTTCGTACGGTCCGTATGATAATACATACAGGGTGACAATAAACTCAGGGAACATCGATAATTAAGCTATAGCTGAGGGGTAGAAAAACAATATTTTCCTTGGCAAAAATGTCCTACATAGTTTCGTTTTTGAGTTATTAACGAAAAACACTGGCCAATGAGAGCGCCCGGCGGGCATCGGCCGACGCGCGCTCAGGTGCGAACCGATCACTTGCGGTTGGTCGTGATGGGGGCATCGAGGGTACCGCGGAAAGCATGCGGCAAATGTTACATCGTCTTAATTAAGAATCACGTGGAATTATTCATTATTCGTGAATAAGAAATACACTAATAAATCGTGTAATAACTGTGATCGATACGTTTATTCATTATCCGAAAGGAATGAAGTGTTTTATTAATTATGAAAAAAATACTTTTTTTTATCAGTACGTTTTCAGGTGGATATATTATGTATTAAGAAAAACGATTCGCATAACTAATGTTAGGAAAAGCTAGTTAAACTTACCCATTCGTTCACGAATTAACCTGGCTAACATTGTGTGAATCCTGACCTAGGCAACGCTCCATAGCTGAACCTGTTACGGCCGACTTTGTAACGTTGCACGATCGCTTCCCTTCACGATAACATCACTTCACGATAACTTCACTTCACTTCACGATAACTTCACTTGACGGTCGCTTTCACTTGACACTGTGAAATTTAGGTATAGTTAAAAACAATTTACTGTTCTTACGTTTAAAAATTGTGGCTCCGACAGGTGCCGATTGTTGGCCCCAAAAGGGGCCGATTGTGATGTCAATTTCGGTTTCTGAGGCTGTTCAGTACGGGTTCGACGTGGCCCCCTTCAACCTGTAATGTCTTTTACTAAATTCCGCATCGACGTACAATATCTTTCTTACAATGCACTCTTACAAACCTGTAATTTGTTCATTACGGGTTCGAAACGGGTTCCTCGAAACGAGGCCTCGGAAAACGATCTATGGGCGAAGGATCGTTGCTCGACGTTATCTACCCGATAATCCAAACAACGAATCAATCGGCGGTAGGACACTTAGGATCTGTATGCGACGCGTACGTGCACTATCGGGCTCTGCGTTGATGTTGCCCAGATGCCCAGCTAGAGCGTACGCAATTCGAAAATTCTTGCACACCTATCGCTGGAATATTATACCACACGTTTTCCTCCCTTCCTACTGAAAAAATATTCCATCCCTAACACACGCCATCTCGGATTGTACGTCGATGCGGAATTTAGTAAAAGACATTACAGGTTGAAGGGGGCCACGTCGAACCCGTACTGAACAGCCTCAGAAACCGAAATTGACATCACAATCGGCCCCTTTTGGGGCCAACAATCGGCACCTGTCGGAGCCACAATTTTTAAACGTAAGAACAGTAAATTGTTTTTAACTATACCTAAATTTCACAGTGTCAAGTGAAAGCGACCGTCAAGTGAAGTTATCGTGAAGTGAAGTGAAGTTATCGTGAAGTGATGTTATCGTGAAGGGAAGCGATCGTGCAACGTTACAAAGTCGGCCGTAACAGGTTCAGCTATGGAGCGTTGCCTAGGTCAGGATTCACACAATGTTAGCCAGGTTAATTCGTGAACGAATGGGTAAGTTTAACTAGCTTTTCCTAACATTAGTTATGCGAATCGTTTTTCTTAATACATAATTTATCCACCTGAAAACGTACTGATAAAAAAAAGTATTTTTTTCATAATTAATAAAACACTTCATTCCTTTCGGATAATGAATAAACGTATCGATCACAGTTATTACACGATTTATTAGTGTATTTCTTATTCACGAATAATGAATAATTCCACGTGATTCTTAATTAAGACGATGTAACATTTGCCGCATGCTTTCCGCGGTACCCTCGATGCCCCCATCACGACCAACCGCAAGTGATCGGTTCGCACCTGAGCGCGCGTCGGCCGATGCCCGCCGGGCGCTCTCATTGGCCAGTGTTTTTCGTTAATAACTCAAAAACGAAACTATGTAGGACATTTTTGCCAAGGAAAATATTGTTTTTCTACCCCTCAGCTATAGCTTAATTATCGATGTTCCCTGAGTTTATTGTCACCCTGTATATATACATGAAATATTGCTAGTAATATATGTATACGTGATAAAATACAATGCATGCACATGCACAAAAGTTCAAAATATCGCTGAGAATGATAGCGTACCAAGTCTGGGCACCGCTTTTAAATGCACCCGATGAGCATTCGAACATTTTGAATTTCTTGCACATCGAGTTTGATTCTGTCACATGATTAAATACAAGCACTAGGCAGAAAAGTGTCCTGCTAATTTCCTGTTATCCGTAACTACAAGGTTTGATGAGCGTTTGCAGAGAGCCTCGCTAAATTAACTGACTATAGATTTTGAGTGTCCATGATTGTTCCGAATTTACGAACGATCTATTACCAGAAAATAGTTGCCAATAGAGGGCTGCTAACGAAGGTTATCATGAGCATAGTGCTTGCTTGCAAGCGGGCTGCACATAGGTATGTATTATGTTCAGGTATGCTTTTTAACGTGTCAATTTTTGGTTATTCATACCACAATACAAGAACTTGCAATTATTATCATTGCCGCGCGCAATCGTCAATTTTCCTTGCGCAAACCTTTCTTCACAGGCGAGCGTACTTTTTCGAAAAAAACTCTGCGCAATTGCATGAAGTATATGAATAAAAATTGGAAGTCTTTATATAAATAAAAGAATTGGCATGGTATGGCTGGTACAAAGCGAACCTGGGCACAAAATGTATATGTCGCTACAAGAAGAAACCACTTTTCTCGTTAAACAACAGTTCCTATCAAATTTTTTTGTGTTATTTGATTAATGCAAACTAATTTAACACAAACGTTCTATTACATAAATAAGTGATTTTAAATTTATGGTCGTAGGCAACCAATGTAGGATATTGATATTTATTAATGATTTAATGACAAAACTTAATTTAATATACATACACACGCGAATAATCTAATGCTACTGTTAATACTACGTAGAAACACTATGTGAACCAAAGGAAAACGTCTTCCCTCTGCACGTCGTCATCACAACCTGCCTTCCCGATCCTTCTCCAGATCGTCGAACGTTTTTCCCCCCGACGCTTCCGCGTGCCACGCTGCCACACTTCGCAACGCACCTACACGCACCCACACACACGCACGCGCACGCACGCACGCACGCACGCACGCACGCACGCACGCACGCACGCACACACACACACACACACACACACCAATATAAATATGTTTCCCTGGTACCATTAACCGACACCGTCTAATGAACCTGACGTAAGTGACGTATAATAAGGAACGTTATTAACAAAATTTGCTGGTGACTGGATATATCGAGATTTTCTTCTGGAGCGACATTTCAAACAGTGGAGCAATCGGTTCTATCATAAAATAATAATAGAGCAATCTGTTCTATCACAAAATAGTAGTAAAGCATCATAAAAATATGAAAACAAAGAGCTGGTCTACTTAAAAACAAAGTTTGACTCTACCGCATGATTAAATAAAAGCACTAGGAAGGAAATATTCCTGCTAATTTCTCCCTCCGTGTAACGAGCTTTCGCAGAGTGGTAGATACTGTCGTACTATATTTACTTACATATGTTTTAGGTACCTATGATTATTGGCAAATTACACGATATTTTTTACTAGTACCAGTTGCAGTTCGAAACTTTCGTGGTACTAATGAACGGCTCATTAATTTCGATATTATAAAATAATTGCCAATAGGGGACTGCAGAAAATGATTAGCACGAGTATAGTGCTTGTTTTCCAGCACGCTATACATATGTATTGTGTTCAAGTACGGGTTTTAACATGACAATTTCATTTTATTTCGCACGCAAATAGCAGAACTTGCCATTGTAATCATTATCATGTGTAATCTTCGGTTTCCTTTGCAACACTTTCTTCATACACGCGTTTAATTTATCAAAGTCGCGAAGGATTTGTTAGAGCAGTCCTCGGATTTAAGTGATGTTTAGGTCCCATTTTCATAGGCAACGCCCGCTTTCTCCCGACGCACGCCTTGGCCCCCGCGATCGCCTAGCGCTCGAAGCTCCTCAGGCGCGTAGCATACGAACCATGGGTCCATGGGACATGGAACGATGTGGAATCCTATTGACACGAGTGTCGCCCTAATGCGACCCGCCCGGTTCATCTACAACCGGCCTGAGGAGCTTCGTGCCGATTGGCGATCGCGGGGACCTAGACGCGCGGCGGGAGAAAGGGGGCGTTGCCTCTGAAAATCGGCCCTAAAGTTCACTTAATTCCGAGCCCTACCCTACATTAAATGACACATGTATTCAAACACTGTGTATATACACGTATTATGTGCTAATTACATTATGTTTGCATATGATGCTCTAATTTTATTCATATTTTGCTATGTGTTATTTATTAAATTAAAATAATTAAACTTAAAGAAATTAAAATAAATTATAAATAAAAAATCCTGTATCTAATGTCTGTCATTTCTTTTTTATCATTAAAAACACTAGAAAACCAGGGCCCAAGTTTAAGAATAAAATTTCATCGCATTATTAACATCGTAAAACGATTTTTGAATTTTTTCCACCTGGACTGAGCGTTTGGCTCACTGTGCGACACGTCGCGTCGTAGGTAATCACTTATCGTGTTACGAGCCGGACTGTGTGCCAGCACGAGAGTCCGACGAGGGTTATGTTACTCAGGAATATGGTTATCAGTTTGTTAGTTAGATGCGCGGACGAACCTGATGCGATATCGGGGAGCTGTTCGCGGGTTGGTAGACTTAGGGTCGAACTCGATGCGAAATCGGGGAGCGATAGGACACGGACGAACCTGGTGCTAACGGAGCTAAAGGGGCCGTAGGAAGGGTTAGATTTCGTGGACGAACCCGATGCGAAATCAGGTAGTCGCAGGAAATGTTAATTTGCCTCGTAACTCTAAATTAATATTTGATACAACTCGACCGGTAAAGTTGAATCTGTGGGTACGTTGTTACTAGTATGCAAGTATTAAGCGATAAAGATAGGTTTAACGAATCTACTCGATTTATAAGTGAACATATCAATGTTTGTATTCTGAATATCAGTATAAATACAAATGTTTCTGTCGCGATGAAATAATATAAAATGTGTAAGTTACCTAAGTATTTGCACGGTGTTGACGCACTGGCGATTCTGGGTCTGAGAGCCGCTTTTAAGAGTATGCCGAAAGAACTTCAACCGGACTAGCCGATTCTAACGGGTTAATCTATGATTCGAAGGGTGCGCTAAGCCCAGTCTCACTTGATATAACTGACTCTGTACGAGCGTGGCACGACGCGACTCTAAGCGTGACTGTGTAACTCTGAACCGACGAGGATAGAAACCAAAGGGTTTATATAGTCCTAAAATGAGCGGGAACGCATTAGAACTTTGCACGTAAGAGAGTTTAGGAGTGTTCGTTGGGCCACGCCCGTCTCGGTCATAATGCGGCTGGTCGCACTTGTGCTCAGAACCTCTTTACTTCTTTACGATAACCGAAATAATTTTAGAGCGGCTTCCCTTCACAGAAGCGAGCTCAAATACGCGTTGAGAAAATATTCTCCATACGTAACAATCGTTTGAGCAATCCATCTAAGAACCCCAAGAATGGCACGCGAAGGGGAAGGCTCTTTCCGTGGTTAGTTTGAACGAAGGAAGAGATGAACCCAGCCATAAATATCTTGTAGGGTAATCAACCCTTTGAGGACTTTGAAACTTTGGCAATTTTAATAATCTTAATAGACAGCAGTCTCCGTGACACTACGGCGCCTCATCTCCTCCCCCTACTCACTAGAGGACACCATAGCTGACCATAGCACATCGTGCCGAACCAACTAGACAAGGCCTCGGAAATAAGTGACTTTTCGAACCGATTTTCAGAGGCAGTCCTACTGATACGAGTGTCACCCTAATACGACCCGCGCGGTTCATCTTTGACGTGCCTGAGGAGCTTCGAGCCGATTGGCGATAGCGGGGCCCAGACATGCGGCGGGAGAAAGGGGCGTTGCCTCTGAAAATCGGCCCGAAAGTTACTTAATTCCGAGGCCTGAACTAGACTGAGGATCCATCGCGACGTACACTAGGAAATAAATACATTCAGTCTAAATCTCGATATCATACAGAATACTTCGTTGTGCATTTATTTTCCCATCCTTTCTTTGTCCTGTCCGATGTTCAAATATTAATTTGTCATCACGTATATATCTATATATCTATATATATTTCTTATCTTCGGTGAAGAAATCCCATTACAAGTGTACTTGTTGGCGGATGCAATCGACAGTGCCCGTATATTCCGTTGATGCTCAGTTCGGCATGCGTGCACATCATAAGGTTCCCGGCATGTTAGATTATAATAAGAGGCGGGGGTTTTATGCTTTGTATAAAACCCGGTTAAACAAAAATTATCCTTATAGTTCTGAGAATATACTGGGGTATGGAATTCCAATGCTTATACAAAAGTGTTTATATTAAGAAGGGCCGATAGGGTCCGAATGCTCCATGCTTCTCTTCTATATTTTTCATTCGTTAGAGTTTCTCCTTTGAATAAGGACGTGCCTTCTTTTACTATATAAAATAAAGTACTTTTCTTAAACTGAACTGTATATTATATATTATCACACTTCCTAATAATCTAGTTTTCCAATAGGTTATGGGGCCCGTTACAGTGTATATTATATTGTAGAAAATTGTTCAGTAAAAGTGAAAAGAATAAGTGACAAGTAAAAACTTTAGTTTATATACATTTATATTTGTGTTTAATTTTTGTTGTAATTAGTGTTCCTATAAGTGTTAATTTAAGTGGACAGTTTGGTTGTTCATTAACTGACAAGTGACAATTTTTATTTCAACGAAAATGGAGAGTTCAAGTGTGAAAAGAAACATTAAACCATTTGAGGGTGAAAAATATAGTACTTGGAAATTCAGGGTTCGTGCCTTGCTAGATGAACTGAATGTAATTCATGTCATCGATGATGAAGTTCCGGAGACAGCAACAGCTGAGTGGATTTTGGCTAATAAAAACGCCAAAAGTATAATAGTAGAATATTTGTCAGACTATTTTCTTAGTTTCGTTAAAACAGACTATAGTGCTAGGCAAGTGTTGCATAATTTGGATGCCATATATGAACGCAAAAGTATTGCCACGCAATTAGCTGTAAGAAAAACATTATTAGACTTAAAATTACAGTGTGATACCTTCTTAATAAGACATTTTGAGATTTTCGATAATTTGATCTTGGATCTACTGGCTAGTAGATTAGCGGCTGCCGGGGCTAAAATAGAAGAAACGGACAAAGTCAGTCATTTATTATTAACTTTGCCTAAATCCTATGACGGCATAATAACTGCAATAGAGACACTCTCAGAGGATAATTTAACGTTATCTTTTGTTAAAACTAGACTTCTTGATCACGAAGTGAAATTGAGAGACGAGTGCCGTGATACAAGTGGAAAAGTTCTTCAAGCGTACAAATTTAATACGGTTAAGAGACAAAATTTCGAGGTGTCGCGACCGTATAAGAAGAACCGTTATGTGCAACATAAGTCGCGAGTTTCTAAAACAAATAAATCATCATCGGCAATAAAATGCCATCACTGTGGAAGAAAGGGTCACATGAGGAAAGATTGCTTTCATTATAAAAGGGTTTTACAAAATCAAATCGCAAATAATGAAAGAACATTACAAACGGTACAAATAGCTCAACCACCGCCGGAACAAAGAAACTCAGGTTTCGCATTTATGGTTGGAGTTTCCCAATCCAACGTAAAAATTAAAAATGAAATTTCATTCGTCCTCGATTCTGGAGCTTCGGACCACCTTATCAACAGAGAAGATTTGGCTAGCAATTTTGAAAAATTGGCAATGCCGATAAAAATTTCTGTGGCGAAGAATGGGACCTTTATAATGGTGACAAAAAGGGGCACGATCAACGTCACCAGCAACATGGGTGTTCAAGGGACGATCGACAACGTTTACTATTGTAAAGATGTACCCTACAATTTATTATCAGTCCGAAGAATGCAGCAGGCTGGGATGACCATCATTTTTGATGAAAATGGCGTTAAGATAAGTAAATCTGCGAAAACGATAATGTCAGGTAAGCCATTGAACAATTTAATTGGAATTGAATTTATAGTTAATTCAAATGAAGCAAATTCTATTGTTCGATTAAATAGTAACGAGAAGGATAGTTATGACTTGTGGCATCAACGATTAGGTCATATGGGAAAAACTAAATTTCTAGAATTAAAGAGTAAGCAAATGTTTGAAGATATACGGCATATCGTAAAGGTCGAAGTTAATGATAAATTATGTGAAGCTTGTATAAGTGGCAAACAAGCACGATTACCATTCAGAAAGGAAAAACATAAGAGTCATATAAAGCGACCATTGTTTATTGTTCATACGGATGTTTGTGGTCCAATCACTCCTCCAACTATTGATGAGAGAAATTATTTTGTGCTCTTTGTAGATGAGTACACGCATTATTGTGTTACATATTTACTTACACATAAGTCAGATGTATTTTCAGTTTTTAGAGATTACGTGGCAAAAAGTGAAGCTCGTTTTAATTCTAAAATTGTCAATTTATATTGTGACAATGGAGGGGAATATTTGTCAAATGAGATGAAGAAGTATTGTGTCGAAAAAGGTATTAGTTACCATTTAACAGTTCCACGAACCCCGCAATTAAATGGTGTCTCGGAACGTATGGTAAGGACAATAACGGAGAAAGCTCGAGCAATGGTAGCCGGGGCTTCTTTAGAAAAATGTTTTTGGGGTGAAGCTGTCCTTACTGCAACGTTCTTAATCAATTTAACCCCAACTAAAGCATTAAAAGAATCCAAAACACCATATGAAATGTGGCATAATAAAAGGGCAAAATTGAAATACTTAAAGATTTTCGGTTCGACAGTCTATGTACATAACAAGACAATGAAGTCAAAGTTCGAAGAAAAATCGTGGAAGGGTATTTTGGTTGGATATGAACCAAACGGATATAAAGTATGGGATGTTGGAACTGGTAAGATGGTGGTAGTTAGAGATATAATTGTTGGATGACCAGCCCTTGAGTCACCGATAATATGTAAGGCCCGCGGATCCTGGCCTAGTCAGAGTCAATATTATGCACCAAGGTAGTAGTCAGCGATATGACTACTGCCAAGGGCCAGACTCCGCGTTGGCTAAGCCGACATAACAAGGGCTAAGGTCATCCTTCCCCCCTAAAACACATAATATATATAGTAGCGGAATATCAATTGTAGTTAGAATAGTTTTGGACACGACGCATACCATCACTCTGTCGCGCAAACTCGTCACGGTATTCTTATATAAAAACCTCTTTGCAAAAGTAATTGTTGCACACGATTTCGCTTACCCCGGAATCCAACATAATAGCAGATGAGACAAATTTCTTAGTATCCAGACCTGTGGCAGTAGAGTCTGAAGGGGTTAAAATTAAAAACTCCCATGTTGACACTAGTATAGTATCCAGGCCGGTAGTGATGCCTGAAACTGATGCATCTGACATATTGTCAAAATCAGTACAGTCTCATAAATCTGATAATAATAATAAATCAGATATGCTAGAATCAGTGGTTGATGAGATTAATAAAAATACCGAATTAAGTCATGGACTTAATAAATCTATAATTGAAATAGATATACGCAAATCTTCTTCTAATGATAATAATAATCAAACGAAAAGACAATTGTCTCCTGAGCTAAGGAGGAGTGATAGAATCAAACACCGTCCACAAATTTCTTATAATGAAAACGATATGTTGAATGATTATCTCATGTGTGCTGAATCTTTAATTTATAAAATCCCAAACTCGTACGAGGAAATTAAAACTCGAAATGATAGGGCTCAATGGGAGCGGGCAATTGAAGATGAAATTAATTCTTTGTTAATTAATAATACATGGATTCTAGTACCAAAGCCAGAAAATAAAAATATCGTTGACTGTAAGTGGGTATTTACGATTAAAAATGACGAGTTTGGAAACCCATTAAAATATAAAGCTCGACTTGTTGCTCGAGGGTTCAGTCAACAGTATTTAGTAGATTATGATGAAACATTCGCACCGGTTGCAAGAATATCAAGTTTTAGATTTATACTGGCGTTTTCGAATCAATTCAACTTGTTAGTTCATCATATGGATGTAAAAACTGCGTTTTTAAATGGTACATTGAAAGAGGAGATCTATATGAAGGTTCCAGAGGGAATTGAAAGTGGTAATAATCAAGTTTGTAGATTAAACAAGGCCTTATATGGATTAAAGCAGGCAGCAAGATGCTGGTTCAATGTTTTCGAAAAGGCACTTAAGGATAAAGGTTTTCGAAATTCTTCTGTTGATCGATGTATCTATATCTTAAATAGAGGAGACATACGGAAGAATATATATGTGGTTCTTTATGTGGACGATCTTGTTATTGCTACAGCTGATATGGATTTAATGAATAGTTTTAAAAATTATTTGAAGAGTAAATTTTCTATGGTAGATTTAAAGGATATCAAACTCTTTCTGGGAATTAAAGTTGAAACATGTAATAATATGATAACTATGAATCAAAGCTCATACATCAAAACCATTTTAAGTAAATTCAATATGTCTGAATGCAATCCTGTTTGTACACCTCTTGAAAATAAATTAGATTATGATGCCCTAAATTCTGATGAGAAATATGATGCACCATGTCGAAATCTTATCGGATGTTTGATGTACGTGATGTTATGTACCCGACCTGATTTAAGTGTAGCTGTGAATATTTTAAGTAGATATCTAAATAAAAACAACAGGGAACTTTGGCAATGTTTAAAAAGGGTACTTAGATATCTAAAGGGGTCAATTGATATTAAGTTAACTTTTATTCGAGGTGATTACCAAAATCTTTTAACCGGTTATGTCGATTCTGATTGGGGTGGAAATGATGTATATAATAGAAAGAGTACTACCGGTTATTTATTTAAATTATTTGAAAGTTGTACAATATGTTGGAGTACGAAAAGACAAATGTCCGTAGCAGCTTCATCAACTGAAGCTGAGTACATGGCTCTTTTTGAAGGTGTTAGAGAGGCACGGTGGCTAAAATCATTAGCAGAGAGTATTGATATGGATGTTTCGAATCCAATTATTATTTACGTAGACAATAATGGTTGTATTAGCATAGCAGAGAATCCAACAAACCACAAAAGATCTAAACACATAGATATAAAATATCATTTCTCAAGAGAACAAATTGAGAACAATATAATAAAATTGAAATATATTCCAACAGGTAACCAGATAGCTGATATCTTAACAAAACCATTACCAACTGTGAAATTTCTGGAACTGAGAAATGGAATGGGTTTGAAATAAAGTTAAGAAATAAATATAGATATTAAGATAGCATGTTTAAACTATCGTGAATAAGCAAATGTATGCATAAGCATATATGTATATAGTTTTGTATTATTTGGTCTGATTAGGTTTTTCTGGGTTTCCCTAATCCAAAGCAACAAATGTTGGACCATGTGTAGTTGACCCCAGAGAAAGTAAAAGGAAGGTGTGTTCTTATATAAACGATTAATTTTTTAGGAGGCGTGTTGGTTTTATGCTTTGTATAAAACCCGGTTAAACAAAAATTATCCTTATAGTTCTGAGAATATACTGGGGTATGGAATTCCAATGCTTATACAAAAGTGTTTATATTAAGAAGGGCCGATAGGGTCCGAATGCTCCATGCTTCTCTTCTATATTTCATTCGTTAGAGTTTCTCCTTTGAATAAGGACGTGCCTTCTTTTACTATATAAAATAAAGTACTTTTCTTAAACTGAACTGTATATTATATATTATCACACTTCCTAATAATCTAGTTTTCCAATAGCCCGAATAAAGATTAAACAAGAACGCGAAGAAGGTAATTTTTAACGATATCGTGCGTCTAAAAGACGCAAAAAAAGGGGCGGGGATCCAAATCACGAAAAATAAATTGGGAAATATATAAATAATTCGAAAATTTTGCTAACCAAATATTCGTATTCATGTCATTAATACGTTTGATACGTTTGATTAAGAATGTCGTGATAAAAAACGCGCTTGCAGATTGTTTCGAACGTTAAATAGTCAATACTACTGATTTCGTATGTCGGGTAATTATTTCGCGTATTGAACTTGTACTGTCGGACGACATTCCCTTGCGTGTGCAGTGATATTGTAAAAATATTTCGACTCTGGATGGGTGTACGAAATGAAAAGCTTGTTCATATACAATATATTAGGATTCACCGTTCGCTGCAAAGACACCTTGCAATTAGCACCAAGAAGACGCCCGATCAAGGTGGAGGCCCAATTGTAATCCATGTATGTAGCTTTTGCGCCGAACAGTATCCATTGTTAGATATACATGGCAGTTTGAACTATTAGCACAAACACAATCACTCGCGATACGACTGAAACAATCAGCGGTGAACATGAAACGACCCTCCCTAGCCAATAACACACCCGGATTATTTCAAAAAGCTAATTTTTTTCGGTAATCGCACATAAAATCAAATGGCTACTACGTACATCATATTCTACAAAAAACGGGAAGCCCGTTCTAATTTCAGTCGTTACCGTTTTGCATCTACCGTTTAAGCTTGCGAGCACAAGAAAACCGTCGCGACAATATTGCATTAAAATCCGAAGTATTTAAAAATGACCAGATTGCGATAAATAGTCATTAAAATCATTACCTTCGTTGTCTCGTTAGAACGTTGTTTCGACCGTAGTCTATACAAGAATGCCTTCCTTTGGCAAAAGCGTCGGACGCGAGGACGCCTACGTCACCATGGCCCTTTTTAACCATTTTAGGGTTCGCCCCGAAAGAAAGCTACGCTAGACAAAGACAGCGTGCATCGGCGAAATGCACATCTCGTACCTCGTTCCTCTACCTCGAATATTCTAACAGGTGTTTACAAACAATATTTCTCCCAAGACTCGACCGCAGCGAAGACAGATGTGCTGGTAATAGTACATATCTGGCTACGCAGTTTTCAACGTATAGCACCGAAAGTCTTCTTATCAATATCTCAGAATCTAATAAATACGTGAATCTAAAATTTTAGATCTGATGCAACCAAAACGAAACGCCGGGCATCAGTATTGGTCACCCGTAACCAAACAAAATTTCCGCCATCTGTAATGGTTATTCGCAAGCAAAAAAAAATGTTTGCCTTCAATAATGATCATTCGTCGCCAGAAAGATTTCAGGCGCTCAATAACAATTATTTATAATCGAGAACATTTTTGGTCATTAATAATGTGCAAGACTAATTTTAGGGTAGAATTACCCAGTGATGATTCAACAAGTATTTATTCTTTCTACGCGTTAATGGTACAATATCCTACGGATCGCTATCCGTACGTTCTCGACGCTGGCCTTCTATAGAGTGCCACGACGCTGCATCACGGGCGCCCAAAAGGTGGGGTCGTCGGGCCCACGACGTAGTACGTCCAAGGGCCTGCTTTTCGGCACCCGCTAGCGTATCGGCCTCTCGGTGACATTTCCTAGATGGTCGCTCCGAACCCTCGGATTTTCTTACAAATGGTTATAACCAACAAAATTTTAGTCATTTATAATCGTTATTAATAACCAGAAAATTTTTTAGTTACATCGTTTTTTTAAATATCTTAAAGATTGAACGATAAGAATTATTCCATTAGAATTTGTTAGATTTTTAAATAAACATCAATACAAAAATTAGCGTTTCATTCTCGCGTGAAAGGGGATTATACTGTTATACTGTTCCTTTTCTTCCCGTTTATAAAGTTTGATCTGTTGTTTATATAAGAGGCGATAGGGCCCCGCACGCACACGAGATTAGTCGTCTATGCTTTCGGTCAGTCGGTTAATTTGGATACTGTTAGTTCCTTCAGATCATTGCGATAGTAAGGAAGTCACTCCCAGTGCGTGGTTAATAAAGTGTATTATAAAATCACCAACGAGAAGAGTTAATAATAGATTATAATAATGCTAAGAATTATTCTTAAAAATTATACTTTCTATCTATCTCTGATAACAACACAAGAGCAAACATTATAGAGATTTAAAATTGATGAAGATTAATGCGAAGGATGAGCCCGTTTCATTGTAACCAATTTTATTATGCCAACGTTTCCCTTCATTATTTTTAAACGTAAGATAGGTTCAAGTAGCAACTGTCCTACATTTATTTTTAATTAATAGGATGGCTGAAAAGCCAGTTTTGCAAATATATACTGTGTTGAAGGGAATTAAACATTTTGTCGCCTTGTCGGAAATATGCTTATATTCATCTCTTAATTTTAACCTGGAAGTGCATAAGTTATCTTTTCTAAACTGATTCATGAGATTTCTATCAAACAAAATATCTGAGTTGGTCTCTTTATAGAATTGAAAAACCATCTATCCCCAAAAATCTAGCACTAAAAATTGTACCACCAAATATAACGTAATCCACCATTAGTGGTATATGTATCACAGTTTGCGAAACGTTCATACAGATTGATCACATTCCGTGGTTCACCCGATATACATATATTTAACAGAACATAAAATATAGTGATTTTATTAGCATTCACCAAGAACCATTGACGTTTCCCCAGAAGAAAAATTTGCCCGACAACGGTTCCGCTATTGTAACCGAAAACGACTATACATTATCCTACAAAACTCAAGTCAGACGCTCAATAGTATCACGCTTCAATCGTTCACTCTCTCTCCGCGTAAAATTATCTACCAATGAAAAGTTCCGAAAACAGGCAGCAAAGCAAAAAGGGCAGGGCGAACGAAAACAAGGGAAAAATGACCGATTACACACCTGGCATCCCACGAGATACGCACAGTTCGTTTCCAACTCGCTTCCACGAGCTGTACGCAAGTCACACCGACTAAGAACGCAGATTGAAACCCAAAATAACGATAGAAAAACCGTGTCAACGATCAGCGCGATGAAGCACCTTAATTAACCGCAGTTTACTGTTTACCTCGGCCCTAGTCGTCAACAATGTCTGGCGAGCGGGCAATCGATAGAGGAGCTTGCAAAAAGAGGTTTCGAATCGCTTTTATCGACGAGCCTGACGAGGTATGCACGTACGTATCGTTGAGCGATGATCGGTAAAAGCAATAATCGGCGCGGCTGAATTGCTTTTCTTTTTTTCTTTTCCTTTTTTCTTCTCCCCTTTCCGACAGAAACGAACGTATTGGACAGACCTTCCGGACGGCTCTGCTTCCTGTCGCTTGCCTGCCCATGCGATGCTTCGTCCGTGGAATGAAGCTCGATATTCCAGACGCCATCGGCAAAGAAACGCACCTTCGAGCTGCTACGAAATGGAATTGACGAAAGTTCTACGGAATCGAGTTGAATTCTTCTCGTAATCGCGAGTTTCATGCGGGATTGGGCGTTTTCGACGAGCACTTCTCAACTTACCCCAATTTTTCTTTGCTTGGGAAGGATTGTGATACCCATTTATGGCCTGCTTCGCTTCTCAAAGGAAGTTCGGGGAAAGTGAAAGTGGCATTTCGAAGATATAGTCCTTTGGATATTATTTCTAACAAGTACAGATCGTGTCACCTATTTTGTTTTCTTTAAATTAGCAATTTGCCCATTCACGAGGAGGGTGTGATATTTCTTTTTCATTCTGTTTTTCTGTCAATTTGCGGGTATTGTTGTAATAAGAATCTGTCGCTCGCAGATTATTAATTCGAAATTAACGCTGTAACGACTAACAGTAAGTAACTTTGTTCTAATTTATTTTAACCAAATGTTTTTCAAACTTTTTGCCTGAAATAATTAATTCTTCGGAAAACATCTGCAAAGCTTGAAATATTTAGTAGTGTTAAATTTCCAGGTCGAGCTTGCTCCTCTTCTTAATATTTCAATTAAGAATCAAATTACTTTATATTGTATTTTTGCACTCAATTGCACCCCTAATAAAATTCAAGCCGACTAAATAAATCTACTTACTCGTACATTTGAATTCCCCACAAACAGATATAAAAACCCCTATATAAAAGAATATGTTCCGTTCGTTCAGTCCCCGGAGGCCAGAAATTACCCATCCCCGTGAATGTAACATATTTATTCGAGGGAGAAAAATGTCTATTCCGTCCGAGAAATCGGATTAAATTCTACCCGGCGTAATTTCATTACCGCTCTGCCCCTTAAACCCAGAAGCAAATTCGAGCAGACGAGAGATATCGAGATGAAAAATAACATATGTTGTCTGGTCTCTTTAACGACATTTATCATTCACGCTCGAACGTGATGCGAATGGCATCGGATCTCGTTCTCCAAGAAAATACGTGCCGTGCGTGAGATATTCGTTTCGCGGACGCAACCATTCTCACGAAACCTTGGGGTACCGCGAATTTCATTCCTCCCGTGTGTCCATGGTGAAAAGATACCCGGATGTCTGTGCAAATTTGCTACGGCTAACCTGAAATGCATAACAGAATAGTGACCCAAAGAGAAATCTCTTTTTCCATTCTATACATACATTGTGTGTATGTTCTTATGACGATTTTTCGTTCAAATCACAACGTAAATACTATATTGACGTATCAATTGAGCGATTTAACGAGAATGGAAATAGAAGAGATAAATCGCACTAATCGCAGCCAAGAGAATTGAAAAATAGTCATGAGATGTAACTGAAGAATACTGAATTTGGACAAGTTTGTTCATCATCCATTCAGCGGACATTTTTGAAAGTGGTATTAACACTACAAAGAAATATTAAGTTAGGAAATTAATGTTACAGAGAATATTGGTAGATCTTTCAAAGTTCGAACTCAATATTGCCCATTCCTTAGACTTAGACAATTTCTGCCCTCCTTGCAATATTCTCCTTTAATCGTGTTCTACATTTTTTATAGAAAGTTGCATTAGTTAGTTGACCGATTGTAAGATCCTCTATATTGCTGTTTATAAATGCCTTTTACAGTTCGGAATCCCAAATATTCTGCGTATTTTATAATCTATCTGCTTAAATGATTGTTACAATAAACAATGCCGAAAAAAGTGGGGCTTCAATCAGTCAAGCTGTTTTCGAAATCTTTGAATAATCCTCAGGTTCATTTTATAACGATGAACCAATTCTCGTGGAATCGTGCTTCCGCTTTTTGAAATACTAATATTAGCTTATTCCAAGACCCTCTCTAAATTAGGTATTAGTGATACGATGGAATACCGTTCAAGGAAACAGTTCACATCCAGAAAGCTCTAACAATTTTAACAGCAGTCGCCTCTGCCTTGCAACCTGTGCGGGTGGAGCCTAATTGCTTGCTAAACCGATTGAAGCGCGAGTGCTTGAAATTGGAATTGATCAAGAATGGCTGACTGATGAAAATCTGAACGCTTCCCATGGTCTTAATTTAAAACTCACGGTGTGGAGGCTGTTTTAATGTTTCATTAATTATGTGAATTAATAGTAAGCAAAGAATAAGTGTCGGCACACAAAAATTACAACAATTGCAATTAAATATAAATATATGTATCTTTTATCTATCCATTATAATATTTGCACATGTTTTGCTTTTATAGTGTTAAACGATATTAACTTTTCACATAAAAAGAAGAATACCGATAGTCCCTCTAATTGGTTCAAAGAAATTCAGAAAAGGTAAACACGAAACAGGAATAAAATCAGTCCGCGTGACATCGCGATAGGAATTTAGGTTAAAAATAGAATATCGGGGATTTAGGGAAAAAACGATAAAGCTAAAGGTATCAAATTGAGCTGATTCAGGCCGGTTTGGGCGTTACACGGTTCACAAAAGCTCGGCGAACTTAAAAATGGTATTGGCTTTTCTCCTTCATGGCTTGCATTTCCTCTAGAGTCGTGCATCGAGTTTGGATAGGCTTTGAACTAAAGTTAGAGTTTGCAGTATCGCGTTTTACTATCGTATTTGGTCACCTGCTGTAATGGTAACTTTCAAATTTCACTTTACGAAGACTAGATTTTATGCAGCCTGGTATTTATTTGAATTTCATGAATCGAAATTATTTGCGTCAATGGGACTGGTATTAGAAATTGTGCAATTTCATTAAATGATGATAAAAGTAAAATTTCGAAGCAGTTTACGTGTTTGCATATTTGTTACTACAGTAGCTACAAAATAATAATTGCAAAACAGCGTAAGCATCTGATTTATTATAAATGAGTGAAGATTGTAACTTATACACTGATTAACAAAATTGAAGGATTACTAAATGGTGAGAAAAAAATGTCTCTACCGGCATTAAGACATCGTTTCAGGACTCCATTCATGGTGAATTTAATGACTGGGGACTCCCCTTTAAAAGCACTCCTGAAAAGTTACCGCACGATTTTTTTGTTTCCGTTTTATTGAAGTTCGAATGAAAAGTGAACCACCGGCATTCGAATAAGCTAAGCAAAGGTATACCACGACGAGGCGGCACGGTTTCATTCAAAGTGCGATAAAATGGCAAACAGAAATCGAATATCAATTTTTCTGTGTTCGTTGTAAAGGGGAGACTTCGTTCTAAAAATCCATGGTGATTACAGTCATGAAAAACATTTTTTAATGTCGGTAGAAAAATTTCAATTTGGTAAAATTTGGAAAAGAAAATTTATGTTAACTTTATCAACCGTTACGTGGACTGAAAGCTTCGTCGGCCAAAAAATTAATTACGGTAAACGGAAGTAGAAGCTTTACGCTTCGAAATGAGCGCCAGGCAGAATGCTCTACGACTTTTTATCATAAAGTTACAAAAGTTCAAAGCTTCTGGGAATATTTTAAAAAGTTTAGGCAGTTCGGGTGTATGTATATTTGTAATCACATTGCTCACAAAGCAACAGTCACCGCAATTCAAATAATTACATGATAATTTACAACTAAAACCTAAAATCTTAAATGATATTAACAACGTAAAAATGGTTAGAGTTACATTTTTTAGAAATATACCAAATTCTGCTCAATTACCTTAATACTATATTCTTATCTGCTGATAAATTATCGGTGTTGCACATGGTTAAAGTATAAAATATAAAGCATTATTGCTATCCAATTGTAGACGGAGAAACTATTAAATTGAATCCCGGGAAATTTAAATGATCGGAGTTACACGGTACAACGCTTAAATAGCGTTCACCTGAACGCATCGATCTATATCTTTCGATACTTCGGACTTTCCGATTTACACGACCGTAGTAAGTAATAATTTCCGGCGCAGGTGATTGATAATGACGGGCACGTAAGCACAGTGGCGAATATCGATTTCCAATACTAGCATCGGCGACTTCCTCGCGAAAACGTGCAACCCTGGCCAATTTCCGCGTTGGATTCGGCGCGTCGTTCGCGATTTTTGCGCGATTCACGTCAATTTACGTATCTGCTGGCATTTCGCCAGGTACAGCATGCGTTTAACGGAGTTTGTCCAGGTGCCGAACTTGGCAGGAGCATAATTTGGGTGGTATTAACAACATACGTATCTATTTTGTTTAAGGAAAAAATAAATTTACATTTATTTTAAGAACGGGGTACCACGTTTTCAGAGAAATTGTGCATATCATTGGTATATCTTTCAAGTCGTTAAATACATATTTTACAAATACTACAACTTCCACCTATCCTTGCCAACTGAAAGTAAATAATAATCTTGGTCAGTACATTAAATAAACGCAAACCAAATGTTTCAAAATTTGCATTTCACGTACTTTTAACTGGACACCATTATTTTATTCTGACGCACGGTATTTGTTCTTGGCATCGAAAAAGAAACTGGTGATGGGAAAAATTTCACTACTAATTTGCCAAACAGTATTAGCTGGCAAAATTGTAATTTAAACACGAATCTATTATCCCAATGCTAGAAATCTAATGGCGATCAGCGAAAGATAACCACAAAGGCATAATCTAAACTATAACGAATAAACATATTCAATGACCGTGGAACGAAGTCTCCTCCGTTCTCAAAGATCTTTCCATTCGGAGCTTCGTGGCGGCGACCTGCCTCTCACCATTTCTTCTTCATATTTACGTCCAGATCCAGGGACAAATTGCAACTGAACCCCGTTTACGTGAACATACACGACGGCATGAACTATTACGAGTCGAAGCATACGTGTGGCGCGTACTTGCAAAGACTGTAGTGTATCGACGGGATGTCACTGTGTGCGAGCACGAGTAGAACAAGAAGTAACCAAATGCACTTTGCAATTGAATTTCAGGCACGAGAGGAAGAAAGTGCTTCTCACCTTAGAGGATAGAGGGAGAAGAAAATATGGGAAAGGGCGACAAGAGGGGTATCGCGCAGCGCAGCGACGGTGAGTGTTTGTTTTATGTTAATTGGACAGTGAACGACAGGGGTTGAACATGGGATTTAAATGTGAGTGAGGAAAATAAAAGTTCAGATTGGCGAAATAAATGGAAGGTTGATATTATAAAAGTTGTTTTTATTATAAAACTTGGACAGTTTTCTAATATAATTTTCAGATAAAATTGTGGTGGTATATTACATACATTGCACGTATAAAGACCGATACACGGATAATTGTTTCTTCTCTTATTGTTAGAATGATTAAATGTTGTGCGAATGTACTGCAATATTTATTTGTTTGTTTCAGGAAAATATGTAAGTACATGTTCGTAGGAATATACCCTTTAGTTGTCGTATTATTATGTTTTATCTATTTATTGGAGCAGAGAAAGAAATAGTCTTTAGATAATTATTAATGCTCCATTCAAATTATGATATGAGCGGGAGGAATAGATTATTTAACAATTGAGCTTTGAAAAGGTCTGTAATACTATAAATTACCAGACCAATATTTCTAAAGGAACTGTATGTTTTACCCTATTTTGGTGCCCTGGAAATACGTGCGTTTCCATCATGCTCATGAGGAAATTCATAATTATGATACATTCATAAACTCTGTGAGAGAAATAATAAGTGTATATCAAGTTAATTTGCATTCATAAAATGAAAGGCAAAATTGTGCTTCGAAGGTATCATTTTTAGTAGGAAACAACCTGCTACCGCAACGATAATTTACGAACCTATTTTCAACAACAAATTACTACATTTTTATCAAGGGATTCTCACAAGGGATTCTCAGTATTATTGCCATGATACAGTATGTCTACAATTATTCTGATTTTTTTCACTTGAATTGTAGAAGGAATATTACAATAAATATTTCCACGCATTCAATATAATATGCTTATCCAGAGTCTGATACTATCGAAAAACAGTTTTACTGCAAATATAATTTTAAAAAACGACACTATTTATTATTTGCGCTACACACATCAAACAGAATAAATATAAGTTGATTGCAATTTCTAGTTACGAAAAGAAATAACTGCAATAGAATGGAATCAATACGACAGTTTGAAACTAACGAAAGAGTTCTTTTAATACGTCAGATGCAATAATTCCATTCTCCATATACGATGTTATCGCTATTAATCAATGCAAATCGAGTTTATTCAACTGCGATCGATAGGCATTCATTTATACTTTCATGCCGCCCTTTGCTCTTTACATAAGGCAACTCGTTTGAATTTCAAAGCAAATAGTTGATTCGTCCTCGATGTGAGTTAAGTAACAGTTGTATTAAAGAATCACTATTCACGTGGAAAAGAATCAGTACAATTGGAGAGTTGTAAATGAAATTATACTTATGGGGCTAGACACGCATCGTGACCTTGCCGATTTGGCAGGTCGGTATTACAGCAGCTTTTCCTTGCACGAAATGGTAATACCGATAGGCAAGAGGGAGCTGCTTACTATTTCGATATTCTATTCCGAATGTACAAAGAAATCCTCAGGTGTTGCATTGAACTTGACAGAATTTAAACGGAAAGTCTGCTGGTAGTGCAAGCATAGAAAATTCATTGCACATTTGTATTATTTAAAATGTGCTTATTCTACAATATGCTACGTTGTAGTAAGGAATTATAGGTGAAGACAACAAATAGATGAAGGACATGGGATGTCCCAAGAAAATGAAATTTGTTAGGTTAGACATTTTTTATTAGCAAAACACTGAAGCATGACATGAAAGTTAGACACTTATGTGTTATAAGATAATTAAACGTCCTACGCAGGAAGCAGTTATTGAACAAACATTATATAAAAAATTGTGTTGGATGTTGAAGGGAATGTGTAGGACACGATACTGCATCTTGAATTATCATACTGTACACCCTGGTTTGATCTGTAAAAAAAAATTCATTTTCCCTTCCGTATTCGAGAGAACGTCGATTTCGGAGTAGCGGGTACATTATACTCTTCAAAGTATTTGCCCGTGTTGCATCCTTTCGTTAATGGCATAAACTTGCCAAAATTGGATGCAGTTAATACTTATTTCCTAGAAGCTATACCATGAATTTTGACACCCATTCGGCATCAGTTCAGTTTTGTCAAACCCGAAGAAAACTGTCTACACAGTGGCAAGGAATCCCTTTATGTTCGCGCAAAACAACGACAGAAATTGGTTCGTTTCGCGGCATTACAGTATTGCCGCGTACCATGTTCGCGCTACCGTTCAAACGAACGAATATTCGCCGAAATACGTTCGTTCCATGCCGCGTTGCAGCCGCGGGGCACTCGCCTGTACCTATCTTTACAGTAAAAGCGTTTATTAAATCTATACAGTTCCCAGTCAAAAGCGTGATGCTTTTGCTGTGACGTATGTAACAAGCCAACGCTTCAGTTTTGCTATGAATTCATGTTGGCAGTCCTCCTGAATATGCGCCATCTCGTCATCGCTACCTGAACTAAATTTGTCACCTGACTTGCTCTATATTAACGGCAATATGGCCGAACTCGACGGTGGGAATGCAATCAGGAGTTCGCATTGTTCGGACTTATATGAGAATATTTTTAGCTGAATAAAGGCTCATTCGAAAGACGAAGGTTCAATGCAGCACGCTACACAGCCCGTTTGAGCCATAAAACTGTTTTAGTGACCTAAAAAATACTTAGATTCTGCGGCTGCATTTTGTCGATTTTTGTGTTCTACTTTGGGCCTTGTTCTTTCGAATGCATTACGCATTACCCTGGTTTACCCCCTTAATTGAGCAGGACGTTAAAGATTACAAGGAAATATAATACAAACGTATTTATTTTACTGCATAATAATATTAAGTATAAAGAAAGAGTTATAATGAATCTTGGCATCAGGTACAACGTACTAACAAGTTAATGGATAACTATTTCCTGTTAGCTTTAAAAGACGAATGCCATTAAATTATTAGAAATGATTACGTTATGCGTACAAATGTGTTTGATACGCAATATCTTACAAAATCTCTCGTGCATTCTAATATCTGGGCATGGTGAAGCATTCAAACGGATAAGATTAAATTATAAGAGAGTCCCAGAAGCGAGGTTACTTGTATCAGGGGAAATTGTTTGAGACAAGAGGAAGTAAACCGCCGACAATACTCGCTGCACGGGGTTTAATCAATCGGGACTAGCAGCCCATTAAATTTTAAACTGGACTTTAATCGGATTGGTCAATAGGTAGAGGCGCAATACGCGTACAGTAATTAAATAATAAAAAAGTTCTAGGAAACAATGTGTCAATGAAACAGTAAATTGAAATACTAATGTCTTTTGTTCACCCTTTCGCGTACTTTCTCTCTGTACGATAATACGATTGGAAATTAAAAATGAGTACAAATATATGAAAGTCTTACAATAATTTGTCAAAGCAATTCAACAAATAACTATGTTTCTTTTACAATTATTATTTCCCCGTATATACACGAATAGTTTCGTCTTCCCTTTACGGTAATTGATTTAACATCGATACTACAGAAGTATTAATAAGATTGTACCAAATAAACTGTCACTATTACGAAAATAATATATCAATCGACCAATTTGCAAATAAATCAGTCAAAGAATGTGCTGAATTTAATTTGGCCAATCAATTTACCTTTCATTCTTTTATTTGTACAAATTAAAATTGACGATACACTATGTATATACAGCGCGGTTCAAAAGATCGCAGAATATTACGCGCTACGAATATTCAAGCAGAAAGGAATAAACGCTTGCACATTTTCACCCACTGCGTAATAAAACTCCATCACCATAAATTCCGAGCAACGGAACGTTAGCATGCGGTACGAAACAGTTCGACCATAAAGATCGTCGTGGTAAAAATATAAGCCGCGTCCTCGTCTCTTTTCATCCACTTCGATTTAAGTTTCCCAGGGAACGGAATAAACGCGAGTGTTCATTCAGAGCGCGTGGCCATTTTGCCATTTGCCATTTGCCAGAAGGGAAGGGTTTTCACCCTCTGGATTCGTCGTGAAAATGACGCCGCGTTGTGAAATGTTTGTGCGTGTGCACGGCTATTATTCACGCGTGTCATAACGTGTCAGATTGCTAGGAAATTCACACGGAAAAGAAAAATAGAGATCCATCGGATGAGTTCCATCAAGCTGAAACATACGCACGTAAATATATATATGCATGCATGAGTGCGTACGTTTGTCAAAAAGTCACGCGTCTCTCGCAGCGTCAAGCAAACAGGGTATCGCGTAAATGTTCAAAACCTGGTTCTATTGTTAATTAAAGTTTCGCGGAGGCGGACGGATTTTAATATGCTTGTACGAGTTGGGAAATGGAAACTTTTGCAGAAGCTTTTTCACAAAAAAAAAAGGTTTGCAGAGTGGGACGTTTGCACTGGTGAGTATTTTATTAGGATATTCTACGCGTAAATTGTTTCGTTTCACTTCGTTTTCCTGGGCGATTGCGTTCGAACATTATGAAACCTTTTTTGGGAGGATTGTTCGATAGGGAGTTCACTGGTGATCGCGTAAGCGTGTGTTTGCAGTTTAATCGGAAAGCTGTGGAATATCGAATCAAGTTTTAGCGGGTTGGGAAAAGTTGTGCACCGTGTATTAGTTTTCAAATAATGGAGCAAATTGAGGGAATTTGATCCGGAGCAGCAAATTTTATCGATAGCGAGTAAATGAATGGGGAAACAAAATTTCAAGATGAAATATGTGTATAAAATACATTACGTGAATTATGCACTTAAATGGTAAATATTGTTAATTTCCGGTTACGTTCATGAAGTTTTTGTTAATACTGTCCCTACTATTAAGTATAATATTATGGCGTGACAGAATTTGTATTACTGTTGAGGCTGCTATTCTTCATTAAGCCGAGAACAAACATATTTGAACATGCTAATGGTCATTAAATGACACATCTAGTAATTATACATTATTATATGTTACTATTATAGTAGCGTTTCATTTACAATTAGTTGTGGCAGACCGACCTTGCTACATTTTATTTAGTTTTTTCACGAATATATTATTAAATATTATACTTAATACGAATAAGAGTAGTCGTTTCCAAAAAAGTCATTACAATAAAATTAGGTAATACTTGTGATGACGTTTGTTGATTTTTATATTCGGCTGCTTAAACAAAACATTGCATAAATGTATAACAACGTATCCTATATATCACGTTATAATTAAAAGGAAAATTCAAATCATATTTAATTATATATTTATAAGCTTAAACAGAGGGAAAGGTAAAAACGACGCGAATGAAATTATTTCCCAAAGAAGTAATCCCAATAAAAAATTGTCTTTTTAGTACGAAAAACAGTAGCAATATTAACTCAGGATAACATACAATACCACTTTGTACCTCGAGTACTTCATTATTTCCAATTCCCTCGAGAAAAAAGATACTGTCAACACAACATTCCACTGTCCTGATAGTCTCCGTTGCATTCCGTTACGCTAAAACAGATCATCGTAACCGTTTTCTTACAAACGGCGAATCGCGGTGATAGCAGTGCGTCAGAAATTCGCCGTGGCACCCGAATACAAATTTCGTCGGTGAATATCAGCGGTTTGTACACGTCGCCGTCGCGTCGTACTTGTCCAGAGGCGTGTGTAGGTACATCGCGTCGTGCAAATTGAATCGTCGGAGAAACAGACTAAAGGACCGTCTGCATATTTGCAGCCGGTCCTTGCAGCCTCGTCCGCCGTTTCCAGCCACTCGTTGTCCCATTTTGTCTATTTGCCTGCACCTGTTTACAGCAAGAGGTCCGATTTCTCACGGTAGGTTCGCGACGCGGATAAAAGCGGATCCCGCATCGCGTGCACATACGCACGAGCGGCATTATCGACATCGGGCGAGCGCCCGTGGAATTTCGTGACTCGAACGTCGATTCGCGGGGTTGACGAATCGATTTCATCGCGCGTCCCAAGCATCACGCACGAGTAAGCAAAGTTGCTGCGTGAAATCGGAGCGGAGGACAGATTTTGGGTAATACGTTTCACTTCGCGTGAATTATTATGGGCGACACTGCTGCGAAAGTAGATTTCTGTTGATATGGGGCGATTTCTGGAATTTATTATTTATCATTTATCATTTATCAATTATTATTTATTATTTATTTGGCGTGGGTAAACGTTGTGGAAATTTTTTACGTTATAAATATTGGGTCGTAATATATAAAATGTCCCATTTTGCTGTATCAATAGATTAACTCTTTCTTTTTTTCAGCGTATATTTGAAGTTTTGGAAATTTTGTGTTCAGATTTTTGGATATAGACTTTTAATTATTGAACGGTCTTGACTCGTTTTGGCTAGTGCATCTAATCGTACTTTTTATACACTGTGTTGGCAACCAACCTGACGCCCCAAAAAGGTAATGCTCACCGTTTGGTGTACAATGTCCGGTGTGATCCATTATGATTTCTTAAAGCCTGTTGAAACAATTACAGCGGACAAGTGCTGTATGGATGCGAGATAAACAACCGCCATCGATTCGGGGCCTGTATGTACTGCTACATGATTATGATCGATCGCATATTTCGCAAAAAACGTTACAAACGCTCGGAAAATTAAAACTTTGTCCCATCCTCCGTATTTCCCGGATTTATCACCGACAGATTTTCATTTCTTCAAACATCTAAGCCATCTTCTCAATTAAAAAATGTTCAGAAATCAAGCACACGTTGAAGAGGACTTTTAAACCATTTATTGATACCAGAATTCTTAGAATTAGAACTCAGAATTTTTATACAAATGGAACTGAAAAACTTGAAATGTTGGAAAGAATGTCTAGATTCCAATGGTTATTACTTTGAATGAAAAAAATGATATTCATTTAAATTTGAATACGATACGGTTTAATAAGTTAGAGTCTAATAAAAGTGTAGTGACTCTTTTTTCTATAGACTATTTATTGTTTCTTGTATTTGCTGAAACAGAAAGAGCTTGGTTTATTGCAACATACACTTCTGACGAATTCATTTGTAGGTTTCTGTCCTTTCGTTTTAATTTACATGTATAGCAGCAGTAAACAGAAAATCCAAACGCTTTGTAATTCGTTGCGAGGCTAACCACGCGTTGTTTCCAGTGATTGTTTGGCTCTGTGCAGCAGGGAATAAAATTGTTGACTTTACCAGAATCTATACAAGATTTTTAATTCTTGTTGTTTTAATTATTGTAATTATTCTGAAATTGACGATGGACGAAAATCAAATTGGCTGAATTATGCATTCGTATATAAATTTTGTACGCCAAACACATACAACAGTCTTCCACATCTATCCCAATAGGTTGCTTATCTTATAAAAATCACAATTCATAAATGGATATAATATACAAAGCCTCTGAGAAAATTAACGCAATTATATTTTTTTCCAAAGTCAAAAAGAAAATTATGTAGTGTTGAAACAAATCGACATTCATAAATAATGGTTTTAGCAATTTTTAAGGCCGTTCATATGTTCTGAATAAAGGACAAAGCTAATCTATTTTTCGTATATGGATTAATTAGTTTATTTTAGCCTGCCCTCGTCTATACATTGAATGTACAATGTCCGCGGCGTCAATGCGTCGCGCTTTTGTTTCTTGATGTGTGCAACACTCACTCGACACATTTCTTCGAAAGCGTTAAGACGTGCCTTTCTACGTGCATTAGAAAATATAAAGAAATAAATAATATTTTAGTATTAAACATTATATTGAATCATTTCAATACCCATATTCCAATATCACACAATATCCTCGAACGATTTCTAAAAACAATGTGAATAATTCTGTGTATATAAAAGATTTTATGAATTTTACATGAAAATTTCTCAATGGATATTGAAACTTGAATTTTAACTGATATTACGCTCGAGGTGTAGGTCTGTAGAAAAGAATGGCCAGTGGGATAATCTCATAAAGTGAAGTAAAGTATGATAATTAGCACTCAAGTGTCTGTCTCTTTGTCAATGATTTCGTTGCTAATGTAAATGGCAGTAACTTATCCTGGCCTTATCCTTCGGCTTTTCAAAGTACAGCAGTAGAAAGTCTTAATCCAATGAAGATACATCTTACGCTCGATAGATATTCCACAACTGGCTTGGATCAGCATAAACAGCGAAACATCCTTGCAGGCTCATATTTTTCTAAAGACTGATCATTCTGAAACATATCTAACTCCTGAATACCAAATGATTATAGGAACTTATGATTACACGCGTGACATGTCTTCATTAATATATCCGTATTCACATAATATTATATTTAATATAAGTTAGAATAAAGGATATAAAAATTGATAATTATAAAAGGAAGAGAAAAGTTTGGTACTATGTTCTCAATGTTTCATTTTACCATATACATACATTTCTTTGCTTCACAATTCTATATGATAGTTAATTAAAGTAAAAACTACGTCACAGATAGTTGATTTAATTTTTATTAAACTATTAAAGATTATTATTAGAGTGACGATCCGCTATATTCTCGGATATACACTGTATTCTGTATACTGTAAATGGATAATTCTCGATTACTCGTTCTACATCATTTACTAATTGTTATCAATAGATATCAAAATCGAGGGACACTTTTGTATTTATAAGATGTAAATACCCTATTCTCTACTTTATTAAAGTATTTTTTTTCTCCTGTTTCTGAATTTCGCATCAGAACCATATTTCGTGTCATATCTATGCGTATACCACTTCATGGCTTACTCTTCCAAAAAATTTATCTCTGTGAAATTTAAGATAGAGTGTATATTGTGAGTGGTAGGAAACATTATCGCTTAAGTTTGCACTTCAAATTGCTGTTCGTTGTAACGATATCAAAGTAACACGCCACCCTAAAAAGTCAACCCTTATTGTAGAAAGAAATTATCTGCATATTAATTTGCCTTAAAATTTAATTCACAGCAATTATTACGCTTTTTCCAATATTTCCATGCAGTTATTAAATGCATTACTATCAAGGAATAGAAAATGCAATATAAAATAAAATTTCATAGGACACTATAAAGTTCTATTAAAGTGCAGTATAACAAATATTACATAATAAAGTTCGGTGTATTCATGAATTCAAAAAATTTCATAGAATTCTCTTTAAGTTACGCATATTAAAACATTGAATGCATTATAAATTCGGGAACGTGGCAAATATGAACTAGATCGATCGTAGACAGGAAGACAGATAGACTTCTAAAACAAGATGTTGTTTCAATTCAATATCTGGATTGATTAATATAATATATATATATATTACTATTCCGGCACACGTTACTTCAAAGTAAGCGTTTCCAACTGTAAGGATTGTGAATAACCAAGATTTTTAAAAAAGGAGTGAAGTACTTTTCCTCGACGTGTGAACACTGAGAACAGCAATAATAAAGAAACGTTGAATCAGCGTTTTTCGCTGGCCAGTCTATTCCCGTGAAGCTTGGGATACGTTACTATAACGTGAGAGGAAGAAGAAAATAGGGAGAATATTGAAAGTTATGTATCATTTTAAACGACGATATCCCGATATCGCAAAAGTGTATCGTTATGAAACGAAAATCGGCTTGAAAGATAGAGAATTTCATGCTCCCATTTATTTTTTGAACAAGAAATATTTTTCTTATATGTTCAATATATTAGGTTCAACAGCTCACCTCATAGTATATCGAGCTAAGTATCAAAGTAAATTTCAAACTAATTCAAACTAAGTTTAATAAGTTCATAAATAGAATAAAAAATATATAAAGAAATTAATGAGTCCGAATTGTGGTAACTATTGACAGTATATTCAATTATTATGAATTAGTGGAACAGTGCAACCGTGTAATGCATAAATTGAATAGCAAATCAGTAATTGCAGTCATTTAAAAAGGCCATAAATGCAGAGGGTTACTTCTGAAAGGTTTGTAATAATCTGAGGGCTGAAACTAATTGTCTCTTATTCTTGTCATAATTTAGAAATAATAAATCCTTGAAGTTGATTTTAATAAGTATTCTCTGTAATGAGAATGACGAGTTATGGGACACGTGGCAATTATTTCAGGTTTCATTGTTTAATTTGCGAATAATATCGCTCGGTAGGTAACGAGCAACGTATTTAATTTTCTATCAATATCTAGTTACCGTCATTCAATATATGCACTGTTAATAGTGCGTCGCATGACCCAACAAGAATTTTCCCGTGCTTAATTAACTAAATTTTATATAAATATAACAATTAACAATCGCAGCGACTAACCACAAAATGATAATCAATATTCTCATCGAAATATAAACACAGAGCCGTGTCAAGAACTGGTGGTACCAACGAAATTCAAGTTTAAATTATATTCTGATTCTCTATTAAACGCAATACGGTCTAAAAAGAAGTGAAGGAAAAGGTTGACCCGCCGTAGTAAATAGGAAGTTATAAGGGAGCTAGACAAACTCGAAGCGAAGTGTATAGAAATACTCCTTAAACATCATTAAAGCTTTATGGCCCAGGTTTCGCGGCACAAGAAGGGTTCTGCGGTCGAAATTCTACCCGGTGGTATCGGTTGCAGCTTGTAAGAACGCACACGAAATGAAACAGCGGGCAGAGTCGTAGAATCGGGGCGAAGAAGAAATAAAACCGGCTGAGCAGTCGAAAGTGTGAAACGAGCTGGTCCATTGTGCCTCCTTGCGCCGTTGTCGAATGAATTGCGGGAACAGGGGCGAAGATTGTAAGGTAAAAAGATGAAAGGGGGAGAAAGGGTATGATGGCAAAGTTGCGACTTGAACGCACAACCAAAGAGGGCGAAAAGAAAACAATGCCACCGAGAATTGCTGGAACAGAAGGCATCTCCGCTTATCTTGAGGGTGGACGATTTCTTTCAAGTGAAGTTATTGTTGAGACGTACTTTAATCTCCTTTCTTCCTTTTTACGCTTTGAAAGGGGCAGAAAAATATGCGTCGTTTGCATGAACTATGTAGAAATAGCGGAAATTTAAAAAGATTCCGTGTTATTGATGAATAAAAATATTTTAAATAATTATTAACTTTATTATACAAAGCATGAAGCATCGTACAGTTATTTAATAATATTTTAATGATATTTAATAAATGGTAATTTCTATGCTGCCTTAATTTTTCGTTCAAGAGATAAGTTGCACTATCGTGCGATTGTTAAGGATTATTTTAGGAGTTTACTTTTACATCATAGTATTTTTGTATGGGGAATTTCCAAATAATATTAAGTATTAACTGTATGTGATTGCCGAATGTCTCTATTAAAAATCTCAATAAGAATTGCGTGAATAGACACGTTAATTACAAATACAAATTAATATAATACAAAGCTGGAAATTTCTTTCATTATGCATATGCATATGCATATTCGCTGCTAGAAAGTATATTCGTTTAATAACAAAAATTTTTCCAACGGCAGAACCTCATTACCTGTATTAATATAGAATACTCTGTACTTAAAGTATAATGGATTTTATAATACCTATACTCTTTCACAAATGACATATTCCAATTCCTGAAGATTTTATTTTAACGGCCAAAGAAATAGTGTCTAATAATTCCTTCTGCTCGCATTTAATTCTCCGGATCTTTCATTTTCCATGCAAGTGCAAAAATTATCACATGACACTCCAGCATGTCAAAAACATTCCTGTATTCGCAAGGAATGGGGTAAAGTTGGAATCAGCAAGTCAAGGCATTACAAAATTGTTTAATTTTAAGTAAAGGAAGAAAGAAAAGAAGAAAAAATACGAGGACAGGATAACAGATAGGCAGAAGCAAGGTGGGCGTTAGAGATATAGACAAAAGGTAAACCGAACTTTGGTGTGCATGAACATAGACAGGAGAGGGAAGACAATAGCCTTGGGGATCCTTGGTACAAACGGTGCCTAGACACACCTGTCTTTCGTCGTCGATCCGTTATTGGGATTTCTGCACGCGCTGAAACCCCGAGAGAACGTCCCCGACCTCCGCTTCCGCTGAATTATTCGAAATTCCCCGAGGGGCAAATTTAATCACACCCCATGGTTTTTAATAACAAGAAGTGGATTCCAAATGTCCGAGCTGGTATTTCAATAATTATTCCTATGGTAGACAGAAAGAAAAAGCTGAAAAGATCGTCGTAATTGAAAGATATGAGACTCGCATTGGTCTGTATAAAGTAATATAGATATTATAAGGTTGGTAAGATATTTTATAATGGTTTTTAAATTACAATAAAATTTGTGCATTAAGTAACAAGAAAACCCGTATAGTTATTCAGATCGACAATTAGATGTTATACTTAAAAGTTCGTCCAATATTCTTTCATTTAATAGTACGAGGATAGCGTATTTTGAAACATATAAAGATGTTGTGAAAAGGTATGTCTAGTGAATAATAAATAATTAAATATTCTATGTAATAATGTAATATGTAAGTGTATGCTATGTTCGTATTCTTAATTCTATGCAATAACTGTCACTGCTTTATTTGTTACAATACGTATTCCTTTCTAATATTAGTAATAGTGAAATTAGAAACTTCCAAGATTATTCACGAGTTCTCTATTTGGAAGTTGCATTCGTAATATTATTGATAGTCAAGTGAATGTAGTTAGAACATTGATCTACTTTTAACACCTTGGAGTTAATGTCAATTTCCCTGTGAAATGGCAACGTTCGAGACACGTGCGATGGCAAAGGGGCACTGTCAAGCTCATTGCTATCGATGTAACATGCAAAGCAACGCGACAGCTGCACTAGTCGTCTCAATAAAGAGTTTGTTTGTTTTGACCTGTTACAAATCGATGTCTATTACAAAGTCAGACTACAATTATGTCAATCACGTTCCTTCGACCGTACAGCACTACGTAATATTTCTGTACACGAGTTGTTGCAATATTTGCCCAGCGGGCAAGTTTAATTGCAACTGGAGTGCTCGGAGAATTAGATTCGTTAAGAAATTACACGGATTCCATTTCATCATTTCATATTTGAATGCCGATGCTCTGATTTAGTGTGCTAAAAACAACTATCGGAAGGTACAGCATAGTGTTGGAATAGTACCTATGCTGCTCATGATATGCCAGAATGAAATAATAATTAAATAATGCTACTAGGAGAAAGTTACAGTTTTATTGGCATGATTAGAAAACGAAGAATAATTAACTATTGTTCTAAAATTCAGCAGGTTTACCAATTGTCGTGGTCATAAAATATTTCATTTACTACTACTTTATTGTGAATTATGTTCAATCAAATTGTATATAAATGTACTGCAAATGTTAAATGTTGTCCCGATGCAAGTAAATAACGGATATCTCCGTAACAGTAGTTTCTTATCGGCATTTCTCAAAGTTGCCACTCTCGTGTTATATTTAATTATTTTTAAACCTCATACCACTGAGATGTTTCTTAAAACCCTACTTTTTCTTACATACTCTTCAACTTACATGAATTGAACAAGAACTTCTACATTCTTAATACAATCTCCGACAAAACGATGTTGCGCAGCAAAGTGTGCAAACGAAACTCAACAAATGCGAACAGAATTACCTATAATTTCATAGCGCCAAAAATGACAAAATGTAATGCAAATACCCAAAAGAAGAACTGATTTCCTCGTGTTACGTCTGCACCGATTTCCACTCACGAATCTCATGCGATGTCCGCTGTTCTCTAAACAACGAACGATTAATCGACTCATTGGATCTCTAAGCGGTTCTTCGAAATATAATGTAGATCAAGAACGCCTTAACGAGCGTAATACTATAACGCAAAACGCATCGTGCAAGACGATCGGCTGAATCGTCGCTAGATTATTCCATCGCTTTGGCACTCTCGTGGCAAGACGACGGTGGTGAAGGCATTTTCGGCAGCAACAACAATGTGGCTGATTGGACAGGAAGCGTTGACAAGTCCTTGGACCGTTGAATGTCCTCGTTATCGGCCGCGGCCATTACGGAAAAAGAAAGCGAGCAGATGCAAATGCCGGAAGTTGGCCGGTCGCGGCGACGATTTTTATTCCTGTTTGAACGATAGAACCATTTCGTTTCCATGCCTTTCAACGCGAACAGGGAAACAACTTTTATCGCTTTCGCGAAAACTGCTCGAACACGTTATCCTTCAACGGAACGATCTTTACCTGTTTCGAGCGTCTCCCAACGGGGCCGGAAGTTGAGCAAGTTTCCCCTGCAGAACCGATGCGTACCGCTTAAATTGCTGGGCAACATTGTCGAACAGAGAGTTCACTGACTTGGCCAGTTCTGACGAGTTTTGGTAATTTCGCGAATGCAACCGTCTCTCGATATGCCGCAGTTTCTATGCAAATTTCGTAATTATGCCATGGAGGGATACGTTTATGAACTATGCGGTCACAGTTGCGGAGTATCGCTCCGCAATTACTATGTCAGAAACGCGGCGTGCCGGATGAAACGAGACACGCAGCTTCAGACATCGGTTTATCGAGCGAATGCGATGAAGTTCGGCGCACGAGATTCTGTACAATGTACAGGAGCGTTATAGTTTAGAATTTTTTTCTGCCGTATACCATGGACGAGCTTTCGCGGTTACAGGTTTCCATAGGAATTCGAAGCGTTCGAGGAATTTTCTTATACGTTACAGACAGGATAAATGTTGGACGTATTTTCCTGGGCTTACGTAATGGTGACACTATCGAGGTGGTATTGGAAAGATTTCCATGGGATGATGTATAATTTACATGTTTTGTGAAACTCAGTTATTTGGTAGTTGGATAATAATGTTGCGATACGTAAAGCAGACGGGGTGAATTTGGCATACTTAAATTCGCACGGGGGAATTATTTAAAATGCATTTAAATAATGGTTCAAGCGTAACAATTTATCGGAAAATGGAAAAAGTGTTTAATCCTCCACGAGGTTAACGTTAATAGGAATGTTAAATTTGATACAGGCAAAATGTATTTACTGCGAAAATTCACTTTGAAACAAAAAATTGAAACACATGTTTTCTAGTATAGAATTTCGTTGCACACTTTCAATATAACAAAATAAAAGTATACAGTATTATATGTTTAGTAAATACATTAACGAGTTTGCGGTTCTTGACACACCCTCTTCTCAATACTTTCTAGACACCTGCCCATTTTCTATTCAATACATTTTCGATATTAAAATATTAGCATGACATGAACCCATATAAATGATTCAAGTTAATTAAACCAGTCGTAAGAAAGACTCCCGTAACTTAGAACGCAACATTTCTTTAACTGGATTTGGAAAGTGGAGTGTAATCAGTGTGAAACAAATCCATTAAAGCAGGAGAGCAGGGCTACAAATTGAACAGAAATCGATTATCTAGCGGTGCCACCACATTCAGGATGGGTTTAGAAGTTTCGGTCTGGGTGGGAGGGATACAAGAAACGAATTCTTCTCTTTGAGCTGCCGGTCACGTCGCTTTTCAACAGGCAATGCCCATTTCATGTTCGATAGAGTACGGGATTATTCTACTTGAAAAGGGACGCAGAATTTTAAGCGCTTTCACCACACCGAGCACTGACCTATCCCACCTCACCCTTACACTGTATACTAAGCAGAAAAATAGCCGTTTCCTAATAGCACAGCTCCTTTAACGTGGACAAGCTTGATAAAAGAATACTTGAAGTGAAATATTTTTTTAAATCTCACAATTGTATTTCTTCTGTTTGCTCGATTGTACGTAAATAACTTGTTATGGTGGATCGTCGCTTTCCCGAAGGTTATAGATCTTCACGATTCCCTGACAATTCTCTTCCACAGTGATGGCATGCAAAAGCCCAAAAATTTAAACTGATGTTCAAGGTGAGGAGCAATGCTATGTGGGCTGAATAAAACGCTGTACCGTTTAGCAACAACAAAACATTTATTCCACATTTACCAGAATAACTCTACTATGGATAAATTATTAGACAAGTGACAACAAGCAGTCCTCTGCTCGGGAAAAGAGTGCGATGTTTCTCGTTTTTACTCTCAAAATGGCTCCCGTTCTAACCCACAATTGCTTCTCACTTCCACGGCACAAACTCTGCCGAAGGAAGCCTACGGACTCAGTCGCAGGGGCGGAGTCCTGAACTACGGGGGTAACAAACAAACCTATTGGTCCAATTCTGACAGAGAGATGGTAAAATAAAAACGAACTATTGATGGAGGCGTATCACTATCGAGGACTGTTGTGAGGCGTAAGAAAAGCAACTTTTCCAAATATCGGAACTCTGTTGCATACAATTTCTTAAAGCATCAGGGTATTCCTGAAGGTATTGGCGACAGTCTAAAAAACAAATAAACGCGGGATCCACCCGAGTCGTATCCTTAATACGTGGGACCCTTGGGTCCGGCTGAGGCGACGACTCGAACCTCCGTAACGGAAGGCAGACCAACCGCCCAACGCTTGAACTCGATCAAAGCCAGACGGGTACCCTCGAACCTAAACATGACGATACGCGAATGATGCTTTCTAGCCGCAATGCTTCAACGCCTTAAACTCTCGATTCTCCGCATAACTAATATTATAATTTTCTTTATCATTAATTAATTTCGTTATCATGAATAAAAACAGTTGGTTTCTCTTGCTTTACCCACCAATAGCAACTATTAATTATGCCCTTGTTAGTCGCTTGTATATTTGATCCTCAATATATGATATATTCCTGTTATTAATATGTTATTATTAAGAAAGTATGCTATTTTATGAAGGAAAGGAAGAAAGTCCTATACAATTAATATAAATATTAATTAAATGAATGAAAGGAATAGAATTGATGGTAAGTAAAAAATGCATTAATGGTTGAGTTAGACATCGGTAGTTACAAAGATTTATTCCGTATATTACAGCGTTAAATTGTTAAATATATTACAGCGAACAATCTTCAAAGCTTCATCACTATATTAAGCACGTGCCCGTGCATGTTCCCCTTACAAACGTGCCAAGTAAAAAAATATGCATTTTATCATCGCTGTTTTTCTAAACTATCAGGCACAATAACGCTTTCAATATCGTAGTCGACTAAAGTATCACACATATACTAACGGTACCATCGCGTAATACATTTGCAAAACAAATTCAGTAATTGTACTGCCTTCATATATGCCTCGAATATTCGTTTCGCGAAGGTTTGCATTTCGTTTAGACGTAATACTTGCGAAAGATCGGTCCCGTTACCCAGATAAATATTTCACTACGCTACAGCGAATTAAGAGCCTATCCGTTATATCACATGTGAGAAAGCTGCTGAAATAATAGGTCGACGACTACGTAACAAAGAGGAAAAAAAAAGCAAAAAAAATAGAATGAGCGAATTAAACGAAGAGCTTACAGTTAATAATTCTACGCTCGTTAAACGGAAAGCGAATACGCTTAATTGCACGTGCGTCTACGATGCGAACAGATGTCGCGTCACCCTCCTCCGTCTCACACTCATGCATTCTCCCTTTCGTTCTCTCTTTATAGCTATATTTTTGCGTGCTAGCCGACTCGGCACCGAAATTGGCGAACTGCCAATACTAAACGATCAGTTACACTCTTGTTGAATATTGCGACCCTCCTTGGAATTGTATCGGGCTTGTAACGAAAACGAACGATCCCTGTTTCCTTTGGTTTCCGTATGGCAAGTCTGGTCGATCAAATTGCCCCGGTATCGCGTACTTAGCAATTAAGGGCCTTGCTGAAAGGCAATTGTGAATTGGCCATTCGAGATATTTATTGGGAAACGTTCCACAGCTGTTCGACAGGCCTGACAAGCATTCCGAGCGAATACTGTAACGCCACGTCCTACAATTAAAGTCGCCGAACATCTGTCGATAGCTTTTTCGGCAATCAACGGAGCTTCCGAGTTCGCGTTCTATCATTCGCATTGCGAGGAGGTAAGGTATATCGTGGGAATTGAAGTCTTCAGTTTTGTTTCATAGAATTCGTTGTATCTGTATGCTGTAATTGTGAAATAGAGGTTTCAAGAACGTTCGATGCAACGATTTCGCAAGAAGAACACAACGTCAGATTGCGAGACCATTGCTGCAATCGTGCGCTTTGTTATATTTAGGTGGCTGTCATGCAGCGCTATGTCGATCTAAAAAAGCGAATAGAAAAATATCCGATCTGTAATGTAACTGTCTGTTTCACGTTCTAAGAATACGAGAATAGCGCAGAACACAAGTGGTGCACTCCTTGCGACGTGCCTCGGGTTCTTTCGTGTTCATATTTTAGAGATGCGAAATACATAGAGTCGGCGGAGTGGATCGAAGTGTTGTACAAATATTCTAATTGCTGCTAATTTGTGTACATTTTTTTAAATATCCTCGATAAAGTTTAAGGACACTGAGTTCTTACCTGCTATCTAACATTGGAATAATAAATTAATACAAATTTCGGGTATGCGCATTTCCTCTTTGTAATTCAATTTATAAAAATGGAATACTGTTCAGATTATATTTTGTTTTCTAATAAATACCAAAGAACCCATGTGGTTATGTGTTCAGACTGATTTTAAATTTTGTTATCAAAGTTAAGTTTCACATTCACCATGAATTATCTCAATTTTAAGCGCGACGAATCAAACAATGCCGAAAATGAAATCACTCAATTCCTAAAAGTTGTTAATTCTCCTTCAAATTTAACTTTCAAACTTTCACGAAATCTTGGATCCACTCATAGCGACTCCTTGATCAAAAGCTGGGCAATTAACCTCCCATGACTGATACGCAAAAAGGATTTCGTCGATCGACGAAATCTTGGTTCGTAACACCGCGTATACTATATTCTGCGTGTTGTATCTAAAAATAATCGTCGTTCTCGTCCTCCTTCGCCTCCGTCTCGGCGTAGAACTTTACCACCTCGTCCTTAGCAGCTTGCGTGATGGATCCTCTGCATGGGTTCGGGTCCCAATTTGCACCGGGACAACCCATGGACTCGAAGCACGTTACTAAACGGTTGACATTCGATGGACAACATTGGACAACCGCCCAAACGCAAGGTGGAGGACTTTGTGCAGGTGGTCGTGCGGTGGGTGGAACAGGGAAATTTGCCACCTTTATTCCTGGTCGATATGGATTAGCTCCCTGTGAACAAAACAAATTTGTGTCTAGACTGATAAGCCATTGTTCAAACGTTCAAACGGGGACTAGTTTGTTGGAAGTAAAAGATAGGTGTTAGATGTATTATCTTGATGAAATTGTGACCTTCGAACATTTGTATTGAACGGTCAAACGGGTTGTGGTGTTGCTAGAAAATTGATATTATCCATCATATGCCTATGGTGCTGAATGACAATAAGATTTTTCAATATTAAAAATCATATTAATACAATAACACGTTTGAATTTGTGGTGCGAATAATAATATAAAGTAAGATTCCTTTGTAATGTTCAATTGAAGAGTTTAGAACTAGAGGTATATTCGTTTCAACTACACCTAAGAAAGTGTGCAGACCTAAATTAATCGTGGGAATCACAATAAGAGTGAGAATTAATACGCGGAGTTATACAAATGTGCCTAACTTTGACTTTAATTTCGTAAAGTTAACATACAGGTAGCACGTTCTGAATTCCTATCAGACTCTATGCAGATGCGTTAGGTACGTACCTCTACATACTTCAGGAAACGCTAATCTGTATTCTACTATTATACGCATAATGTATTCGTCCCGCAATGAAACCCCATAAAGACACAGTAACACTCCGCTTACATAATCATATTACATATAGCCCTCTAATTCATACTCACCTGGTGCACTTACACGAGTGATAACAATCTACCACGGACCGCGAATATTATAATACCAATTATTACACCACTTGCGCGAACACAATATCCAGCATTCAATTATTCCCCGTTCAACGATCGTCAGCTCCTCTTGCCAATCGATATCGCCGGTAAGAACGCTTGTTTCGTACATTCCCTTACGAAGTTAGGACACCGCAAACCCAAAACCACTCCCGACACCATATACATGCAAGTACCCTACGTCGAACCAGCGTTCGCACGTACATATGTACAAGTGCCAGGGGATAATGCGAAACAATTATTGGAAGTTGAGGAGCGGATCGACGTGCGAGTTTCCGGAGCTCCGGATGATTGTGCGGTGAAACGATCAAACAGGACCAGATAGAAGAGGCTCACCTGAAAATCGATATCGCTGTCGAAGTTCATTCTCGATACCACGTTAGGCAAACCGGTAGACGTTGTAGGGCGGACTATTATTCTTGCGCTTACAGGCAACGCGTTCAGCCTGGCCTCTTCCTGTCGCCTCCTTTGCTCTTCCATGGCCCTGCCACGTTGCTCGTCCTCCCTTGTCTCTTTCGTTCTACGGGGGATAAGGGCGCGTTATACTATCAGCGTGCACCGAAAGAGGAAGCTCAATGCGAACGGTGTAACCGAGCTGTTTGTTTCATTAACGTCGCTCGCGCGCGTTAATTCATGACCTGTTCCTCGACGACGAAATTGTCAACCGGTTTCCCCGCTGAATATTTACTCAGCCTGCAGTCCCAGGCCCGACGACACGCAATGGATCTTGAGAATAGTAATAGGTAACTAGCGGAAGTTGTTTCACTTTTCCCGAAGCGGTTAGCATTGTAAGTCGCTAACAGACGATTGCAGCCCGTGCGCGAACTTGGTTGCGAAAATTTCTGGCCGGACGAAGCGGAGAATTATCGGGTTAGAAATTGTGGCAGGCGGGGAGGACGTTGTTAGATCGGACGCGGTTATTTTTGAGTTTTATTTGGTAATGCGATGTACAAATGAAACATGCGGTAACGAACATTGTGTGATATGCGCCATAGGGAGTTGATGGTTGAATTAAATCTTGTGCAATTTTTCTCTGAGATAGCATGGTATATTCTGGCAATTTTGTTATCAATTTTTTGAAGAACTGAACAGTGGATCCGATTGTATTTGAAGATTTAATGTTTTGTCTTATGATGCATTTATTGGTAGAATTATTTCGTTGAAAAATATATTAGCTGCTACGAAAAGGTGTTTGCGAGTGTCTATTAAAGAATTTTGAAGATGCTTTAGTCCTCGCAAAATTTTAATTGAGATTCTTGAAAGTAGAGGCTTCGCCGTTTAAGGCGAGCCTAAGCGAGCTGTTGTACGATTTTCTTTTCACGCACTCAGGTTTGATATTACAACAGACGACAACTTTTGGTCAAAATTGTATGGTGAGACTTGTGGTGGAGACTCAACCGTGGAATGTATAATAGAGAATAAGGCAAATACAATAGACATTATCAAAAAGCTATTGGAGGAGAAGACTAACTGGGTTAGGGAACATTGGCGAACGTTTTGCTTGATGACGTGAAATGTAGCGAGAGAACAATTTTCGCAAAAGGAATAATGAACAACCGTGAGAAGGTTCTAAAAGTTAAGCCTTAAGGTTATGAGGTAGTTCTGGTACCATAAATATTACCAGGGGGCACGACGCGTGGGTTGGGCCCGGAGTATTTATCGCCTTGGAAAATCTATTAAGTCACCGAGTACTACTCTCCCTAGTAACTCAGGGTGTAATGTTCGCAGAAATACTGAAATTAAGCCTGTCCTTCTTTGACATCTAACACGAATATTGTGGAAATTTTTTACTGAGAATACAAAATGAATTACTTCGTTTACTACTTCTTCCCAAAAAAATTATGCGTTATCCATGTCTCTACCGGAAAATATTTTTTTCCAATTTCGCGAATATTCAACAATATCTTTATTTTTTTGTTCTGCTTAGGTAATCTCAATTTTTTCCATTTTTCCGCACGCACAACTGCCTACAATCTGTTCTCGATATTCGCATCGAAACCACTCAATCGTAAATACTAATAAACCAGTCACACGTAAAGACTAAAAAACCAATGAATAGCAAAGCATTGGATGCAAATTACTGTACCTTTTCTAATCAGTTTTTACTCAATTTCGTAGGAAACCCATTAATCTGAATATCAAAGTACTTGTTACTATATTCTTCAATTAGTTCTCTTCGTAACAAGAAAGGATTATTTAAAATTGGAACTGCAAATCACAATACAAGAACTGCCTTATATTTTCTGTTTTGCCTGTATGTTTCTTTTAGGAGATGCTTAAGCATTACATCCCTTTTCCAATTAAATTTTGCGAATTTTCTCGTTACTAGTAAAAGCCGGTCGTATTTCAATGGAAATTAGAACGGGCTTTCCATTTTTTCGCCAGACTTAAATATTTCGTCGTCACATTCGGTCTGACCATTCTCTCTTTGCTTATTTTATTACCTGCTGCCTTCGTGCCATCGCCTTCCAGCCTCCGTCCTCCTTCTCTCTTGCTCCTGCCTTTGTCTTTCGAGCTCCACGGTTCTCCTGGACTCGTTCAAGAGTAAATTGGCTGGAATAAGACTCGTGTCTTGTCTCCTTCTGTGCTCCTCGAATCGTCTACGATCCTCGTAGCTCGGTCTCGTATTATCCAACGGTCTTCTGGTCCTTCCAGTTTGATTTCTTCTAGCCTCTGCGTCCCTTAACTCTTTCATCCTTCTCTCCTCTTCCAGTCTCTTTCGTTCCTCCTCGTATCTTCTCGACTGGATCCTTCTGGCCTCCTCTTCCCGCCTCAGAACTTCCCTTCTCAGCTGCGCCTGCTGTCTCTGGCTTTCACGGATCCTTTCCTCCTCCATCCTTCTGCCTGCTTCTCTTCGCCTAGCTTCCTCCCCGTAGTCCCGTGGATCGATATTCGTCGGAGCTGATGGACCGTGATTTCTTCTTCCGCTTCCCGGCACCGAATACCTTGAACGATTATACTGTCTCGCTTCGTCTATCCTTCTTCTATATTCCTGCAAGTTTCTGTCGTACGGTTCGTCCACTTTAGACACACGCACCGGCTGGTTTCGTCGAATATATTCTTGTAACTTGCGTTCCTCCTCCAGTCTTCGACGTTCCTCTTCCTGCCTCCCCCTATTCGCATCCTCCCTATGTCGATCCTGCGAGCTCACATTTATCGGCCGATTACGCTGGATGTACTCGTTCAATTTTCTCTGCCGTTGCCTTTCTTCCTGCTCCCTCGTTCGCCTCTCTGCCTCAGCAGCGCGCGCGGGATAAACCAGATTCGACGGTTCGTTCCTGCTGTTTTGCTGCTGCATTCTTCTTCCTTCGTCCTCGTCTTCCTTCCTTTTCAACGCCCACTCCCGTTCTCTCTCTTCAAAATTACGCCTGTCCTGTTCCTGCTGCTGCTTCCTCTTCGTTTCCTCCTCCCATCTACCGTGCGCCGTTCTACGCGCCACCTCTTCCGCGTGCAATCTTCGTCGCTTCTCCTCTTCTCTGGAGCGATTCTCCTCGCTTCTTCTAGTTTCTTCTTCCTGCTGCCTCTGCCTCTTCCTCTGCTCCTCGTTCGCAGGCGCCTGTGACCGCGACTCGTGTCTTCCGCGGGCCGCACCCGACTCTTGCCTTCTACGTTCCTCGTCCATCCATCGATTCCGTGTTAACTCTTCCTCCTGCGCCCGGCGGTTCCGTTCGTCCTCCGTCTGCCAGCGATTCTGCGGCTCCCTGCGCGAGTCCTGCTGCAATCGACGCTGCCTTTCTTCTTCCTGCCTCTGCCTCTGTTCCAACGTCTTCTGGTACTCCGCCTTGATTTTTTCTATATCGGAATTAGTTCGATTCCCGATAGAGCTTCGTCTCTGGCCCTCTTCGCGTCTCCTGCCTTCCTCCTCCTGCCGCCTTCTCTCCTCCTCCCTCCTCCTGCTCTCGTAGTACTGTTTTCGCCGCTGATTCTCCGTCTGCAACTCGTCGCTCGACACCACACCTTCCTCCTCCCCGAAGCCCCAAATCCCACGCCTGATGCGTCTTTCATTACCCGGTGGCTCGGCGACGTCGGAATCGTCGAGCCACAATATCTTGCGACGCTGATTAGCTCCTGTAGCCAGGCCATCGGCAGGCTTCATCTCGCCGCGGGCCTCTTCCTTTCCTTTAACGAAATGCAAAACTTCCAAGGCCGTCCTTTCTTCTCCCTTCTGATCACCGTCGCCGGACACCGTGGATAGAACGGACGAGTCGTTCTGCGCGCTGGTCTTGCCCAAGTCGCCGCGGACAGGTAATTTCTCCTTGGCCTTTTTGTCGTCGGAGAAGTCGGAATAAAGAGTCGCCTCCATGTCCCCTCTATTTGGCCTGCCTCCCTTCGTCGTGGTCTCCAATTTCTTCAGCCTGACCAGCTCGTCTATCTCCTCGTAACCCTCCTCGCTAGAGAGATCGTAGTCTAGGTCCAGCGATATCGGTGTAACGCCCGGCCACGGAATGATCTCCCTCAGATTCTTATCTTGCCCGTCGGAGTCTATCGATCTCTTCTGTTTGTTGTGATCGGACGCCACCGAACCTTCGCAGCCCACCTGCAATTCTGGCACGCCGCCTATACTAAACGGGTCGGTGTTCGGCGGAACCTCCGTGCTGGTGTCGTCGAAGGAGTTAGACTGTTTCTTGAACATCTTGGGGCTGGACGCTTTGTATTCCGTCGTTTTAACTTTCCAGCTCGCGTTGCTGGTCTTCTTTGGTGTCTTGCTCTTGCCGTCTGAAAGAAACCTTGGCGCGGGCATCGGGTTTAAGAGATAGTTCACTCTCAGCAGGTCCAATTTGTATATTTCCACGGAGCCTGGTCCTTGATCTTGGAACGTGTCGTCGGCTACAAAAGGGTCCTCCAATTCGGAAGGGGGGGACAGCTCGCGCGACGACGATTCTAGGCCCTTTGTACCTCCGTCATTGGTTTTCCCGTCCGTGAATTTTTGGTCGGGAAAATTACTCGACTTATCTTCGACTAAAGGTGAAAAATCGTCGGTGGTCTTCTCCTCTGTAAGGGGAAGCGGCGTGTCCATTTCTAAGTACTTGCTCTTGGAGGATTGTTCTTGGGATCCTGAAAAGTTCGTACATGAGTGAGCGACAGTGATTGTGAATCGGGCTTGCGTTGGGCCGATGCTGGTTAACTTTGTAGTAAGACACCGGGACAATATTTCTTGGCTTTGCAATCTTATTTTAATTTTCTTGAATCGTATGTATTGATACTACTCAAAATCAAAAAATTTCTTCAGTGAATGGGAAGTGAAATTGGGGAGAGCGAAACATTATTTTATTTAAATGAATTAATTGTATGGCGCGTTAAAATTCAAGAAGAATATATTTCAGACGCTATTTTAAATATTTGTTATAGCAGTTCGAAGAAAATGGATCTTTAAATCGAAAACGAAGATTCTGAATTAAATAGTTTTCCTCAGAAAGCGCGATGGAAAGGAAAAAAGTGCTGCAAAAACCTTACTAATCGCAATAATTTGAATAAAATACCATTCCTGCAACTTAATGCCACTCACAGATTTGTCTGATAAAAAGCTGTTCAGAAATGGCAAAATAAGAGTAAATTTTCACTTGCCGATTCAGATACTGATAAAAAGAGGTGCCAACGTTATGACGAAGATAAAATATAAAATTTCGAATTGCTAACAGAATTTACAAACTGAAGTTCTTATTAAAAAAACAATGAAAAATCAGACAATATTGTCCTGCAGCTAATTGTAGGAACGATGTAATGAGTAAAAAAAAATTCGAAATAACTCTGTTCTGTATTTCAAGATTTTACCTCTGCTGCTCTGCTATATTCATTGTGCAGCCGACCGATTTCTTGGTAAAAAGCTACCGGAATAACGTTTCGACTAAAATGGCGTGAAAACCTTGAATCAAAGGTACCACTCGTGTCGCCGTCTTAAAATACCCGCGGATACTCGTGTTTTTAACTGCTATCATTAAAATTCACTTAGATGCTAATAAACGTCCTGTCGAAATAAACGAAGACTAGGCGTGTGTTTTTAAATACCGATGTAATATATGCAAAAGAATTTTATAGTTTGGACAGTCAAATGTTTCTAAATAATTTAAATTCGCAGAAATATACGCATCTACTTAAAAAGTATTACTTACAAGGATAATTGTGAATAACCATTCCTATTTTGATTTAATTGAAACATATTTCTTACTTGGATAAACATTTATAAGAAAAATTGTGTAAAATATTGTTCACTGGTCAAGATAAAAATACTTTCCTCTCGTTTATTATCATGTATATCATTGGGATAAGATAAATTCTCTGAAAATTTGGTTACAATTGATGCATTATAATAGAGTATATTTTTCCATTCAACGGTCGTTTTCGGTAAAAATATACAATTGAATCATCTTCGTCGAAAAAGCGAACTTAAGAATTTTGTACCACGATTTTAGAAGAAGACTGAATCCCATTTTTTGTCCCTCATGTAAATCGAAGCTCACCGAAGGTATACCAATACTACAAAATAAATAAATTGCCAAACATATATTTATTTAGCAAAAATATCACTCCAGAAATGGTGAACTTACAGCAAATATGAATTACGCCCGTGCAATCGTCGTATCGACTCTTGGGCCATCGCGATTAAAAAGAAATCCCGTTTCTGTAAAAAAAAAGCCACCGCAGTCCAGTAGATCACGATTCAGGACGGTCTCTAATAACAACCGAAATTAACGCCGCAAATTGCGTCTGTCACGGTGGGCGGCGTAATCCCGCGTCGAGGAGGAGGCTCGACGTTCATTCCCGCGATCAACGATGCCAAAGTAACCACGAGTCAGATCAACTTACACCGTGCTCGTCCCCTACCCCCTTTCCAAAGAGGGCGTCGTTGCCCCAAGTCTCCATCTCGTTGGTGATTACATCGGAAACGGGCATGTTAACCCTCTGCCGTATTTTGACGAGTCTGACTCGCGATACAAATTTTGGACCAAACACGAGTATCACGAGTCGGACTCGTGGTATCAAATTCGGGCGATATTGTGGAGATTATCTTCCGTAAACCTCGCGTGAATGGGATGGAGGACAGGCGTCCTACCGGTTGTGCCCGGATTTCGTCGAGCTAAATGATACGGCAGGGGTTAACAAGAACGATACGACATTTCCTTAACGTTGCGACATCCATTCCTCTTTCCGCCAGAGGAATGGCGGGGGCAATAACGAGGAAAACAGAATCGCAGTTGTAGCAAATGCCGAACGTACCGATGCCGCCAATTGAGATCGACCTTCGCGGGCCGATCGAAAGGTCGAACAGCTGATTCTCGTCATGATTCTGATCCTTCCAGTTCAGACCGGCCTCGTTTCTTCGATAAAGTCCATGCCGCCGCTGCTGCGGGGCCAAAGGGGAGTATTGATCGAGGGTAAGGCGGGAGGGATGAAGGCTGGTTGGCCCCACCACGTCGGCGTACACCACCAGCCAGACCGTAGCCAGAACCACTGTCACCCCTGGCTGCATCCTCCTGCAATCAAACGGATATGTTCTTCGTTATCCTCCTCTTTCTATCCAACCAAGGATAGACCTATGCCCGCTATCCCTTTCTGCGTATTCCAGCTGGGACACGCGAAGCCGTCCCGTTCGATTCACGGTTCGCTGTCCCTCCGGCGCGGTGAACCGAGTTGGAAACGAGAACGTCCCCGTATTTTTACTACGTTTACCGTCGCGCTATCGCGGGAGACGGACGCTTTAAACGTCTCCGCTTTCTGGAAGACTGGCAAGCGTTAAGGTCGCGAGGTGGGCACATCCGCCACGGAGGTTCTGAAACGTCGCAACCGAGGAGCGTGAACGGTTTGCCTTGGATTGAAATTCCCGTTAGGTATTCGCGACGCGTCAAAGGAGCGATTCGGTTGTTCCCGAGGAACCCCGGGGGTAGCGCGGAAAGGTGGGCGCGGTTTAACGTCTACGATATTACGAGCCGGTGGTACTGAATTTCGATTCACCGAGGGACGGTGTTTATAATCTATTGGGTGTTTAGGTTTTGATCGTTGGCGCGATGAGGACAGCGGTAGGGGTAGGTAGTTTGATGGTCGATTGTGGCTAATGAGAGAGCGTATTCATTTTGTATAATGGAAGATTGATTAGCACGTTAGAGGTGGTAGGTTTTGTAAAGCGCGCGAGGGATCGATTATCTCGTTTGCGCAACTCGCAAAGACCGCTGCTCCTCGCGGCAGTCGATTGTGCTGGCAATTAAAAGTTAATTGGCTATTGGGTAGTCGCCGTGATTAGTTACCGGAACGACTGTACAGGTTTTCGCGTGAAATTTGCGTGGACCATTTGCTGTAGATTGATTTTTGCGTTCCATAGAAAATTGTGAGCAGAAACGTTCTACACGATTGAAAGAATTTCATTGCCGGATGGTGCTTCCTTTATTTTTAAAAAAACTCAGACAGGTTTTAATCCATTTTCTGTTTTGTCTTGTGCCTGAAATTCTTTATGCAGGGGATACGAAAATAAAGCAATCGAAATAGTGGTAAAGTTGTACATTTTGCTTGCAATTATTAAGAGAAGGACTTAAGTTTTCGAAGCTGAATAAATTATAATAGTGCAAAGGTGTACCAGTAAAGTTTGGGTTCGAGCATAAAAAAATAATCTTACTTAAGTTTCCATTTTACGAAAAATATAATGTTACAAGCTTTGTGGAAAATAAGTTCAGGATCTATTATATGTATAGGTATTATAGAGAAGCCTACAGATTTATTGAAAACTGTCGAACCGATGAATTATAAAAACGGAGGGAAAACAAATTATTCTTACGGTTTCTAAAACTTTTTGTTTTCTTCTATAATTGCGTTCGTGCCCTATTTATCATAATCCACCAAATTTATCTGGTTTGTATCACAAATGACTACATTATCCCGTGTAAATATGTGATTTTTGTTTACCAATTTTGTCTCAAGTAAATAAAATAATATTCTTTCTCGAATGAACTTAAATTGGAAAGGTTCTTGCACATTTGTTTTATGATAGCTCTATCCTCGGAAACTATTTTATTTATGAATATCTCGTAAAAGCGAATATTCAACTTTACGGCAAGCTTTTCATATACAAATTTCCGCAAATCAAAAGCTATGCCTGTACTGCTGCATACTTGTTTAATAATAATCTGTTCTTTCGCACATTTTTTATCAACAGCATTACATCGCATTAACCCAGGATTCTTTAATCCATTAAAAGACTCATTGCGCTAGAATGGAAATGCTTTTACGTAGCACTTTTTTCTTATTTCGTCACTCCGTAGTGCAGCAAGGCATGCGCTGCAAAATTAATCATTCGTGCACGCTACTGTACATAAGTTGAGCTGCAACATAGTTCCACTGTTCAATGAACGATTAAAATACAGTTTTTAATACACACCTTCTAACGCACTTTACTCCCGCCTTTATTACAAAATTGTGCTCAAACTACAGACTCACTTTCCACTGCAACAAACTAATATAAATAGTCAAAACGAATTAGACAGCCGTCTCCTACTTCCCAATTGGAAATCCATTAAAGAAACATCGCTAAATAACTATAAACCTTAATGATCGTTACATAGATACAACAACATTTATGTCAATAAATATATTGCAAAAATCATTTCCCCCTGTCTATCGAAGATCAATAATTTTATTCTTCAATATACGAGGGCAGTCTAATAAGTTCTCGGCTTAACAATGAAAGAAAATTTTTTTTTACAATACATTTATTCCAACGGTTTCCTAATAATTCACTACCATCATTGAAGCGTAATTTCGGAAGGTCTGCAAAATATCCATCCATGACTGCAATAGCTTCGTCATTTGATGTAAAACGCTATCGAGCCAGGAATTTTTTCAGGTTTGAAAACAGATAATAGTCAGAGGGAACCAAATCTGGTGAATAGGCTGGATGTTCAAGCAATTCGTACTTTAATTCGTTGAATTTTGTCATCGCCAAAACACTTGTATGAACACGTGCATTGTCTCGATGCGGCACCCATCTTGCACAACATTTTTTCATGTGCAATTCTTCATGCAAAATATTTCCAATTCATTCTTTTGAGATGCCTATGGCCTAAGCTGTTTCACGCACTTTCACTCGTCGATCATCTAACACCATATCATGCACTCCTTGAATTATTATGTCCAGTTTTTTTGGACGACTTATTTGGACGACTTTCGCGGTGATCGTCTTCGAGGCTTGTACGAAGATATTGCTTTGCACGATATTCAATTCTTTCCATTTTAAAAAATCAATGACACGTCAATATTCAACAGCCGCTACTACTCGAATGAATTGACAGATCGAAATAAAATTTTACATGTGTCTATAAAAAGGATGGAACTTACCAATACAATTATGGTTTCATAGTTCCTGACACCGCCTATGTGTCAGGCCGAGAACTTTTCAGACTGCCTGCGTAACTCTATCACCGACCCTCTCAACGACCTACCACCAAGCTACCTCAACCTGTTCAAAATAAATTCAACGAATCCAGGATCGTACATCCAGCTGTATCAACCAAAGCCATTCACCAGCGAACTCCAAAAAAAAAACAATCACGCACGCAAGGTCGAACGACCGGACCCTAGAGAGGACACCAAAATTCAGACGTCACGAAAGCCACCACGAGAAGCTCGCCACCCCATTGGTATCGGGAAGTTCACGCCACCGTTCAGCCACCGTTCAGCCACCGTTCAGCCACCGTTCAGCCACCGTTCGACCCGTTAACATCGCGGAATCCACGCCGAAAACCTCATGAAACGTTACGGGGCGACTATCGAGCGCAAAACGGACGCCACTCTCTCTCGATTCAAGTTTCGATCGCTCTCGTGCCGAATAACAAGATCACATACGTTGCCGCTCACAAAAGCCGGCTATCGATTTCGCGGCACTCGAATGCCTCTCGAAGAAACGTCACGCTTCGTGTTCCCTGCTCCCTCCGCCGCTGCGAACGGTTCGACCCGCGTAGCTACTGTTCCTAGACGATCCCGTGGAATTCTCCGCTTTGTGGACTTCGAGTGCACGCCTCTCCTGTTTCTTCGACGGAAAGAGGAGCAACAATCGGTCCTCGGCGCGTTCGAGGTGAAGGCGCGGCGAGATCAAGTGATCTTGACACACTGTCGCTGCCAGGTCGAAGTGGCTAAACTTATCGTTGGCCCGACCGACCGCTCCGTTGGCTGGCTGTGAAACCGCGCGTATTCGCGCGTACACGTAGCATCCGTCGACTTCCGGATGGTGACGTCAGATCGCCAAGTCGAACTGGGGGGTCAGTGGCAATTTTAGGCAATTGCGAACGCCACGCTCCTCGCCTGTGAGTATCTTCTTGGCTGACCGGGGGAATCGTGCTTAATTAACCCGTTTCTTATGTCTCGTCTACGAGGTGGCTGGCTGTGGTTCAATTGCGAATGAGCAGTCGTTAAAAGGGTAACTTTGACTCGTGGGGTATTCGTGTTTATGCACCGGTTGACAGGTTGTTGGTAAAGAGAAGGGAATAGTATTCAACGACGCTTCGCGACGGGCTAAAAAGTATTTATTTGATATGGGTTCGAAAATCAAGGGGAAGTGCGAAGCTAAAAAGAATTTCGTTTGGATATTTATAATATAATCATTTGTGTATTTTCCTTTTAATTGTTTAGTTACGACTTAGGTATAATAATTTTTCCTTGCATAGCAATATTCGTGATATGCCTGCTCCAACTCACTGTGCCGACAGGCTTTGCTTGAACGCAAACAAAGATTAGTTTCTTCAAGTATATCAAACAGTTAATATACATTTATTCGCATCGGACATATTTTGAAACTCCTGACGTCCATTAATGGAAAAGTACATATTATAGGTAAAAGATTGAGTTTGGGATCCATATTGATTGGAAGTTGTTTACTTCTGAGTCTCAGTATTATGGAGCCACCAAATTTTACACTCCTCGTTTTTTAACACTCTGTATACTAGTTTGCACGATGACACGTGTGCCTGGAGGATCTTCGCGCGTGATATTGTTTTATCGTAGAGACAGCCTGTTTCATTCGTTACTGCGGGGAAAAACCCCGAGGTTGCTTGCTCAGTCGCTGTTACGATGAATAAGAAGTGCCTGTGCATGTCTGCGAGAAAATAATATACAAATGAGTGGGAAATACGCGAGGCATGAGTTGCGAACTGGGAAGTTGATTCTGAACGAGGAATGAAGGCGGGGAAAGTAAATCGCGAGAAAGAAAGAAGACAGGGATCGTGTATGCTTATAAATCTAGAAATAGCCACGTAAGAGTTTATCTGGGACGAGGATGTGCACGAGATTGGAAAATTGAAGGTCGCGTCTGCTTTAAATCTCAAGTAGAGAAGAATTGAAGAGGCCGGAGCTAGTAGTAATTTATGTATCGCATTTTCTGAAAAATGTTTCGCTGGAGCTTTTAGAAAGCAAAGGGTTGATAACGGCGTGGGATTCTTGGAAAAGAAAAGAATAAAACGACAGGAACGTGTTATGACAACAGTAAGTATTGTTTGAGAAAAATTTGGAGCTCTGTAAACCGGTTGTGATCTAACAGTTTTGACATCAATTCATTCACGGAGATGAAGACCGCTGAAGGAATAACAGAATGAAATCATTTAGGTACATTCAAATAATTCTTTATTTCAATTCTGTTGACAGACTTTGTATTTAACGATATGGAAGAATCTAAGACTGAAAGATTAATGATATATTATTCATATAAATATTTAAAATGACACGTTAAAACAATGAAAACACGAACTTAAAAGAGTAACGGTAAGAAGTCACGTAGGGGCTGACCATAATACTTCATTATATTACCCCTATTGAAATCGACAAACAAAAACATGAAAAACAATTTCATCAGTATTGACGTTTCACTGGAATGAATATCCATTTCGCATTTTACATCAAGAATTCTTTAACTGTACGAGTATAAATTTCATTGCAATTATATGACTTTCATTTATTTTAACGATCATGCGTCAATTATTTGGGAATTAGAAATAACACTGCATTTATAGCTCGAACGAATTTGTTGTTTCATTTTTTGGCATGGCAAAAGACCCGACAGTTTTATACGAATTTAAGCATTGTAAAGATGTTTCTTGGCGTACTTTTTCTGTTAAAGTTTCCGCAATCTTTCTCCCTAGTCATCGTTACTTAGAGCACGCGCGTAATAAGTTTAGAAAAACAGAGGGGTTAGTTCAACAAACTTTCCATCATAAATCTTACAGACGGTTGACCAACAGGCGCTGTCTTGACGAGCAAGTCTGAGTTCGAGAGATTTAGAGCGGAAAGGATTTTGCACTGGCAAAGTGATCTTGAAAGTGGCGGAAGATTGATTAGAAACAAAGTTTCACGTGTATAGAAGATAATTTCCTCCTCTGTTATTATTCATAGTCGTGTAAAGCGTAGATGAAATGAAAGTTCGACGAGCTGTTGGACGAGGTATTCGACAAGAGGTCGAAACTATGCACAAGATTGATGCTCCCTGTATATACTAAAATTAATATCCGCGATATTGATAGTGGGGTCATAAATAGAAGACAGAGAATGAGAACTATAGAGGTATTTAGCAAAACAAGTATCAACTTTATAAAAATATACAGGCTGCAATGCAAAACTAAATTTATAAATTATTAATAAATGTTATTATTATTAGTAGTATTATTAGTATTTTTTAGTAATTTTTATTAGATATTTATTGCTTGAAATCATATTTTTCAATAATGTTGAAGTTAGTACTGATGAGAATATAATTTTACCCAGGGCACGATGATGAAATAATAAACACTTGAATACTATAATAAGTTGTTTTATTCAAACGCTACAATTAAGATATGCAACAGAATATAATGTCGACTCGGCGGCATGTGCGAAAGATAGAATATATGAAAAGTAGCTTACTTTAATTAATTCAATAATTAAACAAAGAATCAGGTAACATTATATCTACATGTAAAAACAGTATATATATTAAACATCAATCCCTTTTAAATATAATAATTCCAAGCAGCACTGTATCAATATTTCTCTTTTATTTAGTATACTTTTTAGTTATTTGTCAATTAAAAAATAGGTGTGACGCCAACTATAATAGAATACTTTTTATAATTATTGGAATGTAGTAAGCTTCGTAATGATCTGTCTTATTAAAAGCACTCTTCCAGTTGTCTGATCGAGAGCAATTAATCACTGTCGGCATAATTTTTGTCCCTTTGAAAGAAACTTTGGACAACTAAATCCCAGTGTTGGGTTGCTTTTTACGGCTTGGGATTAGGTTATCGAGAAGCACGGTAGAAAATAAAGCATCAAAATTCCAATAGAAGCTCGCTGCCTCGTCAGCGTTAACAATTAAGGTACGATAAAAAGGACAAAGAGTGGAGAAACGAAATACATTTCAATTTGTTAGGAATAGACGTTAGTTAACGAATTGTAGTTTTTAATTGCGAAAACGAGTATTACATTTTTCACCATCCTGTTTTCTTTAATTTTCGGAATTTGTAGATAAATTCTGTTGATGTTGGTAAATTTTTTTAAATATAAGTTGCACCCAAATCAGAATTCCGTACCTATTTATTCTTTATAACTCCTACATGATTTGATAAATACAACTGCCGCATTTTTCATTTCATAAATTTCTCAATCAAGAGTTGCTACTTTAAATAAAAACATACAATCATATTGTAATCAATTTTTTTGATATAGTAAGATTGTAAAGCAACTACGTTGACGCAGGTATTTCTTATCATTGTAGGAAAAATATAGTTTGATATCTCGAATTTTTCGATAATCAAAAATTAATTGATAGTAATTCAGTTTCAATGGTACGAGATGTACACAATTTTCAAATGATGGAAGTAACACTAGATGTTAAATAATATAAAAATATAATAATAAGATGTTAAATTGATCAAACCAGGACTATACGTTATTCAGAAATCAGAGAGGATGCAAATTTTTCCAAATATTACCGACTGACAATATTTTTCTCCTTCTCAGATGTCTGTACCATCTTAATGCACGATTCAGTGCACGACTAAATTTTAAAAATATACTGACTAATGTTTCTGATGTCATCGATACAATTTAGACGAAAATTTTAAATTAAGTAAAATTTACACTAAACAATATTCTTAAGCTGTGAACGTCATAATAGTTCTAAAATCGAAAACCAAATTCGAAAAATCATAAGCAAAAGATGAATAAATAATACAATAATTAATGAACATGTACAAACCGTCATATTAAATACTTATATGCATAATATGTATATAAAATCACGTGCATATCAGAACGGACAATTCTTGTACGTGAAGAATGTATTCTACTGATCAGCATCAATAAGAAAAACCAAATACGTGATACATAAAATAACCATCCATCACAAGGAATACAGGACATTCGTGGCAAAAACCAACGATATGGATCATAAATGAATTTATCATTGCAATTTGTCGGACAGCACATGGATGCGCGATAAGTAGTTTCATTATTCAACGCTTTGACATATGTTAATGTGGATAGAGTTTCTCGGAGATGGATAAATCTACATTTTTATCAGAAGTTCCGTAAATAACGTATTCGCGTATTTCGGAATATTGCTGATTGTAAGCGAAATTGTGCGAATTACGAACCTCCTTTTCATTATGGTTTCGCTAACTGATTTCATTCCACTAGTAATTATCTCTCACTTTAACGGTAAAAGAGTAAGTAGGATTTACATTTTACAACGAATACGAAGTGAAATTGAAATAAATTGTTGATGGTGCAAGATTATGAGATAGAAGAGGTTTACGTAAAACAAGCACATGGTTCTGTTAGAAGTGGAAGTGTCTTGGGAATGCGTGCTTGAAATTTTAAGTAGTATATGTCAATGTACCATGTATGTACATACATATTTAGCTGCTTTTGATAAGAATGATTACAAATGTGCGGTTCAATAAAATGGTGAGGGCATTACATGATTCTGGTCTGTGACAAAAAATTAACTAACAAGAATATACAGGGGTATTATTTTTTCTATAATATAATTGTAGGAAAAAGGAAATAAAGTTTATTATAAAAGGTGTTAGGTGATATTAATGCAAGATAACAATAATAGAATAAGTGCTGTTCCTTGCGTCATGTGGCAACGTGCAACTTACAACTAACTTCGTCCTCAACGATGCAGCGCTGACATGTTTTACGGCGATGCGCGTCTGTTCTCGGCGATCGCGCATCGCTCTTTCCGACGCGCACAGCTCGCTCTCAAATACTACATAATATACATTCCACAATCTACCTTTTTAAAATAATGGAGATGTAAAGTAATATTTAAAACAAAATATAAGATGAAAGACTTCAAAACGCATCCCCAAAAAACATTTACAACTAAATGCAACGTCGTAATGAAATTTTTGTTTTAGAAGAAACAATTAAATTAATTTTTTCATCTTAATATTTTATTTCATATTTTGTTTTGTGGTAAACAGTGAGTAGAACTATTGACTTAAATCTGGTTCTCTGCTTTTATATTGAACTCCATTTAGTGAACTGTATTCAATAATACATAGAAAGGCATTTGCGAAATATTTATTATAAGCCATTATGTGTAAAAGTGATATCGAAATACACAAATAAATATTGAATTTAATAATATTACTTTCCGACGGTATCCTACAGAAGTATCGAGTGAATTATTATTCGACCAGAAATTCGTTTCAAACCAGAAACAAACGACTGATTTATAAATACAAAATAATTGGTTTTCGATCTTTAAAATTGAGGATGCAGCGGTGTTTAAAAAACTAATGGTTTTTGTTCATAGGTAACGAGTTAAGCCAACACACGAACTTCTCTTTGATCGTTAGATCGAAAAATCGTTTCCATCGCCACGACAATGAAAGAAAAGCAAAATTGCATTCAATACAAACAGTAAATACAAACCCCATAAGTTGCAAGCTACATACCTCTCCCTCTACATACAGAGTCGCAAAATTAAAATTCGACGACGAATAAGTGAAAAAGCACACGACAACGGAGCTTTCGGGACGCAACTAATTAACAGGCTGGTCACGGTGAAACTTCAAAGACTGGGAAATCTTTGTCGAGCTAATTGGTTTCCTCAGCGTGTCACGGGACACGATCGCGAAATCTCGGTCGGATACCGGCTACGGTCGGGGAAGAAACGAGAAATGGCCAGAGACGTGCGGCTGCGAACGCGAATTTAAATCCTACAAATTGTCTCACATGAAGAAATTAAAGTAACTCTCGAATAGAGACTGCGGTTCGGTTCAACTGTAGGCGCTCGCAGCTGTGCTTTTATTTTTATCCTGGCGCCTGTTATCCACCTAACTCCCCGAAATCTTTTTCACGCGCCCCTTTTTCTCCATTCTCCTGTCCATTCCACTCTTGCATGCCTTGATGCAACGAGGCGGAATGTTACGGTGGGGGATAAACTATCCTTTCAGTCCGAGACCTCGGGAAGAAAATTGGTCGGATCGTGTTCTTCACCGGGTTGAACCGTTTGTGCTCGCAATGTCGTATAAATCGGTATTGGATCGAGATTGATTTCGGTATTGATTTAATGAACGCCACTTGTCTGAGGGATATGATGGAAAGGGATCAGATGTGTCGGATGACTGTCAGTTGGACGATTGAATTCTCCGATAAATAGCTTGTCTTATATTTATTGAGCGAGGTTCGATATTATTCGGATTATGCGAATGCGATAGGTTCGAATGATGTTGCTGTATGCCTTCCTGTAAATTGAAATTTTTAATATTTTTCTTATTGAAATTATTGGTTTAAAAGGAATGTGTGTTGTAGGAGTAGTAGACTCTATCAGATTAGAAAAGTATGTATTATATCATAATTAGATGTAGGTATATAGTGTATTTAAAATGGTTGAAATATACAGTTAATGATCCATCTGATTCGACGTATCTTACGTCGTAAGCTATCCTAAGCTGACCTATCTTAACACTGTTCAACACGGGTCTGATTCTGTAACCTTCAATAGGCGTTTCTTGTAGACTTCAATGTACTGAATGCGAATCTGCAATCCATTTTTCTCCAGAACGTAACATTTTTGAAAAAATCAATTTTGAAAAAAATCGCACATTTTCAACTTTGGAAGTGTTTTGTACTTTTACGGTAACAGTTATGCAGTTGCGCTTGGTGCCAAATAATTCTGTGAAGTTTCACGAATAAAATGATTTTCAACGATCACCTTTCTGTCGAGATAAAATTTGTTTCTCCTTTGAGGCAAGTATACACGAATATCCAGTCTTTGTTACTTACATATACATACATATATCAAATTTTACAGTTCTAATTTTATTGAGAAATTTTGTAAATCATCCAAAATCATCTAGATGTAAGAACATAAAATTCAAGATACTCTCACTGAGCTTCCAATCAGTGTAGAATAAGCTAGAAATCATCGATTACATCGAATCTTATAACTTTTAACATATTACTCGAATTAGTAATAATAAAGAAAAGCTTTGGGCCTGTATTTCGAATTCCCCTGGCCAGCATACTATCTAATTAGAATCTTGAATTTGCTGCCTGTATTTTCGTAATAAACGATCTAATCGGATCGTGGCTTGAGAGATACGCGTATAAACCTCACAGTCAACGAGCAATGAAATATTGGTACCTACGGGCCAGGTAATAAAAACGGCACTGGAGACTGTATCGTTCTGTCATGCAGCTCTTATCGATCGAACCAGTTTCCGCCTGACTTTTCGGAGATAACGTATTGAAATATTGGAGCGTCGTTTCACACGAATCGTGCTGCCAAAACGAACAAGGTGGCACCAAACGGGTAACGAGATTTTTGTCGTTATTTTTTTTTATCGTCATCACACGACGTGCGTGTTACTGTTTATGACGAACAGTCCCGTTGTTAAGGATCGATCGTATGCAAAAATATATACTCATACCTTTTTATGGCAAGCAATTTGCGACCGCTCGTCGTTGCAAAGAAACGACGAGAAAATATAAACGGAGGGGAATTTATGTAACATCAAATATATTATGCATCACCTTCACAAATCGAGAGTTGATACTGCCCTAAATAATTATCGTGGTAAAAAGGATTTTCGCGCCTATTTAACCTTTTAACGAGATTTTATTTTTTAGTACTTTCATTTAACATAAATAAAAGGTTTGGAGTGTGCAAATCATTTTTTATCCAGTTGACAATATTGATTACAATAGAAATTACGAATATATTTCCTTCGAATTGATTTCTAATGTTATGTTTGTCAATTATTATTTACGAATGTATCACGAATATTACGAAGAAAACCTTTTCTTTCGGAAATTCAGGAGTTTTCCATATTTTTATACATACTACATGCTTCTTTTATCCATTTATTTCAAGGCGTACGTCGTAATACGGTTAATTGGAGAAACAGGTAGGCAACTTGTTACCTAGGTAAATCGATGGTGATATACGTGTTCGATGATTCGTGTATAACTGCTTCTGCAACCCGAGTTCAAGAATTTCTGATCATATGATGGGATAATCGGGAGTCACCGACTCGATGCTCTAACCGGTGTCTGGATAACCAGCGTGCCACCGTAATTACAGGTTAACGAACGAAGAGATTTCGACGTGCGATCACATGAAACGATAATGATATATTTATTGAGGGTACTATTTCAATGTAATTGCGTGGTACTTCTGCGAAACATGGAAACCAACAACTACGTCTCATAACGATATGTTATTTGGGAGTGGTTTTTTTCTTTGTACACTTTTTATTATGATTTCGAAAACACGTGCAACTATGTTTTCTTCAGAATGCACGAGAGTTTTATTTTATTAATTGTTCTGGAATTTTAAATGCTAAGCTGTTTATTAGCTGTTAAATTAGCTATTAAATAAAGCTGCTGTTGTGGTTGGTGTTAAATAATTCTAGACTATAATAAAAAATGTAGGACTCGTTTTATCTAGATTCTGGACCATTTCACAAGTAAATGGTATTATACATCTGGCGCTATTTACAATTTATGCTGTTTGCTAGTGACATAGAGTAATTTGATCTTTCGGTAAAAATTACTTTACAGGCATGAATTCCAACAAAATTAGTACTTACTTTCGTGCGTTGAGTTAAGGTTTAACGAGAACATTTTACGTTTAATTTTATTGCAACGAAGCATTGGGATGTTGAATAACATCAGTGCAATGTTACGCATGCAAAACAATCTTTCTATTTTCAGAAATAATTAAACGGTGATATAGAGAATAAATAAAGCAATGGTTGCAACAAAAAGATTTGCAACTTATTACAGACTGTTAACGATAAATTGAAAGGTGAGAATATCAGGTGAAGACGTTTGCAAATTACATATCTGCCCTGCAATATTTGCAGCTATTAATAAACTAGCACAATTCTATAATTCGATAATATAAATTAAATAAGTAGAATAAGTGGAGAGGACATTGCACCTCGATTTCAATATGAATTATATAAATAGTATTTGCAACAGCATAACAGTTGACGACCGCGTGTCATTCTTTATTTTTCGCTGAGTTAGCAGAGCAAGACTACAGGGTGGCTCAAAACCCAGGGAACATCGGGAAATGGCGCGTGACATGTTCGGCCTACCGTCTAAACGAACGAATATTCGCCCAAACGCGTTCGTTCCATGCCACGTTCCTTCCGCGTTGCAGCCGCGGCGGGCTCGTCTATACCCACCTTTAAATGCATATAACCCTATCTTACACGAAGAGTCATATATACATACATTGAATAAAATTATCTTCTATTATTCACCGCGAGTCTTTAACATTTACTGACTATTCCACCTCCGGCATAAATGTAACGAACAACATTAGTAAATTAACGTACTCTTTAATCTGGCCTAATAATTCATTTATCTCTACAAAATTAGCCAAACCTGCAATAGTAGATTCTGCCCAGATTCTGGTAGCTGGTTTTGTAAACAGAATGGCTGCCGATTTAAGGCAGAACCTGTAGAACAGAATTTGATGGGAGATTGGCAACAGAAACTGAGCAGAATCTGCAACTTGAGTCATTTAAATAGCCATCTAAATCTATTTGAATGGCTCAAGTTGCAGGCCCTGGTCAGTTTCTGTTATCAATTTGCCTTTAGATTCTGTTTATCAGGTTCTGCTTACAGAACCCAAGCCAAATGCGGACGCAGACGGCCACGGATCTGTAGACAAAATCTGTCAGGTCTGTTGCCAATCTGCTGTCAATATACAGGCAGATGGCTGTTAGGGTACTTTATTCAAACCGTGGAGACCCGCATAAGAAACTTTAAACTCAGTTTTCAATAGTTTTTAATAATCGAGGAAGTTCGAAGAATAGGGCGAAAAGAATAAAACATTATTACTCATGCAATAAAAAAATAGAATTTCACAAAAACATCATGCAAAAAGGAAACCATTGGAAGCGTATAGAAATTCTAATGGTATATTTTTACAGTATTGGATTTAATTTCATATTATGAACTTTATTAATATGTAGGATTGGAAATACTGCGTGAATGTTTAAAATGATTGCGATGTATGAAAGGTACGTTCTGAGCTGAGTACTTGAGAAGGTCGTGTGTATGGGGGGGAACAGTGGCCCAAGGGTTCGGGTGGTGGGGACCGACCACCACCGAAGGATGACTGCGGGGGTGTGTCCTAAATGAGTGATAGCAAATGAGGAATAGAATGAAAGAGAAACTAAGAGTGAAAGAATATAAAGAATGAATGAGGGAGAGCTAAGGCAGAGCTAAGTGCTCGCATGTCACGGGTTTTTTGAAAATTTTTGCCCGAACCTAAAGTTCCCCTTGCAACTCGCGATGCAGAAACGTACCCAATGCTATGCTTGCGCATTACATTCCTTCAGAGTATAAGGACCCTCCGTTTGGTCCAGGCGACTCTGTACGTAACCTCCTGATTACCCCTTTAGGCTCTGCCTAAATTAAAAAAAAAAAAAAAGAGCTAAGGCAGAGCTAAGTGAGAGTGAAGAGAGAGTGGAAACAGAGCGTAAGGAAAAGTATCGTGTGTTTGAGTAACGTCGTGTGTCGACGCATTTATAATAAAGATAGTGTTTTAATGAGAGTAACTGAAATCATATTACACCATCTGTCCTCTATTCCCAACTACGTTGGGTTTACAAAGAATAACTTCTACAAATATATACTTTATTATCTAATGAGAATATTAATAGTCTTTATATATAATTTATGAAACCCAGAAGTTTAAAATTATACGAAAAACGAATTGAGGACACGAAGATATTTCTCGGGCAAATATGTTACGATTCAAATGGCATATACTTTAATTAGTGAAGCAATGTTAAATGCGTAATAGAAAACAGATTAAATGATTAATACACAAACATAGACTTGGTAAAGTCCGCTGACGCGTTGTGGTTCCTCGAATCACGTGGAACAAGGAGCACTAGGTTTAAAGTCCAAAGGGTCCGCAACAGACCCTCCAACGCGTTGGAGGCTGGAGCTACGTTGCAACGTAGCGTTAGTCGTGCGACATAAGGCTTGATAGAAAAGGGCTCCCGATGCAGGAGTCGAGGTTTTTTAGATTTGTAACATCGTTACGTGCGGCTCGTCCTATTTTCAACAAAGTTTCGATACATTTAGAAAATACGGTATTCCTTACTTTTTCTTCGATTCTGCAAATTCTCTACATTCTACATAGCAACGTGTATCCATTTTAATCGAAAGAATATCAAGTACCATTTTGTATGCTACGACCTAATAATAAAGTCCCATGAAAACTTTCAGCACATATTCAATTCGTGCATCAAACATGAACTGGAACCTGGAATACGTGATTCTCGTGTATGCGAATTTACTCACCGTTCTGCAAACCATTATAGCGTTATGGGCCTTCGAAAATGCGATTCATGGCCTGATGTACGAAACACACTGTCCCCGATAGCTCTCCTGTGCCTAACTGTGCTCGATACGTTTATTCATTATCCGAAAGGAATGAAGTGTTTTATTAATTATGAAAAAAATACTTTTTTTTATCAGTACGTTTTCAGGTGGATAAATTATGTATTAAGAAAAACGATTCGCATAACTAATGTTAGGAAAAGCTAGTTAAACTTACCCATTCGTTCACGAATTAACCTGGCTAACATTGTGTGAATCCTGACCTAGGCCACAGTTATTACACGATTTATTAGTGTATTTCTTATTCACGAATAATGAATAATTCCACGTGATTCTTAATTAAGACGATGTAACATTTGCCGCATGCTTTCCGCGGTACCCTCGATGCCCCCATCACGACCTACCGCAAGCGATCGGTTCGCACCTGAGCGCGCGTCGGCCGATACCCGCCGGGCCCTCTCATTGGCCTGTGTTTTTCGTTAATAACTCAAAAACGAAACTATGTAGGACATTTTTGCCAAGGAAAATATTGTTTTTCTACCCCTCAGCTATATCTCAATTATCGATGTTCCCTGAGTTTTTTGTCACCCTGTATACTGTAGAAATTATGCTGCTAACTGCAACACTGCAATCGTGCCCCTTTCTTAGAATATTTGGGTCCGAAATAAATTGTCTGTTACATTTCTTATCATGCGACCCAACCCCACCTTTAAATCGCATATAAATGCGAAAATATTCCGTAGCATTTGGTTACAGAGGAATGTGTTAATGGACTGTGCTACTAATTAACACGTTTAGGTCACAGACAGTGCCTTTTTAGTTAGAATGATACTTACACTGTTATTAATGAAAACGGAACCACCGGCAGTTTAGTTTCATTGGGCTGCGTGAATTCATGGCGCGTCTATTAAACTTTACTTTCAGATGTAAACATAATTGACGAATGGCACTACAAGTGGCAGCTTTGAAAGTACGATGACTCTCGCCGAAATTGTAACAGCATATAAAATGTACAAATGAAGTTAGAACGTTCAATGTTAATTAATTTTGTGTCGCGTGATCTCGAAGTGGTCTCCAAGTACAGTTCGTTCCAATGCCGTCAAACTGCGTGAACGTACGTACGTATGTATGTAAGAATCCTGTATACATCGGTAACGAAAATAAATTTTCATAAGCTACAGTATCTTCGCCTATAGATTGGCTTGGCAACATTTCATTCGTGTGTTAGATCGAATGGAAAGTTTCTAAGCTTTTATTTTATTATCGCCATGCTACTTTAACAGAGAGCTCTTTTTTATGCATTAATGATATTACTTTCATTAATCTCTGAAAAATTCTTGAAACATTCTAAAAAGTCCTTTTGTATTCAGTGATGCAAAATCTGGTGACTATCGCAGCTAATCAACCATTCAATTTTCTATTGTGATTATTAATTTTTTGTAGGCCATGAAATTCATATTCGATGGAGTACCGATCTAATGAAATAAGACCCTCTTCTACTGTCTTTGGACGACATTTCTCCAATAAGTCGTTTACTCGTGCCAACTGTTAACAACATAATTACGAGCCTTATAGCAGTGATACAATGATTTGCTTACCTATTTCACTCTACAAGCTGTCCCGTAACTACCGTAACATCGGGGAAATGGGGGTTTACTGGAGTGATTCTAAACAATTTTTTCCTTGACCAAAATGTTGTTTAAAGCTTCATTTTTGAGTTACTAACCAGAAGCACTGCTCAATGAGAGCTCGCCCACGATCGTACCTCTGTACAGCTCTCTGTCGTGTACCGGGGTATCGAGGGTATCCGACGAAAGTTTACGGTACATGTTACATCGTCTTAAATGAAGGAAAATGTGAAATTATTCGTTATTCACGAATAACGACCAGGACCGTGCGTGATTGAGTAAAAGAATACCTAGCTTATTTCTTATTAATGAATAACGATGTGAAATTTTCCGTACGCTTTCCTCGATACCTTCGATGCCCCCGTACACGACCGAGCCCAGTAGAGAGGTACGGGCCTGGGCACGCGCTGTACGGGCGCTGTCATTGGGCAGTGTTTTTAGGTAGTAACTCAAAAACAAAGCTTCAAACAACATTTTGGTCAAGGAAAAATTTATTTAGAATCACCCCAGCTATCCTCCATTTCCCGATGTTACGGTAGTTACGGGACACCCTGTATATACTTTTTTATTCCGTGTATAAGTACAAAATCATTCGACCAAATAATGCACACCCGCCTCTTCAGTCTCATAGGGCTCCATAAAATACCTCGTGAACTAATTAAAGTAAACCACCTCACTCGAATCATTTAAACATCAAGTTACATTAATTTCCGAAACCGAGCATATAATATCAAAATACGTATATATACTTATTTCCCTCTGTCCAGAAGAAATGTCCAAGGGAAGAATCGATAACGTTGTCGAAGAGAATTCGTTTGACCTAGCATGGTAGCAAAGCAGGATGTACTTACTAGCGAAGCGATTAACGTTCAAACTAATGGAAGGCTGACAACCGTCGGGGGCGAGAAAAAAAATGTCACCTAATTAACGTGAGCGGCCGCAGCGTCGCTAATCCGTAGACCGGCTCGCGCTCGAGCCGTTAAATGAGATTACTTATTAATGCCGCACGATTTCCACGGGCTGACAACGAGCACGGAGGAAAGTGACAGTCTCGTTCGTTTGATAACGTAATTGTCGACGGTTCTCGTGACGAGCAAATAAAGGATTGCACGGTCCTGGCGGATACTCTTCCTTGTAAATTTATTTGTGGAACAAATGAGTGAACGCTGGCAACTTAAAGGGACGCAGTTAGGTGAAAGTCATCGAAAGGTCGAGATAAATTGTGGCGTTGAGATAGGTAAATCATGGTGGTGGAATTTGTAGAAACATTTATGGTTAATAAATATCAACGCTGTTGATTTCAATTTGCCTATGTGTGTTCTATATTCTACGTGAAAGATATAAGATGTGGAACTGATGAACCAGAGAATTATTGGAAATTAAAAATTACTGGATATAGGCTCCATTTTTAGTGGAAGGAATTGCATTTTTTGTATCAAGTTCGATATTTATATTTGCGCGAATAAACACCGCTTTTTAATGGAATAATAAAATTACAACAATAATGCATGTGACTATTCTTTATTCATCGATTATACCAAATGAGCCGAAATGAATATGTATATTATCAGTTGTATGCGAATAATGTTTGGTGTCATTGTAATTAATGAACGCCTGCTAATTCAAGTGGACAAATAGTAAAATGTAGAGTTGCTATTAAAACCATTACTGAATATCATTACTTCAACGTATCTGTTGCCATATTATTGCCTACAGTTCTTTATTTATTAATACGGCAAGCTGACAGTTTTACGAAAACGTTAAATTTAATTTGCAGTTAAGTAATAACATTCTATCATTGCGAATACTGAACAGAAACCATTCGATAAATAAATCAAAAATCAAGTTTAGAGTAATTATTAAATTTCAATATTCTCACATAATAATTAATATATCCCTAACAGAAATTTGGTGACAGCTCATTGATAATTATGAATAATACCAAGCTCCATTTCCATGGCATGGTATCATGGTATACTACATTATTATTTTCTATATCGCAACCCTTCTGCGAGTGATGCCTTAATTTCAGATAAAATATCGGGGGCTGCGAAGAAAGTAGCCAGGTCGTGATAAACGAAGGGACTTCAAGGGATTTCAGGAGTACCTAATGAGATTCTATTGTGCTTTCGCAGGAAATTATTCGAAACGTGCCATTAATTTTCCGCTATCTGGTAAATGGTACACAATGCCCAGAGAAAGGAATGCTACAGTTGCAAATTAAAAACATTACACTGTAGTCGGCCGCGGGGGAATGCAGAAGAAGATATTTTTTAGTTAAAGAAAAATACGTGAAACATGAGACCATTCTGTTTCATGTATCGGCGTATTTCTAATGAAAAAGAGCCGTTTAATTAAGGATAACGGTTCCTGCAAAGCCAGTCACCGCGTTCCTTTATTCATATTATTTTTATTTAGGTGTTGCATCTAAGCTTAAACCTATCATATCAATTTCATTTTTTTTTGTTCGTTAAAATTCGCCAAGGAAATATACTAACTTACGATATAACACAAGGGTATGATAAACGTTGCATTTCCGAACATGACAGTTCAGTTTTAGCTCTGAAAACGATGGACATATGAAAAAATAACTTCTCAATCGAACAACAATAAGTACACATTATTCTCCAAAGTTATTCGTTTAAAGTGTTTGAAACAAAATCAACAAACTTTCGCAGCTACGTTAAAAAAGTTCTCTTCGACATTGCTCCCCTGATAAAAAAAAGTCTCTTATACATAATCGATAACTGCAACTTATCAACAACTGAAATCAATTCAATTCCATAGGCATTGTTCGGCCCTTTCAACGCTGTCAAAACGATTAAAGAAACATAAATCGTGAAACCATTACTATGAACACCGTACGCAGGGTGTTCCGGATCTACTAATCCATGAAAAATTAGCAGAAAAACTCCACTCCGGATTACCGGCCGAGTTATTCCTCGGGTAAAACGAAACAAGAAATTACACTTCAAACGATTCGGATTTTCCCTGAACTATTTATTCATACAGATGGACGGATGGCTTACTAGTGATTCGCGTTTATGGATTAAAATTCGGCATCCTGTATAGAAGCTTGTACAACGTGGAACTGCGTGTAGTGTAATCTCACGTTGCAGTCGGTCCCGCTCCAAAGTACGTACAACCGAGACGCGAGGAGCAATGCTATATAGGCGAACCCCATTCAAGGTGGAAATTGAAATGCGAGGATCGGTTGCGCGGTCGGAATAGGGGTCACGCGTGACTAGGAGGATGCAGCCGTAAATTATAGGATGATTAATAAATTAATGCATTAGTATCAGGACGCGGCAGGCGTCAGAGGCGCGAGTGTCGTGCGGCGTTATCACGTTAGTCGCGAGCGAGCGAGCAAAATAATTAGAACGAGCCGTTCTGTGTATACAGGGTGACAAAAAACTCAGGGAACATCGATAAATGAGATATAGCTGAGGGGTAGAAAAACAATATTTTCCTTGGCAAAAATGTCCTACATCGTTTCGTTTTTGAGTTATTAACGAAAAACACTGGCCAATGAGAGCGCCCGGCGGGCATCGGCCGACGCGCGCTCAGGTGCGAACCGATCACTTGCGGTAGGTCGTGATGGGGGCATCGAGGGTACCGCGGAAAGCATGTGGCAAATGTTACATCGTCTTAATTAAGAATCACGTGGAATTATTCATTATTCGTGAATAAGAAATACACTAATAAATCGTGTAATGACTGTGCTCGATACGTTTATTCATTATCCGAAAGGAATGAAGTGTTTTATTAATTATGAAAGAAATACTTTTTTTTATCAGTACGTTTTCAGGTGGATAAATTATGTATTAAGAAAAACGATTCGCATAACTAATGTTAGGAAAAGCTAGTTAAACTTACCCATTCGTTCACGAATTAACCTGGCTAACATTGTGTGAATCCTGACCTAGGCCACAGTTATTACACGATTTATTAGTGTATTTCTTATTCACGAATAATGAATAATTCCACGTGATTCTTAATTAAGACGATGTAACATTTGCCGCATGCTTTCCGCGGTACCCTCGATGCCCCCATCACGACCTACCGCAAGTGATCGGTTCGCACTTGGGCGCGCGTCGGCCGATGCCCGCCGGGCGCTCTCATTGGCCAGTGTTTTTCGTTAATAACTCAAAAACGAAACGATGTAGGACATTTTTGCCAAGGAAAATATTGTTTTTCTACCCCTCAGCTATATCTCATTTATCGATGTTCCCTGAGTTTTTTGTCACCCTGTATATACTGTGTAGACGTAAGCGGCTGGAGGAAAGCCTATTTCTGACTAAACGGATAACCACCGGGGTATTAATCGCCGGCAAGTAGGCGCTGCTTAAGGTGACGGAGCGGCGTCGAATCTGGGGTGGCTCCCGATTTCTTCAAAATTGACCTTAATCCGCGTCCGTTTCATTCGGTCGTTTTGCGCGCGTGGTAATTAGATTTGCACGGATAATCGTTCGACCGGACGACTTAGAGTTCAAATCGGGGTGCACAGGCTCGTCCTTCTTCCATTTTTATTATTATTATTATTGTTATTCTTTGTGGTTTTATATTAGTTTATTCTTAATCTATTTTTCGCAGCGCGGCGGGGGATGAGAGACTTGAACTTGAGAGGAGGGTGAAGCTTCTTATCAGTTTTTTAGTTTTAGTTACGGGTTCTATGGGGTGTAGGAAATGTGAAATTTTAATTGCACTCTTTGCAATTTATTTAACCTCGGATCTATCATTGCTATTGGATAAGATAATTTTGAGCAAATTATTACACCATTTTATACAGGAGTATATAAGTAGAGTGGGCCATGAAATTATTATGAACACTTAGAAATTGTTATTCATTTGAAGTTTGATAACGAATTGAGTTCAAAGTACACCTATAACGGCAACGTTTTTGATTAGAAAACACATCGATATGTCTTCAATATGCATGGCAATTCGTCCGCATACGTAAAATGAAAACTCGTGTACATGCACGCCGTGTAAAAATAAATAGCAATCGAGAAAAACAAACATCAAGTCACACCTACGAATGATCAACAATAGTCAAATTGTGCATCTATAATGCGAAGAACAAAAGAAAAATTACACTTCGCTATTCTTCAAGTCGCGAAAACATAAAATGTGTATTATTCCCACCTCATCATAATAATTCGTCACATACTGTATAATTTGTCGTTGTATATGAAATAGATTTGAAGAGAAGTAATTTGAAGAATTGTGGTTTTGGCAAGCATCGAATCAGTGCATTAGAGATAGGGTTGAGAGAGAGAGAGATATCGCATCCTCATATCAATACCGCAAATGTGCAATTTTACAAATTATGAAATTGACGGCAACGTAAAATTCAAGGTGGCAACATTATTTTACTTTTCTTGCAGACATTAATCATTTTTCATAAATGCAATACTTAGCTCGCTTCTTTTCTGTACATGAATTACCCATTCCTGTTCTGCGTGTCACTAAATCTCAATTTCGATCAGACATACTTTTATCTTCCTTCGTACCTCTCCTTTATTTCTTGAGGAAAAAATTCTGGCAAGTTTGAGTTTCAAAGTTGCTGAACCTCTTATACCAAGAGCCCTTCGCGATTTTCAAGAACCTTGCAAGATTTCCAATCTTACAGATATGTGAATCCCACACTCCCAGAATGTTATATCTTTTAGTCTTCTGAGATTTTTCCCAGCTCCAACTTCGTCCAAACATAAAATTTTTTATTACATTTCGCCAAGATTACAATCATGTTTATTATCTTCAACTTAAAAAAATCCTTCAAAACTTATCTAATATATGCAAAAAGAAATATTGTCGTATTTATCAGCGAACCGTTCATCACAGTATCTTCTTCAAAACCCACCCTTTGGGCGTTTCAAGTAACAAGTAGCAAACAAATCGAGGTTCAACAACGGGAACAAGATTTACCTAACGAGTAATACCAACCAAAAGGTGCATCCTCCACGCGATTTCCGTCTGAATTTCACCCTACTCGACGATACGCTCCTTCGACGATGAAAAGAAACGCAGAAAACGCCGTCGAAATCTCGTAATAACGATGCGGCACGTTTTACGACACCGCGAATTCGAACAGCTCCCTGAAGTTTCACGGTCAGGGTTGGCGGCACCGTTTTATCATCCAGGTCGAAAGCTGTGGCCGCAGTGTTTACGAGACAGAAAAGCTGATCAATTTACAGTGCTGCTTTCGACACTGAGTAAGCTGTATTTAGCGACGCAACAATCGTCGCTAAGCTGTTTCCAAACGTTTCTTCTCCGTTCGTTCGAGGGATGGCGGATTCCCATTTACGGGAGCGAGCGATCGTTTTGTGCAGCGACGATTCACGAATTTTAGTGGGAAGATTTATAGGAAGCTGTCGAAGAAATCGGTACAAAAGAAGAGATTTATATGGAAGGTTTGGGATAGCTCGGTATTGCTGCAACATCGGGGTGAATCATTGGACCTGGTGGATACGAAACAGGGTTGAACATATTTTTAGAATAATAAAGGGAGCCCAGTTAGGGTAGTCTGAGAGTCAGTTATTATTTATTTTGCGCAAGTAATTAATGTGTCGATGAAAATGGGGAATGAAGTTGATTTCCATGCGTTATTAATTCGAAAATGATTTATTATACAAATTGGGGAATTGGCGAGGAGTTAGATATATTCAGTTCACATTTCACGTTTTATAATACACAGAATAATTATCAGGGCATACAAAATATATATTATTTAATTTGTGGACTATTGAAATTGATATGAAATTCGTGCAATCTGTGTGGAAAGAAAGTTATAATAATTGTGCACGAACCAGCGCGATTTAACGCAGTTAAATTAATAATAAATGTGCTCAGTAGAAAATAAAAGGTGGAAAAGGTTCAGACATTTTATTTATATTTTTATAGCTTCACATTAATGCTTCTTTATAATGTTTCAAATATTTCCATAATTAATAGAACATTAAATAAGCAATAGATTAAACCTAATAGATATTCCTACATATAAAATGTCATAGACATAAGTTAATTTACAATGATATTTAAAAATTCGTAATTAGAATAATTACGAATTTGGGAAGACAACAGTGACAGTTTTTATTAAAATAGTTGCATAATAATGTCAGCAAATTGAGTTTATATTTTTTGTGTCATTGACATTCCTATACATAGTTCATAGATTTCTTCACAAATATATCTTATATATAAATTTCCTTCAGTCACAAGAATTTTTATTTGTTATAAGCAAATGCAGTTTCTGTTTCATTCGAAGCAAAATATATTTCTCCTCCTTTACTATGAAATGCACATTAATCATAGGAAACTCCGCACATTTCATTCCCCTTGAATGAATAGTAGCATATCTATTAAAACCATTTCAAACATGTAAAGTTGAACTTATTGAAAGAAATTGTCAGAAATAGAATGAATAATTCAACCCGGGAAAACATGTTTCAAATCACAACTGTTTTGTGTAAAAATAAGTTCGCAAACCTATGTCTACAAAAAGCAGGAAAACGTGAAAAATGTAACGATTTTCCCTATTCTCTAATATGTATAAAATCTTAAATTGAAACTGAAACGATCAGTGTCAGAATATATAAATAAATAGTATTTCGCTTTCGTTCCTTCTAATGCGAATTCCAGGAATGTCGTAAGGAAATTGGTAAATCGGAATTCGTGCATGACCTGCTCGTACGACACATGGCACTGGCGGCGAGACATTCCGTTTCTCGCTCGAGCATTGCATGTATATTGTCACTTTCTGAAGAAGCTAATCGCTGGGACGGTAGTCAATTATATAGGTAACGTGGGTGGGGAAGATGGAATTGCTGTGATTAAGGAATCACGGAATAATTGCTAGAGATTAAACCAATCCTATTTTTTTTGCAGTGCAGTAAGCATTATTTTACGATAATTATCTGTAATTTATACTACAGTATGAAATTTCGTAACCTTTCATCTATTGCTGTTTTATATCAATTAAATTATATTCTAAGCTATTTCTAATTTCTCAAATATTATATACAAAATTCGTTACCATTACACATTGAAATGCCACTTATTCTTTCCACGAATTTTTATGTTGATTGATATTAGTTTTCACTTAAGCAATATGTACTTAGAGCCTTAAACGAGCTTGTAGCTTCGTGCGTTAAGTATATCTAAATTTTAACCTTCAATGTTGTATTAATAATAATGGTAACGACGCACATCTTTTAAATCCTTCAATAAATAGTCAACTTGACTGATAACTCCAATGACCAACCAGTTTAACAATTCATCAATAAATCTCGTTTATTCTAATCGTGCAACTGATTCTTACAAGGAATTCCTCGGCCATAACGGGCAGTAACGCAAAAGACACTGAGCAACGTCTAAACGAACGTCCTATTACTCGCAATTATGCGATGACCATGAACTTCTCAAGGTGCCAGTTACTCAACTAATTCCATCTAATTGACCAGGACTCGCCTAGGTTTAGATATAAATCTGACTAATTTCACAGTGGTCAACCAAAAACAGGAGTCAAGGGTGTTTTTTCAAAGACGGTTGTTGAAGGTTTGATTACCACCATAGAATCCTCGAGCAGGAACCATTGAGATGACAACAGGTAACGCCTGCGACTTCATGAAATTACAATGACACTCAATTTGAGAGGTTCCGAGAAAACAAACAGAACCAACAACGAATTACCAGCCGTTGACAGGATACGGAGAACGGTTGACGTCATTGGTAACGGACAATTAATTGCTCCCGGCTGTATTTAGACGCGGCGAACGAAATAAAATTTGTGGAAAGCGCCGCGGGCCGGCCGTTTTAATTAAACTTAACCACTGGTGAGACTATCGGACGTGGTATAATTACAAATATTCTGGAAAAGGTAATTCCTTCTTTTTATTTCTCTGTCGTTTATTTCCTTTGTATCGATGTTGATATTGCAGTTGAATGGACGAGTGTATTATTTTGAGAAAAATAAGTCTATGATTTGTTTATGTATCATATTTTTGTCACTACATGATATTCGTGATGCTGCACACTATGTAATACTCAAAATAATTCAGTATTTTTGTTTATGTTAAATAATAATTTCTTTCTTCGAAGATAAATTTCTGTAGTTATTGAAGTAATAAATACTTTGCGGATAATATGACATATTATTAGTTACGACCACAGTTTGCGACAACGTAAATATAATGTAAAATGTGCTCCATTGTGTTCAATTCAATATTTACTTCGAGATCCTACTATCCTTATACTATGTCAAGGTGTACCGTATCTGAGGGCTCAAAGCTGGACTGAACAGTTACTGCTCTTATCCCTATTATATTCCTACTATATTATCCCTTCCAACAGCCAACTTCTGAGCTCCCAATAATACGTATACGTTTATTAAATTCGTCCTCAAAAATGATCTGGTTATTGCATTATAAAATTTAATTTATTTCATGTTCAACGAATTACTAAAATGTTCTTCACGTTATATTTAACAAAGAAATACGCAGTTAACAATTTAATAAATGCATAATCTACTTGGCCACCACACTTGAATCATTAACTACATTAATAATAGCATTTGATTCGATTATTAGAGACTTCGAGAAATGTCTACATATGTTAGGGATATAAAAATTCCAAATCCTCATTTCTCAAAGACCTATGACGAATCTCGTCACAACTGGTCCAAAGTTGAAAATTTTAAATCTACTTTAAAAACGGATTACGCCATAGAAGTTTGTTTAAACGCCGAAATAAATTATTCCATAATTTATGGCGGTTGAAAGAGTTTGCAAATGCGATAAAAATAGAGAGTACCACATTATACTAAATATATTTTAGTTGTTCTCGTATTAGTTCCCCGAGAAGACAGTTTTTGGACGACGAAAACTAACGTTTTTTGTGTAACAGGGTGAATTTGCAACGCAGTAAATCGAAGCATCGATTTCCCATTTATACTTCTTGCACAGGGAAAATAAACCGCGTATTAAACCCTTCGAATATATTACGCTTTTCCCACGAACGTAATCAGTGTTTAACGCGATACATTTGCGAGCGTAATGCCCGGTCATAATTCTCCATTTCGACATAGAAATCGAACGAGTCGATTGACAATTGCACGTGGTGGTTAAGTTAATGATACGTGGAAAAACTATGGTTCTATATTAAACGTGTAATTCTAGCAGACCGTGCATATTTTTAAAGAACTCGTTGCGCATAGATTGGCTACGAGCGGAGAAAACATTAATTAGGAAAGTTTTCAATTAAAAAAAGGTACAGTTGCATTGAGGGAAATTATTTTTTATAGAGGTAAGCATATTTACGATATGTCAATAAACATTTTACTCGTACGGTTTTTATTTAATTACAGGTGTAACGAGTAATGTTTTTATCAATATGTCTCAATCGTCGCTTGTTTTAATATTTTCGTATTAAATAATTTTCTATGTCTGCTCGAAAGGTGTACAGTATTCTGTATTGCAATAAAAATTAATTCAATAATTCAATAGGTATATTTACTTGCTTAATAATTCGTTTTCTATAGATTATTACACATTTTATATCAAATTGACTAATCCGGTGAACTTCAGTAGACTTAAGGGATGACTGTTTTAACATAAAATAATCAGAAAATTGTGTTGCAAGATATTTGTAAGATATTTGAATGTATATCCCAAAACTTGCAAATTCCATAGAAGAAGTGTAGCAACTAACCCAGAACAATAGTTTTTTAAGCCAGATTTTAAGATGGTACACTGCGACCCTTCGTTTAATCCGGAATGGAACTTTTAAGGGACAAAGTCGAGTCACCTTGGCAGAGAATATTCATTCCTACGTATATTAATTTCAACATAAAAAGAAGAAAAGATGAAAGGTGGTACCATAAAATGCCAATGACTTTCGTAATGGCACATCTTGTCTGGCAAACATTAACGTGGTACTAACAATTACATTTCACGGTACAGTTATTTTTTATGTGGCCTGCGTGTATTATGTAAGTATCCGTAATACAGTGGTCATAGGAGCGAACAAGCTACTTAACCGCGTTCTAATTCAATGCACCAAATTACTAAGCGAAAAACGCCCAGCCTTATCGCGCATTGAAGTAATTAGCCGTTGATTACGAATAAAACGGCGTGCTTTAGTTCGTGATAAATAGGGAAAAATTCTCTTTGCTTTCACTGGAAACTTAAACGCCTACAGCCTAATGGAATTCGAGAAAACTACACGTCACACCTTTTAACCATCTCGAAGGTAATTGATCAAGCGCAAGTTGCAAATTTGGAACAGCTACAGAACAGCAGACGCGACTAATCATATTCATTGCTAGCAATTATACCCCCTTCTCTGCAAATAGTAAATAGTACAGTAATAGCCAAACTGTTCGGAGCTTAAATTTATTCAGTTCCACTATAGTACATTATGTTCGTAATTTTATGAAACATCTACCTAAGTGGACATCACTTATACAAATTATTACTACCTTTAATAATAGACATATTAACATTATCATTATCCAGATTGCTATATTGATCTTTATAGAGGTAACCCTGCTATAACACGGTATCCACCAAGACGGTTTCGCTCTAACGCGATCAGAAATTTTCGGAAGAACCTCGTACAACACAGTTATTTACGACGCGGTTTTATATATGTATCTCCACACAAAATTTGTACTGCAATATCAAACCACTATTGTACCGTAAGTAATCCCGCATCATCAAGGTATACTTTTTTAAATTGTATATTCTTGTATGCTGTATAATTTTTTATAGTATATCTATAAAAGTAACTATATTGTGACAAAATGAACCTTTCTTTCAGGTAGCCAATATTACCCTGCGACGATCGTGTTATTATACTTCAGTACCAGTTTATTAAAATGATTAAAATGTCAATGAATTATAAAAGTCAGATTACGTCAAGGCAAAATCTGCGAATAACGAAAAGTTCAACGAATAAGGATTCGTTTATATCTAGTTAAACGGAATCTGTGGTTTACTGATACGGTTTCCTTTCATCTGGAAGCGCAATTTTGTTCTACTGAAAAGATACAGGATCCACATAAATTCCCAAGTACCCTCCACAAAAATTACCAAACTAATTTCATCGCGGTCCTAAACGAGGCTCGTTAATAACAACGTCCGGTACGCTGTATTCTCCCAGCCTTAAACATCTTAAATAACGACGTGGAAAACTTAAATAAGTTTCCTGTAAGATACCGCGCGGACTTCTGGAATTAGCTCCCTAACCGTAACTACTTAGCCTTAAACAAAAAAGGCTTTAATACGAAGCAACGGCGCGAATTCGAAGCAGATAAAAGCAGAAAATACAAGAAGAAATAACTCAGCCCGAAACTGTGCAGTTATCTGGCCTTGGAAACGCAATGTGATAAGTATTAAAGGTGGATGAAATTTCCTGGAAAAACATACTACATTAAGCAGCATTTTCAATATAATATTAAAATCATTGAAGAGATTATGTATTACATACTCTGATTTGAACTATGCCCTTCTTTCAAAGCGTTTTGTTTGAATATCTATTGCTATAGAATAACATTCACAAAGCAAAATAATAAATTAATTATTCTGTTGCAGAATTTTATAGTAGCTTTTCTTTTATTAATTGTACTACCTGTGCAGAATATACTGCACCGAGTTCGACAAAAACTTTTCTTGCGTATACAGTAGATTGTTCTGAATGGTAAGCTTGTATTGTATGCTATGCCTCCATGTACAACATGCTTACAGAAATGTTGCAAAGATAAAAGGACATTTTATTCTTTTGTTCGTTTATTTCCATTACTGGATGAATGTTCTAGAAGTTTAATGGTCTTTCATTTGTGAATATAATGATTACAGAAATGCTACACGTTGTTCAGCTCAGTTAAATAGATAACAAGGTAAGAGCAGCTTGCAGCGTTACTATTTCATTATAATTGTCGAATAAATCGCAAGGCATCTTATAAATTAATTAAGAGCGATACATCTGTGGAAAAATAAGAATAATAATTTCATTAATGCGGTTTTATATTAGAAATAATTAAAAATGCAAAACAGTAGTGATTTGCATGCACATCCGCTTGAAGTATTCCATTTATAAAATGCATCACTTTGTGCAATCTATCCGGTCCATTAATAATAGCTCATTCTGTTTCATTGGCCGCCAATTACTAAATTTAATGAAACGCAAATAGCAACGAGAATATATCATTTAATTATTTCAAATATTTTATAAATAGTCCGTGCTTGGCATTGTGATGCGTTTAATACTAAATGCACGAATAAAAATATTTCCTCATCTCGATCATTCGGCAAGATGTGTAAAATATTTATTTATCTGTTCACGCATATCTCTTCGTATAATAATACGTCTTCGTTAAAGTAATTCAACGCACAATGACCCCCGAACTATAAACTCAATTGAGCCGCTTATTGGCTAAATCAGTTAACTCCACAAAACAAAAATAACTCCAGAAAATAAAAGTAAAAGACGACACGCGTCGCTTCACAATTGCCACTTGTAAATCCCTTACACTAAATCTGATCGTGGATCGCCACTAAAAAAAAAAGCAGAAATGTTTCCCTCTGCTAAAAGGGAAAGGAAGTTTAATAAAGATGGGTAAAAAAGGGAATAAAATATTCGAAAACGGATGGTTACGTGTATACGCGTAGTCCCTAGGGAAATTGTACAAAATAGACGATGGCAACTGACGTCGTGGAACATCAGCGAAATTGTCCGTTCCCCATTATCTGTGCTCGTCGGTCGACTCGTGAGCCTACGGACCTCTATAACGTTAGGATAACGGGGTACAGAGTAGCCGTAAATGTAAATAGGATCTGAAGCTACCACCGACAATTATTGGCCGATCTCATTTTGCCGTGTCACGCACGGTACACGAGCTGTGCACGTACAAATATGCGTATCGGAATGACTGAACACAATGAAAAAACGTGGGGTTCAGATTGTAGGCTTTACGTTGGCGAACAATGCGTACACTAACGGATAAAAGTTTGCGGTCACTGTTATAATTTTAGAAATATCAAATTGCCTTGATAACTGTCCATTAATTTGGAATTAGCTTTGCAGACGCGAGTAATCATTTGTTTCGATTAAATGGTTTTTAGCCTGGCATAGTTGAGGAATTTTTAATATGAAATTGTTGCTATAATTTGGTTACCATATTTATAATAAATATAATGTAATGCACAGTCGGAAATTTAATTGATCAAATATTTTGTGCATTGATTTATTAAAATAATAACAGGATGGAAAATTATTACGTTTGCTAGAGTGATTTAATTTATAAAAATTATAGCGATTATTTTGTTTTAAATTGGTTCATTGGGAGTACTTGCTTAGTAAAGTAATTAACATAATTCTGTAACCAATTGTTCGCAACTAAAAACTATTGTACTATAATATACCCATCAAATCGTGTAGTTTTCGTATCTTTGTTCGTTGGCATATCGAAGGGAATTTCTATTCGTACAATGAAACGTGTGCTTCAGGAATCTCCAAACGCTCAATATTTGTGTCAATATTTCGACAGTGCCAACATTATATTGAACGTGTGAGAAGTTACAGTGACCAATTGTCAATATTTCAAATATTGATGTGAACGGTTTAATCAATATCTGTAGAAATATTTTGGAGTGAAAATCTGAATTCTAAGTGCCAGTAGAACGTAAATTTCCATTTATGAATTCACATATACCCCACTTATTTATATGTTAAATAATTCTATTGGATCTTTTACGGATACATCCATAATTGTTACAAAAAGAAGTACAAAATAATTTTCTATTTATCGAACATTAAATGTAAAGGCCTGCACATTTTGCTATCCACAAATAGATACAAAAATATCCTATAAAAAGTTTTTTCCTTTTTCATATTATTTTAATTTCTAATTATAATCCTATCAGCAATTTATATCATATTTCATACCGTAATTACTTAAGGCTCCAAAAGAGACAGAACATATAAATCATTGCAACTACACCCTATACTTGCTGTCTTTATTCACTACACGTATGATCATAAAGGATTTATAGACACTGGGCATGCTGGTCTCGTTATAGCAATAGACGACGTTATAGCAAGACCTTATACAATTGTCCACTTAGAAATATCGTTTACTTAACGCTCAATGAAAGCTAAGAGTTTTATAGATCCGGTTTATAGCCGTTCGGTTGAAGATGCACTGAGATTGAACACCTGTTACACCTATTGATTTTAAGAACAGTATACCAACCTCGTTGAAACGTTAACGAGCGAGAATGGTAACACTTATTGTAAAACCAAATTGTTCTTAGTGTTGATAGGGCGATAGTTTAATTAATATCGCATTCAAGATTTGAAGTTAATCCTGATAATATTACAGTTAATCTTTAAATTAGTAATACAAAATTGTTGGCATTTAAATGATATGAAATTTCTATGTAGAATCAAAACCATTTGCTGAATGATTCTCACGCACTATTGTATCCAATTTTTACGATTACTATATTTCTGCATTTCTAATTTGCATTTCTGCTTAGAAGCTTCTCTCTTAATTCTTATTGTTAATTGACAAATCCGACAGAAGTAGTTTTGCTCGAATAAACACACAATTAGATAGAATTTGGAATGATTACACGTGTAATAAATTGTTTAAAGAGTTTAATGAATTATTTCCTTTTTAAGTCATAAAATTAATTACGCAATTTATGCCCGACTCGGTTTATTTGAATGAAATATCCCTCATGTATTAACGGACATTTAGCAATCAATATACGAGCTTCATTCTGATAATGAGATTGGACTTTATTAAATGACCTACGTGTTGTTAATCACTCGATTAACAAAATAAAGCCCAATAAATTCGCTGTAATCGAAATATATCCTAATATTAACTAACCATTTACAAATACTGATTATGTACTGCCAAATGTGAATAGTATTTATGTAGGTACATGGAAACTTATCAGCTTTTATTCGAAATGTCTTTGTCTGCAAATCTCTTTTCACGTAGATATATTACATGGTATAAAATATCATATGTTTCAAAACGAAAAAATTGAAACTATATATTTTGCCTTCGAAATACAGTTTTTGTATTTCATATTGATCGAAAAGCTGCTCATCCAGCTTTGAAATAAAAAAAAATGTGTTTAATGATACTGAAAAAACTTTTCATTAAATTGGATACTGTAACACAGATGTAACATTTCGCTTCTGCACACAGCGTTTCATTGATTCTTCAGCTTCCAACTGGTCAGTCTCTCTTTTATTATTTTTCCCTGCATCGTTATGGGTGCGCTTGGGAAATTTACAAAGCGAACTAAATCACATCAATATAACTTTCCCGTCGGAAATATTTCAGTCGTGGCATACGTTGTAATATTAATTTCTAGCTAGAATAAACGTTATTTTATTTCCTATGCAGAAGAAATTACTTTACCATGAAAGAAATTATGTAGAATATGTAGCGCACATTATGCTGCAGCATATATTACAAAATGTCGTACCTTAATTCTTAATCGAATAATGCTTTTTTCGACAAAAAGTATTCTGCTTTTTCGCTATACTTATTTCTGCCATCCAATGTTTTATATGGCCCCATAAAACCGAGGCAATAAACTGTTCAATAATGAATTGCTTAATTCATTTATACACCAGCCAACTGGAGAAAGAAAATACCGTATTATTAAATACGTATATGGCGAACAGAAATAAAATATCTTGCACGACAAATTGGCATAACAAAAGTGAAACAGTTGTCAAATATTATAATTATAATCCGTTCACATTATATAATAATAATTAACCGTATTTATTTTTACTGGTGAATAACTAATTAAACATTGTAACAAGTAGCAACTAATAATCCATGCTTCGAAGGATGCACCATTATTAATTACAAGCAAACATAAAAATAAGATGTAACTATCACGATTTTATGTATATCTATTTGGACCAAAAGGTGCTTTCCGACGCATGTGCACTCGGATGGGAGTAACTGTGGAAATAATGTTTAAACAAAATATTCTCGCTCTTTTTCAAAAAGTCAGTTGAGGAAAAATGATTTAACTTAGAAAATAATTTGAAGTTAAAATTATAGAAGGTGTGTTTCGACACCTTTGGTATAAATATTTTACATAAAAATAAAGAATTCTTCCACGTAAAAAATGTATAATGTACTAACCCTTAAACGGTACATATGTACATATATCCTTATCAAACGTCTACTATTGCAAGCAGCAAATAGCATATCAGTTCGCTACCGGTACTTAGTGTTATCAAATCAATACACACGCAAAAGATATCAGTTATCTTTGCAACGGTTGTTGCCTTTACCTGAGTTAATTTCCTACTGTTCTCGACTACTTTTTTCCAAGTTTTAGTACCTTGCACGGACTCAATGCAGGCAAACAATACACTTCATCGGGGAACAAAATTATTCAGCCTTTCGCGTGACAGGTAATAATAAGACCTCGCTGTTTCCCCTTCGAAACCCTACGATCGTAGTTACTTCTAGTTGCGAGAATATTTCGCATTTCCCTCAGGAATTTAAGCAGTGCCGGAAATTAATAATCGGATCAAATTGAGGTTGAACTATCTGATCAAAAAGGTAATTTTAGCATTGCAGTTGCCAGCAAAGGAGAAATCTCTTATTTCAGGAACAAAATAGTAAGAAATTGTCTTCGAGTGTTACAAATTTGTTTTCGAGTTACGAAGGATGTAAATAGTGTAACTTTTATTTGGTAGATACTGCGAATTGTTTGTAAGACCTAACATTAGCATGCTCGAAGCTAATTACCATGATTGCAGCACACAACATGTTCAACATGTCTGTTCGTTTACCCTACATTGTTGTCTAACGTATTCTGTGTATTCTGTGTCTCTTGGAGAAATACACTGATAGAAGAGTATGTTTTTATGGTAAACGTTTTAAATTTTAAATCATTTGTTAATTGCTTATTTTGTTAACCTTGCATTTTTACCAGCATCTGGTTATTACGCAATGACATTCTGAAAACGTCACGGAAGGTAATATATCTGCTTATTATCTTATTATAAAAAGCAAACAAAAATTGTTATGGTATGGATGTGCGGTTTATTAATTTATAATTCGATGCAAAAAATAACTATGATACAACGATGTGCATCTGCGCGTGTAACAACAACGAAAACAATTTTTATTTTTTAAATAAGTGGAATGGTTCGACCTAGTTTTATGTGTCAACTTTTTCCATTTATATTCCTCTGCTTTCCAACTATTTCAACAAAATCAAGTGCAATATCAAGTTCATGTATATTTGATTTTTCAAAAACAAAAGAGAAGCGACAAAATCGACGGCACTCTAGCTTCTGAAATCGTAGGGAAAATATATTTCGTACAAATAGAAGTATATCAGGTGCACGTAAAAGTTCTATGGATTGAAAAGAAAGTGCATAACAATCGTTCCAACAATTACTACAGTTCAGTGTACCATAAATTCTTGATATTCAGGTTCAAATCAGTAATTATGATATGTGGAAGATAAAAGTTACAAAAGTATTTAGCTTTCAATCGACCTGAAATAAAAAAGGTGTTTCATTTACAGTTTTGTCACCATACACTTCACAAATATTTTGACGTGTTTCAATGGCAATGCTACTTTTTTTTCTTATATAACACACAACGACGTATACAAATTTTAGCGACGAATATTTTCTCGCCACAATTTCTAATAAAAAATAAACAAGAAGCCGTGTGGTTTCTGTAACAAGTTTCCGTTCATTATAATCCATTCACAGAAACAATGTCACTGTTGGGGAATGTAGAAACCAACAGAACTTTTACCCTGTCTCCGATGCAAGAAATTTTCTCCTAAAGAAAATTCAACTATAAAAGCTCTCACCTACTCTATGTAGATAACACGCTTTACCTGACCGTTAATAGCTCTTATATAACACCATAGAAGTACAGTATTAGTATTCCTTCACTACTAAAGCCGCGTCCACAGACATTATTTGCAGAAGTTTCTACACATACAAAGTCTATAGATTGCCACAGACCCCTTTCAGATTTATTCAAACTATTTTCAGACAGAATGCATACCAATATGGCCCTATTAACGGAAACTGAAAGACAGTGTCTGCGAATACTATCAACTGACACTCTACCAATTAGTCCGTCCTTTACAATTACTACGTTAAATATCTTTTAAACTATTGGATTCTCGACGCTTACAATTTTCAGGTCCTTATACTGAATTAAAACCATCATCAACCATTATCATAAAAACCAGGGAGTTTCATATCGCGTGATTCCCTTGGCAGCGTCTCTTCCAAAGGAATACCAAAGTTACGGTACAAAGATTGAATACAGTGTATCCGTATTTAATTAAAAATTAATTGAAGTTAGTTTTAAATCCTCCAATGTCCTACGTAAAACCCTTATTGTAGTTGTGTAGTTCAACGCGAACTCGTTGCACATTCGTGGTGTTTTACGGACGACAGCAAGAAATCAAGAGAAGAAGAAACAAGACAATTCGCCAACGGAATGAGTCGACGCGGTGGGAAGCACAAATTCTCATTTAACGCGTAAAAATTGCGCGCAGTTTGCATGCAATGAGAATAAATCTCAATTAAGCCGCGGGTCCTGGCTGATCAAAAGATGCATGTTCAAGTTGTGTAAATTTTTACGGCATGCGTGATGCGACTAACCGATTTCTTCAGTTCATCAGCATTTCATTATCTGCGATGTGAATTATGCGAGTAATTTCATCTTTTATGCTCGTCCTCGGCACGGTTCTTTGGAAACATTAGGTACAGTGTTTAAATGTCTTGGTATTTGTTGTTACAAGAATGTAGATTGGTTTTGATTGTTCTACAAAGTGATTTTATGTAATATATATATATATATATTAAATATATAAATATAAATAATATATATATATATATATATATATATATATATATATATATATATATATATATATATATATATATATATATATAGATACATAGCATAACATTATATATATATATATATATATATATATAACATAATAAATTCGTGTATGTTTATCAATTTTACAAATTAGATTACATAGATGCACTTTGTAGTATATGTATATAAAAAATTATAGGACCGGCCAAAATCGAATTGAAGAAAAGTTCGAAACCTCCAAACCGATCCTTGTGCTTCGTCTTCTATCCCCCCCCCCCCCCAAATCCATTTAACAAACTCAAACTGCCGCGAAATTTTGCATCGCCGATTTGCCATTCGCTATTTATCCTTCGCTCGAGCGAAACGAAATTGCGCCGGCAGACTGGCACCAGGAAAATAAGCGAAGTTACGAATCGGCCCGCAATTACTTTCTCGCGCCGGAATCGCCAATGAAGCGAGAGGGATTCGACAGATATTACAATCTCGTTTAGCCGGGTTGGGGGTCGCGACCAGGCGTAAGTAAAGTGATAAAAAATTTAAATTCCGATCGACGACGGCGGAGGAGGGGGGCCGCGCGGATTATATTTAAGGCGCTGAAACAGGCAACGGGGGTGGGTACGGGTGGGGGTTAAAGGGTTACCGTCGTAGGACGAGGAAGATAAAGTCGAACGAACGGTCAGGATAACGGGCGTACGTTTTGTTATTTTTTAATTTGTAATAAACGTGGCCGGGAATGTCGAGTGAATTGATTTTATGCAAATGTCCGCGAACACAACGACAGTTTGGGCTTCGCTGTGCATTTTAATCACGTTGTCAAGAGATAGCGGGCGTACGAATGATATGAATGTACTTTTTTTGAAATGAACGAAAACTGATCATCGGTTCTTCGAGTAATTGAAATTTTCTGTATTACGTCGATGTAATATTTGGGGAAACGGATGGAAATATCGGGATCGACATAATATTTCACGTGCATGGTTAAATAAAATGGAGAATTTTAATGGGACAGGAGAAGAAATTTTGACTTATCACATTCTGGAAACCGAATACCCGACATGTTTCTGCTTAGTGTTTTGTTTTTTATAGTTATTTGAACCAAATGGTTCTGATGACTCTTCTTTTACTAACAATATTTATTCTATATTGCTTATTACATGTTTTGTATGACTGGAAATTTGTGTATTACATATTTCGCTCATTTATATAATTAATGATACACCCATCATCGTCTGAAGTGAAATAATATTGCGGGCGTAAACTTTTAATGGTAGCTGGATGAAAAATGCATTGCAAATAATTTAATTTAAATTTTATGAATATTCATTCTGTCGATAATTGAAATGTGCGATGATTCAAATATTATAACAACGCCCGAAGAATAACATCACGTTAAAAAATATAGACATATTGCTACTTTAGTAGTGCAGTAGCTTTTTATCATATTGCGCTGTTTATCTGTCTTCGATAAATATTTTTGGTTGTCATTAATTCGTTGTCAAACATTGTCGAAGTATGTACTACTAAAATGAACACAAGTAGATACTCTCAACAAATCCAAAAGTAATGAAATTATAAACACGTTCATCAATTATGAACAAAAATAACAAACACACTACTCCGATGCTATATATAGAAAACATTAATGGACATCTTAAAAGCATTAGACAATTTTCTATCATGTTATGTCAAGAAAAACTGGAAACCACTGTACTGCTTCTCACTTTAAACTATCATACTCTCATCTCAGTGCAAAATTACATCTGCAAAGCCCAAACGACACCCACACAACACCCATTCAATAACATGTGCGGGAAACGAAACAGGGAAGGAAAAAACAACCGGAAAAAACAGCCAGGATAGACGAACAACGCGTGCATTGAACATGATAAAAAGGACATTGCCGCCCACGTGGACATACCGAACTTTATTCCAAGCCAGAAAAACGACGTCAAAGTTGCAACACAATTTGTGCTCTGCGCAAGGAAAACAAACAAAAATGAATGTTATCGCAAGCTCGATTGCGGAATCTAATAACAAGCGCATGAAAATCTGAAGCAATAGAGGAAAAACATTATTTTCAAGGTGAGTGAGTTTCATCTTTACAATCATAAACCGAGACGCTAAGAAAGCGCACTGCTGGAGCAAATGAATGGAAACATGACGCACCACGCTTAACCTTTTAACTACCGCCGACAGATTGTATGATCCTGGTAATACGTATATGCCATCAGAGCCCACCGCAAAGCTTGTTACAGTATTTACAATTCGATAAGACGACGCACAGTGATGCCATTTCTCGAAAAGCTGCAGCTTGTTTTTAGTATAGCAGATTTGTTATATATATATCAATGCATCTAATGGCGCTTGAATTTTTTAAATATATTCATTAGTTACTGAGATATAGGCCGTCAAAGTTGAAGAAATTTCGTGCTCCTTCATATCTTGGAAATTGGAGCTTGTTAATAGCGCCAGGGAAAGTAAAATTTCGAATTATGGCCAGCTCTTCGAGAAATAGCACCACTGTGCGGCGCTTCTTAACTTCACTATTCCATATCAGAAGGGTTAAGGATATTATTATCCCTTAGAGTATTGTTATACATATAGGCATATCTATAAGTCGTTCATAGGCCGAAACGACTGACTCTGCCTTATTCCGCAGATACAGATCCTGCTGTATTCCGCACATATGTTATTTATTATAGTTAATAAATTACAATAACGCTTCAACGGAAACTTGACAAATACTTAGAGCGGCGGCGTACCGTTATATATTCTCGTAACAATTCGCTGGGATAGACTACGTCGATAAAGTCTATAGTCTAAAGGAACTCTGCCTTTTGGGATGTGGTTCGGTATGTATATATTGAGGAAAAATGGGAGAGTAGGGGTTGTCTGGGATTTAGTAGGGAATAGGAAAAGGAGTTTGAAGTTCAAGGTTTGAAGATGACTAGTGGCAAAGGTTCGAGTTGTCGCGAGGAAAGTGGAGGATCAGAGTGGAAATGTGAAAAGTACCGGGTATCTTTGACTAATATAGACGGCGAGCAATTCGCAGTTGTGATTAAATTTGACTAGGAAAAGGAGAAAATTATGTCGGTATACAACACTACAATATATGTTTGAATATGTAGTTTATAAGAAGTTCAAAAAATGAATGTACACATAAGTTCATCAACTTTATCTACTTTTGTCCCATGGAATTAATCATTTTGGCAAACGAATATGTCACACACGTGCCAAAAAAGAAATTTTCTCTCCGCTGGCGAATAGAAACACTTAGAGAAATAAGATCTCCGTCACACGGAATGGTTTTCCATTGCATTATTCCGCACCGAAAGGGTTAACATTTACACAAAAATACGCGCGAGTAAGAGCCAACGACTGAAACGAGGATTATGGCTATTGGTTTGGCGAGCTGTTCGGTATTGCAGCAAAGGAACAATGTATGGTACGTGAAATAACAGTATTTCTCATTCTCCACGTGAAAACGCCATCGAAATTCAATCGGCCGTTCGAACGGGCGGTGCCGCAAATCGAGTTTGCGGCTGAACGATGATAATAGAACACCATAACGTTGTAACAAAACGGCAAAGAAAAGAGTGAGTTGGAAAGGGAGTAAAAGAATTGCTCTTTGAACAGAACGTTGGCATTGCTTCGTATTATCTAGTCGAAGGTGGTTGGAATAGTTTCCATGCGACTGTATTGCTTATGGTTTTCCATCTAAATGTTTTTCCTGGTAATTTTTGTAAGAATCAAAACCAAGGGGGGGATGGAATGAAGGTGTAAAAGAAATGCTGTATTTCGCTAAGGCGGTACAAGCTTAAAATGCAACGTGTTTGCTCGAAGGTCTGTGCAAGACTGCCGCATGGCCCAGGAGGTCCTTGCGTTGACACAGTCAAAATTCCGTAGGGCCTGATCTAATTTACGGCGGGCCTGGCGTCACGTTTTCCGGACGCGACGTCGTTGTGCTCGCCTTAGGGGCACCTATCCGCAAGCGGCTACGCCTCGTTCGTGGAGCGGTGTCAGATTTTCTAACATGTTTTTTAATCGCGGACATTACTAAATTATTATATTATATTATATTATACACAAATAGCGATAGCTGGCCCTAAGCTCACTGCATATCTTTCGTAAATTACATTTTGGGAATTGTCAAATAGTATAAAACATTGTCGAGGGACAAAAAAAGTATTTGTTCGTGAATTATAGCCACAATTATAGACACGCTTCGTTTATGAATATATGTATAATATACATATACATTCTATTCGTTAAGTTGCAGTGACAAAGTCAAGTTGAATGGTCGTGTGTCAAACGCTGCGTTTTCCGTTTGTAATGAATCATCGGATCAGGAATAAAATGAATCTGACAAGTTCACTCCTTTGAGAGGCAGTACACAAGAACAATATGTATTCGTAAAAGTTAATCGCGTTCATTAAAGTCAACCTTTGCCAATCAACCTTGATGACAGCCTCTGTTTGCTTGTATCAAGCCTCGTCACATAACTCAATTCACACCTAACGCTGTTCGTTCATTATTAATTTACACGAATCGAATTGTGTAACGCGCGTCGCAGGGAATTCGTGTTCCTATTAAAATATTCGAGCATTCGTTTTATTTCAATTTGCAATATTGGCGGTATTGTTTTAGTAATAATGTCTTTGAAAATTAGAACTTGGAAAATGCTGACAATGAATTCAATGAACAACCAACCAAAGAAGAAACAGTCCATAAGATCTATTCTCCTCCAATCTCGAGTCTTTAAATCGAGAATGTTCGTTCTGCGCAAAATTATTATCGCGAGCCTGTCACGCTTTACAGGCTATTAATTATACGCCTCATTTCAGTTCCCTCGGCGGACACGGAGAAGGATAGGAGCAGAGAAAGTGAGACCAATCCTAACAAGACGTCTACGTCCTCCTTCTGGCTCAACTAATTCGTCTCTAGTAATTCCCTTTGAGACCAGTTTCACCCGGTCATTCGTCTGACGTATTCGAATTTCCACTTAAACCGACTGACTACCGCGACAAATTCCCGTGGAAGAACGGGAAATTTTGATTTTCGTATGTGCGCAACTCGGGTTCAGATTAATTTCTGGGGAGTCCAACGATTGGGCGGCTTAACTCTTAAAATTAGTGTACCAAGGGGACCCCAATAAATGTTTCTTCCTGGCATTCGATGATTGATGGAAATATGTTGCCAGCATTTTTTTCGTGTGTTTTATGACTAATTTCGATTGGTAGGGGGAGGAAGAAAGAAATTAACTAAAATGATGTGTGTCAAAAAAATAAAACCCCAAATCTGTTAGTAACTGTTGAATGGATTGTTTCACGAAATAAACTAGCAACATTTACGACGAGTATCTGAGTGCAAACAAATTATAAATTCTGATTCTTAATGATATCCTCGTCACGTGTAATATATGCATTATTAGCAGAAAAATATAATAATCATAACTAATGTAACCATAAAGAAGCTATGGGGTCCCTACGGGACCACTCTTGGTAAACGACGTACGTAGATCATCTCACGTTGCTATGCTAAGGACAAAAAAACCGTTTCGTGTTACGGAAAAAATTGTCCAACGTTAGTATCAGAGGTGTACATTTTCTTATTTCCCCTCTAAGAAAACCTCAGCAAAGGTTTCGATTCGCATGTCACCTACCTATTGGCAAAAATGAATAATTTACTCGTGATGCGTGTAGCGCGCTCTAGATTCGAGGACCAGATATTTTTGGTACGCATATACATAGATCCATGATACACAGATGTTCATCTTGCATCGAAATGAATGGAAGATACGTCGAATATATCTTTTTCGCGTGTGTGCTGGCGACTACAGAAAAATTTTAACCTGAAGAGTTCAAATCAAATTAGAATCCACTCTTGCAGACTTATCGAACACTCTAAACGCATTAATTTCAACAATTGGATATATCAAATTAAGTACCTATCCCATCCAAATCTGGGCATATCGCCGCCACGCGTTGCAACGGTACGATATAAAGCCCTCGGCTGCGAATAATAATCATTAGCCTTTCCTCCATCTGCTGCGCAACATCATGTAACTCAGCACCTAGAACAGCTCACGAAAGCAAATCTTCGCCTCGCACTATCTCGGCTGACACAAAATGAGTGGCGCGGCATTAACGACAGTAACCCTGGCTGAAACTGCACGGATAGCGTATGCAAAGTAGAACATTAGCATGATGTGCCAGAACACTAGATATATCTTGCTTGCCCTGCCCTTCCCAACTCTCTAATTTCTCTCTCTCTCCTCCCCTGTTCCACACTCTTTCTGCCAATGCGTCCCTCTACCCAGAGCTAGGGCATTATTAATGACACCGTTCCAGAGGACAAGCCCTTGCTGTCTCGTAAACGTACGTGCAAACACGTATCGAACGCTGTCGGCTTGCTGAAGGGTTCATTTGTGGTAAGGAACGATTGAAGAACGTTTCGCGTGGACGATTTCTTGTTTCCTTCTCCTCCACATACTTTTCTTCTTTTTAAAGACGGGTCGGAGTATTTGTCACGGCAGTGGCGGAAACTGGGTCACTTGCGGTTCGTAAAGACATTTTTCTTTTTCCACGAGTATTTGCGGGAAAATTTTTGCGAGGTACACTACCGCCCAAAAGTGTTAGGACACTTGCTATGTTCGTAAAAAATCTGACTGTTAGTTTATTAATGAAAAAATGATTTAAAAGTAATTTCACTTCTTCGGTGAGTTTTTCTTCAATATCACTCGATACATACTGAAACGAAATAAAACTTCTTTGAGACCTTCGATCTATCCCGAATATTTTTCCAAATATGCACACACTCAGCAGCTGTCCTAATACTTATATCCGGTTGTATATGTACGATATGTTCTTTTTGTGCAGAAACTTGACGCACCCTTGGATCTTCGTACGTGTTTTGTGATTTGTTATTTTGTATTGGATTCAGTTACGTTGCCTTCAGAGACACGAAATTCTTTATTCTAAACGGGAAATTGATGGGAAAAATGTGTAGAGTTATTTTCGAAACTATGAAGAATCAAATACGCAATTTTGTAACAGCGAAATTAAAAGACAGATTCGAGGAGTTTGCTAATTCTCGACATGAGTTACATTTCGATATCTTGCGATGGAAAGTTACAAACTCTGGTATGTTTCACGATATGTTATTTAATCTGCTCGCCTATATTTGCGTCAAAGCTAGCATAAAGATTGATACGGGGAATTCATTTTCCTTATACGGGTGTGCAAATATGCAAAGTTTGGACAAATCAATTGGGGACAATGTCGTCCTTGAACAGAGTTCTCTCCTGGAAGTTTGATGTAAAGTTAGTACGAATCTATAGCACATTTAGAAAGTATGTAGTAATGTCAAACTATTCTAACTTAAATTTGATCTTCTCGTTTAAGTAAAAACAAAATGTAAAGACTACTAATTTTAAAAACATGTCGCTTGACTCCTACGTAATCTCCTACGGTCCGAACTTCACCGACATTCACGGACACAAATTGAGCATAAGTCACACAAGGACATTATTCTCTGATATAATGAAGGCTTACGTCCCGTACGATAGCGAATAGACTCTCATTATAATTTCAAAAATCCCCTTCGGTTCTTGGCGCAGCATACCTGTGTCCTCGAACAGCGGGTCTCTTCCAAGGCGCAACCTGGAACGTGATATCGTTTTCTGGTACATGTAGCGAACACGTATGATTACTTAAATTCCGCACCATGCAATACTGTAAGGTGTATTGTCGTATGAATATGAAAACTGTCGGCACAATTTTGTATTATACCGATGTAACCGTTTTGGAGTTCCATCATCATTATCAGCATATCAACCAAGCACGTATCGAGAACAATTAGATCTTCTATTTCGCAATTATCACTATAAGAACAGAAAATGTTGCCACGTTAAGTATCAGCTGGTTCATGAGTTTTTATCATGCATGCACGAAAGTGTGAAGGCTGCGAATCAACGTAACTTCAATGCTGTTACAAATCCGCAAGTACGATGGATATCTAACAAAGGATCGTTGTAGGAATTTTTTTCTTCATAGCCTAGCGACTGCACCAGATAATTTTTCTAGCCATCCGTTGCGAATATTGTAGTCCCCCACAAATATTCCTCGCGCGTACATATCGTGTTAGTGTTGTAAAATTATTTAACATAATAACAAATCCAGATTTAAATATTTATTAAATTATTGCTGTTTGAGACTCAAACACCGGGTACTAATAAAAGGCTAGTACACCTTACATGTTTACCATCACAGAAGAATGATGTATTGACTGCTGTAATATTTGAGAACGTAAGATATAAACAACTTTATTGTTGAAGTATCTGATAAATGGCAAAGAAAACGTAATCTTTGTAATGAATTTATAAATACATAACAAGTAAATAATTATAGGAAGAAAATCGACCGATATCTTTTACCGACGTCGATATTTTTCGAATTTATTAAATTCCCTGTAATACAATTACAGTATGCTTATTAAAACTTTGTAGGCCTATTGACGTACACCTCAGCAAGAACATAAATCTAATACATTGAACAAATGGTCCAATAAAACGGTTTGCGGGTCAACGAGGTATGCCAAAGCATTTAAACACCAATCACTGTTAAACGCGATCAATTTTCCCGTCGCTTCTGTTGCGCCAATCGGAACGAAAGAATTTACGAATCCTCCATCAAAGTGTAACACTGTTTGCTCGAAAGGAATTTTCATTTATTCGTTGCGTCGCGTCGTCACCTGTGATAACAGCCCGGTGGTCACGTGTCAATGAAGGAAGATTCGCGACTAATTGCCCGTAAAACGTTTCGTTCATTGATCCAAGTCGTAGACGCTGGTTGCACGTCGATCTTTTGCTCTTTTTGACGCCCACGCATCGTCTGGCCCGTGCACACGCACCGAGCCACTGCGATTCAAAGCACGTGACATTGACGTTTGAATGCCAATGGACCGATCGATCCGTTTCTTACGCAACGCTGACACGAAAATAAATTCGACAACTTGAAAATGCGAACGGAGATGCACGCGCAAGAAATTCTTAAGCGTTCCGATTTCGTCGACTGTCACGGGTGATGCGTGACAGGTAGCTTAATCGATTGACAGACTCGTGTAATTGTTATATGTATTGGCTGGTTGGGCGACAGACGCTTCAGTGGAGTTAATATTTTGTAAAGTTCGTTGTATATAGTTAAAGTCATATTTGATGTATTATATTTTCAATTGATTTAATTGAATTCATAGGTGGATAGTGTTTGACGTTTACTTTGGTTGTTATTGACGATGACAGGAAGTACTATAAGTTCGGGTAAGTTTAATTTATTGCATTCGATGTGTTATTGAAAAACGATACTGAACGTAATGTAAGTGAAGAGTTTGTAGGCGGTGGGAAACCGTATTAAATATTTTTCGTAAGTTATTATAAAAATATTATATTAACCTAAATTACCACTTATTGCTCAATTTATGTTTGTTAAGTACTACAAAATAACAATCGCAGTTGCTAACATTAATAAAAAGAAACAGTGATTTACATTTATTAAAATGAATCATTTTCATGCCTGTTTCAATCGAGTTGACCAGCAATATGAGAAGAACGTAAATCATACAATATACAGCATACATAAAAAGTATGTACGCAATGTAGCTCAACGGGCTCAACAAAAAAAACAAAAATAAGTGAATCACCCGAACAAGCATTAGGAAACACAATAATTGTTGGTATTTTTAAACAATTTGTTACGCACTTGCTTACAATTTAACAAAGCAAATCCGCGGCAATTTACGCGCCGTTGTTTTCCCGTATACATTCCTCGTGGGGAAACATTATAATGTCTGTTTGTAATTAACCTGTTTCACCGAATACATTTCGAACACCATGCACGCACAGGCTCGTAATCGTGCAAGTGTTTGCGTTAAATGTTAAAATTCGATACAAGCAAAATTACGGCCGTAATGGTTGGTCACGTGCGCGAATTGGTCGTGATTCTGAATATCGGATTACTCTTTCGTTTTCCTTCTCTTTTCATTTAATCTTGCATCAACATCTCAGTTATTAGCGACCATTTATGGTTGCTTATACGAATTCTGCATTAACATCTTAATTAGTTTGGTACTTTTGTATTATCTTGGTCCTCTTGAAGTGTCGATTTTAAGTTACATTTGTCGCGAAGAGGATTGTACTTAGGGCAGCTTAATATCAGATGGTCTATTGTAATTGTGAAAGAACAGTCAACGCATCTAGGAGCTGGACCTTTTGGTAGGATGTATGAATGTTATGTTGATGTGTCGAATTCTGATTCGTGATGTGGCAACTTGGTCTCTTCTGGAAAGTGTGGTGTTGGTTTGGCGATTCTTGAAGAAGTACTGGGATATATTTACACTGTGCCAAGGGGCTGTTTAAATCCATTCAGTCACCCATTGCTACGTCAATCTGTTTTTTGCTTCTTTAGTTATCAGTATCCTACAATTTGTTAGAATGGATACTGTTGGAATATGGATCCCCGGCCATATTGGAAGCGGATTAATGTTTCAAATGAGCAGTGGACACTAAGTCCCCATAACTTTTCGCGTGCATGTTTCCGCATGATGAATAAATCCCGTTTATTGACACGATTCACAAGATATCGCATCGGGATGTTTGAGTAAAGCACTGGATTGTTTGATTGACTAAAGGTCTATTTGCGTCAATCAGCCGACCCTCCACCGGTCGGGATGAAATATAGATTTCAGGTAGAAAATAGTAAATGACTTGTATTTTATTGGCTGTGCAAAGACTTTATAGTAAGACAGCGTATTATACACATTAAATAGTCTGGGACATCACATATTAATTTTATTTTGTTATAAAACAAAAAACTACAATTTGACTAATACTTACTAGAAATCAGTTACTCGTATTATAGATGTACATATGTATATATACATAATGGAAATTGCGTATATTCTTTTACACAATATATATCTTAGTACTAATACTAATATATACAATTTGTTAGAGCTGCAATAATCTAATTACTGCTGGAGGCTTAACAGTAATGCAATCACACACGTATAATTACCTGCCCTTATTATAACACAATATTTAACCGTCTGTGATTATAATAAAATTTGATTGGCATGCCACAAAAGCTTTCCTATATTACAATAATCTAACGCGAAATAACTCGGGAGAATAAATCAGCTGACAAATAAACTTATTTATATACTTTTACGTACGATACGCTATATTTAGAGAACCGGAAGCAACAAATTCGTATATCCTGTAGAAAGGACCCACCGGACAAATATCAGGGCCAGTGCAATCTCGTTCGTTCGATGCCAGTTAATTATCTGGAATTACGTAACATGGGGAATTCCGGCTGATACCAGGACGAATTTCAGGGCATTCGCTAAAACCAGACAGCCGAGGACGAGGAAAATAATCGGATTATACGGACAAGCACGCTTCAGAGTGACCGGTTAATCCAGTCGTTACAGTGTTCCGATACACATCGCCAACGAGAAAACGTGTACTCGTACTCGCCACTCTTACACCGCTTTGAAGAGCGCACATTACAACAGGATCTGTTCTCAAGCGATTGAGAGGGCTCGGTGAATCGGTGTGTGTGTGTGCGTGTCTGTATCTCACAACTAGATCGGTGTATCCTGCAATGTACGAATTGTATTTATGGGAAACACTCGGGCACGAAGTCCGGTTTAATTATAAATTTGAATACTAAAGGACCTTCAGCTGCTGCTCGACATTATTTCACCTTGATTCGAATCTTTTATGGTAAAGTTGTTTTTAAAATTTGTTTCGAGAAATTTGTTTTATGGAAATTACTGTAAACTGTGGGGGTAGTCTATATTTTTGAGAGGAATGCACAGAGGAAGAAAGCTGGGTATTGAGAGGATATGTTCAAGCCCAGTGTGTTTCGTTATCGTGTTTATTCAATAGTTCAAGAACGATGTACATTGGATAGAGAGAGTTTCAAAATGATTATCAAAACGTTAATAATGTATGAAATATGTACTATGGCGACATGGTCCGTAGGCCTTGATAGACGTTATAGAGGCTGTTTTGGAGTGAATATAAATAATTTTGACAGACTGTTTTAGAAGCTCTTCTATAGAAATATTATATAACCACAGATCTAATTTTTAATATTTGTTTACATGGTAATGTTTTACTGGTACGTTGATTCAGACGAGTAATTTTGATATGAAAACTCATAGAGCCGTTATAATCATTTGATTCTTTTACAAACTAAAGACAAAATACTGCAAAAAGATGAGTAGAAACTGTTATTCTAATGATATCATTAAAAGTGAAGAGAAATCCTAATTACTAGGTTTGCTCGCACATATTATACGAATGCGAATTATTTCAATGCCAGTGCAATAAAACTCGTTGACAAACGAGCTGGAAATTGTACGAAAATTTCTACATCTTTAGCCAGAGAATCGTGAATCGTATTAAGGTTTGGTTTAATTACTGTGGAAATTTAACAAAACTTGACACGCATTGTCATTTGCATTCTAGATTCTCTTCAGTACAATTGAAACGTCATCGCAGCCTGATAATTTGTGAAACGAGTTTTTATTAATTTGTTCTATGAATAAAACGCCTAGGTGGATCTACGTTCAAAAATTGATATGGCTCAAAATGATCAAAATGTAAGGATTGATATCTCTTTCGAATAACATATGATTCAATCATGATATCACTATGGATATGATGTGTATTTTAATATTTGTCCGTTTCTTAACGCGCAGCTTTTCCTTTATAAATATTTGTTCCATGCAAATAATTTTGTAACGCATTTTATAAGTTACCATGTGCGTAAATATGTACCACAATCACAATCTTCAAAATGAATTCTACGATTTAGTCCTGAATCATGAAACTCACATGGTCTCGAACGATCTCCAATAAAAACTGACGAAAACCGATTCCTTTTCCCTGATCAGGTATTGCCGACTTTTCTTCCAGAATTCGTTTATTCGTACAATTGTGATCTCCCTACTCCTTTTTATTCAGGAGCATCATTTCCCAGTCTAATGTCTAGCATATGTTATATAAATCGAGATTACAGAAGCAGCATTTTTTACTCCAAATAACTGTTGCAACCTATGTCAGTTTCGTATTGCTATGGCAAAAACTATTTGCGACGAGTAGTATTTACTAAATATCACGAACGAAGCGGCAACCACGTCACAACTTCCGGTCACACGAGATTAAACCTATCGTCCCTCTCAATATTTGTCAGCGCGTTCAGAAGCTTGTAGCCTCCAACAATATCCAAAGTTATCCACCTCCGAGATTAAATTGCTTGAAAATTCACCGGACCAGAGAGGTTCTCGATCGGTTCATCACTTTCGGCGTTCGTAACGTCAGCCGAGTTTCTTGGTAGCTCGACGCCTATTCGCAACACGAAACCACGCGGGTTAACTTCTTCGAGCTAAACTTAGATGCGCCGATCTGATTGCATACACGTCAGCCACATGTGAATCCCCATTAGAGTGATGGATATCGATTCAGGAAAATGACGACCGCGCTAATAACCGTGCACGCGTGTCCCATACACAATCGGTGGATTCGCGTATGTACTAATTGCAGTTCCGCAACGCGATCGATGATGCTACAGACGAAAACTCGGTTTATCGGTATCTCGCCCTCACGGCCGATCGTCGTTTAGATAGCCGGTCTAAGCAATCCTCGCGGGGAGATAACCAGACGGCAAGATGCGACCGGCACAAATCGATATTCCATAACACCTGACGCCATGCCTGGCGTCGATCGCGCAACCGTTGCTCCGCCTGCCTTCAATATTTTAAGATTGTATTTAGATAGAGGCATAACCTTTGATCGTATACTCCCGAGTTTAAAGCGTAAAGTATCTTGCGACGTCTTTCTTGGGATGTAGAGAGATCAGAGGGTTGTAAGGTGGCAGGTTAGCTGTGTTAATGCGAATATGTCTTATTTTTCAATGTGAACGATGAAATCGAGTATTCTTAGAGCTATTCGTTTATCGTTTTGTGCGGGGGATTTGGAATAAAGTAATTCGGTGGACACTGTCGCATTCTTTTACGACATATTTAGTAAGAGTCGTGATTTATGATTCGAAGGATTTAAACGAAAATTAAATGATTTAATAAATTTGTAGCTAATTAATTAGTTTATGATTAATTTGAGAGAGCTTTAGTTCTATTATATTATTATTGAAATAAATGAAATATATAGTGTCATTTATTTTGGCAACTATGTAAGCACTATTTTTCCTACTATCAGAAATAATATTTTGTTTCGTATAATAAGGAGTCGCAAAAATCGAACTTCACTGTATTATATGATCCAGATTGAAACTACAAAATAATGTATTAAAGATATCTTTGCAGCACAATGTCAGGAACCGAGGAGATAGCATTTATAAAACAATTATTTTATGATTATGTTATTTGTCAAATGATGCCTTTTATAACTGCATTAAAATATTGGTATAAGTGAAGAAATATTTCGAGCATTATATGCATAATATTCACATGATCAATAATAAATTATCATTGATTAAACGAACGTTTCTATTATGTCACGTTAATTAGCATAGCACAAAGTTTGAACAATATTCATGCCATAAGTATTACCAGTTTATTCTCAATTTTGGTACCCCAATGTATAATTTCCAACAATATATAATGTAATCGTAAATTACCAATAACAATATAAGCAAGCAAATATATAAATAAATTTGTTATGTTAGTAATAGCCACGAAAATTGATTTTCACAAACTATGAATATAAATCACCGAATCCTTTAATGAGAATAAAATTCCAATATATATATATATATATATATATATATATATATATATATATATAAATATATACATATATATATATATATATATATAAAATATATACATATATATATATATATACATACATATATATATATATATATATATGTATGTATGTATATATATGTATGTATATATTTTACTTCGAAATTAATTCTCTTCCACCATCTTGTGCACACGGAGCACAATAAAGAACGATTCCAATTTCTTCAACGCATAAAGGGAACCACTACCTTCTGCTTCCTTTCATTCCTTTCATTCGCCAAACTTCATTTTCTTTTATATTACAAGCAGTCAAATACTAACTAAGCTTCACCGAAGACTTCATTTCACTTCTGGCCACATTAGTCCGCGTGCTACCATCTCCACGCTGGTCGTTCGCGCTTTTGTTTTAAATGCTTCACGGACCAAGGCTTTCCTAGTCGATCGAGTAGACGAGCTCGACGGAGTTACGGTCAACGGGCGGAAGGGTTTCAAAAGAGACCGTGGCAAAAAGAGCGCACGAGCAGAGGGTAGAAAGTTATTAAGAGAATTAACTTTAACCCGGCCAGAATTCGAAGGCGCCTCAATTCGTCGAGGCCGCGTCAGAATGTGCTGCTTAGACGACGAACCGTTTAGCGACTTCGCGGAAGAAAAACCGGCTCGTTGTCATTGGCCGTTTGCTAATGGCACTTATTAAACTCGAACGTGAATGAGCTGGAATGTTTTTTAACACTCTGTGCAAGGTTTGGTTTATGTAACAGCACACAACAGTTTATTGTAGGTAAGAATTGTAAGAGATAATGATTCTTCGTATCGTCAATGTATGTTGGATAAATCGGCATCTTTGTGTACCGTAATTGTTTTAGAATATTTTGCTTTTATTTTGCGGAAAATTGTGGCTTAGATGTCATTCGTTCTTTAACATCGATTATTCTTTTTTTTAATGGTAGTCAATTTTGTTAATTGTTCTTATTCGAGAGTAAGTTGTGAAAACAGGGTTGTGGTAAAATGTGAAGAAAAAATGGGGTTTAAATTAATGACTTATATACATAATTTACGCAGCAGCTTCAAATTGTGCATATCACATTCTTAAAACGCATATTGTTTTACATTTTAGAACAAATAATAAATCTACTTGAAGTGAACACAGCCAATGCTAGTAAATACATGTTTTTAAACGAATGCAGTTTTATTTTCTGTTTAAACTATCTGGGGATACTTGTTATCAAACGATGCTGAAATAACCATTGTCGACACGGTGGAAACTGTATTTTAAACACCATAAAGACAATTCGAGCTATTATAAATTGACTATCATCTTGAAAATACGACAATGATTTTATGGAACGTGTGCCACCATCGATAATACAAATAATGTATGCCTGTCGAACACGTGAAATGTATTTCGTTTTAGATAGAAAATTCAGACATTTCATATTATTGGATCCTTCAAACGTGTTGGTAGATAATGCGACAAATAACATGATTACCCACAACCACTACCTCTACATTTATGTTTCGCAAAATTTCAGATAATATATATTTGTCATATACCCGTCAGATGCCGATAAAATTCTATATTATAAATTCCTATAAAATGGTTCGCATGATATTCGATTTACACCTTACTAATACATATCTGTGCACGCATCAATTATTTTCATTGATTTTGTCAATTTTATTTTGAATTTATTTTTACAACATCCAAATATAATCATAATACAGGGTGAGTGACGTAACTTGCACATCTCAAATAACTTTTAAAGTATACATCTAATCAAAAACTGTTAAATACAAAAGCTGCAGGGTAACGAGGGCGGTATCGTGTCGCGTACATGACCTTTTTATATGTGGACATAGAGACGGTATAGAAATAATTCAAGCTTTTGCAATTCAGTGGATGTTACAGTTCAACGAAAATGACACATATCTTTCTGAACTTTCGAGTCTGAAAAATAATAAAATTATTACTACTTGCGTATAAAATATTGCCGTAAGTAATTTAACAGAATATTATTAATAAGATGCAGTTGAAAAGGAACTTCGAAACGAGGGATACGTTTTCCGTATAAATTCATCCTAAATACATAATAGCATTCCATTGAATCTGTGCATAGAAATGCGTACCCGTTCATTTCTAAATATAGAATGGGCGTTTAACGGATTCCGTTCGATCAACTCAAATTCACGATATTTAACGAGCATATAATCAATCTGCGCGATTAATTAGCGCACATTCAGCGTAGAAACACCCATTACAAATCGTTGAAGAATATTCATTGTTACACATATTACAAATTATTGCATACAATTTCCCACATAATATATCAAAGATTATATTACACTTCCAAAATTCGAAAGTTTACTTTAAAAATAAAATCGACAAAACTTTCTGACCAACCTAATATTATATCAAACACAGAAAATTCTTCAAAAATATTCATAATTGCGACCGAATTAATCCACACTCTCTATTTCTGCATCTCCCAATTTCGACAGAAAAAGTTACTCAGCAAAGTTTCGAGTACACACCCTAAAGGAACGGAGCGGATCTCTTTGACGACGTTTTCGTTAAGTAAAATAAAGAGAAGAAAAGCGGGACACCGAGCGTAACAAGATGCTTCATTGAAAGATCGGTAGATCAATCGGTTCAAAGTATAATCTCCAGGCGTTTGAAACGGTGGAATTTGCATGTTAAAAAGACGGCTCTGGTGTTTCAAAGTGTGCCAGATTGTCTGAAGCATTGTTCGCCATTGCACTGGATGATCCCTAAGCGTCGCGACGCCCGGTTTGCTGGTCCCGTGTGTCGGTCGACGCGTCGAATCTCGCACCCGTGGAATAATGGCTTCCGGCGGCAGCGGCCGTTTCCGCTGCTTGAAAACCGTAACCAGTCATTACACGCTGGTGGCGCTTGTTCTGTCCAGACGTAGTCGACCAAACGTGTCACGATGCCGAGAAAACGGAACACGAAGACTCATTGGATGTGGACTTTGAGCACAAGAGTCTTCGTTGCGGATTTATAGCAATTTATTTATTTTGTCAAGATGCGCAAGGCTTTAGTCTTTCTTTCTTCTGTGTCTTGGTCTAGTGGATCACGTATTATTCTACCTGGATGGGCAAGCATGCGATGCAGTGAAGAAAGTTTTCGTGTCCTTTCCTTTTCTCGGATTTGTTAGAATCGATAAAGGGGACAGTTATTAATAAACTGTAAAATAATGAAGTTGGATTCTTCTATTGTTCCAAGCTGCAGTTAATTTTTATTGCTCTTATTAATATTGAAATCTTTGAGTGGATTTAGGTCCATTCTTTGAATTATACTTTGAAAAAATATATTCATAAACAATATCTATTGTTCATTTGCCCGAATCCATCGGATATAAATAATTAGATTTAAAGAAGCTGAAAAATTTTTTCATGCATTGTTTCACTGCAAAGAAATCATTTCGATTTTATTCCGTAGACTTATAATAGCGCAACCAAAAATTTGCAAATAAATTACGAAAATTACGCAAGAATAATCAGTATCAATGCAAACGTAAGCTGTACTACGTATTAATAAAAACGAATCGCATCGCACAATGTGGTCAACTGGTAAAATTTTTGATACAAATGTCTAAATGCACTTACAAATGTTAGAATATTCGAGGTACACGAACGGCCGAGGCGGGCCATGTGCATTTCGTAGATGCACGCTGTCTTTGTCCAGCGTAGCTTTCTTTCGGCGCGAACCCTAATGTGGTTAAAAAGGGCCATGGTGACGTAGGCGTCTTCACGACCGACGCTTTTGCCAAGGAAAGGCATTCCTGTATAGACTACGGTCGAGAGAGCACTTAATAAACGGGTTTTAATAAACGGAACAGCTTTTTACGATACACACACCTAAGCAATCATTGTAATGTACCTAATCGAGACTCCAGTTCGATTATCTTATAAAAATATTGGTATGCATTTGCAAACAATGAAATTGGTAAATAAATTTAACATGTTTTCTAAAATGCTTGTTTAGCGTGATCTTTCTTGTGTGTATTTTATTAAATAATTCTCCGTGTCAAAAAGATCACGGCACTTTGTTTTGGACACAGTTGTTTGACGAGACTATGTAGATGCACTAAATTCATCTGTAGCAGATGGACGCTGTGTGAATTTCTGTTCTTATATACTATGACCAGAACTGCCATCGAAGTCTCTTAATTCCAATTGAAATATTTGTTACTTTCTGTAACTTTTCGCTAAACAAAAATGTGTACAGTCACGTGTTAACATGTGTATAACACTCAGGGTTACAGTTCGTTGCAGAAAATAATGTAAAATTGTTAAAATATAATACGCAATATGTCCAAATTTTATAGGCATTTCAGGATATTCTTTGCCGTTTTTTGTTAATTTAAAGCTTTAAACATTAATAATGACTAAAACTTCACTGAACCATTTTACAGATACCAAAAATCAATCTATTCAAAATGCATATAAAATGAAATACATGGCGAGTGGATACCATTGTAAAGAATTTTTATAAATATATTTATTTCCAAATACGGGACACTGATAATATCGAGCAGCAAACCAAGGACGTAGATTCCTTAGCTTTTATTAAATTCAACAATTATCACACCACTGCAAACAAATATTGATTGCACTGAAAACAAATATTGATTGCACTGAAAACAAATATTGATTGCACTGAAAACAAATATCATAAAAAGTTAATATCTCATAAAAATTTAGCATACTATAATGTTGCATTGTCATTCCTCCGATTATATGGATTTTGTGTGTTTTGGTCCAACTTTACCACACTGTCGTGACGCGTTGTAAGAAAATATATATTCAGAGTAAAAAGAACTCTGAAGTTCTTGGCGTTTGCAGAAATGTATAAAAGATGTTCTCAACACACGGCAAGTTAGTCAACTGGCGAAGTCGTAACATAGTTTTGAACATTGTTTGAAAAGTGTAACAACATCTCTTACGAACTTTCGGTCCATGCAGCAAGTATTGAATAAAAAATAACCATCTGATATGCTATTTTTGACATTATTCGAATTACACATAAAAGTTAAATATTAACGGTAACTGCAGTCAAATACAAACGTGCAAATTATTGTTTTTCCCTTCTTTCTTTTTTTGCACAATTTAATGTCACATCAACTACTAATACTTGAAATTAGAGGTATGGTATATCGAAAACAATTATACGGGGTGGTCCACCCAAATTGCACACCTCCATAACTTCCAAAGTATGCGTTGTGCGAAAAATTTCTGTATACAAATGTTGCATGGTTTGAAATGTTGCATTATGTAGTGTATTTATTTTTTGTATAGATAGAAGCGTTTCGGAGATTCAAAGATCAACTTTGTTTTATTAAACGGAATAGTATACTTTTTCTAACAAAATATGGAAGAATATCGAGTTCTGAGTAAAAAAGTATTGACCTTTATTAGCCATAAACCTAATAACTAACGACTAATTTCACATTATTTCTTGAAAATTGTCTTCCGTTAATATCAAGAGGTACAACCTTATCATAGATTTCCGCAGGACAGCGAGATGTTTAAGCTACAATGTTTATTAACACGAAAACATCTATCATGATCCGCAATCTCGTATCATGTTCGTCATTCAGTATTGAAGTTATGCTCGGTGTTTACGTTTAATAACGTTAAAACTTCTCGTTCGTCGAAGCAGTTCACAGATTCTCTCAAATATCCATCGAGATGGCTGATTTCGTTCAGGATACAGTTCGGTATACATAGCCTTAGCTCTTGCTGCATTTTTACGAAGCTCACCGTTGACTAAAGGCAAATCAACTTGTTCGCTATTAGAAAATTTCATTTTTGCTTTTATCTTCGTGATAATTACGCACAAACACCGGGGGTAACTTCAATACTGAATTACGAACGCGATACGAGATTGCGCATCATGATAGATGTTTTCGTGTTGTCCTGCTGAAATCTGTGATAAGGTTGAATCTCTAACTTGATACTACCCGAAGACAATTTTCAAGAAATAATGCGAAGTAACTCGTCAGTAATTAGGTTTAGGGCTAACAAAGGTCAACTTTTTTCACTCAGAATTCGGCATTCTTCCATATTTTGGTAATAAAAAAAAATACTATTCCATTAAAAAAAACAAAGTTGACCTTCCAATATCCGAAACGCTTCTGCCTCTACAAGAAATAAATACACTACATAATGTACCCTTTCAAACCATGCAACTTATTTATACAAAACTTTTTCGTACAACGCATACTTCGGAAGTTATACAGGTGTGCAAGTTGCGTGGACCATCCTGTATAGTTACGTTATACAGTAATTATTTGCCATGCTTATGCAGCAAACTTGTGCTGTTGAATAATAAATTCAGGTATAGCATCTATGAAATTGATACATATATAGTTCTAAAATATCAGATCAAACGATTCATTCGACGCAAAGATAAGAAATAACAAAGATAAGTAAATAAACAGAGTAATAAAGAATTTTCTTATTCACAGTTGCTGTGTCTTACATTCGAACAATCTGCGAGAAGTAAATTCAAGAATATCATTACACTTTTGCATGCATAGGGACAGATGAATATTTATAAGACAATTAACATCTGCAGACAGAAATAGGTGTCACGAAAGTGTACATCTAAATAAATTGCTTTACGCTACAGTTACGCCTTTACATGCCAACAAGTTTTATGTCTGAAGTTTTATACCTACCACTAAAATCCAACTTCGTCGCTCATTATTTCTCTTCAAACAACAAACTTCTTTTTACGCTTGTTTATGTGGACATTAAAAACTGAGGATTTACTGGTGCATTTATTTCGAAACCATAGTTCTACTCAAAAGTGCATAAACACTAATTTACGTTAAACGGCATATTTACATAATATTATCTAGAACAGAACTAGATTATATTATATAGAATAATATGTACTGTAATAATTAAGAAAATCGTATAAGAAAATTGTTTAATCATCACTGGGTAATCCTACCCTAAAATTAGTCTTACAATCGTTTCAAAATATTTCGTAGTTATTACCTTAATTGAACTAATACATTATTTATAACAAATAAAATATAACAATAGAATTTTTAATGACCTAATAATAATTTCTCGTTTTCAACTTATCCTATATTAATTCTACGAATTCTATTTGCACGCTGAACTGCTATAATTATAACCACGTTCTATTAACAGAAGAATCAACCGTTTCCTAACACTTTCCATGCACTCCACGTTGACACTGAACTAGTTAATGAATTGAGAAGCTCAAAAAAATGTTCCAAAAATTCTCGAACGCTTAAACGTAATACATTATATCTTTTAGCAAGAATCACGAACATTTTCACACTTCCGAACACAAAATGATTACAATTCGATCTCGAACCAGAATATCTATACAGATTTAAAAATCATCCCACTGTACGTGCAATACAATCCTTGATACTCGAATCGAGTACACATACGAAGTCTCGTCTTTCACCCTTCTATCTTTTACTTCGTCTCATACCGTGCTTCCACCAAAACGTAAACCCAGGAACCGAAAATATAAAGCACACGAACAAAAACGTACATTTCCCGGTTCCTGTTCAAACACCTCTATTGAAAAACGCGGGAACCGATAAAGCAGTCAATAGCCGAGTGCTCTCGTATCAGCAAATACCTACCTGTTTCCGATACCCATCGTATTCCCACTGGCAACTTTGTTCAAGCCGCGAGAAAAACTTCGCCTCTCGTTTAACCCAAATTTCTCAGCGTTGGATTCGCGACTCGATATCGTGCACGCGCCCTCGATCTGTACACGGTCGTGCTGTCAATATTGTTCTTTTTTTTGTTTACGAACTAAACCCGAGCGCACAAAGGAAAAAGAAAGTAAAACGAAAGGGAAAAGGTTGGGGGGGAAAAATTGGACAGCGAGGCTTGAAGCGTTTCGGGAAAATTTATTGTCCATTTTATAGCACGGCAACCCAGCGTTCCTCGACGGATAAATTCGACTGTTCATTCGAACGAACGTGAGATTGTCGATAAGCCTGCCCGTGGACATTAATCTGTAAGCGCGGAACCGAGAACGCACGCTGGTTGATCGTTTGAACGCGCGACCCTTGCCCTTTGGAATTATTCCCGCGTTTGTCATGACCTGTCACGTTCCCGACGCCTTGCCATTGAGCAGTCATGAACAATTTTGTCTAACAGCTTTCGACAGCATCAGAAAATTTCGCCCTGTAGTTTTAGGACTGTAGATACCAATATAACGCGATTCCTCGTACAACGCGCTAGATAATAAAATGCAAGGGTTCCTCTTCTTTTCTACAAATTATATGAAATAAAAAAGTTGCTTGGAATATGGGAATTTCAAATTATTGTTTAATATTTTGTGGCGGTGTCGGAGTTAGTAATAATTTTTATTAACAATTGATAGTTTCGTTTATAAAATGTAAGTTTGGAAACTGGTGGATAGTACGAACAAAAGGGTTCAGTCCCATATACAAGGGTAAAGAAAAAATAATGTATTGCAGCTAGAAATATTTGAAATTAAAATTATTACAGCAAGTCTGATTTACTTTTGACGGTAAATCATATTTATTACGACGAAGTTTTAATTGTAATACATTGTTTAAAGTGTCCATTCTAAAAATTCTTCATCAACTAGAAATAACTATCTAGTGTTTATTACTGGAACTAAATATAGTTTAAATTAAAAGGGTAAATTTCCCTTTAAGTTGCAGTTTCATCCATTTTTACTATTACCTTTGTTTGAATACGTTCAAAATAATTTACCGCTTACAAATAAATGTTCCTCGATGTTATTCGTTTTACGTTTATAGTTTTCCCCGAATGCAATTGGGGTCTACCTTTGCGCGACGCAATGGCAGAGAATGAAATTTAATATGGACATAGGTTGACCAATTGTCAATTAATTCAATCTTGTTAGTAAGCAGGCGTGGCAATAGAAATGTCTATTCAAGAGGCTTGCCACTGAACACGTAAGCGAGGTTTTATGTGGCACGTCTCAAACATCGTATTAATATCCGACGTCCAACACAATGAATAATTGATCCTTTGTGTCGCATTTTGGCTCGCATGACTTGTTCTGTAATGGCAATTATTCTTTAATGTACAAAAAACCACATTGTAATACGTATTGACATATAACTAAATATACATAGGTATGCCAATTGTTACCACTTCAATAATAATTAATTCCAATATTAGTGCATAGATATTTATTTGAATTTATAATCTGCTTCTTTTTCAACTTGGGATAATATGAAATATTCGCTGAGTCATCAATTCAATGGTTGATATCACGGAATAAAAATGATATATCTGGTTCAAACAGTAAGTGCACAATTATCAGTGCCCCAAAGTTCTCCATTAATTTGAGAACTTGCTTCACCGATCACTGACTGCATAATTCATTGGACTAATTAAACATCAGTACTGTGGATTCCAATGCTGCCCCATGACGTATATTATACACATGTCTACATACATTGTGCCAAATTTTTATTGGGGAGAAGATGAACTTGGCTTGATTAATCAATGAACCAAACTTTAAGTCAATATCGACTGCCTCTAATATTGACAGCGAAAAGAAATCTCTACAATGGATGATGCTTGCTGAAAAAGTAAATACATGTAAGAGATTTCGGCTGCGAGGCTACGTCAGCGCGGGGCCCGAAAGCGCACGTACCCATAGGACACCGTAGGCTGAAGGGAAATACGCGAGCGAGGCCCTTGAAGCCATGGCGCATGGGAAAAACCCCAACAACGGGTCCTTTTTGGCGATCACGATGCAGCATGGCATTCTGGCATCGATCGTTGAACGAAGGAGTCGTATTTACAAAATAGCAGTGTGCAAACGGAGTAATACTTGCTGAGACCGTGTAAATAGATCTGTCTCATCTTTTTACACGCAAGTACATCCTCCTACGTTTTAGTATTGCTTTGCATAGTTTCTGTGAATAATAAAGAGAAGGAATAGTAGTAGTTTTTTTTCGCCTCTTACATACATACCATGATTCGTATGTGCAACTGCACATTCAACAACAGAGTGAAATTTCACTGTGACTGCAGAAAAATAAAAATAGTTAAAGAACGATGAAACGCGCGGCTACCAAAGTGGTTTTCTCGTCATCCTCTATCTAAAGGAGCCTTCGTCATTGTGACCTTGATAAAAATATTTCAAGATTGTTTATCATGGTCACAACCTTGTCGTCGGGTTTTATGTTGCTGACATCGCGTATTTTCAGTGACATCAAACGATGTCGCATCATTTTATGATGGCAATCGTACGTATATACATGCACGCATTACGGCATCCACAGAGTCAGATGCCACTGACATCACTATGTAGTTCCTTTGGTGCACAGTGTATACGTACGTAGATATATTCTCAGGCAAGAGAAATAAATGAACATCGCTTTTAAAGCTTTTCCTTGAGCTGTGAACCCTGCGAAACCGGGTCAGATCGAAGTACGTACAATTTTACATTACGTGCGCATAGTTTTATTCCGTTTTCGCACGATAAAACGTTTAAATTTAGATAAATGCCGCTATTATTTCATTCTCTTCCGTTTCTGCGGGGACTCATTACTTATCTGGTACGTTATAAGTAGCGGTACGAAAGTGGAATGGATAGATTTGTAAAAAGATTTCGTGCATGAATTAGTCGTGAATTTGTGAACTTTTCGTTTTATTTTCAACACCTCCCATAATAATTCCCAAGCTGGTTGCAAAAGCATTAGACACAAAAACACTAATTTCAGGATGTGAAGCCTATATTTTCGAACACTGGGTACCGTATATAAATACAATTATGTAGAGGTCATGTCTGTGACATGTGTGGTTGCGTGGTTGTGGAGTTAATGTGGATGTTATGTGTTCGCTTTATATATCGATCAGCCACACGTTTTATTCATTTTAATTTGTTAGTTTATTTATTTATTCTCTTGGTAACGATGTCGCAAAACAGTAAGCGTCAGTCTGTTCCTGGCCACTGATTACGTAGGATGTAAAAGTTTTCATTAATATAATAAAATTTTTCTTATTTTGCATACAATTGTAAGGCGACTAAATCCTGAAAAAACATAGTTCATGCAGGATAATAAACCGCAGAATACTAAATAAATTTATAAAAGGATATCCCAAAGATGTCTGGTGATCATTACCTTCAACCCCTTCGCAGATGTTCTGCTTTCAAATCATTCATAGACCCACACACACACACAAACACATCTTAAACATTGCGTCGATAAAACAAGCTTATCGAACGATCGTTTGAAAGGAAGAAGAACAGAGGGGCTTCGTTGAGAACGGAAGGAAAGGAGACACAAGTCTGAGCTCTATAGTCCCGCAACTGACAGTCGCGTAGCTCGCGAAAAACTTGCTTATACAATATCAGCGACGTTCCAGTCACTGTTATCACACATTCCGGCCGACGACGTTTCCTCGGTTCTCGCATGCACGGGATCTATAATTACAATCGTGCACGACAGGTAGTAGGACGATACAATACTCAAGGCGACGACGTACCGTTCGAGTTCAGTATGCACATTGGCTCCCAGTGCCTTCCATGTGTCTCGCGGATTTACGCGGAAGCAGATCTGGCCATTATCGAGACAATTAATCGATCAAATAATAAATTAAACCCCACATGTCCTTGTCACATAAAGAAGCTGTTTCTTTTGTTCGGTAGTCGTGATGTTTGGCTATTTCGGTTGCTTCTTAAGGTAATTGTTGAGTTTCATAGTATGTATTTGTTAATGATAAGAGTTGGAATAGTGATAATGATGTTTGCTATTCACAGCAAAGTATTTCATGAATATTTTATTGGTGTGTAAAATTTGCTTGGCGTTCGCGACGATGAATCTTGTTCGCAGTGATATTTGGTTTTATGCGAAACAGTTTAGAGTTTAGAATATTATGATAGGGAGAAAAATGGATATTGACGAAGACGAAATATAAAATTTCAGTTCCAAATATAAATTGAAATATTAATGAGACATGTTTGGTACTATACATTGAAAGCTGTGTACACAGACGTTTCTAGTACATTCAGTGTAGCCTATCCACATGTTACTAACTCTTCATTGAATAACTAATTAATTAAGCCAATGCAATCTATATTCTGATATTCTATAATGTGCACCAAAAACGTCTAATTTTACTTTTAATTTTATGATAGAAATAATGTTTTGGATTGTGATCCCTTGAACATTTTATAGCAAAAAATGTTTCCAAAATATTAAACTTGAAGAATTGACGTTTTCAAAGCAGGCGAGTTTTCAGATCACTGTGCGACGTAAAAAAGGAGAGCAGAAATCAAGCATCACAGAAAATTATATTTAGAAATATAAACGATTGTGGAATGAAAGAATATACATAACATGTAACACGTTTCGAAATTGGGTTACATATAGTTATGTGATATTCCACGTACTTCGTGCAGTGTCGCAGTAAGTTGTGTACAATTTTCTTTTGCCTCGTAACCGCCTCTTTTATCGCCTGCGGGGAGGAAAACCAGCAAAGAAAGCGGGGAACACGATAGAACAAAAGACGCCTAATGAGAGAAATGAAAAAAGAGTTGAAAGCGCTAGGGGAAAATTACCTATGAATTGCCACACCATATCTTTTAGATATTACACCAACATATCCTGTGTGAACACGTGCAATTATCCTGCATTGTCACAGAACTAACTGTCATTTGTAAATCTGCATTTCAATAGTATGATTATTAGTTGAGATTAGTAAATTCAATTTCAGATTTAAGTATTGCATACTTCATATCGTATGAATTTTCTTAACTTTTACACCGAGGTGGATTTCTTCGTAATCTCCATAAATAAATGTGTACTGGCAGAGTATTGATCTTGAACGCAGATTATTTTTCTAAGGCAACAGACGCAAATGGAATACTAATCGTTTCAAAGCAACAGTACCTAAATTCCGTGACACGGTATCTAACCATCGCATTAAATATGTGAAATATTCCGGATATTTATAAAATCCACAATACCGAAAAATATTGAATAAAGTGGTGTATGCATATCTGTTGCTAACAAACTCTGGGCTTCTTCCAATCACCCTCAACCATTTATTACCAATACCTCTATAATCTCGCTTCGACTATCGCACCAATAATTCACCCGGCCAATTTCATCTCAATCGTCTTGTACATCGTCGTCACCATAAATCTCACGGAAAACGCGTTTACCGAACATTCGTTTCGCGTTTCCGCGTGCCTGTCCGTCATTCACAGCTCACGCGCAAACACGTGTCGTAATCAAAAATTGATATCCCGTGTAACTGCACGTTACATGTGTTGGGCATTACACTTTGGAGACATTTCGATGCATGGAATAACGTGTGCACCTCGACCTGTGCTCGCGCGTGTACAAATTGCACGGCACGTGTATATGTGGGTGCATACGTGTGGCAGCTATAACGGCGTCCGTATCACACGACAGGAATCGATATTGCCCCGCAGAATTTATGGTCTCGCGATGGCCGAATCATCGATTCGTGTAATGACCTCGTGTGCCACAACTTGAACGGTAAATGAGACGTCGCATGATACCGGACAGACACGCATATCGGGCCGGAAGATTATGAAGAGTCATGGTCCTTCCGGAGGACTCTAGTGTTAAAGATTGACGATGGCTATTGAATTATTAATTCGAAATCTGATATTTTCCTTCGGCAATTCCACTTACCCCTAATTAGTTTATTAGTCATTTTATAGTCATAAGGTGTGGGTAAAAATGAAAGCTGTCGAATGGAGGACAAGATTTTTTTTCAAAGAAGTATTTATTATATTGAAGATTGGTAAAAGGTATTCTCATTGTTTAATGAATTAACTGTGATAGGAGTTCGTACCTCCAGGCTATTCCACTGTTCTCGTGCCTGTTAATGAAACGAATTTTATGAGAATTCGTCAATTGAACATGTTTTCGTTGCGCCTCCTTTCCACTGGCCCTGCTGCGTTACTGTACTTTGTAATATGTTTTACATAAGAGTGTGCTCGGTGGATCGCATTAGAGTACAAAGCTTACTGACGTCGAGTTAATATTTTACCTTCACGGACTAGTACAGAGTTACAAAACTTTACCACTTCACATTTACTATCTACCATAAAAGTAATACATTCCCCTCATTGCATTAGAGGCGGCACCCCCTTGTTCCTAAACATGTTCCTAATTTGGATTTAGTGCACTGGAAATTAAGTACACAGTAGTATATACTGCAAATTAAGTGGTCCGGAAGTAAAAGCCCCTTGAAATCAAGTTAGAGGAGCAAAAATTGATGAACTTTGAGCACTTTGGATAGAGAAAAGCGGAGAAATCAGAAAGGTGGAGATAATGTCCCACGCGATTTCATGCATCCGAGTAAAATTTTGATTAGATTATTAAATTTTGATTGATTATTATAAAGTGGACCAAAAACGTATTCATACAGTGCATTAGTTTCACTCGCAACTTCATTATTTTGGTGTTAAGTTACGTGGATATGAATCACATCAATTGCACTTTTACATGTTCTTCATATCCGCGTAACTTAACACCAAAATAATGAATTGCAAGTGAAACTCACGGAATGTATGAATACTGTTTTGGCCCACTGTATGTATAATATTTCCAATTACAATATAGCTATTCTACTTATAATATAATGGGATATAATATATTTATCATATGTCATAATTTTTATTTCCACAAATATTTCATTCAAAAATAGTTCGTGGACACAAAGAAATTTATATGACAAACGAAACGTACCAGAAATGGATTTTTAACATAACTGTGTCTAGCTCTTTTGCTAAATACAAATACAACATTTCTGTGATAGATAAATCTAATAAAAATATTAATCTAGCACTAGAATAAGGAATTAAACAAATTTCAACGAAAATTCGATGGACAAATTTTACAACAGAAAAATTCTTCCAATCAGGTGCTCATATCAACTGTGACAGCAGTTTTATCTGGGTCATCATTTTCGCTCCGCTAATTATCGTTTGTTGCTCGCATTACCTTTTCAAAATACCGCATTTCTCCCTGCCAACTATGCCCGGGCACACGCATTGCTTTATTCACCGAAAATGTTCTGAACTTTTTCATACGCGTATTTATAAAAAGGTTGAACAACATTTGACACGACACGATGGTTTCAGTGCCAGATGCATTCAGTTCAGCCATATTTTCTGTTTTTCCAGGTAAAAATATACTGAAAGATTTCATCAAATGTTTGTTACAAGAGACTTTTATTCTTTTGAAAAATACGCATTAACACTGGAACTACCATGGTGACTAATATTGTCTGCTCGTTACATTTACATTCTCTTCATTCATATTTCTGTTTTCGTACCGGACAAGATTATATATACCGTTCAATTTGCTATAATATAATATTTACTTTTAATCAACATCAAATCAAACACAAAAGATACAATTTCGTCTGCAAATATCGATAGTCCTAAATCATTATAAGGAAATTTATTGACCAATATCCGTCGGTTGGCCGCGCAGAAAAATTTTCTCTTTGAAGATAAGCGAGCCAAGAAATGCATTTAATGGGATCGAGGGATGTCGCGCAGAGTTATCGACGTGAATTTTTATCAGGATTGCAACTAATGAATTTTAATTTTCCGTACCAGTTTCTGGTAGGGGTTGATCGGTATGTACCTAATGCGTCTAATTGCACGAGTGTTTCGCCGTAAAATATTCTACTGCATTCCACAGCGATCCTAATGATCATTCACGAGGGAATATTTGCAAGGCATTATACCGGAGCACGTTACTTGTTGGACGTACGTGGAAATTAAGTGCATACATCGATTTGCGAGCGGTTCGCTCTGTAATTTCGCTGAACAAATGAAACGTAACAATGCGCTGTTATAAAGAGTATTTTAGGAATTGTAAGACGCGTGGGTGCAGTGTATTTGAAAGCATAAAATCATTACTTCTCAATGTGGTATGTAAATTCGTTGCGAAGATTTTAGATTGTTTGAAATAATGAGAATTCGATTTTGGAGATGTCTCTTAAAATATATTTCATTGAAGATGCATCTATTGCGTTCTATATTTTAACGAAATCGATTCGAATGAAAGATTTAAAGGCCTACATACTTGTCCTTTGTCACAGTAATCTACTACATGTTCATAGTCAGTATTCGTACTATTAAACATTCAATGTCTGTTCCCTGAAATATTCAAGAAACAATTTCTTGATTTAGAAGGTCTTCCACTGCCGGTACAGCCATAAACTCTATACCGTTATCAGTGCCAAGACCTTAATTATCGAGCATTCTTGTACAGTCGTTTTATTGCGCCATAATATTAATATTTATTATACCATTATCATAATCAGATCGTAAAGAATTTAACGCCACCTTTAAACAAAACACATCACGAAACAAGGAAAGCAGATATATTCACGGAGTATGCAAAAATTTAATCAGCTATCCAAAAATGAGAAACAAATTGTTCAAAGTAGCAAATACATGTAGAACTCGACTTGTGCATGTGTGCATATGTGTGTGTGTTTCTTGGCAGAGCAGGGAGCGCCGTATGCGAATGACGTAGCCTGTGTGTGTATGTGTGTATGGCGTGCGACTGATCAGGAAGCGAGCGAGAGTAGAAACAAAGGAACGACGAACGACTACGGAAGTAGGTTTTGTGTGGCTCAAAAGACGAGGCATTTCTTTCTTTTTTTTATATATATTAATCCTTATAATAATCCTACATGCATTATATTTGACCGCGAATGAGAAATGTCTATTATAGAATACTAATGCTGCTGTATAATATTCTCGTGTTATATAATTTATTAGTCATTCAACTAAACTCATCAGAATTAATAATCAGATTTTTGTTAACAGCTGTACAGGATGTTCGTTCCGTCTATCGCGACTCACGATTTTACACCCACTTGCAGCCATCTGATAAACAAAGGTATAGAACAAAAATTGCAGGGTGTAGAATGTACAATAAATATCAGTAAATAAAATTTGGAAAACAGATTATTGTCATGGCAAAATCAAGATCACCTTGGGTAAAACAAATGGGAACACATATTTATTTTTTACCATATTGTAGAACATATCGAGACGAATTCGAAACACATATTGCTTGGTATTTTCACTAACATATTAGTCAATTTACAGTAGTGAAAATGTGGAATATTTAGCTTTTCGTCGTATATGTCTTTAGACAGTGTAAACATTATTTGACACCGAAGGGATCACTGAATGTTTTATGGTGATATTTACAATCCATTACATTTCGGTCAGCAATTAGTAATATTGAAGAATTACAAGGAAGAATCATCTCAGCATGCAGAGCTGTGGATCCAGCAAGTCTAATTGCAGCAACACATTCAAGCTTCTGTAAACGAGCACAATATTGCGTCGCGGAAGGCGGAATGCATTTCAAACATGCAATTAAATAAAGTGCATTTTTCTTATATTCTAGTCAATTCTAGTCACGTGTTTACATTCAGTAATCTCTTCGGTGTCAAATAATGTGTTGAAGTCAAATGCAGCGAAAAACTACATATTTCACAGTTCCACTACTGTAAATTGAGTAATATGTTAGTAAAAATATCATGCAATATGTGTATCGAATTCGTCTCGATGTCTTCTACAATATGGTCAAAAAATGAAAATGTGTTCCTATTTGTTTTACCCAAGGTGGCCTTCGTTCACCATGAAAATAAGCTGCCTCACAAATTTTGTTTACTGATATTTATTGTACCCTTTATACCCTGCAACTTTTGTTTTAAACTTTTTTTGTCAGATAGCTGCAAATGGGTGAAAAATCGTGTGTCGCGTTGGACGGAACACCCTGTATATACATTCGTGAACAATACATAGAGATACATCTACAGACAGCCGCAATCCTAACAATTAGTCCCGAACTAATTAACCCTTTCGTTTCGATTTTTCTGTACTTCATATTTATGCCCCTTTCGTGTATAAATTAATCGCGCTCCGCTAATCAATGGAAATGCGTACGAAAAAAAAAACAGCTATCCAGAGTCAATTCACTGCGACATAGACATACACAACTAGATACACGTATCCCACAAGGACGTCAAGTTTTAAATGACGAAATTATAAAATAACGTTCATTCATGTACACCCATGGTTTCAAGCTTTTCGAAACACGGTCCAATATGAAAAATCAACCAGTTCTCGAGCAAACTACGTCACAATATTACAATGCATACTCACAATTCAGTCGCGCCTCAAGCACCACCGATTCTCACGCACACGTGAACCAGGCTCGTTCGTGGTCTCGTTAAACCACGACGATTTTCGTTAATCACGATAAACGGCCGATTGCATGCGCCATGTCCCGTGGCCAATAACACTGTTCCCTTGGCTGGTGGAGAAGGTAGCACGTCGGGGTCCGGCGGAACGTCAGAATTCACTCTCGTTACCGAACTTTGTACCGTTCCCAGCGGCACTGAACACTATATCCCGTGAGCTGTAAGATAGCCCCGGCGTTTTAACGGCAATCCAATTTGCCACGATCGATGCGACTGCAGCCACGTTCGTGCTGAGCTCTCGCCGCTCGTAATCCTGTCCTGCACGCTGCAAAGTATTTTGGAAACGAACAAACGGTGCTCGTCTCGCGGCGATCGCTGTCGGCCTGGCGAACTCTCTTTCCGAACATTTTTTGCGTCGGTAGATACGCCGACGTATTACATTAAATGAAACACGGTTTTCGATATGAGTCACTTGAATTTGTTGTTCGCGGTTGCAGTTGCGGCTATTTCAGTTTGGCTTCGAAGTTATTGATAGATACAGCGGTGTCTGGTTCGGGCCACCGTCGAAGTTGAATGTTTTGTATCGGTGGAGATCGTAAGGGGATATCTTTTTTTTTAAATGGAGGATGTCGGATTAATCGTTTCAGTGTTTGTTAACATAAACCAGATTTTCATTGCTTTTATCATTTATAGCGATTGTCGTTCTTGGAAACTATGCAGAAATATATCATCGATCGATTTTTCAAAAACGGGCTCACGAGTCGCCGTTACACTCTCGTAATATTTTATCGTGTCTTTTTTTGAAGTAAACTGTTTAGTTTGGCCGTACTAGGATGCCACGACAAACAGTCTTCAAGGATTGAACCTTTAAACATCAAAATTTAAATGTCGAAATGGAGTAAATCGTTGTTAATCATCGCAATATTAATTTCATGAAGTGATTCTAAACACTTTGCTGGCAGTGTACGTAAGCAGATGTTGATAATGACTAGTGAAAATCAATATTGTACCTCGTATTGCTGCTTGTGAAAGTGGGATAAAGATTATTTATAGATGCTCGGATTAACTATAGATTTAGTAGGGATACACAGATAGTACTAATTTGAATGAAAACCAATACTTCACAATACTTGAGAAGAAACGCACGATTTACGTGCACTAGCATAATATCTTTCAAATGTGCGAATATTAATTCTTGTTTTGCACAGTCGAAACAAGTTCCACATATACAATCAGATATAAAAAAATGTTTAAATACGATGGGTATTACATACGCCTAAATTAATTTTATCTAGTGAATTTCCAATTCTAACAAAGGCAGGTAAGTTCTCTTCAGAATTCTTATAACAAATGTCAGTCCTTGTTGCTTATCTTTCCTTGCACACAAAACGTAAAAAATTTGTAGTCTATTGAAGAGAGGTGTTATTTCACTGAAAGGGCAATCCAGTTCTGCCAAACAAATAATACCGTAAGGCTTGCAAGAAGAATGATGTTACGGAAATATAATTCCTACAATTATGAATATATTTGTACATATAGCGAAAGAGACGATTGGACCCAATTAGATGACTTGCTTTGTACAATAAGAAATTTTCCAACGCCCTTCTGACGTAAAAAATTATAGTAATTCATACGGAAACTGATCGTATCGGAATTATTCGATTCGGTAACTGTCGTTTTTTTTTTGCAAGAAAACAAATGAGCGAAGCTTAATTACATCCATGCCTTTCCCTCCAAATTTATTGATTTACCTAAAATTTCATCTCGGAGTTGCTTTCGAATAAGTATTGAAATTTTATTCCGCTTCCAATAAATATGTTAAATTCTCACATTCATTTAAATAATTGTTCCGCCTTGTTTAGAATCGAAACGTCTGTAAAATAAGATTCTACTCGTATTTATGAATGCAAACATGAAAAAGAGACTACAGATATATATAAGGTCACGTGTCCAAACTGCTGCGTATATTCTGGGTCTTTTTAAATTATATTTATTTCTTTTAATAAAATTATTACTTACTATAACCTAAGGCTAGCCTTAAGCATCATCACATTCCTACGTGAATACAAACGCATTCTATTTTCGCATGACTTTTTCCATTTGCCATTCTTCTTTTACGTAACACGAAAGAAATATCTGAAATACAGTGTGGCCGAAAACACAGAACCCATTTCTGTGGTAATGAATACCGCACGCTATTTAAAATTGCCGCAAACAAATACGAAACAATCGATTATACTCTGATTCAATGTGACAGTCGAACGAAAAGTTTCCGTTTTGTCACAAGAAAATTTAGGGATGTACAAGCCTGGTTAAAAGTTAATATAGCCTACGTCAATCAAGGCCTGCTACATTCGAATAAGTTCCACTTATTGCCACCCGCACCAGAAACTCTCTTAAACATTCAATACCATAATATTAAAGCACTACGAACACCAACGATATACCCAAAAAAGTTCCAACGCTCTACCTTGCGCTGGATCCAACCGAAAATAAAACAGAAAATTACTACGTCACGATCGCCTCGTAAGATAAAATCCCCCTTAATTATTATTGTATACGCAGTCCACCCAAAATATCCACCAGCATATAACCTCACAGATATAAACAACGCGGTGCAAATAAATCACTCACGCGACAGATCGATCCACCTTGATCTCCTCGATCGTCAATCCAGTCGTATCCGCAAAAAGCTCCACCGCTTCCCTCGCTCCGTTCCGATCACCGTTGTCTCGAAAAATTCCGTTCAGCAGAATTCCAGCAGAAACTAGCCACTCGCGTTTCCGTTCGCCACGCACCACGTGGACGTCCCGTCGTGCGTCTAGGTCGAATCGACGGCCACCGGTACACGATCGATCGTGGTCGAGGTGTCACTGGTTCGGCGTTGGCGAACATCCTCGCGATTTATAAAGCCTCGTCCGCTCTCTGACTTCGCTTCGTGTCGTCCGGCTCGTTATTATTCCCCTGCCAGCTGGCGGATTCCCCCCGCCAGATCTGTGTGCGACCAACATCCAGCCTACCGTGTTACACGAGCGCGCGTACAGCGCTAGATCTCTGCCGTTTCGAGAAGTGACCGGATCTCCTTTGATCCTCGAAGATCCTGGGGGATCGAGACGCAGCTTCTGGCCGATGATTTAGGACGGCATTGTTTGCCGAGGGAAGGCTATCTCGAGAAGCGAACAATCGAGAGCCGACGTTGGTGTTTCTCTGGGATGTAGGTAGACGTTTTATGGGGGCAGGTTCTTGTGGTGGTGTTGTTGGCACGCGTTGGAATTGTCGTTGCATTTTGTTGGAAATTGTTTCAAAGCCATGGAACGGTTCCATTGTTTCACACTGACAATGAGGTTGGGGAATCTTCGAGGTTAGTTGCTTGCAGAAGAAAGGGGTGTATTTAATGCCGTGGAGAAGCTAATTGTGATTTTAATCGATTTTTAATTCAAATGGTTCTCTTCGTTGCACGTAGTCCGATGCTATTTTATTGCTTATATGGGGGAATAAGTTTAGAATTGTGGTATGATTGTAATCGTTGTTTTGTTCGAAAAATAATTGCTACTGTTTTTGTATATATGTAATTAAATTTGGAAGATCAATTATTTCAATGAGAACTATGACGTTCCTGTGTTTCGGTATTGAAACTAAATGTTTAATTGAGTAATGAGGTGAAAGCTCATAGTATTAATATTAAATATATATTATTATTAATAATATAATAAATATATGTGATAATAATATATAATAATGTAATATCAATAAAGATATTTAGGTGATTTTAAGCCTAGCAATCAACTGTCCTAGAGGTATTCAAATATAAATAATTGCATTATTTATATAATATAATAAATAATTGCATTATTCTTCAAAGTGTCAAACACGAACGGAATCCTAATCTGGGAAACACTTTTATTGGTGTATTTTCACGAGGACTCATTTTATATCGTTATATGCACGAGGAACATAACGGTACACCTGGAAGTACAGCGACGGTGGAATGGAAATGAAAATAATACCGATACTGTATAACTGTTTCTGTATGTACATAATTATTAAACTTTCGTCCTGAATTTAACTCGTTATACACGATGCGTGTAGGTGGTTTTAAATATACAATAACTCTGGCATAGCTTCGAGATAACACATAGCAGGTTAATAAGCAGTACCATTGAAACTGAAACCACTTGTTAAAACTCTGTCGACGTTGAGATGTTTTCCGTGTATTGTTTCCATCGATTGCTAAATGAAATATTGCAAAAAAGGAAATATGCGTGTACAAAAAATATAAACGTATCTCTACTGTAATCGTTACATATGTGCAAAGGAAATTGAATTTTTCATTTTCTCCCTCTTACTAAAGAAATAAAGACTAATGGAACCAGTTAGAAAAGCTTAAAAATAATTTAACTAGAAGTTTTGAAATAATACATGCTCGTATCGGGATACGCCAAAATTAGGTGGGATATACGTATAATATTATGGTGTTTATTAAGCAAGGAAATGTATGTTTCGGAAGGAATTAAGTGGCTAACTGGAGCTACTTTAGCTTTAAGTATATACTAAGTATAGTATACGTTTAATTATGCTAGTCCTATGCAGACCACTAGAGTTTCAGCTCTCCGGAGAATATATGTTGAATAACGTTAATACTTTCAAGCAGAGATAAGCTTAAAACGACTTGACTGAAACTAAAAGCTAAAAATCATATATCAGCCGACGCATCTGTATTTACGTCCTGCGAATATAAAGAGAAGTTGAACGATTATATAACACATGTATATGCAAGTGCATTAAATAAGAAATTCATAGAAAATTAAACTTATAAATTGTACACGTACATCTAAAATCCTAGTATGAACTGAAAATGATTAAAATTCCTTGTGCAAAAATTGAACAAGTAGTGTTCTCATTTTTTTGTAATACGATAAATGTTATAAAACCTTTTGGCATTCACTGCAAACGCTTATAAATTGAAAGAAGTGTCAGATATAGCGACCAAACATATCTCAGTACGACCTCGAAAAATATTTCGACGCGTTATTGTTATAAAATATGAAATTATTTCGTTGCAAAGCTGAACATAAAAATGGAAACATAAAACAGCATAATAATAGTATCGTTGTTTAAACGTAATCTGGAATTAATTTTATTACATATATATATATATATACGCGAATATGTGTTATTTGGTTAGATGAATTATAAATTTGGAAATTGCAATTAATAAAATCTGTAATCTTTTTATGAATTGTAGTCGTTGTCACAGTCATTCGAATGATTTAAAGCTACGATACTTATTAGTACCTTCTAATTAAAAAAAATCTGCTTAGATTACATTAACTTGTCTCGCACCAAATTATTGAAATCATGAATAATATTACAATTTTCTATATACGAAATTTTCACTGGTATTTATTGGTATACTATGCCAATGAAATTATTCGAGACTGGAACGAAAAGCTAATAAAAATTTGATAACTTCCTCTTTGGTATATGCATTCAACGCATGATAGAAACTTGGTTCAACAAGTACCGAACATTTTACTAGCAAACATACGCTGGCTAAATAAATATTTTTCAATTCTATGCCTGCTTTATTTAATTGGTATATTTATCCCCAAATATATGTGCATACGGTTCATGGTAATAAATCTGCTAAAAATTTATTTTGAATAATGTCAAATATATTCGAAATACACTCTATATTAAATAATAATTAAAAAGATTTTAAATGGTGCGCAAAATTTGCTCCGTTTATATTGTATCCGTCCGAATATTTTTCCCCCTGAAGGATTTGAAGTGTCTCTTTATGAATGGCGGTGCGATTCTCGTATCTAGATTGTTGCAGTGCAGACATTTGCACGTTTCAGTGGTTATCTCCTTTCCGACATAAAAGAGTTCGTTGCTGCTCGTCTGTTTCCTCCCATGCGTCATCTTGCGTGGGAAAGTTTGTTTAACAAATCTCGCTGGTAGTTATCTCAGTGCCGTCAAACTATACGGTGCCGCTTTCAGCTCGAAATTCACCGGTAGAAATATACGTACCGAGTACGTACTATTTAAACACAGTTCCCTCGGCTACTATTGATTTATTCCTTATTAATACGCTCGATGAATGTATATTTCATTTTGCCAAACATCAGCCATATGCAAAATTTTATTATTTCACGATGTTGCATTTATGGAATTTAATTTTTGTTTAATGGTTGTCGATCGCATATAATTATTCTTGCAAAAGTCAATTATAACGATTGAATATTTTAATTACGTATATGCGTACAGTAAAATCTCGCTATAAGCGAAACTGTAGCACAATGGTCCCAAATCGCTAAAACGTGGACAAAATTATTGTAGCGTGATTTGAACACTTAAGGTAATAGTGTGGTAGATCGTTGTATTCGTATTGATGTCAGCTATCACATTCTAAAGTCAAAAATATATAATAACATTTAAAAATTAAAGGTGACCTTTAATTGGTTTTTTAAAAAAGAGATTTTGTACAATTTTTTATATTGATATTCGTAGAAGGCTGTATAATGATTAAGTTTTGTCTGAAACATTTTTTTGGCAAATCATTTTTATTACTCCGTACCGAATACAAAACAAAATCTTATTGCAACGATTGAACTTTTCCATTTTATATTATTTTTTTATGAAACTTTGACCAACCGATTTGGGATCTTTTGCTGATTAAAGTAAGACTAAACACTATATCATTTGAAACATATTTAATATTCGCAATGCATTATATACCACTTATTAAATGTAAATGTAATCCAAATTTTGTCGCGTTTGGGCTCATTTTAATCAGAAAAATGTCACCTATGTCTAGGTAAAAGTTTCATAAGAAATGAACGAGAAACAGAAAAGTTTTATCGTTGAATGAGTATTAGTTCACCGATATACAGGATCCAGGGTCACGTGTCACTAATTGACAATCGAACTTCTTGGCGTCTCAAGGGGTATACCCCCCCGTAGTGGGGATCAACTCTTCGTTTATATCGGGACATTACTGTACTATCTTTTCAGGCGGTGTACTGAGGTAGAAAAAATAGTTGTATTAAAACACGCAGACAATTTAGAAAAAGGACAAGTATAAATATCGTAAGCCTGACGTGAAGTGTAAAAAATAGATTACAGAGTTATTTCATATGTGCCTTCGCTTTGCTAACTTTGAACCAAATATCTCATGCTCGACGGAGCTCATCGGGTACATTTTTTTAAACATGATATTGCAGCTGATAAGAAGCAAGTTCAATGATCTGCTACGTGATACTACCGGTCCACCAACAAATCCTTCGAACTTCTAAGAGAACTAATAAAACTTGACAAAATACTATACCTGAACATATCAATCATTCAATTTATTACCCACGAAATTTGTAAATTACTGTTGTAAAGTCTACAATCGTCAACGATTTTGTCGGCTCATTTAAAAGGTTAACAGAGGAACAGGATAGTCTTTAATTAAAAAGATTGACTAGGAAACTTTGACGGCGGCTCGAAAATTCCTTTCTAACAACGGAATGTGTCAACGAGTATTTCACAGATGTGATATATATTGCTGCTCTGTTTTCGCGTTTTATTCGGAGATGGATGAAACAGATTTATTTCCATTCCAGAGTGCCAATACGGTCAAATGCTTCTCCAATAATTTACATAACTCGGCTAAATGCACGTGGCGCAGAGCAACCTCGTTAATCAAACACTCGACTCGGATAGCAGAAATCTCTCGTCTACGATTCCGTCGTCTACGATTGTGCTCGGGGCGTACATACACACGTACACTTTACATGCTTTTCCCGTTCGCCGTGCTTCACGGGCCTTCTCCCTTTTACAAATGTGGTGATCTCTTATATAAGAGATAATTCAAATAACATTACAATATTTATTCAGAACTAGTTTTACCAAATTTATCATTTGGAATTGTGGTGATCTCTACAACTACTCTCTTACAACTACTAACTGGCAACTGAGCCACCGCTCCATTCCACACATAGTGCGCGCCCCTACGCGCCGCTGCGCGACGGCGAGCCACCGTTCTTATGCCATTTCGGCCGCGAAAATTTAAGCGACTACAGTTCGGCCATCCTGCGCTTGTCGACGCCCTCGTCGACGGACGATTGCAGTTCATTCATGTCGTTTTCGCGGGCCACGTCCCTTGACGCGCGCGTTTTCGCTCGGTCCCCGTAATCCTTTACGGTTGATACATACTTGAGTCGGTCCGCCGCTACAATTCCGTGGTAAGGACGCTGACTCTGCCTCTCACCCTCAATGTCACGTATAACATACCGTTCATTATCTAACACACTCTCGATTTCATACGGACCCCGATATTTTGGGAACAATTTCCGACTTTCGCCCGTGGCCGGTAACTCATTACGCATTAAGACGATATCACCTACTTCGTATTTTCTGCCGCTGGTTCTAGCCTTGTTGAACTGTTTGCGCATTACTTCTTGTTGCGTGCGCAATATTTCCGCGACATCATTATTATCCGTGGGTACGGTTAGCCCTTCATTCAATTCGCGAAGTTCGCGCGTCAAGCCACCCTCACCACAACATTGTACGCGTCAGTATGAACTTCCGTCTCGGCCCCCCGGGTCATAAATAGTTAAAACCGGCCTTGACACCAGTTTTTTCTTTAATTCATTAAAGGCAATGATTTGTTCGGCCTCCCAATGGAACGTAACATCCTTCCGCAATAAATCAGTCAGAGGTTTTCCGATGACCGCAAAATCCTTTACAAAACGCCTAAAGTAACTGGTTAGCCCTACGAAGGCCCTAACTTCTCGTAGGTTTTTAGGCTCTGGGAACGCGAGTACCGATTCTATCTTTCTAATACCCGGTTGTACTCCGTTTTCCGAAACCTCGAACCCTAAATACTCAATACGCAGTTTTAAGAAATGACATTTCTTTAAATTAATAGTTAGGCCTGCATTTCGAATTACATTCAATACTTGCGTAAGGCGCGTTAACCCCTGTTCAAACGTAGTGCTTGGAACGATAATGTCGTCCAAATAAGCCATCGCTTCTTCATATCGTAGTGTGCCCAGCACATTATTCAGCGTGCGCTGGAATACAGCTGGTGCATTTGTCAAACCAAACGGCATCCTCTTAAATTGAAAATGACCGTCGGGCGTAACAAAGGCGGTTTTGCTTCGCGACTGAGTCTCTACTGGAATCTGGTAATAACCACTAAATAAATCTAAACTCGTATAATATTTTTGGCCTCCTAATCTATCTAACTGGTCATCGACCCGTGGCAGTGGATACTTATCCTTTACCGTAATCTTGTTCAAAGCACGGTAATCTACACACATTCTGATCTCGCCATTTCGTTTCCTGACTAAAACTACCGGACTCGCAAACGAAGATGAACTGTCTTCCACTATATCCGCGCTTTTCAAATCATCTATTAAGTCTTTCAATTGTCGCCGCTCCCCAAATGACAAACGATATGGTCTGTAAACGATCGTCTTATCGCACGTAAGCTCGATACGCATTTCTGCTTTGCTCGTATTACCTACTTGACGAATATTCTTCGCAATTACATCTCGCTCGCTATTTAGTAGGTCGAGGAGGAGTTTTAATTCTTCACCCTCGAGGTCGGTGTCGATCTCGTCCCGTGTCACAGGCTCGTCATTGGTCTCTCGTTCGTGATCGAACTGCTCCATGGGTTGCTCTCTGCAAGTCTCGCCCCTTGTGATTGTATCCCCTGGGTTGACGACGACCTCCGCATCGCCGACATTCAGCATGGGTATTGATGATTTGCCCTCTGCATTCGTGGAGATCACACATCTTGGTACGAGTGGGCCCTTTTCTCGTAGGCCGCCTTCCACCAATAAATCTTGACACGGCAGCTCACTCGCCACTGTAATGTGACATAAGTAATTACTAGGGATCACCTGCGCCTCATCGGCTCGAAGTATCGTCCGTTGTGGTGCGTCTTCGACCGTCTCCAGCAAGGCATCCATCGTCGCAGCCACCTTCAATTCGCCCAACCGGCTTAAAATGACCACCTCCGGGTGCTCTGTGTAAGGATGTCCCACCAGTAGCGGTATAAATTGACTTCCGCGAGGTACGATGTGAATAGGCACCCTGGCTTCGACACCATCGATGCTGAGGTTGGCAGTGAACACGCCGACCGGCCGCACTTGACCTTCGCCGTATCCTACAAGAGGACTAAGTGTAATTTCGTGATATGTTAAACCCATTTCGTCCGCCACGTCTTGTCTTAAAGCCACCACGCTGCTTCCCAAATCCAGGTAGGCCCTTATCGGACGACCGTTCACTAGTGCATCCTTAAAATATTTTCTATGAGAATCGGTACCAATTTGCATTACGCGCTTCACATTGCTTTGAATTGTCGCCGGTGTTGATGTCCCGGCATCCCGTCTCTCGCCCCTTGCCGTACACGCACGCGAGTAATGTCCTGTTTGTCCACATTTGAAACACGTAACGCCCTTTCCAAGTTTTGGACACAATCGTGCTACGTGACCCTCTTGTTTACAATGGTAACATTTCGTCCCGAAGCTTCTAGAAACTGCGCCGTTGGTAGCTCGATTGATACCCGATGTTGCGCTTTCTTTTATATGTTCATCTCCAGACCGTAAATCTGATAGCAATTCGCACGGAGTGTGATATTTACTGAGCGGTCCCAAATAACTCCGGAATTTAGGGCTATTCAACCCGTCCACTATCCATTCTATTATCTCGCGGTCAGTCATATTAGCCCTGTTGCATTTCGCTAACTTCTCATAATAATACTCAATAATATTCTGACCTGATTTCCGCTGATAATGTTGTGCGTCGAGTTGCCTCCTTACCGCGCTCGTGTCAGCTGGGAAATTCCGCCGTAGGAGCTTCTTCCATTCGGCCCATGTGCGTTCCAACCGCGGCAAACTATCGCGCCATTTTTTCGCCACTCCGGCGAGCTTCGTTAGCGCGTAGTGTCGGATAGCAGTCTCATCCCAATTGTAGAGATCCCCATATTCTTCAATCTTGTCCATCCATTCTTCGACCGTCAGGTCCTCCGCTACAGGGTTGAATTCCGGCAAAACACTCAGCACATCTCGAAAGTGCCGTTCGTCTCTCACGTGCTCGTCCGCCATGGTTTGGAAAACCGAGTTAAATCGCTCTCTACACAGCACTCGTTTTCCAAAATGATACCAACAGTTTCCGCCGTATGCCTGTTTTACGGTATAGCGACAATCGCACTAGACGATTACTTTCGTTTTGTACCGACTCAATATTACACCCGGTAACAATGACGACGTCCCTTGCGCTCGCCACGTGTTCGCCTTATTCCCTTAAATTTTCGGATCCCGAACGCCGACGCGTAAGCGAATCCCACTTCTGATTAACTGTGGTGATCTCTTATATAAGAGATAATTCAAATAACATTACAATATTTATTCAGAACTAGTTTTACCAAATTTATCATTTGGAATTGTGGTGATCTCTACAACTACTCTCTTACAACTACTAACTGGCAACTGAGCCACCGCTCCATTCCACACATAGTGCGCGCCCCTACGCGCCGCTGCGCGACGGCGAGCCACCGTTCTTATGCCATTTCGGCCGCGAAAATTTAAGCGACTACACAAATTCATCTTTATTTATGCTCATTACATGGCGGCCAACTTGGCGTACAATCGATGCGTTTAAGAGACTTAAGAGATCCCCAACAGTTCTCTCTGTTTCGGTTTTTGCGGAACAGTATCGAGTGGTGTTGCAAAATTGAACGTTCACTGTCCCGATACACACTGCGAACAACAATTATAAGCGCCTAGATGTGGTAATACTTGTTTTATTGTACAGAATATTTTGACGAACAAAGGTGTATTTTGGTTGGAATTTGGTTCACTATTTCATTTGATTGTTAGTTCAAATGAGCGGTAAAAATTTATATTAGTTTCTAAGCTATAAAATATTTGTTACTGGCAGAAATAATTTGTAATATAATTATTGATAGTTTTTCTAATTTCTATGAAATAATTAATTTGTTCATAGAGTTATCTCTCAGTCGTTATACTGACTTGGATCTTATGGGTACTCATTACTCACGTTTAAACATTGCTATTCCATAATTTTGAACAAGGCTCTATTTCAATGCGATATTCTAAAAACAAAATTCCTGTTTTATACAGTACTACAAACGTGCCTTACAAATTGCAGAGAAAATTCAAATCTGCAATTACGCAATAATTGACAGACAAGCGTACCAATAATTTACAAATCGCGCTAGTAATTATTTTCCAGCGTATAATGGACACGTTGATCGTAATTCAAATAAATGAGCAGACACGCGTTGCTCGACCACGACTGATCGCACAGCCCAGCTTTATTAATAATTCATTCATGCCTGTGAATTGAAACGCGGTCGAACGACAATTCATTGCAATCGGATTAATCTGTTGGCCGCAGCCGTGCACCAAATACGAAAAATCGGAAATCTTATAATCGCGTGTCGTGCGGGTCGCGAGTAACGCATGCATGCCACACACGTTATAGCTTTTTTCTTCTGTGTCTAAAAGGGAAATATGAATAATTTCTGCTATATGACTGCAACGTTCCGTGCCATTGAAATCTGTCACCTGTTTATGATGTACGTACTACACGAAGTGCTACGTTCATGTCATATATAAATAATAATTGCCGTTCTTATCGTAATGCAATGGGCGGAGAAAATGATGAGTCTCCTCTGAACATAAAATAAATAGGTACATATATGTGTAATTACAAATTACATTCTACTGAGCTTTGGATTGTACAATATGCGCACGAGTATGGAATTTGTAGCATTTGTACTGAATGAAATAACTAGCTTTAATCTCTTAGATTTATTTTTTCAGGCCTTCTTATATTGTTAACGAATTTTGCGGACTATAACTTAATGTGATTCAGATTTTAATTTAAAAATGTTGTTATATATTTTTTAACGAATGAAAATTTGTATCGCGTTATCGTAATTTATACTTTCATAATTATATTTTAATTTCCCAAATGTTTTTAGTTATTGCTAACTAATATGTATTGACAATAACAAAACGAGCCGGTATTGGAGCATTTCAACTGTTTGACAAAAATGATTTGAGAAACCATATTCAGTATGTTGTACATTAACATGCATATTGTTCAATGTTGTATAGTTTCTTAGGTATCGTATGGTTTTATGACTTTAATAGGCTGCTGCCGTTTTTCATCCCGATGATTTAAGCACAATACAATATAGTTGTTGCTCTTTGTACCTATATATGAAGTATCCTAGCGTGGTGAAATATGTACATACATATTGCTCGAAATGAATCATAAATATCTCGTAAACCCAGTTAAACACTTAATCTAAATTGCATCCAGAATATGAAAACTTGCTACACAAGTAAGTATTACATACTGTTGACCGAAAACGTTCCTCCGGCCAGCGAGTAGACTCTTTTCTCGTTTTATCTTTATGTGAACGAAAATATTTAAAAAAATGTATTAACATTTGTATAGAATAGATTTAGTACTCGGAATACTGCAATCATATAAATAAAGGTATAGTATACGCGATGATAGTAATACCTTTGACCTTTATATTTAATATAATATTTAATCTTTGTATTAAAAGGGTTCTTACTTCAGCCAAATTAAAACAACTGTAAGACAATTGCAAAAACGAACGAACGAACGTGTAAAGCTGTTATTATAATTACTTATTTATTATCTCCAAAAACTATACAAATCAATACTGGAGCGTAGAAAGATATAGAAGCGTGTAAAAGATGTGTCAGGTCATCTTTACACGGTCTCGTCAGGAATTACTCCGTTTGTACTCTGTTGTTTGTCAATGCGACTTCTACGTTCGACGATCGATGCAAGAATGCCATGATGCATCGTGTACGCCAAAAAGGACGCCTTGTCGGGGTTTTTCCAGGCGCCATGGCTTCAAGGGCCTCGCTCGCGTATTTCCCTTCAGCCTACGGTCTCCTATGGGTACGTGCGCTATCGGGCCCCGCGCTGACGTAACCCAGATGCCCAGCTACGGCGCTCGCGGCCGAAATCTCTTACACAACTATAGTTTTATTTGATTTATTAGTATACCATTCGAATTATTATACACGGGGGATAGAAATAATTATTTTAGTATTACATTGCAGGAGATTCAATAAAATTTTAACATACCAACCAAAATGATTAAATAAACTATGTTTTGTACTTTATCCTCGTTTTATTTAAATATGTACATGATAGGGGATCATATTTATCTAAAATTTCTGAATCGCAATATATTTATAATTTCCATACGTGCAGGTTAATTAAATATGCTATATTTGCTGTCTCACACTAAATTGATTGAATTATCAATATCGAGAGCAAACAATATATAGGCAGTAGAATTCGAAATCTTGAATATATTTACAATATACCACAGCTGACCATAAAATTAAATAGCAAAGATAAATATAAAATTTGTTTTTTATCTACTCTGTCGATTCCTGATCTTCAATTTACTGTATTATAGAATAAAACAGTAAACAGACTTGCCACTGTGCAAACGAAAAATTGAAATTAATATCACATTTATGGTCGTTTTAAATAAAAAATATTGTAAGAGAAATCGCTAATACTCGAATCGAAGTCTCGATTAGGTATTGGAATAATTGCGTAAGCGTGTATATATTAACAAGGTATTCCGTTTATTAATACTGTGCTCTCTCGACCGTAGTCTATGCAAGAATGCCTTCCTTTGGCAAAACCGTCGGTCGCGAGGACGCCTACGTCAACATGGCTCTTTTTAATCATTTTAGGGTTCGCCCCGAAAGAAAGCTACGCTAGACAAGGACATCGTGCATCGGCGAAATGCACATCTCGTACCTCGCTTCTGTACCTCGACTATTCTACCAATATAGTTGTGCGAAGTTTCCTATTTCAAGCAAGTCTATATTATTGAGAAATACATATATGTTACCAAAAATTCACCTCGCAGCAAAATGAATTTTTACCAACATTATAATCCACTATAAATCAATATATCCATTCCGATTTACGTTAAACGTGGCTGAAATAAAACTGACTATTTAACTAGAGTTGGGATTAAGAAATGTACACAGGTAAAAAGCGCAAAACTCTTCTTCCAAACTGTTTCGACCGTACGTCACTTTTTTTAACAGTAACGACGGCGCGCGTCTAACAATTGTAAGTTGCCTAGACTGCGCTTCCCGACGGCAAATTAATGGCGGCGAGAACTTTTAGGCGATTAGAGAGCCTTTGAAGAACTATAACCATAGTAGCTCCTAATCAATGTGATATATACTTTATTGAGAACTACAGCTCGGTTATTATAGATAGACAACGGTGTTATGGCTAGGTACAACTGTTTCTTACGCTGGTTAGTGGTAAACTAAAACTAAAGGCTCATCATGCTCTTTGAGGTGGACTCCGAGTGGGTGGAGTTCTATATGTTTTTTAAAACACAGATACTTTATTGGTGCAATCCGGCATAGCTCCCACCAAGGGTGCCAAATAAGACCTTCCCCTAATAATTAGGGAAAGGGAAAAACTCGCCGTGGGAAACCCTACGACGCGGGCGGCCAGCGTCGCCGCAGGACCGCTAATTCTGTCATCGGGCCTCACAGGCCCTTATCGCCTGAGTACAAAGAGGCCCTTGACTTTGACTCGTACGCCAGGAAAACTGGCGCCTCGACTATGAAAAGTCTCGCCATACTCAAGAATCCTGGCGCCTTGAAATAAACAAAAATTCCGTCTAAGGACGGAACATACCGGCCCCCTTGAACGGCTACGTTCAAAATTAAATTGTTAGCTAATGAAAGGGACAAGCCAGCCGATTGCACCAACACACGACTCCAGAACACCCAGCCACTTACAAACTATCGCATGACACTAAATGAGCCTAAGAAATAACGAAATTATATGCTAAGCATCAATACAACATAGATATAAGCAGAAAAGCTACAAACAATAATGGACTTGACTACACATCAAGTCAGTCGTATACGAAGAATACGCACTGTAACATAGACAGAAAGAAGCAAAAATCATAACAAATTATATTGCTTATCGCATATCAATTCACACCTAAAATTATCTTATAACGAGATACATAGAATACATTGTCTTGGGACCACACTAATTGAAATCAATGGGTAAGGGGCATAGTTTCTTAACACTCCTTTTGTAGATTCCATCGGCTGTTTTGATTGTGGCCACCCGGGTCACTCCATCTGCTCCAGGGTGAACCTCTAAGACTCGTCCAAGTGGCCAACGCAATGCTGGCCGTCCGTCATCTCGAATCAACACCAGATCGTTGACGCTCAGCATCTCGTTGGACCCCTGCTTCCATTTACTGCGAATCCTAATCTCGTTCATGTACTCTTTGTGCCATCTAACCCAAAAATGCTGCTTCATCTTTTGAATGTGCTGCCATACAGACAGCCTGTTAGATGGCACGTCGCTAAAGTCGTGCTCAGGTAGAACGGTTGATGACCCACCAATAAGGAAGTGTGCTGGGGTTAAGGCTTGTAAATCATTTGGATCCGAGGACAGAGGTGTCAGAGGACGGGAATTTAAGACACCTTCAATTTCAATAACATAAGTATTAAGTTGTTCAAACGTCACCAAGGTGTCTCCTACGGTCCTAATCAAATGATATTTAAACGATTTCACCGCAGCTTCCCATAAACCACCGAAATGTGGTGAATTTGGTGGCGAAAAATGCCATGATACCGATAACTCATTCAAATAACGAGTCATTTCTTGACTGACTTCTTTGCGACGAAGAAAGTCAAACAATTCCACCAGTTCATTATTCGCGCCGACAAAATTCGAACCATTATCGCTATAAACATTTTTAGCCTTGCCGCGCCTCGCGAACAATCTTTTCAACGATGCAATAAATGCTTCAGTAGTAAGGTCACTGACCACCTCTAAATGCACCGCCTTTGTTAGAAAACAAATATACACGGCTACATAAACCTTTAGACGCCTTTGATTTCTAAAGCGCTTCTCTTTTATGTAGAAAGGGCCGCAATAATCTACCCCTACATTCTCGAACGGACGTGTCGCAACTAACCGATCGCGTGGAAGATCGCCCATCAGGTAGCTTGGCGGACTGGTCGGTTTTGCCTTAAAACACCGCAGACATTTGCGGATCAAAAATCTTGTGCTGTTTCTCCCATCAATTGGCCAATAAACTTGTCTAACCGCATTCAAAGTCGCTTGTGCACCGGCATGTAAATTCCGAATATGCTCCTTTCGAATAATCAAAGTCGTAACTGAATGCGACTTCGGTAGCAATATTGGATGCCTTTGCGCATACTTCATATCCGAATTTTTCAACCGACCCCCTACTCGAATTATACCGTTAGCATCGACAAAAGGTGTAAGACCCAGTAGCTTGCTCGATGCGTCAAGAGGCTTATTGCCCTTTAGTTGCGCTAGTTCTTTGCGAAATACCTGCGCTTGGGTCAATTTAATAATTATATCGTGAGAGACCCGCAATTCCAAAGCTGTCAGCTCACCCTTCAAACTGCTCTTCCTCGACGCGAGAGAGCGAAATCGGAGGCAATACGCTATTACCCTTTGTAACCTGAGAAATGAGGAAAATTTGGAAAATAAATCGAAGTTATTTATGTCTTTGGCACTCACTAGTGCTATGTTGACGCGTTGTTCCGGTATCGGAATAAGCGTCAATGGGGTGTCCGGCCAAGCATTTTCCTCGCAACTCAGCCAGGATGGCCCATATACCCAAAGTCGATTCCTAATAAATTCCTTAGGCAACTGTCCTCGCGAAATAAAGTCTGCTGGATTATCGGACGAACTAACATGCGACCAATCACTCGACATCGTATGCCGTTGAATTTCCGAAACACGGTTAGCTACAAACGTTTTCAGCACATGCGGCTCCGCATTAAGCCAGTGCAGCGCGATCATAGAATCCGACCAGAATTTGATCTTATTACATCTAACCTTCAGTGTTTTGGTAACGGAAATATATAATTTTGCTAATAGGAGCGCAGCGCAGAGTTCCAACCTAGGTAAGGATATAATCTTTAATGGCGCTATCCTGGATTTAGCACAAATGAGATTTGTCGCGATTCTACCTGCCTTATCAATGGACCGAAAATAAATACAAGCGCCATAACCCTTCTCGCTTGCGTCCGAAAAGCCATGCAACTGTATGTCTACAGGATGGTCAACTAATACCTTGCGTGCGATCTGAAAATTATTTAGAATGGGAAGTTGTTCTACAAATTCCTTCCACGCAGTGTATATGTGTTGAGGGACCGCTTCATCCCAACCTATCTTTGCTTTCCATAGTTCCTGCATTATAAACTTTGCTGAAATGATGACCGGTCCTAAAAGTCCTAACGGATCGAACAGCTGTGCAATTCTAGATAATATGACCCTTTTTGTACTACGCTGTTCTTGTGAATCAGCATTGATCACGTATGAAATAAAATCTTGTTTTGCGTTCCAGCAAATACCTAATGTTTTTTTCGTCTCCGAAGCATTGAAATGCACGGTACTAGGACTAGCCTGCTCTTTAAATACCGAAATTAACGATTGTTCATTGGAAGCCCACTGTCTCAAATTGAACCCTCCTAATCTCAATAAATTTGACAATTGATCTCGAAGCTGTATAGCCTCCTCGAGCGTGCTTGCTCCCGACAACAGATCGTCCATATAAAAATCGGATTCCAATGCGCTAGCCGCTAAATCAAACGCATGGCCCTCGTCCTTCGCTAATTGTTTTAGGGTCCGGACGGCTAGAAATGGCGCGGACGCAGTTCCATAAGTAACCGTATTTAGCCTAAATGCTTTTACAGACTGCGTTACATTGTCCCGCCATAGAATCTTTTGGAATTTGGTATCTTCCGGATGCATCTTTACCTGCCTAAACATTTTCTCAATGTCTGCCGTCAGAACATAATTATGTAATCTAAAACGAACTAATAAAGGAAATAGATCGTCTTGAATTGTCGGACCTACCAGTAAAGCATCATTGAGAGATATTCCACTGGCAGATTTGGCGGACGCATCAAATACCACGCGTAATTTTGTGGTGTTGCTCGTGGTTTTTATCACAGCGTGATGCGGCAGATAAAATCCTTCCTTCACATTATCATCTTTTATGAAGGACATGTGTCCAAGTTCTATATATTCGGAAATGAAATCCTTATACTGTCTATATAGTTCCTTCTGACTCCCTAATCGACGTTCTAATGCACGAAATCGCTTTATCGCCCTTTGATAGGAGTCGCCTAATTTTTCTATTTCTCCGTTAAAGGGAAGTCGCACTACGTACCTACCCTCATCATCGCGAGAAACATTCTGCTGATAATGCTGTTCGCATACTTTCTCCTCAGCCGAAAAATACCTTTGGGTCGAACACTCCTCTAATTCCCAAAATTTAGCAACACTATCCTCCAAACCGAGGCGAGCTAAATAACAATTGCGTTTGGCATTATTGGATTGCGCACAACTCGTCCTACCGGACAGAACCCAACCAAAACGCGTCTTCTGTAATACACTTACTTTATTAGGCAATCTAATCTGACCAACATCTAAAGCCCTATAATAAATGTATTCCCCGAACAATACATCTACCTCAGTAGGCTTATAAAACTCGGGATCGGCTAACCTGACCCTTTTTGGCACCGGTACCTTCCCCGGGTCCACCTTGCATGCAGGTAGACGACCCGTAATCACGGGCAGTATTAAAAACATTACCGTTTCCGAATAATTCGAACACCTGGATTTAAAGCGCGTTTTCACGTAATACTGTACGCTACTACTATTTGCACCCAATCCCAAAACTGGTACCTCAAACGTGTGCAATTTTAAACCAAGGCCCTTCGCGAGTCGCTCCGTCATAAAATTAAACTGAGCACCCGGATCCAGCAGACCCCGGCATTGCCTTTCTTTTTTATCGCGATCTAAGATTACGATACGCGTCGTGGCTAAAAGTACTTCTGACCGCTGGTACGACACTAACGCTCTTATTCCATCTGTCGACCCTGAAGCTCGTTCTTCCCCTGGTGCCATAGTGCCTCTTTCAACTATGGTGGCCTCAAAATGCAATAAGACATGATGTCTTTTTCCACACCGTGAACAATTAGCCTTCCTACATTGAACGGTCGAATGACCTGACCGAAAGCAATTGTGGCAAATTCTCGCCTTTCTAACCTCTAGCACCCTAGCACGCGGATCCAACGCTAAAAACTGCCCACAGTCCTGTATAAAATGCCCTTTCTGGCAGACTGGACAACTTACACCCTCCGTACCTTGAACATAAACATGATGCGGTCGGTCACCACGCTTCGCGAATTGCGGTCTCTCGCCTTGCGACTTCTTGGGCTTCGCGACTAACAAGCTCACTGGTTCCGCGTCCCTAGCAAATTTATTTAAAAATTCTAATAATTGCTCTAACGTAGGCATGACGCTCTCATCTATCGAACGTTCCCAGTGAATGCGTGTATCCTTGTCTAACTTAGCCCCAACAATATAAATTAGCATTTCGTGCCAATCAGTGGGCTGTCCCAGCGACTTTAATGCTTTTACATGCATCTCGACTTTGTCCGCTAAACTACCTAATGCGGTTGTGCTATTCGATGGCACTTCCGCTAACTCGAAAAGCGCACGAATATGCGCATGAACAATTTTGCGTGGCTTATTAAATCTTTTTTGCAACAACTCCCACGCGATCATATAGTGTTCCTCCGAAGCACTAATCGAACCGACCACGGTTGATGCATCTCCGAACAAATATGATTTTAGTAAATGAAATTTATGTACTACCGGTAGTGACTCGTTCTCGTGCACCAAATCCCGGAACGTATCATAAAAATTGTTCCATTCGGCATAATTCCCATCGAATGGCTTTATGTTTATTTTCGGAAGAATTGACCGTCCGCTCGGCGGTGATGATGACGCCATATTAATCGTCGAAAGATTTTGGTGGTTACTCGCGGTTGCTACTCTACCGCGGCCCTTTCTAATGTCATCACTACATTGATAATAATGTCTTTCGAACTCCGCACGTTCAATCTCGTGATCTGGATTGTCCTCCAGCGACTCAATTTCTAATTGAATACTCCCGAAACTATTATAAATCTCCTCTAGTTTCTGTTGGCGTTGATCAAACATCTCAACGTCAACCGGATTCTCGACATCGACGATTGCTTTGTGAAGCCGTGTTAATTGTGCTTTATATGAACCGCGTTGTCGTATTAACTTCTTCATTAATTCCGCCATGGCAATAGAAATTTGAAGGTATATCCAAAAGGAGTGTCAGGAAAGAAGGAAAAGTGAGTCACCACCTACCTGAGCGTGATTTATGGAGTCTTCCGCCTTGTCTTCGAACGCTGCCACGTGGTTCGTCCTGATCGTCCCCTGCAGTGATCGCTGCTGTCCTTGACCGTCCGTTGCACAATATAGTTTGGCGACGGCCACCAGCAAGTGAATCTCTGCGCCAAGTCTTCTTGTTGGCACCTGGGTAGACGATGGAGACCCAATAGCAACCCGCTCGGCAGAAGACCCAAAAGCACGAAGTACCTTCCTTTCCGTTGTGAATCACGGCTGCTTCCTCAATAGATGTGGACCACTCTCAAAAGGGTGGATCCGGCTCGAAGGACCAATGTTTCGACCGTACGTCACTTTTTTTAACAGTAACGACGGCGCGCGTCTAACAATTGTAAGTTGCCTAGACTGCGCTTCCCGACGGCAAATTAATGGCGGCGAGAACTTTTAGGCGATTAGAGAGCCTTTGAAGAACTATAACCATAGTAGCTCCTAATCAATGTGATATATACTTTATTGAGAACTACAGCTCGGTTATTATAGATAGACAACGGTGTTATGGCTAGGTACAACTGTTTCTTACGCTGGTTAGTGGTAAACTAAAACTAAAGGCTCATCATGCTCTTTGAGGTGGACTCCGAGTGGGTGGAGTTCTATATGTTTTTTAAAACACAGATACTTTATTGGTGCAATCCGGCATAGCTCCCACCAAGGGTGCCAAATAAGACCTTCCCCTAATAATTAGGGAAAGGGAAAAACTCGCCGTGGGAAACCCTACGACGCGGGCGGCCAGCGTCGCCGCAGGACCGCTAATTCTGTCATCGGGCCTCACAGGCCCTTATCGCCTGAGTACAAAGAGGCCCTTGACTTTGACTCGTACGCCAGGAAAACTGGCGCCTCGACTATGAAAAGTCTCGCCATACTCAAGAATCCTGGCGCCTTGAAATAAACAAAAATTCCGTCTAAGGACGGAACACAAACTGCGATGCCTCGCCTTCAGTATACAAATCCCAATTCCGGTTTTTGTCTTCGATTTATTTACTTCAATTCCCACCTTCATCGTGTTCCACGTGGAAGATTGTTCGTTTCTTACAACCGGAAGAACCGCTGTTATTCTTATCCGCCCCGCAAAACAAATAGATCAATTCGAAGGAGAAAGATTAAATGCCATTTGTCCCGAGATGCGCACGTAAGCATAATTCGATCCTCTGGCGCCTCGTATGGAGATTGCGAAAAGTCATTCTGCTTAGCATACTTTTCGATTGACAAACAATCGTGCACAGATGTAATCGGGTATAAGTATGTAATTACGTACCTTTATAGTTGACGACAAACACCTATCGCACTGTACTCTCGGCGTGAGTAACTTCTGCTAAATATTTAATAATTTCAAAGGCTGATAATACATATAAAAATATTGGAAGGAAAGTCGACTGATATTAAGTAATTAATTAATCCAGGGACTGCCAAGCTTTTCTCCCCTAACGGCCACCGAATCCCCACTACCAATTAAACGCGAAAATGATGTGACGATGACGTGGCATCGAACACAATACCCATAGGTCTGTGGAGCGTCATTTGACTGCATGGCTGTCATATGACGCGCGAGGGGGGCCAGTTCGCTGGAGGGAGAAGATATAAATAGGGGAAGGGGCCACTCGTGGCCCGCGGGCCACCATTTGGCAGATTAATCAATTGAAGATAGAAATTATTAGATTTATTTGGTACCGTAGAAATAGCAGAAAGGCGAGAATAACGGCTCTCTGCATTGCTATAAATTGGAATATATTAGAAACTAAAATGTATTAGAAAGTGGAATATATTCGAAAATATAAAAGCCACTAATATGCAAAATGAACAGTACAAATATTTTGTTTAACAAATTGTTAGAAAATCTGACACCGCTCCACGAACGAGGCGTAGCCGCTTGCGGATAGGTGCCCCTAAGGCGAGCACAACGACGTCGCGTCCGGAAAACGTGACGCCAGGCCCGCCGTAAATTAGATCAGGCCCTACGGAATTTTGACTGTGTCAACGCAAGGACCTCCTGGGCCATGCGGCAGTCTTGCACAGACCTTCGAGCAAACACGTTGCATTTTAAGCTTGTACCGCCTTAGCGAAATACAGCATTTCTTTTACACCTTCATTCCATCCCCCCCTTGGTTTTGATTCTTACAAAATTTCATAATTTGTAGAAAATACTGTAATAAAATCGGAGATGTAGCAGTAGACAAATCTTCGGTAGAAACGTATTAGATTTTTATTGAATGTCATATTGATGTTATATTGATAGACTGGCCGATACTTTTGATATTGTTTGCTGGTAAGCTATCGTTTAATCTTACTATAATCTGCGTATCAGCATGCCTCAGCTTCCACGAATAGAAAAATATATTTATTAATAGTATTTAGTGTTATAGTAGATATATACGGAACGGAAAACAACGTAGTTTCCAGGTTTCAATTGAGATTCACGTGAATAGAAAACAGAAAAAACAGCTTTGGAAGGTATTAATATATTATTAGCAATTATCAAGGAAACCAGTGGACAAAAAAACGAAGGCAACGATAATAATGGACGTAAAAGGAAAAAATAGAAATATGAACACTGTGCAACGATGAACAAAAAATAAAAGTAAAGAGTTTTTGCCTGTTCGCTTTGACGAGATGTTGGCATACTTTTACAATTGGTCGAATTTAAAATTCTGCCCACGTAAACTTCCTGAAAATATGACCAAAGTATGCGCAGACGCTTGGCAAGTACCGGGTAAAAAAGGCTTGTTGCCATTGAATTCTTGGAAATGTTTTAATTCCTTAATACATATGTATCCTGCGATACTTGTGTCTGTGATTAATGGGGTTGGGTATAATTAGGTTAACTTGTACAAGGACTGCTGATACAATCACGAAGGAAAAATGTTATGTAGTTATTAATAGTGTCACGGAGTATAAACATCGCAGAACTGAAACAAATATTTAAAAACTTCTGATAATACAAACAATAATCGTATAGTTACTGTAACATAATGTTGCCTAGTTAATTAGATAAGCAAAGTAAAAGACAAAGATTATGGCCATATGATGTATCGTTTCTGAGACAAACTTTCAATTATCACAATAATAAGTCATTCGAATATTTTTTACAAAAGTTTTTACAAAAATTGCCATTTAACAATTTTCCATTTCATCGTTTTAATATAACGCAATTTTTGTTACGTTTTTGCCACGTTCAGGAAGCTCGTGACGTTAGACATAATTATGAATTGTCGTAATAAATCCAGCGGTAAATGATTTTATTGGAGAAAGAACATTGGACTTTATGCGTGACATATTGTACGCAATAATGAAAAACAGATTCAAAAAGAAAGCTTTATACGCAATACTTATGCGTGAAAAACGCTTAATCGTAAAAGATACGAGAAGCGCATTCCAAGACTTATATTTCATCGCAATTGCACTCGAACGTAACTATACGGCAGTAATGAGTAATAGAACGTAGATCGCATCACCAATGATATCCTTGGAAATCACAGTGCGAATACCATAATCAAGATGTTTATTTTATTAGCGTAAACGACTGTAGAAAAGTAATACGATAACGTTTATAATCAATCAATCAATCAATGTCTTTCTATTGTCAGCAAGCATTTCAAAAGCGGCAACTTAATTTTACCCTCATAAAACGGCAAGCAGTAGCTGAATTAAGAGGTTCCTTTTGATAAATACTGGTTAACGATTAATATGACTGATTTATTATTCTTTGGTTGTTTTATGGCAAATTATAATCCATAATGAAATTTAAAGTGTACTGGAAAAATGATTTTCTTTACATAGTGGGCAAATCAATTGTTATATCCAAACTATTGGCAACTTGGACGAGGTGTAAGTTCATCTTCCTTAAATAATAGTAGATTAAACACATAAGCATATACATATGTATTTCTTAACTATACACGTAATGTATTCTATTTTCATGTTAATCGCGTTGCAGTAATAACGTTCATAAATATCTTCCATGTCTATTAATTATTTTTACACAACTGGAAATATTTATTGCTTCACTCAGACATTTACGACACTATCGATTCTTATCTTACTACGTATTTCTATTAGAGAAAATGTAATTGCACGATTTTTATCAGAAATAAGCCAAACATGACTTAAAATCATATTCTTATCAAAATTATGTGTTCTATATAATCCATTTGTTGGAAATGCAATACGTAACTGTGTATCGTAATATCGTATAAATATCCGTGGAAAGAAAAAATGTTTCGTCCTTCTTTTTGAAACTTCCCTTGCTCCTTAGAATAGGTAATGGAAATAAAACTAAATTTCCCGCAAATCCAATTGAACGACATAGAAGCCCAGCCGCTGATTAGCCGGCGTTGTAACATGCAAATTTCTCGTCCTTGCCCGATGCAATCGCGAGGTTTCGGTTCAAGGGTGCGCCATGTATGTAAATGCGTGGCGAGGAAAGAATGGAGAAGAACGATGGAACGATCGGGCACAGTGACTCGCTGACACGCAGAGAGAGACGAGTCTTTAAGGTGCAAGGCCGATCTACGCTCGCAATTGCAGTTGACATTGCATCGACGGGATCCGCGGCTGGATGCAACGATGCTCGACCGTGTGTCAATTATTTCACGCTCGTCGATTGAGATTAACGTCACGATTATGCTTCGGCTGTGCGACACCAAAACAGGATGCCGTTTATAAAGCGCCGTAACCGATGCGTTTTCCGTCAGAGGAACGCGCTCGATCGGTAAATTATTATCTGCGACGGACAGGAACTGCACTACCCGAAACAATTAAAGGATCATATATTGCAAACGTTGACTCCGTCAATGCGTTACGTGTTACAGTTTTTATAAACAGAGTTCAGAAAATTCTAGGAATGATATGTGTCGCGATGGCGGGGACAACGACTGCAATGTGTGAGCCTCTAATTGTTTTGTGTACTGTTGTGCACATAAACTGAGGATCGAAAGAAGCAATTTCTTGAGAGAAAACGTAATGCAGATTTTAAGGAGGAAGTAATAATTGTGTTCTTAGTAGATATTTGTTTTTAGGAATGCTGCGAATACAGAAGAGCAGCTAATAGTTAATTTATTCATTTATTTTTGCAGTATGGAGATTTTTGGTATGACGTCTTGTTTATATTTGCTTAATAAATTTCTTTCTTCTTTCATAAAGTATCCAACTGTTACATTTTTTAGTGATCGCTGCAAGTGTATTCTCGTGAAATGTTTATGAGAAACTAATGTCATACGTTTCACCAGAATTGGATAATCATAATATATTACAAGTAATAATATAATAGTTTTAGATGCTTGCTTTTATGGTACCCCATAAGAAATGTTCACAATGTTAGGCCAAAGGTCATTAAATTCCTGCACCTTGGTCTGTACCTGTCCTTATCTTACAAGCTGCATATATAAGCACCACTGCGCCCTCGGCAGCCAAGTTTCCGAAATTTTAATGCGAACCTGAGCGTCGAGCAAGGCATATCGCAATATACGTGTTATATTACATTTCTGCGTTTTTCTCAAAGCCATATTTTATAACATGGTAACCACGATATCTCAAATTCTAGTGAACCGATCCGGACCATCTTGTACATACATCTTCAGCAGATGTGTCGCTATCGTATCTACCAGAATTAGGCAAAAATATTGTCCCGTTTTAATTTTACAGGCCACAAAGGACGGAAAAATAGACAAACCCAAATCTGCTACCTGTGATAGCTAGAACCATATAATTTCAAAATCTTTTTGAATTGTTTAGTTCCGATGGACAGAACGAGCTGAATCATGATTACCAACCAAGCCATTTCTTTTTAGATGATCTGCTTCTGAGTGATGTAAAGTTATCTTTATTTCATATTTGTAATTAAAACAAATGTTACATTACAGTTCAAGGTGTAGTAAAGACACAGTAAAAAATTTAGTATAAAAATCTTTTCCTAAAGCCATCGCGTGTCACAGTAGAATACCCCCTAAAGCATGGTCTGCCAAACGGTAACCCCTTCCCCTACTTATATCTTCCACCTCCAGCAAACTGCCCCCCCCCCCCCCCTCGCGCATCATTAGACAGCCATGCAGACAAATGACGCTCCACACACCTATGCGTATTGTGTTAGATGCCATGTCAACGTCACATCATTTTGGCGTTTAGTTGGTAGTGAGGACTCGGTGACCGTTGGCGGAGAAAAGCTTGGCAGTCGCTGCCCGAAAGTACCACAAAAATTTGATTGTACAAATATTTCTGGCGATAAATTGATATTTATAAGTACACTACTAGAATATTTTGCAGCAACTGAATTGTATGAATATGGAGAATTAAATGTCAATTCAACCTCGGAAATATTGCATAAGAGCCTCTTAAAGAATAAAAAGATATACATAGTGGACACTGCTAAATTCATTTAATTAAGAAGAAAGGATAAATTTATAAATAGTATCTCCCGTTTTATGTAAACCTTATGTAACAACTCGCAACGATAATAACCATCATACACAACAATGATAAATCCGCACACAACGTAATAAACTAATTATTTATATTTCATTATTAGAGTCCCAACATTTCACGTATTTTTACGGTTGCACTCCTCTGAGTAAAATTGCACAAAAAATTCATGTACAACCTGGGTTAGTCAGACGTTCGTTTCCCATCAATTTAAATACATTTGGGCATTTATTCAATTTTCACCGTGAAATATTCTTCCTTCGTGGATGAATATTTTTCTCCCTGGCTTGTGTTTCGGTGTTAACGATAAACGTAATGAAATCCTCGCAGTGGCTCGGCAGGTTTATGCGAATTTAGTTGTTCACGGGGTGTTACGAGGGTTTTCAGCAAATTTCCGCATCCGCCAGAGGCTTTGGTTGCAAAGTCACCAGACGCATCGACCCGAAAACTCGTGGCACGGGGACGATTCGCGGAATTTAATTAAGCTTCGTGTATTTTTTTTTCCCGACTGCCAGCACACTTCGTACCTGTTACGAGAAAGGTAGGCGTGCATTAGAAACCTGCCGGGAAACAACGACCGGAAATTCGGCAGAAATGCTTGCACTCGAGCTATTCGCCCGGCACGTGTTTTAATGAGGATTATTAAAGGAGTCTAGTCTAAAAATTCTTAATGTAATTCGACGTCGGAAAATCGATTACTCTAGATCTGGAAGACTTTTTGTAGCGAAACTTCGTTTACACTGGTTGATAAGAAGCTTCAGAAAGTTAGGCTTTATACTTTATACCCGCAATTTATTTCTAGGTTTGGAACGATTTTAAATAATTTATTACAAGAAAAAGTCTTGTGAGTCACAATTCGCAATACGTGGATGGGGCTGCAAGAAAGTGAACAATTGCAGAATAGAAGTCACGAAAAATTAAATGAATCATATTTCACAAAATAGAACACTCCACTTGTCGTGGAGAATAATTTTCAACAGCTGCAATAATGAAATAAACTATAAATAAAACATTGGTCAATTCGACTTAACTGTATAGTATACCGTTGGATAGCAATCCAATCAAATATAACAAAAGCATATTCAGTGCAAATGAATCGGATGATATTAGCAATTAAGATGAGTATTCGGATAAATTCTAATTTGTTTATTATTTGAAGAAACATTTATGTATTTTATATAGGTATGTATGTATATATAATTTTAATAATTCAATACGTAATTTATTCTAAATAACAATAATTGATTTGTACTCATTTGTTCACCAGGTTTCTATTTCCATAAAATGCACTCATTCATGACTGCTTAAACAAATATTATTAAGCTTAATGATATCTCAAATAATAGAGCGTTCAATTTACCAATTGAATCAATTGCGGAATAATTCAATTAACCATATAAACATAGGAGAGGCCAAGTTAATATTAGCCATTCATATTTCACATTCTAATGCAAAATGTAGCCTTCAAATAATAAGTGTTTGGAAGAATTTAACCTATGCTAAAATACTATTGGTTATTTCTAATTGGGATTTTTAGGGAAGGAAGTAATTTATGATTTGCAAAATGTCGCGTAGGAAAAAAGTACGAGGATTGCTATGGTTGTTTTGGCAGATGTGTCTTGGGGTTTTCCGTGCTACTGCAGGTATTCGACCTGCGGACGTGAATGGTAGAAGTCAGGTAGATATTTATGAAGTCTGTATAAATTTTTAAATAAAATCAAACGTGAATTGAAATATTAATCATTTGAAACATTCATTTAGATATCTTTGAAAATAATATAAGTACAGTAATGTCTCGATTAGTGTACCTCGCTCGGGACCGAATGTGAACACTAATCGCGGGCTGACACGATTCTCGAGCGAGTTCGGGTCCCTTTGTTGTTGTAGCAGCCGAAATACGGAGCAGCGTCCCAGGAAAAAAGCAAGTTTAAATACCCGTTTACGTGAGACACACTACCTCGATCAAAATCTAATATTAAAACTTGTTCATTTTTGGTCCGCTTTAAATGAAATTTTACCAAAGTGTTCGTTACAATCTCCTGATTAAAATGATACCAAACACGATACGGTTTGGACAATTTTTACTTATCACGGTATTAATAATTTTATTCTCCTGTATTAATATTTTCCATAACAACTAGGATATGTGTATATTAGTTAACAGCAATATGGTAATTAGTAGTGAGATTGTAAATTTGGAAGTAAACTCTCGAATACGAGAGTCTCTTAATCTTGAATTGCTATATTTCGATGATGGCAAAATATTGTTGTATCGACAATTATTCTCGTGCCTGTGACATTACATTCGGTGTTCATAAGAGTTTACAAGTTTTACTGATAAGAAATTGTAAGAATTTATATCTACTTTTTTGATAAAGAAACTACGCAGAGAAGAGAGCTGGGTCATTCATCGCATCAATAATAATAAGTAAATATATGTATAGTTCCACAATATATGATTCTAGTTGTTATCGAAAACAACAATGAAGGAGAATGAAATTATTAATACCCTGATAAGTAAAAATTGTACAAACCATATCGTGTTTGGTGTCCTTTTAATCAGGAGATTGCAACGAACATTTTGGTAAAATTTCATTTAAAGCGGACCAAAAATAAATAAGTTTTAATTTTTAATCTCGCTTGCATCAGTGCTGGTCCTCACCGACATTCCATTCGGGTTTAGATTACATGCTCGGCGCTTTACGCTTCGCTGGTTCCAGGAGGGACCAACCCAAGTAGTGGGGATAGAAATGAACACTAATCGTAGACACAATTTAGAACACCAATCGCGACATTACTGTACATTGGTGTATAATGGGTATAAATGATTATTTTCAGAATACAACATTCTGTTCTAAATTCTTTACTCGACGTTTGCAACTAAAAAAGGTACTATACATCTTCTTCGATATTTATTTCTTTAGTACCTCTTTAAAAAGCCATCTGCTTTTGGCTGCGTCGAAGAATCAAAATTAAAGAAGAAATAGTATATACAGGGTGGACCGCGTAAGGTGATCAGCTTAGATTATACCATTGTAAGGTATAGTTTAGCAGGTATTGTAAGTTACAGCTGCAAAAACCTCTATAAGTCGAAATAAAACTTACTTTAACTCGAATTATTTGCCACATGTCCACATGTGTCATTTTTCCTCTGTAGCTCGAATTTAGAATAGTCAAAGCTGTACTACTTGAAGATTACCTCTATAAGTCAAACTTCTATCGCTGCTGCCTCTGCAACTCGAAGTTTACAACTTTGAGTCAGAATTCATTCAATCCTTTCCTTCCTTTCAGCGGTTAGGATTGTCTCAAAACATAAGACGGAAAACATAATATGACCACGTGCATATCCATGGAAGCTAATCGTTTTTCGTCAATTTTCATAGATAAACAATACATGAACTCATAGCAAAATTACTGAATTTTGGAATAATAAGAAGTCGGTGCGTATATATACATATGTATAGTAACGAATACGTTTATTTATGTATACCATAAAAATGCAATTCGCGCGAAAAAATATAATTTCCCTTCTTTTTCGTCCTCGCAAGTCAGAAAGTTAATCGTCATACAAAGCCTCTATAAGTCGAATTTGTCGTGTGCTATACCTCACTTATTCGAACACTCAATAATACGAAACCTCTATAACTCAAAGTTTAATTTCCTTCCCTTGAGATTCGAGTTATCGAGATTCGACTGTATTAGTGAGTTGACTGAAAATTCGTTTATTTGATACGACATGATTTACTGAAAGCTTGGAAATGATTATAGTAAATTCTCGACACCTTATAAAGTTTTTCTATACAAAAATGTTATCATAAGCAGTTTGCAGCTCTAATTAAAATGTGTTAGGCGAAATAATTTTCAATCGGCTCGGTAATAGTAGAATAATCGTAGTTGATCACGATTCCTGGACCACCCTGTACAGTACGTCACAATGTCTGTCGAGAAGGAACTTGAAGTCTTTACGAATCCTTACGATCTTCAAGAGCTGCGCAATTCAATTTCATTAGGTTCACTGTGGCTACTTTCAATGTACATTCACTCCAGGGCGAGCAATAACAGCGAGTGGAATTAAAGGTGCTCTTAAAACTTTTCTTGATATAGTACTCTTTAGCGAAACATTGGTTGAACAGTAAAAGGATCCTCGCATCATAAATTTCATTCTCCAATTTCTAATTCCGAACGCACATATATACAATCGCTACTTTTTTATTATTGTAAATAATAATGAAAATACCTGTTCACCTTGGCACAAACGAACAACCAAATGTAATTAAAGACGATATTTATTATAAATAATGCCCATAGTTGATGCCTTTGATTTCAAATCTAATGGCAATTAAGTTAATTGGATAATATTTTTAATCAACCCAGGAAGCTTGTATATGAATATTATAGGTAAAGTAAATATATTAAATGCTTCTGTTAAGATTATTGGTAGAATTTGTCAGTAATAAATATCCCTGATATTTTATGAAACTATTTTCCCAATAGTTGATGTCTCCTAACATTGGTATTTTTAATTCCCTATGATTCTCCAAAATGTGATATCATTGATACATCTTGTAGTTCTGAGCAATGGTCATTACTGTAATAAATATTTTCCAGCAGATCGCTGGCCACGATGTCTAATATACAAGCAATTACAAAGAAGGGTTTTTTCATGACGTCATCTTTCTTCGTAAAGCAAATTCCGCATCACTGTTCCAAGACTCACGAGAAGGTTGAACACTCATTGTTTAAATATTGTAATGAAAGCTATTAATCTCAAAGAAGATGAACACATGTTGTAGACTACACCACAGACAATATTTCAAAACACCTTTCAAACTTTCCGGGAACTTTTGTCGCCCCCCGTATATGTATGATAAATCTCACTCAAACTATGCAGTACGAACAGCAGAACAGAATCATATTTTCAAAGCAACAGTACCTTAAAAATCAATTTGTATTATGCAAAGAAGATGCACAGTCGTGAAATACACATTTCTATAAAAAAGAAAATAAGCCCGTTTTCCCATAAAAAACGAAATGAAAGCAATATATATATATAGAATATTAGAATATCTATTGAAACGTTAATGAATTAAAGAAACCTCCAAATATTATAATTTATGCAGTATATTCCAGATATTTTCTTCAATGTGTCTGCGAGTTATTACCGAAAGACTATTAACAAATGGCTCACTAAATCGTCTAACATTATCGATTGACTGAAATGATCTTAATAATGGGAAGCAAATTATAAAGCATAAAATTAAACCTATCCAATAAATGAACGAAAACCAACAACTCGTAACGAAAAAAACTTCACTCCGATTCTAGCAATTACAATTTTCTGCATCATCGTCGCATCCACAAAAATAACGAATCTAAAAATAAACGCAAAGTGCATTAATTTGAAGAGGGTCCTAATTACGCTTACGAAGTTAATTAGCATTGTCGCTGACGAGTAACTGATGCCGGTTCATCGCCGTCTTGTTCGTCACTGGGTATTAATGAATTTTTACCAACCATCCCGATAACAATCAATTTCGTGCACTGTTCCCATTTATTTATGAAAATGCACGGAGTACCTCAGGAGAGTATTGTTATTTATTCGATGTCTTAACGGCGGCCTTCTATAAGACATCTTGTATGCCCCTGTGAAATCGAAGCAACCCATACAATTTCCGTGTGCACATCAGGAGGCTGATTGTGAGTTATGGCACTCGAGCCGCGCTAGATAATTGCATTCCTCGTCGAAATTTCTCACGTTAACTCTTCTTTCAATATTGTTGCTTGTGCGAACCAACGGCGAATTATTGCGAAGACCATTTTTCAGGGAGCACTCGAATTATTGGAAAATGTTTGATTGAATTATGGTTGAGGTTTCTTAAAAGGTTTGAGTAGAAGGCGACCGTACAGGTTATATCATTTATTTGCAAAAATGTATTTAGAATTGTTTAATATATTTGGAATTAGTAAATATTTGAAGGAAGACGTTCAACTGTCTAGTAAAATATGTTTCTTCTTTGAATCATCGCCTGCTGAATGGAAGGAGAAACGTGTAAAGCATTTGCAAACTCAATACAGTTCAGTGTAACCAGAAATTCAGAATTCGGTTTTCAAAGTTTGGATCTTATGTGTTACACAGGTCAGTGATAAGCAGAACATACAGATGAAAAGAATTTGGAGAAATAAAAATTCATTTAGTCAAACCAACTGGTTTAATTATACATATGAGACCAATTTGTAATTCGAGATTTAGATTTTATTTCAATAATATTAATGAACTGATTACAGTTCCAAGAAAACTTAGATCCGAACGGTTATAAATCGCTACACTGTTGGATGACCAGCCCTTGAGTCACCGATAATATGTAAGGCCCGCGGATCCTGGCCTAGTCAAAGTCAATATTATGCACCAAGGTAGTAGTCAGCGATATGACTACTGCCAAGGGCCAGACTCCGCGTTGGCTAAGGCGACATAACAAGGGCTAAGGTCATCCTTCCCCCCTAAAACTCATAATATATATAGTAGCGGAATATCAATTGTAGTCAGAATAGTTTTGGACACGACGCATACCATCACTCTGTCGCGCAAACTCGTCACGGTATTCTTATATAAAAACCTCTTTGCAAAAGTAAATGTTGCACACGATTTCGCTTACCCCGGAATCCAACAACACGATAGCTGCAAAGATTATGCAAATCAGTAGACAAACTAGATTCATAAAATTATATTTTCTACCCCGAAAGAAGCAGTATCAATTTAGAAACTGATTGCTATATTATATAAATTCATGAAAAATCGTTGACCGTTTTGAAATCATAAAACTTTGAATAAAAAAAATATCTTTGAATATGTAGGGTGCTTGTCTGTGAATACATATGTGAATATGTGACTGAATGAAATTGTGTTATTGTTTATAAAGCGCATTTTGTTATTGTTTATTAATTCACCTGGTAACAAATTTGCAAATTGAAAAGCGATCGCCATTAAACGGTCAATCTGATGGTAAACGTTGTAATAGAAACATCTATATAATTTTAATTAACTTATAATTCTTAACAAAGGCAATACCGCTTAATAATATTCCCACAAATATATACGAGAACAATGGAACGTTCGAATTTTAGGGTCCATTCCCAATTCTTTGGAAACCTCAAACGCGGTGCAAGGACAGACATTTCTGAAAGATCGGTCGTCGTTCTGCCAGCATAATTAGGTAAGAATTTCTGCAAGGTTGAGGTTGAACACAACGAAAAACTGAAACTACAATGTGCAGGAAAATTAGGCGCGTGGAGTTTGTTGAAGAACCACTGCTAGGAAAATTTCAATGGTACAGCGAATATACGGAATCCATTGCTCAAGTGCACGGTCAAAGGCGCGTTTGTCTCCCGGAAGTGGTGGAAATTAATCTGTATTAAGTGCCGCCATCGCGTGCCGTGCCGTTATATTGTTCCTTCCATAGGCTTCTTGAAGATCGTTAACTACATTTATCTTATAGTGCGTGTGAAAGTTATACAGGCTGTTTACATCGTCTTCGGATGAAACGTCATTAAGCATTTATTCTAAAATCGAATTATTGTAAAGAGTTCAATTCGAATGAATTTTAAACACTTGTACCTATAGATGTGTTCATAAAATATTGATTATTATAAAATCATTTTACAATGTGCTGCTTCTATGTATATAGTTTTAGAGATTACAGTGCTATTACGTTTTACGATCAAATCTTTCTATTTCATACGCTTTTGAAATTATGACACACATGTAAGAGAAATCACTAATACCCGAATCGAAGTCTCGATTAGGTATTAGAATAATTGCGTAGGCGTGTATATATTAACGAGGTATTCCGTTTATTAATACTGTGCTGTCTCGACCGTAGTCTATACAAGAATGCCTTCCTTTGGCAAAAGTGTCGGTGGTGAGGACGCCTACGTCAGCATGGCCCTTTTTAACCATTTTAGGGTTCGCCCCGAAAGAAAACTAAGCTAGACAAAGACAGCGTGCATCGGCGAAATGCACATGGCCCGCCTCGGCCGTTCCTGTACCTCGAATATTCTAACACACATATATCGCGATGTCGCGAATATTAAAGAAAAGAATTGTATTAAAATGTTGCTTAGAAAATCATTAATCAAATATTAAAATTACATAAGTTTTCAAATGAAGGATCTAATTAAAATGGAAGTAAGTAGTTTGCTTCTGCAAAAAAATGATATATTACGACGTTTACGAAGCAGGAAGTAATTGAATTATATACTACGTCCTCTTACAATAGTGAGATATTCATTTGGATACTTACAACCTTATTATATTATTTAGATAACTGTAAACTTTTGTTGGAAGAAAATGTTTAATAAAGAAGTCCGTATACAGAGGTTGGTCGAATATTTCAAGGTGCATTACTAACCTTTGTCACGTTAATGGCAACGAAATAAATTCAAGCGTACATTTCTATTTGAGAGTTTATAACTCTCTTCAATATACATATACTATGAGAGATATATGTAAAAGTACGTAGAAATTAGTGACTATATAATTTCATTGCGAGTTGAAAGTATTGTGAACTTAATCTTTATTATACAAAGAACTTAATTTTCCATAATTTGGAACCAAGGTTTCGTATTTACGGCTAGCAAATCTCGCAGGGAACTATTTTAACTACGTGGACTAGGATACGATGGAATTTGTCGATGGTCCAGATAACTTAATTGGTAGAGTAAGGATCTGGTGCGAGAAAGTTCTGGGCAGAATTCGTAGTCCAGGGCCGCTTTCCTTAGGACTTCGAATTTTAATTCCAGCTCACAGAATACTTGGGCTCCTGTCTCATTCAATAGCAACCAAAGTATCTTTACAAGAATATCAAGCTTCGGATATGAATTATAAATCTGTGTGTCAAAAGGTGAAGTTAATTAAATTTGTTCGAATATTTTCTAATAGAAAACTGACCCAAACGTAACTCTAAATGGTAAAAGTTTCTTCAATAATGAATAAAAGTCAACGTGAAAATGCAGGCAACTTTTTCTGACGTTTGATTTATTTACCAGACACAAGAAGGACCAAGTTAAAAATATAAGAATCTCTCTAAATTATTTCTCATTGTCTAAACTCTACCTCTCCCAGAATTGCATGAAATGGATCTAATAAAATTCAATTCAGTATGAAGTGATGAAACATTGAAATATTTCAACTATTTAACTTTTAATAATGAGACATTTAAATATTTAACTATTTCAGTGGGGAACGTCCTATGTTCCAATCACACTCTTCCTCAAAAAGGTGCACATTAGCGGCGCTTATGAGGCGGCACAGCATATTCTCAAACATGCAAAGTCTAATTACACGAATGAAATTTATGGACATCTCACGGAACGTGGTGGCTAATGTTGAGTGAACTTGCATCATAGCGAGCTATCTTGCGGGAAGGTCCTGTTAAAATTCACTAACTTTTCGGACCACATCGGGCAGTGTTTAATTGGGCGGCAATTCAAGGGATTTATACAGTTACGTGCATTATTATTATTATTAATTATTATTAACCAGTACAGTATTAACCAGTTCCTTGCATTAGTAGCAGTGTGCAACTGAATATTTGTATAGTATATTCAATACAATTGTTATTTAATATTTAATATTTAAAAGGAAATACAAACAAAATAAACTGAAATCGATATAAAAATTATTACACTCAAATTGTATACACTGCACAAATGTGTAAATTAGTAAAAAAGTGATGGAGGAGTGGAGGGTAAGGAGCCATCGGCTCTACTTTTCTTGATAAACTGTCCGGTCGTTGCAGCATGTTCGTTCGTCCCAAGCGTTCTGATTTAACAAGAAAAACCTTTCCACCGCCGCTGAAACTGTAAAAAGAATACCTACAAAAAATACGATGAAAAACGACTTCTCAAGATCTCGCGCATCGATTAACCAGCAGGAAAGATGGCAATTTCACGCTGTCAAGTGTCGAAGGAGACAATTTGAATTCGCGCAATCAATGAGTAGAACAAAGTACACTCGTCCTTGACGGCAGACGTCCAAGCCAGTCGCAATGAATCGAAAGTATCGGTGCTACTCGACCTTCTTTCTAAACAACTGCTTTTTTCCTTTCCATCGAATGCTTTTAACCACCTCGTTCAGACAACAACGGCGCGTGGAAGAATGTTGCAGACGCGCGATGACGGTCGGCGGCCATCTGCTACAATGCTAATTACAATAAATTCGATTTTAATTACGCGACGAGCCAGACCGTGCAGTCGAGTCCTCGAGAGGGTGCATACAAAGAAGCAACGCGAACAAGGAAGAAGGCCTTCATCTTCTTGTTTAATGAACAGGTAGGAAAGAGAAGAATCAAAAAATACGAAATGAGAAAGGCTTCTGCGCAAATAATCTCCAAGGGAACTGCGTTTCGTTTCTTATTATATTTTCTTTTCTTCGCGTTTCGAATTACGATACTGTACGTCCAGGCTGATCTTGCTGCTAATTATGAGTGGTCAACGATTTTCTTGCCGATCATATTTCTTTGCCTGCATGTAATCTGCAAAATTTTCCCAGTTGGGTGAAAAATAGTGTTCTGACTGAAAGGGTTAACGACAAAATGTATCACAAAAGATTTGGAGTTAACATTTTAGATACTAAGAATGAATGATTTATTAATTCAAAACGTGAATGTACGCGGATATAAAATAGCACAACCTAATAAAAGAAAAACGTAACAATTTTTACGTGCAATGATTTATTTTCTGATGGCTTTCGACGGTTCAAAGGGATACAAAGTAAGAAACTCTGATGCTAGAAACTTCAGAGCCATCCTGATGTACGTACATATTTTTATGTAAAGTAGCTAGTATATTTCGAGTTAATCTGTAAGAGTTAACTTATAATAAGTATGTCAATAAATAGACAACCCTGTTCTACAGGGTGTCTCGTAACTACCGTAACATCGGAAAAGGGGGGGCGGGAGCTAGGGTGATTCTGGAAAACTTTTTCCTTGACCAAAATGTTGATTGCAGCTTCGTTTTTGAGTTACTAACCAAAAACGCTGCCCAATGAACGCGACCGTAGAGCACAGGCCCGTACCTCTCTACTGAGCTCGGTCGCGTGCGAGGGCATCAAGTTTATCCAAGGAAAGCGTACAACAAATGTTGTTACATCGTCTTAAATTAAGGATAATGTGGAACTATTCTGAATTCACGAATAACAACCACGACCGTGCGGGATTGAGTAAAAGAAGTTTATTTCTTATTAATGCATAACGATGTAACATTTTCTGTACGCTTTCCTGGATGCCCTCGATGCCCATGTAGCACCCAAATAACGCACCGAACCATAAACACCATAGGTCGTCATCCCGACTTTAGAACTTGGTAAACCCCTCCTACACCGAAAACTGTACTATACAGGACCCCTAAATTAAAGAGCGACGTTCAGTCTTTTCGTCAAGCTTATACTTGGAAGTCATTTTATTTGTACCTAGAACGGTGTCTCCGCGGAGACTCGGACTCGTACTATGTATATTATTATATTGCCGAGAATATCTATAAGTTACGCGGAACTTACCATTTGTCGTCAGTCTCCGAACCACTCGGGTATATTTTATTTTAAGTCGCGAAAGTCTTTATTAACGGTTTAAAGTGCTAAATAAGAATCCGCGTGACGCTATCCCCAAGTAGCTTTATTGCCAAAGGAAACTTGTGAAGACTTTCCACGTGACATCCCCGTCCACGACCGAGCACAGTAGAAAGGTACGTGCCTGGGCGCGCGTTCTACGGGCGCTTTCATTGGGCAGTGTTTTTGGTTAGTAACTCAAGAAGGAAGCTTGAATCAACATTTTTGTCAAGGACAAAGTTTTCCAGAATTACCCCAGCTACCCCCCATTTTCCGATGTTACGGTAGTTACGGGACACCCTCTATATTAGTTGCTCGACTCGAACTATTATTTATTTGTATTCCACAAACTAATCAGCAGTTCTCCGAACGGCGATCGATGCAAGAATGCCCTCGCTGCATCATGATCGACGAAAAGATGCGCTGTCTGAGTTTTCCCCGGCGCCATGGCGCGCCATGACTTCAAGGGCCTTGGTCGCGTTTTCTCTACGGCCTATGGTGTCCACGGGGTACGCACGCAATCGAGCCCGCGCTGACATTACCCATGTGCCCAGGTAGAGCGCACTCAATTAGAAATCTCTTACAAATCCTTGAAAAGTTTGTTTCTCATAGCTTTTTAAATTTTGTTGCCACTTTTTTTCTATGACATCTGCAATAATTTATACGGTCGTCGAACTCGAAATTGACTTTCAGTCGTAAATCATAGGTATTACACGTTTTCTCGATTCTTCTTCCTCCTGTCCGGATCGCCATTAGCGAGATATTTGATACACGCCCACGCTGGCAAGGAAAGGATCGTTTTCATGCCTCATTACTGAGCCATGATACAGCCCTCTATGGTTTCCATCGTAATCGAGATAATCGGTCTTGAGTGTATACTCGCGAAAAAGCGCTGTCAGAGGACATTACCGCCTTGAAAGCATTAAACTTCTAGCAATGTCACGGTGCTCTGCGTCTAAAATTAGTCTCTCACGTGGGTCTCGAATTTATACTAAAATTAAGAAACTTCTTGGAGCAAACGTAATCGAGGAAAGCTATTTAACACACGGGTACATATGTGTACGTATTTTCTGCGATTCTTTGTTAGAAATTGTTCTTAGTTGTACGTGCCTAGATATCTTGTTCATATAAATTGCAGCATAAATTTTGAAGAATATTCGAGGTACAGAAACGGCCGAAGCGGGCCACGTGCATTTCGCCGATGCACGCTCTTTGTCTAGCGTAGCTTTCTTTCGGGGCGAACCCTAAAATGGTTAAAAAGGGCCATGGTGACGTAGGTGTCAGGCGTGGAAAGTGGAATTGTAAAAAGATTTGTCACTCCCTTTACACAATACTAAATGAATTAAACAATATTTCTATAATTATATTCTGTTACAATGATATCATTAACTATCAACAGTGACTGAATTTCCTTCGAAACATTCTCTATAACACTATAAATCGATATAACTTTGGCCTCTAATAAATTGCCAAAAATGCCTTATACACATTTAAGGCACCTGTATTACATAAAAGGGAGCCTGTGAACAGTTTAGCAGTTTAACTATTTGTTAGCAAACAAATATTATGAGCATAAAAGTTGAATTGACAACTTCCAGAGCGATTATGCGTGTCACAAGGGAGCAACAATTTTAGGCCAAAAATTATGCCTCGTTTATCCGCTGAAAATGCTTTTTCACGATAAAACTAAGAACTCGTTAAAACAAGCTGTTCTCGAACGTGGCGTACCACGAGCATAAATCGCATAGAGCCGCTGAGAAAATTAGCAATCATTTTTAACAGTTTCGCGGTAATTGCCGTTCACGTGCAGATAAGATACTGCCTGCAGCTGTACTATAATTGCGATCGCGGATAGAAAATTCCTCTCTAACATTTTTGTGATTTCACGCACGTCACCGGTAACACAATTAATGAATTGGTTAATTGAATACGGTAAGGTCTAACTATCGTTATCAAGGTTGATCAATTTGCTGGCATATACATGCATGTATAAATGCTAACAAATCAAATATTCCACAGAGATCATTAGCCTAGAATAATTAATAATTACCAAATGGCTGCACTTCTACTTGTCGTAACGTTCAAAGTCGTTTATTATTAAAATTTTGCTCGCCGTAAATAAATTTTATCTAACGATAAGACAAATATTTGCACTGTGAATTAACATTGAACAAAGGCATAACTAAACTTCGAGATTTCAATTGACAAAGAATACGTGCCTAATATTATATTCCCCGATGGATTATGGCACGTTCTACGTGCCTATTTTCATCTTCTCGTACATAAAGTGCGAGTTTATCTTTCTCGCGACTCCATAACGGGAAACAATAAAGTTTGCGGACAAAATGTTCGACAGAGTATTTTTAAGAACGTTCCACTAAAAGTATTAATCGCGTGCAGGGTAGCGAACTATAAAAGTTTTCGCTTTGTGGGTACCCTGCAGACTTTAAACGAAGCATAATTAGTCCCCGTAGGAATCAGAAGCTTGCATTTTCATGAAAACCGGAATTCTACGTACAATTCCATAATAAACTGCTTCTTGTTCACTACGCATATTAGGTATACCAATAGACTATTTCGTTGCACAATTACATTATTTAATTGCTACGCTTTCCTTAAAATAACCCCTATATATTTGTTACACTGTAGAAAAGTGTTTCAGAAATATCGACACCATAATTCTACTGCAAACGAATTTTAATATTTCCACTGATGGCGGGAAGAAATTTTTTGGATTCTAGAAGACAAGTAAAAAATGTTTGAGAACAATGACAATTACGTTCACGAATAAATTGTTTCACATTGCAAACCATGAAAGTAATAACAAAAAAATAGTAATCTCCTCATTAGGTATATTTATTATTCACTCGACCCTTCTTGTTCCAACGACGGGTAAAAGGAATCGGTTTTTCCAAACTATCCACAGTCTGGTAAAAGCTTATCGTTGATTACTTCGTAGCAACCCGCTTGTTGAACAGGTGAATACTTCCGCTGAAGTAAATTGCACGAAGGTTTCAACCGATATTATTATTATTATTATTATTATTATTATTATATTATTATTATTATTATTATTATTATTATTATTATTATTATTATTGTTGTTATTTTTATTTAGAGTTCCGTGAGGTACGGTCGTTGCTAAGCGACACTCCGGAAACAAGGCTGCTGAGTGAATTGCGAAAGGTTCTGACACTCTATTTAATGAAAGGAAATTGTTACGATCAGAACATTATTATGAACTTATATGACATGGATATCGAGGAACCTACTGTACTATGCTTTGAATTGTTGTATGTTTTCACCAAATTATTTTATGAACCATCCCCTTTATACAAATACGTGTAGTGGGAATAACATGCAGTAAAATAAACATACCGAAATTTAATTATCTATTAAGTATTCAATATTATTTATTTAGTCCTTAATAAACTTATTGATAACAATTCTGATATAAGGTATAATACCTACTGTATTTAAGAAAGAAGAATTATGAGGCGCCAACTAGCAAATAATTACGATTTACATCGGAACAATTAAATACAATATTTCGGTAGTAATGGACGGTCTTTTAGAGAAAATTCTGATTTAGGTATTTGTTAACAAAAATGTTAACAAAAATACTACTAGGTGAAGTTACATTTTTGCAGGAACCCATCGAACAAGAGGTTTAGTCAGGCAAATAATTGCTACTTATAGCGGACAAAATGTCGATGGCTCGATAAAGTATAAATTATAGTTATCGTGAAGGCATTAATACTAGTAAAAATTATAATTTAACTAAGTGAATATAACTTAGGAATTCGCTGAAGAATAATATAATTATACTTATATTCAGTTTTCATTTCCTACATTAGATTGCTTCAACATTGAGATCACCTATAAATTAATGAAATTGTCCTTGATCTTTTCACATTGTTTTCTATGGAATATACAATTCTCCCCTCACATGACTATCACAAACGATGAATTAAACATAGCTGAACAACAGCCATGCAATCCACTTAAGACAAATCGTAACACGACGTATGATCTATTTTTACTGTGAACGTTTGTGCGTAATTTCGCAACGAACACCGCCCTATTTGTCATGAATACAATTATCCAAAGATACGTATCACGTTTGCGATACAATGCGTTCCAACAACTTGTGTAATCCAGAATAAAGCCTTGCGTCACAGTCCGCTGGCGGTTCTTCTAGAAACGATTGCATCTGCATACGTCATCAGCCTCGAGCTCCACCTTGCAAGTTCGTTCTTCAAGTTTCTAAATCACTTCTGTTTCTGCTACGTTGCCGTGAAACTTGTTCGAAACTCTGCGATTTGGAGCGCCACATTGCTCCACAAAAATCTCGTAACTTGGTAAACCTCTATGACGTTCGCACAGGTAACGAAAACGGAATACAGTTGGAAACACTGCAACGATATGAACTGGTAACGATCTGAAGTTTAAATATGAAAGTTCTCTGACAGACGAATGGTTTGATGGAGTTCCATTGGGGTGTTATATTTGAAATGAACAAAGTTAGAGAAATGCTGCCTAATTAATGGCTTTTTAATTTTTCATCTATTTTAGAATCTTAGATGGTAACTTATATCATCGACCTTAAAGCTTACCGACAGAGACGAGAACTTGTTCGATATTATAATCAATGAGAATTGATTGTAATTTTTATAATAATACGGATAAATAAACATGGAAACATCCAATGGAATAATGTTAGAAGAATACTTTTGCACGTAAATAAAACAGTTATTTAAATAGTATAAATTGTCATATTTATTCGTGCAGCAGCAACACACAGTAGAGCAAATAAATATATTGAACGATATAAAAAAACTTCACACAAAAATAATAAAGGAAACAGTAAAAATGTAGCCATAATTTTCTTTCAGAAATCTTTGGAACGAATTCCATGAAAAATAATATTACAAAGAATAAGCAGAAATAAAAAATTGCAAACGAAGATAACAACTAGCAAATTTGCCCTCCTGTCTTTCAAATTGAAATGCACAGATATAAACGATGAAAAAGAATATGCTGAACCAACATGGAAATTTTCAACTCGCGTACTAGTAATTGCGGGATTCTAAGCTTAAGAACATAACGGATGTTACGCTTGAAATGCAACAATGCAACCATAATGATATTTCACAATGGCACAGACAGCCTAATCTATGTAGAAACCTCCCTCCCAGGATCGGACAATGGGACCAGTGTATCTGTCCAGATGGACGGAAGATGTAAAGGTAACCATAAGCGTAATCCTGATGGGTCTCCGTGGTTAGTGGGTAACCGTAATCCTCCTCTGCTGAGTTACCTATTTGTACACTTATCGAGTTTCATATTATTCAGCAGTAACTGGCAAATCAAACACGAATGCCTATCAACACTTAGAAAAGAAGAATTAGACAAATTTTCTGGATAACAATATTTATTTTATAACAGCGACATCTTCCACAATTCTCATATAAATAGAAATTGTTAAGAGTTTTAAAAACAATTGAGAGTAGACATAATTTACGATACATAATTCTTTTAAGATTAATTTAACAATTAATTTAATTAAGTTGTATAGAATCGTGTGGTTCATTAGGTGTATGCAAGAGGTGGTATTGCCAGCAAATGTGAAAGACTCGTAGTGAATGATAGAAGACACTTTTATTCCATATATGTATACATATACAGGGTGACAAAAAACTCAGGGAACATCGAGAATTGAGATATAGCTGAGGGGTAGAAAAACAATATTTTCCTTGGCAAAAATGTCCTACATAGTTTCGTTTTTGAGTTATTAACGAAAAACACTGGCCAATGAGAGCGCCCGGCGGGCATCGGCCGACGCGCGCTCAGGTGCGAACCGATCACTTGCGGTAGGTCGTGATGGGGGCATCGAGGGTACCGAGGAAAGCATGTGGCAAATGTTACATCGTCTTAATTAAGAATCACGTGGAATTATTCATTATTCGTGAATAAGAAATACACTAATAAATCGTGTAATGACTGTGCTCGATACGTTTATTCATTATCCGAAAGGAATGAAGTGTTTTATTAATTATGAAAGAAATACTTTTTTTTATCAGTACGTTTTCAGGTGGATAAATTATGTATTAAGAAAAACGATTCGCATAACTAATGTTAGGAAAAGCTAGTTAAACTTACCCATTCGTTCACGAATTAACCTGGCTAACATTGTGTGAATCCTGACCTAGGCCACAGTTATTACACGATTTATTAGTGTATTTCTTATTCACGAATAATGAATAATTCCACGTGATTCTTAATTAAGACGATGTAACATTTGCCGCATGCTTTCCGCGGTACCCTCGATGCCCCCATCACGACCAACCGCAAGTGATCGGTTCGCACCTGAGCGCGCGTCGGCCGATGCCCGCCGGGCGCTCTCATTGGCCAGTGTTTTTCGTTAATAACTCAAAAACGAAACTATGTAGGACATTTTTGCCAAGGAAAATATTGTTTTTCTACCCCTCAGCTATATCTCAATTCTCGATGTTCCCTGAGTTTTTTGTCACCCTGTATGTATGACATTTATTGGCTATGCTAAGGTTTGTCTAAGACTGACTGAGTCTGGGCCCTTGTGACCCCCGCTGACGGGATGACGAGCCCTTGCAGGACAATGTGCCCTGTTCGCCGCACGCATAAGCAAGTCCCGTATCATTGTCGATGATCTTGTATTACTGTAGACGAGGATCATCTCCTTGCACAATAAATTTTATAAAAAATATTGCAGAGAGGAGTTAAGATATTATGAATTAAGTCGACTGAATAGTGCCAGCAAACGATACGTTACTGCATTTTTCTTTTAGAGACTGTCCCATTGAACTCATTCATTCGCATAGTGATAAGCTGTTACAGTAAATCATCGGCTTTGAGATAAATTGTGCGATGCACCTGTTTGCAAGAGCATCTTGTTAGTTGGAAGTGTTGTGCAGGAATTAAGTTCACAAACAGAAATAAAGCTGGTGTATACGTGTATTCACAGCCTAGAGACCTCTACATTGCATTATAATGAAGGCCAGATTCACGACAAACGTTCTGTAAAAGGATTGTAATATTTCCCTGCCTGCTCAACAAATGGCAGTTCACAATCTCTATACGTTCGAGTATATTTAATACTTTACATCGTCTTGCATTCAAGTGAACATTAAATAATGAGAAGTAAACCATTACGTTTAAGTGCAAAGTAATATGTTAAGCAGTTCAAGAAAGATATTATACAATACTTTGTATTATGCTCTGCATACTGAAAATACTTGAATAAAATAAAAAGCATTAAGCGAATTAAATTCACCGGATTTCCTCGTTCAATTCCGTATGACTGAGAAACGCTATAAGAACGTACGAAGGAGAGTAATGGTTAATAGTTGTTACAAGGTAAATGTTCCGCGGCACACCCGCGGAACCAACATATCTTTCAAAATCGGTTCCCCCATAAAAAGGCGTCTGGACATCTGCACAAGGAATAACCTTAAACGTGCTGATGACTAGGGCGTTTATGACGCGCAAGTAATATAACTGTTTTTGAGGAAGTCGTTTTACTCTCTAATCCGCCAAAGTACAAAAATTAGGCATACACGACCTCAGCAATTCATTGCATGCGTCGTAAACGTGGGTTTCCAAAAGGGCCTCGCAGCTGGGCCCCAGATGACACGTCCAGGTCAAGCTCTAGGACCCTGATGGAAATTCCGCTACAGCGTACAAAGACACACCCTCTTTTAGCAAACGCGCTGCGGGCGTTAAGGAAGGGTGCGTCTTCACCGTCAAAGCATGCTGATTGGACATTGGATGTTTTTCCTAAAAACCAATCAGTATGCATTAAATACACTTCCAAGTCGACGTGTGTGAGCACACTCGACGAAGAAGTCAGTCTTCAGCAGGGCTTTGCCCTGACCAAGTCGACACTCGGGCTTTGCCTTGACCAAGTCATCGTCAAGTTATCACACCAAGTCCTTCCACGGACTTCTGCCAAACGACTCCGGAGTATCCGTCTTCACGAGAGGTGCGAACATCGCGATTCCACCCGATACTTCGTCATCAAACACTCGTCGAACAATCACTCACCTAGTCCGTTCGAACATTGTTATACTTTAAGTGTTGTTTCCTCAAATAAATACCATCCGTTAACAGAACATCGTTGACATCACTGAGATTCATCCACTACATCAATAATTAATCCTATTAGAATACAAAATAGGAAAGCCTAACGCATCAAGCGACGCGACCCTAGTCGGAGCGAAGATTTACGACCTTCGTTTTACCTGATCGGTACTGCCCACAGTACGTCGCGGGTGCGCGGCAAAACAGTAAAGGTCGGCTGTGTTGGCAAGAGTTCAAGTGAGGATCATGTCACGAGGAAGGGGCGTGAACCTCGTGAAAGCAAGATTTGCACCCAAATAACCCAACAACCGACCTAACGCCAAGCTATTTAAAGGTAAGCAGGACACGGATACCTCGACACGATGTACTCATCAAGCGGAAGTGAGCTTTGCTGTTTCAATTTTCACGTTCCTCTTCAGAGAACTAGTTCGACGCAGCTGGACGTAATATAATCCCACTTAAACTTGTGTATACGATAAAATGAGCCTCTAATTGGCTGAAACGTTTAACTCCACAAAATCAGAATAAGGAAATTCATTTTAAATATAGACAGTGAAGAGTCGTCAGTACCTTGACGATAAACTTCGACAAAATTCAACAGGTGGAATCAACCAATTTGGCTAATGCGTGACTCAAATATATCTCACACAGGCGATATTCTGTTCAGTCGAGGTAACAGAAATGATTGAAGCCATGAGACTGTTTTGCCGCGCACTCGCGACGTACTGTGGACAGGACCGATCAGGTAAAAATCTTTGTTCCGACTAGGGTCGCGTACCTCGATGCGTTAGGCTTTCCTCTTTTGCGTTCTAATAGGATTAATTATTGATGTACTGGATGAATCTCAGTGATGTTAACGATGTTCTGTTAACGGCTGGTATTTATTTAAGAAAACAACACTTAAAGTATGACAATGATTCAACGGATTAAGTGAATGACTGTTCGACGAGTATTTGATGACGAAGTATCGGGTGGAATCGCGATGTTCACACCTCTCGTCAGGACGGATACTCCGGAGTCGTTTAGCAGAAGTCCGTCTAAGGACTTGGTGTTGTAACTTGATGACGACTTGGTCAGGGAAAAGCGGGGATGTTGACGGTTTTGGGCAAAGCCCTTGTGGTGACTGTATTGGGCAAAGTCCGGGTGTTGACTTTGTTAGGGCAAAGCCCAAGTGTTGACTGACTTCCTCGTCGAGTGTGTCCCTACACGTCGATTTGAAGGTGTTTCTTATGCATGCTGATTGAATTTTATGAAAAACATCCAATGTCCAATCAGCATGGCTCGAAGGTGTAGACGCACCCTTCCCTAGCGCCCGAAGCGCGTTTGCTAAAAGCTGCAGCGGTATTTCTGCGTCATCTGGGGCCCAGCGGCGAGGCTCTTTTACGAACTCACGTTTACGACGCATGCAATGAACTGCTGAAGTCGTGTATGCCTAATTTTTGCACCTTGGCGGATTAAAGAGTAAAACGACTTCCTCAAAAACAATTAAATTACTTGCGCGTCATAAACGCCCTAACCATCTATACGTTGAAGGTTATTTCTTGTGCAGATGTCCAGACGCCTTTTTATGTGGGGACCGATTTTGAAGATATGTTGGTTCCGCGGGTGTGCCGCGGAACAGAGACAGTTGCAAAAATATAATTATATTCATACACAGATGATAAGACTATATTTTATGGTACGCGTCGTGAAAGTTAAGTTATTGCTATAATAAAATGTCAAAAGAGAATACTTAAAATAAGTACATGGTGAAATATGTCGACCTTATAATTGATTATACTACTTAAGCGTTCATTATCTCGCATTCTACGATGGATTCGTCGCATTCCAAAATTACACATGGATTTATGCACGTGAGATTCATTTTATTTCACTTACATCTATTCGATTGTCTTAGCAAACTAAATTTTATATTACAGTATTAATAACTTAACACTATTTCTACCACGATTTTGTGCATACCCATTTCGACCAAAAGGTGTCTTTTGACACATTTGCGTTTGTGTGCAAATAATTGACAAAACTGTCGGGATTTCAAATTATCAGTTAAATATAGATAATTTGAGCAATATATTTATTAATACATGGATGCATATTTATTAGAGTTTATTTAATTATGTTGTAAATTGTAGAATTAGTCACTGCAATGATCTACACTAAAATGCAGCATGGCGGAAAATGAAAGTTATGCAGCAACACCTGTATATTCCGTTACAATGGAAATCGGGATTCTCTAAACTGATTATAATTGATATGATGCAGTAAAATTGGGTTGATATTTACATGTAAAATGATTTAAAATTAGAATTTGTTATGAAACCCTCATTTTAGAAATAGGTATACCATGTGCATATTTTTAGATCCAGGATGAGCTGGATAAAAATTATATCGCTGAATTAATTTAATAGCTATTGCACTAAAAGTCATTAAATTAGTTGTGGAAAATGATTGTACTTAGAGAATAATTTAAAGATAAAATTGGAAATGAATCTTTTGACACCTCTTGGTAGAAATAGTGTTACCTAATAACATTGCAATAGATCGCCTGTTATTCTCCTCTAGTTATACAAGAAAAATCGAAGACCTAGGATATAATAGCGAAAGGAATAGGACAGTATCAGAGTTCTTTTTAAAAAACTTAATTTTCTTTTGTTTCAAGCACATGTATTTAGTTTTAAGTAGTACGTGACCATGTTATAGTCAGCCCTGCGTTCCTTTCTCTATTCAGTAGTGCAGGTCAATAAATGGGGAAATATTTCTAGCATCCGGATGAACATTCCCTGGTTGACGCACAAACCTGAACGTTTCAATTATTGATAGAACAATTAATACAGAGATTAGCTCCAAAACAGCACCCATAATCAGTTCGTTCTCTAATACAATATGATACAGGCTGCACGTTGTCGGGTGTAATGATATTGAAATGCATCGGCATAATCGTTCTATAACTACTTGCACGAATTATTCTAGCTAGACCAACATCATTGGCAATAAACAAGGCAAGCTTAATGAACCAAAACTGTACCCTTTCAGTTTCGAAGTGAAATATACTTAATATTAAACGACCGCATCATGACTACTTGATATCGTTGAATAAACTCAATCGTTGAACTTGGATTTCTCCAATAGTACAATAGTAATGTTGTTAAGAGAAAGAAAAGGAATGAATGAAACTGAATTTATCGCAGCCGAGCATCGTATCAACTTAATAGGGAGCTCGTAAATTTCCCGAAGAGATAAAGAACGATGTTTCCGCAGGTGTCGGGGGGCATATCGGCCTAGGAAAATCTCACGAGGAAACGATGGTCCGTATCAAGTCTGACATTTTTCGTGCTGGAAGTAAAGTATCGAGCGTGGCACTGCGTTAGACGTTGCTCGTTTATCGACTTCCGGGACGATTCCGGTGCCCCGAGGCCGGTAGCCACGCAGCCGTTTCGAATCTGTCCGATAAATCGTTGTTCTTTAGAAAACTTTGCTAACGACCCCTTTGTGACACCATTGTTAATAAAAAAAAATCCCTAAAGGCATTAGCCTGCGAGGCTGTTCGTTTAAAAATCTGCCAATAATGTGTGCCATTAATTGTGAGTAATTGAATCGTCAATGATGCGGTTAACTCGAAATTGAAACCGAACTTGAATTAATTATCTGTATTAGCTTGCTTCATTTGTATTGATGCATCTGACGAAATTTACGACGACATTAATATTTATAGTGAACAACCGATTTTCGATTAATAATTAATCTGTAGAGAAACTGCTTGCAAGCTGAACTTCATGGCCACTGCGGTTTCTACGAAGTAGGAGTATCCCTTTTGGAAAGCTTACTACGAGATGGCTGTCGTGCTTCGAAATCCTGTGTAACGTGAGTTTTGAAATCTCGTTAACTGTGTTTCAGTGAGTTTCAGTACGTGACGACGATACTCTTCCTTTTATTTTTACTGTGATCTGCATTCGGGTGACTGCACTTTGAACCTATGTATATCTTATTGTACTATGTAATAATGCGATAAGATCAAATATAGTTGCTAAACAGTACAGATTATCAAGTACTTATCGAGTACTTGGAGTACAAATTATCGAGTACAACAATTTCATGAGAAAGTTTCCCAAGCTCCTAGAGAAATAAATGAGAATTTATTCAATTATAAATATACACTATTTACAAAAATTCTTCCAGTTTATAAAATACCTCAATTTAATGACTAAAACTGAGTTAACTGTTTGCGTCGAGAATAATATATAATAATTAACTGACTAATTTATATTATTGAAACTTAATCCCTAATGTTTAATTATGTCAATTAATATTGTAATTGTATTACTAACGGTTCTTTTAAGAATTTAAGCGTGTCCAATGGTAAATTAAGTTCAAGTAATATTGTCCATTGCGTAATAGCCAAGTTATTAAAACAATTAACAGGTAATTCAACTTGGTATCAAAAACAAAGTACAAAGTTCTCGCAAGTATTTTGGATGCACAAATCATTGTAATCTCTATTACACAGAAATGTGTTGCAATAAATTATATAATAAATTTACCCTCAAACAATTACCCACTTTCATTACATTACGTCAAGCATAAACACCGGGCATTGTTTTCTTTTATAAATCACACCGTTTTAAATCTTCCTAAGCTCCATCGAATAATCCTGAAATAACTATTTCCACTAACTACATAAATGTTCGTACAATCCACACAAGGCATACATTCAATTAAATAATCTATTGCTACTTCTTAAAACCTGCGTCACAATTGATCCAGCGATAGAAAACTTTTAGCAAAAAAAACAATCGTGAACAAAACCTTTGTCCAATATTTAAAAAATTCCCATTTATATTCTTTTAGGAAAAAACTCCACCACTCTACGATAACGTTTTTTAACGATACTGCAGACAGAAACACCGATATTTCATTTTGCATCGTCCAGAGCAATTCCCTGCTTTATACGTTTGAACAATATAACAGTGTGATACCGTGGTTTAAATCATTCAATACATAAGAAAGAAAAATAGAGTACACCTCGTAACAGTTTGCGGTCGCATGTATCCCAGATGATTAATTGAATCACCAGCACTTTGAGATAACGAATATTGCTACGTCCGATCTGTGATAAACTTATCGATCGCAGTTAGAGGCAATCCGCGTTAGAAATACCGTTTACTGTGAAAAGAAGATTTACGGTGACGCATACAACTACGAGTCTAACCGGCCCTGTTAGATACCCACGAGGTCCTCCTTTTTTGGACAAAAAGAAACGACGAGCACCGCGTCAGCACACCTTTTTCGAACGAAACTTTCCATGAAAACGCTGAAAGGTTTCCATCGGTCGCCGCCCGATTTTTCTTCTCTTTTTCACTATTTCTCTACCTCGTGTTCTCTCGTTTTTTGTTCCCTGCCGGGTAAACGTGTACACCTACGTGCACGGAGAATACATCGATGTGAACATGTACGGACAGAAACGTAACGATTAAAAGCGTAACACGTAAATACGTATATGTATATGTATATAAATTCCTGAGAATTTCCAAGTAGTTCGCGGTATACTTGTGTGAGATGAACTGAATTCGTAATGAACTTGGATAAACTGCAGACAAGGTACTCGTTAAAAAGAATCGAATGTTACAACAGAATATTTGAAGGGCTATAAATATAAGGGCATTAGAGGTAAATTGAATATTGGATTGACTATTGGAATGTTTATACTTTTATGGCTGATCAATTTTATGAAATATTCTTTTATACAGCACTGAAAAGGAAATCTAAGTATCGACGAGCATGAAAATAGTAAAAAACAGGAACAAAGATTAAAATTGTTTAATTAAAGACTAATGTTACGCTTCGGTCAAGCTTTAAATTCTACATATAATATAGCTACGTTTAAATGAATTTATTTACACGCGATAAAATATTAACTTTCTAACATAAATTGCGTATTTAACAAAACCGTAATTTCGTTCGCTTACTCTACAATAATTGAAATATTGATATTTAATTGCAAGCTGAAAACTGATATATTCTCCATCATGCTTTCGCTCACTTACGATTGCTTGAAACAAATTAGAAATGTTTTTAAAACATATTCTATTCAAAATCTGTAACATCTAAACAGTAAGGAAAGAGTGTTATTAAATTAATTAAGATTGCTCCGTCTATAAAATTGTAGCTTAATTTTTTTCGTTATTTTCTAGTTGAATATTAAAGATATTTTCCTCGTTTCACAGATTTAAGCATCGATTTTTTCTACAAATTTGAAATTCGTGATACGATAGCGCAGAATATGTGCACGCAGTGATATTATTCACGTGGATAAAGTGTGTTAATTCGTGAATGTACGAATTTCCATTATTGAAAGTAACGTTGGCTCCGGTTCAAATTTCGGATCCATAGTGTGCAGGTCCCGCCGCAAAATAATTCGGAACTTCATGCCGATGGCATCACTTCGTTTCTGCCAACGTGGCAATTACATGCATGACCTGCGCACTAACAATATAGGCTGCAAGTTACAGCAGCACGATTCTAGTCCAGTGATTTGAAAGACTGATACCAGTTAACGGAAAATGAATCCGCAGTTCAGATACGCATAGCCCGGATTTGTATTGCAGTACTTGTGATAATTATACCTTCTGTATTTCGTATCCCTTTCCCACTGTATATTCTACGCGTGTTTACGTGCGCAATATAATCAATCTAATGATATATATTTTGATCCCAATTCATCGTAGGACGAAGAATACTGGACATATTGTCTAAATGAAATGTCCAGAATAAAATAAACGAGAAGGAGTAAAATTTCGTAACAAACACAAAATAATTCTAACGATACATATAGATTAAGAAATGTATTACGTAACTGTAGAAAAACGATGAAGATGTGTTAATAACTATCCAGAGTACAGAGTCTAAATAAAATAAATGTAACAATATTGTAACATATAATATAAATTAAAACATATCGAAATTTCCGTTTTGTCAGTGCTATACTCGAGTAATTGTCAAATATATTTCACTCGCGATATTCACGAATGGTACACGCATACAATAAATCAGTCAAAACTTTATTAATAGTCAAAGTAAAGCAGATCCATCTTTAAGCATCGATTTCTGACACCACGTTAACAGAACAATCTTTCCTTCATCTTGTCTCCCCAATCAGCCCCTTCGATCAGGCAAACAAATAACGGGGCACACTGCATAAAACACGCAAAGTGTTAAATACGTATAATTAACACCAAATGCCCTACCCCCTGCATTAAACGCCGCTATATCAGGGCTGGCACACAAATTCCAATAACACCCAAGGACAATATTACAAACGTGCCAAACCACGTCTGCGTTTCGTAGGCATCCGAGGCGTAATAAGGGGAACCACACGTACTGACTAACGGAATACATACCTCTGTTCACGTTCGTCTGTCCGCGGGCAAAGTCGTATGAAATTCACCGCAAAATAATTGGAGACCATGCGGCCGAATGGTTTTCGTGGGACCGCGCAGATACGGCAATTAGATTCCCGATGTGCATAACTGTCGGTGCCCGGGGTCGGTCTGGCACTTACACGGATCATACGAAAGCCGCAGAATTGCGGTCGATACGTTTGATCAGCGCGGCGAGATCCGACCTGGATGGCCATACTCAAACCGCTTCGACACACACGTCGATGCTCTCGACAAAAAGCACAGTTTACCGATTTTCAAGCTGCACGCTACCCGGAAATAGCATTTTCACGGCACAATGCAGTGCACACGAAAGCTGGCGCACAGTGGCGTTGGATGCTTCCCGAAGTATCCGGCGGTACCGGTTTCTATCTGTTTCGTTTCGTGCCATTCCGTTATCGTGATTTCTCCATTTTTATCGTTCCGATTCGAGGGTACTCGTCAGTTGTTTCGATTACGATCGATGTAGACGTAGATCATTACGTCTATGTGATCTTGGCTAGAACATTTTGATGTGCAAAGTACTGAGACCGCGTTTCTTACTGGAACGTGTACTTTATGCGCATTTATTTATATTAACCCTTTGCACCTGAGAACTATTTCGAGGTTTCCCTACACCGACTATGCAATTAGAAAGGTTTTTTGTCAGGAAAGAATTGTGATTACTTTTATATTGGTGAAATTAGACGTCGGATTTTAGAATTTGTAGATCATTTGCGTATTGTATGTACCAAGTCCAAGTTGTAGGAAGAAAATTTACTTTATGTAACGTTAATGTGAATCGATCGTACTATTGTTCTTGTTCATTCTCAATTGTTTCCGACCGTAACAGAGATTGGACTTCTTACAGACCTTTGTTATTTCAGTAGGAATAGTTCTAATCTGTAAATTTAAATCAGTGTTGAATTCTAAAGTAATATTTCATTGAGCAAACGAGTGAACGACTTGAAACGAGACTGTGGAGTGTGATATCAGAGACGAACAAGGAAGCACATATTGAAACTTGTATTGAAAATTAATATCTGTCCAATTGAATTATTCATTTTCTGATTAAACACTCCTACATTCTTATCGAACTTTTAATAAGTATTGAATGAGAAGTAATGTTTTTTTAATATGAACGTTATCGTGCAATATTATTTTCGTTTAACAAATCTATTAATGGATAACTTATTGCTCGTAATTAAATTAACCAACATAAAATAACATATAAAACGATACTGTAGAAGTTATTTTCTGCAAACCTCACGTAAATTGGAATAGAGGGCAGGTAGGTTAATAACTCCAGTCTCCTTCAATTAAACACTAACTTTATTAATATAAAACGACGACACACGACAATTCTTAACGAACAACGACTCTCACACGATTCTCACAATACTCTCTGCTCACGATACGACTCTCTTAAACTCTTCAAACTATTCTACCTCGCGCACGCATCATGCACTCTATATATATATCGTTTCACTCTCAGTTTCTTTCTCATTCTATTCCTCATTTGCTCTCACTCATTTAGGATACACACTGCAGACATTCCTTCGCGACAGTCAGTCGCGTCCACCCGAATCCTTGGCCCGCTGTACCCTCCGTTCACAGGGTCTTCTCAAGTACTCAACTCCAAAGACATAACTTTCACACTTCGGAATCATTCTAAACAGTCACGCATATTTCCAATCCCACAATACCTTAATACAGCAATTGAAAGCTACGATAGAGAAATTGATGCCACCCATGCAGACACCCATCAACTTGGCTAAAATTTTATAAAAATAGTTACGATATAGCCACCTCATATCCCTATTATTACGAAATATTATACAGCAAAGAAAGGCATTGCATAAATATTATTTCAAAAAGCAATATTATTTCTGAGCACTTAAAATGATATCCAAAATTTTACCAAGAACTTTATTCCTGCGGGCTGTCAAAAAATACATGTTGCCCGATAGTAATTACTATAAATCAAAGTTAAAGGAAAATATTTATTCCCATAATTAAGGATGCCGTCAAATACCACACTTATTTTCGTTCATTCAAAAATTATTATACTTATTCCACCTTCCAAACAAGAATGTCTTTGAAATGCATAGTGAGCTCTTCAAAGCATGAAATAAAAGTGAAATTTGTTTCACATAGTCTTTTGCTTAAACGTAGCTGTCATTTGCATTCACAGAAACGCCTATTAAATATTTTCTGTTGCCCTCCACATGCGACGATTTAGTTCAGAGTCGAAGCGACACTGCCGTAGCAGTTTGTTAGAGTTGCTTCTCGCTTCTAATTCAATTTTAACTTCAGATGCTCCTTTATTCCATTAAATGCAGCAATAATATCGTTGAGCCACCGTGCCTCACGGGGAGAAGTAACGCTTCAAGATCGTGTCATGAGTATATCTTCTAAATCGGTTACGTATTCAGTTCCCCGTATTGGTTAATTCGAAGCGCAGCTGCGAGATTCCATTTCGTTTTAATTTATCCTCACTCCATTGTGTCAGTAACGCGTTTAGCACTAGTTGCCTCTGGGGGTGCTTTTCGAGAATAAAAGAATAAATGTTGAGTGAAAAACACGATTCACGGTTAGGTGAAGTTGGATAATGTAATTCTGGATGGAAAAAGAAGTGTTTCTAATGGTACTTTAATAGGATAGGATTTTAGAGGATAGGCGCAGCTTCTCACTTTATCCATGAATTATTTTGCTCGGAACAGAAACGAGTTTGTATTAATGAATAGGAAGGAGTGTCCTACGTAATATCTTATAATTAATATCAAAATTTAATGCACAATTTCATTAAGGTAATTGCCTCGTTGAATTAATATTTATATTGTTGAGAACAATATAACAATTATCTGAAAAGCTAACTATTGCAGATTATTTTACCTGAAATACGATTTTCTCTTTAGGAGGTTTTCAAGGTAAAGGGGTAGTATGGAAATCTTTGGACACCGAAGAAGTACTTTGTGCAATAAAAGATTCCTCCTTTTTCTCAAACATCAAAGAAGATCAAACTGTATTGAGGTCGACAGCACTGCTGTAGGAAGCCCTTTAGAAATATATACTCCGGTTATTTTAATACTACTTTAACTACCGCAATATTTCTTGTGGACAATGTTTAGCCGTTTCTCTTATTCTTAGTACATTGTACTCGCGCAAGTTTTGTAAGAATCTTTCCTTCCATAAGAATAATCATACACAATTGAATCATTGTAACTAAATGAAAACTAATATGGCATAAGGAATAGAATAATAAATGACAAGCCAACGAAAAAAAGGGATGGAAAATTGGCAAAGAATTTTGAAGAAGCAAATTAGATGCGCATTTTGAAAGAAGGGGTGCTATAGCTGCAGTAATAATAATAATTATTATTATTTTTATTTAATTGCCAACTGCAGCATACAAGAAGAAAAGTAGATGACGGTAGGTGTGTTGGATGAGCAGCCCTTGAGTCATCGATAATATGTAAGGCTCGGGGATTCTGGCCTAGGTAGAATCAATATGATTCACTAACATAAGGTAGTAGTCAGCGATATGACTACTGGCGAGGGCCAGACTCCGCGTTAGCTAAGGCGACACAACAAGGGCTAAGGTCAGCCTTTCCCCCTAAACCTGGTAATATATATACATAGTAGCAGAATATCAATTGTACTCGGAATAGTTTTGGACACGACGCGTACCATCACTCGGTCGCGAAAACTCGTCACGGTATTCTTATATAATACCGCTTTGCAAAAGTAATTGCTGCAGACGATTTCGTTTACCCCCGAATCCAACAGGTGTACACAGAATTGTCCATAAATGACAATAGTAGTGCTTAACCGTAAGACCCATGGTAAATGGGAATTATATCGACCATTACATACGGCGATACGATATTTATACTGGCTAAAATTCATTCAGATAAGATAACAATGTATAATTAAAATTACATCCTTCGTGCAACAATCATCAAGTACTTATCAGTTACATGATCAATAAAGAAATAATATTTTAGAAGTTAGACGAAACCGTTACAATTGATCAATGAAGCAATCAGATTTTTGGGTTGCAGTGGTTGAGAATTATTTCGTTTTGTTACGTATGGATAATATGTACGGATAGGACGGATAGTAAGGGTTTTAATTCAGTTAGCTGCACCGTGACCGATTAGATATACGCGGCACCCGGCGAACACTCCGAGTCTTACCTTACTTGGAAGCCTCTAATGAGTCCCCTCCATCTATTTTTGGCACTATATAAGCCCTTTGATTTCAATCATATTTGGTTCATAGCTACACAGTTACGCGCAGATTCACGTCGTGTCACGCTCGTACAGAGTCGGTTACATTCAGTGAGATTGGGCTTAGGGCACCATTCAGATTGCAAGTTAACCCGTTAGAATCCGCAAGTTTGCTTGAAGTTCTTTCGATGTCTGTTGTAACCGTTCTCAGACCCCGCATCGAGGTGCAGCTTTAGATAATAACTTACACATTATACAATTATATCGCAACAATTACATTTGTACTACACTGATTTTACAATATATACATTAATTGTTCACCATTAAATCGAGTAGATTCATCAAACCTATCTGCTAGCGTCAGCGTATTTTTTTAGAGAAAGGAATATGGCTGGTTGGTGGAATACTATTCATTCAGGGTATAATTTATATTAGGGTCTTAGTTTACGGGCGTTCGGTGAGGTTGTTGCGAGGATATGCAATCTGGGCGGCAGACGATGGCTGGTGGCTCGTTGCCACTCAGCTATCGGATGTCCTAGGATTGACTAATTTATGGCAGGTCTGGAGATTGTATGAATGGGTCCAAACATCCTGTTGGCAGGCGATAGCTGTTGACTACATTGGGTCTTTCGGTTATCGAGTGTCGAAGGGTGTACTGTTTAAAAAAGGAGAGAGAATGGTCAGAATAGACAAGCGGCCCGACGCCGTATTGTTAATGAATAGGAACTCGGTTCCTCTAGGATCTGGCCACGGAGTGGGGAAGGTTTTGCCTTCTGGTAAGAGGACTGTGATGAACCCCATACCACTTACCCCAGAACCTTGGAGCTTTACAGACGACTTTTTACCCGGTTGATTGAAATTATAAAATAGATCTAACATATCTTTGCTCCGTAATCTTTTATATTAGTAGTAACGTTCCCACAGATACAACTTAACCGCTCGAGTTGTATCGAATATTAATTTAAAGTTACGAGACAAACTAACATTTCCTGCGACTCTCTGATTTCGCATCAGGTTCGTTCGCGTGTCTTATCCAAAACAAGGTAACTACTCCAACCCAACGGCTCCCCGATATCGCAACGGTTTGTCCACGTAACCTAGCTCATCCCACAGCTGCCTGATTTCGCATCAGGTTCGTCCGCGCTTGACTCCATTCCTGAGGCTCCCCGATTTCGTATCGGATTCGTCCTCGCTTACAATTATCCCAGGGGCTCGCCGATTTCGTATCTAACGAATTCTCAGCCATATCCCTTGGGTAATATCAACCTCGCCGGCCTAGGCGTTGCTCACAGCCCTGGCTCGTAACAGTTTTATAATTGTGGTATCGTGTCGGTCAAGAATTTCGTAACTTAGACCACGACAGGAATAACGAAGAGAGGTTGGAAATCAAACTTCGGAGCCCTCATTCCGTCGCTATGGTTATGGTGCAAGACTCGCAAGGCTCAATCTTGGCTTCTGAGGTAAAGCGATAGTACTCAAGATCAAGCTTGTCGAAACGTCGACTCAGAAGTAATCTTCTACACGCTGATTGGATATTAGGAAAAATTACTAAATGCCAATCAGCGTGTCTTGTAGGTGTAGCCGCACCCTTCCTTAGCGCCCGAAGCGCGTTTCTAAGAGGTAAGGGTGTTTCTTCTCACATTCCCATCAATTTGGCAATGCAGCGGAATTTCCGCAAGGGTGTCCAAACATGAGCTACGAGATGCGTGTTGGGACCAGGTCCGAGGCCCCTCCAGAAGTCCACGTTTATGACGCATGCAATTGACTGTTGAGGTCGTGGGTAACCTGAAGGCGTGTAGCTTCTTGACTAAAGGTATAAAACGATTTCCTTAAAAACAATCTTACTACTTGCGCGTCATAAACGTGCTAGCCATTTACACGTGGAAGGTTTTTCCTTGTGCCGATTGCTGGCCGCCGTTTTGGAAGGTACGGTGTTTATGCATCTGTCGAGTAAGCAGTTGAACAATGCCAGCTGCTTCGTTCGCTTGGCAGTAGTGTCATTAACTGGTCCTCGATAATCCCTTGACCGGGGGCTGGGTACCGCGCGCTCGACGTCTCCTCGTACGGCCCGTTTTAGGACAGAATAATAATTAAGACGTACATTTATTAATCGTTATAGCAAATCAATATAGCTATACAAAATTTTGTTGAAGGTAAAGTACGAGAGAAAACGCGATTCAAAAGAATACAAAATATGATTCATGTTGTGATGAATGAAAACGAAAAATATTATACAAAACATGTTTTAATTTTACTATATTAATTAAAATAAAAAATATTCATTACAATCATCGAAAATAAAAACAAGTATACTGTGATGTATAGGGTACTACACTTTCTGAACTCAAGATTGCTTTCAGTGTTTTTCTGAAACACATCACAACCCCTGTTGAGAGTTAATTCACATCCAGTAGTAAAATTAAAAAGATATTGTGGCTGGTCTGCAATCACAGTTTCAATATTATGTACAAAATTTCATCAGCGACCTCACAACCGAACTCTCTGCAACTAATTAACATAAACGTGTTTCGTTTGCAAGCCATGAAACGAGAAGTAAATGCGCTTGTTGCGTTTTGGCATCCAGCCCAACGAAGCAAACGAAAGTTTCATACTTGCAAAGAGCCCTATTTGAGTCACTTACTTTGCGAATATGTAGAGCATTCCAAATACTGTAGTACTGCCAAGAAATGCTGTATGAACTAGTAAGTAAAAATGTAAATTCTATTCATATTTTATCCATTACTCTATCTAATATATTATTTTTTCTACAATCGAAATGTAAGTAAAACTTCAAAGAAAATTAAACACGCAATGATAATACTTAAGCAAGGGCAAAGAAATATAAGGGAGACACGATTTTCATTCAAAGGAAAAATTTACACAGAATGCACCCAAATATATCTTAATTAAATTTTTACGTAGAACTGTAGTTTATGCTTATGTATGTGTGAGTGAAGCCTAGATCTTTGTATTATATGGCCAGTTGGTGCAGTGTGCTTTTATTTTTCGGGAGAGTTCCGTTACGACGAGCAGTTCCGTTACAGACTTTGTATAGTAAAGTCGAATAAAGCTAAATCTATACCTTACAGAACGAAGAAATTTATTTTACGCATACGAATAAGAAAAGGACGATTTAAATATTTTGACACGCATGGATGTTCCGGCTGCGTTTCAATTTCGTAAGTTCACCTCAAACAAGTTCCATTATACATATGTACTTGTTTCTCGGGCATGTATACCGTGGCAAAGAGTGTGCAGCGTCGAAGATAGAAACATCACGTAGAGAACCCATCCTGAATTTCAATATGTCCAAACTCTCGAAGACGCGACACGGGACAAATTCCAGACGACATAGCCCCCAAGATTTCGTGATGGGACAGCATAACGCCAATCTACGGATGGCACGTTCTTACCTCAAAACGTCTACCCGTGTCTGCATACCCCTCTTCCAAAGTAGCCGCCGTGTGAAAATCACAGCTAAACAAGTGACGGTTGAGACATGAGTCAAAAGTAAATGTATCAGTGAATGACGTTCGATTTGAATTCCATGATATGAAAGCAGAAAACATAGATTCTTTAGATTTTCCGAGTTAGAATTTTTGACTTGGAATTTAATGTTCATATTAATTTCAGTATATGGCCAAATGATCTCCTTTGTAGAAATACAAATAGAAGTGTACAAGACAGCTTATGAAGTGGACAAACATTAATTTGAAATAATATTGCTAAAGGTTTAATCAATTTATTCCTTATACAATAACAATTCCTTAGTTCTTCTGTTATTTTTTCGATGTGAAAAGAGCTAATATTAATAATTAGGATAAACTGATTTTAGTACATTTGACAAACATTAAACCTAAATATCCGATGGTAATACTGGAGCTGTTAAAACAATAATTCCTTAGCCCGCTAAATATTTATTTTAATCTAAAAAATTATATTTATACAATTCAGATACGACTTTAAAGTAGTAATATCATCAGTAAAAATATGTTGTAATATTTTTATACCAAGAGGAAATAAGTAACATTTTATTCTAGTAGCATTATATTCTTCAAATATATTTTTTAAAATGCTTTTTCCTGTTAATTAAATGCAAATAAGCAATTCAATAAAAGCAGAAACAAATTTCGAGAATTATTCTTTTAATCTAATAAATATTAATAATTCCATACATTACAATTACGCACAACCATTACGCACGAATGAGGCCATTAAATCCATTCAACTTCATCCAAGGGAGTATTAAACTATTGTCTCCATTGCACATTGTTACTAATTGTGCATGTGTTAATCGAAACTTTCACAAAAAGAAAGGGACAAATAGCAGGTACTCGCGATACGATCGTCCCCTAAACGAAATTATTGTTCAGAATGTTGCCACGTATTCGTGTTACCCTTCCGCGTTGGCATTCAGAGGGTTTTCAAACACAACTGATATTCTTCTAACGAGACCAAATAATGCTTTTTTGCTCGTAGATGCAACCACAGATTGACTATACAACTGCCATGAACGGCTAATGTATAATACAATGCTACAGTAAATTCTATCCTTCTGGGCGTCCTTACTAATAAACTATTGCCATTCATTTTGCACGCAATCCCAGCTTAACAATACACAACTGCACGGTATTACTGTTGCTTTAAAAAGTAAACTAAGCAACAAATTTATATATTAACAAACTGCACGCTCCAAGTGTAAAAATAAAGTAATAGTGTAAACATTTTACATTTATAACTAACAAGATATTTTGTCGTAACAGTCTATTGCCGTCATATGTGTAATACGCATATGTATAAGCTTGAAGTGAACTTAATGGGATTTTAATTGATACCGTAACGGGAGGTCAATATAAAAAAAATATAAATCTTTTAATTGCTACATAATGTTGCCAGTATTCAACCTAATACTTCCGAATAAATGCTATTTAGAGAAATAATCGCTGCAAGGTAGTTAAATCCAAATAGTTTCTGAACGATTCCGTACAATGTTTATAATTTCTATTAAAGCTTGCAGATAACTTTGAGGGAATGATGTTTCCAGAAAAATCATTTCAAAGAATTGAATGCACCCAATATTTCGGTGCAAATAAACAAGAAATAAAGGTAGTTTCAACAGAGTAATCATTAAGATACAACTTTAGTTCTATGAAACCATAACTACAAGCTTTTATATTAAAGTTTTCAAACTGAAATCCTACTTAAAAATGTTCACCTTTTTTCCGCCAAACTTTCAAAACGGCAAGGTACATTTTTATACTATAGTTTGGGGAGGAATGATACAAATAAGTAGGCATTCCGGTTGTACGGTTAGGTGCAAAAACCTATTTCGAAAGCTTCAGCAACTCGGATATACTTGTGCAATTTTAACGCCAAGCACGTAAATACCTGGCCAGCATGCATGTAGATGTGCATTCTACAGCTTCCTTTTTTCCTGAGCACGTACCCGTCTGTAATATCGTGTGCGACAATGATATACATCCAAGAGAAATCTTTTTTGCTTTTCGACAGAGATTAAAATATTTCCATCCCTGCAGTGTTCAGATATCAGCTAGGTCTAATTCATGTGTCATCTTGCAAATTAAAATATGATATGATCTTGGAATTCATTAAAACGTCACTTTACAGAAACAAAGTATAAATAACTATATGATTCGTCTCCACCTGAAATATGTTTGCTCAGTTTGACACTCAGACAAGACATGACAAGTTCATCAGACTCTTATTTTATTCTTCGCGCTTCTTATGAATTCAATATGTGTCTATATGAAAGAAATTCTAAGCAAAGTTTTATTGCACAGAATTATTGCTACGTTACTTTCGACAATACATCCTCAATTCCATTTAGTTCCAATAAAAATAAAAATAATTGTTTTATACTTTTGTGTAATTTATAGATGGCTTTTACTTTCTATCTTTTACTTAATACTTTTTACTACTATATTTTGCAACTTTTTTAACTTGAGATTCGAGCATTCTCAAAAAATCTGTTTCCCACGGATATCTCGTCTCATACGTTTTATTAAAATTGAGCAGAAACTGGAATATTCTACTGGAACTGCATATACATATAAAAATGAATCAACGTTATTGAAATATAATCTCTAATTAGTATTTGTACATAAGTAAAAGCATGAAAAAGCTACAAATGAAATGTGCAATATGAAAAGTCATAAAATTAAGAAATTAGGTTAAAAAAGAGTACACTGTGAAATGTAATTAAAAGCTTACGAAATTTTTGGCAAATTCTTTTTGCCTAACATTTATTGTATTTTACTTAACTATATTGTTCAAATCATTTCTCTGTTCACACACTGTATATGTATATGATAACATCACAACATACGTTTACTTAAAAAAATAAATGTTCAATTATTATTTTGTTAGCTAAGTACCACAGTGCCTAAGAACGCAGTCATAAAACACCTATGTGTATATATATATATATATATATATTTATGAACGGTACAACGAACTACTCGGATAGCGAAGTACGTCAACTCAGGAACATTTAATACTCGTCAAGTACTTAAGCAAATGCGCGTAGTTCCTTAGAAATTCTATATCTGAACAACGTAATAGATACATAAATACAATCCTTGTATATATTAGTAACGCCTGAATGCGTTGATATTTAAGTGCTCGCATTTATAACATAAAATAATAAGCACACTGATTTTCATCCCGAAAGATAGTAAAAATATGAAACATTGTATCTACATAATAGTAATAGCTTCTTCACACACGCGAAAGGCAGAGCGAAAAGTCAGCTATAAATCTTGCGAAGATATATGTAGCTGCAGTGCTTTGCAGAAGTCGTACAACTATGATGGACAATAGATTATCTGTGCGGAAAGCTTCGAATGCTTTTAAAGCCTACTTCGGTGGGCTTAAAGACAATTCTGTGTTTTACGACTAAGAAGCTTTATTCACTCTTTCACCCCATCGCGTTTTATGTCAACCAACGTAGACATATACCGGCATACATTTCCGTTTCTGACGAAAACGTTTACGCCCTGAAAATATGTTCCGGATCTCGGATTCCTTGTGCTTTTACTCTTGTGCTTTATCGTCGAACTAGTAGAAAACGGGCCCTACTTGCCATCGAATTGCGGCGTGTATGAAATACATAAACGTGTATTAAACTAGTATGAAGTATAGTAAACTTACAATATTGTTCACCGTTGCCCTTAAGAAATATGAATAATAATGAATAAAACCTAATTGGGAAGCAACGAAAGGTTTTCTAACACTTAATTGATATGCACTGTTAACAAATATATTAATTAATAAAATGTGCTCGGGCAAGCAAAAGAAATTTTCCTAATAGTGAAATTATTATATTTTCCAGCGGGCTCGAATTTGATGGGCAAATTCACTCAGAGCGTCCGAAGAATCGTTCAGGATGTAAAGGATGAAGGAACGTCAAGTAAGTTAACCCGTGATATTACTCACTTTAGTGAAATACTATAATACTGTTAAACAAATAGTGCAGGTACCCAACGAGGCACGAGCAAATAAATAACTAATTTTAATTCAATCATAGTTCGTTCTTTTACATTATATTCATTTTATACGATTCAAACATATATTGTTCCCAAAATTAATTCAATTTCAAATCCTTTAAATCTACGAAAAAATATAATTTCCACTTTATTTAAACTATTAATTATATATATTTATAATGTCCATGTGAATGAATTATCCTTCGACATAATCGAAATTTTAATTCTGTATAACGTATCATTAGCTTTCAATATCCTGTAATCTTTCATGCCGATAATGTAGAAGAAAATCAAGTGAAAAAATATTTTCCACGCGTATGCAAGGTGCTGAAAATTGAGGAAAAATTGGTCGGTTTAGAGTACAATTTTGAATCCCGATTTACCAAAGATGCGCGTCCTTGTCTGTAGGGTAGTAATAGAGGGAAATTGAGATGAGGATATCCGTACCAACTGTGAGAAATAAGGTATTGGGTGTGTGCCAGGTGGTCGACTGTTAGCTCATGAATGGAATTGAAGCAGAAGCTTTTACACCCGGTCAGTTGGCATAACGACGCGTCAGGACTACTATTTGCACTTCAAACAGTGGCAAACGTTTCCTCTGAGATAACTTTGTCAAATCCAGATCAACGACCCGTATACTTTTCTGATAAGGATGATAAAAGATGTGTAAAGTAATGTTAAATTTCCCAGATCTAGTGAAAGTCATGCAAATATATTTTTCCTTCTTTTTCCTTCTTTTAAGAAGAAGATTTTTCAGAAGAAATTTATAATACTATAAAAATGATAATTATCATGAAAAAAGTATTAATTCATATGCATAAAATCAATATACTATTGCGCTAAATTAATCCAAGTAATATCATTCAAAGCTACTGAAACATTTATTTCTACTTATTGTGCAGCTGAAGAATTCACTTTAATTATCCTATATATTAAAATACACAGTGCGCACAATTTGCACTTTTCTATTTCATTCACTGTTTCCGTTCATTTTAAATCTATTCAATTAATTTGCAGCTTGTTTATAAATATTCCAAACAAAAGTTGTGTTCAAAATTAAATTCGCTCTCGAACGAAAATTATATTTGCCATTTTTGAACGGTAATTGTCAGCACGAATTTGACAAGACGATGTTAAAAATTATCAAATTACAAAAAAACAAGTATTTAGAAAGTAACCTCGTACGATAAGTCTATTAGAAACCGCTGCTTAGAAACACTTCTTCCTTTCTCTCATTTTTCTCATCAGAGGTTACACGATTCAGGTATAAGCAATAATGTTATTAAGCCAACTGTTGGATGGACAACCTGTGTGCGTAGAAATTGCGACGTTTATTAAGGTTCGAGGATCGCTAGCTTGTGAACTATCAGAGGCATTCATTAATTCTCTGCTACTAACTAACGTTTAAACAGTGAAATACTTCCGATAGAAATTAGCTTTAAGAAAAATATAACATATAGTAGCAGTAGTTTTTTCCTACCTTCTTATATGAAGGAAATTGAAGAGAATTTAATAGCTTTTTTTATGAGCACTTAATATTGATTACTATTAACTCTCTCGTGGTGTTATAGCTTATGTTGTTGCGTAGCTATAAAGTGAACTGAAATTTAAACAATAATTATTTCTTACGAGAATATCTTTATCGCCTACTTTCTTGTAGAAATTCTCTATGTATTCATTTTTACAACGCGAAATAGATAAATTATGCGGCTTATTGTCGCTGTGACTTTTGTTAATATAGGCGGACAAACTAAGGAAGAAGTGATCGAAACGAACGAAAGATTAAGAATCGTGAGGATACGCCTGGATGGAAGCTACGAGATCGCTAAGCGTGCTCTGGTTGAGCTTATGTGCAAATATACTGACAGCAAGCAAGTGCGCAACGTGTTTCAACGTTACAACCTTCTGAAACTCATGATTAAGGTAATCACAGATTTGTCCTCTTAGCGTGTAATAGAAATGGTATCGAAACTATAAGTAATGTTAAATTCGTATAATTCACAATAATGTCCTATATGCAAGCAAGAAAATGAACTAGTTTTAGAAAGTAAACTAAGAATACTTGTGTAAGTGCAATAATCTTATATAATTGCAAACTTTATTTCAAAATTTCTTGAATACACAGCTGGAATTATATCAAAACTTTGACAAATGCACTTTTCGCTACAGTTTCGCATATTATATATATATATATATATAAAAGCATAATGGGTGCAAAATTGTAACGAAGACACATATGTACTTGAAGTTTTAAAAAAGGGAGAAGTATATACAGAGTGTCCCATTAGTATTTGTGAATGTCATCCACATTATTAAACATACGAACTGCTTTAATAGTACACCAAAGTACATCGTTAAAATAATTAAGCTAATTTCAGCAGAAATAAACTAATCGTGCGAATTAAATATAACACACGGCATAAATATTTTCGCAACATAAGAAAATCAATTTTTATTGAACAATGAAAGCCAAATCGTTTCGCTATAGCCTTTTGCTGGCGAGCTCTTTTTTTAACAAAGCGATAGACATTTTCTTGATATTGCGATACCGCATACAGAGCTAAAACTTTTACGAGGCAAAATGTATTACTTACAGGGCTCTGCTGTCGCAAACATTATATGAATGCACGTAAAAAGTTAGCGAACAATTGCTCCCGACACAACGTTTTCCGCAGTTTCCCACAGAAATAGGGTGCCGTAAAACTTGCCGACCGTGTGTTCCATCTTCCAAATTTTCTGCCCTGTAGTAACACAGCAGTTGAAAATTCAGTGGCGATCGTTGTCGACTATCTTGACGATTGAGAAGTCCTGGTACTTTTACAAGAACAGGAGATGTAAAATAGAAAGTGGACTATAATATTAAGTCCTTCGAAACCAACAATCTTCCTGTTCGTACTACAATTCCTTAATTACAATTTTCTCTATTCCAATATAATTCTACCGTGACGAATGCGAAAAATGATTCATCTTCAAGAAAAATTTGCTGATTGAGTAAGATGTTACCTTCTTATTAGATAATAAAGTGTTTAATTGACATAATCAGAACCAAGTTAATCTCGTCCGAATTTCCCCAAAAGTTGAATCATAGTTTATTTAAATATTCACTATTTTCACCACAAAGTATAATGTTCTCCATGCGCAAAGAGTTCCAATTCGTTCAGCTCCACTCGAATATCGGAATAAAAAGACCAATACTATGGAAGTAATTACTTTTCGTAGCAAGTATACATATGTACAGCGTATCAACGATTCTACTTTCCCAGGACGTGATTAAGTTGGAGACCCAGTACTGGACGTTGGTTGATATACCGAAGCAGGAGAAACAGGAAACCGTGCCTGCTTTTGTCCTTCGTGCATGTTCCATCATGGAGAAAACTCACAAAAGTGGAGAGGGTGTAAAAACCTCAGCTCGACTGGCCGAGGAAGCTGAGACCAAAAGAGAACGCATCGAGAGACTCGAAAGTAAGTAGAAATGGTACGCGTGTGTCAGACGCGGCGCTTTAAGGAATATCCTAAATGTCGGTCGTTCGAAGAAACAGAATATAAAGCTTCACGTTTGAAATATATTTTTTAATTTATTGTTTATACATTTGGTCTAGTTTGTATTATTAGGGTGTATAATATTATGTACTAAGAAAATTATTCGAAGTTCTCAAATCTCGAAAGCAGTAAATGCGACATTTTCTTTTACAAGCTCAAATCATGGAAATTTTCGTAACAGAGTTTAGATGTTTCCCAAAATTGTCACAATTTGTTGAACCACTTAAATATGAGTACCATACTAAATAATACGTAACCTACACCAATGAGCTTCTGTACAATGATTCTACTATCTTGTGAACTCATAATAAAATTAAATAATAATGTTACGCGGTTCTATGAAGTCCAGTCCATCTCGTAATATAAAAATCATTCCAAATGATGACTGAACGTACAGTCTCATACTAATGCAAGAAAACTCGTACACATTAAACTGATTATTCATCTCTGAGGATCTGAATAAATTGTATACCCAACAGTTATAGTTGAATGTTTGCATGAGACTATTCATCCTGTATGAAAGGAAAGTCTTCTTGCCTGCACAAATTGTGTGGAAAAGACACGACTCGATAGCTGTCTTGTCGCTTGGAAACATTCCAAGCATGAATAATATATTACCCCCTATCATACGTGCTCGATAGGGACAGGATGAGATCAGTTCTATGGTTATCATGGCACTCCTGTTCAGTATTATATCACTTTCTATAATGTGCGAAGATATAAAATTTAAATAAAAATATCAAATACTGTTTGTTTCATTTTGATACAATCGAGCCGTTTGGAATGATGAATTCATTTAATCTTAGGTGTTCGGTCTGGATTTGTAGATACATATTAGCGTTTATACTTATTGGTTTCATGCGAAAGAAGTAATTTATCGGTTCCAAAGTGAAGGACAAAGTATTTATACCTTAAGACATTATGAATTTTATGAGAATTAAAAGCATTTCAAACGTCAAATAAGTAAAAGGTTCAAATAAAAAATAAAACGTAAACTGGATTGTCATATGTGAAAATTAAATGGGGGGGGGGGGATTTAATATACAGGGTTCCGTTTAACTGGAAGCTGTGGGATTATTCACGAGAGATTAAAGTTATTAACAAAATATTCTTGCAACAGTTGTTTGAGATAAAAGGGGCACATTAGGTGGAATAAATAATTTGTTGGTAGGTGTAGGGGTGGGAGAGACATCAGAGTAAAATTAATTCCACCATTGCCAGTCAAATGGAATGTACCCCGTATGATTAAATTATTCTGCGAAATATGAAACATTTTATACAAAGATCGAGGCTATAACTTTTAAATTAAATGCGCATTTATGGAACAGTAGACGATGAAACATTCATAGAATTTTTATATATGTACGGTACGTGTAAAAAGTTCCAGGACTACATCAATAACACCACATTTAGAACACCTTTTAATATGTGCACATATTCCACCTCTCTAAACGCAATTTGAAATATTCATACAAGTATTCGAATAGTCGCCAGACGCTTCGTCCTGGACGACAGCTAACTAATTTTTTCACTTATGCCTAAATGTGTGCAATACTGTCGTATAAGTATAAGCCTTTTATGTAAATTTTCAATTAATGAAATAATAAATAGTACTGTGATAAAAAAAAGCATGTGTCGAATACAAGGGGTAGGTGCTACAATCTGTTACGTCATATTTTGTGAAAACTCGCGTCACAATCCTCGACAAATGAGATGGCACATTATCGTGCAACACGATTCAATCGTCCGATTGTTACAGTTCTGGCTCAATGTATCGAATTCGTTTGGTACCGAACGAGTAGAAATTGAACAAGATTGTGTGTCCGTTTAAGTGGACCACGTACTAGTTCAATATCTTTGTTCATTATCGGTTACATCGTTCGTTTACACTTTTTTAATGGCTGTTTCGTGAACTTTATTCTGTTAAACTATTAAAACGTTCGTTTTAAAAGGAATTTTATATGTTATAATACTATTCACTATACTTGGACAGATATTTGGAAGCACTTTGGCAATTTAAAAAATATTGGGTCATTTGACAATTTGCCACTGGTGCGAAATCAATATCGCAAATGCTAATAGTGATTTGTTTCACTTTGATATATTTAGGTTTAGAAAATCTTCTAATATTTAATTTAATATTTTCGCTTCCTCGGCATTTGATATATCCAGTTACTATAGTAACTGAGTCGATTATATTATAGAAAGTTAGTTGGGGACTTTTCGTATATATCGTATGTTCCGTACGTGTTCACTATCGATTTACTTCTACATCTGTTTATTTCAATGTGTCCAGGTATGACAACAGCTCACATCGAAGCAGAGAACACGCAAATGACTAACGATCTGTACAGACTGCTGAAAAAATACACTGGACTGAGAAATCTTATTCGAGATTTGAAGGTATTTATTACGATCAAATGAACTATTACAAGCAAAACGTTGTCGGTTCTTCCTTCGTGCCGTTCATTAAAATTGCATACATCAGTAAACAATTAAAACAATTTGTTTGTGTTCGAACGTTTCTGACGAATCGTCGCCCTTCCGGAATACTTTTGATATTTTTCGTCACTCAGTTTGCATTCACCCAAGCCAGTTTCCTTATCGTTCACCCAGCTTAACCACAAAAAGCCATTCGATACTGTGAGAACGGCGACTACGATTTTCGCTGTTGGCGAAGTTATGGAATTCTTTTTGCCCCAATAGAGCCATTGCCTCGAGGCAAATCATTTTTTTTACGCTATCTTACGACCGTGAAAGAGGGAATCACATTGTGGATCCGGGTGCTCGATATCAGTTTGTCCAGCGGGGGCAAGCTACGCATCCACCGCGATTCAATATATTTTCTCTGGAATAACGACAAAGTAACATCGTCAGAAAGCATTGTAAATCATGTATACGAGGCATGGAAATTGTCGAGTCTCGGCAGCCAATATTTGGGTCACATAGAAGGGGAAGAAAATATAAGTATTTTGCGGACTATAACATCATTTGAAAGTTATTTGGCCACGATTTGTTCGCCTTGCATCTTCGTTCTTTCCTTTCTAACGTGTGGCTTGAATGAAATTAGAATTTTGATCATTGTTATGCTAGTTAAAAAAGCATATAACATTACATTATTTTTACAGTAAAATTATTCCGATCACGGAGAATATAATATTTAAATGAAACATAAAATTGATTATGATTGTATAAATAATTGTAGTGAAAAAAGGGTTATGTGTTCTTTACAGTATACCCAAGAGAACGCGTAATCTGCCACTAATCAATAGAATATGATAATTAGGAAACTTACTAATAAAAATGTCGGGAAAAACCGGGTAAAAATATAAAAAAAAAGTAAGCACATTATATGTAACAATAAAACTTAAACTGTAAGGAGCAAACATGAATACCTGTTTTGTAATTTTGTTATTTGTTTATGAATCTATAAATATCAACCTGATCGCTTTGGTCTCGATGCCTCACAAACGTAAGCAAGCCATAACGAGCCCATTGACCCATTAATGTACTCCCACACATGTCCCGCAAGGAAGTAAATTGCGCGCAACATTAATCGATCTTCCTCGAATTAAAATGGTCGAACTTTCGTCAAATAAAGGGTCGAACACAATTTCCTTCCCTGCTCCATGTAACTATCGCTCATTACAGTCACGTGGCCAACGTCCAGCTTGTTACATTAGTGACACTAATACTCTGTTTCCCGCAGGAGGAGTACAATAGCTCAAAGGTGTATCCAATCTTCCCTCGTTACCCGATCCTAAAGGACATGATAAAGGACATCATGCACAACCCAGACTACATGGAGGTTTGTCACGAGGTGGACCAAGCATAGCGGCCAGACCCCCTCCACCGTTCACCACGTATGACCTTGTAAAACTTTTCTTTGATAAAGGTCTTTATTAGCGTGGTCGCTGGTGAAGGGGGTGAACCAGAAGTAAACTTGAGGAACGCTTATTTCTGCGCACCTGTGTTTATTCCGGTGGTAATTCGATTCATTTACACCGTTGCCCCATTAAGCTAAGACGGTGGATATTTATTAGAAAGCATAAATTGTTTTGTGTTTTATCTTGAAGTTTATTTTCATTCAATTTGTTAATTGGCTACTTGTCGAGGAAAATGCACGTGTTCGAAAAATGCAGAAGTATAATTATTGCAGTAGAGGGGGCGAAGCTGGAGGAGATTTTATCAGGTGATTTATAGTTAAAGGTGGGAATGTTTTCAATATCCTTCGTGGGTCGGAATGATGCTTGTAGTTTAGTCGAGTGTGCGTCGTCGTCTTGACCACGAAAATTCGGCTATTTGGCGACAGTGTTTCACGCCTATGTATTTGTAAACATATTCTTACGTAGCCTGGAATTACTTGCCAATCAATTGCCATTTCAAACGATATTGTGGGTAATACGGCAAAATATAATACAAAATCGAGAATAATGCAATTTTTCAAACAAACATTCACGGAAACAATGATCCCAATGTAAAAAGATTCGTGAACACACGCAACGAATTTGTACATTAGCTAACGAATACGAAGTAAAATTCAACGGGGTCGCTAAATAGCAGATGCAGAAACAATTCCAATATAAAGAACAGATCAAACTGATCACCTTAGTTTTTAATTCCGATCGGAATAGCCGCTTGCACGTTGAAACACAAAATACAAAATTTATACCGACGCGTTTCACGTAAACGCCGCTCGTGGTATAGGATGTTTATTAAGGCAGCTAGTATCGCCCGTAACGAAAGAAAAATAATAAACCCGGAGGATGTTAGATTTGTAAGATATGCGAATCCTGCGTCGAGCATGACTGTGTACTGTGTATGCGTGCGTTTGTGTACAAATTATATCGTGTGCGTGCGCGCGTGCTTAATGAATTCGAAAATTGTTCAGAGAAATTAAATGTGAAACGCGATATTCTGCTTCCTGCTACTCAATGGTCGTTATTGCGTGACGCTGTCATTGATCATCGTGAATCTAATAATAGTTTGCTAAGCACAGGAGACACACCCCCCCCCCCCCTTACCTACAAACAGGACAAACAGTAGGAATCTAGTGTAATAACGTACTTATCCTACGTAAGATACCGTCTTGCGAGTGACGAATAATTGTTTTTCGAATTACCGAAGAACCTTTGTTTGAACCACGGTGGAAAACGATTGATATGATACTGTTAATTCCTCAATATAATCGATGTCGCGTGGAATAACATAAATAACGTTTTACGTGACGTACAATTGTTATTGTGGCAGAAATTTATTTCTTTTTAATTCACACTATAGCAAATATTCAATATCTGCTTGCAATTATTGTTTTATTGATGCTACTGTTAAAGCTACTAACATTCCATTGTCTTTGATTTAATACGAATAATTACTTTGTTCGGAGCATTTTATTTGAAGGCACGAGAATTATTAAAAATTTCTTCAATATTTTGGGGACGCGAAGACTTTTTTTGTTATTAATATCTTTATTTTACGCAGGAAGCAGTTAACTAACAATGTCTTGCCTAAGCTTATTTTGCATCGGTTGAAAAATTATACATTGTACATATACATACATCCGACTTCACTTAAAACAGAATTATGTATGCACTTTGTCCGTTGAAACGATGATAGTCCTAGGCCACTAACACTTAATATTATTGTATAATAAATACTGCAGAGGAGCGGGAATATCTAAGCGATATATAAGTACTAATTGGATAAAACAAACATATCGTCATTGTCACATTTACATACATAGTGTAAGGATTAAAAACTTTCACATCATCCCACTAAACAAACACATAAGTATATGTATATACCTACATACACGTTTACAATGGATAGTTATACAGAATCAGGTGAAGTATTCCACTTTATTAAATCGATACAAAGATTAACGTGATATTACATATTGCTCCTCGTAATGTTGAACTTGCAATCCTGTATTAATCACACATTTGTAGTAACCCATACATAAGTAAGTTGCTCAAGAATGCATTTTGCACAGAGCATTATTTTTTTGGAGCTCCCAAGTCTAACACCACGTTGACTGTATGTGACGTGAAATATTTGTGTTTCTAAATATAAAATATTTCAGTATGGATTTGTCTGAATTGAAAATTATCATGCTTTATTCGGTATTGAAATCAAAGCAATTACTATAATCAAAACTAATCAATTACGATAAATATTTATCGTTATCTTTATTTCATTTTTAAATCGTAGCTCAATTAAAAAAAAAATGATGCATCCAAGCATTCCAAAAACTTGAATATCTTTGATTATATAATTCCGTCATAAAATGGTTTCACAAAGACCCGTAACAATAACTGTTCCATAGAATAATGTATCATGACGAAACATTGGCGAATGAAACATTTTCATTTCACCTAACAGTAACGTAAATGTATTCGCGCACTGGATCCAACAAAATATCTAAGAAATGTCCCGAGTAAGCAATTAACATGTGATATATACGATTCCCCACAGTTTGCATAACACAAACCAATTATTTTTCGCAATTAAATATTTACTTTAATACACGCCACTGCGATGTAGATTTTCATTTCAAACGAAGCACTGGACGCTTCTTAAAAACCTATATCGTGCGTTTTGAAACGTTAAAAAACTAGAAATAAATCAACAGAATACGAATAATCGCATGCGTAAGTAATTGTATAAGAGAAAAAATATACAAAATGGCTGACAGCTCGAAATCAAAATACAACATGTAATGCGCGACACACATTGAGACGACGAGACGATCCATTTTTAAAAGGGTGGATCCTTTTCAATGTCTGACGATGCCTAGTGACCCTACACTCTGTTTCCTTGTGTTGTATATTTAAACACATTCTTGTAATCTACTCCAAACACACATCACACAAGATGACGGATCGGATATATAAAACAAAGACCCGTACATACATACAGTCCTCAGAAATGCTGGGTACAGGCATATATGTAACACTAAAATAATAATGATAGTTAAGTTGTTCAGTGGCATACATGGTGACTAATGTTGAGAAAGTAATTTATACTCTCGCGATGTGCATTCCATTTTACAAATTGATATATCGATGCAAGAACAAAACTCTCGATGCGCGAAGTTGACATTTTTTACATTTATGAATCAAAGTTTGCAAATAGGACGGGGTGGGAGGGACGTGGGGTGGGGGCAGGGGGTGGGAGAAAATGTGTATTTTTCGAGGGATATTCGTTTGTATTGCCATCGATCGTCCTCGGTTCGTTGATATCAAAAGTGACGCGTACAAAATAAAAATCTAAGTAGCCGTGAATATCGAGCTTATGTGACCAGTGCTTTAATTGTTCCGACACTTTCCATGATAATTTTGCATTTCTGAACCTACATTTTTGTTAAAAAAAGTATATTTAATAAAGCTTTGCAACAAATCAAAAATATCGGGTATAATTTGAGGAAGTAAACGATCAATGAATATTTATGAAACTTTTAACAATTAATAAATTATACTAGATCTCGATAGTTTACGAAATTACAGTCTGTTAACTTATGCAAATTCTATTAAATCCTTTTTGTCTGCATCCAGCAAGTCTACATAAAAAGAACACATATATATTATATATACCGTACTGACTGTTTAGAATAGTGCTTCTGTCTTATTGTTAGGTATCTTAGTCTGCAACGTATAATTATAAAAAAACGAACCATCTTTTAAAAAAACTTCATGACACATAAGGCTACACTCTAGCTTGAACATGAAACTTATATTCTATTAACGTTCTCTAATTTCATTACCTAACACAAAGTCTGACCTTCTTTCACTCTGGACGCTATTTTCACGAACATATTAAACAAGTCTCGCGTAATCAAAAATTGTTCAGTGCTATGGAATCAAAAAATGTCTGTTACTAAATGATCAAAATTCAATTAAAAAAAGGACAGAGATATTGTTTTTCACAGTGTCAATTAATTATATTCTCTTAGTAACGCTATATATCTATTTTAATATTAATATAAAGACCAACAGCCATTCTGAAAATTACCAAAGAATACACTTGCATAAAGTAAAATAATTGATAAACTTCTGTTCTTCAAAGATTAATGATCGACAAATTCTATTTACACTTGTATAACAAAATATATTTACGATGAATTCAGTAGCGAAGCCACAGTTAATATTTTTTATGCAAAACCAAAACACCTTCTTAGACCAATTATTGTATAACGTTAAGACGAAACTAAGGTATAATGTAATGCAACACGTATGTGTAGCGAAGGAATAAAGCTATACCCGATGCAATGTCTTTGAATTGATGAATATAGCAAGCGTGCTCGCCTTTTCGATGAAACTAGGAGAGTGCCAAATAGATTTTGAAAGTTTATACGTGTGTGCAAGTGCGAATATAGCATTATATATGTATAATGGAATATTGTGAACGTTGCTGTAAAATTTTTATATAGCGCGTTGTACGTATAATTATCGATTTTATTTTGCTGGAATAATCAATAGTGCGGATAGAAACTTGTAGTATACTTATAAATTACAAGTTTCAACATATACATAATGTTCAAATCAAACTTTCCACCGTGCATATAATCAAATCCCTTCGAATTTAAACGAAGGCAATTGTAATTCACAAACGCCCTGTATTGAAAAATAGATACTGCGAAGAAGTGATCCCCTAAAGCGTGTGAAACAAAATGATCGTTCCAGCGAAATAAATGGTCTATCAGTTAGGTATTAATTATAATGAACATATACAGGTGTCCAATATGAGAGATCTACCTAATGTGTTTAAAGAATGTGTACATGGTAGACGTAATAACCGCGTTAATGTCTTATAGAAATATATAAAATTCAATGGTACTTTGGTTTCTCGCGAATTGTTGTTAAGGGTGATTTTCGAAGATATAAGATATCTTAACGGATTCTATATTTCACGGTGAGCACGATAAAAGTATACAGAGGAGTACGTTTTCCTTTTATCTTTCATCTACCCTTCTGCGTGTAACGTAGCAACACGAAGCTAGAGTAGTACTTGTATTAATAATAAAGAAAAGAAAACCAGAAATCAATATGCATTTTCGTACATCCTTGGAATAATCGGCCCATAAATTTGAAAACCTGTATCCGTACAAGCAAAGCATTTGGAACATTTTGTAAAAGAAACAAAAAAGAAGACTAACTTTCTGCCAGAAAGGGATCGACGAACTTAAGTGATAAACAAAGATCAATTATGAAATCAAAGGACCATTATCCGCTAATTAAATATGCATAACTGTACAATAATATTACTCGGCCAGCAAATGAAATTTATGGCTTTTTGCGAGAAGTCGATTTTCGAAACTTGATAAGCGCGTGTTTGGATCCATCGATGAAAATTCGACCAATCTGTGTGTCTATAATCCATAATTGTATGCCGTTTAGCGCATATATCGTCTACATGTGCGAACAATGATCTTCTATAAGTTAGATATACATACGTATTCAGCTTTATAACGATAAGCTTTTGGGTGCATATCGATGAGTTATATAGATGTAAATTTTTACGAGCGAAACAAACAAATATAAATAATATAGAAATATATTTTGACAGGAACTTCACGAGGAAGTTTGGGAAAATCTTGTGCGGACATTCGCCGGGACTGTTCGTTTGGTGCACGATTCGCAAAGCAACGCAAAACTCTGTGACGGAGCGAACAGTTTCTCGTGAATCGTTCAACGTTGTATCTTCGGCAAAAAAAGAAACAAACAATTCTAATATCTTCGTGATATTCTCTGATACAATGTACGATACCGCGTATCGTTATTCTTTCTGGCCTCTTAATCCCATTTACGCTAGCATTTTTACTTTCGTGTTTCGAACACGTGGGATCAGAGTCCATCTCGAGAAAAAGAATCATAAACAAATTGATCATAGAATTTTGTCTAATTTCAGAACGGTCGGTGTCGTTCGCCATTAGAATGTAGCCATTAGATAGATCGTCCTATTTATCGTTGAATAAAATTATTCCGTTTACGCACCATTAGCGTACCAGTGTGTAGCAAGGTTTATTTAGCCCCGTTTCAGACGAAACATTTTTGGTCGTCACTTTTAGTTGCACAGCTTAGAGAACCATTGCCATCTATGGGGCCTTGCAGACGCGTGCCATTTAAAAGTGGTGCCATAGTGTCTCTTGGTGAATTACAACAGCGAATCATCGGTTTAAATGTAAGTTTTTTCGGTGTACACGCGAATGGTGACACGAGTGCATCGTCTGAAAGTCTGGGATTTAAGTCACTATTAGCAGAGCTAGATTTCTCATTGCACTTCATTGTGAAACGTGCGGTTTAATAAGTATTCGAATGTTAATAAATACACGAACACGTAAATCAGTATGCTAAATCAGGTGAAAGAACATTCTGGATACTGGATACCACGATCTCGAACTTGCTAATAATGTATTTGTAATCGTACGTTCTAGAGTCGAAAATTAATTCTAAAATAGGTGTTATAACTTTCTGTTAATTCTTTTAATATTTGAAAAAGATTTATTTTTAATTATTTAAAAAAAATTTTTTTTAATAGGCATCCTTTGCAGTTAATAATTATCAGAATACTAATTTGTAGGCGAATGTGCAAACTTTATTAAGCACGCACGTTTTAACATCTTGAAGAAATCGAAATGGTTGGAGTAGTAATTGTACCATAAATGCTTCTACAACTTGAATCGTTGGTACCATTAATCGCTAGTCCGTATAGAATTTATAATATGCGTATAACCTCTTATGGCAAAAAGTAAAAAGGAGATAAGCTGTTGTGATGTTTGTATATTCGTTAAGATAGAGCCGTGTGGTCTGGGTTCATATAGAAATGCATAGTGTACAGCTACATTGTGTACTATATTTTAGTCGTGTGTGGTATCGTTTAAATCTTTATCATTTTTAAACAGCAGGTATTTAGTAACTTATCGAAGTAAATTGTTAAAGTACAGTTAAAGTACAATATCCACATCTGTCGATCAAAGCTTGCCATTTTCGTGTATTTGATATATCTTAATCAATCCTGCTTTTCTATCGAAATATGCGTTTGCCAGACAATGTGTGGAGATGAAATATTTCACTGTACAAATTATTACGTTTAAATGGCGAAGAAAAGTGCTTTGAAATTTAGAGTTTGTCATCTTCAATACAAGCATAGAAGCTACATTCAACAAAAGTAACATTCACTAGCCCTAGTTAAAACAGAAAAAAACATCAGTGTCTTGACTGTTCCGTGTTCAACTAATGTTTTTGATGCTTTAATTGCTTCGTTGAGGAAGTAGAATCCTGACATTGACACTGCCGACATTATACATATATTCACCATTATGATATTATTTCCAGCGATTAAATTTCACAAGTTTAAATGACTTCGACTACGAAATCGAAGATCTGAGGCAAGACAGAAATTAATACCTCTTTCATTCGCTATTAAATATGTAGAATATTATAAAAATCATTAAAATTAATAAAACGATATGTTTTTATCAATTATTTTAGTGGCAGTGCTCGTGTTAAGATTCTTTGAAAAATGAAACTAGAATATAGACGAATATAGACGAGTTGCGTAATGTCGGCGTAAGTAAAAATAATAGTTTGCATTGGTGTTGCTAGTTAAAAGACGAACAGGCGTATGTTACGGAGCATGGAAAATGTTACAAGGTAACTGTGTGTGTTTGTAATCGCGTCCATAAACAAACTGGCCCTCATTGATAACACTAAAAAGCAACGCGGTTTATGTATGAACCGGTGTTTATTAGGACACAATTTGCCACTAGTCATCATGCTTAGTAAATTAGAAAACACGTAATGTATGCTAGATGTTATAGTGTCGTACTAGTGTTTACAAACATTTCCCATTTACGCCTTCTATGTTTCCTGCTGGAAGATAGCAAGTAGCTATATGTACATGCTAGATTAGATTTAAGGATTAGACCTTACTCCATTGATTTGAACAGAATCTTACGCTATGTATATTGAATGTACGATTTTTGTTTTATCTCATACATCTTTGTTACCGCTAATAAAACTTCACTTGTTTATTGGTTGTTAAGCTTTGTTAATAAAATACTATACAAATTTTACACGATTCTGTACTTGATTTTCAATGCAATTTCTGCAATGCAATTGTATCAATGCAATGCAAGTGTTCCTCGATTAAATTTTATTTTATACATTTCTCCACTTTGTTTAAAATATTTTGACTACGAGTAAAACAATTTGGGGATTAAATTATCTTGTTACCACGTTTTCGAAAATTCGAAATACAGAAATCGGAGTTACGAAACTTACAACATTTTGTAGCTACATACGTGACTAAATTTTCCTTTTATTTTTCGCAAATATTATATACTGCGATTATATATTTTACGAACTTTATTTGCAATATCTGGTTCGCATACTACATTTTTCCTTTTCATCTTATTAAAATAATTTTCCCATTTTAATAAAACTGCTGATTCTGACACTGGGTATTCGCTGAAGTTGAATATTCAGTCGGCAATTATAAGATCTCACTATATGTTTGGGTAAATAATTTATACCCTTGGTAAGGAATAGCATTTATTTCTACATTCCATAGGTACTACACCTATAGTTACTTGTATTTTTCAAGTACTCAATTTTCTGATGATTAACTTACACTATTGTTACAATTTCAAATTAAATACTAAAACTATCGTTTTAAATTCCTGCGCCTTCGGTGGCCGTTCAGTAATTTATAAAATTATTAGTACAAATATCAATATATATTATTGTGGCTGCTTACATTTTTCTATTCTTTCCTATGTTTCATTTTTGTAAAAAGAAAGCCCAGCAAATAACTAATAACATTGTCGTTATTATTATATGCTACAAGGCATGCCAGGATCATAAATAATTAGGGGATGAAATTCATTCTGCACGTTTATTACAACGTATTGCCAGCAGATCTCGGTGATGTAGTGTTACAGATTTTTGTTAGAAGTTGCAACCGTAACAGCCATCTGCCTGCAGATTGACAACAGAACTGACAGATTCTGTCTCCAGATCCGTAGCCATCTGCGTCCGCATTTGGCTTAGGTTCTGCAAACAGTACCTGCGGAACAGAATGTGAAGGCAGATTGGTAGCAGGAACAGAGCAGATTCGGCAACTCGAGCCATTCAAATGGATTTAGATGGCCATTCGAATGGCTCAAGTTGTAGGTTCTGCTCAATTTCTGTTTAGCAGGTTGTGCATCAGATCTGCAGCCGATCTGTTTACAAAACCTGCTAACAGAATATGGGCCGAATCTGCTATTGGAGGTTTGGTGACTGGGAACATCTTTACACATGCAAAATTTATGGTTCACGATAGTTGACATTAATGTAATTTCAATACCCACCAGTCCAAACAGTAAAAAGTGCAAGAAACCACAGGCTTCTTGTAGTATCGCTATTTCAGAATATATCCCAAGAATTTCTATAAAGTGTTAATAAGTTTATCCTGCAAGTGGCTTATAATTTTATACCCCAACTTATCCACATATGAATTTTATGCGACACTTGGAAAACTATTTTCTTATCATATGATAGGGTAATATTTACAACAGCTACTGCAAAATAAATATATTACAAAGTTATTCCACGTAAAGCGCCAAAGTTCAATAGTAAGCACCACTGATGCACACATAGTACGGAAGTTAGTAATAATCAAGATGGCTGCTACTAACTCGAATATATCCAGTGATAGTCCAACAAAAAAAGAAGATGAATTCAATGAATTTTACACAGAAGTATGTAAATTCTAAATGACATCGTATCGTTAGAATATTTTTCGACGTACTATTCAATTTTTTATGTAATTTTTGGTTATATAACTGTAAACACATATGCATCTCTTTTAAGGGTTAACAAATGTCACTGTGTATACATTAAACAATAATAATAAATCGAATACAAGACATGATATGTCATTTACTTCTTCGTTATTTAATAAATTATACCTAACAATTAATGAAGCATCGTAATTAATATTGCTTTTACGATCAAACATCGCGTTATAAATAAGCCTAACCTATACAAGCGCACTCGCGCCCCAAACAAATAGTTTTTCCATGCTATACGAAAGCCTGCCTTTGTTTAGGTGAAAGAAATAGAAAAAAGGGATTCAGTGTTAACTCCTAAGCAACAAATCGATAGACTACTTCGGCCTGGGTCGTCGTATTTTAATTTAAATCCGTTCGAAGTGTTACAAATTGACCCTTCAACTTCTATAGACGAAATCAAGAAGAAATATCGGCGTGTAAGTTAAAACTCTTCATTCCGAGCATAACATTGATATTGCAGTATCTGTATATTAATCAATTATTTTTACTTTATAGATGTCAATTCTTGTACATCCTGACAAAAATCAGGATGATGCAGAACGTGCGCAACAAGCATTTGAAAGTATGTATTGACTTTTCTTTCCAAGAATAATATATTATTTATCGATGTTCTGGTTATAGTTGTCAATAAAGCATGGAAAACATTGGAAAATGAAGAAACTAGAGCTAAATGTATGGATGTTATTGAAGAAGCGAAAGCTAGAACTGATCACATGGTACGAGAAACAAAGGCACCATTGCTTGTGTAAATACACATGAGAAACATAAAATGCATAGTAACAATTCTATTAGATTGCAGAAAAGAAAAAGAAATTGAAAAAAGAAGGAAAATCGGACAATGGATCTGCACTCGAAGAAGAAACAGAGGAAGGTTACAGACATGCTGTGTGGGTCATGACAATGAAACTTTTCGCTGATATGGAAAGAAGAAGGTTAATAAGCCAAATGCTACGCTGAGCCTGCAGCAGTAATTCAACAATGTGTAACTAACAATCTTCCATTTTTTTTCCATAGGAGAGAACTAGCCACCAGAGATGCAGAACAACGTAAAAGAAAACGAGAAGAAGAATTGTCAGCGGAAGCACAAGCTGCATTAGAACGAGAATGGCAAAAGAATTTCGAAGAATCTCGGCAATCAAGAGTTGATAGCTGGAAAGCTTTTCAATCTGGCAGTAGCGCTACGAAACAAAAGAAAACGAAGAAATTGAAAGCTTTCAGACCCCCAAAAACGAAAGCTGAGTCACGATAATTAATCAGTTTCTATTTTGATGCCTGAAATACATTCTTTTATTTGACACTGTGTTCCATACTTTATGCCGTAAAAAAGTAGTTCGCAAATAGTGTGTTCGCACTATGCGCTATCAAATTACTTCATTCATTGCAACTAATTGGAATTGCTCACAATTCGAAACGTGTTTCTCTATTAAAATATTCGCATTCGAAATTAATCGGGAATACAGTGAGTCACAGTCAAAATCGTACGGACGTTAAACCGAATAACTTTCTTGAAATTGGACCAAGCGACTTGAGCTTTTTTCAGAAGTTAGAAGTATTACTGTTCCAGATGACGTGTAAAAGATATTTGAACAGATTGCAGTTGGTGGGAATTACATCAAAAATAAAAAGGTTACATTGTCAAACCTTTTTATTCGTGCCCGTAATGAAAATTGGAAACATACGTTTCGTATATCTGAGTCACTTGTAGACGTGCTGAGAATTTCATCGAAATCGGTTAACGAATACACGAGCTACGAGCAGTTAAAAGTGGTGAAAATCGCAATTTTTCATAACTCCACCAGTTTCTACCTAAAATCCACAGATTGTAACATTTTTCGATACTTGTCACTTTTGTTTGCGTCAACCAATTTCGATGACATCTTCAGCATGTGAACATTGCATATATCTACAAAACGTATGTTTTAAATTTTTATCAAGGGCAGAAATAAAAAAAATTGTAATAATAACTTTATTTTTCATATAATTCCTACTAATTGCAATTTTTTCGAACATTTTTTACGCGTCATCTGTGAAACTAATCCTAACTTCGTAGAAAAATTCAAGTCATTTGGTCAAAGTTCGGCAAATTTATTCTGTTTTAAAACGTGTACGATTTTCACTGTCAGCCACTGTACATCGATATCAGGTGTCAAAATAGAGAATGAATTTTAATCGGAATGGTGAGTAAATTGTGCTGAATTGTGTGAAAATAATTAATGTATGTATTCGTCACGAGTAATTTGTATGATTGTTGAATTGTATAATGCATGTATGAGCGTACAAAGTTGTGATACATTTACATGGCCCGGGTAAGTTAGTTTGTAATATAAAACAGTGGGACGAGTTTATTTAAAACTGTTAGTATAATAATGATCTGTATCTGTGAAACCTAAGGTAATCTACATTTATAGCTTCTGTATTATTACATAACAAATGTCAATTTCATGATATACGTGTACCTTATATTTTTATCTGAAATATATAAGTAACTAATTCAAAGGCGTTAACACGAGGTATATTTAAAGCTACATAATCTATTGAGCAAAATTTAATTAACGATTGTATAAGTTTCTGCTTCTACGGACGTTCGTATTGTTGCGCGGGATGCATACACCTCGTTGCGATATCCAGCGATACATTATTATAACAAGGTTACTTACGACAGTATGTACGTATCACAAAAGTACAATATCAAAATATGTTTTCACACGGAACATAACTTGTATTGATATTGCAAAAACAATCTGGCATCATTATCCTTGTATTATCGTTGCGCAGAATATCACTAGTTAGAGTATTCATATCGTTGTAACACTATTTTAAGATAAATTATTTCATTCGTATAAAATCACGATGGGCACATTTTCAAGCATTGCTTTAAGTTTTAATAAGCAATTTCGTTTTTATATTAAAATCAGGATTACCTTCTTACAGAGACGGGAACGCGTAGGCCACGCTGTCATTCGAATTGATTTAGCTGATACTTCCGATAACTTCAAACGTACAAAACATAAACTTTATACATGCAATTTCTTGACAAATAAGGCAATCGAAATGTGTACGGTATAAGTGTACTACCATTTCTTTTTTTGCTTCGTTTTATATATCGTACCGCGCAAGGTGATATGACTGTATCTTAAACTTCACTGTCCACTTAACTTAACGGGCCATGTAGTCGTGACTTCCAATTTCCAATAGGCAATCCCATAACGAATGTGGTATCTCAATGTACACTTGGTCCAATTGTAATTTGTAAGATTATTGTAAAGAGAAATCTTTCGAAATTGTAAATTTTCTCATTACAAGTCACTTTAAATAGTCTTACTAACATATGAAAGTCAATGTTGTACAAGTGCCGATGAGAGTGAACGGTGAGAGAGATAGAGGATGCACGTGTAAAGCATTAAATTGCGAGATCAAATTTTTAATACAAATATTAAATCCAATGAATGATCGTTATGCGAGATCAAATTTATTTTTAGATATTCCTTTCTTTTTTTTTTGTTTTTTGTTTGTTTTTGGTAGTACGATTTCTTCTGTGATGCCATAATAAACTTCATACATACATATATGTATGTACATACATATACCACCACAATAATATTATGCATCTTACAATTGCTAAGTAATTCCAAACAAAGCATTAAACAAAACGCATACAAAAGATGTTCTGTATTATTTGTTACATATTATGGAAATTTCAGATCGTAAAAGAAAATATTGCTCGCGAATTTTATTTATGTATATAAAAATTTATTTATGTCACAGAACAAATGGTATTGTACTCATTCTATATTAGATAGAATTGTTTGGAAACTTAATCTATACACACTGATTTGAACTTTTCATTCATCCGTGCGATTATTAAATACCACGAGTACGTTACGTTACAGTATTATTTAATACAACAAAAATTTCATTTTGTACAACTGGTTATGCATAAGTCGTCAATGAAAATTTGTATTGTTTCCTTTTTTTATTTTAGTTTGATAACTTGTTATTAATGTATTCATCTTGTATATTATAACGTCCATGGGATATAAAATGTAAATACAATACATATTGAGCACACGCAATTTAATAACTCCGCTCAGGGTGTACGAAAAAAATACGTTGACATTTATGCGACTGAATTCTATTTTTTATCTATTCGCAAACATTTATTGCAGGGATAAATTTAAGCAATGAAAATCTAACAAATGTGATATTCGAATGTGGATTTAACGGAGCGCGGTATATTGTGCGATAATCGAATGGTTCGTGTTTATTATCTAATGAAAATTTGTTGAAAACATTTTCGGTGCAGTCGATACATGTATTTAAGAGAAAAAAATCAAAATGACAAGACTTTACAGCTTTTATACACAACGCTATTTTATATTTGACAAATGTTTTATCTAACTGGACTGATAAAGTAGTTGGTGTATTTTTCATTAATTTTGCATTATACCTTAGTAAGAGTATTAAAGCAAACAGAAACAAAATACTCACATTTACGAATGTTCGATTGTGTATTAAGAAATTTTAAGAATAAGGAAACTACAGGGACGATATACAGAAAACAATTACGCCTATTGTAAGTAACCATAATGATATTTTTGAATTTCATAGAAATTGTGTTGGTAGTATTAAAAGCGCTAATATTTATTCATCGTCTAAACTGTTTTACTATTTGTATTGGCATGTTGGGTAAAGCCTGTTTTTTTCATTTTCTTTTTCCATTTGTTATACAATAAATGCGTAAATATCATATATAATTATAATATACTATTATAATTGTCCAAATGTAGCATTAATTATTATTTCTATTTGCTAAACAGCTTGCCGCTATAACATCTTTCGAAGCTACTGCACTAAGAACGAGTTACGTTCAAATGCATTTTACGTGACTGTACACTTCACGCATAATAGAACATTTATTAGGCGAAACTATTCATATATGTATGTATACCTTATTTATATATCTGATATGTTAGTGTTACGTCGCAAATGTTATTGTTTTATGATTCATTGTATGTAGTATTACGATACTTTATTGTTTTTCAATACTCCAAATTATTTTTATGAACATTGCTAGAATGCAGATCCCTTAAACTTTCTCGTTATATTTACTGAATTTAGCGAATTTTACATGTGGTTATTGTAAATAAAACAACATGCTTTTCTCCACCAATATAATTGCTACGAAAAATTTCGATCAATTCTCTTCGATAAATTCTCTGACGGCGTTCATTTCGTACAAATAGTTTAACTAAATAAGGAACTGAACAGGCATGCTTGAAAAAGTGTACTTTCTTCAGACATCAGCATTTTCTATTTAATCGTTTACTATGACTGTTCAAATTTCATGCGCTTTCGCGTAGACCATTGTAAAAAAAAATGCTATAATAATAGATATTTTTTTACACTGTCCAGCCTTCTAACCAGTATCAGAATACCTTAATTTTTATTCTTCTTTTAATCTTCAGAGAGTGGAATTGTTCACCATGTAGTACTGCGATTTGTTTGGATTGCTGCGAATGAATTATCTTTTATAAATTAATACTTATATGCAAAATTAATAAACGAAACATTCTTGCGCACCAAAATAATATTAGCGCATGACGCGGTTTTTAAACTTTCATTTCAATATCAAACAAACATGTTTTTCTTGGTATCAATGTTAATAATGAATCGATTTGTGGTTGAGCACCGTGAAATTCCTGTCAGAGGAACAATGACTCACAGTATGATAATATCAATGAATGAAATGAAAATTGAGGAAAATAAAATACAGTGGAGTAAGGTACGAGAGGTTGGTACATTAAAATATGATAATTCATTGAACAATCGCTATAGCTTTTCTAGCTATTATTATTTATATATATGACAAATTAACATGCAATTACTAAATTGGATAATAATATTTATCGTGTATATGTAGATACAAAGTTTTCAGGGCCCTGGAACTCTAAGGGGTACAAATACTTCTGGCATTTTAACTAAATTTAGTTTTTCTTTGTAAACTTTAGACATAAATTTGCATATAATTAATTATTTTTAGTTGAAATTTTGCAAATAGTTTCTTTCATAACGTAACAATATTAATTTAGAAATAAATTACATATTTCACGGGAGCAAATTAATAGGAACACAATTTAATATTACTACACACCTTTTATTTACACGATTGCATATGTTATTACTACACTTTGCAAGTATTTGCAATAAAATTAACGCAGTCAATTGCTGATACTTTCCGTCAGAAATCTATTGTCTAACCTACATTAAATAGCGTCGATTTTTAAGAATTGAAATAGGATTTGTTAAAAAACAGTCGAATACATAGAAAATAGGCATACATTCTTGAATCAATATCAAGGGTGGTCTAGGAATGGTGAAAGTGAGATGCAATCATCGCCAAAACAATTATCCAACGTTTGCCGTATAAGCAAATATTTTATTTACTCTACTCAAATGCATAAGCCGAGCAATGCATATAGAATACTGATATCAGAAAAGAAGATGCAAAGTTCTCGCAGCTTCTTATGCTAAACATAGCAATATACGTATTTTTCCATAAAAAGATCGCCACATCTACATAAGTACTTATGTACGATCAATCTGCGTACATACATATAGCAAACGCATTTTACTTGCATGTGTGTGCAAGTGAAAGAACGTGTCCGTGCATAAGAAACGACACATCCCAGAAGGAAATCGTTCTTCCTTGTAGCATCGTCCTCGCACACCTGAAAGAAATGTTCTTTCTGCTCATGCAGCAAGGGAGATCGACGTATCCGTACGATCGCTTCGGGAGCGGATCGTAAACTCTCTGCTGGCGTACGCGAACGGTTACACAGGTGGATACAAAGTGTCAGTGTGGATCTCGCTGCAAAGGTAAGCTCGATTACAGATGAACGGTGATGCGTCCAAGTACATACAGGATAGGCAACGTGTCACGTCGAATAAAAAAAGAAATGAAACTCTGACGTTGTCAAGCGTATGCGAAGGACCAACGTCTCCGCGGGTCCACAGGCGAGATCTACCTACATCGAAAAGGAAAAGGTCATCGCACCTGTTCATTCTAATCGTCAGCCGAAGAAAGCGATACTCACACAATCTAGCATAGGTATAGCTGCTCGCTAGAAATATGCACGCGCTGGACAGTATGCAAAAGGCACGTGTGACTATCGTATAACACAAGCGTGACTCGCGTCAATGTGCGTATTTGTACGCACAGTACGTGCGTACACGATCACGTGGAACCTGTTCGCATACAAACGTAGCCAGAGATAAATATCCATGCACGTAGATCAGTGCTGTCCCCAGCAGCGGGGCCCTCGTACGCTTGCTTTCTCCGCCTATCGTTTGCCATTGCAAAGTAACGCGTACAATATCGTCGCTAATATTTAAACTTCCTTGACTAACGGATATCCTAGTCCACTGCAGTCGTCGGCCCAGTCTCGCGCGTTTCCCTGAAAACCCGATCAGAGGTAGAACCGCGAGCCGCTCTTGTACATCATCGACGTAAATGGTTACGGGTGCGGCGCAGGCAAACGTTGGAAAAACGTTTTCTACGTAAAAGCACACGCACAGCCGAAAGATAGCGATGTGTGCGGCTGGCCGTAGCATCCCCAAGAGATGCCCCGTGCGTCGATGTGTGCGTGCCGCGCAGGTAGAAGGGACGCGTTTCGTCCCCGCGATGAACGAACGTCTGCGAAAGACGCGACGGCGGCGACCGGTACACACAGGTAGAAGAAAAATGATTGTGTGCGTGCGCGTGCACAGGTAGAAGGAAAAGAACAGCGGCAACAGAGGCAGAGGTGCGGCGTGACCGTTCCACCGCACCGCGACACTACACGAGACTGCAGTGAGTTGGTCGCTGCCGTGCGTCGCTCTTCACCGTTTTTCGATCGGATCGGTCGTGGATCGTTTGGAAAATCCGTCCGGACTCGCAACCTGTTTGCGGCAACCGGCTACCGATCTTGCATACATCGGCGTGCTCCGTAACGCGCACCGCGGCACAGTGTTAGCCTTGACGGGCGCCAGCGAACCTGGAACACGTACACTCGACTTGCACGGCTAGCGCTCGTTCACACGTGGATCTTACCGAGTGCGCGGCATCGCTACGTGGATTCGAATCGAGGAAGGTATCCTCGACGTCGGATCACCGGAGGATAGTGGCGTCGATATGTGACCAGTGATCCAGTGTCAACGGCGGAGCACCATGTCGACAACGGACGTGTTTCGCATCGCGCAACAGGGACCGCCGACTGCCGAAGAGGAGCAAGGGTAAAGTTCTGCCGCATGGTTCAGTTAGTTTTTCACGTCGATTGTGTGCCGCCGCGTTTGCGTCGCCGACGATCTTTCGTCGAGGAATGTTCTTGGCGCCGCTTCTGTTTCGCGTTTCTCGAATGGAGTACGCTCGACAGAAGCGATGGCTCGGCGGAGAGAATATTTCGGCTTGATCGGTTTCACGCGCAGTCGACGATACGTTGGATAGTTGCGCTGGAATGTCATTTGGCGGGGGTGCTTTTCTTCTTTTCTTTATTTTCGACAAGGATTCGCCGTTCAAGTTTTCGTGGAATATGGAGTACTCGTATGGAGTGATCGAGCCTCGTTCTAATATAGATACGCACCTCGAACGAATCTCGAAGGCGAAACGCTCCATCGAATCTTATTTACTCACCATTGTATCTCACGACCGTTTACGGTTTATCAGAGTGATTTGCGTTATACTTTCTACGCTGCTCGAGGCAATAAACCTCGACGAATGCGAGCCAGCGGAGCTGTCGAATACTGAATCGTCGCGTCGAACTTAAGACGTTCACAAGAAACCTGTTTCAACGTTATCGAGAACTTCTGTACCACCTAAGCAAATTAAAACCCGGTAAAAGATAACTGTGTTTTAACGATTAGAACAGATACGCGTGGACCTCGACTTACTATACGGACGTGGTAAGAGTAGGAATTTCCACGTCAAGAACGATGTTGGAGTAATATCTGTTCTCTTAACGTCGTTCGCCGTTTTCTGGCACGAAAGACACGTTTCCCGACGTGAAAATATGACAGTTCACTTCACGACATCGTCGTGCACGCAATGCCGACAATTCTTTTTCGCAACACGCGTCTAAATTACAACCACTCTCCCCCCATCCTTTCCCGTCGATATTGAACACAAAATAAAAACTGAAAGCTGTATACCCGGTAAGGCTTTTAGGCGCCAACGAGCGTATAATTAGACAAATGTTCGGATAATGCGCATGTACCTTTTAATGTAACTGCGCCAGGTAATTAACCCGACGTTGCACTTACTACCATGACCGCTTGCATGTTCCACTCCCATATAGCACTTCAATTTCTATGTTACTTCACGTCACCCAATAGTTCGTATCGCAGAGACCATAAACATTTTGTCGTTAACCAATGTCGGTATATTAATGCGATAGGTTTAATACGCTTGAAGCGAACACGATGGAGCGATAAACTTCGCGCATGTGCGGAAAATCGTGGTTCGATTTAAATCGACCTCGCGGTCGACGTTTCCACAGGTGGCTATCGGGAATAGAAAATGCGAAAAGCTACCATATACAGATGGTATGACGATATTAGTCACGTTTCTCGACAGTCTCTCTCCCACCCTCTCTCTCAATGTCAATGACTGCTCCCTCGGGGCTAGCGGTGACCCCCCGTGCGAACGAGAGGCTCCTCTTTCTGTATGTCGTAGCATATAGTCGAGTGGAATGGCGCTTTCACACGAGAGCCATAAGACACACACGGTATTTACTTATATGTGTACATATATACTTACGTGTGTATATCGTGTCCCAATACGTCGATCCGAGTTTTCGAATGCACGAGATAGGTTTAGAAATAACCCCTGAAGATATTTTTGATCGGTTTACCTGTTGCCTGACCGCGACAGATTCGAGCACGGAAACTGCTGCCTGATTTTAAACTTCAGATGTGGTTTTTCTTATGTCGATTTATTTTATAGAATATAGAGTCGTCACTGTGGATAATATTGCAATTGTTTATGTGTTAGAGGCTGGTGAAATTAATCATTTTTCTTTTCGTTTGGTTAATTTATAATTTGTGTGAAAAACGTCAGGTAAATTGTTCTACTATTTTGATGTGTCGATATAAGTAGTTTGTCGATACTGTTCCATTGGATCGTATTTGTATTTGGTTTTAGTTGAATTGCTGATAATGTTACTCTTAATCTTTGTAGTTATTGTTTCGTATAAATTGATAATAGTCATAGGTTTGTTTCACTGAGCTGCCGAAAGATTATTATCAAATTAATTTGATAATACTGTTTATCACCACGAGAAAGTATAATTTACTGGGTAATAAATAATCTATTTCAAAAGCCGTCGTGATTGAATAATTTAACGATAAACATTTGGTTTGTATATATGTATATAACAATTCCTAAATTTATCAATATCCTCCACGTTTTTCTTAACGGAGCACGTAACTTTGGTTCCTGCGCGGTTCGTGTCTCGCAGGAATTCATTTTCCTCGCTTGATTTGCGGAGCTTTCATCAACAATTTCTCCACACTTGATCGGGTGGTAGCTAGGACGCATTATCGAAACCAGTCGGGGTTCCATATGACTTTCACTGAAAATTATCTGTAAGTAAATATCAGCAGTCCTCATTAATAAAACTTTGTTGTGGTAATGGATAGTCTGAGAATAGTTTCACGTACATATATACCTCCTGAGATACTTCTCAAATATATTCATTTAGTCGGATCTGTCTAACTCTTTAGAACTGTATAATATTATTTTTAATAAATTAAAAATATTGATAAAATACCACACGTGTATCTACAAGCACGAGTGCACTCGAAGATGATACTCGGTGAAACGAACCTTAAACCTTAAGGTTGACTAACGGGACTTCCGGCTTTTCTACGTGTATATGTACGTACATACGTGTACTGCATGCGTCGATTGTCGTTGCAATTCCTGTGATCCGTAGAACACGTGTATTTAATAAAATGTCGAGGATAATTACAAATCCGTGCCATCTCTCCAAGCGTCAGCACGAGTCTTGTGAAACATTGAGACGTCATTGTAATTAATTTCATTCTTGCACAACTCTTGAACAATAATACCGCTTAAATTCGTTTAAAATATCGTTTACAATTGAAACATTGCTGGATGATGTATTGTGGGTACGTCTTAATTAACTTTCCTCGTTTAGAATGCCGAATACGTCTAGAAAACGTTTAGCACAGGCAGCAAGGAAAGATTGGTTGCATAGCAATTCGATTTTCTTTTATATTTCTAACCGCTGTACTAACCCAACGGCGCACAGTGCTGCAAAGAAGCCAAGACGTGAGAAACATTCGTTTTCTATGGAAACGACATAATATAGTAATATATAATAATAATGATATAACTTGAAACGAGAAACTCACACTAAAAACAACTGCGATATATGTTATTTAAGAAAATGTTTTTTAATTTCCTGTTGTGTTTGGGTATAATACTTGATTTTTCAAACTTTTATCCTATAGATATTTTTCAACGCGATACTTTACTTTAAATTAAAAAATTAAAACAAAATATTAAGTGGAAAGCCAATTATTGATTCGTGTTGTATTCTACAGCCCATTATTTAATATTTCCATGTATACACTTTATTTTATATAACAAATCACAAAATATCATAATTAGTACTGTAGAAAGATATTTTGATTTTTCACGTTTTTCATCACCTTTGTGGTCTTATTTCTAGTAAAACCGCGGCGGCGGTTAAAAGGTCAATATGAAATTGCTTTTACATATCAGGTACAGGGAACGGGGACTATTTCGCTCGGCTAAAAAAGTGATCGAATAATGGGAGCAGTGGTATGACTTGTCTCTTATTATGTGTCTAATAATTGATTTCATTAATCACCGGGGTATTGTTCTCTGTTGCGTGGAATTGAAATGACAAAGCGTAGACCCGACCGTAATTTTAAAGGTAGACACGCGTTTTTACCTTTCCGTTCTACTTTCTGCGATGACGTATTGAAAACTTGTCATCGATGAACCTATAATTTTTCTGCGCTATGATGGATATCGTGCGATCGTTTAGATATCATTTGTCAAGAAATTGTATCGCGAACACATGGAAAACTTGAGAATTCTTTGTGCGTTCTATTTATACCACAGGGAACGGCGTTAATCGCAGTTCTGCAGAATTTTTCGTTACCATTATTCAGCGGAATGCTTGCCGACAGCAATTTATCGTCCGTCGCGGAACAATGCCCCAATTAGGAAAAGATGCAGAGGTAAACGAGTTTAAGTGCGTCGGTGCTTGCGCGCGACAGATGATCCGCATTTATAATACAAAAGTCCACGTAACAGCTTATCTTTGTGTACCAGAACGGATAACCGGATACTCGTTTCCTCCTGAAGGTACGCCATTTACGGAAAATCGAGACAGAGCCACTCTTCCTGGTGGCATCTATAAAAGGTGTTGGCGCGATTAGAGGTATACTTGTGCAATAGAGTTCTGCATAAACAAGAATCATTGCCAATAGCGGTTTCGTGTGTTACGGCTGTTAATAAGCTGCGACGAATTTAATAGTTCGGGTTCCAAATTGGTCAGACTAAATGTTAGATCTATTAGGAGTAAGTTTGACCAATTCATTAGGGAGACTCATTTCCAACCGTGACAGCTGAGAATGTTTCTTGGAATTGTTCAGCTCGTTAAGGGAAATAATTAGTAGTCGATAAGCTGTTGTGGCCATTCACAAATTTGTCTAAAATGACAGTGAGATTTACCATATAAGGAGTTCAATGTTAGGGTAATAGGAAATTGGAAATTTCTAATATTTTAACATGTTGCCTTTTATAAAGCAGGGAAATAAATAGAGAAATTTCATCGAAGCAGGATTTTTGTTAATACTTTATTTTCAAATTAGCGTCGACTGGAATTAATTGGAGAATGCAAGCTTTGTGCAGTTAATTTACATTGTACTTTTAATCTTTAATTATTTTTAAATAAAAAAATTAAAGCAGCCGTAGCTTCGCATTTCTGGATATAAATTATCGAGACGCTGACACGAGTGGATACAATTACGCGATCCCGATCACAGATTAGCGATCTGACACCGTTACACATGTTAACGACGTTACTTTTTAATTGTCGTGATTAATGCGCTTGCCGTGATAGTGTTCATATACAGAGTGTCCCGCATAGCAGGAGGGACCTTGTCTTCTAAAGCTGTAAAATTGTATGTTTTGAGGATGGTCAGAACATCACAAAATTAGTTAGTAGACAAAAATATCGCGAGGTAACAGTAAATAATTTCAATTAATATACAGTCCTATATTATCTTCATTTATTTCTGTGTGCTCGTTGGCAAAGTTGGGCCATACAATGGAGCATTTTGTTTCTAAATAGAATTATTAATATTAAGTAGGGTTGTTTTGCATAGACTGCTTTCTCGAGTCGTTTTGCACATATAAGGTAGAAGAGTAGGTGGTCTAGATTTCAATACCTCTGCATATTTAAAGGTATCCATATTATTGTAAGCTTATGTTATATACATACTTTTTTTTATTAACTATTTCAATGCAGTACAAACCTCCCAATGTATATTAAGAGGACGGAATAGAACTTATAAACGTATGACCCATTTGGGAAAATTATATCAAAACTGCGAAATGATCGCTCAGTGTTTTAAGCAACATTTAAGTATTCTTTGCATTATTTCCTTGTATGATATTATTATTATATTGTTCCGCAATTTTGTTGATGTCTTGTGTTGGGGTAAAAGACACGAAGGATTGGCTAGAAAAGTAAATGGAACATTGAGTATTAATTTTGAGCAGTATGCGATAAAGAACATTGAAAACTTGAAGTTGCACCGAAAGCTGTTCTACTAACGGAGCAGCAGTGCGAAACATCTCGATTTTCGTGTGGATATGCACAATCTTATTTCTGACGCCGCGGCGGGGTGGGCCGTTGCGTGCTCCACAATGAAATCAGGAGTATCGAATTCGCATAAATCCCCATTGGTGGAAAAATGACCGTTGATGTGATTCATTGTTATAGCGACGAGGAAAAGCCGCACAGGCAGAGGATAAAACTGTAAAATATTTTTGCTCAGTATGATAATGCATTGCACGCTAATAATGAATCACGAAACGTGAATTCAGCACAATGTACGAACAGAAACAGATAAAGCGAACTCCGTTCTGTCTTTCGTGTAGCTGTTGCCGCAAGTAATACCTGAATAATATTCGCTTATACTAATATTAATTTCCTCCTTCTGTTCTTAGAAGAATTTCAAACAATTTACTAGATTGGTGCACATGAATTGTCATTGTTTAAAGCTTGAAGCTTGGCCACACGATATTGTACATTAAATTTCAATCGACTATGAATTACTATGAGTCATATTCAAAGTAAACTTGGAAAAATCGTGCAAAATTTGTTGATGATTATCAAGTTAGTATTTCCAGGGGGTTACTTAATTGTCAGGAAGGTTCATGGTCAATTTGCAATATTTGCTTGCGAATTTTATATTACGAAATGAAGAAAATGTAAGAAGCTTTAATAGTAATTATGGATGATTTTTATGATGATTTGTACGATGTCTACACATCCAGTTTGTTTTAAATAATGAAACCATTGTTGCTAGCTAAAAATAGCATCCGTTCATTCAAATTTCTACTGCATACAATACTGCTACTCGGTTCTGTCTACAATCGTTAACCAAGTAAGTACCTATTTCAATCCACGCGAATTAGATATCTATCTCGAAAGAAAAACAGAGCCCATATTCAATCTTTAGATGCTGAATATACTTTAATAATTGCCCGACGAAACAAAAGTACGTAGAACCGCTAAGAAATGATTTCGGCTGAATCTACAATATTGCAAGGGTATTGTAAGTGTTGAGACTTAAGATCCAAACTCGAACTCTGCTAACTGGTGAATAGTAATCCAATGTTATCCAGATAAGACCACTATACTATGTTCGGGTCTATATAACCCTTGTTTTACATTATTACAATTTTTTCTTACTTAAACTTTGAAACCTCAATCTTTTCACCCTCGAGAAATGAATCCAACGTGGAGATTGTCATTTACACAAATACCTAATAAAGAACAAAATTATACCAATCTATAGCCAGAATCTGTTCACCTCGACCCGGCAAGAACATAGCATATTGCAATCCACAAGTAGCCCCAAAAGAAGAGACGAAAAAATGGCCAAGACTCCCACGCTAAAATCCCATCTCCAAACCAAGAAGAACGGGCCGCGGATACCGCGATCTGTGACATAAATAAAAAAGCTAACCAAGATATTCCTGTGAACCGCTATGGCGAGGCAGTCTAGTCGTTGACATCGCGGACAGAGCATTACCGTCGTCTAATATACGTCCCAGTCACGCCCCCGCTAGTACCGAGCAAGAGCGAACCGATGGGAACCGAGCCGAAGCGAAGTATACCGAGGGGACCAAGACCACGGCGAGATCGCGAAGAGCTGAAGTTCGCGGTGTTCCTTCGATCCAGCCGCGCGGCAAAAGCCGCAAAACTCGGCCGCGCGCGGTCACTTAACACAACCGATACGACGAGCCGATACTCCAACCATGTGTACGCGTATACATAGATGCATATGTATACATCCGTAGGAGCACACCTGCATCCTGTCGCCTGCACGCCGTGCAAAACGATAAGGAACGGCGATTGGTCGCTTCGCCGGTTGCTTCTCTGAACGATTCTCCACGACCTAAAGCGGCTGCGCGGTCCAGGTACGTACCCGACCACTGCAACGTTCCTACGCTCGCTGTCACCGCTGCGCTGCTCGCGATCACCGGCGATCGTCCCTCGCTCGCGGCCGGACGCGGCCGGACGGCGGCCGGACGGCGGCCGGACGGCGGCCAGGCTACCGTGGCGCGTATCCTCGCGGGCGTTCCTCGATCTTGGCCGAGACGGAAGCGGACGAACGGCTGCTGGCGGCCGCGAGACCAGCAACGCCGCACGCTCCACTTGGACAACCAGTGCGCCCTTAATATCGCTCGGCAATGGTCGGCGGAAAGTGACACCAGCTTGCACCGTGGTCGCCTCGTTTTATTGTACGAACGGAAAGACGGCGCGACGACGATACACAGTCTGGCGGCTGTGTTTCGCTCGACCGGATGCGGTCAACGTTGGATCGTGTCTTCGACCGATCGAATCGTGCGCTCTCGAAACTGGAGGGACGCGTAGGTGTACGGAGAGGCACGGCGCGGTTCTTTCGTGTGTTTTTGACACGGCGCGGCGGATCGGTGAAAGCAGAGTTAAAACGGGGACAGAAAACGAACGTTTGCTCGTATTGACATTGTCCGTGGGCTTTGTCTTAATTTAATGCCACGTTCGCCGGAACGATTTCGTACGAAACGGAACGGTTTGCTTAAAAAGGATTCGGCTGCAACAGTGTTGCGCGGTTATGTATACGTTCTCGTGTGGGCGCTTGTGGGACACGTTGCTTGAACGCTTGGATGGCTAGAGTAAGTCGATTATGTCACGTTTTTGAGTGGAATCGAGGGATTCGGAGAATGAAAGTGTTGCGCTACGGATTTTGTAATGAATTTAAATTGTACGTAACTTTTTTTTATGGTTTCATGGCGTCGGGATGTTCTGTATTCGGCGATAGTTCCCTTAGGAAACTCAACTCTCACAAAAATCTTATATACTTGAACCTCGATAACTCGAATCTGAAGGGAAGAGAAAACAAACTTCGAGGTATAAAGCTTTCGTGTTATCGAGTGTTCGAGTAAGAGAGATTTAACACACGAAAATTCGACTTATAGAGGATTTGTATGACGGTTAACTTTCCGACTTGCGAGGACGAAAAGGAAGGCAAATTAAATTTTTTCGCGCGAATTATATTTTTATCGTATACATATATAAACGTAATCAGAAGGCGAAAGTTAGGTTACTATACATATGTACATATGCGTACCGTCTTCTTATTACTCAAAAATTCAGTAATTTTGCTCACACGTTTATCTATGAAAATTGACGAAAAACGATTAACTTCCATGGATATGTCCGTGATTATTTTATGTTTCCCGAGTTATGTTTTGAGACAATCCTAACGATTGAAAGGAAGGAAACAATAGAGAGATTTCTGGCACAAAGTTCTAAACTTCGCGTTGCAGAGGCAGCAGCGATAGAAGTTCGACTAATAGAGATAAACTTCCAGTAGTAGAAGTTTGACTATTTTAAATTCGAGTTACAGAGGTAACATGACGCATCTGCACATGTGACAAATAATTCGAGTTAGCGTAAGTGTTATTTCGAGTTATACAGGTTTTTGCAGTGGAGCGGAAGGGAATTAAAAAAATTTTTGTCTTATAGAGGTTTTGGAGTTATAGAGATTGGCGTTATCGAGGTTCTATTGTATACACATTACATTTGGCGATGGTTACAAATGTGGGGCGCTCTAAACAAATGAATGCTTTGATCTAGTCCCGACAGTTTGTCGAATATGATTAGGCTGCAAATTTTCTGTAATGGTAGTAACAGTTGTCTCATCCGTTGCCTTTCGATGAAAGAAACCGAGTGCGATAAGGTGCAACATTTGACGACTGAAACATTCGCAAAACGATTTAGTTACGTCGCGTCGACGACAAAGAATCGGTGATTCATGATTTTTATTGTGGTCATTTTGACAATCGGGCTCGTTAATGCCTGCAAATCGTGACTCGTGAGAGAAATAATATTCCGCTAATGGAATCGCTAGGTACGGAATAGAGGTACATTCTGGTCACGTAATGGTATCACAACACTAATTACTTCGCGAGCGGCAGGATATAGTAACTGCAACTTTATCTTCCAGCAATCTATCCTGAAAGATGAAGCTGTTCAACCAGCTTCATCGCACACTCTATTTCCAGACTCTGTGAAAGACGTTAATCTTCGGTTAGGATTCCGCGCTATCGAAAGTCTCCAATTTTGCATGCAAATTAGACATTCAGGGTTCCTTTCGCACTGTTGCAATTGTAGGATATGTACTTCTTCAAAGTTAGCTGTCTTCCATCGTAATACGCGTGTCTCTTCATCCTTCAAATGAAAAAGATGAGAAACCTTGTATTATAACGCAATACATTTATGTACATATTACTGTCGCTAGACCACAACTGCAGAATTCCTAAGAGTTTTTATAAAAATTGGTTTAACAAGTATGGGATCGCCTAACATTACTAATAAACTCCATTAATTACTTGCAGAAAGCAACATAATTCAATTCATCTTTATTCAATTTTAATACTGAGTCTGAAAGGCTGTTTGCTTAAACTTTGTTCGCCAAACTAATCAATTTATAAGATAATGTTTTATTTTTATAATTCTTGTAATAATAAGTGAAATAAATTTGCAAAATATTTACAATAAAATTAGTTTTATGGGAAACTAACGTAACAGAGATGTTAATCGATATATCACTTGCTCCGACGTGTCAGTGTACGCGTTTTTCAGCAAAATGTTTGTCACAATTATTAAATTCTAAAGTCAGCACGATATACTTGTGTAGCTACTATAGCCCTTCAGGCGGATGCGTGGGATTGGTACGCGGACTATTCTTACGAGTTTGCCTATTACTGTGACCAACGTCTTTAGTTGACCGGATGTGACCACTGCATCCATCCTTTGATTTTACACAACTGCTGGCATAAAAGATAGGAAATGATTTCAAGTCTACAAGACTTCGCAATAATAACAAGTATCATTTTGCTGTGCTGTATATGTATCTTCTAGCATAAATAAAATACAGAGATATTAGAAAGAATGTTGAGCTATATAAAATGTGTTCTATAAAAGTATAACATTATAATGGTTGATCTAGTTGTTCAAAAACATTTGTGTTTCATCGTTGGATTTTTTATAATAAATAAAATTTTAGTCTTATATTTAATTTTGAGTAATTTCGATTCGTGGTAATGTTGGGTTCAACTAGAATTTAAATTCCCTGATTCTTACCTATTCAAATGTAGTTTTCGTGATGGGCAATGCACTATTCTGTTGCACACGCTCTTTGTGTTAAAAATTAGTTCAAATGTTATACCTTCAACAGCATTCAAATAATTGATGGTTAAACGCTTTAAATTGAAAGGTTGCCCGAGCCACCGATTCGTATCGCGTAGTAGATGGAATTAAAGCAATATCGCATTTATATAATACATATATTATAATAAACCCAACCGATTTAAATATTTCCTTTCTAATATTCTAATGTTCTGGGAATGAACGTTTACTTCGAGACTATGCACCTCGTGGATGGAGGTTAAAGGTATGTAGGCTAACGGTATACATATTAAATGAAAAAAAACCAATGAAAGGTCTTGAAAGGAAGCTACTTTTGTTTTGCATTAGTTTCACCTGGTGCACGTGCATCATACGTTCTCATTCAAATCATTAATTTTTCAAGTGCGATTCAATAAAACTCGCAGAGAATTGCGTTGCATTTTTACTTTAAAGTTCGCGAACCGCGCATTAGTAAAATTTGTGCTCCTTTACCTTTTCTATTCAGAAATTGTTGGATAAAGTTTGCGTGAATGTAATTGAATTTTTTAAATGAATTTATTACTCATAGTAAATGTAATTTATTACGAAACTTTTAAAGGAAATATTATTCAACATCAAATAATGCAACAGGATCTTGAATTACGTGATTATATACAGAATCAACGCAGACGGGCAATAAATAAAAATGTGAACACTAAATTCATCAGAAGAACGTTGTTTTCTCTAACGTTGCTAAAGTCTCATCAATACCAAAATCAAACCCGTTTAACTGAAAGGAAGCCACAAATCATAGCACATTAGAATTAACTTAAAAAGTGCATGGGATACAGTTCATTGTGGGAAAAAATAGAGACAACAAACAGGAATTTCAATTCTGGTGCTGCGCTACATAGTAGCGCTACATAGTTTTCTTAATAATAGATCATAAGAACAGGCCTGGCATAAATGACTTAAATAAATTTCCATATAATAAATAATTCACATCACGAACATTTCTGCCCGTGGCTATGTAAGTACAAACGATGCAACGATTATTATTCGCCGAAGATATTTTCTCAAATACGCACATACCGGCCGACTAAACGTTTTTCGTAAGCGTCAGTTTAATAAAACCAGATTGCTCATTTTGAATACAGGAACAGCTGAAATCCTTTACTCTCGCCGTATCTTGTTCCAACAATAAGCCCGCAGGCACCATTCGAGTAGGGTAATAAAGCGAAAGAGAAAAAGAGAGAGAAAGGAGAAAAGTATTGGAGTACTCGATCGGTATATCTGAAAGCCAAAGGAAATATCGTTCATTGTTATTCGGCCGTGTCCATTGCACCGTACAGTGTGTTGCGTTAATATGCATTATCACTGTGCGACGAGAATGGAAACTAGATATATACCCGGTGGAACACCTACGAGATACACGAACGCAACGTTGGCACCAACTAGAAAGATGTAGCAATCTTTCTTGCGTGGTGCGTCGATTCTTTTTTTATAACAAAAGGGGCCAGATACGGCAGTTGCCCGCTCGCCTATGAGTCACTGTCATCGACAGCTTTCGGGCCGAAAGTCAAAGAAACTGTCGCTTAGTACTCTTGCGATTGGTATCGTTTCACTGTGACGTTCTCCGGTGTTCCTCGTCCGTTCTCCAGCGCCAAAGGACTCCACGAAAATTGCGCGAAATATCCAAAAGGAATTTGTGATAACTGAACGGTCATCTTGGTACATGAATAGTTTCGAGTGTTTGTTTTTTTTTTCTTTTTTTTAATTGTTTTTCTTGATGTACGCAAGTATAAATGAAGCCGATCAGTGAAGTTTGAGTGCTGCAATCATTAACAGAATTTGTTAACGTGAATCCCTTGGATACCTGTATCGTCCTTTCTTTTTTTGCTCAAATTTTTCATCACCATAGTGCGTTCATCTATTTTTTTTTAAGTTTATTTCGAATATGGTAGTGCAGCGGAGAGCGTGACATTTTTCTTCTCTCGCAGTGCCTGAAACGAATTTATACCTTTTACAACGCGCCCTCAGGTGACAGTGAAGTTAAACGTGCTACCACCAAGTGATAGATAGATAGAACAAAACATTTATTAGACACCTCTCGTATATGCTTTGCGTTCTAAACAGCGACGTCATATCTTCCTGCCAATCGTCCATACTTTTACCGATACTATTTATACTATAATTTTTCATCAATTTGCAACTGCGAAAGCCGTAGCGTTACAGTCAACTATCATGGAATACAAGAAGAAAACAGTTGAAGGGTGCAAGGTATAAACGTGTTGCATTAGAAATATTAAATTTGCACTAAACTGCGTTTACAAGATATACTTCCTACACTTTCTATTGAAGAATGTAACAAAAACGAATCGAAGGCTTTAGTGTGCACGGGTGTTGGGAATATTTGAAATATTAACCCTTTATTGCCAAAAATTTAGCTGGATAAAATTTGGACAAATAATGCGTTTATTTCATGCTTTCCGATGTGTCAAAATTGGCGGTGAAATGTTTGTAACAAATATTTGATCTTTTTCATTGCAATAAAAAAGTGCGATCAACAGAATAACGATAATCCTTCGAACTTCCGTTTCGACGACCTCCGCAACAAATATCATCGTTCCCAACAGAAATCGTTTCTCTCCAAAAGGGAAACTAACTTACATATACTATCAAGCATTTTGACGGTGGCATACGGTGAAACAGTGGCTGAACGGTCGTCGATTTCCAGAGAAAAACATCACGTGCGTTGGTACAGTACGGGCCGCGTTGCCGGTGGGCTACAGATACCCCGGTCGATCGCATGTCGCCAGTCATAACTCGCCTGTTTTCACCGGTCAATGAATAATCCAGCGATCGCGCGTCGATCACTTGACAGCGCATAATAAAATGTCACGGGGTTCGTTAATTACGCTCGCACGATCGGGGAACAGCGAACCATAATAATTAGGTACAGTGACCCCCGCGAAACGATTTTACTGCTTTTATTTTTCGACCGACCGCGGATACGAACAGTTCGGAAGCAGTATCGTTCGATCGTGATATGCAAATAACACCTGGTTAGTTTTCCAGCAAACGTGGCGAGCTTATGAAACGTTTCGAAATCGGCACGATCGAAAAGGTGTATACCCTACGGGAAACGTGCTTTGTACGAGCGTCGTTTACGGAGAAAGCGAATAATTGGTATCTTTGTTTTCCGGTTACGCGCGATTTTGTATTAGCTGATTTAATTGACAATATAAGTTGAATGTACGGCAGGACGAATGGAATATGGAGGGGGTGATATGAAGAGGAAATTATGTTCGTTTTACAGAAGACTGAAGGCTGATCTGCAATATCTTCGAAGGAGGGGACTTCTGAAGGCGTCGGGTGAACTATCGTACCAAGGACGTAAATGCACCAGATGCGGTGCACCGTTTGGTAGATTTTACAACACCGGTGCTCCGTGTACACGGTGCAGGCACCGAGTTTGCAGACAGTGCCGTATCGAGGTCAGGAGCCCTACCGATAACAAAGACGTCGATTGGATCTGCAACGTTTGCTATAAGATCGCGTGAGTAATTCTCTATTGTTACCGTTTCCTTTTCGAATGGTTTGCGCAGCGTCCTCGATACTCTTGGGATTACCTGGGATTACGTTCCATTGGGAGCCTGAACTTTGGTTTCCTCGTATTTTGGCGGTGACTGTTAATTTTCTCCTGCCTTGAGAAATTTTCGTATCGGATGTTGCGGATGGAATGAATGTTGTGCAACTGGACTGGCATTGTCAGAGTTAACGTAATTTTTTGATTGTTAGGAAAGAGAATTTAATGCAAGCCATTTTTTCGTTATTATAGCTTAGATAAGTATTGCTCAATTGTGTCCCATGATTCTTTTATTTTAGGGAGCTGCATGTCGGTACCGGAAAGTGGACCTACGTAAATTCAGAGTCTAAAAGATCTACTAATAGAAAAACTGCATCCCCTGTGGAATTGTTGAAGCGCAGTATTCGTCGAGCTTGGACAATTAACGGTACGTAATAACAGTAACAACAGTTTTCACGTTTTGTAGTATATTTGTGATTATGCAATCGTATCATATGATAGTACTAACGTAGAATATACATATAACGACGCATTAAAACGTTTCCCATTAATTAAACTTGTACAGCACTTAATGACACAGCTAGACTGTACTTTTAATACACTTCTAAGATTATAGAGCACACGATTTCTCTTAATTTGTCCTTTCAGTACAATATATTCGTAGCACAAGGTAATAGTTATGAAACGTCAGCAGCGTATCACGTGCATTTATCGCATCATAAATAATTTATTTAGAGCAATGCGATATTTTAGTGATACATTACTCGAGCTTCACGAAGAGAGTATTATAACTGACTGTGAATAAAAATTGAAAATGGAAAAGAGCAAATTGACACGAGAAATATTCTTGCATAGATCTTAACCCTCCTCCGGAAAAGAATCTTCTTAAAATTCATAAAATATGTAATTATTTATTTAGACTTTAATAAAATAATATAGACTGTATACAGAGTTTTTAAATATTCTGTACGTTTATGTCGAGAAATACAGTTTTCAGAAATGTTGAACACATGGTGAACTCATGTTTCACAGAAGCGTTAAACAAAAGATCTGAAATATATAAATATTACTCGCTCCTGAGTGAACTCGTTTTATTCATAGAAACGTCACAATAAATATCATATTGTCAATCGAAATAGAATGGCAATTAGTATGACTAAAATAATTGAAAGGAGGACAATTATGCCTACAAAGAACGCGATACGTGCAAATATTACTAAAAATGTATGTGACAAGCCTCTGTAAATTCACTCTGGATCGCAACTTTCTTAATTTTCACGCACATCTACCTTGTACTATATTTCCATCGACTTTTGCGTACCAATCTGCCATTCCCTTTGTCGAATGATAGTGGCAATAGCAACAACAATAATAACACAGTATGTTTTCTGCACAGGTCCACCAACACGTTGGTCAGCAGCAAGAAAATCGCCAGAGCTGCGAATATATCGCAGTTTGCCGTCTCGTCATCAGGAGTATCGGGAAATCATTAATCAGGGTGAAATCGTAAAACCTGTCGACAGAGAAGCATCGAACACCGATCAAAACGAACCAGTTGCCAGGGAGTTGTACGAACGATCGGACGAATACAATAGTTCAACGAAGGACAACGAAACGAAAGATGCGATAGCAAGAAACGAATCGATTGCACACGAGAAATTCGCGCCGCGAGTCGACCCGAACGAACGAACGAGCGCGGAACGCGGGGAGAAGTTGCCCAATAAACAGGAAGAGGAAGTGCCATCGCTAGATGCCATAAAAGTCCGGAAAAACGAACGATCCACTCTGACGTCCAGCAATAAAACGAAAATCGATGAGCAGGACGAATCGATCGGTAGCCACGAGCCGAGTACGCCAAGAATATCTTTGATAAAACCACCTAGAATACTATCGAAGCTTATCTCGCCGGAAATTAAGTTGAGCCAGCCGAAGCATGGAGACAGAAAGTCGAGTATTCCTATATTCAGAAGGAGCTCAAAGGAATTCGAAGATATTAGAAGCCCGCAAGAATCACCGAAACGTTCTCTCATCCCTCAAAGGTAACCGATGCCTTACAATTATTGTGTTTGTATGGCGTAGTGAATTTTATCCGTACGTCGATTTTTATAAAGGATTTATAAATGGTTCGCAAAGGAACTACAAGGTCTGATCAAACATTTTGGTTGAGAAACACTGTTTTTTATATCCTACATTCGCTGTAAATTATGCTGGTTAAAGAAATTATGTTAAATAAAGTAGAGTAGGAAAGTGGTAATGAGGTAGAATGTCATTAATAATAGATATTAGAGGTCTGTGTTAGTATAACAATAATAAATAATATTTGAAATGTTTACTCAAGTATAGTGATATATTTTTAATATTCATTCCACGAATTGAAGGAACGTAAAAAATGTGCATCCGTGCGCAATTGGCCCTGCTGACGACACATTCTTCCCGTTTGGAATTCATGATACCACTAAAAGTGCTGTTTGGGCATTAATTTGACTGAAATGTTTTCATGTTTATGAACAGTAAAGCAGGTTAACGAAACGTGATCATTATGGTGAACAATTATCACGCAACAATGAATCAAGTTAACTTAGTTGCTCGACACCGAATGTTCACTGACTATTTGAAGCAGTTTATTCAGTAAAACCACAACCAAGTATTTTAACAAATGTTAATACCACGCTGCAAAGGTCAGGAAGTTTGAAAGAAAAAATGCACCGTGCAAGAATTAATACAAACAATTCATAATAATATGAATGCATTTGATTGAATTAAAAGGAGAACAGTAAAAACATTCGCAATTCAATAAATTCAATTGTTCATAGATTTGAAAATAATATTCATAGCAACGGACTACAGTCCTCCGTTATTTCATTCATATTTTTCATATCTATTCCATACGTTAATTATAACCTTTCATCAATCGAGATATGCCTATAACTGTTACTACGATCATCCTATACAGTAACAAACAGCTATAAACCGTTTAAACGAATGATACCACACCTATCATCCTAACAATTGACTCAACTGAAATCGATCGAATTAAAAACTCAGCGTCATAAATCATCCAAATACGCAACTAGATTTCGAAAGTTCATGCAAATGCTAATTACAGAGAAATGGATTGCACAAATGGGACTTCGGCAGAAATACGTTTCAGCATTAAAAAATTCCACAAATATATATTTTTATTTGCACATTGCATATATACCTTGCGTATTCAGTATTATTGTTGCATTTTTTCTATTTCTTGCATACACAGAATTTGATTACAAATCAGCTCGAGTAATTGTCTAGATTTGTTCAATTTCATCACTGAACATTGTAGGATAAATAATGGTAGCTCGGCATTGCTGTCAATCAACAATCTTTGTGTTTATGAGAGACTACGGAAGGGGATAAAATCAAGAGTGCAAAGAGGGAAAGGGCGTCTTTCTGTCTTGACCATCTTACAGGATAGATTTCATCCTGTAGGGTTGTCAGAATGGCTTGAAGTAAACAGAAGAGGATCAGTTGACTATTAACAATTTCATATGTATGGCATATTGTATTCTGCGCGTTTAGAAGTTTAACATTCGCGTTATATTGTGTTTTGATGGTACAATATCTATAATACAGCTACTTTTGTAACAGTTTATGCAATGCATATATAATGTCAAATACATTGATCAATGGTTAAACATAATTGTACGAATTTTCTAGACTACACGCAACTGTATATGTATTTATCAAATCTGCCGCGCACATACTTCGTGCACATCTTGCATATACTCCGCATATTCACCGCGCATCGTAACCGCGTGTACTTTCGCCACCTACTCCTAACTAATACACTAAACGTAATCAAATTTCAATTTCAACGCTGAACAGCATCATTCCTTCCAGATATCGAGGAAGCACTGATGATTTGCGACGCAGTCGCGAGGACATAAGCGTCCCCAGTCTGATCCCCAAGCTCCTTTCGCCCAGGAACAAAGAGGACCGATTGAAACGTCAGGACAGCAAGGACGACATACGTTGCTCGTCCAAGCTCGTTCGAAGGGACTCGAAGGAGGAAACACGGGCCCCCGCGTCACAGCTATCGAGCAAAGAGGATTCCAAGCACGGCATCAGACTGTTCCGCAGGGACAACAGCCGCGAGGACGTGGGCAGGGAGTGCGGGAATTCGAATGCGAATAGCGCGGCCAACGCTGCAAAAGGAAAGCAAGCCGGCAAAGAGGAGAAACAGGAGAGGACGGAGGAACGCGTGGGCGTCGCGACTACGTCGAAATCAAAGTCGACGGTGCACGAACAAGGCAGGGCGAGATCATCGGGCAGAGAGGGCAGCAAGGAGAGCTTCGATGGCAAATCGTCGAGGAACGACGAGGAAGGGCGACGCGTTGAGCAGCGCGAAAGAGTGAGGATCGAGGCGGTGATCAACGAACGGACGATGCACGACATGGTCGTCGACGACGAGCAACTTTTGGGCGAGCCAGACGACGCGAAGAAAGGTGAAAAGGTGGCGGAAGAGGGGAAACGCAGCACGGAGGTAGACAAAGGCGAAGACTGGATGGTCGAGGAGGCAGAAGTATCGGAGAACGAGAGGAGCTCGGTCTCTATGAAGGAGGCCGCTGAAAGCTTGGCGGATAACTGCGAGAACGATGGCAATGCAGCGTTTGAAGGGAAGGATGCTGGTCATGGGAGGAAGTCGGATGAATTTCAAGTGGTTAGTATATAATGGATGATTGCGTGGCGAGTAGATTAATTGGATTAGAAGATCACTTTGGAGTTAAAATAGTAATGTTTGTTAGTGGGAACTTTGGGAAAGTAGATAGGTAATGCGCTGTTAGCAATACCGTAGCTGTATTTCTGCATGCATTCGTTTGTTGCGTAAATGTCGAATGTTCAGTGCAAGTTTTAACTGGTGCGTTTTATACATATATAGGTGCGGCGGAAATTCTCCAAGGAAGAATTCTCTAATCCCGATGACACGGATGATGCTCCCAATAAACGCTGCTCCAGCGTAAGCTTTTCACGTGTTTTACTGTATACGGGTATATGTATTGCAAAAATACATCCGTACATTATATGGAAGATGCTGATGTAATTTATATTTTTCTCGTAAATATTAGGTCTACCGGGAAGTTCTGCCCGATAATGTCAGCTCAAATTTCAACCTATATGGCTGTTTCTTTTTACCATTGTATATCTACATATGTGCTTTTCTGAATTACATTAATAACGATGCACTAAATTGTATTAGAAAATGTATTATTTTCTTTGAATTCGATAACGGACAGAACTTTCCGGTATACCTATTATTTAGAAGAATCAAATTCTCACAATCAGAATCGCAAGAAAAAGTCTTCCTTCTACTGATTAATCTCGTATAACCCAAATTTTGTATATGTATAGGTTCTACCGGAGAGTTCTGTCTGTTTTTGATTCAAAAGAAAATAATAAATTTTCTGTGCAATGTAATTTCCATCGTTACTAATTATCGGACAGAACTTTCCGGTACACTTAATATATTACGAAAAGAAATACGCAACATAGACGGTGAAATTTGTGTATGACATATTTTGTTTTTCATATTCTCTTTTCTATATGGCTTTATTGCGTATTTCCCTTAAATTATAAGGAATTCACCTGCGATATTCTATCGCTGTCTATATTTCTATCAATCAGGTGACAACTCCATTTTTTCTGAAACGAAAGTAGCATTACCGAAAGGCGACAAAGTATAGACATTTCCTGCACTTTGCAAAACATGTAGATTAAACTGTAATTACCACAGGACCGAATAGAAAGCAATGTGTGTAATTCATGTACAGCCTGTAAATGAAGCATTCTGAAATTATAATTATAAAATTGATACACTGTTTTTTTCATAAGAGCCGATTAAAATTTAAACAATATAGCTTCGAAATAAAGATAAAAAATATACTCTTTAAGAATTGCAACCAAAGTTGTAAGGAAATATAATTCAATTCTATGAGTTTATGAACTATACGACAACGTATCTAACAACAAGAAAACTATCGAGATTCCAATGGCTCTTTTTACTTGTCGATTGGCTATTAAGAACTGGGCGATCTGGCAATCAACTTCAAATCATTCAATTGCTCTCTCTAAATATTATCAGCAAAACGATTTTACACATCAAGCAATTTTTAAAACAGGTTATATTTTCACGTTGGATTCGAACATTTTAAATAAATGTAACTAACACCGCGAGCAGTTAACCAGTTCTTAAATACGAACGTCTATTCAAAAGCAAGTAAACGTTAGATATTTTTCAAGAGTTATATTGAATACTCTTTCGACTAGACACATCTTTGGCTAAACAAAAAGCGCGCTGCATTTTAAAAACATGTCAGTGTTCCATTATATGCTACATACCTGTGTACACGATAACATAGATATTGAATTTCTTGCAGCATTTATCCCCAGAAGCAAGTCCACTGAGTACGAGATCCTCGAGATATAGTCCAAGGGAGAGTGAGAGCGAGCCAACTCCGGCACTTCCGCGAAAAACAGGTGATTCGTGCTCAGCATCCCAAAGGATACGGGATGCGATAACAAGGACCAGGAGGGAATCGAATAGCAGTGCCAGATACGAGAGCAGTGGTAGCGAGAGTGTAAGGTGAGTGTAATTTAAATCATGCGAACATTAAAAGGCGAACTCAGCGTTTACCACTGTTAAAACGTAACATGTGTCAACCCCTTTCCATATAATTCTTGGTATAATGTTTAACTTCTGTATTGAATGATAGCACGGTTTCAACAAAGTTCGTTTAACGAGCGATTCGTTTATCAAGCTAGAATTAAATGTAGTGCTAATTGGTGTGTGTTGCCCTCAAGTTTATGGTTTTTTATTTTCGAAACGTATGGCATGCTTTGAAGTACCCTCTATTTCAATTTCAACGTATAACCTGTAGTAGGAGTGTTGCTCGATGTTTTAAGGCAAACGGTTAAGAACTATTAATTAATTGCTACAGACATGGAGGTTCCTTATAACTTGCAGGTGGAAATTTTCCGGCTGTGTGTACAATGTACGTATAATATTATGTGCACACCTTTGTCAATTTTTAGATACGATAGAATCTCGATGGATCAGATTAATCAAGAGATAAATGTTGCCGTAAAAATACATTTTTCCAAAACATTGAAATTATAAATTATAACTAATTTTAGAATCACAATATATGACTCGTTCTAGTGTAGTAATTGGTTTTATGTACGGGTACAAGTTTTTTAAGTTGGAAATCCTGAACATTTTAATAGTGCAATAAATGCCCACATACAACAGATATTTTAATGATTGCCGAAAATAGTAAAATCGTGCTTTATGGTCACGGAGTATTATTGTATTAAAATAACGACATTCATTTTTAATTTTAAGTATTATAAGATAATTGAAATATTACTTCATGCGATACAGAGTCTAGTTGTTCAAATTTTACTATTCATAATAAACGTTATATACGTAATACGTGTTCAAGTGCCCAACTATTTATATGCTGCAATTGTTATAAAGTGAAATAGAAATAGTGAGTCAATGCAGTTGTAAGAAGAATTGCAGAATAAACGTTTCTCGTCATTCGCTCTACGTACTTATATTGTAACTGTGTTCTCACCCATTAACAGTACAATTATGTTTGATACAAACGAGTGTCTTTTATACTCATTAACCCTTCTCGTGTTATGATCGGTATGGTATCGGTATTTTGAATACTTCAAAATAAATAAATAATTGTATTTTTACTATACATATAATCACAATTATAAGTAAAATTGAATTCCATCATGAATGCAAAACAATAGTTCTATAATAAAAATGAACAAGATTCAAAACTCTATTAGTGCTACAAAAATGTTAACAAATATTGATTTGTTCGCCGTGTAAATTCTTAAGAAATCCATTGGGCATTCAATGAGTTAAAAATTTCGGTGCTTTTCCTATTTCATATTTATGTTCCCATTTTTCTTCGTCAGATTAAGCGAGACTGGTATTCACGGTTACGTGGATGTTGTCAGGAAAGTAAAATGGTTCGGTGGAAACGGAAGTGGTGCCACTGCATCGGCAATCGGAAGCGATGAAGTAGTGCAACGAGACAGTGCAACAAGTGCAGGAGAAGATGAGCCGCTCGACGATAATCATGGAAGAACAGGTCCCGTCTCTTCACAAGGGAGAAGTATGCTTCGAAGAAGACGGCAATTTGATGCTCAAGGTATGTGAACGTCAATTTTCATTCGCTTTTACTAGTAATTTAATCCACCTTTCGCACGTGTTGCAGTTGATACACAAAGGGGGGAAATATTGAATTATTTATTTTCATGACACACGATTGAGAAATATATCTTTAGACAATAACTACAAATTTTATAGTTCATTCGGAGGCACATTTTAAAATGTTTTTAGAATATGTACATATACTTTAAGGATATTTACTTAAATGAAGAATGAATTGCGAGAAACGACAGAATTAAACAGTATTCAAATATTACATTGATAATGAATAAATTAATGAAGCGAGGTGTCGATAATAAATATAATAACTGCATATTATACTGTTCTTATAGTTCTTCTTTTCTGCTACAATGTCACGAAATGTAATGTCATTTATAGTAGCGTTCAACAAGATATAAAATATAAGAAAATTAAAGAATGCAGTTTATTTGAAATTTTGTTATTGAACATCTATCGTACAAAAATTGTATTCAACACCTCGCTATGGCAATTCGTACGATTTTATTTATTCTTTTGCTCTCAAACAATAATTCGCTGATCATAATAATAAATATTCTCGTCTCGATTGAAATTTAGATCGACATAATTTACCGCAGAAGATTTAAAGATTCTATCGTTTCAGCTGCATTAACGTAATATTTTTAGCGTTGTAAAGCCGCTACCATAACTAATAGTCATGGGCACACTAATTATCATAGGAACAGGTAACATTTCGCTTTCGCGCCCGCCTCCCCGCATTGATGTGTTTTATAGATTCGCGTGCAAGTACGCCGAATCGCGTGCCTAGCGGGAATATAAATGAAACTATGATCCTTTTGTTTCAACATTGCGCTTCGGGCAACGGTATTAATATGTAAATGGGAGTGAAACGGATTATATTGGCAAATCCACGGTCGATTTGGTGATATTATAACGCGCGTTTAACGGGTTACGATCGTGTAAAAGATATACATCTACGTGTAATACTTATATCGGTCAGACAGGGATTGCAACGAAAGTAGTAACACTATCTTCGCGGCTTTGAAGCCATGCTTTAGGACTTTAGGATAATGCAGAAACAGCACGCAAGGGCTTTAGAAAATTATGTAACTCGTCTACGATTTGTCCTTAATCGATTTACGAGATGTAGGAGAGCCTCCCTTGTAACAAAAGAAAAATTCTCTCTATCAGCTCAAGAAATTTCGTTGATACGCAAAATATGAATTTATACATTAATTAGAATAACATTGAACCGTAGTACTTGTTACAGTTGAAGCAATATTATATTCAAGATTTCATTAGATTTATTTATAATTTATTGTATTGTCGTATAGAGAATATAAATCGTCCATATTTTAAATGAAAGAATCATGCAATACCAAGTCCCTTTTTTATCGTAAAGGGATATTGGGACACAACTCTTTAAAATAGAATCTAACAATAACAATAAATATTAACAAGACAATTCAAGGAGCTAAGTTATTTAATAAGCAACGTTCTTTCATGTAATTTCATTTTAATTTATTCCATCACAATTCACCACTTGAACCATCACAAAACTTGAAAGTTACAATTCATATTTCCGTAACTTACGATCAAAAAAAAGATGCAACTTTGGCACAGCCACAAGAAAGATAATCCCAACGAATACAGAAAGCTCGTTTCACAGTTCATGAGGCAATTAAACTCTAAAGCTTAACATATAACTTCCCAGCATTTAACCCGCATAATTAAAGGCACGCATTACCAATGTGCCTGCCAGCCACGCTACACGATTCTACACTTCGATAAGCCTATCGATTATCGAAACCGTTGGCATACTGGCCCGTATGTAAACCAATCGGCGTTCCCCGTGAAACCCGCGAACGCCGTGGCAGCATTATCAGCGTAGCTGTCGCAGTATCGTTTCCGTATCAGAGTTCAAACACGGAATCGTCGATAAGAAAAAACGTGGTTCACAATACCGTGCCAGTGAACGTGCAAAAAAATACGTAACAAGTATAAACACGCGATCCTTACCGAACAGCTGTTTATCAACTCCGAGTGACCATTTGTTAAATTACCGGACAAGAACAGTCGATCTTTTTGCTCACCGAAACGGGCAAAGGAAAAAACGCTGTTCCACGCCCATACACAGCTTCGTGAATGCAGCATATACAGTATACAGTATTCGGTTGTTTTTTTTTTCTTCTTTCTTTCGTCACAATGATTTAATTGTGCAGAAACATTGAATGTGCTCGAGATGAAATTCACGTCCCGTTGTTCCCGTGCGTTTCGTTGTTAACGACTTCGTATGATATAAGCGCGAGCAACGAGGCGAGCTGAATGCAAATCGCGCGATTCACAGCGTGAGAGATATCTATCCTATCTGGAGGGACGAGCACTCTGCAGACATGGACGTGAGAAGAATATGCCAACTGTTAATCACGGTCTTCGTGTCCATGTATTTTTTGATCTTCTACGCCGCTTTCGCCGGTGTCCTCTTTTTTTCCTGGATAGGCAACCCGTTCACGGAGCCTGTCGCGAAGTCGAAGTGAATTTTCATTTGATGACAAATCGCCCGCCAATGGGAATTGTCTCCTCGATTCGGGCGGACGCTTTTTGGAGAGGAGAAATAAACGAGTCTAGAGATTTAGAATTTCGTGCAGGCCATCGTTGGAGAACGGTAGAACGGCATAGAGAATTATGCTGCTAATTAACGTACATTGCATGTCTCGTGCAAGAAGGTATTCCAAGCCATTCGTCGTATGGTTTTTCACCGAGAAAATGAATTATGCTTCTCTTATTGTCGATTTTGAAAGTGTAAGTCTTTCGGAATAACTAATTATCAGCAGCGGGTGCATAAATTTGTATTTCTTATTCGTTTCGAATAATTCATCCATTTTCTCAGGGCCCAGAAAAAATGTTCATAGAAATTGCTGAACATACTGAATATACAATTTGAGAGAATACTGTCTACTATAGAAGGCAAACAAACATGATCTTTCGTTAGTTTTTTAACTATTTTTTACTAACCAAGTACATACATCCTTTTATACGCATTTGTTTAAAAAAAAATACCGCGTATCGAATTTATTTAGCACCTGCTATTAATGGAGCAATCGAGCAAGATTTCATTGAATTTGCTCAAGTATTAGAGTATTGAAAAAAATTGTTGGAAATCTCGATCTTCCCCGTCACAATAAGGCTTGAGAGGATTCCCTTAAAAAAACAATAACCATGTGACGCAAAATATGAAAACTGGAGTCACGGTTTTTCCATCGCCAAACACATTGCACGCTCGCGTCGTAATTTATTCTAAGTCACCCACTCCTATCTTTTTCCGATCTTCTTGATCGATTCCCTGAAAAATATCAGGACACCATCCCATCGTAGGTACACATCGGCACACCATTGACCATAGGACCGTTTATCAAGCTTCCATCGAAGGAAATCCGCGCAATTAGAAAGAGTATAATAATATACGCGTAATGCCACGTATCGCTTTGTCCGAGGCTCGTTCAGGAGCCGTTTCTGAAAACGTGAGAACAGTACGCCCACTTATAATCTGTTTCTAATTAATTAGCTGCCTTGTCGGATAATGCTTCTGTCGGGTACAGGGAACAGGATGGAAACCTGGTGTCCCGATTGTTTCCTTTCGTGAGGCGGAGGCAAAATTTTCGTTTTGTAATATGCATAGAGTAGGGGGACCTGGCCTGAACACGGGAGAAGCAGGCGAGCGAGCAGGTGAGACGAAGCGAAGCGGAGCCCAGGGAAACGGCATAGAAATAATAGTATAACAACGTTCTCTGTTTCGCTGTATAGTCCGCTCACCTGCGACGCTTATACAAGGTGTCGCGAGGTAATCGAGATCAACGCTGCTTGCGGGCTTTCCGTCTGCCTTCGCGTCACCTGCGTGCCATCTCCGATTGTTTCCTTTCATTTCGTGTGCATCGCGACGAGCTTTGCAAATTTTTCTTTTCATTCGTTTCAGTTGCGTTTATATTGGATTTTTTTCGAGTACCGTGCTGTCAAGATTTTTCTACAATTTTTCAGTCGCACGTTTCTTTTCCATTTTGATTAAACTGGAAGGTATTGCTATTAGCGTGTTCAGTTCTGATTGCACCTAAGGAGTTTCAGTATTTTGAAGTGAAGTTAATTATGGCATCTTGTGAGATACGGTAGTTTATGTTTTTGTTTCTCGTATGAAATTGCAACTTATTGAGTTGATCTGTTTGTTGTTATTCATAACGTGGACAGCAAGAATTGTTAACAAGTGTGGTTTTATTGGTACGTTAGTCTATAATCGGAACTATGTTTTAATTTTTTCCCTATTATCCATTAAATTAGGAATGGGTTACTTCTAACGATTTGTAACAGTTCAGGAAAATTATTACGATTAGTCTACCTTTTTCCTCAGTTAAATATAATTCAGTGTAATTAATCTGCATTTTGAACGCTCCATATGCATGTATGCATTTATTACTGTGTAAATATCTTATTTACGTGCAAACCAAATGTTCCACAGAACTTTAATATTAGACAGAAAGGCTTAACTTATCTTGTACTTTGCATTAAGCTAATAATGTTCACTTACATTTACAAAACGTATCCATTTTGATCCATATATCGTCCTATCCACCGAAACTAAAATCAAAATCGATAACAAATTTTTAACACCTGATGTGCTTATCCAAGAGAAACATTTAGTTACCGGCCTTGTATGTTTCGATCGATGGCAGGAAACTAAAACTTATTTATTCATTGTCGTAGGAATTGCCTAAAGTTTATGTAACGAAATTTGCAGAATCAGTCTGGTATAATCATTTCACCCAAGAAATTTTCCACCTCCAATTTCGCCCTAAATTTTACAAATATTAATTATAATTCCACAATTCTGATAAGGAAGATACGAAACGCTCAGAAAGTATATCTGAAAAATTCTATTTAACAAAACAACACACTTGTATTCATTGAAATATACTCGACGAAATTCTTTAATTCCAATTTCTCTCGGAAGCTTATAAACATATACATTAATTCCGATTTTATAATTCCACAGCCTCGAAAAAATTACATCAACGTGCTGCTTCTTAAAAAAATACCAGTTTCCCCTAGTCCATCCTAAGCGCAAATCTTGCCCCTCTGCATCCGCAAGCGTGAACCAGCTTTCCCCGCTTCATTTTTCTAGCGGCTCAGTCGCGCCAAGGTAGACAAGATAAAGGTAGCTCGCGTTAATCGCGCCTGTCAGCCGTGGTCATTGTTATCGTCGCTCTTCACGGACGCCGCGGTTCAGTGCCTGCCGGATCCGTTCGTTCGCGCCACCCGGTGTACACGTCATAATATACACTATAGCGAAGCCACTATAGACTCTGTTCGGTGCCGTAGTAAGGTAGTGACCGATGCTGTTGGGATTCAGGTGTGCCTCGCGGCACAGACGCCCTCAGTTTAGCGGCAGTTGCCCACGCGAATCGCCAGTGCTCCCTTTGACAGTGGTGTCGTTTACCTCGCCTTCGAGACGATGACGAAAGCCGCCGAGACCGCCGCGACCGCCGCGATTTTCGTCGCGGTACACTGGCAACGGGCCTCGCGAACTTTCCAAGCGGTTCTGTGACAAAAGTTCGTGAACTTGGCGTGGCACAGGTGCGACAGGGGATCGGCAGCCGTTCGTCGAAAGGGAAACAATCGGCCGACTCCAGCACCCGAAGATCAGAATTAACGCCTGTAGGATTATGAACAGTGGTACCGCGTCGCCGATCCATTGGTACGACAAATGGAAACAAATAAATATTTGTGTGCTAGTACGTAATAGGTTGTTCAATAAGTTCGTGCCGTTTATTATTCTACAATAGACTTGTCCCATCAACATTTGCCTGTTGGTTACTTATCGTGTAACATGTGGGTTTCGTGTATGTGCGCGTGTTTTTTCTTACCTTCGAATCCGCTGTGAATTGTCGCGCATTTCGATGGTAACAGAGGTAATCGCGATGTGAGAATTGTTCAGTGTCGAGTTAACAGAAATGAGAATCTTTGTTAATTGTTCGAAGGTAGTTCAGGTTGGCCGAAATATTTCTGCTGTCTGTGGCAAAGGTGTGCGGCTAAGGAAGCAGCTAAGGAAACGATTTTTCAGCACCGTAAGTGGCAATCTTTGTGTAAACGATGCAACACGCTCTGCGGGTGTCTCTAGTTTCGACGTGGATCGTTTGGTAGGTTAGATAATTTGGCAATCATAATTCTGCGGAATCATGATTTAACTAATCGTTTGGCGTAACATGTAACCGATTGATTGTTATGAAATGCATTTGATGAAATAATAATGCTCCGTGTTGGCAAGAAACGGCCCGAACTTACTGGACAATCCAATATTAATTAATTACATGTCGGAGATAACAGAGTTCTGTACGAGCACTTGAAGCTCTTCGACCCCGGTGTAGAACGCGAGCTAAATGTTAAACTCGATAGCCTGCTAATTGCCACTGTTACTGCAGTGACGGATTTTATTTATCGACGCCACTCAATTTTCGCTTCAGCTACGTTAAATAGGACCATCGGAAATTTCTCAACGTTTCGTAAGCAGTTGTTTCTCTCTTGGTGATTAAATAGATTACCCTTGGTTGACTGAAGAAATGAGCATTCGGTTCCTGCGTGCATAGTATTGCACGGTTTTATTCAGCATTCGCGTTATCGTAGCGTGTAATGTTAAATAAATAACACATTCGATGAAGACGGGCGACAAATCAATCATTAACAACTCAACTATTATCTGCTGATGAGTATAGAAATTATGTAAATTAAGTGCAATATAAAATAAGCATATATAATTAAAACCCGCGCGTCATGCGATTTAAACAGCGAAAGGGTTAATCGCGTCAAGCAGCTCTAAATTCTCCCCAATCGCACCGAGTCTACAACGTTCTATGGGTCATCGACGACCCCAACTTCCAGAACATCGATTTTTCCATTAAAATACCACAGGTGTCGACAGTCCAGCAACGAGGTGTAGCGCTAAATTTAGCCCGCGATCAGCGTGAACACCTTAAACGGTCCTTTGCGTTTCCACCGATGAGAAATGTCGTAGCGACAGGTTACTCAATCGAATCCAGCGAATCCATCAAGCTTTCCTTCGATGCTAATTTCTATTTAGAGTCCAAACGTCGTCTTTGGGATGAAGATAGCACTTCATCTTTGAGGCTCGTCCCTGCTTATTCTTTTTTCTTCTGTTGCTTCTCGTGCGTGCTGCGTGAGCGATGGAATTTGAACGCGACAGTGATGGAACATTGATGGAACCCGGTTCTATATGTAGAAAATCGTACACACGTGGACAAATGATGGTTCGTGGCATTGACCAGGAAATTCATCAGCGCGTAAAAAAGCGGCTAGAGAACGAATTCACTATACCGGTGTTTAACTTCTTGCTCATGTTCTCGCGTTATGCTCTTATCTGTCGTAGACAATTGGGGGAATGGTGTGGCGTTTACTAGTTACACCTGTGTGAACATTACGTGGATTATGCAAAGTTCGTGATAATAGGCAAGGGGAAACGTGGTCGGTTTTAGAATATTTGATGGCATGTAGTTTTACTTGAGGTAAATTATGGACTTCCTATCTTTTTTTTTGTTCCAGTGTGGGTGAATAATTTGCGGTGGTAGGGAATATGGTAATAGAATTTACTTCAATGTATTTGATGCAATAGAAACTATAGGAGATTATTAGAGTTTGTGTTATTGCATATGAAAAGGAATAGAATATTTTTTTTTATATAATTCTGTTTGGCTCTGGTTTCTCCAATTTTGTTTACTCGTTAACTAGAATTTCAATTAGAACTTCAAACAGAGTGGAAGAAGGTCTAACAAATTCAATTATACAAGTTTACTTTTTAAATAATTTAAATAGTTAAATAATTGTGTATTTTTAAGAAGGTAACTTCAAATAGTTATGGCAGTACGTAAAATTAAAGTTCAATACAATATTATTGTGATATATTCGTAATAATTGGGGGTCTGTAAATTGCAGTGCCAAATACATTATAATCTGTTTTATTGTATATACAATTGAATAGTGGAAATAATTACTGTATTACAAAATTATATTTGGCTGCGTATATTAGTTATATTTATAATTATACTATATTTTGGACAATTATTAATAACTTTCTCAATTCACCAAATTCCTTCTACTTCCTAAGCTAATACGAGTATTTTAGAATCGTTTCGATCACATTAAACGTAATTCCCTTAATTATTAGTATGCTCGCGCTTTACTCAAAATCTTGTGCTAGTTGCAAATCTGTATTAGTTCATTTTCAACAGCAGTTGTATGATACTTAAAAGACATTGCATGTGTTCTGCTAGATATACAACGCTCTATTCAAATAACTACGGTAAAGTAAACAAGTCCATAGTTAGTAAGCTACACTCAGCAAGATAAAAATTGAATTACAATATTGTTTAAAACTGTGATGAAGAAAAGTTAGATATCCTGTCGATCAGCTAAGCTTCTTCTTTAATCCCTACTTAATCACTTAATTGCCCCATATGCAATAGGATATCCACTATGAGTCATTCTGCCTTGCCTCTGACAATGAACTCCAATCGTCAACTAGGGGAATTCGCTAGCGGTTTATTAGCAGCCGATATTAAATACGTTCATTACCTTTGGGAGATGTTTGGGGGGGGGGGGGGGATTGCAATTCGTCGATGTGCACCGCAATACGACGATAAGGTGCATTGGATCCGATTTCAATAACTAAATTATTTCCACCGCGTAATCAATGGTTTAAATGCTCTTTGACAACGAACGAGAAACAAAATGTATTAAAAACTATTCTTACATCTGATAGTGGCATCGTTTATCAAAATTACACTATTGGTCATATTTGCTATATTTTGTAATATTTCACTATTTATGAACATGAACATAATTCAGGCGTAAGGAAATTTCATTATATTATTTCGAATTAATGAGGGAACTAATGAGGGATTGGATATTTCATATTGTAATATCCATAAATTATTACATTTGCAAAAATATATTCGTGTTCGTCAGTTTGATAAAGGTATCGATAATTTTGTGTATTTTTTTGTTTTCTTTATTAATTATTTCTGATATTTTAATTCTTAATTACTTACAAGTAATGTTGCAGACAATAAATATTATGATTGTATAAATTAAACGAGCATGGAAAATCAGTCTATATAAACATTTAATTTGAAGTTGAATAGAACAAAGCGAACTTAAGTAAAGTTCTTTTTATTGCAACAATAAGAAAACCTATAAATAACTAGAAAGGAACGATTTTAACGTTGCCATTTATTTATTTAATACATGTGAATACCAGCAAGTAAATAATAATAAATTACATAATGTTATAAAAAACAGAACATCGCGAATAATATCATTTAAATTAAACTTATAAATCATAATTTTGTATGAGAACAGTAGTCTTGTGCGATTCGCGGAAACGGCGATAATTAACAAAGAAAACGATAAATAGGTTTAAGGATAATTATTAAAAATACATTTTCCCCGCGTAAATAATTGAGTCCTATTAAATCCTTGAAAAAATCAATAAGAATGAAGCAACAAATGAAAAGTAGCAAACATGGCAAGTATCATAAATATAAATAAGAAAAAGAATTTTCATTTAAATAATTATTCGACAACTTATTTATTTCATTTCAATAGCTGCGATGTCTCCATCGTGTGGACAATTGAGAATGGATGAACGAAGAAGTTTTAAATGTACGTTGACCCAAACTGCTTACTATTATCATTGTAATCTTATTGCACAGTGATATGAACAATAGTTATAGTTGGTCTGTTTGGAATGCAAGTAACAACGGATAGGGATGAAAGAGGTACAAGAACGCGTTGGGTGGCCAGCAAATTAGGAGAATTGGTAAATTTTCGCTAACGGTTCTGCTCGAGGTTTATAGCAGATGTAGCATTTAATTTTTCATGTTTGCATGTCATAAACCATCTGGTCAGCGAACGTTCGGAATGACTTCAATCTATCAGACCACCAGCTGGGAATTTTCTTATTAAACATTTAACCCTTTCCAGGTACTCAAATATCTTTCCACTTATTCTGAGAGAAAATGTATTTAAGCAAATATTAAATACACAAATGCTAAATATTATTAGATAAATGAATATTGAGAACACTAATTTTAGCCCTTCCAGGCCTTATAAATAAAATAATGCAACGGATGTATGGAGAAACGTTTGCAGGATTTGTTTACCTATCGATGAGCTTTGTGCAAAATACATATGTATGTGTTAAATTATAATACGTATGGACAAAAGTATATTACATAGTTTCGAAGAGTACTTCAAACTTCTCTAATAATCGAACGATCGATTTATAATGCACAGAACCGACAACATTGATCATTTTTATGTCGACGTGTGAAGGTTCTCGTCAAATAATTATTGCAGACATTCTCCCCCAAATAAGTGTGGGACTATTCAGTTTAAAAGTCAGCTGCAGACCACTCTTCCTACAGTTCCGTTTTCAGAAATGTTCACGGTTGATCGATATAAAACAGTGCGAAACACGATAACATCGGAATCAATAGCGATAATTGTCACTAATAACGCCGATAAGCCGTCATATCAGGCCATTTTTTCTTTCCCATATCGATCGTATCGTGCGCGAAGCGCTGTTCTTTTAATCATACGGGAACCGCCGTGTTTTCGACAGGTTCCCGACGACGAGGACGATCTCACGCAAGGACCTGCTGCGCGGAGGAGCTGCAGAGCTTCCAGACATTGCACGTGATTGGTCGAGACGGTAGGCAGAACAGCCCAACCGGAAATCAAGTACAGGACCAACCGCTAGTCGACTACAGGCGCCTGGTGTTCATCAGCTCGGACTCGTCTTCTGGCCGCGAAGAGGACGACGCTGACAGCAGTTGTTCCAGTTCCTCTTTTCTGAACGGACTGCCACGCGCTGGCAGTCACACGCAGTCTCTAGAGGACTGTGACTGGGATTATTTCGAGAGTGGATCCTTACCATTGCCAGGAGGTGTGTCAGTTACTATTGGCACGCACAACGTGGGCACAGAAACTGGCAACGAGCAGGATTGGAGCTGCTGTCCTGGACGTGGTTCCATTGCTTGTCAGGTAAATCGTTTAAGGGAACTTGTACGAGGGTATGCACATTGTTAAGATGTTAGAGGACTTTGTGTGGGGTAAGGGGTTGAGTTAAGGTAGGGTGGGGAAGGGTTGGGAGTTCTTGGATGTCGATTATTTATTTTTCATACTCGGTTGATGGAAAATTACTTACAATGATTCAGAAGTACGAAAGACGATTTTTTATTTTTATATATCGCAATACCAGAATGAATTTGTAATGATCCCTTTAGCTTTAGTTTATAACAGGAGGAAGAAAAAGGTGGGGTTTTCTTTGAATTTACCAACGATACTAGATATTATTGGTTAATGGATATTTTAGATATTTTTAACCGACCAATACGAATTGTCGCACAGTTGATCTTGAGGAAGGAAACATTTATGGCAATGTTTGGAATGAGATTTGAGAATCTTGGTTAACCAAAGGGTTTTGGTGTTGAAAATTTTTGCGATACAAGAAGAACACAATTTAGTATAACTAATTTACGTTTAGTTTTGTAATATTGTATTGTATGGTATGACGGTACCATACAATATTAGAAAACTGAACGTAAATTAGTCATACTAATCACCGATTTATATTGTTATCAAACGGCTTTTATTTTTTCCGGCTTACAATTAAATCATAAGCTTAATCCCGTGCAATTTTTGTCCGCGTACATAACTTATACATTTTTAATAACGGTATACTATTACGGCTTATTTAAACGTAGCCTTGTTAAAATTATGCATCATTAGGCATTAATGAACCTTGTGTGGAATTCATGAAAAAGTGCAGTTTACGTTCCCAATGGATTTTATTTAAATGTATGCAGTCAACTGTGTATTTGTTAAACACTTTTCATAGTTTCGATGTAACTAATTAGTTCAAATTAGTAATTTGAATTGATTCTTTTTCCGCACTCGTTTTAAAAACTGTCTGCAAATCATAATTTATTCATATTTTTCATTCTTACAAAATGTTCTCGACTTTCCTTTTTCTTGGTATGGACAATGGGTATGCACAACAGTACAGCAAAATAGAAAAACAGGATATTAATTTTCAATTCTTGTTTGTACTTTCCGGGTTCTTATTATCTCTTATCAGTATCTAATATTGATCTGAAACAGTAACCTGTTTATTGTCACGTAATCCTTTCACGTCATTACCGTTCCTAGTAAAAACTCCGTATCTATCTACCACAAAACAATTACAAATCCATTACTGATTTTATACAATCGACGATGATGAAACATAGCTGCAGATACAAAATTGTATTTTTATTGACATATAATTAATTTTTAAGCAGAAAGGGGTGGCCATCACCATCAGGGCCTTTTTTTTTAAAAAGCCTGGAAATTCCTCTGTTATGCACTTATGCAGTTATGCACTTCGATTGTTTTAACTGCGACAGTCGTTAGCTTATTAAAAACGAATATTTGTATTATTAGTATACAGCATTAAGTAGCTAAGACAATATTTCAAAAATAATACCAGCTTATAAATCCAAATTATATGCATTCCACGTTGCGTTCTTTACAATAATATCTCTTAAAATTATCAGAAATAAATCAATCCGCTACTGTCCGAACCGCCAATTCTACTATCAAATATTCCTCAGTCAGATTAGTAAAAAAAAAAAGCGAGGAACTTATTTACATGTTACGTTCCACATGGACCATTAATAATTCATGTTTATTAGCAGAAGAAAAAACATTCAGTGAAAGCGTTACACCAATTTAAAAAATTGATTTTCCTCGTTCGTTTAATGTGTCAATGCAAGTTTTCCACTAGGATCTAAAATTAGGCAAACCGGTCGATTCTCTCTTCAGCGCAATACGTATTAATTATATTATTATATTAATTATACAAGAAAAAGACGATAAACTTAATCCAGCAAATTAAAAATTTTCGCAGCGCATATTCAGCAACCGTTATTTCTTACACGGACCTCCGACGCGGCGACAGTTCTCGAGAAGCGTTAAACACCTAATTTTTACGACAAATATTTCTACTGTCAACAAACTGTCAAATTTTCGCAACACGCGCCCACTTTTTATTCATTCTTGTGTACGAACCTGTCACATCTCGAGGAATGTTAAGAAACAAATTCACATTCAACCCGCTGAATTAAAATCTTTCACAACGCACACTCAATCTCTTGTTCTCGTCTCACAGAAACCTGTCCCGGTGTTCGAGGAGTCATAACAAAAATTAATTTACACAAGGAAAAAGATCACGTTCAGCCTACTAAATTAAAAATTTCCACAACGCACAGTCAATCTTCGTTCTTCTTTCACGCAGGCCTGCGGTGGTTCTCGTGGAGCGAACGTGCTACCAGTACCGGTTCCGATTCCTGTGCCCGTCCCATATCCGGTCCCAGTTCCAGCATCTCTTTGGACCAGCGACTTCGCAGCCGCCGCGTCCTCCATGATAAGCCGCAGCAGCGATGGCCACGCAGAACCAGGAACACTGAGGTTGAGAGGCGACCCAGCTGCACCCTGGTTCGCCTGGCATCCACGATTCAATCAGCCTCTTCACGGGACCAGACTCGATCCAAGGTTGACAGGTGTGTTCGACCCTGTAACCTGCACCTTCAGGCCAGAGCAGGTCCTAGCGCCGCCACTATACGGGCCAACCATCGAATCGCCCTCTGTTCCAACGACAGAGGCGCTTCACCAGCGATTGAACAGTCTGCAAATCAACCAAGATGAAAAGGACGACGCTGGACTAGCCACCGTTTCGAAATCCGTGGAAAATTTTCAGGTCGAGCCTGTGCTGGACGTTTCAAGTGAATCGAAAGCCGCAGAGCAATCATCCACGAGTACTCGGATGAAATTGGACGAGTCGAAGGCCGAGCTGAGCCAAGAAAGCGATGACGAGACGAACGGGACAAAGGAGGGCGAGGATGCGGGCCGCAAAGATTCCATGAGCGTGTCCTTCGGGAGCAGACGCGGACAAAGGATGTTCCAGCACGAGGATTCTGGCAGCTCCTCGGGTCGATCTTCCGCGGACAGCAGCGACTTGGAGGATGATTCGTCGTCTCACAGATTCTCCAGGGTGTTCGTCGTTAACGACGACTCTCTTACCAGCGATAACGATATCGAAGATAACGGGGACGAAAACGTGGATTCCGATTCTGCTAACGAGGGCGGGATTACATTGAAGAGGGTGACCGCGCTTCCGGACGAGGAGCCAGTGGTTCTGCAGTACGTTCGATTTTTGAACGAGGAATCGAATTTCGAGAGTGCCAATGGAGGACGAGCTGGAAACAATAATAGAGAAAATTTGGTAGGCGAGAGACAGCGGTTTGGCGGTAGGAATGAGAGCTCGGAGAGTAACGATAAATCGATACCCGAACCGGACGAAACTGGCAACGATAAACGGAGGATTCGTGGAAGGAGGAGTAATACAGAAATGCTCACCGATAAACGAATTACTCTATCCTTGCAGCAACGAGAGATGCCTGAAGAAATGTACATCGCGAGTGACAACGACTGCTCAGAGAATCAGATCGAGCTAAAGTCCATCAAAACGTTAGACCCCGACAGCATCGAACCGGTAATCAATAACGATTCCATTGAAACTGTCGAAGAAAGAACGGGAGTTAAGTTCGAGGAGAAATTATTTAGCGAAACGGAGGATGACAACTCGACGGTCGACGAATTGGAATCGATGCAGCGAACGAAGTCCGATAACGAAGATACGTATTTAGACGATCAAAGTCAGGTTTCGTCGACAGACGCCTGGGACTCGAATATAATTCCAGATTCCTTGGAAATTGCCGAGCAGGAAGCGAACCGCGATGGTTTACCTGTCGACAATATCACCGAGGGATCAAGAGTTTGCGCCGCGACGCCGTCGATAATTTACGGAACTGTGAATGGCAGCGATTGCGAGGGAACAGGTGGAAACCAGAATTGTTGCGAAACCGGGATCGATAACTCGTCCGCGTTATCGCGGATAATGGGCCGAGAAAGTGCGGGTCACGGGAACGATAACACCGAGCATGATACGTCGACCGATTCGAATTCGAACCTAAACGTTACTGGAAACGCGTCCTCGGGTTCCGACAGCTTTACCAGCAACGAAACGACCACGACCGGCAGCGAAGTGAGCAGCGACGAGCTTCACGAGTACGATGTGACACCAGCCAACGTCTCGTCCTATTACGATAACATCGAATTCTCGTTCTCGGCGACAAGCAATCAGTTTTTGTCGAAATTCCCAAGAAGCAACGGGGAAAGAACGTCCAAGCAGTTGAATCGCCGCGACAATGCCGTCAGAAGCCTCAAGGACAACGATCGTTGCGAGGAATTCACCGTTACCGCATCGAGTAGAACGAAATGGAATACTGTAGACGAGAAGGCAACTGTTGAGCAATCGTCGGATAATAGAACCGTCGATAATTTCGACGGTGTCGTAAACGTGCGCGCTGAGAACGATTCGGTACCGATCGACAGGGAGGACGATCGATCCGTTACGTTCCAGGCTGGAAAATCGGTGACAACGGTGAGCAAAGATGGCGCGGAAGACAACGACCCGAGGACGGGGAATCACGGTGGCGGAATCGAATTGAAGTCAACGAGCTGCGACGTAGGCGACACGATAACCAGCAAGATCCAGGAGATGTTCACGAGCGCAGAGAGCGCAGGTGAAACGGAGAGTGCGCATGACTGCGGCTCGCGCACGGTGAGAGGCGAGGGTCCTGCTTCTGGCCAGGTGGTAGGAGATGCCTGCGGTGGAGGTGGAGAAGGTGGCGCCGCTGGAGGCTGCAAAGAGGAGGGGATAGAAGGGGTCTCGACACGATTTCGCTCAGTCGAGCGACGCCCGTCCACTCGAGAGGAGAATGGATTCCCCGCTGCCGCGTCGACGAAGGATTCCATCAGAGACGTTCAACGCTTTCCCCCAACGGTCCAGAATAATCATTTCGGCAATAGCAACAGCAACAAGTATAGAAGCCTCGTGATGATCACGCAGGAAGCCTCGTACCAGCCGGTCAGCGTGATTACCTCGGACACGACGACTCTGTTGCAACCCGATGAAGTGCGCGCGACTAGTCAGGGTCTGGCTGGATATTTCCAGCTGGCGTTGGAAGCCGTGTCCGAACAGCCGCACCGTAAAAATGGCCAGGGTCCAAGGAAACCTTTGATGGTGAAACGATTAGCCAGTGTAACCGCGAATCATTCGGAAGCAGAGGTGGACAGCGGGTTGAGTGTCGGTAGTGCTAGTGAAAGCGACGACGTGTCGGTGAAAAACGCGACGAAACTAACCGGGCGACTGGAAAACAGCGAAGACAATGGATCGAAGGAACGGCAGGTTATCGAGCATCGCGAGGACGCGCAAGCACGTGCCTCGTCGCAGTCCAGCGATGACAATTCTGCCAACAGCGGGGTCGTGATCCTGGAGGAGGGTCTGGCCGACGATGATTCATGGGTAGAGGAAGTTTCCCACGACGAGGACGAGCAAGGTGCGACAACTGCCACGGAGGAGAGCTCCGAAGATGAGGCAAACAATCTTGGAGATCGCGAAGAAGAACTTCGCGGTTACCACAGACAGGCGATCGACTTCACTTTGCACACCATCGTGGAGGAATCGTGCGAGGAGAGCGAGGCAGAGCCCAGCCTGGCTACAGGTAGCCCGTCGAAGAAGCAGAGACCGCCATCCGCCTCGGAATTGGAGAAATATTTCTTCTTCGGCCTTGGAGGAGACGGTAACAACTCTAGCATGGGCTCGCGCGAGGTCGACAGTCTCTCCGAAACTTCTTCGATTTATTCGGAAGGCTTGGAATCGCTCGGACAAGACGATTCTCCGGGGAGCGCGCAGAACCAGGAGAGATCGAACTCCGGAGAAGGATTCCTGAATTCTTCGCGGTTAGAAAAGTACTTTTTGTCGGAGTTCCTGGGCTTCGATCAAGATAGACGCGACTCGGACGGTTCCGTGGGCAGCGACTCCGAAGGAAGGCCCAGCCCCGAAGCGCAGAGGAGGAAGAAACTGGTTCGCGCTAGAGGTACAGGAAGATCGCACAGTTCATCGTTGGATAATCTATTGGCACTCACGCAGAGCTCGCAGAACTTGAGCTCGCAAAATTCGCTTCAGGATCTGAGTTTAAATCAGGACGCGCAAGAAACCCAGTCGGAAGGATCTTCTACGGAAACCGACGGTGCAGACGATGGCCAGACCGCCGCTTTCGGAACGGATGGACAGTTCGACACAGTGAAACGAAAAAAGAAGAAGCCTAGAAACTTGGGCACACAGAGCCCACGCGTTCCCGATGACAGGAACAAAACACCAGAGCCAAGCAGGGAAATGGTCTTAGTGGGGGAAGTGGTGATGGAAAACGAGACAGAAGCCATGAATTCGGAGGATTCGGACAGAGCAAATACCCCGCAACCAGAATGTATGCTGTCTTCTTCTTCTCCGTCGAACGCTGCCAACGTTTCTACAACATCATCGGCGTTAATCGACTCCGCTAGGAATATGCAAATGAACTCCGGAGAATTGCTCGGCTATAATCAGAGATCCAAGCAGCAATCCCGAGATTCAGGATTCGTGGGTAGCTGCGACGATCTTCTCCAGCACCAGAAGCTACCCGATGATTCTCAATCTAGTACCGAGATAAGTCAAGAGGCTGGACAAGATCGCGTCAGCAACGAGAACGGCGAGAACACTCAAAATAAGAACCAAGCGTCCAAAGAAAGGGCCTCTGGAATGGAAAAGAGTAACGTGGCTAAAATGAATCACACTACCATTCCTCACGTCCCGAACGCATCTCTCTCAAGAAAAGACAGCTTCAACAATTGGTCCAGCGACGAGGAAACGAACCTGATGATGTCGAAGATGCGACAGTTCTTCAAGACCATGGTAGCCAATTCCAACGGCCAGAATCAGAATACCGCGAGCGCGAATTCGAGTGGCGCGTCGCCCGCGCCGAGCCCCAGGTTGCCAGGATACTCGTCGAAGGCCAGACTGTGCTCGCAAAATCGTACGAAACCGCCGCAGCTGGTGTATTTCGAAAACGAGCTGACCAGGCTGATGAAAACAGTGCCGGGAATACGGGACGAACAAGTGCGCGAGATCGTCGAGTATCTCAGTTCGGAGGACACGTGGTCCGATTCGTACGACAGCTCGGATTACACCAGCTCTGATTTAGAGGGAGCAGCTGGTGGTCGCCGATCGGCTCTGCAGGAACAGATCTCGCAGAGCTGCCAACAGATAATCAATAAATTCGATACCACGTCTGGCGACAATCTATTGGGCAAGGAGAGGGAAGATAAAACCGTGCCGACCGGAATGCAGCCCCCGTGTCTGGGCAGGGACACCGCGTTCGTGTACCAGAAACTGGTTCAGAGTTTCACAAAAATGGCTGGCGATGGTGTAAGCTCTGACGCGAATTCGACACCGCACAGCAGCCCGCCGTTAATCGCGAAAGTGATGCATCATATCGGTAGTCGACTGGTTGCACTGATGCACGAAGTCTCTGAAGGTGGACCAGCCGTTCAGCATCATTCGACGAGCTGGAGACGGTACTCTCAGCATCACCGGACACCGTCCTCGGCATCGACAACGGAGGACGACGATTCTACTTCCGATTCGACAAACGCACCTTCGTCGACGCACTTGCAATTGCCCAGATCGAAATCCCACGATCCTTTGTTGCTAATAAACAGCCACCCAGCAGCGTCCACTGGCCAGGAAGGCGAAGAACGCGAAGCTAGTGATTACGAAAGGTTCTCTTGGAGAGGAAGCTTCGAATCTGCGTTAATGGCGGCGGATTCCAGGACGAAACTCAGCCTTCTGGCTTGTTCCGGGGATAGTGTCGGTGCTAGTGCTAGTGCTAACGCCTTGGCAATGGCCGCCAAACGTCGCAGTGCTGGGGATCTGTTGTTCAATCCAAAAAGCTTCTCCAGAGAACAATTGGATAGAGTTAGAAGCTGTGGGTCCATTGGTGGTGGCAGTGGGGGTGCTGCTAGTGGATGCGGAGGATCGGTGGAGGAGAGGATATGGAGTAATAGGAGGAGGTCTTCCGTTCCTGATGCCAATACTAGGGGAGAATCTGGTAAGTTTATCGTTCAATATATTGCACTGCTCCCTTTGTAGAAGCTGAAAGCTCGAAACCTCGGACGAGCGTATTACAAAGTAAAATAGATTCAATGATCTTTGGTGAATTCTTCGTAGCTCGCTTTTAATACATTTTCTCCTTGCACCGAATCGGAAAATATCTTCGCCCATTTAGGGACAATCTCTGTTTTTGGACCTAATTGAATAACGTGTTGTCCGCTAAACTAACCAAACTAATCTCTCTCCTAATTTGCATCCTGTGTCGGAAAAAATTGATCCAAGCACCTCATAACGTTCCAATATCGTTGCGATCCACAATGACGCATGGGTGATCCGCAGGTGACGAGGACACCGAAGACGAACTCGAATACACGAGTGAATCTCGGGCGACGACACTTCCGCGTGGAATGCAGTCCGCCATAACGGCGGCCACCAATTCTCTGCCTCGTTTACCAGCTTCCACGCCACCGGCAGGCTTGACGACGACGTCGAGCACGTCTTCGTCGTCGATGCACAAGGCGCACAGTGTCTATCACTTCCTGCCTCAACATTCCGGCGTGAAATCGGCTAGATACCGTCCACCTGGTTTCGCCAGGAACAGTAACGTTCCTGGGACGATCGGCGGACCAAAGCGTGCAGTTAGCGCTCCGGGACTTCAGGTTTCGGGATCTCAGTCGTCAGCGGGGAAACGAGAGAATTCGAGATCGAGGAGGCAACAGGCTATGTCTCTTACGCCTGGTAAGTATTGCTTTTATGTTGTTCCTCCGACCACGGTCTGCTGGCGATGATGAAAAGCAAGCGAGTGATTAGAAAAAGCTGGTTTAATGAATATGCGACTGTCTAAGTAATTAGAGCCGCGGGCAGGAAAAGCACCGTGAAAATCTGCGCGTTGCAAAGTCGATGCACGGTCGAGATTTATTTACGATCTAGTGGAAAAGTAGCTGTATCTTGCCGAGACGGTGTAATTAAAGGCAGTCTGGATGTTAAAGGAGAATTTGCATTATTTGCATACACGGTTAGGAAGGGAAGAGGGTTCGATAAGTTCAATAGCTGGAGGCTGAATGATTTTCGGTCGAATAGTTTGCGATGCTAGAGTATTTTCGAGACTGGAAAAGACCGAATGGCGACTAGGTGCGGACTCCCTCGTCGAATATTTCTTCTAATTCAACATATTTCTCAGGTTTTATATTTTATGTTTTTACGAAGTTGATTAATATTTATTTTATAGTACTAGTAATTCAAACTTCATAATATAAGTTATATAAGAAGCTTTCTAAAGTAGTCACAAAATTCTATATTTTGTATACGAAGTAAATTTGGATTAATTACTAATGTATCCTCTAAGGGAAAAAGTGTCATTTAATTTCCGGTTTACAGAAAGTACACACATTAACGTTGTTTTGATTACTCAACTGCGAGCAATTTCGTTAATTAATCAACAGCCCCTTGTTTGTTTCCCCCTTCAATTAACATGCTTTCTCAGTGAGAAATCGATAGCGTGGTTACAAGAGTTCCCGTTTTTGAAATATAATCTGCCAGAATGATGTTCATCCAGGGATCCATTATCGGACATTCGAAACGATGTCTATTACGATCTTTCCCCATAAAGGTGTAAAACAAAGTCTTGTCACGGAGACATAATAATTACTCTTTGGAACTTGAATTATTTAGTAACTCTCGCAACTCGTCCCACGAAAGTTGTTCTCGTGAAATTTATCAGCGAAGCTCGGTTTCACAGGCCATAAGGATGGGAGCAAGTAGAACACGATTTGTTAATGAAGGCTTTAAAGTATTTACTGGAGTGTAACAGGTGTAACCGCTTTATTACGAGATTTCCCTTCCATTCTGTTCTTCTTCGGCCCCTCCCCTCTGCTCTGTGCACGCACAATCGATAAACCGGTGTAACGTTGTGTCTCGCGTATGCGTACTGTCAGATTTCACCAGCCAACGTATTTTTTTCCAACGCGTGGTTATACAGCACATTCAGTTTTACGATATGCTACATTGTATTCTTGTGGTACTTTCTAATCGACGCTGTTCGGTTTGGCGCTATGAAGCATGATGTATTGTTAGCTTAAATCAGACTTTTCTTTTAGAGAAATTATTTATAAAACAGATTAACATACAAATGGGTTTTAAAGCCTGGAAATCGCAAGAGTTCTTCGTTCGCACTGTTTCATTTAGAATTCTAACCTATTACCTGATATAGGTATTTTTATGTCTAGTATAAGCGTATAATAAACAATTCAAAAGCAGATAAAATATAATTCTGCTATATTCTTCACCGATTCTACATAATGCTTCTATAAACTATTGAATTGAGAAATTACTCTTTAAAAATTGTACCACATTTTATTCTGTTTAAACAAACCTCCCTTAATTCAGTGCTTCCCCTCGCACATTTAAAATCGCACACGAGGAAAGTTTTACGACTTTTCCACGAAACTGCGTAAAAATCGACGTAATGAAAAAACAATACCTGTAGCAACCATGTCTACACCCGTCGAACGACCGTGACGTTACAATGGACATTTCGTTGCACGCGCGTTTGCGTTCCGATCGTGCGATAACGAAAACCCGTAGCACGATTCTAGTGCGAGCTTTAACGGAACAAACGACGCAGAACTGCCTCTGTAAACTGCATTCCCGACAATTCCGATTCGGTGTGGATCACGCGAATCGATGATTCGTGGGTCCGTTCCGAGGCAAATTGACGAAACTCACTTTGAATTCGTCTCACGTAAGTAGTCACTGGCCAAATCGTTCAGTTAGTTACGGCTCAATGTACTTACCTTTAAAACGATTTCGACTATCGTTAAATATTGAACAGATTTTCTCTGCTTTGCCCAGGGGTTGATTTTACAGGAGTCGAACAGAAATAAACTCGACAGACCGTTCATATCATTTTCACTGCCACTCCCTATCACACTCGTGGCTCGTGCGGATCAATAACAGAGGGCAACGTAATTGCCAACTGCTTAATTAATTGTGCCGATCATTGAAAGTGTGGATGGAATTTAAGATTCGAAATTTACCTTCCGTAATTGTTTGTATAACCCGAATATTTACAGCGGTGAAAATCTGTACTTACGCACTATTACTGTTTGTTTATGGTAACTTGTGTTGGGAGAAATTGTTTGTACCTCGTTTTCGATATTTTTAAGTTATCGTCATTTTCCTGCAGAATAGAATTTCATTTTTTTACGACCTAAGGTGTTACATAATTAGCGGTCGTATCCTTTCATTTATTTTTTTTAAACATTCCTTAGAATAGCTTCAACAGCTACCCGCTGTCGGTTTCATTTTTGGTTCAATAACATTAGTAGTGTATTATTTTTCTTCGCCTTTATTAGCATACTTATTTGCTCACATTTTTATTGATTCCTTGTTACACTACTTCTCGAAATTAACGTTCCAGACTTGAATGCATATTAAAGTACAGCTAATCATTTACCACCTGGTAGAAAAAATACTTGAAACGAACATTGCATCCTAATGTAATTTGTACTTGCACGTCGTCAAATATTATAGATGAGTTTCGATAAAGACTGATAACTATTTGTCAGTTATTCCGCGTTTGTTAAACATGGAAGCTTTACAAAGATGGATCGTAATAATTTACAACAACCATTACGACTAAAAAACGCCAACACCAATTCCTCTTTATGACACTTAAGCCGTGTTTCTTATACTGGCGTCGTGTCGGACCTATTGCGAAGCATTCCATTTTTCTAAAGCCACGTACAGCCATTTCCCGTGAAGACAATGCACTTTCCCGACCGCACTTCGTTCCAACAATTCATCAGACTGCGGGAATCTGCAAATCTAACGGAACTATATCGTCCAACGTTGGCGGAAGCAATAATTTTTCTGTCGTCCAAAGGCTATTGCATTTTCTTGCAGAAATGATACGCAACGATAATACTCTCGTATCTTATCAGAGATAGACGCCAATCCACTCCAAAATCGTAACAGTCAAGATCTATACAGAAAGTAAAATTAACTAATTTGTAATTAAAAAGAGGACTAATTTCTACGATGCGGCTATTTTTTTAGATTTTGTACAATTTGCCGCAAAATATGTTTCCGTATTTGTAGTAGCAATGGTGGCTAGCGAGATAAGTAATTGAAAGAGGACTATGTTTGTTAAGAATTGGAAAGAAATATAATATTATTAATTGATACGAAATAAATTTCTTTGTTATATCAAAAATAACTTACTATTTAACTGCCACAGAAATGTCGATTTGTTAGACAGTCGAACCCCGATTAATCGAGTTACGATTATCCGCAATCTCCATTATTCAAGCTTACTGACTTACTAATTCATAGTAATAGACAACCTAGTTATAATATATTTATAATCGTATCTTCCAACTTGGATAATATAATTCAAGCCCTTCACTGTTTACAATAAATTTGTTTTCAATTATTTCTCTTCAAATCTGAATTTATGCCGCCTGTCACAAAATTATTTTCAGACGCAGTTGTACGATTGTACAATTGTACGATTATATATTTCAGCTATATTTTTTCCTTTGTTAAATATATAGAATCGATATAACACCATTTTTTTTAAACACTCTGTATAAAGTGTTATCCACAGCGCAGCTTTGAAGATTGCAATACAGAGTGCCTCGCCCTTAATAGTAATAGTATACTTGCAAGATTTCTTTCATGGAAGTTCGACAACCTTCCGCAGTTTCTACCTTCATCTAGTTACTTACGTGATTTTTCTTACTTGCACTGTAATTTTACAGCTATCTGGCAATCTACGAATATGTATTATTCATTTAGACAACAAGGTAGCCTTCTGATGTTTCAGACGTAATTCTTTGTGGTCGAATAATGGCATAAAAATGATTTGAAATCGCATCTAACATTATTTAATAACAGTAGGTTGTTAAATACTTGTTCGTCTAAGTTAATGATGAACGGAGGGATTTTTCAAAGTTAAATTGAATTAATGCAGAACATCTGTTTTTAATGTTATGTGAGTTTATTTGAATGTCACACTGATGTGCCATTAATTTTTACAGTACGAATAAGTTATGTATAATTGACGATTCATTGACAATTTCTTGCGATCATCTTTTTAATTTAGTCATTCACCTGTTTTAAAATAGAAATGATGTGCGGCAAACTAGAAAGAAGTACGAGGAACTTTTTTATTTTACTCATTTATTGATATGTGAAGTCGACACTTATATGTGACGAATTTTAAGGGATGAACCAATATCTAACAACTAGAGCTATCATTATTTATTATTATCAATGTACTAATGTTTCATATAAAATCAGGTAAAGAGTAGTACCAGGAAGACAATTTTCGCAATCTGATTATTGTTATATATTTTGATAAATAGCTTTTATAATCGATGCACCAGCATGTGATTAAATAAAATATAAAACTATTGCAGCTATACCACTGTATAGCTGTTTTAACTAACGAAAGAATATTCTACTGAAGCACACAATCGATCTAACAATGTAAATCTGTTTATGTCGAATTTTCTAAAAATCTAAAGTGAAAATGTAAATGTCACGATAAGAGCCATACGCAATCTCGATTGGACAGAAATAAATGTATTGCGGGCAACAATTCATCGGCTGTCGTGTTTCGCTGCTACGGAGCCGTAACGAAACTCGTTTTGCAAATGATTTAGGGTGGAAATCGATTTCCTACTAAATTGAGTTCGAAGCAAATATTGAATCGGTGTTGCAATCATATCACCGCCAGTAAGTTCATTTATCTAAACTTCGATTGTGGTTAAGGCTCGATTGATTTTTCCTTGCATCATAGCGAACTACCACTCGTACCATCGATTTCCTGTCTCGGCTACCTTACAATTAGTTTAAACCATACAGTTGCAAAACGCCTGGAAAAAACGCGTCCGACTTCCATGTTTCCACTCTTTATCCCCTGTTGTTTCAGTTGATCATACAGCTGCGCAAATGGAATAACTTTTGCTTTGCTCTCTGTTCAAAGTTTAATCGAACGAAAAGATATATATTTCCTTTGAGAAAAATATGACAATCATTTTAAATATAGAAATTTCAATTTAAATGTTCTGCTACATTCTTTTTCCATAATTTATAACACTGTTATTAATATTTATCATTTCATTTTATTATTTGTTACGTATTAATTAACTCAACACTGTATGGCAGTATATGTTTTCGATTGAACAGATATTGTTTAAAATAATAGAGAATTTTGTAATAAGTAAAATTTAGAACAAATTTTGAATCGCAACTGTGTGATCGATACCGATTTCGAGTTTGCTAATTCAGAATTTACGATGCTAGATTATATAGGGGATGCGATTTATAATTGATTACCGGTATGGCGTGCATCATGGAATTCATTCAATTATGGTTATAAATTTGACTCCTACGTGTGCGTCGTAGTTCTACTGGTGATTGGTTCAGGAATGTGAATCGTAAATGGGTATTCACGCGATCTAATGAAGCGTACACTAAACGGGATCAAGCATTCAGAATCCTACGGTCTAAGGATTCAATATAAAGAACAAGAATTTAATGACTTCCACAGCTCAGATCGAACGAGCAGGGTGGCCGCCTAGGAAACACGAGATGAGAATGCAAGAGTTGATTTCACAATTTTCGATTCATTTATTTTTATCCATTAGCGTAGCAGAATAAGCTAACGTAATTAGTTTCCATACAACTAAATTTGACCATTATAGAGCGTGTCTTTAGTTTCAACGACGGGAAAGGGTCACTGAGCTCTGTAGAATCAGAAATTCAAAAATAACAAAGTGACATTTTTAATGAAGTAAATTCGTTGTTACCTTAATTTCATTCATTCTTGAGATATTGTACACTCTTATTGATTCAATTTTGTAAAAAGAATAGAAGCACTAAATTGATACTGTGAGTAATTTTTACTCTACATATTGCAGTTCTTATGCAGTTAAATATAAGAAAGATATAGAAGCATGCATTATATAAAATAAAAACTATATTTTCACAGCTCTCTTGCCATTCTCGTGTTTTATCTACTTTCTGCAAAAATATATTACAACAATATTTGTATCAACGTCTCGCGTTTCCTTATCATTCAGTATTTGGACAGAAAGTTCATTCGCACCAGAAAATCAACAGGTGCATGCACCTATGCACGATGTAATCTATCAATGATAAATCTTCATTTTTTTGTCTCTCATGGAGTAGTTGAATTTCATTCTTTCGTCCCTGAAGATGCCTCCAGGCGCACTGTCATCGCTGTAATTACCATTACGCAGTCAGTAAAAATGGCAATTGTAAAATTGAACGTTACTGCGCAACTTTTGTCTTACAATTGTTCGAGGTAGAGAAAAAGCAACGAGTCCCTGCATAGAATCGTTCTCCTACAAAGTTACATGTTATCAGTTTCGCTGCAATTAAAGGAGCAATTAAATGCACCGGTTAAATAGAAATTAAACTGTGCCGCTCGTTTCTGTAACGTCACTTCCCGGTGTACCTGAACGCGCTCATTCTTCTGCTCTACTAATTTGTCGGCGGCACTCTGCTGGCGAACAATGAAATTTCACTTTATGTATACAACAGAAGAGTGAGAACTCGAGGACGTCTCCTTATTCTATATACATCTCAACCTTGGATACAAAAAATGACACAACCCGGAGGACGTGATTTACGAGTTAACACCATGAATAAATTAAAAACGCAATTGGTACAATTTATCTTAAAATTGAACTCTTGTGTGTAACAGAAGTAGGTATGTCAAAAGGGTTTCAATTCAAAGATGTTTGTTTTTTAATTACTTTTTTTGCCTTTTATTCATATTGGAATAAAATGGTAATTTAGTAATGCTTTTAACAATGAAAGTATATTTTTTTGCTGATATTATTTTATTTCGGCATAGTAATTAACAATCTATTATTAGAATCTGATGAACCCCACCAAGATAAAACGAATCAAACGAAGCAAATTATTTTTGGTCACTATAATTGATACTATCACGCATGATTGTTAGTTACTCTAATGAATAGCGTGACAAATGGTTGTCGGACACTATAATTAATTACGGCACAATGGGCAGCTGACAAGAAATTAAGTGTTTCTAAAACAAGAGTATTACTCTTGAACTTTTACCAGTGGTGTACGGGTTTGGATGTCAAAGAATATTACACAAAATTTCGAGCCACGTTGCGAGGTGGAATGAACACATTTAACTCGTGCTCCGGTCGCTTCCCCTTGGATTATGCAATTCTCGGTTTCGCGGTTTCAGTGATGCTTTCTCTTTTGTAAACTTCGAAGATGTTTTGCTTGCACAGCAGAAAATTACCTGCGCCGAGCGTTCTAAGTCACAGTAGCGTTTGAATAACGCAAATGGCTAAGTTATTCTTGTCTTCTTAAGTACATAGATGGAAAATAATTAAGGGTACACTATTAATTTAGATAATTTTTTAGTACGCTCTGTAAAATAACTCTGACAAAATAACACCCCATATATTAATTTTCGTTGCAGAATTATTTAATTTATAGTGAATTAATTTCTGTTCACGTGTATGTGTTGACGAAATATTTAAATGAAACGCTATTGAAAATTGACGAAATTGAATGAAATTTGAGAATAGCCTCTGTTAAAAAGTAAAATTAATAATCATGTTGCTAGCGAAATTACGCAATTGTTCGTTCACGGATTGCTTGGTCTACAAATACATCGGCATTTCATTTTTCACGTCCTTCAATCAAAACATTTACTTTCATCTTTATACGAGCGGTAAAAGTAATTTTCCTTGAACTTATAGAGCTAACACTTACAACGCCTGGCGTGTTAAAACGTATTTCAAGATACTTTACTTACTGTTTTACTAACATTAGTAGATTAAAAAGTAGTAGGTATTTAATTCTTGATGCTTTTCGTGTATAATGTACGTTTTATCAATGATATTTTTGCTTTTCCTGGTCGCTGCATCGATAGGCAGCTCGGGATAAAATTGTATAGTGATATTTCACTCTAACATTTTCTCTCGCAAGAAATTTTGGAACACCTGTTTGGAATCTCTCTCTCTCTCTCTCTCTCTCTCTCTCTCTCTCTCTCTCTCTCTCGCGCGCGCGCGCGCGCGCGTGCGTGTGTGTGTGTGTGATTACACCAGCTCGTTTTATTCAGTGGTGACGTTCGCCAGGATATTACGCCGATCCTTTTAACTAAGCATACCGGGCGTGCTCGTAATAATTCCGCACGTTTTAGCAACGCATAGTCCGTTTCACGCACGCAAGTTTTCTATGTACGAGCTCGCGTATGCGTACATATGTATACTCGGTGGAACCGATACAGTAAGGCCAAAAAAACAATTAAACGATAAAAAGAGATACATGCTGGTTTATTGCAACCGTGACGTAACTCTAAAATCATGATTTTCCAGAAAACGAGTTTGAATGTTTTGAATTATCATAATTTTGTAACGTTATATATTTGATATATTTTACATAATAAATTTTATATTATTTATGGTATATATTTCCATATTGAAATTCCCAAACGGATCACGAGATATCGAGCAGAATATGTTTCTGTGGCAGAAACATTATATGAGGATTCAATAAAAAGTATTAAATAATATAATGATATAACATATATTACATAATATGATGTACATATACTATATGCAAAAGATTATTATTATATTTATTAATACTAAGACTTCTATTTTTATTATTCTATTTTATGATTTATGATTTATGATTTGATTAATGAATTAGATTCGAGAAATATTTTCAACAACATAGAACAAGGTAGGATTGGCGAAAATTGCTCGTCACATTTCTGAATTATACGAAACAGAACGAAAATTTCCAGGAACGTTAAAAACATGATCAACGAGAGAAGGAAAAGAAGCTCAGGCAAATATCATGTAATATTCGGGCACAGTGAACTATTTAATGAAGCACGCGAGAAACAAGAGGCAATAGGATTCGATCGATACTTGCAGTTCATCGGTATAGAACTGGTATAGAACGCAGTGCGTTTTCTGTAGCAGTACCTACTTGGAAAGTCGATGAGCCCAGCCAGTATACTGGTGTCGACGACATTCGGAATGCGTGTCACCTTTTTGCGTGACCAAGAAAACGGTACTTGACTGACAGACAGAAGACCTAATCTTCTTTCCTCAGTTTTTTATAAATTCAACTGTACGCATTACGTTACCCACTGGAACTTCTCTGTGCGTGTCAGATTTAAATTGCACTCCAATTTAATGCTACATCATTTGATAAAATATTTCTGAACGAGCTACAAAACAACTAAATCACGTTCGATGAAATTGGTATTTTAAATAATTGTTAATCATTAGCTACTCGTATGGGGACATTACGATTTCGTATAAAGACGACGTCAAATGTCTATTGTTCCTTCAATATTTTGACGAATGTTAGTTTTTACTATTTGTGATATGTCATTTATTTCTTTTGTTTGCAAATATTAATTAATATTTCACTTATCTTAGTAAATATTTAATTTGAACTAAAATAATGGTGTGCGAGTAATTAAGGGTTGAGTATCGGTAACGTTGAAAGCTATTGTAGTAATAGGAAAAATAGTGTTAGTGTTCTGTCAGTAACAGTGGAATTGAATCTAAAATGAATACTAAATATTATAAATTAGGGGTATCAAATATACTAATTATTCATCGTTGATAGTAACAAATGTGTTTGAGCTTGATGTATTATATTTTATAATATAATTATTATAACACTATAATGTAAGTTCTATAATAGAAAAATCTTAATATTGTTTGTTCGGGCATCGTACGTAACAGTATCGCTGACCTGGAACTTGTGAGAAGTGACTCTGATTGGATATCGATAACTGTGCTGTCACGAACAAAACAATGTAGCTGAGGTTCTGGAAAAATGTTTTGTATAAGAATTAGTATTTTCTTGAAAATTTACATTATAATGAATAATAGACCTTCAAAATTAACAATTCAGACTCAACAAACTTAATATTAATAATCTCTAAGATCTTTATTATTAATAACTATCTATTTACTCTACATTCAAACTTCACAAAGTTGCAACACTTAATATTTATTCCAAATTGAATTGAAGTTTTAACATTCGATTCTATTGTCGCTGGTAGAAAATCTTACTTAATATTGATAGTGCTCAAATTTCAGTATTAATATTAACCACCTTCAAGATCGGCATTTGATATCGGCAACCCTAAATCGCAATACTCAACAATCTCTGAAACTTGTACCTCGTATTCAATGCAAACCACTTTCGTATCATGGTACTTGATATTAATACATTGTTGACCGGCAATCATTCTCAAAATTTATCTCATGTCACCAGCTATTATTTCGTAATTGGATGTGGAAGTGAAACAATATAAATGAACCTCGATAAATTTGATTTAATATATAACTTTGAATATTTATTTTTGGTCTGATAAGCGGTGTAGCAATCACCTAGGTGTAATGGTACAAAACAGGTTTTGCAAATATATCTTGTTTCGCCGCGTTTTCCTTTTGAAGAGCATACTCTACACGTTCTAGTTGGATTTCTTTTTCTGCCAGTGACTATCTTTTCTAAAACCTAGTCTCATACTTAGCCAGTGACGGCTCGCGTATATAGGCACTGTGGAACTGCAGCACCTCCTATTTCCACTTGATATTATCGATAACATTTAATATAATGAGTCCATTTTTCTTTAATTCTTTCTTTATACTTGCACAATATATAATCCTTAAGCTTAATGTCAATAGCCATCCCCCAGCTTATGACAAAGATGCAAAAATTTTTGTATGGAGCTGTGCGCTTCACAGTTCCAGCAGCGTGGTGTTTGAATATGTGCACATGCGCACATAGGAAGCCGCATACGAGCTGCTGCGGAGAGAAAGCACCGCCGATCCCGCAGTGCCGTTTACACAATTTCAAATCAGAAGCTACAAATTTTCGGGAGCAGCACCCCCACTAATTTTAGCCACGAGCCGCCACTGCTCTTAGCTGTCGGGAAACCCTGAAGGGTGGATCATTGTCAGGAGCCGTTTTAGAAATACCAGAGGAAACATCACGTACATACTATGCTGCATTCATTGGACTAATAGTTACAGTAAATTTCGAATTCATTGAACAAAGTGCAGTTTAAAAGAAAGAATGCTAATTTTTTTGACCACTTTGAACTTTTTCATAAAATCCTGGTGCCCGCCAAATACTGATCTGTGCGATCGACTCCTTCCATGTGTTTAGTATGTCGTAATATGCACGTAGGTTTTTTTTATAGTAAAAAAGTTAACGACACGTAATGACACGAGTTAACTCGTGATCGGTCAACAATGTATTAACAATATTTGAGCATGGCTGGTGTTCAAAACATTCGAGCTGTAACATTGGATATACACGTAGACCAACATTGAGTCTGGGTACTGAATGATTTTTAGTATTATAAAAATCTCTAACACGAATTAAATATATTCAAACAATTCTATTCCCCCGGAATATTTTTTACTAAAGTGTCTGTTACGGCTTGTAACTGTTCCCATCCAGAAAAGTACTGTTACAAGTAAAGGAAGAAACAGTTCAACTTCAGTGCTTTTGATTACACTGTTCGACCAATTTAAACTTTTTTTTTTATTTTGTAACCTTCAATAGCCGTTTCTTATAGGCTCGAATGTGCCGAAAACGAATCTGCAACCCGTTCTTCTCCAGAACGTACCAGTGTCGAAAAAATTAATTTGGCAAAAAAACTCAAATTTTCGACATAGGAAGTGTTCTGTACTTTTGCGGTAATAGTTATTCAGTTGCGCTTGGTGCCAAATGATTCTGTGAAGTTTCACGACTAAATTGATATAATTAGTAATTAAATTATAAGCATTGAAATATGTTTAAATAATGATCAAACTGAAAGGGACACCGAAAATACACCTATTTTCGCAGATATCTTTTAATTTATTTCAAAAGCTAAGGGTCCAAGAGAAAATCTAACTATGCCACGCGATAGAGCACACCTTTCTGCGAAGGAAAGCATCAACAGAAGTTAAAAAACCATTTCCATTTTCAATGTCAAAGCGAAATTGTTTGGCAAAACACGTGGCGGTAGCAGTGGTGCTCTATGACGGCGGCTACCCGCTTATCACTCTGCATACTGGGATCACTAGACGCGCAGTAACTTCTGCTGAGTGTCACTGTTCCCGCTGCGTGTTTTACCAAACTATTTCGCTTGCGTATTCAATAAAAAACTGATTTTGTAGCTTTTGTTGATGCTTTCCGTTGCAGAAAGGTCTGCTCTATCGCGCGGCATAGTTAGATTTTATCTTGGACCCTTAGTTTTTGAAATAAATTGAAAGATAGCAGCCAAGATGGGTGCATTTTCAGAGTCCTTTTCACTTTGATGTATTATGGAAACACATTTACGTGTTTATAATTTAATTACTAATTACATCATTTTATTCGTGAAACTTCAAAGAATCAATTGGTACCAAACGCAGCTGAATTACTATTACAGCAATAGTACAAAACACTTCGAAACTTGAAAATTTGTGATTTTTTTTCAAAATTGATTGTTATAGAAATGGTGCTTTCTGGAGAAAAACGAATTGCAGATTCGTATTCAGCACATCAAAGTCTACAAGAAACGCCTATTGACGGTTACAAAATCAGACCCGTGTTGAATAGTGTTATTATTCTTGTAACAGTTTAACACCGCAACAATTAAAATGTGCGTTCTTTTAAGTTTCAGTTGTCTTTCCAATTTTTAATTAACGATTAATCTGTTCAAACATCTCTGGTATTGTAATTCAGTCTTACTCAGTGTAATTATGGTTGAATCTGACCGATCTGAATGACGAAAGGGTTTTGAAGTTTCCAAAAGTAATTTTTACTGGTTCATGTATTTTCCATTTAATCATTTCGGTGAACTATTCATTTAATGGTTCAGTAAAATATAGTCAAATGCATTCTTTGGAATGCTAGAGAAGGTAACGTAACAGTATGAATGAACGGAAGACGGGGCCGGTTTTTACTTCAGACGGACATTTCTTTGGGGATTAGGATCTTTTTTTACCTAATCCGCGTTTCGTGTCGATAGAGTAGTTTGATAATTACGCTACAACAGCATTTGGTAAATTGGGTCGGGCCTTCTGTTTCTATTTTATTTACCGGTGTCTCCTTTTGTATTTGTGTCTAACAGTTACGGTAGTGGTTGATTTAATTAGCGATGGGCACATAATGCTATGTATTTTCTAAATGAAACGTAAATGAACGTGTGTTTTAATGTATTCCTGTGATCCAGTTACCTATAGTTTTATTTGGCACACCTGTTCATCTTTGGAAAGAACTTATAAATCTTTTATAAATTCACTGTGGTATGAATGAAAAATTTGTTGAACCTTTCCCTCGACAAGATATGGATATTTTTAAATCGTTAAATGCTTAGTGGTTTTCCACGCGATGAAAAATAGAATTGCGATGTAAATAGAAAATTGTTCGATTATTTGTAATTTCAACGACAGTAGTATTGCTTAAAATTATCGGTGGAGTTCATGTTAAGATATTTCTCTGTTTTATCAGATATTCGTCACTTCAAATAACATCAGATATTTACTCTTGATAACTGCATAACCAGAAAATAAATTATTAATGGTTAAAAATATGACTCATCGTTTATGTGCATATGCTATTTACAATCTAATCAAGAAATTGGGGCAATATAACGCCACAGAAAGATCAAATCATTAACATTAAATCTTATTACGTGTCTTAAGCGACCATCGTTTATTGCTACTGCCAGATATCTAGAAATCGGTAATATAAAGGAAATCATGGAATTAAATTTCTTAAACTATCAATACCTTCGTACATATTTAATGGGGCTATAAGAAACAATAATCTAAATTCATATTAAATTATTATTTGAAAGAAATAATAGTGATACTAACAATACACAATTAAGACCTGCTGAGAAATTATCTATGCTAATAAATACGATTTCAAGCTGCTCATTTATCGCGATGAGAAACATAAACGTACGTTCAGCGCGAAGTGCTTTGTTGCAATTAATCTAGATTGTTGCCCGCATAGTAAAGAAAGTGTGACAAACAACGAAGGCCTAACAACCTTAAGCTTTAGTAACATTAAAAACCCACAGTCAAGAATCTTAAGCACTTTCACTTCAATAAAACAGCCCACATTTTGTTAAAAAATTAGTAATAATAAAATGATATCTATTGAAGAAGTAGCAATACAAGTGACCCAAAATAAGTGCAAGTTCAATCTCACATACTTCAGACAATCTTATTATAATATATATTTGCAAAACCTCCGATAAGGTCGTAATAATGTTTTTTTAAAAACGTTTGCAATTGCAATGACCCGGAGTGCATTTTCGCGGATTTTTTAATTGTTAGGCACTTTTAAATCGCAAACGCCATATCGTTGAAACTGTTGGAGGAGATAGCTACGGTTCGCAGCTTTAATTTAAGACTAGTCCGATTAAAAAATACGCATTGGAAGACGAGAAAAACGCAACTCTTTAAATTAACGATGTAACACGGAAATTAGGTTTTTGAGGTGTGAAAAAGTGATTGAAAGTCTGCACATGCGAGATGGCGCCACATGTCTGATTATCGGCTGTCTGTGGGGTACTACACCCCAGTATCATTTCCACGCGACACAATGTTACCGGAAAATTTTTTAAAAATTTTTAGCTCCGCTCCTAGTGGTTATTTTTTATCAAAATGGAATGCCAAATGAAAAGGAAAAGGACAAGCTACGGAGAAAAGATACCCCCTTGCTGTAACTATATGCAGTTGACCATAACAACAATTTTGATTATTTAATTGTTTATAACAAATGAACCGCTCACCGAATGTTCGTAACACCTGTTGGAGATGATTACTCATACTTTTAACTATAATTTATGTCACTTGATGATTCATGTAACTCGCCGGCAAGTCGATGTAATCGCATTTGTTTATAATTTCTTTAAAGAAATTCATTTATCTCGCAGTCTTCTGGGCCGTTGTGTAATTGTAAACAACAAATGTTTGTAAGCACGATATCAAGGAGCAAGATTTTCGATATTCATGCACATTTAAATAACAGAACCTCGCGGCATTTTGCAAGGATTGTAACTTTAGTCCATCGAAATCTGAAGCACAGTACATACAGATCGAAAGGGATATTTTTCTCTCTTGAAGTTCATGAGAGTAATTACCTTGACACATATTCTTCACTTGCCAGTAGAAATTGCGCACAGCACGCAAATATAAGAAATTACGTAGCGTGATTGCCATTTTTATTTAGAAAATGAATTTCAGCATAAAGGTGCTTTAAAATTAATATATCAATGGAATAATATTTAATTTTTTACTATTGTACTTTAGTTTGTAATAAAAAGCTTAGACTGTTCTTTGGGGTAATAGGTACACAAATAACTTTAAAACAACATCATTCAACTACCTGCCTGTAGCACTTCTTAATTACAGCATCCTCAATTAATTCCAATTAATTTGATTTCCAAGTATTTATTTACTCTATCATTTACAATACCTGTCTGTGATTCGCATCATAATCCATCGAGATGCATACTCTTTTTATTTAATAAATATAATTCATTCTAAATCTCCATTTATCCCATGCAAATATTATATCTCTCATTACATAAACTATTCGCCATCTTACCAACAAGTGCCCTTTATGCAATAAAGAAACAAATATCGAAACCCCTTCAATTCCAAGATCATAAAATACATCGATCGAAAAGAACGTACGTATATTTACTAAATAATTTTGAACCTCGATTCTCAATACATATAACCCGTTATAGCGATTCCACGGAAAGAAACCTTGAACGTGAAAGCCCCACGCAGGCTGTACCGGAAGACAGGAAGCAAAAATCAGTTTTATCAATGCGCTTTGTTCCCCTCGATGTATTATCAGAAACGAGCCCAGAACGAAACGAGCTCGCCAGTATCGAAACCGTTTCGCTTCCACGCGTATCCTGCTTGGCCAGCTTACACGTATTGTCGAACGTAATCGCTCTATCGAAATTCGATAACGAAGTCGATCGCAATACCAGACTCGAATTGCTCGGCAAGAAACGCGACCCCCGGTCGGCCTGTCGTTGAATTCTAACGGACAATCGGGACGCAATAAACGAACTTTCATGAAAACGCAACGCTCGATTCGAAGAGTGTTCTCTCCTCGAAGAACGATCGAAGTGGAACAAGCGCATTTCCGCTCGCTTCTCGCGGCCGAAGAAAGTGCTGAAAGAAACGAATAGCTCGTGAAACTGTTCCCAACGTGTCAGAAGAGGCGCACAGTTAGACGAGCACGCGTGAAAATGACAAGGGGTACCGGTTACTCGACTTTCAACACGCCAAATCGGTCTTGGACAGTCGGAAAGCTGGCGCAACGTTTTACATCCAACTTGTTTCTGGAATGCTGTTCCCTGCCGTGTTATCCGAAAAGCAAGAACAACATACAGGAGGAAGTGTCGGACGAGGGGGTGCTGCAGGAAAGAAGTTCGCGAAGAAAGAAGAACGATGATTTAGAAACGGAGGAGCCGATAGAGATGAAATGCATGCCTTCGAGAGATTCGTCGACGGAGGACGAAACGATGGATTATACGAATTATACTAATGCTGCGTGCTCGTCGATGGAGAATAGTAGCTATGAAAAATTGAAGAATTTTCAGGGAAAGGAATTGATAAGTAATGCCGTCGATTCGGAGGGTAAAACGTTCGCGACGAGCGGAGCATTGTTTAGTAATAAACGCGTTATAAAATGTTCGAACATCGAGACAAACGGGAACAGTGATTATAAGGGAAAGAAACAATTTGAAAACGACGAATCTGATATTTCGGAAATGTTTCAAAAGCGTCGACTGAGGAAAGTAGAAGAAAGGGATGGCTTTTCTTCGCAGTCAGAACTGTTTCTGAAGTGCCGAATCAGAAAGAGGAGCCTGCAGTCGAGTTAGTTGGTTCTAATTTTCTAATAACTACCTTTTAATCGTGAAACATTTATTTCACGATTTGCTTGCCCTTGCACCGCAATTATCGTATTACTTGCAATTTAAAAATGGCGACTTTACGAAGTACTCGTCTATAGAAATATCTCTGAATTGTGCCACTTTTAACAACCACCAGGATTCTGTGATTATATTTAGAATGTTATACTATTATCAAACCTCTGCTTCCGTTATATGTGTACCAAGTGCAGAATTACGTTCCTCGTAACCCCTTCGCAAAAATGCAAACGTTCTCTATACCCATGTATCATTGTTGTAATTATTTATATAAGTTATAGATTAGATAATTAAACTGAGTTTAATTGTTTATACGTATCGCTCTTCGATACTAACAAAACCTGTACTCTTGTGGGCGTTGGCGCTTATCGTTTTGTGTTTCTTTTGAGAAACAATTGATTTAAAAAATAATCATATATGCATACTGAATTGATTTAAGAAAGAAAAAGAAGGGTTTCATTTCTGAACGTGTCAAGCCGATGTGTCAGATTGTTTTATGCATACGTTTCATGTTTTAGATGACGGAAGTAGTTTGTCAGAAGCATGCAGCACTCCGATAATTGGCGCTGGATCCCGAGCAGGCTCTAGTCATACAGTACTTGACGGAGATGACATGGATTCTGGATTGCATTCTGGACATCTCGCAACTCGAGCATCCCTGTCAAGTCTTGGGGTAAGTACAGGCGTTTTAACCCTTCTACGAAGATTCCAATGTACGTACGGATTCATGTATCAATTAATTCAGTCAAGGAAAGAAGAAAACAATTTCAAGAAGAATTACTACTGTCTATAGACTGAAACTATCATACATTCCTGAATACACTGTATACATTGTTTGCCCATTTTTCCAAGAATTAAACAGCGAAATTACTCAACTCTGTGTAGAATTGTTCATTGTTTCCCGAAATGGTTTGCATCCTCGAGGATAATTATTACAAAAAATTCTTACTTATTACTATTATATTCAAAGCAGTCAGACATGAAATATAATTGCTGCAGTACCCATGTACTACATAAAATTATACTCAACTTCAAATGCATACAATTATTTTTGTATTTCAGAATGGTTTTCCATACTTTGTATCATTGTGCTTGATCAAAGCTTTCAACCGACACTTTGCTTTTGTCCAAATCTTTTTTCTGTCCACCACGGATGTATTATTTATTGTCAAGCGAAAACGTGTTTGCATTCCAAATATCGTACTATAAATAACTAACTGATATCAATATTTTCAGGCTCGCTCCGATTCAATGGCGTCGGTCTATAGCGGTGCTGGTGAGGGACGGTGTTGTCGCTCGGTCGTCGTTACGGGAGAAGTTGAATTCGCCTTGCAGTACGACTACAAACACCTTACATTCGAGGTGCACGTGACAAAGTGCAAGAATCTTGCGCCCGTTGACGTAAAGCGCAAACGTTCCGATCCGTAAGTAATCCATGAGTCAATAGGAGAGAATAATTTAACGTATTATTGTCATCGATCGTTTACCTTGCAACCTACTAATTACTTTCTTACTTGCGTATAGTTATTGCCAGTTTGTAGGAGCTATTTACACGTTAGTACATTTCTTCCTTAAAGATACATACTAGATGACAGTTTGTAGTAGCCTGGTTTTCTGGTTTTGATAACGTTCCGTGGCAGACAAACTGACGGTCTAGCAAGTGTGTTAGAAAGGCGGAGAAATTTTGGAGGATTTAATTTTACTTTTTAAAGAGCGTGATTGTTAGCGTGTGAAATATTAAGATTGGGGACTGTATAATGAGATCGATATTGGACAGTTCGCTTTTATATTTATCACATACGAAAAGCTTATATTTATAGTTCTCTGAAATGATAATTTAGTAATCTAAATTTCGAGTGTTTGCGGGCTAATTTATACTCTTCAGAAAGAAATAGTATTTCACTCCCTATGTGAAATAGTAATTAAAAGTTTCTGATCAACTTGTCCTATTGTCAAAAAATTTCTGAACTCCAATAAAATGCAATACACTTGATAAAACGTATTAATTATAAAACCAACAAGAAGCGAAGGAAAAAACGTCTCTGCAATCCCAATGTACAGTTCGTGTCTTATTAAAACAAAAATCCTTTAATACAAGACCTTCCATTCTGACACAAACTATTCCACTAGATACGTGAAGGTGTATTTATTGCCGGACAAATCGAAGAGCGGCAAACGAAAAACGAAAGTGAAGAAGCACACGCTGAATCCCGAGTTCAACGAAACGTTGAAGGTAAGATAATATTTGCAGTATTGTTCATAAATAGTTCTGCTTGCGTCTCCGTTGTTTTTGCATGAGAATTAGAGCTTGGATGGTTCGCCACCACATTTCAGTTCCATATGAGTCTGAGCGGATTGGAGACCAGAACCCTGTGGTTGACAGTCTGGCATTCAGACATGTTTGGACGCAACGATTTCCTTGGCGAGGTTCGAATGCCCCTGGAGAACAAAATCTTCGACGATCCGACGCCGAAGTGGTACCCTCTCCAAGAACGAGTAAGTTATCGATAGAATGTCTAATAGAATAATAAATGCACCATAGAGCATAAATTAAAGAGATAATTGATGTGCTCAGGAGGCAAACTATCTAATTAACTCTATTTTCTTGCAATTTTCTGAATGTTATTATCGAAGCATATAATTGGTTCTTAACTTTTGAAATTCGCTTGATAATTTTATTTATCGTGGGAAATTTTATATTGCTGCTGAATGATAAATAATGCATTTTGAAAAGCAATGCGAGTGTCCGCAGTTCGAAATCTTTTCTTAATTTTTATAATTGTTTTATACATTTAATAATATATTTTATAATATTTGTCCGAACATATATTTTGAACGAGATTTTGAAACACAGCGTTCGTAATTTTATCAAGCTTCTCTACTTTTTGTTTCATGGACGTTGGTTTGACTTCTGAGCTGCTTATTTAACGTTGATGGAAAACGTACATGCGCAACGAGTCATAAAGTATTAAAGTCGATCAACTATGCAGTATCTACATTCTACGCAGTAGATGAAAGATTAGGACAGAAAATTCGAAATTCTATAAATGAAAGTTGGGATTAAGTTAATTGAATGTGACTTATGGGCGACAGTTTTATTTACCGAGTTTACTTTAAACACTTATTTCGTTGTCACATTTGTCAGATATAATCGAAAACTGAAATATTATTAGCAATGTTAGGCTATTAGTCCCCACAATTTCTTTAATAAATATTAGGTTTCTTAGAAAAAGCAGATTGAAAAAGTGTTAGTATTTTTCATATGCAATACAGTGGTTTGAATAAACGTTTCCTTCAATTTCCTAGCTACAATTCTTTTTTATGCCGTTGCACATGTGGCGCCTTACAGAACAGAACTAAAGGAGACCCTTTGGAGAAGTTATTACCATTTTGTTCTTGATAACATGCCCAGTAAAACAATAGTGAAAATTAATTTTTCAATTTAATGGAATCGTATTAACAAGAAATTGACGCAATTCTTCGTCTACATTAGCATTAACTTCAGTTCCATCAGTCGTATTGAAAAATTCAAACCCCTGGTTTTTAAACGTGGTGCTTTTTGTAACTAGTTTCGTATCTGTTCCGGCAACTATACACAATGCAAATCGTTCTAGATAGGAGGACACGTCGAGAATGAGCCGGACGAAGTAAGTCTTTATACGGTCTCGGTAATTCTCCAGCACATAATTACTGCCTCCTTATATTTGTTTTCATTTATCTTAGTAAAGTTAATTGACACACTTCGCGAGGGCAAAACGATATTGCACGAATTGTTACACCGCCAACAATTATTTACGTTCCGCTGTCTGACTACGTGCGAAATCTTCAAGTTCGTGAAACGGCATGAACGAAGGAAGTAGTTTGGTAGGAAATATAATGTGCTATTTTCTCCAGCGCACTACACTATTAAATAGCATTACTTTGCATGTGCATGTGCAAGGAGAATATCAATCTTTATTACAATCGCATTGTCCACTTTACTATTTCATACTACTGTTATATGGTATTGTGCTATGCAGTACCTGTAATTAATAATTTGTCGGAGAAATTAGCTGCATATACATATGTACGTACATGTATATTTATAGCTTAATTAGTAATCAGTTTCATCTTTCAGTTCATTCTCTTCTCGAATTATGCGAAATATACTTAGTGTTAAATGTACTTCTAGAATGATGTATTACATGTACATGTAATGTTCAGTTATATCTTGTGGAAAATCATTTATTAATTTTGAAAACAGAAATATATTGTATATACAGAGTGGCTCGAAACACAGGGAACATCGGGAAATGGGGTATTGCTGGAGCGATTCCGAATAATTTCTTCCTTGACCAAAATGTTATGTGCAGCTTTGTTTGTTAGTTATTAACGAAAAACACTGGTGAAAAAGAGCGCGCCCTCAGGCGCGTACCTGTCGCAGTCAGCTGCGGTCGGTCGCGATGGGGGCACCGAGGGTACCGGGGGAAGCGTCCGGCAAATATTACATCGTCTTAAATTAAGAATAATGTGGAATTATTCGTTATTCATGAATAACGACCATGGCCGTGCGCGATTGATTAAAACAATAACTAGTTTATTTCTTATTAATTGATTAATAATGTTACATCATTGATTAATGATGTAACATTATCCGTACGCTTTCCTCGATACCCTCGATGCCCTCGATGCCCCCGGACCCAACCGAGCGCAGTATAAAGGTACACGCGCCTGGGCGCTCTCATTGGGCAGTGTTTTTGGTTAATAACTCAAAAACAAAGTTTCGAAGAACATTTTGGTGAAGGAAAAACTTGTTCAGAATCACCTCACCTACCCCTCATTTCTCGATATTACGGTAGTTACGGGACACCCTGTATGCGTATAAAATTCATCTTAAAATCTTCGCAGTATTGCCTGCAAAAAGTATTTGTATAATACATTTCTGAGAATTAAACATGTATTTCGTATTAACGCTCGTCTTTCCAATTTTCGTATATTAATACTACAAAAACAATTTGTCCCGCAAGCATTATTCCACATCATTTAACTTTCGGGGCTATCCTATTAGTTATTATTTACTTTCATTATAAATTCTAGACCGAACCGTTCGACGATCCTGTAGCATATAAGGGTGAGGTGATCGTCGGATTGAAATTTGTACCACCAGATCCTACGCAACAGGAACGGGATCGAGAGATTGGATCAGATCGTGGGGCTTCCAAATCGAAGAAAAATTGGAGTCGCGGCGCGTTACACGTGCTCGTGAAGGAAGCTAGAAATTTGCAAACGAGGGCAAAGAATTCGGGAACGTGCGATCCGTTTTGTAAAAGGTATTTCTTTCCCCAGAAATTCGTTAGCTTGCTTTGTGGCAAGAAAGATAAATGTGTCTGGTATCTTGCTACTAACTAAGTGGTATGCACGATTAATTTTCATTTTAACCAGATTATATGGGAATAAACATATTGAAAAAACTTGCGATTGGTTACTCATAAAGTAAACATATTTTCGTCACTACGAACAAATATTTCCAACGAAAGAGAAATTAGTTTACACTACCCAAAACATAATAAAGTCTGACCAATATCAGCTACGTTTACGTTTTTAAAAATTATATTTCGCCACAAAAATTAGTCCCATATCAATTGGTACACGTATACGAAACAAATGTACCCTTTTGTATATACTCTTAAACTTTACTCTTGCAATTAGCAAAAAAATTGAAAATCGTATATTAATTTAGTTTTATCCTTTCAGCTATTTGCTACCTGATAAGGGTCGTTCAGGAAAACAAAAGACTGGAGTGGTTCGCAGATCTGGTGGTTCACCAGTATGGGGTCACACATTCATTTATAAAGACGTGAGTCTACAGGAATTAGCAGAACGTGGCTTGGAGTTAACAGTCTGGGACCATGATCGCATTGCTAGTAACGAATTTTTAGGCGGTGTTCGATTTAATCTTGGCACAGGTATGCATCTTCATAAAAAGAATAATTATTCAGCTTATACATATTGACCGCTACCTTGTAAAATCATGTGAAGTTTATAATTAATATATACTTATAGTCGACGTACAATGCTTTTAACGTATATTTAATAAGCAACTTTCATTTAATTTAAGCAATTCAATCTGTTCGCATGTGTTTCTGTCCATTGTTATTTAGTTTCTCACTTGAGTACTTCTTCTGTTCTCCTCCGTTCACCCTCATGCTCGCTTTGATCAAGCTTGCTATTTTCCCATATTTGGTCTCTATGTTTGCTGTTAACATCTGCGCCAGCTCGCCGTTTCCCATCCATATTACTTTTTTAATTGCTATGCTGCAGGGCATTAAATTACAGCGTTACTAATTCTACTATTCAATCCTTTTCTGCTGAGTGCACTGCATTCCGTATTATAAGTAAAACCCTTTTCAGTTAACCGCATCTACATGTGAATATAGTAAATTCTACAATAATGATCAGCTAGCGTTATAGAACGCAGTCCATCGTTTCACTGATACTTTAACCCTTGCTCGGGCATATAATACAATAAGAAAAAGGGATAAGTTGAACCTGCTATATGTGCCAACCAATACCGTATACTTTTCAGGAAAACACTACGGAAAACCGGTGGACTGGATGGACGCAACTGGTCGCGAGCTATCTCTCTGGCAAAGTATGCTCGAAAGGCCTAACTTTTGGGTAGAAGGTGCAGTGACTTTGAGGCCGAATCTACATAATCACGGGAAAAACAGCAACTCCTAATGGTCCGACGTCGTATCAGTGATTTCTTTTGTACTTAATGTTCGCACGCGGACCTTCCGTTCTCCTTTCCAACGAAGCTCGAAACGCTTCGGCCTAGTTTAACTTAAATTGCACGCGTACGTATTTTGTATATAAGTGGCGGCGCAAAACGTGCCACGCGTCGATTAATTTCGAAACGCGACTTTCGAAAGGAAAATCAGTGCCTTTGGAAACGACGCGACGGGGTCGCCTCGTGTTTGACAGGGCACGCTCTAAATTCTCAAGGAAACAGTAGCGAACATGAGGGTCACAAGGTGTCGGTAGGATACGTGGGCCGACGGAAGAAGTTCCAAATCGTTGTGAATTCTCGATTCTGGAATTGGTACTTCCTGCGGGACCCGGTTGAATTTGTACATGAACATAGCTGATAATTAATTAGTGTTTTAATCGGTACCCTCCGTTTGCTTTCGACACGGCACTCTGTAGGTACACCATTTCGAATGATGTTCTTTGAATTTCTTTTGCGAGAAACCGTGTGATATACGAATTTATTCTGAGTGATTCTTTCCTTTGTACCACTGTGCGTACCCCCCTTCTTCTTTCTTTCGTTTATTTTCGTTGGCAAAATTGTCCCTTCCTCCACGTGTTTCTTTTTTTTGTTCCTGCTCGTCCTTTCCTTCTGTCTTATCTGTTCTTGGAGAGTAAAGAAGGTCCTAGCCGAATCGTCAACGGAATATTTACATATACGGAATGAGACGCGAAAAAACTCGTGCAATACCGTGAAAGAATGAGTCTGGGTTCTTTCTCGTTGGGTAATTTTTAGGGCGACCGTGGAGCGAAAATTCTTAAACGAGCATCCGTCCAATCGCCAGGCGAGATGATTACCGAGTTTCTACTGTGCATGCGTATTCTTGGTGGCCAAGCATATAGCTCGCGTTAATAAGGTTAATAACTTCGATAACACAGCCACGTTTCAAACGTGCACCTTTACGAAATAGTCTAATAATACGAGCATATATGATACTAATAAATAAATGGTTCTTCCTTTGAGAAATACGAAGGAGGCAAGCTGATGTGTACTGAGGGTGAGAATCGACCGGACGAATGTCACATTTAAATATCAATTATTTATTATATATACGATAAATAATTTATATTTAAATAAAATATGATTAAGTACAAGGTACATATATGAAAATTCAGTGTCAAATGTCAGGACAGATTCACGCATTTGTCCACTTTCCGTCTTCCTCGTGCTACCCTAACTAAAGTCACTAATTGTCAGCCCCTCGCGTATTCTATCAAATATATCTGCATAATCTTAACCAAATTCAAGGACAAGATATTACAGCGTTTGAAATGTGGCTTATCATTGTGCGGACACTTTCCTTTCTTGGAGAGAAAGATGCTTCCAGAGTGTACAAAAGTCGAAATGATTTTTCGCGTTGTTTATTACCAAACCATCGGAACGGTGCATTTAAGGAATTAAATATAACCGATTCCCAATATATAGAAATATATTCATATAAATATTATATTTATACATTCACGTTTGATTATAGAAATAAACCATAGGCCACGGGGCTTTGGATCGGTTGTTATCAACGAACGGAAGTCACGGGATAGAAAATCAGTGTTTCGAACGAAACTGTGCGGACAGAAAGGAAGCTCACGATTATTTCTGATAGTATCGCGCGAACACTGATCCGCGGGACTTCCTTTTTTGTTTTTAAGAATAGCTGTACCCGAGTACCAACTATAATCCGGGACGAATCGAAAGGCTGGCATAAACGTACTTAATTAATTATTATAATGCCGGGTTTCCGGTTAGAGGCATATAGGCAAGTACAGTGTAACACGGATCGTTTACTTATCTGTAGGATTACTCCTAAACACAGGGTCAACAAGCGAAACTATTTTGAACTGCCTTCGACGTATATTTTCGCGTGGACGCGGGTCAATGGTGTCTATTATTGTCATTAGGCAAAAGAATTCGTTAATACGTCCGTAGGAAACGTGTCTCGGTTGGATGTGTTGCGTTTCTTCGCGATTTCTCGAGGTGAATCCGAATTTGTTACGCGTATAAGGTATTGTTGTGAGACTACGTTCGGTACGTTTAAGGACCAATAATATTAAATTATGGATGATAAAGTTCGACGTCAGAATGGAAGAACGATGTGATGGAATTCACGGCACGTGCGTTGCCCGTTTCCGTTTCGGTGCAACGCACGAAAAATAGTGTCACATTCGAATCGGATCGATCGAAGCGAATCAGAGAATGAAAACATTTATTTATATGTCACTCATCAGTATACGTGATAATAAAAAAATTTTGTACGTTTACTCATGCCGAGTTATATTTTATTCGATGTATACACGTATAAAAAGAAATTAAGATTTAATAGGTATTAATTCGACCAGACGCGTCAACAGGCACATAGACGACATTTTTTCGTGGGTATAAAAAAAATATAAGAAATGAGTAGGAAAAATTTGCGCGTCGTTTCAATCAGTATTTACTCTACGAGCCTGATTACTGTCTTCGTCATTTTTTTATAAAAGCAAAAACGTATTCGCAACTTATGTCCATGGATACTTATTCAGTCTGCGTTTAAAGATCATTGTTCGAGATAAATCGATTCCCCTCCGAGTTCTTCCCTGAATATCGGTATTTACATTTCCCGAATGCTCCTAAAAGCAAAACGTATTAATTGCAGTGCAGTTCGGACAGATATTTCACTCTAGATTGGCGCAATATACATATATTCACTCGGATCAATTGTGACATTTAATTTAATGTGCAATATATGCATATATGTATATGTGTAGCGTTAAGAAAATAAATGTGGAGGTGAGTTGGGAAAGTTGAACGATGATATTGGCCAAAACACTTTTTTTTTATCGCGCGTACATTGTTTACAAAATGTGGAAAATAAACATAGTATATTTAAAAAACGTAAAAAACGAAGGGAACAAAGGGAAGTAAATATAACATCCATATGCGAAATCCCATGGATATTTTTTGTAATTAATACTAGGATGTTAAAACACTTTTTACTCTTACCTTCAACATTTATAATATCACAGAAAGGTAATTTATTAATCAAATGTAAATACATTAACATTTTAAATAGATAGACTTATTTTTATAGTTTGACCTATTGTCGCGATACCAGTTAGGCAAACAATATTTCTTTCCCTCAATTATAAAAAGAAAAACTTCGCTTTTCAACATAAATATTGTCATTCAAAATAAATACTAGCATCTATTCAGAGACAATTTCATTATTCAACTCTCCCATTCTTCTTTGCAATTTTCAGTTAATTAACTTTCTTCCAAAGAAAATTCGTTGAAAAATATAATATACCTTTGTGATCTTGGGGCTCGCGAAGCGATGTTGGCAACGGGGTGTAGCGAATATTGAAGAACATATCGTCGAGCTCTTCCATTGCGTTCAGATCATACTTCGACGACAAATCCGGGACAAGTTTTACAGTCCTCGAGTACTTCCCTCGCCGTTGAGCGTCCAATCGTTCCTTTTGCGTTACCGGACGCGAGTCGAGGAAACGTAGAGTCGATGGTAACACGTAGATCGCGTATAGCCTGTAACGATCGTAGTCCTCGTCGTCGGTTGATGACGGATTGGTCAACTGGTCAGGACATCCTGGATTGCCAAGCAAACTCACGTAGACCACACTTGGACAACATTCTTGGATCCTTTTCAGCGCAGTGTCTATGTCGGATATCTGAACACATTTTGGTCAATACGAATTGTGTAGTGCATGTAATACGAAATTTAGATGTTGAAATATATTTAACACTGGAACTGCCGATGGGTTTTGGTATTATTTAGACAGTATACATTAGACAAATTGGACATTATCTATATATGTATATAATTGCCATTCTGCCTTATTAAAAACATAATAAATTACTGCAAGAATACTTATATGTTAATAATTTTAAAGTAAGAAATCTATATCCCATCATTTTGGTGGACCTGATTGTTCTAGTGTTAATGCACAATTACTTTAAAGAGTAGAAAATAAGGATGCTGCAGGGGTTTATGTTTTCTAAGAATAGGTGACATAGAGGTATATATTCTTAATTGCTCCACTAATAGTAAAACTGACTATGTATTATTTACCATTCGATACTATAAAGCTCTGTAGCATATCTTTTCATCTTCAAGTATTACATCCAACAAGCGTACATGCAGTTGGCAAAAACCAGTTTATATTAAATAGTAACAATGCAAATGCATTTCAATAGTGATACTGTGCCACAACGTGTAGCACTAACAATTATCACCGAAACACCTGCTATTTTCTATTTAATTAGCCACTAATCATTTCGACGACCTTTAAGTTAAGCCAGTCGCTATTAATAGATTTTAAAATGGATTCTATGCACGGATGTGTATAACTATTGACGAAATTTTTCTTCAAATATTTAATGTTCGATCTTAGTAATTCCTTTATCCGGAAAATTATCCTTTAGACCGGCATGCGTCGTGGTCACAACTATTTTAAGTACATTCTTTATTCCACTCTTACAGTAATTTCTTCGAGAGGGATCGCAGTTCGGAACCGGCCGCGAGCACTCTGGGCCCCGGAGACCTTTGCCTTTTTAAAATTTGGCTTGAGGCTCTAGAGCCCAGCCACTGTGCAGGCACCGACGTCGACGGCCGCTGAAAGGGTCAGGGTACGTATCCGTGAGACCAACACTAATGCAACTATAAAACTTCTTTATTGTTACTTATTTCGTTCTGCAAATTTTATTAAAATATTGCTGAGGCTGTTGTAATTAAAATAACACCAAACATATATGAACCAAATTACATAGATCGTGTTTAATCTCATTTTAAGCATAAAAACGTCAACAATATCGTAATAACATTTTCAGAACGAAATCAATAAAAACAAAAAGATTCACCGTTGCATCAGTGGTGTCTCGCGGATACGAAGATACCAAGACCTTCTCCTTTTCACTCACTCAACTTCTATACGATGGAAAATGGCTTTTGTTGTACAGCCAGCAAGAGCCGATTCCGAACGATCATTGTGGCGCAAGGAGGGGCGCTCCCGAACGATCCCCCTCGCTCCAGGCGAGACGCTTTTCGATCCCTCCAGCCCCATAAGAAACGCTTGTGGCCACCTGTTATGGTCGACGGCTGTTTCTCGGCGGGTGAGCTACCCGATCTCTTTACCATACAATACGTATCTTAATTGCCTTTCGCAAAATACGTTTGCGAATATAAGAGAAGCATAAAGAGAAGAAAAAACATAAAAGCATACTACAATAAATGAGCATAAATATCGGCGGTCAACCTGGGTTGTTTTGGACCGAAGCGAAAGTTCAGTCTTGTATTGATTTTTCCCGAATTGTTATTTTCGTGCACTCATCCTTCGAACAATTAACTGAAGAAACAGATATACATTAGAGTAGAGACTGATGTGCAATAAGCTTTTTGCCCTCCTCTAAAAAATTTGAAAGGTAATCTATGGGTAAGAGTTTTATTATGTAAACGTATAAGTAACAATTGCCCAAACCATATCGTGGGTAGTCTCATATTAATCACAACAGCTTCACGAATATTTTAATACAATTTTCATCGCGCAATACGTAACAATCTCATATTTGGTTAAATAAAAATTAGATTCGAGTTAGGTTTGGGTTAGAATTTTCTGAGGTGGTGGTGTAGGGCCCTCAGCCGACCCGGTATGCAGATTCTTCTCCGGCTGCTGGATAAGCGGCGGCCCAACACGTTGCCACGAGCGTGCATGTATAGACAAAATTCAATGTAGTAGTAGCTATAGTTTTTGCAAATATCTCGAAAACTAAGGCCGAGCGGCGGTTATATGCATAGGAAAAAGTTTTTCAGAATATTCAGTTCTACAACATATTCAAAAATCATCGAAATCGGGGAGGTAGTACCATTTCCGCAGATTTACCAAGTATCCTATTTATAACGATATAATGCAAACATACGCCACGATGACATCACCGTTACTTATTCGCAATAATAAATACGAGGTGAACGGCATCGACTCACATTTCCGATGACATAATACGCTAAAAATGTATACGTATCGTTGTCACAGGTACCGAATTTAAATTAAGGTGAATAACTCGGAAGCAATTACATTAATCCATGTTCGATTCGCATAAGTATACATATACATATATGTGTGTACATGTATAGAGTTACATATGTATACAGTTACCCCCGTGTCTCTAGTAAGCGACTGATTTTCCCCATTCAATTCGATATACATATAAATATCAAACGACACGAATGATATTGGCTAGTGTTAGCTCCCCCATTATTCCCTCGCCATAAACGACGATGACGTGCGTAAAGTATCTAAAACTTGATCAAAAATGATATACAGTAGCAATATTGTATTTGACAAGGAGGAGCAAAACAATTATGTTCAAATTAGGGAGCCCAATAAAGCCACGATATATGATTTAATAAAACTGAAAGATTTAATAAAATTAGTTTTGTAACGGTAGTTTGTTCGTCAGGCCCCACGTTGTGCGCCAGTTGTAACCGTTGTTTATTGGATGTTACGTAAAGGTTCGGACTGCCCACAAATAATATCCACTGGACAGTTTTTAATAAAACTATACATATGTATTGTTACGCTATCGCGTTAGCCAGGCTTACTATCTAGTAATATCGAATCAACGATCGACGATGTGTTAGATACCTGGACTCCCGAACCTACACGTGCACGGAACATGTGCAAAACTGTGAACCTCGCAATAATCCGACTAGAATTACCCTCCGCCCTAATCCCAGTCCTTTTTATTTTATGATACCCAACTTTCTCCGAAAACGCACGCACCTCTTCAAGGCCTCTAAAAACCATAAAGTACCTCCTTCCCCAAAATTCCGAAAACCCCTTCCAGTTCCACTTCCACCCTCTCAACCACCACTACGATCTCCTACTCCCACTCCTTCAATAGTAATAGTTTACATTTTTCATCATTCGACTCCGAAAAATCAGAATAAACTGAACAGTCCAACCATCCACTTCGAAGCAAAAATAAATAAAGACTACACATAAATACTTTGCAACTCTGAGTAACTTCATTTCACGGGTTCACGACAGATGTAACAGTATCTATCGATAGCGATAATAACTTTGGAGCGAAATTCGAAGACTATTAAATAAGTCTATCGAATAAAGCTACATATTATTTAGCCCAAGTCGTAGGTAGTCGAATAAAAGGAAAGTCAGAGCATTCGGATCTTAGAATACTTCGCTTGGAAGATTTTGAAGGCTGTTTTATTACAGAATATAAAGAATTAACTCTATAGAACAACGTACGACCTCCGGAGGTAGTCGGACTCAAAGATACCCTGTGCTGGTCGCCACATGTTCGAACGCTGAACAAAAGAGGCCCTTCAACAGCCCCTCGCTTCCTCTGATTTTCGCGCGCTTTCTCGGGTTTTTTCGCATTTCCCATTAACGAAGCGTTCCCACTTCCACGCGCTCAAGGACGAATAGGAACTTCAACGAGACACAAACCCCACTGGACGAGGACGATTTTGAAGGAGGACCAAGGAACTCAGGAAGAGGAACTAGGAGTGTAATGGAAAGAAGAAGAAGCCACGAAAATCAGTTCAACTTAAGCGTTGAAATTATTAATATAAACTCTCTCTAGTCTTGAAAAAAACTACTTCGGCAAATTACTTGTACAAATCAACACTCTTTCTTGGAATAAACAGTATCTTTTAACTCGAGCAGTGAATAAACACAAATCTTTATAAAAGTATAAGTTGCCTTTGAATATTCCGCGCGTCTGCACAAGCAGACCGGTTCAGCGCTCGATGAGCAACCAAACCTACACAAACTCCCCATATCCCACCAATAGATACGCAACAGTATATATGTATAGTGTAAACTGAGTAATGTTATATGGACAATATTTATTCGATTCATGGTGTTTGATAATTTATTATTTGAATACGGTATTGGATGTCCAACCCCTGAGTCGCCGATAAGACGTAAGGCCCGCGGATTCTGCCCTAGTCAGAATCAATATTATTTGCTAAGGTAATAGTCACGGATACCAAGGGCCAGACCCCGCGTTGGCTAAGGTGACTCAAAAAGGGCTAAGGTCAGCCTTTCCCCCTAAACACCATAAAATATATATATATATTATACTAAATATAGTAGGGGAGTGTCAATTGTATTCAGTATAGTTTTGGACACGACGCATACCATCACTCTGTCATATACTCTGTTATATAAAACATCTTTGCAAAAATTAATTGTTACACACGATTTCGTTTACCCCGGAATACAACGGTATACATATTTCTCGTCGCAATGGAAGATTTTTAGTTACATATCATTTCGATAAAAAAGCCATTCTTTAACAAGAATATTTTCTTTTATTTACTCTGATCACAGAACTGTAATAATTTGTGCTATTATTATTTTTATCTATTTTAATTTTGAAGGAAAGCTCATGGTAAATAATTACAGAACTATTATACATAAGGATTAAAAATTCTTATACTGAAGGTAGTACATTATTAATTCCAATGAGTATTATTCTTATAATTAAAGAAAATATGATGAAGGTATGCATGAACCATTAAAATAATTCATTTTTTAGTCTCTTAATAAATTAACATTGTATTCTCTTTATGATATAGTTTGTTATTACGTTTGCTAAACTTAGATTTTCACTTATAAATATTTCGTATATGTAAGAGAAATCCCTAATACTCGAATCGAAGTCTCGATTAGGTATTAGAATAATTGCGTAGGCGTGTATATATTAACAAGGTATTCCGTTTATTAATATATATATTATGCCACTGCTAGTATTTTGTTCATTTCTTCGTTGTTTGATGACTGCATGCCTCTTCTTCACTGCATTTGGGCTGAGAGCAGCGTGTTCGTACATGCACCATGTATCGAGTTGGTTCTTCTTGAAACTTCTGCCTTGCTTTCCATGAAAAAAAAAGTACAATTCATTAGTATGAATGGAAGAAACAAGATACTATGGACGATGTAGCATGATCTAAAAAAGTTGAGTCCTCACCAGTTTTGATAACTATAAAAATGTGTCGTCAAGGTCATATTCTGAACAAGTTTCCTGGACTCCTGACTATTCATCTTCTGATATGGATCCCTGGAAAAATTAATATTTGTAACATATATATATATCATAGCATACATATATTTATAACTGCTGTCTTGCTCTATCCTCCACTGTATAAAAGAAAAATAATAGAAAATGTGACCCTACATTATCATTCAAGAGGTGATATACACCACCCGGTCCAATATAGAGCAGAAATTGTCGAAATTCTATTGCTTGAAATTTAGAATAATAAAGTGGGGATCTTTGCTGTCTCCCAAATTCAGATGGGCAAAATTCTTTCAGACTATTCAGTCTGTTAGATATATAAGAAATGTGAGATGCGGGTAATTTGGGCCTGCGTGAATATTTTCCACATATCCACACAGATAATATTTTCTACACAATGCCCAAGCATATGAAATGCATGTATTCAAATGGAACTTGAGAAACCATTCCAAAAGGCAGCAAAGATAAGGGACTGCTGCCTTCTTTATGGTGGTCTTCGTCCACACATTGAGAATAGTCTCGATCAGTCCGAAGGGTATGATCAATGCCACTTAAGACATATCCGCGGTTGCTCTGTGCACCAGAGACTTTGCATTTAGAACAAGCCCAGCTCGGTGTATGTCCGTGATGATTTAAAATAAATGCCCTTGCTAGTGCATCAGCAATAAAACACCGCAGTTTCAATGGTATTTTAGTGCCATGAAGTATTAGTGCTGTATCCGTTAACAACAAGTGGCACGCAATTCATGGGCAGAGGAAAAGATTGGTTTTGTATTATATATCTAATCAGAATATTAAAACACGTGTACTTACGTATGTACAAGTAGCATCGTGGCTTTTTTAATTCACTGGTATAAACTCACTTAGCATTGTGGCTGTTTTTATTCACTTGTATAAACTCACTTGTTGAGTAAATAACTGAAATACGACATCCAGCGTTTTCTCAATCTTGTTATAGGTTAACACAAGTACAGGTTAACTTCCCCGTGCCCACCGTGTGGGTTTTAGTTACTAGGAATCCGACACTACCCCGGTCTATCATTGTCAGACCGGGATGTCTTATGCAAGATTTCCCTCACGTAAAAAAAAAAAATAGATAAATAACGTCTAAAGAACACGAGGAAGAATTCTCGATTTTCTACTGTAATGGCGTCGCAAAAATCCGAGAGTCTAACTTTCTGCTGTAGAGGCGCGCAATTCAGTGCACTAGTGCATATATATAGATAGACTTTGAATATTTCTCCGTAGCAGGCCTGCTAGGTCTCGGCCCCTAATTTGTTGTAACCAGGTTTTGTTGCCTACCCGCCGGCACCCTGCTGTTTATTACAGATAACGCAACGGTCTGTCGCTAGTGTGCTTACATAGCCCTGGCGACAGGCCTACGCAATGCCTGTTGGAACAGGTTTGGCTGACTGGGATGCTATCATAAAACAAGATAACACCGAAAACGTACACGTGACTAACTGAAAGGAGGCAAATAAATCCAAAAATCATCGGCAATTCATTTTGCTTTCAATTTCCTAAATGTACATACTATACGATCAATATAGTGATGTATGAATACATCGTGCTGGTTCTGTCAGCGATACTTTCAATTCATAAAAACATTCTTTTCAATGTAGAGAGAAAGGAAGGATGAACAAACCTTGTTGTTGTTTAAACTGAGAGTAGTCAACGTCGGTATAAAGGGCAGCGTCCTTAGATCACGAAGTCTATTATTGTCTAATATAAATTCTTGCAGCCATTGGAAGTATTTGACAGCGGTGATGGAGGTTAGTTCATTGTAAGAGAGATCTAAACTTGTGCAGTGATCTCCTACGACACCCACTAAGCCTGCGGGAATCTTTTCCATTCGCTGTCCCGTATAGCAAGCCTAGGTGGTTAAAAACAGGTGCAACAGACTGTGCATGGGCGGTTCACAGTTCTCAAAGTGGTCCATTAATTGTACTTTAATGAAAATATAGGTCTATTACCCGGCCACATCGCACCGTCAAAGCACTCCTATTAAAGTCTTGTTGGTTTCCATTCGCCATCTTGCGCGTACGACACTATACAATAAGAAATTATCATAAAGCAATAAGAGAGATAAAAGTTTGATTGCCTGGAAGAGCCACCTACCATGCCACATGATATTTCTACTAAAGAAATTCCTTAACAATATGGCTCGTTGGTCTAGGGGTATGATTCTCGCTTAGGGTGCGAGAGGTCCCGGGTTCAAATCCCGGACGAGCCCGGTAGTTTTTTAAAATTTTTTTCTTTAATGTCGCTAAATTTTGAAAATGCAACGAAACAAAGATCAAAAAATGGGAGCGATTCAATTTGAATCAACAGACTTATAACAGTACATATAAAAGAAAAATAAGAATTTTAGGTGATTTAGAAAGGAAGAACATATATTTTATATATTAACAGTATATTTTGTATATATTTCTTTTTCGTAAAGATCGTACATAAATAGAATAATTATCTGTATAAATTGCTCGCATATTTACAATTGGAAACTATTCAAGGGAAGAGCTAATAATATACATGTATATGTATGGAGTTCTTTGCATTCTATCTAATAATATTATAAATAAAATTTCAGTCCACAAGAATAAAACTGATTATTCTAATACTCTAATAACATACTTTAATAATAAGTATAATATTCTTTAAAATGTAAATTATTAAATATATAATAAAAACATTAAATATTATCATTCCTACTCAGAGCTCTCGCCTCTAAGTATTCCAATTAAACCGAGGTCTATAATTCCTTCATAATATAGCATCATTCATACCTTTTTTTAACTTTTTAACAGGTCTGTATGCCATACTTGCAGTCCTCGATTTTTTATTAGATACTTCTTTCCTAGTTACTTCTTTATTTTCATCATCTATTCTGGATTTTGAGCTTCCTATTTTACTGTGCATTGAAATATCCCCATTTGCATCATTCTCATGATTCAAGCTGTAATACATAACACTTTTCGTACATTCACATTGTAATTACTTAAACTAAAATTTGTGTATATCAATACAAATAATCATTTATTCTTCTCTTCTTTTTAGTACCTTGACAGTTTTGTTGTACTTATATTATATTTGCATAAATTGAACGTATCATAGAAAGTCAACATTGCTTGGAATGCATTTGTATACTCAGTAACATTTGGATTGGGAATATCAATTTTAAGTTGTTCTTCCATGAAAGATTTTGTTTGAATGTTCTCTGTAACAAAAGAAAAAAGTATGAAGTTCTATTACAAAATAATACTATACTGTACAAATATATTCGACTTGAAACAATACATACTTCTGATCAATTCAGCTCCTTCTGCTTTATATTCTGTAATTTCTTGATCTTTACTTTTAACTAAATCTAACAGAAATTCACGTTGTCGAATAATTTCCATTGACGATATACACAAAGGTTTTGTTATAATTTCCCAGAAATCTTGCGGCGTCCCCTTTGTGAAGTCTATAGTGAACTTCATTGCACCACCATCTATTTGAATTCGTAGTTTAATTTGTTCAATAGATGCTTCAACAATATATTTTGATACATCGTTGAAAATATTTAACACGATTTTATTATAATTAAGAGCTTCAATGTTTAAAAGTGGGTTTAATATCTACAAAAAACACAAACGGGTGAGCTCAATTATTATAACTAAACGTAATGAAACATGTTTGATAATAGGTAATAGTAAAATGGATCTGGTGCATATTGTATCTTAGAGTACAGATAAATTACCCGACATCTATCTAAAATAATATCATTTGTCAACGTCTCCATCCATATTTCAATAAGATTAGTTAAAAAGATTTTGGTAGTGTCATCTTTCTGTATAACGTAAATCATGTAATTGTCATTATTTATTTTTATGTCCTTCCACATTATGCTTTTATTGGTCGATCAAGAACTAGTTTTCATTAATATAATAACAAAATCTTGCATGTCAAGAATTCGTACTAGAAGTCACGAATTTTTACCCTCCAGTTACCGTGTAACATGTATATAACCTAAAATATTGTGTCAAATATTTGATCTCGTCGAAATCGTTTCAAAATTGACTGTTAGTCAAATTTATAGTATACATTTTGTTAAGATACATTGCACATTATATGCGTGCAATATTATAAACATATATAGTTTTAGGCCAAAGTAATTAATTTCATTTTCGTATTTATATGTAAGTCGAACGGTTTATCGATGTGCAATAGATATCGATTGTATCCTGATATCGCAATAAACATTATATTGCAATTTTAAAAATATCTAAAACATATGTGGATTGATGATTATAAATGATACATATAGACAAATAAGTAAAACCATAACAAATTCGTATAAAATTTTCTGCATTTGCATATATATGCATATACTTTACATACATACAGTTTCAAGTTATACATTAATACTGTGATTAAGAAATCGTATTTATTGAAAATATTTATTATTTTTACATTTTGTATAAATAAATGACATTACTAAAAAATAAGGAGTACTTTTAAAATAACTACAACTTTATTAAAAGTTGATATTAAAGAACATGTCAAAAATGTGAAACAATATGAAAATATTTATTATGTAAGAATCTAACAACAAAAAAATATACAAAAGTTATAAATGCTTTTTATTTTGTTTCACGATTCGAATATTAACCGTATGGAACTTTGCCTCGTGTCTATTGCTAATTGTCTTATTATTGGCGAATTCTTGCCCGAAAGTTTTCTTCTTTGTATCCGCCTGTAATTAAGTGATACGCCATTACAATTAAGCTTTTTATTTGGGCCAAATATAATATTGAACAAACCGTTTGCTGTGCTTCAGTAGATGTAATAGATAAAGTTTTATTTCTACATTTTTTCAGTTGTGAAATTTCTCTCCAATTAGTAAATATGACAGGACTACATCTTTTCATATGATCTTTGTGATCATTGTTATCGCTAAAACTTCTAAAATCTCGCTGTTTCTGCGTGTTACCAAGTTTTAACAATCTACAATTTAATAGTTCGTTCGATGACTTTTGCTTCCTCACCATTAAATAATTATAAATTGAAGAAGTGCTAGGGGACGCTGAACACGAAGTATTCGTTTCTGCGTTGTTTTTACAAATTATTGTTTGGACTTCTTTTTCGTGTTTTGATTTCATATTTTCTTCCTCTGGGTTTTCTTTTCCATCTGATATTCGATTTTTGTCTGCATATAATATATACATATGAATGAATGTAATATAAAAACTAACATAGACATAAATGAAGAAATTGTAAATAAATATCTAATATGAATTTTTGTTTTTGTTTGTTCATATCGTAAAACAACTACGATAGTTACATTTACTGTGCGCTTTCTTTACGACATTTTTATCTTTGCATAATACACTGACACGATTGTTAAGAGCTTGTTGAGGAGCACATTGGGTTTGTGCATGATTAAAGAGTCTCAACTTTAAGCAAAGTTTACCCTTGCTATCTGTATACTGAGATGCTATTGCATGTTTTGATGATACCTATAGAATATAACGAAATATTTTAATTACATTTTTCTAAACATCGAAAATAAGAATGATTGAAAAATTATGTACCAAATCTTTAAGTAAGCAATGTTTTCTTTGCTTTTTCATTGTTAAATCATGCAAAATGTCTTTCGTATATGTAGTTATTTTGTTTGTAATATTCGACAAATCACTACATTCCTTCTTAAGCTCCTTTATAATAGTTTCTGTATCAGGAAGAGCTATTTCAGAAATATTCTGCTGTGAAAGCATGCACGATACACCTACATCTTTCACCAACACTGCATCGAGGCAATTGCTATCATTTTTATTAATCCTATAAGAACGGGGAAGAGATGCAAAGATAGGGTTAGGTGAAGCAAAACATAAGTTAATATTGTAAAATAAGGGAAAGAAATAATACGGAGGAAAGAACATTATGAAATTATAATTCTTTTACTTTGCTGTTTTATATCTACAATTGGCGAAACCATATTTGACATAATTCTTAATATATTTGTAAGACCCATTGAATGTTAAAGCTGTATTGATAAATGTATTAATTAACCAAAGATAGCAATAGTAGTAACCTATAGTAAGGAAATTGGCAGGCTTCGGGAATTGTTGAAGTATTCATCCTATTTGAAACATCAGTTTCCATAAAAATCATCTGCTTATGTGAATCTTTAATCATAATATTGGAACAGTCATAATTCGTTGCTGACCTCAAAGCACTTCGATTAGTAATATTTTTTTCTGATATTGTAGAAACAAAACTCTTAGAAGGTTCATCAGAAATGGCATTATATTTCTTCATATGCGGTATGATGTTAACTGATGCATCTCCTGATTCCGGAGAGGCAATAAGGACACCCATCTCAAAGTGATGATTGTTAAATTATCCAATAATTGTTCAATTATCCGCAAGTAATTAATGTTAAGTTTTCCGACGTGTCATAAGGAAACAAATTTCAGAGAACATTTTAGATTAAAGTGCTAAACACAAAGGCTAACAAATAATACAAATTTCGTTATAATAGATGAAATATAATAGAAATAGCTTTATGAATTACCGAAACTCTAAATTTTCTCTGCCCCATCACTGAAAAACAGAGGCATGCGTACTGTTTGTATCTCTGTCGCGTTTTGGAAATATCCATAACATCACGAAATCTCAAAGTTACCACTCAATTTTGAGATTTCAACGCCTGGAGAAGGTTACGTTCATATCGCAAAAACTATAAAACAAAACAAATGTCATGTTCTTTGCAGGTAGTACAAACATAATTGCTACGTTCACTTTGCGTATAAAATTGGAAAAAATTTAGAATGTAGTAAGTCGGAAACTTAAATATTTTTATATCTTTATAAAATAAATGAAAAAACCTGTAACTATTTATAGGCAATTTGAGGCTCGCATAATATTACAAATTTCAAATATATTTGAACTACTCTTTTAGAAGAACTTACTTTTACGAATACATCGAATCAAGGTACAATAATTCGTAGCAATATCTTTTTATTCAAAGGATTGGCTCACGGGTTTTGTCATAGAAAAGTATTAAGTAGTTATCCAGTTAGTGCACCCGAAGTACCCAAATATTATATGTTAACAACTTGTACATTACTGTAAGTTTTAATATTTTGTTTCATATTATGAAATAAGTATGCAATCTTGAGTTACATCAAATTTGTAAAATATTTCAGAAATTGCTAACATACATTGTAAGTGGTTAACATAAAAATGAATCGAATTTCAATTTTGTATGATAATATGTGTTTAAATAATGTTAATAAATATATTTTAATGGAAGACACATTTTTAGAATTAATTAAGAATTAAATTTATTGATGTTAATTTAATACCGACCGAATATTATTATTTTCATGGGGAGAACAAAATTTCTCGTTTAACAATTAACATGTCGAATCACATATTACAATTTTCATGGAAGTTTTAATTAATTATAAGTAATATATTATCATGTTTCTCTAATCAATTGATACCTGCAAAATTGGAAAAATTGGAAAGTAGTACAAAATCTATAGCAACCCAAATATGCATATAAAACGATCGGTATCCTTCAATTTTGATTCAATTACTGTTATTTCAACGTTAAAAATTAACGACTTTTTTTCAACTTATCCGCCATCACAAAAACTAAATATTAGCCCTTAAACAAATCATCAGTGAACACGATTGTTTGATTTATAACGTCAGTGAATTTTGAAGTAGTCACTGCACACATGTGCCATGTACATTTCTTAGAACTGAAGGCAAGTTAACCAATGAGGTTTTCTCACATTCTATAGAACTGACAGCAAACCAACAGCGTAAACACACCTGAAATCTAAAGGGAAATTTGAATGTACCATCATCGTCCAAAGTTTGCTTCATTTCTCATCGAATAAATTAACAATCAATCCATCAATTATGTCGCAATTCCCCCAAACTGAGGGCCCATCGAATTTAACTACAACAAAGTTGACAGTCCGTTCTGTTTAATTCATACTCACCTCCAACTAGAAACACAAAGTAACGAGACTAAGGAACAGAAGGAAAAAACATTGAACTAAAATGTATTCCTGTCAAACTGGTTGGTAAAGTCGATCGAAGTGAACGTGTTCCACACGGTCCCACAGCCGCTACGCCAATGGTGAACGTTCTTTCAGTTTGATCGGCATGGCTGCCGCGGCACTGGCGAACAGATCGCGTCGCGACGCTGGTAGAGTCAGTTGTTGGTCCACGAGCGACGTCATTGCGGAGTTGATATGCTCCAAACGCGACCACCTTGCTAATTCGATGATGCGGAAAATTGGTACGCGTTTCTCCAATTTGCATACACGATCCAACATCGAACTGTCAGTTGCGCCCGTTCAATCAGTGTACAGTGATCGAGTAAACCGTTTGACAGAAGCGCCGGTGACAAATTCGTGCTTCGTTGAACGTTCAAACGTGATGAGCTTGACGAAGACGACGTTCACGTTGATCACGGTGGCCAATTGAGGCCGACAGATTCCGAGTGTCTCGCGAGATTCACATCAGTGACGAGTTTACCGGCAGTGTTTGGTGCATTCATAACAAGTGGTGTTTCGCCGCAGACCGTGGTCGCTCTAAAAACCTGCGCCGCTTAATTATCTGACTCGAGAGAAAGTCGACGGTCACTTTGCGTGCCCCGACCGGTCGATAGATATACGCGTCGCGTCGATTCCACGGTTAAACGTGCATTGTTTTCTTGAATTGTGCATGGGTTTTTTGTCAACCCAACGCCGGTGTATCGTAGAGTCGTTGTGCGTGCGCGTGTTCAAGTGAAAAAAAAGTTCTTCGAGGATCTGCGCGAGAATTGCCTTCGGGAAGGAAGACGTTTCTTTAGTAGAATTCGTGGAGTGCATTCCATTTTCAACTGTTTCCCGTTTTATCGAGCTGGTGGACTGGCATCGGATATGAAGAACGCGAGGGATCGCCGCATAAAGAATAACAGATGTGCTAAAACGAATGACGGTTGCGTGCCTGCGTAGGCAAGGTCTGGCTGGTGTAACTGTTCGATAGATGTCATCGACGGTACCGAATTTTGGAGTTATTCGATTTAGCGCGGCTCGGTTCGAGCATATCGAACCACGTATCGCCAGGACGAATGCTGTTCCATTGACATTTCACGTATCGTAGACCGATGTAGCGCGATGTTTGTCAGATTGACCATCGTTATTGCGGCGCTGTGCCTGTGGAACGGAGTGGGTAAGTTAATTTTGTGGTAGCTTTGCATGCACTGGTTACGGTGGTCGATAAACGTTTTTTGCATACGTAACGGTGATTACGTTTAAATAATAATAATTATCACCAGAAGCAATATCAATAATATTTCGTTCCGAGCTACTGAGATTTTGTACCAACTCGTTTTCTCTGTCCCCGAGTAATTCGCGGCGACCGTATTTTCCGTGTATATTTGCGTTGGAAATTGAGTTGTATTTGCCGTTAGAAGAATTAGAATTAATATTGGTGTAGCTAAAATAAATAGAATTCATATACAAGATCAGATGAGAAATACGAAAGAAACGGAGACGATTGGGAAATAATTCAATTAGATAAAAGGTTAATATTAATCTATTATATACGGTATCGATATAGAAAGAAATAATATTACTGATTCATGAACACATTTTGAATGTGATAAATGATGAAGTTTTATGGAAAATATTGTGTGGGCGAAAAATATGAATGGAGTTTAGTATTTGTTTACGTTCAAGTGGCACGACAATATTGTAGATGTTTTGAAAGCTGTTTTGTTTAATCGTATTTGTGGTTTTTGAACTACGGTCTTGTAGCCTATACTTTCTAATATATCCCGGAGAAAGCGTCGAGGAGACTTCTTCTGATGCACACTAGAGACAAGCGCGAAATCAATCTGTAGAGACGTAAATAACGAACGAATAACCGTTCGATAGGAAGACGATAGGAACAAATAATTTATTTGATTGGTTAAGGATAGATTAATAGTTTTAAACAAATCAATCGCGTGAAATAGTTTCAAAGTTATTTAAACTGCAAATGGTTTTATCTAACGCATCATATTATACAATATATGTATAATGACGTGTGATATGAACAAATCTTTAAAATTGTGATGAAATTATTGCAATATGATGTTGCACATTTTTTTTAATGTAGGTATTTGAGAGCACGATGAATTTTTGCTGAATAATTGGGTGTCGTAATTCGAAATCTTTAGCCACTTTTTCAACGAATAGAATATTACAAATTTTTGTTATATACATTAATTATAAATTAGAATTTCTGTTGATACGTAGAATATTGTGTGCTACAAAATATCGTCACATAGTAATGTAATAGACACGTATTTTTAGTCTACTTATCGTATATTTTTGTAATGATAATGCTTAGAAAAAGTTGGCGGCCATCCTGTATTTGTTGCAAATAATTATAAATAGTTCATTTAATAATTTCAGCAGTTACAGATATATTATTTTATTAAATTCATTCATATACATTAAAATATAAATTAATTTCTAGGCTCACTTCTACGATTATTTACAGTTTCCGAAATTTTGCCATTAACTAATAACTTTTAGAAGTCTCCGAAAAGGGTATGAAACAAATGAACCCTAAAGGAATATGATACATATGTATATACAACATTCTATGAAATTATATATGTTTCTAAATAATAGATTGAACTATTAAATTTTTCAACAGTGCAACCCACTGGCTCTTTACTTTCACATTCTATCAAATTACTTACATAAAGGGCCATTGTAGTTATAAAATAAAGTAATACATATTGAAATATAATATGGTTCCTAAACCGCTGGGATCTATTTAATTCTGCACATATTTAAAAATATTCAAAAGCCTCTTGCTTAACATCGATAGTTCAAAATGTAAATTTCTTTATAATACTCCGCTCAAATAACAAGGTCCAATTGTTAAAATTTTGTACTCGGCGAAAGTTTACGTTTTCTTCGCCGTTCCATTCTCTGCGCACCACTGTACAGTACCAACATAAAACATATATTGGGGCGTTCCATAAGTTCGTGCCCTGGATGCGTTTATACTTTGGTAAGGACTTTGATATTTTGAGTTTCTTCCAGCTAACCAAACAATTAATTCAGACAAATACCGTGCTCAGAATGATAAATTAAAAGAAGCAATAAGAGTAACACCACCAAAACTAATGAATTGGTACAAGGTGGTTTTTCATTACGATAATGCAAGTCCAAATTGTTGATTGGTGGGCAAATTTTATTACACCCACCATATTCTCTAGATATTGCTCCATCGGATGCCCGATGGATGCCCGATCAATGCAACATTTTTTAGCTGGAAACAAATTTGATAATATCGAGTTCCCAAAAACAAACATGGAAAAGTATTTTAACAAAAATCCACAGAAATTTTATAGTGACGGTATAATGACTTTACCAAAAAGATGGGAAGAAGTTGTGGGACGAGATGGTGATTACGTTTTTTCATAAACTTTAAAGGTATTTTTCATACATTAATTTAAATAGCAAAACAAAAAGCGGCACGAACTTATGGGACGATTTAATAATATTAAAGAAAACATTGCAATACTGCTGCGTACGTAAAAACTTCTCTAACTCTGAATTGTTCAATATAATCAATATAATCAATCTAGCACCTACGTGGCATTCCACTTCGATTGCGTTAAGTACGCCGCCTTCGATACAACAGATTCTGCCTGTTGCCAGCGACTCCTTTCTCTTCGACGACTGACTGAGTTGAGCAGCAAAAAAAATGTGTTCACAAAAATCATCATCGAGCGTGACGACCGCATTGCTGCACAGTTAAATAAGATAGAAAGGGGCTCGATAACGCGTGCAACAAATTAATTTTCATACGCCAGCCCGCCGTGGAGACCACGGCTTATGATTTACGGATCTAAATACGGATTTTTCAATGTCGACGACTAGTACCGGTTGGCCATGTTGGATTCACCGCTAAACGAATCTGCAATGTGAATTAGAATGGTAGAGGAGGGTGCAGGTGAAAGTTAGCTTAAATCGGTTGTCCGTGTCATCGTTTGTTTCACCGGGTTTTTTAAATTCCTTTCTTCTTCTTAGGCTGGGTTCGAGCGCGAGAAATGGAGAACAAGTTGTTTCAATTATAAGATTATCTTAACGTAACGTTATCGATTGTGATAATGCTTGAACTATTAATTTAGCCGATGATTTACAATTTTTAATCTCACTTAGTTTAATCTCACACACCATAGGTATATAAGAAATGGGTGCTTTAATTATTATATTTCGTAACGTAACGCACAAGGTAATTGTAATTAAGGTAGAGCTGTAAATATTAATAAGTAGCTTCTGTTTAATACCTGTCACGTGAAGTTACGTTTCAATTTTATATTCTTAGCGTGTTCAAATTGAATAATTAAAGCACGGGAACATAAGGAGTAATTAACTAAGGAAATTTACTAAGGATTGCATAACAGTAGGAAATAAATTGAGGCGTGAAATGAACATTGGAGTAATTCGAAGCAAGTGTCGAGGGGACGAAGTATGGTTGGAGTGTGGTATAATAACGCATCACAATAACGCTTAGAGTAATGCTAAGTACAGTAAAAAGTAACGGTGGTTACTGAAATGAGAATAGGGCAACGGAACCCGTACAATGAAAGAAGTACATATAACATGGCAGAGTAATGTAACTTAGGAAGTTGTGCTTTTATGCTTAACTGGAAAGGCGGAATATTATATTTGATCGAAAACGCAGAATTTCTCTCCGACAATTTTTAATACAATGCAGAATAATTTCTAGTTAATTTCGTATTTTCTCCTTTATTCTGGAGCTTTCTCTGCCTTAGGATTATTATTAATAATTCTCTGCGTAATTCTAAGGAGCACGTTTTACTTTGCATATTTTTCGTAAATTCTGATTGTAAATTCCCTAGTATATTTACAATAAAAACAAAGTTTAATATAATAGGCATAATATAATAGATGAATGTTACAAGATTCGCATAATACATTTAACTTTATATCACCCATGAAAAACTACTGACAATCGTACTATATTCCATACAGTCTATTCCGAAAGGAACTTCGCTGTTTATTAAATATCCCAATACCTACGTTTACACACGATCGATTTCATTTCTTAATCTAAAACTCGACGAATCTCAAAAAGGAGGCTTCTCCTCGAGATAGCCACCGATATTCAATATTTCCAAAAAGTCGTGTTCCCTAAGTCAAACTGCGATCAGAAAGCTCCAAACACAAATAGAAAGTTGTCTTCGCGACTGAGAGGCTCGTGCATAGAATTCTTTTAACCCACTATTTCGTAGGACCGAGATCGATGTCACAGTAGGTACTTACTACGTACTGCCCGCGGAAGAAAAAAAGCAGTCAGCCGAGAGCTGATAACATTCGCGACACGATTACGAAGATACACTAGGAATGCAAGATCGCCCGATAAATGCAAGGCGGTCCAAAGAAATTTACACGTCCAAAGTTGCCTGAATAGATAGACAAATATCCGTGTATGCATGCCCCTTTCGAAACGATCTTCTTCACGCGATTATTCGTGTACACAATGGTGCTTTTTGTCAAAAGGAAACACAAACGCGCGAGTCGAATATAGTAGCGTTTGTTTCGTCTGCAATGAGTTTTTTCCCAGCGTTCACTTCAGGTCCTCGTATATTGTATACATTTTCTTTCCTTTTGTCCGAACCTTTTCTTTCATTGTCGCCTTCAACCGCGTGTATTTCCTGTTTAGGTATGTACGTCTTTTTGCTACAGTTTGTCTGCGTAATAAGCGGGTTTGGAATTTTCATTTGCACCGATCGCTTTTTCCTTTTGCGTGGATTGCTCGATCTCAGTTTTTTGTTCACAGAGGAATCTGGAATGGTGTTTCTGAATTGTTCGATCATGTTTAGTACGCGTGAAGTAAATAAGCAACTCTCGTATAAACGGGTAATGCACTCATGCACTGATACAAATGTTTCACGCAAATGAAATATTATCGTGGTTTATGGAAATATTTATCAATTTTTCAAGTGGTTTGAAATTTGACTGGCAGTGGTTTAATATAAATGCCGAAAACGATTTTTTAAATACTATCCTTAACGTTACTCATTGAACCACTCTTTCTTCTACACGTTTGCCTTTCCTCTAATACTATACAAGCTGTAAGGAATTTTTTTTTGTACATTATGCGTCGTGGATCTTATTCACCTGATGCGGAAGCGAGTGTTTTAAGTAGTTCTTAAACGCAACACCCGTTAAGTCACAATAATTCGATGCTAGAAAGCTTACACTCGCGGTAGTTACGTGATAGAAAACGATACATGACAAGAAACTCAGAACTCTGTGTAGAGTAACGTGAAAACCAGAGGAAACTCCATTCCAAAGGCAGGGGGTATGGGAAAGACCTGCAGTAAAATACATTGCTTGGGCAATAGTTATGTATTGAAATTATGTTGCGTGCTACAAAAATTACGTAGTAATAAAATGAAATTGTAAAACTTAAGAATACCTTTAATCTAAGAATATCTTCAGGCGTGAAGTTTTATGCATTTCGGTGTCTTAGCAATGCGAATGTAACTTTCCAATTGGTCTTGCAAATATATCATTCAGAAACAATATCCAATGAAATAAGAATTTCTTATCACAAGTATTGCGTCGTGTATTAAATTGAATTTTGATAGCAATGTGTTTTAAAGTAATTTTTCAGGTCACGTTTTATGCAGGCGCCTCCGCTTCTCCTTGCTATGTTTAAATAGATTGTTTCAGTCACTTCCAGTCGTTACTGATAACTAACAGGAATTATTCGACCCATAGTATAAAAACAGGACAAGAAGATCTCTGATATGAAATACATGAACTATTTTTCAAATGTTTTGCATCACTTCCTCGGACTTACATGTACCAAATCTCTCGATAATTAATTCGAACCACTAATTCGAAATCCACAGAAGGTAGTAGCGCGTCGCTATATTTCCCTTTATTAAAAGCTGCAAAACCCTTCTCATGTTCAATTCATTAATATCAATCCTTTCGAAAATTTGGGTCCGCCTTGGAACGGTTAATATAATTCCAAGCTTTCAGCCCCCATTTTACGTTTCTTCGTTACGGTCCTGGTATCGTTACTATTTCTCACATTATGTTCTTGACAGTTGTCCTTCTAACTATCTAGTAACAATGCACCTTCTACTGTCGCAAAAAAATCCCGCGTATTTGAGAAACTCGAAAGACATGTCCACTTCAAGGCAAATATTCATTGTGTATCACTGGTGAGCATGTATTGGTTCGTTAAACGACAGGAATGCACGGTTGCCAGACACGTGGTCGTGTTCGTTCATCAATAATCCAGGTATGTGTTCCGGGAATAATTTTTCCAGACTTCTTGCCGCTCGTTGCAACGGTTTTCTTTCACGAATACGCACGAAAGCGGTCGCGATCATTTCTTTCTGCGTGTGGAATTCGAGCGCAAAAATGTTCAGCGTGGCCGCGCGACAAAATAAAACGGTGTATTGCTCGGTTGCTTGCCAGACGAATTAACGTTTGAAACAGCTGGCCACATAATCGGGTCACCAGACACCATACAAGAACTTGCATCCAACCTTCACCGATAATCACTTACCTGCGAGCAGTTCTATCGCAGCTCGGGCTACCGACGAAGAGATTTAACAGATACTCGAATTGCATACCTTGTACGATTCTTTTGCTAAGATATTCGAACAATGCTTGGGGTTTCTTCATTTTGTTGATTCGTATTTGTAGATTGTTTAACAATTTGACAAGTCGCCATGGAGGACGTCTATGTACGCTCTCAGATAGTACCGCAATTGTTCGCCAAGAATTTATGGAAACCTTTTCTAGAACTATATATTATTATTGCGATTATTTATATAAATATATAAATACCTTGGGTAATTAAACAGTGCTTAAGTGTTGATACGTATAGATCGTCGATACTTATAAAATCTGTTGTGTTTTGTGTATCGAGGCATAGGCGCGAAAGGTATAACGAGTATCGTGTGTTGTTCCTGGCATAATCCGCGATGAATAATAAATAGATGAATATGCTAATTAACGCACATTACGTACTATCGTCCAGAAATTGGGGACCGTTTTGGTTAAGTTAAGTTCGTCAGAAATAGTTAACACTAGCTATTATAGTCACAAGTAATATTAACTTCAGATTAATCTTGGAAAAGTTTTGACATCTTTAATTTAAGCTTCTTAATTGTTAAAAAATTATAACAAAGATCTCATTGATATTTAGTATTTAGGTTTGTTTATTCCTATAGTTGTCTTCATTTTAGAATCACACACAAGATAATGAAGCGAATATTAAATGAGCAGCGATCTAATTCTTACTTTGCGTTAATTACAAAACAGTAATTGCATCTGTATATGTAAGAATAATGGGGACATGTTGAAAAAGGCAATAGTAAAATATAAAAGTCAAATGAGTCTAGCAAGTTTCCATATTTCATTTTTCGTGTAGCGATGGGACGATATAATGACCTTTTCTGTTATTACTTTCTGAATTGTGATTGATGGTTGCAATAAATTGTGATATAGAATTTCTTCGTTTTTGTGTAATTTAAAGGTGCATATGTAGGACTCAATCTTTATATCACTTCTGTAAAATACTAGTTCGCGGAGACTAAAAGAACAATTAGAATTGCCGATATTGCTTATTTATTGTTGCTATAAAAAGTAGCGGTACTTCTACATGCTAATTTATGCTTGAAAAGGAAGCTGATGAATAGCCTTTTTACATATTTTTTAATATACATTGTTGTAGAACAGCAATTATATTATTAAGAGATTATTGTTATTAAAACACTCGCTATTGCATTGGTATAAGTATATAACATAATTGTTATAACTTCTAAGTACTGAAAAGCGAGAGTTTATTATATTATTAACGTATTCGTTTTTTTAAGAAAGTAGTTATCGAAAAATTAGAATTTCCTCTCGTATTAAATATTCAACTATCATCAGATGCAATTAACACATAAATATTTGATTCCTGTTTGTGTACAGTATCTTATAATAATAATTACGGCAAAAGTAAGAATAATTTTATTTATTTTACAGTACTTTCTGTTTGAAATTATTCGAACCCGAATACCTGCAAGTGTATATCCTTGACAACAATTATATGTAAGCACAAGCAAGGTCTTACATCGAATAAAACGGAAGATACAATATGGAAATCCTTACGTTAGTTTAATACATAATGCATGTGTAGTTTAGGAAAAGAAAAGTTCACATTATTAATGGTCATAGAATAAAATAATGATATTGACAGATAAAGTAGTACAGCATTAAGGAATAAAAAGTAACCACTGGAAAATTGATTCGACGTGATACAAATATTAAACAGTATTTGCATTTGGTTTAACATCAAATATACCAAATAAAAATACAATGAAACTGCGGGCTTTATCTTAAATGCCATTTTTGTTTAACTAAATATCTGTTAATTGTACTTTAAAAATCGAACGTGGCAGAATGACATTTCTAGCAAGATTAAAAATGATTTTACTTCTTACGTATACGAAGATTGATACGAAGATTGAATAATCATTATTTCTGGGCAATTTGAGGACGAGCTATACGGATATTAGAGATCCACTTGTGAGACTCCTTCCTTTGAAAGCATTCATACCTATGAGAAAAATGCGCGGCGTCGTGCAGTAGTTCAGGCGGTAGTTGATTTCAATGCGTTCGTTAACGATCTTGTAAGATTTAATGATATTTCCCTCAAGTATAATAAATTGAATACCATTAGTTCTATACGAAATATAAAATTTGATGATGCAAAAATAATGCAGTGCAATCAAATCCAAATAAATTTATTCTATAATTTGTACGCATAGTTAAAAAAAAAGTATGAATGCGTTAATTGCGTCAATTAAGCCAAGGTTAATTAGACTAAATAAATTATAAATTTACAATCATTATAAAAAGTGACAATTTATATGAGATATACTACGGTTTGGTTTACCTGTTAAGCTTATAATTGAAAATAGATTAAAATTCATAAAAGCAGAGAAGTTCGGTTTCCTTGTGCCCTTCGGGAGAATCTTCCTTCGAAGGGCTCTCTCACACATCCTTTCGAGTCGGGATTGCATCGCCTCCGGGTAGCAGTCCGGTAGCAATCCCTGTGATGGTTCTGGGACGAGTGGTTCCTCTCGAGTCGAGGCGTGGATTCTCTGCTCAGCGTGTCGCGACGCGTCGTATGCCTCGAGGATTATCGACATGCCTCTGGCTTCGCATCCTTGAGTGAGAATGGTCTCCACGTCGCGTGAGGTCGGCTGCGTCTCGTTTCCTTGAAGGTGGGTAAAATATATCGGTGATCTGAGGCGGAGTAGGTCTCCCAGGCTTATCTTGTCCACGGACATAATATCCGGGAAGGATGTCCCGCCGTTCCTGAAGAATGTGAACATTCCCTGCGATCGAACGGGAACGAGTTGCGCTGTCATGGTTATACCGAGAAGTAGCGCACCTCTCCGCACGGTCTTGGGTCCTCACCAGGCCGGCGATTTGGCGTTGGAATCGCCTGCGAGAATCGCTCGTCTACCCATCGGGGTGGAGTTTCTTAGCACCTCCTGAAGGTCATCTAGATATATCTCTACTTCGTGTTGCGCGATGTTCCGAGAGCAGTGGCCGCTTATGTGGGTTGTTTCCTCGAGCATTGTTACTGCTATGCCGGCTAGCGGTGCGATGCTGATGGGGCGCGCCATACGGCCGTTTAAAATGTGTACATATTTATTTCACATTACTTAACAAAAAAAGATAAGTATGACATTTCAGAAAGCAGAAGTATGTAAGTTTTATTCGAATAATTAATTATCGCTACGGTTATTCAAAACAATAAGGCTTTTATTTTTAATTGGCATACACTCATTATCTTCTACGCTAGAAATACATACTTGAAAGTTCGTCTGTCAATTTTAAAACTTATAGGAAAATATGTATATATATCCATATCTGACCACATCAAATAAGATCCCGTAAATCAATTGCGCGTAAATTGAGGTAAATTTGCCGCGTAAAACAAATACAAATACTCGCGTAAAAAAGTGACGCGTAAATTGAGGGACGGGTGTACTTATCTGCGACTATATTTAGGATTGGGCAACATATATGTAGATAATATATAATGTAATACATATAGCGTATAGTAATGCAATATTAAGCAGGTATTTCGAAACATTTTTGTTATATCATATGAAATTTAGATGCAAGCATAAAAGTCACTCAATAAACATGTACAAATATACATTTTTGCTACTCAATCAGCATTTATAAAATAACAAGAGAGGCTTTGCATGCGATTAATAACAAAAAAGTATGTATTATAGATTTCGATACATAAATACATGTGTCACATTCTGAAATACCAGACCGTAACAAAAAATAAATGACAATTACCAAATATTTGTATGGTCGAAAAATACCATATAACCAGTCCACTAACAAAGTGTGCGGCCGGTGCTATCTCAAAAAGTATCTTTCTTAAATCGCTGCGTTCCGCGCACATGCGATTGAGACAAAAAAGGAGGAATTGCAGCAACAACGAAACGTGTTGCCCTTTCATGAAATATTTCCACGATTTATAAAACCGATTGCGGCTCGCCACGAGACGAATTTTTCGTGCGTGTTTGCCGCGCATGAAAGTGAAGCGTCGTGCTAAGGAATATTTAAGGACCGACGATGACCTCACCGAAGTGAAAGTTCTCCAGTTCAGTTCTCCGTATCCGTTCAACGAGCAAAGGTAAGATGAAGCAGGGAAAAAAGGCTCGCGCGGCCTCTTTCGAATGTCCATAGGCCTCCGATGTGTCCAATATACAATTCACTTCCGGAAGGCAACGCATTTCTCATTGACGTCACGACCTTGGTTTATCCCATGAAATCGATCCTTTCGAAAGATCGTTCTTTAACGAACAGCAGGCACTGTGCGCGCACTGTCATCTCACGATGCCCAAACGATATGACGAAACTATCCAACACCGTGGACCCGCCATTATGGTGCTCTTTTTTTTTTATTATTATGGGAGGATATTAAATTACCATGCCTTTCATTTCGTGTCGAGCAACTTTCTCCGGAGAATCTATTTTATGACGTTAAGGCGGTTTTCGGTGTTCCTTTCGAATACGATCACAAACATTATCAAATACGTAATGCTTGGACTTGTGAAAGCAGAATGTAGGTAGGCATGTAGTTCGTAGATTGGTTTCGGTTATTCTTGTATTTATGGATTTCGGAGATTACCTTTCTCTAAATGATATTGCAATATCAAGTTTCACTTTGTATGGGCTATTGTGCAATATGGAATTTCCGCCTAGTGTTCTTTCTTTTCTGTATAGTTATTTGTACTTGCTTAAGGCTGCAATAAATGTATACTGTATAATCTGATATATAATACACTATTTTTTGTAAGATCCATGTTTTAAACAGGGGGTTTATATAAGAAGCTTTTGGACTATATTAAGAATATTTCAGATAGTTTAGTTTATCAGTTATATCCAGGAAAACTATCGACATATTGTTTCTTTGTTGACATATTTATGTAAATATAAGGTTATAATATTAGTTAATATATTTGTATGGGTGACTTTCTAAGACTATCTCATTGCTTCATCGTGACTACATAATGCATCGGGGTACGCTTTCACAGGAAATTGTTCGTGATTGATATATGCAAACAAATGCAACTCAAACGAGTTATAGCAACGGCCTATAGAGAATGAATAGTTATGTAGATATAATGTGTCGAAATATCTGAAACAGGTCTGAAATACATGTATGAAGGATACACGTGAAAAGTATGTTTCTCTAACATTTTATTTATTATTATTCTATTTACAATATATTACTGCAGGACTGTTAATGCTGTTGTTAATAAATTAAAACAATTTTTCATGGTCTTTACGATATTTATTTGGTATTAAGGGGTACAACATATGAATGTATTACATAAGAGCAAAAAATATTTTTTTATATTTAATTAATGATAATAAAAACTGTCCTGTCTGTCTTTTTATTTATCTATTCTGCTAAAAAATAATCTATAATAACTTGCATTTGGATTCCTAATTTGAGTAATAAATTTATGAGATTTAATAGCACTTTTTGTACAGAGACAGATCTAATTTTATTTACGTAATTTTAAGCATATTTTATATTGACTTCTTTTTCAGCATGTTATTTTCTTACATACGATGTGGTTCTGAATTTTTATCACATTAAACTGTATTTATTCATATTTACAGATATGTCCTGAAAGTCTGTTGATGCCTTGAGGTGAAATTTCATGTGGAAATGAGAAACCATAGCCAATATTCTTTTGCAGCATTCGAGTGAGAGATGGAAATCAAATGGTTCACTTTCAGATCCTGTTGCGTCTCTTGTTACTTATTTACCATTCTAACCATTCTCTATGAGTCACTCTGTAAAAACCACACTTGCAATAATTAATTATAACAGATACGTGTACTCGACTTTCTCTCATAAACAAGTAATTAGAAACCGTTACGGTAAAGAAATTATGCAGTTAAGAATAATACTATTTCAGATCACTTTTTCTAATATTGCACAATTAAATAATAATTTAAAGCTTGTTTTCATTTGCTTACACATGTAAAAATGCAGACAGAGACAATATGTTGACTAGTGTACTCACAATTTAACAAGTGAAACAAATCAAATTATTATTAAATTCTACAATTTGGATTGAATGTTACTACTTGTTGATCCAGCCAAAATTGGAATTGATTGTCAATTATTCGTAAATCAATTTTGTACACACATTTTCACCAATTAATGTTCCAAGTTGAAAATTGACCATTTGGAATAATTAGTCTAGTGCAACTCCTATATTTAACCTTATGTTTTGAACAAATGCTTTACTTTTTAGTTTTCTGCGAGACATGCATATATAAGAAAGTTGTTTTAAACAAATTTCATCTCCTAAATATATGTAAATTTGTACAGTATTCAACGAAAGGAACAGTTTACTTAAAACAGATACATGCATAAAGTATTACATGCTACGTCTGACCAAGCACATGCTTCATTCCCTTATTTTTCCCATCGAATTGTAGTTATACAATAACTAATCTCAAGGCAAACACAATACAATTATGCTGCATTGTACTGTTTTCTTTTATGAGCTATGTAACTCATTACTAACGGACTGACGGGGAATCATTTAAGTAGATAGAAATCTCAGAAGTGTATACACGATATCGATAATCGGATCAGACATATTAAAGTTACGCTACTGTGCATTCTGCTAAAAATCTATTCTATTTAGACTGGAAAATTTGTTGATCTTGAAAAAGTACATTAGGTCATCATTATTGAAATAATATAAGAAACCAAATGCATATAGGGTCAAGCATATAAACATTTGCAGATCAATATTACGGAAATTATTAATATGTACATGAACACCAACCTCGTACCGAGATAATGAAGTATATTACGCAATAAATGTTAAATGGAGTATTTAATACTATAAAAAACGCAAATCTTTCGATGTTTCCATAAAAAGTACTGTCTTACAATTATCAAGAATAATTACAAAAATGAAATACGTATATGAACAAAGCAACAAGTATTTCAATAAGAACAATTGGTTTTCCACAAGATAGAAATTAAGAAGTATGCAAAAAGTTGAATAGAGCTATTCATTAGTTTCTTTTCAATACTTAAATTGCACAGGTACCACTAATTTTGCATAGTAACAATAAATAAGCAATGTATGCTATTAACTGTTTTTCTACTATTCATAAACAATCTCGTATACCCTTCTATCATCGCAAAAACAGACAAAATGTTGAGACTTATTAAATCCACCTGCTTCTTATACTTCACTACTGTTGTCCTACACCAACAATAACTTCTTGGTTAAAAAGTAATGTCGTATTTTTATAGTAGCTGTTGCTATTGTGCTTACGTTACTAAAACGAGCACAATCCTGGAGAATAAAATTATACAGCACGCCTCAATTGGAAAGAGCTGGTAAAAAATTGGAACTGTCTGCAAAAGATGGAAGACTTTCTACTGCTTCCGACAAGAAACTCTAATATCACTTTTTGGTCAAGCCAACAATTGTTACAAAAAGCCCTCTCATTCCTGCAAACTAAGAAGTCTGCCACACACTGAACTCATATATGCTCCCCAAACATTTACTCAACAATCTTGCGTGCCCCATTTCAAACTGGATACATTAAACGTTTTTTTCAACCACCCCCAATAAGCGGCCAAGAAAAATTGCACCTTTAATTTCCATGAAACGCTCCGGTTGACCAAACGTGTGTCAGAAAAACGGGGTATTACAAATATCACCACCATTTCCTAAATGCCTTTGACGGTCGTACTTTGTTGCAATAGCCCGGTTTCAGGAAGCGTTTCATGGGGCATTTTCTTGGTCCGCAATTAAATAAGTGGGACAGATCGGTTGACAGTTTTCCTAATGGCCCCGCTTCGTACGCGACACCTGACTCGACCGTACAATCGAGCAGCAACTCGATTCTGCATTTCCGATGGCAGTGAAAAAACCATGATTCGACGCCGATCACATCGCCACGACCTGCACACAGACAGTGTCAGTCCAGTCGTTTGGTGGCACTTTCATCGTCCCACTTTCTCCGTCTTGTTCGGGCAGTTCGTTGCTCGTTGACCACACGTTGTTCCAGACAACCTTTATGCTCGATCAACCTTTCTTACCTTTCTTTCTCTCTCGTTTGTTTTTCTGGCGTTGATATTAGAATTGGAAATTGTTTCTTATAGAAAAAAAGAGAAAATTAAAACGTTGGACTAACCGCTGGTGCGGCTGCTTCGAAATTTATGAAATCGCGACCTTAATGCGACAGACAGAGACCCTGCGCTTTCTCTGGAAGAAGAAACGTGCTGCACGAAAGACTTTCTTGGACAGCTTACTCTGGGGATTAAAGAGATTGTTGCTTTTTGCTGAGACTGTTTATTTTTTTATTATTAGTTGTGACAGAATTAAAATCGTGGTGATTTTGGTCGTGATTGGTAATACGGATTAAATATTCCTATTCGTATTTTAGAAACAAATAAATTCAATGATCAGTTTTGTGGGATTTTTAGGAAGTTTTAGGGGAAACTAAGCTGGTGCAAGTGTAGTATGATTGGTAACAGGAATATATATATTTATTAATCAGTTACTACGCTAGTCCACACTCTGTTACTCTATTCTATTCTACACTGTTATACTGCACGATCTACACTCCTCCGCTGTTAACTCTACTCTGCCGTTCAAATCCTTGAAACATAGGAAACGGGGGACACGGGTCTGCAGGCCATTGTTGCACGCCTGCAGACCAACTCTGTCCCAGGTAGCTCGGACACAGACGACCCATGCTCCTACAGTTTTTATCTATTACGTACTGCGGAGGTGAAGACAAGTTTTTAATAACGCAGCATAGTTATAAGTTTATAGAAAAACATTGCCTGTCAATAATTTCAGTGCGTACTAGGGATACCCTCTAATAATGGTACTCAGAAACGAGAAAGAGATTGCTGTCAACTTGTATAGTAAAAGTTCATCCCAATGACACGAATACATGAGTAACAGCTTTTAGTTGCTTATGCGTACTTATTTGCCCGTTAGTTTAATTATTTGTGACTGAAAGTATTACGGTAGGATTTCAACATTAACCGGGATTTGTTTCTATGTTTTCGCGATTGTCCAAGATTCGATTATCTCAAGTCGTCAACGTCCGTTGGATGAAGAACAGGTTTAACCACAATGGTCTGAATGGGATCTTGGTTTGGTAACACTCTCGTATTCAAATAAATAATAAATTCAAATAACTCTCGCATTCAATAAATAAAAAATATGATAGATAATTAATAAAAAAGGGTAAGGAAAGACACCAGGTTCGTATTTGGTTGTTGAAACGTCTATTTCAAAGAACAATTGTATTAAAAATATAAAGAAGTGAAAGCAGTTTGGAGGTTGATTGTGGCACAGTAGATGAAAAATAGTTTTAGTACATAATAATGTAATTTTGAATGTCAATCGAAGAAGGCCATAAGTGACTCAGAGATTTTGATTGGAAATAACGCGGTGGTGGTTGTACAGAATGGTCAGGTTCAGCGCAGTCATTAAATATAATTATGATTAATTAATAATACTGTATATGTGTAATTATAACCATTTATGTACAGCTTCCGATTCCTTACTGTCGTACATATAATTTCTATAATTTTTTCTTACCATTTTTTACCTATATTAACTATAATATATTTCAAGACCTAAGATATAGATTAAATACGATTACCTGATCACTTCATTATATTCTAGACACGCTTAAAAAGAATTCTTCTACCTTCACACTAATATCCATAAAATTCTCTTGTTGCACGACGAATGAAAATTACAACCAACTATTCTAAAAATAACTTAATTTACAACAAAATATACGGCATCGAAACGAGACCCATATTTTCGAATGCCCAAAACCTGAGGCAATTTCGAATCTCATGTAAAACGTTTTACCTACAGACAACTCTCAGCTATCGGCAAGAAATCGCCTCATTTAATCATAATCCACAAGCCTTCGATCCTCTTTCGCCTTAAAAGCAGGAGAAACTTGATACATTCAGACCGGTTTAACCAAAACTAGTGGAATATCTTATAAAAACTTGGCAAGCTAATCAAAATCTTCATCTCGCGAGGATTATAGAACAAGCAGGAGGACAATCTCTGACGCAATTAATTTTTTACAATTGAATATATGTTTTCAAGGGTGTTTTAAGTTTCTGAAATGAACTGCCATGCTTCTCTTTATCAGAATGCATTCCTTAGAAGTATATTCATCTATCCATTCAAAGAATATATTCCTACTAAAAATTTCCCCCAATTTCACGCGAACTCTTTCTACATATGCTGTTCCAATTATGTATGTACAATATCGTCTCGATCTAAGCGAAAAAGGGGGTATCCGATATATGGAAAGAGTTTATCCTCACCACTGAGGCGTCCAGAAATTCGCTTAGCGATCTCGGGTATATCGGTGAACTAATATTAATCCAATGATGAAACCGTTGCTATTTCTTATCCTTTTCTTACGAAACTTTTACACAGCATAGCTGATATTTTTCTGATTAAAATGAGACCAAACACTACATGATTCGGAAAATATTGGCTTGTAATAACTTATTATCTTCCATTATCGTGCCTAATAAGTTAGTGAAACAAATTGTGACCCACATTTAGAATAATATTCTGCCTAGAACATTACAAATTACAGTCGCATGAAGTATAAAAAGCTTATAATGTAAATTATATAAATTCTTTCTTATTTGTGCTTTACTACAATACCATATATTATAATTTAATAATATAATATTTCGTGCTGAAAAATATCCGTAGAATGAAAATGAATATAAATTCGATCAGAAATTTAAAGAAAAGTGTATTTTACCAATTATCTCTGCTTTCTATTTTTTCGAGTTACAGTCACTTCAGCGAATAAACGACTCAATGCACCATCAACCGTTCGAGAAACGATATTAAGATATTGCAGATGACACTTCTACCTCGAAACTTGGGGTTACCCTCTATTCTTATCCTAACTTCGTTGCTGCGACTATTGAAACCAAATCGGTGATATTAGATTTCATTGCCCGAGCAACGTCCAGACAAATGAACAATAAGCATAAATTGCGCCTCAGAGCTTCTATAATCGCGGATTTTGCATTACAATGCCGAGTCGCGACAGCAATGCGCGTGGCGCTTCTTTATTTCGAGCACCGCCTCGCACGGCGTGTTATAGCGGTATTGAAGTCACTGCACCGTGAGAATACAGTTACGCGGTATTCCTGTGAATAATGGCCACCATTAGTGCACACGGGACGCGACTGGAGCAGAACGTAATGTTATTAGAACTTTCAATAAGTATGACCTTCCGAACGGAGACATTTATTATACGGCAGTGATGCCAGGTATTTTGTCACGTGTATACAGTGAAGCAGAAAAGAATGGTCTGGTCGAAAAGCTGCCAATTTGATCTCTTCAGAATCTAATATTGTAACACTAATCCCATTACCAAGTTGTTGGGATATTTTTTTTATTTTAGTCTATTCGTTCCGTTGTTTATAAATTCCAATGGAAACATTAAAAAATGATTCGTTTGAATTCAGAACTTTTTGACAAGTTTAACCAAAAAACTATTGGGGCCCCCCCGTGTGAAATTTAAGGGCCTTGGTAAAATGACTCGGTAATGACTTGGTAAAACTCGGCCGTTTGCTAAAATGAAAGAAAATGTTTTATTGCTATTGGTTTGGAAATTCATCATCAGGAAGATAGGTCAATTGAATAATTGCTGTTTATATTTTTAGTACTTTAGACTAGTATAAGGTATGTTACATCTTCGTTGATAGGGCCCAGAAATATGTACAAATATTCTTTTTAATCTACAATACTATTATTACAATTAAAGATAAACTTTATTACTAAAATTCAGAACTATTACTGTAATTAAAAAAAGTAGCGGTTATTATTATTAATGTTGAGAGAAAAAGAAAAAACCCCCAAGTCCGCGCACATCTGGAAAAAACAACCATACTAACCGTTCGCCCCCTTTTCATTTACAACACGGAACTTTCTCTCAAGGACTGCAATCATAAATTACCTCCTTCCCCGAAAATCCTAACACTCCTACCAGTGCCACTTCCTCCCCTATTAACATCCAATAAGAAATCCTATTATCACTCACTCACCAGATAGCAATGTCCAATAGTATTTTAGAAATAGTATACATTTTTCTTTGCGCCACCCCGAGAAGGCAGAATTCACTTTATATTCAAATAAAGACGGCTTATACTATTATACCTTGGAATACTTTATTCAACGGTTTCAGAATACTTTCTTCAATTACCAAATACTTGAGAAGTTTTATTCGAATTCCCTATTGCGAAATAGAATTCGCGCAGTATGAAATCGTAAATTGCAATTGTACAGCATTCAACATATCGGTCTACTCTAACATTTGTTAACATTATCGCGCCAAGAATGGAACCATTTCGTTCAAAAGTTTAGAGATTTCAGCGCGGTTGGCCAACCGGGTAAAACCAAAGTAAGTGGGATGTTTACGGAGAAGAAGAAAAAAGCGAAATTTGATAAAAGATCTTCCAGCATCGATCGATTATCATAAATTTGAATTGGATATTACCCAGCGTCTAACCTTCCACGCCTTAATTGCAAAGCCAACGTAATCGCCGCAGGTTATAAATGTTTGCAAATAAACGCGAAAACCATCTTTCTTCCAATCTTCCAGCTGCAGACGAACGAAGAAAGTTGTCTGAAATAGCGACTATAAATTCTAATCATACTTCGACTTGAAACTTGCCAGTCATGGGGGTCTCTTCCCTGTTCCACGGCAATCTTCCACGAATCGAGGTCCTAATCGGGGTCCTTCGTTTAAGCTAACGCTTTCTGACCCATGTCATTTCAATGATTCGCCCGCCTTCTTTTTCCCCTCGTCAGGAATCGCTGACATTCGGAAGAATGAATATAATATAAAATCTTGTGCCAGACTTTAGTAAAGTGCAGACAAAATATTCTTATTTATAAATTAGTTGGCTCTGTCAGGAGCCAGTAGAATTGTACATTGTGCTCGTTAATGGTCGTATTTGGTAACAGTGTGACTTTTGTGATTCGCTAATCTTTGTTTTTAATAATTTGTTGATTATAAATTGACATTTACTTTTGTTCAAGCATGCAAATGGGGGCATATGCGTTTCACTGGTCGTGAAAGGGGTTATTAATGCAGACTTTTCAAACTGTGATGAAAAAAGATTAAAAGATTTAATTAGACTTTTCCAAAACATACATTTTAATGTGTAGTTTTACAGGTGATATCGCAAACTGAATCGAAGTTGTGAGTCAACTAACAGTGAAGAAACTGGCTGATATGTAGCATGGATTTTCTCTTATTCACACGAAAGCTCATTGATGTACCCGCGGTGACCAAATACGAGATCGCATAGATTATTAGCAAGAGCTAAGGGGACCGCATTATTTAGTTTTTGTTACGTCTACGTTAAATTTGAAGGAAAATATCTGTTACATTTAAGAATATGTTTCATGAGAGAATTTATACATAATAATTATATGTAGCAAGTCGAAGGTATCGATAGCAAATATAAGGAATTTTAAGAAGACTTTGATAAAAAGTGTTCTCAGATCCAAGAACAATTATTTAAACGTTGACGTGCATCTCACTTTATTAATTTATCTCGTTATATTAGCTACAATAAAAATAACAGTTTTATAGTACTGTCGAAGAATCAATGATATGTTGAGAAAAATCTCGCACAACTTCAAATAATGGGTATTGCAAACTGCATCTGGTAATGGTGTTGCTTTCCAAGCTCTACCAAATGTCACAATTAGTTTCGTTAAGTGTAAATTGGAATTGAAATGTGAGATAATTGTATATGTTTAAAGTCCTGAATTTCCTGTATCTGTTAATATGTTCCTAAAAGTAGTACATCATTTAATCAACGCTTAACTTGATTGATTGGCTCTTAAACAGTCTAAGTATTGTTCAATAATATATATTAGTAGTATTATATGTTAATAATAAAGTATAAGTGAATAAATTTCTTCCCTTTAATTTACTGCTAAACCGAAATATTGCAATTACGAGGCTTATATTAAATTTCTATAGTTAAACAAATATAATAATATCCATATATATTCTAAAATTCATCATAAAATTCATAAATATGAAACATTAAACAAAAAATATTTATCAAAAACACTATTATATTATAATGAATATTGAAGAAATTCATAATATTATTAATATTATTGAAGAAATTCTGCTCAAATTCAACGAGGATAAATGAAACTTGTAAAAATAAAATCCAGTAAAGAGGAAGATCAAAGAAATTCCGTTTTCAGAAAGCTGAAAATTAAATTCACAATAATAGTATTACACTAATGCGTTTTAATATTATTGCACCAAAATACTTCAATTGTCGTGCTATCCAGAAATGCACTTTCTATTTCCATCATGCACGTTTATTTAACATTGAAGCAGCTGAAATCAAAGCGGCCCAGTGTTCGTTGGATCATAAATAAACACACGACGCAACTTTCTATTCCAGCGTAACACGCGAATTATTCTGTCCTAGCGGCTACTTACTTTTCACTTTCGCGGCCGATAACGCACTACCACGTCTATTGATTTTTAATAAGTCGGAAGTGATTGAGGCGATACAATGTACATGCTACAACTCTGATACATCAACATTCTACATTTCATACGGTATAAATTCGCATGTTAGGTACCGAATAAATATCTGAATATCTGAAGAATAAATATATTCTTAGATCTCGCTTAGTGAAAATACTTGTATGTTCTTGTGTAATGTCGGAAATTATAATCATTAATATATTATTAATATTATTTACGCAAAGGTGCTGGTCAAGTGTTTATTAGCAATTAAACAAAATGTATGAACGAAAAATTTGGTAATTCATAAGCAATTATGTACATTTAAGATATACTAAGTATTGGTTTCATGTGTTTTGTGTTTAAAATAAATAACCTTGCCTTGACAAATTTTTTACAATTGACATATCTGGGAAAAGTGACAGTTAAGAACAGAAATGATTTATTAAATGTTACACCGCACTGAATGTTTCACAAAATATTCCGATATCGCTTCGTTATTGCTTCGCCAAAACTGTTGATCTCGTATCCAAGCTGAAAGGCGACTCTCTTCCCGCGTTTCCATAAACAGCAAACGCACTCATTCAGGTCACTCATGCAAACCATCATATACACGGTGTTACAGTCATCCCACATTATTATCAAATCCCACACATATGTATTTTATTCCTTGGAAAAATCGCTAACGAGTATTGCTTAACTATGGTTTTGAGTTGAAATATCACCGCATACGACAGAATCGGATAAACACATAACTGTGTATGTATATATATACGGTCAAATGATGAATATTGATAATGTTTTCAAATCATATTGATAATTATATATACTCTTATAGTAAGTATATCTCTTATATGTAAGCTAGTTAAAAATATTTATAATATTATTACATTAATGGAGACAGAATACTTTGTTAGCGTCAATCAAATCAAAACCATGATTACCACGAGTCAACATGCGCTGCTACTACTTTTGCCATCTCGAACCTGTAAATTACTCGATTTGTTGCACCTTCCGTATAAGAGGTCGATCCGTCGAGTCCTCCGTGCGTTACCATAATGTTGCGATATAACGTCTGATCATTCGTCGTGCTAGTTCGATTCTCCCTGGTATAAGGTCCCGTTGCACGGAGTACCGATGTTACTACTCTTATCTGCAATTTCGAGATTTCAATCGACGTTTGTGCCTGGATAAAAGACTATCGACAGAAATAATAGGTCATTAATCCTTAACTTTGTTAGAAACAGGTCGTAATTCATAGTTGCATCGAATGAAATTTGTATGAACATTATGACCGCATATCTTGTACTTTGATTCATACATTAAATTCTAGCTTTTATCACTTTTTTTTCTACTGTTCTGCATAAGCAAGAATACTTGTCTTATCGATCTTCCTGTTATTGAAGTCTGGTCATGTCAATTCTAAGTGATTCGAGAATATATAAAATGATTATATTGATTAATTGGAACAAGAAGGGCTAGTTAATCAGTTAGCAATACTTTAATTAATCAGTATTGTTAATTATTCAGAGTAATTCAATCCTTGTGGGCAAAGCATTTTCATGTCTTCCTAAATAATTTTAAATAATTCAATTACATCGTTCACGTGTATATTCAATACTGAAATATGTACGCTTGTTCACTTGCATGTTAAATAATAAAATTTGCGTGCAACGTTCCGCAATACATGTGCAACAATGTGAAGGAGAACAACCATCCAATAGGCATAACGTGAGCAGCTTTTGAAAGTAATAATCAGGGCCTTTCAGTAAACGGTGTTCTCATTTTATATTGCTTTATTTTATAGATCCAGTAATATTATAATATTATCAATTATAATGTTATAATTTATAATGTCACAGACTTCAAAAGTTACAATATAACAGATTTATAACATTATAAGTCCAACTACAGAAAAGAATCCGCACGAAATTTCGCTGACAGTATTACCAGGAGAAAAGAACACTGCAAAATATGAATAATATGGTAGACAATGCGACAGAAAGGATTCCATCTTTACACGAGTTGAAGAAGAACGAAAATCTCGAGGCTACAGTAAGAAAGGTTACACTCTACTTGGCGATATGTACTCGAAATCCAGGAAGGAATGCATATCAAGGCCGATCTCTCATACCACCCGTGGCTCTCTCTCATTATCGTTCAGTAAATCTGAAGTTAATTTGAGCTCAAGCAGAAAGCTGTTTCGCTCTGTTCGAACTAATCGGGGTTGAAGGAAAAAGAAATGCCAAATTGTTGTTTCACACGTCTCCCTAAATCGGAAACCAAAGCCCGAAAAGAATTATTGGAAAGAAATAAGCAATAAACGTAAATCTACGCATACTGCAAACATTGCTTCCCCAAAGCAAAGTATTTCTTTCATGAAATGTTACGTAAATATAATAAATTCCCTTGAATATGTCATATTAGAGAAATTGTAAGAGTATCGTTGCTCTGGTATATACATATGTACACATATTTGTAGGTACATGCACAGTATTCATGAAACGGAAAGTGGTAGAAAACTTCAATTATATCATACTACTGAAGTAAAGTAATTAATTATTAAATAGGTTAGTACAGGTAGCTCATAATTGTTATTTTTACTGAATGTAGTTATTAGGTGTTTCGGCAATACGATGGAATGTGAAAGAAGTGTATAGCAGTGGTAAGCAACGTTTCACTCGCAGTGGGCCAAACATTGAAAACTACTACTTTACGCGGGCCGCAATATTAAATACTCATGTATATTAAACAAATAATTTAATTTAAGACGCTAATTAACCATGCCTTATGTCATTTATAGGAAATATAATCCACTGTTTTTTTTTAGCATATACATACTAATATATGCATAATACAGCTTGTACTGTAAAAGGGTATACGTTTACATATCTTTTTAATTAAATGGCGTTAACTAAGTATTGAAATTTAATTAAATGAATTAATATTGCGGCCTGCATACAATATCAGGTTTTAAGTTTTGGCCAAACGTTCAAAAATCACGCGTGGCCCGCGTGTCACATGTTTTTGCGAGCCGCAGTTTGCTTATCACTGGTGTATAGGATTGATCGGTTGTCTGTTCTCATTTCATTAATTAAACGTTTGCTTTATCCTATAGACGTGAACCGAGGGAAGGGAAAAGCAAAAAAAAAAGAAGCACTGGTAAAGTGGTATTATTTATGGGGAGGTGTAATATTCGTTCGGGCCATGGAAACATTATGCCTTGATTTATATTAGGCTGTGCAACTTGATTATTTTGGTGTCACGATAATTATTTCTAAAACAATATACATGGATGCGAAGCACATCTATTACACTTTTCTTGGCCCACTGTACATGTAGATAATCGTCTATAGATTTTCCGTTTAGTTTCTTTCACAATAAAAACTCTCCTCCTGCGATTTTGACAGCATTATTTTGGTTGATAACGCTGTATATTTATATTCCAAAGGAATAGCAATAATTTTATATAAGATATGCTCTAGATTTGTCAATAATTTCATTTGACAGTTATTAAATCTCTTATTTATATCTAACGTATTCATTGTCGTAATTTAAAACATTAATTTCACAATGTCTTTTACATCAACTTCATTTCTGTAATCATAGCTGGCTAAGTTTTTCGTCTTAATATATTTTAATAGTTTTAACTATTTGTAAAAATTTTACTATATGACGAATTGAATATTCCTAATAAATCATATACATATGTACCTGACTAAAAGGACTAAATAGTTTGTTAGATACTTATCCGTTGATTTGCATATTATTTTACACTATCATTTTTGTACGTGATGTGGAATAAAACGGTTGCGATGGCAAACCGAAAAGCTTAATTTTCTTCTGTCTATTCTAGTGCAGGAACTCCCGTACATGTATAGATTATATTTCAAATTCCTGCAGCAACTTCTAAGGAATTAAAATAAAAGGGAGTTATATTTTCGAGAGACTAAAATAAAATTTAATCTTGGAAACAAAAATTGATACACTTTCAGTTCTTCCAACTGAGGAAAATCAAATACATTAAATTATTTAAAAAGACTAAAGAATAAAAATATTAAGACTAGATGATTTATTTTCTGAATTGATGGTAAAAAGAAAATGATTTGGTTGAATTTTCAACGGTACAGTAATGTCTCGATTAGTGTACCTCGCTCGGGACCGGATCTGAGCACTAATCGTGTGCGGACACGATTCTCGAGCGAGTTCGGGTCCCCTTTGATGTTATGGCAGCCGAGATACGGGGCAACGTTCCAGGAAAAAAGCAAGTTTAAATACCCGTGTACGTGAGACAACACTGCCGCGATCAAAATCTAATATTAAAACTTGTTCATTTTGAATTTTTAAGTATTAATAATTTTATTCTCTTTTATTATTATTTTTAATAGCAACTAGAATATGTGTATATTAGTTAACAGCAATAAGGTAATTAGTAGTGAGATTGTAAATTTGGAAGTAAACTCTCGAATCGAGAGTCTCTTAATCTTGAATTGCTATATTTCGATGATGGCAAAATATTGTTGTATCGAGAATTATTCTCGTTCCTGCGACATTACATTCGGTGTTCATAAGAGTTTACAATTTTTACTGATAAGAAATTGTAAGAATTTATATCTACTTTTTTGATAAAGAAACTACGCAGAGACGAGAGCTGGGTCATTCATCGCATCAATATTAATAAGTAAACATATGTATAGTTCAAAAATATATGATTCTAGTTGTCATCGGAAACAATAATGAAGGGGAATAAAATTATCAATACCACCATAAGTAAAAATTATCGACATCATATTGTGTTTGGTGTCATTTTACTCAGGAGATTGCAACGAACATTTTGGTAAAATTTCATTTAAAAGGGACCAAAAATGAACAGGTTTGAATTTTTAATCTCGCTTGCATCAGTGTTGGCTCTGACCGACATTCGATCCGGGTTCAGATTACATGCTCGGTTCTTCACGCTTCGCTGGTTCCAGTAGTGGGGATAGAAATGAACACTAATCGTAGACACAATTTTGAACACTAATCGAGACATTACTGTACTAGGTTCTGATAGGTGCAACTTTAAACAACTGAAGGAAATAGATAATATTTTCAACGCTTCTCAACAATTGGGTCAATAAATTTAACTCTAATTTAACTCCATTTCTGCATCGTTAAAAACTGACAATCGAACACCACTCAGTTTACGATTCGTTTGTGTTACAGAAAGTCAGTTCAGCGATAACACACCGCCTGTGATGTGGATAGACAGAAATTTGGTGCTTTTGGAATCAGAACCCGTAGGAAGCGTGGTGACAAGGGCTCGTGCAGAGGATAACGAACAGGATCAGTTAACCTATGGGCTGGAACCTCTTGGGCACAACTTCAACGGGGACGACAGTCCACAGTCGCCATTACCTTTCTACATAGACAATAGTACTGGCATTATCTACGTTAACGAAACGCTTAAAGGCAAGGTGAGTGTCGTTTTTATTTCACAGTATTTATGTCCGATTCGAACTGACAGTAGTAGTAATCCTGAAAGGCAAATCTTGAAGACCATTTCTATTCTTCTATTTCAATGTCTCGGCAGCAATTTGAAAGGCAAGAAGATAAATCGTACAGAAACATGTACAAAATATATTCCTTTCTTTTACTGAAATTTACATTTTCCGGTCATTTTCGTCTATAGTAAACGAATTATTTTATTCATTATTAAAAAAACGTTACTAACTTGCCTAACTTTTGCTTCGTACTCTTCCATCGAAGAATTACTACAGTATCCCTGTATATCAAAAGGAATTGAAATCATGAAAAACTATAATTAAACATCAATGCTTAATCAACAGATTTTGGTCCGTGACTAAACTTCTGAATGTCTTTTACAATATAATCTCGAATTAGTCTTAAAATTTTCGTGTCATGTTAATTATTTAGGATAATTCTAAGCTATTTTTTAATCAGAATAAACAGCAAATACGGGATGACATAATCACTATTTTCTATAGTACAAAAAGTAAATCCACAAAACAAACACGATTCCTCTTCTACTCTGACGTTCCATGCATAAATATTCGAGAAATATTCATAACGCCTGTAAAATATTCCAATAATTTTAGAAATAATTTCCGTTAACTACGTGAACATAGAAATATTATAACGTTCTTTGTCGATATGAAGAGATTAATTACTGTATCATGGAATACAAAATTGACGTAATTTACTTTAATTATTTATTTGTTTTATCAATTCTGCGTCTCAATTTATTTATTTAATATCGCGACGCTTGATTATAAAACAACTTTAACTGAGAAGAAGTGTAGTAAATATATTCCAATGACCCACGATAGTTACTGTGGGAAAAGAAGGATTTAAATGCGGTGACTGGTTTCATATAATAAAATATGACCGAATAATCAACCTTTTCGTCTCTTTTTAACATTTTATTCAAATTCTTCAGTTTTTTCGCACAATCTCGTACGTGTCAATGTAAACAAGTAATATAACGACCTACCAAATCCGTATAATGAAACAAAAACACTGTGAAAATATATTTTATGCAAATGTATGCAAACCATTAAACCTAACAGAATGGTGTTATAATTTTGTTAACTTTTTCGCGGGTTTGTCAAGACTGTTGTGAAGACTATCAAAATTGCTAAATAGTTAGTGAAATATAAGTCGTTTTAATACTCAACTTGCTATCTATGCTTAATGAAATTTAAAGATCAAAGTATCCTCACAAATAGTAGTTTCCATACACACGAAGGACTATTACGTAAATTAAATTACAAATTTCTAAACTTTACAGTTTCTCAAATGTTTATTCACCTTCTAATAAAGAAATTACTAACAGACTGAAAGACAAACTTTAGACAGTGGAAATACCCTTTATAAAGTAACGTTCATACATATAAAATATTTTCTAAGATGAAAAGCGTAAGAAGAGTCTGTCACATTACGCTTCTGTGAATCAGCGTAAAATTTTCATTCCCTATAAATCATACCTGCAACCATTAACCATTTCGAAAAGAGTATAAAGTCAACGAACTTCCTTCTTAGAGATGACAGTAAAAGCACCACGCATCATTGTGGTGCGTTTAAGCGGACTAGTTCTCGCGTTGTCAGACCACGCCATAGCTCACATGACACACACACACTCATACGCGTGCCCGTGTATATGTATATACAGTGATTTTTTCTCCCTTCGAGACGATGAGAGCGTAACATGAGCTACGTATGGCCGACGTTCAGGGATTGAACGACGTTTCTTGCCTCTTCTTTCCAGGGAGGACAGAACCTGTTCCTTTACGTGACCGTCTCTGACGGTCAACTCACGACAAAGACCGAGGTCTACGTCACCATCAAGAACACTTCAGGCCCCAATGGAGGACACACCAGGTAAGTTGTTCGTCGAGGACAAAATTGGTCGCGAGAAATGATCGATGAACCGATCCCTGTATCCGACGCTTGCTTGTTGCGAAAAAAATTATTCGCAAAGATGATATGGAGGGTTCAGAAGCCAATCAATGTAAGTCCAACTTTCCCTGAACGTGAGTATCATAGTTCAAAAACCTCTTTATTGTTTAAGCTTTCAGTCGATGAATCAATTAAATCAGTATTTTTATACATAAGCAATAGATGACGGTACTAGCATTGCCATTTTTCCCCCAAGTAATTTGTAAAGACCTTATTTACTTCGATTTGAATCATAATGGACTTATACTGATTGGCTACCGAACCCCCCATATAATATGCAAGGCTTTTATTCACTGTTCTTGGACCCTGTTGTTTCGTTCTCGACTCTTCAAGATGCTAGAACGCGTTATTAACGATAGTCATCAACATTCATCATTTTTCAACTGCTCCTGCGAGAGGTTTGCGAAAGGACGGTATTGGAAGTTCGGGGAGGCTGATGTAACTCCCTTCCGTTTATTCTGCACTTTTGTCGTTCTATGCTTTTCGATATTCGTTGATATTAGCTGTACCAATGAGCAATCGATTATTGCTTAATGAATATTATATATTATATTCTGCAACAATTTATACGTCATAGTACTCGTGGACAATAAATTACACGTCCCACCGTTTTCTCTTGTCAAGTTAAACGTTTCAGCTTTATAGAAACGATGAAGTAATTTTCTTGGATATCCCCAGATATCCAAGTTACGCAAAGAGTGTTTATTTCAATTTGCCTGAAACATTTTAAGTTACCCGGTATATCCACTACACACATTACCGTTTTGAAAAAAAAAAAAAAAACTAATAACCACGTTTCCTGTCAATAGTAATAATCAATACAAATGCCAGTAAAGAAATACCACGAACCGAGTCCATCATAATTCCGAACTCCTTGCCGTTTCGAAACCAGCAAAAATCCATATCTCCTTCCGACCGTTTCCTGGAATCGGCCAAGCCAAGGTGTCATCGGTCGGGGCCCGGTGAACCTGCAGGACTTAGTCATCCCGCTAGAAAGTTTCGTCGATAAATCACGAGGAACGGTATGCGACCTTTCGGGGGACTCTCGGAGGCTCGTTCCATTATTCATGCTCCAGTTCGCCGACGATACCCTCGAATCAACTCGAATCGTTTCAGCGACCGAACATTGCTCAACTCTGTTCCGATTCTTCCTTGACAGAAGTCCGTTTCCGGGTCAGCACGGCTCTGCTGGTAGAATACGACCGCCGCTCTTGGGCCTGCCGAGTCTGCAGAGCTACCCTAGGCCAGGATTGACCCATCAATCGGTGATACCCTCGCCACCCATGGTCGTGCCACAGAACGTACCGAGAACGACCAAGCTGCAGCCAGAGGAGTCGAAACAGGTCGAGGGTGATCCTGGGACCACCGGTGTTCCGCAACAGCCAACGGAGGAGAACGAGGTCGAGGGGCCGCCACTCAGCTCGAAAATTGCACCTGCCGAGGCACCGCCTTCCCAAGATATAGCGATCACCTTGGTACCTGTCACGGCTGTCTGTGTGCTCGTGGTGGGCCTTGGAATGGGCGCCTGGTCTCTGAGAAACAAATACTGCGGAAACAGGAAGACCAAGGAAGATACGGTACGATAAATGGATTTTTGGGGCGAGATTGTTTAGTCTTTAAGCGAATTATTCCTATTGATTATTTATTTGATATGAGTACTGTATTTATCTCGAAGTAAGAGAAAATATTATAAATTTTATAAAGCATTCGTGTTATATTTTTCTTCTATATAGAAAGAGCAAGTATCAGTTAGTGTCTCAAACATATCGGACGATCCGTCTCTCGTTTTGAAAAGATGGCGAGGACCGAAAGCTCATAACAATCGATACGAACCCTGGGAGAAAGACAATCAGGGTGCACAAAACAAGCAAGAAGACAAATGGGAATTTCCTCGACATCGATTAAAGGTACGCAATAATGACAATTAAAAAAGCAATTTATAGCAGAACAAATCCTGAAGAGTTATTTAATTGTAGGCCCACATTATTTCCTAAACTTTGCAATCGAATGACACAATACAAATTCAGTTCTTGTTTTAAAGAAATCTCCAACTAAATATTTTAGTCAACACTACGAAAAAGTCTTAATTGTTACCATATAAAATGACACTCAACAACGTAAAATTGTATTTAATGTTTATGCACAATGTGATAAAGAACTAATTCCTAAATTAACTTGCATTAATTACATTTTTGTTTTAATAAACAATTTGTACACGTCTTATTCAATAGGTATTCAATATCCTTGGAGAGGGTTGCTTCGGTCAAGTTTGGAAATGCGAGGCCTTAGATATCGATGGAAAATCCGGGGCCACGATCGTCGCTGTGAAGACGTTAAAAGAAAACGCAACGGAAAGAGAACGATTGGACCTTGCGCAAGAGCTACGAGTCATGAAAAGTTTGGAACCGCATCCTAACGTAGTTAGACTGTTAGGTTGCTGTACAGAACGGGAGCCCATGTTCGTGATTTTAGAGTACGTAAGCGGCGGAAAGCTCCAGAGCTTTCTGAGAGCATCCAGGGAAGAAAGAAATCATGGTGGTCCTGGTTTGACGTCCAGGGACCTTACTGGATTTGTTTATCAAGTACGAAGACTTCATTTAATTTGAATTTGATTAGGTTTTTCATTAATGGTTCAGATATGAGAATTTACTAGCGTATCGCAGCAAAGCTAATTGCTATCAGTCTCTGAAGAATTAACGACGCTGCGTAATAAATCGTTGAACAAGTCATTCGATATTTGGACAGCTAACAAAGCGATCCCAAACCTTTTGGCGGTGAAGTGCTTATTGAAAGCAATAAATACATTGCATTGAAATGTATTTGTATCATTCATTTTGCAGATTTACGTCTTATCTACTGATAGTCCTCTTTAAAACTTGAACCTATATATAATGCATACAAATATTAAATTGTTATTAAGATGTATTACTACACTACAAGTTTACCTTGTTATAGTTACAATAAAAACAGCACAATTAATAATATATTTTAGAAGCATACAGGGTGACAAAACAGTCAGAGAATATCGAGGATTGGGGTGTAGCTGGGGTGCTTATAAATAACTCAATCCTCGATGTTCCCTGACTGTTTTGTCACCCTGTATATTAATTCGTTTAAGCTCAACTAATATTTCAATAAGATATACAAATCCTCGAATAAACGATTCATTATTATAAATCGCTAAACGATACGTATAGGTATAATTGATTTAATATTGGAAAATGAAAAAATGTATCTATAAATCAGGGTAAGGAGACATATTTTTATGTATTGCAGATTGCCAAAGGTATGGAGTACCTGGCTTCCAAAGGAATTATACATAGAGATCTAGCAGCGAGGAATATATTGATCGACGAAAATCGTGCATGCAAAGTTGCTGATTTCGGATTCGCACGAGATGTGGCCGCTAATCAAATATACGAAAGAAAATCGGAGGGTCGTCTGCCTATCAGATGGATGGCACCGGAGAGCTTATACGACAATATATTTTCCGTGAAATCGGATATATGGAGTTTTGGCGTGTTAATATGGGAAATTGTAACGCTGGGATCCACGCCTTATCCTGGCTTAGCTGCCGCAGAGGTACCTACGTTGCTTTAAAGCTAATTAATTAAAGACAGTGGCGGGTCAAGTCAAGTGGCGGCTCCGGGCGGTTAAAATTATGGGGCCCTCAAACTCAAGTTAGAAATAGAAGTTGCAAGAAAACTCTCAAAAACTTATTAACAAAAAAGAAAAGCAATAAAAATCTTCATACAGTTAAACATTAAATAAATTTATTTAAAAAATATTTTTACATGAATTCTCGTCTTGCCTTATTTCTGGCAGAGCCATCAGTTATTTTGGCAGTATCGATGCGGTTTAAAATTTTCTGCCCTATGTACAAAATGGGCCGTTAGCCCATTAGAAGTAAGTAATAAAAGTAGTTTAGTCCCTAACACAGTAGAATATAACGTTCGTGATATTAAAAATATGCATGGTTCACAATTAAAAATGGAAAAAATTGTTTTAATTTTATTGTAAAAAAATTTATACTGCCAAATTCGGGGCCCACCGTGTCCGGGGGCCCACACGTCCGCATAGTCGGCTCACCGTCAAACCCGCTACTGATTAGAGAGTACTTGTCTTAGACTCAAGTGTAAAATTTGAAAATTAGTTGAACGGAATGTAGTTCTACACAATAATATTTCAAAGGATTAATTCATCTGTGATGGAAATAATTAGACAATTATCGATAATTTGCGTCAACGAGTATGAATGAGGAAGAAAGGTGACAACACCTCGTTTCACGCGGTTTTGAATCCTCGAAAATAGAAATTGCATTAAACTGTGTTAAATCTAGATAATTTATGTTCATAATTACTGCGATCATTCGGTCATTAAACCAGTCCGTACTTCTATAATATTTGTACAGGATAGTAAAATATAATATACGAATTTAATGTGAAGGTAACATGAATATTTTACATTTCTATAGGTAATGAGGAGAATCAAAGAGGGCTACCGACTAGACAGGCCAGAACACTGCAAGAGAGAACTTTACAATATTATGTATTACTGCTGGGACAAAGATCCGGCATGTAGACCATCTTTTGGAGAACTCGTGAACCTAACAGAAGGCCTTTTGCTGGATGAGACCGATTATATCGAATTGGATAGGTTTCCGGATCATTCGTATTATAATGTGCTCAACCTCAGCGGGGAGAAATTATAAATGATGTACCTAAAATACCGCCAACTATACCATCGATCTTTGTCAATGTTCATCGAATGATACAGAAAGTGCACAGCTTTAAAATATAATGAATCCAAGAAATTTGATTCGGGAAATCTGATGGAACGACATATCGGTTATTGGAAAAAGAAAAGATTGTTCCATTTCTTTTTCGTCAGACACGACTGATTTTTATGATTTATCGATAATTAGAATTAGATCTACCAATGGATGCCCGGTAGAGCACGCGTGTCTTACCTGATTATGCAGTTACTTGTACTCTTCAGTGTGTAAATATGGAATATAATTTATACTTTTTATTGTCCTAATTATTCACTAGAGAATGGACAAGCTGTTCATTGATTATCTACCTGTTTCACGAACTTATACATATACCTTTTACATTGAGATTAAGAACATCGAGAAGTCGTCTGAATTATCAAACTGTACATATCTATTAAGTAACATCTATAATCTATACGATTGTGAATGTGATAGCTTGTGAGTTGATATTGTAGCAACGATATTTGGCGATTTGATCATTATTTCGCGGCAATAGAAATAATTTCCTATATGCGAAATACTCTTTAAAAGAAAATGTATCAATTCAATTATATTAATTAACGATTTGTAAATTTTAATTACCGTTAGATTTATAAAATTCATTTAATTGTGTGTAGAAAACAAGATGAAGTGTTTGACAAGCTGGTGATACCTTTCTTATAGTGTACGAAGAGGTGCATCAGATCGCTAAAAATTTCCGATCGCGAGATGTTTCGTTCACTGTCGAGAAGGAATTCAAGAAGTGAAGTTTCTATAACTTCACACGTGGAATAAATTATAAGTGTCCTGCAGCGGAATGTGCGCCGTGAACTAGTCAAAGTTCAAATAAATTTTTAACTTATGTTCGCGTGAAGTCCTATATGGAAATAAACATGTATCTCGAAACGCATGAAGTAACAGAATTACATAAGGTTCAATAATAGAATGGAAGTGAGATGCGTACGATTCAAGAAATGATTACCCTGATGATGAAATGTCTTAAATACTGCTAGTTGTACATATGTATTAAGTAAGAATTTGATAAGCTATTGTATAATTAGTTTTTGTAAGAATAAATCGCAATTTACTTTTAATTCACTTTCTTTTCCTTTGGTGGCTGTGAGTTATTTACATTTCGTATCAAACTACTATCATATGCAAGCAGGTAACAGAATTTCACGAATTCTGGAAAATGACCGTAATTCGGGAAGCCCCTAATTTAATAACATTCAGGGCTATTTTTACAAGTTCTTAATACATTTGCAAACGGCTGTGGTCTGGTGAGATGCATAGCTGGACACCGCACATAGTTTCCAAAAGTTTATAGCTATAGTATATCAAAACTATTGTTTCTTAATATCGTACTCATAATCATTTGTTGTTTAAAATTTGTAAAAAGTTATATGTGATAAGAAATTTAAGCTGCGTAGGCTATTCTTTCCTCTTTTATTTGACGTATATTAGATTACAAAATAACCGCCAGGAGTCGAGATATAAAGTTTAGAATAATCATCGCATTTTATAACGTGTCGGCAACGTGGTCAGTGGCATGGAAATGATGCTCTACAACCCCAGGGCTATATAAAAAGTTACGCGGCGTAAAATAATTACAGTAACGGGGTATTTTATCTCGTGTAGCTTATTCGTTTCCCTTTCATTTGACACCACCAGGAACCGACATTGTAATTTTTTAAAAATTTATCGATAATGTTGTGCGTGACATGGAATTGGTACTGGGGCACTGGTGCCCTACACACAGTCGACAATCAGACATGTGGCGCCATCTTGCGTTGCAGCCTTTTAAGAGGGTTGCCGTGCCTTCAAAACCAAATTTCGAGATTACATCGTTAATTTAAACAATTGCGTTTTCTCGGATTTAAGTGCGTATTTTTTAACCGAATTAGCCTTAAATTAAACCTACGAACCATAGCTGTCTCTTCCAACAGTTTCAACAATATGTCATTTGCGGCTTAAAAGTTATTAACAATTAATGTACCCTGGTTCACTGAAATTAATATAATTATTAATATAATATGCAGATGGCCGTAATAATAAGTTTAGTTGTGTCATTGCTTATAACAAATCAACCCCACACGGAATAATGATCAGTCCTATGGAAGATGGTATCTTATACTTCTAGCTTTAATTTGAACTGTCGAACATTGCTCTAGCGTTTCTATAAGTCGAAATATTTGCATTTGTGTATCATACTCTTGGGCGTAGTCAATGATCTCACGTAAGATTTTTAATAAGAGTTTTGTTTGCACATCACTGATCTTACTATAGTCGTCTTTGGAATTGTTTTTACCGTAAATGATGGGTTTTACCGCGGTTAAAATAAAAAAGATTTATGCATTACAATTTAGAAACTACAAATTCCTATCATAATCATAATATGGAGGAAGGAATTAATCATTTTCTTTAAATTCGAAATATCGAGATATTGAAATGATTCTGAACGAGAATCGATTCTCGAGCACCTCGAATAACTGGCTACGTTCAAATAAATGTAATAACAGTGCGGTATAGGTTATGGTATGACTTTGAAACTCAAAGAAAAAACAAGATGAATATTGTTAGTAGACAATGGCTGCGAATTTTTAAAATAGATGCAACGCACCATAATCAATTTTGTATACTTGAAAGATCACTTGGGTACAAAAGTGCTTATTCCCTCGATAAATTATTCCCCACGAGCAACTTAAAGCTCTTCACACCAACATTCGTAAGTTTGTTGTTGTTTAATAATATTTCTAAAACGGAATAACAGTTGTTGGAGTTAAATTTTTACAGATTTGCGTAATAATTTATTCGCACTACGTGAAACTATTTATATTTTTTCCAACATTTTTCACTTTCCAACTTGTAAATTTATTTTACGAGTCATAAATTTTGCAATTGTTAATTAATCAAATTTCACACTGACGATGTGTGCTTCACAGTATCAGTATATATAATAATAAGTGTTCCCAGGTTCCTGAAGATCCAAATGTAAAATTTACCGGCTATATTCCTCTCAAAGAGCTTGATGTTACTTATAGCCGTAGTAGCGGTTCTGGAGGGCAACACGTAAATCGTACAAATAGTAAAGTAGATATAAGATTCAATGTCAAGAGTGCAGCATGGATATCAGAAGAAATTAAGGAGAAATTATTGGAAGAGGTTGGTAATTTAAAGCGGCATCAATTTTGTGAAAAAAAGTTACGTGTAATATTATATTCATTCCAGCATAAAAACAGATTAACAAAAGAAGGGTGTCTAATAATCAAGTCCGAGATAACAAGATCTCAGCAATTGAACTTAGCCGATGCACTTGCAAAGCTAAGAGAAATGATATGGAAAGCAGCAAAACCACCGTCAGAGATACCTCCGGAGACTGAAGAATTTAAAAGGAAACAACGACTTAGGGCAGCAAGAAATAGGCTTTTCGAAAAACGAAAACATTCAGAAATCAAGCAATCTAGAAAATCATGTACTATGGACTTGTAATAGTTTTCATATTACCTGTTATATGTAGAAGAGGACAGTTTCAAATAAATAAATTATATATTAATAAAGTCGATATTACAATCGAGGCTTTTAATTAATTTAGGCCAAACGGATTTCAATTTTATTTTCACATAAACCATTTCTGTAATTTAGGCATGGTAGGCTAATCGAAATATAAAATCGCGATAATGAATTTATAACTAAAAATCGTCGCAATTATTATTAACTACAAAGGGAAATTTAAGTTCTATAAAAAAAGTTACAGAATTAACAGCAAAATATGATTATAAATTAAATTCGAACTTTGAATGAAACACTATATATTAATAAGAGGTGATTGCAGAAGAAAATTAACAAATACTACAACGATGAAATATTAGCGGATACACATTGAAAATTATATTATAAAAAATGTATTGTCGTATTTTGATTCTGGGAAAGGTGTCACTGTTACCTGCCTGATGTTTCCTTGGCAACGAGCTGCACGAATATGAAAACATAAGGTGGAAAGTTTAGAAAAAGCGTGTTGATTTGTAAGCTTCGTTATTGCGTAAGAAACATGTCGTTTCGAGACTTAAGAAGTACGGCATTATCTAGTATTTTGATAAAAATATAATAAAATAGCTGGATATAATATAATTGATAATAGTAAATGTAACAATTGCATTTATTTACCAATAGATTTTACGGAGATAATGAGGGTCCTTGGTTACCCCAGACTAATTTCTGTTGGAAACTTTCGTTTGCCAAATTTCCCACTTGTTGCGGAAATTCTTGTTTGGCTGGTGAAGAGGTTTGACCCCGATGCTGATATATCTAGTGAACATAATACGGAAGAAGAGCGTATTTCCTTAATACGCGCTGTTGCAGAATTTATGGTAATAAAGCTTGCATCTTATAGATTTAAATTAGTTGACCTTTAAATTTAACAATCACAATCAAGATTTAACAATCAAACAGTTTTTCTTTGCTTTAATTTTATTAAAAATTATATAATTTCCAAACACGAAGAAATTAAATTATTTTTTTTTTTTCAAATCAAAAATAGTATCGCACGAAGATATTTAATGATGTCGATTAACATTACTTATTTTTTATTGCAACGCTTGATTCGTATCTTAAACACGGATGTTAATCAAATAATTATATAAAAACCTTGACTCTTTCTTTCATTTTTGTATTAAAACAAAACATTAGGGTATACTTTATTGCAGGCTGTAAAAACAAATGTGAAATTGAACACGAAAAAGTTATATCAAGCCGATGGATACGCCGTGAAAGAATTACTTAAAGTGGCCACGTTACTGTACGATGCTCAAAACAATAGCAATCAGAATAATATTATGTCCGACGACAATTTCAATCCGGTTAATTTCGACATTTCCGACAAAGTAAATGAACTGAAAACGACTAGACAACTAGCCAGCCAATTAACTGTGACTGGTGCATCATTGTTCGATTTATTAGGTCGTGAAGTTGAACTTCGAGAGATTCGTAATTCAAAAGTTGCTAGGCAATTTGATACCTCTGTGGTTGAGACTGCCTTAAAAACCGTGATTGACAATACACGAAAAGAAATTGAGGATACGGAGAAGCAAATTGAAAATGTCAAGGTATTCATTATTTTTGTTCTCTCAGAATTAGTGTTGGAATTCTTAAAATTCTAATTTGTACCGTCTGCCGAAGGACACAGAACAGAATTTGGATACGAGAATCGAAAGACGCCGCGCGGAACTCGAAAGAAATCAAAAGAGGTTGCAAACATTGAAAAAAGTCCGTCCAGCATTTATGGAAGAATTTGAAAAGCTTGAAATCGAGCTAAGGGCATTATACGATGATTACATACAAAAATTTCGTTACCTTGGCTACCTCGAACATTTATACGAAGACGCAGCTAAAGCGGAACAAGAAAGATTTGAAAGAAGGTATATTCGCTATAATATTCACTATAGTATTAACTAATTAATTCAATTTTCTTAATTCGGAACAGGCAAGAGGCGACAAGGAAACAATTGGAAAAAATGAAAGCAGAAGACGCAAATTTCGAGAGCATGATGGAAGGAAATGATTCCATATTGCCCATAAATCTTCAAGAGCCTCCGCCTCCCCTTACTGAACTAGAAAAACCAAACACAGAGAAAACAACATCGAGTAGTCGATTGAAGTCGGGTAAAAACATAGCAAATTTATCCTTTTAACATGTGTCAGAATTTGTTCATATGTTTATACAAAACTTAATTCAAACCATATTTGCAATAAGAACAGCTGGTCGATCGTCAAGGATGCAGATATCGCAGCGCCGAATATATGGCAGTATGTCAGGACGTCAAAGGGGTACCATTCAGGAGACAAACGATAGCGGAGGATCGCTTGATAGTGATAGCGACTTATTAATCGACGGCGATCTCGAAGACGACGACGACGACGACATTTTAGACTCTGTGGGAAGGCCAGAAATTGGGAATTTTGATATAAAGGTTGGACAAGAAAAACGTGCCGTTAGTAAGCTAGATCATTCAGACGAAGATTTTTAACTATTACAAAAAACAATTACAATAACTCGAGAATGCACATGTAATTATCATCGAGCTGTATGCGCATACTTATTTTTTTACAATAGCTGTGACGACGTGTCAGTACAAAGTAATATATCATTACTCTTGATGATCGGATAATTTTGACGGTGGTAAAAAATACTTAAAGTATATGTATGTGTATAATGTATATGTACGACAGACGAACTATTTAAATAATTTCTAACAGCCATCAGCGTGCAGATTGATAGCAGATTGGCAACAGAAATGACAGAATTTGTCTAGAAATCCATAGCTATCTGTGTCGCATTTGACTTGCACCTGTCACAAACAGTAGATTGGCGTCAGAAACCAAGCAGATCAACAACAGAAGCTGCTTCTTGATTCTATTTTATATGTACTGTTTGACTGTATTCTTGATTCTATTTTATATGTACTGTTTGACTGCATTCTTGATTCTATTTGATGTGTATTGTTTGACTGTATTCTTGATTCTATTTGATGTGTACTGTTTGACCGTATTCTTGATTCTGACTGTCGGTGTGATGTTTCGAAAAATGTAACCTATGTTAGAATACTATTGGTTATTTCTAATTTGTGAGGGAGTGGAAATAGCGTTAATAGGGATGGGAATGGTAGCGGAGTGAGTGCTAGTATTTTTAGGGAAGGAGGTAATTTATGATTCGCAAAAATGTCGTGTAGGAAATAAAAAAAGGGTACGAGGATTGCTATCGTTATTTTGGCAGATGTGGCTTGGGAATTTCCGTGTTTCTGCAGGTATGCGATCTGCGGGCGTGAAGGGTAGAAGTCAGGTATCTAACACTGGGTACATGTATTCCAGACTTATCGTATAATACATATGAAATATATTTTCAGAGGTATCACAATACACATTGTCGCTATATAATATTTATTAATCTTCTCAACATGCCGGCAGCGTGCACGTTGATTGCTGGCTCATCACTGATCACGTGTACTTACATATTATTCACCTACCCTAGATGTTGTGTATGTAAATAAACAGTACACACTTTGTGTATGCACATACATGGTGTTCCGTAACTATGGGAACTCCGGCAAATGGGGGGTTGCACAGGCGATATGGAACTACGTTTTCTTTGACCAAAATGTTGTTTGCAGCTTCGTTTTTGAGTTATTAACGTAAAATACTGACCAATCACAGCGCTCGAGCGCGTGGCTCGCAAGCTCCCTGAACCCCGGCCGTGGTCGTGAACTGGCGCATTGGCAGATTGGCACAGCGCGCTTGGCACAGCTAACTGCAGCGTTGGTATTGAGAGAAGCGTGCGGCAAATATTACCTCGCCTTAATTAAGAATAAGGTGGAATTATTGGTTATTCATGAATAAGAAATAAATCAATAAGTAGTTTAATTGCCGTTTTCGATACGTTTATTCATTATCCGAAAGGAATAAAGTGTTTCGTGACTTATGAAAATATGTTCAGGTGGATAAATTATGTTTTAAGAAAAACGATTTGGATAACCAATGTTAGAAGAAGTTAGTTAACACTAAACTTACCGACACCTCTTGTGTACTTATTCCTATCGCGCCCGGTCATAATGACCGGTCCTTGATAAAAAGTTACTGTTTTTATAATTAAACGTAGATAATAGTCAATTTGTTACTAAATGAATTAATAAATGAACAACTTTCATATAATGACGACAAAAAACGTTTCAATTTATTTCTCATTTAGGATGCACACTACCAGACGTTCCTTGGCGACAGTTGCTCACGTCACTCGTATCATTGGGTCGCCGAGCACCCTTTTTGAAGTGTAAACTTCTGTAGGAGCGCCGCGTACGGAATTTTTCTGGGCAGTGAATGATCTGATTGGTCACTCTCAGACGTAGAATCAGATAGTGCTTTGTGTCGCTGTTTAATTGCATTGCTTTGACGTCTGTTGCGTATCCATTGGTGGGATATAGGGAGTTTGTGTAGGTTCGGTTGCCCGTGGAGCACTGAACCGCTCTGCTTGTGGCGAAGCGCGGGAAAATCAAACACAAGTTGGATCTGTAAATCAGCGTAGAAAGTACTGGTGAGGCTTCTTCTTCTTTCCTTTTCGGCTCTGGTTCCTCTTCCCGAGTTCCTTGCTCTTCCTTTTGATTTCGTCTTGTCCAATGGGGTTGGGTCTCCTTGGGTTTCTACTGGTCCTTGGGCGCGTGGAGGTGGCAATGTTACGCTTTTCGGTAAGGGCGTCAGGGTACACGCGTATTAAGAAAAGACGCGGGAAAACTGACGGAAACGCACGAAGATCAGAGATAGAGCGCTGAAAAGTCAACTGGTTCTTGAGGGGTCCCTTTGTTCAGCGGTAGAACATCTGGCGGCCAGAAGAAGACATCGAGGGTTCCGACAACCTACGAAGGTCGCACATGTTTAATAAACTTTAGCCAATTCTTTATGGTCCGTAATAAATAACCTTTAGCAACTTCCAGGTGTCGTCAAATCGGCTGAGACGGGATGTTGTTGATAATCGTTTATTCAAAGTTAGCCTCTTGTTGCAATAATTTTACAGATCTTATTGTACTTTTAGTTTACGTCACAGTATTACGGCTCCTACTAACTACTCGTTTTAATTTTTCTACTGAATGTCGCGGGTTCCCTTTTTATATTGGGAAAAGTGCCGGAAAATCGGGAGTGGGAAATAGCCTGGGAAGGAATTTTGGGTTCAGGGGTCACGTACTTGTGTCCTGGAACTCTGTGTGGACCAGCATCTGGTTAGAATTTAGATAGTAGGAGTTGGTCCCTGAAGGAGGCTCTACGGCAAGGGAAGGAGGATGGCGAGCTATGAGGAGGATATATCCCCGCCCAGGCGATCATCGGGAAGGACGAAGATACCGTCAGAGGTGGAGATGGCGCGGGAGCTCAGGGAGCAGCCCACGCCAAACCTCGGGGCAAAAATTCTGACCCACATGGAGGTGGTCAGAAAGGTGGCCCTGACGAGTTACCATCTAAAGGGAACGTACGTCAGGGACCTGAAGGTGGCCGCGCTCACCGTCCGCGTCGCGGCCACCGAAATAGCGAAAAGGTCGGCCACCACCAACGCGCAACAGATAGAGGAGGAGAACCTCCGACTGCGCGGGCGGGTGGCTGAGCTAGAGTTGTCGCTGGCAGCGGCGATGGCGGTCCCTGAGGCAGCAGCAGCAATGACGACGGAAGACACCGGAGCCGTCCGTAAGCCAAAGGAGATCGGGGAGAAGGCGAGGTATGCTCGCCCCTCCACCACCGCGAGTGCCCCGGTCATCACGGAGGAGCGTCTGGGGGCACTCTTTGACGCCTTCATGGGGCGGGTGGAGAGGCGGCTCCCCTCCCTCAGGAAGGAGCTGTCTGCCGGGTGGGCGAGAGAAGCTCTCCGGAGGGCCACGTCGGCGGCAGGGAGGCCCGAGGCGTCAGGGGAGGCCCGCATCAGGGAGGTGAGGGCGCAGGCGATGGCGGCGAGCGGCCGTGGAGAGCCTGCTGGACCCGCGGCAGCACGGCGACGGGAGGTGCCTCCTGCGCCGACGCAGAGCGCCTCCCCCACCCCCGTCACTCAGACGCAGAGGAGCGCCGATACCTGGGCTGTCGTGGCCGGCCGAAAGGCAAAGAGGGCCGAAACGAAGGGGCAGCGACAGCCGCACCAGCAACAGCAGCCGCCTACGAAGGAGGGGAAGAAGGGAGCCAAGGTCGCCCCTCCCAAGGTCCAGCAACGGTGGCCTCCGCGCACAGCTGCGGTCGCCCTAACCGTTAGGGAAGGGGCGAAGATCACGTACGCGGAAGCGATGAGCTCCGCCAGTAAGATAGATCTGGCGGAGCTGAACATCGCGGAGCTGCGACCGAAAAGGGCGGCTACTGGGGGATCCTCCTCGAAATCCCGGGTCTGGAGGGGGCTGCAAAGGCGGAGGCACTGGCCCTGAAGATGCGGGAGGTCCTGAGCTCGGAGGACGGGGTCACCGTGTCGCGCCCCGTCAAAATGGGAGAGCTCAGGATAAGGGACCAGGTGGCGGCCACCACAACCAGCGACATGGCTGCGGCCATCGCAGCGGCCGGAGGATGTGGCCCGGCGGATGTGAAGACCGGGGAGATACGGTCGTCTCCGCTGGGCCTGGGCACCGCCTGGATAAGATGCTCGCTCGCTGCTGCGAGGAAGGTCGTAGCCGCGAAAAGGATCAGGGTTGGATGGACCATGGCCCGGGTGGAGGCGCTGGCGGACCGCCCGCTACAGTGCTTCCGCTGCCTGGAAATGGTCCACGTCAGGCAGCGGTGCACCAGCACTGTGGACCGCAGCGGGCGCTGCCATAACTGTGGGAGTCCTGAGCACAGGGTGGCGCAATGCAGCAGCCCCCCGAACTGCCCCCTGTGCTCGGACCTTGGAAGACCATCGGGGCACAGGATGGGGACGAATTGGTGCGCGCCCCTACCAAAGGAAGGAGACAGCAGGGAGCCCGGGGACGACGACGACAACCCAACTGGCCCCCAAACTGGCCGCCCTGAGTCTGGCGGGATTGAAGACCGCGGGGGCGGCAGCACCAGGGGCTCCTGGCCCCGAGAGGAAGGAAGTGGAGGAGACGCTGCCACCACCGGCGACCCCAGCCGCAACGGAGAAGAAGAGGCCCGTGGAGGAAGGGGCCATGGCCCTGCTGATCCAGGCCAACCTAAACCACTCGGCCCGTGCGGAGGACATGCTCGTTCAGCACATGGTCGAGTGGTGTGCGGGGATGGCGATCGCTGCCGAGCCATATAGAAGCCCGGATCATCCGAACTGGGTGAGCAACCCGGGTGGCTCGGTAGCGATAATCCTCGGGGGGGCTGCGGCGCCGCTGCCGTTCTCACTGCTGGAGAGCGGCGACGGCTACGTCGCGGCACAGTAGGGAGACCTGCTGGTGGTGAGAGTCTACGCACCGCCTAGCTGGGACCTCGGGTCCTTCGGCGAGTTTCTGGACGGGGTCGCGAGATGTGTCTCGCGGTATCCGACCTCCGATTGCTGAATCGGGGGTCCGACAGCACCTGCGTTCACTACCAGGGGGAGTCCATCGGCGACCTAACGTGGGCTTCCCCCTCGATGGTGAGCTGCATGGGTGGCTGGAGGGTGGCGCAGGTGGTGGAAACGCTCAGTGACCACCTCTATATCCTTATGGAGGTGCGCGCCACCCCGGCGCGCGGGCCCGGCGACTGCTACAGAGGGCCCGTCGAAGACGACGCCGCGACCTGGCGAGGAAGCGACAGCAGCACGAGGGCTACCGGGAGCAAGTGGTGGACCTGCAGCTGGCCATCAGGAGGGCGAAGGCCGAGGCCTGGTCGGAGCTCCTTCGGGACCTGGATCGTGACCCCTGGGGGCGCCCGTACAGGACGGTGATGGGCAAAATTCGTCCATGGGCGCCCCCCGTGACGGAGACGCTGGACACCGAGTTCCTTGACAGGGTCGTGAACACCCTGTTCCCTCCTGACGGGGGGGGGGGGCACCGGAGCTCGGGGAGTCGGACCCGACCAGCTGGTCCGACGACATGGGGGTCACGGAGGAGGAGCTGGACGTGGCCGTCAGGAAGATGGGGGCACGCAACACCGCCCGGGTCCTGACGGCGTGCCAGGCCGTGCCTTGGCTATGGCCCTGGGCGGGGGGGGGGGGGGGGGGTTACTGGAACACCACGGGGTGCCCCTGTACGTGAAGAGGGTCTTGAGGGACTACCTGTGGCACTGAGGTGGGTGGAATACCCGGGCAGAGGGGGCCGGTTGTGCACGAGGTCGGTGGATCGCGGTGTCCCGCATGGTCACCCTAACGTGTTACGCCGACGACACGTTGCTGGTGGCCGTCGGGAGGGAATGGAGGAGGACCATCCGGCTGGCCGAGACGGGGTTGGCCGCCGTCGTGGACGGTATCCGGGGGCTGGGGCTGCGGATCTCCCCGCAGAAAACCGAGGCCATGTGGTTCCATGGTGGCGGGCCTCGGAGCGGAGGAGCGCCCCGGTCCTGGATCTTGGTAGGGGGGGAGTACCTCCAGGTTGGAGACCGTATGAACTACCTCGGTCTCCTCCTGGACAGCCACTGGCGTTTCGGGTTCCACTTCGACCATCTGGTCCCCCGGCTGGAGAGGACGGCGACCGGCCTTGCCCGCCTACTCCCCAATATCGGGGGCCCGGAGGAGAGGTTGCGCCACCTATACCTCGGGATTGTGCAGTCCATGGCCCTATACGGCGCCCCGATATGGGCGTCGGCCCTGATGGTCAGGCAGCGCAGCAAAATCATGCTGCGCCGCGTGCAGAGGAGGATGGCCATCAGGGTGGCCAGGGGGTACCGCACGATATCCCACGAGGCGGCGCTGACGTTGGCGCGCACCGTGCCCTTCGACTTACTGGCGGAGGGGGACGCTCACGTCTACGAGCGTCTCTGTGAACTCTGCGCGTGGGGCACAATGGTGTCCGTCGAGGAGGAAGTGGGAATCCGACGCCAGGCCCGGCTGTCTGCGCGGAACAAGTGGAGGGAGGAATTAAACGACAGAGGAGCCGCGCAGCGGTCGGTCGGGGCGTTCCTGCCCAGCCTGGACCAATGGCTGGACCGCGGCAGAGGGACCCTCACCTACCGGGTCACGCAGGTGCTCACCGGACACGGATGTTTCGGTGAGTTCCTGTACCGGATACGGGCCGAGACGACGGCGGAGTGCCGGGAGTGTGGTGCTGCGCTGGACACGGCGCAGCACACATTAGAGGAGTGCCCGGAATGGGCGGCGGAACGGCGCGTTCTAAGGCGCACGTGGGGGCGGACCTCTCGCTGCTGAGCATCATCAGCAGGATGGTGGGCAGCGAGAGAGCATGGGACGCGATGGCCTCCTTCTGCGAAGTAATCCTTCGCAGAAAGGAGCTAGTAAGTAACATGTTGGGTCGGCGCGTGGTTATTAAAAGTACAATTATTATAACAATTTCCCAAGCACGTTCGTATTACCTCGCTTTGAAGTGTCCTACTTTAGTCAGGAAGACGAACATGTTAACGACAGCGTATTTTTAAACAATGGAATAGGATCGGGTGGCGAAGTACTGCGCACCCTCTGGATCATTTATGACGGGGACACAGTCCTGCACGTGGTCGAAGAGTGTTTTAGAAATGTCCGAGGATTGACATTGTCATTGCACATCTTGGAAGTAAATGAATGGAAACAAACATCCTGTCGGCAGGCGATGGCTGGCGACCACCTTGGGTCTTCTAGCTATCGAGTGCCGAGGGATGGTTTATTATAGACAAGAGATAGAGGCTTTGAGTACGGCAAGTGACCTGACGTCACATTGCTAAAGAATAGGGATTCTGCTCTTGGAGGATCTGGCCACGGAGTAGGGAAGGCAATGCCTTTTGGTAAGAGGACTGCGATGAACCCCATGGCACGTACCCCACAACCTCCATCGCATAAGCATTCTTTTAGTAAACCTGACGATCTTATAGAAATAATTATATTATTTCTAACAAACAATAGGCTAAGGAGAGCTCCATATCCTGCGTACGAAAGATATCCACAGAATTTTTCTTTCAAGGTCTTCAGACGCTGGTGATGAATCGCTCTGTCGGATATGTTTTCAAGCTCCTTTAGTGTTCGTCCGAGTGACTAGTGCTTCGGGATCTACATGTGATTCCGGCATGAGATTTTGGGGAATTTCGCTCTCGGTTATATTAAGTTCTGGCATTTTGATTCGTGCCATCATTAGTTGGTACTCATTGACTTTATTGTCATATATGACGTTTGAAGGTTTCAATGTGGCCGACAGAGAGATTCCGCTGCAATCGGATCGAATGCGTTGAATAATTTCGTGAGTCTCGTTTGGTAATTAACTGATCGTTAAGTTTCTTTGCACCAGCTACCTCAGTGGTGGTGATTGATACAAAGACAAGACGGAAAGGGTCCAAAAGTATCAATCGTCGTTCGATATTTATGATTGAATGGAACATCCATCCGTGAGTTGGGAGAGATATGACTCTCACCAGATTAAAATTTTGTTCTTCGAGCAATGGAATTTTAATTTCTAGTAGTGCGCATCTCCCATTGACCGCTATATTCGTTTAAAATGATTTTCGTATTTCGTTTAAATATTTTTACGTTCATCCTGTGGTGAACTGTTAATCTTCCATGTTCGTTAATTCTAACTGAATCGTTATCCATGACTTCTATTACCTCGAAGGGCCACCGCCAGCGTTCTTCCAGCGGTTTGGCGGTATATTTCCGTATGAGAACTAAGTTTTCTTTGGTTTTGTTGGTTTTGTCGGGATGCCCGTCGTTTGGGGTACGTATATATGTTTGTCGTTTCGTGTTCTTTTGTCTTAGGCAAGTGACACAGTTCTCGATGTAACTTTTCACGTCCCGCTTAATATTAGACCATTCGTATCGTTTACGAATTTTCTGTAACGTTTTGTCGTACGCGTAGTGTTGGCCAAATAGTGAGTCGTGTGTTAGTCGGATGACTTCTTTTGTATCCGAGGCGATTGGTTTTGAGACGTAGGTTCCTATGTCCCGTCTCAATTTAGAAAAGAGGGAAGCAATTTCTTTAATATAATCCCGGTCTTGTATTATGCTGATTCTACTACCGCCGTTTAGTTCCCTATTAAAAACGTCGACTTTTGTCTTTTCGGTCTCGTGTGGGGATAAGTAGGTTTTGCTTTCCTCAATGATTTCTGGAGGTATGTCCATGTAAATGATAGTTGGAAACTCTTTGATGAATACTTGGCTAATTTTCACTTGGGATTGGATCGAAGGGATCTTCTGTTGTTTGAATTAAACCTTTGGTTACTTCCTTAATGAACTCGTCGTCGTCTGTCTGGGGGTTAGTTGAATCGGGGGCTCCTGGCCCCCCAGAGAGGAAGGAAGCGGAGGAGACGATGCCACCACCGGCGACCCCAGCCGCGACGCAGAAGAAGAGGCCCGTGGAGGAAGGGGCCATGGACCAGAGCCAGTGAGGGGGCCATGGCCCTGCTGATCCAGGCCAACCTAAACCACTCGGCCTGTGCGCAGGACATGCTCGTCCAGCACATGGTCGAGTGGGGTGCGGAGTTGGCGGTCGCTGCCGAGCCATACAGAATCCCGGATCACCCGAACTGGATGAGCAACCCGGGTGGCTCGGTAGCGATAATCCTCGGGGGGGCTGCGGCGCCGCTGCCGTTCTCACTGCTGGAGAGCGGCGACGGCTACGTCGCGGCACAATGGGGAGACCTGCTGGTGGTGGGGGTCTACGCACCGCCTAGCTGGGACTTCGGGTCCTTCGGCGAGCTTCTGGACGGGGTCGCGAGATGCGTCTCGCGGTATCGGGCCGGGCCTTGGCTATGGCCCTGCGCGTCCTCGGGCCCCGCCTCAGGCGCCTGTTTGACGCTTGCCTGAGGACGGGGCGAGTCCCGTCCGGCTGGAAGAGGGGGAGGATGGTCCTCATCAGGAAGCTTGGGAAGCCCGCCGATTCGCCCTCGGCGTACCGGCCGATCTGTCTCCTCGATGAGGTGGGGAAGCTGTTCGAGAGGGTGGTCGCTTCCCGCCTCTCGGGGCACCTGTCCCGGGTAGGTCCCCACCTGGCCGAGTCCCAGTACGGATTCAGGGGGGGACGTTCCACGGTCGACGCTGTCGGCCGGGTGAAGTCCCTCTCGGACTCGGCCACGTCCCAGGGGGGGGGGGGGTGGCGTTGGCGGTGAGCCTGGACATCACCAACGCCTTTAACTCTCTCCCCTGGGGCAGAATAGGGGGGGCACTGGAACATCACGGGGTGCCCCTCTACGTGAGGAGGGTCTTAAGGGACTACCTGAGGGACAGGTGGGTGGAATACCCGGGCAGAGGAGGCCGGCTGTGCACGAGGGCGGTGGATCGCGGTGTCCCGCAGGGGTCGGTCCTGGGCCCCATACTGTGGGACATCGGATACGATTCGGTGCTGCGGGCATCCCTCCCGACCGGCGTCACCCTGACGTGTTACGCCGACGACACGTTGCTGGTGGCCGTCGGGAGGGAATGGATGAGGACCATCCGGCTAGCCGAGACGGGGCTGGCCGCCGTCGTCGACGGTATCCGGGGACTGGGGCTGCGGATCTCCCCGCAGAAAACCGAGGCCATGTGGTTCCACGCTGGCGGGCCTCGGAGCGGAGGAGCGCCCCGGTCCTGGATCTTGGTAGGGGGGGAGTACGTCCAGCTTGGTGACCGTATGAACTATCTCGGTCTCCTCCTGGACAGCCACTGGCGTTTCGGACCCCACTTCGACCATCTGGTCCCCCGGCTGGAGAGGACGGCGACCGGCCTTGCCCGCCTACTCCCCAATGTCGGGGGCCCGGAGGAGAGGGTGCGCCACCTATACCTAGGGATCGTGCGGTCCATGGCCCTATATGGCGCCCCGATATGGGCGTCGGCCCTGATGGCCAGTCGGCGCAGCAAAATTATGCTGCGCCGAGTGCAGAGGAGGATGGCCATCAGGGTGGTCAGGGGGTATCGCACGATATCCCACGAGGCGGCGCTGACGTTGGCGGGCACCGTGCCCTTCGACCTACTGGCGGAGGGGGACGCTCGCGTCTATGAGCGTCTCCGCGAACTCCGTGCGGGGGGCGCGATGGTGTCCGCCGAGGAAGAAGTGGGAATAAGACGCCAGGCCCGGCTGTCTGCGCGGAGCAAGTGGAGAGAAGAGCTCAATGATAGAGGGGCCGCGCAGCGGGCGGTCGGGGCGGTCCTGCCCAGCCTGGACCAATGGCTGGACCGCGGCAGAGGGACCCTAACCTACCGGGTCACGCAGGTGCTCACTGGACACGGATGTTTCGGTGAGTTCCTGTGTCGGATACGGGCCGAGACGACGGCGGAGTGCCGGGAGTGTGGTGCTGCGCTGGACACGGCGCAGCACACACTAGAGGAGTGCCCGGAATGGGCGGCGGAGCGACGCGTGCTGCGTGCGCACGTGGGACCGGACCTCTCGCTGCCGAGCATCATCAGCAGGATGCTGTGCAGCGAGAGAGCATGGGATACGATGGCCTCCTTCTGCGAAGCAGTCCTTCGCAGAAAGGAGGCGGCGGAGCGGGATCGGGAGCTGACCGATCGTGCCCGACGCGAGAGGCGGAGGGGCAGGACTCGCCGTCCACGGGCGCGCCCGCTGGCGAGATCCCCGCCCCTCCAGTAGTAGTGCCAGACGGTGTCAGCCCGGGAGGCGACAGGAGGCACTCCCTCCTCGTCTCTCGGGCGACCGTAGCAACCGCCCGGCGAATGGGTGGCCCTGCTGTGGGAGGACGCTTGTCCTCCTGTTACCCCGCAGGGTCGCCCGGTAGCCGGATTAAGTGGCGGGGAATGTGTGGGGGGCCCATATCCCCCCCCCCCACCGATCCGAAGATGGAGAAGCGCTGACGTGGCCGAGGGTGCGGTGGTGTTCCCCCACTGTACCCCTCGGAATGGCGCACCGCAGGCAAGGAGACCGTCGGCCCGCGGGGTGAGGGGGGACGCGCTTTCCCCTCCCTGTGCGCGGGGCCACCGGGGAGCCGTGAGCGGCTCGGGTTGGGGACCCGAGCCGCCCCAACAAACGGCTCAGAGGAGGGCTGCGTCGGGTGTTACCCCCGGCGCAGCGCAGAAGTAGGAAAGGGGGGTCCATCTGACCCTCCCGAGGGGTGGGGCTGCGACAGCCAGAGCGTGGGGAGGCACCGGATGTAATCTCCGGAGTTCCCGGGGCCTCCCCGACAAGCGCAGAGGAGAGGTAACCGAGGTGGTTTTAGTCGGTAAGAATCCGACACTACCTCCTGCTCGTCCCCGGGGCAGGAGGTGTCTTTTTGAAGATTCCCACCTCATTAAAAAAAAAAAAAAAAAAAAAAAAAAAGGGGGGTTAGTTGAATAGTAGCTCAAGTATTTTTCTAGTTCGTCTCCTACTACGTCCTGTTCTATTACTCTGATTCTACCCCGTGAGAGTGCGTCGGCGTTCGTGTTAAGCTTCCCTTGCTTATAGACTATTTCGTAGCCGTATTCTAACAGTTTTAATCGACATCGTACTAACCGAGAATTTGGGTCCTTCACGTTCATTAGCCATACGAGTGGTTTGTGGTCCGTCACGATTGTAAATTTTCGTTCGTACAAATACTGGTGAAAGTGTTTTGCCGCCCAGACGATTGCTAATAATTCTTTTTCCGTCGTGGTATAGCCTGTATCTGCGTCATTTAGCGTCCGTGAAGCGTACACGATCGGTTTGTCTTTCCCTATCGTACCCTGTGATAAGATCGCGTCTAATGCGTAATTACTGGCGTCTGTAGTGAGAACAAATGGTTCTCCCCAATTAGGGTATTGAAGAATAGGCTGTGCCGTGAGCGCGTTACATAGATTTTCAAAAGCTATTTGTTATTCGTTAGTCCAAAGGAATTCTTTTTCTTTCTTTAAAAGTTCATTTTGTGGTTTCGCGATTTTGGCAAAGTCTTTTACGAACTTTCGGTAATATCCGCTGAGTCCTAAGGATTGTTTTATTTCTTTCGCATTCTTGGGAACGGGATAATGCTTTACTTTTTCGATTCGTTTGGGGTTGAGTTGCACTCCGTTTGCCCAAATAACGCGACCGAAGTATTCGCTCTTGTCGGGTTGAAGTTTTAATCCGCATTGTTTTAATCGTTCGAACAAAATCTTTAAATTTTTATTATGTTCTTCTAGCGTTCTACCGAAGACTACGATATCGTCGATGTAGACAAAGCCATTGTTACCAATCAGACCTTGTAAACCGCGATTCATGAGTCTCTGGAATGTCGACGGTGCGTTTTTTCAGCCGAAAGGCATCCGAACGAATTCAAAGTGTCCGTCGTTAGTCGAAAAAGCGGTTTTGCTAGTATCGTTTTCTTTTATCCCGATCTGCTGAAATCCAGAAGCTAGATCGAAGGCTGAAAAGTATTTCGCGTTGCCTCATTTATCTAATATCTCATCGATATTAGGAATGGGGTACGAATCTTTTATTGTTTTTTCCTTTAGTTTTCTGTAGTCTATTACTAGTCGCCATTTTTGTTTTCCTGACGCGTCTGCCTTTTTAGGGACAATCCATAGGGGACTATTGTATGGACTGTTGGTATCCCTAATGATACCTTTTTGTATCGTGTCTGTTACTTGTCGTTTGATTTCGGCTTAGTGTATCGGCGGGTATCTGTGTTGTTTCGTATGTATTGGTATTTCGTCAGTAGTCTTAATTTCGTGTTCCAGAATTGACGATTTTGGGAGAGGGTCACCGGGTAATACAAAATTGTCATGATGGTTCAAGATTAATTCTCATACGTCGTCTCTACCTTCGGTTAGATGTTCTAAACAAGTATTTTCTTTTAGTAAGCTAATTCTTTCGTTTGTTTTATTGTTACTATTAATATGGAAGACTAACTTTTCATCAAATTTCTCTATTGATTCAATTTGTTTCTTTAAATGATCGGACAGTATAGGCTGCCCGTTTGTATCGACTTTTGTGATTGCTCCGTTTTCCGTTATGAAATTAACCAATCCCGTCCCGTTTTTTGTTATTATTTGAATTATTGCGATGTTTAATAATGTTGCCGATTTTGAACGAAGTACACGATAGGGAAAAATCGTGGTTAAATAGAAAGTCCGAGCCTAATATGCCGTCTTGGAAAATTGGAGACCTGTCGTCTACTACTTGAAATAGATTACATTTATTATTAAATGGAATGAAGACCGAGTATAACGTGTCTGTAGTGTTGCTCGTGATAGCCCGGAGTGCCATGGGTGCGCCTTTCTGAAGTTCTTTATTTATAATTTGTTTTTCCTTTATTATGGAAATTTCGCTACCTGTGTCGATGAGGAAGGTGGTCGGTCGGAGTCCTGGCAGCTCTAGTTGAACAAACAGGGAGTTGTCCACGCGATGTACTTCTGGCGCTGTTGGTCTGCTGTCTTCCTCGTTGTTCCTTCAATTGTTTTGTTCTGCATTCGTGTTCTGTGTGTCCACGTCCTTGGCAGTAAGTGCATTCCTTTGTTTTCCATCCTGGGTTCGATTCCCTGTGCGTAGGATGGTGCTGTTCCCTCGGTTTTCTGTGGTCCCTTGGTGGGTTCCACATTTTGGATTGTTGTTGCATGTACTGGAGTTCTGTATCGTACATGCGTGCGGTTTCGAATGCTTGTTTCAACGTTTCCAATTGTTGGCTGAATAAATATTGTGAGATTTCGGGTCTCACGTTGCGTCGGAAACACTGTATGCCTTCTTCGTTGCATATTATTTCTTTAATATCAATGTACGTTTGAAGTCGTTTTTCGGAGTTCACGGCGGATGAAAGTTTATCTTGTATTTGCGAAAACCGATGCACGATGTCATTGATAGTTTCTTGTGGTCTTTGTTTGCACGAGTCCCGTTTTGTTTTTAATGATGACGTATCGATTGTTTTGCCATATATGAATCGAATTTTCTCTATTGGTTTAGGGATTGTCGTGATGGTGTCTGGCCGTATCGTGTAAGCTGTGCGATCTTTTAGTTTTTGTGATATGATGGCAAGTAGTAATAGTGGATGTTGGTTTTGGTTCAGCATGGACGCGACTTTGATGACGGTATTGATAAAAATCTCCGTGTTTCATCCACTAAATTCCGGAATTAGAGGTAAACATTGTTCATATTTCTCTATTCTGTTTAGAGATTGCATTTCCTCGTGTTCGGAAAATGCGTGAGCGTTACTTGACGTTTGTACACGACGTTTGGCTTCACATTGAATTGCAGCAATCGGGCTTGTACGGTAAGCCCCTGTCGCTATCCTAGCTCCTGCATTGTGAATGGGTGATAATATTTCCGGGGTGCGTGGTTTGGCAGAACCATATACGATTACTCCGTAATCCATCTTACATAGAACTAAGGCCTTGTATGAATTGATTAGAACCTGAAACTCTGTGCCCCAGCTTTTTGATGTTATGACTTTTAGTATGTTTAGTCTTCTGGAGCATTCAATTTTAAGGTTTTTGAGTAATGGAAGCCACGTTTGGTTCCTGTCGAATGTTAGTACAAGGACTTTGGGTGTGTCGGTTATCTTAAGTTGGTATTGACCTAGGTTTAACTTTAGTTGGTCATTTTGAGTTGATCCGTGATTTGAGAAGATGGTTACTGTGGTTTTATTTTTGGAGAATTTAAAACCAGTCTGGAGAACAAAATTTTGGAGTTTGTTTAGACTATCTTGCAGGATTTGTTGGCTAGTGTTTAAGTTCTTTCCAGTGATAAAGAATGTGCAGCCGTCGGCGAATATGGTATATTTGATTGGTTTGGAAAATACCTCCGTAATATTATTTATTGCAATCAAGAATAAGGTTACGCTAAGGATTGACCCTTGCGCCACTCCATTGGTGATTTCGGTTTTCTTTGATAGTTTGCCATTGACACGGACGTATATGAATCCGTCCTTTAAAAAATTGGATATTAATTGCAGTATATTTCCATTTATGTTCCACTGCTTGAGTTGTTGTATAATTCGGTGTCTCCAGAGCATGTCATAAGCCTGCTCAATGTCTACACATATTGCTATTAGATGTTGTCTATTTAGGAATGCTTCGCAAATGTTTGAGTCGAGCATTGTAAGACCATCCATAGTTGAGCGGTGTTCTCAAAATCCGTTTTGGAGTCTTTCTAGTAGGTTGTTGGTTTCTAGGTTCCATCGTAGTCTTTTATTTAATATTTTCTCTAATAATTTTCATAAACAACATGTAAGATGCGATGTGTCTATAGCTGTCAGAGTAGTCTTTGTTTTTTCCAGGTTTTTGTATGGGGACGACTATTGCTTCTTACCGTTTCGCAGGGAAGATGCTATTCAACTATATGCAGTTGTACAGCTCTAGCAGATAGCTCATGCCTGCTTCAGGTAGTTGTTGGATAAAAATATAGCGGATGTTGTCAGGTCCCGGGTTAGAGTTTTTGACAGATTTCATGGCGGATTTCAGTTCAGTGATTAAGATTTTTGTGTTAAGAAGGTGGTTATTTTCTGGAGATATGTTAGCATCGTTTTCTGAAATTTCCTCTACTCTTGTTTTGGTCTTGAGCAAGGTTGGCTCAAAATTTTCATTGCTTGAGTTGTTCGCAAAGGTATTGGCTAGTAGGTTCGCAATTTCTGTGGGCTCAGTGATAGTTGAGTTATTTGAGCCTTTGTTCGCAGTTATTTGATATGTTACGTATGAAGAATATACCATACGTCGCTCTCAACGCATTTTTCGAGCTCGCGTCTGTGATGGGAAAACCCCCTAAACTTCTTTCGGTTACCATAAACAGATAAAGGGGTCCTGAGAACATGTGCGACCAGCTGCATTACGACCAAGACGGGCGTGGTCCGACGAAGACTCCTTAATTTCCTTATATGGAAAGTTCTAATGCGTTCCCGCGCATTTCGGGGGTATATAAACCCTCGAGGGGGGTTTCTACCCTCGTCGGTTCAGAGTTACACAGTCACGCGTAGAGTCGCGTCGTGCCACGCTCGCACAGAGTCAGTTATATCAAGTGAGATTCGGCTTAGTGCACCTTTCGAAGTTCTTTCAGCATACTCTTAAAAGCGACTCCCAGACCCCGCATCGCCAGTCCAACAACACCGTGCAGATACTTAGGTAACTTACACGCTTAATATTATTTCATCGCGACAATTACATATCTACAGACGACTGATCTCAATATATATAAATAAATTGTTCACCATTAAATCGAGTAGATTCGTTGAATCTATCTTTACCCCGTAATCCTTTATATCAGCAGTAACGTTCCCACAGATACAACTTAACCGCTCGAGTTGTATCGAATATTAATTTAGAGTTACGAGACAATCTAACATTTCCTGCGACTCCCCGATTTCGCATCAGGTTCGTCCGCCCTTGACTCTATTCCTGAGGCTCCCCGATTTCGCATCACGTTCGTCCTCGTTTCACACATCCCAGCGGCTCTCCGATTTCGCATCGGGTTCGTCCGCGCACCTTATTAACAAATTCTCAACCGTATTCCTTGGGTTATATCAACCTCGCCGGCCTAGGCGTTGCCCACAGCCCCGGCTCGTAACAGACAGTTCATTATCTGGCCATCGACTATTTTAAATGTGTTCCACATTTCATCACAGGGCGTATTTTTTGTTAACGAAGAGATATAGTAAATCCACGAGTTTCTTTTTTCTTATTTGAGCACTTTTCTTGCTATAGCTCTTGTTCGTTTAAACTGTATTAAATTCCTATCAGTGTTATGTTTTTTATATACGTTGAAAGCGTGTTTCTTTCCTTTATAGCGTTTTGACATGCTTCACTCTAACATGGAAGGGTGTTTCCTTCTAAGTTTTTTGATGTTTTAGGTATAGATTTTGTTGACGTGTCGATGTTTAGTTCCTGAAATTCTTCCAGTATCTGATTTATTTTTTCACAATTTATGGAGTTTGGGGTTTGTAATGATGGGAGATTTTTATCAATTTTGTAAGGGCATAATGGCCAGTCAGCTTTTTCCAATTTCCATCTAGGTTGGTTTACAGGGTCATAGTTATGCCTCCCTGTTAGCTCCATAAATATAGGAAAATGTTCACTGTTATATAATTCTGATAATGTTGTGTGTTCAATAATGTTGTAGAGGCTGGGGCTACAAAAGGCTAAATCGATTGAGCTATAAGAGCCGTTTGACATGTTGAAGTGGGTTGGTTTTGTAGTATTAAGCAAGGTTATTTCAGATTTGAGCAATAAGTTTTCAACTTTTTTTCCTCTGTCATTCCTCTGATGGGGGAGTTGTTGAACAAAGTTTTTTTTTATTAAGCTATAAAACCCCACACAACTTCCTCGACGGACACCGTCGCGCCCCCCGTGCGGAGTTCTCGGAGACGCTCGTAGACGTAAGCGTCTCCCTCCTTCAGAAGATCGAAGGGCACGGTGCCCGCCAATGTCAGCGCCGCCTCGTCGGATATCGTGGGGTCCCACCTGGCCACATTAATGTCCATCTTCCTCTGAACGCGGCGCAGCCAGATTTTACTACGCCGCCTGACCATCAGGGCAGACGCTCATATCGGAGCGTCGTATAAGGCCATGGACCGCACGATCCAAAGATACAGGCGGCACACTCTCTCCTCCGGGCCCCCGACGTAGGCGACCAAGGCCGGTCGCCGTCCTCTCCAGCCGCGGGACCAGACGGTCGAAGTTGGCTCCGAATTGCCAGTGACTGTCCAGGAGAAGACCGAGGTAATTCTTTCGGTCCCCAACCTGAACGTACTCCCCCCCTACCAGGATCCAGGACCTGGGCGGTCCCCCGCTCCGTTGCCTGCCATGAAAGGAGAGATCTGCAGCCCCAGTCCCCGGATACCATCGACGACGGAGGCCAGCCCCGTCTCAGCCAGCCGAATGGTCCTCCTCCAGTCCCTCTCGACGGCCATCAGCAGCGTGTCGTCGGCGTAGCACGTCAGGGTGACGCCAGCCGGGAGGGAAGCCCGCAGCACGCAGTCGTACCCGATGTCCCACAGAATGGGGCCCATGACCGACCCCTGCAGGACACGGCGATCCACCGCCCTCGTGCACACCCGGCCCCCTCTGCCCGGGTACTCCACCCACCTGTCCCACAGGTAGCCCCTCAGGACCCTCCTGACGTACAGGGGCACTCCGTGCTCTCCGAGCCCCCCCCCCCTATTCGGCTCCAGAGGAGAGAGTTAAAGGCGTTGGTGATATCTAAGCTCACCGCCAACGCGGTTAATCTTAAAAAGGGAGGCATTGAACTGATAGTGTCCCGATCGAAGCCTGTTAACCCAACAGATGAAATCCCTAGGAAGGCTGAGATGAGAAAACCAAGGTCTCGACCCAGAGGGATATGTGACGCTATCGCGTGAACCGAGCCTCATTTCCCTAGTAATCTAAAAAGAGATATCACCAAAATTGTAACCATCTAGAATAATAATTAGTTTAAGAGCGAAATTCGAAACCGGAAAAGGATCGTACGCGACACGAAACCCGTATATTATTTAAGTACCGACCATGGGTGGCCGAGAAAAGGGAAAGTCAGAGAGCCCAAGTCCAAAACAACCCACTTTAGAAATTCCAAAGCCTATTTACGACAAACAGTAAAAATACAGCTAAGTCCAAAAAAGTCACGTACAACTCTTGAAAAGTAGACCCCACGATATCCGGGGCTGGTCGCCACATGGCCTACCCCGAAACAAAGGAACCCTAACTCTCCGACGCGCTCTCCCCGGCTTTCCCGCGTTATTCTCTAGTTCTCCCGCACTTTTCCCTTAACTCGCGCGCACTCTGGCTTGTCACACGGAAACGGAAGCGTTGCCACCTTCACATGCCCAGCCACATCAAGACCCAACCTCATTGGACAGGAAAAAGTCAAAAGGAGCAGCAAGGAACTCAGGAAGAGGAACCAGAGCCAAAAAGGAAAGAAGAAAACGCCTCGCAGATCAGAACTTCTTTATCTCTTATTACGAACAGTACTTTCTACGCTGATTTACAGAATAAACAGTCGTTCTTTTAACTTTACAATTTTGTGTTTGATTCTTCCGCTCTTCTCCACAAGTAGAGCGGTCCAGCGCTCCACGGGCACCTGAATCCACGTAAACTCCCCATATCCCACCAATAGAATCGCAACAGGTAAAAAATTCTGAAGAATTTTATACCCTTATACTTTGCTTCTTCAAGAATGTTGTTAACTAACAGCGTCCTAGCTTGATTTTTGAAACTATCGGAGAAGTCAGAGTAGGGAACCAGAATGTTACTACTTTTTCATTAAACGTAATTCCAATATGCGAAGGGATCCAAAAGAGAAGTAGTTTCTTGGATTTCACAAAGTGGGAGTTTATCAAGTTGTGAATATCAAGCAGAAAAGGATTACATTTAGCATTGCCCGAGTAGTTACTTAGTGCATTAAAGCACTCAGACAGTCAGAATAGATGTAAACATAGTGTTGAGAACATTTGGAAGCAAGCTCAAGGGCAGTTTTGATTGCAATGCATCCAGCAGAAAAGATAGTCATATACTTATGTAAACTTAGTAGGCGGGATTGATATAGCTCAGGTGAAAAACATGCAGCACCAACAGTTCCCATCTTTTAATTTTTACTTCCATCAGTACAGATGGAAACAGAGTTGATAGGTCTATTGACGTGGTGATCTAGGAAAATGTAGTTTGGATCAGGTGCTTCCTTCAGAAGGGATCCAAGCTCAGTATTAATCTCAGCCATTGGATTGAGGAGCATGTATTTACGGAGGTATGGAGCAAAGTTATTTTCGGTTCTAAGCCAGGCTCTATGATGTTGTAAGCCATCAATCTGTTGATCCAATGGATCCTATAAGTCTTTGAATTAAGTTGTAGAGGGTTGTGCCTTTATTCGAAAGATTTTTTATCAGGAAGTTATTGCATAACAAAAAAAAATGGATCTATGTCGAAGTAGACAAAGCTTGGACTCTCCCAACAGAACATTAGTCGGTGTGCGACATCTGTAACCCAAGGCAACAAGAAAGGCTGCAAATTGAATTCTTTCTATTCTCAGCCTAAGATTTTCATTATTTGGAAAATAAATATAAGAACTGTAATCAATAATAGAACGAATAAGGCTTTTATATAGTGTAAGAAGTGTAGATGGATCTGCTCCCCATCTTACGCCACTAGTAAATTTTAAGATGTTAAGGCTATCAAAACATTTGTTGCGTATGTATTCAATATGATTAATGAATTTAAGTTCATAGTCAAACAGAATGCCCGTACGTATTCTACACGTACGCCAGACATGCGAAGCATGTACTTGAAAGTTAATGCTTTCAGCGAGCATTCTAAGGTTGTCTTTCTTGCTTTTTCTGATGTATTGTCTAACAATAGCTTTACGTATTTTATATTCCATTTAGTCATTTATATAGCTAGTCTAGGTCCATTTTTTAACAGCGCCTTTCTAAGCCGAATAAGTTTCGCACATTCACCGTTCCATAAGGGTACAGGGTTACTATGCTGCACAGGGCTCACAAGGTTTGGAGTGGGAGTGTGTTCTACAACAGCATCAGTAATTAATTTGGTGAAGAAATTATATTGGCTGATAGTATCCAGAAACTCATAACAAGGCCCAATAAAATCATTATAAGATTTTTCCGACAGAGATTGGTACTCCATTCAGTTTGTTTTCCTAGAAGAGAGTCGGCGGCGTTCTTTAAGAAAGCGTGTCTTTTCTACCCTTAGATTAAATCTTAATGGAAAATGGTCCGACCCTATCATCAATAACACCTAATTTGACACTATCGAAAATTTGGGCGGAGCAAACAGCAAGGTCTAGATTAGAAAGTTTGTTCCTGTATGTATCTACATGTGTGAGAGTGTTGTGATTGATAAGAATTAAATCACAATCAATTATGGATTGAAAAGCCTAGTATCATTGGGATCTGTTATGGAGCAGTTCCAATAGATGTTGTGAGAATTAAAATCACCAACGACAAGACAAGGGCCATGTGAGCTTGACGTTGCAAAAAGCCGATCCCACTCCGACTGAGCAGTATATGTGCCGGGAACCCTGTAGCAATCTAGCAGTACTAAAGGTGGACTTACACCATCTATCTTGATAACCTCAACTTCCAAATTATTAGAGATGTGGAGATGTGAGGTTTCGACGGTCGGTCGTATGGATGGTGGAGGGAGGTAATGACGGCCAAGAAAGAGGGAAGGGAGAAGGTTGCGTTTCATCCTAGGCCTGCTAGCGGACTCATCAGTAAGGCGTACTAGCAGACCTGCCTTAGAGATAGTAGGGAGTGGTCGGAGGTTATATATACAGGGTGTCAGAAGGCTCAGGGAACATCGAGAATTGGGGTGTAGCTGAGGTGTAGATAAACAACTTTTGCCTTGGTAATAATGTCATACATAGTTTCGTTTTTGAGTTATTAACGAAAAACACTGGCCAATGAGAGTACCCGCCAGGCATCGGCAGACGCGCGCTCAGGTGCGAACCGATCACTTGCGGTTGGTCGTGGTGGGGGCATCGAGGGTACCGAGGAAAGCATGCGGCAAATGTTACATCGTCTTAATTAAGAATAATTTGGAATTATTCATTATTCGTGAATAAGAAATACACTAATAAATCGTGTAATAACCGTGTTCGATACGTTTATTCATTATCCGAAAGGAATGAAGTGTTTTATTACTTAAGGAAAAATTACATTTTTTTATCAGTACGTTTTCAGGTGGATAAATTATGTTTTAAGAAAAACGATTCGCATACTAATGTTAGGAAAAGGTAGTTAAACTTACCCATTCGTTCACGAATTAACCTACATAACATTGTGTGAATCCTGACTAGGCAACGCGCAACAGCTGATGTTACGGCCGGCTTAGTATCCTTGCACGATCACTTCACTTCACAATAAGTTCACTTGCCACTGTGAAATGTGGGGGTACTTAAAAATAATTTATTGTTCCTACGTTTGAACATTTTGTAATATTCTGCGTTTGTACGATTTATGTTGCTCGCTCGGTTAGCAGCATGACTCTGGCAGCTTAAACGTTCGCCTCGCTTCCACACGCACACGCACACACACCGTCTCCAAATTGCAAGGATACTAAGCCGGCCATAACATCAGCTGTTGAGCGTTACCTAGGTCAGGATTCACACAATGTTAAGCAGATTAATTCGTGAACGAATGGGTAAGTTTAACTAGCTTTTCCTAACATTAGTATGCGAATCGTTTTTCTTAAAACATAATTTATCCACCTGAAAACGTACTGATAAAAAAATGTAATTTTTCCTTAAGTAATAAAACACTTCATTCCTTTCGGATAATGAATAAACGTATCGAACACGGTTATTACACGATTTATTAGTGTATTTCTTATTCACGAATAATGAATAATTCCAAATTATTCTTAATTAAGACGATGTAACATTTGCCGCATGCTTTCCCTGAGTCTTCTGACACCCTGTATAGTCGCGCCAACTTGTACAACCACCTTCGGGAGCCGGATCGTCGTGCTCGTCCCCTAGCGATGTATGTGGGAAGTGCTCCCACAGAGATGTTACATAATCCTTGAATAGTAAGGTAATTAATTGGTTTTCTTACCAAAAAGATAAGCCCTCCGCCTGGTCTACTGTTTCTATCAATTCTGAAAGAGCGAAAGCCGGGAAGATCAAATTTTTTATTACTATTAAGCATGGTTTCTACGCCAATAAAGATATCAACATCCTCCAAGTATTTTTGCAGCTCTATATTGCAATTAGAGATACCTCTACAATTTCAAAAAACAATTTTGAGGTCAGAGATAACGCGAAGGCTTGAATTGTTATTATTCATTATTAAGTGTAGCTAAGCTTAAATCTACTGTGAATATGAATATGAGAAAGGTCTTCTATAGAGATGGTCGCATCAGAGTCGGATCCAAGATCTAGAGATGAGCCAGAGATATCTTTTCCTTATCTTCGTTGAGTTCCATTTTCTTGATAATTCTAGAGATTCTATTTTTAACGGATCTATTAGAGATACTGGGGTAAGTTTCACGAAACATTTTCACAAGTTGCGTTGAGTCGTCTGTGAAGGAACGGGCCAGCTGAATAATGTTTGGCTTGCTCTTGACATCAGTTAGTAGTTCTTTGTATTGTTCATACCGTAGAACATATATATCGGGTTGTTGACTGAGAATATGCTTGATAAGTTTCAATACTTGGTTGTCTTGAAGCCGACCTTTCCTTCAGAACTTTCAGTTTTTTTCTTTTTCTTAGCTGAAGTGATATTCAAAGATGCGGTAGAATGGCCTTTATTAGGGTCTTCCGGGATGCTGTGAGAAGTATTTGACGTAGTTGAGGAGAGAGGTCTTTTACTAGAGCCTTTATTTAACTCAGAATCTTTACTTTACTTCATCAAAGTAGGGAGTAGTTACTTGGGATTCTTCTTGACTGGTTACTTGAGAATAGATTTCCGTATTCACGTCATGCTCCTCTTCATGAGTCGATAAGGAAGGAATCACATTGTGAATTGGATTATTGACAGAGATCTGGCAGTATTTAGCCACATGATCTTCCTTTTTACAAAGGAAGCAGACTAGACTGTCCGTTGAGGTGAAAATCCAGTACGAGGTATCATCAAAGTTAACTTGTATTTTATCCGGAAGCTTGTTTATCTCATCCGGATGGATGAACTTGTCGACGAAAACTAAGGATATGTGAGAAGCCTGCTTCAGGGATTCCCAGTCTAATGAAGGACATGGGCGAGACTGTTCTAATAACCATTTGCTTAAAACAGTCCAATATCACAGAGTGTGGGATACCGGAGCACACATTAGAGAGAATAACACGTTCGGTTTTTGAAATTAGAGGTCTGGCAGATATCAGGCGGCCTTTAATATTTATAATGCCATTTTTTGACGTGATCTTACTTATTAAGGATTTGTCCGACAAGTATAAGCACACTCTATTATTAGAAATTCTTGAGGCGAACCTTATATTGATAGGATTAATGACCTTTCCAACTGCAACTGTATATTCTTTAATGGTGATGTCTGATGTGTAATGGTGATATTCTTTCGTAGGGAAACAGTCTTTTTGCATTACACTGGCGTATGTAGCTTCAGCGGTGTTCAGAACGATGAAAATCACAACACTCACTAACACAACTACAAATACAATTCGTATCCTGTAACTCGCGTATATCTAGGAACTGAGCAGACGTCTTGTTACTTCAAACGTCAACACGCGACAGTTGAACAAGGTTGATTAGCTCGGTTTCTCTAAACTGGTAGCTATTTGGCATGTAAACATTGCATATACTTATCTTTCGTCGGTTCAGAATGACGGAGAATGCTACTATTTCGATGTTTGTTATTAATGGTATTTCATCGTAGCTAGTATTCTGCTTCATGTAGATTGCAACTCCGCCGCTTGCAATCACAGCCCTCGTTCTATTTTTTTGAACTACGTTGAAAGTTTTTACGTTTAAAGATTCCTTTCCTTTGAAGTTTGTTTCCTGGTGGCACAGTATACATGGCCTATGGTCTTAGAGTAGTTTTTGTAAGAATTCAAACCGTGTTTTGGGGCTGTTTACATTGCACTGCAGGATTTTGGTCGACATTACAGATGATCTGGATTTTGTTAGTTATTTTGCTCTTCTTCGGGGCACTGGGAAGTTTCAGAGCATTCCGAAGGGGCTGAGGAGCACGTTGAGAAATCGACTTTTGTTGACATCACGAGTTTTTTAATTGTTCTAGTGACTCGATTTTTCATGATGCAATCTGTGAGATATAGGTAAAGTTCTCTCAAAGATTGCCAGAGATTCTGTATTTTCTGCGTAATCCGTAGCAATTTATTTAGGATTGGTCGATCCAATTGCTTTTTCAATGAAGCATGGTTGTTTGTAGCATGGTTCCTTGTGTAGAAGTTATTTTTTCTAAACCCCACGTAGTTTGGAATAGAGGACAGCTGGTGTAATACGACTTCAGTTACTCTCATTAAAACACTAGCTTTATTATAAATACGTCGACACACGACGTTACTCAAACACACAATACTTTTCAGTCCGTTCTGTTTCAACTCTCTCTTCACTCTTACTTAGCTCTGCCTCATTCATTCTTTATATTCTTTCACTCTTAGTTTCTCTTTCATTCTATTCCTCATTTGCTCTCACTCATTTAGGACACACCCCTGCAGTCATTCCTCGGTGGTAGTCGGTCCCGACCACCCGAACCTTTGGGCCGCTGTACCCCCCATACACACGACCTTCTAAAGTATTCAGCTCCGAACGTACCTTTCATACATCGCAATCATTCTAAACATTCATGCAGTATTTCCAATCCTACACTTGGTTGCGGGTTTTTGGGAGCTACTAGTGCCTACAATCGTGTGACTTGGGTTGATTTCTGGCGACTACCTGATCTCGCATTAGTTTCGTTCGCATGTCTTTATCCAAACAGGCAAACTATTCCAACCTAGTGGCTCCCCGATCTCGCATCGGGTTCGTCTGTGGACTTCTTCCTAGTGGTTCTTCGATTTCGCAACCGGGTTCGTCCACAACGTTTTATCCTCCTGCGGCACCCCGATTTCGCTTCGGGTTAGTCTGCGCACTTAACTAACAAACTGATAACCGTATTTCTGGGCAGTATACCCCTCGCCGGCCTCTCGTGTTGCCACACAGCCCTGCTCGTAACACCTGACTAGGCCGAATCTCATCTTGACCATATAGCCTAAATAAATAATTTCTCTATATAAAAACGAACATTTGTCTAAGCGATACGACAATTTATATCGTGCCACAAGACTAAATACCTCCTGCAGAATGTCGAGGTATTCACGAATATCCCGAGTGGCCACCAGAATTTTATCCTGCTCGACTAGTTCGGCGAATTTACCATTTATAAATCGCTGAGAAACCCGTGGGTCGTTAGTCAACCAAAACGGCATATGCAGATATTCGAACTGCCCAAGGGGAATAACAAAAGACGTGAATTTTATGGACGGCTCGGTCACTTTCACGTGATAAAACCCATTTGTCAAGTGGAGGCAACTAAAGTAACTCTTATCGCGCAATCGATCCAAAATCAATCAGAGGTGTCGGAAAATATTCTCTAACTGCAATATCACTTAATTTCCGGTAATCTATACATAACCGCATTTCTATGTTTTTCTTCAGGACAAGAACAATGGGGCCAGCGTACGAAGAATTACTAGGCCAAAGGATACTGTCCTTCAACAGTTGGTTCAAAACGCTTTTAGCCTTTCCCTATCAGAATAAGCCAGTCGTCGCGGACGGAAGCTACTGGGTTGGCTGTGCTTCAAGGCAACCACCATTTCAATTTCGCTAGGCTTTTGATCGACAATCTCGTGATTAAGATAGGTGGTCTTCAAAATATTTTTAAGATTTTCTTTTACATGGTGATCAATCTGTGAGTCTTTATTCAAATCCTGGGATGCCCTTTCGTTGACGATTCCGCAATAAATATTTACAATTTCATTTACACCACCGACGTGTTCATTCTCATCACCTTTCCCTTGTATAGTAGTAACATCCCCACCTAATGAAACGTTATTGCCGGCACAAGACAAAAAAATCCCTACCCAGCAGCGCGGCGAACACCATTGTCTCGGTCGGCACGACATGGTTCTTCAGAGTCCATGGTATTCCATTGGCGATACAACCACATTCGAACAAACTCAATACATTTAATTTCGACACATTTATCTCAACGGAACGAAATCGTCCTTAATTAAGCTAATAGGACAGCCCGAATCGATCATCGCGACCATGCTAAAAGTACAAGGGTTACCGCTGCTGTCCTTAACGATGTAACTCAAGCATGATGTGTACGGCTCCCTACCAGCGATGGACTGTACAACGTTCGTAGTCGGGGCAGGGGTCGGTCGCTCCTGTTCCAGCTCGTTTAGAGAAGTTGCGGCCCTATGGTCCCTGGCACCACACCGGCTGCACGTCCCCCCGTCGGGAGACTGTGGCCTCCTGCGCCCTGCACCTCTGCATTCGCGCTTGATTACGCAGACACGAATCCGGAACTCTGTACTATGCGAAAGTCTCGCAAGACTTCCACACTCTCTCCTCAAACCCCACTACGCTTTACCAATCGATTTGGTCGCTGATTGAACATGTGGTTCACTTTCGTCACAAGCTCAGCTGTGATCATCTGCAGGTGCGTTGAGGCAGAGTGGACTCAGGCTAACGCGGTCTCCTTCAGCTTGATGTTCACCAGTATCTTCACCAAGTTTTCGTCCAACTCGAACGTAGTACGGAGACACTGTAAGTGCGCTCTCCATTTTTCAAAAGTGTCAGCCTCACCGCTGGAATCAGGAAGCAGTTCACTGATTTGTCTAACTTGTAGGCTCGACCGATGGGGCGCTGGATTATCTTGACCACCCCTCGTTTGAGATAACTCCCTCTGCAATAGACCTCCCTCCCATCGGAGAACATCGGGCTCTCTTCGGACGGGTTCAGGAAAGTATTTACGCGGTTCTGCTGCCATCGACACTTTCCTCTTCACGGTAGAGGCTCGGCATTCCGATACTCCTGTCACTAAACGAACAGTTTTTCGCGAGGTTACTCGTCTCTTCGACCCGCTTGGGTTCCTTGCACCTGTGGAGACTGCTGCAAAAATCTTCATGCAGTCACTTTGACTACCTCAAATAAGTAGGGATGATCCAGTTCCTGAAGCTCAAGCTCAATATTGGCGTAGCTATTACGAGCAACTGCACTCAATTTCGTCACTTCGAATACCCCGATGGTTCTTCAATGGTGAACGCGCTACTCACTTGTAGCTCCATGGTTTTACCGGCGCCTCTGGACGGATGTATGCTGCTTTAGTCTATCTGCGATCCTCTACAAAGGGTTCGGAACCGTTTGTCTCGTTGGTGGCCTTTAAAACTGGAGTAGTCTCATTGTGACAGGATTCTCCACCCCGACTTCTCTACTGATTCGCTTGGTCAAAATTGTTGTGAATAGTATACGGCTGGCAGACTGCGCCCTGTACTTGTGGTCGGACTCCACTCTTGTTTTGGGCTGGGTGCAAGGGCACTCCACTAAGTGGAGAACTTTTGTATCCAAGCGCATGGCGAAAATTCCAACGGCACTTCCTACAGTCAAATGGCGTCACATACACCCGCCATTAACACTTTTTGTTTTTACGAGGTTGAAATCTTCAAAAGGCACCTCCTGCCCTGGGGACGAGCAGGAGGTAGTGTCAGATTTTTACCGACTAAAACCACCTCGGTTACCTCTCCTGTGCGCTTGTTGGGGAGGCCCCGGGAACTCTGGAGATTACTGTCGCAGCCCCATCCCTCGAGGGGGGTCAGATGGACCCCCCTTTCCTGTTTCTCCGCCGCGCCGGGGGTAACACCCAACGCAGCCTTCCTCCAGGCCGTTGATCAGGGCGGCCCGGGTCCCAACCCGAGCCGCTCACGGCTCTCCGACGGTCCCGCGCACAGGGAGGGAAACGTGTTCCCTCTCTCGGCGGGCCGCCGGTCTGCCTGCCAGCGGTGGCGCTATTCCAAGGGGTACAGGGGGGAACACCACCGCACCCTAAGCCACGCCACCGCATTTCCACCTTCGAATCGGAGGGGGGAGGGATATAGGTCCCCCCACACATTCACACACGCCGCTTGATCCGGCTATCGGGCGACCCTGCGGGGTAACAGGAGGTGAGCGTTCCGCCGCCCATTCCGGGCATTCTTCTAGTGTGGTGCTGCGCTGGACACAGCACCACACTCCCAGCACTGCGTCGTCGTCTCGGCCCATATCCGGCACAGAAACTCACCGAAACATCGGTGTCCGGTGAGCACCTGCGTGACCCGGTAGGTGAGGGTCCCTCTGCCGCGGTCCAGCCATTCGTCCAGGCTGGGCAGGACCGCACCGACCACCCGCTGCACGGCTCCTCTGTCTATGAGTTCGGCCTTCCACTTATTCCGCGCAGCCAGCCGGGCCTGGCGTCTGATTACGACTTCTTCCTCGACGGACACCATCGCGCCCCCCGCACGGAGTTCACGGAGACGCTCGTACACGTGAGCGTCCCCCTCCGCCAGTAAGTCGAAGGGCACGGTGCGCGCCAACGTCAGCGCCGCCTCGTGGGATATCGTGCGGTACCCCCTGGCCACCCTGATGGCCATTATCTTTTGCAAGCGGCGCAGCATGATTTTGCTGCGGCGCCTGACCATCAGGACAGACGCCCATATCGGGGCGCCGTATAGGACCATGGGACCGCACGATACCGAGATATAGGCGGCGCACCCTCTCCTCCGGGCCCCCGACATTGGGGAGTTGGCGGCCATGGCCGGTCGCCGTCCTGTCCAGCCGGGGAACCAGAGGGTCGAAGTGGGACCCGAATCGCCAGTGGCTGTCCAGGAGGAGACCGAGGTAATTCATACGGTCCTCAACCTGGACGTACTCCTCCCCTACCAAGTTCCAGGACAGGGGCGCTCCTCTGCTCTGAGGCGCGCCTCTATGGAACCACAGGGCCTCGGTTTTCTGCGGGGAGATCTGCAGCCCCATCCCCCGGATACCGTAGACGACGGAGGCCAGCCCCTTCTCGGCCAGCCGGATGGTCCACCTCCATTCCCTCCCGTCGGCCACCAGCAACGTGTCGTCGGCGTAACACGTCAGGGTGACGCCAGTCGGGGGGGAAGCCCGCAACACGGAATCGTATCCGATGTTCCACAGGATGGGGCCCAGGACCGACCCCTGCGGGACACCGCGATCCACCGCCCTCGTGCACACCCGGCCCCCTCTGCCCGGGTATTCCACCCACCTGTCCCTCAGGTAGTCCCTCAAGACCCTCCTCACGTAGAGGGGCACCCCGTGATGTTCCAGTGCCATTAACCCTGCTGACGTGGCATGTCGGGGGTTGCTCCGTAACCACTTCCGGGAACACAATCTCCGGTGAAGGGTACCTTCCTTCTTTTCATTATCTCGGTACCATTAAGACCAACACATGGTTCGCGCTATCATGTCTGACCAGGCGGCTTGCACTCCGCAGGTGAGCTATATCTGTGTATTACTGTGGAATCGGCGTCGCGGCGGCGCGCCGATCTCGCAGAACGTGCCACCGAATGGCTACTGATTGTGTTTTGTTTGATGCGTGAGAGAAAGGGAGAGAACGAATGCGTCTGTGTAATAGAGAAAGAATGCGTGGAGGAAGCGTTTTGGCGAAGGTTAGGCAGATCGTGGAGAGACGTGTACGAGAGCAGTTAGCGAACCGAATAAATATTGATGAAGACGAGAGGCTGGACTACGTCATGGACGGGCTACCGGACGTAGCGCTACGAGACCAGGCACGCGTTCATGGTCACGACACGAGAGAATCGTTGCTGCAGGCGTTCGAGCAGATTTCGCTACGCAAAAGACCCCAGCAACCAGCAGGTGGACAACATCCGTAGATGATGTTCAACAGAACACCGAGGTCCGGTATAGGGGGAAAGACGGCGCCGAAAGAAGCGGTGCCGAGTGGTAAACGGTGCTTCTATTGTGGTACGTATAACCACGCCACAGGGGATTGTTATTTCAAAGAGGGGTATAAAATGCTTCGAGTGTAGACAGTTCGGTCATGTGACGGCGGACTGCCCTAAGAGGGGTACGGCGATTAGAGACGCGTGTAACGTGTCACGCCTCTGTAATGCGTGCCGAACAATATATTAAATTCGGTTCACCTAAATTAACGTCTAGCGAAGTGAAATTTCGGCAAATTGATTCGAGTGAAAATGAAACGTTCGGTAAATTTTGTTCCGATGTCGACATCAACAATGACGCGTATCCGAGTACAATGTATGTAGTCTCCGACACATTGATGCAGCAGAATCTTCTGATCGATACATACTTTCTCGTCACCGTAGATGTAAGTATAATAGAAGGCAAAATTTCGATCTATAGACTGCAAAAGTTTGATGTCCGGAAATTTATCAAACCGATTGCGTGCGCGAGGCAAACGAAATAGACTTGTGGCAGGTTGCGTGGGCCGAGCACAAAAGCGTTGTCACGGATATAGTCAACAATTATAATCCTGTGAAATTACGAGACGTCGGTTCTCAAAGGCGACGAATCGGTATACTAACGAGCGAAGCACTTATCCCCCTCCGAAAAGCAAAAGGTTGATACGCACATCAAGGAATGGCTACGCGCCGGTATAATACAACCGTCTCTGCCTGACTACGCGAGTCCGGTAGTGCTAGTTGGGAAGAAGGATGGAAGTAGCAGACTATGTATGGATTATTGTAAATTGAATAGTAAAGTAGTGAAAGACACATACCCATTACCATTAATGAAAGACCAAACAGATGCCCTGCAAAGAGCAACAATATTTAATACATTATATTTAAAGAATGGATTTTTCCATGTGACACTCGAACCGGAGAGTAAAAATTCACTTCATTCATAACGGCCAATGGGCAGTATGAGTTTTTGTATGGGCCCTTCGGTCTGTGCAATTCACCGGCAGTATTCCAAAGGTACATTAATACCGCTTTTGAAAATTTAATTAATGAAAAAATAGTGCTCCCATACATGGATGACTTAGTAATCCCGTCTATAGATCGCGAGACTGGCATAGAATATTTGTAAACCGTCTTACACACCGCGGAAGAATTCGGCTTTATGTACATGTGTTATGTGTACACTGGCAAAAGTGTAGTTTCTTGCAGACAAAAATTGAATTTTTGGGCCATGTAATAGGATCCGGAAGCGTACAACCGTGTTTTACATTTCCACAGCCTAGAAATGTAAAACAAATTCAGAGTCTTCTGGGTCTCACAAAGTTTTTCAGAAAGATTATTTGTAACTATTCGTTGATTACACGTCCACTGACGGCATTATTAAAAGCCGATTCAAAGTTCGAGTTTGGTGAAAGTAAAAGATTTGAATTTGAACAGTTAAAAATCGCGTTAAGTAAAAAGCCGGTCCTGAAATTGTATAGGCAAAAAGCCGAACGGAGCTGCACACGGATGCCCCCCTGTACGGCTACGGAGCTGTCCTATTACAACGCGACGACGCGTCGTAGGCGACTACGTCACGACGTAGACAATAAGATGCATCCGATCTACTACACAAGTGGTAAGACCACACCGGCGGAATCGAAGTATTCCAGTTACGAGTTGGAAGTATTAGCCATGGTTAAAGCGCTGCGCAAATTCCGAGTGTATTTACTAGTATAATATATATATATTATATATATTGGCAGCGTGTCGTGTTGTACTAAACAATTTGAATAAAGAATATATAATAAAGGATATATAATATATATATATTATATATCCTTTATTATATATTCTTTATTCAAATATATATATATTATATATCCTTTATTATATATTCTTTATTCAAATTGTTTAGTACAACACGACACGCTGCCAATATATATAATATATATATATATTATACTAGTAAATACACTCGGAATTTGTATATATTATATATATATTATCGGACTGCGACTGACTCGTCGCACGACCACTGCGCCCGACCACTCGTCGGTCGTCGTTCCTTTGTTTATGCACACACACACACACATACAGTTCGTCCAGAGCTAAATGAAAAAGGTGGTGTGTGGATTTCTCACCCCACTAAACGAACTACAAAGCTCGACCGCCCGACGAACCGAGCAGGGCAGTGCCATGCCAATTTGAAATGGGTGCACATATATGTTAGCGTCAGCGTATTTTTAAAGAAAGGAATATGGCTGGATTGGTGGAATAGTATTCATTCAGGGTATAATTTATATTAGGGTCTTAGTTTATGGGCGTTCGGTGAGGTTGTTGCGAGGATGTGCAATCTGGGCGACAGACGATGGCTGGTGGCTCGTCGCCACTCAGCTATCGGATGTCCTAGGATTGACTAATTTATGGCAGGTCTGGAGTTTGTATGAATGAGTCTAAACATTCTGTTGGCAGGCGATGGCTGTTGACTACATTGGGTCTTTCGGTTATCGAGTGTCGAATGGTGTACTGTTTAAAAAGGAGAGAGAATGGTCGGAATGGACAAGCGGCCCGACGCCGTATTGTTAATGAATAAGGACTCTGTTCCTCTAGGATCTGGCCACGGAGTGGGGAAGGCAATGCCTTCTGGTAAGAGGACTGTGATGAACCCCATGGCACTTACCCCAGAACCTTGGAGCTTTACAGTCGCCTTTTTACTCGGTTGATTGAGAATATAAAATAAAATCTAACATATATGTAATATTTGAGAGCGAGCTGTGTGCGTCGAAAAGAGCGATGCGCGATCGCCGAGAACAGACGCGCATCGCCGTAAAACATGCGAGCGTTGCATCGTTGAGGACGAAGTTAGTTGTAAGTTGCACGTTGCCACACGACGCAAGTGAACAGCACTGTCTTATTTTATATTGTATTAATATCATCTAACTTTTTAATAAACTTTATTTCTTTTTTCCTACATATACAGTATATGATATACTGTTGATCAATGTGTAAATGGTTTGAGACAGTGTCAGTAGAACGGATCCCAATTTCTTGAAGTTCGCGGCTTTGTCGGTGTCGCCAGGTTGTAAAGGAAAAAACAAGGATAGGACGGTGGCTGAGGCAGCCGAGAAATTTAAATGCCACCTTGTCCGTGTGAATACCCAAGTGTAAAACGGTACTATAATAAAAACGACAGCTTAACTTTTTCATTTTTAGTTTTTTCGACTTCCAACTTTTTTAAACATTGTTTCGGATGGGTCGGTGGACGCTGGATTCGCTCAGCGCTGAGCGAGAAGGCAGGGCAGGCCGAAAGATAGAGAGCGACAAATACACCCTTTACGAAGTATATTTTTCAATCCAACACAGCACATACAAGACGATATCGACACAAATTAACGCAGACAGAATTTAGTGTGAAGTTTGAAGATCGTGTGTCTCAGCGATAGCTCGCCGATGTGGCGTCGAGAACGGTGTTCGTAATTCTGCCCGTTCCGAGCGAAACGCTTTATCGCGAAGGTTTAGCGCGGTTTTTCTGTCCTCATAGCGGGCGATGTGCCATTGGTGGAAAATGACGACACGGAATGGCGCTAGGCTCTTATTGGGCCATGGTGTCGTCAGACGATTTTGAGTCAAAAAAATTGTTTTTGACGAACGCTGCCGGTTGCGAACGCCGCCGCCGCCAACGTTCGTTTGAATTTCAAACAAACATATTGTTGAAATTTTTGCGATTGAAATGAGACCAAACGTGATATATTTCAGATCATATTGTATCTTTATTTTTATTGTAAGTCATGTATTACATGAAATTAAAAAACCAAGTTTATTAATGTTCAATTTATTATGGTTCACACATTAAAACATTAATAAATATTCAGATATAATAGTTTGTTGAAACAAAAGATATCGCATTGGCATGGTAACTCTAGAAGCGTTATATATCGTGTACTACAAACCAAGGATAATACTGCGCGAAGAATTAAAATTCTATCAAATACTTGAAATACTAAATAAAATGTATAGCTATACTAGTAATAACTGAACTACTAGTGTAATTAGAAATTAATTCGTAGCTCCTCATCTTATTGCTTAGAACGCAACATCGGCAAGGCGCGACGGCCCTGCCGATCGGCGGCATCAATCGGCCGCTCTCACTCCACTTTTTTCATTTAGCTCTGGACGAACTGTACATCCAGATCGTTCAAAATAAAGTTGAAATTTGTCGAACAGTGTTATTACACACATGAATATTGCTTTATCAATCTGTTTTGTTCAACATGTAAATCCGTAATACGTCTGTCTCGCACGAGCGTGTCCTCAAGAAACGAGCGTGTCCCCTGTCTCGAGACCCGAGCGTCCGTTCTCTCCACACAACCGTCTCCGTCGATATCGCAGTTTCGGCACCACCAAGGGTAGCCTGCTACGTCATTCGGCGTGACACGTATAATGTATGGCGCCGTTTCGCCAACGTCTTACGGCCGTACGGCCCGCGACTTATACAACTGGGCCATCCTAACGATTAACCACCCCGATTAATCACGGCTTACAGTAGATATTATGCCTAATATATAAGATAATACGATACAAAGCGAACTGAAAATTGGAAACTTAAGGCTAAACGGTGTTAAAATATACAAAGAAATAAGATAGATATAACATAAAATATATAGTATATCCATAACTTTCAACAAAGGGTCGAGACGACGGTCGCCACGGTCGCATGTTGGCCGCTCCCCACGTCCCATGATAGGGCGTTTGTGTTAACTGGAACCCTTCTACAGGGTGTCAGAAGACTCGGGAAACATCGAGAATTGGGGTGTAGCTGAGGTGTAGATAAACAACTTTTTCCTTGGTAATGATATCATATATAGTTTCGTTTTTGAGCTACTAACGAAAAACACCACCGGCGAACCCAGCCGCGACGGAGGAGAAGAGGCCCGTGGAGGAAGGGGCCATGCACCAGAGTCAGTGAGGGGGCTATGGCCCTGCTGCTTCAGGCCATCCTTAACCATTCGGCCGGTACTTAGGACATGCTTGTCCAGAACATGGTCGGGTGGGGTGTAGGGTTGGCGGTCGCTGTCGAGCCATACAGGATCTTGGACCACCCGAACTGGGTGGGTGACCCGGGTGGCTCGGTAGCGATAGTCCTTGGGGGGGGGGTGCTCGACGCCGCTGGCGTTCTCCCTTCTGGAGAGCGGCGATGGATACGTCGCGGCACAGTGGGGGGACCTACTGGTGGCGGGGGTCTACACGCCGCCTCGCTGGGACCTCGGGTCCTTCGAGGAGTTTCTGGACGGGGTCCCCAGATACGTCTTGCAGTATCGGCCCCGTCCGGCTATCGTCCAGGGGGATTTCAACTCCAAATCCCAGGCCTGGGATTCCCCTGGGACGGACCTGAGGGGCGATGTTGTGCTGGACTGTGCGGCCAGCTCGAACCTCCGATTGTTGAATCGGGGGTCCGACAGCACCTGCGTTCGCTACCAGGGGGAGTCCATAGTCGATTTAATGTGGGCCACCCCCTCGGTGGTGAGTCGTGTAGGGGAAGGGTGGAGCAGGAGGTGGAAACCTTGAGTGACCACCTCTATAATATACCAATGGAGGTGCGCGCCACCCGGGGCCAGGGCCGCCGGGAACGGGAAGGAGGGGTGGGGGTTTGAGTCCCCTGATTATCAAATCTCAAGCAAGAAAAGGTGGGCGCTGAAGCGCCTAGATGAGAACGCGCTGATGGCAGCGTCCCTCGCCGTGGCCTGGCCTGCGATCCCGGCTAGGCCGTCGTAGACGTCGAGGAGGTAGCGGCGCGGTTCCAAAGGGGTATGGTGGTGATATGCGAAGTTGCCAGGCTCCGTTCCCGCCCGCCGAAATGATGCGCGACGTATTGGTGGTCGAAGGAGATAGCGCGGATGCGCCACACCTGCGCTCGCGCCCGGTGACTGCTGCAGAGGGCCCATCGAAGACGACGCCGCGACCTGGCGAGGGAGCGTCAGCTGTACGAGGGCTACCGGGAGCAAGTGGTGGCCCTCCAGCTGGCCATCAACAAGGCGAAGGCAGGTGCCTGATCGGAGCTCCTCCAGGACCTGGACCATGACCCCTGGGGCCGCTCGTACAGGATGGTGATGGGCAAACTTCGCCCATGGGCGTCCCCCGTGACGAAAACCCTGGACCCCGGTTTACTGGACAGGGTGGAGAGCGCCCTGCCCCCAACGAGGGGGGGATGGCACCGGAGCTTGTGGAGCCGGACCCAAACGCCTGGTCCGACGATATGGGGGTAACGGCGGAGGAGTTGGCCGTGGCCGTCAAGAAGATGGGGCAATGGGGCCCGCAACACCGCCCCGGGTCCTGACGGCGTACCGGGCCCTGGGCGTCGTCGGGCCCCGTCTCAGGCACCTGTTCAACGGCTGCTTGAGGACGGGGCATGTCCCGTCCAGCTAGAAGGGGGCAGGGTTCTCCCTCGGCATACCCCAGGGACATCGGGGGGCAGCGAACAACGAGAGATGACAGCGCAGGACATGAAGGTAACTCCGAAGGAAAGGTGGGAGCATAACTTTGGGGAGGAGGTCTCACCTGCGAGGCGCACCGGTACTAGTGAGTACCTCAAGGTCATCTGTGTGAGGGACCTTAGAGAGAGACCTTAAACGCGCAGCAATTGGAAGATGAGAAACTCTAGTTGTGCGCTTTGGTCACCGACCTCAAGCTGGCAGTTTCGAAGGCGGCGCCGGTGTTAGTGCGGATGGTGAGGAACGAGGCGACCTGCACGAAAAGTCCCCCATTTTTGCGCGTGCCCGCGAGGTGTGGAAAATACGTTTAAGCATACCCCTCACGCAGTGGGATATGTGGGCCTGTGCTGCCTAGGATGGCATGCCGCAAGTACCCACAAAAAGCACCCTCCCCCTTGGCCCTATACATCGTAATACTACAAGTGCGGTTGCTCCTATAAGGTGTGTCCTCCAGGCTGTCGCGGCTCGCTGTCCCACGTCCGAAACCGACCACAGCTAGTTGGCCGTCTCCAGGTCGTTTGTTGGTCAAATTTTGGTGGGCGGGATGAATACCCACGCGTTGAGAGGCAGAGTGGGATCCCCTGTTAGCAGCGCAAGTTTGCATGTCAATTATCCAGGGTCCTTCACCACCCTGCCGACTGGGTACCGCCTCTTTTTCCTGTGAGGATAAAAGGAGTCGTACATTCTGTCTTTTTCTCTTTCTTTCGTCTCCCTTACCTTCATCAGCTTATATGCAAAAGCCTGGAAGGCTTTCCAGGCCTCCTGCGAGGTGGTGATTACGTTGACCAAGTCCGAGATTGAAAGGGATTTGCCGTAGAGAGTTGCCAGTTGTCGTCCCTCCTCTACCCAGCGATCACAACAGAAGATGACATGTTCCATGTTGCCCCTGGGGTACCCGCAGTCCCAGCAATCTTCGTTGTCGACCTTCCTATTTTCTTCCTGTAGCTGCCAAAGACATCATGCCCCATGAGGAGCTGCATCGCGCAGTAGGCCATGAAGATGACAGGTTGTTTCTGCGCAAATGACTTAACGGAACCGACCAGTTTCCGGGTCCAGTTCTCTAGGTTAAAAATGTCCCAACTGTAGTGACACTGGTCGATCGCCTCTTCCCAGATTCAATTTTACCAATTACCCTCCTGCAGGGGGGGGGGCGTAATCCCTCCCGAGTGGTATTTAGCTTTTGCTGCGGTTTGTTGAGGTTTGCTCTTTTTCGTGTTAATTTTCCGGAGCGCTTCGACCTTAATGTGGATCTGCATTCTACCCGATAACACACACAACGCAGCAAACGCCACTGTGCAGTACGCCGTCGTGGTGTGAATCAAGGTCGATTCCTGGCCCCTGTGCAGGATATTCCTATTGTACTTGAAGGCGTTTACTGCATGCGCCCAGATTGTGATGCATATGGGTCTGTCGACTCCCATACCTTATAATAGAACGTTCTACATTTCCCCGAGAATCACCCTCGTCGTTTTCCATGTGTGCGTGGGGGGAGGGGGAAGCTTCCCTTTGCGTAGCGTCTCCGTGCACATGCAAGCCAGGACTGCAGGCCATCTTTCGGCGATCAGTTTCACTACCTCGGCCGGGACCCCGTCAATACCTTGACGCTTTCTCTTGTTGCCTTCGCCGCTTTGTTCACCATCCTATGTGAAAATTCCATCCGTGCCACCGCTATGCCGGGGAGCGGTGTCCCTCATCGGCCATCTGTCCGTTGAAGCCTGTTATTCATATGGCAGCGTCACCGGTGGAGTCGTTACACCACTTCGCCTGCTGCCTCTATGGTTCCGAAATGATCACCCCGATCATCGCGGGCTTCCGTACCATGGCGGTCCTCCGCTGCCTTCTTGTACTGGCGGCAGCCCAACGATGCTACTACGGGCCGTAGTCTAAACTTGAGCATTCCCTTGTGGAGTGCTCCGGCGAGCCGCATCTCTCCCTGCCATGTGGGAGTTCCTTGCAGGAAAAACTTGTGTGCCCCTGTGCATGGCATCTGAAGCACCGGGGTATTTTCGGGAGAGCCTTGGTGTATACTAAGATAACCCCAATGCTTAACTTGCGGGCCCTCAGATCCGCAGGAGCAGCCTCCGCCGGAAGGTTGAGGATTGCCACATGCGTTCCGGGGGGAGGGGTCCTGACCGACCACCGGTGTATCTCACCTGGCTTTATATTCAGGACGCGAGCAACCTCTCCGACGATCTCATCCGGTTCCGCAAAGCAAAACTGCTTTTCCCCGTTAAGAGAGCTTTGACATTCTTTGTCGCAGCCCCACTCGCGTGCCTCCCATGGCGTCGGGTTTCGCGTCGTGTTGTAAGTAGTGTATGAGCAAACTCAACTCCATGTCTACCTGTCGAGTTTCCTGCTTCCATACTCTATGGAATCTGGCGGTTTCAAGCAGGTGCGCATCTCTCTATGCTGCGCTTTCGATCGTCCTTTCGTCTCTCATGCTTGTGCAGTATTTTGTAGGTGGTCGGCGAGGAAGAGAGAATGACGAGAAATTCCTTGGTTTCAGCAGCAGAGAAGTAGTGCATGGAGCAGTTTGTGCTCAGTGAGGTGCGACAGGGGTCAACGACGAAATAGTTCTGGTGGTGGATTGTGTGCAAAGCTGGCATCTGTGTACCTCCAATCCGAAGAGGGGAAGTTCGAGGGCGCTCCTCTTCAGCGGAGGCGCAAATTGGCGCAGTGTGACACCACATCGCCGTCCCTTCCTTGGTGTCCTTCATTTTTATTTTGATGTCTTTTCAGCCGGACATACAGTTTCCTTGCTCCTTAGTCAAGTATCTCATTTCCTGACCCTTTAGCCAGCTGACCTCCTACCATTGGCGGGAACGCAGCCGGCGCAACGACAGATTGGGTCTGCATTATGCAGCGGCCGGACCCTCCGCACGTTGATCGTTTGTCTCTGATGTGTTATCAGGGGTAGGATATTACCGCGAGCGTCGGGAGAGTGTTAAGAGGGAGCACACTCCAAGGGGTATGCTCCCCTACGTCCTCTAACCCTCACACGACAGTGACATGCGGTCGGCGCAACACATTTTGAATTTTGCATTTGGGACTTCTCCCAGATGCATTCCAGCATACCTATATGCCCCCACCCATGACCATTCCGCATTCCAGCGGGAGTGGGGTTCACTCCCGGTGCCTCCTCCACCTCGAGAGATATGGGAGGCATGAGAGGGCAGTCGGCGATTCCGGGACTGCCAGTCTCCACCGCCGCCATAGCCGAACTATCCCCCCCGTCCCCCTGAACGACGGCGTCCCCATCAACGGAGAGGAACCAGAATGAGCAAAAGGGGGAACGGCGGAGGTGTGACGGAGGGGCTGTGACTGCTCCTACACCAATCGCGGAACCCCAAGTGAGAGTTGACATGGGGGAAAGGGTGACTCGCTCATCCTCCTGTAAGGGTGCGCAGTCACTCGGATTGGGCCGAATCGGGGCACGGAAAGAGCTGAGAGCTCCACTGAGGGAGGAGATAGAAGGAGATAGCCTCTTCCTCCATACGGGGTGACTCTAGGCAATCTCGGTCTGGGGCGACCCTCCCTTGGACAACGGTTGCCCCGGCGACGCAGGCCCCCACCCCTCAGCCGCTGAAGAGAGGCCGAACCTATGCCACCGTTGACGGCAGGAAGGCAAAGCGGACAGCAAATGTGGCATCTGCCCAAGAAGGTCCCTGCTAAGGTGGAAAAGGTGTCTGGAGGAAAGAGGGTGAAGAATAGTACTTCCAAGGCCCTCGAGCGGAGGCCTCCGTGCATTGGGTCGTGGGCCTTACAATCAGGAACGGAGCAAGGATGTCGTATGCGGAGGCAATGAGCTCCGTCAGCAAAATTGGCCTGGCAGAGCAGCGATCGCGGAGATCCGTACGTAGAGGGCGGTAACGGGAAGCCTCCTGCTAGAGGTCCCGGGCTGGAGAGGCTGCCAAAGCTGACGGACTGCAATAAACATGAGGGCGTGGTGGTGGCGAGGCCGATGAAAATGTCTGGGCTACGGGTAAGGGACCTCATGGTGTCCACTACCCCTAGCGACGTCGTTGCAGCCATAGGAGCTTCCGGAGGATGCCCACTGGGGGACGTGAAGACCGGTAACATGCGGTCGGCCCCAATAGGCTTGGGCACCATATGGGTAAGGTGTGCTCCGGCAGCGTCCAGAAACGTGGTTACAGCCAAGAAGGTGAGAGTTGACTGGATCAATGCCCGGGTGGAGGCACTAGCGGACTGCCCGTTGCAGCGGTTCCGCTGCGTTGGCAATAAGTCTGGAGATCACTAATGCCTTTACCTCCCTCCCCTTGGGTTGAATGGGTGGGGGGGGGGATACTCGAGGACTAAGGAGTGCCCGTCTACGTCAGGAAGGTGCTGAGGGCCTACCTGAGGGACTAGTGGATAGACTATCCGGGTTGGAATGGGCGGATATGCTCAAGGGAGGTACGACGCCATACTACGAGCTCCCCTCCCACCTAGTGTCAGCGTAACGTGCTATGCAGACGACACGTTGCAGAGTCGAAAGCTGGCCAAAATTCAATTTTTGAAGTATATAGCAGCTTGTTTTTAGTATGGCAGATTTCTTGTATATATATCAATGCATCTAATGCCGCTTGAATTTTTTAAATATATTGATTGGTTACTGAGATATAGGCCGTCAAAGTTGAAGACATTTCATGCTCCTTCATATCTTGAAAATTGGAGCTTCATAATTGCGTCGGGGAAAGTTTGTCTTAACAATATTGATATGTGAATCCTTTTACCATTAAAGTAGGTATTATAAACATTAATTTTCCACAGAAATAAAGTAACATATGGTTGAATATATTATTGTAATTCCGTTTTCAATATATCATAAATCTTAGCCATATCTTAATGAATAAGAAGGAAAGTAAAGATGTTATTCCCGGAGTTTTACGCTGGGACAAGTCTCTTGATATAAAGTTGCATGTCATCTATGATATCCCGTTGAGAAACTTTTCTCCTTCTTGCCCCTTTTTAAGATATTTGAATTTAAAGTATCAAGTAGGGGTATTTTCGGTCTGTGCCACTAGAGCGTAGTGGTGATATCTCATGCAAAGGTTAATATATTTGTGAATAATTTAATATGGTATAAAGACATCTCTATCGGAGACACTAATATAATAATAATAAATAATAATTAATAATAATAATGATGGGTCCAAGATTATAGCTTGATAACATGATTCCAAGACATAAGTCAATTGGACAACATCACGAAGTCTTGAGTTCAGACTTGGAAAGTATACAAAGTGTTGTTACGTATGAAGAATATTCCATACGTCGCTCTCAACGCGTTTTCGAGCTCGCGTCTGTGATGGGAAAACGCCCTAAAATTCTTTCGGTTACCATAAACAGATAAAGAGGTCCTGAGAACATGTGCGACCAGCTGCATTACGACCAAGACGGGCGTGGTCCGACGAAGACTTCTTAATTTTCTTATATGGAAAGTTCTAATGCGTTTCCGCGCATTTCGGGGGTATATAAACCCTCGAGGGGGGTTTCTACCCTCGTCGGTTCAGAGTTACACAGTCACGCGTAGAGTCGCGTCGTGCCACGCTCGTACAGAGTCAGTTATATCAAGTGAGATTCGGCTTAGTGCACCTTTCGAAGTTCTTTCAGCATACTCTTAAAAGCGGCTCTCAGACCCCGCATCGCCAGTGCGTCAACACCGTGCAAATACTAAGGTAACTTACACATTTTATATTATTTCATCGCGACAATTACATATCTACAGGCGACTGATCTCAATATATATAAATAAATTGTTCACCATTAAATCGAGTAGATTCGTTGAACCTATCTTTACCCCGTAATCCTTTATATCAGCAGTAACGTTCCCACAGATACAACTTAACCGCTCGAGTTGTATCGAATATTAATTTAGAGTTACGAGACAATCTAACATTTCCTGCGACTCCCCGATTTCGCATCAGGTTCGTCCGCCCTTGACTCTATTCCTGAGGCTCCCCGATTTCGCATCGCGTTCGTCCTCGTTTCACACATCCCAGCGGCTCTCCGATTTCGCATCGGGTTCGTCCGTGCACCTTACTAATAAATTCTCAACCGTATTCCTTGGGTTATATCAACCTCGCCGGCCTAGGCGTTGCCTACAGCCCCGGCTCGTAACAGTGTAATGGACAGAGTAACCAGACCTTCTTGGTATTTGTTGCGGGAATTGTTGTCTTCTACTTTCTGTTCGATGCCTTAGAGTCTCTATTGTCGCACATCTGGAAACTATAACCCTGTTAGTTACCTCGGACTTCCAGTCATGAAGTCATCTGGTCGCTATTACCCACTGAGACCCTTTGTACTTTTTTTAGCAGTATTCAACGGTTCCAGAAACGGACTGAACGGAAATTCGAATTACATAATTATAGTCAAAAATCGGAAAATAGTCAATTTTGACACAAGCTAACTTACAAGCAACGTTTATACCATTAATGTTAGATCGTCCATTATGAAAATTGCATTTTTTATATAATATTTGAATTCAGCAACCCCAAAATTCGTGCGTCAAATAAGAATTGGTATTCTTATGAAAATCATGTGAAATTACGAATTGTGGCCAGCTTTTCGAGTAATGGCAGCACTGTGCGTCGTTGCTCGCCAGTGGGAGGGACTGGAAGAGGACCATCCGCCTCGCTGATAGTCGGCGCTGACACTGGCAGGCAGCGTGCCCTTTGATTTTCTAGCGGAAGGAGACGCGTCCATTTTGAGCGTCTCCGCGAACTCAGACAGGTGTCATTGGCGCAAGAGGTGAATATCAGACACCAGGCTCGGCTGGCTGCTTGCGTCCAGTGGAAAGCTGAATTGGTCGACCGCGGGGCAGCGTAGCGAGCGGTCGGGCGGTTCTCCCCAGTTTGAACGTATGGCTAAACCGTGGCCAAGGGAGGCTTACCTGCCGGATCACACAGTTGTTCACCGGACATGGCTGCTTCAGTGAGTTCCTGTTCCGGATAAGGGCGGAGACGACGGCGGAGGGCTGCGAGTGTTCGATACATTTATTCATTATCCGAAAGGAATCAAATGTTTTATTACTTATTAAAGAAATATGTTTTTTATCATTACGTTTTCAGGTGGATGAAGTATGTTTTAAGAAAAACGATTCGCATAACTAATGTTAGGAAAAGGTAGTTAAACTTACCTATTCGTTCGTGAATTAACCTGCCTAACATTGTGTGAATTCTGACCTAGGCAACGCTCAACATGAAAACATAAGGTGCAAGGTTTAGAAAAAGCGGGTTGATTTGTAAGCTTCGTTGATGCGTAAGAAGCATGTCGCGTTGAGACTTAAGAAGTACGGCATCAACTAGTATTTTGATAAAAATATAATAAAATAGCTGGGTATCACATAATTGATAATAATACATGTATCAATTGTATTTCGAGCGTAAGGTGACGTCCAGTCTCATCTCCTAACTGAACGTGTACGCTCTTTGTGTTTTTATGGAGGAATTGAGGAAGATCACTGATTAAATTGATTATATTGGGGTTATTAGATTGAGTTCTGATTGATTGATTCAGTTCTTAGGTCGTCTGTCGTTATAGACTAGTTCCTCTGAATTCCTAGACGATACATGCCCGATACGCTGGTCAGTCTCCTTTTTAAGGTGCATGTCCTCGTTTCGAATACGCCCTTCACGTGAAATGTCGTTGGAAAGGGAACAGGCCCAGCCCTGTGTAGGCGAGCATTGCGAAGTGGTGAGGAATCTGGAAGGGGAAGAGACCCAGGCCTGTCTGAGAGTGCACCCCAAGGTGTTGGAAAAATCCCGGACGGTTGATGCGAGGCCGCTAGATGTGCCTGCGTATCACCACCCAAGCTTTCTCGAGTTTTATGACAGGGTCGCTGCTATTGAGGTAAAAGGAGAGAGTGCTGTTTCGTGGCTATAACTGTGTTTTTAAGCTTATTGTAATTCGGTGCCATCTGAAGGCTGGCAGCCAGATGTTTTACAACGTTAGAAATATTCCTTGAAAATAGTATTAGTTTGACCGTGTCATCAATTGCTTTAGTCGCATCTCTTTGGCATCTCGATGCACCTCTCAACAAATTGTATTTATTTCTCAATACATTTTACGGTGATAATGAGGGGCTTTGATTACCCCAGACTAATTTCTGTTGGAAACTTTCCTTTGCCAAATTTCCCACTTGTTGCGGAAACTCTTGTTTGGCTGGTGAAGAGGTTTGACTCCTCTGATGCTGATATATCTAGTAAACATAATACGGAAGAAGAGCGTATTTCGTTAATCCGCGCTATTGCAGAATTTATGATAATAAAGCTTGCATCTTATAGATTTAAATAAGTTGACCTTTAAATTTAACAATCTAAATATATTTTATATTGCTATCGGTATTTCTTTCGATACAAAAATAGTATTGCACAAAAATATTTAATTATGTACATTAACATTACTTATTTTTAATTGCAACGCCTGATTTGTATCTGAAGCACGAATGAATTTAAATAATTATATAAAAAGCTTGACCGTTTCTTTCATTTTTGTATTAAAAGACAACATTGGGTATAACGTTATTGCAGGCTCTAAAAACAACTGCGAAATTGAACACGAAAACGTTATATTAAGCTGAAAGATATGCCGTGAAAGAATTACTTAAAGTCGCCACGTTACTATACGATGCTTAAAACAACAGCAACTAGAATAATATTATATCCGATGACAATTTTAATCCGGTTAATATCGACATTTCCAACAAAGTACATGAACTAAAAACGACTAAACAATTAGCTAGCCAATTTACTGTGACTGGAGCATCATTGTTGGATTTATTAGGTCGTGAAGTCGAAATTCGAGAGATTTGTAAATCAAAAGTTGCTAGACAATTTAATACCTTTGTTACGAGCCGGGCTATGTGCCAGCACGAGAAGCCGGCGAGGGGTATATTATCCAGAAATATGTTTATCAGTTTGTTAGGTGCGGAGACCAACCTGATCCGAAATCAGGGAATCGCTGCTAGGATTATTGTAAGCGAAGGCGAACTCGTATAGTTTGCTTGTTTGGATAAAGACGTGCGAACGAACCTGATGCGAGATCAGGTGTAGTCGCAGGAAATGTTAATTTCCCTCGCAACTCTAAATTATTATTTGACACAACTCGAGCGGTAAAGTTGTATCGGTGGGTTCTACGTTGTTAGTAGTATGCAAGGATTACGGGATGAAGATAGGTTCAACAAGGGTGGTACTCGATTTATAAGTGAACGTATTAAAGAAGTTTATTGATGAGTCGAAGTCGAACCGTTCGCCCATATTCTTACAACCCAAATCGTATCTCAGCCCACTCCTCTTTTCAATCTTGCCAAACCTTACCTACAAGACTTTATATAACTTCACCAACAGTTCACAGATGACGCGTGTATCGACTCCTAGCGCTCTCGCCAAATTTACAAGCTCGCGCGCGCACGGTTTCCGAGTTAAGTGGTAGACCCTGTATGTAATATTACGTATGAATAATATTCTCTATACGCCGCTCTCGCACGTGCCGCTCAAGCTTGCGTAAGAAGGGAAGTCGCAGTTTTCCACGAAGGGCCCAAGGATTTCTATTATTATCGTACGCGGACAAGAAGGGCCTCTGATACTGATTAGCTGCACCGAGCCTGATTAAGTGCACGCGCGATCCGACGAGTTCCCCGTGATCTTACCTTATATGGAAACCCCAAATACGCTCCGCTGTACATTTTGAGACTATATAAGCCCTTCCATTCTGATCATCTTTGGTTAATAACTATACAGTTATAGGGAGTGTCGCGTGGTGTTACGCTCGTACAGAGTCAATTACATTCAGTGAGTTCGGGCTTAGGGCGCCGATCACGATACAAGTTAACCCTTTGGAATCCGCAAGTTCGGTTGAAGTTCTTTCGGCATACTATTGGAATCATTCTCCGACCCCGCATCGCCAGTGCGTCAACACCGTGCAAGTACTTAGGTAATAATTTACACACTATTTAAATATCGCGACAATCACATTTGTACCAACGACTGATTTGAATATATATAAATTGTTCACCATTAAGTCGAGTAGATTTGTCAAACCTACTGTTACGCTATCGCGTTAGTAGGCCTTAATATCTAGTGACATCGAATCAACGATCGACGTTATAATTGTAACTATCGATAGTGATAATAACTTAGGAGCGCAATTCGAAACCGGATAGGGGCACGCGATAAATAAAGCCGTACATTATTCTAAGTGCAGATCCTAGAACACTTCACTTGGAAGTTTCTAAAGCTTATTTATTACAGACCGTAAAAATACCTTGAAAAGTCGACCCCACGATATCCGGGGCTGGTCACCACATGGCCTACCCCGAAACAAAGGAACCCTTGAGAACCCCACCAGCTCTTCGACGCGCTCTTCCCGACCTTCCCGCGTTTTTCTCTAGTTTTCCCGCACTTTTCCCTTAACTCGCGCGCACCCTAGCTTGTCACACGGAAACGGAAGCGTTGCCACCTCCACATGCCCAGCCACATCAAGAACCCACCCCATTGGACAGGAAACAGCAAAAGGGAGGAGCAAGGAACCCGGGAAGAGGAACCAGAGGCGAAAAGGAAAGAAGAAACACCCTCACAGAGCAGAACTACTTTATCTCCAGTCACGAACAGAACTTCGTTAATTCTTGAACTACCAGTATCTCTTACGCTGAAAACAGAATAAATAGTCGTTCTTTCTAAACTTTATAAATTGTGTATTTGATTCTTCCGCGCTTCTCCACAAGCAGAGCGGTCCAGCGCTCCACGGGCACCCGAATCCACGGAAATTCCCTACATCCCACCAATAGATACGCAACACTACCTTTACTCCGTAATTCCTTATGTTGGTAATAACGTTCCCACGAATACAACGCGTAACTGCTCGAGTTGTATTGAATATTAATTTAAAGTATTGAGACAAACTAACAAGTTTCTTGGATAATATCAACATCGCCGGTCTAGGCAATTCCCACAGCCCTGGCTCGTGACAGTAACATAATAAAAATGATGAAAAGTTATCGGGAATCGATCCCGAAGCCTTCGAATTTCTAGGCACTGAGCAGTCCATCTACGCCATGGCCCCTTCTTCCTATTCGTTCTTCCTTTGTTCCTCTTACGTTCGTTGATGGAGGTGCCCGATCCCACATATTAGTCCCAAAATGCGTGGGAACGCACTAGAACTTTCCATATAAGGAAATTTAGGAGTCTTCGTCGAGCCACGACCGTCTCGTTCTTGTGCTCAGGACCTCTTTACTTATTTACGATAACCGAAAGAATTTTAGGCCCTTTCCCCTTTACAGACGCGAGCTTGAAACGGTTGAGACCGCCTTAAAAACCGTAATTGAAAATATACGAAAATAAATCGAGGATACAAAAAAGCAGACTGAAAATGTTAAGGTATTTATAATTTTTCTCCCAGAATTAGTGTTGGAATCCTTAAAATTCTAATCTCAACCATCTGCCGAAGGACACAAAACTAAATTTGGATACGAGAATCGATGGAAGTCGCGCGGAACTCCAAGAAAATCAGAAAAGGTTGCAAACATTGAAAAAAGTCCGTCCAACATTTATGAAAGAATTTGAAAAGCTTGAAATCGGGCTAAGGGCATTGTACCTCGGTACCTTGGCTATCTCGAACATCTGTACGAAGACGCAGCTAAAGCGGAACAAGAAAGATTTGAAAGAAGTTATATTCACAGTAATATTCGCTATAATGTTAATTAATTAATTCAATTTTCTTAATTTCGGAACTGGCAAGGAGCGACAAGGAAACAATAGGAAAAAAAGAAAACAGAAGACGCAAATTTGGAAAGCATGATGGAAGGAAATGGTTCCATATTGCCCATAAATCTTCAAGAGCCTCCGCCTCCCGTTACTCACCTAGAAAAACCAAACACAGAGAAAACAACATGGAGTAGTCGATTCAAGTCGGGTAAAAACATAGCAAGTTTGTCTTTTTAACATGTTTCAAAATCTGTTCATGTATTTATATAAAACTTAATTCAAACCATATTTGCAATAACAACAGCTGGTCGATCGTGAAGGATGCAGATATCGCAGCGTCGAATACATGGCAGCATGCCAGGACGTGAAAGGAGTACCATTCAGGAGACAATCGATAGCGGAGGATCGCTTGATAATGGAGGACTTGTTAATCCACGGCGATCTCGATGATGCCGACAACTACGATATTTTCGACCCTGTGGGAAAGCCAGAAATTGGGAATTTTGATGTAAAGGTTGGACAAGAAAAACGTGCCGCTAGTAAACCAGAGCATTCGGACGAGGATTTTTAACCATTACAAAAAACAATTACAAAAACTTGAAAATGTACCGTCCATGTAATTATCATCGACCTGTATGCGCATACTTATTTTTTGTACAATAGCTGTGAAGACGTGTTAGTACAAAGTAATATATCATTACTCTTGATGATCGGATAATTTTGACGGTGGTAAAAAATACTTAAAGTATATGTATGTGTATAATGTATATGTACGGCAGACGAACTGTTTAAATAGTTTCAAATATCAATCATTCGTATGATTCCACATATATGTATTCCAGACTTATCGTATAATACATATGAAATATATATTCAAGGGAATCAAAATACATATTGTCGTCGTATAATATTTATTAACTTTCTCAACATGTCGGCATCGTGCACGTTGATTGCTGGCTCAGCACCGATCACCTGTACGTATTATTCACCTACCCTACATGCTGTGTACGTAAATGAACGTACACGCTTTGTGTATACACATATATACATAAATGTATGTGCGCGTAAAAAAGTGTTGACACTATAAAAGAAATAGAAACAATTTTGCCGTGTTCATTGTCATAACGCTCAAAATCTGTAAACTTCTATGCAGCTGACGATAACTCATCCCTATTTGTCACCACTCTGAGCAGAATTAACAGTTACGTTTATTTGTTAATGTAACGGCTATTATATAACAACTCTGTCCGAAATTAATATTAGGGAATATAGTTACAAACTACTATCGAGACTGTTCGACAACGAATCAAACTGCAAAACGCGAATCAATCTTTTAATTCGCGATAAAATATAGATAAACTATTGAAACGTTTCACTGTTTCACTGAAATGAAACGTTTCGTGTATCGTAATAAATAGACCGAATTATCAATCGGCCTCGTGTAAACGGCATTTTAAAAACATTACGCAGTCTACGCGTTCGATATCGGATTAAATACTAGATGTTCTAGATACATATTATACATACATAAACTACGACTAATAAGTATTGATCCTATGGATATGCGTACGGTTTTCGTTTATACGTTGTGCGGATTTATGTAGTGTCCAAAATCGAAACCAAAAAAAGGAACAATCTATCAACAAGACAACAATTTAACTATGTATGTATACATATATCACTGTTATAGCCAACAATGTAGGCCGAAAATGTAGGCCCTGCGTGGTGACCAACAGTAAGTATACATACATCCCTGTATAGTCGGTTTCACGTTGTAGGTATGTATGTGTGTATTGGATGAATGCAAAGGTTCAGCCGGTTTCTGCCATTCAAAATATGGCTCGATTTTTATAAACGAATTATTCTGGACGCAAATTTTATTAAGGAGCAAACAAATCGATAATGTATAGATACATAGGCAATAAACAAAAATACCAAGAACACTCGTCATCGTCTTATCATTTCTTCACACTAGAATTTCCAAGTCCGTCCAAATGGCGGGTTTCAGATTCCTTTCTTTAATATTATTAACATCATGCAGATATCGTTGCAGGTATGTACGTTGATCCTTAATCAACTTGAACAACAGTTACATATCCCTATTTAATTTTCCATTCCCGAAACCCGTCGGCAATTCTAGCGTTACTGGCTACAGTACTTTTGCATTCACCAATCGGCATCTTTCGTCCGGAAATGAAACTCGTAATTAAATATAATGCCGTATAAAATCGTGAAAGAAGCACCATAGCGTAAGAGATGCAGGATCAACCGGGAACATCGATGGTCCTTACTTTCCCGGCCAGTCGTGGATCTTTCTCACGTAGAAAAATATTATGTACTCGTCAACTTCGTAATAAGCGTCGCGCCTTCTTCGACAATGCATTCCCGTCGTGGTTTTTTTCGAAACGAGATCAGACGTGAGCCACGAAAGGTAGAAAAATTGTGTTACGATATCCCGTAACGCGAATCTCGTACATTTCGCAGACATACCTCGCTTGGCGATGAGCATACTATGGACCACCGTAGTTATAGAAATAGGTTCGAGCTACCTTGGGCGTACCAGTGAAATTGCTGATGTCCCAAAGCACGTCAACAATGGTCTTTCGCTACCTGACCGACTTCAACACAGGGCTTGCTTTTATTCGCGGCGTAACCGCTGGTACCGGCTCCAATTTCGGTAATAAGCATTCGTTGCTTAGATCCATCCACGTGTTGCCAACACTGTCGGCTAATCTATCTTTGTATTTGTAGGCCGTTCTATCGACTACCGATTGCGTCTTTATACAGTCGTCGCCGCCGAATTCGCATACACGATAATGATGGAGAATAGCGGCGTCCGAGGGAACGTTTAAAGTCCCATGGCCGGGGATGAATTCCCAGACGAAATGATTACCAGCCTCCACGACGTTCTGTGGCTTGCAAACATACTTGGAGCGTTGTTTATGGGGGTGCAGTTTCGTTCTGCGTCTGGTTTTTCTTAGGGTGATCAGACCAGCCTCGATTGCCGTTCGGCTGGTCACGACATACGGATCGTCCGCCCATTGGAGATAAAAAAAAGCGTTCTGGAAGGAATACGCCCCGGTGGATTTGGTGTTTATACGATTGCTCATCCATCTGCAGAAATAACGTAGGATAGAATTAGCAGAAGTACAGAAGCGTTTTTATTGTATATGTAGATACTGGCGCGTATGGGCTCTCAGATGTCTAATATGAATTTTTATTAAGTTACATACATATTACATACATATGCTATACATACAACAGTTTTGTATGTATAACATACTATCCACAAAGTTTTTTAGTGAAATCACACTTTTTAAACGTGTAACAAGTACATACTACCGTACCGTGCGCTCGCAACTGTGCGCACAAGCAGTTGGAACACGCAGTCGGGTTGTGGTGCTATATTTTTTTACATCGTGGGACTGACTCAAATCTGTTTATATATTTTTAAAGAGTGTTGTTTCAGGTACAAGAACATGTATCATGGAAGGTATCTACGTAATTATACCCATTGAAAATGAATTATGAAATAAGTTCGCGCGCGCGTGTGCGTGTTAGAAAAAATACCTTTTCGCGAATCTTTATTTTAACTTTACTCTTTTTCTATCGAAAACTTTAAACGCGTGTTTCTCTTTCTTCAATCTGTCGTGCAATATAGCAAAAAAACTAATGGACCAGTTGACTTGAATCAAAGTGGATTCTGAAGATAAATAAATTCTCCTCTAGTTATACCTAATTGTCAATTACAAAACATGACTTAACATACCTTTTTCACGAAATGGAACAACTTTTCCCCTAAAGCGTTCAAGGTAACTAAAGATACTTTGAGAAAAATTTCTGTTTTTACTAGACAAATTTTGTTTATAATCTTATATGTTAAATGAAGTAGTAAACAAAATCTCCAATAGATTCGTTAATTTTTGATCATTAAAAAGAATGATAAAGAAGCTCCTCATTTTAAGCTTGCTAAAGGAGTTGCCCCCCTTAAAGACTTGCTTATTTCGTTAAGGGATGAAAAAGAAAGACTGAGATGAGTTTCAATAGAAAGCTTGCTTGCCTAGTTTTACAACGACTTCCATAAAGAAGAATAATATTAAGGAAACAAAAAGGCTTTTCAGTCCGTATCAAATCATCGCACCAGAATTTCTGATATTTTCAATGGATTAATATATCTCCTCGCGTATTTCATGTTATAAACCATTTACTAAATTTATTAAAGAATTCCGTTAAAAGTATAGATTTTTTTTATATAATTAATTATGAATCGTAATGTAAAATTACGAAACAGAGGACGAATACTAGTCGACTTAGAATGAATGCAGTTCAACGTTATAAGTAAAACTGACAAGGGAAGAACGGCAACTCGAAAATTCAGAAAAGTGTGGACCCTTTTCAGCAGGAAACAAAAATTGTTCCGTTGTTAGCATAATATGAACTACATTTGTACAAAGTTTCAAAGACTATAGCCGCATAAGAGGGTAATATGTGCCCCTACACCAAATGCAACTTGGGAGAAATACTTGAGAGCATGGAGCAGTGACGTACTTTCAATTGGTTCTGTTTATCTAGTTTCGTCAATTTGTATGTTGGTTTGCTGAATGTAAAAAGAGTAAGCATTGTATAAAACAGTTGTTTGATCAAGAATAGACGAAAGTGCGCCGAATAAGTAACTCTGCCACACAAAATACGAGGAAAAAATCGGTTTTTTTATTTTTTTAACTGCGGCGTACCTAATTCAAAAATCGGAAAAAGATTGAGAGTGGTAGTATCAATAATATGTGTCTGGAAAAAAAGTACAATCGTTGTTAGATTCAATACAAAATAGGTATTTTTCAGTAATCTTTTACATATTTTATTTTTTGCAGCTCGGAGCTTCGATTTAAAAATCAGCAAAACTTCTATAATATGTGCCTCCATAATTGCAATGTCTCCGATTTTTTTCAAAATTTTTGTATGCGCTAAAACGGGAGATATCGAGCAAAAACTACATCTTTGTTTTTTCGCTGTAACTACTTGCCCAGTTGAGCTACAGGGTTGAAACTTGGTACGAATGGGTTTTCGTTGATAAGCTATCGAATGATACCTCACAAGTTGTATTTGGTTCAAGGGCACATTTTACCCTCTTATCCGGCTATAGCCTTTTCCTGAATTTTCGAGTTGCCGAACTTCCCTTGTGAGTTAACTCAGGTTGTATGTATATCTCCTTGAGCAGTTAATAGTATTGATGGGCATATGATTCTTTTCTCAATTAGTGTTGACTTCTAATAGCAAAGTATGATAGTATTGAAAACACATAAATATGAAAATAAAGTAATAAAGATTATCGATTCCTACATGATATCCACTTAAAAGTATCCTAAAAGTATAGTATTGTTGGGGCAATTAATCAAACTTTCAATCAATAAAGCAACTAATTCAATTCAAATACGCGTATAATATTGCATTATTAAAAATGTTCTTTATGATTTTATTAAACGCTTTATGAATGCTCGACAAACCACTATTTTACACTCATTTCTTTCTCTAATTAATGGCCAAACTAATGGCTATATGTTAGTTTTGTGCCAATATACCGACACATCCATGGTCCTCGCAATACCGATGCCATTTAGTATTCTTTTTCTCCAGTATAAATAATATGAAATGTCAATACCAAGCTCTGCACCATTCACAACGTACCGAGTTTTCTAAGCAACTGTTTGATTACGAATTTCAAGGACTAGTTAATAGTATCGAGCATATCGACAACAAATATCAATCTCTGAGAACCCACCGGGTAGTAAAATTTTCTTTCCTCTTAAATTCTCACCTGATCAGATCGATGATCGTGTCGTTGTGCCTCGGTATAATAAACTCGTCGAGGTCCACCAACGCCACGTACTCATATTTGTACATGGATCGATAAAGGCAATCGTTCAGGGCGGCGAACAGTCCCTCCGTGCGAATCTCTCTCTGCGAGATCATGTCTAAATGATGCCAAGGTAAGACGGTCACGAGACCTTTAGCTTCGTAGTACTTGAGAGCGCATCCGGCTTCCGAGCCAACGGTGTCGTTGTATAGAGTCACATGAGTAGCACCAAGCAGTCTATGCAACTCAATAAACTCTACAAGCTGTAGCACCTATAAAATTTTCACTGGTTAACACCGTTGCTGCAACGTCTGAAAGTGCCACGTACTTCTTTCCTTTCCCATTTTTTCTTTTAATCTATACACGTCTGTACATTTTATCGATTCCACACAGTTTTATCGTGACTCGAAACCATCAACCGACTGAGCCCTGGTTCTCTTATCCAGAACCGTTACTACCCACAGCGAAATAAATAAGTTAGCCGGCTAAAGAAGACCAAGTAGATGGTAGATGGATTTGTGTATCTTGATAGTTCCGTTCACCGATATTGTTCGTCGATTTGTATACAACGATTCTGGGATTCGTCGGGTGAATTAATCGGACACGAACATTTCCCTCAACCCTCTATACACATGTGTATCGTTGATGTCGCACACTTTGAAATTTATATTTTGGCAGTCTTGTCTTACTTTTGTTAATAATTTGGCAAAGTCTTTTACATCCGACGTGCCAATATAGTTTTTATTTACTGTCCTCAATTGCTTGAGATAATATATTTGCACGCCCCTAGGAGATTCTCAACCGCGTTCTTCGAAAATTCTTCTGCGAGACTCGCGTGAATATTCAGTGCGACGTGTCATCTTTATTAAAATAATAATGTAACTCGTCTCCTGTCTATACAGTGAAATAAATCAAACAAATAAAGTTAATTCTATTTCGAGCAATGTCTTCGTTATTTCCCATCGACCATTGTGAATGCACAGCGACAATTGTCTTTCCCAGAATGAACAATATCGATTTCTTTTCAAGCGGGAAAATAAATCAGGGTATAGAGGGTTAAAGTTACCTTTCAAATGAAACCTTCTTGTGTGTCTTACTGGAAGAACGTATTCATAAAAAACGTACCCTGTTGTAATCGTAATGCAGGGGTTTCACGCAAACAGCCAATAATTCTTTGTCCTTCGTCCTGGTCTCCGGCCGATTCTGCACGAGGATACGATTCGTCGGTGGTGCTTTCAACCTTGCCACGACGCTCACCGTTTCCGGCACTCTGTCAGCCGTGGGTGACTCTTTGGGCAACGGGCAAATCACAAAGCAGGCGCTGTACTTCAAGTTCCAATTCTCTCTGATTACCTATCAGGAACGATCCACGGTAAGCATCAGTCACGTCGAAGAGCACCACGCTCGGCATGCTCGCATTTAACGTCTAACTAAACGTGTCTAGAGTCTCCAACAAGGTTTTCCAGGGGAAACGGAAATTACACGCAGCGAGCAAGTCAAATTACGTTGCCTCTAACTTAACCAACATATCGGGCGGGCTAGGTAAGGTAGGGTAAAAAAAATGTCCCTCGAGGTACTCAAGAATATGGGGATATTATACAAGGTAACGAGTCAACTTCTACATAGGTGCTAGATTTCGTTACTTTCGTGGAAGTTACTTCTTGTTTTCTCAGCTACTGTATTATATTTTTTCACGTTTTTTCTGCTCTCATTCGATTTTCTATTCAATAATTGGCCTGATCTCAGAGGTCGTATCGTGAACGTCTCGGTTCGGTTCGATTTCGTTTCGTTTTATTTTTAACACACCTTCACTTTGGCGGCCACCGTGACGGAAGCCGTAACGTTCCCTCCATTCTGCGGTCGATACCAAAGCCTACACCAAACACGCTCCGGTCCTCTTGTCTTTGTTGCGCTTATTATGCGCACCATGCCCTGATTTTTACCTGTTGGTGTGCCCGCACCACCAACCCTGTCATCGAAGTACGCTGAGTATACAAAGAATTTGAATCTGAGAATTGAAAGAAGAAAATACGATCTCTTTAGAATTGGTAGCAACACCTCGTGCAGCTGATAAAAGTAACAACAAATTAACCGAATTACACATACTGTTCTATAATCTATTATAATCATTCGGGTGAAGTTGTATATGTTATAGAAATGTGTGAAACGAAATTATTATAGTATGTTATAGTAATAATGAAAATAATATTGGAAGTTCGAAAGAATAATAATGTGCTGTTCTAGTTTCCTTTGCATTTCATTGCTCGACAAGGTTTCTTTTATACAATCTCGAAGCTTTTTACGCGGGAATTGAATTCGGTGTTATAATATAATACACGATGAATGGAGCCGGCTTATAGGAAACTCAGTCATGTATAAAAACGTGACCTAAAAACGATTTCTCCATCGACTCTTTACTATTAACTTTATTTCAAATTTAATAGGTCTCGTGCGAATGTCTGTCTTTTGTAATATTACAATATTCTGTCTAATTAATTTCCTTCCACTCTGATTATTGTTTAATTCATTTATAAATTGTGAGCAGCGCTATTGTGGATAACGTAAGTGGGAGTGATAGTTATATGTGAATAATTTTTTCTGCGTTCAGTTTACATATTTTTAACTCTATTTTCTTACTGATAGAAAGATAATCAATAAGATCTCTATTGCATGTTTGATAATCGATGGTACAAAAAGTGAAAGACTCCGAGCATAATTTTCTGTCATAGTTACGTCTAACTGGCAACTGCTATTCTCGTTTGCGCAAGCAATTTTCTATCTAAGATTACATTTTCCGATCACAGATCTATAAGAAGCGTCTATTAATAATTCATTAAGCGTGGGACATTAGAGTTCTATATTTTAGCGGGATGTAAAGAAACAATTCATAGGGAGATATACCTCGATTCCAATCGTGAATGGTTGATTGTTTAACCAGAAAATAAATCAGTCAGAAATAAATTTAGTTTCTATATTAAGGACAAAATAAAATTCAACAAACCATGCATACTGTAGACATATAATTTTTCTATTACAATGATCTATTATAATGCATTTAATATTTGCTGCCAAAAAACGAACAAAGAAACTGTTTTAAAATTAATGCACCTTGGCCAACGAACGATTCATATAATTTTATATCCCACCGTCCCTAATCCTTTCACCCATCGAATTTTCCAAACTTCATTAATAATGTAATAAACATGCTCTAAAGAAAAAATTCTGTTCACGACTTTCAATCTACCATAAAAATGAGTAAGACGCAAAAAAGGTTTCTCCTTTCGTTCGCCAGTGATTTCAACGAATCAATATAGAACAAAAAAGTAATCTACATGCAAACGACTTTGTATAATTATACTAAGAGGATCGTCGACGTTGAGCGTGAACAACCATCGTCGATAAATATTCAAGTGGCTCTTATCAGATAGTGAACACACCTAGTCCTCGTGACTGGCAGCCATTCGGCGTGCGTGATCCTCAAGCTCTGATCCAGTTGTGGTAGACGAGCTTCCAGGTTGGGTGGTAAGCTGGGTAAACCTCTCGGGTCCGGTTGTATCGCGGTCTTCTGTCCTCCGTCTTCACCACCCACCAATAACCCGATATGATCGTCGAAGCTGCCCTTCAATCCAATATAATCTTCAGCCTGTGAAAGCCGACGGAACGTTTAATCACCAGCGCACCACATACCAACGCACAACGACCACAGATGTTATTCCATTTATAAATTCTTCATTAGAATGAAATGTGACTGGAAGTACGCGTTCCGGTAGGAAGCTCTATGATATTGTTCTTGATATCGCTGATACATCAACATTTAGAGTAACTTAGATTAATGTCGAAATAATCAATTTCTCGGGCAACAAGCAAGCAACTTTCATTAAATTTTTATATTACGATGTAGAGTTGATTATTCGGGGGAATTTTTCAAACTTTAAATGAACAGATGAAATTATTGATTATGTTTTAATTATTACAATTATAATCTGTGATGATTTGTTGTACAGCGTGTAATAGGAGTACTTTATTTGTTTTTCATTGAACTCTTTTCTTGTGATATAATGATATTGTGATATAGTGATATAATTATGCAATGTAATAATTTGAAACGAGTATTGTAAAATTTTGCTAGACCAAAGGAAATATACCACCTCTGTTCCATTTTCGAAGTCGTAGAGAATAAGGGGTATAAGAATTTCTCCTAGGGAAGACAAGAATCAACAGTTCGGTCCCGACCACGCTTGGATACAGACGTGTTTACTAAACTCGCGGTTCCACGAGTGACTAACGTGTTATACACAGTTCCTCTAATTCATAAGTGGTATTCTGAGAACGGGAAGTCAGTTCGAATTGTTGCACCAAGTGCAACACCATCAAAACACTGTTTCCAAATCATCTTCCTCTGCTGAGTACAGCAGAGAAGGGAAATCAATGATGATCGCCGAACAGAACAGACCACCAACCACAAAGGACCAAGGAACACGGTACGCAACCGTAACTAAAAACTCGGTATCTCCTAACAAAGATCAAGCCATTATAATGGACGCTGATGGAAGTTTGTCCGTTATAGACTACGTAAAAGAGATCTCTAAACAAACAAACCCTGTTAATATTAGATTTGTATCCAGAATCTCCAATAATAGAATATGCGTATATCTTGCAACTGCGGAAATCGCCAATGACTGATTGAAAAAACCAAATGGATCTCTCTAGGAAGCCACAATATTGAAATAAGACCACTAATCTCACTAATCTCAATGTATGGCCCATCGTTCCCCACGACTACATACAAAAAATATTCAAAAAACTTAACATCAGACTAGAATCCAATATAACCTTTGTTAAACCCGAAATTAATGAACCTGGGTGTTCATATATTTTAAGCTTCAAGAGGCAGGTCTACATCCACCCTGAAGACCTGTATAAAATCCTGAACTTTACAAATTGAATATGAAGACACAAACTACTGGCTTTTCCTATCCACAGACTCGCCCATATGCTTTATCTGTAAAAAGGAAGGATACATAGGCAAACAGTGTCCCGCTAACCAAAGCCAAACAACACAAACACCACATGTTCAAGACCCAACATACGAAACAAGGAAACACGTATCCCCATCTTACAGCCACCAGACACAAGACCACTGTCTGCCTCTCCACAACCTCGGAACCCCTACTTTTCCCACTACAGAAGGAACAAGGAACAGGTACTAAGAGGCTCATATCTGCTGCATCTGGAACCATCTCAGACTTCCAAACTGACGAGGTCTCCAGTTCGGATACTAGCATTGACTCTCTCTTCACACCGGAAAACAGCAAACCCAGAGGTGAGGGCACCCTCAAACCCAGAGGATTCAAAAAACCAAAAACCTGCCCTTTGCCTACAGTCAAGGAGAACATTGATAAATTTCTAGCACCAGTAAAAGGAAAAATGCTTGACCAGCCCAATAATTTCCCCCTATCGTTTTATACCCTTAGAAGCTTCCTCGATAATGCTATAACAAGTCGCTTGGCTTCAGACATTGCCGACAACTACACTAATAACAAAACAGACCTGACAAAAATGATGAGAAACCTCTAACCCTTCCTGATATCAAGGGTAAGATCATTCAAGACAGCCAACAATTGCTGCAGAACTAGCCTCACCATTCGCTGCAAATTCTAGCGACAGAAACTTCTCTGAAGAATTCCTAAAATACAAAAATAACACCCAAGAACATTTAAGGATAAGCCTTCCAATAAACAACATAAAACCAGAGACAAACAGCATAAACAGTGAAATCACGATCAAGGAAATTCATCTGGCATTAAATAAGTGTAAAAACACAGGCCCTGGGCCTAACAAAATTCCAAATATTCTCTTTAAAAAACTTCCCCCAAAAGGAATCGAATTCTTGTATAACTTACTAAACATGATATTGTTGAACGAAAAATTCCCCAGACAGTGGATAGAGGCAACCATCATCCCCATCCCGAAACCTGGCAAGGACCAAAACTATGCAAAAAACTGCAGACCAATTGCCCTAACATGCACTATGTGCAAACTCCTAGAAAAAATCATCAACAAAAGACTAACTGCATTCGTGGAAATAAATAACATTTTGGCACCCGAACAAAGCGGCTTCAGACAACAGAAATGGTCTCCGTAGAAACATATATCTATGAGGCCTTTGCAAATAAACAACATACGATAATAGAAAAGATATATAAAGTGACATGGAAAGAAAGAGTAATCAACCTATTAATACAACATAAACTCCAAGGAAAAGTTCTAAAATTTATCTATAATTTCATCCACCAAAGGTTCATCCGCGTCAAAGTAAACGGTTGCCTCTCCCTCCTGATTGAAATCCAAAACGGAATACCGCAAGGGTCGGTTTTGAGTGTAACACTTTTCCTATTACCAATCAACGATATCACTTGGCAAATCGAAAGCCCAGTCAAATATTCGCTAACTTTATTCGCTACATGGACTTTACCATGTATTGGTGAATCTAGAACTCAGAAGATGGAAACTTATGTTACGTATGAAGAATATTCCATACGTCGCTCTCAACGCGTTTTCGAGCTCGCGTCTGTGATGGGAAAACGCCCTAAAATTCTTTCGGTTACCATAAACAGATAAAGGGGTCCTGAGAACATGTGCGACCAGCTGCATTACGACCAAGACGGGCGTGGTCCGACGAAGACTTCTTAATTTCCTTATATGGAAAGTTCTAATGCGTTTCCGCGCATTTCGGGGGTATATAAACCCTCGAGGGGGGTTTCTACCCTCGTCGGTTCAGAGTTACACAGTCACGCGTAGAGTCGCGTCGTGCCACGCTCGCACAGAGTCAGTTATATCAAGTGAGATTCGGCTTAGTGCACCTTTCGAAGTTCTTTCAGCATACTCTTAAAAGCGGCTCTCAGACCCCGCATGGCCAGTGCGTCAACACCGTGCAAATACTTAGGTAACTTACACACTTAATATTATTTCATCGCGACAATTACAATTGTACAGACGACTGATTTAAATATATATATATAGTTTGTTCACCATTAAATCGAGTAGATTCGTTAAACCAATCTTTACTCCGTAATCCATTATATCAGTGGTGACGTTCCCACAGATATAACTTAACCGCTCGAGTTGTATCGAATATTAATTTAAAGTTGCGAGACAAACTAACATTTCCTGCGGCTCCCTGATTTCGCATCAGGTTCGTTCGCACGCCTTATCCAAACCAAATAACTGCAAATACTCCAACCCAGTGGCTCCCCGATTTCGCATCGGGTTCGTCCACGAAACCTAACCCATCCTACAGCTCCCTGGTTTCGCACCAGGTCCGTCTGTATCCTACGGCTCCCTGATTTCGCATCAGGTTCGTCCGTACGCTTTCCAACCTCCGAACAGCTCCCCGGTTTCGCATCGGGTTCGTCTGCGAACTTCTTTCCTAGTGGCTCCCCGATTTCGCATCAGGTTCGTCCGCGCTTGACTCTATTCCTGAGGCTCCCCGATTTCGCATCAGGTTCGTCCGCGCTTGACTCTATTCCTGAGGCTCCCCGATTTCGCATCGGGTTCGTCCGCGCTTGACTCTATTCCTGAGACTCCCCGATTTCGCATCGGGTTCGTCCGTGCACCTTACTAACAAATTCTCAACCGTATTCCTTGGGTTATATCAACCTCGCCGGCCTAGGCGTTGCCCACAGCCCCGGCTCGTAACACTTGCAAGCAACTACGTTTGTAAATTAATGTCATCCCCCTCCAACCCCGTGTGAAAAATACTCCTTAATACCAAAAATCACAACTTATTCAACATAAGTTCAAACTATCATATCTCACTATCAGCTCGGTTTGAAAACATTCTCAAAGATTTAACCACGAAGGTCCCACCGGTAATAGAAAAACCTCCCCACATTCCATAACTGCTAGTCATCAAGATAAACACCTCTGTCGAAAACGCAACAGCTACCATACATATTTACACTAGCTCCAAGATAGGCAATAATTCAATCATCGGAATAACAAGAATTAATAACTCTATAACGAATTATATCGTGCCTAACTGGATGTCACAGAAATCTAGACATCCATATACCATACTACTATCATTGGAGAACCTTGAAATTAACTCTAACATTCTTTACCTTCTAATAACCATAACATTATCAATGAAATTTCGAACCCATTCAATAATGACCCCCTTCTAAACAGCCTGCACCACGAACTTCTCAAATATAATAATGTAAAACTGGACGTACCAAACACAGATAACGGTTTGACCTCAACCCCTCCAAAAGAAACTAGCATCTGTAGACGCGATTTTCTGATCCCAATTCAAGACGGCCAGAAACATTTTTCCAAAATAATCTATGACAAATGGAACCAGCAGTGGCTTAAAGAAAAATATACCAAACTCCATGAAGTAAGAGAAAACATCAACACGAAAAACCCAACTCTTTCTCTGCCCAGGAAAAATCAATTTCTCCTAACAAGACTAACAATAGGCCACTCCAAATTAACACATGACCACTTGCTATCAAAAACGGATGCTCCACTATGCAATAGATTCAACGAACAACTGCCAATAAAACACATAATGCAGGAATTATATCCACAATGGCGTTACGAGAAACACTAAAACTTCCCCCAGATATTAAAATCAGCCTAAATGACAATCAATTCTGAAAAAATATAATCTATTTCCTGGAAGAAACTGATCTAATAAAAAAATTGTAAACTACACATGTCTGAAGGTGGAATGGTCATCTTTCTGTAATAATTAAATATAACTGTTAACAAAGCATGTATTCACATATACTCTGTAGGGAAAATGTAGTCGCTAATGACTTATTAAAGCCGATGCGACCTTAAATAAATAAATTAAAAAAAAATATTTAAGAATTTGATCGAGACAATGGAATACAAAATGTAATTTAGTAGTATCTGTGTTTGAGGTCATTGTTATGTAAGAATATCCGAGGTACAGGTACGAGGTACGAGATGTGCATTTCGCCGATGCACGCTGTCTTTGTCCAGCGTAGCTTTCTTCCGGGGCGAACCCTAAAATGGTTAAAAAGAGCCATGCTGACGTAGGCGTCCTCACGACCGACGCTTTTGCCAAAGGAAGGCATTCTTGCATAGACTACGGTCGAGAGAGCACAGTATTAATAAACGGAATACCTTGTTAATATATACACGCCAGCGCAATTATTCTAATACCTCATCGGAATTTCGATTCGAGTATTAGTGATTTTTCTTACAATTACGTATTATTATTCAGTCGTATTAAAATTTACAACATCCAAATTATCAACTCTTTCACAAATTTCAGAACTCAGCTATGTCATGACCTAGAAATGAAATATCGGAATGTAATAAATATAAATATCGATTTGCATGGCTTGGGAGATATATTGCAAGGTTTGAATATCGTCAAACATCGATTCCTCGATAGGAAGCCTACGAACAGTTATTGTCTTTCATTTCTTTTTTAGCTCCAGGCTTATAGCTACTGGCATATACGCACTATTGGAATTTTCATGACTGAACATGTACGATATTGAGTTTACTGAATCATTTACTAATGATTAAGAACTTTAGGCTTCGTTCCCTGCAGTGTCATTTAAAAATATTTTAAAATTGTATACTACATATTTGAAAATCATTCACAGTGTCAACACGATTGAATCATTATTATTATGGTTTTTTCATTTCAAAATAGCATCAATTGTTATGAAATTACTTTAAACCATAGTTATTACATCATTGAACACTTCAATTATTTTTGTTTTGTAAAATATGCAAAACGATTTTCAGTATTTCTTAGTTCCCCTAAGAAATCCAACTTTGCATTCGATTGTGTGCATAACTCTTATTGTAGAGTATTTAAACACATTATAGTATATACATAAATTTCTGTTATATTATAATATACAATATAGCGGCCTTATTATTAATAAAAATAGAACAATTTTCAAATGACTCTTGATAACGCATTCTTATACCAAGATAATTAAAATAAAGTTGAAATATAAAGCCACCATACATGTATTAAGCTTCAAAGTCATCGATATCAAAGAGGTCAGATCTGGAATTAATACTATGGGTTCATTCTATGATAGGCTATTCGATATTTCGTGTCGCCACTAGAGGATTGTGAGTATCGATTCGTTATTCTTTCTGTTTTATTTTGTTAGTGTCCGGCACTATTTTGTCCTATGCCTTGTGCCCTATCATGTGTCCCATATGTACTCTGCAGGTATGCATACGTGAAAAGCTGTTTTCGGTGCATACATAATACAAAATGTATATACAAAAGTTTTCAAGCAACATTTTTTGTGCCTTGCGGTAACTAAGCTGGTAGACTTCTGCGAAATACTACCAAGGAGGTATACTTTCCACGGTTAGCGAAATATTTGTACATAGTAGAAGCTTTGTATACTGATTCTATTATAATATGCTAGGATCTGTTTCAATGATATCAAACGAAGCACAAAAATAATGATTGAATCATCATAATTTTTGTTAAAATTGCGAGGCATCGAAATTATAATTTATACGAATTTTCAATTTGGTTGCAACAACCGTTACGCTTATAAGTAAAAACAAATTTTGACAAAAATTCGATAAATATTTTAAGATATAAAGCTGATCGAAAAATAAATTATTTTTAATATATTACGCATGTAAAGTAAGATTTTCTGCAAACCTACAAAAAAAGAAACCGAAGAATATCTAATATAAACGCGTTTCATAACTACTATGTACGAACATTTCATTAATATCGACAATTTATGTTTTCAAAGGGTTCTACGTTGGTACACCGTAATATTACTATTTGCTCGAATATATTTACGATTCTTCACTAAGCTATCCACTAGATATATATAATATTTGATTATAACATATCATTCTAGAAATATTCCATTACCGTACTCCTGAAGAGATACAATAAATTTCAGTTTCGAATCTATTATATACCGTAGAATATTACGGTATATCTATGTGTTTTTCTACTTTGTCAAAGTGCCATCCATTGCACTTTGCAAACTTTAGAAGTCATACATAATTTGTACCATCGCGCGACAACACTTTTCGGACCTTCCACTCAAAACTGATACAGCATATAACAACCTAAAGCTTTGCAACAGTTGCCGTACAAATTTATTTGCATAATGTTGTTTATATCATCGTCGTAGAAGGTGCCCGAATAAAAATATTATGGATTTTTTATTCATTGTTAAATATTAATTATTAATTAGCCTATTTACTTTAAATATTAGTTAAATGCACAAATATTTTATATAAGAAACTCTACACGAGACGAAAAGCGACGGATCAACGTTGAATTCTTCACAAACTATTGCACAGGCAAACCAGTAATTTTCAGACACAAATGCATTTTAAATACGAAAATCGTTCCAACATATATCTCATAAGTTACGATGTGATACTTCTAAAAAAAGCAAACGTACCGGCAATAAGAGTGGTACACATGGGTTACATGGAAAGTCGAATATGAAAATGTATTTATTTTATGAACAACCCATACCTACGAATTTTTCAAACGGCAATTCGAAGCGTTGACGTTCGGAAAATTTCATTTTCGCGGATTTCACACGGTTTTTCATCCATTTCATCGGATTGCACGGCACGCGATCCAACATGTTGCATGTATACACACAAGCGATCATCATCAACGTGTACATGCTGGTACAGCTTTTGTGCATTTTTTTCATTGTACGATGATCGATCGTTCGAGTGGATTGCCGGACAGGGTGGTCGAATGAAAAATGGCATCATCTTTCTTCGTTTATGACTGCTGGTGAAATTTTTCTACAATTTTTTTTTTATTTTCTACCTATTTCACGCGTTACAACGTGTTCCGGATTATAAACATAGCGAGTGAAATGAATTTCTATTGGAATAACGTAACTTTTGCATAATTTTGTACTTGAATAACACCGGTGCAATAATGCTCGTGATTATTCAGACGATAGTGCATTTAATCTCCGTACGACTATGTAGTCGTTGCATCAGTTAATAATTGTTCACTCGAAATTATTTAGTTTTTGTTCCTGTGTTCTTTTCTCTGACTGATCTGACTGATGTTTATGGACGAATTTTGTTTCAAGTTATTCTTAGAATTAATTCTAACTATCTATTTTATACTATGCTCTATTTTCTATAGATGCCATTGATGTCTATTTTATGTGATGCCATGAGGTGTCCTGCGAGTAAAAACGTAGATAAAATCTTACATACTTACTTATATGTGTATGTATATCATATTCTTAGAATAAAACTATCAATCTATTTAACACTGTAATGAAATGAAAGGAATGGAGTGAAGAATTTGAACTTCGTTAAATGCGAAGAGATATTTGTGGAATGTGTTTAAAAAGTACTTGTTCAAAGCTGGAAGCTGCAAATGCCTTTATAAATATTTAGAAGATTCTCTTTGTACTTATTTTTGAAGAATGTAGCTCGTAACAGTTAAGTGTCCTTTTAAGTTTTCTCCTTTAAATTACTTTACGTAGCGATATTGTTAATTACCATATTAATGAAAATACATATGTGCTTCATAAACATGTACTGACTCCAATTATACAATAACATTTAAACAATTATTGTTGCATGTGTTACGTATGAAGAATATTTCATACGTCGCTCTCACCGCGTTTTTCGAGCTCGCGTGTGTGATGGGAAAACGCCCTAAAATTCTTTCGGTTACCATAAACAGATAAAGGGGTCCCGAGAACATGTGCGACCAGCTGCATTACGACCAAGATGGGCGTGATCCGACGAAGACTTCTTAATTTCCTTATATGGAAAGTTCGAATGCGTTCCCGAACATTTCGGGGGTATATAAACCCTCGAGGGGGGTTTCTACCCTCGTCGGTTCAGAGTTACACAGTCACGCGTAGAGTCGCGTCGTGCCACGCTCGTACAGAGTCAGTTATATCAAGTGAGATTCGGCTTAGTGCACCTTTCGAAGTTCTTTCAGCATACTCTTAAAAGCGGCTCTCAGACCCCGCATCGCCAGTGCGTCAACACCGTGCAAATACTTAGGTAACTTACACATTTAATATTATTTCTTCGCGACAATTACATTTGTTCAGACGATTGATCTAAATATATATATTATTTGTTCACCATTAATTCGAGTAGATTCGTTAAACCAATCTTTACTCCGTGATCCTTTATATCAGTAGTAACGTTCCCACAGATACAACTTAACCGCTCGAGTTGTATCGAATATTAATTTAAAGTTACGAGACAAACTAACATTTTCGCACGCCTTACCCAAACAAAATAACTACAAATACTCCAACCCAGTGGCTCCCCGATTTCGCATCAGGTTCGTCCGTACGTTTTCCAACCTTCGAACAGCTCCCCGGTTTCGCATCGGGTTCGTCTGCGAACTTCTTTCCCAGTGGCTCCCCGATTTCGCATCGGGTTCGTCTGCGAACTTCTTTCCTAGTGGCTCCCCGATTTCGCATCGGGTTCGTCCACGACGTTTCACCCTCCCGCGGCTGCCTGATTTCGCATTGGTTTCGTCCTCGCCTCACATATCCCAGCGGCTCCCCGATTTCGCATCGGGTTCGTCCTCGCTATACTCGTTACTAACAAATTCTCAACCGTATTCCTTGGGTTATATCAACCTCGCCGGCCTAGGCGTTGCCCACAGCCCCGGCTCTAACACATGATGTGTAAAAGGATTCGAATAATATTGTTTACTTTTATTTGCATTTCTAAGAAAATATGCCAAAGCAGAATCCGGAGATGAAATAATGATCCAATTAAACTTGTTCTTAACCAATTCGGAATGTAGAAGCGGCACGAGAAACGATTTCCCTATTAGAAATCATATTGTGGGATGCGAGAATTCGTGGAAATGGTATGAGAGGGCTTTGTATGAATCGTGTGAAGGAAAGTATCGAGTATTACGTTAAGTGTGAATGAAGAGTGTTAGTCGAAACGTCGAATGCGGACCGAGTGAATGTTTATCTCGAGGATAGAGTGGATGGTTTCGGGGAATGCACGTGGAGCCTAGGATGCATGGTGACCCGTGGTCGAACTGTGACACGTGGTAAGAGTGTGTGTGTCGGTGTGGGTCTTAATGAGTGAGAGCGAATGATGAATAGAACGAGAGGGAAAATGCATGAAAGAATATATACAGTGGATGATGCGTGCGAGAGTCAGAATTGAAATAGAATTGGAATAGAGTTGAGGCAGAGTTGTGAGAGTTGCGGTAGAATCGAGACAGAGCTGAGATAGAGTTGAGTTTGAGTTGAGTCGAGAGTATTGCTGAGATAAAATATATTGTGTTGCGAGAGAGAGTGATTAGAAGACATTTGATAATAAAGTGATTTTACGAGGAAAAAAGGCAGTCACGATTTCCCCTTAAAAATAATCCTACAATATGTATAATTAACATTTGGATTTCGAAATGCTGTGATCTTTATTGAACTACAAATAATAATAAATTTAATAAATTTAATTGATGCTATTAAACATTGATGACTATACGATAATATGTATTATTCTTTTCCGGAAATAGGGTTTGTAACAGTTTCATTTCTCCATTTATTTAAATGAAAATTTTATTGAGATTAATCGTACTTTATAAATACTCAGGGCATGTAATTTAATAATAATAAGTCTCAACAATAATCGGTTGTTTGTGAGAATATTTAATATGTATAAGCTCCTGAAGCATGGCAATTATTCGTTTATTAAAATTCTTCACTGCGTAAAAGCAATTTATAAATAACAAACCCATGTGTTTGAATTTTCAATTAATTCCGATTAATTAAATTTACTTTTCAATGCAATTTCCATTGTCTTTCAAAATACGTACAACGTACAAGATAGGAAATCTGACTAGATTAAAAAATCCTATTCAGTATACAAGGCAAATACTATTGAATGCTACAAAAATCTCGCAAGTAACAAAAATGGAGTGTACAACGATCTCAAAAATTATTGCACGATCTATGTCCTTCGCACATTCATTCGCCAGCTTAATTATCATGCCTCTCGAAACAAACTTACTGCAAACAAAAAAATGTATCGTATTACTTAACAAAATTTGCTACAACTCCTTTTAAAAAAGTTTATCTAAGAGTATACAATTAAACTTTCCCGACAAAGTCATGTTACGCACTGTCTCATCAAGCCAGTTGAACGTCATCTGCCCAAAAGTCAAGTCTTACAAAAATTCCCGTCTCTCCCCTGGTAGCTCGCAAGATGTTATCTTCATATCGCTCTTGGAATGGAGCTACTTAAAAGTTGCGGAAAGTTTCCGTTTTTAATAGCCTAACTCTGTTTCCGCGATTCAAACGACAACGAACGACGACGCTGTTCCACACGGAAAAATGTTAGTCGCGTTTTTAACGTCAAAGCCAACCGAAAAACGCAATATGTCAAGCGTGACGACGCGTCGTCACACACCGTTCCATTAACCCCGTAAAACAAAACGACCTTCACTCGGCCAATTACACCTGTTACGCGTACATTCACCCTTAAAAGAGTTGGCGCGCGTTATCATTCTCGCGTAATACCTGCAGCAAGTACAAAAAAGTTCTCAATTTCTCTCAAACTTGTCGATACTGACTTTAGACAGTCGGGTACGGATTGATTTTAACAAACGTTTGATTTTTGTTCTTTTTGATTTCTTTGAACGATTATATGGACTGATTTAATGTTAGATTCTAGACGAATAGTGTATTGATTATACAAGTTATGCGACATATTTTGATATAAACGGTGGTAAACAGTAGGACGGAGAATTAATATTTCTGAAAAAATAAATGTGAATTTTCGCATGAGTTTCTTATCATTTTCCTGGGAAATTATATAAATAATTGTAATGAAGAGGAGAGAATTTTTATCGAACAAAATAACAAGACACTTGAGATAGAGAGAATAAAAAATACTGAAATAGAATAAGATTGAATAACTTCCTCCCCTGGTAGTATCAGTAAGAACACTTTTACGATGCTCTATCCGAGTCATCCTCGTCGGTGAACTTTAGCAAAACTTTTTTATGCAAGTTTGGTACGGAATTGCCTAAGCTTTCGAAATTGCAGCTTCTAATGCGGTACTGTATTGTGTCTTACAATATGAATACGTAATGCTTCTCACCAGAGCGATTAAACTTTTCTGACTACCGTTTCATGTATATTCTCGTTGAATATAGCTTCAAATAATATACAGAGATTGGATGGCCAGTATTGATGGTACAACCGAGGCGGGGGTGATTCGAAGGTAAGTCGAAAATGTCGATTCAGTTTTTGTCATTTGAGACTCTGGTTTTGGGAGAACCTATTATGAAATATTTTTTCATTTGTCTTCATTCATTTTTGTTTTATATTTTACTACTGTTTTTGCATGATCTTATTCCATTATGAATATATATCAAGAATTATGTCAACTCAAGATAGTTTGTCTCGAGTTGATTAGCAGTTAACTAATTAATGTTAATTAGCAGTTCTAAATGTGATTTCAAACTTTGCTAAGTTAACATAGCTATTATTTCATCACTTATCGTTAATAGTGTATTTAACAACTTTCAGCCATATTCTAATAACTGATATGTTCTGATATTACTCAGAGTAAGATTGAACTTATTTTAGAAACCTACTTTTGCATCAACACAATCGGCTTCACATGTTTCCATTCGGTGAACGCACACATGTTTTTCTTCCGATACGTTTGTAAATTATTTCCCACAGCTTGAACCACGAATAATATTCTAAGGATTTCAAATTCACGCATTTGTTAAGAAGAATGTTGAAAAATCCTTCAAAACCGTGCTGAAATATACCACACAAAATTACCAACGACTAAATTAGTGTCGCTTAATCTGAGCAACTTGATTGGGCACCAAATTTTCAAACATTATATTCAAGCACGCAATAGAAGCAGCCAATTCGAAAGAAAGGAGCGTGCCACTTATAAGCATGGAACAAACTACGATGACAAACAAAGGATTTCTGCAACTCGGAAGAGATTAAAAACCGCTGCCCCATACACTCTTAATTAGAATGCCGGACAAATAAGGAGGCAACTTTCGTGGCGACAATAACGAAATCGAGAGAAAAAAAGAAAGCCCGGGACACGCAAATTCCCCATTGCTTTCACCGGAAACCAAGCGAATTCGCGAAACTCGCGGCATAATCTCCGACGTCCACGTACTTTCGTTATTTCCTTCGGTGCGAAAATTTGAGCTTTTATCTCGCGTGGTGGCTCTTCGCCGTGAAGTGAATTCGAAATCGTGGACGTGAAGGTGAACGATGATCCGTGACGCGTACATGTATATACGTACTATACGTATGTTCGGTATACACTTGTGCGTGGCGTGTTACGAAGTAGAGATAATTTAAGTTACAGGCGAATTTGGACTACTGTAATAATTAATTATGCAGTCTGAGCGGACGTACTAGATATTAATTGTACGATAACTATAATGTTTCAAATTTCGTACCGAGTATATAAATTGGGAAAAGCGAAATGTAGAAGTTAGCTTGCTTTATATTATGTAGAAAGTACAAATACGGTTATGGAGTGTTGAGGCAAGAGTAGTTCAACAGGAAATAACTAAGTAATTTAAATAAATTATATGAAGTTATAAAAAAAATGCTTGAACTACAATTTCTATTCAAATATGTAGACGTTTTAATTGATTCTATTTTCAGTAGGTATGTCGAAGTAGTAAGAATTACAGGTGGAGCGATGAAATATTAATTGTAATTAATGTTTTTGCAAATCCCAACAATTTGTTACATGTTAGTATTAAGTCGGTCGTCTACGTATAATTCTCCCTATTTAGTTACTCGCTCAGAAAAATTCTTCAATGCTTACAGTTCCTTAAACTATGGGAAACAACTTTCAAATGCTATAACAACTGGGAAAATAAAAACGTAATACAAAACGATATAATCAACTGAAGATATACAGCCACATACGAGTATTTCTCTATTTTAATACTCGCCACTGTAAATTGAGATAAAACATCCTTTCGTGACTAATACACATTTTATGTGTATTTTTGTAACTATTGTAAATGGTTACAAAAATTGGACAATTTCTAGTGCAATGAGTAACGATGGCGCATACACTGTCTCCTAAGTTTTTTCACAAGAAGAGTCGACGCATTTATCTGCATGAAGAATATAAAAACACTTCTCGTGTGAAACAAGCACATACAGTGCTCGCAACTTACATTGCTAGATCTCATTGGACTTGAACTTTCAAAATGTGAACGGACTTGTGCCACTGTATGTAAAGTGAATATCGAATTAACGAGCGTGGAGAGTAAAATATCCGTTTTAATAATACTTTCGAATAAAATGTTATTGCGGTATTCTGTTATCGAGGACCAAATTCTCTAAAACATTACAAAGCATCCATTGTAACCATTTTATTACGTTTCCTGTTAATGTACCGCCTGTTCGGAGGGATTTTTTACACTACCAGGGAAATATATGCTTGAACTCTACGGGTACCGACTGAAACAAGGGAAGGGAAAAAGAAAAACAGCAAGTCTGGTAATATAAACACGCGTTGCAGAACCAAAGCAAAAGTTGTCCGTTGGTGAAAGCAAAATTTCTTTGCAACATGTTTACTGATGGCGAGTACAGTACATACACGAGTTCGCCCAAACGTTTGTGAATGAATCGTCCTCCATTTTCAGCCAGTGGTAATTATCGAGTTAACAAGTAAAAGGGACTACGGTTTTCGCAGCGCTTCATTAACGCAGTATTACACTAGCAGCTTCTCTTGAATGGTTTATCAAGCCATGGTCTATTTCCTTCTGAAGCGTAATCAACGGGATTATTTGCTGTCTGCTATTCCTGATGCTGTCTGATGCTGTCCATTCAGTCTGATAACGGCTCAGCGTTATCGTCCAGGGTTTTATTATTGCAACGATTCGTTACGCGACAGACTTCCTCTAGCATTGTCCCACATTCTCTTGTTCGTTCTTAAACGAGTGGCAGATGGACACGTAGATTCCTCCCCGACTACAGAAAGTAAATTCTACTGCCTCGTTTGACCACCATTTTCAATGAACTTCTTTGTCGAACGAGTACTTTCGAACAGGGGAGCTTGTGTTTGATGTGTTTAAGTTTTCCGTTTTCCTCTTCCTTTGTTCTTTGTTTTTTGTACATTTGAAAATAATGTGATTGTGATATTTTTATTTGTTCTTTTCATCACGGAAAGCTTCTTTTCCAAACCTATAAACTAGTGTCTATTGCAATGGCAAAATCCATATTCGAATAAAGGTGATAATATATGTATACAGTAGCAGATCAAAAACCGTGTTTCATCGACTTTATCGCGATTGAAGTAATAAACGACCATCTCTCTTTATTTCAACTAGCACTGAAGGTTTTATAAAATCATGAAATATTCATTACTGCATAGTTTCCTTATCTCAATCGTTTTCCTAATACAGCAGTTCATTGCTAATAATTGAAGAACATTATCAGCGAGACAGCAAAGGGGAAGATAATACAATTTCACTTGAAGTTCCACCGTGAGATGGGTGCGGAACGAAATTAAAGATCCAATCGAACGAATCGAGCGGTATTTATTACGATTCAATAGAATTCCCGTTCATTTCCAGTAGCTCTACATTGCAGTTGAACAGAGCCACGTGTACTATTATTCCTGTAAAAACTATTTCCTTGTAGGCAAAGTCAATTTTCCATCTCGGAAATTATCTGAGTCCAATTTATTCCCTAAACTCAATGTCGCTTTTTAAGATTTTCCGGGACCGGGAAATGTAAAAATGGCGCTTAGAAACAACAAGAAGAAATCGGTGGGGACAGGGAAGACGTGGGCGAGAAACACTAAAACTGAGTGTGGTTAATCGAAAGGGCTTCTTGCCTGAAATACCACGAAAACATTCCGACGAGGAGAAGGGATAAAATGCCATCCCGAATAAAATCTTCTGAAGTATTTATTCGTTATGACGGACAAATTTTTTCGCTTGCAAATACCTACGATTAAAATTTATCAATATGTATAACATTAAATTAGTAAGACGACGTCGAGAGCAACGAATAAGGGCAAATAATAAGAAATAATTATTGCAATTGTAGATCGTAATAACAAATAATTTTTCATTTCAATTTACTTTTCATAGCAATGATATTGCAAAGCATCACGGCATAGTAATGTTTAACATATTAATTCTTGAAAAATAACTTTACTTTGATTTTCTCCGCGAATGCATGATAAATATTTTCTTCAGTCGGAAACAGTTTGAAAATACACTCTGTAGATTACATGAAAACGTTCTGAACAATTACTGTAATTGAAATTATTCTAGGATAGAGAATTGAAAATAAATGCATCCCTCAACTATTAATTTGAATCATATATCAAATACGACGAGGGTGAACAGCGATATGAAATTTAACAATAATTTATCGATATAAAACAGAGGCGGTTCTAGCAATCGTATTTCTCTTGATATATCTCTTGAATTACTATGAATCTAGCACAATCATGAATTGAGTATAAATTATACAAGCGTTGCGTTTCACTAAACAACAAAATATAGTAATCCGTTACACAATACAAATCTGTTTATTATTCGTATCTACACAAAAGTTGTATTTTTACTTATTCCGGAACAAATTAAACACAATTAAAGTCGGTCTATAAAAATATCAGTATGCAGATAATACTCTTGTACTTTTAAAGACCAATACAGTTGTAGAAAAAAATAATTATGAAAATAGACGAAACATTTTTTAATAAACTTTCTACGTTTGAAACAGTAACAATACTTGTTACTTCTTATTGGAAATTCCCACGTGACTTTCTGTCCAACGCAATATATGCCTCATCGACTCAACAATTCAGAATTTGTCCGATATCAGAATTTCCGACATACATGTCCTGCACACCGTAGCTGTCACTGAAACTCGAAATACATCAAAAACAGACGGCAATCGATATCGTTTTAGATGGCAGCCATATCGATGCCGCGTGTGCCAATTCTTATTCGACTCTGTCCCCGTGATTCATTGTCCAGGATGACGATTATACAAGAGAAAGGGAGGACGTATAAAACAGACATAGCACATTGGTACCGTGGAACAGCGGTATAGGAGTTAAGAGCACGAAATAAACGGTAGGAATAGAAAAAAACTAAGTTCGTTGGACGCGGCGTTAGAGCAGCGACAGGGAGAAATCGATGGGCCAGGATGGCAAACTTTTCCGTCTCCACTTTATCCTTCCTCTTCGTACGAACAAAGAACGGCCGAGTATAAGGTTGAGACCTTGCCATTAGTTCCAAAGTCTTTTACCAGTTCCCGTTTTCTTCCAAGAGGAAACGTTTGAGGATTATCGACCACGCGAGCGACGTGGGAGTTCTCCAATGAAGAACCACGACGTTCACCGAACTCGTCAGATATCCCTTGCTTATTACCACGGCGCGTCTTAGAAGCGGAACGAAGAGGACGAAGACGAAGGAGGACACTCGACGAAAGTTCCTGCGGTCTCGAGAAGTAACTCGGTTGTTGGAGTGCCGACGGTCATCGAGACATTTTAATTTCCCGGAGGGTGAGCTGCGGACACCAAAGCACGATTTTAGGTCATAATCTGCACCCTTTTATTCGCAAATGATTGCAAACTTTGTAGCAGAGATTAAAATGGTTTCCGGTCCGATGCAAGGGAACGGTGGTTCACCCACGACCCCGTGCAACTGTGCGCGATCGTTCTTTTCGCTTTGTACGTTGAGAGCATTGGATCAATCGACATTAAAGGCGTTTTTCAGAAATTGAGACTTGTTTACTGAGCTGTGCGTACGGGAAAGGTTGTTTGATGGTTAGTTTTCTTGATACCAGTATGTCGAATTTTGCTGCTAAACAGCGGTGAACGAACAGTGGCGCCCATATACTTGCGTACAGTTAACAAAATTAAATGTTACTTGGTGTATACGGAATACGAAAATCAATTATCGTTTTTGTCATTTTACAATATACATAATAAGATATCAAAACAGCTTTCCTTAATTTCCTATAATTAAAAGTTTTTTTATATCTTTATACTGAAGTGTCAAATTTTCTGCGGACACATATATTTTCACATGTTTCTTTAACTCATAATTATAATACATTAATTTTTCGTACGTAGACCCCTATTTTTTATAACTGCAGCACACTTTAGCGTCGTGGATTCGATAAGTCGGTCAAATCTGCTAGCAGGTAAGGAATTCCTTGCTTCCTGTACAATAGTGTACAATTCATCAATATTTTTCGGCATTTGTTTTTTTATATGTTTGTCGACATCAATCCACAGCATCTCGATTGGATTCAGATCCGGAGATTGTGCCGGCTACTTCATTACGTGAATATTATTGTCGTCAAGACATTTGCGGAGTGTTTCGGATCATTATTCGCGTGATAGATCCATTCTTTTGCCATGTATTCTTCGGCGAATGCACATTCGGTTATATACAATCGGTTTAATACAATTTTTATGAAATGCTTCCCCCTTTTCTTCTTCTACTGCAGATATGTATAAATTCCTCCAATCTTTTTATCAATTCTTTAAAGAGTTTCTGATTACCTTTATAAAAGTTGTGATGTCCACTTTACGGAAGGTTGAAAAACTTTTGCCATCTTTGAAATCAAATGGATTCCTTTTTTTTTAGTTTAGTAACTAATGTTATTTGAATATATGGAATACATGAATTCTTGTTTACTCTACGTATATATATATGTTAGATATCAAATAATTATTTCTGTAAGTTTGTTAGATTTGCTAGAAGAATGCTTATTCGATAGGGGTTCTGGGGTAACTGCCATAGGGTTCACCACAGTCCTCTTACCAAAAGGCATCCCCATACCCAATCTGCGGCCAGATTCTCCAGAAACAGAGCCCCTATTGTTTAGGGCCGACGACGTCGGGTCGCTTGCCTTATTTAAGCTCCCCCCCCCCCCCTCCCGAACAATCGACACTCGATAGTTGGAAGATAGATAGAAGACCCAGAGTGGTCACCAGCCACCGCCTGCCGACAGGATGTTTGGTTAGATTCTTCGCTTCCAGAACGTTGTTATGCGTCGTATGCATCTCATTGTCTTTGTTTTCCTATTGGAAGTATAACATAGAAGAATGAGTAAGGGAACTGAGTGACCGTATGACCCAGCGACGAGTCATACCGCTTCTCCCTCAGCTAGGCCCAAGGATCAAAGGGATATGATATCGATGCCCGTGAGAGTAGGAAAGCGGCTTATATATAGGGAACCAAAAGTTAAGAAGAGTTTTTAGTTGCGTTCTCTGTAATATTTTCGTGTAAAGTGCAGTTCAAGGAATGCACTCGTGTCCCGAATATCAGTGCTGTATTACCAAAAATTTCGTGAGTGCATATTAAGCGAAGTGAAAAAACAAACACCAACCTTTCAGTTCATCTCCCGACCACGTAACAACGTGCAATAACTTAGTCAATCCTAGGACATTCCCAAAACACTCTTCGATCACACGTAGGACTGCGCCCCATCATAAATTATCCACAGGGTGCGTAGCACTTCCCCACCCGATTCCACCCCTTTCTTTAAAAATACGCTGTCGCTAACATATAAATGATTGACTATAAGAAGCTAATTGTTTAACTTACAAAGGTTATTCTAATTACAAATTGATTAAACAATCACTACAAAGATTACGGGTCGAAATTGGTCATTATATTGTGTGAAGTTACGACACATTTTCTATTTAAAGACGTACAGTGAATAAGAGTGTAAACGGTTTTATAAATATATCAAATAAATTGCTCACTTTAATCGTTAGCAAAGTGTTTGCTTTCCAAATTAAACTCTTACGCAATTGTTTGAATTGTTAGGTATATTTGATCTTGTAAGCGTGTGCATACAGTATTAAAATGTCCAACATTCCCTTCATTTTGCTCCAATCCTGTTACTATTATGATTATAATATGTATAGGTATACTACGATACGTTACTGATATTTACATGTTTTTATACAACACTCGCCTTTCTATTTATCTATTACATCCATAAACTGCCTAAAAAAAATCACGATAACTAAATTACTCTGCCGGCTTCTGTACTCACTTCACTACCACTATTTGTCAATACATATCCCACATACATACGTCGGTGCGCCTATCGCGTGTGCATCTATGTATAGAAGTTCGTACGGAACCATAATTCGATGCGCTTGTTACAAAATTCATACCATCATGATTCGTATCTCGTGTTTCACACCATACCCCGCGTTCTAACTGCAATTCCAGTCGGTGTAAATGTAATGAAAAAACTCGTAAATCAATACGAGTAAGATAACGAAAACTGCAATTTATTCAGTAATATCCGAGAACGAATTAAGTAACAATCCCTATAATTTGTGGTATTATTTTGTATTTATTCCGCGACCCGTTTATCCAGGAAAGAATGCAAATTAACGCGCACAAATCTAGCACCTCGAAATCGTAATCCTTTCCGCCTGATAAACATACATACATACATACATACATACATACATACATACATATTCTTTACGACCCGTGAAATTTTTACGCGATAGCTGTCGGAAAACGTATACTGTTAAACGTAATCACAATTAACAGTTGCCACATCTATCCGGTATTGTTTCATCCCGATACAGTAGCGAGGTCGCCGATATTTACTGGGCGATTCATACTTACAGCACACGTGAGCGAATATTTTTTAACGTATTTGTTTTTTCATCCAAATTGTTCTGAATTAAAAAGGATAGGTGTGCAGTGTAGGCACAAAGTCTAGTTATTAAGCAATTGTAATAAATTATTTAATTTGTAGTGTTTTATAATTAACTGACATTCGTCACTTCGTTTTAATAATGTATCTTGGGATATGTAAGATAAAGAAATTAACTATTGAACGAAGTATACGACAGTTTCCATCACAGATACATATCTGCCCAAACAAAGTTAACAAACCCCTTAGCCTATGATTCTATAAGCTACGTGTAATCCCCAAAGCCAGTATTAATAAAACACTATTATTGTTATCGCATCATCTTTAAACTCTCCACAATTCTATTCTAACTGCTCTTAACTCCTAACTGTCGTATCTGAAGTCCATAGTAAAAAATGCTGAAAGAAGAAAACCCAGAAGCACGAAATATGATTACACAAGAATTCGATCATTTGTGCAGTAACCACCACAGATACACTGCTGGTCAGAATTTCAAGTTTGAAGACCAATCAATAATAATGTCAAGTAGAAATTCGCCGAACAAAGTTAATTACCACCAGTCTCCGTAACATTAATCGAGTCCACGAACCGATAACAAATAATCCAATATTTGTACAGCCAAGAAAGTAACCAGAAACATTTGCCCGCCAGTGTACACGTTCAACCCATCCGAAACGTTCCCTCCGTCGTTTAACAATCAGCATTGAAACGCAGTTGAATTATATCCCGCATCTTCTATTCATCAGGAACCCCCGAACCGTTGGAATCAATATTTGACGGCGACTAACGACGATCAAAGCATTTAACGGAATAAAAAAATAACACGGTTTGGATTATTTGGGAGTGCGTGGTACACTGAACGGTGGCAAATAAATCATTAAACACCACCAGCCGTTGCTCGGTTAATCAAGAAACGACCTGTCACTGTTCGCCCGTCGCGACGCGTCGATTCGAAACGTACGAACCAATCTTCCGCCTGGCATTTGTTTCTCTAATATAGCTGGTAAATACAGCCAGAGATTCATATCGTCTGCGGTGGGTTTAATTAAGTGGATACAGATGTTCCTAATTGCGTACTTACTCCGATTTCCCCGTAATCCGGACGATCGGGCGCAGCTGGCAATCGATGTCCGCTTCTATGACCTCCTAGTGCCCCGGTGCCACCTACGCCCCCGCCCCGCCTCTCGTCGATCAGGAATATCTCCGTAAGGACGATCAAGCCGAATACGGCGAAGAACATGACCGCCAGCATGAACGACATGTTGGCCCGTTCCTTCAAAACGCCGGCGTTTGCCCGGCTTCCGCCGGAACCACTCCTTCGGGAACCCATCCTCCAGAAATTCTGTCAGCAGAAATCGAGGGAAATTGCGAGGTGGATTTTCACGGGGTGGCACGATGCACAAGCTGTACACCACACACTGGGGCCAAAAGTTATTGGGACAGCCAAACGTTTCAGGCTGTGCACAAATGTTATCACTGGTTCACCCTTTATACTGCGATTTATTTTCACTTTTAGGTCATTTCTTTCTTTTTCTCAATATTTTTATCCAGGGGGAGACATTAAATAGTTTGTTATAAAGAGGGAACTTGTGACTTTGTATTGACTGGGTATATCTGATGGAACGTAATAAACCCGTTGGCCGTTATACAATAGAATACTTTTTCAAATTATTGCAAAATTGAGATAACATTTGCATGATATCGATCTCGAGTATGTGATTTGAAAGGTACACGTATAGACGGGTTATTCATTTCTCAAGTTGAATATTTGAAGATATGTATATAGAAAATAGGATGTATCGAAGCAAGGTTAATTGATATCGGTGTTAATAATATTTCTTTTGAATCGATGAATCGTTAACGAGCAATTTAATATTTGTACAACTAAGGAAGTGGTCCCCGACTTTTTATCAGCAATAGTGCAGAATAATTTTATTACAATCATACCTTCTTTAAATATTTATTACGGAATTATCACCCCCTGTTATAGTTACGCATACACGTGGGTCGGTACTGTATTGGACATCGTCGTTAATTATATCTATTATAATTAAAATAATAATTGTTTGTGTATCGTACGCAACATGAGCCTATAGAAAAAATAACTTCGATTGAATTAATTATTGTCTGCATAAAAACGATGAGAAGATTGTGGCATTACGAGACCGTACAATTTTTACAATAAATAACGCCACGTTACATTAAATCACCACAGAATGTAGAATGCTTTTATTCAATAATTATTGCGACTGTTATCCATCTGCTATTGATTTCATTATTCAACAACGTTTAATTAAAACGCCGCGTCATCGATTTTCAATAGCACCGCATAGTTGATCCAATCAGATAAAAATGGGAAATGTGTAACGTACATATTAAAATGTGTACGAAATGCCAAGGTATTTCCAACTAGAAGGTGAAGGAATTATCCTGGAATTCCATTTCAACATTCACCGTAGAACATACCCGGACTCTGTAATAGAACGTACGTAGTCTTTAAACTTTGTGCGGACTGTATATAGAACGTATTCAAATTCCCTACATAATACATTCTAGTACTAAATTTCACGTTGCACTACCTTCAGAGCCAGTTGCTGATAATGGCACTTCCTAGTCTAATAATAAAAGCTATTCGTTTTATGGTAATCTGAAGATAAAAGTGTGAAGTAGTATTCTGAACTAAACGGTGTTAAAAGTATTATTATTATTGTTAAGATATTATTATTATTTATTACAGAGCTTCTTCGCTCAATAAATGTTTGTACAATAAAATATCATTGATGCGTCTATTCCTTATTCTTTAACTAGGTAAGGTTTTATAAATTGCATATTATTGTATTCAAATTTTGCATTCATTCTAAATGTTTAAAATATTCTCATGAAAGTAATGATAAGTACTCTGTCTTACGAAAGGTACAGAAAACTAGTGTCTTATTGTTAGTTACAAAGAACGCAAAGGTATTAGTTTCTTTCGCAGACTTGCTGATTCAAATTCTGACCAGCCGGGAAAGCATCCTTTATATTATTTTCATTCCCCCAATTTTTTAGAATTGTAATTCATTTCCGTTTCGTTCAACTTTCTGTTGGAATCTATAGGTAGTACATGGATTGCATTGATGAAGAACAATTAGAATGCAGCAAAAACTGCACACTTATGCAACACTTATCCGAACACACAGCAAGCAAAAATCAATGTCGAATCGACCACGAAATACAACATAAATCGAATCGAGCTGATGGCATCGTTATTAGTCAATCGGACGTTTCATCTCCGATTTTGCGTAGCAGCGAGAAATTGTTTTCCAATAACACTGCGGCCTGAAAACGGCAGGTCCTTTTAGCTGACATTAGGATACCTATTCAACGCCAGGATATCAAAAGCTATCCAACATTGCTTTGCATTTAAACTCCAATTTTATTTCAATTTTGATCGGTTTCAATGATTGTTGTTTTTCTAAAACATTGCTTGAACTGCAATTATATCTCAATTTAAAGCGATTAATTATAATAACTACTTATACATCGTTATTCGTCAATTAATATTGGTGTATAATATTATACATCAATACTATTTAATAGTCACGAATACAGTATTCACGGTCGTTAACGAAAACGAACCTGAACTGTACATATATAATTTCGTATTTCTGGAAATTAAAGTGCAAGAGAACTAAATGCATATAACACTGGCAATAATTCTTAAAGGAATACTACTTTTAACATTTTTAAATAGTTTCGATGAATTATCAGGAAGAACAATTATTCCATATAAACAATGAGATACATAATTGTTTAAAAAATAGTAAGTAAAATAGTATAATAGATAATAATTTTAAACTAATAATAAATTTCAGATATTTATTTTCAAGAATTACCATATTTAATTACTTTGCTTTCAATATTCCAGCCCGAATAACATTCATATGGCATATCATGGCATAGGAAACGAGCAAAAGGGTCGATTAATAGCTGAAACGACGAAACTTTTGTTTTTACTCGATATACATGTATCATATATCTAAGCCTGCCAGAGGTCCTGCGGGAAGAACTTCTGGAACAGGCTGCAAAGCAAATATACCTGCTTATGTACATACATATGTGCATACAGTGCCGATGACGAACTTCAGTTTCGGATTTAGATCAAATCGTCGATCTCCAGGGAAGTTGGAATTAAATTCCAGAAAGTCACAAGCCTCGTACGTTTTCCCGCTATGTATGTTCGAACTGTCTACCACTGAAAAGTATAACACAGTGGAACTTTCCTTTACCGAATCATCCACCGACTCACGTATAACGTTGCAGAAAGGAAAATGGCAACCATTCTTAAAATGAGCTTCCGTTCCGTCGAAAATATTCTTACGAAATGAGATGCTGTATTCCTTTCGGAAAAATGTCTTTGAGTTAATAACTTTTTTTTTTCAACAGCTTCTTTGTGGCGGGTTTTGCGGGGGAACTTTTCGACTTCAAAGAACTGCCAAGTATGCAGTTAAAAATATAACAGATATAATATAGTGTTAAGACTCGTATTAGATGACATTTATATTAACATTGGCATATATTTAAAAGCCTATACATCTACGTATGTTCTACAGCAGCATGAAATCTATCAATATAATAGCTATATGAAAATAAAAAAAGAGATACATCTTCTTCTGCTGACATTTAATACAATTACGAAAGAGACGCGAGACAAGTAGCAGTCGTGCAATCGATACGGAAGCTCTTCATATTCCCATTGGTGCGTACTATTTCCACGTTGACCTACATAAATCAAATTTGCCAGCTCCGTGCGAAACTCCAATTTTCCCGGTACGACGAAATAGAAAAAAAAACAATTTTTTCTCAGCGTCGTAGTCTTTAGCATTCTCCACCCACCGCTATCGATTCTCCTTTAAAATGCAAGAGTGCTCTATGTATATCGTTCGATAATAAACGCGAGTGGAGTGCTTTGAATCATATCGAGGTCGGTAAAGCGTGGAAGATGGAAGGCAAACAATTTTATTGCCTGAAATTTTAATAAAGAAATTTCCATTACTGCGTCGCACGACTCACCTAAAGTGGTCCCAGGAAAGGAACTGCCAAGCATGAGGACGGTAGTTTGTTCTGTAAGCAAATAAAAAAAAACACATATTCAGTAATAATTAATTCGTTCCCTGTGTATCTTTCGAGAAAAAACAGCGCGATTTTACTGGCACGCGAAATTTTGTTGACTTTTTGTCTAAAGCTCTGACGACGGAAATGTACTGATGGAAAGTTGGCATATTTTTTTTCTATTTCGAACAGGGTTCATCGTCATATCTGCGATTTTAACCACGAGAACATTAAATTGAAATAGATGAGTTTTAGTAGAATCTTTTCTTTTAATATGAATATTTTGCATGCCGTTCGATTTCAGTGAACCTGTAATGTTGTTATCATACCTAACTTAATATTAGACTAATAGTTGCTATTACATAATATTAATGAGTAGTATAAATAATGTTAGGTTTTGGACTTACATAGATTACCTACATAGACAATTCACATAGATTATTGGTATTGATTTAGAACAAATGGCAATTACTTAAACTCTGTAATTTTTCACCCAAGGTTGAGAATTATGAACACACACTTTTCCCTGTAAGATTAAAGACGGTATAACCTTTACCATTTCCCATCCTAAAATTGTAAATTTTATGCGGTGTGCTTCCTAGTCCTTGAGTCAATCTCGTACACACCTTCGATACATATCTAGAAACGCCGTTGCTTTTCAAAAGCACATATTATTTAAGTCGGTCACGATGTTCGTGCAGAACAAAAGTAACGTGGTTGCACGTGCACGCTGCGTGCGCAAAATGAAAAATAATAATTGCATCGCGTAAAATGAAAATGAGCCCGAAGAGAAAGCAGAAATCTGGAACGATTCATTAGATAACCGATGGAAATTCCCAGTTTTCGATTTGTATGCGTCCGCAGTGAGTAACAGTGCTTTATATATATATATAATTGTTTGTTAGATTTTATTTTATATTTTCAATCAACCGAGTAAAAGGCGACTGTAAAGCTCCAAGGTTCTGGGGTAAGTGCTATGGGGTTCATCACAGTCCTCTTACCAGAAGGCATTGCCTTCCCCACTCCGTGGCCAGATCCTAGAGGAACAGAGTCCTTATTCATTAACAATACGGCGTCGGGCCGCATGTCCATTCCGACCATTCTCTCTCCTTTTTTAAACAGTAGACCCTTCGACACTCGATAACCGAAAGACCCAATGTAGTCAACAGCCATCGCCTGCCAACAGGATGTTTGGACCCATTCATACAATCTCCAGACCTGCCATAAATTAGTCAATCCTAGGACATCCGATAGCTGAGTGGCGACGAGCCACCAGCCATCGTCTGCCGCCCAGATTGCACATCCTCGCAACAACCTCACCGAACGCCCATAAACTAAGACCCTAATATAAATTATACCCTGAATGAATACTATTCCACCAATCCAGCCATATTCCTTTCTTTAAAAATACGCTGACGCTAACATGTTGTTCCGTCTTATTAAAAGACATTACAAATTGTTGCATTTAAAATATCTGCATGATGTTAATAATTTTGAAGGACTTGGTAATTCAAGTGTCAATGTTTTAATATGTACACATAAAAAAATACAAAATATTTATATTGGTTGTTCATTAAATGTATGCAGAAGGTTTTGAGTGTCCAGTAAATGAGAAAGACTCGTAGTGAAATGGAAAGATATTTTTATTCAATATATATAAATTACACTTGTTGGCTATACTACGGTTTGTCTAAGACTGACTGATTGTGAGTATGGGCCCTTGTGATCCTCGCTGGCAACGGGATGTCGACCCCTCGCAGGTATCGCCGTAAGGCAATTGACGACGATCTCGTATTATTTTAGACGACGATCTTCTCCTTGCACAATGATATTAGCTGAGAAAAAATTAATATGAACATTGGTCAATATTCATTCAGCTAATGTGTTTCTCTATAAGTGAAATTTAAGATATAACGTTGCAATGGTTTGGTCATCTATAGCTGTAGATGTTATTTAAAAAATGAGGTATATAGGATGAAAAAATCATAGTAAAACTACGGAAGTGGTACTATCTCAACGATTTCGATGATTTTTAAATATGTTGTAGAACTGAGTATTCTGAACAACTTTTTCCTATGCATATAACCGCCGTTCGGGCTTAGTTTTCGAGACATTTGCAAGAAACTGTAGGTACTAGTGCATTGAATTTTGTATATACGTGCACGCTCGTGGCAACGTGTGGTGCCGCCACTGATCCGGCAGCGACGCAGAATCTGTATACCGGGTGAACTCATCAAAATTGTACTTCTGAAACTAGATATATCATATCAGATTTGGTATCAACAACCATTATGATTTACCATTTGTCCCGCATCCTGCCACCCCCACCCCAAGTTTAAAAATTAGAAATCGACGAGCCAACTAAACTCTCAACAAAATACCCCCCCCCCCCCCCCCCGACATTCCAAGTACACACCAGAGATTTCATTTTTAATCCCAAGGAAAGTATTTCCCCACGAAAAGGCTATCGGCTTCGACCAGTAAATTATTCAATCTCTGACGCAGCTTTACACCCCCCAAATCAGAAGAAAATCGTGGCGGTGCTTGCTGAATAGGTAAAGTAAGGCGTTGCGAAGAGGCCGTGAATTTTTGATCGAATTAATTACATAAAACCTGCCACCGTCGTTTGGAGAACGAGCGATAAATTATTGACCGTTCACCTGCAGCAGTCGCGAACGACAGTATGGACTGGAGTTCCACCACCACTTGGAACAGTGAATAAATCCTTGCATGGTCAGCCACGCAAAGCTGCTACGTGTGACTTCTGGCTCGTGCTTCTTTCTGCCAGCTTTATCCGCCAGCCTCTCTTCGAACACGTTGAAAGGCCAAAGAAATAGACCTACGTTTCAGCCGTGCATGTGTGCATATGCATATGCACTTGGTGGTAACGAACAGAGGCCGGGGCCTGTTATCAAATTGAACTCGCGTTGGTTGATCGACTTTTATTTGTGAGTAAGCACGCGGATGCACTTTAATGCTACATTTCCAGCGTGACTCGTCGCCTCGCCTGAGGAAACATCGAAATATACTGTGCGTCGTTTAAATTGTACTTCGATAGGATAAATATTTCTGTGGCAATAGAGTTCCCTTTGGGGAGCCACATTTTCCAGGATTACACGTAGCGTGGTTGATTGTGCTGCTTTGAATATTATTATTTAATTTCATCCCCTCTCCACTTCGTTTATTTTTATTCGGAACATTATTGCGAGTATTGCAAATCCTTCGTCAGAGAGTGGACGAAGAAAAGAAGAAGTGGCTTAGAGGAAGAACAGATGAGAATGAAAAAATAGGGAAATGTAAAGATTTATAGACTTGAATGATAATGAACTTCTGAAAAGAATCGCTGGAGTAATAACTGATCATTACCTGTTTATTATTGTAGTATTTGGATAAGAAAACGGAGCAATTTGTAAGATGGAGATTTTCAAAATAAAATATGAAATGAGTTTTTAAAGGGCATATAAGATTAATTTTAGGATAAAATTACTCAGTAATGTTTATAGGACTTCTCATGCATTCCCGGAAAGCATTCGCTCTTTCCAAGAGATACACATTCGCTCGACGTTTCCACTAAATGTGGGTACAGAGGAGCGCGCTGCGGCTGCAACGCGGCACGGAACGAACGTGTTTGGGCGAATATTCGCACGTTTGGACGGTAGCGCGCGGCAATACTGCAATGCCGCGGAACGAACCATTTCGAGTCGGCTTTTTGCGCGAACACAAAGGGATTTGTTGCCGCAGTGTGGACGGTTTTCTGCGGGTTTGCCACGTTCGAGCCCAGGCACAGTGCGGCATTTAAATGGGCGTTCGGGACAAACTCCAAAAATACATATAATGTATAAATAATGAACATTTTTATAGTGAAAAAGAGCAAACTAGTTATGTGACATAATGTTGGAATATTCGAGGTACAGGAACGAGGTACCAGATGTGCATTTCGCCGATGCACGCTGTCTTTGTCTAGCGTAGCTGTTTCGCAGCAAACCCGCGAAACCCGCGAATACAACAATAAATGACTAACCCCATAAAAATACGGCTAGCAATCGGTACAAAGAACAACCTTCGATGTGCAGATTGTTAGGGCGTTTATGACGCGCAAGTAATAGAACTGTTTTTGAGGAAGTCGTTTTATTCTATAATCCGTCGAAGTATACGAAATTACGCACATACGCCCTCGACAGTTAATTGCATGCGTCATAAACGTGAGTTTCCAAAAGGGTCTCGCAGCTGGACCCAGCAGGCACCACCAGGTAAAGCTCTAGGACCCCGGTGGAAATTCCGTGGCGTTGCCAAATAATCTGCAATGTTTAAGGACGCACCCCCTCCCTTCAGGAAACGCGGTTCGGGCGCTAAGGAAGGGTGCGACCACACCTTGAAAACACGCTGATTGGAAATTAGTCATTTTTCCTAATGTCCAATCAGCGTGCCTAAAACACACTTCCGAATCGATGTGCTGGAGTACATTCGACGAGGAAGGGAGTCTAAGACGGTCTAGGACAGAGTCCAAGACAGGGTCCTACCCACGATACTGAAAAGGAGAAGCAGTATCCTCTCCTTCTTCAGGTGTTTGTCTTCTTCTCAAGAGTGGAAGTCAAAGTATCATCTTCTCATTCGTTAACTTGTCTTTACTCAGAAGCAGGAGAAACCATTATACTCTCCTACTTCAAACCAAACGGGAAACATTATCTTACCACAAATTGTTCACTGTACAGTATATTAAACACGACTGTACGATCCGTTTTACATCTTCACCTGCTATCATCCATTTGTTAATAGAAATTAAAATCGTTGTCATTCGTTACGGTAAACGAGCAGTTATTCAATATACCACCCCTATCTCCTTAACCCTTTCGCTACGGCAGTGTGCTCCGTCGGAGTGACACCGCTGAACGGAGCACTGCGCCGAAAAGTGTGCACGTTCCCCTTAGGTAAACTGGTGTACAGGTAGGTCACGCGAAGCAATTGTTGCTCGTTTACTTCGCGACGCAACACAATGCATGTTTATATTTCACTTGTTCAAAACAAATGCGAACAAACCAGAGAATGAGAAAGGTGTCGTCGCGCGTATGTCGTCTATAGGCGACGCTCGTAGCGAAAGAGTTAATCGGTCGTAGGGTCATACGTGCGCGACGGTGTCGAAGAAATTCGGAACGGAGACTTACGACCTCCGTATGCTAAGGATCTCGTTGCATCCCATGGTAGCATCGAAGCCGCGTATTACGTAAAAACAGTAGCTTTCTTTCGGGGCGAACCCTAAAATGGTTAAAAAGAGCCATGGTAACGTAGGCATCCTCACCACCGACGCTTTTGCCAAAGGAAGGCATTCTTGTATAGAGTACGGTCGAGAGAGCACAGTATTAATAAACGGAATACCTTGTTAATATATACACGCCTACGCAATTATTCAAATACCTAATCGAGACTTCGATTCAAGTATTAGTTATTTCGCTTACAGTAACATCATCATAACAATAACAACAATAAACCGCCCCGTCCGCGCACGTTCCTGTATTTTTAAAGAACGGAAACCTCATAACTCATTGTAAGATAAAATTATCACTGCACTACTAGCTATAATCAGAGCTTCATCGTCTTCGGCGAATGCGCGTTGAAATTAATGGTTCGTTCCGAGCGCGATGCGTGTTCGTGGTAAAAACGGCACACCGCGCACACTTTGTAATGCCGCGTTACTGCCGCGTTGCAGCCGCACCGCGCTCGTCTATACCCACCTTCAAAGTTGAAAGTTAAGGTAACTTTTCCTATTATATTATTCAATGTAAATTAAATTAAATTAAATGGAACACCAAGTAGAGGAGCTACAACAAATCCGGTAAAACTACGGAAGTGGTACTACCTCACCGATTTCGATGATTTTTCAATATGTTGTAGAACTCAGTATTCTGACCAACTTTTTCCTATGCATATAACCGCCGCCCGACCTTAATTTTCGAGATATTAGCAAGACACTGTACCTACTACTCCATTGAATTTGTCTATACATGCACGCTCGTGGCAACGTGTTGGGCTACTGCTTATCCGACAGCCTGCGAAGAATCTGTATACCGGGTGAACTCATGAAAATTGTACCTCTAGAACTAGATATATCATATCAGATTTGGTATTGGCGGGGGAGGCACCCGGCCCTTGAGTTCTACAAGATATTCAAGAATCATCGAAATCGGTGAGGTACTGCCACTTCCGTAGTTTTACCACAACTCCTCATAATGTGTCAGTTGTGTAGAATGATTTAATGAAAAGGATTGTGGCGGCGATAAGCCGGCGCCACGTCTCCGCCTTAGGTTTAAGGCAAAACCGTTTTGTGACTGGAAGTATCGGATGTAGCGTGAGGTGCGAATGAGAAGTGTTAGTGGAGACGTCGAACGAATGTTCATCTCTAGGAAAGAGCGAATGCTTTCCGGGAATGCACGAGAAGCTTTGAGTGCGTGGTGACCCGTTGTCGACCTGTGACACGTGGCAAGGATGTGTGTGTCGGTGTGGGTCCGAATGAGTGAGAACGAATGAGGGGTAGAACGAGAGAGAAGCTGCGAGTGAGAGAATATATGGAGCGAATGATGCGTGCGAGAGTCAGTGAGTGAGCAGAGTTCAAGAAGAGTCTTGGTTAAAGATTTGAGTACAATAAAGCTTGTGTCAAGTATTGAATGGGAGGTTATTCCATTCCCTATCACCATATCCCACAGGATTATACTACAAATGATACTACAAATCCTATAATACATATTTAGCACTAGAACTATCCGTGTTTCAAGAACTAGGTACTTAATCCAAGAAAAAATATATTTGTCAATATCGATCGCATTTTATTCAAAGACAGGCAGAAATAAATATTATATTGTTTAAAAATAAATGGTATACCAAATGCTGACCATTTAGAAAAGAAAGAGAGAAGTGGAAGGAGTAATGGTATTATGTACTAATATGATGTTAGATACCTGGACTCCCGAACCTACACGTGCACGGAACATGTGCAAAACTGTGAACCTCGCAATAATCCGACTAGAATTACCCTCCGCCCTAATCCCAGTCCTTTTTATTTTATGATACCCAACTTTCTCCGAAAACGCACGCACCTCTTCAAGGCCTCTAAAAACCATAAAGTACCTCCTTCCCCAAAATTCCGAAAACCCCTTCCAGTTCCACTTCCACCCTCTCAACCACCACTACGATCTCCTACTCCCACTCCTTCAATAGTAATAGTTTACATTTTTCATCATTCGACTCCGAAAAATCAGAATAAACTGAACAGTCCAACCATCCACTTCGAAGCAAAAATAAATAAAGACTACACATAAATACTTTGCAACTCTGAGTAACTTCATTTCACGGGTTCACGACAATGAATAGAAATATAACGGTACAATATATGAGAAATAATGAGTAAAGATTAACATTTTCAAAAAGACATAATACAGACATGTTTACATGTTTATCATTCTCCATTGCTAACTTTATAATTACTATTATCTCTTTATTTAAAATACTCTTAATGCACACTTTTCGATCACGGAATACACCATCTATCTAACCCGTACGCTATGGAATGAGGCATTACCATAAGTGCGACGTACAGTATAAAGCATATACATATACGTATCCCCAAGTTCAATAAAACCAAATTGGCCTCTTGGCAGCCAGCCTTCTCGAAAAACAACGGCATTCCACTCACGTGTTTTCCCAAATGGAAACTCGCTGCGCTGATCAAATTATCATTCGAACAAGTCGAATATCCCTCCGGGAATATTACTAAATTATCGGACGAAAAAATTCGCTGACGATCGAACGAGTCAGGGTTACATTCAGTCTCGTGCGCCATCGATCGATTGAGAAAAGAGGAATCAACCCGACCGCACAGCTACGAACGACACAATACCGTTCGTTATTCGGACCTTCCGTCCCTCGAACTCGTATTAATTTAAAACTCTCGTTTGAGGTCGGGAGGTACGGCAAATTCGCTTTTTCCTTTTTCTCTCCGTTTCTTTTTTCTTGTTTTTCTTTTACCTCCGTCGACTCCACTAATAAAGCTCCTTGTCTACACGAGGGACCAGGCGCTAGTCATATCCAGCGTTCGAGTTCCTCTCTGTTGTGCACCAACCGAAGGCGAGCAAAAGGGCGAAAAATCTGAATGCACGACCGCACGAAGGCGAAACGTCGACGTAATTACGAATACGCATTTATGGAACGACGCATACGAACGCTGCAGAAGCTACGGCCGAAAGAAAACAATGATGACCGACACTGTCGTTGGAAAGTTATGTAGGAACCGAATAAAAAGGAAGGGCGGGCTTCGGGAATCGAACCCAAGATCTTCGTATTACTAGACACTGATCATCAGTCTATTTACGCCACGATCCCTTTCCAATATTCGCTATTCGTTTGTTCCTCTTCACTTCGTTCTTTGATGGAGGCGACCGATCCCACAATTATTTTCCTCCGAACACCTTGATTCGTACAAGCGGTGCCGATCTGAAAACGACTGGGAGTGTGAAGACTTTGGCACTGATTCGTATCGCGAGTGGGTCAAAAGAAGGATGAATCGATTTTGATTGTTCGCAAGCCGAGACTTGCACCTTAACCATAGCGACGGAATAAGGGCTCCGGAGTTTGATTTACAACCGTTCTTCGTTATTCCCGTCGTGATCTAAGTTATGAAATTCGTGACCGAGACGACACCACAAAGATCTTCGTATCTTTTTCATAAACTAGGGGATGGCTTACGATATTAAGCTTAAGGATTATATATTGTACAAGTATAAAGAAAATAAAGAAAGGGGAAAAGGCTCATTATATTAAATGTTATCGATAATATCAAGTGGAAGTAGGGGGTGCTGCAGTTCCACAGTGCCAATACGCGAGCAGCCACTCCATAAAAGGATACATTACCCGATTTTATATAACTTTTCATAAATAGATGTTAATCTTGTACCAATAAAATCGTTAATAATAAATATGTTCAACTTGTGAAATTCGTTTCACATTTATTAGATACTATAAGTGTAAGAAAACCCGAGGCTTTGGAGCGCCTCGCATATTCATCTGGAAAATGTCGCTACGAGGCCGATAGGCGAGCGGGGCCCGTAAACATTGGGGTGTCGTAAACCAGACCGTTGAAGGTACTGCGTCGTGGGACCGGGGGCGCGCCTTCTTGACGGGCAAGAATGCAACGACGAGACACTCTTTGGGAAACGATCGTCTAGAGCGGACTGATTATAACCATTCCATTGTATCGGCTTAGAAATAGATATTCCTATAACCGTTGACGAATTTTATATATTCTTTAAATATCTGTGTCTTACATAAGATTAGATTTAATTTACATTAATCAGTTTATAACGATTTTTCATAAATTTCTGCCAAATTCAATGCATAAAATAACATTTGCTATGTCAACCACCATTAAAATGAAAATAACTAAATATTATACTGTACATGGTACCTGCACGGAACTTCAATTTTATTTGTCCATCAAGGAATCTGCAAAATTAAAAGGTCACACATGCGAGCAATGAAATATGTATTCACGTTTCAACTAAGAAATAATTGTAAGCGTTGGCTGGGTCGGGTGTCGTTGTAAGGCCCTTATCGCTGTTTACGTTATAAGGCGCCATGAAGTCGCCATTGCGTCGGAGGGGTGGTATGGTTTCGGCATGGGAAGGGACAGCCTTTTTCCGAGAGGCCAGTCTTCTCGCAGACACAGTAAAATAAAGAGAGTACTATTACTTCACTCCAGAGAGCCTACAATTATTGAAAGACCCTTCCATCCTAAATAATTGAAAATAAACAAGGCGAATTTTAGATACGAACATAAAAATAACTTTTCTTTTTTCAATTTGAAAACATTACGTGCGAATCTCATGAATAAAAGTTTCAAACAATTTCGCTCCATAATGTGCCTTAATCTGTTTTCAATATTCTACACAGACAGCGACACGTCAGCCACATTGACGAATTACATGCCGAAGAATGAAACTGTAAAAAAGAAAATAGATGTTTGGTTAATCCATCTTCTTTATTCTACTTAATCTGTTCTATCGGGAAAATCAATATTGCCCTGCTGTGCACGTATACATATGATATATTACAGCGGTCTGTTAACAGAATCCATTAAACCGAATCTGCGTTCGAGCACATGTGTACACGTTCAATTTTCAAAGCTGCAGTATCTAAAGACGGCGATCCTAGATGAAAAGCATGAAGTCGTGCAATTTTCAGCCTGTTTGTTTGCAATTAATCCAGTAAAATAAAATGCATACATACGACTTCGAGATTATTTATCTATTTGAAATAGTAACAAAATCGAAAATGATTGATGGATAAATGGAAAAAAATGAAACATGATTTACAGCTCTTTGCTAGTATATCGTATAACTGAAACTACGATATTTATGGGGAAAAAACATTAGCATATTTATAAAAATAATATTTCCATGTCATTCTAATATAATAAAGCTCGTGTATCTTTAACTATTAAAGAAATTCAATCATTAAGGAAGCAATTTCATTATAAATACAATTTATATTATTTAATATCTACCTTCTTTCTTCGCACGCAACACTTCTATACTCCATATTTTATTTTCATTACCACTGTTATCCTTCCTCGACTACGACAAAAAACTCGACTCGACTTACCAAGTCTCATTAGAAAAATCTATAACCAGTCCCAAACGTTCTCTCCCACAGGCAACCAAAGATTCCACCGCAAACGTTGCTGAAGTACAAAGTTTGTCAAGCCCCAATCAAAAGTTGTATGCCATATTCCGTATTCAAACATAAAATGCAAACACCTAGCCAAAGCAAACCCAAACTTTTCAACTACGAAACATCAATACGATTACACTTACATCACACGAATGCACTTATATCAGAAACTGCTGGAGAATCATAAAGCACTGAGACACTCGTACACACTTCTTCATTTCCGATCGTGTCCAAAAACACAATCATCGCGAGGAAGATAGAACCAGATACGTATCCTCTGACAATAAATCGTCTCACATCCTCGACCCCACAAAATCTGCGACATCTTTACAAGAGTGCACGCACGCGTGTACAATCGTATGCGTAAATTCAATCTGGTCGATGGTTCTCGCATGAAATTCAGGACTAGATCACTGGTGCCAGTGTATGGATCAATAAAACGTCAGTTTATTCAGAAACTATAAGCGTGCACGGCGGCGGGTAATCTGTCCAGGTGTCAGACCGCGTTATTCCTACCGAACACGGCCGACTGTGGGATTTATTTTATTTTATTTTATTTTACTTTTGTTCCATTTCTCTCTCAACCCCTTCCTTTGTCCCTCCTTATTTCGTTGCTCTTTTTCAAGAACCAGCAAGCCGTCTTCGAGCATTGATTTTCCACAGACCTGGAGGGTGAAGGAGGACCGATTTTACCATGTGTGGAGGACGTATCACGAAGTTATATGTACAGCGTTCTCAAAGAAAGGTAGTCGTGCGGCAGAAACGTGCGCGATGAGGCACCCTCCTGTGCATATTACTTCCTTCCGCCTGTTGCACCGAATCGATCCGATATTCGAACGAACAACTCGCAAGCATTATTATTGTTCGAGATCGGTGGTCCTTTGTAGAATTTTCCATAGTTTTTTTGTTTCTTACTTGCTGATTTGACTTTTTTATTTAAGGATGGACGCATCAGCTTGCATGCCATCGGCGACTACTGTTACGTTACAAAGTTATACAAGTAGATTACCGTGTTGGTCTACTTGCAACGACTCACTGTTTCAAGTTTTCAGAATAATGTGTTAAGACTGAGTTTAAATGCAATTATTTCTTCTGCAATATTTGTCTTAGTTAATGAAACACTCCCGTGCTTGCCTGGTAGAACATTGGTAGCCGCATTGTACAAAATTCGAAGAGGAATAGTATATATGTACATTTATATTTTAACCTTAGCGTAAGTGATCCTCGATCTTTTTAATTATACATCTTTAATTATATTCATATTTTCTAAAAAGAATATTACCTCCTCTACAAAGTTCTGTTATCATTTAGACAGGGCTTCATAGTTTTACCCTCATGCAATGCAGTGCAATAAACTGTACGCTAAGGATTGAGGGTTGACTTTCGATCATCTTAACAGAGGTCGAATGGACATAATTATCGGTGTAATAAATTTAACAAATTTTAGTAGCAGTACGGTTCGCGTTTCGTTCGTATCGGGTCAGTTTGGATAGATTGAAGACAGATACATTGAGAGTTATGTAGCAATCTATGTATGCTATAAGTAGCAGGAAACGGCAGACTGAGATTTAATTTAGAATTGATTATAAGTTGCAAAGCATCAGTCTTTTCCGATATAAAACATTATGGATGCTTTTTATTCGATATAATTTAAGGGATAGATAATAAATTGCTGAACGAATTTAATGTTTCATGAACTGTATTAGTACCAGCAATTGGACAAGGTAAGACAGGATAAATATGTACATAAAATTGTTCTAGGTTTTGTAAATGCGCGCGAATGACGAGAGCGAATGGAATTACGAATGAGCTATGAGTGGTAAAGGAGTGAGTAAGAGGGAGATAGGGGGTGGGGGAGAAAGTGATCGAGGCCTTAAACGGAACGTTTAATAAGGAATAGCTGGTTTAAGCTTCATAGATAGAGCAGCTGTATCTATTTGCGCGCAGCTATTTTCTACAACGTATTACAGTGATGTCTCGATTAGTGTACCTCGCTCGGGACCGAATGTGGACACTAATCGTATGCAGACACGATTCTCGAGCGAGCTCGAGCCCCCTTTGATGTTATGGCAGCCAAGATACGGGGCAGCGTTCCAGGAAAAAAGCAAGTTTAAATAACCGTGTATGTGAGGCAATACTAACGCGATCTACATTTAAGATTAAAACTTGTTCAATTTTGGTCCGATTTAAATGAAATTTTACCAAAGTGTTCGTTGCAATATCCTGATTAAAATGATACCAAGCACGATATGGTTTGGACAATTTTTACTTATTTTACTTATTATTATTATTTTCAATAAGAACTAGAATATGTGTATATTAGTTAACAGCAATAAGGTAATTAGTAGTGAGATCGTAAATTTGGAAGTAAGCTCTCGAATCGAGAGTCTCTTAATCCCCTTAATCTTAAATTGCTATATTTAGATAATGGCAAAATATTGTTGTATCGAGAATTATTCTCGTTCCTGTGACATTACATTCGGTGTTCATAAGAGTTTACAATTCTTACTGATAAGAAATTGTAAGAATTTATATCTACTTTTTTGATAAAGAAACTACGCAGAGAAGAGAGCTGGGTCATTCATCGTATCAATAGTAATAATTAAATATATGTATAGTTCCAAAGTATATGATTCTAGTTGTTATCGAAAACAATAATGAAGGAGAATGAGATTATTAATAACCTGATGTTACGAGCCGGGGCTGTGGGCAACGCCTAGGCCAGCGAGGTTGATATAACCCAAGGAATACGGTAGAGAATTTGTTAGTAAGGTGCACGGACGAACCCGATGCGAAATCGAGGAGCAACTGGGATATGTGTAGCGAGGACGAACCCGATGCGAAATCGAGGAGCAACTGGGATATGTGTAGCGGAAATGTTAGTTTGTCTCGTAACTTTAAATTAATATTCGATACAACTCGAGCGGTTAAGTTGTATCTGTGGGAACGTTACCACTGATATAATGGATTATGGAGTAAAGATTGGTTTAACGAATCTACACGATTTAATGGTGAACAAATAGTGTATATATTCAAATCAGTCGTCTGTACAATTGTAATTGTCGCGATGAAATAATATTAAGTGTGTAAGTTACCTAAGTATTTGCACGGTGTTGACGCACTGCCGATGCGGGGTCTGAGAGCCGCTTTTAAGAGTATGCTGACAGAACTTCGAAAGGTGCACTAAGCCGAAAAGTTTGAATTTTTAATCTCGCTTGCATCAGTGTTGTCTCTGACCGACATTCGATCCGGGTTCAGATTACATGCTCGGCGCTTCTCTCTTCGCTGGTTCCAGGGGGGAACAACCCCAAGTAGTGGGGATAGAAATGGACACTAATCGTAGACACAATTTTGAACACTAATCGAGACATTACTGTATTATTATTGTATTGTTTTTAATAAAAACAGTACTCTTACACATATACTTTATTCATTGTAATTGAAGCATCGATACTAAATGTGTGGTACGAAACAAAGGCTGGAGATTTAATTTGTACTCGATTATAAACTTTAAGAATTAACTATCATTTTCATGAAGTATTCGGTGGTAGTATTAAAATACGATAAAGATGTGTGTACGATGAGACGATATAATTGAAACTTGCAACGTGAGAATGAAATTAATATTCTTGTATAGACTGCGGTCTAGAGAGCACAGTTTTATTAAACGGAACACCTCTTTGCTATGCATATACACGCCTACACAATCATTGCAATACCTAATCAAGACACCTTCGAGTATCTCACATAATAATAATATAATAATATTGTATATATAACCGTGAATCCGCGGTATGGATTAATTTTTATCTAAAGATTGTAAGAGTCAAATATCCGTTTAAGTAAAGTATCCGTTTAAGACATCATTTTTATGCAATTACTGCCCGCCACATTAATATTGGACAACTAATTCAGGTTTAATTTTTACAACAATTATGGGGTTGAGAAATTTCAAACGAACGAAAACTCTCGTAAACTACACTGGAGGTTTATTTCGATTTGGGGAAGGCTGTTCAAATTCTTCTTGATCGTACTGTTTAACGACTGGCTGAATTCTCTTTGGTGATCAAATGAATCCTCTACTGTTCGACGTTGTTTCACGTGTGTGTTAGAATATTCGAGGTACAGGAACGGGGTACGAGATGTACATTTCGCCGATGCACGCTGTCTTTGTCTAGCGTAGCTTTCTTTCGGGGTGAACACCAAAATGGTTAAAAAGGACCATGCTGACGTAGGCGTCCTCACGACCGACGCTTTTGCCAAAGGAAGGCATTCTTGTATAGAGTACGGTCGAGAGAGCACAATATTAATAAACGGAATACCTTGTTAATATATACACGCCAGCGCAATTATTCTAATACCTAATCGGAATTTCGATTCGAGTATTAGTGATTTCTCTTACATGTGCAACGTTCTCGATGACTTGCGAGTTCTCTTTTGAAACGACACTGACAAACGACAAACGTATGTAAGTATGTACATATGTATTCTCTTTGAAACGATACTGCCGGTCGGCGATTGTATTCTGACTGTCTAAACTCCTGAAAACCAATTTATGACACACCTCTGACTATTGGAGAACGGCGAACGAAATTTGTAAACGTTTGGGAGATAAGACACCAATTACAGTTCAGTTCAGTTGTTGGATTCCGGGGTAAACGAAATCGTGTGCAACAATTACTTTTGCAAAGAGGTTTTATATAAGAATACCGTGACGAGTTTGCGCGACAGAGTGATGCTATGCGTTGTGTCCAAAACTATTCTAAGTACAATTGGTATTCCGCTACTATATATATTATGAGTTTTAGGGGGGAACGATGACCTTAGCCCTTGTTGTGGCGCCTTAGCCAACGCGGAATCTGGCCCTTGGCAGTAGTCGTATCGCTGACTGCTACCTTGGTGCATAATATTGATTCTGACTCAAGGGCTGGTCATCCCATACTGGTCAACTCCACTAATGCTGGTTAAATAATTTGCCTGGTTTGTTTAAATGGGTTTAAAAGGGTTTGAAAAGGAAACATTACTTGATGGGTAAAAAAATTGTTCAAAAACTTCTTAGGAAACACCATGAAATGTTCGAATTCTCTTTCATTAGATCCCAAGGAAATAAATTGAAATAAGAAACAGAGTTTAACTGTGAAAATAAAAATGTATGCACTCGTCTTGGAGTCTTCACAATTCAAGCAGAAATGTACCAACACATTCAGAAAATATATTTTCGTAATTAACAATACAAGAACGACGATTTCTTTTAATTTCCTCCAGCTATTGATTCCCTTAATGACCAATATTACATTTGCTGGATGAACAACAATACAGAAGCAATTGTTGAAGACAACGACTCTCTACAGATCGTACCCAAAAAGTGCCTTTAGAACAAGATTCGACGAAGATTCAACGTTAACAATAATCCGTTTCCGACAGTCCAAGCTGAATGTTATCGAAGTTATGCCGGAAGAATGAGTTCGCAATTACTCTGCGATGAGAAGTGAAATAGTGCAGACGAACCTCCCATATTATTTCGGAAATATTGTAACGATGGAAAGTGGAACGGTTCAAGACAATAAGGCCACGTTGACCAACGTGGATATAATTTCCTTCCGCCTAGGTGCGCCTGTTGCGTTGAATCGAACCCAAGCCTGTTCATAATGTCGTTGATTCTTCAAATCCGTTTGCTTTTGAACAATGTGACCAGAAAGTAATTCGGGCAGTGGTCTTTTCTCTTCTGTAAGTGTCGTCTTGCACCTGGCCACTTGTTCTACGCGAAAAGTCTTTCAAGAAAATCTATAAGGGATATATGTATAAAGAGAAAGATATGTATATGGGCGAATCTTCGATGATATAAGATTGAAGTGGACTGTAATGAAAGAATATTTAGTTACATGTGCACTTTGCAAACGCTGAAATTTGCGAGGAATCCTTTGCAACTTTGGCGCCAAATTGATTTAGATATTATTAAGAAACTTTTGTAGATAGAATCTGCTTCGATAATTCAACTACTAAAAAGCCCTCATTTCTTGCTTATGACGAGAAAAAGGCCACGCCACATAGATATGTATTCAAAAAACTTGGACGCACCTGAACCAACCTGTCGCGGTACATCGCTTGAAAATTACGCTTCCATACAAATGCACAACTTATCGAAGAAAGGTATAGTACAGATTTTTAGATGTAGAATATGAATAAATATTTAAAATGTCCCAAACATACGAACGAGAAAAACTGAAGCAAAAGGGCATTGAAATAAAAACTGAACAAATCCCCGAAGCATAAAACGTCTCAAGATTTCGAACACTAGAAAACTAAATTCGAAAATCAATAAAACCCGGCGTGCCACAGACCGGCAATATAAAATCACCCGCGCCGTGTTTAATTTCACGGAAACTCCCTCATTGTCTTCACGGAAGAATCGCTGAGAAATGGCGATACAATGAGACAATTCCAAGTTCACTGGATAACAACTCATTGTCAGCGCCGACTCGGGACGCCCTCCAGTTTCCAGGAAAGCGGGGATTAGGCGGCTTAAAAAGTGGATTGTAGGTTTTATATCCGTCTGCTTGGGCTTAAATAAACCCCTCCGCGACGGATAAAATAATCCACGGACGTAGCCGTATCTGTGAAACGGCTCTTTCGGTCGACCAACGTTAAACCAGCAATTCTCACGAAGGCGTGAAAACGACTCCGGCGCGAATAGGCTCACTTTAAGAGGGTGATTCGTTAGGAAAGCCACTGTATACTGTATAGTTCCCGGCTGAAAACGTTCGTTCTCTTTGCAGCTAGCATACGAAAGTACACGTAGGTACTACGTTTAGATCCAAAGCACGCGACGAAAGACCGAAAATTCAGGCTTCGCGGGGAAACGGTGGGGTGAAATGGATGGAAATAAAATGCCTGGATTAACGCTGCAAAGTTTCGGAGCTATTGATGTACTCGTTTGAACGGCTAGTTTTATTCGTCTTGTACGAAGTTACGACGCCATAACGCTGTAGTAAAAAATAAGTAGAAAGAAATAAGTGGATAGATTATCGTATCGCTACGGGAGAGGCCGTGATAAAGTTGCGAATAATTGGTAGGAGGAAGCGAATGGGTTTACTTGAGAAGAAATTACCTCAAAGAGAAAAGACATCATTTTTTACTAAACCAAGGCTCGATGGCGCAGAATGGAATTACAGGATTAAATTTGAAATATTATGGAACACCCTGTTCAACTGATACCACTAGACGCGGTACCAATCGATTGCATTATTTATTACACTTAGATCGTTAGGAAAGTTTTTTGTGGATAGTAATACATTTTTAAACCAGCGAAGTGACGAACGTTCAAGAATATTTCACGTTTAAGCAGTACAGTTTCTACGGAAAAGAAGATCGAAAAGCTCATGAAACAGTGAAAGAGAAAAGTGGAGAATGACGGAGATTATATCATTGATTAAGTCAGTCGCTGTAAAGGTAATGCAGCGATACTTAATAAAATAAAAAGGCACGAACTTTTCATTTTACTTAATAGAATATGAGTAAAGTATTGCTACAATGCTGACCGCAAACCGTTTCTTTATCGCGAACTCGCGGACCCACGGTGAGGAATTACTTGAGTCATCGCAAATGTAAAAAAAATTGCACCCGCGTTCCATAGCATTGTTAACTTTCATCGAAAGAGATTATTTTTGTACTAACGTAACTCTGAACCATACAAAGAAGATAAAATGTCTTCTGCAATTTGGAAGGTACAAGGTATAGTAGTCTCTTTCGTTTTTATAATATACCTACTAACAGGTATAGAATATAGAATAGATTATAGAATAAAAGAATGTAAATTGAATTTTCCCGCACACTTAGGAGTTTACTAAGAAAAAATACTTTATGAACAAATCAATTGTTGCGTCCAAAATATTCATGTGACGAGTTAGTTGCTTTCAGGCTAAAACATTACGTTTAGTATATCAAATGGTATTAAAGTTATAGAAGTGCAAGGAGAAATATGTGTCATGATAACGATGAGAGCGAGGAAATCTGAAGACGACTGTATTCGTGTCTGGAGCGTGTTTGGTTCATTGTTCAGAATTTCAAATTAATTTTTAAATTCGTAAATAAGACCCTTGAAAATTACAGGCTTTACTTAATAGACATATACATATTCGACTTCTCAAGTGCAGCCGTCTGTGGCATTTCGTTGAAGGTTTATGTACAATAACAAGCTGCCCAAGGTAGAGATTATGTGCACCACAAAGCATAAATTCTTATGCTTGTTCAACTTATTCGCTCTGGTCAGAACATTTTGTAAACTTTAGTATTCATAACAAGATTATTCAGTCTGCTTCTTGCCATCTACAGATTGCAATTTTTAATAAGTGAACTTTTTGAAGTTTAAGTCAATAATAGATAAATATATACCATGTACATATGTATATGTATAAACCACCGAAATAAAAAGGAGAAAAATCCTGTATATTTTACATTTCAGGAATTCTACATTTTTATATTCACTGGGAAAGCAATTAAATTCATTCCATCGACGTGGAGGTAAAAACATTTTAGTTAAATCTTGGAACTGAATGCATGTTGCATATAAAGACCAACTTCTATATTAAAAAACAAACTTACAAAGCAGTGTTTATTAGTTACACAAGTATCAAGTATTTCCACAATTGACGCCATTTATTAACACCGTTCAATGATGCTAACTTTATTATCCAATACGAGTAAACAATTACTTTCATGTATTAAAACAGAAAAAAAGTTTTGTTGGTTTTTAATGTTAAACCATAATAAATTCGGTTTGCTACTTCTGCTTCAGATAACTATTTGGGGGAGTAATTAACATATTTATGCAATAACGACGTACTCAGGGACAAAGTAAAACAAAGAAACCAAGAGAAATAATAGAAAAATATCTAGAAAAATGTAGAATCGGCGTAATATTATTAAAAATCCTTTTCATCGTCTAATTTATAAATTTACCGAGTTAATTATATAACTTAATAAATAAACTGTCCAACTAGTAGAAAACCTCACACCTTGCCGTTTATCACAATCACTGTTTGTATACCACCACCATAATCAATTTGAACGCGAAATAAATTTACCCCTCTTGTGTCCAATGTTTCCAACAATCTATCTTATAGACTCGGGCATAACGTGCTCCCTTCACACCTGGCATTTAATTCGCTCAGCCGCGTGAAATATCGTTCTATTTTATGGGATGCGCTAATTAAAAACGGCTTGTTCGTTAAACTCACCCATCAATGCACGTGTTTGTAGATATTTTGCAATTTTTATCTGAATAACATTGGCGTATCGAATTATTTGCTCAACTTTATCCGACAAGTTAAAATTAAATGTATTTTTTAAATTGACAGAGAGAACTAAACGACTAAATTTTGTTTTTGGCGATTCGAATTTATGTTTTGCATATATTATATGCATAAATATAGAATAATAGAATAAATAAATATTTCGCAACAATACTAATATTTCACTGGATGAAAATTCCACGCGACCGTTGTTATTTTATGCTACATAACTCGTGGTTTAAAATATTGAAAAAGTAAACTTTACGATATCCTTCCACCTCGTACAAGATTCCGGTTAATTCGAAATCAACCCCATACTTGAAAAACACTCGTTCGTTGACAATAAATGAATAAAAATATGATTCCCCAAGCTTGACTCCCGAGTTTCAGTAGCAACACGAATTTATCGCCCGAGAACGCGTCATTGCTGTAAATTGCAACGGAAAGCGCACAGTTAATGCGCGAAATTCCGATTTAGCGAAGAAAGAAACTGTTTCGAACGCGCGATATAAATCAGCCATACGCTCAGCTCTAGTAGACATAGGCGTGGACAAAAAGAAAAAAGGGAATCGGTAAACGCGTGAAAATCAACATTAATATCGTAGAAAAGCAGGTGGCGCGCAGTGTAGATTTCATAAATTCTTTTTGCTAATATCATTCATTTCCGTTCATTTACGGCTTGAATGTGTCGAGTTTGTAAGGATGAAACGTGTGCGTACACTTTGTTTCGATATTGCTTTTTAAAGCGAAAATTATGCCGCTGCCTCGCCTGGTACAATTTGCAATTAGTATCGCGACTGGAATGGGACAGCCAGAAAAGTCTAATTTTCACGAAATTTCCAGCGAGTACACGAACAGAATCAACGATCAACGCACTACGCATGGATCATTTCTTCACAAAAGTTAAAATTCATACCAATCACTATAGTACTTTATACTAAATTGCATTCAGAATTTACTAATAATTCAAACTGCTGTCAATTTTCTACCTCAGACATATATCGTTAATAAATCATAATTCATCAGTATCGATAACTTTCTTCTACTGAAGTGCAGGTAACGAAAATGAAATAAAAAAATCCATTCACTCCAGTCTGTAATAAACTTCGTACGCTACAACCACCGGTCGATTAACGTATTGCAAATTCCATTCAAAAGCATGCAGTAGGAAAAAACCACGTGGACCGTTGACGAACCAGGATTAGTTAACTAACAAAATATTCGTCAATGGAACCAAATGAAATTGTTTGCCATTTAACACCGTACATACTTCCATAAATTTATTGCATATAAATATCGGCGAACGTCCCATTATCTATCACTGTATATGCACGTTCGGCCTGGCAAGTATTGGTAGTCCTTACGTCGCTCGGTCCCCGATAATCGATCTCCTGTAGTTGATGTTTAGTAAACCGAATGCGAATGATGAATTAAGGAAGCCACTCGATGATCATTTGTCACGGGGCGGAAAACAATAAAGCTCGCAGCACGAGCAAAAATTGATGGTCCTCCTAATTCAGGGACAACGAACTGGAGGCTCGCGAGCCATGCGTGTCTTCATCTTTGCAAAGGAGTAGGGAGCTTTTAACTGGTATTGGGGACTTGGTGGTTCTTGGAGGAGAAAAACATCCTTGTCCCTGTCCTAATTGCTCTGCCACACCACGTGACGCTACTTTTCGACGATACCCATCGTTTCGCTTTTGTCAAAGAGAAAAATGACAAAAGGGAGCATGACAACGTGAATCTGTACAGACGCGCAGTTTTAACCGAGCTACCTTGTTATTTGCCGGCGGTATAGGTCCATACATATCTCGGATTGTAGGTAGAAATGCTCGGGAACGAGAAGCGAGATTTATTCGTCGAGAAACGAAAGACGAAAAATGTGAATAGGAATTCTATACTGGTGTTACGAGAGGGAAAGAAAATATGGAGTGAATGTTTATACTTTTGTTGTTCGAGGGACAAGTCTAGCAACGGAACGCGGGGTAGATTAGAGAAGACTCGTATATTTCAATCTGCTGTTACGTTGAAATGTTTATCTGGTGCTTTTTTCGACGAGTAAAAAGATATTTTAAAATACAAGAAGTGCGTATAATATTTCTACAGAAGAGTGCGATTTTTTATAATATCCGATAAAACAGAAGGGCTGCCTGCAAAATTGGAACTGTTCCATGCTTTCCACTGACATTTGTTCATTAGAACTTTTCAGGCGTACAATCCGCAAAATTTATTTTTAAGCGGAGTATAATTAAAGAGCTAAACGCAAATGTTGAGAGAAACAACAGTAAATATACGGAAGTGGTACTACCTCACGGATTTCGATGATTTTTGAATATGTTGTAGAACTCAGTATTCTGACCAACTTTTTCCTGTGCATATAACCGCCGCCCGACCGTATTGAATTTTGTCTATACGTGCACGCTCGTGGCAACGCGTGAGCTGCCGCTTGGGCGTCACACGACAAAGTGAGAGGAATCGGTAGTGCGGAGACTGCATGTTTCATTGCGTAGGGCCCTATAATTCACCTATAAATCAAGCAGATTTGTGAAACCTATCTTTACCCCGTAATCCTTGCATACTAGTAATAACGTACCCACAGATACAACTTTCCCGATCAAGTTGTATCAAATATTAATTTAGAGTTACGAGGAAACTTAACATTTCCAGCGACTACCTGATCTCGCATCAGGTCCTTTCGCCCGTCTTTATCCAAACAAGCAAACTATTCTAACCTAGTGGCTCCCCGATCTCGCATCGGGCTCCTCCACGAAACCGGACCCTTCATACGGCTCCCTGGTTTCGCACCAGGTTCGTCTATATCCTACGGCTCCCCGATGTCGCATCGGGTTCGTCTGCGAACCTCCTCCTAGTGGCTCCCTGATTTCGCATCAGATTCGTCCGCGCACTAACAAACTGATAACCATATTCCTGAGTAATATACCCCGCGCCGGTCTCTCGTGCTGCCACGCAGCCCGGTTCGTAACAGATGCAAACACTTCAAAATAAGACTACCTGCGATGCGCCAGAAAAAGAACCTATTCAGGGCTCAACATAATTAATACAAACAGATATAATTAATTGAAACTTCTCAATGTATTTTCAAACTCATGTAAGAAAAATCACTAATACTCGAATCGAAATTCCGATTAGGTATTAGAATAATTGCGCTGGCGTGTATATATTAACAAGGTATTCCGTTTATTAATACCCTGCTCTCTCGTCCGTAGTCTATACAAGAATGCCTTCCTTTGGCAAAAGCGTCGGTCGTGAGGACGCCTACGTCAGCATGGCCCTTTTTAACCATTTTAGGGTTCGCCCCGAAAGAAAGCTACGCTTGACAAAAACAGCGTGCATCGGCGAAATGCACATCTCGTACCTCGTTCCTGTACCTCGAATATTCTAACGCTCAATTGAATTCTTCAGCCGTTTAAGTAGAAATTTTTTCAACTATTGTAGGATTGTTTTGTAAGATTATTGCGGAAACGACGAATGAACGTGTAAAGCTGTTATTATAATTACTTATTTATTATCTCCAAAAGCTATACAAATCAATACTGGAGCGTAGAAAGATAAAGAAGCGTGTAAAAGATGTGTCAGGTCATCTTTACACGGTCTCGACAATAATTACTCCGTTTGTACTCTGTTGTTTGTCAATGCGACTTCTACGTTCGACGATCGATGCAAGAATGCCACATGTTTGCTCGAAGGTCTGTGCAAGACTAGCGCATGGCCCAGAAGGTCCTTGCGTTGTCACAGTCTAAATTCCGTAGGGCCTGATCTAATTTATGGGGGGTCTGGCGTCACGTTGTCCGGACCCGACGTCGCGACGACGCGTCGTCGTGCTCGCCTTAGGGTGCCTATCCGCGAGCGGCTACGCCTCGTTCGTGGAGCGGTGTCAGATTTTCTAACAGTTTTTCAGGGGAAATTGTGACTGCCTTTTCTTTCTCGTAAAATCACTTTATTATTTAATATCTCTTAATTACTCTCTCTCACAACACAATATATCTTATCTCAACAATGATCTCGCTAGAATTCTCGCTCGACTCCGCTTCAACTCTGTCTCGACTCTACCTCAGCTCTGACCCTCGCACGCATCATCCACTGTATATATTCTTTCATGCATTTTCCCTCTCGTTCTATTCATCATTCGCTCTCACTCATTAAGACCAACACCGACGCGCACACTCTTACCACGTGTCACAGTTCGACCACGGGTCACCATGCATCCTAGACTCCACGTGCATTCCCCGAAACCATCCACTCTATCCTCGAGATAAACATTCACTCGGTCCGCATTCGACGTTTCGACTACCACTCTTCATTCACACTTCGCGTAATACTCGATACTTCCCTTCACACGATTCATGCAAAGCCCTCTCATACCATTTCTACGAATTCTTGCATCCCACACTATTTTTAACAGTTCGTACAAGAAGAATTTTATAACCGAAAGTCCATTATTCTGAGGAACTTATTATATATTTCCAGGAGTCAAGAAATAATGCTTCCCGCTACGAACTTATAAAAAATGTATGAGAATAAGTACAGTACCAGACACGTGATTCCTAGAAAAATACATAGGGCTGATGCGACAGTAAATCCAAGTCACTTTAGCTCGGTCTCTGTTTCCACGAAATAAGCCATCTGAAGGCTAAACACCCGCCGAATCGGAAATAAAACACCATTTTTTCAAACGCAGCGTAATATGCGAGAACTTATATATGTATGTACATGTCATTGTCTAGTCTGAACCGGAAATACGTTCGCTTCCGGCTCATGTCACACAATTAAAGTTCGGAACAATTCAGAACGACCTTCCCCAGGATAAAACTATTCGTATGAAAGTTACATGTACTCGGGATGATTCTCGCTTTATTACTATGTGTTTCACAAAATGGCTGTGAAAAACCGTCTAAAGAATTAGATGCTGTACTTTTGGAACAGAGAACAATATAACAATTTGGTAATACAGTAAATGATAACTTGAATTGTTGAAACGAAACCTTCGCTTAGAACGAAATGAGAATAGAAACACTTTCGAAACAATTGATAATTTTAAGTTAAAAATTGATTAACATTTTCAAGATAAAATATATTAAAACGGAGGAAATTACTATAATATTAATACTTTCAATATTACTTACGAATTGATGAGATACTAATAGTCGTGCGCAATAATTAGAACAGTTTAGGAAGTAATCAAGAGAGAAAGAAATACAAAATAAACATATTGTTATTCGTGAACTCCGGAGCACCATTTCAGCTTCAAGTTCCATTTTACAAATCCCCGCGTTAGGAACAATAAATATTTTTCACAAATATTCGGCAAGAGAATATAGGTAAATTGATTTTAATTAATAAATTCATAAACGTATCGTATTGTTCGCCCTGTACGAATATGGTAATATACCAAAACACGCAGGTAAAAAGTAATCACATCGATAAAAACGAACTGATCAATAGACAGCGGTGCGATAACTGGAAATTGATAGAAAACTTACGAAAGTTGCATAATCGTATTTCAAATTACAAGTCTACATTAAGACAGGAATATTCAGAGGAGCAGCTCATTTAACTTACTTTATTAACTTTCCTTTAAGGAGGCTCTTCAATTAAAGCAATACCGTTTATTACCACGAAATTATAACAAACTACTGCATAAACTGCAGAGAGACGTGGCCTCTTATTACACTTTTTCCATACTTTTCGCCATCTATCAAGGAAGTGAATTAAATACATGCGGGTACACGCATACGTGTAATACGGTGTACCAGCAGAATATCAACTTTTGCAACAGAAAACTCGAAAATATCTTGAACAATTATTCCTCGTAACAGGAAGCATAAAGAGACTGGTTCGCATGCGTCTTTTAAAACGTCAGCCAGTGGGCGTCTCTTAATCCTCTTATCTCCAAGTTGATTTATCTACTGCCCGTACACACCGGTGCTTCTCGTTAAAATTGAACGGGACAGCTAAGTGTAATTAACTATTACCGACCGATCGAATGTTTGTCGGCAGATTCATTCGTTCCTCAACCTTTCTTGACCCTCCTCGCGTCCTCGACACTATTGAGAGTTCCCGTTCAAAATGTTGTCATATTTCTCAGAGTATAATTGAGTATTTGAAAAAGTGATTTATAAAAAGTGGAGTTTTTTTAGTGAAACTATGAAAGTGGTACTACCTCACCGATTTAGATGATTTTTGAATATGTCGTAGAACTGAGTATTCTGAACAACTTTTTCCTATGCATATAACCGCCGTTCGGGCTTAGTTTTCGAGATATTTGCAAAGAACTGCAGCTACTACTACATCACCCGATATTCAGATTCTTTGCGACTGCCGAATAAGCAGTAAGTGGTCCCACCCGTTGCCACGAGCGTGCACGTATATACAAAATTCAATGTGTAGTAATTATAGATTTTTGCAAATATCTCGAAAACTAAGGCCGTGCGGTAGATATATGCATAAGAAGAAGTTGTTCAGAATACTCACTTTTATAACATATTAAAAAATCATCGAAATCGGTGAGGTAGTACCACTTCCGTAGTTTTACCGTTTTTTTTAATTATTGGGAACGTTTTATCAAAACGACTTTGAAAAGAGCACACGATAGTTGTGCAAAATTTGAATAACAGATAATATAGGTGTATAATGCAGAAACTACAGGTTCTCTATAATTATAATTATAATGATAATTATCAGCGTGAAAGCGCAGACAAGTTAAAGCATGTATTCGAAGGGAATTGAAGAGGCGATTTAATCTTCATTCTGTCCAGTCTTCCGTTAAGTTTAATAAGAGCAGATGGTATGGCGAACATTATTGGGACCATTTATAAATTAACAATATACGTATCGAATAGCGGCAAAATATGCCACGATTTATTAACCCCTTCCGATTTAACGAGTTTCGACATAATCAGGCGTAGTTGTTATACAGGCAGAGAATCATGAATAATATAAAGTGCAACGGAAAATTCGTTTCGACAAAGGAAATGAAGTGGAGGTCAATTAAATTGGAATTGTTTCGAACATCGTAACCGAAACAATGAAAATTCAGGGCTGTCAGTTGAGAAGGGCGAATTAAATCGACTGAAAGTTGACAATTGAGTATTGAAAAGTTTCGCATTTACAATTGAGTGTTGAGTAAGGTGGATTCGTAGGACGACGCCTAAGAATCGCGTAGCACGTTCAGAAATTTTACCCCCATTATGAATCACAACTTTTCGCATTAATATTAATATATAATCACAGATATATCACGTCTTGAAATTTTTCAGGCGAAAGGTAACAAAGACTTCCAGCGTATTATTCTGTCCGTAATTAAAGAACGAAATAGCACTCGCCAACTTTGGCGGTACTAATATAGTACATATTAAGAGGGAACGACGATGTGCAATTCAGGAAAGTAATTCGCAAACGTTCTAGCTACGCATGTGCACCAATAAGCCGGCAATTTGATGTTTCTAATTATAGATGAACGAACAAGATAAGATAACAAGATAACAAGAACGAACAAGATATGCAAGATGAAACAAATATGTATGTGGCCACTAATTATTATGTGGCTTACGCGTGTACTATGTGTTATGTGACATCGACTAGTGCTCATAAATATTTACCAATACGAACTTACTTACATTATTAAATTATGTGGTATTAAACAAATGTAGATCTTCGTGTCCAGCCTTAATAAAGTAATTAAGTTTGGATCCATTTTTGTCAAACTGAAACGATTTTTACCAGATAAAAAACTTTACCAAAAAATGGTAAAGTTGACTAAAACGTGTCTATGAATATAGGAAACATAAACCTGAAGTAGTATGTCGAATGTACATACAATGTTACTTAAAATTTAATGTATTTTATTCCGGTAATTTTGATTTATTTCACTTTTATTCAATTTGGACTACAAAAGTACCCTCTATCGCGTTCAATTTCCAAAGAAACCGTGCAATTATTGTTCAAAATTACATGTATAATTATCATAAGTGTATAATAGTGTATAATATCATAAGAATAATATTAATATCTTCTTTTATTATATCTTCTATATTTAGTTACATATTGTCTTTCTTGATTCTAAAAATGTACCAATAGAAAATAATCTCTTAAACATCTAAACAATTTATTTAAAATACAGTCAAGTCCATTAAACGTCTTACTTTAATTTATACATTCAAATGAATCTTTTACCCAATTCAATCGTACAATTACCTTACGTGTAAATACAACAGTCCTTTATGAGTCATGGCACACATTTACCACGAGAAATAATGTAATAAGACGCATAGAAATGATACCTACATTCGATGTAATTGGATACAGAAAATCTGAACTATTGTCAATTATAAGACATAAATCTGGTCGTGCATAGAATCATCATTTTCATACGCCCCCTACATGAAATTGAATGTTGCCACTCTTAATAACACGAACCCATGCATAATTTACAAGTTCGCATTTACATTCTCGCCCTGATATTTGACCTGAACAGGCACAAAATTGTTATCAAAAGATCAGCTCCAATTATGCTTACACATTATGAATTGTTAATTCATTGCTCATGACGGCAATTTTCATTAAAATACGTAGTAGAGTTACGCTAAAATATTAATAACGCGTACTAAATAGGGCCAAGTGGTTGTAGGTTTGACGCTAATTAATTATTCATCAATAGTACATATCTAACGTAATAATTTTGTAATAATGTCCATACAAATCCTGCATCGTCGTGCTGTTACATCCGTGTCCGTTTCACTCCCCCGATATTCAAATACGCATTATTATTAAAATACAATTAATAATAATTTATATGTATTGCGATATATTGGGTAGAAACGCGAATGAACAGGAGAATAAGGGACAGGATCGTAATGTCGTGTTAGACCCGAAAGAATCATCGAATGAAAAGAAATAAGAATGGAAAAATATTATCGATTGCTACATCACACCAAGAATTTCATATCAAAAATAATATTCTGTCCAGAATCTAATTCGGAGCACGAAAACACATTTCAAATTCGAAAATAAGATAGACGTAAAGAACAGTTCAAGATACAAAACTAATATTTAAGAGAGTTGTTTAATTGAAAAATGTATTAAAGGCTTTAACATTCATTCGACATAATATATATTTGTTAGAATGAAAGATATATGTATTTATGTTTTGACGTGTAATTTTTTGCCGTTCGCCAAAAAGAAGCGAAACTTGAACTATAACTACTTACATATATCTATCGACAAAGAAATTATTATGCCAAATATAATGCCCAATAAATTCTCCGGCTATTTCATTAACTTCCAATATTATTCCAATTCATTAAATTTTAATCAAGACATAGTTAAATACCTTAATTATCAATTAGTACCATTAACCTTATTATAACCTTATAGTACACATATATTTTAATCTCCACCACAAAAGAAATTTTGCAAAAAGAATTTGGTCCCATAATTGCAATCTGCTCCACATATAAAATATTAATTTTTACTTGCCGTACGTGCACGCCCGGTACGTTCGAAAATTCAATCTGCCCGAAATAGGCAACAACGTGGAAACAAATATTTTTTCACACTTTCAGTCCGTTTTCGTTGCTTGTACCGAACGGTCTCCCAGTTGTATCGAAAATTTTACACGCCAGACCGTGTTCGTTTCAAACAGTGATACACATTCATGAATAATATAACACGTCGCGTAACACGCGCGTTTGCCTAGCCAGCAATAAGCATGAACGCAGGTTCAGCAGGAGCCTGGCAATCAATTGGGATTTGCGAGTAAAGTTTCCAGCCGGAATGCACTTAACACGGGTTAATTCGGAAACGAATTATTTCTGAGTACAACTGCGAACGCGTTAAACTCGTTAACTCGCGTTAACTCATTGCAACTTGCTACATGTAAAACTTGCGAATAAATGAGCGTAAAAGTAGAAATAAAAAAAATACTGGAAGAATACGTTTTAAATGGATCGAAGGCACCGTTTAATCTGTGGGGATTAATAAGTAACATTTTATTGTACGAAGAAGCGTGCCAAGCCAATGTTATCAAGTGGATACTACTTTTGATACTCAAAAACTGCTGTTTACATCGGATTGGGCTACTATTAACCTGTTGACGATCTTCGGATCTTGTTTGATCCATCGCGTTCTTAATTATCTAAAAACGAAAGCAACTGTGGATAAAAGTGTAACGAAATCTATATGAATATGTTCGGTTTCCTTTATTTGATAACGTATCAAAAGCATATTATGTGAATCCACATGTAGTTTTAAGAAGAATTGATGCACTCATGATCTTTGGGTCTTATTTGTCCCATCGTGTAAGCCAAGCGATCATTACAGAAGTGCAAAAATTAATAAAATTTATATGTACTCTGTAAAATAACTGGCGAAGCTAAAATGAAGATAGCCCTACAAATAATAGACAATAACTAAGTGTAAGTAAACATTACATTAAGAAATGTACGGAACTTTGTACTGGAACATAAGAAGTTATATAATTTTTATGCGTTTATGCCTTTTCGATGTAGTTTAAAAAATGTACAAGTCCATATGATCATTTAGAAATTCTTTAAGAATTTATATTTACTAATAACAGTTCACTAATTTAACTTCTCATCTACTATCTGTAACGAAAGGTGGACAATTTATTTGCATTCAAACTGTAATTTACCATACCATATATTACTAATACGCATTAATTTTCATGAAGACCACTAATAGTACTAATTGATTGAAATACTATACATAGTCATTTAATGTACTGAAAAACATTTGTAAGTCAATATTATAACTTAAATATCAGAATTTAATAATATTCATTGATGCTGCCAGAGAATAATTCATTCATTTTAACAAATGCAGCTACTATGAACAACACAATATGATTAAAACAAAGTAGTTATAGTATCGTAAACTGTTTAATCTAATGTTATATAAAGCAGGCTTGAGACATAAAACAGCAGAAATCCTACAAATAATTTAGTCTTTGAATAGATTCGTATATTATATTGCAATATATTTTATTGTATAAAAATATAATTTTAAGTACCAATATTAATTTTACTCCAAACCCCTGTCAATTCTTTTAACATTCCATGGATGGTATAATTTTAAAATAGGTTTTTAATATTTTTTATAGAAGTTAAAATGAAAGATATTATATATATAATCGAGCTGTTCAAATCTAAATAAAAATAATACATCAACCACCGTTACTTTCTACTTCCTCTTGAAGAATATTATTTACGTGTAATGACTATATTATTCAATGATAATTTTACTGTCCGCAGCACAACTATAATAAATACGTAGCAATCTCATTGTCTAGTCTAGCATTTGCTAATTAACTCCCCCAAATTATTCGAAAATCGAATAATTCGATTATTGTATCGTAATTAGAGCATATTACTGTATGCATTACTACAAAATTCATAATATCTATCTAACATAATGGATCAGGTTGATGTAATGATTTTTAAATAAATCTTAACACTCAAAATACTCCAAAATATTTGAAACAATTTGAAAAATATTTTATTATTTTACAATCGATGAAACGGTAACAATGTTTGAAAATCTATACAAATTTCGTTCGTAATTATTCGTTAGGTATGAACATGTCTGATTTAATTAAAGTTCGCCCTGTATTTACACGTCGTTCATCAACCGACACACACATATACGCTAGGAAAATTTCCGTGATAATATCGTAATTAAAAATTAGTGTCTCAATCATCTACACGCAGTCAAGGCGAAAATCCCTATTACCAGTTGCGCGTGTCCAATTATTAGATATCAATAAACGCATTATATTCTTAACGTTCAAAATTTTCAAAAACAATGCATTATTACAGAAAAATGAAAACTAAAATTAGATTTATTTTCGAAATGTACTTATTTTTATACATATGATTCGTAACATAAAAATAATAATAATAAATAAACGATATATGTAAATACATAAATAATTCACCACTAATTAATTAGAAGCAATTAAACTTTAAAATTTACCTTACACTAATAAAGGAACTTCCTCTCTATATATACAACAAGTTAGAAAACAATAATAACTTTAAAATGCCGAAATAAAATTATACTGATGCCCTTTTGCACGAGAACTATTAACACCTTCATTGGGATATTCCCGCATAACCTAATTAAGTGCCAAAGAAAACAAAAATCAATTTCCCTCCCCAAATAGAATATTGGCAGAACGTTGGAGTACAGATTTAAAATTAATAAAGAAAGAAAGTATTTCAATTTGCCCATTCAAATGGAAAAAAATGCTTTGATCAATTGCAAATAAGATTGACCATGGTCATACAAGAATCCTGACACACATGTGTACGTATCCACGAGACAGCCTCCCGTCTCAAATATCGGTTAGTCGTAACAGGGATTGAACAACTGTCAAGTACACCGATCATCGCAAGAAAAAATTCGACTATGCATCCGTAATAACACATTAGCAAGAGACTCTGACAAACAAAGTATTCAAATTACTCACGATTATAAAGAAACACCGTCCAGCTGGGCCGCATTCCCCGTGTGCAAGTAGTGTACCGGCATCTTCCTGACAGCTTTCATTGCTCGTGGCCGTCGTCTGCTTCATGTTTCATCGCGATCGCGTTGACGGCTCCTCGTGATAAACAAAACGTGTAACGACACCGACGATCAACTATATGCCAAATGGGTCAACTTGGTTTTCAGTGAATTTTCGCGAAATAAAGCCGCACGGGAAAACACCACCGAATGGAAAAACGGACATCCACCACTTGCCTTTCGTTGACGATCCGCGACGCTTATCGCGTTGTAAACGGTCGCCCACTGGCGCACACTCCCTGGACGACTGAATCGATCGAAGCACCCTCTACTACCCGGCATTCTTATTGGTCGATGATCGATGCGCACGCATTCCCAAACGCGAGGTATTTCTCGCGCATGTGTTCTGCCGGAAAGGAAAAAGGGCGCGGAAGCTACCCTCCGAGTTATGCTTTTAACTTTTGTACATTCAGTGTTGTTATAACTGCTTGTTATAACAACAACTGCACATTAGCCAAATCGGTTAAACCCAACTTTTGAATATTTACAATTATGTCTTCAAAACGGTCGATTGGCCCCTAACGTGTTACATTTAATATAAATTTCCTTACTTTTGTTTTGTGGAATTAAGCGATTTAGCCAATGAGCCTCCAAAATAATGTGCTCGATCGTATAATCTTTAACAATAGACTGTTCATCAATATTGAATTATTTGAAAGTGTATAATTAAATATTGTAGAGTGTTATATTAAAGGCATAAAAATAAATTTTATTACAGCAAGGTTTTACACGCGATAAAAAAAGATATCTTTCATTTATTTTACATTATGAAAATACGACATACCTATTTTGTATTTTGAACATTATTATTTTCTATATATTTGGTCATTCAAATAAATTGTATAAACTTTAAATTATTAAAAACTTTCATACTTATAGGTATACATGATTTTATGTACTTTAATTATAAGATTTTGCTACCGTACAGAAAACAATCTCCTTTATTTTGAATCTTAACAAAATATAGATATCACTCTCATTAAATCTGTACATTTAATAATTCGAATAATCGTAACAACACTGGAATAAATAATTTTGTATGCAGAGATTAACAATAAATCTATTACATTAACCCTTTTCAAATTACTATTTAATGGTACGCCTTGAACACTTGTAAATTCTGTCTACGTTCAAACTTATCCTATTTAGGCAATATTTCTGGTAACTATTTCAAATAATCCCGAACCATAATTCTACGTTCATTGCAGGTACAATAGCATTTCAACTGTAGCGTCCGAAACTTCTGGTTTTGGATTCTACACAAAATTGACAATACAGAGAAATCCACTAATGTAAAATCAATTTAAAACTGTAATATCTATTGCGTAGAAACATTATCAATAGTAAATAAAAGTTTCAGATCCCTCTACTCTACGTTTGATAATTCGTACTTACGTATAACTTTTATATAATGTCATCAACGCTTAACGGTCGGTAAAAATTATTAAAACAGAATTTTAAACTTACATGTAATATTGATCTCCAGCAGTGTATGAAATTATATATTCGACACAACTCAACCGATATTTTCAAGTATCTTTCCAACGAGTAATTTCATGTGGGTATACTTGATAGTGGAGCTGTGTGTAAGTGCTTGCAAATTTTCGATCGGAAGCGCGTAGTCTCTCCCATTCCTCCCGTTTCTCCCATGAATCTCTCATATCTTATCAGTGAAAACGATCAAATAAACTTTCATCTTATGCACAGGATATTTCTACCAATTGGCATTGCGCGGTTACGCAAATGTTATTACAGGCAAAACGAATCCTGATCCTTCAATACTTATTCAGCAGTCAATTTCGCATTTTCACGGTACACTTTGTACTGAACCGTTCATTTCAAATACAGAATATTTAATTATTTAACGCAAAGTGCAAAACAACACACGCAGATGATTAGTTCGCGGTAACAATATGTAAATTTGGAATGGGCTTCATTTGCAATTTAATAAAACATAGATATAATTGAAGAAGACAGGTGGAGAAAAGAAAATAAGGGTGTCTCAAGATAAGTACCATTTCAAATAATGGCTATGATAACGTCTTCCTCCGTACCCTACAGGTCAGAAGAAGCAAGATTAAAATTGCGCAGACGTATGCTGCTCTCGGTAAAGCAATTGTTATTCGGAATCAAAAAGCTTTCTGATGAGCCTAAGACCATCTTTTATTCTTTTTTGTAGCCTTATAGTCAAATTGTTTCTACATAAATATGAGACAACTTCAGCAGGTAAGTTGTTTCATACAAAAGGAACGATCTGTGTAAACTGTTAAATCCGTTTCTTTCTTCTCATACCCGTATAAAAGTACATACTATTATTCTATCGACATTTCGCCAGAAAATAACAAGCGTTCACTCTAGTATTAATACAGCAAAATCATTCCTTCGCACTCGTTACCACAAACGCTTGCTCTGAAACACACTTGCGGTTGTTCGCGCGTATTCAATAGTTCGCCATGCATCGGAAGCCGAAAGGTAGAAGGATGGGGATTCCAAAGTTTCACAAAAGTCGAGCAATCTTGACCAAAGCGTGTGCCGTCGTTAAATAAAATACGTTCAACGTTCCGTGTGGCTTCATTAAACGCGAAATGGTTGAAAAGGACCGGTCGCTGGTTGAACATGCTTAGGCACATACCAAGGAAAGTGGTCCGCGCATTCATTAGATTCAGAATTTCACTCGCGTGGAACGTGAGCTGGTGCGATTCTACCTGAAAATATTTGAGCTATGCTGCCGGAAGTTCTGAAGGACATCGTCAGGGAAGGGTCGTAACTTATCAAAGTTCGCCTGGCGTCCTCGCACCAATTCCAAAAGACGAGCTTCTGGTTCCTGGCCTCCAAGTCGGCCAGAAGCAAAGCAAGGTTCTTGGCGACAGTTGCGTCGATTCTAAGCACGTGACGACCTTCCACTATCACGGGAATAGTTTCTACTCTGCCGTCACACCTAAGGAACAATAATGTCGCGTTACCGGGTAAATAAAATGAACGACCCGACTGGAGGCTTCGAGCCACAGATTTATGATACCAATTACTACTCTGGGCGCAGAGGTGCAGGCGTGACTTTACTCACCACGACATCACGCGTTCACGAAGGTATTCCGCGGCCGGATAGCTCAATGATTGTTTCGGCGATACAAACAGAATCGTCAGCTCATCGACAACGCGTTCCTCAATCAATAATCCAGGCCTGGCCGCGAAGTAGAGCAAGAGAATTAAATTCACCGCGATTCCGGCAATCATGCCGTACTCTGGACCAATCGCCAAGCAGATCGACAAAGTCACCGTCAAAGGTATCAAATCGATTTCTGCGAGTGGAGACAAGCGTTCAATTACAATGGAATGCTGAATAACGACTGATCGTAAAGTTGATCGAATTTTATCATGGAATACGATATATTGTTGAAAGGCGCGGTAATATGATTTGGAATCGTTTTACAGAAATGATGTCGTACACTCTTCTATGGACATCCCACATTTTGCATGAAAATATTTTGGGAAGAATAGTCGATACTTAAAATACCAAAAATGTAATGTTTTAAACGGGTTTCTCTTCCAAGCAAGTACATTAAGAAAGAAGCTAAAGATCAATAAAAGGGGCTTGCTATGCTGTAACGCTTGCAAATTTTAGTTTGGTTATGTATTTTTATGACAAATGCAAAGATGCATATTTCTGGATAAATCAATTGTTATGTTGAAAATATTGGCAATGCGGATGACGAATTAATTCGATTTCTCCTACTAAATAGGTTTAATCACATTATTAAATTAACCTTCCAGTTATTTAACTATCTTGATGAATTTATATCCAGATATTTGTAAAAATTTTGTCGAACTAATTGAACCTGGCTCCGCCTTAATTTCCAAAATATAATTTGCAAAACGTATAATACTTTACTAGGCAACCGCTCATTTGTTACTACGTTCCATCACAAAATACAGCTGCTTTACAAAATATTCCATAAATATACTTTATTACCATTTTCAGCTCATCTTCAACGCACACTGTGGGGATTGCAGTGTTGTGAGGAACATAAACACAGCGGATATTAAGAAGAGGGTCGCGTGGCGTAGATGGTACTGATCAGTGCCTACCACCAGAATATCTCGGGTTCGATTCCCAATAAAATCTGATTTTCATTTTTCTTCAGTTTCTACAATACGCGTATGATAAAAATACTGTTGATCACTTTATAACTACTACAAAATCCACTATAAGACGCAAGAAATTGAAAATTAATGCGGAAAACCCGATAATATATTCCACCATTTATACTGCGGTCAGAAAATGTAATCACCATACTGCACAACAAAAGAGCCTTTTGAACGAGCCCAGTTTTTTAGGGTCTAAATTCGCCGTGAATAACATCTTCGTTATTTTCACGCAGGAAGTTAATAAATGGAAGAAAGGAGAAAACGTTGCGTCGAGTATTTTGTTGCGACAGACAGAGTATGAAAATATTTAAAGGCATTTTTGCTCCAACGCGTATTAAAAAAACGCCAATATTGCAGCAGAATGTAGCACCATCGAGCGTGTAATAGTTTTAAGCTAATCAGATCTTACTTCTCGTCCTCCAAAGCACGCTGAAAATATGAAGTTCAAGCATGTTGTACATAGCAACTATAATCAGGGCAGCCAGGGTAGCTTTGGGGATGAATTCGAAAGTCGAGGTCAGAAGGCCGCAAGCTAAAAGCACCAGGCATCCAGTAATTACACCGCCCATCGCTGTTTTTACGCCCGAAGCGTTGTTTACGGCGGTCCTTGTGAAGCTTCCGGTGGTTGGCATTGATCGAGAAAAGCTCCCAAAAATGTTACAAAGTCCTAAAGCCAGCATTTCCTGATTAGCATCAACAGTCTTCCCTTTGGCTAGGAGAGACAAATTAAAGTACGAACTAATTATAAGCGTCGTATGAATCTTGAAACTTGAATAATTATACTTGTATTTTACAGTCAGATCCATAAGTATTCGTAACTTCCCTGTGCAAACAAGAAACTTGTCGTATTTTTGTTATTAGTCACTCAATTTTCTTGAAATTTATTCTAAATATACTTCACATATGTATTCGCTGCGTTGAAACGTATCACTGAATTTTATCAAATTTCTTTTGACAGTGAGGGTTCGAATATTTATGCGTATGACTGTGTATATATTGATAAAGTTTTCAGGTATGTAGAGCAATTATTGAGTTTTCTCATAAATAGTCTAGGTAATCACGAATGTGTTGCATTCAACTTTCGAATAAATATTTCAGGCCTCTCGGCATGAGGTTCATTTTTGGTTCTCTAGTTACTAATTTGAAGTTTATTAATTCCTCCTTGAAACAGGTTTGCACTAATAATTTGTTTTGGAAAGAATATTCAATTTACACTTGTAAACTTTTGATGCTACATTGTCTGAAATATCTTATTTACAGTAGTGAATACACGAAACAGATAAGTAATGATCATGATGAGTTCCATTCTTTTAAATTCAGCTAAAACTACATTACTTATGGGATGACTTAATAGTATTATGTTGAATATCATGATTTATGAGAATCCGGCTCATTTTATTATTATTTTTAATAATCATCGTTGAATCTATTACTAGTACTTTCCCTACCCTTTAGTTAGACTGATGAAATAAGATAATTGAAGAAAACAATGTTTCAAATTGTTCAAAAATTAGCTACATAGGAAATTCAATACGTTTCTTATGGTGTTTCTTCTACGAAAGAAAATTAGCCCCGTTTAATTTCCATCTGAAGTGTACTTGAATCAAACTTTCCGATGAAATTGAAACGTGATTTTATATCGTTAAATTTTAACACAACTCTTTACCGCAATGTTAATTTAATTTCCGTTTTATTCTATTTGAATTGTTATTTAGACTCCCGGAAATATTAGTTCAAATAATGAAACCCTCTCCTTTTCTCTGCTATCAACATAACAAATGTAACGATAATAATAAAAGAAAATGTTTAAAGTGCATACACACATTTTATGGTCTATAGAATATGTAGATGCAATTAAAATAATGTTTTGAAATTTTAATTATATACCAAAAGCTTTAGATATGGCGATGCTCTCCAAAATAGCAATCAACGGCACTGAAATGGCGGTGCTTCCAAGTTCACCAATTACCTCTCCAAAATTATATGTATGGTTTCCCTTTATGATAGAAAATGGCGGTGGAGCAAAGGTTGGTAAACCTTCCGTTATAGCCCCAGTTATCTTGAAGGGTTTAATGCCATGAGAGAATAAGAAATAAGCTAATACTATTCCAACGATGACGATCACAGCATTTCTGGCCAACGATATTACCCACATGAATTTTTGAAATAGCGTACCCGTTTTTTTTCCAGGCAATTTCTGTGGTCGACAATTAAATAAACATTTAAATTTGTAACATTAAATAGAGAAATAAAAATACATATTAGGTTTTACTAAAAACAAAACTAAAAATGGAAACATCGTACAAAGAAATCTTTTAATTCGAAGAATAATTGGTATAATTCGAAATTTTATGCTAATTAATCACTTTAATTGTATTTTAAGACGTTTAAGGAAAAACAATTTTGAAGAGGAATACGTTTTGCTTTTAAAATATTATTTGCTACGAATTTGAATAAAAATTGTATTGCTTAAAGGAATAAAGAAGTTATAAGTTGACCGTATCTATTTTCTTAAAACTATGCTGCACTAATGAGTAAGATAAAAAAAACTGAAGAGATATAATTTTATTTACATCATCCCCACAAACGATACTTTTGTTCCAAACATGTTAATTTAATATTTTGAGTAATACTGAAATCCTCTGTGGATTCCAATGTAACCTGAAGTAAACTTACCTTCATGCACACGAGTGCAATCATAGAAAAAAGCCCTAGTACCGGGTCCCAGAGAGTAATATCGTTCAAATGATCGATAACTTTAATGACTGCATCGATAAACGAATCACTCTTGCCACTAAGGCCGAGCAATGTGCCAAGCTGGGACGTTCCAATTATTATTGCAGCTGCATTAGTAAACCCAGATATTACTGGCATGCTAACAAATTCTAAAAGAAATCCTAAATGCAGCATTCCCATGATCAAGATTATGCAGCCTGTCAGGAAGCACAGCAACACCTAAAGTAGGGACATACTATGAAACCGACTGTAAAGTATTCGCTATTATAATATAAATATTATATAAATTTCAATGAATTAATTCAAAAATATATTGCACGGTTCTCGTACAAACTTTAAGGGACGTGTGCTTCAAGTCGATAGAGAAATTCTTCTGAATCTTAAGGAAGAAATGAATTTTTAATCCGTGATGTGAAAGCCTGCCAGTTTTTGATTTCCAAGCAAACTTTCTTAGAGTTTTCTCATTCTCTTGATTGATCGTTAGCTTTCCCCAATGGAAGAATTGGCAATTAAATAAATAAATAAATGAACAATAAAATTAATTGGAGACACTTTTCTGATAAAAACTATAATAATTATAATTTCTATAATTTACTATAGAGAAAAGAAAATTATTTTTTAGTAATGTAATTTATTAAAATATCAAATCTTTTACACATTAATTTTAATAATTATCGTATTATAAACTAAAAAGCTACAATTCTATAATATCAGAAGAAATATTGCACAACATTACATATTAAATGAGAAAATTGTAAATTATATTGATATCCTATAAAGATCTCTTATCACTGCAATACTTTATTACTTGCAAATCCTACTTAAACGCTGTTTTCATTCTACGAGCACGCCACGTTCATTCTATGTATACCGTGGATATAAGGAATTTACGTATCAAGATAAACAAAAATTGTATGCTCGATCTGATAACAAAAAAAAAAAATGGATTCCATGGTGCACTTACCGCAATATCGCTTCCAAGTGTTATAACATGGTGTTGTGTCAGTAGAGCCATTATTGCAGTGGGTCCAACCGTGATATCTTTGCAGCTACCGAAAACCACGTAGACAAAGCATCCCATGAAACTGCTGTAGAGGCCGTACTGAAGTTTTCAAAAGTTCACCTAACGATAATCGTCTTTCCAATTACTATCGATTAGATATAACTATCTACTTTTCCCAATCTTTGCTGCTTGTAAAGGATCAACGCGAATGCATTTGCAAGGTAAATCTTACATTGTTCCCTTTTATTTTTTATCTGCCTGTTTTTCGTTTCTATTCCCCTTCTTGTTTGTTCCGGTTTCGTTTGAAATGCAAAATTAATTTGCAAGTGACAATAGCGTTGTATTTGGCTCATGGTAGTGAATTTTTATTTATTCTCGAATAATTTTATTTTGTATGAATCCCTTAACATTTTTCGCCGTTTTTCTGCCATAACTAAACCGATTTCGTTAAAACTACGTAAGTGCTCCGACCTCTCCGATTTCGATGATTTTTAAACATGTTGTAGAACTGAGTATCCGGAACAACTTTTTCCTATGCACATAACCGCCGCTTGGCCTTAGTTTTCGAGATATTTGCCAACAAATATAGCTACTACTGCATTGAATTTTGTATATACGTGCACGCTCGTGGCAACGTGTTAGGCTGCCGCTTTTCCAGCGGCCGGCGAAGAATCTGTATACCGAGTAACCGCATAAAAATTATACCTCTAGAACTAGATATATCATATCAGATTTGGTATTGGCAATAGGAAAAAGTTGTTCCGGATACTCGGTTCTACAACATATTTAAAAATCATCGAAATCGGAGAGGTCGGAGCACTTACGTAGTTTTACCAAAAGTTGTTCCGGATACTCAGTTCTACAACATATTCACAAATCATCGAAATTGGAGAGGTCAAAGCACTTACGTAGTTTTACCCCGATTTCTAATGGTAAATATTGATATGAAAAATATGAAGTTATTGTTTTTCATCTGATAATAGTTTTCAAACATATAATTATATAAAATCAACTGAGTGGGCTGTTAATTTAATTCACCCGCCATGGTCTTAGACTCATGTTTTTGTTATCTAGGTATAATGTATTACTACAAATAACGAAAGAGCAACAATTGAAATTGAAAGTAAAACTTCTGGGTTAATTTATTTATGATGAAGTGTTGCATAAGGATCAAAAAAGCTTTCAAAAGATTTATTTGCACAAACATTAGCTTAAGGGCCCCAACTCACAGTGGGGCAAACCGGCAATTTAGGAGTGCAAAAGTCGAAAAACAAAACACGGACTAGGCCTATAATTTTATATGCAATATCAAGATAGATTTTCGTAGCAGCTAAAAACGACATTTTTATTTCTTAAATCTATTAAGCGTTAAAAATCAAAGATAGCTTAAAAATTAAGAACATGATTTTACACCTGCTATGTACTGCTCAGGACCTTAACGGTAAATTTATTTGATATATTCAAGAAAGTTTCAATGAACCAATTTTCTACGCGTTGTTTTATGAAATTCTTTCGATATCCGCCCGTATACGCGCTAATTTCGATATACACATTCGGAATTTCGCACCCTTTCGCACCCCCAGCTGCCCGCAGCCAAATTTTGTAGAGCATAAAGTATACATCCCATTATTAATGTGTATATAAAAATTAGGGCGGATACGGGCGGATATCAAAAGTATTTCATAAAGAAAGACTTTTGCACTCCTAAATTGCCGTTTTCCCCCACACTGTGCGGCTCCAGGCGCCATGACCTGGGTGCGTGCACTCACACGGAAGCATGCACGTATACGCTATGCGCGAGAGAGACACTCGATTTTGTAAATTAGACTTTTCGTCTGGATAATTTGCGCAAATGAAATTTTCGCGGGTACAGTACGCACAAGGTCACTAAACTACAGGTCTGTGAGGTCGGTTTGGACGCCAATAAACACTATTCGTTGAGCCAATGTCATTTTTACAAATGTAAACTTGAGACAGAGACATCGATGCAGGCCAAAGATGGCTGCCGACATCTCGTCGCATGGTTCATTTAGCAAATATTGAACGATTTAATGGTTTACTCACTGATATCGCGTACCACAGCCTTTCTTTGAAGTACCACAATGTCAGAAATACGACTTTTCACATTTTATCACTTCTGGAAGGCGTACGATCTAATTATTTGATTTGCACGCATTGAACGTAAGAATAGTTCCCTGATTTTCCTTCAGAGGCGTTTATGGTATATTTTAGTTAATTTCACCACGGTATCGTCGGGGTCGACAAAATAGGAATTCGTCGGTAAATACAGGTTGTAATTTCACACCACGAATGATGTGAATTTATACGTGAATATGTGATGCGTCAATGCAGAAACAAGTAAAGCATAGTTGACGTGACGTACCAAGCCATCCATCGGGCTGTTGCCACATCTACTACAATTATGTATAACCATCAGCAAAATGAATCGGCTCGAGCCGAGATGTTCATTCGAACCGCGGCAAACCATTTTGTAGGTCCTAGTCCTCTTGGGATTCATTTTTTTTACATTAATTTTTTTAAATTGCCAACTATATGGCAATGATCAATATTTGTTTGCAAATGTTTTTTAAATATTCAGTAAAATACTTTCATTTAATATACGTAAATATGAAGTTGAAGGCCTCTTTTCTACCGTTTTACCAATTATGGTACTGTTTAATATTTCTCACATTTGGACGTGTTTACACGCTAATCCAAAGCTCAAAATGTGTGACTCAAAATTTCAATCATTTGGTCGTATGTTTCAACTTTTTCACACATACACGCCCACATAATCATTTGAATACCTAATCAAGCACCTTCAATAATCTTACATATATTTTAATTATATTACAAGGTAATTATTTAGAAAAGCGGGGGTCTCACCGATTTTGATGATTTTCGAGTATGTTATAGAAATCAACATTTTGAGCAACATTTTCTTTTACATATCACCGTCGCTCGGCCTTGGTTTCCGAGATTTTTATCAAAAAAGATCGGTACTACTGCACTGATTCTGTCTATACGTACGCGTCCGTTGTAGCGTATGCGTAAGCGCTCGATCGGCAATTGTCCACGGTTTCTGGAAACACATCGAGACGGCCGGCAATGGACGCGTATAACGGGTGAGCTTAGGAACTCGATTTGGGTAGCCAGCCGCCTTACGGAATAAAAATCTGACCCGAACCTTACTCAAATCGAACTTTTCTACCTAGTGACTATTTGAATGGATCAAGTTCGGTTTAGGTTTGGGTTAGAGTATTCATTCCGGACGCCGTCAGGCGGCCGGCTACACAATCATCTTCTGTTTTAATGATCTTTATTGATATTATCCGACGTTGGAAACATTTCAGCCATTGTTTTGAAAAAGTTAATTATTCGATCATTCAAATCATATTGCCGACGAAATAAAAATTCAGCTAAATAGCCCACATAATGTACTTGGCGAGTTCCATACCTTGGAATGTTCGCTCTTGTTTCTCGCCATACAGGTTCGATATTTTGCATATGCGCATTTGTCGCCGGATCTACAACGTTCATTTTATGGTTGACTCTTAAATGCTTAAATCCTTCCTTATTCAGGCAATCGTAAGCCTTCCAACAATCACTTATAATAGTGGTCCCAGGTTTACTCCAATTTTGGATGACTGTAAGTAATGTTGCAGATGTTCTGTCTGGAACTGGAATAATAAATATACGTTTGGACGTTCAATTCCTCCGAATATCCACTGGCCAGTTACGACTCTTCCCTTATTAAATTTGCGTTTCCCGATCTTTGCCTCATCCACTTCAACAATTTCATTCTCCCTTCATTCTCCCATAGTTCTGAGAATATACTGGGGTATGGAATTCCAATGCTTATACAAAAGTGTTTATATTAAGAAGGGCCGATAGGGTCCGAATGCTCCATGCTTCTCTTCTATATTTCATTCGTTAGAGTTTCTCCTTTGAATAAGGACGTGCCTTCTTTTACTATATAAAATAAAGTACTTTTCTTAAACTGAACTGTATATTATATATTATCACACTTCCTAATAATCTAGTTTTCCAATAGGTTATGGGCCCAGTTACAGTGTATATTATATAGTAGAAAATTGTTCAGTAAAAGTGAAAAGAATAAGTGACAAGTAAAAACTTTAGTTTATATACATTTATATTTGTGTTTAATTTTTGTTGTAATTAGTGTTCCTATAAGTGTTAATTTAAGTGGACAGTTTGGTTGTTCATTAACTGACAAGTGACAATTTTTATTTCAACGAAAATGGAGAGTTCAAGTGTGAAAAGAAACATTAAACCTTTTGAGGGTGAAAAATATAGTACTTGGAAATTCAGGGTTCGTGCCTTGCTAGATGAACTGAATGTAATTCATGTCATCGATGATGAAGTTCCGGAGACAGCAACAGCTGAGTGGATTTTGGCTAATAAAAAGGCCAAAAGTATAATAGTAGAATATTTGTCAGACTCTTTTCTTAGTTTCGTTAAAACAGACTATAGTGCTAGGCAAGTGCTGCATAATTTGGATGCCATATATGAACGCAAAAGTATTGCCACGCAATTAGCTGTAAGAAAAACATTATTAGACTTAAAATTACAGTGTGATACCTCCTTAATAAGACATTTTGAGATTTTCGATAATTTGATCTTGGATCTACTAGCCGCCGGGGCTAAAATAGAAGAAACGGACAAAGTGTGTCATTTATTATTAACTTTGCCTAAATCCTATGACGGCATAATAACTGCAATAGAGACACTCTCAGAGGATAATTTAACGTTATCTTTTGTTAAAACTAGACTTCTTGATCACAAAGTGAAATTGAGAGACGAGTGCCGTGATACAAGTGGAAAAGTTCTTCAAGCGTACAAATTTAATACGGTTAAGAGACAAAATTTCGAGGTGTCGCGACCGTATAAGAAGAACCGTTATGTGCAACATAAGTCGCGAGTTTCTAAAACAAATAAATCATCATCGGCAATAAAATGCCATCACTGTGGAAGAAAGGGTCACATGAGGAAAGATTGCTTTCATTATAAAAGGGTTTTACAAAACCAAATCGCAAATAATGAAAGAACATTACTAACGGTACAAATAGCTCAACCACCGCCGGAACAAAGAAACTCAGGTTTCGCATTTATGGTTGGAGTTTCCCAATCCAACGTAAAAATTAAAAATGAAATTTCATTCGTCCTCGATTCTGGAGCTTCGGACCACCTTATCAACAGAGAAGATTTGGCTAGCAATTTTGAAAAATTGGCAATGCCGATAAAAATTTCTGTGGCGAAGAATGGGACCTTTATAATGGCGACAAAAAGGGGCACGATCAACGTCACCAGCAACATGGGTGTTCAAGGGACGATCGACAACGTTTACTATTGTAAAGATGTACCCTACAATTTATTATCAGTCCGAAGAATGCAGCAGGCTGGGATGACCATCATTTTTGATGAAAATGGCGTTAAGATAAGTAAATCTGCGAAAACGATAATGTCAGGTAAGCCATTGAACAATTTAATTGGAATTGAATTTATAGTTAATTCAAATGAAGCAAATTCTATTGTTCGATTAAATAGTAACGAGAAGGATAGTTATGACTTGTGGCATCAACGATTAGGTCATATGGGAAAAACTAAATTTCTAGAATTAAAGAGTAAGCAAATGTTTGAAGATATACGGCATATCGTAAAGGTCGAAGTTAATGATAAATTATGTGAAGCTTGTATAAGTGGCAAACAAGCACGATTACCATTCAGAAAGGAAAAACATAAGAGTCATATAAAGCGACCATTGTTTATTGTTCATACGGATGTTTGTGGTCCAATCACTCCTCCAACTATTGATGAGAGAAATTATTTTGTGCTCTTTGTAGATGAGTACACGCATTATTGTGTTACATATTTACTTACACATAAGTCAGATGTATTTTCAGTTTTTAGAGATTACGTGGCAAAAAGTGAAGCTCGTTTTAATTCTAAAATTGTCAATTTATATTGTGACAATGGAGGGGAATATTTGTCAAATGAGATGAAGAAGTATTGTGTCGAAAAAGGTATTAGTTACCATTTAACAGTTCCACGAACCCCGCAATTAAATGGTGTCTCGGAACGTATGGTAAGGACAATAACGGAGAAAGCTCGAGCAATGGTAGCCGGGGCTTCTTTAGAAAAATGTTTTTGGGGTGAAGCTGTCCTTACTGCAACGTTCTTAATCAATTTAACCCCAACTAAAGCATTAAAAGAATCCAAAACACCATATGAAATGTGGCATAATAAAAGGGCAAAATTGAAATACTTAAAGATTTTCGGTTCGACAGTCTATGTACATAACAAGACAATGAAGTCAAAGTTCGAAGAAAAATCGTGGAAGGGTATTTTGGTTGGATATGAACCAAACGGATATAAAGTATGGGATGTTGGAACTGGTAAGATGGTGGTAGTTAGAGATATAATAGCAGATGAGACAAATTTCTTAGTATCCAGACCTGTGGCAGTAGAGTCTGAAGGGGTTAAAATTAAAAACTCCCATGTTGACACTAGTATAGTATCCAGGCCGGTAGTGATGCCTGAAACTGATGCATCTCACATATTGTCAAAATCAGTACAGTCTCATAAATCTGATAATAATAATAAATCAGATATGCTAGAATCAGTGGTTGATGAGATTAATAAAAATACCGAATTAAGTCATGGACTTAATAAATCTATAATTGAAATAGATATACGCAAATCTTCTTCTAATGATAATAATAATCAAACGAAAAGACAATTGTCTCCTGAGCTAAGGAGGAGTGATAGAATCAAACACCGTCCACAAATTTCTTATAATGAAAACGATATGTTGAATGATTATCTCATGTGTGCTGAATCTTTAATTTATAAAATCCCAAACTCGTACGAGGAAATTAAAACTCGAAATGATAGGGCTCAATGGGAGCGGGCAATTGAAGATGAAATTAATTCTTTGTTAATTAATAATACATGGATTCTAGTACCAAAGCCAGAAAATAAAAATATCGTTGACTGTAAGTGGGTATTTACGATTAAAAATGACGAGTTTGGAAACCCATTAAAATATAAAGCTCGACTTGTTGCTCGAGGGTTCAGTCAACAGTATTTAGTAGATTATGATGAAACATTCGCACCGGTTGCAAGAATATCAAGTTTTAGATTTATACTGGCGTTTTCGAATCAATTCAACTTGTTAGTTCATCATATGGATGTAAAAACTGCTTTTTTAAATGGTACATTGAAAGAGGAGATCTATATGAAGGTTCCAGAGGGAATTGAAAGTGGTAATAATCAAGTTTGTAGATTAAACAAGGCCTTATATGGATTAAAGCAGGCAGCAAGATGCTGGTTCAATGTTTTCGAAAAGGCACTTAAGGATAAAGGTTTTCGAAATTCTTCTGTTGATCGATGTATCTATATCTTAAATAGAGGAGACATACGGAAGAATATATATGTGGTTCTTTATGCGGACGATATTGTTATTGCTACAGCTGATATGGATTTAATGAATAGTTTTAAAAATTATTTGAAGAGTAAATTTTCTATGGTAGATTTAAAGGATATCAAACTCTTTCTGGGAATTAAAGTTGAAAGATGTAATAATATGATAACTATGAATCAAAGCTCATACATCAAAACCATTTTAAGTAAATTCAATATGTCTGAATGCAATCCTGTTTGTACACCTCTTGAAAATAAATTAGATTATGATGCCCTAAATTCTGATGAGAAATATGATGCACCATGTCGAAATCTTATCGGATGTTTGATGTACGTGATGTTATGTACCCGACCTGATTTAAGTGTAGCTGTGAATATTTTAAGTAGATATCTAAATAAAAACAACAGGGAACTTTGGCAATGTTTAAAAAGGGTACTTAGATATCTAAAGGGGTCAATTGATATTAAGTTAACTTTTATTCAAGGTGATTGTCCAAAATCTTTTAACCGGTTATGTCGATTATGATTGGGGTGGAAATGATGTATATAATAGAAAGAGTACTACCGGTTATTTATTTAAATTATTTGAAAGTTGTACAATATGTTGGAGTACGAAAAGACAAATGTCCGTAGCAGCTTCATCAACTGAAGCTGAGTACATGGCTCTTTTTGAAGGTGTTAGAGAGGCACGGTGGCTAAAATCATTAGCAGAGAGTATTGATATGGATGTTTCGAATCCAATTATTATTTACGAAGACAATAATGGTTGTATTAGCATAGCAGAGAATCCAACAAACCACAAAAGATCTAAACACATAGATATAAAATATCATTTCTCAAGAGAACAAATTGAGAACAATATAATAAAATTGAAATATATTCCAACAGGTAACCAGATAGCTGATATCTTAACAAAACCATTACCAACTGTGAAATTTCTGGAACTGAGAAATGGAATGGGTTTGAAATAAAGTTAAGAAATAAATATAGATATTAAGATAGCATGTTTAAACTATCGTGAATAAGCAAATGTATGCATAACCATATATGTATATAGTTTTGTATTATTTGGTCTGATTAGGTTTTTCTGGGTTTCCCTAATCCAAAGCAACAAATGTTGGACCATGTGTAGTTGACCCCAGAGAAAGTAAAAGGAAGGTGTGTCCTTATATAAACGATTAATTTTTGAGGAGGCGTGTTGGTTTTATGCTTTGTATAAAACCCGGTTAAACAAAAACTATCCTTATAGTTCTGAGAATATACTGGGGTATGGAATTCCAATGCTTATACAAAAGTGTTTATATTAAGAAGGGCCGATAGGGTCCGAATGCTCCATGCTTCTCTTCTATATTTCATTCGTTAGAGTTTCTCCTTTGAATAAGGACGTGCCTTCTTTTACTATATAAAATAAAGTACTTTTCTTAAACTGAACTGTATATTATATATTATCACACTTCCTAATAATCTAGTTTTCCAATAAACTAAGGCCGAGCGGCGGTTATATGTATAGGAAAAAGTTGTTCAAAATGTTGATTTCTATTACATACTCGAAAATCATGAAAATCGGTAAGACCTCCCCTTTTTAAATAATTATCAAATTATATATGTATATACATGACATACATCAAAAATATGAATAAGACGTTCTATATAAGACTCTTCAACATGACCCTGGAATCTCTTTCATTTGCACTTCTCTCTTTCCTGTTCGGGAAAAATCAAAACCTCGTCTTGATTCGAATCTATTGAAGTTTTCTTAAAAAGCAAAACTAATACATATGACAATATCAACTATGTCTTCGTATTTTTCGTTTTTCATTCTATACAATTGAACATAGCAATGAAAAAGCAAATTAAATAAATTAAAAGTTATCAATATATGCATATTCGGTACTGGTATAAAATATCTAAAAATAAGTATTTTCTTTTATTTCTGATGGTATAATTACATTCGCAATAATAATTATTTGTAAAAAAAGAAATAATTGTTTGGTCTAAAAGAAAGCCGAAATGGTAGTGAAACATCGCACGAGTTTTCCTGCAATTCATCTACGACTGCTTAATCGAAGACGTCTCAAAATGCGCTTCATACAGTATACTTTAATGTTAGAAATATTGAACAGTACCGCAATTGGCAAGATACATGGCAAGAGAAACGGTAGCACAAAAAGCGTTCTAAGTTCAGATTTACGTATTTTAAATTAAATATTTACAAAATATTTTTAAATTGTTTATTGGTCAGCAAATATTGGTCATTGTCATATAGCTAGGAATTAGAAAAAAATTATAGTAAAAAAGTGTAGGAGTGCGAAGCGCCCAACGATCGGGCATGGGTCATCTTTGACCGGGCTACCTGGGACACAGCTGGTCTGCAGGCGTGCAACGATGGCCTGCAGACCCGTGTCCCCTGTTTCTATGTTTTATGATATGAATGAGAGAGAGAGAGAGAGAGAGAGAGAGAATATGACTTCTAGAGAGAGTAGAAACTGTTTAATAAATATACATATATATTCCTGTTATCAATCGTTCTGCACTTGCACCGGCTTAATTTCTCCTAAAACTTCCAATCCCACAAAAGATATACCCGAGGGAGATCGAACCTACAAAAAAGTTTCCAGCGGTTCAGCAGGAATTATGTCTATGTCCCGCAGGAATCCAAATCTCGGCTCCAGCCGATTCATTTTGCTGATGGCTAGGATTGTAACAGATGTGGCAACAGTGCGATAGAACCCCCAAATTATTTGAATTGGCCACTATGGCCTCTCACTCTCCGTTTATATGTACAATAATTCTGCCTAATGACATTAGATGTCACACCGTCAGTTTATAATTCTATCAGTCAGTTAAATGTCGAACCTGCCAATCTTTTGTTTGCACCAACGCCCGTTTCTTTGCAATGGCGCTTAGATCGATTCGGAGTTGGGTCCAAAATGGTCGGTGCCCTTAAGGGGGTAGACACGGGTAATGCAGCGAGCTATATACCGACATAATATGGCCCCAAAACATGGGTTAGAAGAATGCATCGTTTGTCTTTATATGAGAAGATTTTGAGCTCTTTGAGAGAGGGGCTCATTCGAAAGAGGAAGGATGAATGCGGCGCGCTACTCAGCCCGCTTCAACGAGATTGTGTTGATATCTAATAATATGAGTGTTCAAAGCGTAATCAAAAATCGAAAAAATACACCCGCGGAATACAAGGATTTTTAGATCACTAAAAGAGTTTTGCGACACAAACGGGGCATGCTGCGCGCTGTGTTGAACATTCCTCTTTCGAAAGAGCCCTTACGGAGCTCAAAATTTTCTCATATAAGGACAAACAATGTATTCTGAAGGACTGCCAACGTAGAATCATAGCAAAACAGAAGCGTTGGCTTGTTACATGTGCTACAGTAAAAGCTTGATGCAGTCAATGTATACATTTTCATATGCATTTTGGGCATACATCGACTGGGAACTGTAGAAATAAACGCTTTTACTATAACACACATACAGTAATGTCTCGATTAGTGTACCTCGCTCGGGACCGAATGTGACCATTAATCGTGTCATACACCAGGAAAAAAGCAAGTTTAAATACCTACGTACGTGAGACAAAACTACCGATATGAAAATCTAATATTAAAATTTGTTCATTTTTGGTCCGTTTTAAATGAAATTTTACCAAAGTGTTATTCTCCTTTATTATTATTTTCAATAACAACTAGAATGTGTGCATATTAGTTAACAGCAATAAGGTAATTAGTAGTGAGATTGTAAATTTGGGAGTAAACTCTCGAATCGAGAGTCTCTTAATCCCCTTAATCTTAAATTGCTATATTTAGATAATGGCAAAGTATTGTTGTATCGAGAATTATTCTCGTTCCTGTGACATTCGGTGTTCATAAGAGTTTATAATTTTTACTGATAAGAAATTGTAAGAATTTATATCTACTTTTTAGATAAAGAAACTGCGCAGAGAAGAGAGCTGGGTCATTCATCGCATCAATAATAATAAGTAAATATATGTATAGTTCCAAAATATATGATTCTAGTTGTTATCGAAAACAGTAATAAAGGGGAATGAAATTATTAATACCCTGATAAGTAAAAATTGTACAAACCATATCATGTTTGGTGTCATTTTAATCAGGAGCTTGTAACGATCATTTTCGTAAAATTTCATTTAAACTGACCAAAATTGAACAAGTTTTAATCTTATATTTTGATCGGGTTCGTATTATCTCACGTACACGGGTATTTAAACTTGCTTCTTTCCTGGTCGCCGGATCGAGTCTCGGCTGCCACAACATTGCAGGTGACCTGCCGCTCGAGAACCGTGTCTGCACACGATTACTGTTCGCATTCGGTCCGAGCGAGGTACACTAATCGAGACAGTCGATACGAATTTACTTCCAAATTTATAATCTCAATACTAATTACCTTATTGCTAACAACTAATATACACATATGCTAGTTGTCATCGGAAACAATAATGAAGGGGAATAAAATTATTAATACCACGATAAGTAAAAATTATCGAAATCATATTGTGTTTGGTGTCATTTTAATCAGGAGACTGTAACGAACATTTTGGTAAAATTTAATTTAAAACGGACTAGAAATGAACAAGTTTTAATTTTTAATCTCGCTTGCATCAGTGTTGGCCCTCACCGACATTCCATCTGGGTTCAGACTGAATGCTCGGCGCTTCACGCTTCGCTGGTTCCAGAGGGGACCACCCCAAGTAGTGGGGATAGAAATGAACACTAATCGTAGACACAATTTTGAACACTAATCAAGACATTACTGTAACTTGAAATCGCTGTCGAATTTATGTTATAATTATATGACCATATTATTTAAAATAAAAAAGGGGAGATTGGGGTTTTTTTACTAATACTGGAAGTGTCGATGTACTGATATCATATTGTCATAATGTGGTAGTTACAGCAATAATTTGAAATTGCTATTCTTTTTCATTCTTTTGACTATTTTCTATTAGAATATTCAAGGTACAAGAACGGCCGAAGCGAGCCATGTACATTTCGCCGATGCACCCTGTCTTTGTCTAGCGTAGCTTTCTTTCGGGGCGAACCCTAAAATGGTTAAAAAGAGCCATGTTGACGTAGGCGTCCTCACGACCGACGCTTTTGCCGAAGGAAGGCATTCTTGTATAGACTATGGTCGAGAGAGCACAGTATTAATAAACGGAATATCTTGTTAATATATACACGCCTACGCAATTATTCTAATACCTAATCGAGACATCGATTCGAGTATTAGTGATTTCTCTTACATTGGTATAAAACATATTATAAGAATATGTCTCCAAATCAGTTAACAGTTGACTCCCTGATGTATTTAATTAATACGTGAATACGTGATGCGTGAAGGCATAGTTGCCGCAACTAATCCAGATTTCAGTCGCACTGTTACCACACCTGCTACAATGCGGATCATTAGCTAACTCTGCTAACTAAATGAATGGGCTCGAGCGGAAATTTTGTCCCAAGCTGCCGCAAACTTTCCCGCAGGTTCAAGCTCCGCACGTGTTTATTTTTACTTTCTGACTTTTTCTAAATGAGACCTTTGAAAACGCATTTGCGAGTTTTTTCTGATTAAAGTAAGGCCAAACACGATATAGTTTGAATTATATTTACTTATTGATACTGATTAAATACGTACCATAAAGTCAGTATCAACAAGTAAATATAAATCAAACTATATCGTGCTTGGTCTCATTTAAATCAGAAAAACCTCACAGATACATTGGTAAAAGTTACATGTAGAAAAATTAATAAATAAAAAAGTTTCATCGTTGAATTAGTATTAGTCACTCCGATACCCCGGGTCGTTTCATATTACACCGCTTCCTCGTCGAGCGTCGCTATCGCCAAGAGGAATTCCCTCACGTGGAGGGGATAGTCCATTTCTCCAGCCACTCTTTTGGTGCATTTTTGTCTTCATAATCTCGTGACCATTTAGGAATATGTATAGGTCTGACTAATCAATTGTGAACAGTTCGAAAAACTGTTTGCAGCAAATGTTTCTAACAATTGATTGGGTCTGATTTTGGTAAATGTATAAAAGAGGGATTTTTAAATATATTGTAGAAATCAGTGTTCTGAACAAGTTTTAAACAGCAAACCAGGGTGTACAGCATGATAATTCATGAAATGCAGTATCGTCTCCTACAATTTTATATATGTTGTTTGTTTGATAACTTTTGCTAACAAAAAATGTCTAACCTAACGAACTTGGTTTTTGGGACATCTAATATCCTTCATCTATTTTTGCTTTTCACTTATGATTTCTTACTGCAGCGTAACATATTCTAGCATAAGCACATTTCAAGTAATTCAAGTGTACTACCAGCAAACTCCGTTTAAATTCTTTCAAGTTCAATGCAGCAGCTGACAATTTCTTTCCACATTCAGATTAGAATATCGAAATAACAAGCAGCTCCCTCTCCCCTGTGGGTATTACCATTTCGGTGCAGGAAGAAGCTGCTGTAATACCGAGAGGCCAAATCGGGCAGGTCACATGCCGTGTCTACCCCCTTAAGAGCCTCTTTCACCTTGTACATTTTACGACAGTGACACCCATTCTAATTGCCATAATGTATAAATTACATTGAAATTTCTGATGCTCGATGGATCCATTTGAATGAATGGGTCTATATGTAATTATTGTCAGCAAACATAATTGTCATTCATAACAATAATGAAATAAAATATCATACTATAATAATGAAACTCTGAGAAGCCAACAGTATAAACTGTATCAACAATTGCCATTTAAACATGTATATACAGTAGCGGATAAACAAGTTACCACCTCATACAAAGCGGATAAAAGAATTATCACTAATATCAACTTAAAACTTTAATATCTATTGATTATATTATTTGATGGATATTTAATATCTATTGATTATATTATTTGATAGAGATTTTAATGCTCTATACTCTATACAACCTAGTTAAGAGTGGATTTATTTTATTAACAAACAATTTGGATTGGAACTCTCAAGCATGAATGAGGGTATATAATGGTGCGGGGAGCATAGTTATGCGAATCGTTTTTCTTAATACATAATTTATCCACCTGAAAACACACTGATAAAAAAAAGTATTTTTTTCATAAGTAATAAAACACTTCATTCCTTTGGGATAATGAATAAACGTATCGAACACGGTTATTACACGATTTATTAGTGTATTTCTTATTCACGAATAATGAATAATTCCGCATTATTCTTAATTAAGACGATGTAACATTTGCCGCATGCTTTCCTCGGTACCCTCGGTGCCCCCATCACGACCAACCGCAAGTGACTGGTTCGCACCTGAGCTCATTGGCCAGTGTTTTTCGTTAATAACTCAAAAACGAAATTATATATGACATTATTACCAAGGAAAAAGTTGTTTATCTACACCTCAGCTACGCCCCAATTCTCGATGTTCCCTGAGTCTTCTGACACCCTGTATAGTCTTTCGGGATTAGGGCCTATCCACAGAATAAATAATATAATGGACCTTGGTATTGGTTGGTTGTGATATTTTGAAAACGGTCATGAAACCATATGCTAACCGGGTCACGCCTGTTTGATGGATATTCCAGCAGGATAATGACCCCAAGCATACAGCAAAGTCTGTACAAAAATGGTTTTTAGACAATAATATGCGAGTAATGAACTGGCCACCACAATCTGCAGACTTAAACGCCCTTGAAAATTTATGGGGCACCGTTAAGCGTGCTCTAATTGGGCAGACATTCAAAAGACAAGACGATCTGTTTGCGGTTGTGGAGAAAGTTTGGAAGGACCTTCCTATAGGCCTTACTGAAAAATTAATTAATACAATCCCTAACAGATGTAAGGCCGTCCTAAATACAAAAGGTGCATCCACAAAATATCGGATGTCTTGATACTTTTCAAAAGTGGTAACTTTTTTGTCACTTTTAATAATGTATTATTTTTGTTTAACTTGAAATAAACCTTTTGCTGTTTACTTAAATACACACAGTTTTATTTTGGTTTATATAATCCTTAGCCCTCTATCAAAATATATATTATGTATACATAAAAGTTTAAATATGAAGTTAAGAAATAACAGAAATACAAGAAATCCGAAAAGTGGTAACTTTTTTGTCCGCTACTGTAGGTATATGTAACTGATTCAAATAATAATGATAGACGAAACAAAATAATAGTAACCGCGATACTAAAAATTGTCAAATGCGTTCCCAAGAAACAAATACTGTTTCCATTTTACACCTCCCAAATGTTGTGTAAATACCTTAAAAACTGTGACACTACAGCATTGAAAGTGTACACACCTGAGGTGGAAGCCCGGCAACAACTGCATCAGCTATTCCCTGTGGTATAACAGTCAAGCCAACAGTCAATCCTGCCAAAATGTCCTGTAGAAATCTGGACCAATTGTATTGAGGCAGCCATGCAAGAATCGGTATCCTCCGTACAAGGAGCTTCTTCAAATTGGACTTCGAAGTCGCGTTTCTCCCTGAAATTTCACATGTCCAAATTTTATTCACGATAGACTAACTATTTTTCAACCAATTATTTATTTAACAACTGTACAAATATAATAACAATTGCTTTTACTATCATTATCATTATTATTATTATTATTATTATTATAGCATCAAGAACCATTTGGTGTTAACGTACATGCATAAAACGAACATGTTGAAGAAAATATAGAAAGAAGGGATACAGCTATGAAATAATTAGTTACCATGGAAACAACCTCCACACGGAGTGTAAATTAAAATGAAATCGATCTTTTGATATGAACTGATAATTAGAACAATTAGTTGAATAACCAACGACGACGTCATATACCTAAATTGGTAACCAGTCGATAAATTAAATAAGTGATCGCGAACGTATGTATCTAAATCAACGATCGGTCAGCCAAATAAATAATTAATTGAGGATTGAAACGTTCATACCCGGATATCTTTCCCAAATAAATGAAAATCTGCCTCCTTTGGCACGCATCACCTTGATTAGTGTAATTTCGAATAAAAATTCTTTTCGATCAATAAAAGATTAAGTTTTCATAAGCACAGTGTGCTTAAACAGACATTTTTCGTTTTTGGTAATTAATGAATTATCGGAAAACTAAATAAACATTGTTGAACTGGCCGCTCTGTTAAGAAGTAGCAGGTACAATTATTAGCCAAACCAGCACTGCGGTGGATAGATATTTTAGCCACGAAAATAATGCATGGTCTATAGTATAGACTCTACTATCCTGTTTTATCGATTTATTTAAAATATGCCGGAGATAATAAAATTGCACTCTGTATTATAAAATTTTTACCCGCATAAATGATAGCTTCTGCATATCTCACCATATTATTTCATGAACAGCTAAACTAATAGTTGGTTTAGTTAAAATCATACAATACAAGTTTAATACATATTAAAACCTTGCAGACGAATTGAGAAATTCGAATTGTCTTTTGAAATCAATAAAAATTCATAAATTACTACAACGTATACTACAATCGCTTCAATCACTTCAATGAAATAACCATTAAATGTAATTTTATGATGTGTACTGTTATGTGCCCGACACTAATTAAAAATTCACACTGCTTTCTCACTTCGCAGAAGTAGAACCAAACCAAGACTGCACAATAGGCCAAATGTCCAATCTAGGTGGAAAAAACTCATGTCGAGAAACAACCGTATCTTCATTTATTCTTGTTAAGGACTGTTTGCTGACACTAATAATGGTCATAATAATTAATTTAGTGATTATTTAAGTATGGAAATCGACTTCTGAAAACTCCAAACCTGATCACGACAAAATCGTACATTTACTTTCGTTATAAAGATAATTATACATATGAGAGCAAATAGTAACATTCTTTAAACTTCTATGCATCATGGACTATATTAACATAAGTGAATGTTCACACAGCAATATACAAATTTTTTAAATATTGCCTCTTTCAATCATCTTTGGATGTTTCTAAAATGCGTTTTTTTATACCGTTCAGCTTACTGTAATAGTGTAGAACTAAAAAGTTCTGCAAAATTCGGCAGGTGCCAAGCTTAAAAATAAAATTTCATCGTATTATGAACATCGTAAAACGATTTATGACTTTTTTCCACTTCGATTGGGCGTTTGCCCCACTGTCGACTGTGCTGTAACTTTAAAAAAGGGTAAATCGAACAACTTCGTAGTAACGTAGAAACATTATAGATCTAACTTTTTCTCATTACTTTCACTTTATCTTTATAACAATTATCTATACTCACGTAAAATGAAATTGAAAGACACTATCGATATCGACAGCTTTAGATAACAAGAATATCCATATATAACAGATATTATAGATATTATATCTTACTCGTAAAAATCGGCCTGTACACAGTTCCTGACATACTTCGCGTAGTTTTCCACCGTAAGACTTCCTATTAAAAACTACCATAAATTATGACTACAGTAATCACGCTGAATCGGATCGATATTTCGCGAATTAAATTTGATGGAAAAGGTGCCGATTATGTTGACAAACTTGCTTCCAAGACGAATGGAACAAGGCTTCCGATCTTGCACAATCAATGCCGGATGAGACATGCGAGGAACTGAAATTAAATTCTCGATAAAGAGACATAAGAACATATCCATTATCCCGACCGCAACTTCTACATGGTTAGTGTCCTCGTGACGTCAGCACATTTTGCGAAATTACTCTAATAATAAATCTCTACCCCAATTATTGTATCATTAGTCCTTGTGAAACAAAGAGATAAAAGAAGAATAAATACAATTACTTGGAATAAGGCTTTCGCGATCGAAGCTCGACAAGTATTTAATTGTATGTATGTAATATGAATATATTTAAGTGAATGTGAAGGTTGTGTCCACACTCAATTTTGACACCACAAGCCACACTCTGACACTCATTCGACAAACACTCCTTAAATACTAACTTCCTTGATCTTGAGGGATGACAATATTGTTCTTAATCCCTTAACGACGACATTCGCATCCAACTGTACTATTCACGGGGCCAGTAGTCCTGTGCAATGTGCAAAGGTCGACAGTATCCGAGGAAACGCCAATCCACACGATGCGACGGTGCAAAAAGCAAAAAGTACACAAGTGACTACAATCTAGACCGTTTTAATAAGAGAATATTTCAAAGGCTCTTTTCTGGACGATCTTAGGCAATTTTCGGAATTAAATAAAGTTCTTAGGGCATTCGTTATGAAATGAAATAAAGCACCGTTCTCATTTAACGTTCCCTTCCGTTGTGTTTGGTATTGTTACAACTACAAGATTATACACTGCGCACATGTTTTAACGTAATGTGGTAAAACAGAGATACTAGAGAACAAATTAAAAGAAGAATATATTTTACACAGGTATTTATTATTACCCTGGAATAACTAGTGCCAGAAAATGTAAAGATACTTGTTGAACGTAATTGCGAAATACTATTAGTTTCTTGCCAGCACAGTTAAATTGTCGATATATAATTAAATCGCCCCATTGTCTAATACTGCTATAGATAATTCAAACTAAAAAAAGACGGCATTACTTATGGGTACCCCTTGTACATACGTATATAAATACTTGTCATAGAAATTATTCAGAGACTAAAATAGAAGACTCTTATATCATATTCGAAATACGGTAAGACTATACTGTAGAGTAGTGATGGGCAAACTGCGCCCCGCGAAAAAATGTGACGCGCGGTCCACGAGTGATTTTTTAACATTTGCCTAAAAGTTAAAACCTAATATTGCATGCCGGCCGCAATATTAAATACTTAAATATTGAATTTCATTTAATTACATTGCAATAATTAGTTAACTCTATTTAATTAAAAAAATATGCAAACGTATAGCTTTTACACTATAAAATGTATCCTATATTAGGATGTATATGTTTAAAAAAACAGGAGACAATTTTGCTATAAATCAAATAAGAAATTACATTAATAACATTAAAAATTATCACATTAAATTATTTGATTAATATATTTGAGTATTTAATATTGGGGCCCGCGTAAAGTAGTAGATTTTATCTGTTGCCCGCTGCGATCAAAACGTTGCTCACCACTGCTGTAGAGTTGTTTAATTGTTTTATCGTCTGCACTAGTGCGAATGTAGAAACAACGAACAAAACGTAATCGAATTTCTGCACGTATCGCAATGTGTAAGATTGCTTAAGTAATATTAACAATCGACTAAAAGAACAGTACACTGTTCACAATTTTCCAAAAATTATGATGGCTTTTAAATATCAATTTAATATCGAAACTATTGTAAGAGAAATCCCTAATACTCGAATCGAAGTCTCGATTAGGTATTAGAATGATTGCGTAGGCGTGTATATATTAACAAAGTATTCCGTTTATTAATACTGTGCTCTCTCGACCGTAGTCTATACAAGAATGCCTTCCTTTGGCAAAAGCGTCGGTCGTGAGGACGCCTACGTCAACATGGCCCTTTTTAACCATTTTGGGCTTTCCCCGAAAGAGAGCTACGCTAGACAAAGACAGCGTGCATCGGCGAAATGCACATGGCCCGCCTCGGCCGTTCCTGTACCTCGAATATTCTAACATTCGGCCATACTGACGTCAGGTCTGTCCTCAGACTTCACATTTATTTCCTGAAATCTAAACGTCAAATTAGTACTGGTGGCGCGACACGACACCGTCGTATCGTTCACGGCCCACCCCAGATACCGTCGTATCTGCCACCTCCCTACTTGAGACACTGTTGTGTCCGTCTGGGTTGGTGTTGACCTGAGGTAATGCCTTTTGCATTTCTCGGATTGCCACGCCCTGCCTGAGACACCGTTGTGTCCTTCTGGTTTGGTGACAACCCCCTGATGAAACAATTACATCTATCAGTTGCCACCGCCCTGCCTGAGACACCGTTGTGCCCTTCTGGTTTGGGGCCAACTATCGATAGCATGCCGTCATATTTATCAGTGGTCATCGCCTAAGGTACCGTCGTACCTATGCTTGGCCCGTGCCTAAGGTACCGTTGTACCTATGCTTAGCACCGTGCCTAAGGTACCGTCGTACCTATACTTAGCACCATCCCTAAGATACCATTGTATCTATGCTCAGCACCATGCCTAAGGTGCTATTGCACCTATGCTCAGCACCATGCCTAAGGTACCATTGTACCTATGCTCAGCACCACCGACAGCCACCCTGTCACAATGCTCGATGCATCCTTTCCCTCTGCGACAGTACCCGTTGGCACCCTAGCGGATGGATAGCCGTTGTCGTAAACGTCCACTGTCGCCTAGAAGCCCTTGCCTCCCTTCGGTGGAATTTGCCTGATGGTCGGGCAACGCCCCTTTTGCACCGCTCATTCCCCTCTTTCTCACTCCTTTGCCTTGGCCTTATGCCCTCGGCTTCTGTCTACCCTTCGCTTTCTGTGGACAGAACATACAGGTGAAATAATGCGCAACATTTAATTTCTGGCCCCTAAACAAAGTATACATTAAAGAAAGGATATTGAGACGATGCTACGCATCCTGGGCATCTCCCTGGATCGTGAACCATCGTTTGATCCTGTCGGCTGCAACGACTGTTCTCAATCGTTTCGAGCCTTCTCTCAAATCTTCCATATCGTAGTGGCGTTCGGCATCACCGATCGAATCCGGAATGGTCCTTTAAATTTCGGTAGCAGCTTCCGTCTGCTTCCCATCGCGAGTCCGCTGGTTACCTGGATCAGCACCAACTCATCCGTAATTCCTTCCGCTTTTTCCTGCTCTTCCGAGATATGCTCGCTCATATCTCCTGTCGACGCTGCTAGGTCTAGTCGATCTATTTCTTCTCGTATGGCTTTTCATGTTCCAGTCGGTCAATGTTTTCATTGGCGTTACGGTAACACTTCCATTGTGCATACTGTTTTATTACCCTTGGCATTTTTTGACCTGCGTGCCCCACTCACGAGAATTGATCTGCCTCCTTTACATTTCCGGGCGGCAGCATTTCTTGAACCGCGTCGATTTTCCGTTGACCTGGCTCTACCCCATGTTCACTTATTTCACGACCCAAGTGTTCAATATTTTTTTCTAAAGAAAGAACACTTCTCGAGTCTAAGTGTCAGCGCATGTGTTCGAAGAGTTTCCAAAACAGTCCGTAGTTTTCCCATGCCCTCTCCTACAGTATTCGCCGGTAATACTATATCGTCTAAGGAATGGCTGTTGTCTCTTTCAAAGGTCGAAAAATCTTTTGAATACACCCGTAGAAACCATCTGGCGAGTTCGTCAAGCCATACATTCGCCGCGTATAATAAATGAATTAACGTTTGCAGTTATATCCTAGACTTCAACCGTAAACGGCTCCATTTCATTTTTCTGTACCAATCGTCCGGCAAACCCTTCAAATATGGTATCTTCATATTTACCTCTTTCTGCGGACAATTTTCTTAACTATATCCCGACTGTTTGCAAAAGCTGCGTCGAATCCTCGGTTCTGTGCACTCCCTCGCTTTGCGGCCCATTTTCCCACAATTAAAGCAAGTGAATGATAATTCGTTTCCCATTGCGGTTCTAGTTGCTGTGATCGCTCGTTCATCCATCTTCGACTCCAATTTCACAAGTCGCGAATCCGTTGTATCACGGCTCGTACCTTCCATCGGCTGAACCTCACGGCTGATCGAATCACGACTCATATTGTTAAAAATTGCACAAAAGTGTCAGTTTACACAATTAGTAAGTCACTATTACTAATTATTCACTCAGTTTCAATAAATTGAACACAACACCAACTGCACAGTCTGTAGTTCGACAACAAATACTCGATTGTCTGTACACGACACTCAATAATTGTTTATGCACGTAGTACGCGAGTATATATATATATCGTCACAATGTGCATTAAACAATTGGTAATCCCACTTCTGATTTTGTAAGAGAAATCCCTAATACTCGAATCGAAGTCTCGATTAGGTATTAGAATGATTGCGTAGGCGTGTATATATTAACAAAGTATTCCGTTTATTAATACTGTGCTCTCTCGACCGTAGTCTATACAAGAATGCCTTCCTTTGGCAAAAGCGTCGGTCGTGAGGACGCCTACGTCAACATGGCCCTTTTTAACCATTTTGGGCTTTCCCCGAAAGAGAGCTACGCTAGACAAAGACAGCGTGCATCGGCGAAATGCACATGGCCCGCCTCGGCCGTTCCTGTACCTCGAATATTCTAACACTATGAGTGAAATATTCGCTATACCTGTTTCCTCAAGGATTTAAATACTATTTGTAAAGCTCCATTACAGAGTGATGAAATTCATCAAGACCGTAATATAATACACTATTTACATTAAACACCTGGTTGAATTCATTATTGTGGACTCTGGTTGAACTTCGAATATCACGTTCAAAATTAAATAATATCCGCATATTAACCATTCTCGTATTTGTAAAAGTAAAATATTCTTCATATGCAAAAATAGTATGTAGTACCAAAAAATCTTATGCGACAGAGCCGACATAATTTACGTCCCCTTTTTAAATCCCTCCCTCGGTTTCTCGGAAAAAAATATTACCGACGTTAGGTTTATGCAAAAAAATATACGCGGTAGTTTCTACACATTTTTTGTGTAAATCGCGTGACAGAAATTCAGAATATATTCCCATTTCACCGGCATACATATCACGTACGCCACTCAAAGTCATTCAATAAACTCGAAAATATTAATAAAGAATACGATCTCCACTTAAATATTTTACAGTAGAGGAACTTGAAATAGACTACGTCACATATCTTGAATAAATTATATAAAAATTTCATAGAGTCTGTTATCCCAAAATGAGGAAAATACTGTAACATGAGTATTCTATTATAATTTTAACTTGTCGATTTGCACTCATTTATAAATTCATCCCCTAATATCTAATGGACCTAATATATATATATACATTGTATTGTATATATGTAATTACATATATTTACTCAAACGAATATATTTATTTATACAACTATTGATGTTATACGAGTATATACGTACATAGTAACATGATGTCTATGGGCCAACTTCCTTTCGATCGTTGGAGCAATCTTAAACCACTGTTTTCGATATCGATGTAAAAGCATGCATCCACTCTATTCGGTGCAAGATTCGTTACACGTTGCACCAGAGGATACTTTTACATTCGTCTATAGCTTTCACAGTTGCACGCTGAACAGTGTTTCGTTATAATGAAAACCATGGTAGTCGAGATACGGTGAAATACATTTTAAGATGCAAGATCAACGGACGGATAATACGTTTACAGAGTCACTTGTGATTACAGAGGTCTCCGTAGATAACAATGATTCGAATCATAGCGACACTTCATTCTCAGTGGTACCCTGATCTCAGCAGCAGGTTTTATCGGGTGGGTGAAGTAATGCCACATGATAACAGATCACATGATAAATAACAACAGTGGAATTCTATTTAATATCCGAAAATCTGTAGTATACTCGTCAATCACGTTTGTTTGGATCGTCTATTAACGTGCAAAGTATTTACGAGTCAATACGCGATATCTTTTCATTTGCGATCCCAGTATGTATTCTATGTATACTTTCTTGCACCGTACAACAACAGCAATATGTCACGTACAATATCAAAACTTCTTTAAACTTGTGATTATACAATTAGATTTATTTGGAGGCCCTTGGCTAAATCATACATTGAAAATTTTGTTAGAAATATTAAATTTGTGTAGTCGACGGGCGATCTCGCCTCGTACATTCGTCGTACATTGTATGCACCCGACCGGCTTGCGGGCCAGGTTAAAACGGCCTGCCGCGGAGTTCGAGGAAGCGATCGTGGCGTCGCGTTGCCGCGACGTACAAAAAGATCGCGAGAACACACCGATAAAGTTAGTTAGCCATTGGCAGCCGAGGAGGCCACAGTTATAAGAATAAAGCATTTTTTGTAGTTACGAATTAGTGAGTTTTAACTAGCACCTGACAAAACTTCCGACCCGCCCTCCTACAGAAATCAGAAGTGGGATTCGATTTTCCGAATATTTGAACGCGATAGTGATCGCAAGTTCAGTGTTAAGATTTTGCCAGCATTGCGGTATAAATTGTTAGGATGCGCCACGAGCTGTTCAGCCGCGATCAGATTGTGTTGTACGCGGAATTCTGAAAGCCGAATGTGCGAGTGTGTGATTGTGTGCTGCTGAGCTAACTACATTAGTTATTTTCTTTTTCGTTTCGGTTTAACGTTGAGTTTGAATTCTGTCGAACGTGTGTATTGTGTAGTACAAAATGCTTGCTTTCAAGGCTCCGGCGTTAAAAGCAAAATTGCGCGAACTTGATCTTTCGACTACTGGTAATAAAGCCGAGCTCGCCAAGCGGCTGTTGGAAGCAGGAGTGACGGCGGACGAGATAGATGCAGGCGATGAGACGAGTGCAGGCAATGAGACGAATGCAGGCAATGAGATGAATGCAGGCAATGAGATGAATACAGGCGACAAGGAAGGAGAAGTCACCACGGTAAAGATACCTGAGGATATTGAACTCGCGATTTTGCGCCGAGAAAAAGAATTAGCCGACCGTGAGGTCCAAATGTTAAGAAGGGAGCTTGAATTTTCGCGTAACCTGCAACTCAGAACGCCGAATGTTGAACGTCCTCGCATGATAGACTGGCGAAGCCTCTTAGAGATGCTAGCGGATTTTGATGGAGACGACCGCGATTATGACACGTGGGAAAAGCAAGTGAAGAAACTAGTTAGGAACTACGAACTGGACGATCACGTAGCCAAAGCGTTAATGTGCAATAAGCTCAAGGGCAAAGCGAAAAAGTGGTATCATTCGAGACCCGACAGCGTGGATTTGAGTTTCCACGAAGCCTTGGAAGAGATGCGCAAAATGTTCCGACGGCGGCAGAACAAGCTACAGAACCGACGCGACTTCGAGAAAAGAACGTGGCGGAAATCAGAGCCGTTCGCGGACTACCTGCATGACAAGACCACATTGGCAAATTTGGTACCGATAGACCAGGACGAGTTGGTAGACTATCTGATTGAAGGAATTCCGGACGCGAATTTACAAACGCAAGCACGCATACAAGAGTTTGAAACACCAGCGTCGCTATTGGAAGCGTTCGCGAAAGTTGCATTGCGTGAAGACCCAGCCTTGAGCCGCACCAGCCGAACGCAGAACATCGTCGTGCCGACAGCGAAGAAGTCAAGAGGACCGTACGGCCCGAGGGATAGCGAGCAAGGGGCTGTTCGCTGTTACAATTGTTCAGGCCCCGGGCACTTCGCAGCGGACTGTAAGCAGCCAAAGCGGGAAAAAGGGTCCTGTTTCCAGTGCGGAGAATTGGGCCACCACGTCCAGGAGTGTAAGAAGCGAGAAAACATCCATTACGTCATGCAACCCTTGGAAAACGACGTTCAACGGGTGCTGGAGTTCCGTTTGGTTAAGGGAAGTAAAACGTTTTGTACCAGTCTAATCAGTTTGTTAGACTCGGGTAGTCCGATTAGTTTCATAAAAGCGAAGTACGTTCCGGTAGATTTTAGAGCGGACGCGATGCGGCAGAATCAATTGTTTCGAGGTGTAAATGGTAGCGAATTAGATGTACTTGGCGAGGCGCGAGCAAAAATCGTAATTGATCGCGATGAAATTGCTACTAGATTACGTGTTGTATCCGATCGCACAATGAGCGCTCCCGCAGTGCTCGGACGTGATTTTCTGGAAGCCGCGAAATTTAAACTGGTTAGGGATTCTGACGTGCCCGAAATTATGAATATTGATGTCGCGTGTACACAAGTGGAATCAGTGTCACGGCAAGCTAGCATAAATGAACAATTGCCGGAGAATGTAAAGTGTAGGGCGCGAGCGTTGCTAGAAGAGAAATACATTGAGCCGCCCCGACCAGACCATCCAGCAGTAGAAACGGAAATGACAATAACGCTGACGGATAAAAAACCTTTTCATTGCACGCCTCGTAGACTCGCGTACGCTGAAAAGTCCGAGTTAAGAAAAATTTTAGACAGCCTACTAGAAAAGGACGCGATTAGAAAAAGTGAGTCGGAATACGCGTCGCCGATAGTATTGGTGAAAAAGAAAACAGGCGAAATGAGAATGTGTATCGATTTTAGAGTTTTAAATAAGATTACGGCGCGAGATAATTATCCGTTGCCGTTGATCGAGGACCAACTTGATCTGTTAGCAGGAAAAAAATATTTCACCGCGCTTGACCTCAAAGACGGTTTTTTCCATATTAAGATGTCACCTGATTCTGTTAAGTTAACTTCGTTCGTGACGCCATTGGGCCAATTTGAGTGTCTAAAAATGCCCTTCGGGTTGAAAGGAGCGCCCCTGAAATTTCAGAGATACGTAAGCGAAATTTTTGAAAAGCTGATAAATTCGGGAGACATCGCAGTTTACCTCGACGATTTTTTGGTAGCGACATCGACGCTAGAGCACCACTTTGTCGTGTTAGAGGAAGTTTTTCGATTGTTAGTGCAAAATAGACTCGAACTGCGACTAGATAAGTGTAAGCTCTTACAGACGGAGTTGGAATACTTGGGGTACGCGATTACGGGAGACGGTATCAGGCCGACCGACCGAGGCATTGATGCTGTTAAGCGGTTCCCAATACCACGGTGTACGAAAGACGTGCACAGTTTCGTTGGACTGTGCTCCTACTTCAGAAAGTTCATCGAGGGCTTTTCCGTCATAGCCAAACCCCTCTATGATTTACTTAGGAAAGACGCAAAATTTGAATTCGGAACGGAAGAAGTACGCGTTTTCGACATGCTTAAGACGCGATTAGTGGACGCGCCGATTTTAAGTATCTATTCACCTCGTGATGAAACGGAATTGCACTGCGACGCTAGTGCATTGGGATTTGGTGCGATCTTATTACAGCGGAAGAACGACCGAAAATTCCACCCCGTCTTCTACTTCTCTAAACGCACCACCGAGGTTGAGTCACGGTACCATAGTTTCGAGCTGGAGACGCTTGCAATAGTTTACGCTTTGAGACGGTTTCGAACATACTTGCAGGGGATAAAATTCAAAATCGTTACTGATTGTCAGTCGCTAACGTTGACACTGAACAAAAAAGATACAAATCCGCGTATCGCCAGATGGGTTTTAGAGATGCAAAACTACGATTATGTACTTGAACACCGGTCCGGAAGTAAAATGACGCATGTGGATGCCCTTAGCCGTGTAAATAGCGTACTAGTAGTGGAAGACAACTCTTTCGATCGCAACCTTGCATTGAAACAGAGTACGGACCCAGAAATTGTTAAGATAAGAGATAAGCTAGGAAATACCGAAGATAGATTCTATGAAATGCGCGATGGGCTAGTGTATCGGAAAAAAAACGATTATATTCTGTTTTATGTCCCGGGCGAATTGGAAAATAAGATTATGTATAAATATCACGACGAGATGGGCCATGTGGGAGTGGACAAGACCGTCGAAAATGTCCTACGTAGCTATTGGTTTCCACGTGTAAGACTAAAAGTAGAAAATCACATAAAAAACTGTTTAAAGTGCATAGCGTACGCACCCGCATCCGGAAAAGGAGAAGGGTTTCTGCACAATATTCCGAAGGGAGACCTACCGTTTCTGAATGTACACGTTGATCATTTGGGCCCGATCTCGAAACAGCACGCATCCGGAAAGTGCTACGTGTTTGCGGTGATAGATGCATTCACAAAGTTTGCGAAACTGTATGCGACGAAGACGACGAGCACGAGAGAGGCAATTGATTGTCTGGAAAAATACTTTGTTGCATACAGCCGGCCCTTGCGAATAATTTCCGACCGCGGAAGTTGTTTTACTTCGCGAGAATTTGCCGCGTTTTTAGAGGAGAGGGGGGTGCGCCATACGTTGGTAGCAACCGCCTCGCCGCAAGCCAATGGGCAAATAGAGAGACTAAATCGCACCATAATTCCGATGATTGCAAAGTTAGCTAGCGAGAGACAGACGTCGTGGGTCAAGATTCTTCCAGACGTAGAGTTCGCGTGTAATAATTCAGTGTGTCGTTCGACAGGCGAGAGCCCGAGCATGTTGCTTTTCGGTGTGTACCAAAGGGGCAAGGTAGTGGACGGCATCCGAGAGGGGTTAGAAGGAAAAAACGTAGCTAGCGTACGCCGCGATTTACCCGCGGTCCGTGTCAATGCTGATCGGCGAATTCAGCAGACGCAGAAGTACAATCAGGCACATTACGATAAGAAAAGAAAACCGGCGCATCAATATCAGGAAGGCGATCGCGTCATGGTACGGAATTTTGTGAATACGCCTGGAGCTTCGGCAAAGTTGGTGCCAAGGTTCAAAGGCCCTTATGAGATAATAAAAGTTCTCCGGAACGACCGGTACGTATTAGCCGATGTGGAAGGGTTTCAATTAACACAGATCCCTTATCAGGGGACATGGCATGCCGCGAATATGCGCCCTTGGAGCGTCAAAGAACCTGGTTAGAATAGATAAGTTTCCCGAGTGTTGTTGTATTGTCTATTTTCTTTAAGTATGTGTGCAAGTAGTTATAATTGCTTTATTTGTTCATTATGTTTATACACCACTAGTTGTAAGTTGCGTTGGATTTTTTGTTTTCTTCATAGTTTCGTTTTCATGTATGCGTCACGGCCGTTAACCGACGAATGTTCTCGAGCGAATTTACAATGTAAGCGTAAGTAATCGGGACGATTTGTCGTCAGGATGGACGAGTTGTAGTCGACGGGCGATCTCGCCTCGTACATTCGTCGTACATTGTATGCACCCGACCGGCTTGCGGGCCAGGTTAAAACGGCCTGCCGCGGAGTTCGAGGAAGCGATCGTGGCGTCGCGTTGCCGCGACGTACAAAAAGATCGCGAGAACACACCGATAAAGTTAGTTAGCCATTGGCAGCCGAGGAGGCCACAGTTATAAGAATAAAGCATTTTTTGTAGTTACGAATTAGTGAGTTTTAACTAGCACCTGACAAAACTTCCGACCCGCCCTCCTACATTTGTATGGTGATATTTCAGTTTGAATTTATTTTGATTGAAGATAAGATAAGGACGATTTTATTTTGATAAAATTGACAATTGGAGAACTCAACCGCGGCATTTCATTTATTCCAGCAAAGGATGAAAAAAATAATTAATAATACCAGCGGTCTTTCCACTGGACAAATAATGACTGTATTGATAAGTAAAAGGTAGGAATTAACAAAGTGGAATTGAAATGAAGAATATTGAAATGAATGGGAACGAATAAAATGGAACGCGTACCAATCGATAGAATATTGATGCTTTTGTCATGGTATGATTAAAGCGTGAAGTTCGATGCATAAACGAGGTATTAAAGATTAAACAGAATCTGGCACGATTATTAAATGACAAAGTACATCTATGTATACATATAATATTCTGAAACAAAGAATACAATATAAAAAATAAAACATTTTTCCTTATAAATAAATACGTTTTCCGAATAAATCAAAGAACTGCGGATCAAATAAAATGTACTATTGGTTTTGAAAGTGCTTGGTTTACCTTCAAACGTATAAAGCCAATCATCTCGCACTTTGGAAGTAGATCGCCTTATAATAAAGCAAAATCTATCATTCGTACGTAATCAGAAGTACGTGACACTCAAAATCACACTTGAAAAGCTATCCTTAAATATCGCACTTTTTCCATTGTATCAAATAGTTCTTGGAAAGCTACGATCAATCTTGCGCGACGTTCTACTTTTATATATTAAAAATAAACCAAACTTCAGGAATAATAATAGTACAAATGGACGTTAATTATTATGAATCTGTGTATTACTAACTATGTACTGTGTATGTACCTTGTCGCCTTGCAAAATATGATAACATTTCTTAACAATCATTTTATGCCACCGCTATGTTCTTCAGCTTTGCAACTTATCGATAGAAATGAATAACAGAGACATAAGGAAGTTAAATTTTAAATTGATAATAACTTTTTTGTTTTGAGAGCAATTATTAATAAAATAAGTTAAAATATTAAGTTCTCGAAAAATAAATAAATTAAATTTCTCAACAGAGCCAGAATTATATTTACTACTATAATTATAGACTTAAGAAGTATTAAATAAACAATGGAACGCAAAAGCATCATTGCAATAATTCTTTATCTTTATATTGATTGTTCGGGGCGGATGTTCCGTGTCTTATCAAACATACATACATATTCTTACAACATTGCTGCACATACCATAGATAAAAGCCAACGCATTCGTTCAGCAATTGTCAAACAAACTACCGTCTCGCTCTTATTTACTTTCTTTATCTACGATTGGTTTTTCTAATCCTTTACATGGAAATTCTAAATAAATAAATACTATAAATACTATAAATACTTGGTTCATATCATTTCTACATACTAAAAAAAATATATATCTAAATATATGTCCCCGTATGTATATTTTAATTGCAAAAAAAAATGCAAATAGGCACGCAAAGAAATATATTGTATCTACTTTACTATCGACTTTAATTGCTACCGTATAATAACATGAACAAAGAATATGTTAAAAGAATAGTATTCGAAGCACTGACATCAGTAGAATGTATTTATTCCCAATAATTAAGATGTAAAATTATCACGACTAAAAATGGTAAGAATAAATCATCGGTATAATTTTCTAATTATTACAGATCATGTGTAAATAATACTTTTAAAGCAATAGTTAAAATTATCTTTAATAATCATTTGTAACTAATAATATTACAATCATGATTTGTAGCTCAAAAATAATAATGTGATCTTTATAAAGCGTTACAGTCGAATATCTCCAAAAATAATGATTATACGCAAAAATGTATCAGATGAAAGTTCTTCAGTACCTAGGTGGACATCATGCGGTGGAATTTTTATTCTTCCCGGTGGACACTCCAAGGTGAGGTGAAGGTCAACTTTCTTTTTTTTAATGGAATGATATACCTTTTTTTATCTGCCATCAAATAGTGCGTTTTAAGACGAGTTCAATGACCTCATCACTCAAGGCCATTCAAGGTCAGACTTCCAGGGAAACACAAAAAAGGTGTGTCGTTTGATTTGTACTTTATTTCCTGCCTTCGAGCATTCACGCCAAAACTATATATAACATGTGTTCAATATCAGCATTACCCAGGGCAACATCAAAGTCATTATGAATGAAATGAAAGCAAACGTGACGTCATATGGGCTCACATTAAAAACTGCGTAATGTCCATTAAGCCTACGACACGCGAAAACATGAAAGTCTGAATACGCGAAGCTTGTGCTAAGATAAATGTTGAAATGTTGCGCAAGGTTAGAGCATCATTTAAACAAAGAATTGTTAAGTGCACTGAAGTAAGAAGGAGTCAGTTTGAACACTAAAGTACAAATAAAACGATACACCGTTTTGCATTTCCCTGCAAGTTTGACCTTGAATGCCCTTGAGTCATAGATCATTGAACACGTTTTAAAACGCACTATTTGATTTTGGATAATAAAACATATAATTCCATTTAAAAAAAGAAAGTTGACCTTCACCTCACCTTGGAGTGTCCACCGGGAAGAATAAAAGTTCCACCGCATAACGTCCCCCTAGGTACTGAACAACTTTCATCTGATACATTTTTGCGTATAATCAATATTTTTGGAGATATTCATCCTCAACGCTTTATAATTTTCACCCTGTATATAATCCTGCCTTTCGCATCACATATACTGGTTATTGGATTTATTATCAATATAACGAACTAAATAGAAGAGAAATGAGAAATACGTATAAAGATAAAAAAATAATTATTCTTATAATAAAAAAAAAACAATTTTTCTACCGCAGTCGGTAGGACTCGAACCTACGCTCCCAGAGGGAATCTGATTTCTAGTCAGACGCCTTAACCACTCGGCCACGACTGCCACAATTCCTTATTTCTTATATTACGAATAAATAGGAGTGGATTACTAGAAATTTTACGATAATAAAATTTTAGATCAGATATGAGCAATCAAAGTATTAATTTCATATTGAACTTAATAAAATCCTTGTTTGCAGAGATAAGTGCAATTGTACTTCTAGTGAGACTAGTATAAATCTCGCAATACAAATGATTCATACGTTCTACATGATTGAAAAAGTATATAATCTAACAAAGAAAAAGTTAAATCATCGTGCAAAATATATAAAAGCATAACGAACTGATGTGCACATGTATAGAAATGAAAAGTTGAGAGACAATACTTACTTAATAACGGAGTTGTTTCTCCAATACATCCTCTGTCGTGCGACATTTTTACATAATCAAATACTATACGGAAACAAGTGCCTTCAAATGATCTACACAAAAGCCTCGTAACAGAACTGGTGATGTCGATAAAACAGAATATGATTATTTAAGCACGATTGATGATTCAATGTTATCATTCGAAAATGTGTGCACAATGCTATGGACATTATACATAATAGAATTGCTTCGTCCATACTACAACTACACAACCCAGACATTACGTTTATATTAAAAATAACAATGGTGATATTAATTATTAAACGATGAAACGGGCACTAGAATTATTTAAAGAAAACGTTCATTTCTTTTGTCGGTGTATTATAAACAGAACTCCAATATCAATATCAATTTATCTGATAAACTCATTTTTATTAAATAAAGTAGATAATATGACATTATTAATATTACATACTTTAACGATTCGAGTACTGTAATATAAAGATAGTTAAAATATTCTCCATGGAGATATATAAGTTATTCGTAATCCAGACAGTGTAAATTACGAACAGAAGCACCTTGAATTAATGATAATCGATATTTTAGAAACGCGGCGCGCTGGTGAATACATACTTAAATAAATCTAATCTTGACAAGGGCTGCAATATATGATCACATTTCCTTCTATTTATCGATTAGATAACCTTGATCAACGCGATATCTGTACTCACTACTATTTGCAAAATAATTATCTCGAGAAATGTTTTAACAAGTGCGCGAGAATACATTGTCCTCGTTTCTTCTAATAAATAATGAGCACACGTAAATCATATGTGGCTGTATATGTCGATTATTTATTAACTGTTCAAAAACTTGAAACATATCTATGAAAGTTTAACGCCAGCAAAATAAGGCAGGCATATATTCCAACCTGTTATCCTTCTTTTGAAATAAACAACTTTTTATACAAATTTATTATGAAACAATGTAGCTTCTAAAAAACCAATAGAATATTCTATTTTAATATAATATTTAGATACAGCAACATTTACAGTGCCAATGTTATTGCTTTCAAAGTTCATATAAATCAACTTTCCGCTATCAAAAGCTTGTCGTATGTATTATGCATTAATAATTATGTAATAATTATGCATTCATGTACATTAGCTCTTATATTAAAATATAGCTAATTGACTCTCTTATAAGAACAGTAAATTTTCATACAAATTGTAGTATGATATTACAAGTCAATATTTAATTCAATGACTTGTCATTTCGAAAATAACATAAACATTCTAGCAAACATAAACTAAACACATATATCAAAGTATTAATAATGCTTGTGAAAACATTTATTTTATTACTAAAAATATTTCTACAAACCACCAGTGTTATGCTTCATCAAACAACTAGATCGTAGATCGCTCACATGGTAATTTGCAATTAACTATTTCGCTAATGCGCACATTCTTAATGTCGTGAATGTATTACTGTGGCAGGTAATCATTTATCAGTGTTCATAGATCCGATTGTTTATTGCGATATCGTTTTCGATCAAATGCTTCATAAATAATCCACAGTGCATAGGTGTTTCCTATTAATTTGCTCACGAAAAAAGATATCTTCCTCCTGCTCTTCCACCCATTCCGTTCAATTTCGAATTCTTTGGACGTCAATACTCGTCAGTCTGTTCGAGCGTTGCTAGCAGTTAAATTAAAGCATTCCAGAACACATCAATAACAATAAAAAAAAATTCTTGATCGAACACAAAGTACATTCCACAATTGCGTAATTGATTGTGTAACGCTGAGAAACGATCGACTGTAAAACGACTCCAGCCAATGAGCGTATTTCAAAAACTCAACAAAGGGATTCAATTTTATCTTCTCATCGATATTCAATTTAGAGGAGAAAAACGAGTGTTTATGACGAATACGTTTACAGTTATTTATGTAGTGTGTAAATAGAATATGTGGTAATAATACTTAACAAGTCCAATGCACCTTTTGAAAGCGAATTGGGTTTATTTTAATTGTCAACGAAAAATTGTTAAACAATGTTTACACATAAAAGTTGAATGCATTTGGGGGCAAACAAATGAAAGGAAGGATACTCCGTAAACTATTCAATAATAAAACTCAGTTATTTAATATTGCTATTTACTAATACCGATTTGTAAAAATGATAAAACGTTTTAAGATAATATACAAAATAATAATCTGTCCTAATTAAAACAAAACAGACGTCACCAAGAAATTTCGTAATTTGCATGTACCGTTCTTTGATCCGCAATTACAAATCAATTGTCTTCAACTTCAACAAATTCTCGCCCAGTTCACGAATATATTATATTCGCCAATTTTTTCAGTCTTCTTTCGCTCGTTCGTGCCGTTCGAATAGGTATTTTTGTAAAGTAACAAAAAGCGAGTCGACGAGGATGGGATTCGAACCCACGCGTGCAGAGCACATTGGATTAGCAGTCCAACGCCTTAACCACTCGGCCACCTCGTCCGATAACTTCGTGTGTTCTACTGCTTCCATTTTTGGCACATCATCCCTAAAACCAACTAAAATTAGAGAATTTTAATATTTTAAACACTATACGACGAAATTCGCCATTGACGCATTCGAAATATTCTTGACCACAGGCAAATAGATGGTAGGATTTACTTACAGCCTTTCTATGATTTAATCATTCCAACTCAGTGAAGGAGAATATTTAGAACGGTTGAGCAAACGCTTTTCCTAACGTTATATGAATCTGGAATATAATCTGTTAATTACATAATCCACGTTGTTCAACGGGCGGAATGTAAAGTTAGAGGATTATATCTGTCAGTCCAAGACGTGCAGCATACATACCTATATATTTCGTACAATTTTATTGGCGTTGACACGTTACATAAATTTAGATACCGCTGTAACAAAGTTCAACCATTGCAATTGTAAATGATATGCATAAAGTATAATGAAAATAAATATAGTAAATATGTAATATGGAAATTGTAATAATACATTCATTAACAGATTACACATACCTACAAGTAAGTTATGATATAAATAATTTCAGTAACAATAAAAAAAAACTTTATTATGTTATAAGGATATAAAATTAATCACAGAACGGTTGGCCATCATAGGCCAACAAGACGCATTGCATTTTTCAAAAAAGAAAAAAAAAATGAACAAGACATTTAAGCATATTGCAGTTACAAAGGTGAACAGTTACATTCTCAGTTTACAATGTAATATGTATTTACAATACATATTACATATTTTATATTATCTGTATAGAATGAAAAGTACGTATGCACTACGAACGGTGTGCTGCATAATCTGCAGCTGAAAAATTGCAGAAAGAAAGGTGATCACGTATACGTGTGTGTGAAACTAAGTTCGGGAATAAATGGCTTAGGCTTGTTTTACAAGAACTAACAAAGCATGCCAATAATTGTTAAACGGAAACAATGCATAGACAACGTGGAATCACGAATTGGCCGAGAAATTGAGAATTCTTTAGATCACCCGATTACCTATTGAGCCGACGCACTTTATTTCCATGAACTTCACGTTTTAGCAGAGCGCTTTCTAACCAGTCTTCGGAGAAATATTGCTTACGGCTTTACGGGAAATGTTATTCTGCTTTCTCTCAAGTTTAACACCCGATTGTACTTGGCGTATCAATATAATAAATTAAAACAATAGATCATGTAGATATTTCGTAATACATAATAAATATAATTTGATCATGATAGATATATTAACTTATAGTAAAACTCATTATACTCACTCAGGTCATGCTACGAACAATTTTCATATATCTTATTTAGGTAAACGAAAAACGACAGGAACTACGATAAAAATTTTTAAGTTGTTCGTGGTAACTGACAAATAAATTCCGTTGCAGCTTCGCAAAATGTGTTCATGAGAAGTTTTCTAAACGCAGAATAGTTAATGGAAAATTAACTTTGTATTATTGGAAAATTGGATTTTTATTAAGCAAAGCAATTAAATATATCAATTTTAAATGGGTTTTTTTGGGGATTTAATTTGACTACATTTTTTATCAGAGATAAAAGGAATTGCCAGGAATTTCGCTGCCATTTTGGCCCCCTGTATATACTTGACATTGAACGTTATTGATACATAATTGGCACTCATTTTATTTACTTCTATAACTGAAAATTAATTCGTTGAAAAATTTATCTTGAGTTAATTCTGAAACTATGAAAGTTCGATTCTCAAATAGAACACTATGTATATTTGAATCTTAAAGTGATTAGAATCTATTAAAAGGATTTAAACATTTGTATTTATGCAAACTATTAACACATTGCGAATCAAACATTTTATTGCTATCCACGTATCTTGAATGCAAATATTTGACGATTGAATATGGTTTTCATCAAAATATCGGAATTTCTTAAATTAACGTTGTTTACTGTTGCCATCTGTTGCGAAGTAATCAACGTTTTTAATCGATAAATGGATAATGGGAAATGTGAAATATCTTACCACCGACAAATTGAAATAAAAATTTGCACAGTACACGTTTCCTTAAATTCATTCTACCTGCATAATGTAATTCTGAAAATATATACGAAGTATTAAATGTCCTTTTAGGCAAACTGTGGCCTAGTCGGTAAATTGACATTAACGACTATCCATTGTTTATATCGTTCAAAATAAGACCACAAATATTAAGAAAGTGCCACTTTCTGTGGCACAAGTTACAGTCAATTCTGCAAAGCGCAGGATTTCAGTAAATAAATAGTGACACAAATTTACTCATCACTGATATGAAAGATCTCCAAATAAACCAATAAAATGTTCACTAACATCATTCAACGTATAGTCACATGATCGCGTTTCCATTATTACAGCTGCTCAGAAAAATCTATTGCGATAATACATCGCTTCTGAATACAAAGTTAGGACGGAGAATATACGATAGAAAGAAATTTACTTTGGCTTTAAGCTGTTGAACAATAGCGTACAAATGGATTATATAACTCGAAATTTACCAACACCTCCGTCCATGCAATCATCGAAGATGATAATTGTATATAAATAATTGAAGGTGCGACAATAGAAGAATGATACGCTGGCGAACCGTTCTACGAACTTTCTATTGTTTCATTGAAGGAAGTTTGTCTGATATTTCAAAACGTAACACCGTTCACCGATTGCATTAACTTTGGGGGTAATTCCTATGCACACGAACAGAATTCAACTTTTCCATCCTTGGTTACACCGCGTGACGTAGGAGAGAATTACCGGTATCGTAACATTTCCTTTTCCCTCTAGTTGCAGTAAATTCTGTTTCAGACCGACGGCCCATCGTTTCCACCTGTTACAGCGAAACGAAGTTTTCCTCGCAGAAAATCGTTTTGGGTACAGCGACAACGGAATGTTAACTAACAGAGACTGGAATTATTCAACGGAATTGACAATCGCAAATGGTTTTCCATTTCGTCCGGGCGAGTTTCGGTGTTCTTTGCGCCGCGATATCATTCCCCGGCTTGATTACTCTAACAATAGCTATGAATTCACATGAATTCCATTTGTGATGAATATGCGCCAGCATGCTTGCCTGTGATGTAAGAGAACGGAAATAAAGTGCAAGATAGCAGGCAGATAGGTAGGAAAGATCTTGGACTCGTAAAGGAGGCAACTGAGCTTATCCTTAACGACCCACGCGACTACCGGCCGAATTATATAACGCTGTAACTGGTAAACAGTAATTAATTTTGCCATGGTAATAGAATTTTTGAGAAGTCGCGTTTTAGTATCGGACAAATTCTATAACGGAATCGGCAAAGCGATATTCGTCATTTCCTATGTACGTGATGATTAATTTAATATGCTTAGGATGAACAGACTTTTATGTAACCAGTGTCAAAACTTTCTGGGTTTTACTCGCATATTACTATTCGTCGAACGTATTAAAGGAAACATTTTTCCAACATGGTACACGCACAGTACAGCATACAATGTACATACATACTGCGTGAGAAACGGATAGCGTGAGTAATTTGCAAATTAATTGATTACGTTACATGGGTTAGCGATCTTTTAATTATTTCTAACAACGCCTTACGTATACAATAATAATGAGTGACGCAACGGTTCAGCTCGAAATAAATATTTATAATGATTTCTTTTAGTTATCGGGAAAGAACGAAATATTTAAGTACTTTCCACAATTACTTGATTCGAATTATTTTTAGCAACCACTCTTTTAGATATTCGAAAAATTTCTTTACTGAATTGAATGGCACTTTTCAATATTGAAGCGGTATCAGAATTGATTTATCCACATCTGTGTGTAAATATCTAATAGCAAACAATAAAAGTTACATTAGGTACAAAAAGATATTAATGATATTTATACACTATAATGGATACGAGGCATATCTTCTTGGTTACCTTGAGGGGAATTCCCTTCCTTCGAAAGGAACTGGTTTCGATATAAAACCCAGAACCTCTAATAACTGGGTTAGAAACTACGCAGTTTGAGATGAACAGGAAATCTAATTTAACAGACAGGTCTAGATTGATGCTTCGTAACGTAGTTCGTAATCACGATTTGTTTATTTTATTATATCAATCCTAGTCGTTTCTCACATTTCTATCGTAAGTCCTAAATTACTATATAAATTCGTGAAACTAAAGATTACTTTTACTAATATTCGAAAGCAAAAAAAACCAAAACATATTTGGACTTTATACCGACCAATCACAAGTATACTCGTGTTTCCGTGTGCAAACGTTGCTGACTAGTGACGAGTTAACTCGTGTTTCCATAGCTGAATGTTGTTGACTAGTTACGAGTTAACTCGTGACTGCACGTACATTAGTTTATGTAGGTTTTAAGCCTGCAGCAACGTATGTAATAAGTTTTATTTCAACGCATTACTAGCCAATGAAGCACAGCCAGACTCCATTTACCTTTGAATTTCTATCAACAGAACGAACAATCATAGCTGATAGGGAAAATTCAATGAATCATTTTATGAACGACCTGGTTGAATGAACCTAACTTGTACCCCATGTGCACATACTTTTACTGTATATTGAGATTTGTTTGGATGTTTCGTTTGATGCGCGGAATAATTTTGGTGTGAAATAATCGGTCAGTAATGTGTTAAGCGATAAAATATTTAAAATTGGTTGAAGTATTTCAGTATCTCTTTAGTATCTGTGATATATTTACATAAATATAGCGATACAATGTTCCATTACGCGTTAATGACACTCGAGAACATGTTTCCAGATACAATCTATTTAGCAATCTGATTCTTGTTTAAGAAATTCGAGCGTTGCATTTTCAGCGAGCTGGTGATGAGACATCATCCTTCGATCCGATTTGCGATTTGTATTTTTTTCCTTTTACATGTTTTGTTAGAACGACGATTTTCAAATCATTGGAAGAATGATATAAAGTAATAACCATGGTTATCCTTAATAAGCAAAAATTGCATGATTGACATCAATTTGAAGTTAAATGTATCTGAAGTATGCGTCTATATGTATAACATGTTGTACACATTTTTCGTCTACGCTAAATCTGAGATTTATAGAGAAAATTAATTATTCTCCGGAAACATTATAAAATCATTGAATATAATATTGTGGCGTTACTATCGCGAAGGAAAGTACAAAATTGGAGCACAGTCAAGACAGCACTGTACAAAAATTTCATAAACCAAAGCAGACAAACAGATATATCTATCTGTATATCTGTATATTGTAAAACAGCATATTAAAATTGCATATTATTCGCCTAAGGTAAACATATTTTTCGCACTTCTATCCCGTTCCCGTCTATCAAATTCGTTTCGAATACATAAGGCATAAACTACCAATCACATGTGCCAACGTATGCCAAAGTATTAAGTAGAATTCGGGATTCGACGAACAAAGGGAAAATTGTTAAAATTCGACGAAACGCATACCTCGGAAGCAGGAACAGGTTCCCCCACGTTGGAGTCCGTTTACCGCAAGTTCTATTAAAGAAACAAATATACTGAACGTAGAAATTTCAATAAGGAAAGTCTCTGAGCCGAGGCGGGTTATTCACTTTTTCAAAGATATACTCATGCATACCCGGGGATTCCAGCGTACGCCAGCTAGTCCTACTTTTTTTTCTTACTCTCTTTCCTTTTTTCTCATCGTGCTTCAACACACGGTGCAGGTAGCGCGGTGACCAGCGTGTAGCGTGGACTGGCTCAGAAGCACGTGACGATGTTTTTTAGGAGAGATGGGTATTAATGCGCAGACGCGTCAGCGCACCGCGCAAAGGCGAATTCTCGGCTGTCAAGTTTCAACTCAGGTGAGCGTTCCCCTCAGTGCAGACACGGTGACGTTTACAACGTTCGAACGTTTATAAAGCTTTCTGTTCGATTCGTGCTGTATCACACGCGAAGAATTCAACGAAAGCACGCCGTTGTCATACTCCCTCGAACGATCGGCTAACCAATAATAAACGTGCAGCTTTTCGCCACCTCTTTTTCTTTCCTTTTTTGGAACGAACAGCCGGAAACGAACTTTCGAATTCACTTCGTGCGCGGCTGTCGGCGAACACGTGGTGAACATTTCGCGTTGATTTCTCGTGCTCGTATTTCTACTCTCGATCGTGACTGTATAGCGAAATCCTATCGAGGACTCGTTTGCCGTGACGTCAGTGTACTGTTCACGAGTGTGCACGAAAAAGAAGAGAAAAAAAGGAACAGGAACGTTCCAGACGCTCGCAGCAAAAATAGCACGCGACTGAACACGCTACTCTTGGTCATGGTGGCTTCTGAAGTTGCATCAACTGTGCTTTATTGTCGGATGTGATGTGACGCTGACACATGAGGTATGCATTTACGTACGCAAGATCGCTGCGATGTTATTTATGTGCGGAATAATGCGGGTATAATCGATAATAGAACGAGTAAAATAGAATTAATTGAAAAGACATTTTTGCACCTGGTATAGAATGCTTTAAAGGAAGGAAATCGAAGGTTTCACGAACGCGTGACACCTGTGACATGAGTGCCAACGTATTCATGCAACAGAGCTTCGAAAGATGTACTGCGATTTAAATCGCATTCAATTCCTTCTTAGGAATGACAATGGTATTTGTCAATAATTATCGCATACTAGCAATGAACGTTGACCATTATACATTTATAATTATTCCAACATATTCACACTTTTTTTCTGCTAATTATTTTATTTGGTTATCCTATATACGTATAATACATATCTTTCTTATAAAACTTTGACGAATTTATGTTTAGTTACTGCAATTTTGCAAATAACGTATAAGATGTTATTTAATAAACGAATATGGAACATTTTAGTAGTAATCGAGGAAATCTCTGGAAAAAACATTTCTTAATAATTACTTATCGAAGGTTATAAAAGCACGTGTACCTTTTCGAGATAAAACTGGGGGTACTGGCAATTAGAAGTACGATTGAAATCGATTATCGCTGTGGTAATTATTGTACGAGAACCATTTCAGGATTAATCTCTTCATCGATGAACAGTTTACTACAAGGATTCCATCGCTATAGGTCATTCAAATTTCCTAACAAAATTCTCACAGTATTTTACATAAATCAATTTCTGCTCATACTTTGCTACATTCGTTTTAATAATAGAGGTATTACGACTTAGGTAAGCTAATCTATTTTCCGTAAAGTATATCTAATTTATAAAGAACGGTGTAAGTTCAACCGTACGAAACTTAACAGAACACAAAAGAAGAATTCAATTCGTAAAAAGTTTCTACTTGGAACACATTGTTTAACGTGGATATTAAAAAACAGGACAATACTGATTACATGGTGCACGAACAGCGGAACGATTTTCATTCTACACGTCGCCAGTGGAAACCTTAAATAATGCGTTATCAGGTCGCCAATCGGGCTATATTATTCGTTGAAATCGCTTAGAGAAAGCATCATCCGTCTTTATGTAGGATTATAGGCGTTCTAATAAACTTTCGCACACACTTAAGTGAACAACAGCAAACGCGCAAGTGAAACGAACGCTACGAATTAATTAGGAAAATTTCACATACGTACCTTATAGCCAGCTTGCACAGTTACAGAAGCTCGTGAAGTAAAGGCACAGTAGTTCAAAAGGTAATATGAAAAGCACAGGAACGGAGAGAGAAACGAAAAATATGGTACGACCGGTTTTGAAATTGCATCGAATCCCCTAAACGAAGAACATCGTGTCTAACGTCTGCGATAGACTCTCAGGAATTCAGTAGAATAAGAATTTAGGCCAGTAGGAAACAAGATTAAACTACTTACAACGTTGCAGGAAGAGAGGAACGTAGTGTTGACCGATTGAAATCAAATGTCATATTATTATGATAAATATACATTTTGGGTTTCGTTTGTATTTGGGATTTCTTAGAAAACAAGTTTGGACAAATTCGCATAAGGAAGAAGCTCTACATAGTTGTGCTTGCAGAAAATATTCGGTCCTGTACCCTGATTCTCCCGAAAATGTTGCTCTAAAACTTTCTGTACTCCAAGCAGGTACTATCACTATTGGTGTTCCAAAAATGCTCTGTATTAAACATGAAATGTTTTACATAAGAAAAATGAATTTTCCATGACCCGCAGAAATTTGTAAAAACAATGAACGTATGAAAGTAAAAAATATTGAAGGTTCATAATTTTTTTCCAACCATATTAATGGTTTTAGTTTGGACAATAATGACCAAATATCAGAATGTAGCTTTTCCATCACATGTTTTTGAATTTTGAACGTATAACAATAGCCTTAATACCTTTTTTTATAATAAAGAAAAATACACCGTCTGCGGACTTCATCTGGGATACTGTAACCCCAGGAATCAATCTTAGCGCAGTAAGTTAGACAAATCTACAGGAAGTAGTTTGAAAATACAATGTACGTCAGAAAGGAGAGAGCTTGGTAATTATACCAATAAATATTAAACAGAAAAGAAAGACTCTGTAATCGGAACTACGCCGAGGTTAAATATTTTGTCATATGTTTTACTTAGAACAACTCCAAAATTCATTCTCCATACATCAGTCATTCTTTTAACTATTTACGCAGACAAATTTGTATTTCAAATGTTTCGTGCGATCTAGTATAGATATAGACACTTCGAGTATTTTCGTATTAAGCAAAGACACCTTGTGTACTTATCGGCCGATGTACATTATCCAAAGCTTATTTTGCTAATTAATTTACTAAATACTTGTACGATCAACATTGCCATTTATAACTTAAATGTGTGTTACACGAAATGAAGTTCGTATCCCTGAGCAACTACATCTTTGTACCACTTTCGTTTCTTTAACGTGGATCGCGAAACGAAATGAGCTACTCGAGTAAAAAAAAAACTAATAGAAGAAACGGTGGTAGTTTGATGATACAGGAACACTGCCTAATAATCCATGACCAGAGCAGCAAAAAAATGCTGATATAAAAAACGTAACCGCATTGGCATAACAATTGAGACCTTCGAATTAACCTCGAAAAAATGACAAAATCGACAAACTAACCGTTTCTCACACGAAATGGCGCGGTTTGAGCAGCTCGAGGAATCGTTTCTTTTTTCCTAGTTTTGGGGAGCAAAAAACCTGCTAACTCGTAAAAGCAGATACAAATATATGAAAATAGTGCAAACACTCCGGAATTCACTTCTTCGATACAATTTCGAGAATTACGATAATTCTCGGTGACTGGTTATCTCACATTGCTCTCTCCCGACTGCATTCACAATGGTTGGACGTGAAAGAAGATCGCGAGCTTCTATTCATGCTGTAACTAACTCGCGTCTGGAATATATCTGCAATTATTTCAAGCTTTTCCATCCGTAATAGTTGATAGGCGACAAATTTCGATTCTTTAAGTGCTCCGATCATTTTAAATGCAGATGTTAAAAGAAAATAAGAAACGAGCTGCGTGTGTATTAACCGCGAGACGAAGCAAGATCTTATCTTGCCTTTGATCCAACGAAATCGTATCAAATAATAATGATCGTGATTTACATGCAGAATGTAACGAGCGTGATATTAGACAAAGTTACTCATCGCCAAACTGGTTAGGAAATTGTTTGACCGTTTAGAAAGCCAATTCGGGCTTCGATATTATAGTAGCGGATTAATTATTTAACACCTTCACGAAGTGATCGCGTGCTGACGCGTGGCTTTATTACGTATGTATTATATGTACCTATACGTACTTATAAAGGAAACGTGTGCCAATAACCCATGTCGTTTCCCCAAGGTTCGCCGGGCGATTAGTGTTTCGTAAAACATCCGATTGATATTGGAAGGAGGAAGAAACCCTATTTAGCCCGTACGATTAACACACGTTCTAGATATACCTGATTTCCTGTGTTACTCCAAAAATTGTTTAAAACCGCGGGGGGGGGGGGGAAGGCCAAACGCAAGTAAACATTAATAATCGATAACTGGTCAACGTTTGCCGCGTGCAGTTATGGCGCAATAATCATTCGATTTGTTCCTTCGAATGAAATATATTTCTCTCGGTGGCTCATTGTGTTATTACACCTGGTGAACGATGACACTGTATACGATCGATCGAACGTAATTCTTCTATCACGAGGAGGCAGTGTAGTAACGCTAACGGTATCTAATTACGACGTTGACACAATTCTTTAAGCATCAAATAGTTTCATATGAATGAGCGTCCCCTTATGTAAAAACTCTGGCCGAGTGATGAAAATAAGAAGCAAAAAAAAGGAGAGTTCTGGAGTGAGCAAGTCAATCCGTAGTCCGTTGACGTTTACTCCATCCGAGGATTGTATACCATCGATTCCTTCGATAGACCATTGGCACGCGAAGCGAGCGTTACGGAATGCTATTTATGCATTTGGATCGTAAGCGTTTATTGGAGGCAATGTCGATCACATTTTTTCAGAAACGAGACCACAGACGGTTGATGATATTTCGATTTTTCGGAACTGGCTACGAAAAGAAAATTCTGATTCCGTTTGCGAGTTCTTCGGCGTTTTTGAAAAAGTTGGTAGTAACGATATTAAGTCAAACGGCGAGTAATGCGAATATGACACAATTAATTTGAATATCCGCTGTCAACTCGAAGTTCCTTATAACTATACTGATCTAATTGCATCATTTTCTGTAGATTTTGCTATGATACTTCGTTCTAATATATCGCAGATGTTTAATGACTCATTTTTGCCCTGAATCTGTTGTTTGATAATTATGATCTCACTTTTGAGTAAATTTTGAAATGGAATTTCAGAAATCCTACATGCTCAATATGCAGACTCATTTATAATTGATAGTATAGCCAAGTTCGTGATACTATTTATGGTACTTTTTTGTATACTCATTAAAATATTTACACCGTTGTAGTAAATCGATTTCAACACAGGTGGAGTGCAGTCCTTCGAGTTCCATTAAAATGAGAAATAAAATCATAGGATCACATTTCCCAAGGCACATTAAATGTATCTCCAGTTTATTATATGAAAATGAGGAGAAATATCTTTCATTAAATGTGAAAACGATGAACCATAAATCGTTGGGATTCACAAAATATGTTACTATTGTAACGATAAAAGTCACATGCGAGTGGACACAGAAAAATGCTGTTGGCATGAGAACTGCAGCCACTCTAACGCCGTGTGTTCGTTTATGTTAACCATAATTATATGCTTACGGGCTATTCCACACGATCGGGAACATTGAACTGGAATTCTAATTGGTCACAAAGCCTGAAACTCGATGGGGGAAAAGGCAAAAAAATGTCTAACGCAAGGGTAAAGCTTGGAAAACATTATGCCTGTGCAACTGTTGCCTGAGTCAGATTTGAAGTAGATGAACGTATTATACGCCAGTTTTCTTGATTTGCATGTCGTTTAGTGACGGTATGTTTACCGATTGTTGCATCGTAATGAAAATTCTAACGCCTTTGCGTTATCTAATACGATTTCCATTGAAACAACAACGTTCGTTGTGAAGGTGGAATAAAGTGATAAATCTAGGGGAAAAAAGACTTTTGAAAACTGGAGTTAACCAGTTCGTTGGGACGTAAATGCAATCACTATAATCACAGTTGCTGAAAGTGCTAACTAAATCTGACTACAATGTTGCCTTATTACAGAAATTGCATGGTGAAATGGTCGTTTAAAAACATTATACTGGAAATGTGAACGAAAAATATTGTATATATTTAATCCGCTTTGATTGCTTAATCCTTGACGTTTTTCGATATCTTACCAAAGGAACAACAAGATTTTTCTGATTAGATTATCTATTATCTGTTGCAAAGTGTCGCAAGTGTATTAATAATATGACAGTGACCTTTGTAGATAATAATTTTCTAAGTATGTTTGACAATTAATAAATGAATCGATATTGCCATAACGGAAATCGACATTTTAAATTACATGTTAAATGACAAGGATGAAGACTGATTTCATCAATCGGTATTGTTCTGATCTCGATCATATTACAATTGTTTTGCATTTTAACGGAATCTGTAATATTGGTATTGAAACTAAAATGTATGTAGATAATTATTGGATTCAATTCATAATTTGAGGAAAACTTAATTAGGACTATTCCACTTTTACATGCAAGTAGATAGCTAAATTAAATGAATCAATAAATTATACGAATACATTATAACAAAAGAATATCCGCAACTTCTGTATTAGTTTGAACAGTACAACATCACAATTCAAGCACTGCTCTAATCGCGAAATGTCGTTTTTCATCGGGAATACGCTAACGTAGATGAAGAAATAGATACTAAAATGTCTAGTAATTAGTTACGGTACAATTATGAATTTTTAAACGAAGAATGAAACAGATATTAGGTATTATTTACCTGTGCGACCAAGTCTCGAGGAAACCACAACGATAATTAGCAAATGACGTATCACTGGAATATTCTCAGTGTTCTTCGAAAAGTTGTTTGATATGTGTATACCCGCCTGGTTTGTCATAGTAAACAAATTTAGTGATTTACCTTAATCTGTGCCCCGATAATCGAATTCTGCATTGTTAATACAAACATAGACTGTTCAAGGAAATCAAACACTTCAATAATCTTTTTCGCTTTTTGTTAACGAAGGTGAAACTAACATTTTCGTTGTTTATTACGCAATCGATCCTCCGATGAAGTGAACACCCGTTGAGAAATTGTATAATATCGTATTAGTATGTATTCCTTGAATACTTGACTGGACATTGATACAAGGGAATTATATCTATTTGCAACCTTGAGCACACAGCACTATGCGTGCAAATTCGTACGACATTCTGAACGTAATATGGCATAAATCACGTTATAAGTCATGATATCAACAGTTTTGCATTTTTGCAGATTCAATATTATCGCATCGAATTTATGTTGCTCTTATCTTACTTACTGTTGAACAAGATAATAAAATCAATGATTAATGTTACCAAAACTTGTTCAGTTTTATTTACAATTCGTATGAAAAATTGAAGTTATATTTAAAGTGTAATGCTATAGATAATGCTAGTTTGGTATCCTAGTTGGTTATTATTATCACGAAAATGAAGTAAAAATTTTAAACTTTCTCACGAAAAAGCAGATCGCCGTTCGTGTGCAGACTTTCAGAATTTTCAACGGAATCGCATTGCGTACGCAAAATGTGATTGCAAAAGCCACATTTAATATAACAGTTTTCGTAAGGCGTGTTGCAACATATTGATTAGCCAGCGAAATTTTTCGCAACGTGATTTTTGCGTTCCTATTTGGAAATAGTATCTTATCTGCGTACAAATCTGACATAATAATATTATCACTTATATATAACTTCGTATTGCAGTAATGATAATTAATTCCACAAAAATGCATAGTCTTTCGTACAGTCCTTCTACTTCGTTCACACTTCAAAAACTTGAAACAAATTACAATATTATAATTACTACATATTTTAACACGGCTGACGTCGCAGCCTCCACCCTTTCATCTCCTAAATTTCGCAAATAGACGATCCTTAAATTTTAAACGCAACTGTCGTATTTGAAATAGCAAAAACAAAAGAAAGAAAACTAGAACCGAAGACACCAAAAGTAATTCCTTTATTGAAAGACATTTACCTCTTCGTTGTGTAAATGCAAATTCCCTGCGGATACTTTACATAATTAAGTATTCTGTATTCTATTATCATTAAACTACTGAAAATAAATGAATTAAAAAAGAGAACTGAATGGAAACATCTCTCGTAAGCAGAAATAAAGAAAAGGGATTGAGACAATGGAAAAAAGTGGCAACTGAGAAAAGAGAGGTCCTTGAATCTATTACCTATTATGAAATGCAGCTTAGTAAAAGGTAACATGAATCACACGAAAAATCAGCAAGAAGAGGCAATCTTGAAAAGCCAATTGTAAAAAAAATCTAACGGTGAAACGACTAGGGGGAATGAATTTATTGGAAATTATGTTCCAGGGTCGCCATGCGTACAAAGTGAAGAATGGAGTCTGTCTGAGCCATCACTCGTACAACTTTGCTTCCCCTAAATATCGTCGACTAGGTGAAAAATCGAGAAATAACGTATCTAAAGATTATCTGCAAACATGTCCAAGTACAATATTCAAGAGATCGACCTTGAAACGGGGAAGCAGGTCCGATTAACTGGATACAGCAACGCCGCCTTCGAAGATCCACTTCGGAGCAAAAATAATGATTGTGATCAGTCCACTGAACTCCAGAACAGGCTGGGTAGTGCCCATGCATGCAGCCAGGATGACAAAACTACAAATGTCGATGGTAAGTTTATTTTATTTCATTTTATTTTAAAGTATCGTTGCTTAAGGTCATATGAGATTGTCTGTAAAAATTAAACATTGTGTGCAGAAGCTTTTAAACATTGATATGTACGAAGACAAAGAATCTAACGTTAATTATATATTTTAGATATACAACTTTAAGAAATGTATTCATTCTATGATTTGAATCATAAGAAAGATATACAAATTAATGTACTTCAAATATGAACAATACATGGGGGGGTAATAATCTCTTATGATATTCAAATTCACGATTTGATATATATACTTTGGCTGGAAAATGCATAGGATATTAAGATATCTTGGAATTCGTTTATAATTCAGATAAGCTGCTTCTATCAATCTTTCGGTCGTATATTAAATCTTTAATTTACATCTTTGGCAAAGAGATTTATATCCATACACTATTGACAAAACATTTAAAATCACTTTTCCCCCGTATACGTATACATTATCGCGGAATCATAATTGAAACATAAATCATTGCAGACTACAATTCTTAACTACGAATTGTCCACTAAAATTTGTTCACAGAGTTTACGCACACCTTTGTTATGTATTGTTGGCAAGCGAATTTACGAAACCCACAGATCATTAAACTCTTTTACGACCATGTATATGTATTTTATCATGATTGAAATTCTTAAGGCAACCGAGGATGTGAAATACCGTCTGTACCTTATTAATAATGCTAACTCTCGCCCTAATTTTAGTTGAATTAATTTACATAGAAATTCTTCACTTCATTCAACATTGTGAAATATAATTTTTACGTGTTACGGCAGTAGATGCCTTAGGAAATGTATGAAAAGAATAGTTTTTTTAATTAAAACCGAAATAAGCATCAGTATAAATCTACCATTCGATATGAATATAGAGTGAATAAAAAAATTGTTTTCGCGTGTAGTAAGTAAGCAATGCACATATTTCAACGAATGATTTGATGGAATATGCGCATACGACATACTATCTATGTTGAGCATTTTAATTACTCTGAATTAACTTCTTAATGGGGGAAACATTCTTTACCTTATTGACAATAATGAATTATTTATTGACGCTACAGTAAATGTAGTTTAGAAGTGAAGAACTATAAAAAGCGTACATCGTAATTATTATTTAGTAACCTATTTACTATAGGTTTTTCAATAAGAATTTACTTTTTCGAATTAATAAAATTAGAGCCATGAGAATGACGATTAAAAATTGAGTATATAGTGTGCAATACTTCAAAATTATAATAAATGATACCTAAAGCTTCAAAAATGTAAAAAAATCTTTCCTTTTCAAAAAACTGCCTAAAAGTCAGTTCATTTTCACACCGCATACAGGTATTTTCCCCGGAACGACGAGTGCTATAAAATTAAATCCAAAGCAGGAAAAAACGTATTACAAACGTTCACTTTCGTGGCGAAACACGTATACAATTAATATTGATAATTCATTTTATGGTACACGTTCTTTAAACCTTGTGACTCATTTCGTTGTATCGACTGACATCATCTACACCTTTCCCTTTATAAACCATATTCTTTATTGCTCTTATCATTTTTTTTGTATTATTCACAGGATGATATAACATACACGAATCGAAAGTTAAAAACTTGCAGACGCAACAGAAAGCAATAATCCACACTGGTGTAAAATCCATTTACTCGTGATTTTTAACTAGTAATTGCTGTGCGAAATCATTTCTCACATGCAAATTTCAATTGCTTTACCCTAGAAATAAGAAACGCTGCAACACTTTGCACATGAAATATCTACCCTGAAGTCAGAAGCTTCATGAACGAAAGAAAATCTTTGCTACTAATAGATAAACCAAGATTTTCTGGTAAAAAATGAAAACGCATATAGCTTGCGCCGTTAGTATCCTTGTTTGCATAAAGTTTACAAGTTAAAATGTATGGTACGCTTAAATGTACGATTGTAATTGTAGATAATTTATCAGGTTAACATAATCAACAGTAATATTTCTTCTTAATTTATTCCTGTCGGATTGGAACGAGGGTTTTGTTGATAATTTATGGAATGTCTTTTTCCTTTCTCTTTGGAAACGTTTACCAAATTAGGATATTCATACTGCTTTACGTAAGAATATTAAACAACTCGAAGGGTTATTCAAGCAGGAGAGAGAAGATAATGTTCTCTGTATATGTATTAAGAGATCCTGCAGACTCAATTGACGTAATCGTACTCTCTGAAGGGTGGCAGTGCTAACTGCAAATTTTCAGCCTGAAACACCCTGTCTCTTGACAAATTTAGGAATAGGGATGTGGAAACTATGAAGATCTTAAAATAGAATGATATTGAACGGTTGGTTTAAAATAAAGGGTAAGTTAATCGCGATGGATATAGAAGAATTGAAAAATTCAAGTTGAACACCTTATTTCTTGGACTGGGATAATATTATGTAAAAGGAACATAGTACAGTATGACATAATTAAAAATATTAAAACACACTTCAACTCAGAAAAGGAAGATTTGCGTATTTATCCCTCTAATGTAAAGGGGACGATGTATTAATAAATCTTAACAAAATACTTGTGTAGTTTGATATAAGTAAATTTAAATAAACAGAGGATGCATAGAAGGTTTGTGTTTTCATTGCTAATGTACAACAGCTATAATAGGAACAATATAAGACACGTTTAATTGTTACTTCTAGTTGACGAAATATTAAGATGAAACTTGCATACATGTTGGTCTGAATTACAATATTTAAAAGAATATTTAAATAGAGATATATGTTTCGATTTATGAAGCTTAAAGCAATACAATTAAACAAGTCAATTCATTCAACTATTAGATTTTTCATAATATCACTTGTCTTTCTAAATATTTGTGACAATCTATTCAAGTATATTGCAATTAATAGATCATCATTTATTTATAACTGTGTAAATAAATGTAAGAATAACGATGCAACTACTCCAAATAGTCTTAATGAAAATTAATGGAAACTTGACAAGGTATTTAACTCTTGTTTCTATGCAATCCAAGATATATCAAACTAATCTCTCGAATAAAATCATAAAGAACGGAAATAACATTTTCTAAGAAAGATATAATCAATAATTCAACCGTGACTGCGCGAATTTGAATTTTTAAATGAATACCAGTTTTATCCCTAAATAGACATTTTACGTCAGCCAACACAAAATGATTCAGATTGCATGCTAGCATCCAAACATATTTTAATGGACAATCACTTAATGTAAACTCAAGCAGCTCTCGTACAGAACTTGATTGTGGCTGAAATACAAAAACATAAATTGCAAACAATTCTCCTTCACTTCACTTTGCGACGAATGAGCAATGTGTATTTTTTTAACGTGAATCTTAAAAAACAAAATCAATCAAGTGTTTGATACTCTCGTTCAGATATTACTGCATTGTGTTATTTAGCGATATCGCAGTTGAGTACGAAAAGATTGATAAGCTTGTCATACGCGGCAAACGTTTAACGAACGCATCGAAAGATCATAGTGCCTGCAGTGATGATAATAAGTTGTCAAGAAATAATGACGGTTAAAGCATTCACAGTTTGCAAACAATACAAAATGTGTGACTCGCGTGGGTGACTGAAACTTCGCGAAACTCGTCAGGAATAAATAAAGCATTCTCGGCTGAACAACGTATTTTCTCATTAAAAACCTATCGATGAATCACAAATTCGACGAAATCGTTGATCCCTCTAATCACAAACACTAATGAATCTTTTCCATATAAAATTCATTCAAAGAACATATGTACATACAGGTATAGTACAATGTGGCAATATTAATTCATTCCATTCGATTGGTGATAATGAAACAAATGTATGCATCGTCGGCTTTCTAAACAGGCAATCCATTAAATTTCAATCTGTCTAATTGAAGGGTAAATTGCAATGAAAATCAGTTTTTGATCGAGCAAGTTTTTTTCTAACAAGCGTCACGTGTCAACGTGTAAAACCAGCTAGACCTGTGTAGCTTCAGTTTTGGACGCAATTATCACCAGTTTTCTGATACTTCCAGCAGCCACGCATACTTGCATGCATTATGGTAATCATAATATGTAGATGTCTCGTGACTACTATTTTTCTTCCACTTTTTTCCTATTCCTCGTTTTATTCCAATCACAGTACTTTCTAAAGTTGCTGTTTGAAAAGGTCGTCACGCGGTCTGAAGAATCTACATCTTTATCTATGGAATTCCGCATACTATTAATAGTATTAACTATTTGTACACGTTCAATTACTGTTTCCCGGCTACAAACATGTGACGGTTTATTCTACGATAATCTTTTTATTACAGCAATATTCAAAATGCATTATACGCATTAGCGTATTAAATTTTCTAACAGTTGCTTACTCTGTCGTTCATTCGTTGCTTACTTTAGTCGATAAGTCGAAGCAATTCCAACACATAAATGACATGTAGCAGGGTTATAAATAAAAAAGTGCATTGTAAAAATAAATAAATTAAATAAATTGTAACCAGTAAAAGGAAATTAAGAAAAATATTACAAAATTAATCCTTTGGTTCGAATATCTACGAATATTGATCAATAGTTATCAACGATCTGTTTTTAATGCGTCAAAAATTGAGGGTACAATTAACGAATGTACTATGGAACAAATAAATTGCTATAAATTCTCATCTAAAAATATTTAGTATTTCGTACATTCACCCAAAATACTCGACCCACCAAAGGTTGTACAATTCCGAATTATCAGTCAATGAACTAGGTAGAACTAATTAATTATACAGCGTTGCCAATGACCATCGATGTTGAAGCAACGTTAAGTGCTAAATAAAATTTCATGTATTATTTCTTTTACCATACAGTTATATGTATGTATACAAAGACGATCTACATACATATATCACACAGAATTCTAAACTTGTTACAGTTCCACAAAATCCCCAGAAGAATTTTTTGTGTTCCTTGGGAAGGAAGTGTCTGTTTCAACGAATTAAAAGATCCTGCAGGAAGAAGTTGCTGTATAAAAGGATACCTATCACAGCGTGGCTTCCAAAGTATCGCAAGGACTATTTAGTAAGCGATCTTGTTGCCGGTATTACCGTAGGCCTTACCGTTATACCGCAGGCAATAGCGTATGCAAATGTTGCAGGACTTCCCCTACAGGTAAGAAAATTAACGTTCATTCACCTTTGGAAATTTGTCTTAGTCGAATTATTTGATCTTGTAATTGATCTAATTTAAAATTGACCTACGATTTTTCGTAAAGTATTCTAATTTAAATATTTCCCGACTCTATTAGTATCATACTTTTCCATTAATTTTTATAGACAACAATTGTTTTATAGGTAACAATAGATAAACTAAAATTTTATTGATATTTAGAAAAAATGAATTGTGATAATTGTTTCACTTGTTTCGATACATTTTCGATATTCTAAGGTAGAAGTTAGCCAAGTTTATGCTAATTCTGAACCTATCCACGATACGATCAATGTGAATAGTGAATAGAATTCTAGCCTAGCACTCGAGGATGCGCGTGTAATTACAAAATACTTTCCATCGACTGATTGATTTCTAAGATTTATCGCCGGGATTCCGATGGAACTTCCGTACATAGTAAATCACATTCTATAATTATCACCATCGTTTCACTTCGGTACAACCATTGTTGTCAAAAATCTACTGAATACTTTGTTCTTAAACACTTAATAACGCCAATTGCAGTGACTTCGTATATTGGAAATGTACACTACTTTATTATATTTATAAAAAACTTTTCATATTTAAAAACACCTACGGCATCTGAACATTGTACCCATATTTAAAACAATAAGTCTTGCCAGTCGTCGATAGATATTTCCTCTAAAACGAATTAATAAATAATCTTAGAAATAAAATTACTTCTATTACTTAGTTTCAGTATTGAAGGATAGAATGAATTACAAATCATATAGATTAAATATTATTCGAACTATAATAGTCCCTGAAAAGTTGAATGATTGTAATATATATTTCCTTTTCGATCAGAAGTATGTTTTATTTTACAGTATGGTTTATACTCATCATTTATGGCGTGCTTCGTGTACACTATCCTAGGATCCTGTAAAGATGTGCCAGTCGGACCAACAGCAATTATCGCGATCTTAACCAGAGAAACATTACAAAAATCTGATTTGGGACCCGATTTCGCAGTGCTCTTAACCTTCCTCTCTGGTTGTGCATGCCTCTTAATGGGTATTTTACATTTAGGTAACCGCACAGTTAATTGGTTTTTCATATACAATGCTAATTAATTTTTATTTGCATTTAATATCCATTGGACGCTGTATGTTACTTTTACATTTAAAAATTGATTTTGAGCGAGTTCCTTTTCTAAATTAAACTAAATTCCCATTATCTGAAACGCATTGAAATAAATTTCCTGAAGTAATGTATTGTACGGTAATAAGAGCACGTAAAATGTTAAAACATTCATCTGTTGCCAGGCTTTTTATTGGACTTCATATCAGGACCAGTATCGGTCGGTTTCACATCAGCGGCAGCAATTATTATTGCTACCAGCCAAATAAAAGATATTTTAGGCATTCATATCAGTGGCAATAAGTTCCTCGAAGTGTGGCATAATATATTCGAAAAGATTGGTGAAACCAAGCTCTGGGACACTGCGCTGGGTATCACTTGTATCGTTGTCCTTCTTCTTTTAAGGGTTAGTATCGTTTTATTAGTTAATATGATAATAAATATTGTTCCTAATTTTTGTGCAAATAAACTCGCTAGTCCGACTTCATTCAAAAGTATCTTTGTATTATTAACGAAGTTGGGTCTCCCTTCTTTAATCGCATTTCCATTTACGCGCAGCAGTGCTTATTATCATCATCATCATCGTCATTATTATTATGATGGAATTATTAGTGAACGACCGTCGAAATATCCTTTCTTAAATTCGCTTGTTACAAAAACACGTGCTACTTTCACACAAACGTCGACGACAGATAAACAAACGTTCGACATTTCCTGAAACTTCGCTGAAAGCGTAATTAGATACAGGCATTATGCATAAGAACCGATTCGAGTAATATTTAAATTGCTTGAGATTTATTCCAACCATTTGGGGCAACTACTTTTTTAATGTTTCGGCTGTTGACATTTATTAGTTCATGTATCATCACGTTTCCCTAACTTCTTTCTTTTTTGCTTTTACAGAAAATCAAAGATATATCGTTTATGCAGGAAGCTTCAAAAATGTCGTCCAGAGTACAAGTGATTGTGCAAAAATCCCTCTGGTTGCTTTCTACAGCACGAAACATTCTTGTGGTCCTTGTTTGCGGCGTTATGTGCTGGTTTTTAGAAAGCCACCTAGGTTCCTCGCCCGTGAGACTAACGGGCCACGTTAAGCAAGGACTTCCGGAATTTTGGCCACCACCGTTTCAAACCAATCACAAGAATGAAACTTACAACTTCGTCGATATGGTTTCCGCCCTTGGTTCTGGATGCTTAGTTATTCCGTTGCTGAGCCTCTTGGAAACTATCTCCATCGCCAAAGTCTTCAGTGAGTTCCAAATTAATTGCACCTCATACCTCCACCGCGACGAAGCTAAATAAAAGCAACAATTAATATTTTAACATAAGACTCTAAGTAAAATCGTTTTCAACGTGCCGCTAAAAATGTCCTTTAGGACATATCTTCCATGGACATCTGTACATAATATTTGAATTACAAATGCAATTTTTTCGAGGCCAATTTAAACATTTGCTCGTGTATATAAAGGAAAATGCAAAACGTATCCGCAACGTATTATAATTAAAAATGATAATTGACGAAAATATTTTTACTTCGAATTCGAACCTTGGCGCTGTGCCAAGATGAAAGGAATCATTATGCGTTGACCCTAAAACTTGTACGTGTTATATGTATGCATAAAACCAGAATACCTTGTTTGCGATCAAGATATCGAAATGTTTAAATCAATCGGAACATAAAATGTTAGTGGTCAAGTATTCCTATGTATAGTACTTCCTTTTTTTATATTAATAAGGATATGCTTATAAAGGGATGGGTGATAGACGTTATTCATCAGAAATATTATGTTTTTAGATGAAGGTAAACCAATCGACGCGACGCAAGAAATGTTGGCTTTGGGCGCGTGCAACGTTGTGTCAGCTTTCGTTTCCTCCATGCCCGTCAGCGGTGGTCTCAGCCGTGGTGCCGTGAACCATTCATCCGGTGTAAAGACTACTCTTGGCGGTGTTTATACTGGCCTTTTGGTACTCGTGTCCCTTCAGTTCCTTACACCGTATCTGTACTTCATTCCTAACGCCGCACTTGCGGCAATCATCATCGCCGCAGTGATCTTCATGGTGGAATTGCACGTGATCAAACCCATATGGCGAACAAAAAGTATGATGCACAATTTTCTTCTTTCTTTACTTTATTGTTAGAGTACTTTCCTTTTTATCCTTATTTCTTTGGCAATATGTATAATTGCACCGCGATTTACGGCCTCTGTACTTCCGAAAAGGCCGTTGGCCGATGACCGATTGAATAGTCCGAGAAATTTTTTTTTATTTTCCAATACATAAGTAATATAGACGAACAGTAAAGATATTTAATATCACCCCGCTTAACTGTAAACGAGTATAGTTAGTGTGACATTTCTTTTCTTTTTTTTTTGCAGAAATTGATCTTATACCAGCTATAGCTACATTTCTGTGCTGTCTTTTTATAAGGCTTGAACTAGGTATAGTGATTGGTATCGGTATAAACGTCCTGTTCCTACTTTACGCTTCAGCGAGGCCGTCGTTGCGAGTTCATAAAGACACGGTAAGGAAGCTTTCATTTCACAATACACTTGTTCCTTTACTTTCTGCCTTCTATTTATTGAACGGGAAATATACAATTCAGCAACAAAGACTGAAGTCGATGTAAAGAATTATACAAATTCCTCAGCTTTCTCTTTTATTAATAACAAAATATTTGTTCCACTTTCGTCGAGGTATTTACTATATAATATTTCTCTGTCGCAGAGTATTAACGGCTGTGAATATCTTGTCATAACGCCCGACAGAAGCCTCGTTTTCCCGAGTGTCGAGTATGTGCGGGCTGTAATTAGTAAGCAAGGTACGAAACAGGGAACCGCAGTGCCTGTTGTCATTGATTCTACGCACATTCAAGCAGCAGATTTTACGGCCGCGAAGGTATGATTTAACTGTATTACGTAAGCATAAAAATTACTGAATCATCGATCATTAATTGCACTAATTATATTGAAATTGGTGTGTGTCATTTAGGGAATCAAAAGTTTAACGGAGAACTTTTCTAAGCGTGGACAGCCTTTAATATTTCATAATTTGAAACCGAGTGTCATTGAAATTTTCAAAGGTGTAAAGCCCTCGGGCTTAAGGTGTAGTTCTAGCGATATTGAGCTTAATGAATGCCTGAAAGGTAATTGAAGACAGTTTTTAAAGAAAATTTGGTGTGTGTATGCATGTATATGTAACTCATGCAAAGCTTTCGTTTCTTTCCAGAATTTCCCAATGTTTCAGCAGCTACTGGGAATAGGTACTGACAATGCTTAGGATCGTATCAAAACTCCGTCCTGGAAGTACTCTTTTTATACATTATATGTATGCATCAGTATTATAGTAACACGACACAGTCAACGATATAGATAATAGAGTAATAGAAAGAAGCAATGTATTGTAGTACTTTCTTTTAAGATAACCTTTTAGACGTATGCAGTATGTATACTTACATCAGCGTTGTCAAGCGATTGGATTCCTTACGTATTACGCACATGTTACCCCTTCAAATCGTTCCCTTTGCACAGCTATGTTAGTATCACTGTGTGATGTAAGACCGCGAATCTTTGTGGCAAAAGCGAAAAGATAGTTTATGAAACCGGTATAACAAAAATCGTCCCAAATTATTATTCTAACGCCCAAGATATAACGTACATATGTTTCTTTATATCGGTTCCGTCTATGTATATACTCATTATATTAACTTTATTAAGAATACATTAACGTTGCACGATTTCCCAGCCGAATCGAATGTTCTTGCTAAAACATTATTTTACTGCATACATATTAATAATGTAAGCGATTTCGAACGATGTATAAAAATGTGTAGAAAAATAATATGTGCCAAAAGGGACCATTAGGTAAATATAAGTAGATTCATAAGATTGTACATACATAAACTTCAAAATGAATATATCGACGGTAGCCCATGTAAAATTGGCAATAGATATTGTACTTTTTTTTATTTTATACGTAGCACAGTGGGATATTCGGACCGAAAAACCGGACAACAGTCAATTTCCAAAAGGCTTTTTGCGAAAGACTACAATTTTTGTTGTCTGAGATAGTTGAATGTGTGAGGAACAATGTATCAATTTTTGTTTTCTTCTTCATTAACTCACGAGGGAAGACTCTCAACTTGTCGACTCGGATTTTAATGTCCTTTTGCAGATTGATAATACACAGACTCCTGATGCTCTACGTAAAATATTAGGTGTAGTTATTCAGAAACTTTAAAGATATTAACAATTAAAGTTACATATCTTCTATGTGAGGACATATCTTCTAGAAATAGGGAAGAATCCTCAAGAAGATTGGTAGCCAAGTGAGAATGGTGTACAGCTTGTGCCGTTAGAGGTCTCGGGTTCGATTTCCGGTTAATTGATTTTTTTTTATTTATTTGTGGTTTCATTTTAGCGACACTGTGCACGTTTCTGGATGATAGTTGTCGTACATGCAATTGAACACAGGAAAGTGCGACACCACCAAGTGAGGTGAGCCTATACGTGAAATTAGAAACGTACTCTAGTTTATCTCCAATCGGATCATAAACAGTGTGGACCGCATGTTCACTACAACGCATTGTAAAGAAATACTGTTTCAAAGTTCTTAACATTTGAAAGGAACTAGTTATTATCCAGAAATGTGCAGTGTCGCTAAAATGAAACCACAAATAAATAAAAAAAAAACAATTAACCGGAAATCGAACGCGGGACCTCTACGGCACAAGCTGTACACCATTCTCACTTGGCTACCAATCTTCTTGAGGATTCTTCCCTATTTCTAGAAGATATGTCCTCACATAGAAGATATGTAACTTTAATTGTTAATATCTTTAAAGTTTCTGAATAACTAAACCTAATATTTTACGTAGACCATCAGGAGCCTGTGTATTATCAACTTGCAAAAGGACATTGAAATCCGAGTCGACAAGTTGAGAGTCTTCCCTCGTCGGGGAGCAGCATTTTTCATCGAAAGTTAGAAAATTTGATGGCCGCGTTTCTTTCTTAACCATTCCCTAAAACATATCGTTGCTTATTAGAGATTTATGAATCCTTTAAGGAATTTGTGTAACTTCTGCAATTATGGAAACTTTTCGGGTAGCTATATAATACACTTTCTAACGGGCTTTACACTTTCAGCACATGCATTTGTATAGTTATTAATATTTGAAAAGAATCAATATTTCAGAACTTTTACTGTTTTACGGTTACAAGATTTGATTAACGATTTTGTAATGGTATTTAGGATATTCTAAAGCTCGTTCTGGTGTCATTGCATTCGATAATGGTTTGTGATCACAACGCAACGAAAATTGGTTCCGGATTCGTCCGGTTTCACGTTTTATAGCTAATTTATGTTATATACATATGGTAACTGTTTGGTCGCAAGAACCGAACAAATCGAGGGCCTTCGTTACCAGGCAAACTTTTTTATGATAGGGTTTTCCTAAACTTGTCATAAAACAACTCGCAAAAAGTGAAAATTACTGTATTGGCATTCAAGGCGTTAATGTTACGCTGCATTTAGTCGAAATAGGGTCGTCTGAGAGTACGCATCAAATGAACCAAATCTACTATTGACCCTATTTTCAAGGGGTTTGAACAATCTTAAAAAAAAATGGTTTATACATAAGCCAAATGGTATTCAGACATCTACAAACTTCGATATATCAAATTTCGAAAACAATTTTTTTTATCAAAAATTAAGTCAAAATGTCATAAAATAATGTTGAAATTTATTTTTAATTTCATAACATTTTAGCTGACATTAAGACGTCTTCAACGAGCTACTATATTATCACCTTGAGCCTATAAACAATGCTACAATATTTCGGTCTGGTTTTTCGGACCAAATACCCCACTGTACGTCGTAAAAAATATCACTTTTAATAGTAAAATATATTCTCGAACTTGTTCAATCGAATGATCATTCTTCACAAACGCATTCATTTAATTTATATCCAAAACTCTTGCGCCCATTGCTGGACTTGCTATATAGAATGTTGCTTTTCCAGGATATCTGTAACAAAATATTATTCGTAAAAATCATTACTTTATAAAAACGATAAAAAATAGTAGTGTCTAACTCAAAGTCTAACTTCGCCTGCATGTGTTTAATAGCTTTATCGGTTACATCTTTCTTCAGTAATGTTACTGTACATCCTCCAAAACCAGCACCAGTTAACCGACTTCCTAAAACCCCATCGATTTCTTTTGCTGCTGTCACCAGAGTATCTAATTCAATGGAGGATACTTCATAATCATTTTTCAACGACTCGTGACTTTCGTTCATTAACTGGCCAAGTTTATCAAAATCTCCAATCTCAAGGGCAGATACAGCATCCATTGTCCTCTGAATTTCTGTTACCACGTGGCGAGTTCTCTTTATCATTTCCTCTGGTACATTTTGCGATTGTAAAACTAAAAGTAATATAAGATGGCAAACGGCACTCAAATGTTCCTCAAATAATTCAGTTCCTTAAAGGAAGAAAAAAGAACAATCCCCTATACCTTCAATATCATTTATAGATGCATCACGCAGACTTTTTTTATTTAGTATCTTTGCAGCTACATGACAACAGTCCCTGCGCTCACAGTATGCACTTGAACTTAATTTATGAGGCGCATTAGAATTAGTTATTAAAAATGCATAATCGTTTATTTGTGACATCAGTATTTGCTTAGTACTTAGATCTCGGCAGTCAAGAAGAAGGGCGTAGCCTTCTTTGCCCATCACAGAAATAAATTGATCCATGATGCCACATGGAACACCAGCAAAATCATGCTCGGCACGTTGACACGCTAAGGCCTGAAAACAGTTTCCTATCAAGGCTGCTGTTCTAGTAGAATTGCAGAGATGTACAATAAATTCTGTATTTATACTTTATCTTCTGGCCTTCTTGATTTTACACCAGTCAATGCTTCCAAAAATGTATAAGTAGCAACTTCTAAAGCAGCAGAGCTGCTGAGGCCAGCTCCGACAGGCACAGACGATGCAATCACAGCATTAAAAGGTGATATGTCACCTGAAATGCATATTTTAGGCAAATTATATGATACTATTGTACAAAACATGTAAGTAATAAGGAGCCGCAACTTACAAATAAAATTTGCTATGCATCCTTTTATATAATTGGCCCATTTTGGTTCCCCTGATTCTATACTTTCACGAGGACTAACTTCAAATTCAACTTGATTCTCAGAAATAACTATATCATCGAGAGAGATAATTTTACATTTTTCTGCATTGCTAAGCTTTCCAGCTATTACTGTAACCATAGGTAAGGCCTAAAATTTTATAAAATCTTGTTGAACTGTTTCCTAAAAGATTGTTAAACAATTTTATAATTACACATGTTTTTAATGCAAAGTAATAAATATAATGTTTATTTCTGTTGCATTTATAAATTAAAATATTATCAATATATGTATTGATAATATTATGCATAATGTAATTTAAAAGCATAACAATATTTTTTATCTACCCCATTATATAATGAGATAAATATTAGTGATCGTCATTTTTTAACAAAATATCGCTAAAAACTAATGTATTATGAATATATAAATATAAATAAAGTTTCGAACTGTACCATTAAACAAATAATGGCATAAAAATGGAAAAAGAATGTTTCTCTTTGTTTATCAAAGATTTTTCCAATTAATCATAAGTTTAATTATTTCACATAGGCGAAACGAAAAATAGAATTTGTTAAAATATGTGGGATTTTACCATTGGTAAAACAAGACCGCTATTGTAGTCAGTATGTTCTCCGATTAGATTCACACGACCAGGTGCGCATACACAAATATTTGCGTCGTCCCCAAATTCCTCCGCAAAAGCTCTTAAAGCTTGTAATTTAATTTCATTCACATTTGCTACAGTTGTTGCCATTTTTTAATTCTGATTATTATTATCTTTCCCGGCTTTCTCACTCCAATTCGTATTGGATGCCACACAATCAATGCATGAAGAAAAAACTATGATTGATTACACAAATTGTGCGTAATATTTATAATTTTGTATATTGTACTACCTGATTTGCTTGGTAAAAAACTTACAAATGGTTACAATTTTTATGTAATCGGTACAATACCGAAGATAAGAACGGACTGTTACGCTTCATGCGAGTAAAATACACGTTATCAAATATACTTCGCTAATGTGTGCAAGTATATCCGTGTGAATACAAAGAATCATCTTTAAAGAACTTATAAATGTACCTAGTAAGCCTGCGGCGTACATGCATGCATGCGCGCCACGAATACTGTGCATATTAGTGTACATTCATTAAACTTGAAGTTTGATGCATGGACGCTATTTGCGTACAGTTAAAACAATGATACGTAACTTTGAATCCAATTAAAATGATATTCTTTATAATGAGTAACAATTTCTAATGGATATCTGATATATACATATTTATTGCATTAATTGTATGTTTATAACAATAATCCCAATTCGATAATGCCATGACGGTCTCAAATCCCGTCATTAAAGAATTGAAAGGTAATGAAACATCAATATTTGTTAGGTTATAAAATTGCACCTATAATTAAATTATTATTTTCGAATTACATGTAATACCGGTACAATAAATTAAGATTTTTACTGGACTGAAGTCCGAATTGCCATCACAAAATGTCCTAACATTTTAAAAATCTTTTAAAGTTTTGCTTTTAGTTGTTCCCTTCCAACATGTTATGATAAATATTTAAATCATTAAGAATATATAATTTTTATTCTTACGTTGTTCCACGTTATGATCTAATTTCTGTATATAAACCTGGATAAAGCTACATAACGCGTACTGGTGAATAAAATCAATACTCTTTCGCTTCTCAGGTTGGACCAGAAAGTTAACAGAAAGTGAAAAGGCAATAGACGATGAGAATAAAAATCTACCTTTCTTTTGTAAAAGTTTGGAAAAATGTTTCCAAAAAGGTATATTGATGCGTTTAAGTCCTATAGGTTTTCCAAAGTTACCTGAAGCATGGTATTGGCTACAAGAAATTGCAGAGAAACATTTTAGGTACTTACACAGGAAAAAATAAAGAACAGGCAAAGTTTCAAGTACTTTACCTGATATAATAATTGTATTGAAAATATTACACTACTGTTTCTCTTAAGCTTATACCACTTTAATATTTTTAATTATAAATAACATTGTTTCAGTTCCTCTTCCACATATTCTTTGGCAGTTGAGCAAGTGAAGCAGAATCCAAAAGTATACACACCTACTGGACGACTTAGGCTTTTAATTAGAACATGTTTAATGCGAAAGTGCCTTCATATGCCAGTCGAAATGCTGGTATGTATATATAGGGTAGAATATCCCTGTTATCATTGAGAAAAAATCCTTTCCATCATCAGATATACCCCTTGAAGTGGTATAACTTTGTCCTCTGCAGTTTCCCATTTAAATGCCACACCTTGTACATATATATATTTTATATTGAACTATATAAGATCAATGATTTTTATCTTTGTTTCTTTATAAGAATCTTCTATGTGAAATGTTGATAGGTCAGAACACCATTAATGGCTACAGACTACTACGATAAGAACAGTATACTGGGAGATAATATCCTTGGAGAAATATTCTTATCAGTATTGCTGCAAAGTAGTAAATTGAATTTTAAGTTGAGCTTACGAAATTCCAGCTTTCTGGATGAATTCTGGCAACTGCCAGAATGTCTGGCTTTAGAATTAGTGCCATGTAAAAGTTTAGGTATCTCTGTATGGTAAGACATTTAAATTCGCTAACATAAATATTTAATATAAATAATTGATTATACTATTGCAGCTTTATTAAAGGAAGAGCTTTAATAATTAACTTGGACAAAAACTCCGTGGCTGCGGAGGATGTAAGAATGTTTTAATCAACTGAACATTACAAGAAACTGTACATGTAAAAACCTAACATACTTCAATTTTGACTTTCATACAGGATAAGATTGAGATTGGAGATATATTGGATGAGATAAATGGAAATGCAATAACGTGTAATACTAAAGGACAGTTGCGTAAATTTATGAAAAAATCAGTAGGACAACCAGTATGCCTATATGTAATTAAGGTACGTATTTTAAAGTACCATGGTATTAAAATTGCTAGAATGTGGGCGTGTGTACGATCTTACGTCGTGGATTTTTAGCATCGCAATAAAGGGACACGTGAATTATACGTACCAATTGTGCATCTCATAAAAAGCTCTGGCATTGATGAATTGAAAGTAATCTTAAAAAGATTCAATTCCGAATTACACGAGGAGGATGAAAAAACGAAAACAACTAAGCCGGAAAACAAATCATTAAATGCTGGATTTTCCGCAAAATATTGTGGTTCTGTATATATTGGTTCGGAAGGAGATGTGAAACAGATCGAAAGAGCAATAACGCAAGTATTAAAATCGAAAGAAGTGAAGTCATTGCCAGTCAAATTTGAATGTCTGGAACTAGGAATTCGAGTGACACAAGATTCGGATGATACGGTATGTAAATAGAACTTTTATTACATACATATATGTACGATACCATAACAGTACACTGTATTTAAATGTTCAGGTAATATGTAAACAGAGTTACATGGAAATCTCATCTTGCGGCCGTACTGGAAACATTCCCAATCATTTTGCATTCGTTGCAGGGTAACAAAAATAATATTGATATTACCTTAATAGAAATAGAAATATTAAAATTGTTTGATACTTATGTAAGAATATTTTACATTTATATTACAGAGACACAAATTGTAACTTAGCAACTAAATTTGATGCTTATGTGTTTTATCACCAAAATGAAAGTGAGGTGCAAACTATATTGCAAAGTTTGGGACAAGGGTTTCAACGCACCCATTTTGCAGTTTAATCGTTTAAAATAGGGAACTAACGTTTTATAAAAATTTATTCTTTGACAATGAAATTGAAATTTACGTCACAACGCGTTCCTAAAACATTCCTATTTATACATATCTAGTCAATTGTTAATGAATTGTATTCTTTATTTATGGTAACCCGCGCAATATTTTCCTTTCGAATAAAAATTATACTGAATATCTTAAAATTGAATAGCGGTTAAGAACAGTAGATAAAACTATAAACTTCTTTTGCTTTAAAAGCATGATACTAACAGAAACATTAATTTTATTTATACGTGTATTATCTTCCTATTGATCATAATACATATTTCTTTATAAAACTGTAGTTTTATTTAAGTAACTAAGTAAGATCGTAGAGCTTATGCTATTTTAGATGTTTTATCATCCGTAAATGTAAATATATTTACGAGACAATCACTCCTGTACATAGAAAAACAAAAACTTGATTGAATAAATGACTTTAAAACCACTATTTGTACTTAAAACCACTATATAAAACCATATATATATATATATATATATATATATGTATATACTACTTATTTCTACAAAAATGATGACAATATAAACCATAATTATTTTTTAAATTCTCTATTTAGTATTATCTTGCAGGTAATATAATCTTCAAAAAATCGGAATACTTTTGTTGGCAGTACTGTGAACTAACGCGACCTTTTAAATTAAAACAGCCCTTAAAAAAGATTTTATCAACAATTCTTTAGATATGTATCATATACACAAATGTACATACATATGCACAAGAAATGTAGGTGCATACCTACTTTGCACGCAAACTATATACAAGATGTTTTGTTTATAACGTACATCGTAATATGTGCATGCATCTTTGTTATTTTACCGATCCAAAAAAATGTTTGAGAGCGACGTTGTTCGACTTATGACCGTTTCCTTTGAAGGTAATCATTTTGGGAGTTTTCATTATGCTCAAGGTTTTTCAATAATAATGACACATTTTTAATATCATTTTATTATAGCTGATAAAAAGAGATTTCAATCAGGTATGATGTATTGACCTTCAAATGACTTTTAGACTTCCATGTGCAGATGTTAGAAGTGGTAACGCTATAATCTTAGTCAAGCTTTGTTAGTTGAAATTCAGGAACGCATCTTATACGAAAGGCATTGAAGTTAATAGAAATCATAACGAATATTTCTTGTAGAATGAAAATAAACATTTTGGGCATCAATAAAATAATGTTCCATTCAATTTCAACTCCTCGCTGGCCTTTAAACTATTGTGTTTTCTTCTTTCAAACCATCGTCCCACAACTGCTGTGCACGTTTGAAATCCATTAATTTTTTTATCAGCTTTAACAATACGATAATAAAAATATGTCATTGCTGTCGTGACATCAAAGAGGACCTTAAATACCCGAAAAAGATTGACCTTAAGCGAAAAGGGTCGAGTTACAATATTTGCCGGTCCGAGTTGAACATTTTTTTGTTTGTGTCGTCAAAAGTAACGAAGAGAATTCTAATGTGTAAATATATGTATATACGACACAAACGAAACACCCTGTATATTTTATGAAAAAGGATCGTCTTTAATAAGATATCGAATCGAACCTATTTTGACAGATGCTTTCAAATTGACGGTTGAACGATGAACAATTCTCGATTTGAAAACAGTCGATAACAACTCGATCGGTGAGGATAGTCAAGAAGAGACATCTCGAATCAGTGATTCCCTAAGTCGGGGTTGGGGTCGGGTTCGGGGTCGGAGTCAAGTTCCCTGCTTGCGACGTGCGCTGTAACCGTTGCGCCGTGTAACCTTCTGTCAGCCGTCGTCGGCAGAGAGCGAGTACTCATACAGTGATCAGAGGAAAGATGGCTACGAACTTTGGGGTAGAGTGTCAGTACTTTTACGAGGATGTCGTCTACCGTGTGGATAAGAAAGGTAACGTTGTGTTCGGAATCGTTATGGAAAATGACGATCAAGATTTGTCCGAGGAAAGTTCTGACAGCGAGGAGAACCCAAAGAGGAAAAAGGGCGAGATTCGTGTGGTCTGGCATCCCTCCGGTGTCGAGGAATTGGTCAACTCGAAAAAGGTATCTTTAACGTAGTAAAAAAATGAACATATCATGTAGAATAAACAGAGCAATAAATAAAGCATTTATTCAATATTACACTGTACTTTACACTTTTATCGTATTTGTTTTTAATTCGACGAAAAGCGACACCTGTCATGCGGACGGTATCTGCAACTGAATGTTAAATTCAAATTCGAATGAAAGATGTGATATAACAACGATGACCTCTCTGTTCTGTCAATAGTTGTCGGGACTAAAAAAACGAAATTTTTTTATCCTGCAGGTACATTTGGCAGATAGGACTCTCATGCCAGGAGATGTTGTACGCCGAATGATCAAAGGAAAGGATACGCAGAGAGGATACTGCAGGGATATTGAGCTTACTGCTTGTGTTCAAGTGATCGGTACTAAACAGGTCCTCACTAATATTAGGAGTGAAGATTTAGTTCCTTTGGAAGTATGCAAAAAACATTTACAATAGTTAGTTTTAATAGAGAAATGCATATATTATAATTAATAGTTTATGCTTATAGGAATTTGGGACAGACATAGCTGTTTGTATGGATTCATGGGTTGGTAGCATAAAAATGGCGCACTTTAAATTATGGCTTACTACACCCGATGGATCCCATTGTGTTATAAATGAAACTGATTCTCGTGTCTTAGGACATTTGGAGGAGAGACGTGACAATGTAAGTATCGCAAACAGAGTACCTATTTGGAAAGAAATGTGAGACAATTTTTTTTAGGACAATGACTTTCCTCATTCTTCTGAATTTTATCCTGGTCAAAGTTTGTGGGGACCGGTTCATTATCTGGAAGATGCACAGTGGATTACATGTACAAAAGAGATGAAAGCCAAGAGAAAAACTAAACCACAGAAACTGACGAAAGTAATTGTAGAAAAGGTAGAAACTGATTGGGTAGGCGTGCACTGGCAGTGTAGAGCGTATTCGAAAGATGGTACTTGGTCAGACCAAGCACAACCGCAATTTGTAGTAGAGGGAGAAAATTTGAAGAGATTAAAGTTGTTGAATGTTTTTGAGCCTTCCACTGTGCAAGTGGGTGATAGAAATTTCTACGTGATTAAAGGCGATGAAAATGTTATCACGCGTGAACAATGGAGGAAACAGCAGAGAGACGTTTTTCAAGTTCCTAAACATAGCCCAAAGAAAATGCGTCCGAATATTAGTGTCACAAAACCGGCTGAAGATCGGAAAAAGGATAAAGACAAAACTCACGATCAGCAAACATTCGAAGAGAATGCTCAAAATAATATTAATAATTTACAAAATGTGACAAGCAATAATACTTTAATGCCTCCAGTACAAAACCAGAACACCGAAAGTTCTGACGATTGGGATACAGAAGACACGGGTTCGCAAAGCGACAGTGCTTCGGTAAAATTCCTTATCGCTTTATAAACTATTCTATAGCTCAAATAGTACTAAGGAAAATAACAATATTTGCAGGTATCTAGCGGATGTTCAAGTATGTCATCCATGGGTAAAAAGAAAAAAGGCCCAGCTCTGATGACAAAAGTATTAAAGAAGAAAAAGTTGTGCAAAGCGAAGAAGAAGGTGCCACCAGCCCCCCTTATTCCTGGAACTAAAATTGTTGTTGAGACATTGTCTACAAATACAAAGGCTAATGTCGTATGGCAAGATGGTTCGGTTGAATTCGGTACTATATAAACAATTTCATTTCAATATTTACCATTTCACAATGATATAAAGCTAATATCATTTTGGTCACTCTTACTTTAGGTATACCGTCGACGCAGCTCTACCCAATTCATCACTTGGACGACAAAGAATTCTTCCCAGGTGATTTCGTTGTTGATCAAAAGGAAGAATCCAGAATGTACGGTGTAGTTCAAAGCGTTGACCATCAAGGTAGGACAGCAAAAATAAAATGGTTCAAGACATATACTTCTAGTCAAAGTCCACAGTAAGTAATTGTAACTAATGTTTTTTCCGTCTATGAACGAATCAATAGAGAGAGAAACATGCAGCAGCACTAAACTCAATGAATATTTTTATCAGGCCAACTCTGCTAGAAGAACGCGAAGTCAGTGTGTATGATCTAAAAGATCATCCAGACTTTCAATACAGACCAGGCACATTAGTAATTCGAATAGCTAATTTTGAAGGAGAAGATGCTGGATGCACTGCTGGTCAAGTGCTAGATAATTATCCAGAAGGACGTGTGAAAGTGTGGTGGGTTGATGGACATGTAAGTATGTGTTGGCCTCAAGATTTGTATAAAGTAAGTGAATATGACAGTGACGAAGGAGAACTATGGGAGGATGTATCGTCTGACGCATCATGGGAGACGGAACTAGAAGACTGTTTTATCGCTGATACCGATGGTACAGAACAAACAGAGTTGGAAAACATAAAACCAAAATTAGCCGCCCATATTGAAAAAGCTCGTATTGCAATGTCGAGATTGGAAGAAATATTTACCCAGAATCCGTCACTTCAGACGACAGAAGTTATGAGAAAATTATTAGAAGTTTATAAAGATTGCCGATATATGGATAAACTAATGGGTACCTCTTTCTTCCATGAGAGTCATTTCCAAGGATTATTAGAAAGAGTTCGTGAACGTGGTCGTGCTAACGTAGCACAGCGTATGGCGGATCAAGTGACAAGACTGTTCACGCACAAATCAGATGGGACCGAAGAAAACGCAGAAAAGGATAGTACGGAAAATTCTAATGGTATACAGTCAGGAAGTAATAATTCTGAAAACATCATTACCACCGTAACGGATATGACAGAACCCACTGATAATGAAAACGATGAAGATAATAATACACAAAACGCGAAGACCGACGAATCTGTTAATCGTTTGTTTATTAACGTCAATCCTAATCCCGAGGATTCTGGATTGTATTCTGCCGAAAATTCAAAGAAGGAGTCAGGTTCCAGCGAGTCGAGCGGAGAATATCTACTGAGTGAAGATGTGAATAACTTGCCTGATCGTACGTTAGAAAAATCAGAAGCGAATAAGAGTTCTAAAACACAGATACACATAACGAGTTCTCATGTGGCTAGTTCTCAAGTCTGCGTTAAACTGTGTACTCTGATAAAAGCGCAACTTGTGTTGGCGCATGCAGAGGTCTCCAGGCGTTTTGGTTTATCAAAAATGTCGTTATCCGATGCAGAAAAGGGATCCCCTTTAAAGAAGCAAAAGAAAGAAGAGGAGAAACGTATAGAATTGTTACAAGAACCATCAGAATCTTCGATAGAAATTCCCCCGCCAATCTATACAGAGGGAGAAGGATTTTCTATAGAGGAAACAGCGCCGGATAGTCATAAATTTAAATTAACAATGTTCCAGCCTACGGATCCTACAAACTTTTTCAGAACCGTCTCCAAAGAATTAAAACTTTTGAAGAGTTCACTACCTCCCGGTGTATGGGTGAAAGGATTTGAAGATAGAATAGACTTGTACTCTGTAATGTTTCGCGGACCTGAGAAAACACCATACGAAGATGGTTTATTTCTTTTCGATTTTCAATTGTCTGCCGATTACCCAGCTGCTCCACCACTCTGCCATTACATTTCTTACTGTAACGATAGGTTGAATCCTAATTTATACGAAGATGGTAAAGTATGTGTCAGCTTACTCGGTACATGGTCTGGTCGGGGAACAGAAGTATGGACAAGTTCTTCGACGCTCTTGCAAGTTATAGTATCGATCCAAGGCCTTATTCTCGTGCCCGAACCATATTTTAACGAAGCCGGATTCGAAAAACAGAAGGGATCTCAATCGGGAAAAGAGAATTCAAGAATGTATAACGAAATGGTCGTACTGAAACTAGTTCAAGCGCAAACTAAGTTGCTACAGTATCCACCGCCTGTGTTTAAGGATATTATTATCGATCACTTCAAGAGGCACGCCAAAGGCTTACTGCATCGTTTGGATTTATGGATGGAGATTTCCGAACAACATAACAATCAACATCCATTATCTCCAGTAACGCCTACTACTTTTAAACAAATATCGGATGTCGGTGGGTAAACATTTTTCACTATCATTTCCTTACAAAAACAGACACGCGAATTCAATTGTCTAAATGATTTATCTTCGTTTTTCAGATGATCAAATTTTGCCGGAATTTCCATTAATACCAGCGTCCAGAGGATTCTGTATAACGCTTCGCAAAACTTTAGCCACATTTAAGGAAGTGCTAATTAAAGAGGGCATTATAGAAAGAGGCAGCAAAACACAAGATTGTGAAACTTTCAAAGAACAGACGAGGAATGAACGTTATGAAGCAAGTAAAATCGCAGACAGTAATATTATGGAACGCGACAGTAAAAGGAAGAACAGTGAGGAGAGTTACAAATTAACTCCAAACGGTAGTTTATCCAAGGAACGAGTCTCATCTTCTTCAACGAGTATTTCTTCTGCGCAACTGAGTGAAACGAAGAAAAACACTTCGGATCATACTATCAGCTAGCCACAAGGTAAACTTAAGTTTAAACCTAAAAATTTAACACATAAAAGGTACACGATTGTTCGGTAATATATCCAATTAACTTATTATTATTAGCATATATATATATATATGCTAATAATATGCTAATATATATATATATATATATAATATAATATATATATATATATATATAATATATAATATAATATATATAATATAATATATATATATATATATATTATATATATATATTAAAAACATATGTTTAAAGATGTTTGCGTTATCTATTTATTAATATGAACACCACTACTAACAAGCGATAACTTTTAACAGAAATGCCGCTGTCATTGCTCCGCAGCTAGAGATACTTGTTACTATAGAGTAAACACATAGTAACGTAATAAGTACGATCATATAGGCACGTACGGGCAAATAAGATCTTGTTCTTGCATACAATTTCGTAATCTTCCGGGATTATATTACAACAAGTTAATTTATAATGTTATATAGTATAGATAGCCATGTATTATATATAATATATAATATTATAACTTTCTCGAATGTAAAATTAATATTTGACCAGGGGACAAAAATATATACAGAATATCATATATGCATTTAGTTCTGTAATTCTGCAATGAAAATAGAGAGCAATCCTGAGAAAAACGCAGTAACAACTTGACTGAATCATTGAAGCAAAGAAAATAAAATAAAAATCGAAGAAAAATGGTGTCGTGTATCGGGTACATTATAAAAGGATCATCGCTCACTAAACAGTGATGAACATTAAACGAAAGATAAAGTAAACGGTAGCAATACATTGAGCCAACATAAGAACCCTTCGCAATAGTGTTTAAGAGTAACACAATAATAATAGTTATTATTTCTAAATGCATTTCAGTGAATACACTTCGAATAATAACACAAGCGACTTGTAAGAAGAATACCAAAAGTTCATTGTCCTTCGATTGTCTTAAAAATTCATTATGCCATCCACTAATACAGTTTTTTAGATGAAATTACGAAATAATTTTGATTGCAAAAAGGGCTGTAACCTAGGCACAAAACATTCGTATTTAGATGAGAAACCTATGACAGTTAATGTCCAATGTTATACACACTTCGAATGTAGTTTGTAAATTATAGTAAATGATTAGATGCTCTATTATCTATGGTAAAAATTCCTTTAATAGTGATTTATTTCATACATTTGTAGAAAAGAAATTATCTTCGCAAACAATTTCGGAACACTTTTCTTTTGATATGCCATCAGTAATTCGACGATGAAGTACTTAGAATTATCACGGACAATTGCGGAGAATCGGTACTACTCATTCTATGTATAACGTAAACGTGTTACAGTATTATTTACATTTATTTCGTGTTTTTTTTTTGTATTCTACTGTTCCCCCAATGTAACATAGTGTATACCTGATTACTATGAGGGATTCGCATTTCTGTAAATTTTGAAAATGAATGAAGACAACCTGATTACTATGAGGGATTCGCATTTCTGTAAATTTTGAAAATGAATGAAGACAACTAAAAGTGTGGGATTAATGCATATGAACTAGAATTGTGTGGCAATACATTCTAATGAGATGTATTTCACGCCACGAAATAATCGAAGAACGATCAACATGTTAAGGGTAACATATACATTTTTGATTTTTACTTTTTTTTTTAAGTATATGTTTAATCATGTTGTACGATTATGTTCTATTAATGTTATTATATTTTACTTATTTTTCATATTAAAAACTAAAATTACATGTAAAATTCAAACTAATTATTTTACACAATCGCCCGAACTATTGAAAGATAATCAGAATCAGAATTCTGTTCAAACTTATGACTTCTTTGAAGGGTATATTATATAAAACTGTCTCTGTATGTACACTTTTAAGTTATACGTATTTATAATATACTCTCCTTTCCTCTTTGTTTATACACTTCTATTTATGTATTAACTATCGTAGATTCCGTTACTACCTACCGTTAGTTGATCAGAATGAGAGTTAAAAACATACTGTGTTGATTCTTTTGCAATATTAATACATAACGATACATTATTCGTATTTCAAGCTGGAGCAGATATTTAGTTAGCTATAAAAATAAAAGAAAACCAACAATTTAATGTACACTCACTATATTATACGTTTCATCTACATGTTGTTTATGAAACATAACATAGAAAAGAATTTGCGCGAAATGAGAGATATACGATCACGTAATACTGTATGTATACATATGTCAAGGCATATCTCTTCTGCAGGGGAAATCTGCAGATTTGATATTCTTCGACGGTATTCCGTGTCGTCAAGGGATCGCTATAAATGTGCGAAGACTTTGGAATTTTTGCGTCGACAGGGCGCGGTTCTATACGAATACAGAAGCAAAAAATTTCGAAACATGTATGTACTTGTGCGAAGGTTTCCTTAAGAACTCATGGTGCTGATTTCAATAAGAAAAAGAAGGAATGAAAGGAAAATACGCTTGTATCAAGGAAACTAACAGTTTCTAGGCAAGAAAGGCGGAGAAAGTGCGAGAGAAAATAAATTAAGTAGAAAGATAGCGAAACTAAATGAAGAAAATAAAACGAGAGAGGAAGAAAAGGTGCGAATGCTGCCGTTGAAGGCAGGAAGGAGCTTGTTATTGTAAAACGTGATGTTTTGGATTGCCTTGTATATGTGCCAGCTATTTCTATTTACATTATAGTGGTAATTATATTCGTAAGTTGCATAGTGATTTATTTTCGCTGCAAATTAATTTGATGTTACTTGAAAAACGAATGGAATGCAACACGTCGATACTAACAGCTTTAAACATCTCCTACTTCTTTAATTAATCGGCTTTCACGGATCTTTGAAACATTATGTATACTCTATTAATAGTTTATTTACACTTCACAAACTTATTTTTTAAGTTTAGCTATTACACATACTGCTTATTTACTTTCATTAGGGTTTTCATATCACGAGGTGAAATAATTATTTGAAACGTTGTATTTAACGGAGCTCTTTCTATCTCGTTGGTATCGACAAATCTAATATTACAACGATTATATAATAAGTTATCACTTGTAACTTGGTTCCCTTGATTTTAATTTAATAAAAACTCGATATGCAATTAAAGATTATTAATTGACTATATATTTTTTCTGTTTCATAGATCCTACCTATACCCGAATCTTCGACCTGCATTCCCGATATTCTACTTCATACCCGCACTGTTAAACTCCAACTATTTGTACATCCTGGATTTCTACATTTCTTTAAGCGGATTTATTCAATGTTAATAAAAAAGAAAAAGCAGTTCCTGGCAGTTAAATCGTCTCAAGTCAACACAATGTACAATTCTGATAAAACATTTTATATAAACATGTACATATGTTATTGCGATTGTATAAATTTATTTTTAACTAAATCAAGGCATTTTTCATTTTCATTCAGACGATTACTCAACATCTATTCCGTTTAATTTCAATTATATTTCATATACTTCAATAAGTTCATTAAATATTTATTAACATTAATATTTTGGCGAAAAGATATTTATTCAATTTCAATATTTGCGGACGTTCAAAATTAATATGTTTCAAGCTTAGTAGGTCTACGTATTAGGAACGCCCTTTATCTCTTGTGAAAATAAGATAAGATGCACTTTCCACCACTTATCAAGATTTCTTATCAAAGCGTTGATTCACGACACCATTCACATTCATATCAGCTTGGTGTCCTAACGTGATTCGAACGTTACCTGGATACTAGCAAGTGGTTTTTAATTGTGTTATTTTCCTCAATTTGTATAGTTTTCTTAAGAAAAATGTGTTCCAAAAAATTATTGTATTATCTAGCCATTGGCTTTCGTAAGTAAACTTATTAATTTATTCAATATTTCAGATTCAAAAGTTTATGAATGCTTATTAGAAGTTAATGTGTATATGCATGGCACATTTTTCTTTTCCTCAACTTATATTCTTTCACTTATTTTTATTTATGAAGACTATTTGCATATGATTGTACCGATAAAATCTATATAGTTCATAGAAATGTGCAATTTGATCATACTTTTTTGAAAGATTATATTGATGATAATTTTTCAGGAGATTTATGGTGATCCTAAAACTAAATGGTTTGAATAAACTAGTACTGAAATTCAATGTATACCAATAATTTTTTCTGAATTGAAGTACAAAGAAATAATATACAAAATTGTATTACAAAGAACAATTAACAAAATACATAGACGTAGTATGTTAACGAAAATGTAGTTTTGCACAGCAAATACAAATTACAAAAATTATAGAAAATTGCGCTCTAATTAGTTATAACAGTTCTATATAACTACGACATTGTACGAATAATTGCTGTTATAGTGTAACTTATGTATTATTTGTAAAAATGTTAAGGAAGATAATATTAGAATATTGCACCATTTTATTAATGTCTAACAGTAATTATGGGCGTCTTTATGGATGGAGTTGAAGCACGACGTAAGATTTTAAAAGGCCGAAAAACAATTACAAGGCGTTATTACTGTAAGTAAAGAGTACCAAAACAAAATAAATGAGCAAAAATACTGTACAATAACGAACTATGTGCAATGTTTTAGGGGGAACTGCAATACCAGCATGGTCTATAATTCTACTAATAGGAATAAGTATGCTACTTGCGGGTGGTGGCCTGTATGCATTATTACAAAAATTTGTTATTGATAATGCTGACACTGGAGAAAGCCATTCGTATCAACCTACATCACAAAATGAGGCATAGACTTAAATATTGTAAACCCACAAAAAATTTATATAATTAAGTTCCACTGCATCATCTTTTATAGTTCAAAAAGGACGTAATCACGTTAAATCATTTTCGCAAAAAATCTTATATAAACACAGTGACAATTTATTGTTTATTTTCACACAATTCTGCCTCTGACAATGGTTTATTATTTCAATCTCGCTAGTTGGTTATAGAAACATATAATGTCAGTATTTGTATAATCGCATTCCTCGTAGCACTCTTTTTTTTTCATTAGCACAGAATCGAGGAATATTCTGTTTCATAAATTACATATTATTTATATATACTTATGTCATTGAAAGATAAGTAAATTACAACAATTACCGTTTAATGCACAATACAACCGAAAATCAATCATATTTTGTTTTGTACATTTTGATAAAAGGGGATTATTAATTTTCGGGTTTGTCAGATTATTCGTTCAATATATACTATACATTGGTGTCAATCATTAACTGGTACGAAAGAAAGGTAATCTATATAATTTAGAATTCTCTGCGATGATACTTGTCAGGATCGAAATATGATGTTACAACGACGCGATTATTGAATTTTCGTCCTGTAAGTGTCTGCTGTGCTTTCTGGCAATCAATCACGCTATTAAATTCAACAAATACCTGTAAGGCAAAACAAAATAAATATATTAATACACATTTTTAAATCAAAAGAGACAAACATGTTTGTGCATCTCGAGAAACATACTTTTCCACATCCAGGTACATCGACACCTTCTATAGGTCTTGGTATTTCCACAGAACGAACCACACCATATTTATTACACTCCTCTTTAATATCTTCTAAGATATCTTCGTATTCCTCCTCCTCCATTAATTCTTCAGGTGTTACCATATTCAACAAACAGAGGACCTGCGCATATATAACAAATATCTTTTTGTTAGCCGTACCTTTTTATAGTTAATTGTAAAACAATTTATAATTAATTAAAAGTAGAATAAAACCAATTATAAATTGAAACAGTTTTATGTTATCTCACCTCAGTAGCCGGTCCACTTGTGCCCACCATAGACAATCCAGGCACCTGAATTTGAACTGGAGCTTGTGCACCAATCATAGGATTCTTGGCACCGACACTAGCCCGTTGTACAATCAGTTTCTTGTCTCCGAGCTGCATTCCATTTAATCCAGCAATCGCTTGGTCAGTCATCGATACATCAACATACTCGCAGAATGCGTAACCCTTGGAAAGACCTGTCGCCGAGTCCTTTACTAGATTGAATGCTCTGAGTTGCCCGAAGCTCATCAGCAACTCCTTTACCTGTATCGTAAAAATAACGTTATACATTAAGTCACGAAATATTTATATATTAAATCAGTATAGACTATGCAACTTTTAACTGCTATTTCTTCGTTTATCAAAAGTACTGAATATAATTTTTAGTAATTAAAAATGATTTACAATCAAACTGCAAGTGTCAATGTTAAATTAAATTTTAAATTTATAGCCGACATTTTTGCTTTAAAATTGCAATGTACCGCAAGATGCATAATATAAACCTAGTATGAAAATTACATAATCCAAGAAAAGAAGGTAAATTCACTATGTAACCATAGATGTATCTCGCCTATTCGAGTTCCATTAGACGTCTTCGCTTAACGTCTTTCTTACATAATAAAGTTTTACTCCAGTCTGGAACAGATCTTTGTCAATGTTTCAATCAGAATGTTCTTGCTCCTCGAACGTCGATTTCCCTCACATTTACTTTAATTCTCTCTCTTCAAAAAGAAGTATCCCTTAAATTTACTTACGTCTTTCCATTTCCAAGAAGTACTGAAAACTCTGAAGCAAAGATAACAGCATGTTGCGTTGAATGAAGATTTATTTATCTTCGGTTTAGGAAGTCAAAACGTTTGTATAAACACATCAGTTGATATTTTTTCATGGTATGTCCAAGAAGCCCAATATGTTTCTTGTATTCAGTATTATATATACGGGATTCAAATCATAACATGATCTATGAAGTTGTATGATATTAAACACAGGCATTCAGAGAGTATCCGTACATGTTTCAATGAGAACAGTATATTATTGTAATTCCTTAGATTTGTGTATTTGACAATTGCTACTGTATAGAAGAATGAATTACTATTTAATGTAATTACATGAAATTCCAAACTTCTATTAAGGCCGTGTAAGTGTTCCCTGTTATACTCTTTCACCATTTTTCTGAGTTGGCAACACGCTATTATCAATGAAAAACTATCTGTTTTGAAAACGCACCATTTTGCACAGAAGAACCGAGAGCATCAGAAAGGGGTCTGCAAAATTCGCATAAGCCCAATACGAAGGCATGAAAATGATATAAGTACTTGCCTCGAGGGACTGGGCTAGCCTCTCTCCAGGCAGTGTGGTATTTTGTCATGTTCAGTAGTAGTAGTAGTGGTAGAAGTAGTGGTAGAAGTAGTGGTAGTGGTAAGCAAATGCTTTTGATCGGCGCAACCCTAAGCTAAGAAATGGGGAGAAAGGGCACTGGTATCAGTCCACAGTTACTATATAATAACCAAATGGTTATATATTTTTTTTTTCTTTGGATTGTGTTATTCCAACAGTGTACCACTGTGATAACACAGTATTAACTTTTTCCGGCGTTTAATGTTCACGTTTACCGACTTTTATTTCTCTTACTTTCTCTTTGCACTTTGTCTTTGCATTAATGCACATTACTGATACTCGAACACATAAGTTCGTTCGCGTAACCTGTAAACGTAACAAGGCACAAGGACGAAGAGCTGTAAAGCCTTGTAAAAGCCTGTAAAGAAAACAGCTGCAAGAGAAAAGATACTCCTGAAAAGAATAAGTGCCAAAAGACTTGGAGCTGTTACCAGATGCACATAAGATTATGTGTTGACCCTGTAATCCCATCCAGGAAAAAAAAGATAAAAAATACTGATGTACTCTAGACAAAATTCGCCTCTTGTACCGCTAAAAAAATCTTTTCGCATGTATCACACCACTGTATGGAAACAGATTTGTTCTGCAAGAGTTTCAGATTTTAAAATACGAGGACCTTTACTTCCAAAGAGTTTTCCACCTAACAACTTTGCGTGATCGCTTCGAGTACAACTATTCCTCTTCTCCCCTCCTATTTCAGTCATTCATTGAAAAATTTCGTATTCCCTTGGCTGGGTCCACGATGATCCTAGAAAGACTGTAAAAGAAATGCGACCGCTGCGACTGCATGCCACCTGAATGCTGCAACGCCACTAACCATTTCCCTATCCACTATCTAAGAATGGCGCTCGAAGAAGAAATACGAAAAACGAAATGCTACATTGCCCTCGGACCAAACAGACAAATGGAATTGGAACATGAGTCACCTAGCTAAATAAAACCTAGTCGACGCTGGAATCCAATGGATACACATACGTACCTCTATGGCACTTTGGGTAGTAGACACATCTTCGTAACTTTGATCTCCGCTAAATAGCTAAATACCTATGTTATAATTTAACCCTTTGGTATAACTCACAATGCTGAGAACTAGCATATGTTTCAAGTAATCCTACAGCATTGTTATACAGCGGTGCAGTTAGTTTAATCGCTGATGCCATTTGATTGTAATTAGTGGGGTTACCAAACTTTTGTAGGTAGAACATTAAATACACATGTCAAGCACATTTTAATATATGTATGGGCATCAGTGAGTAAGAACTGCTTCCAAAGGTGTGCAATAAACAATACGATGTTATAGACTTGTTTGCATACCTGTTCCTCGTTCAAATAATTGGGTAAACCACCAATGAAGATCTTGTGAGGCGAGTCTGTAATAAGAGAAATATTCAAATCAATATTAACTTTAAAAAGACCAATATTTTACAATATGCATAAAAACGTAAGAAGTATGTATAAAACATACCGGGAACCGTACCTGGCACGTTCATGCTTGGATTATCAGTCATTCCCGGCATTGGCTGATAATCGTGCGGTCTTCGTATTTTTAAGCTTTGTCCTTTAAAGTTGATACCATCGAAAGCCATAGCTTGTGTTGTCTCGTCTATCGATCGAAACTAAAACAAAATTTTATTAATACCGTGTCCGAAAACCATAGAGGCTATACATTTCGAAATCTTGTTTTCATGTAAAATTTCACTGTACCTCTAAGAAAGCAAAGTTTTTATCTAAATTGATCTGACACGCTAATACTGGATTTCCAGCAGCCTGGGCAAGACCAGATAGATGCATTTGCTGATTGAAGAATTCCATCATTTCTTCTTCAGTTACACCAAATGGAATGTTCCCTACATAAAGCCTCCTTGCTTGACGAGTTATCGTACTACCAACAACTGGTACAGCTGCTTGAGGTGTATCCGCTACAATGTTTGCAGGTATTTGTCCTGCAGCTTGCATAGCTTTATACTGGTATAAATGAAATTAAATTAGTAAGTTTATTCAAAGGTCAACTTATACAAAATATAAATTTTGCAAAATGTAAGATATTTTACCTGTAAAGGAGTAATGTGTTCAAATCCAGGTGGTGGAACATCCCAATAGAGAGATGGCTTCCTTCTCCTTGAGCTACGATTCTTTTTAGGAGAGTTACTTCTTTTTCTATCTCTTCGATCTTTAGAACGAGAGCGTGAACGTTTCCTGCGATCTCTGCTACGAGACCTGTGCCTCCTATCACGCTCCCTGTCCCTGTCTCTATCCTTATCACGGTCTTGACGGTCACGATCTATCAAAATTACATTTATACATATACTAATCTGATAAAACTGTAACCTGTAATTAATAATAACAAATAATATACATATAATTCATTCATAAAATGTAAATTGTTTTGAGTAAAATATAATTACGCACTTTAAAAAATCGAAATATATATTTTATTAACAATTTTATAACTTTTGCACCCACATTAAAACACCTTGCAGTTTCATACACTTACAAATGAGTATCAGCTATTATTTACATGCATTATTTGTAAATACATTATATATATATATATATATATATATATATATATATATATATTTGTATGTATATGTATTAAGCATTCTATATCTGCTGGCCATTTCGGTACTTAAAACACAACCAGCGAATTACGGTTCTTAATAGTCATACACATTTCTCAAATATTCTGCGATATGTTTAAATTAAATAGCAGAAATCAATAGTATAACATTCTATTATTAAAATAATTTTATATTCTTGATATATATCATAAAAAATGTACCCATAAGAACGATCTTCGTAGATGCTTGTTTACAGGTTATCGATGAATTCTCCAGAGTCCGGGTTTAATACTCGTATGTTATTCACGATAATTTAATCGCGTCGAAAGTAAGTAAAGCGTTTTGCGGTTTATGATTCTTCTGAACAAGATACTACAGAGAAATGCTTCGAGCTGTGTTTACCACTCTCACGAGTATGTTTCTCCGGCCATTACAATTATCCGACTTATTTACTTGCTTGTAACGCGGGAACAATGACTAAAGTACAGTATATTCAGGAACCTTTAGAACGCTTACCTCCATTGTAATCTTCACCCATATTTCAATTTATTATCTAGCACGCACTTATATCACAAATGACTAATAATATAAATAATAACGATGCTAACAAACGTCAATTGCTCGTAAAATAAATTTTTATTCCGAAATGGCGATAGGCTAGGTATATGTCGGCTAGTGAATAATTATTTCGATACAATGACTGTTTCCAGGTGGCGTAAAATTCAATCGGAATTGATTGCCTTCTTGTACCATTATAATAAATATTTAAACAAGAAACTTCTTAATATTAATTAATACATATTATCAAACTTATAATATGTAATTTTGCAATGTTAGGATATCACACAAATACTTCTTTAATGTATTCTAATAAATTCTTTTCGTTCATATGTAACTACGGCGGCTAGTGCCTTTTTGCTCAACCAGTAATAAAGTTATAACAAAATAAAACTAGTATCGATTATTCAAATCAAAATAGACGAATCTCTTTCAGTTTAAACCATTTTGAAAATTAAACGTATACGCATTACAAAAATTAATAGTATCTATTATAATTTAATAACATTCAAACAAAAACGTCCGAAGAATATTGATCACAGAAGAAATTTTTATGCTGTTTGTGACAACTCTGGATAGCAATTAAAGCTTGCGAATGAAGCTACATTATATAACTAATTAAGTAGTTATGAATCCATGCCCTTATTTGTTACATAATTTCTATTCTTTGTAAAAAATAATTTTTAGCAATGCGTCAGCAGTTAATGATGGCGCCATATGTCCGGCTCATTCGCCCTATCGTGCTAGCCCTCATCATTCGAACTTTGCTCATTTGAACAATCAATCTTTTATTTACATCTCACTGAACCGCACACCGAATTTACGGACACGTGCTTTCTCTGTTACTGCTATCAAACATTTGGACAACAGGATCGTTAGCTACTTACTTTCTCTGCTGTATATTTTATTTTACTGAGTTCTACGTAAAATTATACACGAATTATTTATCTTCCGAGATAGGCATACAAATTACAAAAAGTATGAATTTTAGTTTAGGACGAGAGTGCATCATTTCGCACACCTTATACTTCTTCCATAGACCAAATTGTTAGATGTAAAAACATATATCTTTTATTTAAGTTATTTACAGCTTCCTTTCATTGTATGCTTTTATTTAACACGTTGAATGCCACGCTAATTTTACATGGATTGCTTGTGGAGCCAAGATGAATTTTTTATTATGCCATACATATTATGTTGAAATATAATATTATCTACAACAGATAAGTTGTGGTGCATAGTTGTGTTTAATGTATTTTACTGGGGGTGACCAGTGGCCCCCATGGCATTCAACGTGTTAATATAGTTTTGTGAAAGTGGAGCTATTAAGTTATTCAGCAAATTATGCAAAGAACATTGATCTTTTTATATGTGTATACTTAAATAAAAAAGCTAGCACAAAACATAGAAATAAATACATATATAAAATTTAAAGTGAAATACATAATTTCGAATTTTAAACATAGTAAAACATTCAGGTTCCCTTAATATTAAATAGAAGTCGAATTTTTTAATTTCTTTACTAGATTTAATAAAGTAATATAGAAATGAATACATAAGTTTATTGGTGTATATTTTATTTCATTGTTATTTCTCTTTTTCTTTTTGTAACAGTGATATTTCCTTCCGGAGTAAGACTTACAGTATCTATACCAGGAGCTGTAGTTAATTCTCCTGACACATTGTTATATGCCTTTGGTCTCTTTGGTGCTACCACTGGCACACTAACTAAATTCTTATTTTCTAGAAACATGAAAAAAATACATTGCAATCACCAGAAAGTTCAATATAATTTAAATGTATAATAAAATAAAACTTACTTAATGTTGCGTAAATTGGAAGGCCGAGGCTAGTAGATGTTTTAATACGAACTGAACGTATATTAGCCCAACCTCCTGGATAGTTTTTAGATAAGTAACTGCATGTTGCTAATATATTTCCCAAAATTTCTTCTTTTGTCATCAAGTTATGTCCGATTTGTATTATATGAGTGTCCCCACAGGAATGCATTTGCATAACTGTCTTCTTCAAAGCATAGTCTATCTCATGCTTTAAGTCTTTACTTTGCATTCTAACAGATGTAGGCAACTTTCTTTTACTATAAAACTCTTTGCCCAATAAATGAGATATATGACCAGCTATCTTTCCATCAACAAGGAAATAATCATAGCTACCAACAAGCTTTCTCTTCAATTCGTACTGATCGTATTCAGTTTTTAGTTGATTCATTGGTATTATACTCTTTATTCTTGTACAACCACTGTTGCGTAACAAATCTTCATAGTGTTCCACAGTTGGCTCCCAATCTTTTCTTCTACCTTTTTGTAGATCACCAACAAAAAGTGCTACATCATCATTTGATGTAACTAATGAATACGGTAATAATCTGTAAATTAAATTGGCTTCTAAAATAGTGCTCTGTTAAAATCTAAATTATTATTCAGTATAGTAAATTATGTTTATCTTTAAAAGCTTAATAATAGTTTCCCATAAGGACCCATTAAGGATTAAATATAATTAATCCTCCATTGGCATAATGGTTTTCCACTAATCTGGTTTGCATAATGGATCTTTCGTTCCCAAGCCTAATTTTTTATTGTTCTAGGCTTTAAAAAAATTCTGAAACAATTATTAAAGTCTTTAATTTTATTAAAATTAAAGTCTCTTATATTAAAAATTAAAATTCACATGGGAGTCCTAAAAAATAGAATTTTTTATGGAACCTCAGCGACCCGTTATGCCGGTGTAGGATCAATCTTATCTGTAACTCGTAGATAATATAAATATATGTTGCTGTAAAATAAATTGAATTACAAAGAAGCAGGAACTGAGCTTACATCCTCATACACCTTCTTGGAGTTTTAGGTACTCTGATGCATGTCACCTGCAGAAACACGGTTTGACTCTCGCCATCAAACAATGCATTTTTACTTTTCAGCTGTTCTTCAGTTAAATGAAAAATCGCGCTAATACATTGTAATATATGTTCCTTTGACAAATCACTCAGATTTAGACAATCCGTGTTTTGTTTATTGCCCGCGTTATCAACTCGTTTTCGTTTGGGCGATTTGACAGTCTTAGCAATTTTATTTGTACGGGCAGGAATTTTTTTGCATTGTCCTTTACTACTTGTAGATCGTTTTCTTTTTAATACACGTTTTGTTGTTCCGCCAATCTCCATCGTAATACCTTTACCGTCTGCTTTATCTGAATCCACGTGTATCTCAGCTTTCATAGTATCAACATTTTCAATTTCTGCACTAACCCGAATGGTGTTGTGGTTTATATTAACGCCTTGTTTTAATTCCTTTTTAATAAATTTACCACATTTTAGTTTTACATTTTGTTCCTTCGACCCATGCAACAATCTCGCGGCACTTTTGCGTTTCTTGGCGATTTTTTGAGTAGTTACCATTTTGTACATATATAGAAAGTAATCTACTGTGTCAACTTCAGAAACGGAAACGGAAGGACTAATTTTGTCCATAACTTGCGCAGACTGCAGCGCCATAACTTGCATAGACTACATGCATCTAAGTATGGCTTGCTCACGTGTAATTTTATTTACATACAAATGACAAATTTATAATTTAATTTGCTAGAAATCGATGAAGATTGTACTAGTATTTGTCATGTAATTGGTAATAACGTACATAAAGTGAAATATTGTTGATATATTAATGGATAAGTATGTGATGGAATAAAGGAAAGAACATTACTGTTTAGAAGTTTCTGAACAATCAGAAACAGCCCAGCTACCCCCCCCCCCCCCATTTCCCGTTGTTCCCAGAGTTACCGGACACGCTGTATATATATTATAAGATTCAAACTACGCGTGTAAACCGAGATACTTTTAACAGTTACAAGGAACTTTTATCAGTATTTAAATCGCATTAATTCAAATACGTATAGTCATTGCATTGAAAGCTCCACATAAATACGTTTGTGTAATTCGAAAATTGAAATATACTATTTTTTCAATTTCAAAATGCGTCTATGTATTGCAAACGTTAAATTATAATTGAACTGTAGGGGGTAGCCTATAACGAACGGCCATAGAACGAACAGTTTTTCTGATTCAATTAAAACGCTTACAATGGACAGACAGCGCGCCAAAAGAAGCCGAATTAATAGCTCGCCATCCTGTTCTTTCTAATTTTGTTATAAATTTACAGATGTGGTCAATGTATAAAATTTAAACCCAATAAATTAAATTTATAATTCATATATTTGCATACTCTTCTCTTTTATCATAGAGGCTTTTATGTTATGGATTCTCGACTGTATACATACGTATATCTAGTAACGAACGCGGTCGTAGAACAAATTAGATCGTTATAGGATATCCCATTAATGATAGATGATAAATGTAATATTTTCAATTGACTAAAAATTAATGTATTAAACAAAATTAATGGCTAATTTTATAGATTACAAAGATTAATGTATTGAAGGAAAGCAGGAATGACATACTACGTAAGACCGCTAACTTTGAAATAAGAACAGACACTGCTCATCGTGTTCCCATTAGAAATGTATACAAAAGCATAATCTCCAATACTAAATTAAGAAAATCGTCTTACTTACGTTACAAGAGGAAATAATACCTCCGTACGACGAATTCGAGGGATTAAGCTTTTCTTCATTTGTGACCTATTATTCTGTTTAAATAATTTCAGGCACTTATTAAAATAGCAATAAGAAATGGATGTTTTATCACCGTTGCGGATAACGTTCGCAGCTTACTGCACTGAGGACCGTCACACTTGGCTAACCAAGACAATCGAGATCAACGATCAGTTGCACAGCATACGTCAAAGGTAGCCTCTACCGTCCGTCAGATCCGTTTTCTTTTTTTCTAAGCTAATTTATTTCACCCTTCACCTCGTTACATTTAATTAGTCTTTAGTCGGTGAACAATAGTTCGTACCGTTTCAGCGCGTTGTTACCGCGTCATACAGATGAATAATGTCATACTGTGCTGCAATTTCGTTTCATTTATAAGCGATTCGTGGCTTCAGAACAGAAAAGCGACTTAGCAAAGAATAAGAACGCAGTCACGAACAAGTGCCGATATGCTTCGGTTAACATTTGCCACATTCTGTCGTCGAAAAAGTCGGAAGTACGATGCTCGGAATTTCACGATATGTGCGAATATTACTCCTGCTATGTGCCGGTTCTATAATTTTCTGCATGGTGTTCATTCTCTATTCAAGTCTCCCTGGCAAGGGACGCAGCAAGGAATCGTTTGAAAATGAAACCAATCATGGGAATCGAGGCGGGAAAGATTCAAGAATTTTACAGAACAGGCGAATCAGTGAGAGAGGACAGGTACGTTCGTGTTATAAATATTGTTATACGTACTTACATATTCAATATGTACTTAGTTTACTCTGAGAATGAAATGTTTTTAATTCGTCGTGTGTTTATGAATAAACATCGGATAATAAATAGATATAATTTTAAATAAGTTTGACAGAATTTTCGTAACGTCTATAAGCGTTATTAATTCGCGCCTCTATTCGTATCAGATTGGAAAAATGACTTCGTTTGGAAAATGGCTTCTATCTTCCGAAGGAAGTTTACCACCGCCGATAATAAATAGGAAGAAGGGACCCTATTTGATATTAATATGGAAGCATGGAAAGTTCTTAGAACGCAGACACATCAGACGTTTTACAAATAAAAAGTTAATAAAAACCCATTTAATAATGATAAACACTTAATATAAATTATAAATATACAATGATTAATATAGTAGCACCAAAATATATTACAAATTATAAACCATTATTCAGTTCAGCCTAAAATGTAATTATAATTTTCCATTTTAGATATTCTCCTTGGGAAGATTGTACCGTAAAGGGGTGCATATTGAGTTACGAATCGAAAGATTTGGATATAGCTGATGCTGTTGTATTTCATTTGCATCTGATACAGAGCGTGTCGAATTTACCAACCAGAACTCATTGGAATCAACGATGGATCTTTTTAACCGACGAATCACCGTTGCATACTTTTTTGTATGGAAATCAAGAGTTATCAAGCTATAATAACGTATTTAATTGGTCCATGACTTACCGAATGGATAGCGATATACCGGTGCCCTACGGCCGAACAATTTCCAAGTCATTTATAGATTCACCGGATACGAATTTTGCAAAGAATGCTATAAAAAAGTTAAAGACTAAACTCGTTACCGTGATGGGTAGCAATTGCGCAGGTACAAACGGACGATGGAGCTACGTAAACGATTTAAAATTGATTCTTGGAAATAATCTCGATATATATGGAAAATGTTTAAAGGGTAACGTAACTGCTTGTCCCGGTCATTTTGACAGAGATTGCACCGTTTTAAACGCATACAAGTTCTATCTAGCTTTTGAGAATTCAAATTGTGTAGAATACATAACGGAGAAAGTGTTTTGGCATGGTTACCACAAATTAGCTATTCCCATAATAATGGGAGCGCCGAAGGAGGATTGTGCACGATTATTACCACCCGGTTCATTTCTTCATGTTAGCGATTTCGCTAATCCGTTTGCTTTAGCGAATTACATTCGTTACCTTGACGAGCATGATGATAAATATTTTGAATATCATGAATGGCGCAAATATTACAAAGTAATCAATGAACACGGTTATTTTGGCAGTATTACACGGCATTACTGTCGTATTTGCGAGGGTCTCCATTATAATACACCTTCTGCAAAGGTGTATAAGAATGTGGAATCATTTTGGAATAAGAAACGAGATTGTGTTCTCTAATACTTTATATTACATGTATTATACATAATTAGTTATCTCAATTTTTAGTCTCATAGTTATTGCAATAACTATATGTGTATTTACATGTACATATACGTATATACAGTTTGTGAAATGTTTTTATCGTAATTAAAACATGAAGATACTATTATTGGTTGTCGTTATTATTATAATTAATAATTTCATTTTGACAACTATGTGCAATATTTGTTGTAAACGAAATAAGCCAAAAATAAGTTAATTACATCCAGGTATTAATACATGTTTTTGATAATGATACACAAAATGATTTGTATGTAATAATATGTATATGTCTGTTATATAATAAAGAAATTTTGTTCAATTGCGTTCAATTTTTTATTATATTGTTCATTTCTCATTTTTTAATGAAACTTTAATTTTACGAAATATGCAAATATTTTGCATTATATTACGAAAGTAATAATTATATATGTACTGTTAAATGTTTCATCAATTATTGTGTAATGTAATTATTTTGTTATATTGGAACTACTAGGTTAGAGGATTCATCATTATTTTAAATATCGCACATATAGAATTAAAAATATCAATCATGTTACGTAAAGATTGTCTACATCATTTATACATATTTGCAAGGCAAGATAGTAAAGTGTCTCAGCAGAAATTTTTACAAAATCTTCATACTTCGTTTAGATTCGTGAATGTTCCAATGTACAGTACTGCAACTTTAAAAGTCTGTTGCGTTACCACGGTGCGAAAACAACAATCTTTACCAAAATATCGAACTTTCCTTTTCCCTTTATTGTGTTCGAGAACATATTGCACTAATCTCTCTACAATCATGGCTTCGCAGTATTTTAAAGGACATAATGACCACTTCAACGGCGTAACCGTCGATTTAAACGAAGAACCTTGCACACCTGAAGAATTCACTCATCGTCTAACAGGTGCGTGCGCTTTTACATTTTCTGCTAAAAAAATTAATTAATTTAGTATTAACCACAAATTTTAAGAATACAATGTTTTTTGCAACACATTACTAAAAAGTTAATATAATTATTGCTATAAAAAAAATATATTCAGTGTTCCAAATTCAATTTGTACAGCATCTTTACAACAATGGATACAAAATAAGAGACGGGTAGCATGGTTTCGCATATATTTACCACATTCAGGGTTAATACCAATACTTGCGACAGAAGGTTTTAAATTTCACCATGCTAAGCAAGAATATGTTATGCTTTATCGATGGTTAGCTAAAAATGAAAAATGCAATGTCCCACATTACGCGCATACTAATTTAGGTATTGGAGGATTTGTTTATAACAAGGAAACTGAAGAAGTATTAGTAGTGAAAGAAAAATATTCACACAGAACAGCACTTTGGAAACTGCCAGGTGGCTACGTGGAACCAGGTATATTATTTTATTATAATTTACTAAAAAGTATGTCAAAAATAATTTCTTTACTCCTGTATAAAACTGAATATTTGATTAAAAGATATGCTTAATTACTGTTTTTGTAACAAATAGGGGAAAATTTAGAAAATGCTGCAATAAGGGAGGTTCTAGAAGAAACTGGCGTCCAAACTACTTTTAAGAGTATAATAAGTTTCAGACATATGCATGACAATGCGTTCGGATGTTCTGACATGTACATGGTTGTTTATTTATCTCCTTTAAATCATAATATTAAAAAATGTGAGGAAGAAATTGCTGATTGCAGATGGATGAAGGTAATATTTATTAGTTGCTTGGGTATTTCCTAATACCATCATTGCTTATTACTTTTGTAGATAAGTGAATACATGGAGCACAGAGAGGTACATGAACATAATAAAATGTATGCAAAAAAAATGTTAGAATGCATCAAACACAGAATGGGGGTTACTCTAGAGAACGCAGTGCATCCAACACTTAGCAAACCTATTTGTGTATACAGTGTATCAAAGATTAATGGTGCATAACAATATCTAAAACTATTAGGAAACAATTTCAACTTACAATTTACCAATTTAAAAGAAGGTAAATAAAGATTTATGTATTCAATGAAAATATTAGGAAAGTAACATGTTAGAAATTCTGATAAACGCAAAAACGCTTATTACTGTTTTTTGCTAAAGTATACTGACTGTATTTGTTTTTTCTTTATTCCTTGGCCTGAAGATAAATCTTTTCCTTCCAGGTTTTTCTCTTAACTTTAGAACTACTGTGATTATTAAAAATTTTATATGTCAAATTATGCAAATATATGTAAAATTTATGAAAAATATATCTTAAAATTTATTTAACATAGTGCATAATATACATCTTATTTATTATTAATTATTATAATTTGCATTATAATATGTCACAATAATCTTTTCTATATTTTATATTGTGCTTCTGTTCCTCTTGGGCCTTTAGCAGATTATGATGGCTGAGCGTAGGGTGTATACCACATGTTGTGTATACATCAAGGGTTATAGTGGGGCTGCTCCGTTGGTTATGGACTGGTGCAGGCCTTATGCATATGTGACAAGATGAATCATTTAAGATGTTATTCAATGTGCCCAGATAGCCAAACCTGTTCGAACAGGCATTGCGTAGGCCTGTCGACAGGGCTATGTAAGCACAGTAGCGACAGTCCGTAGTGTTATCTGCAATAAACAGCAGGGTGCCGGCGGGTAAGCAACAAAACCTGATTACAACAAATTAGAGGCCGAGACCTAGCAGGCCTGCTACGGAGAAATATTCAAAGTCTATCTATATATATGCACTATTGCACTGAATTGCGCGCCTCTACAGGAGAAAGTTAGACTCTCGGATTTTTGCGACGCCATTACAGTAGAAAATCGAGAGTTCTTCCTCGTGTTCTTTAGACGTTATTTTTTTTTTTTTTTTACGTGAGGGAAATCTTGCATAAGACATCCCGGTCTGACAATGGTAGACCGGGGTAGTGTCGGATTCCTAGCAACTAAAACCCACACGGTGGGCACGGGGAAGTCAACCTGTATTTGTGTTAACCTATAACAAGATTGAGAAACCGCTGGATGTCGTATTTCAGTTATTTACTCAACGAGTGAGTTTATACAAGTGAATAAAAACAGCCACGATGCTACTTGTACATACGTAAGTACACGTGTTTTAATATTCTGATTAGATATATAATACAAAACCAATCTTTTCCTCTACCCATGAATTGCGTGCCACTTGTTAACGGATACAGCACTAATACTTCATGGCACTAAAATACCATTGAAACTGCAGTGTTTTATTGCTGATGCACTAGCAAGGGCATTTATTTTAAATCATCACGGACATACACCGAGCTGGGCTTGTTCTAAATGCAAAGTCTCTGGTGCACAGAGCAACCGTGGATATGTCTTAAGTGGCATTGATCATACCCTTCGGACTGATCGAGACTATTCTCAATGTGTGGACGAGGACCACCATAAAGAAGGCAGCAGTCCCTTATCTTTGCTGCCTTTTGGAATGGTTTCCCAAGTTCCATTTGAATACATGCATTTAATATGCTTGGGCGTTGTGTAGAAAATATTATCTGCATGGATATGTGGAAAATATTCACGCAGGTCCAAATTACCCGCATCTCACATTTCTTATATATCTAACAGACTGAATAGTCTGAAAGAATTTTGCCCATCTGAATTTGGGAGACAGCAAAGATCCCTACTTTATTATTCTAAATTTCAAGCAATAGAATTTCGACAATTTCTGCTCTATATTGGACCGGGTGTCGTGTATGACCTCTTGAATGATAATGTGGGGTCACATTTTCTATTATTTTTTTTTTATACTATATTATATTATATTTTTATACTATGATATATATATATGTTACAAATATTAATTTTTCCAGGGATCCATATCAGAAGATGAATAGTCAGGAGTCCAGGAAACTTGTTCAGAATCTGAACCTTGACGACACATTTTTATAGTTATCAAAACTGGTGAGGACTCAACTTTTTTAGATCATGCTACATCGTCCATAGTATCTTGTTTCTTCCATTCATACTAATGAATTGTACTTTTTTTTCATGTAAAGCATGGCAGAAGTTTCAAGAAGAATCAACTCGATACGTGGTGCATGTACGAACACGCTGGCCTCAGCCCAAATGCAGTGAAGAAGAGGGATGCAGTCATCAAACAACGAAGAAATGAATAAAATACTAGCAGTGACATAGTATATATATTATTATTATGTCATATAAATGAATAAAAACACATAATAATAATTTTGTATTGAGCTCATTTAAATGCCCCAGTAGAAGCGCTTCCCCTTAAATTTAAATGCCTGGTCGACTATCAGGCTATTGCCTGGTCTGTCGTTTTGCCTGCTGGCTCCGGGTCTGCCGGAAGATGCCTGCGATATCGCGGATACAGTTTTGACTGGACAGTCGGCATAACCTGTCTAAAATTGCCTGGATTTGTCGGCACCCTGTTGTTTACCTGTTGCCAAATGGCTGATAGGGTGCATAGTGTTTCGTATTCTTGATTTTTCTAGAAGACATATTTATATTCTGCCCAAACATCTTCTCCACAGACAGTAGGCACATGATTTAATTTTGTTGCTGCCTTTAATGGTAACGTGTTTGTCTCGAATTTTATTATAGTAACTGACAAAGTGCGAAAGCTAGTTTTATGTGCCTACTGCCTCTAGAGGAGATATGAATGCTAATTCGTCGGCAAGACATTCATCCTGTAACACCTCCTTTGCTGATTTAATGCATACTACATTTTTTTCTTTAAACAATTGAACAATCTAAAAATGAATGGGAACTTGATTATCTTGTACAGAATGAATGATTCCCTTAATCTTAATGGAGTAAAACATCTCCAAATACATTTACTTCTTTTATAACATGCACATGTTTTACATAACATCGCAGCCTCCAATCATGTTCCCCATCGTGATGAAACTAGTTTCGGTGGTCAGGGAACATTTGCTATAATTGTTGTGGAGCTTTTAAAAATATTTGTTTCGTATAAGCTACGAAGTTATTGTAAATAAGCTATTAATACGATATTTGTTAAGTTTCACGATCTGATTTATCAAAAACAAGAATGACGAGACGAAAAGGTTAGAAATGCATGGTTACGATAGGACCCCTATCAGCCATTCGACAACAGACTAGCAGCAGACTGCTGACAAATCCTGGCAATTCCAGGCAATTCCATACAGATCTTGTCGACAGATCACACCAAACTGTATCCGCGGCACAGTGGCGAAATGCCAGCAGAGGAAGCGACAGACCAACGAATAGAGTAGGCATTTAAATTTAAGGGGAAGCGCTTCAACTGGGGAATTTAAATGAGCTCAATTCAAAATAATTATTATGTGTTTTTATTCATTTATATGACATATGATATATGTATATACAGGGTGGCACAAAAGCCAGGAAACATCGGCGTATAGGGTGTAGCTGGGGTGATTCTAAACAACTTTTTCGTTGATCAAAATGTTATGTATAGTTTCGTTTGTGAGTTATTAACGAAAAACACTGGCCAATGGCAGTGCCCGCTGGGCATCGGTTGAGGCGCGCTCAGGCGCGACCGATTAGGAAAAATGACTAAATACCAATCAGCGTGTTTTGTAGGTGTAACCCCACCCTTCCTTAGCGTCCGAAGCGCGTTTCTAAGAGGTGAGGGTGTGTCTTTTCATGAGCTGCCAGATGTGTGTTGGGACCAGCTCGGAGGCCCCTTTGGAAGTCTACGTTTATGACGCATGCAATTGACCTGAAGGCGTGTAGCTTCTGCATTAAAGATATAAAACGATTTCCTGAAAAACAGTCTTATTACTTGCGCGTCATAAACGTGCTAGCCATCTGCACGTGGAAGGTTCGGTGTTTATGAATCTATCGAGTAAGCAGTCGAACAATGCTAGCTGCTTCGTTCGCGAAGCAGCAGTGTCATTAACTGGTCCTCGATAATCCCTTGACCGGGGGCTGGGTACCGCGCGCTCGACGTCCCATTTTATACGGAGGCCTTTACGACGTAACAGGTGGATAAAGTATGTTTTAAGAAAAACGATTTCCATAGCTAATGTTAGGAAAAGCTAGTTAAACTTATCCATTCGTTCACGAATTAACCTGCTTAACATTGTGGATTCCTCTTCTTCACTGCATTTGGGCTGAGGCCACCGTGTTTGTGCATGCACCACGTATCGAGTTTATTCTTCTTGAAACTTCTGCGTTGCTTTACATGAAAAAAAAGGTATAATTCATTAGTATTAATCGAAGAAACAAGTTACTATGGACAATGTAGCATGATCTAAAAAAGTGGAGTCCTCACCAGTTTTAATAACTGCAAAATGTGTCGTCAAGGTCAGATTCGTCAGATTCTGAACAATTTCCTGCACTCCAGACTATTCATCTTCTGATATAGATCCCTAGAAAAATTAATATATATCATATATGTCATAACATATATATATATATTTATAATTGCTGGCTTGCTCTATCCTCCACTGCATATTTTAATGCCAAATATTGTCTGCAGAGATGCAGAGGGAAGAATGCGTATTATATTATGTCCTGAAATAAAGAGTGATCTTACACGTGTCGGAACGTAGCGGAATGTAGCATGTGTTGATGCAGCAATTATCGCGTACATCAATACTCAACGATATGCCATTAAATTGTATCCTACGATACTGGAAGATATCAGTATCACTACCAAGAGGCATAGATACTTTAATATCTGAAGATGCTACAACCCTTGTACTATTATTTCAAGTTGCAAGTGATCGTGCAACGTTACTAAGTCGGCCGTAACAGGATCAGCTATGGAGCGTTGCCTAGGTCAGGATTCACACAATGTTAGCCAGGTTAATTCGTGAACGAATGGGTAAGTTTAACCAGCTTTTCCTAACATTAGTTATGCGAATCGTTTTTCTTAATACATAATTTATCCACCTGAAAACGTACTGATAAAAAAAAGTATTTTTTTCATAAGTAATAAAACACTTCATTCCTTTCGGATAATGAATAAACGTATCGAACACGGTTATTACACGATTTATTAGTGTATTTCTTATTCAAGAATAACGAATAATTCCACATTATTGTTAATTGAGACATTTGCTGCTTCCTTCGGTACCCCATCGCGACCGACCGCAAGTGATCGGTTCGCACCTGAGTGCGCGTCGGCCAATGCCCGCCGGGCGCTCTCATTGGCCAGTGTTTTTCGTTAGTAACTCAAAAACTAAAGTATATATGACACTATTACCAAGGAAAAAGTTGTTTATTCTGACACCCTGTATAAAACTGAGTTAACTGTGGATCCATATTGTTTTGTCAAAAGTCTTTATCTATTTTTATGTACTTTAACTCTTTACGGGTGCAGATATAAAACAAGCAGTATTTTCTACCTGTTATGTGTAACTGTCCATGTATTTGGTAGTATCATGATGTCTTTGGTTTAATCTCGGTCCTGCTTCGTCTTTCAATATATGGCGAAAAACATTAATAGTTTTGATTGCCTCCTCCGGCAGTAAATTCTCTGAAGTTTTCGGACGCTTATTTCTACGATGCCATCTTCGTCTATTACTCCATTTGGGGGAGTTCCTAAGAATGGGTTTGAAGGATCTATAAATAATCCACATTCTTTAATATTTACACAAATTTTCTTGCTTAATTCTTCACGTGTTAACTTTTCGTATTCTTGCCCGTACTGGACTGCAGGTGCACTAATTATCCTAGGATTAACAAATGCTTTCACAAGCATCCGACAATCCGACGATGGCATACTCGCCCGAAATTCGAGGCCGTCAATAGCTTTGATTGTTAATTCAGCCATTTATGATTTTTGGCTTGTCCGACTGTTTCTTGCTCAATGTCATCTCTCCTATTTTGCCAATAGTGCAACATTTCCATGTATTTTGCCTGCTCCAATTCAGAAATATTTTTAGCCATATCTGGCTTTTGGGTGTTCTGTCCGTAATTTAAATCCTTTTCCAAACGAAATTGTTTCCGCGCGTGCTTCGCAATCCTTTTTTCTTTCCGCTTCTCAGCGGATTGCTTATTTTCTTTCGTTCTTCTGTTTTCCATTTTTCTCAAAATAACTGTCGCTTCCTTGTTCATCGCCGTAGTATACTGCAGGACAGTAGCAGCACATTTTCCAGTGTATGATCCCCTCTCGCTCAAATTTACTCTTTCTCCGCCAATGTATTTGGCGATGATCCCGTTGAAGCTCTCTACGCTGTTATTGTTACAGTTGTACATCACACTCTCGGCATGCGACAACAATGGTCTAAGTATGTCATTGACTTGTCCATACATTCCCATTTTCGGCAGTTCTGGAACAATGTTCACTTCATCATTCTTACTGCTTCCATCGCACAAGTATTGAAGTTTTGAACAATCTGTGTGTTCACCAAAAACGTGACTAGAGACGTTGTGTATGTCGGCATACAAATTCTTAACCTTTTCTGCGGTTGTCATATTCTAACTGTATCTATATTCTGCAGCTTTTATTATGTTCGCGCGCATTCGCCGAATCCTAGTTTCAACGATTTTCCTCAACGGGCAAGATGTTGTCTTCTTTACCATGCCCTTCATTTTGCCCCTTCATATTAATTTCTTAATAAATGGTTGGTGCATTCTATTTTGTTTACCCGAATCTGCGCTCGGTATCGGTCAGCATCTATAATTTTTTTATATACACTGCTGTCCCCATCAGCAATCAACGTAGAATAAACGAGTCCACGTTTTTCGACGCTGGTCTAGAATCCTTCGAGTATAGCGTCGCTTTCCATGGCCGTTGATGCTTGAGTTGTGCCCCAATTTTTGGAGCACGCGTGCTTTCTGGGCTCTTCATTCTTTTTAGAAGCACAACGACAAGTCCGGCAAGTGTTGTTCCTCACGCCGGTAAATACAACCTTCTTGGTATAGTAACCAATTATGACGCGGCAACTTCCATCGGCCACAACGGGGATGTGGGGTATGCCAAACGTCTTTCTTCCTCTGACGCTTCCACCATTTCTTCCTCTGCAGCAACAATTAGGGACTTCACGATTTCATCGTGGTGCTTCCTAAATTCTTTCTTAGACATGGAGGGTCCGTCCATTGCTGGAAGGAACTCCTCCATTTGGCTATAACTGCCCCCGTTCAAGATTGTCCCAGCAACGGCACTCTAGTTTGTTTCCATTTTGCTGCTTCCGTCAGGTTCACTGTGGATTTCACCTTTAGGTTGGCACATATCGCATTTTACGCTGAGGGTGGTCCTCAGGCCCGACCGTTTCATGCCGGTTATTTGCATGTGTCTAATTCTACAGTCTTCCCTGTTCTTAGCAGGGTCCCCTATTCTTTTAAATTCGGAAAATATGTGCTGCATATCCACGATGCTAAAGCCACTTGATACACAGTCTTGTTCTTCAGTATCGTCCATTACCGCTTTTTCAATGAACAATTCTTTAAGGATTGCAGTTTCAAGAATTTCACTCACCAATTCTTCCGTCGACTCTTCAGAAATTTCCTTTCTACTTAGCGTTTCTCGTTCCTCCTTCAATGGCAAATAAATAATTTGATCGTAAGAGTGCCCTTGATCATCAGCTATTGACGGTTGAGAAGTATGCTGAAGGGCTATGCGCCGTCTCCATGCACCTTTTGTCGAGTATCTCCTCGAATTCAATGTTAATTTTCGCCGATCTCTATTTTTTAACACACACTGAGTTTGAGAAACATTTTTATCTTCTTCGTGGTTTTCAACCACGGATACATTTTCAACGTAACACGTTGTCACACTTTCACTTCACCTTAAAATTCACCTGAACTCATTTTTTTGAAATGAATACAAAACTTTGAAATAGATTCTGATGGAATCTAGTCCTTGGTTTGAGTGCAACCATCGCGAAGACGAAAAGCGCGAGCTATTTATATTTTATAGCGGCCCGCGAGCCACGAGCCACCCGTGGCTACTTCGCTTACTATTATAACAAAATTAAGGATCACGAAAAATAAAGAACAACAAGGTTGATATTTATTTTAACAAGGTAGTTTTGAAGTTGTATTCATTGATAATATGATGATTTGCAATTATAAGAAAAAAATACAAAATGGGAATAAAAATTTAATTGTTATAATTAGAAATTAGGAAAAGGCCTGTTTCACGAAACAGTGAACACGGTCCTGATCTCCACCACCTATCATTCTGGGTGCTGTTCAGCTTTAGCGTCAGTGATAAAAGGCAATAAAGTTTATAATGTCGAAGGAGGAGGAAGTGCGTGAGGTATATCTAACATTGTTCGACGTGGGTCTGATTTTGCAAAATTCAATACGCGTTTCTTATAGATTTCGAGGTGCTTTTTACGAATCTACAGCACGTACAGTTTTCGAAAAAAATCGCGAATTTTCAACTTTGGAAGTGTTTTGTGCTTTTTTGTGAATAGTTATTCAGTTGTGTTTGGTGTAAAATGATTCTGTACAGTTTGATGAATAAATTGTTGTAACTGGTTATTAGATTATGAACATTTAAATATGTTTAAAGAATGATTAAAATAATTTGGTAAAACACGTGCTGCGGCAGTGATGCTCTATGACTTCGCCCCCCCGCTTATTTCCAGCCTACTGGAATCACCAGACGCCTAGTAGTTCTGCTGAGTACCACTGTTGCTGCCGCGTGTTTTACCAAACTATTTCGTTTCGATACTGAAAACGAAAATGATTTTTTAATGTTCAGTTGCTTGCCTTAGCAGAAAGGTCTACTCTATCATGTGGAATACTTACATTTTTTCATAGTCCCTTAGTTTGTTAAATAAATTCAAAGATATCAGCCACAACGGCTGTATTTTCCGTGTCCTTTCACTTGGATCATTATGTAAACATATTTAAATGTTTATAATCTAATAACCACGTACATCACTTTATTTGTCAAACTCCACAGAATTATTTGCACCAAACGCAACTGAATAACTATTACCGGGAAAGCACAACACACTTCCAAAGTTGAAAGTTCTCTACTAAAAAATGGATTTTTATAAAAATGGTACGTTCTGGAAAAAAAACGGGTTGCGGATTCATATTCAGCAAATCTATAAGAAACGTGTGTCTAAGGTTACAAAATCTAAAAAAAAGTTAAAAATACATTGTGGGGGTACTTCCCACATACCCCGCTAGGGGACGAGCACGACGATCCGGCTCCCGAAGGTGGCTGTATAGGCCCACGCGAGTATATATATAACCACCGACCGTTCCCTACTATCCCTGTGTCTAAGGCAGGGCCTGCTAGTACGCCTTACTGATGAGTCCGCTAGCAGGCCTAGGACGAAACGCAACATCTCCCTTTCCTCTTTCTTTTCCCGACGAAACCTTCTTCTCTCTCTCTCCTTCATGAATCCCCGCAACATAAATTACTTTCATTACAGATGAAAGTAGGGAAGGAGGAACAACAAATTGAAAAAGAAGGCGTAAAGAAAGGGACGGAAAAAGAGCAGGTGAAGAAGCCAAAAAAAGAGAAGGAGGGCCGTACGTCGTCAATGAAAGCTGTAAGTGAAAGCATTGATTTTGCACGAATACTTTCGGTTTTTTATATTAATGATTCATTATTATATTTCAGATGAAAAAAATGATCAAGCGGCTAGTATATAGCGCCCGCAGTGGCCGCGGTCGACGGGATCGCCGGGGGGCAGAGGCGGGGGGTGAGCCATTATTTCTAATTTTTATGGATAGTAAATTAATATATATGTATACATCATTACGTGTCTTTATTGTTTATTCCTTCCTTTCATTCCTTTATTAAATATAGGCCATCGCCATATAGTTAGTATTGAAAAAAATTATGTAAAAAAAAATGAACCCGAGGGGAGCTCGAACCAACAAAAAAGTTTTGGCCACGGCTCTAATCAACATCTCGGCTCGAGCCGATTCATTTTTCTGATGGTTATAATTGTAACAGATTTGACAACAGTGTTACAGAGGTCTTGACGTGCCGGCAACTATGCATTACTTGTGTCTGTGTTCGCGCATCGCGCCTTTACGTATGAATCGCCGTTCGTGGTGTGAAATTATAACTTACAGTTATCGATTGATTTCGATACGCCCCTCTGTACATTTTGGGACTATATAAACCTTTCCATTCTGATCATCTTCGGTTAATAGCTATACAGTTACGCGTACATTCACGTCGTGTTACGCTTGTACAGAATCGATTACATTCAGTGAGATTAGGCTTAGGGCACCGGTCAGGAACACACCCTCACTAGGAGCCGCCACCTTGACGTGGTGTAGGGGCTTAAGTAGCCGTAATGAGGCCCAAGACCATGCCGGCGGGAGCTTCATTCCCGGCAGGTCCAACCATGCCGGAAGGGCTTGGGCTGAACGGTGAAAACTAAGCAGCGGCTCACCGCGGTGTGTGAATGGGCTGCGGTCGATGCCCTATGGATATTCCCGGCAGACTAATCAAGGGGGGAGTAGTTGCCCCCCGACCGGAGTGGCACGTAATGTTAGTACCTGACCTCTGCGGTAGTAATAAGGGTAATCGTAAGTCCTGAAATTATGGCAAAGATCCCGTGAACCCGTATGTTAAACGTGGAAGAGAACCGCTCACGCGTTTTCACTGTCTGGAGCCTATGACGGGGTTCAAGTGGGGTATTCGGGCGCAGGTATGGATGATTACCCGGTCAGTATTTCCTCATAACCGATGCTGCGTAGGTTAAATCGCAGCACGTCTAGCCCGAAGTTTGGGTCTGGCATCGGCTCGGATCCGGCGTCGCCCACTCTACGGGGGTTACGTTAAACCTTTAGCATTAAATACGGCGCGGGCCTATCCCGTAACATTTTTCTGTAGAGTCATCTGGTGCCGATAGGACTGACCATGTGAAAAACCGCTTCTCGGCTTCGGCATCCACAATTAAGGTAAAATTGAAACACGGAAGTGCCCCCACGGCGGTGGGGGTCCCATGATGGGCGAAGTGTTCGAATAGTGTGGGATTGGAAGTTTTAGGAGAAATTAAGCCGGTGCAAGTGCAGAACGATTGATAACAGGAATATATATGTATATTTATTAAACAGTTTCTACACTATTCTGCCCTCTGTTACTCTATTCCTATTCTACGCTGTTCTATCTGCTCTCTGATCTACACTGCTTCGCTGCTCAATCTACACTACTCTCTGTATTCCTTCGCTGCTAACTCTACACTGCTCTCTGTACTCCTTCGCTGCTAACTCTACACTACCTACTCATACATCCACTCGTCTTCAGTCATTCTCTCTCTCTCTCTCTCTCTCTCTCTCTCTCTCTCTCTCTCTCTCTCTCTCTCTCTCTCTCTCTCTCTCTCTCTCATTCATATCATAAAACATAGAAACAGGGGACACGGGTCTGCAGGCCATCGTTGCACGCCTGCAGACCAGCTGTGTCCCAGGTAGCCCGGTCAAAGACGACCCATGCCCGATCGTTGGGCGTTTCTCCTACACTCCTACACTCGGCCCCCCTGCAAGGATATCTGACCTCAGATATCGCATGCGTTCCTTGCACATTTTTTAAAATCCTACCTCGCCTTCTCATCGCAGGTATGCGGTCACGAAACTTTTGCCTTGACTTTGGCATCGCAAAACGCACGCCACCATCCATTTCTGGGTTTTCCCACTGCGCTTCCCTTAGCGTACCGCACGTGCTTCTTTTGCCTTCGCCTACCGACATGTATGGAAAACGGGGGTTGCGACTCCAGGCGATCACGTGCATAACGTTTTTACCCGGACGCTGTTTGTCGGTACATTGTAATTTCCTCAACTTACGCCTTGGATAACGCTCTTCCGCTGACGTTTTCTCGCTCGCAAAATCGTCATCTTCGCTTGCTCGCTCGATTTTACCTTCTCGCAAAGACCGTACAGTTAATTCAAGCTTATTGTCTCCGCTCTTGAACGAAAGACCCCCACTTACATGATTTTCTCTAATCAACTCGACTTTCGCTGAACAATCAGACATACATTTTTCCAGACGCGCGTTAGGGATCGGAACGCTTTGCTTCTCTTTTACGGTTGTCGGTTCAAAGGGTTTTATCATTTTTTTATATTGAGCTACTACTTTCGGCTTCAATGATTGCGCGCTTCGACTCTCAGCTACGTTGACTACATTAACGGTATATGAAATATTGGCTTCAGGTATAGCTGCAATTCTTTCGTTACCGGGTTTATTTGCTACTTGCGTTTTCGAAAAATATGGGCGCGGTCGCTCTACCACCTCGCGCCTACATACCGAAGGACCGACCGCGTAGTCTTTTACGACTTGACCTGCGTGTCCTACGAAAAACTTGCGCTCGCAAACGAGTGCCTCCTCGATGTCCTCCTTACGCGATGTCCGCCGCGCAGCTAGGCTCTCCTTGGCTGCTGGCTCCTCCTCTGCTGGGCATTTCGCCGCGACGTGCCCGAATTCTCTGCACTTGAAGCATTTTGCTCCTCTACTCCTCAGCGGACAATCATAGAAAAAGTGGTCCCTACCACCGCAGCTGTAGCACCTACCGGGCGCTGCGTTCCGCGTGTCTCGTCGCTGGTATCCGGCGTCCCGCCACCGAGGTGCGTTGTCCCATCGCTGTGGTTCGTGTCCTCGCCGGGTTTCGTACGGTGCTCGCCAGGTCGCCGCGTGTCCGCGACGTACCGCACTGTCGAACTGCTGCACTCCACCGTTTCCCCGCCATGGTCGTTCGCGCACACTTGCGCTAACTCTCGTTCCCTCGTATCCAGTGGGCAGGGTTACTCCCTCGAACGCATCCACGAGTGATGCCTGCGTCTTAAACCTCTGCAGCCTCGCATGATTCTTCAGCGAATCATCCGGTATCCCGTCGATCATATAATCCAGCGAATCTTCTTCGTTGATGTTGATGCGATTTCCCAGTATAATTTTACTGTGGGCGTACTCGGCGAACGTCTCCTCCCTTTTCCAAACTCGGCCCTCGAATTCCCTGCGAGCCGCTATTCGATTCCGCCTGTTGCCGAAGATCCCCTTCAACTCTTTCACCAGTGCGTCCACTGGCATCGCCACATGCTCTGGCTTCGAATGAAACCATTCGAGAGCCTGATTCCTCAGCTGCGAGACTGCCAATGCCTTCGCTGTGTCGTCGTCCAGCCTGAAAGTTAGGCGCACTGTCTCCAATTGCGCCACCCAAACGTCGAAGGTTTCCCCTTTTCCGTCGAAATAGTTGAGCATCGACTTCAATGATTCGTCGATTCTCACCGGCGCACGCTGACTCGAATACACCGGTTCCCCGATACTCATCCTCTGCGTATTACGCCACAACTCTGCCTCGCGTCTCAACACCTGCATCTCGCGCTCCATGAGCTCCTTTTCGCGCCTCGAAAAGACTGCGTCCCCGCTGTTCGTTGCCTCGCCGGTTGATAGGTGTGGCGTCCTCGGCGAACTCGCGCTGGGCAGCGTGATAACGCCTGAATCCTCATTCGCGGTCCCTTCAGCAGCGTCGCTTGTCTCCTGGCGCATCCATGCACCCGACGGATCACTCATCATGAGTCTGGTGATGAGCTCTTGCTTCGCGCCGACTGGACTCAAACCTTTCGCTTTTAAAATTTCCTTCAATTGCACCACCGTGAACTCACTCGGGCTCTTGCTCATTTTTATTCCACGTTCCGCACAGTTTACCCAATCAACACAGTCTACACAGTCTACACAGTGTGCACTTTCACGACTTAGTTTCGTTGCTCACTCAATCCCGGACGAGCCCCCAAAAAGATTGTGGGATTGGAAGTTTTAGGAGAAATTAAGCCGGTGCAAGTGCAGACCGATTGATAACAGGAATATATATGTATATTTATTAAACAGTTTCTACACTATTCTGCCCTCTGTTACTCTATTCCTATTCTACGCTGTTCTATCTGCTCTCTGATCTACACTGCTTCGCTGCTCAATCTACACTACTCTCTGTATTCCTTCGCTGCTAACTCTACACTGCTCTCTGTACTCCTTCGCTGCTAACTCTACACTATCTACTCATACATCCACTCGTCTTCAGTCATTCTCTCTCTCTCTCTCTCTCTCTCTCTCTCTCTCTCTCTCTCTCTCTCTCTCTCTCTCTCTCTCTCTCTCTCTCTCTCTCTCTCTCTCTCTCTCTCTCTCTCTCTCTCTCTCTCATTCATATCATAAAACATAGAAACAGGGGACACGGGTCTGCAGGCCATCGTTGCACGCCTGCAGACCAGCTGTGTCCCAGGTAGCCCGGTCAAAGACGACCCATGCCCGATCGTTGGGCGTTTCGCACTCCTACAATAGTATCTGCCATAATGTCTTATAACGCCAAAACAAAAACACGAAGAGAGGAGGGAGCGCGCTCACGCAGCGGGAGTCCGGCGAGGAGGGCCACACCCACAGGGAAACCTGCGAGGTGCGACGGTGACATGGAGGCTACCCCAGGACCATCGAGGGGTAGCGCAAAAAGGACGGAGGCGCCGCAGGTCACCAGTGCGACCTGCGTCATTTCGGATGACGATTGCGACACGGAGTCGAGCGGGTCGACAGTCAAAGGGAGAAAGAGAGTCGGCCACCACGAACGCGCAATAAATCGAGGAGGAGAACCTCCGACTGCGCGGGCGGGTGGCTGACCTGGAGTTGGCGCTCGCTGCGGCGAAGGCAGCGACGGCGACGAGTGAGGACGACAGGGCTGCCCAAAAGAACAGGGAAAAAGGGGAGATGGCGAGGGCTGCTCGCCCCTCCTCCACCGTGAGTGCCTCGGCCATCACCGAGGAGCGTTTGGGGGCACTCTTCGATGCCTTCATGGGGCGTGTAGAGAGGCGGCTCGTCTCCCTCAAGAAGGACTTGGCGGAGCGGTGGGCGAGAGACGCTTCCCGGAGGGCCACGTCGGTGGCAGGGAGCCTCGAGACGTCAGGGGAGGCCTGCATCAAAAGGTGAGGGCGCAGGCGACGGCGGCGAGCGGACGGGGAGAGCCTGCCGGATCCCCGGCAACACGGCTACGGGAACTGCCTCCCGTGCCGACGCCGGGCCGCTCCCCCGTCCCACAGACGCAGAGGAGCGGCGACAGCTGGGCCGTCGTGGCCGGCCGAAAGGCAAAGAGGGCGAAAATGAAGGAGCAGCGACAGCCGCAGCAGCAGCAGCAGTCGCCGACGAAGGCAAAGAAGAATGGAGGGAAGGGAGCCAAGGCCGCCCCTCTCAAGGTCCAGCAACGGAAGCCTCCGCGCACAGCTGCGGTCGCCCTAGCCGTCAGGGAAGGGGCGAAGATCACGTACGCGGAGGCGATGAGCTCCGCCAGTAAAATTGATCTGGCGGAGCTGAACATCGCGGAGCTGCGACCCAAAAGGGCGGCTACTAGAGGGCTCCTCCTCGAAATCCCGGGGCCGGAGGAGGCCGCAAAGGCAGAGGCACTGGCTCAGAAAATGCGGGAGATCATGAGCGCGGAGGACGGGGTCACCGTGGCGCGCCCCGTCAAGATGGCCGAGCTCAGGGTCAGGGACCTGGTGGCGGCCACCACAACCGGCGACGTGGCCGCGGCCATCGCGGCGCCGCGAGGATGTGGCCCGGCGGAGGTGAAGACCGGGAAGATGCGGTCGTCTCCGCTGGGCCTGGGCACCGCCTGGGTCAGGTGCTCGCTCGCAGCTGCGAGGAAGGTCGCAGCGGCCAAAAGAATAAGAGTTGGATGGACCATGGCCCGGGTGGAGGCGGCCCCCAGGGTGGCCAGGGGGTACCGCCCGATATCCCACGAGGCGGGGCTGACGTTGGCGGGCACCGTGCCCTTCGATTTACTGGCGGAGCGGGACGCTTCCGTCTACGAGAGTCTCCGAGAACTCCGCGCGGGGGGCGCGATGGTGTCCGTCGAGGAAGAGGATGGCATAAGACGCCAGGCCCGGCTGGCCGCGCGGAACAAATGGAGGGCGGAGCTCCGGGACAGGGGAGCCGCGCAGCGGGCGGTCGGGACGGCCCTGCCCAGCCTGGACCAATGGCTGGACCGCCGCAGTGGGACCCTTACCTACCGATGGCGGAGTGTCGGGAGTGCGGTGCTGCGCTGGATACAGCGCAGCACACATTAGAGGAGTGCCCGGAGTGGACGGCAGAGCGCCGCGAGCTCATGGCGCACGTGGGGGCGGATCTCTCGCTGCCGAGCATCATCAGCAGGATGCTGGGCAGCGGGAGGGCCTGGACAGCAATAGCCTCCTTCTGCGAGATAGTCCTTCGCGGAAAGGAGGCAGCGGAGCGGAATCGGGAGCTGTCCGATCCCGCCCGACGCGAGAGGCGGAGAGGCAGGACTCGCCGGCCGCGGACGCGCCCGCTGGCGAGATCCTCGCCCCTTCAGTAGCAAAAAGGCGGTGTCAGCGCGTGAGGCGACTGGAGGCATTACCTCCTCGTTTCTCGGGCGACCGTCGTCCCCGCTCGGCGGATGGGTGGCCCTGCTGTGGGAGGACGCTTGTTCTCCTGTTACCCCGCAGGGCCGCCCGATAGCCGGAAACAGCGTCGTGGAGAGTGAAGGGTGGGGGGGGGGGGGGGTCCTGGACTCGCCGGCCCCTTCTCCGTCGGCGGGACCTACATTCCCCCCCCCCCCCCTCGTTTCGAAGAGGGAAAAGATGTGGCGTGACCGAGGGTGCGGTGGTGTTCCCCCCCTGCACCCCTCGGAATGGCGTCACCGCTGGCAAGCAGACTGGCGGCCCGCCGGGAGGGAACACGCTTCCCTCCCTGTCCGTGAACCGCTCTGATCAACCGCCCCGGTGATGCGGTGTAAGAGGAAAGGAGGGTCCTTCTGACCCTCCCGAGGACAGGGGCTGCGACAGCCAGAGCGTGGGGAGGCACCGGAGGTAATCTCCGGTGTTCCCGGGGCCTCGCCAACAAGCGCAGAGGAGAGGCAACCGAGGTGGTTTTAGTCGGTAAAAATCCGACATTACCTCCTGCTCGTCCCCAGGGCAGGAGGTATATTTTGAAGATTTCCACCTCGTAAAAAAAAAAAACTGGTTAGGAACACAAGTTAACCCGTTGGAATCCGCAAGTTCGGTTGAAGTTCTTTCGGTGCACTATTGTAACCATTCTCAGACCCCGCATCGCCAGTGCGTCAACACCGTGCAGCTTTAGGTAATAATTAAACACACTACATAAATACCGCGACAATTGCATTTGTACAAACAACTGATCTCAATATGTAAATTGTTCACCATTAAATCGAGTAGATTCGCCAAATCTATCTTCACTCCGTAATCCTTTATATTAGTAGTGACGTTCCCACAGATACAACTTAACCGCTCGAGTTGTATTGAATATTAATTTAAAGCATCGAGACAAACTAGCAAGTTCTTTGCGTAATATTAACCTCGCCGGTCTAGGCATTGCCCACAGCCCTGGCCCGTAACAATGTAAATTGTTGTATCCCTTAAAATAGTGTAACAATAAATTTGTTTCTTATAAACACATTACGTTTTACAAAACCTGCGGCCACATTTTATTTTACCTCAAGAAACCATGATACTTTTGCTTAAGAAGTTTTGTTATATCTGTGACAATTATCAAGATACCATTTTTCTGCTGAAACTTCAAGGGGCAATTTCACCTCTAAACTTGCGATTGGGCCGCTATACAAAAATGCGTGTTCCATATTTTCGCCTACTTCATATATCCACCAAGTTTCATCGAAATCGGAGACGGACACTTCGGTATGGTTCCTATGGTTATAAGTTGAAATTACATACACTTATAATTAACCGCACGTTAAAAACTAAACTGAATCTACTTAGAATTAAACGTACGCTATATCTTAAATTTAACGCATTTTCCTACAGTACTTCAGGCCTCATTGGGTACCTCGGCCTCCTTAAACTCTAATTCGCTTAAAATAAACGCCGGCTTCACACGGTCCATTGAAACGTTTACTTCGGGGACATTAATTCTAACAAGAAAATTATTGCTAACACGTCGCACAACCGTGAACGGCCCGTTATAATGAGGTTGTAACGGTTTCCTTACTGCATCGTTCCGTATAAACACGTGTGTCGCCGTTCTCAGATCCTTAAAAATAAATACAGCCCCCCGCCCGTAACTGCTTCTTCTACCAGGCGCAAGGTTAGCATATGCCGGCGGGATTGATCCACGAATTGCGACAATTCCTGCCCCTCATCGCTGTCGATCATGTTACCGGGAAGCCGCAACGCTTCCCCGAAAACTATCTCCGCCGCCGACACCTTCTCATTCTTCTTGATCACGGTGCGGATGCACAACAGTACCGCATGCAACACCTTCGACCAACTGCCGCCCGTGTGGCAAGCTAATGGCTGCCTTCAACTGCATATGGAACCTCCGCACGGCTCTATTCGCCAGCGGGTGATACGCCGTCGTCCGGTGGTCCTCCATCACAAGGGCCGGCGCCAATGATTTATTAAGGCACGTTTCAAATGGCCGCCATTGGTCTGCCGTTATTCTGAAGGGAACGCTGCACAGTGGGCCGGAGTGACAATTAAGTAATCACTACTTCATATTTGGCAGATTTCATAATTTATTGATTCTAATTCAAGGTTGTAGGTAATATTACTACTTTTTTATGCATTTAATTAATTAATTTTATTTATTTTTACAAAAATCTTTTTAAGAGTTAGTTGTGACAAAGTGATGTGAAGTAAAAATGTATGACAATATAGCGTTAAAAACTATTGCTAAAAAATAGAGTTATTGACCCTTAAGAAAGTTTCGTTATGATTATACCTGTTAGGCCCCTGGTCATTTTACCAATATCGCACCTACTTTTGTTGCAAAAAAAATATCAATTTCTCAAAGGGACGGATGCGGACGAACGCAAATAATTCAATTTTGAATAGATGAATCTATCTTGAATTATGAGATATGCTTCAATTTAGAAACAAACACAACCAATTTTTGTTATTTACAATAATTTTTAAAGCATATAAGAAATGATAATTTGGTAGCAAAATAGTGAGCAATTAAATGTTTATAATTTTCATTCTACGAAGAATGGTAACTAAAACCATTTCAATAAAAATTGAACCACTAATTACTTTCTGAAAATGTAAATATACAAAATATTTTAAAACACTTTCGAGAGCTTAAGGAAATGTTTACCTGATTATGAGAAAAATATGGAATGAATTCATGAAATTTGACTAAATATTTGCAGCATAATAGTAGAAGAATTAAAAAATGAACATAAGAATGCGGAAGTAAAAAAATTTTTTTTTTAGGTGTTTACTAGTATTTTTCAGTTTTGACCCACTGTGTGCCGTACCGTGTAAATCCAACTATCATACACCGCCGATCGGAAACGCCTCGGGCCACCTCGTAAACCTAACAACGACAGTCAAGCAGTTCGTGTTCTCTCTTGACACGGGCAAAGGTCCACATGGATATGCTCCATATGCTCAAAACGCGCAATGCGAGTCACAAACTCTCCGCTCAGCTCCGAAACATGCCGCGAAACTTTTGCCTGCTGACACTCCACGCAACCACTTGCCCAGCGCCGACAATCCGCCTTGATGGGTGGCCATACGTACCGCCCTACAACAGCTTCACCGAGGTCCTCGCTCCAGCATGCGATAACCCGTCAAAACGGTCGAACGTCGCACGCCTGAAGCCCCGCGTCACGAAAGAGCGTACCCGCTCTGTCGAAATGTCGCAGTACACCCCTGCGTCTGGTTCCGCCATCCCCACCTTCATGAACTGCAAGCGTCCTGGATTCACCAACGCTGCCTTTAGTTCCTCGTCGGTCTGCTGGACTGCGGTCAAAGCGCGGTAATCCAGCGGTGAAACCACCTCTCCTATCCCCGACAACGCATCCGCTACCACGTTGTTCTTCCCGGACACATGTCGAATATCCGTTGTGTATTGTGCCACCAAGCTCAGATGCCTACATTGCATTGGCCTACACTTCTCCGGCTTCTGGTTCAATGCATACACGACCATAATACTCAACTGCGCTCGAGCCTCTGGATGCCCCAACTGAGCTGCTCCAGCCAAAGAATCCTTGGTGCGCTGAAACGCCGTTGTCCTCTCCTCCGTCTAGACCATCGGCTCTTTCCGCTTGCCACCCACCAGACACTCCACCAGCGGAGCTTGGATGGATGCAACTCCTGGAATAAATCTTCTATAAAAATTGACCATCCGGAGGAATCTGTTCAATTGAGCCTGATCCTGTGGTTTGGGAAAATTTGCGATGGCATCTACCTTCTCCTGCAAAAGTCTGATACCATCGCTATCCACCGCATAATCCAGGAAGGTTACGCTGGGCACGGGATATGCACACTTGTCCAGGTTCACCACTACGCCATACGACTACTACTACAACTTCAAGCAGTCCTCCGGTACATTGAATCCATCTTCAGCCCTCAAATGACGGAGGAATTGGGATGGCGCCCTATCCCCCAACTCCTCATGCCCCAGCAATCGCTGCATCCGCTGCTTCTTCGACGACGAACGGCGAGCGGTCAATTTCTCCTTAATCTTCTCGTACTTTCCTTCCGCTGGTAGTTTCAGCATGATATCCTCGACCTCCTCCGGGCCTTCGCGTCTAGGTGCGCGACCACGTACCAAAACTTTGTGTCGTCTTGCGTGATACCGCGCGGGGAGAATTGCACGTCCAACTGAGCAAACGATAACGCTTACCGTTCCGGCCAAAACATCGCGAAATGCACAGCCACTGCATTCGGTTTACGCACGGCTATACGCTCTCCACTTCCTGATGCGTCCTTCCATTCTCCTTTCAGTCGGGTTCATCACTTGTGGGGTAATTCTGGGTAAAGACATTGAATACACGTCCCGTTAGTACGGTGTGTTTAATAGAACTGAAAGTACCGCGTCTTCGCGGTATACGTCACACTAGCTCTCGTGTTTGGGGAAGTTCCCTAGGGATTAACAGTGTCTCTAGATGTCCCTTGCAAGCGTAACATCACGTTGTTCGGCACAGCTAGTAGTGTTGCGAATTTTTGCTTGGGGAATTTTAAATGCTGGATTCAGTATAATATAAAGTATATGATATAAATAAATTCCTACATAATAATTAATGAGTCAGCTGACACATTTATTAAATACTATGTATGTGCAGGGTGGCCCAAAACCCAAGAAACATCGGAAAATGGGGTGTAACTGGGGTGATTCTGAACAACTTTTTCCTTGGTAATAATATCATAAATAGTTTCGTTTTTGAGTTATTAACGAAAAACACTGGCCAATGAGAGCGCCCACTGAGCGTCCGGTGGTGCGCGCTCAGGCGCGAACCGATCAGCTGCGGTCGGCCCTGATGTGGACTTCGAGGACTTCGAGGGAAGTGTGCTGCAAATGTTACATCATCTTACAGCAGCGCCCCGTAGATTGGTAGGTAAATGCAGCGCATTTCGTGGTTTCAACCGACGCGCGATATAATACTCACTTCCGCCTGTAAATAAAGATGTAAGTAAAGAAAGACCATTATTCCCCCATCTCTCTATTTTTAATATTTGCGTGTATAAATAAGTATATGTATTATTAGTGCGTCTCTAGATGTATTTAAATCTTTATTTAATAATGACCCTCACGTTCTGGCGTGGTTAACTTGTTTGTATCTCGAAGGCTCTTTCTATATTAAAAAGCACGCCAGGCGCTAATGACTAGATTCAAAAACTTAAATATAGTGTTCTAAACCTAAAATACTTAAACAACTAGAACTAAAGACTAGTCTCTTAAAACTAACTATAATAACACTAACCTAGTTAATACTAGTTGCACCCGCCGACGGTAAGACTGGTCGCGACGGTAATTCCTGGTCGCCACAAGCGTACAATTTGTAGTCCTAAGAGTATAGAGATTAATTTGGTTTTTGTAAGAAAGAGAAGTAAGCCCGTATAATTATGATCTTGTATTGTTGGTCGCATAACATAATAAATTAAGTGTTAATCAGCGCAACTGGAATATTGTTGGCATTGAACCCCAGTAACAACATCGTTAAATATTGTAGGAACCGAATAAAAAGGAAGGGCAGGGCTTCGGGAAGCAAACCCGAGATCTTCGTATTACTAGGCACTGGTCCATTTACGCTACGGCCCACAGTTGGGCCATTTTTCGAAAAGCTGGCCATAATTCATAATTTCACACGATTTTCACAAGAATTGGTATTCTTATGTTTTTGGGGTTCCAGAATTGAAATATCTTATAGAAAATGCAAAATTCATAACGGACGATCTAATATCAGTGGTATAAACGTTGCATTTAAGTTAGCTTTTGTCAAAATTGACTATTTTCCGATTTTTTACTAAAATTATGTAATTAGAATGTCTAATTTAATATAATGACGCTAATTTCAAAACTTTGTTGAAATTAATTATTTTGAAAATTTTACTTTTGCAACATTTGTGTTTAGTAGGTCACGTAGTTCAAATGTATTGTCGAAAATAAAGAAGGGATCTATAGGAGCAATAACCTTTGGAATATGTCCCGATTCGTTTTCTGCCTAGATACTTTTTGACTATAAGCTCTTCTATACAATTTACACAGCTTATGACAAGATTCTAGGACTTCTTCCGTAAAACATCCAATTGGTAGACCGCAATTTTTCATTACGGATGGCCCATGGATTAAAACTTTATGTACCGTGGGTGGCATGTAATACCAGTGATATAGTGATACATACAACTTCGCAGTATCAATACAATAATTTCCAAATTTTGTATAATTAATAATTCTGCCAGAAGAAATAATAATTAAGATATTATGAAATCTTTCAATTATTGGACGCTACTATTGTGAGGGAATGGAAAGAAGACATGCAACTTTATATTAAGAGACTTGTCCCAGCGTGAAACTCCGTGAATAACATCTTTGTTTTCCTTCTTGTACATTAAGATATGGCTAAGATTTATGATATATTGGTGCCCTTTGCAGATTTTTAGACGTTCACAATAGATGGACGAGGGATATGTATATACGATGTAGAAGCGACGACAATTATGTACGATACAATCTTACAATAAAACAGATAACGCGGAAAAAATGTACATATATTGGTTTACGGTTTGGTAACAATTTGTGGCGGTGATACGTGATGGAAACAGAAAACGCTTGCACTTTTATCGACTTGGGATCTTTATTGTTCTCTACACTCACGAGCTGTCGTGGAGGAACTCTTACCACTTCGGTAACTCTCTCTGGACTGAACTGTAAACTATGCTAAACGCTATTGACTAGATTCAAAAACTTAAACCTAGTGTTACAAATGTAAAGTACTTAAACAACTAGAACTAAAGACTAGTGTCTTAAAACTAACTATAATAACACTAACCTAGTTAAATCTAGTTACGCCCACCGACGGTAACACAGGTCGCGACTTCGCGACTAACGTCGGTAAATCCCGGTCGCCACAAATTTACATTGATTGGCGGCCCCGGTCGGCGGAGAACGGTAATTTTGACGTCTGGATCATTAGTGCAGTCAGCCGCCGAGAGAGAGCGCCATCGCAGTGTAATCTGTGGCGGTGATACGTGATGGAAACAGAAAACGCTTGCACTTTTAAACGACTTGGAATCTTTATTGTTTTCTACACTCACGAGCTGTCGTGGAGGAACTCTTGCCACTTCGGTAACTCTTTCTGGACTGTACTGTAAACTATGCTAAACGCTATTGACTAGATTCAAAAACTTAAACCTAGTGTTACAAATGTAAAGTACTTAAACAACTAGAACTAAAGACTAGTGTCTTAAAACTAACTATAATAACACTAACCTAGTTAAATCTAGTTACGCCCACCGACGGAAACACAGGTCGCGACTTCGCGACTAACGTCGGTAAATCCCGGTAAATCGCCACATATCTATGGCGACCGGTGGGCGTAACTAGATTTAACTAGGTTAGTGTTATTATAGTTAGTTTTAAGACACTAGTCTTTAGTTCTAGCTGTTTAAGTACTTTAGATTTGTGACACTAGGTTTAAGTTTTTGAATCTAGTCATTAGCGCCTAGCATACTTTACAGTTTAGAAAGAGCTACCAAAGTAGTAGGAGTTCCTCCATGATAGTTCGTGAGTGTCGATAATAATAAAGATCCGAAGTCGGTAAAAGTGCGAGTGTTTCTGTTTCCATCACGTATCACCGCTACACGACGACTCGCTTGCGCGCCATTTATCGGTGGAGTCGTGGATTTGTCTCACCGTGATTCCCGCCATGGGGATTCATCCTTCCACCGCACTCAATACCTTGGCGCTGCTCTCGCCCAATGGATATGGAGATACATCCGGCGCTCTCTCAATGATTGGCTGGATGCTCTCGACCAATCAAGAGCTACAGATTCGAAAAAGAAGAAGGAAGGACGTTTCCCATTTTTTGAAAGCGTCGCTTGGGAAGCCATTCCTTGCAAAAGCGTCCTTTTGACTCCATCCTAGATTATTTGTTCTGTTATACGTTGTTTTTGTCACTGTGGGCTATTTGTTGTTTGTTAATAAATTCTACTCGTGTTTTCATGTTCATTTCAATATTTATATGTGAGGTTTATTTACGGAGTTCCCCACAATCGCGTGGCGACTCGTTTACGCGCCATTTGTCGTGGAGTTGCGGATTTATCTCACCGTCATTTCCGCCAGGAGAATGCATATTTCCGCTGCACTCGACACCTTGGCGCTGCTCTCGCCCAATGAAGTCAGAGAGACGTCCTGCGCTCTCGCAATGATTGGCTGGACGCTCTTGACTAATCAAGGGCTGCAGGATCGGCGAGGAAGGAGAAATGACGTTTCCTATTTTCAGAAGCGTTGCTTGCGAAGTCATTCCTTACGAAAGCGTCCTTTTGACTAGAGCTAATATCTGTTATTTTCTAGACGTTGTTTTTTCACTGTTGACTAATTGTTAATTGTTAATATAAATTGTTAATAACCGTGTCCTCTGTTTTCTAGCTTTACGGATACGAATAAGAGACAGAGTCGATTGAACAGCGGAGAAGCGTAGATCGAGGAGCAGCGTAGAATACACAGCATAGAACAGTGTAGTACAGTGTAGAGAGAATGGTGTAGTGCCTTCTTTAATAAATATATACATAATAATCTTTTTTGTTAATTATATTACACTTGCACTGGCTTAATTTCTTTAAAACTTCCAATCCCAGAAAATATACACAACATACCGGTCACATTCTACGTATTGAGTTGCAAAATGGTATCATTTATAATAGTAATTATTTTGAAGATAATAATCTGTTTAGCAGAAAGCTAAAACATGCATAAAGTAAGACACCCGTGTGAGTAGTCGCGGAAGAATATCCGGCCAGATGATGCTGAACTTTCCTTTCCCCAAGTGGCTGAACTGGTCTATAATTGAAACTTATAACGCCGTTGCTTGCTGCGATGTTTTTGAAAATACTTAACTGCAAGCAAAAAGGAAGGAATAAATCCCGATGTAAACCTGTGCAAAGTTAATAGATGGTGTTGCATTCCAATCTTCACACGCGACTCTAGTCGAAAATATTTTCTATGTAAAGAAATGTTTAAGATATAGCTTGTTCTATTCCAAATGGGTTATATTGCGACGGGCAACATTTTTTCCTGAATAGTTTTCGTAATTTCCAATCTTAATTTCCTAATCTGCCAATCTTACTTTTTTGTATCAACCAACCTCGACAGTTTCTATGATAGTTGATCACGGATGTCTACCAAAACTACTACGATATCTTTCATGAAAGTGTCATTCAATGGTACAATCCCCGATGTATTAGTACAAAGTCGGCATTTGAATGATTTTCGAATCCGTAAAATAAAAAAACAATTTTCAATCCTATATTGAAGGCAGAATTTTGACTCAATTTTAGACTGTCAAATGGAGTGGAAGAACCACATATCTGGAAGAACGCCCTTGTCTCGGAATGGTTTACATTTTTGTGCAAGTAGGAATCGGATTCATCGTGATGTTGGTTCTCCAAGATCACAATTTTCCGTGGCGTGGGACGATTGGAATGAAACACCACCTATGCATACTGCACGTACTTGCAGTATACTGCACGCTTGCGCGTCCCTAGGCCTATGTTAGCTTCGTTCGAGTCAGTCACTACCTAATACAATACGCTATCTGGTTCTTTTGACTGGAATCGACAGCTTCATATTTCGTAATGCAAGAATAAAATTTGTTCAATTTTGTTTTTTATTCGCCTAAAAATTTGTTTGTCATAATGGTCAGACCTTTTCGATTAAAATGAGACCAAACACGATATAATGTGGATCACATTTACTTATGTAACATTAGGTTGTCCCCAAAGTTTCTTTCGCCTTCTTCTTAGATATTAACTGCAAACAATTTTAGGAATAGTACAATATTCTCAAATGATGTACGATACGTTCCTTTTCATCATTATCCTTGATCCGTCCGGAAACATCATGATATCATGTTTTAATGTTTTTTATGTTGTTGCAAAATATTGATCAACGTGATTTTTATTTCATTTAAAGAGTACAATTTTTTATACCAAGAGAACTATTTGAAGAAATAAATAAGTAATAATAAGAAAGGCAAGATTTGAAGGGTAGGGGGAGGCTTGAATATTCCAAATCAGATCAAAATGCCTTCCCTGCTTTTCCATTTTTCCATACACGCAAAACTGCACTGAAACTATCAATTCACACGACATTTACACTATTTAAAGTCTAGAAAACAACCGAGTGCCCTAACATCAATGCGAAATAGATCAGTCAGGGTTTTTGACTAAACGTTGCCCAATAACGTCGAACAGCGAAAGACACTTCTGGGACACCCTAATACATATTGCACAGGGTCTACCACGTATCATGGAACGCGTGCACGCGCGAACCTGTGTAAGTGGCAACACCGCAAGAAGTCGATATACGGGTCATCTATGAACTGTTGGTGAAGGTACAAAGTCTTCCTGGGGGCGTGTGGGTTGGCAAGATTGGAGAGACTCGTCTAAGATACAATTTGGGTTGTAAGAATGGGCAAACGGTTCGACTTTGCCTCGGCTCGGCTAAACTCGAGCGCGATCGCCAGAAATCTTACCGAAGTCAACCCTAGGCCAGTCGGTACCTGAGGGCGACCGGTAGACTCTCCAATCGTTTGGGGTTTGTTTACGTACGCCTTTTTACTTGTAAAGCACCGAGGAAAAAGTCTGAAGCCGTCAAGTCCGGCGACCGTGGTGGCCAGAATCCAGGCGATCCTTTAGCCGGAAGGAAATCTTACCGCAGTCAGGCCAATAGACGTTGGACTTCTCGAGGACCCGCACATTTACTGCTCACAATGCATTATGCCCCACTAATTCAATAATGGAATATGATCCAAATTATGTCGTCTTTGGACTCATTTTCATCAGAATAATGTTACCAATGTCTGGATAAACGTTTCATAACAAAAGAATGAGCAGTAGCAAAGTTTCATCGACGGCCACAGAAAGGGCCAGCAATTGCAGAAAAGAGAGGAAAGAAAGGTCGGGTGTCAGTAAAAGATTCTATGCCTTCGTAACTGTGAGACAACACTAATGCAACGATGAAATTTTGTATACTTATTGGTTTTGTTCTGCAAATTTGATTTCGATATTGTTGACGCTTTAATGCTTAAAATGAGACTAAACACGATATAATTTGGATCATATTTGCTTTGTCAAATTACAGAAATGGATTGCAATATAAAGCAATATATTACTTCATATATTACTTTAATGTTAGAAATATTAAATAGTACCATAATTAGCGAGATTGTACATGTTCAGTGAAACAGTAGCACAAAAAGCTGTCTGAATTCACATTTACGTATATTAAATTTAAATATTTAACAAAAGTTTTTAAAATATTGGTAAGCAAATATTGATCATTATCATATAGTTAGGAATTTAAAAAAAATTAATGTGAACAAAATTTACCCGAGGGGGATCGAACCTACAAAAAAGTTTCCAGCGGTTTAGCCGCTACAGCTATGTCCGGCAGGAATCGAAATCTCGGCTCATTTCGTTTTGCTGATGGCCAGGATTGTAACAGATGTGGCAAAATCCGTTGCCACAACCGAAGATTTGGCAACTATAGATTGGACGCCCTCAGACTTCCTCCTCGGTGCGTTACAGGTAAAAAGGCGTATGACCTACATAAACAAACCCCATACGATTGAAAAGTCTACCGGTCACCATTAGATACCGGCTGACGTAGGGGCGATTTCGGTGCGGTCTCTGTCGATCCGCCCGAGTTTAACCGATCCGAGCCGAGTCGAAGTCGAACCGTTTACTCATTTTGTAAGAAATGACCTAACCCAAACCTAACCCAAATCGTATTTCAGACCAGTGTCTTCAATCTCGCCAAACCTTACCTACAAGACTTTGTACCTTCCCCAACAGTTCACAGATGACTCGTGTATCGACTTCTAGCGCTGTTGCCAAATTTACAAGTCCGCGCGCACTGGTTCCGAGTTACGTGGTAGACTCTGTAAAAGCCATTTTACATCATATTTGCCCTGATTACATTTGAAAAATGTGTTGTTCATTGCATTTGAAATAATAATAGTGTAGTATTTTTAATACATTATGAATTAGCAAAGTGTAAAGTAGTATAACGTTCTACATTAAATTATCTTCACAAGAGGATGGCATGTACATAAATATGTATAGTGCGTCCAGAGGTAAATGAAAAAAGTGGTGTGGGGATTTCTCACCCCACTAAACGAACTACAAAGCTCGACCGCTCGTCAAACCGAGCAGGGCAGTGCCATGGCAATTTGAAATGGGTGCACATATACAGTATATGATATACTGTTGATCAATGTGTAAATGGTTTGAGACAGTGTCAGTAGAACGTACCCCAATTTCTCGAAGTTCGCGACTCGCTTTTTTCGGTGCCGCTAGGTTGTAAAGGAAAAAACAAGGATCGAACGAAGGCCGAGAAATTTAAATGCCACCGTGTCGGTGTGATTATGCAAATGCAAAACGATGCTATAATAAAAACGACAGCTTAACTTTTTCATTTTTCGTTTTTTCGACTTTCAACTTTTTAAAACTTATTGTTCAAATTCTTCCGATTAAAATGAGACCAAACATAATAAAATATTTCAGACCACAGTGTATCTTTTCTTTTATTTTAAGGCATTTATTACATATAATTAAAAAACAAAGTTTATTAATGTTCAATTTAGAATAGTGTACTAGGTGACAAGTATCCTTACTTGCCATAAAGTTTAAACTGTGAGTCTAAATATAATAAATAACAAAGGAAATAAAACTTTATATAGAAGTCTTTGCTATTCTGGCTTGTGGTTTTAAACGGAATGAGCAGAACATTGTCTCTATATTTGGAACATTAGAGTTTGTTAAAACATGAGCTCTATAAGCGTTATATTTTAAAAATGGTTCCCATACTACAAACCAAGGATAATACTGCACGAAGGATTAAAATTTTATCAAATACTTAAAATATTGAATAAAATGTATAGTTACACTAGTAGTAACTGAACTATTAGTGTCATTAAAAATTGATTCATATGCTTCGCATCTTATTGCTTAGAACGCACCATCGGCAGCTTTTATCGGCCGCTCTCACTCCACTTTTTCATTTAGCTCTGGACGCACTATAATAGACTGAACGCACAAAAAGGTATGAGTCATTTAACATGGCTGAAACATTTATCGAGAAATGTATGATCGAATCTCAAATCGTTCATGAAATGTCGGATCGGAAATTCTCACATTGTTCAAACGCCGCTGATGTGTTCGACGGGTAATGTGTAGATATATTTAAGTATTTTTCTAGCAATTCGTTTTTGTAACTCATACAAAATGATAATGAAATGAGGTACTCGATAAGTATCAATTAATGAATGTGATCCAAATTATACAGGATGGCTCGTAACTAGTGAAGTAGCTGGAAACGGGGGTTAGCTGAGGTGATTCTGAACAACTTTTTCCTCGGCCAAAATATATTTTGAAGTTTCGTCTTTGAGTTATTAACGACAAACACTGACGAATCAGAGCACCCGCATAGCGCGCACTCAGGCACGTATCCCTCAACTGCGCTCGGCCGTGATCGGGGGCATCGAGGGTATCGAGGGAGACGTACGGCAAATATTACATCGTCCTAAATTAAGAACAGCATGTAATTATTGGTTATTCATCAATAACAATTTAATTGACAAGTTATTTAACAACTGTTCCATACTTTTATTCGTTATTCGAAACGAATAAAGTGTTTTGTTAATTATGCAAAAAATTTGTGGATACTTAATGTTAGAAAATGGTGGTTAAATAAACTTACCCTTTCGTCCACGAATTTACCTGCTGTGGTGTCGTATCCGTCACGAAATTCGTAACTTAGATCACGACAGGAATAACGAAGAATGGTCGTAAATCAAACTGCGGAGCCCTTGTTCCGTCGCTATGGTTAAGATGCAAGACTCGGGTTGCGCACATTCAAGGTCGAGGTTGTAAGGCTCGATTCTGAGAGAAGTGTCAAGATCGGGGTTGTAAGGCTCGATCTTGGCTTCCGAGTTAAAGCGATAGTACCCAAGATCAAGGCTCTTCTTGTCTCGAGGGTAGTCGGAATGAAACTAATCTTCCTCGTCGGGCATTGTCAAAACGTCGACTCAGATGTAATCTTCTACACGCTGTTTGGATATTAGGAAAAATGACTAAATACCAATCAGCGTGTTTTGTAGGTGTAACCCCACCCTTCCTTAGCGTCCGAAGCGCGTTTCTAAGAGGTGAGGGTGTGTCTTTTCATGAGCTGCCAGATGTGTGTTGGGACCAGCTCGGAGGCCCCTTTGGAAGTCTACGTTTATGACGCATGCAATTGACCTGAAGGCGTGTAGCTCCTGCATTAAAGATATAAAACGATTTCCTGAAAAACAGTCTTATTACTTGCGCGTCATAAACGTGCTAGCCATCTGCACGTGGAAGGTTCGGTGTTTATGAATCTATCGAGTAAGCAGTCGAACAATGCTAGCTGCTTCGTTCCATTTTATACGGAAGCCTTTACGACGTAGCACCTGCTTCGACGGAAGTGGGACCTTGGGACTAGGTTATTGTACCAATCCTGATTGTATTTTCCTCACGTTTAGTTTAACGCGAGATGGGAGGTCAATCGTTGCACTGATTCCCGAATAAAAGCACAACGACAAGTACAGTTCGTATACGTAAATAAATGTATTTATTTGTAAACTTAATAAACTGTACAAAAGGATTCAACGGTTCGTAGAGTGAAAGAATGTATATGTATGTTGGTCGGATAAGTTCCGTTCGACACGATAGTTGAAGTACTGGTTAGGTTCTTGGTAGTTCTTGTTTCGATATTTTTTGATTTCTCCATTTGGTCGGCGGTGTAGCTTCCAGGAAACCTCGGTTTTGGCGATTATCACTCTGATTGGTTGACATTCGATTATTGCAAATGCCAATCAGTGTGGTTAGTAAGAATAATCACCGCCCTTTCAAATACGCCCTTAGCGTGCTGTCTTTTGGAAAGGACGGAGATTACCTGCTTGCCTTGGCGATGAGACTTGACCGTCATGGGTATTTCCGTCGGCTGATGTGTCGGCTGTCGAACCGTTATATCCAGATGTGCCTTCGGAAACTCTTCGGTTCATGGCATGTCTTTAAGCTATTGAGGCAGGACTTACTCTAAAATTGTAAATGTAAAAAATATAAAAATTCCCTATTCTCAAAAATAGCTTTAATTTGCGATCGTGCCATAAACCTTTGCCCATGGGTTCTAGCCTCCTCTGCGGGGTGCATTATTGCGACGCGACGCTGACCTATTCAACAAATTTTATGTCACGAAAGGCACGCCTCGGCACTTGTTTCCACACGAACACGAGCACGCATATTAACGAACGCAGTCGTCATTGTAGTGCAAACGGTCATGGCTCGTCAAAGCTCATGTCGTGACGAACCGATCACGCTGCACGCAGCATACGGCATTAAGGGCGTATTGCTGGTTTCCGCCTTTAGTGGAGAATCCGCAACAGAAACCGATCACACAGGGCGGCATCGGCCCTTGATGGCGTGTTTTGCGTGCAGCACGATCGGTTGGTCACGAGAAGACCTCTGATACGCCATGATCGTTTGCACTACAATGACGCCTACGCTCGTTAACGGGCGTGCCCGTGTTCGTGTGGAAACAAGTGCGAATCAGATTTGTATCAATCACCGAGGCGTGCCTTTCGTGACATAAAATTGTTGAATAGGTCTGGATCGGTACAATAAGCAAGTGCCAAGGTCCCACATCCGTCGAAACAGGTAAAATTCGTGAAAGAGAGGGTAAGTTTATTTAACTGCCATTTTCTAACATTAAGTATCCACACATTTTTTTCATAATTGATAAAACACTTTATTCGTTACGGATAACGAATAAGAGTATCGAACAGAGTTATTAAGCGATTTATTAGTTTATTTTTTACGATTGAATAATCAAAAACTACACATTATCTTCGCTTAAAGATAATGCAACACGACGTGCCAGTGCGTTCTTTCGCGACCACGACTGTGCTAGACTAATTAAAAGGATAATTAGTTTATTCCTGATGATTGAATAACTAAAAATTACACATTATCCTTTCTTAAAGACGCTGCAACACGACGTGCCATTGCTTTCGCGACCACGACTGTGCTAGATTAGTTAAAAGAAAAATTAGTTTATTCCTGACGATTGAATAACTAAAAATTCCACATTAGCCCTGCTTAAAGACGATGCAACATTTGCCCCAAGATTCCCTCGATACCGTCAAGGCCCCCGCACACGACCATGCGTCATAGCGCGTTACGCGCCTGAGTCGGTGGATTTCGGGCGCTCTGATTAACTAGTGTTTTTGGTTCTAAAAAAGAAACTCAAAAGCTTCGAACAACATTTTGGTCAAGGAAAAAGTTGTTCAGAATCACCCCAGCTACCGCTCATTTCTCCATGTTGCGGTAGTTATGGGACACCCTGTATAAATTATCACGTGTTTTTATTTTGCATTCCTTTCCTGAAATTTTCTTTTGTTTGACGTGTATACACGTCGAAAAATTAGAAATATTAAGCAGTACTATAATTGGTAAGATACATGGCAAAACAAACGATAGCAAGAAAAGTTGAATTCAAATATTTAACAAATATCTTTAAAACATTTGTGAACAAATATAGATCATCGTCATATAGTTAATAATTTAAAAAAATGAATACGAGGAGGACCCAAACCTAGGAAAAAGTTTGCAGCTGCTCGAGCGGAATCACATTGATGATGGTTATAATTGTAATAGATGTGGCAATAGCCTGACAGGGGCCATGAATTATTCTTTGAACTATCGGACTATTCACTGAACTATTCTTATATGCGATGCGTGCAAATCGTATTTAACGTTTTACGCCTTCCAGAAATGATAAATTGTGAAAAATCGAATTTCTGGGATATTGTGTTAGTTTGAGGATGGGCGGTTGGATGTGATATCAATTAATAAACCATTAAATCGTTCAATATTTGCTAGATGTGAAATGTGACGAGGTGTCGGCAGCTATCTTGTTGGCCATATTGGTGTCTGCCCCTAGCTTACAGTTTCAAAGATATCAATTTTCTCAACGAATGGCGTTTATTTACATTCAAACGGACCCAACCGGCCTGTGGTGAAGTCTATCCGCGTATGCTGTACCCACGGAAGTTTCATTTATGCAACTATCGAGACGGAAAATGAAAAATACGAAGCCGAGTGTCTTCCTTGCGCATGACGTATACGTGCACACATTCCTTTGTTTGAGTGAGTGCACGTACATAGGTCACGGCACATGAAACCGCAGTTCCGATAATAAGATAAAAATTATGAGTTCGTATACTTGTAGATGAACATCAATTTGTATCGATAAATTAAGCATAGATAAAGAGAGTTATTAACATGGACATATAAAGTTTTTATATTATGTCCAGAGCATAAAATATAAATTGTAACTACCTGTTCTTCTGATATCGAAAGCTTCTCGGTAAATATAAACCATGTCACAGATTCTTGACATCCTGGTGTAGTTAAAGATCCATCATAGCGATAATAAGTTGTGTGATCTTTAGGCAAGAAGAGATAAGGTATAATTTTGGATCCTGTTAATGCTGTGCTCTTTCCAACTCGATTCGATATCAGTTCCGTCGCTTTCAAAATTGGTATTATTTCTAAATTTTCCTCGGCATTTAACTGTAACACAAATATTATCATATAGTGCTATGGTGGCCAAATTATTGTTCGTGCACAATGTCCCTACACTGAAGATGAATTTATCAAACGAAATATACAGGATATTATTAAAACATTAGGTCCCAATAATTCAAAACTTTTGTAATCAATGAATGAAACTCCTACTTCACAACGTAAAATTGAATGTCATATTTCAGAAATAAATAAAGATTTCTGAACAGAATTAGGAAATGGTATAAAAAATTGTAACGGGTTAGTTTGTCACTAGACGAAATAAGAAACTGATATTACAGATAGTCCTCAATGAGTAACTTTTATTCGTTTTGTTTTCGAGGATGCGACTGTTACGAGCCGAGGGCAAAGGGGCACAGCTGCGAAGCCGAGGATCGGTTATTTATGAGTTTGTTAGTTACGGACAGCCAGTGCGTGTTTCATCACTGGGATCCGCGTAAATAGGAAGTGTGTGAACTTGCCGATGCCTATTTCATCACCGGGTGTCACAGGAAGGTAAAGGTAATCGTGGACAAACCAACGCGTATTTCATCGCCGGGAGCCACAGGAAGGTTTTCGTGGACAAACCAGTGCCTATTTCATCATCGGGAGCCACAGGATTGTTAGTAAAATGCACTCGTAACTTATAGCGATACACCTGGAGCGGTTAAGGTGTATCTGTTTGGTGGGAAGTTACTGCCAAATGACTGGTACAGGAGATTCAATGAGAAAAATTCGTACAGTGGTATTAAGCCTGTATTTTCTACTTTTTCGGTTCTTACTACAGTTCAGATTGTATTCTACAAAATCCACACTTCTCAATCTGTACGGATTAAGAATATATACTGCCCAACAAAAGGCCTGATGATATACCGCAAATATATACAGGGTGTCAAAAGACTGAGGGAACATCGAGAATTGAGATATAGCTGAGGGGTAGATAAACAATATTTTCCTTGGCAAAAATGTCCTACATAGTTTCGTTTTTGAGTTATTAACGAAAAACACTGGCCAATGAGAGCGCCCGGCGGGCATCGGCCGACGCGCGTTCAGGTGCGAACCGATCACTTGCGGTTGGTCGTGATGGGGGCATCGAGGATACCGCGGAAAGCATGCGGCAAATGTTGCATCGTCTTAATTAAGAATAATGTGGAATTATTCATTATTCGTGAATAAGAAATACACTAATAAATCGTGTAATAACCGTGTTCGATACGTTTATTCATTATCCGAAAGGAATGAAGTGTTTTATTACTTTTTTATTACATTAGTACGCTTTCAGGTGGATAAATTATGTTTTAAGAGAAACGATTCGCATACCAATGTTAGGAAAAGCTAGTTAAACTTACCCATTCGTTCACGAATTAATCTGCTTTATTAGTGTATTTCTTATTCACGAATAATGAATAACTCCACGTGATTTTTAATTAAGACGATATAACATTTGCCGCATGCTTTCCGCGGTACCCTCGATGCTCCCATCACGACCAACCGCTAGTGATCGGTTCGCACCTGAGCGCGCGTCCGCCGATGCCCGCCGGGCGCTCTCATTGGCCAGTGTTTTTCGTTAATAACTCAAAAACGAAACTACGTAGGACATTTTTGCCAAGGAAAATATTGTTTATCTACCCCTCAGCTATATCTCAATTCTCGATGTTCCCTGAGTCTTCTGACACCCTGTATATCGTCTAAAACGAATTTAGGAAAATTGCTCGAAAGGGACTCGGAACCCGATCTCGCTGAACTAGAATATCAAAATGATCGATACGGAACGTACTCGAAGCTAGATTAATACTGAGCCGCCGAGGGCAGAATTCGTGCCCTTTTAATACCCGAAAGCCGGACCAAAAGGCTGGTGGGGGCACGGAAAATTCCAGGGGAGTCCGGAAAGATTCCCCCAAAAACGGTCACGTCATCGCGACGTCGCGGTAGGGGCAGACTCGACTGCATGCACCCTCGATTTCCAAATAAGGGCGTAGTAGGAGGAAGAAATGAAATAATACTTCCTACGTAACACGACTTTGAAAGAAGAGTTGCTTGATTTAATAGAATTGATATGGAATATCTCCTTCTAAAAGAGCAATCGTATCTGCCATTGCAAAATCGTAAATGGACATAGGATTTAATGTGTTACGAGTCGGGGCTGTGGGCAACGCCTAGCCCGGCGACGTTGATATAACGAGGTTGATATAAAGGAATATGGTTGAGAATTTGTTAGTAAAGTGCATGGACGAACCCGATGCGAAATCGGGGAGCCGCTGGGATGTGTGATACGAGGACGAACCCGATGCGAAATCGGGGAGCCTCAGTAATAGAGTCAAGGGCGGACGAACCTGATGCGATATCAGGGAGCCGCAGAAGGGTGAAATCAGGGAGCCGTAGGATACAGACGAACCTGGTGCGAAACCAGGGAGCTGTAGGATGGGTTAGGTTTCGTGGACGAACCCGATGCGAAATCGGGGAGCCACTGGGTTGGACTATTAATAGTTACTTTGTTTGGATAAGGCGTGCGAACGAACCTGATGCAAAATCAGGGAGTCGCAGGATATGTTAGTTTGTCTCGTAACTTTAAATTAATATTCCATACAACTCGAGCGGTTAAGTTGTATCTGCGGGAACGTTACTACTGATATAAAGGATTACGGAGTAAAGATTGGTTTAACGAGTCTACTTGATTTAATGGTGTACAAGTAGTATGTATATATTCAAATCAGTCGTCTGTACAATTGTAATTGTCGCGATGAAATAATATAAAATGTGTAAGTTACCTAAATATTTGCACTGTGTTGACGCACTGGCGATGCGGGGTCTGAGAGCCGCTTTTAAAAGTATGCCGAAAGAACTTCGACCGGACTAGCGGATTCTAACGGGTTAATCTATGATTCGAAAGGTGCGCTAAGCCGAATTTCACTTGATATGACTGACTCTGTACGAGCGTGGCACGACGTGACTCTCCGCGCGACTGTGTAACTCTGAACCGACGAGGGTAGAAACCCCCCTCGAGGGTTTATATACCCCCGAAATGTTCGGGAACGCATTCGAACTTTCCATATAAGGAAATTAAGAAGTCTTCGTCGGATCACGCCCATCTTGGTCGTAATGCAGCTGGTCGCACATGTTCTCAGGACCCCTTTATCTGTTTATGGTAACCGAAAGAATTTTAGGGCGTTTTCCCATTACAGACCCGAGCTCGAAAACGCGTTGAGAGCGACGAATGGAATATTCTTCATACGAGTTATTCTTCATAACAAGGAAAATTAATATTTCCTGTGACTACCCGACTTCGCACCACGTTCGTTCGCGCGGCTTTATCCAAACAAGTAAACAACTCCAATCTAGTGGCTCGCTGATCTCGCATAGGGTTCGTCCACGAAAACGAACCCTTCCTACGGCTCCCTGGTTTCGCACTAGGTTCGTCCGTGTCCTACGGCTCCCCGATTCCGCATCGGGTTCGTCTATAAGATTACCAACCTCCGAACAGCTCCCTGGTCAAGTGCCAGGTTCGTCTGTGAATAATCCAAGCTCCTAGCAGCTCCCCGATTTCGCATCGGATTCGGCTCTCGCTTGGGTCAGCCTTTGCTGTAGGGCCCCAGTCAGTCGAGCTGTCGCCTCATCGGGCTGCGTGACCGTTGGCCTTCCTCTGGGGGCTGTGGCTTTGGTGGGACACGATGTTGGAGAGTGGAACGGTTGGCCACCGTCTGAAAGGTAGGGTGGGGGGCGAGTGTTCGACCACGCGAGTGCTCTCTCGACTGGCAACACTCCCATGGGGCGGAGAGTATGGGTCTTGTAGCACCGTACATTTAATTACCTGCCACTATGCCTACATACAATAAACTCAACGCATAGAGAACGGAGGAGGGACCACGTTCACGCGTGAGTCTGGTGGGTAGGACTGTACACTCAGGGCAACCTGGGGTGAGCGGCATCGGAGGAAGGATACCCTTGGAACATTGGGGGTGGGGGTAGTGATGAACGAGGTGATACAGCCCAGGATATAGACGTAATCCCGCAATGTACTGTGAGCACTACAGCTCGGAGTCGAGCGCTGCTACCGTAACGGAGAGGAAGAGGCCGCGACTATCGTCGGCCTCAGATCACGGGCGGAACTTCTTCAAGGGAATGAGGGACCATAGCTCTAGGGGAGGGGGAGACCTCACCTGCGAGGAGCACCACCAACTCCCAACGGAGATGCAGCTGGCTAGTGACCTGCGGCCGCAGCCCACAGAACGCTTGAGGGCCAAGATCCTAGCCTAGTTGGCTAAGGTGGAAAATGTGGCGCGCACGAGAAAGCAATTCAAGGGAACCAGCGGCAGGAACCTTAAAGAGGCTGCCCGCACGGTTGGTGTGGAGGCCACAGAGTTGGCGAAGAGGTTGGCTGCCTGCAATGCGCAGCAGTTGGGGGGGGGGGGGGGGGAGAATCTCCAACGGCGCAACGATGCGACTGATCTCCAGTTGGCACTGGTTTCGGCCAAGGCGGTCCCGGTGCCATCTGGGAAGCAGAGGTGATAGGCACCTCCAAGTCCCCCTCCAAGTCGATATGTTCATTGGCGGAGGGCAAACAGAAACAGTGGGGGAGGGAACGACGGAGGAGCGATGGAGGGGCTGTGGCCGCACCGGTAGCAACTTCGCAGCACCAAGAGAAGGATGTCGAGGAGAAGAGGGTGACCCCCTCTTTTACCCCATTTTAACCCCTTATCCGGCTATAGCCTTACTAAACAATTCGACAGCAGTGTTTTTGAAGACTGCTGTGTGGTAAAACCCAAGCTCTATGGAATAAAAAAGACAGTAATATAAAACTCAAATATTTCGCAATCTACATACCTTAAATAAAGTCGCGACGACAGCAATGCCATTTTCATGCTGCGAAGCAAAACTAACATTGTCAAATTGACTATTGTAATGCACAAAATGTAACTCTAGTGCATCACGATTATTATCCATGGTATGCTCTGCAGGCCAATGGAAGTGTAGCTGCTCCAAAATATACGTAGATGGCAGATCCGCTCCTTCAAGATGAATAGGTACACCGTATAATTGAATTTGTACTGTAACAGAAATCAAGCGGAAACCGGTGTGAAAGAATGCCTGAACAAAATACTGGGCATATGTTTACTGAAAGATACGATAATAACTATACCTATAATATATGGGTATAACTTTTATTACTAAATTTATACAAACATTTATCTTACATGGCCTTCTTTTTGGAGATAACTAGTTTTATCTTCCCGTAAAAGAAAACTCCACACAATCATTTGGCACTGAGCGCAACTAAATAACTGTTACCGTAAAAGCACAAAACACTTCGAAAATGGAAAATTTGCGATTTTTCAAAAATTGGTTTTTTCAAAAATGGTATGTTCTGGAGGAAAACGGTTTTCAGATTCGTATTTATCTCATTAAAATCTACACGAAACACTCATTGAAGGTTTAAAAATCATACCCGTGTAGAACAGTTTAATTGCATATATTTAGTGCCCAAAAGTTGCCAACATTTCATACAAATATTGTATATTGCACAAAGTTATTGAACCTTTTAAATTTTGTCGCTCTTCTGTCTATTGTATCCCATAAAAGATGTACCCAATTCTGCCAATTCTCGTTTCTTGATCTCGATTGGCATTCCAGTTACCAGATCACGCACAGTATACTCGAAAAAGCTAACTGTTGGATATGGTGTGTTAAATAAAATAACTATTATATTTTTCCCAATCCGTGTATTTCAAATAGCTCTGAAGGAATGACCTTTCACCATGAAATACTCACTAGAACTAAATGAAAACACCCAGATGAACTGGGGTCTACTTATGCCTTCGAATGTTCACCGTCTCATTTTACAACCTAGACCCTTTTGACTTGCCATCTGGTTCTCTTACTATCTCTGTTAGTAAGCCATTTCTAAGAACGTTGAGACAATTTTACTCTAGCATGATATATTATATTTACTATAAATAGCAAATATCCAACACAAACATTGCAGCAATTTTCTCTTGCTCTAGCTACTATCACAGGCGAGGATGAATAAATCAGGTTGAAAAAAATATTGTCTTATTCATTACAATTGTTGGATCTCTTGATCTGAACTGGACTCTGACTGAACTTGGAATGAATTCGTGATGCGTATTTTCCATTAGCTTTTATAGTCTCTTTCGGTTACGTTTTTGATTTCGTATTTCAGTTGCGTCTTTTGGTTTCTAGTTCCAGTCGCGTCTTGAAATTCCTGCCTTATAGTATCGCTGTACATATGTATCTAGAGGTCACACTACATAAATTCCTTGCTTAAGATTTGTGGTAGGTGTTTTGCCACGCACCCGCGAAGTATCATGTAGACAGTACCCAGCAGGTAAAACAAAGGTCGTAAATTATCGTTCCAACTAGGGTCGCGTCGTGTGATGGTTAGGCGTTCCTATTCTTATTATGGAATAGTATTAATTATTGATGTTAGTGGAGAATATGAATGAGACTAACGATATTTAATTAACACTGCGTTACCTTAATGTCTCGATTAGTGTGTCTCGCTCGGGACAGAATGTGAACACTAATCGTGTGCAGACACAATTCTCGAGAGATTTCGGGTACCCTTTGATGTTGTGCCAGCTGAGATACGAGGCAGCGTTCCAGGAAAAAGAAACAAGTTTAAATACCTGTGTACGTGAGACAACACTACCGTGATCAAAGTCTAATATTAAAACCACCACAAGTAGCGGGGGTAGAAATGAACACTAATCGTAGACACAATTTTGAACACTAATCGAGACATTACTGTATATATATGTAGAACCGAATTTAATGTTGACAATGTTCAAATGTATAAAATGAGTGAGTGTTCGGTGAGTATGAATTACGAAGTATAGGGTGGAATCGCGATGTTCGCACCTCTCGTGAGAACGGATACTCTGGAGTCGTTTTGGGGGTGTTTTCCTTTATAAGTATATTCGGAATTTGTCGCGTAAAACTATGTAAGACTTCTAGAATTGACATGCTCGGTGGACTTTATTTTTAAGCCTTGGACACGAGTTTTTGTTTGGGTGAAAACACAGAAAAGGGTGACTTCCTTGTCCAGTGTAACCCCACACGTTGACTACGAAGCGTTTTTTATGACACTGATTGAATATTAGGAAAAACATCAAATTTCCAATCAGCATGTTTAGAAGGTGTAGACTATAGAAGCACCCTTCTTTAGCGCCTGAAGCGCGTTTCCTAAAGGAGGGGATACGTCTTTGAACGTTTCAGCGGAATTTCCATCAGAGTCTTGGAGGGGCTCAGCTGCGAGGCCCTTTTGGATACTCACGTTTACGACGTATGCAATGAACTGCTGAGGTCGTGCATGCCTAATTTCTGCTACCTTGCCGGATTAAAGAGTGAAACGACTTTCCAAAAAACAGTTATATTACTTGCGCGTCATAAACGCCCCAGCCATCTGCACGTTGAAGGTTGTTCCTTGTTCAGATGTCTAGACACCTTTTTATGAGGATATCGATTTTTTAAATATGTTGGTTCCGCAGGTGCGCCGCGGAACAGCAGGTACAGTGAATTCATTACTGTAGCAACTGAAAAAAAGGGAAGGCCATGCATCGGAAATCAAACCCGAGATCTTTTAGTCCTAGGAACTGATTGATATACGCCACGGCCCTTCCCGTTCTTCCCGGGAGGAAAAGTTACTAATGGTCGATTACAATTGGGGCATGGAAAATCACTTGAGAGTTGGTGGGGACGTTACGGGAAAGGAGTGGGAATGGGGGTGAGTTTTCTTGTCGCTGTACCGATGTCCGGGTTTTTCCTGTTTTGCGCTACCTGTTTTTATACATATAACAAGAATATATAGAATATATATATATATATATATATAATAATATTGATGTCTTTAAAACCCATATAGATCCCTATTTAAAGAAAAAAGCACACATAATTATGGGGGACCAAAATGCCAAAAATCCTCTGTGAGGCTACAAAGCTTCAAACAGAGGTAGACTATGGATAGCTCAACAACCTATCTCAACAGTTGTCCCCGAAACACATACCTTTGCTTTAAATAATCGTTTGTCCACTATTGATATCCTACTTACTCAAAAACAGAATTGTTTCACAGACATCTATAGCCAACCACGCTTATCCACTAACAATAAGACTATCATCCTGTTATGTATACTTTTTCAATCCTGGTCGAATTACACTACCGCAGAGCAACCTTTTACATTTTAACTGCAATCTTGCAAACTGGAATGCCTATAAAGAGCTCATTTACAACACGCTTCCTACGCCACGCATCTTTCACACTGACTTCTTAGTAATATTATACGTAATGGGCAAGGATCCTTACAAGAAAAGTTTGCGAACGGTAGTGCTCAGTTTCTACTATAACTTTACGGGCTTAGAGAATAGTCCAAATCTAAACATATATTCCAATAGGCTTATTCAAGATAAGATGCGCATTTATTAGTATGGTTTTATGTTTTCCTAGAAGCCCAGGCAAGCACATAATAATGAAATGCCACATGCTAAACTGAAATCATCAGCCGCAATTGAATACAGTAACGAAACGTGTGGTATGGTTGAAGCGCCGAAAACAGAGCCGTCGGCCGTGCTCACACTCGAGAATCAAGTGGATTACATTCGTCGTTATGCCTTCCCGGCGCTCGTCGAAGTTCGCTTCGTGTTCCTCGAGGAACCTTAAGAAGCCTTTGTGTCGGCCCGACGGTCGCGGCTACTGCAAGCCTTCTTATCGTTGAGATGGGCCGCCTTGACGGTCCTCGAGGAACACAGAACGAATTTCAAGCGCCGGGAAGGCATAGCGACGAAAGTCATCCACCTGATTCTCGAGTGTGAGCACGGCCGACGGCTCTGTTTGCGGCGCTTCAACCATACCACACGTTTCGTTATTGTATTCAATTGCGGCTGATGATTTCAGTTTTGCATGTGGCATTTCATTATTATGTGCTTGCCTGGGCTTCTAGAGAAGCATAAAACTATATTAGTAAATGCACATCTTATCTTGAAGAGGCCTATTGGAATATATGTTTAGATTTGGATTATTCTCTAAGCCCGTAAAGTTATAGTAAAAACTGAGCACGACCGTTCGCAAGCTTTTCTTCTAAGGATCCTTGCCCATTACGTATAATATTACTAAGTATGTAAATATAATCCAAATTCTATCCTGTTTGGTCTCATTTTAATCACCACAATCTCAGCAATAATTAAAAAACAATTATAGCGATATAAGTAAGAATAAAAAAGTTACGCCGTTGCATTAGCGTTGCCTCACCGATACGAAGCATTTAATCTTTTAATGACGCCCGACTTCCCATTCCTCTACTTCTTTCGCTCGCTGTCCCTTCCTGTGGCCGCCGATATCAGTGCCTCCACAGTAGCCGGGCTCTGACGGTTCCGCCGAAATTTTTACGAACCCAAAGTTCGCCCAAATTCGCTTGGCACTCACGACCGGTCCCGAATAACGAGCGCCAAGCGAAGAATTACTGTCAAAATTTTATAGGACTATGTCGATACGACACACCAAATTCGCTGTATCACACAATCTTCCTTTCGCCGCGTCTTTTTTAACATTTAACAGTTAAAATATTAATAATTAATAAATTAATTAATATTTAATTAGTAGTATACTCGTAGCAACCTATGACGATAATATAGCATTATACTGCTCACACAAGAACCCAAACGTGACAGTCGACAACATCGAAGCAGCTCTCTTAGGCCTTGCCTAGTTACAAACCTAGCTATTTACAGCATAGTCATAAATCCTGCCAGGACAGATGGACTAATTTTCAGTTATCGATCCCAATACTGGCAACTGACTCACTTTACAATTATGGATTAACGATTACCTTTTTCCAATAACATTTACTATTTGGGCATCACACTGGATCTTCAGCTAACGTTCTCGGCTCGCGTGAGGAAGAAATTAATAACCACAAGACAACGCGTCAAAGCTCTCTTTCACCTCCTATGCAATTCAAACTTATCAATAAGTGTTCGAATGCTGGTGGGTTTTTTGGTGGTTCTCTCCGTTGATCGGAAGCAGTGAAGGAACACCGGGAAAGTTCTGCGTCAAGGTCTGCCCTTTCGCCAAATAAGAGTCCACAATTGTAATGATGTAGACGGCACTTTATTGTAAAGAATTTGTCACACAACATAGAACTTTGATGGACACAACGCAATGAACAGTGCACATACAAACACCAAAGGTTGCACGAACAAGGTACTTGTTAGGGGGCGTAACTCCCCTGGATATTTGCACTCTAGTTGTTGCTCGAAGGACCACCCAAGTTGTACGGCTTGGGACCGCGATGATAATATTTAAATAGTGACACGGGTTAATACAACAATTGACTAGTTTATTGTATCGTATGTTACAGTTATCGTGTATGTGTAGATGGTGGTTTGTCAGTACTTCTACTGACTTCTATCTTTGATGTTCTCTGTGGTTTCTACTACTATACTATTTTTCCCAAGTTCCTCTGGTTTTAAGTCATCGTGTTATCCCCTTCCATTACGCCCTTGACGTGATGTTCTTTCGGAAGGGGGCACGGTGATTTTCCACAGGGGAACTTGGGGGTGGGCGACGCACTGGCGGGGCTGGGGTAATTTCCAGGTCTTGCCAGGTGGCGAGTCGCTGCCGCGGACACCGTAAGGTGTCGAGGCCGAATCATGCCTTGGTGCTGCGATGTTTATGGCAGGGTCTTCTTTAAAGACTTATTATATGCGTCCTTTGCACATCTGCAGAAAACCTGAGCAGTCACGTACTCCGTGACTGTTTGTTAATTGCCCTGCCATAAACCTTGCCTTCTCGCACCTTAACAGTACTAATAAGAAACGAGCACCGTAATACACGGAGAATATCGGTTGCGACTGCAATGTACTAATTCGCATAGTCAAAGTGCACCGGTTGTCGATCCACGGATCGTTGGGCCTGTTCCAGGTGGGGCTGACAATTAGCCCTAAATTAATCCTGCGCGCTAATGCATTCAACCTAACCTATTATATGGTTCACCATTATTCAGAGAACTATTTATATGCATCGATACTAGTAAAATTACAATAGTTTGAACGCACAACATTACGAACAATCAGTATGGATACCTCTTATCAATGCACACGTATACGTATAGTGCGGATAAAATGGAACGTATTAACCGTTAAAGACTTTATTACTAGATACTACATAAAATTTTGCGACTAGATTAAACATTCAATTTTCCCTTTACAGTAATGTCTCAATTAGTGTGCCTCGCTCGGGGCAGAATGTGAACACTAATCGTGTGCAGACACGATTATCGAGCGAGTTCGGATCCCCTTTGATGTTGTGGCAGACGAGGTACGGGACAGCGTTTCAGGCAAAAAGCAAGTTTAAATAGCTACGTACGTGAGACAACACTGCCGCGATGGAAATCTAATATCAAAGCTTGTTCATTTTTGGACCTGTGGGATATGGTGATAGGGAATGGAATAACCTCCCATTCAATACTTGACACAAGCTTTATTGTACTCAAATCATTAACCATGCTCTTCTTGAACTCTGCTCACTCACTGACTCTCGCACGCATCATTCGCTCCATATATTCTCTCACTTGCAGCTTCTCTCTCGTTCTACCCCTCATTCGTTCTCACTCATTCGGACCCACACCGACACACACATCCTTGCCACGTGTCACAGGTCGACAACGGGTCACCATGCACTCAAAGCTTCTCGTGCATTCCTAGAAAGCATTCGCTCTTTCCTAGAGATAAACATTCGTTCGACATCTCCACTAACACTTCTCATTCGCACCTCACGCTACATCCGATACTTCCAGTCACAAAAACGGTTTTGCCTTAAACCTAAGGCGGAGACGTGGCGCCGGCTTATCGCCGCCACAGACCGTTTTAAATGAAATTTAACAAAGTGTTCGTTGCAATCTTCTGATTAAAATGATACCAAACCCGATATGGTTTGGACAATTTTTACCTATCACTGTATTAATAATTTTATTCTCCTTTATTATTGTTCTCAATAACAACTAATATATGTGTATATTAGTTATAAGAAATAAGGTAATTAGTAGTGATATTGTAAATGTGGAAGTAAACCCTCAAATCGAGAGTCTCTTAATTCTCTTAATCTAAAATTGCTATATTTCGATAATGGCAACATATTGTTGTATCGAAAATTATTCTCGTTCGTGTGACATTACATCCAGTGTTCATAAGAGTTTATGATTATTAGTGCTAAGAAATTGTAAGAATTTATATCTACTTTTTGGATAAAGAAACTACGCAGAGAAGAGAGCTGCGTCATTCATCGCATCAATAATAATAAGTAAATATATGTATAGTTCCAAAATATATGATTCTGGTCGTTATCGAAAACAATAATGAAGGAGGGTATTATTAATACCTTGATAAGTAAAAATTGTACAAACCATATCGTGTTTGGTGTCATTTTAATCAGGAGACTGTAACGAACATTTTGGTAAAATTTAATTTAAAACGGACTAGAAATGAACAAGTTTTAATTTTTAATCTCGCTTGCATCAGTGTTGGCCCTCACCGACATTCCATCTGGGTTCAGACTGAATGCTCGGCGCTTCACCCTTCGCTGGTTCCAGGGGGGACCACCACATGTAGTGGGGATAGAAATGAACACTAATCGTAGACACAATTTTGAACACTAATCGAGACATTACTGTATTCTCTGTCATAACAGCACCTACGAGAGAAAACTGGCATGCAGGTCGTCTGATAGATATTATACACGAGCCCACGGACCATCTCCACCACTGAATTAAGTAGAATTTAGTGCCACATGAAGCGTTAGATTTATTTGAGGTCTAGATGTAGGTTGTAGTAAATAACCATTAGTTTATTAAGAATTAGTATATTTCAATAATTCCTGAGCCATCCACTCAGTAATGAGGCTTATACAATTGAACTGTACTATATAGTTTTCAGTGGCGGCTCGTAGTTCAAATTAGTGGACGTGCTGCTCGAGAAAGTTTTTAGCCCTCGTTTGATAATTGTGGACAAGGCAGTGCGGGAGCGACAGCGCTCTCTCTCCTTAGCAGTGCGCATGCGGCTTCCTATGTGCGCATGCGCACAACAGTCAAATACCGGGTCGCTGGAACTGTGAAACGCATAGATCCATACAAAGATTTTTATATTTTTTTCATAAACTGGGGGATGGCCACTGACATTAAGCTTGTTACGTATGAATAATACTCTCTATACGTTGCCCTCCAACGTGCGCTCAAGCTTGCGTAAGGTGGGAAGTCGCCCAAAGATTTCTGTCACTATCGTACACGGACAATAAGGATATTAATTAGCTACATGCGTGACCCGACGAGCTCTCCGTGATCTTACATTAGACGGAAACCCCAAATACGCACCCCCACCCCATGCATTTTGACACTATACAGGGTGTCAGAAGACTCAGGGAACATCGAGAATTGTGGTATAGCTGAGGGGTAGATAAACAACTTTTTCGTTGGCAAAAATGTCATACATGTGGCGACTGGCTTCCGCGCCATTTATCGACGGAGTCGTCAATTTGTATCATCGTGAATTCCGCCATGGAGATTCATCGTTCCACCGCACTCAACATCATGGCGCTGCTCTCGCCCAATAGATTTGAGGATACATCCGGCGCTCTCTCAATGATTGGCTGGATGCTCTCGGCCAATCAAGAGCTGCAGGATAGAAAAAGAAGAAGAACGGACGTCGTTTCCTGTTTTTAAAAGCGTCGCTTGGGAAACCATTCCTTGCCAAAACGTCCTTCTGACTCCATACTAATTTATTTGCTCCGTTAATCGTTATTTTTGTCTCTTTGTACTATTTGTTAATTTTGAATAAATTCTATTTGTTTTTTCACGTTCATTTAAATATTTATATGTGTGGTTTACTTACGGAGTTCCCCACATACATAGTTTTGTTTTTGAGTTATTAACGAAAGACACTGGCCAATGAGAGCGCCCGGCGAGCATCGGCCGGCGCGCGCTCAGGTGCGAACCGATCACTTGCGGTTGGTCGTGATGGGGGCATCGAGGGTACCGCGGAAAGCATGCGGCAAATGTTACATCGTCTTAATTAAGAATAATTTCGAATTATTCATTATTCATGAATAAGAAATATAATAATAAATCGTGTAATAACCGTGTTCGATTCGTTTATTCATTATCCGAAAGGAATGAAGTGTTTTATTACTTATGAAAAAAATACTTTTTTTTATCAGTACGTTTTCAGGTGGATAAATTATGTTTTAAGAAAAACGATTCGCATACTAATGTTAGGAAAAGCTAGTTAAACTTACCCATTCGTTCGCGAATTAATCTGCTTAACATTGTGTGAATCCTGACCTAGGCAACGCTCAACAGCTGATGTTATGGCCGACTTAGTATCCTTGCACGATCACTTCACTTCACGATAATTTCACTTGCCACTGTGAAATGTGGGGGTACTTAAAAACAATTTATTCTTCCTACGCTTGAACATTTTGTAATATTCTGCGTTTGTACGATTCATGTTGCTCGCTCGGTTAGCAACATGGCTCTGGCAGCTTAAACGTACGCCTCGCTTCCTATAACGGAAGAATTAAAGAAACAAAAAGACTCATTATAATAAATGTTATCGATGAATTATCGACGATAATATCAAGTGGAAATTAAGCGGTGCTGCAGTTCCACAGTGTCTATACGCTATAAACGAGCCGCTACTGATAGTTTTAGTCCCACGCCGTATACCGGGCGTCCCATGTAACACTTTTCACGATTTTTCAAGTACTTGCGATAATCTGACAAAAAATTATTTTAAACAAAAGTTGATCAGTTTTCGATGTCTATATATTGTAACAAAAATAGTTCTAATATTTTTTTAATTATTATTGTCAAGGCCACCCTCATTTTTTTAATGGCATTTTGTATTTTGGACTTAATAGTATTATAGTCCTTTTCAAGACGAATTCAACAACCTAGTATACGTAATTAATAAAGTAGTAGTAATTAATAAAGTAATAAAAGTACCTACTTTTATAATTAATGAAACACTTTCTTCGTTTCGCATAACGAATAAAAGTATATAACAGTTATTAAACGACTTGTTAATTAAATTGTTATTGATGCATAACGAATAATTACACACTATTCTTAATTTAAGACGATGCAATATTTGCAGTACGTTGCGCCCTGATACCCCCAATCACGACCGACCGCAGTTGAGAGGTTCGCACCTGAGCGCGCGCTGTATGGGCGCTCTCATTGGCCAGTGTTTTTCGTTAATAACTCAAAAACCAAGCTTCAAATAATATTTTGGTCCACGAAAAAGTTGTTCAGTGTCATTCCAGCAACACCCCATTTCAGAATTCGACCCATGCCAAGGGAAACCTTGAATACCAGGGGCTGTCAACTGGTGGCCCTTCCTCTACTTATATTTTTCTGCTTCAGCGAACTGGTCACGCATCATATGACAGATTAAATAGACAAAAGACGCCCCACACACCTATGCGTATTGTGTTAGATACCATATCAACGTCACATTGTTTTCGCGTTTAATCGATAGTGGAGACTCAGTGGCCGTTAGAGGAGAAAAGCTTGACAGTCCCTGTCATACTGCAATGGATACTAATGTAATTAATATTACTATTGCACATTTTAGATCATCTTGTTATGATTAATAAATGCGTATTTTCCTATTAGCGATTTTCAACGGTTGCGTATGTGTGAAACGTGTGGGAAGGTCTACTTCAGGAGCAGTCTAGATGCCAACTCATGCGATCCGGTAGAATGTGAATAAAGAAATTACCGTTGGGACGAAACGGTGCACGAAATGAAAGACGCTAGTTCCTGAAATGCAGAATACTTTGATTCACAAACGTGGGTTAAAAAAATAAATATTTGTGTGCGCAATTAACTTTCACGCACACTTAATACTCTTTGAAGTAAGAGAAAAGATAATATGAAAAGTATTGGATACGGCACGACGAGGGACGATGAACTAAGCTGCACACTTGAACCCCAAATGTTTATTTTAACGATACGACACAACACGCTTATAACAAGTGTGGCGGCGATAAGCCGGCGCCACGTCTCCGCCTTAGGTTTAAGGCAAAACCGTTTTGTGACTGGAAGTATCGGATGTAGCGTGAGGTGCGAATGAGAAGTGTTAGTGGAGACGTCGAACGAATGTTTATCTCTAGGAAAGAGCGAATGCTTTCCGGGAATGCACGAGAAGCTTTGAGTGCGTGGTGACCCGTTGTCGACCTGTGATACGTGGCAAGGATGTGTGTGTCGGTGTGGGTCCGAATGAGTGAGAACGAATGAGGGGTAGAACGAGAGAGAAGCTGCGAGGAGAGAATATATGGAGCGAATGATGCGTGCGAGAGTCAGTGGGTGAGCAGAGTTCAAGAAGAGTCTTGGTCAAAGATTTGAGTACAATAAAGCTTGTGTCAAGTATTGAATGGGAAGTTATTCCATTCCCTATCACCATATCCCACACAAGTAACTTGTATACGAATATAATTTATTTACAAAGATCGCCTTTGTTTTTTGCTTTACCTAGTCGATTTCGATAATGAATACGGAAAAGTCACTTTGATTCGCATGGAAAGATTCACATGGAAGAAGAAGAAGACGAAGGGAGAACGCGCACATTGCAGCCGTTAATTTCTAGCAATGTCGCCTTCTTTCTGGAGATGGGCCAGAGCAGGCTATTTCTTGCTCTGGTTAAGGGCCCCTCCGGAAGGATCTAGCACGTACAGCGACAAATCGCGTAATCCGATCGACTAGCCGATTCCGACCCCGTTAATTGGCAGGCGAACTCGTCGTCATCGCCACGCGTGCTGCCGATGCGCGAGAAGGCTCGCGTCGTAATCGCGCCAACGCGCCCACCCTGAACAATTTGAGAAAAAGAGTGATTTATGGTTTTTGCGGGTAAGGGGGACAATTGTATTTAGGAAGGGCCTCAACGTGAGGCCTGGTGTAGGAGGTGCATCGGAAGAAGGCGTCTAGTTTGTCCGATACATCTCCTCAGCGCTAAAGTAGGCCACCGTGAGGGTTTTAGTTAAAACACACCGTAAAAAAGGTGGGGGGGGGGGGGGGCGCATCAATTATTATTATTGTTATATAACGAAATATATAGTATTATAAAGAAAGTCTATTTCCTTTCTGTAATTTACTTACCAGAGTGACCGTTGTTAGTGATTTTTCCCGAAAATGCAAAATCGTATCTTATAAATTTAAGTGCACCCAGATCAGTCTTTATAGTATCCTCTGTAGCTATATTTATCGGTGACTGTTTCTTTCCTGATATGCATACTCCTGGCCATTGATCAGGGCCTAAATAGAGAAAAACAAAACAGTTTCAATAAATTTTAACAACATATCTAAAATTAGTTAAACGTAAGATCTTGTATTCCAAAAAGTTTACGGTGCGTTGTGATGTTTCGGATTTTAAGATTGAGTTACAACATCATATTTATAAATTTTTTTTTAATACATATAATGCGAGACGCTTTTTCCCACAATTCCATTTTGCGTATGCAATACTTTTCAAGTGGCGCGTAATTCCTTGTTTCTATTTAAATATGCCATAGCATACATTCTGCAGCGACAAACACATTGTGTGTCACGTTTTTAATTGTAGTTTCTTAGGACATTCACCAGGCACAGGTATTAGGCATAATTCAGACCCCACAGAATTTGCATTGTGGGTTTCTTTTTTTTAATTCTATATGATTTCACTTCAATATGAAATTTAAGTTAATAAAATTAGGTTTTCGAGGCAAAGCATTTCTGGTTGTAAGAAATGTGCCTCGTTAATGTTCGTGTGTGTGTGGGTGGAAACAAACGCGAGTGCTCGCGAAATCGATCAGATTTGTATGGAAGATTTCGGGGAGTTTACCGACATCAGCTGCTGGGTCGAAGCCGATTAATTCGTGGACGAATGGCTAAGGTTAACTACAGTTTTTTCTAACATTAGTTATCCAAATCGTTTTTCTTAAAAGATAATTTATCTACCTGAAAACGTGCTATTAAAAATAACATTTTTTTCATAAGTAATAAAGCACCTTTTTCTTTTCAGGTAATGAATAAAATTATCAAAACCAGATAGTAAGCGACTTATTAGTTTATTTGTTAATCATGATTAACAAATAATTTCGAGTTGTCCTTAATTTAAGACGATGTAACACGCTGCACCTATGCACTGTGTTGAAAATTCAGAGTGCATGGCGTTGACGTCTTGAAACCAGGAAAGACCTTTCGGGTATCGTCGTGTTTCGGTTCGAGGGTACGCGTCTGGTTTTCATTGAGTCGTAGCATCGAGCTGTTGTTTTGCTATTCGTTGCGGAGGCTCGAGTTATCACTTCAGTCGGACCCAAGGGTCCCAGGGTTTAAGGGTTCGACTCGAGTGGCCTCGCGGGTACTTGATTTCTAGACTGTCGCCAATGCCAAGGACGTCGTAAATTGTGCCCGGATACTGTGAGAAAGTTCTGATAACGCTGTTTTCATATTTGGAAACGTTCCTTCCTTCCGCAACATAACCACCCTCAATAGTGACACGCCTCCACCAATAGTTCGTTTAGATTATCATCTCTCTGGTATAATTAGACGAATAGGATTGTTTGTTAGGTTCGTAGTTTTAGGACTCCAACCTTGCGAAGGGGTCTGTAGGGGTTTGTGCCGAGGAAGTCAGAATCGTTTTAGCAACAGTAGGTGAAACAAGTCAGAGTCATTAAGAGAAGCATTGTGATAATAATAAAGATAACTGTTGAACTCTGTTTACGAACAGAGTGTAATACCATTATTATCAGTTGTAAACAGTGTGTGAGAGCAGAGGTACGCTAGTGAATAGAACAATTATTGGCTGGTAAAGGATACAGTATTTTATTTAACCACCACCAGACGTAGCTCACCAGCTTTGAACATTCGTTCGAACTTTTGGACTCTTGCTCGAGCTTGGGCGCATCCATTGCGCAAGAGAATTGTCAGGGAATCGTGAAGATTTAGGACCTTCATCCAAAGCAACGCCCTGCCATAACACGATGATTCACGATTACGATCGAGCGCCATTGAGAGCCTCGCGTTTGACCGCGCACTCTACGTGTGCTCCAATTCGCCAGTATTTTTCGTTAATAATTCTAAAACGAAGCTCCAACCAACATTTTGGTAAAGTTGTTTGGAATCACACCAGCCACCCCTCCACCCACCCTTCCCCCGTCCTGGTGTTACCACTAGTTACGGGTCACGCTGTATATAGGAAACTGTTTGACTAGGGCCAACAATGGTACATATCCGATACCCATAATAAATGTGAAAACCCGTTCGATATAATTGTGACCGACGACAGCGCAACCGGAGACGTTTTCGACATAGCAGAACAGTGACCGACCTGATAACAATGTTAACAACGAACATTTATATGAGGTAGAAAAGGCCAGTTTCATGGAATTGTGTGAAAAATGTAATCATACTTTCTACTTAGAAGTGAACAAGTTAGGGTATGTAGATAAAGTAAGGGACTGCCACGCTTCCTCCTCTACCTACCATCGAGTCCCCACTACCAATTAAACGCGAATGTGACGTTGGTATGGCATCAACGCAATACACATAGGTGTATGAAGCGTCATTTACATAGTAAAGCATAAGATACGATTAATACTAGACGCCAACCCAATGAACGTGAAACTGTATAGGTTACCACGAGTACAGAAGGAAGAAGTAGATAGACAAATACGGGAAATGATTAAGCAGGGAATAACCACTTTTACAATATCCCGATTCGTCAAAACTATTTAGAATGAAGATTCTTCTTTCTATGATACTATTAAATCGTATACTAAGTATACTATTACATCATTCATAGCCAGATATTGGTAGGAACGTAGAAAATTACATTTCGACGTGCGAAAATTGTCAGAAAAATAAGTTGTGTAAGAAAATTAGGGTTCCTATGGTCATAATGGATACACCAGCAACACCTTTCGAAAAATATGCTTTAGACATCGTAGGACCATAACCCGAAACAAATACGTACTGACGTTTCAAAATTTGCTAACAGAATTTAGTATGGCTATTCCACTGCTGGACCAGGAAGCCAGTGCACACAACAGTTTATACAGCGACCGGTTATACTCCCTACAAACTTTTATTTGGAAGACGATACTTATGGCCGTTACTCACACCAGTTGAAACAAGGGTTACACTCAACCAACGCAATTGCACGAGACAATTTAAATATCTACAAGCTAAGATCTAAGCTACAATAGATAAAACCGCAACGAATCGTACTTTAAACTAAGCGGCCGAGTGCTATTACACGACGACACTCTCAGACAAGGACGTGCGAGAATATTGACAGCGAGTTTGATATGACCATAGACACTAATACAAACACATGCTAATGAGAACTACACAAGTAAAAAGGGATGCAGATATTTAACAGTTAATACGAATCGGCTGAAACACTCTGTGAACTAATAATAACCTTATGGATATGGGGGGTGGAAGACGAACACACACTCATCAATTGTTGTTGGTTACATGCGACATTCTCTTGCATCTTGACTTTGGTGTGGTATCAAAATCCACATTATTTATCCGGTATGTGTTGCTATTGTAATGTGCAGTTTGAATGCTTTTTTTGCCCTTTATAGCAAATTCCCATTTCTTAACTGAAATGTTGCGTTTTGGTGTGGTGTTAGGAGATAGGCCTGCGGTCAACGCCTAGACCGGCGAGGTTGATATTACCCAAGGAATACGGTTGAGAATTTGTTAGGAAGGTGCGCGGACGAACCCGATGCGAAATCGGGGAGCCACTGGGTTGGAGTATTTATAGTTACTTTGTTTGGATAAGGCGTGCGAACGAACCTGATGCGAAATCAGGGAGTCGCAGGAAATGTTAGTTTCTCTCATAACTTTAAATTAATATTCGATACAACTCGAGCGGTTAAGTTGTATCTGTGGGAACGTTACTACTGATATAAAGGATTACGGAGTAAAGATAGGTTTGACGAATCTACTCGATTTAATGGTGAACAATTTATTTATATATATTGAGATCAGTCGCCTGTAGATATGTAATTGTCGCGATGAAATAATATAAACTGTGTAAGTTAACTAAGTAAGTAAGTATTTGCCCGGTGTTGCAAATACTAACGGGATTCTAACTGGTTAATCTATGATTCGAAGAGTGCACTAAGCCCAATCTCACTTGATATAACTGACTCTGTACTAACGTGGCACCACGTGACTCTACGCGTGACTGTGCAACTCTGAACCGACGAGGGTAGAAACCAAAGAGTTTATACAGGGTGCCAGAAGACTCAGGGAACATCGAGAATTGGTGTGTAACTGAGGTTTAGATAAACAACTTTTTCCTTGGTAATAATGTCATGTATAGTTTCGTTTTTGAGTTATTAACGAAAAACACAGGCCAATGAGAGCGCCCGGCGGGCATCGGCCGACGCGCGCTCAGGTGCGAACCGATCACTAGCGGTTGGTCGTGATGGGGGCATTGAGGGTACCGAGGAAAGCATGCGGCAAATGTTGCATCGTCTTAATTAAGAATAATTTCGAATTATTCATTATTCATGAATAAGAAATATAATAATAAATCGTGTAATAACCGTGTTCGATACGTTTATTCATTATCCGAAAGGAATGAAGTCTTTTATTACTTATGAAAAAAATACTTTTTTTATCAGTACGTTTTCAGGTGGATAAATTATGTTTTAAGAAAAACGATTCGCATACTAATGTTAGGAAAAGCTAGTTAAACTTACCCATTCGTTCACGAATTAACCTGCTTAACATTGTGTGAATCCTGACCTAGGAAACACTCAACAGTTGATGTTATGGCCGGCTTAGAATCCTTGCACGATCACTTCACTTCACGATAACTTCACTTGCCACTGTGAAATGTGGGGGTAATTAAAAACCATTTATTGTTCCTACGTTTGAACATTTTGTAATATTCTGCGTTTGTACGATTCATGTTGCTCGCTCGGTTAGCAGCATGGCTCTGGCAGCTTAAAGGTTCGCACTCGCTTCCACACTGAGGAGAAGAAGAAGGAGAAGAGAGAAGGAAAGCCGGACAGCGGAGGAGGCGACGCAATGGGAATGGAGCAACAGCTTAATCCCGGAATATTTCACGAAAGGAAAGGCAGAGGAATCAGCTGTGCAAGCTAAGGAGGTTTAAGGAGTCAAGAAGGGTAGCGAGTAGTAGGAAGCTAGTGGTTGTAATGTGGGGTAGGGTGTGGAATGGTTCGAAATTATGAGGGACATTTGGAAAGAGCTGTGAGAAATTAAGGAAGATATCAAGGAGGGGAAAAGGAAGACGGAAGAAAAGGAAAAGAAATGGGAAGAGGAAAGGGCAGCAATGCTAGAAAGATTGGACAAATTGGAAAAAGAAAAAGAGATGCAAACAAATGACCGAGAAGACAGAGAGGAAAGGGTGAGGCAGTTGGAGGAAGGGGAAGGAAGGAGGGAGAGGAGGGAACGAAGGAATAACATAGTGATCAGGGGTTTGGAAGGAGTGAAGGGGGCGAGCTTGAGAGAAGGTATAGAAGAGTGGCTGGCGGAACAGCTAGAGGCTAAGGTTAAAGTGGAAGAAGCATATGGATAGGAGGAAGAGGAACGGGAAAAAGGATGATGGTGGCAAAAATAGGGAGCTGGGAACAGAAGAGGGAAATTATGATGAAGAAGAACAGGTTAAAAAGGATGACAATTTATGTAGGAAATGACTGGACGAAACAGTAAAGAAAGATGCAAAAGGAAATTACAGAAACGGCAAAAAAGGAGAGGGAGGAAGGAAACACAGTAAGGTGGGGTACGGGAAAATGACGGTAGCAGGAGACAGGATCGACTGGAAAGAAGGCAGGGGTATGAAAAAAGGAAATTTTTGAATAACAAGGCGGCGACCAAGGGTGCAGTTGAGGAAGGAGATGTGTAAGAAGTTTCGAAGTATGAAATGATAATTTGGAATGTGGCGGGCATAGGACACCAAGATAGGGAGTTTTGGCAGTATTTACAGCAATTCAGCGTAGTGGGACTGGAGCAAGGAGGATATAGAAAGATACAGGGATGGAGTTGAAGGGTTGGAATGGAAGGAGGTAGGAGTAGAGAGGGGCGGTGGTGAGAAAGAGCATGAAGATGAGAGGAGAAAATGAGGTAGAAGAAAGAACATGGTGAGATAATGAGTGTAGAGAGAGGAAGAAAGAGCCGAGGAACAGTTGGAAAAGGGTAATGAAAAGAGCAGAGGAGGTAGAAAGTTATAAGAGCAGAAGAGCGAATTACAAAAGATTCTGCAAGGAAAAGGAGAAGGAACAGAGAGAAAAGGAGGAGATAGAATTGAAAGGGATAAAGAATGAAGCGCAGACGTGGAAATATATAAATAAATTTAGGAGAAGAAGAGTGGGGGTATGCGAAGGGATACAGATGGAAGAATGGGAGGAACATTTTAGAATTTTGTTTGGGGGGGGGGAGAAGAAGGAGCGATGGAGAGAGAGGCGGTGGAAGAGGATGAAGAGGAAGAGGACCTAAGAGTGGACGAGACAGTTAAGCAGATAAAGCGTCTGAAAGAAAGGAAGGCGGCAGAAATGAAGGTATAAGAAACGAAGCGTGGTTGCATGGAAGAGAGCAGTTTGGGAAGAAATTAGTGGAGATTTTCAGAGACATCTGGAAGGGAAATGAGGTACCGGAGAACTGGTAGGAGGGTGTGGTGACGCCACTTTTCAAGAAGGGTGAGATGGGGGAAGCGAAAAAGTATAGAGGCATAATGCTGATGTGCACGGCGTACAAGATATACGTGGCGGCAATAAATGAAAAAGTGGTGGAGCAGCCGTAGAAGGGGAAATGTTTCGAGAAGAAGCAAATGAGATATAGAAAGGGAAGACGAACGACGGACTGTATATATGTGATGAAGCACGTGGTAGAGAGAAGGTTAAGGGAAAAAAGTGGAGAACTGTTTGCCGCCTTTGTTAACTTAAAGGTGGCCTTCGACGGACTGAACAGGGAGGTCCTCTGGCGCTCAATGAAATAGAGGGGGATTGAAGAAGGCCTAGTAAGAAGAATAAAGAACATATACGAAAAGATAAGTTGTTGAGAAAATGGAGGGGAGAAATTATCGAGAAGGATGAATCTGAGAAGAAGCGTAAGACAGGGCTTGGAGCTAGCGGACTTGGAGAAGGTGTTGAGGGAGGGCCAGGATGTAGGTGTGCTCGTGGGAAAGAGGAGAATATGGCCGATTGCGTTTGCAGACGACATTGTGCTGCTAGCCGAGATATAAGAAATTAATGGAAAGATATTGCAAAAGGAAAAGGCTGGTGTTACGCGGCAAACCCGCGGAACCCATACCAAAATAAATGGCTACCCCCATAAAAATGCGGCTAGCAATCGGCACAAAGAACAACCTTCGATGTGCAGATTGTTAGGGCGTTTATGACGCGCAAGTAATAGAACTGTTTTTGAGGAAGTCGTTTTATTCTATAATCCGTCGAAATATACGAAATTACGCACATACGCCCTCAGCAGTTAATTGCATGCATCATAAACGTGAGTTTCCAAAAGGGCCTCGCAGCTGGGACCCAGCAGGCACGACCAGGTAAAGCTCTAGGACCCCGGTGGAAATTCCGTGGCGTTGCCAAATAATCTGCAACGTTTAAGGACGCACCCCCCCCCCCCTTTCAGGAAACGCGCTTTGGGCGCTAAGGAAGGATGCGACCACACCTTAAAAACACGCTGATTGGAAATTAATCATTTTTCCTAATGTCCAATCAGCGTGCCTAAAACACACTTCCGAGTCGATGTGCTGGAGTACATTCGACGAGGAAGTTAGCCTAAGACGGTCTAGGACAGAGTCCAAGACAGGGTCCTACCCAGCACACTGAAAAGGAGGAGCAGTATCCTCTCCTTCTTCAGGTGTTTGTCTTCTTTTCGAGAGTGCAAGTTAAAGTATCATCTTCTCATTTCGTTAACTTGTCTTCACTCAGAAGCAGGAGAAACCGTAATATTCTCCTACTTCAAATCAAACGGGAAACGTCATCTTCTCATAAATTTGTTCACTGTACAGTATACTAAGCACCATTGTACGATCCGTTATATCTTTCTTCGTTAATAGAAATTAAAACAGTTATAAATCGTTACGTTAAACGTGCAGTTATTCAATATACTACCCCTATCTCCTTAATCGGTCGTAGGGTCATACGTGCGCGACGGTGTCGAAGAAATTCGGAACGGAGATTTACGACCTCCGTATACTAAGGATCTCGTCACATCCGATGGTAGCATCGAAGCCGCGTATTACGTAAAAACAGCTGGTGGTGAATGTAGAAAAGACTAAGATTATGGCATATAGCAAAGGAAGAGGAAAGTCGAAGGAAAGAGAGTGCAGATGGGGTAGAGGGCGGCTAGAGGAGGTAAAAGAATTCTGCTACCAGAGCTACAGGTTGGGACGGGGAAATAGAGATGAGGCACACGTAAGGGAAAGGGTGAAGGAGGCCAGGCTGGTAATGGGGATGATATGGAGTATAGGCGAAAGAAAATTCAGAGGGGACAGGCATGAAGGAGATGGGCAGGCTAAGATGCGGGAACGAAGGGGGAGCAAATAGGTATTGGGAAGTGGAGAACAGAAGGAGATGCGAGCTGTGTGGGGTGGAGAAAGAGACACTAGAAAATTTGGCTTGGGAGTGCACGGTGATGAGATGGCCAGGAAGCAGAAAAGAGCTACTGGGAGACGATGGGGAAGGCAGAGAATGCGGGAAGCAGCTGGGGGTGAGAAGGAAAGAAAGGAGGATAGAGATGGAGGTAGGAGGTTAGAAAAATGCCAAAGAAGATGCAATCATAACGATAAGGCCATCACGACCAACCGCTAGTGATCGGTTCGCACCTGAGCGCGCGCCGGCCGATGCTCGCCGGGCGCTCTCATTGGCCAGTGTCTTTCGTTAATCACTCAAAAACAAAACTATGTATGACATTTTTGCCAACGAAAAAGTTGTTTATCTACCCCTCAGCTATACCCGAATTCTCGATGTTCCCTGAGTCTTCTGACACCCTGTACACTGATATCATATTTTCAGAATGCAATAATTACAGCAATTATTTTAAATTATTGCTCTTATTGTTGTTCTTGTTCAGTCTTTTGACTATTTTGTATAAAACATATAATAAGGAAATGTCCGAAATCAGTCAACAGTTGACTCTCTGATTTTTTTCGTAATCTTGTACGGTCATATGTGTATCGTCGAACGTCGATTCATACATGAATGCAAACACAAGTATGGCATAGTTGCCGCAACTTCTCAAGACTCCAGTCGCGCTGTTGTCACATCTGCTACAATGCGGATCATCAGCTAACTCTGCTAACTAAATGAATCGGCTCGAGCAAAGAATTTGTCTCGAGCGCTCGCAAACTTTTCTGTAGGTACGAGTCTCGTATGTGTTCATTTCTTTTACTTTCTGACTTTCTCTTAAGGTCTCCGACCCTATTGGGGCCACCTCCGAGTCGGTCTAAGTGCCATTGCAAAGAAACGGGCGTTGGTGCAAACAAACGATTGGCAAGTTCGACATTTAACGGGGTGACATCTAAAGTCATTATACAGAATGATAAACCGACGCTGTGACATCTAATGTCATTAGGCAGAATTATAAACGGAGAGTGGGAGGCCATAGTTGCCAAATCACATAATTTGGGGGTCCTATCGCACTGTTGCCACATCTGTTACAATCCTGGCCATCAACAAAATGAATCGGCTCGAGCAGAGATTCGGATTCCTGTCAGACATAGACATAGCTGCTGAACCGCTGGAAACTTTTTTGTAGGTTCGATCCCCCTCGGGTATATCTTTTTTACTATAATTTTTGTTTAATTCCTAACTATATGACAATGATCAATATTTGCTGACCAATATTTTAAAAACATTTGTTAAATATTATAATTTAATATACGTAAATCTGAACTTAGAACGCTTAGATTGAGCAGTCGTAGATGAAGTGCAGGAAAACTGGTGTAAAGTTTTACTACTATTCCGCCTTTCTTTTAGATCACACTATCATTTCCTTTTTACGAATAATTATTGCTGTGAATGCAATTATACCATCAGAAATAAAAGGAAATATTTATTTTTAGTTATTTCATACGAGTACCGAATGCGCATATATTGATAATTTTTAATTAATTTCATTCTCCTTTTCATTGCTATGGTCATTGTGTAGAATGACAAACGAAAAATAGGGAGACATAGTTGATATTGTCATATCTATTACAGTTTTGCCATTCAGGAAAACTTGAATAGAATCGACTCAAGTTGAGGTTTTGATTTTTGCCATACATAAAAGAGAATAGTGCAAATTAGAAGAGATTCCAGGGTCATGTTGAACAAAATAGATTGATAAAGCAATATTCATGTGTGTAATAATGGAACGTCTTATTCATATTTTTGATGTATATCGTGTACTATATATACATATATAATTTTATTAACTTCTTTTAAAATAATTTTTGAACTTATGAGAGAAGGCTCATATTGTTGCTTGACGTAGGTCAGGCCTAGCCAACTGGCGAGTCGCGGACCACGTGCGTCATGCGTCGTAGTATGCGGTGTCATACCGATTCCCGTCTTGCTGTGAATATCATAGGTCTATCAGACGTACATAGCTCTATCTTTATCTATCATAGTGGTGGATCTTTGTCTAGCTGTGTCTATTTTTGTCTAGCATAACTTCTCTTGTGTTAGAGCGAAGCATAAAATGGTCAAAAAGGACCATGGTTACATTGTATTGTAACGGTATAGTCTACGGTCGTGAGAGCTAAACAAATCAACTATATATATACAGTCCCACATAATCACTTAAATACCTATTCAAGCGCCTTCGATAATCTCACATATATTTTTATTATATCACAATTATATTATTGTTGTATAATGTAGTTAATATATTTCACATATATTAACATAGCAGCTTTATTGGTAATATAAATGAAACATACCACCTAATGATTGAAATTTTGAGTTACTCATTTTGAGCTTCAGATTAACGTGTATACACGTCCAAATGTTAGAAATATTAAACAATACCATAATTGGTAAAGCGGTAGAAGAAAGCGCTTCAACTTCATATTTATCCATATTAAATTAAAGTATTTAACAAATATTTTTAAAACATTTGTAAACAAATATTGATTATTGCCATATAGTTAGTAATTTAGGGACTCGGACCTACGAAAAAGTTTGCAGCGGCTCGATTTAACATCTCGGCTCGAGCCGATTCATTTTGCTGATGGTTATAATTGTAACAGATGCGGCACACCGTGACAGAGGTCTTGATACGTTGCGGCAACTATTGTTTTGCTTGCTTCTGTGTTCGCGCATCAGGTATTCACGTATGAATCGCTGTTCGTGGGGTGAAATTATAACTTACATTTATCGACTGATTTGTATTTTTATCGACTCTGACGATAACCTGGCCAAATTAACTAAAATGTGCCATAAACGCCACCAACGGAGAATCATTGAACTATTCTCACGTCGGATACGTGCAAATCGTAAAACTGTTTCTCCGCTTTCCAGAAGTGATAGATTGTGAAAAATCGATTTTATGTGATTTTGTGTTAGGTCAAGGAAGCCCGATAGGGTGTTTTAGCAGTGAATAAACCATTAAATCGTTCCATATTTGCGAAATGTGAAATGTGTCAAGATGCTGCAGCCATCTTGTTGCCTACACCGATGTCTGTCTCAAGCTTGCCAGTTTCAGAAATAACGTTATCCTGAACGAATGATGAATTTATTGATGTTCAAACATATCAGCCGGGATGTGGTGAAGTCTACCCGTGTGTAGTATACCCGTGAAAGTTTCATTAATGAAATTATAGAGACGCGGGATCGATTCTACGAAATCGCGCATGCCGTATACGTGCATGCTTTCCTTTGTTTGGCTGAGTGCACGCACACAGGTCACGGCATTCCAGCAATATACATCTCGTCTCCGTTCTGTTGTAGCAATATCCCTTCCGTAACGAACATCTATCTAGAACCGAGGAAGGTGTCCCATCGAGGGACACCTGGAGGTACGTTCAGTGTCACTATTATTTTGCACTGACATTAGAAATTTTTATCCTTGCATTTTGCTTTTTTTTCGTTATTTCAGACCGTAGTGCCGCTCTAGCCACGATATCTCGGGACACGTTGCAAAGAGTGCAATTCAACGCTCACCGGCATGCAGTGGCGTGTTTTCAGTTTCAGGGTGGGTACATCGAGCCGATATTCGCCACACTGCCATGACACTACCGCCATTACAATCATCCCTTTTCGGAGCCAAAATTTTTTAAACGTAGGTAGGATAAATCGTTCTTAAAAGTGAAAGTTACAGTTATGTGAAATAATTCATGGACGAATTAGCGTAAGTTCAAGTAGCTTTTTCTAACATTAGTAATCCAAATCGTTTTTCTCACAATTTTACCACCTAAAAACGTGCTGTTAAACAAAAAATAATTCATAAGTAATAAAATACTTGATTCCTTTCGGATAACGAATAAAATTATCGAACACAGTTGTTAAACGATTTATTAGTTTATTTGTTATCCATAAATAACAATGTAGCAGACAATGTAACATTTGCCGCACGTTAGCCCCGATACCCTCGCTACAGCGCGCGCTGTGCCAATGCGTTCGTTCACGACCTCGACCGAGCGCGATTGACAGCCACGCGACCGAGAGCTCTGATTGCCCAGTGTTTTTCGTTAATAATTAAAAAACGAAACTTCAGCCATTATTCATTCAGCCGAAAGTTCAGTCACCCGGGTATCGAATGAAAGTAAATTATTGGATTTGTGAATAATATTTGGAATTATTACCATGTTCACCCCAGTACGACCAATCATCCAACGCTACTACAGCATATAGACCTGAAACAAAATTTATCAGAAAGCTGAATGAATTAAACAATTTTAAACAGATGTATCTTGATCTATTTCGACCAACAATGGGAAACATTTTCATCGTTGTTCACGCAAAGTAATAAAAACTCAATCGGTCGCAAAAATTTGAAAGAGAGATTCTACGTAATAGGAGAACATCAGGAATGACAAAACTGAAAATAGGGTAAGAAATATATCAACTTATTAAAATAAATCTATTATGATTCACGATTAATAGTAGCATATTATATCGTGTCCCATAAATGACAGGAAAAAATAAGCCACTTTCCTATTAAAAATGAATAAATTAAATTGAATGTATCGACATAAAAATGTGCTTCTCCAAAAACCGTCCAGATTATGTAAGATTTCTAAATATTATATGAGGAGATTTACATTAATTTTCTCTTCTTAAGCCACAATCCACTTCTTCACATGGTTATAACTTTGTTAAGAAAAAGATCCTTTTTGGATGCAGTTTCGCTTATTTGGAGTAGTAAAGGATAACACTTTCCGATACTGTACGCCAAAATTGCAAAACCTATTGCCTGCGGGATACAACACTTGTTGAATTTCAAGAAAATCAAACATTTAATCACCCTCCGCTGAAGGTAGGATTTTCCCCTTGATTATCGACACAAATGAAATCGAACAAAATGATAAAAACGTAGAAGATCCATGCTTTAATTCGCTTTTTATTTAAACGGAGGCTGAGTTTCAACAAAATGATGGAACATTGGAATTCGAAAAATTTTCAGTAATGCATAAGTGATGCAATAAATGTTGCCAATAGTGCATATAAAAGCATAGAATACTTTTCAAGATCAAACGCAGTTAATTCGGATTGCACCATTGTTGTGCAATTCAGTATAGCTACTTGCGTTGAGAGTTCATTATCCAATAAGTTCGATAAGTAATGCGTGCAGCAGGAAACAAAATTAAGCTCATTGACCGTTGGTTGAACCGAACATTACACAAGTGCACTTTTATTAATAATACGTTGGGTTAGAAAATGACGTCAAAATTCTGAGAAAGCTATAATAATAGTTTTATACGGCCTAAAGTGGCACACAATCGGCCCTTACGGAATTGTCGTTACTTTTAAATTGACGCTTTTAGACGCGGCTAATGAACAATTGAAACGAATTTTAATGAGTATAGCGCCCGCTTCCGTTTATTAAAGGAGGAATTGCCATTGACCTGCTTTTACGAATTTTTTCGTCGTTTCGCAGCATTATTGGGAATCTTAGATAACTGATGGACAGACTTTGGAATTGTATCAATTAATCATTTAGAGTTAATAGATTTTAATGTACCAAAAACAGTACATTCCCCACTTATAAAGCTTTTTAGTTTTTCATAGTGAAATTCCATATGTGCACAGTAAAGCAATAACCAAAATAATGAACATACTGCATATTATTATGTGCTTTTACGAATGTAGATAATTACTTAAGGTAAAAGATTAATATATACACGATGCATAAAAACTTTATCGAAATAGTTATTAATACTACTGACAGAAAAGTATCTGGTTTTTCATGAAAATGAGTGACGATTTACAAAACAAATGAATTTATTCGAATTCAATGAAGCTCTTTCCTTACCTATGATGGTTGCGAAAATGGGGTACATATTCGTCATTGGAAAAATGCTACCTGAGTCTGTCAGAATTCGCGATGACTCGATGACACGAACGTGACAGCGATGAGCGCACAACTGCTGTACGCGACGTTAATCTAGCTAGATAGCCCGTTGATTACACGAGACCCTACTATATAAGATTTACTTTGTGCATTATATTAAAGTTTGAGTTTTCGATATATGTGCGCCACAATTAACATCCTTTATACAAAATATAATTGAAGCATACTAGTTATTTCGTGTTACTTATGTAGTAAAGACTTATGCAGACTAAACTCCGCGTATTTGAACTTACTTAAATTCAAGAGAATAAAATACAAAATCTGCGTTTTCAACTGAATACAATTTTGAATTCACACAGTGATACATGTATAAGACATTATACATAGACATATCCGTATAAACAATAACTTACAGAGCACGATAGGTAACATGCCAATTTATTATTACGAAAGTTGCAAGAAGAACTAAGAAGAGCAAAAGCACTCATTTAAAAACTTTCATTTAACTCATTGTACCCCAATTTATTTTCACGGTTGCAAAAATATGAAATAATTTGTTATAAGAAACAATAACTTACAGTAGTGAATTCGCAATGGATGATGGGCTACAATAAACAAATCACTTTCAATAAAACGGTATAAGTGCAAACACTGAAGCAAATTATTTAAATACATGAGATAAGATTTATAAAATACAGATGACGAGTATATGAATTCAAAGTTAAATATTACATATTTCCAAACATTGTCGGGGAACTAATTACACTGTTCAACACGGCCTGATTTTGTAACCTTCAATGAGCGTTTTTTTGTAGATTTTAATGAGCTGAACACGAATCTGGAAACCCTTTTTCTCCAGCACGTACCGTTTTAAAAAAAAATCGCAAATTTTCAACTTTGCAAGTGCTTTATACTTTTCCAGTAATAACTATTCAGTTGCGCTTGGTGCAAAATGATTCTGCGGAGTTTCACGAATAAAATGACGTAAGTAGTTATTAGATTATAAACACTTAAATGTGTTTAAATAATGATCAAAGCGAAAACAACACGGAAAATGCACCCATTTTGGCTGACATCTTTTAATTTATTTCAAAAACTAAGGGCCGAGGAGAAAATGCAACTACATACTCCACGCGATAGAGCAAACCTTTCGACAAAGGGAACCATGAACAGAAGTTAGAAAATCATTTTTCTATTCCGTATGCCGTACACAAACGCTATAGGTTGGTAAAACCTCAATCACAATAGGTTGGTAAAATCACAATCAGCAGAAGTACTGCGTGTCTAGTGATTCGGATACGGTGAGCAACAAGCGGGGAGCCGTCGTCATAGAGTACCGTACTGTACTGCCGCCGCCACGTGTTTTGCCAAACTATTTCGTTTGTATACTGAAAACGAAAATGGTTTTATAACCTTCGTTGATGCTTTCCTTTGCACAAAGGTCTGCTCTACCGCGTGGCATAGTTAAATTTCCCCTGGACTCCCAGTTTTTAAAATAAATTGAAAAATATCAGCCATTCATACCCTTTTCACTTTAATCATTATTTAAATACATTTAAATATTACTTATATCTACTTATATCATTTCATTCGCGAAATTCCACAGAATCATTTGGCATTAAGCGCAACTGAATAACTTTTACGCCAAAAGCACAAAGCATTTCCAAACTAAAAATTTGAAATTTTAAAAAAATTTCTAATTCAAGTTTATAGGTATATATTACTACACGATACTCATCTAACTTGAAATAAACAAATTTATTCAGAAAATGAACAAATAAATAAACAAACTTTATTATGCCTCTCTGTCAGTTTGCATACCTCCCGAATCTTCAAATACTTACGGGAAACATGAAAATATAAAATATTTTAGAACACATTCGAGTCATTTTATCTATCTCGCACCTATTTTTGTTGCAAGAAAAACATCAATTTCTCAAAGGGACGGATGCGGACGGATGGGAATAATTAAATCTAGAATTCTAGAATAATGATATATACGTGAATTTACAAACAAATACAAACAATTTTTGTTATTTAAAAAAATGTAAATCCAATATAAAAAATGATAATTTGGGAGCAAAATAATGATCATGTAAATGTTTATAATTAAAACAATTCCAATAAAAATTGAACCGCCGGTTAGATTCTGAAAACATAAAAATACAAAATATTGTAGAACATTTTCGCGAGGTTAAGGCAATGTTTGGCTAATTATGAGAAAAATATGGAATAAATTCATAAAATTTGACTACATATATGTAGTATAATTGTAGAAGAATTACAAAATTTAGATAAGAATGCAGAAACAATATATTTTATTACGTATGACTAATATTTTTTAGTTTCGACCCACTGTGAAGCAGTATGCAAAAATGGTAGATAAACATTGAATGGATTTTGGATATCTAGTTTCTTATGGATTCTCTAATTACCTAAAGCACTTGCCAACAATGAGCATATTACATACTTTAAACGTATACTTATACATATTTTGTAGACCAATTAATTCTTTTAAATATTTTGTGTTCATTATATAGGTATATCTGAAACTCTTTACTCGAAATTTAATTTATTCGAGATGCTTAAAAGAATTGATTTATGGACTAAAAAATAAGTGATCTTATTTTAAAAAAGTACGCTATACGCGATACACGAAATTCATCGCCCCGATGTTTTTCCGACTCAACTCCAGCCGAACCGAAGTGCATCGCACGACCATGCTCAATTTGCCTACCGAAACGTTGACCGAGAAATAGCTTTCTTGATCCCCCCCAAAGCATTCACATATGTTCACATAATCGCATGACTCCTGTCCCCACCAACCAACTACTTCAGTAAATAATAGTTCTTCAAGTGATCACTGTTCATGAGCAGAGGACGCTCAAATCAGCGTGGGATTTCTGAGTCGATATGGCAGTCACGTTGGGCCACGAAAGTTCGTAAGGTGGCTTGCCTATTCTTATATGTCGCCGGTGACGGTGGTAACTATTATTTCGAAAAATATCTTCTATGAAATTACATAGCATCGTACTGAAACGGCTTTTAAAAGGAAAATATTATAGAAGAACGATCAATATTACTTTATATTACACTGACGAGCAAAAGTAAGAGGTCACCACATTTTCTATGAAAAATTGTCGATACTTGAACTGGTATAACTTCGTGAAAAAAAATTGGACATCAATCCACCTGTGTTCATTCTAGGGCGTGATGTTTTTTACATCATGTAACAGATTATAAACAGAAGATATATTTTTTCAAGTCATTTAACACATTCCATGAATTTCATGATTAAAGTTTCCTCCTTACAACGGCTATAGAAAGATTGATGCACAACTTACAATGAAGGGTAGCAGGGTAGCAAACCGGAAATCCAGATTTAGTTTGAAAAATCCATGGAAAAAAATATTAAAGAATCATGGATTTTTCAAGAAATGTGTGTACGCAGTTTAGCAAACGCAATAAAGCGATACAAGTTTTACTTATACTTTTTTTTAGATATCTCTCAGCGTTCGCGAACTATTTCACGAAAAAGAAATGTCGAATTTTTGTCAACGGCTGATTTCACCCCTTAAAACCGAATTATGGCACGAACGAAAAATAATACGCAGAGTCGCATACGTTTCTGAATTTCCGGATTGTCTAACCTTTCTTATTAATTGCCATGAAAAACGTGCCGCCCAGATGAGAGTAACCCAAAGTAAAGCAGGTTGAGATCGCACGGTCAGATTTGTATGTCGAACGTGTTTAGTGTGTGTAGAACCTGAGTGTCACCCTTTATTGTCTTATAACTTTTTGGTATTGTTCTTGGATATTGTTGCATCGCCAATTCTAAGCGCGTACTGCGTATAGAAATCAGCGCTACCCCCTATTGCTTTGTCACTTCTGGTATCATTCTTGCATATTGATACATCGCCAAGTCTCACCGTGCATCGTTGTAAATGGGAAGCTTAATTCTTGAAACCCATGGTGATTTCAGTCACAAACAAAATTTCTCAACGGTCCGTAGAGATCTTTGAATTTATAACATTTCCCCCCCAAAAGGTATCTTGAGTTTCTGATCTGATACATGATGTAAACAAATTTTTAAGAAGGATAAAATCACGTCTGCGAATATAGATATTTCACGCTTTAAAATGAGGTCAGGTGGATTGTTGTACGATTTTTTTCACGAAATTATACTAATTCAAAGATCGACAATTTTTCATCGATGATTTAGTGAACCTTAAATTTTACACGTCAGTATATTTTATGTATTCTTCGATTTACCAATTAAAACTGTGGAATAATTGCTTTTGTTAATTCGCTTTCACGAGAAAAAGGCCAAAAAGAATATTTCATTTATCTGTGCTAATTGACTACCATAAATTATATCTTTCATACAAATGAATGATTATTTACCTGAATGGACGAATACCAACGAAAAAATAAAGAATTTTAAATCCATTGGAAACGAAATCGTTTGTTTTCGTTGAACGATACAACCTGGATCAACTGCGCTCAACTGACCGTCCTCACGAATTTCCCAGTTGATCTACTCGGCTGCAGAATGTGGCCGAGTTACTGTTGAATTATAATAGACTATGATTTTACTACCTATCTTTTGGTACAGATATAGATACTGAGTGCATATGTAGATACTTCAATGATATTACATTGCACATACGTAGATCGAAAGACGAGTATAACTGTTTTAACGAATGCCCACACTCTTTTGATAATTCATGCACCATTAACAGCCTAACATTTATAGTAAGATTTTTCTGTGCGGAAAATTAAAAAAATAACAGGAGATTGTTGTAATCGGCTAATCAATTTATTTAAGTCTGGTTCAGAGGTATTTAGGCATTTCGTAATCAATAGTATTTGTAGTTACATATTCTCAAAATGGAAGTCATCGTAAGCACGCTGTAAGATTGTTGCCACCAAAATATATTATCCCATTACAACTATGACGATAAATCTGAAATATCGAAGAACAAGTTGATCAACAGCAACATTATTATTTTCGTGCTAAGTAAGACAATTATTCGAAAAGCAATGTACATGGATATGAAGCACAGCTTTATAAGTGTAATTGATGTGCTGCATATCCATGCATAGTGTTTTAGAAAGAATTATCCTGACACCAAAATAATGAAATTGCAAGAAGAACTAATGCACTGTATGAATACTTTTTGGCCAGTGTATGCACGATTATTTTGTCGATTTGCACGATTGCTTCGCCTATGACTATGATATATAATAATACAGAAAAATGGGATATTGCGAGATATGTTTTTCCGTAATCTCGAATTGTTTACTATACAATCCCTCACCAATGAAACAAAAGATTCGGTTGAATTGCTGTCGATATAAAATGAATAAAACGTAATCAGACAAAAAATTGTTTTTCCTCACTTTACACAATTTGTCAATTACACAATTGAGGAAGTTAAGCTAACGTAAATAAATATTCAGCGTTCCTTATATTTTTTCTTTGATTGAATTAACATTTATTAGCCACTGGTTTATTTTGAATGAAACGTTAGACGTTAAACGAAGCTTATTTTGATACCGTTAAGAAGCTTGGGTACTAATATAGCATATTAGTGGTGATAATGTTATGCTAAACTAAGGGTTTATCCCGTGGATACATTAATAAATAATTATAAATCAGCTTACTGCTTACTAGTAATGCGCCTCTTATTACATTAGACGTTTTAATTGGGTATTGAAATAAAAAGAACATATTCGGAGTACAATTTCATCCATTACAGTATTAATATAATATTAATCTTTTTATAAAGGCTTTAATGAATTAAGGTATTCTCAAACAATCAATATTATTATCATTACTGAATTAACGATAAATGTTGTGCTTTCTATTATTCCCTGTATACGCATATGTATTCAGTGAAATAGCATTGTGGGGGAACAGGAGTAATAATTTTTTGGCCCAGACAAGAAGAGTTTTTACGAAATTATTTAATACGTCACAAATATTAAATGTCAGCTGATATATCGAAATTATTTGATCAAATTTTCAGGCTTTTTACTCTCAATCCTTTTCCGTAAATGTTAATTAATTTTGTCTGTAATTTTGTTTGCAATTAATTTATTTTGTCGGCACTCGTTTTTACCATGCACTCAAATTATTCAGTTTTTAAACATTTTCTCGTGTACAAATTAAACTAATGCAAAGCATAAGTAACATGTTTTTATATCAAAGGAAATAGAGCTACACAATTCTTTCTTCACCTATACATTACTACTGCATCAATAGATGCGGAGTACATGAGGAAATGTTGCAAGAAACATCGACACAAGAATTATATTCTTTCAGTTGTGTAACACTGTGCCAGTAAAACTCAATTATGTTTATAAAATGTTACTGGCAATTAAATAAAAAGTATAAGTATTACTTTCTTTTTGAAGCTATAGAATACTCTAATATATGTATGTATTTTCAGTAGCTTCAGTAGCTGATACTATTCATAAATAGAAATATAAACACAGTTTCTTTGAAGTATAATACATTCCTCATTTGTCTATACTTTTTATTTAAATATATGCTGATTGTTACAGTGTAAATAAAACTGCAAAGAAATTTTCATATTCAAAATTTGTACCACCCAAGAGAGGTAAATAGTTTATTCTTAGAGTGACATACATAAATATGTAGAATATATTCAAGTTATTTTTTACTGACAAATTGATAATAAGCAATATTATTACCAACTTCTGCCTCTCTTTGAGGTACATGCGATTAGTATGTATAAATCTCTACATCAATGTTGACTATCGAAATCAAATTTTTTACACTAATACCGCTAATCTAATGAAGTGTTGTATGAGCTACTCATTTTTCCTCCAACATAACTTCAGCCGTATAAATTGCGCACGGCCGCATGAAACATTTCCTTCACGTATAGCTTGAATTTTGCTTCTTATTTCCTAAATAATTGTCGCACACCTTGAACTTCCGTAACATTAATCATGAACACGATACTATATTTTCGCTGAAGGAAGTTTAAAATATCTCCAGGCGTGTGCCTGTGGCGCGTGTAGACGCGAAAAGTAGGGGGGAAGCATGGAATGTAACACGAAACGGCGCCTTTCGGACAGAAATAGAAATGCGGCTCGAAAATCATTTAGTATCGACCAACGTGCAGCTCTCCTAGTTTCAAATATTGTCGTCTGATTTGAATTCTGTGTACAAATACAATGACGCGTGTACCAATAAGATCCTCTTTGAGAAGCCGAGATTCCAACTCATCATCGACCGATCCAGACCCTAGAGAACGCATAAAAGACTGTTGCCGAAAATTGGTTGCCTTCATGTGCACTCAGGTCGGTGTTGGCGGACTTGTTGTCGGATACGCTATAATAGGTGCTCTTGGCTTCATAATGATCGAAACTCAAAGCCCGATTTCACCGGCGACCACGACTTGCATTCGAGACTTAATCAGAAAACAATATGCCGAAGAGCTGTGGTTCAGTACTGCCAGCAATCAAACAATAAACGTGTTCGATAAAGCAACATTTCATACGGTCTCTAATCAAATCCTCCAACGTTACCAAAAAAACTTCACTGGTAACTACAGGAAGGAAAATTGTAGCGGCTTGACAACCACAGACCTTTGGTCCTTTCCAGCAGCAATGATGTTCTGCCTCTCTGTGTTCACAATGATCGGTTATGGGACACTGGTGCCCCAAACAGCATGGGGAAAGGCTGTCACCGTTATTTACGCAGTGCTGGGTATTCCGCTATACGTTTTATATTTTCTTAATATGGGAAAGGTGTTAGCGCAAGCCTTCCGTTCGTTCTACACATGGCTAAACGAATGCACTGGCAAACGAAAACCTGGTCAAAGAATCACAGTACCGTCGACAGCTTGCCTTTGGGTGATTTTCGGATATGTATTGGGTGGTTCCATAATGTTCGCCGAGTGGGAAGGTTGGAATTACCTAGACAGTGCTTATTTCTGCGTGACGTCTCTCTGCAAGATTGGAATGGGCGATCTCGTTCCTGGTTGGACACACGGCGACTTAACCGCTGACAGCCAAACCAAACTGATAATAAATTTTGTTTATTTGTTACTCGGCATGGGACTTATAGCTATGTGTTACGACTTAATGAAGGAAGACGTTTATGTTAAAGCTAGGGAAGTGAAAGAACAGTTTCTTCAGATCGTCGATGTTGCGAATTATCGGATCGAAATGTGCTGCAGATCGGAAATTAATTAACTTTATGCGTGTCGATTCCATCGTAAGTAAATCATGAAAGAATGACTCAGAATAAAATCCCAGCACAGTAATGTCTTGATATACGCGAAGGACTTCTACACGATATAAGCGAAGAGTTTATCCCCACCACTGAGGGGTATACCCTTTGAGGCGTCACGAAGTTCACTTGGCGATCGGTGTAACGCGATCCGGGCTCGGGTATATGGGTGAGCTAATACTAATTCAACCATGAAACTTTGCTATTTCTCATCCTTTTCTTATGAAACTTTTACATAGCATAGCTGGCAATTTTCTAATTAAAATGACACCAAACACGATATAATTTCGACTATATTTACTGCCTTAATTAACGGTAATAAGTTGGTACGTTAAACCGTGTACTGGGCCTTTGATCTTTGCCGATTGCCACGATCTTCAGCTTCCCTTTTCTTTTCACTAGCTATCCTTTTCTGCGGCCGAAACTTATTACCGTTAATTAAGGCACTAAGGCACATAAAAGTTTCATAAGAAAAGGATGAGAAATAAAAAAGTTTTATCTTCGCATTTTTCCTTCTTGAATATAAAAACAATTGCGCAAATTAAAATTTTATATTGATTAATGTCTTACATTAAGTACAGAAGTTTAGACATATTGCATACGTATTATACATCCATGGATCAACGTTACCGATCAGCAAACAAATATAAATATGCACAGGATCATGGTTCTGTGTATATATGTACATGTGCACAGTGCACACTATACAACTATCCATCATTATATTCCAAACTAGAAAGTAAGTTATGATATTAATTGTATGTACACGGTATAATTCGAGCACATATTGACATAAATCATTCAGGAAAGGATGCATTTCTACGTAATAATGATATGAAATTATTACCACCAGTAATCATGTTTCTTATTATCATATTGTTACTATTTGTAATGTTCGTAATTCCACTCTTTCAAATATCTTTCTATTACTAATCATCTAAATTTAAGTAATGTCTTATGATATATTATTATTATAAAAAAAGGTCGAATAAAAATTGGAATTCAGGTATTCGCATTCGTAAAGTAAATTCTGCGTAAGCAAACTATTTATAAGCATTATAACAATTATAATTTTAATTTCGACACACAACGCAGACCAAGCAGCTAAAAATGCGCCGAATGGAAATAAAATACTTAAATTAATAAATACTCTGTATAGAGTGCATTAAAACAATACACATACCTATTTGTTTGTTTTCTAAAAGCTCTATTGCCTCAAAATGTATTTTACGTATTTTACTTTCTCCTATTCGTGAGTCAGGTTCGTGCAATCAAAATCCAGTTACATTTATTAGGCAACGTAAACATATAATAATTCTATTTGATGAAATTCAACTAATTGTTGGTGAAGTGTATTTAATTTAGTACCCTTGACAGAGGTGAAACTACCTTCGAAAATCTGTCCCTAACAATGAGTTTAAAGCTTTCATCAGAGTTTTTGAATTGGCGAGATCCTCAATTTCTAAACTGTGGTCCGCGGGCCTCTGGATTTCTGACAAATAATAATCAGCAAAATATTAACACAATTTAATATAATTTAACATACAAATTAATCTTTCATTACAGTTAACTGCTAGCAATTCCCGCCCATGTAAATATAATTTTAATGAAATCCCTGTTTGTACTGAAGCAAAAGTATTAAGTTAATGGTTGGGGGTCCGGTAAAATGCACATTATATAAGAAGGGTCCTCGAACATATACAGATCAAGAATCGTTCTAGAACAGCGATTTTGACGTTGCATGCCGCGAAAAGCCCACGACCTTTGTGCAAAATAAACGTGAGATGGCAGCAATAAGTAGAAGCTTTTCATCATATCTGTGAACGTCATTTAACGCGTCGTGGGAAACATAGATCATACTCTTTTGTCAGACCAATGAAAGAATGTAATATATTTTTTGCCGTACCGTAGAATTGTAGTACATAATTAGTTTATAGCGGCTTCTTACTGCTTATTCCTCCTTGAAATATAATAAATAACTGCATGGTAGATGCTAGCTACCATAATGCAATGTTGTTTAACATAATCATCGAGGAATAGATCGGCGCATTATCACGATGCAAAATCCACCCGCGAATCGATAATTATGGACGGGGACGATACATGAGAACCTTCAGCTGTTTCAGGACATGAACGTATAACTGTGGAATTATAAATGCCACGTGACTGCTTCGAATGATTCCAAGGTGTGAAAGATAGGCGTTTGGAGCTGACCATTTGAAATGATCGTGTGAACGTAGGGCGCACGGCGATGCAAGAATTGCAAGAATTGCACGTACGTAAATTTGATGCAACGTGTAATATTTTCAGATCTCACGGGTGTAAAAAAGCTGCCTTATCGCTGACAGTGAGAATCAGTGGTGCAGTCTGTTTCTACCTGCGGTAGCAATTTTTGCCCCCAAGGACTAATAAAGAACAAAGGACTGAAATTCAAAGTTTCAAGGCATATGTATTTTTTGTATTGATCTGTAGTGTATATTGATAAATTTTTGACAAACATGGAACACCAACTTCTAAGAACAACATTTTATAACTTTCTAATTTTTAATATCTTGTTGCGTAGGAATCCTTCGTTTCCTGCGTTTTTTTTATTATGCCCTTATTTGTGAGTGCATGCAGTCGAACCACACTTCCACGATGACGCGATGACGAATAACTCAGTCCCTTCAGAAGACTCTCTTACCCTCCTTACCATCTTTTTAGACTAATTTTAGAGCATAAAAAGGATTACGGAAACCACTTTCGTGACTCCGTATGCTATCCACTAGCTCGGTGCCCGCTAGCCATACTGATGCCCAGTGAGATCGAGTCTTACAAGGAAGGTTAGGCAACCCGAAGATTCCGAAAATTATGAAACTTTGCATACAAGTACATTATGTCATCCGTAATACAACCCCATTTTCCAATTGTGCCATAACTCGGTTTAAGGGGTGAAATCAGCCCTTGAAAAACATCGAGAATTTTCTTTTTCGTAAGATATCTTAGGAACACTGAGAGATATCTGAAAAAAGTTTAATTCAAACTTGCATCGTTTTATTGTGTTGACTTAACTGCATAAAAAATTTGTTGGAAAAATACGCGGTTTTCGAGTTACCCCTCCCCCCGCCACCTCCGCCCTAAGAAAATATTGTTTACTATTCGTGCTGAAATACCTCTGGGTACCCTCTTTTCATATCTCTAAATGCCATATCTGCTCAAATTTTTTTTTAAACAAAAAAAAATCATTATTAGTGAATTCGGAGTCCATTTACGCTCTTTTCTTCACTAAACTGGTCTCACAGCGCAATACTTAAATAATTTACATTTATTTTAAGTCCATTTACATCAAAATTAATGATATTAAGTGTAATTGTAGAAGTATAACAGTTTTTAATAACAAAATAAGTATTTAAACGTTTCCATTCTCCTTTTGTACATTTTTCCACATCGAACGCTTGTATAAGTAACAAACGACAAAAATAGTAAAACTCACGGTTTGTAATTGGTACAATAATGATATTGGTGGTAGAAATGTTCGAAACAAAGGTACTCGCCACACCAAGCACATCGCATAAAAGCCGCACCGCCACAAATACTACACTTTGGTATAGTTTTTTCACTCCTATAGTAACAGAAATCTACGCGATTTTGGAACTCGTTGGGATGCGTTTCTAGATATCCGCTTTTAAACCAAGCATATTGGAAAAGATTTTTGAATCTGGGCGAAGAAAGTTGGTTATGGATTAACGACTGCAATTTAATTATTTCATTGCGTGAATGCAGATTGATATTTTCGTCCAGGAGAATTACATTATCCGAAAATGTCCGTACAAAATTTTTCACATGCGGAAACCAAATACATCCAAAGGTTGAATCATACCCGTCGTTTTCTTTGGAATGATTAAAAATGCCACTTCTTGATTTTCTGGAATCAACTTATTTAACTGATTTGGGCAGTGTAACTGATTCAGACCATGAATCGAGTAGTAGCATACTTGGCTAAACCAAGTTTTGAAATGTTCTGCCGTGAGTTTTCCTGATTTCGAAGCTTCGATGGAAATATTGCTTGGTCTGAATAGTGTTTCTTGCACCTTCGTGGCCAAATGTTCCTGTATGCTGTTTCAAAACTATGTATACGAGTGAAAGCAGACGCCCGCTTCCTGAAATAATAGGCATAATAGTGTAACTGTGTGTCGTAGCGGACACCGATTGAATACCTGCTTCTACTCTTTTCAGGCCTGATTTGGCCAATGTTAGTCCAGAATGTATTTCAAGGTTGAAGCCACTCTCGTCTGCATTATAAATTTCTTCAACTCCGATTGTTGGAATGCTAGATCTTACGTTCGAAACAAAAGTTACTGCAAAATTTTGCAAGTTACCAATATCTTTAAACGTAGATCGCGTTCCGAATGTTGTTATCTTGCGGGATACGATTCCATGAACATTCTTGTAATTCCAAATCCACTATTTACTTGCCTTGAATTCGGGTATGTCCACTAGCAGGTCTTTTGCTTCCAAAGCACATAATCTCAAATTCATGTCATGGACAATAAGCCTCCTGTCAGAAGCTTCTTCACAACTTTTGCAATACATATTCCGTAATAAATGTAAGTTTATCTGCATTTGTTCCACCCTTCTCAAGACCCGTAGCCCACCTGTATAGCTGATGCACTGATTTTACCTTCCGAAAGTTTTTTTATACAGTGGTTAGCGGTCAAAGTGTCTTTGTCTTTGTCTTTCGCTTTTCCAAAACTCCACAGCTGTTTTCTTATAACTTATATCGACTTTTCCACCTACTTCATCAACAATGCGCTCTCCAGGGTCAAAATTATCTTCTTCATATTCTGTAGGCGTAATATTTCTCTACAATTTGAGCCCTATGTGGTTCTGATGGATCATCAAATGCAAGCACATAATCATGTTCAATTGATGGTGAATAATACGTACTTTGGAAACTATTTATATTACAGCGAATTTCATTATGTAAGTCAACTTCTGCCGGCTTTATTGGTGTCTGCGTTATACTTGCGGTTTGAAACGTAGTAGCTAACATGTTTATTACGTTAGCAATATTAACCGACTTCATTTTAAAGGAATGACTTTGAATGCAATGAACACTGACTTTTTGTAATTAAATGGCACCATGTGCACTTGACTACTGTTGTACACCCATCTGTAAATGAGCTGCATCCGCGCGAACAATTATATAGAAGCATCACCGCAAAACTACAGAAAATAAGTAACACTTCGAAGATAAGTGTAACGATAATGGAAATCTCAGACGATCAATATTATTATTAATATTTCAAGGTTTTCAATATTATTCACAATACGTATTGGCCGTCTGAGGTCTGAGGTTAAGACATTGTTTGAACATTTATATTTGTACAGTGCTTATAGTTACATTCTGATACCGAGTTGGAGTGAAATGTTCATGGAGCGGCTGCTATTCGCCGATATGCGTGGTGTGACGAGTACTTCTGTCTAAAACATCTCCACGAGGATTATTATTATCGTACTAATTACAAACCGTAATTTTTATTATATTCATCAATGGCTTAAAAAAGAATATTTAAATATTTAAATAACCATTTTATTAATAAAGACAGTTTTACTGCTATAATTAAATTTAATATGAATAATTTTGATGTAATTGAACTTAAAATAAATGTAAATTATATAAGTATTGTGTTGTGAGAGCAGTTTATTAAAGAAAAGTGCGTGAAAGGAGTCCAAACTCGTTAATAATGCTTTTTTTATTTAACAAACAAGTTCAACACATATATCATTTAGAGATATGAAAAGAGGGTATCCAGAGGTATTTCAGCATGAATAGTAAACAATATTTTCTTAGGGCGGGGGTTGTTGGGGCGAGGGGTAACTCGAAAACCGCGTATTTTTCCAACAAATTTTTTACGCAGTAAGTCAACACAATAAAACGATGCAAGTTTGAATTAAACTTTTTACAGATATCTCTCAACGTTCCTGAGATATCTCACGAAGAAAAAAATTCCCGATTTGTTTCAAGGGCTGATTTCACCCCTTAAAACCGAGTTATGGCACAATTGGAAAATAAGGCTGTATTACGGATGACATACTGTACTTGTATGCAAAGTTTTATAATTTTCGGGATCTTCGGGTTGCCTAACCTTCCTTGTTAGTCCTTTTCGAGCAACTACTTGTTCAGTCACCTCAGCTACCCTATATTTCCGGATACGGCGAGACTTACGGGCCACCCTTTATTACCGTACACTACATAAACCTACTGTTAGACATCTTTGAACCTATATTGCACTTGTATCCGTAAAGATTGAAGAAGGTGGATTTTAGTTTCGTGGCAATCTGTATATTACGAATAGCGAAGAAACGGAGAATCTAGACTTCTATTACTTGACCATAACGCATTATAACAATTCACTTCGTATAACAGTCATTAGCAGTAACGTCCCATCAAATAGATACACCTGGGCTCAAGGTGTATCGACGTAGTACATAAAAGTTACCAGGTTACATTTATTAACATTCCTAGTGGCCCCTAGTTCTGCAATAAGTTTTGGTTCGTCCACGAAAACCTTCCTAGTTGCTCCCAGTTTTAAAATACGCTCCGGTTCGTTCACGAACTCTAACCTTCCTAGTGGCTCCCAGTTCTGCAATACACTCTGGTTCGTCCACGCGTTTCCTATCTTAACCGTTTGAGTGTCACGAATCTCTGCTGTTTCTCCGTCCAAACGTGCGAAGGAGCGCTTTTTCGCTTGCTTTATTCCTCATCGAAAAATGCCAAACGGCGCGATAGCGCTTGTCTTAAGGGCCTCGACTCGTTTGGGGCCAACTCCGACTCGATCTAAGCGGCATTGCATAAAAACGGGCGTTAGTGCAAACAAAAAATTGGCAAATTCGACATTTGACGGGGTGACATCTAAAGTCATTATACAGAATTATAAACTGACGGTGTGACATGTAATGTCATTAGGCAGAATTATAAACGGAGAGTGGGAGGCCATAGTTGCCAAATCACATAATTTGGGGGTCCTATCGCACTGTTGCCACATCTGTTACAATCCTGGACATCAACAAAATGAATCGGCTCGAGCAGAGATTGGGATTCCTGTCAGACATAGACATAGCTGCTGAACCGCTGGAAACTTTTTTGTAGGTTCGATCCCCCTCGGGTATATCTTTTTTACTATAATTTTTGTTTAATTCCTAACTATATGACAATGATCAATATTTGCTGACCAATATTTTAAAAACATTTGTTAAATATTATAATTTAATATACGTAAATCTGAACTTAGAACGCTTAGATTGAGCAGTCGTAGATGAAATGCAGGAAAAGTGGTGTAAAGTTTTACCACTATTCCGCCTTTCTTTTAGATCACACTATCATTTCCTTTTTACGAATAATTATTGCTGCGAATACAATTATACCATCAGAAATAAAAGGAAATATTTATTTTTAGTTATTTCATACGAGTACCGAATGCGCATATATTGATAATTTTTAATTAATTTCATTCTATTTTTCATTGCTATGGTCATTGTGTAGAATGACAAACGAAAAATAGGGAGACATAGTTGATATTGTCATATCTATTATAGTTTTGCCATTCAGGAAAACTTGAATAGAATCGACTCAAGTTGAGGTTTTGATTTTTGCCATACATAAAAGAGAATAGTGCAAATTAGAAGAGATTCCAGGGTCATGTTGAACAAAATAGATTGATAAAGCAATATTCATGTGTGTAATAATGGAACGTCTTATTCATATTTTTGATGTATATCGTGTACTATATATACATATATAATTTTATTAACTTCTTTCAAAATAATTTTTGAACTTATGGGAGAAGGCTCATATTGCTGCTTGACGTAGGTCAGGCCCAGCCAACTGGCGAGTCGCGGACCACGTGCGACATGCGTCGTAGTATGCGGTGTCATACCGATTCCCGTCTTGCTGTGAATATCATAGGTCTATCAGACGTACATAGCTCTATCTTTATCTATCATAGTGGTGGATCTTTGTCTAGCTGTGTCTATCTTTGTCTAGCATAACTTCTCTGGTGTTAGAGCGAAGCATAAAATGGTCAAAAAGGACCATGGTTACATTGTATTGTAACCGTATAGTCTACGGTCGTGAGAGCTAAACAAATCAACTTTTCAACACATACACGCCGACACAATCACTTAAATACCTATTCGAGCGCCTTCGATAATCTCACATATATTTTTATTATATCACAATTATATTATTGTTGTATAATGTAGTTAATATATTTCACATATATTAACATAGCAGCTTTATTGGTAATATAAATGAAACATACCACCTAATGATTGAAATTTTGAGTTACTCATTTTGAGCTTCAGATTAACGTGTATACACGTCCAAATGTTAGAAATATTAAACAATACCATAATTGGTAAAGCGGTAGAAGAAAGCGCTTCAACTTCATATTTATCCATATTAAATTAAAGTATTTAACAAATATTTTTAAAACATTTGTAAACAAATATTGATTATTGCCATATAGTTAGTAATTTAGGGACTCGGACCTACGAAAAAGTTTGCAGCGGCTCGATTTAACATCTCGGCTCGAGCCGATTCATTTTGCTGATGGTTATAATTGTAACAGATGCGGCACACCGTGACAGAGGTCTTGATACGTTGCGGCAACTATTGTTTTGCTTGCTTCTGTGTTCGCGCATCAGGTATTCACGTATGAATCGCCGTTCGTGGGGTGAAATTATAACTTACATTTATCGACTGATTTGTATTTTTATCGACTCTGACGATAACCTGGCCAAATTAAGTAAAATGTGCCATAAACGCCACCAACGGAGAATCATTGAACTATTCTCACGTCGGATACGTGCAAATCGTAAAACTGTTTCTCCGCTTTCCAGAAGTGATAGATTGTGAAAAATCGATTTTATGTGATTTTGTGTTAGGTCAAGGAAGCCCGATAGGGTGTTTTAGCAGTGAATAAACCATTAAATCGTTCAATATTTGCGAAATGTGAAATGTGTCATGATGCTGCAGCCATCTTGTTGCCTACACCGATGTCTGTCTCAAGCTTGCCAGTTTCAGAAATAACGTTATCCTGAACGAATGATGAATTTATTGATGTTCAGACATATCAGTCGGGCTGTCGTGAAGTCTACCCGTGTGTAGTATACCCGTGAAAGTTTCATTAATGAAATTATGGAGACGCGGGATCGATTCTACGAAATCGAGCCTCTCTCTCGCGCATGCAGTATACGTGCACGCTTTCCTTTGTTTGTGTAAGTGCACGGACACAGCTCATGGCGCATGGAGTCGGGGCCCTTAATCACCGATTAAGAATGCCAAGGGAGCGCTATTGCGCTTTTTCTACTTTCATACGGTAGCCGTGAAGTCGCGGATCGACAGAGGCCGAGCGTGTGCCGGTTGTCGGCTTCGCAGCCTAGTGTGGTGGCACTTTTCGAGCAGAAGCGAAAAAGCGCTAAATCGTTCCTTGGCACTCAACGGTTAAACGACACTCGGTGACGAAATAAGCACCGGTTTGCCCGTTGACTAACAAAACTCTATAAAACAACCGATCCTCGGCACCGCAGCCGCGCCCCTTTGCCCTCGGCACGTAACAACCTTGTCACAGACGAGGATGAATATAAGTTGTTTTTAAAAAACAACAACTACTTTATTATGAATGGTTATGATATTTATAATTCTCTTGATCTTAACTACGTTATTGATGGAGAAAGATTCTGCCTATGGAGCTTTTATAATGACTCCCCACCACGTCCTTGACTACATATTGCGTCTTGGGCCCTGTGTTTCCCCCACGTCAAATTGCGTTTTGGGGCTTCCGCTTCATTTGCGCCTCAGAGTGACCAATAAGGAGGTTAAAATATAACTTTGAAACACATTGCAACATTGAAAAACTGTTTGCGTAGTTAAATTTGTCATTAACAAATACACAATTTTTATTTGAAACATTTATTTCTAGCAAATTATTTAAGAAAATAAGTTTCTCATCCCCTCTTTTGATGGCTTATATCGCCTTCTAGATATGTATCATTGTAGATAACAAAAATACGCGGCAAATATTTTTTTACGATTGTAAGGCGATTGTAAGTTTAAGATCGGTCAATAATGATTATACTTGTATTTATTCGTGTTACGCGCTAAAGCTACAATATCCTACGGATCGTTATCCATGCGCTATAAACCAGGGTTTCCCACACTTTTCCTACTACGGAACACTTCGTAAATCCTGAAATTTTCAACGGAACACCTTGTTTATCAATAAAATTTGAAAAACTGAGAAATAACATTATTTAGTAATTATTAAAATTCTTAAACATAACACATTAAATAGAAAAACATTCTTAAGAGGGTAGACACGGGTAATACAGCGAGCTGTATACTGACACAAAAAGACCGCAAAACATGGGTTAGAAGGATTCTAATTATATCCTTACATGAGAATATTTTGAGCTCGGTGAGGGCCCATTCGAAAGAGGAAGATTCAATGCAGTGCGCCAGATATGTGGTTGAACGAGATTACGAACGAAATATTTCTTTTCTAGTCCAAAAATCAATTGTTTTAAACATCTTGAATATGCTACATTTCAAATAAGGTGTTTCAGATACCCCGCTTAACATTAACACACCTTTGCATATAATTGCCACAAAATATTTAGTAATATAAGAAAAATAAAGTAATAATAATTTTCTGGAAAAAATGTAATTAATTATAGTACATGTTTTGTAATGTATTTTATTTTTATTCTAAATCGTAATATTTTAATACAATGCAATGTACTTTTACAGAATTAAATAGATTTTTTTATAAAAGTGAATTTGTTACACTTTGCTAATAAAATAAAAATTTGAGGATCTTTCTGCAGTTTCTTATTTTCCTTTTTTTCTCAGTTGTAAATAATCACGATAGTTGACTTCCAGCTAGGTGAACACCAAACCTGCGAATAAGTAGCTATGATTATTATTAACATAAAAGGAAAGAAATTATAAATATAATAATATTATATTATTATTATTAACTACACACTTTCTATCACTAGTTCACCGAGCGATGAAAAACTGAGCGACCGAATTCAACGACCCATCCGACAATGCGCGACTAAACTCGACGACTACAATGTTGTCAATATCGCGGAGACCTTCGAACATCATGGATGTCGAATGCATTCTTATGTTTATGAAGATACAGTAAAATCTCGAGTAGTGCACTTCGCTCGGCACTGAATGCAAACAATAATCGTTTGCAGACACGTTTATCGCAGGAATTGCCTTATATTAGTAAATGAGTTACTTCGTTTTTTTTTTAATTAAAGTTTAACGTGGCTTCGACACCAGGGTCATTAGCACTTCGTTATTATTATTAGTTGAATATAAATCAGAAATTGCGTCTTTCATTAACGATGAAATTGCTCCAAGGAAAAAGATAATTAAAGAATTTGTCTAGTAATTATACAATTAACAATTGTAGTATACAATTATCCTCACTATCTTTTTCATTGTGGCAACTTTATTGTTTGAGTGTTACAAAAATATACATCTCTTAACCCAATTTTTTTTTTTGTCATTTATCAGAAAATAATGTAGAGTATAACTTTAAAAATTATTTCATTTATTGATAGTACAATTGAAATAAGAAAACTTGTTATCATGTGTTTCTTTAATTAAAAGATTTTTAATTAACATTACATGTTTCATATTCTCTGTTGCCTTTCATTACCGCAAAGAATAAAAGAATTCTGTAAAATTATTTAATTTTCGCATCGTTTTCTATAATCTGTGGGTAACGTTGCGAGTGACACGGAAATGGTAATGCGTCCCCGGGGCCCAGAAATCGTGGCCAAAAAAATACATTGGATGAGTTGTCTATTCCTATATCTCGTCAGTGCCTTGGCTTGTGACATGTGCTACAATAAAAGCGTGACGCAGTCAATGAGTGCATTTTCGTATGATGTTAGGGTACGTTATATGCATTTTAGGCATACATTGACTGGGCTGTGTAAAAATTTTCTAAACGCTTTTCGAGTCCCATACGTGTTCATTTGTTTTACTTTCTGATTTTCTCTTAATGAAACTTTTGCTAATGTAAGAAAACCTGAGGCTTTCGAGCGCCTCGCACACTCATCTGGCAAATGTCGCCAGGAGGCCGATAGGCGACTGGGACCCGTAAACATTTGGGGGTCATAAAACAGATCGGCTAGAGCGGACAGATTGTGCCCATATCATTGTAGTAGTATAATAATTATAGACACATATATTACCGTAGACGGATTGTGCGATTTCCTTTGTTATCCGTCTTACACTAACATATTTGCGAAATTTTTCTAATTAAAATAAGGCCAAACACGATTGTAAGAGAAATCCCTAATACTCGAATCGAAGTCTCGATTAGGTATTAGAATAATTGCGTAGGTGTGTATATATTAACAAGGTATTCCGTTTATGAATACGGTGCTCTCTCGACCGTAGTCTATACGAAAATGGCAGAAGCGTCGGTCGTGAGGACGCCTACGTCAGCATGGCCCTTTTTAACCATTTTAGGATTCGCCCCGAAAGAAAACTAAGCTAGACAAAGACAGCGTGCATCGGCGAAATGCACATGACCCGCCTCGGCCGTTCCTGTACCTCGAATATTCTAACAATATCAGCAAAAATTTCTATAAGTATTTTTATATTTTTATAAATAATGAAAACTTATTATATACGAGTTAGAAATTATTGTGAAGTGAAGTGATCGTGCAAGGATACTAAGCCGGCCGTAACAGCATCAGCTGTTGAGCATTGTCTGGGTCAGAATTCACCCAATGTTAGGCATGTTAATTCGTGAACGAATGGGAATGTTTTTCCGGCTTTTCCTAACATTAGTTATTCGAATCGTTTTTCTTAAAACATAATTTATCCACCTGAAAACGTACCGACAAAAAAAATATTTTGTTCATAAGTAATAAAACATTTGATTCCCTTCGGAGAATGAATAAAACGTATCGAACACGGTTATTAGACGACTTATATTTATTAATGTATTTCTTATTCATGAATAATGAATAATTACCATCGATGCCCCTATCACGACCAACCGCAAGTAATCGGTGCGCACCTGAGCGCGCGACGGCCGATGCCCGACGGGCGCTCTCATTGGCCAGCGTTTTTTGCTAATAACTCAAAAACGAAACGATATGTAACATTTTTATCAAGGAAAAAGTTGTTTAGAATCACCAGCTACACCCCTATCCTCGATGTTCCCTGACTTTTTTGTCACCCTGTATATAACCTAATTGTTCTCACAAAAAATTTAGAACAGTTAACTTTTAAGTGCCAAAATAAAATAGTTTATGACAAATTAAAATATTAGTAACTGTTAAAAAAGAAACTTGTTAAGTTTTTATATTTCTGAAATTCTAATTATGAACTAAGAAATTTACAAAAAGTAAATACACCAATCTTTCATAACATAGTTCAGACTCCAGACATAACCAATAAGCGAAATTTCAGTCAATTAAAAACTATCGACTAAATAGTCAATAGTTTAAATAAATCTATGGTGCCCATCACTAATTTAGTGTGAGGCGAGATAACAAGTGTGGACTTGGCTTACCAGACTCTCAGTTTCTCCATACCGGCCTCTCACTTTCCCGCTTATTTTTTGAATGTTTACACATCAATGCGTACTTATTGTCAGTAGAAAATTTTAAAAAACATAAAAGTAAGTGCAGTAACGCAGGGAAAGCTTCATTTATTAACTATGTAGGTCTTAAACTTTGTGTATAGCACATTTATTTAATAAAAGCTATTGTGCATTCAATAGATTTCAATTTAGTATTAATTACTGGGAAACTAGAGTCTGTGGAAGTTTGATAATGTATAATACACAGTTCAGTTAAAAAAAATAATACTTTATTATATTGGAAAGGGAAGGTACGTCCTTATTCAAAGAACAAACTCTATCGAATGAATTTAGAAGAGACGTGTCGAGCATTCGGGCCCTGTCGGTCCTTCTTAATATAAACACTTTTGTATAATCAGTGGCACTCTATTCCACAATACATTAGGAGGTTGGCTTATTCACAGACCAACCCGCTGCGAAGCCAGGGAGCTGCCAGGAGGTTGGTTTACTCACAGACGAACCCGGAGAGCTGTTCGGAGGTTGGTAAACGTACAGACGTACCTGATGCGGAATCAGGGAGCCGTAGGATACAGACGAACCTGGTGCGAAACCAGGGAGCCGTAGGATGGATTAGGTTTCGTGGACGAACCTGATGCGAAATCAGGAAGTCTCAGGAAATGTTAATTTGTCTCATAACTGTAAATTAATATTCGATACAACTCGAGCGGTTAAGTTGTATATCTGGGAACGTTACTATTAATATAAAGGATTACAGAGTAAAGATAAGTTTGACGAATCTATTCGATTTAATGGTAAACAAGTATATAAATAAATAAATAAATAAATATATATATATATATATATATATATTTGTACAAACGTAATTGCAGCGATGAAATAATATGAAAAAGTGTTAGGTAACTAAGTGTTTGCACTGTGGTGACGCACTGGCGATTCAGGGTCTAAGAACTGCTTTAGAGTATGACAAAAGAACTTCAACCGGACTAGGGGATTCTAACGGGCTAATCTATGATTCGAAAGGTGCACTAAGCCCAATCTCACTTGATATAACTGACTCTGTATAAGCGTAACACAATGTGACTACACGTGACTGCGTAACTCTGAACCAACGAGGGTAGAAACCAAAGGGTTTATATGCCCTCAAAATGCGTGGGAATGCATTAGAACTTTCCATATAAGGAAATGTAGGAGCCTCTGCTGGGCCACGCCCATGTCGGTCATAGTGCAGCTGGTCGCACTTGTGCTGAGGATCCTTTTATCTGTTTATGATGACCAAAAGAATTTTTTGGGCATTTTCCGATCCTAGATGTGAGGTTGCGTATATTCTTCATACATAACAACACATACACAATTTTTCAAAATTCACAAGTTTCATACTATATATATCAGTTAATAAAGCCACAGTGTTGTCATGTTCCCAATTGTAAGGGAATAATATTACTGATCTTCATGATCTTTCTGCTGATGTAAATAGATTTTCAAAAATTTTCTATACTTAAACTTTATCCATGTATGTTGTCAATGGTTATATTAAGATTTATATATCCAGTTATACATTATTTCGTACAACTATAAATAATGTATATTTTGATCTCTTACAAAGAAGTGGTCCTTTCATTCCTACAGAAGAAGTAATAACCTTCTTTATTCATATGTGTGCAATAATGGAAGCCATAATAAATGATGTAAATTTGGAATCAGATTTTCTAAAATCTGAAAATAAAAAGCACATTTTATATAAATTAACATATATTAATATTCAATCAAATGCACATCATTAATTATCCAACCTCTTTCCATGTTCACTTAACGTCTTTGACTTCGTATCGATAATTCTGTCTATTTCAGGTTTCTATCAACTTATATATCACTCCATTCATTTTCAAATGTTGCGTTTTAGGTCAAAGATGATTCTATATTTTCTTAAAACCACTGTACAATATTTCCAATATTATGTATCGCATCACCAAACCACTCCAACAGTGCACAAAATGTATACCACATTTTTAACTATTATTATACTTTAATATCACTTCTACTTACCATAGTTATAATATTTATATATTACTTAGACATAAGTAATTAAGAATTGTGTACTTTAACATAAGTTTTTATGAAAAAAAGCGTTAATTGCAATTTTAAGTGCAAGACTCCCATTATTAGAAATAGGGCCCGCGATCGGTAAACAAGCGGTGTTGCCATATTGTTCAGGACGGCCAGTACTAGAGTAGGTTGTGCTACTAGTTATTGCTCTTGGTTTTTCTGAACGCGTGGATAACGATGAAAGTTAACATTATTTGTAATATATTTAAAACGGGTGGTTCTTAAATGAATACAGTGATGATGTATTGCGTTAAAAAATAATTATTAAGTTAATAACATCGTAAAGGTTATAAGTAACACTATGCAAATGGAACTTAGTCGCTGCATAAGACAACTAAACTATTCGTTCTCACTAAAGTTTTCAAATACGTTTTATCGTGGCTATTATGCAAAACCCATACGTCCGTCTCCAACAGAGGCTCTTTTAAGACAAGAAACTATAAATAAAATAGAACAATTGTCTCTGCTTAATTTCAATCCTGGCAGTGGCCTTTCAGTTTTGAAAGCAGCGATCGCTTTTACAGAGCATTTACTTGCTACAAAAATTGATGAATCAATCAAACCTATGTACAGCCCTCACGAAAAAGAATTAATTCCTTTGCGAAGTGGCGACATAGGAATTAGCACGTCTAGGCAAGCAATCTTAAAGCACGCGTCTGTCTTGGAAGAAGAATATTTTGTAGCACCATTAAGAACCCATGAGAAAACATCATGAATGTATCACATATATTAGAACAGTTAGGTGCACATTTCATTACATTATCAAAAAATGCATTTATATATGGACCTCAAGGTAAAATGTTATTAAAAAATCTTGAGGAACATTGGTTTTTACATTGCATTACAATGTCACGTTGCAATGTATTTCTCTCAGATGATTTTAATAACAGCTTAAATCTTATTACAAAAAGTGAAATGAGCCATATTCCATTTGGATTGGCTACGATAAAGAAGTCAAAAGATGATTGGAATCGGAATGAATCGATTATAATAAAGTTAAATAGTCATAAAACGGCTGAAACAGCTATTTTAAATAACAATATGGAAACAAGAGACCTATTTCATCAAATGCAGAAGGAAAGGAAAATTTGGTGGCGCAGATTAGCACAGTGCCCTTCCAGATTTAAGCTTACCGAAGCAAAGAAAGTGAGAAATGTTGATTCAGTTGAAATTGAGGCGCAATTTCCATTTGGAAATATTATCGTGGAAAGAATTACTTACCATACTGATGTCCAAAAATTCTTCTCCCAGGTGCTTTATTTTATTTTGTGTACACCTCGGTATGTTGTAGTTTAAGTATAACAGTGATTTGTACGGAACATTTTATTTTCAGGTAGAGAGTAAAAAAGATTTTACCTACGTACAAATGGTTGAACATATAGTATCTTTAGATTGGGGTTGTCTAGCATTACTTTGCGATGCTCACAATTCAAACAAAACAACCAGAATACATATTCATTCAAAGTTAGCACCGCATAAGGTTGCATTTTCTATTAAAAAATCAGATAACGAAGCAAATGCTAAGAATGATGATTTAAATCGCTTTGTACTTTATTTAAATAATATGTTAAGGACGAAAGGTCTGAATACTATATTAACTGGCTCAGAACAAGTTATAGATACATGTTTAGTTCCTTTCATAGTTTCAGTTGATGCGACTAGTCTTGATAATGGCATTATACACGTAAGGGATAGATCAACAACTCTGAATGAAGCAATACATGTAACTGATTTAGTAAAATATATAATTATGCGCTGTTAACCAACTAATATGGTTTAAATTCATTGAAATAAAAGTAATATATCAAAAATGTAAAATACTTTATCAATAGAAGTAATATCTAATTCTTAAACGATATAATAACAAATTTTGGAACCACAACGTTACAACTTTTGTTTCAACTCAATGCATCAACTCAATGAACGAAATAGATATATATATGTGTATATATATATACTTACTTACACACACACACACACACATATACATATGTATATATCATTCTTATAATATACCGCTTAAAGATGGAATACGCTGGAAAATCAATGACAACAATATCCTAAAATATAAATGTAACTATATAGGTTAAAAATGACAAAAATTACACATGGATGTTCAGTAAGATTGAAAGTACAAGAAATTGGAATGCTTTACAACTGAGAAAATGTATATTTTGTACATGAGCATTCCTTGTTTTTTTTTTTTTTTAGATATTGCCAACTTTATGTAAATTCAATTAATAATAATATTGCTCAAAGGAGCAATACAATTCTCAAAAAACCAATTGATAATACTTTTAAACAACTAAGCGGGTAGTTGTAATTTCTTGCCTTTGAGTACTTTGGTAATATAGAGGTAGAAAAAGTCGCAATACAGAACTGTTTGTACTAGACCAGCAACTATAGCGATTAGCTCATAATGATCCTCCACGTAGTAACGATACACCCAGTTTAACAAATACAAGCCTCTATAAGAACCCAAGGCGAAAAGATAATGACTGGTAATGCTTTCTGCTTCCCCTGTTTTTGACACCAAAAATAATTGTGGCAATATCGCTACTGATTCCAGATAAATGCTGAATGTCCATAAGACTTCCACCACTGTGAATTCGTGATTGATTAATAATGCCCACACAAATGCAGGCAAAATTAAAAATTCAATTCTGAAAATAATTAAAAAATTATATTGAATATGAATTAACATATATCGATAATTTAAAGTGTACACACATATTATTTTACACAAAATGCATACCTAAATGTATCATGATTATGATCATATGTTGCTTTAAATTTCATATACATTAAAAACACTGTAGCATAGGATGTAGCGATAAAAATAATTTTCATAAATGTATTGTATGCTGAAATGTATGTTGTTACCAAGTCTAGGTAACGTGTTGTATATACAATGGCAAATAAAATTTGCGATTTGCCACTAATACCTGTAACATCCAAACCGAAAATAATTAAGTAAGAATTAGTGGAAGATTGTCGTATGATTATTTTACAATAGTATTAAATGCTTGAAATATTATAAACATAAATAGTATCATTGGTATATACCGGCACAGCTGCGTGTTTTCCATATTTTTCGAACAAGAATAATAATCGCAAGAAGATGCGATAAGTCACCTAACAGTCGAAATATATTCATATTTTCGGTTGTAGAAATGTAATTTTTAGAAGAGAAACGAGAAATACTTCACACACCTAAGTCACAAAGCATACAAAATATGACGTGGCTTTGGCTGCAACATCAGCAGATGGCCGACCGATCACCATCGTTTCGGTTACATCTTTAATGTGTTCAATGAACCTATATAAAGAATTATGAATAAGCATATTTTATTTTTTCCTATTAAATCGATATGTTAGCGTTCTTTAAAAAGGTGATTAAGTTTATATAAACAAGAAAAAATAAATAAAACAATTATGAATAGATTTAATATGCAGGGTCCCCCCGAATCTTTCATCCCGATTTTAATAGGGGAGTTGCTGGGGTGACTCTGGATAACTTTGTCCTTGACCAAAATGTTGTTTGTAACTTCGTTTTTTAGTTATTAACGAAAAACACTGGCCAATCAGAGGGCCCGTAGAGCGCGCGCGCTCAGGCACGGGACCCAACCGCTCTGCTTGTGGAGAAGCGCGGAATATTCAAAGGCAACTTACAATTATATAAAGATTTACGTTTATTCATTGCTCGAGTTAAAAGATACAGTTTATTTGCAGAAATCTTGTCGATTTGTACAAATAACTTGCCGAAGTGGCTCTGTTAAAGGCTAGCGTTGATCTCTGATGAGAGTTTATATTAATCTGTATTAAGGCTGAAGCTGAACTATAGAACTGTGTTCCGTGGCTTCTTCTTCTTTCCATTACAGATCTGGTTCCTCTTCTTGAGTTCCTTGGTCCTGCTTCGAAATCGTCCTTGTCCAATGGGGTTGGGTCTCTTTGGGGTTCCTATTCGTCCTTGGGCGCGTGGAAGTGACAACGCTTCATTAAGGGGAAATGCGGAAAAACCCAGAAAAGCGCCCGAAAGTCAGAGTCGAGGAAGTCGAGGGCCTGTTGGAGGGTCCCTTTTGTTCGGCGGTCGAACATGTTTGACTAGCACAGGATATCGTTGGGTTCGACAACCTCCGGTGGTCGTACGTAGTTCTATAGTGTTAATTCTTTATGTCCTGTAAATAAAACAGCCTTTAGAATCTTCCAAGCGAAGTGTTCTAAGATCCGAATGCTCTGACTTTCCTTTTATTCGACTACGTACGACTTGCACTAAATAATATGTAGCTTTATTTATCGCGTATGTTTATCCGACTTTGAATTTCGCTCCAAAGTTATTATCACTATCGATAGTTACTGTTATATCATCGATCGTTGATTCGATATTACTAGATATTAAACCTGGCTAACGCGATAGCGTAACATTGGGATATGGGGACTTTGAGTAGGTTCGGTTGCCTGTGTAGCGCTGAGCCGCTCTGCTTGCGGAGAATAGCTTTATTTATCGCGTATATTCAGCTGTTGGGTCTACCACAGCCTATTCTAGTATTAGCCGTGCTGAATAACGTGGCAACACCGCGTATTTACCGATCGGGAGTCCTATTTTCAGTAATGAGAGCCTTGTACTTGAGACTACAATAACGCTTTTTTTTTATAGAAAATTATGTTAAAGTATACAATTTTTTGTTAATTATGTCTGAGTAATACATAAATATTATAACTATGGTAAGTAGAAGCGATATTAAAGTTGTTACGCTATCGCGTTAGTAGGCCTTAATATCTAGTGACATCGAATCAACGATCGACGTTATAATTGTAACTATCGATAGTGATAATAACTTAGGAGCGGAATTCGAAACCGGATAGGGACACGCGATAAATAAAGCCGTACATTATTCTAAGTGCAGATCCTAGAACACTTCACTTGGAAGTTTCTAAAGCTTATTTATTACAGACCGTAAAAATACATCTTAGTCTAACAAGTCACGTACAACCCTTGAAAAGTCGACCCCACGATATCCGGGGCTGGTCACCACATGGCCTACCCCGAAACAAAGGAACCCTTGAGAACCCCACCAGCTCTTCGACGCGCTCTCCCCGACTTTCGCGCGTTTTCCTCTGGTTTTCCCGCACTTTTCCCTTAGTTCACGCGCACCCTGGCTTGTCATGCGAAAACGGAAGCGTTGCCACCTCCATATGCCCAGCCATATCAAGAACCCACCCCATTGGACAGGAAACAGCAAAAGGGAGGAGCAAGGAACCCGGGAAGAGGAACCAGAGGCGAAAAGGAAAGAAGAAACACCCTCACAGAACAGAACTTCGTTAATTCTTGAACCACCAGTATCTCTTACGCTGAAAACCAGAATAAATAGTCGTTCTTTCTAAACTTTACAATTGTGTATTTTATTCTTCCGCGCTTCTCCACGAGCAGAGCGGTCCAGCGCTCCACGGGCACCCGAATCCACGGAAATTCCCTATATCCCACCAATAGATACGCAACAAAGTATACTGTTGCGCATTTATTGGTGGGATATGGGGAGTTTATGTTGATTCGGTTGCCCGTGGAGCGCTGGACTGCTCTGCTTGTGGAGAAGCGCAGAACAATCAAACACACAATTGTAAAGTTTAAAAAGAACGACTGTTTATTCCGTAACTCAGCGTAGAAAGTACTGTTCGTGACAAGAGATAAAGAAGTTCTGCTGCTGCGAGGGTTCTTCTTCTGTCCTTTTCGCCTCTGGTTCCTCTTCCCGAGTTCCTTGCTCCTCCTTTTTGACTTTTTCCTGTCCAATGGGGTTGGGTCTTGACATGGTTGAGCATGTGGAGGTGGCAACGCTTCCGTTTTCGCATGACAAGCCAGGGTGCGCGTGAACTAAGGGAAAAGTGCGGGAAAACCAGAGGAAAACGCGCGAAAGTCGGGGAGAGCGCGTCGAAGAGCTGGTGGGGTTCTCAAGGGTTCCTTTGTTTCGGGGTAGGCCATGTGGTGACCAGCCCCGGATATCGTGGGATCGACTTTTCAAGGGTTGTACGTAACTTTTTAGGCTTAGCTGTATTTTTACGGTCTGTAGTAAATAAGCTTTAGAAACTTCCAAGTGAAGTGTTCTAGGATCTGTACTTAAAATAATGTACAGCTTTATTTATCGCGTGCCCCTATCCGGTTTCGAATTTCGCTCCTAAGTTATTATCACTATCGATAGTTATAATTATATCGTCGACCGTCGATTCGATGTCACTAGATATTAAGGCCTACTAATGCGATAGCGTAACAACTCGAGTCATGGAAAAAAACCTAGTAAAATACGCGAAAAGGTCGAAGTGTCTTACAGCGTTTTCTAAGGATATGCGTACATTAATTAGCAGATGTATAGATCGGGTTAGCGCATACGTTCATCTGATTTTGAATTTATCGTCCCCCAATTTCTGTCGCTATCGATAAGTGCGATTTTACTGGCGATTCAGGGGTTTGATGTTACTAGACATTAAGCCTGACTAACGCGGTAGCATAACACTATACTTCTCGGTAAGGGCGTCAGGGTATACGCGTATCAAGGAAAAACGCGTGAAAAACTAAGGAAAACGCGGGAAGGTCAGAGACAGCAAGTGTTCTAAGATCTGTCCTGTAAATCTGTCCTGTACAGCTTTATTTATCGCGTATGCTCATCCGGCTTCGAATTTCGCTCCTGACTTAGTATCGCTATCGATAGTTATAATTATATCGTCAACCGTTGATTCGATGTCACTAGATATTAAGGCCTGCTAACGCGATAGCGTAACAAACAATCAAAGGAGGGGAAAGTTCTCCCTGTGACCTATGGGCCACCAGTTTGACACTCCTGGTATAACTCATGTCTAATTGAACCGTTTGTGGAAGAATTATTGTAGGTGCACTGTTTATTAGCGTCTGTAGGCAAAGTTTAGAAGTTTAATTTGTAGAAAAATAGCAGTTAAACGCAATAGCTCGTATGAAAGTTATTCGAATACGATTTGCATAACGCGTATACACCGAAGTTAATGGTATTGTTAATTTCGTACAAATAACCTCCAATGTTAAAGCTAAGTGATTCATTTATATAGTGTTTTCTCGTGTGGTGCTAGATTCTTTCTTTTGTTGAGTTCTACCAGACATCAAGATGACTTCACCTGTGGTACCAAAGGTATATTAAAATAAGGCTTGGGTTAGGTTTATAAGGTTATACATTTAATGTACATATAACGTAACAAAAAACGAAATGCTTGGAAGAAATTAGGATTTACTGCTTCTATTGATTAATACTTTGTTGATTACTACATTATATTTAAGTACAAAACAATTGTAATATTCCGCAATGTCTGATTTCAACATATGGACTGTGTAGAGTTTGTGTAAACTTGGAGAAAGTAGGTTAGAAACATTGCAGTTGAGAATGTTATTATGAAGTATTCCACATTTTATGAATAATGCCATAGATTTAAAAGTGAATAAATGCCAAATGAAGATGGGTCAAGAATAATAAAAAATTCAAGCAGATACCAAATCATCTTTTGCAAAAGAATGATAAATTATACTTTTTCTTTCCAAATCCATTGCTAAACCTGACCTGTGTTTATGTTTGGCTCAATCAACTAACGACAAGTCTCACCCTTGGCTCTTACGTATGACCCGATTTTATTGCCACGAGTCTCACACAATGTCGTAAGCCAAAGGGTTAAGAGGTCAAACTAAACAAAATTAAGTCAATTCCTACCAAAATGTATAATTTTTTCTCCTTCTGCAAGCCACAGACTTTTATGTTATTTGCAGAGCCGTTTTACTGACAGGGATGCCAAAAGTGCCCCTGCGCCTGGGTGGCCAAATCTAGAGGCGACCGCAGATTGTTTAGTAGTTTATTATATGTAAAATTCTAACTAATATTAAATCAATATGGGTGGCGGTATTGTTTTTGCACCTGGGCAGCTAACAACCCAGAAACAGCCCTGGCTATTTGTGCCATGTCTTATGACTGATGTGCCTGAACTTTTTGATCGGACCTTGTATATACATATTTATTCAATTTTGTATTTTGTAATGTGACTACTTTGATATCAATGTTATTTATGTAAACAGTTGTCCATATTTTATATTTAATAATCAGTTCGAAAAAAGTGGAATGCATGAAGAAATATTACACAAATATCTGAGAAATAAGGTGTTTATTCTGAACATTGTATTGTGTTCAATACATTTTTGTGTACTATATGTCATAAATAGAATACACATTTATTCATATCATTCTTTGACTTTTGCTAGTATTTGATTAAACAGATTAAACAGTTTGTGCATTTCTATTCTAGTATATTCCAATGTATTGTTTTTATAAAAAGTGATTTATTATCAGAGGTCCCCACTGGTGATTCAACGATTTATCACAATAGTCCCACGCAAATTATCCGCATCTATTGCAATTTGGCCACTTAGAATGTGGTGTATTATCTAAACCAACATCTCATGACAAAATTTATGTAACCACTTTTGGCATATATGAATCTTTTCTATACATTTCACAAGCAATATGTAATTAATATGCATATTATCGATAGGCATCTCTCATGGGTTTTAAACAATGAAAGAACAATTGAAATGCTTAAAGTATATTTGTAATTACTTGTTTCTATTACTTTCTATCAATGCACCACAAGTTCTCCAATCCCACCTGTGTAAAATTGAGCAATGAAATGTGGTGTCACGTTTATGTTATATTTATGGGGTTACCTGATTATTTATCATAGAAAGTATAATTATAATTCAACTAGACTTTTATTTTAATATACAGTGATTTTACAGAGTGCCCCTATGTACTCAGATATTAAATGAAATTATCTTTTAATGAGAAATGTGAACAGGTCCAAAACTAAACGAGGCGTCTATGTACCATAGACTAATTACTAGTATTTTTCAAATAGTACCTGTTTTGGTAGAAAATTTGGACCATAAACCTACTTACAGGAAATTGCAAAATAGTGTATCTTGATTATATAGATTAATTAGTATAAGTTTATTAGGAAGCATTCTTAAGGCAACTGAGATAATATTTTATAGTAAACTGTATTTGTAAAATTGAGTAAATATGTTAAGTCATTATTTTTTGCTGCAGATTCTTGTAGCTCATAGTAAGGTTTTTTTAAAATACTACCTAAAAATGTATTTTGTACAAGCTGTTGTTGAGTTATTAACTTTACAAGTTTATGTGCAGCCAGTATTAGTGTTACTCAATGTAGGTACACTGCAAGTTGGTTGACTGGTCAGATTTTGTATACCATGGTGGCTCTGGAAAGAACCGATTTGTGTTTTTCCACTTTCCTAAGTATTTCAGATGTTACTTTTGCACATGCACTACTTATTCGTCTATGTAATTCTATTACATGTTCAACTAGAATACAATAAGCTATTTGTTCCAAGCACCACCACAGGAATTAATTGCACAGCGAACAATCTGACGACCTCAGTGGCCATGATTCTAGTCCACCACGTCCAATCTACTTTTTTAGTACTGACATGTAATGTGGAGGTGCTCTAGCTTATTGGAATCACATATTCCTCTTTTCTTCTAATTCTATATTTTTTATTTTAAAATGTCATCATATCAGATACAACAAAATATTTAAACCACATAACGCCCTCTCCATAGCAAAAATTGTTGTTACAACATTTTGGTACTTATCAAATGTTACATCAAATGGTACATATCATGAGACATATCGTATAAATCTATATTGGGAAAAAAATTGTGGCAATTTCCCTGTAATGTAATGTATTGAAGGTAATTCCTGGAACTCACAGTTCGTGTTGTTACTTTATTTCTTTAAATAAATCGCATAAAAAAGAGAATTTGATTTTTTTTAAACCATGTGAAATGAAAATCGTGTAAAAATGGAATCGGGTCTACATTTGGGTGATGTCAGTAAAAATATTTTGACGTTAAGAACGAGAGCCATCCTAATGTATATCCTATACATATATTTACTAATTCAATGTTTTACTAGCTAGCAAATTAATAAGTATCAGACGATGAAAGAAGTTTATTACATTGAAAAAATTATAATTTTAGGTATCAGTTGCACCTTCCATACAGGAGTTCAGCATCAGAGTACCAAAGTACGTGATGAAATACTTTTGCGAGTGATATGAGAAATTTAAAGAGTTAATGTTGTGAAGTAAATGTTGCACTGTTTTAGAAATAATAAGAAGAAGCACAATGTGATGCGATTTAATGCAACACTAAATGTGGATTTTTCAAAATGGTCTCAAGTGAAAATGGAACGTGAAAATAATATGAAAGAATATAAGGGACTAGAAGAAGAAATGCCAAAATTTGGAGCCGGTTCTGAATTTGGTAGAGATGCACGAGAAGAAGCTAGAAGAAAAAAGTTTGGAATTACAAGCAGAAAGTATAAGCCAGAAGATCAACCATGGATTCTGAAATCGGGTGGAAAAACTGGGAAAAAGTTTAAAGGTATAAGGGAAGGTGGCGTGAGCGAAAATGCTGCATATTATGTTTTCACACATGCTGCTGATGGAGCCATAGAAGCTTTCCCATTACACGAATGGTAAGGTAATTTTACTTCTTTAAATTTATCTCTTTGCACTCAAAGGTTCTTTTTTGCAGTATAAGAAAGTGTTCACCCGAGATAGGTTAAATTTAAAATACTAAAATTAACGCTAAACCTACCACTACCGGTCAAATTAACCGTTTTCAAACTTTAGTACGACTTTTACATATTTAAACGTTTTCACATCGTTATGAAACTTTACCACTTTTCTTAATATATGCATATAATGTATCTTTCAGTATTTGCTTCTTGGTTCATTTTGTTGTTTCTGAGAAATATACATATAATATATGTATAGGTAGCCTGTCCGCGGTACCCTACCGCGGCCGGTAGGTTTGACCATCCGAGAAAATATGGTATTTACTCTTCTGAACGTATAAAATCAGCACAAAAGGAAGACAATTTCAATATTGTGGGCTTGAAAATGCTCCGTGACGGTTTAGAATAATTCCAACGTGTGAAAGATATGTGTTTGAAGCTGAGCCTTGAGATGATCGTGTGAACGTAGTGCGTTCGAAAATAGATTGAAACGCTGTGTTTTATGTCGTCATTTTATGAGAGTTGTTTCTTTATTAATGCGTTCAGTAAAAAATTGACCATTATCTACGTTTAATTTTAAAACAGTAACTTTTTGAAGAATCGGTCATTTTGCCTGGGCACGGTAGGAATAGGTATACAAGAACTGTTGGTAAGTTTAGTGTTCAAGACCACACGAATTAAACATAGACCAGGCATTTAAACTGCCCCCTTTAGTGAAAATATTGAGAACTAAGACTAAGTTTTCCAGCAGGAAAAGAAAATTGTTTTATTGTTAACAATAACATGAACTACATGTGTGCAAAAACCAAATTCGACTTGTGAAGTACCATTCGATAGCTGATCAAGAAAAACATATTCGTGCCAAGTTTCAACCCTGTAGTTCGACTGGGAGGGTAGTTACAGCGAAAAAACAAAATGATAGTTCTTGCTCAGTACCTCCCATGTTAGCACATACAGAATTTTGAAAAAAATCTGTGGACGTTGCAATTATGGAGGCACATATTGTTTAAGTTTTGCAGATTTTTAAATCAGAAACTCGAACTGCAAAAAATAAAAAAACGTGAAAAATGCCGATTTTGAATTAAAGGAATCTTTTGACCACAATGTTACGAGCCCGGGCTGTGGACAACGCCTAGACCGGCGAGGTTGATATTACCCAAGGAATACGGTTGAGAATTTGTTAATAAGGTGCGCGGACGAACCCGATGCGAAATCGGGGAGCCGCTAAGATATGTGTAGCGAGGACGAACCGGATGCAAAATCGGGAAGCCTCAGGAATGGAGTCAAGCGCGGACGAACCTGATGCGAAATCAGGGAGTCGTAGGGTACAGACGAACCTCGTGTCAGGAAGCTGTAGGATTGGTTAGATTTCGTGGATGAACCCAGTGCGATATCGGGGAGTTGCAGGAAATGTTAGTATTGTCTCGTAACTCTAAATTAATATTCGATACAACTCGAGTGGTTAAGTTGTATCTGTGGGAACGTTACTACTGATATAAAGGATTACGGAGTAAAGATTGGTTTAACGAATCTACTCGATTTAATGGTGAACAATTTATATATTTAATGAGATCAGTCGTCTGTACAAATGTAATTGTCGCGATGGAATAATATTAAGTGTGTAATTTACCGAAGTATTTGCACGGTGTTGACGCACTGGCGTTGCGGTGTCTGGGAGCCGCTTTTAGAGTATGCCGAAAGAACTTCAACCGGCCCAGCGGATTCTAACGGGTTAATCTATGATTCGAAAGGTGCACTAAGCCCAATCTCACTTAATATTTATATACCCCCGAAATGTGCGGGAATGCATTAGAACTTTCCATGTAAGGAAATTTAGGAGTCTTCGTCGGGCTACGCCCGTCTCGGTCATGGTACAGCTGGTTGCACTTTTGCTCAGGATTCCTTTATCTGTTTACGATAACCGAAAGAATTTTAGAGCGTTTTTCCATCACAGATGCGAGCTCGAAAAACGCGTTGAGAGCGACGTATGGAATATTCTTCATACGTAACACACAATTATATTTTTTTTTGTAGGTACATTATTGATACTACTATTCTCAATTTTTTTAGATTTTTAAATTGTGTGCGCCTCACTTTTTGCGTGGCAAAGTAAGTTATACGGCGAATTTTCGTTTACTCTTTGCGAAATAAGTGTTTTGTGCAGTGTTTAAAGTTTTGCCATTCAGCAGACCAGCATAAGAATCTAGGAATGTAAATAAAACGTGGCGATAGAAGACACGTTAGCCGGTGCATATAAGGTGTCGGACTAGTAAATCGCTACAAACTTTTTGTAGGTTCGAGTCCCCCTCAGGTTGATTTCTTTTCCGTGAATTAACCGACAATGATTAATATTCGTTTACAAATGTTTTAAGAACATTTTATAAATATGTCAATCTGTAATGTACGGTAATATTGATTTTCGAGCGCATATAGTGGTATCGTTTCTTTTGTTTCTTTTTCAGGAGTCATTTCAGGAGTCATGGTTGAAATACCAAGCATAACAGTCGAGTATTTGCTCAATATATTTTTTTCGCTCTGCTTAATCTTTGGTTTTTCATTGACAACATGTCAACTGAAAGAATACAATTTTTTGACAGGAAAACCTTGCTTGCGAGGTGTATTCGGTGTAATATCTTTATTCGCAAAGTGCCTGGTCGAATACGGAACATCAAGATGGAAGCTTATGCGCTGAAGTGTTCTAAAGTCTTAAACAAAGTGGTGACTTTTGGCGACAGAACATGCAGCAAATGTCATATTTACGTGTATAACAAATCTGTGACTTCCTCGAATTTTAGAAACTCGGTTAGTGTGTCTCCTATAGCCGAAGCTTCTTCTTCAACCGAACCTTCTTCTTCACATATAACATCCGCTTTAGTCGAACTCCTTCCTTTATTCGAAGATGTTTCAACTGGAATATCTTTACCAGGCACATCCTCAACAAAAATACCTTCACTCGAAGACTAATCAGTCTTATTTGGAAATACTATCTTCCGAGTCTAGTATTCCATCACATTCTTTAACAGCTGATCCATCGTTTCTTATGGATTTGAGTAACGGTGAGGAAACATCTACAGAATGCATAGAAATGCCATTTGCCAGAGTTATTTCAACTCATAGGTATTGCTTCATTTGTAGATCCACTAGAAGCATCATTAATGTACCAGCTGAAATCAGGAAGCAGTTATTTCCTATGAGAATGTGATGAGCCGAGGGGAAAGGGGCACGGCTGCGGAGCCGAGGATTGGTTGTTTTAGAGTTTGTTAGTTGCGGACAAACCAGTGCCTATTTCATCACCGGGAGCCACAGGATTGTTATTCATACATAATTGTTAAAGATAAGTACCTTGAAAACAATACCTTTATCATAGTAAATGTTAAACTGCACCGTAATTGGCAAGATAATTTTGCGTAACAAAAGAAACTATAGCACCATAGGCGATCAAAAATTATATTACCGTATATTACAGATTAAAATATTTAAAAAAGCTTCTTAAAACATTTGTAAACAAATATTAATCATTGTCACATAGTTAGGAACAAAAAAAATTAATTCACGGAAGAAAAATCAACCTGAGGCGGACTCGAATCTACAAAAAGTTTGTAGCAGTTTACTAGCCCGACATTTTGCCGCGGGACCATCGACGCCATTGAAAATGTTGTGAATATTTTAAAATGTAAAGCGACTAACGTGACTTCAATCGCCTCGTTTTATTTACATTCCTCGATCCCTATGCTGGTCAGCAGAATGTAAAGACACTGCATAAAATAGTTATTTCGCAAAGAATAGACGAAAATTCGCCGTATGAGTTACTTTGCCACGCAAAAAACGACGAAAAATCGGTTTTTAACTTTTTCAACTGTAGCGTACCCAATGTAAAAATCTGAAAAAAATTATATTAATATCAATAATATGTATCTACAAAAGAAATATGTGTAATTGTGGTCAAAAGATTCCTTCAATACAAAATCGTCATTTTTGGTCGCCTTTTATTTTTTGTAGCTCCAGTTTGCGATTTAAAAATCTGCGAAACTTATACAATATGTGCCCCATAATTGCAATGTCTAAGATTTTTTTCAAAATTTTGTATTCGCTAAAATGGGAGATACTGAGCACAAACTATAATTTTGTTTTTTTGCTGTAACTACCATCCCATTCGAGCTACAGGGTTGAAACTTGGCCCGAATTCGTTTTTCTTGATAAGCTATCGAATGGTACCTCACAAGTCGAATTTGGTCTAGTGGCACATTTGACCCCCTTATTCGGCTGTAGCCTTTGTTTGAATTTTCGACTTGCAGAATTTCCCTTATTAGTAGATGATACGTAGAATATTGTAAAATGGAAAAATCATCTGAAAAATGGTTATAATAAATTAGACCAGGGATCGCCAGCTGGCGGCTCCCGAGCCATCTGTGGCTCTTTCCCCTATCTGGAGCTTCCACGTCCACGTAACTGGTGCCTCGCGAGGTACGAGTCGTTCCTTCCCCTATCGTCCTATCATGTAGATTTCCGGCTCCAACGAACTGGTGGCTTCTTACCTGGCCCGTATGTGGCTTTGCAAAGGAGTAGGGCGACTTTAAGTGGTAGTGGGGACTCGGTGGCTCTTGGAGGAGAAAAGCTTGGCAGTCCCTGCATTAGACTATTTATAGACGGCTATAAAGCACGCAGTGCTTTCTAACTTATAAACTAACTTAAATTGTAAGACGTATGGAATTTGAAATATTTCAACATATCTTGATCCATGACAAACTACTAGGACATTTTAACTGTAGGGGGTACTAAAATATAAGAACGAAAAATATGTTATATTAATATAGAGGGTGTCTCTTAACTATGGGACTTCCCGGAAATGGGGGGGTGGGTGTTGCTGGTGTGATTCTGAACAACTTTTTCCTTGACCAAAATGTTGTTTATATCTTTGCTTTTGAATTATTAACCAAAAACACTGGTCAATGAGAGCGCCCGTGGAGCGCGCGCTCAGGCACTACCGCCCGAGGTCGTGATCGGGTGCATCAAGGGGCCACGTACGGCAAATATTACATCGTCTCAAATTAAGAATAATGTGTAATTATTCGTTATTCCTGAATAATAATTTAATTAACGAGATGTTCAATAACTGTTTCATACTTTTATTCGTTATCCGAAACGAATAAAGTGTTTTATTACTTATGTAAAAAGTGTTTGGATAATTAATCTTAGAAAAAGTCTTATCCTGACCTATCTTAACAAGTTTATACCATTTATCTGGTTTCCACGTTTAGTGGAGAATCGGTGACAGAAACCGATCACACAGGGCGGAATTGGCCCTTGGAGCCGTCTTTGCCTGCAGCGTGATTGGTTGACCACGAGAAGACCTCCAACGCGCGGTTGCATTACAATGACGCCTATGTTCGTAATGTGCGTGTCGTATGCGTGTGAAAACATGTGCAAATAAGATCTGTATCGATCGCCGGGACGTGCGTTTGGTGGCATAAAATTGTTGAAATAGGTAAGGACCGGTACAATGACCAACTGGCAAGGACCCACTTCCGTCGAAGCAGGTTACTTCGCGAACGAAACGGTAAGTTTATTTAACTATCTTTTTCTAACATTAAATATCCAAACATTTTTTTCGCAAGTAATAAACACTTTATACGTTTCGGATAACGAATAAAAGTATGGAATGTTTATTAAAGGACTTGTTAATTAAATTGGTATTCACGAATAACGAGTAATTACACATCATTCTTAATTTAACACGACGCAATATTGGCCATACGTTGCCCCTCGATGCACCCGATCACGATCGCGCGCAGTTGTGCCTGAGCGCGTGCTATACGGGCGCTCTCACTGGCCAGTGTTTTTCTTTAATAACTCAAAAGCGAAGCTTCGAACAATATTTTGGCCCAGGAAAATGTTGTTCAACATCACCTCAGCTACCCCCAATTTCCGGACACGAAGTGAGTTACGGGCCTCCCTGTATAAGAGAAAATATCTCGATCTTTATTTGAGTTTATGTGTTAAATCAAGTGGTTAATAATAGTCGTCTTTCGAGTGTAAAGGGTTAAAAGATCAACATATTAAAATATAAGTTTTATATATTTAGGTACAACTTTCAACCAATTCAGAGATACAAAGCGTTGAGCGCGGAAGAAGCGGAGCAAGAATTTAGCCGTAGAAATAAAGTAATGAATTACTTTTCACTGATGTTGCGTAAAAGACTTAGAAATGATGAGGAGGGCGCTGATGACGAAGAAATAATTGAAGGTGGCAAGAGTAAGAAGCCGAATAAAAAAGAAAAAGATTTAAAAATATCTGAAATGGATGAGTGGATGGACAGTGATGATGATGATTCACTTAGCGACGATGATGAAAGTAAACGGAAATCTGATGAAGAGGACGATACTAAGAAGAAAAAAAAGGGCAAAGGTGCATGTTATGATAATTTTCTTAATCAATACGCGTGGCAAATACAATTAATTGCCTGACTATCTTATTTACTTTCTTTTATTCACTCTTCACATTCGTTTTCAATAGATAAAATTGTTTATTCTGTAGTCGAGAGGTTAATCTGTTTATGTGAAGATTGGTTCAGTTTTTAATCAGTTTTTATACATATGCAAGTTAAATGTTTTTGTATTCTTATATGTATTATTATGCAAATTGATCCATGTGAAGCGTTGCAAGATATTTTCGTTACAACTATTGGAGATTAATACATTTTTTTAAACAGTGTATCAACGATAAATAGGAATATCTGAAAATCTGCCTTGTGACCAAATATTTGATTCTTGAGTTATTTTTATATTAAGTGGCATATTTGCCTGCATGAAAAGTTTCAAGTGGTCACCAGGTGACATACATGTTAAATATGTCATCAGTAACACAATCCTATTTTTCGTTCGTGCCATAATTCGGTTTTTAGGGGTGAAATCGGCCCTTGAAAAAAATTCAGAATTTTCTTTCTCGCGAAATATCTCAAAAACGTTGAGAGATATCTAAAAAAAAGTATAAGCAAAACTTGCATCGTGTTATTGCGCTTACTAAACTTCGTAAAGAAATGTTTTGAAAACTTGTAAATAATATTAATGGGAATAGTATTAATGGAGAGGATCTGACATTTTAAATAACAATAAGTGAACCGTAAATATTTTGATATATCATTTAAAACATCTGTCGCGGTAAAACTCTAAAATCACATTGTTGCTACTTTTTATAATCAGTGTAATTATATCTTCTACTTCTCATAAAAATAATTTCGCAAGCCAAGACAAGTATACACATACACTTATACACGATGCAGCGGCAGCTCATGAACATGCAGTTATACACGCAATGTTTCTACACCTGAAAACGAATATTGTTCGCAAACATTTGACGAACGTTACGTGATATTCTTATGGGGTCCATGAAATTTTATGGTAATACGTTTGTTAATACAAAACAAGAAACAAAAGACCCTGATAGCAGGCAACAGTATTCCTGACAGGACTTCTTAAACGGAATGGCCATAAGAGAAAAACATTAAACTAGCAGCTTATAGAGAGAAAAGAAAGAAAATCGCTGCCAGAAAATAGATCAGAATTGCCAAGCGATTCGGGAAGAATATAAATAAAGTAGACAAAAATGAAAATATTATGAGCTCAATGTAGATGAGCAATGCCTATTTTCTGTCGTTAATTTTACTGTACTTTACGGAGTATTGAAAGTATAATTCTAAATACCTTGTAAGATATTGAGTATCTCATCGCATAATGGTATATATTCGGAAGCAGAGTAATAAAATCGGCCCGAAGGACACACCTTTTCCTTTAGCACAACAGTTTAACACATTACGAGGCCCATTTAGCACAATAGTACTTAGAGTTATTTTTATCACGACAAACAACTTTTCATTATGTACCTGTCATTTCTTACAATATTTAACATCTACATAAACGCACTAGGTAACACTCAGAAGAAGAAGAAGAAAAATACCTCGGATGATGAGGCATTCGAAGAAAGTGACGATGGAGACGAAGAAGGTAGAGAATGCGATTATATTTCCGATTCTTCGGATTCTGAATCGGAATTGGAGCAACAAAAAGAAATTAAATCTGTTGCCGAAGAAGATGCACTAAGAAAATTACTTGCTTCTGATGAAGATGAAGATGACGACGAGCAGGCAGATAAAAAGGATGGCGACGAAGATAAAGATGAAGATGATGAGGGTAAAGAGAAGGACGACAAGGTGCAACAAAAGAGTTCGAAATTCATAGTAGTTATATGTAATTTAAATGAAATATTATTTTCTTCGTTTTCTGTATATTTTAGGACAAGGATAAGACTAATAAAGAGGCGGACAAGAAAAAGGACAAAAAGAAAAAGAAAAAACAGTCCAAGAAAAAGGAGACCAAGAAACATTCTTCGGGAAAAGATTCTTCTAGCGAGTTCTCTAGTGACTCGGGTTCTGAGTCTGATACAGTAAAGGAGAAGGATAACAAAAAATCGAATAGTGCACATAGCTCGCGATCTGCAACACCCACGCCTGCTGGAACTTCGGATCCATTAAAAAGGAAGCAAACGGGATCTCCAGATCTGTCACAAGCGAAAAAGTTAAAATTAGATAATTTCAATTTAGTACCTGTTACTTCTTACATACCAGGAGCCAGGTAAGCCTCTCTTGATAATGGACGGAGCTACAACGTCCAAATAAAATTTTGAGAACATTATGAACTTCGGTTGCAACTACAACGTAAAATTATTACATTTGTATAGCAGTCTATGAGACTTTGAGAAAACAGGTGTATACTATCCAGTTAGTACTACAGTTAACGATTTTCTTATGTTACAGTGAATCTGGAATTACGGAAGATGCGGTTAGACGTTATCTTATGCGTAAACCAATGACGACAACGGAACTGTTACAAAAATTTAAATCAAAGAAAACAGGTCTTACTTCCGAACAATTAGTTAATGTAATGACTCAAATACTGAAAAAGATCAACCCAACCAAGCAAACAATAAAAAATAAAATGTATTTATCAATTAAAACACAATCTAATTGACATACAGTGTTACGTATATTAAGTAGTATAATTATTTTACTTCATTTAATATTTATGTTATATAATGTAACACTTTGTATAATAATAACATAAGTCCTTAAAATGGTTGTTCTTTTTAATAATGTCTTGTTATTCCAAGGATCGTCGCCTAAAAATAACACCAATTAATATGTACATGTACACAGTCGTGCTTAATTATGTGGACACGTTACTGTTCCGTCCTTAGACGGAATTTTTGTTTATTTCAAGGCGCCAGGATTCTTGAGTATGGCGAGACTTTTCATAGTCGAGGCGCCAGTTTTCCTGGCGTACGAGTCAAAGTCAAGGGCCTCTTTGTACTCAGGCGATAAGGGCCTGTGAGGCCCGATGACAGAATTAGCGGTCCTGCGGCGACGCTGGCCGCCCGCGTCGTAGGGTTTCCCACGGCGAGTTTTTCCCTTTCCCTAATTATTAGGGGAAGGTCTTATTTGGCACCCTTGGTGGGAGCTATGCCGGATTGCACCAATAAAGTATCTGTGTTTTAAAAAACATATAGAACTCCACCCACTCGGAGTCCACCTCAAAGAGCATGATGAGCCTTTAGTTTTAGTTTACCACTAACCAGCGTAAGAAACAGTTGTACCTAGCCATAACACCGTTGTCTATCTATAATAACCGAGCTGTAGTTCTCAATAAAGTATATATCACATTGATTAGGAGCTACTATGGTTATAGTTCTTCAAAGGCTCTCTAATCGCCTAAAAGTTCTCGCCGCCATTAATTTGCCGTCGGGAAGCGCAGTCTAGGCAACTTACAATTGTTAGACGCGCGCCGTCGTTACTGTTAAAAAAAGTGACGTACGGTCGAAACATTGGTCCTTCGAGCCGGATCCACCCTTTTGAGAGTGGTCCACATCTATTGAGGAAGCAGCCGTGATTCACAACGGAAAGGAAGGTACTTCGTGCTTTTGGGTCTTCTGCCGAGCGGGTTGCTATTGGGTCTCCATCGTCTACCCAGGTGCCAACAAGAAGACTTGGCGCAGAGATTCACTTGCTGGTGGCCGTCGCCAAACTATATTGTGCAACGGACGGTCAAGGACAGCAGCGATCACTGCAGGGGACGATCAGGACGAACCACGTGGCAGCGTTCGAAGACAAGGCGGAAGACTCCATAAATCACGCTCAGGTAGGTGGTGACTCACTTTTCCTTCTTTCCTGACACTCCTTTTGGATATACCTTCAAATTTCTATTGCCATGGCGGAATTAATGAAGAAGTTAATACGACAACGCGGTTCATATAAAGCACAATTAACACGGCTTCACAAAGCAATCGTCGATGTCGAGAATCCGGTTGACGTTGAGATGTTTGATCAACGCCAACAGAAACTAGAGGAGATTTATAATAGTTTCGGGAGTATTCAATTAGAAATTGAGTCGCTGGAGGACAATCCAGATCACGAGATTGAACGTGCGGAGTTCGAAAGACATTATTATCAATGTAGTGATGACATTAGAAAGGGCCGCGGTAGAGTAGCAACCGCGAGTAACCACCAAAATCTTTCGACGATTAATATGGCGTCATCATCACCGCCGAGCGGACGGTCAATTCTTCCGAAAATAAACATAAAGCCATTCGATGGGAATTATGCCGAATGGAACAATTTTTATGATACGTTCCGGGATTTGGTGCACGAGAACGAGTCACTACCGGTAGTACATAAATTTCATTTACTAAAATCATATTTGTTCGGAGATGCATCAACCGTGGTCGGTTCGATTAGTGCTTCGGAGGAACACTATATGATCGCGTGGGAGTTGTTGCAAAAAAGATTTAATAAGCCACGCAAAATTGTTCATGCGCATATTCGTGCGCTTTTCGAGTTAGCGGAAGTGCCATCGAATAGCACAACCGCATTAGGTAGTTTAGCGGACAAAGTCGAGATGCATGTAAAAGCATTAAAGTCGCTGGGACAGCCCACTGATTGGCACGAAATGCTAATTTATATTGTTGGGGCTAAGTTAGACAAGGATACACGCATTCACTGGGAACGTTCGATAGATGAGAGCGTCATGCCTACGTTAGAGCAATTATTAGAATTTTTAAATAAATTTGCTAGGGACGCGGAACCAGTGAGCTTGTTAGTCGCGAAGCCCAAGAAGTCGCAAGGCGAGAGACCGCAATTCGCGAAGCGTGGTGACCGACCGCATCATGTTTATGTTCAAGGTACGGAGGGTGTAAGTTGTCCAGTCTGCCAGAAAGGGCATTTTATACAGGACTGTGGGCAGTTTTTAGCGTTGGATCCGCGTGCTAGGGTGCTAGAGGTTAGAAAGGCGAGAATTTGCCACAATTGCTTTCGGTCAGGTCATTCGACCGTTCAATGTAGGAAGGCTAATTGTTCACGGTGTGGAAAAAGACATCATGTCTTATTGCATTTTGAGGCCACCATAGTTGAAAGAGGCACTATGGCACCAGGGGAAGAACGAGCTTCAGGGTCGACAGATGGAATAAGAGCGTTAGTGTCGTACCAGCGGTCAGAAGTACTTTTAGCCACGACGCGTATCGTAATCTTAGATCGCGATAAAAAAGAAAGGCAATGCCGGGGTCTGCTGGATCCGGGTGCTCAGTTTAATTTTATGACGGAGCGACTCGCGAAGGGCCTTGGTTTAAAATTGCACACGTTTGAGGTACCAGTTTTGGGATTGGGTGCAAATAGTAGTAGCGTACAGTATTACGTGAAAACGCGCTTTAAATCCAGGTGTTCGAATTATTCGGAAACGGTAATGTTTTTAATACTGCCCGTGATTACGGGTCGTCTACCTGCATGCAAGGTGGACCCGGGGAAGGTACCGGTGCCAAAAAGGGTCAGGTTAGCCGATCCCGAGTTTTATAAGCCTACTGAGGTAGATGTATTGTTCGGGGAATACATTTATTATAGGGCTTTAGATGTTGGTCAGATTAGATTGCCTAATAAAGTAAGTGTATTACAGAAGACGCGTTTTGGTTGGGTTCTGTCCGGTAGGACGAGTTGTGCGCAATCCAATAATGCCAAACGCAATTGTTATTTAGCTCGCCTCGGTTTGGAGGATAGTATTGCTAAATTTTGGGAATTAGAGGAGTGTTCGACCCAAAGGTATTTTTCGGCTGAGGAGAAAGTATGCGAACAGCATTATCAGCAGAATGTTTCTCGCGATGATGAGGGTAGGTACGTAGTGCGACTTCCCTTTAACGGAGAAATAGAAAAATTAGGCGACTCCTATCAAAGGGCGATAAAGCGATTTCGTGCATTAGAACGTCGATTAGGGAGTCAGAAGGAACTATATAGACAGTATAAGGATTTCATTTCCGAATATATAGAACTTGGACACATGTCCTTCATAAAAGATGATAATGTGAAGGAAGGATTTTATCTGCCGCATCACGCTGTGATAAAAACCACGAGCAACACCACAAAATTACGCGTGGTATTTGATGCGTCCGCCAAATCTGCCAGTGGAATATCTCTCAATGATGCTTTACTGGTAGGTCCGACAATTCAAGACGATCTATTTCCTTTATTAGTTCGTTTTAGATTACATAATTATGTTCTGACGGCAGACATTGAGAAAATGTTTAGGCAGGTAAAGATGCATCCGGAAGATACCAAATTCCAAAAGATTCTATGGCGGGACAATGTAACGCAGTCTGTAAAAGCATTTAGGCTAAATACGGTTACTTATGGAACTGCGTCCGCGCCATTTCTAGCCGTCCGGACCCTAAAACAATTAGCGAAGGACGAGGGCCATGCGTTTGATTTAGCGGCTAGCGCATTGGAATCCGATTTTTATATGGACGATCTGTTGTCGGGAGCAAGCACGCTCGAGGAGGCTATACAGCTTCGAGATCAATTGGCAAATTTATTGAGATTAGGAGGGTTCAATTTGAGACAGTGGGCTTCCAATGAACAATCGTTAATTTCGGTATTTAAAGAGCAGGCTAGTCCTAGTACCGTGCATTTCAATGCTTCGGAGACGAAAAAAACATTAGGTATTTGCTGGAACGCAAAGCAAGATTTTATTTCATACGTGATCAATTCTGATTCACAAGAACAGCGTAGTACAAAAAGGGTCATATTATCTAGAATTGCACAGCTGTTCGATCCGTTAGGACTTTTAGGACCGGTCATCATTTCAGCAAAGTTTATAATGCAGGAACTATGGAAAGCAAAGATAGGTTGGGATGAAGCGGTCCCTCAACACATATACACTGCGTGGAAGGAATTTGTAGAACAACTTCCCATTCTAAATAATTTTCAGATCGCACGCAAGGTATTAGTTGACCATCCAGTAGACATACAGTTGCATGGCTTTTCGGACGCAAGCGAGAAGGGTTATGGCGCTTGTATTTATTTTCGGTCCATTGATAAGGCAGGTAGAATCGCGACAAATCTCATTTGTGCTAAATCCAGGATAGCGCCATTAAAGATTATATCCTTACCTAGGTTGGAACTCTGCGCTGCGCTCCTATTAGCAAAATTATATATTTCCGTTACCAAAACACTGAAGGTTAGATGTAATAAGATCAAATTCTGGTCGGATTCTATGATCGCGCTGCACTGGCTTAATGCGGAGCCGCATGTGCTGAAAACGTTTGTAGCTAACCGTGTTTCGGAAATTCAACGGCATACGATGTCGAGTGATTGGTCGCATGTTAGTTCGTCCGATAATCCAGCAGACTTTATTTCGCGAGGACAGTTGCCTAAGGAATTTATTAGGAATCGACTTTGGGTATATGGGCCATCCTGGCTGAGTTGCGAGGAAAATGCTTGGCCGGACACCCCATTGACGCTTATTCCGATACCGGAACAACGCGTCAACATAGCACTAGTGAGTGCCAAAGACATAAATAACTTCGATTTATTTTCCAAATTTTCCTCATTTCTCAGGTTACAAAGGGTAATAGCGTATTGCCTCCGATTTCGCTCTCTCGCGTCGAGGAAGAGCAGTTTGAAGGGTGAGCTGACAGCTTTGGAATTGCGGGTCTCTCACGATATAATTATTAAATTGACCCAAGCGCAGGTATTTCGCAAAGAACTAGCGCAACTAAAGGGCAATAAGCCTCTTGACGCATCGAGCAAGCTACTGGGTCTTACACCTTTTGTCGATGCTAACGGTATAATTCGAGTAGGGGGTCGGTTGAAAAATTCGGATATGAAGTATGCGCAAAGGCATCCAATATTGCTACCGAAGTCGCATTCAGTTACGACTTTGATTATTCGAAAGGAGCATATTCGGAATTTACATGCCGGTGCACAAGCGACTTTGAATGCGGTTAGACAAGTTTATTGGCCAATTGATGGGAGAAACAGCACAAGATTTTTGATCCGCAAATGTCTGCGGTGTTTTAAGGCAAAACCGACCAGTCCGCCAAGCTACCTGATGGGCGATCTTCCACGCGATCGGTTAGTTGCGACACGTCCGTTCGAGAATGTAGGGGTAGATTATTGCGGCCCTTTCTACATAAAAGAGAAGCGCTTTAGAAATCAAAGGCGTCTAAAGGTTTATGTAGCCGTGTATATTTGTTTTCTAACAAAGGCGGTGCATTTAGAGGTGGTCAGTGACCTTACTACTGAAGCATTTATTGCATCGTTGAAAAGATTGTTCGCGAGGCGCGGCAAGGCTAAAAATGTTTATAGCGATAATGGTTCGAATTTTGTCGGCGCGAATAATGAACTGGTGGAATTGTTTGACTTTCTTCGTCGCAAAGAAGTCAGTCAAGAAATGACTCGTTATTTGAATGAGTTATCGGTATCATGGCATTTTTCGCCACCAAATTCACCACATTTCGGTGGTTTATGGGAAGCTGCGGTGAAATCGTTTAAATATCATTTGATTAGGACCGTAGGAGACACCTTGGTGACGTTTGAACAACTTAATACTTATGTTATTGAAATTGAAGGTGTCTTAAATTCCCGTCCTCTGACACCTCTGTCCTCGGATCCAAATGATTTACAAGCCTTAACCCCAGCACACTTCCTTATTGGTGGGTCATCAACCGTTCTACCTGAGCACGACTTTAGCGACGTGCCATCTAACAGGCTGTCTGTATGGCAGCACATTCAAAAGATGAAGCAGCATTTTTGGGTTAGATGGCACAAAGAGTACATGAACGAGATTAGGATTCGCAGTAAATGGAAGCAGGGGTCCAACGAGATGCTGAGCGTCAACGATCTGGTGTTGATTCGAGATGACGGACGGCCAGCATTGCGTTGGCCACTTGGACGAGTCTTAGAGGTTCACCCTGGAGCAGATGGAGTGACCCGGGTGGCCACAATCAAAACAGCCGATGGAATCTACAAAAGGAGTGTTAAGAAACTATGCCCCTTACCCATTGATTTCAATTAGTGTGGTCCCAAGACAATGTATTCTATGTATCTCGTTATAAGATAATTTTAGGTGTGAATTGATATGCGATAAGCAATATAATTTGTTATGATTTTTGCTTCTTTCTGTCTATGTTACAGTGCGTATTCTTCGTATACGACTGACTTGATGTGTAGTCAAGTCCATTATTGTTTGTAGCTTTTCTGCTTATATCTATGTTGTATTGATGCTTAGCATATAATTTCGTTATTTCTTAGGCTCATTTAGTGTCATGCGATAGTTTGTAAGTGGCTGGGTGTTCTGGAGTCGTGTGTTGGTGCAATCGGCTGGCTTGTCCCTTTCATTAGCTAACAATTTAATTTTGAACGTAGCCGTTCAAGGGGGCCGGTATGTTCCGTCCTTAGACGGAATTTTTGTTTATTTCAAGGCGCCAGGATTCTTGAGTATGGCGAGACTTTTCATAGTCGAGGCGCCAGTTTTCCTGGCGTACGAGTCAAAGTCAAGGGCCTCTTTGTACTCAGGCGATAAGGGCCTGTGAGGCCCGATGACAGAATTAGCGGTCCTGCGGCGACGCTGGCCGCCCGCGTCGTAGGGTTTCCCACGGCGAGTTTTTCCCTTTCCCTAATTATTAGGGGAAGGTCTTATTTGGCACCCTTGGTGGGAGCTATGCCGGATTGCACCAATAAAGTATCTGTGTTTTAAAAAACATATAGAACTCCACCCACTCGGAGTCCACCTCAAAGAGCATGATGAGCCTTTAGTTTTAGTTTACCACTAACCAGCGTAAGAAACAGTTGTACCTAGCCATAACACCGTTGTCTATCTATAATAACCGAGCTGTAGTTCTCAATAAAGTATATATCACATTGATTAGGAGCTACTATGGTTATAGTTCTTCAAAGGCTCTCTAATCGCCTAAAAGTTCTCGCCGCCATTAATTTGCCGTCGGGAAGCGCAGTCTAGGCAACTTACAATTGTTAGACGCGCGCCGTCGTTACTGTTAAAAAAGGTGACGTACGGTCGAAACAGTTACATTATTAGTTTTGGCTTCCGATCTTATCTTACACGACCATATAACCTCTATAAATACTGATAAAAATAACATTCTATATGAATTAGTATAAATGAAAAAGCAATAACTATAAAATGTTATAAACTGCGTTCTTTTCACTGTTGGTGGCTTTGGATAAACCGTATAATGTTTCTAGCCATTTTCCAGAAACCAGTGAAATGCATCGAGACCGAAATGGCTATTGTCATCGGAACCCCGGCACTCGACGCCGACATCTACCGAAGGCGGTTGTTTAGTAACATCCGGATGTTGGCATTCAATGTTCGTAACGTCTGTATACGTAGCTTTAAATGCATAGCAGGGACAACGAAGTGACGGCTCGCGAGCCATCTGTGGCCCGTTCCCCTATCTACATCTTCCACCTCCAGCGAACTGGTGGCTCGCGGGTCACGCGTATCTTGCCCCTGTACCCCAGCCAGTCTTAATATTTTCAAGGACTAGGGCGTTTTTAACTGGTAGTGGGGACTTGGTTGTTCTTGGAGGGACAACTTCGTTGTCCCTGATGTATAGTGTTATGCTATCGCGTTAGCAGGCCTTAATATCTGGTTGCATCGAATCAATGGTCGACGATATAATCATATCTATAGCGATCATAAGTTAGGAGCGAAATTCGAAGCCGGATGAGCATACGCGATAAATAAAGCTGTACATTATATACAGTACAGATGTTAGAACACTTCGCTTGGAAGATTCTAAAGGCTGTTTTATTATAGAACACAAAGAATTAACTCTATAGAATAACGTACAACTACGGAGGTAGTCGGACCCCACGATACCTTGTGCTGGTCGCCACGTGTTCGACTGCTGAACAAAAGGGACCTTTCAACAGCCCCCCGAATCCATGACGCGCTTCCTCCGACACCTCTACGCGCCCAAGGACGAATAGGAACCCCAACGAGATCCAACCCCATTGGACGAGGACGATTTCGAAGGAGGACCAAGGAACTCAGGAAGAGGAACCTGAGCTGTAATGGAAAGAAGAAGAAGCCACGGAAAAGAGTTCTACAGTTCAACTTAAGCCTTGATATAGATTAATATAAACTCCCACCCGAGATCAACATTAGCCTTGAACAGAGCTACTTCGGCAAACTACTTGTATAAATCGACACGATTTTTGGAAATAAACAGTATCTTTGAACTCGAGCAGGGAATAAACGTAAATCTTTATAAAATTATGAGTTGTCTTTGAATATTCCGCGCATCTCCACAAGCAAAGCGGTTCAGCTTTCCACGGCCAACCGAACCTACACATACTCCCCATATCTCACCAATGGATACGCAAGAATAGTGTTACAAATTTTGTATTATTATGTCGGAAACTAATAAAACCCAAGAACTGAAATTTTATATTTGAGGCCCACCCTAACCCCCGTTACATCCTTAAAATTTCTTCCAACCATCTGGTGTCGAAGGATTGTTTATTTGAATGTGAAGTGAAAGACCAAACATGGCAATCGGCCTGTCGCCGTATTACCAAGGGATAGGGACTCTGCTCCTGGAGGATCTGGCCACGGAGCGGGGAAGACTATGCCTTTTGGTAAATGAACTGTGATTGACCGCTCAGTCTTTACCCCAGAATTGTCCGGAAATGATCTATCTTGCATACTCTTAAAGTACAATTTCTAACATACATTTATTATTAAGTTCATTTACATGAAGATTATTCATATTAAATTTAATTGTAGCATAATAATAGTTTTTATTGATAAAATCAGTAATTAAACATAACAACAACTATTCACTCCTATAGTAACAGAAATCTACAGGATTTTAGAACTCTCTGGGGTGTGTTTCTAGATATCCGATTTTAAGCCAAGTATTGTGAAAAGATTTTTGAATCTCGGTGAAGAAAATTGGTTATGGGTTAACAACTACAATTTAATTATTTCATTGTAGATACCCTGATACGACTTCTTCCAAAGTTTATTCTTTTGCCTCCGATGAATTTAGCAATGATATTAGTAAAATTTTCAACTGCATTGTTATTTAAAGCGTATAGCAAACTTTCAGCTTGGGCGAAAAGGTTATTTATTAGGATACTTTTGTTCTTATTATATTTGTTATTATTCTTGTTATTATTTTGCTATTATTATATGTATAGATACACAATTGAGTTGTATTTTCATATGTTCCCAGCATTGTTTTCTTTAATCAATGTACAGTAAGACATACATTATATTTGTAACAATCTGCCAATTTGTGTTACTCTTGATTATTCGTCAGTGTGACTGGATACGGCCGATTTATGAATTTATTTTTCTTTATTACTATTTATTTTTATTTTGTCAAATAATAATGTGTGTACATACGCAGGCACGAGTTTAAATTTACATAATGTTAAGAATCGAGAGTTTATGGCGTGGACGCATTGAGGCCAGAAAGAATCATTCGCGTATCGTCTTGTTTAGGTTCGAGGGTACCCGTCTGGCTTTGACCGAGTTCAAGCGTTGGGCGGTTGTTCTGCCTTTCCTTACGGAGGCTCGAGTCATCGCCTCAGCCGGACCCAAGGGTCCCAGGGTTTAAGGATTGGACTCGGGTTGCCTCGCGTTTATTTACATTTTAGACTGTCGCCAATACCTTCAGTGAAGTGATCGTGCAAGGATACTAAGCCGGCCGTAACAGCTGATGCTGTTGAGCGTTGCCTAGGTCAGGATTCACACAATGTTAGGCAGGTTAATTCGTGAACGAATGGGTAAGTTTAACTAGCTTTTCCTAACATTAGTTATGCGAATCGTTTTTCTTAATACATAATTTATCCACCTGAAAACGTACTGATAAAAAAAGTTATTTTTTTCATAAGTAATAAAACACTTCATTCCTTTCGGATAATGAATAAACGTATCGAACACGGTTATTACACGGTTTATTAGTGTATTTCTTATTCACGAATAACGTTGTTCCTCGGTACCCTCGATGCCCCCATCACGACCAACCGCAAGTGATCGGTTCGCACCTGAGCGCGCGTCGGCCGATGCCCGCCGGGCGCTCTCATTGGCCAGTGTTTTTCGTTAATAACTCAAAAACGAAACTATGTATAACATTATGACCAAGGAAAAGGTTGTTTATATTGTTGCGTATCTATTGGTGGGATATAGGGAGTTTCCGTGGATTCGGGTGCCCGTGGAGCGCTGGACCGCTCTGCTTGTGGAGAAGCGCGGAAGAATCAAACACGCAAAATATGAAGTGAAAAGAACGACTGTTTATTCTGTAAATCAGCGTAGAAAGTACTGTTCGTAACAAGAGATAAAGAAGTTCTGCTGCTGCGAGGGTTCTTCTTCTTTCCTTTTCGCCTCTGGTTCCTCTTCCCGAGTTCCTTGCTCCTCCTTTTTGACTTTTTCCTGTCCAATGGGGTTGAGTCTTGCTGTGGCTGGGCCGTGGAGGTGGCACGCTTCCGCTTCCGCGTGACGAGTCAGGGTGCGCGCGAGCTAAGGGAACAGTGCGGGAGGACCAGAAGAAAACGCGCGAAAGTCCAGGAGTGCGCGTCGAAGAGTAGGTGGGAGTTATCAACTCCGTTGTTTCGAGTAAGCCATGTGTCGACCGGCTCCGGGTATCGTAGAACTCGACATTCCGAGGGTTGTGTACATTCCCTTTCCGGTTTCGAATTTCGCTCTTTAACTACTTATCGCAGTGGACGGTTACAATTTATATTGGCGGTATCTCATTTGGAATTACTAGGGAATTGAAGCTCGGTTCACCCGATAACGTAACAATATACACCTCAGCTACACCCCAACCCTCGATGTTCCCTGAGTCTTCTGTCACCCTGTATAGTGCGTCCAGAGCTAAATGAAAAAAGTGGAGTGAGAGCGGCCGATTGATGCCGCCGATCGGCAGGGCCGTAGCGTCTTGCCGATGTTGCGTTCTAAGCAATAAGATGCGAAGCTTATGATTCATTTCTTAATTGCACTAATAGTTCAGTTACTACTAGTCTAGCTATACATTTTATTCAATATTTTAAGTATTTGATAAAATTTTAATCCTTCGTGCATTATTATCCTTGGTTTGTAGTATAGAAACCACTTTCGAAATATAACGCTCATAGAGCTCATGTTTTAACAAACTCTAATGTTCCAACAAGCCAGTTTAAAACAAACTACAATTTTATTTTCCTTACTATTGTTCTATTTAGATTCACATTTTGTACTTCATGGCAAATAAGGATGTTTGTCATCTAGTACACAAAACAGACATCTGCATTTGTATTGTAACATCAGCATCTTTTTAAAAATTAGAGATATACGCTACGCTCTTATATGTATATAGAAACGATGGACAATTGCCGATCAAACGCTTACGCAGAAAGGAAAAAGTTGTTCAAAATGTTGATTTCTATAACATACTCGAAAGTCATCAAAATCGGTGAGATTTTTATTTAATACACATAAATATAAACTGAATGCGCTTTTTGTGCTACCGTCTCTTCTGTCATACAACTTGTCAATTATGCTACTGTTTGGCATTTCCTACACTAAAGTAATTGTTTGAAAGATACTTATCTTTTCGACTGATATGGGAAAAAAGTGTTACAACAAAGTTCTTAATCTTCACCGCTATCTTGGTTAATTATTGGTGCCACTTGTTACTTGTTAAGTACTTCTGCGGGTGTTGCAATTTTTAACAGGTTCCAAACATGCGATAAATAATAAATTATTGCATTGGCAACAATAATTATTTGTAAAAAAGAAATAATTGTGTGGTCTAAAAGAGGGGCGAAATAGTAGTGAAACACCACAAGAGTTTACATGTACTTCATCTGCGACTATTCAATCGAGACTTCTGAAAATGCACTTCATATATTACATTAATATTATGAATATTAAACAGTACTCTAATTGAAAAACGGTGGCACAAAAAGCGGTTTAAGTTCATATTTATCTATATTAAATTGAAATATTTAAGAAATATGTTCAAATTATTTGTAACCAATTATTGATCATTGCCATATAATTACGAATTAGAAACAAAATTAATGTTAAAAAAAATGAATTCGTAGGAGGCTCGAACCTACCAAAAAGTCTGCAGCAGATTATCAGTCGGACACTGAACCACAGGACCACCGCTTCGTTAAGAATGTGCGAAATACTTGAGAGTACAGTGGAGTGACATAATTTCAATTGGTTCGGTTTATATAGTTTCCTCAATTTCTATGTTGGTTCGCTCTATCTAAAAACATTGAACATTGCATAAAATACTTATTCGACAAAGAATAGACGGATGTTCGTCGTATAAGTTACTGTGACACGCAGAAAACGACGAAAAAATCGGTTTTTAATTTATTTAACTGCGGCGCACCAAATTAAAAAATCTGGAAAAAATTGAGAGCAGTAGTGTTACGAGCCAGGGCTGTGGGAACTGCCTAGACCGGCGATGTTGATATTACCCAAGAAACTTGTTAGTTTGTCTCAATAATTTAAATTAATATTCAATACAACTCGAGCGGTTAAGTTGTATTCGTGGGAACGTTACTACTAACATAAGGAATTACGGAGTAAATGTAGGTTTGACGAATCTACTCGGTTTAATGGTGAACAATTTATATATATTCAAATCAGTCGTTTTGGTACAAATGTGATTGTCGCGGTATTTGAATAGCGTGTAAATTATTACCTAAGTACTTGCACGGTGTTGACGCACTGGCGATGCGGGGTCGGAGAATGATTACGATATTATGCCGAAAGAACTTGAACCGAACTTGCGGATTCTAAGCCCGAACTCACTGAATGTAATTGAATCTGTACGAGCGTAACACGACGCGACACGCCCCGTAACCGTGTAGTTATTAACCGAAGATGATCAGAATGGAAGGGCTTATATAGTCCAAAATGTACAGGGGGGCGTATTTCGGGTTTCCATCTAAGGTAAGATCACGTAGAGCTCGTCGGGTCGCGCGTGCACTTAATCGGGCTCGATGCAGCTAATCAATATCAGAGGCCCTTATTGTCCGTGTACGATAATGATAGAAATCCTTGGGCCCTTCGTGGAAAACGCGACTTCCCTTCTTACGCAAGCTTGAGCGGCACGTGCGAGAGCAGCGTATAAAGAATATTATTCATACGTAACGGTAGTATCAATAATATGTACCTAGAAAAAAGTATAATTATAGTGCGCCGATTCCTTCAATACAAAATCGGCACTTTTCATCATTTTTTGACGTTTTCTATTTTTTGCAGCTCGGGTTTTCAATTTAGAAATCTGGAAAATTTGTATAATTTGTGCCACCATAATAAAAGTGTCTCATTTTTTCAAAATTATTTGTTCTCTAAAGTTCTCTAAAGTAGATATTGGGCAAAAACTAGATTTTTGTTTCTTCCTTGTAACTACCCTCCCAGTTGAGTTACAGGGTTGAAACTTGGCACAAATTGGTTTTTCTTGATAAGCTATCGAATGACACCTCACAACTTGAATTTGGTTCAGGGGCACATTTGACCTCCTTATCCGGCTATAGCCTTCGGTAGTAATCGGTTGCCGCAGAAAAAAGTGTCCAGCAACGAAGAACCTTAGGATCTATGGGTTTTAAGCTGAAAATCATGAAAAACTGCGATTTTCACCATGTTTAACTGGTCATAGCTCGTGCGTGCATTAACAGTGTGCGACGGAATGTGCAGCATACGTATAACTGACACGGATCTATGAAACGCATGTCCCAAATTTTTAACACGGGATAAAATACGAAATTGTTGAGAATGACTTTTATTTTTTACTGAATTCTTAATAATTGCAATTTTTTAAAACATTTTTATTATTATGGTTGTGACTCACTGTACATTCATATTTCATGCAATTACACATAATATAATAGATTGCGTCCGGGGCGATGCAAATTACGTAGCTGCAAGGACTATATTTTGGAACTTCTGGCAAGTATGGCTTATTAAGATAATTTGCAAGATTTTTATGTAATTTGTGATGTAATATAATGTAATATAATCGTTCAAACGCTTTTGACAATATCCAAATACTTTTTGTAAGGAGGCTTCATAGACGCCGCTAATGCTCTATGATTTGTTTATAAACATCATCCACGTATGAGCCGCACATTAGCCAAATCGGTTAACTCCACAAAGAAAAGGTGGACACAAGTGATACAATAACATATATTGATTATTAAAATTTCATTCTAAATTGAAAATCGGATAAACATTACAGAGTGTATTATTATTATTATTATTATTGTACTTATATTTATTTATATCTATATTTTATTTATATAAGCGTATGGAGTTAATCACATGGCTTCTGAAATAAATTATCTATTATTCTGTGACCAAATAATGATAAGTTAGTCCAGTTTTGCATCGATATGTGTTTAAAAAAGTTTAGTCCACATTTCGCAGTCAGCTAATAAGTAATTCATATTTGGGGCATCTAGTTTATTACATTTGCGCACGGATTTTGAATTTCGCAGACACTGGTTTAGTTTAGTGTAACATTTTAAATTGTTATTTGACCTTTCACACAAAATCAACGTTTGAAATTAAAAAACGCATATTTTTTGCTCACATTTGCGCGACCCTCTCGTAGACTGAGAGAAATCACTTGTTTAATTCTTATGAAAGTCACATCATTGTGATAAGCACGTGACTTCAAGTATATCAGTGATGTAGTAACGTATTCTGAGTTTGCATTGACCTCGTTGACCCATGTAATATCAACACAGTAACACGTAGCTATAATTCAAAATACAAGTAACCACGTTGCATTGCAGTACATAATAATCTCTTGCTGCCTTACTGTTGTGCATTTAACTAAATTAATAAATATTTAATACTGTTTAATAATTAACGCGGAAAGTGTTTCTTTTATACTTCATGTGATTGCATAAGGAAATTATGCAAGCCTTCAAATTATGCAAGTGTAAATTCGGCTTGAATTTATTAACGATATATACCAAGATGTCTTCACTTCGTCATATTAATGTAAGACACATATAAATACAAATAAATAAGTATTTTTCATAGTCCGTGATATTAATTTATATAAACATTGTCGCTATAAAACATAAATGTAAAATATGCAATTGGAAGGACTTTTTTCCAGACTTTAAGGGGCAAAATAATAGCAATTAGGAGAGAGGACCAATCAGTATGGGAAAGAAGAGCTCCATTGGCACCTGCAAATGTTCGTCAGTTAATTAGATCTGGAGTAAAAGTAATTGTACAACCTAGTAACAGAAGAGCTTACCCTGCACAGTCCTACCAAGCTGCAGGTGCTTCCTTACAGGAAGATATAAGCTCTGCCTCTGTCATTTTTGGAGTGAAACAAGTACCTGTGGATCAGCTTATATCTAACAAAACTTACTGCTTCTTTTCTCATACTATAAAGGCACAAGAAAGTAACATGCCCCTCCTGGACGCCATTCTTGAAAAGAATATACGTTTGTTAGATTATGAAAAATTAACAGACGTTAATGGGCAAAGGGTGGTTGCTTTTGGAAAATATGCCGGTGTAGCTGGCATGGTAAATATATTACACGGTCTTGGATTAAGGTTACTTGCATTAGGACATCATACACCTTTTATGGTAAGAGAGCCTACGTACACATTACTAACAAGCTTGTCGTGTAAAATACGCAAAAGAAAATCGAAAAATATTTCCTGTTATACAATATACTATTTATATACACAGTGAACAACGAAACGTGATCAACTGCGATTATTCTGTTGTTAGTAGGTTAATTGAAAATTTGTTCATGTGGCATAACATGGTTTAATGAAAGCTTAAAAATGATTATAGTAGATTTCAAAATCCTCTTTCCGAAGTTTTGAAAGTTATCTTCACTTTTTCTATATGTATAAGAAATGCATTATAGTCACCTTAAAGCTCTAATTAAAAAATGTTGTACCAAAGTTCCAAGCGGCTCGCTAACGACAAAATAATCTGACTGGTCGCGTTTCGTGGTTCACCTTGTATATTGCCGGCCGTACTGTTGGGCAGTATTTAAATAAATAATTATTTAAATAAACATTTAAATAATAAGTTATTTGTTATTTGGATATTCAAATAAAAAGCAATAATAATTATTTATCACTTGATGAAGTCTAAATAAATTATTTAAGATAATACAGTTAATTGCTATTTATAAATACAGTGTCGGTTATGATTTCTTAATTATTATTGATTGCTCATTGTCATTAAACAAATTTTCTCTCCAACTGTCCCCAGCAACGATATTTCTATTGATGTCCCGTCTGTTGTTAATTATTTGAGAAGCTTTATTTTTTTTATGTCGGATAAGTTAAACTGACCGCTAACTCGCGACAGTTTACAGTTGAAAGGCAACTATGAACTACGCACTATCTATTAAATATCATACATACAGGCAATAACGTTCTTATTGTATGTACAAAATACAAGATATAAGAGAAGACCAAAAACTATTTATTTGTTTTCCACCTAAATTCAAATAAGAAATAATCTTTTATTTGTAAATACAAAATTATAAATAGTTCACATTTGGCATTATTTAAACGACTTTCATTTGAATAGAAAGTTTAGTAGTTATTTGCAATTACGATCGCACGTTTATTTATTATTTAAATAAAAATTTGCCCAACTCTGACTGTTACACTCACCAGGAAGGTTAGGCAACACGGAAATTCAGGAGTGTACGGAACTTTGCATACAAGTAAAGTAGTTTTAACGGGTGAAATCGTCCCTTAAATCCGAATTATGGCACGAAAGCAAAATATGGTTGTATTACAGATGACATACCATGTGATCAAAAAGTATCCAGAATTTCTCATTTAAACGAATCGCGCTTGAGATATTGTCAAAATCAGTTTTTTTCTAAGTTGGTACATGTCTCAGTTGCCAACATGTCACTTTTAAGCGCAATCTGTCAGATAGTTTGTGCGTAACAGCCTTATAAACAAATCATTGTTTGGTGTCTCTGTAAATTTTGCTATCGATTTCGTTTTCACCACGACAATATACCGGTCCACGCATCTTATCTTGTTCGCGACTATTTGACCAAAAACAACGTTAATACCGTTCCGCAAGCTCCGTATTCTGTTCCCACGACTCAAGTTACCACTTCGCGTAAAGCGGACGTAAAGCGTAAAGGAGATTACTTTGAAGGGAATAAAATAAATATCGATGAGTAATTGAACCGTTTTCGTTTCATTAACAAATTGCGAGTACTTTTTGATCACATGGTACTTTACTTGTATGTAAAGTTCCGTACATTTATGTATTTCCGGGTTGCCTGAACTTCCTGGTCAATAACTGTTGTAAACTTTCTTGTAAATATTGTTCTAAACATTGTTCGTGTAATTTACACATTGCGCTCAATTTCTAAGCTACGTATTTTTTAGAATATTATTCTATATAAAAACTGAATGGTTCTGACAACAAAAGACACATCACGTAGTACATGTTATATTTTGCATGAACGTATATTTCTAATCTTTAAGCGAAATATTTTACGTCAGTTTTTTATATTCTCATTTGAGAAAGGGTCAAGTTCTAAACAAAGAACTATCAATCTTTATTAGACCTTACAGGTGAACAGATGCATACGACGATCCCTTCCACATATTAGATGTATGATCTTTGTTTGAATTATTCGTACCAGACATTAGTAAAATTCCTAAAAATCCATACAATTCTTCTCTAAAGTTTTCCTACTTGACTGCTCCACTGTAGGATTTATTTCGTTTTACATTCTATGCACAGCGGTCGCCCTTTTATTTATATGGCGTACAACATTATCTGTCATTTCTTATGTGGCCTACTTTTTTGCCTAATAATATTTCGTTTTGGAGTTTGATGTTGGGTTTGTGGTGTGTGGAATCAAATGGTCTTATTCTTTGTCACAAGTGTCGTTGAGTCATTCCTAGTGTCAGTGTCAGAAGCGGAACATGAAAGTTATACACTTATTATAAGATAATTAAGTGCCCTATGCAGAAAACAGTTATTGAACAAACAGTTCCCAGTCAATGTATGCCCAAAATGCATATGATCTACTCTACAATCGTATGAAACATTGACTGCATTACGCTTTTACGATAGCACATGTACCAAGCCAAGGCTTCAGTTTTGCTATAATTCTACGTTGGCAGTCCTCCTGAGTAGATGCCATCTCGCCATGACTACCTGAATTAAATTTGTGACGTCACGTGCTCTATTTTAACGGCAATATCAACAGCGGACGGCGGAGCTCGTCTGTGGGAATGCAATTAGAAGAATGCATTGTTTGTCCTTTTATGAGAAGATTTTGAGCTCGGTAAGGGCTCTTCCGAAAGAGGAAGGTCCAACGCGGCGCGTAGCACGCCCCGTTTGTGTCGTAAAACTCTTTTAGTGACCTAAAAATATTTGTATTCTGCGGGTGTATTTTTTGATTTTTGGTTACACTTTGAACACTCATATTATTAGATATCACCACAATCTCGTCGAAGCGGGCTGAGTAGCGTCCCGCATTCATCCTTCCTCTTTCGAATGAGCCCCCGTCGGGCTCAAAATCTTCTCATATAAGGACAAACGATGCATTCTTCTAACCCATGTTTCGGGGCGATATTATGTCGGTATACAGCTCGCTGCATTACCCGTGTCTACCCCCTTAAGAGAATTTACTTTAGATAGTGGACCTAAATGGTCAATGTGTAATGCAATAAAAGGCTTCTTTCTCTTTGGAATATTATGTAGTATACCTTCTGTTTTTCCTGAAATTGGCGAAAAAGCATTACAGTAATGTCTCGATTAGTGTACTTCGCCCGGGACCGGATGTGAACACTAATCGTGTGCCCGACACGTTTCTCGAGCGAGTTCGGATCCTCTTTGATGTTGTGGCAGCCAAGATACGGGGCAGCGTTCCAGGAAAAAAGCAAGTTTAAATACCCGTGTATGTGAGGCAATACTAACGCGATCTAAATTTAAGATTAAAACTTGTTCAATTTTGGTCCGATTTAAATGAAATTTTACCAAAGTGTTCGTTGCAATATCCTGATTAAAATGATACCAAACACGATATGGTTTGGACAATTTTTACTTATCATGGTATTAATAATTTTATTCTCCTTCATTATTGTTTTCAATAACAACTAGAATATGTGTATATTAGTTAACAGCAATAAGGTAATTAGTAGTGAGGTTGTAAATTTGGAAGTAAACTCTCGAATCGTGAGTCTCTTAATTCTCTTAATCTTAAATTGCTATATTTAGATAATGGAAAAATATTGTTGTATCGACAATTATTCTTGCTCCTGACATTACATTCGATGTTCATAAGAGTTTACAATTTTTACTGATAAGAAATTGTAATATTTATATCGACTTTTTGATAAAGAAACTACGCAGAGAAGAGAGCTGGGTCATTCATCGCATCAATAATAATAAGTAAATATATGTATACTTCGAAAATATATGATTCTAGTTGTTATCGAAAACAATAATAAAGGAGAATGAAATTATTAATACCATGATAAGTAAGTATTCTTTAAACCGTATCGTGTTTGGTGTCATTTTAATCAGGAGACTGTAACAAACATTCTGGTAAAATCTGATTTAAAACGGACCAAAAATGAACAATTTTTAATCTCGCTTGCATCAGTGTTGGCTCTCACCGACATTCGATCTTGGTTCAGATTACATCCTCGGCGTTTCACGCTTCGCTGGTTCAGGGGGGACCACCCCAAGTAGTGGGGATAGAAATGAACACTAACCGTGGACACAATTTTGAACACTAATCGAGACATTACTGTACATTTGCACGTTGACGAAATTGGCAAAATTGGTGAAAAAGCAAAACAGGTCTTTAAATGATTGGTAATTTTTTTTCGTCTTTGGGAACCAGTAACTATTTATAATGCTTTACAATGTCTTTTCCGTTCCAAAATGACCGACTTCACCATGGTACTTGTGCATAACGCTCTTTTCCATAATTACAGGAACATGAAACAAGAGTTGATCATTGTATTTTCGGTATTCTAGATCACTTCGCATCTCGTAGTATTTGTTTTCTCTTTCTTCTAATAGTTTGTGTATTTTAACATCTTTATCCTGACAGAAGGTATGATTTTTGCCGAAAGAGCTATCTTCTATTACCAATACTTGCCTACTTTGTTACGAGCCGGGGCTGTGGGCAACGCCTAGGCCGGCGAGGTTGATATAACCCAAGGAATACGGTTGAGAATTTGTTAGTAAGGTGCACGGACGAACCCGATGCGAAATCGGGGAGTCTCAGGAATAGAGTCAAGCGCGGACGAACCCGATGCGAAATCGGGGAGCTGCTAGGAGGTTGGTTTATTCACTGACGAACCCGGCGCGAAGCCGGGGAGCTGTTCGGAGGTTGGAAAACGTACGGACGAACCTGATGCGAAATCAGGGCGCCACTGGGTTGGAGTATTTGTAGTTACTTTGTTTGGGTAAGGCGTGCGAACGAACCTGATGCGAAATCAGGGAGTCGCAGGAAATGTTAGTTTGTCTCGTAACTCTAAATTAATATTCGATGCAACTCGAGCGGTTAAGTTGCATCTGTGGGAACGTTACTACTGATATAAAGGATTACGGAGTAAAGATTGGTTTACCGAATCTACTCGATTTAATGGTGAACAAATAATATATATATATATATATATATATATATATATATATTTAGATCAATCGTCTAAATAAATGTAATTGTCGCGAAGAAATAATATAAAATGTGTAAGTTACCTAAGTATTTGCACGGGGTTGACGCACTGGCGATGCGGGGTCTGAGAGCCGCTTTTAAGAGTATGCCCAAAAGAACTTCGATCGGACTAGCGGATGCTGACGGGTTAATCTATGATTCGAAAGGTACGCTAAGCCCACTTGATATAACTGACTCTGTACGAGCGTGGCACGACGCGACTCGACGCGTGACTACGTAACTCTGAACCGACGAGGGTAGAAACCCCCCTCGAGGGTTTATATACCCCCGAAATGCGCGGGAACGCATTAGAACTTTCCATATAAGGAAATTAAGGAGTCTTCGTCGGACCACGCCTGTCTTGGTCGTAATGCAGCTGGTCGCCCATGCTGTATTTGGGGTCCTACGTACTGTCTCTGGGGTCCTTTGTGAATTTGCTAGTTCTCCTCACTGATGCGGAAATCTCACTCTGCTGTTCATTTCTGCATCGCGTAGTCTTAGACAGTAATGACACTTTCGCAAAAGCTTTTAACAATGCATTTGTGGACCGAAAACATTGTATGCAACCCTGAGTTTGATAGCTCTCATTAGGAATACCGTATATAATATAGTCGATAATTTCATCGTCAGAAATTTTATCGTGCAAATAGTCTATGAATGTTTCGTCCGACGTCCACTTTATAACTTCAAACTCGCGCCGTAAAACCAAATTGTTCATTCGTGGTCCAAACATTGTTTTGAACTCACCTAACAACTCACCTTAAAAAGGGCCATGCTGACGTAGGCGTCCTCACGACCGACGCTTTTGCCAAAGGAAGGCATTCTTGTATAGACTACGGACGAGAGAGCAGGGTATTAATAAACGGAATACCTCGTTAATATATACACGCCTTCGCAATTATTCTAATACCTAATCGAGACTTCGATTCGAGTGTTAGTGATATCTCTTACATTAATAAATAAAAGAGTTTCATCGTTGAATTAGTATTAGTCACACCGATACTCCGGTTCGGATCATATTACACCGCTTCTTCGTCGAGCTTCGCTCTCGCCAAGGGGATTCCCTCACGTGGAGGGGATAGTCCATTTCTCCAGGCACTCTTTTGTTGCATTTTTATCTTCATAATACAATGTATTGTTCAAAACTATCTCGTGAGCATTTGGTCATATGTACGGAGCTAACTAGTCAATTGTGAACAGTTCGAAAAACTGCTTGTAGCAAATGTTTCTAACAATTGATTGGGTCTGATTTCGGTAAATGTATAGAAGAGGGATTTCTGAATATGTGTAGAAATCTGTGTTCTGAACAATTTTTGAGCAGCAAACCAGGGTGTGCAGCACGATAATTCATGAAATGCAGTACAGTCTCCAACAATTTAATATATAATGTTTGTCCAATAACTGCTTTCTGCATAGAACGTTTAATTATCTTATAATAAGCGTATAACTTTTGCTAACAAAGAAAATGTCTGACCTAACGAACTTCGTTTCTTTGGGACATCCAATACCCCTCATTTTTTTGCTTTTCACTTGTGATTTCTTACTGCAGCATAACTTATTCTAGCATAAGCACATTTCAAGTAATTCAAATGTACTACCAGCAGACTCCGTTTAAACATTTAGGTTAGAATATCGAAATAACAAGCAGCTCCCCCTCGCCTGTCAGTATTACCATTTCGTTGTAGGAATAAGCTGCTGTAATACCGACCTGCCAATTCGGAGAGGTCACGTGCCGTGTCTACCTCCTTAAGATATATTAAATGATCGTTAAAGTATCGTTCAATCTACAAAAGAAACGAAAAAGAAACGTATAAAAACATTTTGACTGGTTATGTGGATTCCGACTGGTCAGGAAATGAACTTGATTGGAAAAGTACAACGGGATATACAGGGTGGTCCACAACCAAGGGAACATCGGGAAATGGGCTATAGCTGGGTTGATTCTGAACAACTTTTTCCTTGATCAAAATCTTCTTTGTAGTTTCGTTTTTGAGTTATTAATGAAAAACTCTGGCCAATGGGAGCCCCGCAGGGCGCGCGCCGGCGCGTACCGGTCAGCTACGGTGATGGCGGCATCAAGGGCGCCGAGGGAAGGGTGCGGAAAATGTTACATTATGTTAATTAAGAATAATGTGGAGTTATGCATTATTCGTGAATAAGAAATACACTAATAAGTCGTGTAATAACCGTGTTCGACACGTTTATTCATTATACGAAAGGAAACAAATGTTTTATTCCTTATGAAAAAAATACTTTTTCTTATCAGTACGTTTTCAGGTGGATAAATTATGTTTTAAGAAAAACGATTCGCATAACTAATGTTAGGAGAAGCTAGTTAAACTTACCCATTCGTTCGCGAATTAACCTGCTTAACATTGTGTGAATCCTGACCTAGGCAACGAAACTTCCCAAGCAAAGAAACGGGTGTTAGTCGAAACAAAAAATTGGCAGGTTCCACATTTGACGGGGTGACATCAGCACAGCCAACTAGCCGGTTGCGAGCCACGTGCGACATGCGTCGTAGTATACGGTGTGACACCGATTCCCGCCTTGCTGTGCCTATCATAGGTCCATCAGACGTACATAGCTCTATCTTTATGTATCATAGTGGTGGATCTTTGTCTAGCATAACTTCTCTTGTGTTAGAGCGAAGCATAAAATGGTCAAAAAGGACCATGGTTACATTGTATTATTGTATAGACTACGATGCTGTGAGAGCTAAACAAATCAACTATATATATACAGTCCCACATAATCACTTAAATACCTATTCAAGCGCCTTCGATAATCTCACATATATTTTTATTATATCACAATTATATTATTGTTGTATAATGTAGTTAATATATTTCACATATATGTTAACATAGCAGCTTTTCTGGTAATATAAATGAAACATACCACTAAATGATTGAAATTTTGAGTTACTCATTTTGAGCTTTACATTGACGTGTATACACGTCCAAATGTTAGAAATATTAAACAATACCATAATTGGTAAAGCGGTAGAAGAAAGCGCTTCAACTTCATATTTATCTATATTAAATTAAAGTATTTAACAAATATTTTTAAAACATTTGTAAACAAATATTGATCATTGCCATATAGTTAGTAATTTAAGAAAATTAATGTAAAAAGACTGAACCCCAAGGGGACTCGGACCTACGAAAAAGTTTGCAGCGGCTCGATTTAACATCTCGGCTAGAGCCGATTCATTTTGCTGATGGTTATAATTGTAACAGATGCGGCACACCGTGACAGAGGTCTTGATACGTTGCGGCAACTATTGTTGTGCTTGCGCCTGTGTTCGCGCATCAAGTATTCACTTATGAATCGCCGTTCGTGGTGTGAAATTATAACTTACATTTACCGACTGATTTGTATTTTTATCGACTTTGACGGTAACCTGGCCAAATTAACTAAAATGTGCCATAAACGCCACCGACGAAGAATCATTGAACTATTCTCACATCGGATGCGTGCAAATCGTAAAACTGCTTCTCCGCTTTCCAGAAGTGACAGATTGTGAAAAATCGAATTTATGTGATTTTCTGCTAGTTCAAGGAAGCCCGATAGTGTGTTTTAGCAGTGAATAAACCATTAAATCGTTCAATATTTGCGAAATGTGAAATGTGTCAGGATGCTGCAGCCATCTTGTTGCCTACATCGGTGTCTGTCTCAAGCTTGCCAGTTTCCGAAATAACGTTATCCTGCACGAATGATGAATTTATTGGTGTACAATCATATAAGTCGGGTTGTGGTGATGTCTACCCGTGTGTGGTATACCCGTGAAAGTTTCATTAATGAAATTATAGAGACGCGGGATCGATTCTACGAAATCGAGCCTCTCTCTCGCGCATGCAGTATACGTGCACGCTTTCCTTTGTTTGTGTAAGTGCACGGACACAGCTCATGGCCCATGGAGTCGGGGCCCTTAACGAAAAGACTGTCAGTGATAAATATACACTTTCACAAATCACAGAAATTTTGGACAACCTGGGAAAGCATTCCAAATGTTTATTCCATTTGTCATGTTCTCGTACAATAGCTCCGTTCGGGAAGCTACCAATTTGACACCCGACGAACTAATTTTCGGTAAACGAGGAAGAATACCTAGGGCCTTTCCGTCTATACAAAGTCTGGAAACATATGAACCTTACCTCATCGACCTTATCGGATAGATGACAGAAATCCGCAACGAAGCAGCCAACAAATTAAATAAAACAAAGGGAATATTCAAACGTTACTATGACGGACACACAAGATGAAGAGAATTTAAATGTCGAGACTAAGTCTGTATATTAAAGGCACCCGGTCTAAGCAAATTTGACGCAAATTACATTTGATCATATAAAATACTCGGATCTTACAGACTTACATAATGTGGTCTTGAAGAATGATAACTATAAGACAACTCAAAAACACCAAGATAAACTAAAACATGTTTATACAGAGTGGCTCAAAACGCCGCGAACATAGGTAAATGGGTGTTGGCTGTGGTGATTGATTGGCCAGTGTTTTTTTAATAACTCAAGAACGAAGCTGCAAACAACATTGCTGTCAATGGGAAAGTTGGTCAGAATCACTCCAGTTACCCCCCATTTCCCGATGTTCCTTGGGTTTTGAGCCACCCTGTATAACAACATAAAGGATCGGATACCAGCAGTCGCAGCCAGGAGACGCTACCTGTGAAGCTAGTCTTGAGGAACCCCTTTTTTCCAGGAAATTGTTTGCATAAAAACATCAACATCTCTAGATATCTCGCAACAGGATCTGATTGATCTGATGTGATTGTGCCGTCGCGTAAGTGATTAACCGCATCTTACACCTGCAATCGCGATTTCCGCGATTTATGAAAGCCTCATAATCAACGATGTTTTATCTAAGGGGGGGGGGGGGATATGTTACGTAGGAAGCCACCCTTTCCTATGTTTCTTTCATTATGCCCTTATTTGGTAATCGAGGGTGCATGTAGTCCTGTCATCTCTTTTGCGATGACGCAAAGACCCAGCAACTTCAGAAAAACCGTTGGACTCCCCTGGAAAATGACATGCCCCCACCATCTTTTTAGACCAACTTTTGATTGTAATTCTCTAGCCTCGTATCATATTGGAGTCAGCTAACTATACTGATGCCCAGCGAGATTGGGCTTTAGTCCCTTCCCAGCAACGCTTATCATACAGTACGTAAATCTACTGTTAGGCGACTTTAACTTAAATTATATATATTCTCGTTCCATAAAGATTGAGAAAGCTCAATATTGAATTTAAGTAGCTTCGTGCTACGTCGGTATCAGCTAAGTCATACTCCAGCTCGGCGAGACCGGGTTCTGGTCCCTTTCGTGAAACTATTACCGTACAGTACGTAACTCTGCTATTAGACAATTTAAACCTAAATTATAAATTTTCGTTCGATAAAGATTGAGAGAGGTGGACCCTTAGTTCCGCGACAATCTGTACTCTACGAATTGTTAAGACTAAAGAATTAAGAATAGAGACTTATACTGGAAACCAAATCGCATTATATTAATTTATTCCTATACCAATCAGTTGCAGTAACGTCCTACAAGACAGATACACTTTGACCGCTTGTTGTGCCGGTTGGCACTTGTCGAAAGTTGACGGATGTCGCGGGTATGGGTGCGACAAAGAATTAGAATTCACCGGTGTTCAAGCGGGTAAGGGTGACAGTTTATTGAGACTCCGTGATTTGGTTACGTCGCGCATGGCACGTATCCGCTCGATTTTCCACGAACACGGCCTCGATTGCACGTGTTGCTTTGTCGCACTTACTCAAGGTGTATCGTCATATTAAGATTTACGAGGTTGCATTATTAACAATCTTAGTGGCTCCCAGTTCTAAAACGAGCATTGGTTCGTCCACGCACTTTTTGTCTTAGCGACTGCCAGTGACCAACTAAGCACTGGTTCGTCCACATAACTGACACACTTAAACTCTTAAACAACCGATCCTCGACTCCGTAGCCGCGCCTCTGTCGTCGGCTCGTAACACCAATGTAAGATTTAGGGATGGTTGGTCAGGATTTATTGTCCTTATTATTGTAAATAATTTCCGAGCTGTTGTTTTTCACATGTTTACGTTGTTTTTTTACTGTTTATGCAGTGAATTTGATAGTACGTATATTTTTCGAACTATCATATTTTCTTCTACTGTCCGTTATATAAAAGCAGGACAGCCATAAATAATGAAGATCATTATAGTAATTAGAGTTATTGTACCATAATTACAATATGACATTTGAGAAACCAGTCTTATATTAAATTATGCTCTACATGTAATTATACGTAATGAATATTATTGTTTGCTAGCACATTGGACCGGCGCATAATTATAGAGATTCTGCTATGGCAAGGCAAGCTATTCGTGACGCAGGATATGAAATTGCGCTAGGTGCTATGCCAAAGTCGATTGGACCATTGACCTTTATTTTCACTGGCAGTGGTAATGTGAGTCAAGGTGGTCAGGAGGTTTTCCAAGAACTTCCGCATGAATATGTACCACCCGAAATGTTGAAGAAAGTTGCCGAACATGGTGGTAAGCTAACTATATATTGTATATATGGTGCGGCAAAAGTTTTCGGTATTTTGTTTGGAAGGTGTTTTGAAATATTTTCTGTTGTTCTAAAATTCTTTTTATTCAGTTGCATTCAGCATGTAGTTTTGGTCTTGAAAGCACATTTCAATCGTTTGTTGACTTGCGGATAGCTGTATGTTGAGAGTTACAGATTGGGGTGGGGTTATATATGTTATTCAGATATTGCTGAGATTGTTGGGAAAAAAACGAGGCCAAAGACGATATAATTTGGATCATATTTGCGTTGATAAATTACAAAAACGGGTTTGCAATATAAATCAAATACGATCCAAATTATATGGTCTATAGTTTCATTTTAAGCATAAAAACGTCAGCCATTTCGTAAAAAAATGTACAGAACAAAATAAATACGTATAGTGTGGAAATGCTTAGCACCTAACGTCCGAGCACTGATGACCGGGCTACCTGGGATACGGCTGGTCTGCAGGCGAGCAGCGATAGCCTGGCACACCGCGTTTCCTGTTTTCCATATTTCTAGAATTACCATTAGGTTTAAAGGGCTCGACTCCATGCGCCAGACGTGTGTGCGGGCACTCACGCAACAACAGAAAGCATGCACGTATACGCCATGCGCGAGAGAGACTCTCGATTTCTTATATTTCAGTAGTTTTCTTAATAATAACACAAAGTAAATTTTGGCGGGTACATTATATACGGGTAGACTTCATCATAAGGCTTCTCCAATAAGCACTATTCGTTGTGCAATATAGTGCAATTTTTGAATCTGTAAGCTTGAGACAGACAACGATGTAGGCAACAAAATGGCTGCCGGCATCCCGTCAAATTTCACATTGAGCAAATATTGAACGATTTAATGGTTCGTTCCTGATATCACACCAGACAATCCTACCTTGAACTACCACAATATTACAGAAATTCGATGTTTCACAGTTTATCACTTATAGAAGAAAACTACTGCATTTGAACGATTTGGACGCATTGGACGTAAGAATAGTTCAATGATTCTCCGGCGGAGGCGTTTATGATATGTTTCTGTCAATTTCATCACAGATGAGATATAGGAATAGGCAAATAATCCAATGTATTTTTTCGGCCAGCATTTCTGGCACTTCAGGCCCATTAACATTTCCGTGTGACTCGCGACGTTACCAACAGATTGTGGAAAACGATGCGAAAATTGATTAATTTTAAAGAACTCTTGTTCTCTGCCGCACTGAAGGGCGACAGAGGATATCAAACAATTGATATTGATTAAAAATGTGTTAATTGAAAAAACACCATTATAACAAGTTTTCTTATTTCAATTGTAGTGTTACGAGCCGGGCTGTGTGACTGTACGAGAGGCCGGCGAGGGGTATATTACCCAGGAATATGGTTATCAGTTTGTTAGTTAGGTGCGCGGACGAACCTGATCGAAATCAGGGAGCCGCTAGGATTATTGTAAGCGAGGACGAACCCTACGGGAAGCCAGGAAGCCTCTAGGAGGGGGTTCAAGCGCGGACGAACCCGATGCGAAATCGGGGAGCCACTAGGAAGAAGTTTGGAGACGAACTTGGTGCTTGACCTCCGGAGCTGTTCGGAGATTGGTAGATTTACAAACGAACCCGATGCGAAATCGGGCAGCCGTAGGATACGGACAAACGTCGTGGTGCGAAACGTCGTGGACGAACCCGATGCGAGATCGGGGAGCCACTAGATTGGAGTTGTTTGCTTGTTTGGATAAAGACGTGCGAACGAACCTGATGCGAGATCAGGTAGTCGCAGGAACTGTTAATTTTCCTCGTAACTCTGAATTCATATTTGATAGAACTCGAGCTGTAAAGTTGTATCTGTGGGAACGTTACTACTGATATAAAGGATTACGGAGTAAAGATTGGTTTAACGAATCTACTCGATTTATAAGTGAACGTATCAATGTTTGTATTCTGAATATCAGTATAAATACAAATGTTTCTGTCCCGATGAAATAATATGAAAATCTGTAAGTTACCTAAGAATTTGCACGGCGTTGACGCACTGGTGATGCGGGGTCTGAGAGCCGCTTTTAAGAGTATGCTGAAAGAACTTCGAAAGGTGCACTAAGCCGAATCTCACTTGATATAACTGACTCTGTGCGAGCGTGGCACGACGAGACTCTACGCGTGACTATGCAACTCTGAACCGACGAGGGTAGAAACCCCCCTCGAGGGTTTATGTACGCCCGAAATGCATCGTCTGGACATATCAAACTCCTCATTGATGGGGTAACAAATGCGATGAAAGCGGCACGGCCGGCTGTAAATAAGTGTAATGCCACGAAACTTGGTGATAGTTTCGTGATACTTGAAAATGCATATGAGGAAATGACGTCCAAAAAACATAATACGGGTGGCATAGATCTGTCAACCAAGGGAAAAGCGCTGGAGCAGACAACCAAACAAGTAGTTGACCTAGTGGGGGCAGCAAATCAGCCTCAGGCTAACATTGATCAACGAGAATCACCGACACCGCCACGTGATGCACCACGCAAAAAGATTGTAAGAACACTGCCACCAGGAACGGAGGAAACAGCTGAAACCTCTGATAGGGAGATAGATGGAAATTGTAGTACAGTTCCTCGTAAAAAGAGGCTAAATATTAATGTACAACCTACTAAGAGAGGTCTAAGCCCCTAAAAATTTGGAAAGCCAAATGATAAATCATATGCGCATACGGCAAAAAATAAAACTGATGGTGCAGGAAATTTGAACAAACTGCCCCCGAGAGCTGCAATGGTGATCAAAGCTGGAGAAGACTTGACCTTTTCGGAGGCACTAAAAAAGGACAAAACACAATCACGTTTAAATGATACAAATGTGCCATCTGCCAGGAAACCGTAGTAGGTGTTCTTCTACTGCAGTTTAGGAGAGCCACAACGACGTCAATCTTAAAGGAAATAAAAGAGGAAATAGCAAAAGCAATGGGAGACAGAGTAACTGTAAATGCGATGACAAGGCGAGTGACGCTAATGGTTAGTGATATTGACGCTATAGCCACCCAAGAGGAAGTACTTGACGCCGTCACGAAGATGATACCTTTTTTTTCGAGGTGGAATTCTTTTAAAACCGCGACTGGCCCGGGGGAGAGCAGGAGTAGTGCTGGATTTTTACCGGCTAAAAATGACGAGGATATCCCTCATACGGTCTTACCGAAAAAATATAGGCTCGTTATTTTACGAAGTGCCCCACACAGAAGTAAATCCCTTAACTTCGAATTGACAATTTTTCGAAGCGAATTTTTTTTTTCTAATTTTTTGTAAATCTTTTTTAATTTCTTATTTCTTCGTTTCGTAGACGAGTAAATGTATTTTATATTGTAGAGGCCATGTATGTGACATGTATGGTTGTTGGTTATGGAGTTAATGTGTGTGATGTTTGTGTGGTCGCTTTATATATCGATCGGCCACACGTTTTTGTTAATGTTAATTTGCTAGTTTATTCATTTATTCTGTTGGTAACGCTGTCGCAAAACAGCAAGCGTCAGTCTGATCCTGGCCGCTGATTACGTAGGATGTTTTCATTAATATAATACAAGTTTACTTATTGTGTGCCGTTGCCCAAATGTATGCCGTTCCCGCTCGCGTATCGGCCTCTTGGTGACATTTCCCAGATGGGCATACTGGGCGCTCCGAACCCTCGGATTTTCTTACATTATATTGCCTACAATTTTTTTAGAAGTGGGATAGAATCAATTTATGTTCATTTTATGTGACTTAATGTGCATTTACTTTTTGTTAAGTGTCGGAGCTTCTCGAGGGAAGCGAACCCTGTCCTTTATTACAGAGTCGTGAGAATAATGATAGCTCGCGTGTGCGGTTGGATTCGGTCGTTCTCTTGCTGTCGATCGTTCGCGTAAGAGTGCGCGAGGTGTCGTAACGGCGCCGCAAGGCGTAAACAAATCCCAACGGCCGCTCTGCCGCGCGTGAGAAAGACGTGTCTCGATGGCGCATTCTGATTCGGAAAGTGGGTTCCACTTTAGAGTGGCAATGAGTCACCGCCAGTTTACTGTGGCTTTATGTGCATTTTATACAACTTTATGCGAACATTTATGAAATTGATTTATGTTTTGAACAAGCTAATTTAAAGCGCGCCACTCTGGAAGAATATTAAGAATTTCAAGATGGATTCAAAGCTATTGGTTGTTGAGTTGAAGGAAAAGCAGGAATGGATTGATGAAGGCATAGTACAACCGACATTATCTGAGTATGCAAGTCCGATAGTACTTCCGAAACAAAATGGAGGCAATTGTTAGACAAGATTACTGGATTCCAAGTATAAAATCAAGAACAGAGAATGTTATTCAAAACTGTGTTGCGTGTATATTAGGTGAAAAGAAGCACGGTCGGCAAGGAGGGTACTTGAACCCCATAAATGAAGGCGAAGTGCCACTTGACACATCTCATTGTGATCATTTAGGACCGCTACCGTCGACTAAAAACAGTTATAGTCATATATTTGTTACTGTTGATGCGTTTTCGAAAGGCTATAGCCGGATAAGGGGGTCAAATGTGCCCCTAAACCAAATTCAACTTGTGAGGTGCCATTCGATAGTTTATCAAGGAAAACCAATTGTGCCAAGTTTCAGCCCTGTAACTCAACTGGGAGGGTAGTTACAGGGAAAAAACAAAAATCTAGTTTTTGGCCAATATCTCCCATTTTGACGCATAAAAAATATTCAAAAAAAATCAGAGACACTTCTACTATGGAGGCACATATTATAGAAATTTTTCAGATTTTTCAATTAATTAAATGATTTTGTATTGAAGGAAGGAAGGAAGGAAGGAAGGAATATTGATACTATTACTCTCACTTTTTTCAGATTTTTAAATTCGCCGCGTCGCAGGTAAAAAAATTAAAAACCGATTTATTCGTACCTTATATTCTGAAGTACGTACAGTTCGACCAGAGCTAAATGAAAAAAAATGGTGTGGGGATTTCTCACCCCACTAAACGAACTACAAAGCTCGACCGCCCGACGAACCGAGCAGGGCAGTGCCATGCCAATTTGAAATGGGTGCACATATACAGTATATGATATACTGTTGATCAATGTGTAAATGGTTTGAGACAGTGTCAGTAGAACGGACCCCAATTTCTTGAAGTTCGCGGCTCGCTTTTGTCGGTGTCGCTAGGTTGTAAATAAAAAAACAAGGATAGAACGATGGCCGTGGCAGCCGAGAAATTTAAATGCCACCGTGTCCGTCTGATTACACAAATGCAAAACAATGCTATAATAAAAACGACAGCTTAACTTTTTTATTTTTAGTTTTTTCGACTTATAATTTTTTCTATTATGTTGTTGAAATTCTCCCGATTAAAATGAGACCAAACATGATATATTTCAGATCATATTGTATCTTTATTTTTATTGTAAGGCATGTATTACATGAGATTAAAAAACCAAGTTTATTAATGTTCAATTTATTATGGTTCACACGTTAAAGCATTAATAAATATTCAGATATAATAGTTTGTTGAGACAAAAGATATCGCATTGACATGGTAACTCCACGGGCGTTATATATCGTATACTGCAAACCAAGGATCATACTGCGCGAAGAATTAAAATTGTATCAAATACTTAAAATACTAAATAAAATGTATAGCTATACTAGTAATAACTGAACTACCAGTGTAATTAGAAATTAATTCGTAGCTTCTCATCTTATTGCTTAGAACCCAACATCGGCAAGGCGCGGCGGCCCTGCCGATCGGCGGCATCAATCGGCCGCTCTCACTCCCCTTTTTTCATTTAGCTCTGGACGAACTGTAACATCCTTTCGACGGTGTCGGTAGTCCTGCGGTTAACACGTCCTGTGCCAAGCCCTTTTTGATTGACTTGTCGTTCAGGCCTTTTAATATTTCGACTAAAAATTGGCATTACATGTAATTATTAATTATTGTAAATATAACAATTAAAGAAACTTATGTTCTTAGTTCTATACTGTTTTTTGTATAATGCTTCAATCTTTTGGTAGAAATATTTTTTTACAGAATTAAATTTGTCATAAACACGTATTTTCAGCGCATTAAATAAATATGTCTGAGTGTATCACCGGTAGTACACGTAGTCTGGAGATCTAGTTTAACGTGTACCACCGGTGACACAAGGGGCACGGAACGTGTTAAGTTGACAACACACTTGTTACCTAGGCCCGTTACTGACACGCGTTACCTCAGTTTTTTGTAACGAGGATTGGTGTGTCTTCAACATTTCCTAGTCTACTGCACGTAAAAAGGCGTCCACATTTGTTACCGTAGCGGGTTTTGTTATCTAGTCAACTGATCTAGAAAAAGTCTAGGAAGAAACGTGAACTGTGTCCTGTTACCTCAGCGTTACTTTTTACTTGGTTCGGCCGTTCCATCAGCTGTCGGTATAGTGACCCCGCTCCAAAGAAGGTACTTGAGTCGCTTTTCAATACTTATAGCTTTCTTTAAATTTGTACCATTTCTGGCCACCTTTAGCCGGATTAGGTTGATTAAAGTTGATGATTCTAGTATAACAATAATTTCTAAGTCGTATATAATAAATCTTCATCATTTATAAAAATATCAAAATACTTATAAAAATATTTCACAAAGAACTTTTTGTTCATACATTGCGGTATTGATTTCTGTCGTGTCTGTCGATCAATATTAATGGCGTTAATTGTATTAAAAAAAGGGAAACTAATGTGTCGATTGAAATTGCATGGCGTTTTACCATGTATTCTTTTACTCTAATCCTTACCATCTCAATCCTGCACTCAGATGGTCGAAAGGCTAGAATTACTCCGCAAAAATAGCGTTAGTTTCGACCGCGTTATAAACCTGACCGAGGGTCGAACTCGGCACGCACTCACAATAGCCCTACGTCGCCAAAGGGGTCTGACTATCTCATAGGATATCTCCCAAGACTAAACAGTCTACAATACATAGGAACTGCGTCGCACAGACGAGTTCACACATCTACAGCAGTTCTTGGGGGAGCTGACACATTGGCAGTAACGCAAGGACGAGTGCACACATCTAATGCAGTTTACTGGCTCCTTTGAAGCGGGTCGCAATACCGACAATTTCCCGATCAGCCGAACCAAGTACCGCGTAACGATACGAGGAAGAAAGAAACACTCCACAATTGCTCCTAAACCTCTTTCAAGCCACTTGACTAGGTACTTATCCTGGTAACGATGTGAGGCGAGGTAACAAGTGTGGCCACGCCTTTAAGTGTCCGACTGCTAATCCGCTGCAGACTTTTTTGTCGGTTCGAGCCTTCTTCGGGTTCATTTTTTTTAACATTAATTTTTTTTCCAATTCCTATCTATATGACAATGATCAATACTTGCTTACAAATATTTCAATCATATTTGTTAAATAGTGTTAAGAAAATGAACCCGAAGGAGGCTCGAACCTACAAAAAAGTCTGTAGCGGGTTAGTAGTCGGACACAGCCGCAGGAAAAAAAACCAAAAATAACCGGCATGTTTATGCCTTTTCTTACATAATAGGAGAGGTTAGGATTAATTTAAGCTTATAACTATGGGCACTCACACTCTACACGTACATACAAAATTCGTTCACTCGTGCGTCCCTACTGCATTCCAGGCCTTAAAATCTACATTATTTACATTGTGTACACTCTTATGTATGATGGGATGGGATGGGTGACTTATGTGAAAACTGCGATGGTGTGGCTTACTCCTTGCTTGTGCCGAGCTTGGATAGCCAGGAGTATTTATCTGTGTTATGGTGGTATTTGTTCGTTGCGTCTAGTTTTGGTATGTCCGTGTTATATACTATGCGGGAGGTAGTGTTTTTGCTATCTGTATAAGGTTCCTATAGTATTCCTTTATGATTTGCTGGGCCCTGGATATGGTAGATTATCGGGATATTGTTTTTGTCTATGATTCTGCTTGTCCTGTCTAATAGGAGGAAGGCTTCTGGAGGGATATTACCGGATGCTACGGTTTTTTGTGGAATTCGTCGTGCGGGTATAGTGAGCTATTTATGAGGTGGTTGTGTTTTATATTTGTAATATTGGCGAAGTAGTCTCTAGTTAGTTTTATGCTGAAGTTATCTACTCTTGGGATATTTGCAGTGTCGTATATTTTGTTGTTGTTGGTATATTGTTTGTAGTTGGATTTCTCGCTCCTGTTATACCGGTACATGGTCTAAGGCATTTTCTTTTAAAGTTCCCCAGTTTCTGCATGATTGAGGGGCTTATATTGCACCATGTTGGGCAGCCGTATGTTATTATTGGTCTTATTAGTAGCATGTAACAAATGGTTTTTATTTTTGCGTCTAGGTATTTGAAGTAGAATAGTTTCGTAGAATAGTTTTGGTCAAGAAAGTTTGTTTAATTTCGTTTATCGGTTTTGATGGCTGGTGAGGAGATATAGTGGGTGATGGAGTGGGGCGGGGACGCGATGCAGTCTGCTGTGTGTGGGTGAGATTTCGCGTTAGCGCCATTGCGAAGGAGATGTTCGGCTTTGTCTTGCTATTTTATATTACATTCTTTGCGTTGTTTAGGGATTTTAGCTTAGAGTTTGCTTTTACAGTTGCGTTATGTTTTAGTCTTGACTTTAATTCTTTGAACTTAATTCATCCTTTGTATGATGCTGAATGGCCGAAATTCCTGCATCTAACGCAGTATATTTGGTGTGCGGGGAGTTTGATCTCGCTGGGGATTTTGCACAGTCCGGGTTCGTGCTTGTCTGCGCATTTTACGCATCTAAACTCCAGGTTACAGTTTTTGGAAGTGTGACCTGCCCTTTGGCAGCGAGCACACGTTGTGGGGTTCTTTTTGTGGAGCTTGTCCCATGTGACTACTTGGTGAAGGAGCCTGTTAGTCTGTATTAGTTGGTTTATGTCGCTGTCCCGGGGGGGAGGGTGGGGGGGGGGGGGGTGTTGAATTAGGAAGTATGGGAGGGTTCTGCTCTTGCTGTTGGTTGAGAAGTTTGTTACTTTTATGAATTTGACTTTGTTAAGGCGGAGGTTCATGAGTTCTGTTAGTACGCCTTCTGTGTCGAAGCTGGCGTCAAGTCCTTCGATTAGTAGGGTTTGCGGTTTGAGTGATTTTGGGGTGTATGTAAAGAATTTGATCTGTCGTTTTGTTAATTCGCTGATTGTTGCGTTGTAATCCGGTAAGTTATCTAGCTGTACGTAGTGTTTCGAGGCGTTACTATGTTTTATTTTGAAGTTTTGTATACTTAGCGATACCTTGATCAGCCTGAAGGTTGTGTGTTGGGTACTCCCTACTATGTTAATGATTGGGGGTTTGGATACGAGGTCCTTGGACTGTAGTTTCACTGGCTCGTTGGTGGTTCGTTTGTGTGCTGTGAAAGTTGGCTTCGGTCTTGATGTTTCCATGGTGGTGCCTTCTTGGGCGGCTGGGGTTGGCGAGGCGTTCTGGCGTTCCTTTTCGAGGAGGCAGTGGCCCCATCCTCAGTTTGCCCTTCCCTTCGTTGTTTGCAGCTTCGTTTGTTAGTTTTTAACGAAAAACACTGGACAATGAGAGCACCCACCGGGCTCCCGCTCAGTGCGTACCTCTCAACTGCGCTCGGTAGTGATGGGGTACCAAGGACATCGAGGGAAATGTACGGCAAATATTAATATCGTCTTAAATTAAGGATACTGTGGAATTTTTCGTTATTCATTAATAAGAAATAAACTAATAAGTCGTATAATAACCGTGTTCGATACGTTTATTCATTATCTGAAAGGAATAAAGCTGTTTATTACTTCTGAAAAAAATATTTGTTTAATCAGTACGTTTTCAGGTGGATAAATTATGTTTGCAGAAACACGATTTACGTAATTAATATTATGAAAAGCTAGTTAAACTTATCTATTCGTCAACGAATGAACCTGCTTGTGGGAATTTCGTGTACAATACTGGAAGAAGGAAGCGAGGGAAAAAGAAAGGAAGAGATTGCGCTTCGTCCTGGGCCTGTTAGTGGACTCGTCAGTAAGGCATGCTAGCAGGCCCCGCCTTAGACACAGAGATAGTAGGGAATGGTCGGAGGTTATATATGTATATAGTCGCGGTGACTTATACAACCACCTTCCGCAGTTGGATCGTCGTGCTCGTTGCCTAGCGGTGTATGTGGGAAGTCCCCCACACTGCTGAACATTGTGCGAATCTTGGCCTAGGCAACGCTCAACAGCTAATGTTACGGCCGATTAGTATCTTTGCACCATCACTTCACTTAACGATCATTTCAAATGTGGGGATATGTATTTGAAAACCAATTGCTTTTGGCACGTTTAAACTTCTGCGTTTGTAAGATTCATGTTGCTCTGTCATCTTAAACGATTGCACTCGATTCCACCCGCACACGCACACACACTGTCACCAAATTTAGTGGAAATCGGCGGCAGATGCCGATCACACAGGGCAGCATCGGCCTTTGTGTTGCCTGAGTCGCAGCGTGAGCTTTGGCATTATTATTAATCAATTACTTATTAATGAATAACGAAAAATTCCACAGTATCCTTAATTTAGGACGATATAAAATTTGCCGTGCGCTTCCCTAGGTACCCCCGGTACCCCACCACGACCGACCGCAGCTGAGAGGTACGCACTGACCGGGAGTCCGGTGGGCGCTCTCATTGACCGGTGTTTTTCATTAATAACTAACAAATGAAGCTGCAAACAACAATTTCGATCAAATATAAAGTTGTTCACACTCACCCCCAGCTACCCCACATTTCCCGATGTTCCCTGGGTTTTGAACCACCCAGTAGAGGTAGTCGCTCATCGTCTCCACCTCTTGCACCACCCTCTAGCTCTTTACTCGGCTCGCCACCGAGGGGGATGCCCAAGACAATTCGACTATGGACTCTCCCTAGCAGCGGACACAGGTGCTGACTGACTCCCTGTTCAACAACCATAAGTCGGAGCCGGCCGCGCAGTACCGTACCGCCTCGCCCCGCAGGCCGTCCTGGAGGAACCGCAAACCTGGGAATTGGCGTTGAAGTCCCCCAGTACAGTCACCGTACGGGGCCGACATCGTAAGATGCATCCTGCGACCCCGTCCAGGAACTCCTCCAACAATCCGAGATACCACAATAATATAAATGAACAGACATATGATGCGATCCCTGTAATGGCTACCTCACTGAGACCATAATTTCTTCCCCATGACTACTGGGGGGGGGGGGGGGGGGAGTAATAACAATTCAGGATTAAAAATTGGAATAAGAATGGAACTAGACAACCCAACACATACGTGCGTATGTGTTTTGGACTGATGCCTTACCGGGAAGTGAAACTACTTTCCTTACCCGCACCAGCATTGTGCGGCGACCCACCTATGTTTCGGAATAGATGGGCCCGATTGAAATTGAATGTTAGCTATGTGTAATGATCTTTATTATCAAAAAGTGGGAGTACGTGGAGCCACCGTTGGCCCAGCGAAAACAAAAGAACATTGCTGTTCTGCGCCCCCTCCGTTATTAAAAGTCTCACCAGTATGTTAATTCGACATGGATTAAACCTATATGTAAGCCGCGGACCTTGCGGCCGTAAGACGTTGGTCAAACGGGGCCATACATTGTATACGCTCCGCCGAACGACGTAGCGGGGCCTCTTTAAGGGTGCCGAAACGGCGACGTCGACGGGGACGGTTGCCGGGCGAACGAACGTTCGCGTTTCTGAAACAAGCGATTCTTGCTCAGACGCTCGTGCGAGGCAGACGTGGTCAAGGAGCGAATAAAGTATTTTTGAGAAAGTCAACCGACCACCTATTCGTTCGATTCCCAACCAACAATCCTTACATATGTTATCCTGAACTCCACACGGCCAATGTTCTAAGAGGCCATACCTATTAAGGAATATTCTTACTTGTTATGCAAAAACTTGATATAAATGTGAAACTCAATCCCAAATCCTAGAGAAAAATGAAACTAATGCAATCTTGAAAGTGTCAAAATATTTCTCATCCTACTTAAGAATTGTTTTATATAAAGGGGAGGGATGGGTGTACTGATCAGCCCATAGCTGAAGGCCCTGAACCGGGACCTGGTGAATGACATATGTTCACCTGCCAGACTGGATGTAAGGACATACCCATCCAAGCGGGGATAGTGCTTGGTAGACCTCTGAGTCCGTGCAGATTCTGACCAGAAAATTCCGGCTTGGTCTGTTGAGCGAGGTGGTGGGTTAAAAAATGGGTGGCCGCAACTTGCACACCTGCATAACTTCCAAAATATGCATCCTACGAAAAAATGATGTATACAAAAGATGCATGGTTTGAAGGGGTACATTATGTAGTGTATTTATTTTTTGTATAGGTAGAAGCGTTTTGGAGATTTGAAGGTTAACTATGTTTTTTTAAATGGAATAGTACATTTTGTATACCAAAATATGGAAGAATGTTGAATTCTGAGTAAAAAAGTGTTGATTTTTATTAGCACCATACCTAATAACTAACGAGTAACTGCACTTTATTTCTTGAAAATTCAACCTTATCAGAGATTTCCGCAGGACAGCGAGATGTTTAAGTGACGATGTTTAAGTGACGATGTTTATGCACGATGTTTTAATGCAAGACATCGTCTATCACAGCCCGCAATCTCCTATCATATTCGTAGTTCAGTATTGAAGGTACCCTCGGTGTTTGTGCGGAATTATCAGGAAGATAAAAGCAAACATGGAATTTTCTAATAGCGAAAAAGCTGATATGGTTTTAGTTTACAGTGAGTGTCGCAAAAATGCAACAAGAGCTACAGCTATGTATGTAGAAATGTATCCTGAACAAAATCAGCCATCTCGATTTGGGTTGCCGGCCGCCTTACGGAATAAAAATTCGACCCGAACCTTACTCAAATCGGACTTTTCTATCTAGTAACTACTTTAATGGATTAAGTTCGGTTTAGGTTTGGGTTAGAGTATTCATTCCGGCCGCCGTGAGGCGGCCGGCCACACATTCATCTTCTGTTTTAATGATCTTTATTGATATTATCAATACCGTTGCGTTTAATAACGAGATATTAGTTATTATAATAACTACGCTATTATATACAGTCAACAGCGTTGACACTACAATGTTATCACATTAAAGAACATGTGTGCGTGTGGAAGCGGGTGCGAACGTCTAAGCTGCCAGAGCCGTGCTGCTAACCGAGCGAGCAACATGAATCGTACAAACGCAGAATATTACAAAATGTTCAAGGGTAAGAAGAATAAATTGTTTTTAAGTACCCCCACATTTCACAGTGGCAAGTGAAGTTATCGTGAAGTGAAGTGAGCGTGCAAGGATACTAAGCCGACCATAACATCAGCTGTTGAGCGTTTCCTAGGTCAGGATTCACACAATGTTAAGCAGATTAATTCGTGAACGAAAAGTAAGTTTAACCAGCTTTTCCTAACATTAGTGTAGGAGTCAGAACCGTTTAGCGGCACATAATAAGTGCAAGCTCGACGCAAGGATCGACGTAGGTGAAGAAACAAAGTTGGTCGATGTAGCGCACGTAAAAGACGCGCGGATCAAAAGGCGTGTAGTATCCCTGGTGGAGAGCTATGAGCCAAGGAAAAGGCGCGAAGTAGGAGTAGAGATGTCGATTGTCCTAAGGGACGAGGAACCTGTTTACCAGCGGGCTAGGCGGTTATCCATAACGGAACGCGACGAAGGTAGGTGCGAATTAAGGGAATGCGCCAAGGAAAATATCGCGGATGTACAGCGGGAGAATAAACTTAGTTTCAATAAACGGCGGAAAATCGCTACAGCATACAGGGAGGGTGATCTAGTGGCGATCAAGAGAACCCAGCAGGGCCCTGGGACGAAACTAGCGGCGAAGTACTACGGTCCTTACCAAGTAGTTAAACCCTTGCGAAACGACCGCTACATGGTCAAAAGGGTCGGCGAGCACGAGGGTCCCAAGGAAGCCAGTACGGCGGCGGAATATATGAAAGGCTGGGTCCATGACCCAGACTTCGGTCTGAGCGACGAGGAAGATGTCGCGGATATCTGAGGTCAGATATCACTGCAGGGGGGTCGGGTGTAGGAGTCAGAACCGTTTAGCGGCACATAATAAGTGCAAGCATGTTTGTTTCGGCAGAGGACGTGGATACAGTTCGCGCACCAGTGTCACTGATCTGTGCCACAACAAATCATAGGCACAGGTAATAGGTGAACGACCGCCGAAACAAACATGTCAAAGAGAGAAAGAGAGAGAGTGTGTATGAGCGAGTGCGTGTGTTACCGTTTAGGTATATAAGGCCGCGAGCGACAGGGAAAAGGTATCTTTACGAGAAACAGCGAGTATCAGCGAGTATCAGCGAGTATCAGCGAGTATCAGAGAGGGAGAGCGAGTAACTGTGTAAAACTGTATTCGTCTTAAATAAAACTTTTATCACACCGTAACGCACGTGGGATTATCTCAGCCAACCGGCTGAAACAACCAAATCCCTACATTAGTATACGAATCGTTTTTCTTAAAACATAATTTATCCACCTGAAAACGTACTGATAAAAAAAAGTATTTTTTTCATAAGTAATAAAAGACTTCATTCCTTTCGGATAATGAATAAACGTATCGAACACGGTTATTACACGATTTATTAGTATATTTCTTATTCACGAATAATGAATAATTCGAAATTATTCTTAATTAAGACGATGCAACATTTGCCGCTTTTTGCTTTCCGCGGTATCCTCGATGCCCCCATCACGACCTACCGCAAGTGATCGGCAAAAACGAAACTATGTATGACATTTTTGCCAAGGAAAAAGTTGTTTATCTACACCTCAGCTACACCCCAATTCTCGATGTTCCCTGTGTCTTCTGACACCCTGTGTAGAAAACCGTGGACAACCGCTGATCGCACGCATACGCATACGCTTTCACGGACGCGTACGTATAGACAGAATTCATCTTTTTTGGGAAAAATCTCAGAAACTAAGGCCGAGCGGCGATTATATGTATAGGAAAAAGTTACTCAAAATGTTGATCTCTACATTATAATCAAAAATCGTCAAAATCGGTGAGACTTTTCTAAATAATTACCTTATTCTTTTATTCGTGTCTTGGATCACTCTATAAACCTACCAAGTTTCATTCAAATCCGGGAGTAAGGGTTCGCGGTGTTCCCTTGTAAGTGACGAAAATGACGACGACATCGTTCCTGTTAACAATTGTAACAGACAGCGCATTTTGAGTACTTTAGAGAGCGACGGTGATTGTTCACAATTTCGGGGTACAATTACCGAAGAAAATTCTGGCGCGCAATGCAACTTTTCTAACGAAAATAAACGCATCGCATACATTGTACTATTTTCTGTTTCGGCACTATGGTCACTAATAGTTAATAGTTAAAGTAATCATTAGAATCGTCAAAAATAGAGAACTGGGCATCAGTTACTGTGTTAGAGATGAAGCTATTTACAGCAGTGATACTAGAAATGGAAATTAGTAAAAGAGCCAATATACGTTCGTATTGGACCACAACTTCACGGCACATACCGTGAATCTGAAAAATGTTCCCGAGAAATAGATTTCAACAAATTTTGAAATATTTTCATTTGATTGATAATTCTTTATGCTTTTCGCCTGGTCACGAGTAACACGATCCCTGTGCAAAATTCGAGCCACTTGTTAGCCATGCTAACAGAGTCTTCAAATTACATTATACAACACATAAAGAACTATCAATTGATGAATAGTTAGTTGGGACGCTGTGTCATCATTCTAGTATATCTCAATACTTGCCAAATAAAAAACATTATCGCTGGGGCATACAATTTTGGATGCAGTGCGATGCGGTTTCAAAATATTGTTTAAACTTTTACTGCTGCAAAGGAGCAAAAGTAAAGACTGATACTGATGGAAAAAAGTTTGACTTGAATATGATGTCGTGGTTCATTTATTAAAATAAAGTAATTATTTGAATAAGGAACGTCACATCTTTGTCGACAACGCTTTCAGTAGCGTTGATTTAACAACGTATTTATATTCTACGGACACCTATTTAACTGCAACTATTAGAAGGAATGGAAAATTTATTCCCGACCATTTGAAAATAGCTAATGTAAATGAAGTGAAGTATTTTCGAAACAAAGATGTGTTTTTCTGTTCGAATAGTGAAAAGAAGAGTGTAAAGAATCCTGAATTACTAATTTCAACGAAAGCAATAGAACGAAATGTGACAATAAGAAAAAGACGGCACGGCAGAGAAATGCGTTTGACAAAATCCCCTATTGTTCATTTTTACAATACCTTCATGGTTGGTGTCGACGAATCAGATAACATGCTGTATTCCTATCTCGATAAATGAAGAACAGTTAAATATTGGAAAAAGGTGGGTATTAAGATAATAAGCCGAATGGTTTTAAATGCACATATAATTTACAAGTAAAGAGTTGGCAATAGAGTAATGAATCGGTTAGATTTAATTTCAAACATTATTTTTGAAATTGAGTGTAAGTTGGTGAAGGAAAAAAAAGGATAAATTTTCAACTTTTAGTAAAGTTGCCACCAAGTAACTTGCGGAAATGCTCAGTCTGTAGCCCCAAAAATAACGGAAAAAGATTTCATTTAATTTGTGTACAATGTAAAAAAGGAGTTTGTGCAATCTGTTTTGATAAACACCAATGTTATCAATTTTAACTGTTTAATTTGTAACTTGTTACTTAATGAAATATACCTGTATTGCTATATGTATATCCGCACTATTAGTCTATATTATTTTTATAGTTTTTGTTTAGTAAAAATTATTGGAAAGGTAGCAACAAAATAAAAATATATAGTTGGTATTATTTAAATAAAAAAAAACAGCGATGCGATGTACATGTGTCAGAAAAGTTGAGCGCGCTATTTCGACAGACCGAGTGCACCGTCAGTTGTCCGTAGCGTATAAATGTACTCGGACTTTTCGACATAAAATATAAACAGCGCAATCGCGCTGCTTGGGGCTCGAACGATTAAGGCTACGGTTACGGTGGATGTTTTGGGGGAGGGCACATGTCGCCCTACGTATTCAGCAACTTCAGCAACAGTTGTATCGTTGCCACTTCTCTCCTCTATATCTGAAGGAATATTTCCGTGCATTTTCCTTTCCAGGAATTGTTCCTTTAGAAACATCTTGGCCTTAAAGTAGGGCCATGATGATTCAAGCAGGGTTCCTCCTGCATCTCCGGACCGTTTCTACGAGATATTGCTGATTTCCTTCTGGAATGTGTCCCGTAGGCCCCTCTACTTAGTTTTGACGAGTACAATAAATGTACAATAAATTACATTGTTTAAACAAACCATGACATGTAGGCATATGCAAATAATAACTGATTCTACAATACATATAAAGAATGCACGTTTTTTACAGATTTCTTTAAACCGGCCTGCCATTTAGATCACTTAGCTTTTTATATAGAATTTCACATTGTGCAATAAGACGTATCCTTCCATATGGAATTGTTTCTAGGAAGGGCACATGCCTGTACCCAAAACCAGTAATTTGAAGAAAATCGCAGAAGATTATTTCACACGTTGGAATTTTCCGCACTGCATTGGTGCTATGGATGGCAAATACATTCGAATTAAACGAAACGATAGAAATCAATTTTTGTATATCTACAACTCTGTCCGTGGCTATCAAATTTCTCTGCGACGTACTACCAATCAAACTCGTTTGATTATTGTAGTATGTTCTGACGCCTTGGTGCAGTCGAAAAAAACAAAATAATGCGGGCCTATACATAATTATTATTTTCAAGAATATATTCATTTCAATAGTTACTATAGTAATGTTTGCTTCATATGTGGTAGCTGATCGAATCGTTACACAACAGTTCGAGTTCGCACGATCGACCGGAATATCAAAGTGTTGTCACGAATTCGTGCGACATCGGAAAAGAAATTGCATGCAGCGTAACCACTCGCATAAGAATTAATGCATTTGATTGTTCCGACGTATTCGCCAGAACGCCAGTTCGTACGAATACGCATCCACCGTAACCGCAGCCTTATGTTATTAAACGTAACGTAACGAAAACTGATAATTGCGCACAAACACCGAGGGTAACTACAATACTGAATTACGAACATGAGATTGCGGGTTATAGTTGTTCAGAATCACCTCAGCTACCCTACATTTCCGGATACGGCGGAAGTTACGGGCCACCCTGTATAGAAGTATCCGCTATTCTGGCTTGTGGTTTTAAACGGAATGAGCAGAACATTGTCTCTATATTTGGAACATTAGAGTTTGTTAAAACAAAAGATATCGCATTGGCATGGTAGCTATATGAGCGTTATATTTCGAAAGGGGGTCCTATACTACAAACCAAGGACAATACTGCGCCAATAAGCTTCTCATCTTATTGCTTAGAACGCAACATCGGCAAGATCTATCTTTGCATAGCTTCCTCTTCTTTTAGGGCGCAGCATAAAATTGTCAAAAAGAGCCATAGTGACATTGTATTGTTGTATAGACGACGGCCGTGTAGGCTAAACAAAACAACTTTTTAACAGATACACGCCCACATAGTCATTTGAATACCTATTCAAGCACCTTCGATAATCCTACATATATTTTAATTATATTACAATTGTACTATTGTTGTATAATATAGTTAATATATTTCACAGATATTCGAGTTTTATTGGTAATATAAATGAAATATTAAACAGTACCATAATGGGTAAAACGATAGAAAAGAGCTCCTAAACGTCACATTTACGTATATTAAATCAAAGTATCTAACAAATATTTTTAAAACATTTGTGAACAAATATTGATCATATAGTTAGTAATTTAAAAGAAAAATGCGAAAAAACTGAACCCCAAGGGGACTCGAACCTACGAAAAAGTTTGAAGCGGTTCGAATTACCATCTCGGCTCGAGCCGATTCATTTTGTTCGACACAGCGTGACAGGGGTCTTGTGTTTTACTTAGGTCTGTGTTTACGCATCAGGTATCCACATATGCACCGCCGTTCGAGGTGTGAAATTATAACTTACATTTACCGAGTGATTTGTATTTTTACCGACTCTGGCGATAACATGGTCAAAGTAATTAAAATGTGCCATAAACACCTCCGACGGAGAACCATTAAACTATTCTTACGTCGAATGCGTGCAAATTGTAATACTGTTTCTCCACCTTCCAGAAGTGATAGATTGTGAAAAATCGAATTTCTGTGATGTTGTGCTACTTCAAGGAAGTCGGGAAGGATGTTTCTGCAGTGAATAAACCATTACATCGTTTAATATTACCTAAATGTGAAATGCGTCAAGATGCTGCAGCCATCTTGTTGCCAACACCGATCTTTGGCTCAAGGTTGCGCGCTTCAGAAATACCGTCCCCCTGAAAGAATTATGAATTTATTGACGTTGAAACATACCTTCCCGGTCGTGGCGAAGTCTACCCGTGTGTGCTATAGCCGCGAAAGTTTCATTAATGCAATTATCGAGACGAGGGATCGATTCTACGAAATCGAGCCTCTCTATCGCGCATGGCGTATACGTGCAGGCTTTCCTTTGGTGCACGCACACAGGTCATGTCGCCTGGAGCCGGGGTCCTTAATATCAGTAGCCATCCTCCAGTTTATGAAAAAGTTACAAAAATCTTTGTATGGAACTGTGGGCTTCACAGTTCCTTCGTCAGCGACGTGGTGTTGAGTGTTCTGCGCATGCGCACATAGGAAGGTGCACGCGAGGCTGCGTGGGAGAGAGAGCACTGTCGCTCCCGCAGTGCCTTTGACACAATTTTAAAACAAAGGTTAATAATTTTCTGGCGCAGCATGCCCACTAATTTTAGCTACGAGCCGCCACTGATAGTAATATTAATTACAATGCCACACATTGCAGTATAATATTGTTAGGAAGTAGTTTGTTACTTTGAAATTAATATTTCATTAATGTTGCATAGACATTAAATTCGAGAAGGCTACTTCTTTTGCTTATTTTTATGTATACGATCGCTATCGGACGAGGATGATTTCGTCAAATTTAGTAATTGACATCTCTTCATTTCGAATGAAGATGGAGTATACACACGTGGCTTGTGTACTACAATACTTACTAATGTAATTAATATTGCTGTTGCAAATTAGTTGATCTTAGATGACCCTGTTATGATTAATAGATGCGTATCTGAAAATAATAGCCGCCCGCCTGCTTATACATGTATATCTCGGGCAAGCGCTGCCCGGCGATTCGCGCGATCTGCGTATTTGGAAATTTACACAACTATGGGAGGCAAATCCATCATATTATATATCTATGGACTCAGAACAAAATTTCGTTTCTCTTTTGTCGTTATGTTAAACAAATTACTGTTTACAAAATCTGTGACCACTTTTTGCTTTACCTCAAAAACACCATGAGTGTTTTAACTTCTAAAACAACTAAAACTTAAGAAGTTTTCTTATATCTGTGATAGTCTTCGAGATACTATATTTTTGCTGAAATTTGACGAGGTGATCCCCCTAAACTTGCGATTGGGCCAGCGCCTTACCCCTTTTGTTGTCCAGAATTTGGCTAACAATTCTCCGTTTGCTTTGATGGTATTTCTAGTTTCTTTGTAGAGTTCTTCGATTCTCATCCCCAAGTGTTTACTTATATCCTTTTTTTACATGATCGTTTGCAGTTTTATTCTATCTATTATGTCAAATGCGGCACCTGAGTCTGCAAAAAAGATGTACAGCGTTCGCTCCTTTTTCTGGATTTCTCTGTTAGCTACATAGTTCAGGATGAAAATGTTGTCTATTGTCGATCTACCGCTTCTGAATCCTGCTTTGGTTTCGGGTATTCAATGTTTCTTCATCAGTTCCTCTGTTAATCTTTTTCAAGGACGATGGCATATATTTTGTACGCAGTGTTTAGGATCGTTATTCCCAATAATTCCGCACCTTTTCTCTATCTCCTTTTTTGAATTTTTTTTGAATTTTTTGAATAGTGTTCTTTCCACCTCTCCGGGAATTCTTCTCCCTTCCACACTTTATTGAAAGTTTCTGTGATCCTTTTTACTATTTTGTCGTTACCGTAAATCCAGACTTCATTTCAATCTCGCCCAACCATATATGTCACGCAATGCATTGAACCTTCCTCTTTCGAATGAGCTCTGACCGAGCTCAAAATATTCGCGTATAAGGATATAAATAAAATTCAACTAAATGCATTCCCACAGACGACTTCCACCGTACGCCATCCATATTGCAGTTCAAACAGAGCACGTGACGTCACAAATTTAGTTGAGGTAGTGGTGACGAGATGGCGCCTACACAAGAGGACTGCCAACGTAGAATCGTACCAAAATTGAAGCCACAGACGAGATATAAGAATATTTTATGGACTTTCGTGGTTCAACGTGACTGACATGCCGACTCAGATTCAGTAACACGTTCGCTTATATATAGTAATAACTACAGTCGTGGACTAGTTTTGTTCATACTTCATTTCAGTTAGATTTAGTCTTTGATTAGTCTTTGTTGCACCGCGACCCTTCGCGATGGTCGTACTCAGCACCAACATTTTTATGAACCCGGTATCGCCGCTAATTTCTATATGTTATTTGTTACTCACTTTCATTCTGCACGGATATTTTTCAGCACGAAATATTATATTACTAAATTATAAATATGTTTCAATTATTGTAAGCACAAAGAATAAGGAATTTATATAATTTAAATTATAAGCTTTTTATACTTCATACTACTGTAATTTGTAATATTCTATTGTTTTATTTTCGTCAGCTATACTTTTCTGCAGTAGAAACTTATTACCGTTAATTAAGCCAGTAAATATAGAACAAATTATATCGTGTTTGGTGTAATTTTAATCAGAAGAATGTCAGCTATGCTATGTATCGTTTTATAAGTAGAGGATGAGAGATAGCAAAGTTTCATCGTTGAATTAGTATTAGCTCACCGATATACCCGAACCCGGTTCACGTTACGCCGATCGCCAAGTGAACCTCCCGAGGCCTCCTGAGGTATACCCCCCAGTAGTGAGGACTCTTCGCTTGTATGGGATACCATATTTTCGCTTTAATGGAGGCATTACTGTAGTGTCAAGTACAACAATATCATAACAATTAATTTAGTTTCACAATATTCATATATGTAAATTTTTCTTTCTGAGAAGCGCAATCATAATTTCTTCAGTTTAAGGGCTCCGAATCGATCTAAGCGCTATTCTAACGAAACGGCCGTTAGTGAAAACACATCATTGGCAAATTGGACATTTGAAGGTGTGACATCTAACGTAATTAGCCAGAATAATAAACGGCAAGTGAAAAGGCATAATGGCCAAATCACATTATTTAGGGCTATCAACCGCGCTCGGTCGTGGTCGTGAACCAACGCATTGGGATAGCAGCCGAGCGCGTTTGATAGCCACGTGTTTGAGCATGCGCTCTATGGGCGTTTTGATTGGCCATTCTTTTTTCTTTTTCGAGGTGGAAATTTTCAAAAGACACCTCCTGTCCAGGAGGAGAGCAAAATAGTTAATGAGGGTGTCCCCCCCCCCCCCGTACCCAGCTCCCACCTAACGTAAGCCAGGATCGGGGTGTTCCCCCGTACCGAGACCTGTTGTGAAACCACATGACCTCGCTTTGCGCGCGTCAATCAGTAATCCAGCTCCCGAATTCCATCGACGACGGAAGCCAGTCACGTCTTCGCGAGGCGGATGGTTCTCCTACATTCTCTCCTGCCCGCCAACAGTAGCGTGTCGTCGGCGTAACAGGTTACACTGTCACCAGCCGGGAAGGGAGCCCGCAGGACCGCGTCGTAGCCAATGTCCCACGGAATCGGCCCCAAAACAGATCTCTGTGAGACCCCGCGGGCTACCTCCTGTCTATCCACCTGTCTCGGAGGTAGTCCCTGAGACGTGTCTGAATGGTTCTCGAGTGTCCCCTCCCCAACATCTCCAGGGGAGAGAGTTGAAGGGGTTGGCTACGCAAGTCGGATCCCCCCCCCCTCCTCCGGGACGTGGCCGAGTCCGAGAAAGACCTCTCTCGACTTATGGCATTCACTGTCCAGTGACCCTCTCTGAAAACAAACTGGGACTCGGCCAGGTCGAGACCTACCCGGGACAGGTGTGTCGAAAAGTGGGAAGACAACACCCTCTCGAACAGCTTCCCCACCTTATCGAGGAGACAAATGGGCCTATGCGCCAAAGTCCGGAATCGGCCCCTCTCCAATGGGAGGGAAGCGTTTTTATTGGCCAGTGTGTCTTGTTCATAATTCAAAAACGAAGCTTCAACCAACATTTTCGCAACGGAAAAGTTGTTCAACATCACCCCAGAAACCGTCCACTTCCAGCTAACAATGCTTACAATTCTAATCAATAACAAATATCGTAGATCTATGAAAGACTCGCAGGATTTCTAGGTTCAAGAAATTATACAGGGTGGCACAAAAGCCAGGGGACATCGGGGTATAGGGTGTAGCTGGGGTGATTCTAAACAACTTTTTCCTTGTCCAAAATCTTATGTATAGTCTCGTTTTTGAGTTATTAATGAAAAACACTGGCCAATGATAAAGCCGGCAAATGTTACATCGTCTTAATTAAGAATAATATGGAATTATTCGTTATTCGTGAATAAGAAATACACTAATAAGTCGTGTAATGATCGTGTTCGATACGTTTATTCATTATCCGAAAGGAATCAAATGTTTTATTACTTATGAAAAAAATATTTTTTTTATCGGTACGTTTTCAGGTGGATAACACACACCGTCTCCAAATTTAGTGGAAATCGGCGGCCAGATACTGATCACACAGGGCAGCATCGGCCCTTGCGTGGACTACGTCGCAGCGCGAGCGTTGGCACTACAATGTTATCACGTTAAAGAACATGTGTGCGTGTGGAAGCGAGTGCGAACGTGTAAGCTGCCAGAGCCGTGCTGCTGACCGAGCGAGCAACATGAATCGTACAAACGCAGAATATTACAAAATGTTCAAACGTAGGAACAATAAATTGTTTTTAAGTACCCCCACATTTCACAGTGGCAAGTGAAGTTATCGTGAAGTGAAGTGATGGTGCAAGGATACTAAGCCGGCCGTACACAGCATCAGCTGTTGAGCGTTGCCCAGATCAGGAGTCGCACAATGTTAAGCAAGTTAATTCGTGAACAAATGGGTACGTTTAACTAGCTTTTCCTAACATTAGTTATGCGAATCGTTTTTCTTAAAACATAATTCGTCCATCTGATAACGTACTGGTAACAAAAATATTGTTTTCTTAAGTAGTAAAACATTTGATTCCTTTCGGATAATGAATAAACGTATCGAACACGGTTATTACGCGACTAATTAGTGTATCTCTTATTCACAAATAACGAATAATTCCACATTATTTTTAATTAAGACGATGTAACATTTTTCGCTTCCCTCGGTACCCTCGATGACCCTACCACGACCGACCGCAGGTGATCGGTTCGCTCTCGAGCGCGCGTCAGCCGATGCTCTGCCGGCGCTATCATTGGCCAGTGTTTTTCGTTAATAACTCAAAAACGAAACTATACGTAACATTTTGATCAAGGAAAAAGTTGTTTAGAATCACCCTAGCTACACTCTATACCGCGATGTTCCCTGGCTTTTGTGCCACCATGTAGAACGAATTCTGTTAACAAGATTTTATTTTATCGATTAAGAAAGTGGCAAAACTGCTGTCTTGGTTACTGTATAACGCTTTGTTAGCTAACCGGAAACTTACCTGTCGGAGTTTCTCAAAATGTTAACTCCAGCTGAATAAATATTCTGCACATTTGATTATTTTTACGAGAAGGAACACGTTCTTCCCTTTTGTCAAATCATTTTAGCTGCACTGTATATAAATGCATTTGAAGTGATTAATGTTTGTTTTAGATACCACAAAGATATATGGATGTGAGGTAAGACGAAGACATCATCTAGAAAGGAAAGAAGGGGGTGGATTTGATCCTGATGAATGTGACAAGCATCCTGAAAGATATATTTCCACTTTCTGTAAAAAAATTGCACCATACGCATCAGTCATAATTAATGGTATATATTGGGCCGTTGATTCTCCTAAATTATTAACTATACCAGATGCAAAATACTTACTTAGGCCAGCTCATACTCCCTGGTTGCCAGCTAGTGTTGGTGCCCCAGCTTTACCTCATAGAATGTTAGCTATTTGTGACATCTCTGCAGATCCTGGAGGCAGTATCGAGTAAGTAGCATAACTCAATGTTATAGTTCTATTGATTTAAATAATGTATATACATGCATTTGTGTGAAGATATTTACCATAATATGATCTAGGAACATAATTTTTTATAAAGAGCGATATTAACATTAAGGGGGTATTCTAGTGTGACCGATGAAAAAAAACATTTTTTTTTAGATTTTCTAAAATTGGATGTTATGGAAATGATGTGTGCAAAAGGATTTGTGTAATTTCATAAAAATAACAGAGTGACAGAGGTCGGAACGTAGTATGTTTGTTTCGTGACCGTTTTGGCAGTTATTTGCCGAGTCATTTGTCTCGACAAAACGGCCCCTTTTGTTTTAGGGAATATCTATAGAAGATATTCTTTATGGACCAGGCGTAGCAGATTAGTTGTAAGTAGAAATTTTGTCACCGACAACTGTTGGCAAAACTTTAAACCTGTTTTTCGTAAAACCGTGTTTTAGAACATGTTTGCCACGATATATCGTGTAATAATTTTGTTCACCTAAATATGCCATTTGGAACACTGTACGATGTCTCAAATTCTACTGAACCGATCGGAACCATCTTTTACACATATCGTCAGGTGTGCCGCTATCGCCCCCACCAGAATTAGGCCAGAATATTTTTCCGTTTTAATTTTACAGGCCAAGAAAACGAAAAACAATTTCAAATTGCTGTCATTTTAAGAAAATCTAATATTTCAATCCAAATCTGCTACCGACCATAGCCAGAACCACATAATTTTAGAATGTTTCTGAATTTTTTACTTGCGATGACTAGAAAGAACTGAATCATGGTGATCAATCGAGCCATTTTTTCAGGATGATGTACTTCTGTGCGCTGTAGCGTCATATTTATTTCATATTTTTAATAATAAAAAAAATGTACATTACAGTTCAAGATGTAGTAAAAACCCAGTAAAAAGTTCAGTGTTTAAAAATGTTTTTCTAAGGCCTTAAAAGAAATTCCTGAAAATAGTGGAAAAAATTGCGTGTCATACTAGAATACCCCCTTAAAACTTTAACAAATTTCGTTATACAGCGTGTTCCTTAGCTATGAGAACTCCCGGAAATAGAGGGTTGCTAGGGTGACTCTGAATGACTTTCTTCTTTACAAAAATGTTGGTTGAAACTTCGTTTCTGAATTATTAGCGAAAAACACTGGCCGATCAGAGCGCCCGAGTGAGTGGCTCTCAACCGCATTAAGGGGGTAGACACGGGTAATGCAGCGAGCTGTATACCGACAAAATATGGCCCCAAAACACGGTTTAGTAGGATTCAAATTATTTCTTTATATGACAATATTTTGAACTCGATGAGGGCTCATTCGAAAGAGGAAGGTTCAGCGGAGTGCGGCGGATGTATTGGTGAAGGAGATTATATTTTTATTTAACAATATGAATGTTCAAAGTGTAAGGAAAAATCGACAAAATTTAGCCGCAGAGTAACAATATTTTTAGTTCACTAAAAGACACAATCCCATTCAGGAATACATCTGGCGCACTGCGTTGAACCTTCCTCTCTCGAATGAGCCCTAACTGCGCTCAAAATATTGTCATATAAAGAAATAATTAGAATCCAACTAAATGCATTCCCACATACGAGTTTCACCGTCCGCCGTCCATATTGCCGTTAAAACAGTCCATATTGCCGTCACAAATTTAGTTGAGGTAGTTCTGACGAGATGACGCCTACTCAGGTGGGCTCCGAACGTAGAATCATAGCAAAACTAAAGCGTTGGCTTGTTACATGTGCTACAGTAAAAGCGTGACGCGTGAAAAAAGGGTAGATAGGAATTTTTTTACAAATACTGTAAGTATTGATATACTGCTATCATATTTTCAGCATGTAGTAGTTACAGCAATTATTTTAAATTATTGCTCTTATTATTATTCTCTTTCACTCTTTTGACTATTTTGTATAAAATATATAATAAGGAAATGTCTGAAATCAGTCAATAGTTGACTCTCTGATTTCTCTCGTAATCTTGTACGGTCGTATGTAGTATCGTTGGACGTCGATTCATACGTGAATACAGACAGAAGTAAGGCATAGTTGCCGCAACCTATCAAGACCTATTCAGTCGCGCAGTTTTAATCGGTTCGAGGGGAGAATTTGTCTCGAGCGGTCGCAAACTTTCCTGTAGGTTCGAGTCCCGTACGTGTTCATTTTTTTTACTTTCTGACTTTCTCTTAACGAAAATTTTGCGAACATGTTTACGAGATTTTTCTAATTAAAATAAGGCCCAACACTATATAGTTTGAATTATATTTACTTGTTGATAATAATTAAATACGTACCACAAAGTCTGTATCAACAAGTCAATATAATTGAAACTATATCGTGTTTGGTCTCATTCGGGTCAGAAAAATCTCACAGAGACATTGGTAAAAGTTACATGTAGAAAAATTAATGAATAAAAAAGTTTTATTGTTAAATTAGCATTAGTCACAGCGATACTCCGGGTCGTTAGAAAATGTTAGAAAATCTGACACCGCTCCACGAACGAGGCGTAGCCGCTTGCGGATAGGTGCCCCTAAGGCGAGCACGACGACGCGTCCGGAAAACGTGACGCCAGGCCCGCCATAAATTAGATCAGGCCCTACGGACTTTTGACTGTGACAACGGAAGGACCTTCTGGGCCATGCAGCAGTCTTGCACAGATCTTCGAGCAAACACGTTGCCTTTTTAAGCTTGTACCGGTTTAACGAAATATAACTTCTTTTTTTACGCCTTCATTCCATCCCTCCCGTGGTTTTGATTCTAACAAGTATGGTATTACACCGCTCCCTCGTCGAGCGTCACTATCGCCAAGGGGTTTCCCCCCACGTGGAGGGAATAGTCCATTTCTACAGCCAATCTTTTCTTGCATTTTTGTCATTATAATATTGTCCTAAACTTCCACATGACCATTGAAATATGTGTACGAGACTGACTTGTCAATTGCGAACAGTTCGAAGAGCTGCTTGCAGATGTTTCTAACAATCGAGTGGGTCTTATTTCGATACATGTACAGAAGAGGGACTACCTCAACGATTTCAATGACTTTTGCTAACAAAAGAATGTCTAACCTGACAAACTTCGGTTTTCGGGACATCCAAAATCCCTCATCTATTTTTTTTTCCACTTATGATTCTTTACTGCAACGTAACAATTGTGGCATAAGCACATTTCAAGTAATTGAAATGTGTAATGACTTTTCTACGCTTACACTACCAGCAGACTTTCCGTTCAAATCTCAAGTTCAACGCAATAGTTTGGAATTTCTTTCAGCATTCAGAATAGAATAGCGAAATAACAAGCAGCTTCTTCTCGCATGTCGGCATTACCATTTCGGTGCAGGAAAAAGCTGCTGTAATACCGACCTTCCAAATCGGTGAGGTCACGTGCCGTGTCTACCCCCTTACACTAACACTGTTCGACAAACTTCAACTCTTTTTTGATTTTTTTTGATTTTGTAACCTTCAATAAGAGTTTCTTGTGGACTTTAGTGTGCTGAATACGAATCTGCAATCCGTTTTTCTCCAGAACGTACCATTCTTTAAAATATCGAGTTTCAAAAAAATCGCAAATTTCCAACTTTGGAAGTGTTTTTTTACCTTTGCGGTAATAGTTATTCGGTTGCGCTTGGTGCAAAATGATTCTGCGGAGTTTCACGAATAAAATGATGTAAGTAGTTATTAGATTATAAACAATTAAATGTGTCTAAATAATGATCAAAGCGAAAAGGACACCGGAAATGCGCCTATTTTGGCTGATATCTTTCAATTTATTTCAAAAACTACTGGTTCGGGGGGAAATATTACTATGCCAGGCGATAGAGCAGACAATGGAAGTTATAAAATCATTTCTATATTGAATACACAAGCGAAATAGTTTGGTAAAACATGCGGCGGCAACAGTGACACCCTTAGTTTTTGAAATAAATTGAAAGATATCAGCCAAAATATGTGTATTTTCGGTGTCCTTTTTCACTTTGATCATTATTTAAACACATTTAAATGTTTACAATTTAATTACTAATTGTATCATTTTATTCGTGAAACTTCACAGAATTATTTGGCACCAAGCGCAACTGAATAACTGTTATCGCACAAGTACAAAACACTTCCAAAGTTGAAAGTTTGCGTTTTTCTTGGAAAATGATTTTTCAAGAAATACGTTGTGGAGAAAAATGGATTGCAGATTCGTATTTAGCGCAATAATGTCTACAAGAAACACCTATTGAAGGCTACAAAATCAGACCCGTGTTGAACAGTGTAATCAGTCGTGGTCGTGTACCAACGCAATGGCACAGCGCCCTTGGCACAACTGGCTGCAGCGACGGTATCAAGGGAAGCGTCCGGCAAATGTTACATCGTCTTCAATTAAGAATAATGTGAAGTTGTTCGTTATTCATGAATAACGAATTATTGTGCAAGGACACGATCGTCGTCTAGAGTAATATGAGATCGTCGTCAAGTGCCTTAGCTTGATACGGGACTTGTTTATGCGTGGGGTGGTCAGTTCACATGGTCCTGCAAGAGCTCGACATCGTGTCGCCAGGGAGGGTCACAGGCTCCCAGTCTCCTCAGTCTTACAAACAAATTCTTGTCTTGCTAGACAAACTATAGCATAGCCAACAAGTGTCGTTTACATACACTGAATAAAAGTGAATAAAAGAATATTCCACCTTCTCCATGCATCTAATGAACAACACAACTAAATTAATAAGAGGTTTTATAGCGTTTTATTAGCGTGCAGGTCAGAAGCAGGGCAAAATGAAACAAATTATGAACTGCTAATTCAGTTTATTATAAACTTAAAGAAACAAACTACAGTAATTCTTCTCTTGGCGCTCACCACGATCTCTACCGAGCATGCTTACGAGTTATCCCCACCACTGGAGGGGCCCCTCTAGTTCCGAGTCGACGGAGTAATTCGGCACCTTTTGATTAGCCGACGCGGTCGAGACGGCCGCGTTTAACCATTAAACATTAAATGCTTCGTGTCGGTGAGGCAACACTAAGGTAACACTAAGGCAACACTAAGGCAACGGCACAACTTTTTTATCGTTACTTATATCGCTATAATTTTTTTTTGAATTATTCCTGAGATTGTGGTGATTAAAATGAGGCCAAACGCGATAGAATTTGGATTATATTTACTTACTTACTTACAAGGATCCTTAGAAGAAAAGCTTGCGAACGGTCGTGCTCAGTTTTTACTATAACTTTTCGGGCTTAGAGAATAGTCCAAATCTTCAAGGTAAGATGCGCATTTATTAGTATGGTTTTATATTTTTCTGTAGGCCCATGCAAGCACATACTAATGAAATGCCACGTGCAAAATTGAAATCATCAGCCGCAAATGAATGCAATAATCAGCCCAACCTCAGCAATAATTCAAAACAAAAATTATAGCGATATAAGTAAGAATAAAAAAGTTACGCCGTTGCATTAGCGTTGCCTCACCGATACGAAGCATTTAATCTTTTAATGACGCCCGACTTCTCATTCCTCTCTTTCTTTCGCTCGCTGTCCCTTTCTGTGCCCGCCGAAATTTCTACGAACCCAAGGTTCGACCAAATTCTCTTGGCGCTTACGGCCGGTCCCGAATAGTAAGCGCCAGGCGAAGAGGCCTATTACTGTACTTCACTGTCTCGCGTCTCTGAATCTCGCTAATTCGTCTCTGACCCATCTCTGTTTTAATTCTCTCGCAATTCTGAGTCGCGCACGTATCATCCACTCAATATATTCTTTCACCCTTACCTTTTTTCTCATTGCATCTCTTGTTCGTTCCCACTCATTAGGGCGCACCCCGACACACACACCCTTGCCACGGACCACCGTGCTCCTTCCTAGGGATAAACGTGCATTCGATTCACATTCGACGTTTCCACTATCCCTGTTCATTCATACTTCGCGTCACATTCGATACTTCCTCACACGATCCATGCAATAAGCCCTCACATACGATTGCTACGAATTCTCGCATCCCACAAGAACAGTATCCGATACTTTTATTCGTGATCCGAAAGGAATAAAGTGTTTTATTGCTTGGGGAAAAAATTGGTTTTTCACCAGCATATTTTCAGTTGGATAAATTATTGTTAAAGGCATTCTTCTATAGACTACGGTCGTGAGGGCACAGATGAATAAATAGACCAACTTTTTAACACATACACGCCCACGACTTATTTATTATTCGTGAATAACGAATAATTTCACATTATTCTTAATTTAAGACGATATAACACGTTGTGCCAATACGTTATTTCAAGATCACGACCGAGCACGGTTAGAGTTACGCGTTTGAGCGCGCGCGTTCTACGGACGCTCTGATTGGCCAGTATTTTTCCGTTAATAATTCAAAAACGTAATACTGTAAAAAAATGTTCAGAGGCACCTCAGCAACCGCCCATTTTAACGAGTTCCCATACCTTCACCTTGACAACATATTTCAATGTGTGTACAATGTTTTAGCTACGAAAAGACTAATTTCTGTCGTTATGCAATTTAGTGTACTTCGTACGTCATGAATGTATTCATTATTCAGCGAAATATATGAGATAATTATGAATAACGTTTTACCCAATTCGAGTATTTTGCTTCAAATTATGATGCGAATTTTAATATGTTAAGCAAATATAAATACCAATACGAAAGTGTTCATATGTTTGAAATGTTGATAGGTTCATGAATGAATGTACAACTATTGACACACCGTTTTGTTTGTACGATGCTGATCGTAATAAGGATACAAAGTCTTTTAAAGGGCCCGGAGTGTTAGTCTGTTCAATTGATAATATGCCAACACAGCTTCCGAAGGAGTCTACAGACTTTTTTGGAAACCTATTATACCCTTATGCCTTGGATATCATCCAATCGGATACGAAGCTTCCTCTGGATGAACATAATTTCAGTCCTGCAGTATATGGTGCAATAATAGTATCTAATGGACAGCTTACTACTAATTTTGAGTATATTCAAGAATTGAGATCCTTGAACCAGCGGTGTAGACATAAGGCAGATACAAAAGAAACACAAAGCAAAACGGTAGGTAAATATTATGCATTTAAAATCTGTTGTGTTTACAAGTATTTAATATATTCATTGGCAGATAGTTCTATTAAATATGTGTAGGATATAAGTAAATATTGCATAGCAGTCACCTTTGTCTATTTTAATCTGTTAATTTAATTTTTGCGTGTGGAATAGACGAAACTATTTGTTACACTAAGAATATTTCAAATACAAGTTGCATTGTATCTAGAAGAACAAACACGAACAGTGTTTAAAGACGTTTATGTAATATAGTGACTAGAGAAATAAGAAAATAAGTTGATACGTGTCATTTAAGATTATTTTGAAAAATAGTGTAGTATATTTAATCGCATAACACAAGATACACAAACGATTGACAATTAATGCAATACGGGTCATATTCGTTTTTAATCGTGATAGTACAAAAAGGTAAATATGAAGACCAAAACTTCCACCAGACATGCATTGACGTGCTACATCTCTAATTTGTTTTAAGTTATCTAACCTGATATGTGAAACCCATCAAATTTGAAGATAGTATTATTTGAAACAGCTTGAAAGCGCAAAATTAGATGAATTTCCACCATATTTATTTGTTATATTGCTGGTTGTGCTATACAGGGTGTCCCGTAACTACTCTTGCACTGGGAAATGGGGGGCAGCTGGGGTGATTCTGAACACCTTTTTCCCTGGCCAAAATGTTGTTTGAGTCTTCGTTTTTGAGTTATTAAAGAAAAACACTGGCCAATGAGTGTGAAATTAAGTTGTTAAATTAACAATGTGTTAAATTAAGAATGATATGTAATTACTCGTTATTCGTGAATACCAATTTAATTAACATGTCCTTTAATAAACGTTCCATACTTTTATTCGTTATCCGAAACGTATAAAGTGTTTATTACTTGCGAAAAAAATGTTTGGATAATGAATGTCAGAAAAAAATAGTTAAATAAACTTGCCCTTTCGTTCGCGAAGAAACCTGCTTCGACGGAAGTGGGTCCTTGCCAGTTGGTCATTGCACCGATCCTGGCCTATCTTAATAATTTTATGCCACGAAACGCACGTCCCGGCAATCGATACCAATCTGATTCGCACTTGTTCCACACGTACACGACACGCACATTACCGCGTGTAAGCGGGATTATAGTACAAAAGGGTAAGTTTATTTAACTATCTTCTTCTATCATTAATTATCCAAACATTTTTTTTGTAAGTAAAAAAAAAACTTTATACGTTTCGCATAACGAGTAAAAGTATGAAACGGTTATTAAACGACTTGTTAATTTAATTGTTACTCATGAATAACGAATAATTAAACATTATTCTTAATTTAAGGTGATGTAATATTTGCCGTACGTTGCCCCTCGATGCACCCGATGACAACCGCGCGCGGTGCTGCCCTGGGCGCGCTCATTGGCCAGTGTTTTTCGTTAATAACTCAAAAACGAAGCTTCATACACTATTTTGGGCATGGCAAAAATGGTTCAGAATCACCTCAGCTACGCGAAATTTCAGAATACTACAAGACTTACGGGCCACCCTGTATATATTTATCACTGGTAAACTTTGATGTTTTTGGATGAAAAATCAACAAGTTCGGCAATTTATTAATAAGTGGCAGTGGGCCACTTCTTAGCACCGCAGAAGTCAATGTAAAATGAAGGCCAAGAGTATCGAACCTACAATCTTCAGTTGTACGTAATGGTATAACAACATACAAAAATATCTAATCCAGATTCTTGGTTAGCGATACTAACATCCGAACTGTTTCTGGATCTGATCTACTTCTTTTTTATAGATTGCATATAGTGCTGAATATACTGAAAAGCGTTCAGAGAATACCGTTCATGGTGGGCCGACGAGTTTTTTTTTGCAATTTTTTAAAATTTGGATAGTTTGTAATAACATTCCAGAATTCAAAAATATTTGTAGAGAGCGGAAGAAGTGACTCTTTTAGCTATTTTTGTATTTCTTTACCAGGAGTCTGACAGGAACTCGAGGTTTCTGAACAGAAGTAGACTAGCAAAATAAGACCTCCAGACTCCAGACTCCAGAAGATAATTGTGAGGCCATTCTAGTATTTCGCTAGTGTTAGAATATTCGAGGTACAGGAACGGCTGAGGCGAGCCATGTGCATTTCGTCGATGCACGCTGTCTTTGTCTAGCGTAGCTTTCTTTCGGGGCGAGCTTTAAAATGGTTAAAGAGGGCCATGGTGTAGGCGTCCTCACCACCGACGCTTTTGCCAAAGGAAGGGATTCTTGCATAGACTACGGTCGAGAGAGCACAGTATTAATAAACGGAATACCTTGTTAATATATACATGCCTACGCAATTATTCTAATACCTAATCGAGACTTCGATTCGAGTCTTAGTGTTACAAAATCTGAAGTACTAAACTTTAGAAGTTTAATATTTAATATACATTTTTTTTCCATCGGTGTTCATAGTCGCATCGACTGCACTGGTCATTTAGCGACTGCGGTGCGGAGTTATGGAACGGTGAACTATTTATGCGGTTTAAAACATGTATTTAGAACACCTGTATCTATATTGGGACCTACAACAATTTTTAGATGGAATCCGGAACCACAAGGGGTGCGCCGGCTGGAGTCGGCAGGCAGCGGCGGGAATCGAACCGACGATCGTTCGATTACGAATCAAGCCGCTAACCGACCGAGCTATTTTACCGCGGCTATTTTAATCGAAATTGATGATAGTAAAGCTGTTACAACTTCGAGTGGAAAAAATCGGACTACATTCTATTCAGTTCTATTTACTTCTTAAAGGATAAAGCTACCTGTCATTTTTTGTAATTGATATTTTTCAGAGATTTCCATATTAAAAAATTGAAGACCACGAAGATTTTATGAATTCATATAATTATTCGAATTTTCAAAAAGCTTTTTCGTATGCCGTGGTTATTAGTTTAAGTCAATAAATGGGCAAAAAAGTTTCGAGAAACCTATTCCTAGTTATCAGTTAAGTCAGATTTGTGCAATGAGAGAAATATTCTGTTAAGTATTATTATCCAATGGTCTATATGTTGTCTAGATACTTCTTCATGTCACGTAGAATTTAAGAATTAATTGTTATGTAGTTTACTAAAACACTTTATTCTATATACAGGTTGTTGTTTTGGGTGCAGGGCATGTTTCGGCCCCATTGGTTGCATATCTGCATAGAGATAGCAATATACACTTAATTGTTGCATCACAGTTGAAAGAAGAGGCTGATGTTCTAGCAAATAAATTCCCTGGCGTGGAGCCGGTCCTATTGAATGTATTAGAAAGACCGGATACTTTAAACGATATTGTGAAATCTGCGGATGTAGTGGTGTCACTACTACCTTATTCTCTACATCATGTTATTGCAAATGCGTGCATACATGGTAAAACTCACTTGGTGACGGCAAGTTACTTAAACGAGGATGTGAAAGCATTGCATGAACGGTAAGTCGTAATTTTATTACACGTTAAGAATAAACTAATACATTTTGGAAGTTTAAATATGCAATAGTATTACCTAAATTCTATTCTTAATCAAATTCACCTTATATAATATTTATAAATGAAGTAGTGAAGTAGTGCATTATAATGAAGGAGCTTTCTCACACTTTTTACTTAGACCTTATAACATAAAGTTCGACAAAAATGTTCGGGGTGAATATTTGTTGTTTAGAAAAATGTTTTATTTGTTGAACTGCTCTAGTTACTCGTATATTCGTCTATTTACTCTCAAATACTTTTGGTTTTATGTGGTGAAAATTTTGTGGTGAAAAGACGCTTAGTTACCCCGGAAGCGGGGTCAGAAGCACTACCGGATTTTAACCGACTAAACCACCGCGGCTACCTTCCTTTGCCGTTTAAGTGGGGGAGCCCTGGGATTATCGGTGTGATTTCAGCAATATTCCTCACGCCAATGTTCAATCAATCCTCGGGTGTCTGCCCAAACCCCATTATTATTAGCCCGCAGAGGTTATACTGACACTCATTGTCAGAACCGCTTCCACCCAGTTGCGTATATAGTGCATTCGCCAAAAGATGTCTAGTGAAAGAGCATAGTACTTTCTCACTTTGCTGCTACCACACGCATTGTCGTTATTGGCTATGCCTAGTGACAAAGGACGACGACCAGCATATCGAGAAAAAGCGAAATAGAATGACTTTACAGTATTGACGTATTCTGCCGATCAAATGTTATCTATGTATTAAGAAATTGAACAATTTCCTGTGGCTACGCCAGTGGTTTGGAATCATTCTATTTCACTCTGTCTTGGTATGCTCATCGTCGATCTTTGCCACTGTCCTCAGCCAATAATAGCAACGCGCACAGTAGCAGGAAAGATGGAACAGAGTAAGAGCGTATGCACTGACTAGCCATCTTTTGGCAAACGCACAGTACACTGATGACGTTAGCCCCCACTCCCAGTCGTCAACGTCCGGCTACGTCCTCACAAGGTGGTAACGTTCCTCCCATATGACAGAAGTGGGAATGTTGCTTCTGCCCACACAGCCTAACCGAAGCGAATCGATCGGGATAGGTGATTCACCTATCACACACACACACCCCCCCCCCCCCCGTACGGAGCGCAACGAGGGCAAAAAGTATAAAGTATAAAGTAAGCGCAAAAAGGGATGGATGTGTCCTCGTGTTAAAAAGCACGCTGATTGGCATTTAGTCCTTTTTTCTAATATCCAATAAGCATGCCAAAAGTTACTTCCGAGTCGACGTGATGCGATGCACTCGACGAGGAAGTCAGTCGATCATCAGGACTCCGAGAGTCGTGAACCAAACTCGTATAGTAGTTACCAAGGACTCGTACAGTCCTCACAGAATTCCGTCGGTCGTTCCACTGAACTACGTCGGTTGTCTTTTAGGACTTAGAGTCGTGAGTTAAAGTTCAAACGGTCCATACGTAGAGTCCAACTCCCGTTTTAGAAACTGCCACTTCACTAGCTACATTCAGAGTCCATGACTCAGTTCCAGTTAAAGTCTAGCACTCTCCATAGAGTTTTGACTTACTATAATTAGAGTCCATTACTCAATTCATTATTCAGATTTACTACTTTCAATTCAGAGTCTATATAGTCCACATCCTACGTCTAAAGGAGTCTCTGACAGGGTCTTGTACAAGAAACGGAGACACCTCTCCCTCTTCTTGCCTGAGTCCGTGACTCAGTGGTACGAGAAACAGTATACTCTCCTACTGCAAGACCCCAGTACATTAGACAAGGAGAAACAGTATCCTCTCCTTCTTCTTCTGTCAGTCTTTGACTCTGAGGTGCGAGAAACAGTATCCTCTCGCACTGCAAGACACCAGGTGACGACTTTGACTCAGAAATTAGAGAAACAGTATAATCTCTTACCTGCAGACGTACGGGAAACAGTATCTTTCCCCAACATTATTTCACTAGATATTACACAGTCAATAGATCCGTTTTATTATTACGTTTTCCTTTATTATCAGTCTATTCGTATTCAGTCAAAAATGAGATTCATTAACTAAGTTAACATTCAAATCAATTTATCACCCCTATCTCCGTAAAAGGTCGTAGGGTCATACGCGTGCAACGGTGTCGATAGAAATCGAAACGGAGATTTACAACCTCCGTATACTGAGCTCTCGACGCATCCTGTAGTATCATCGAAGCCGCGTATCGCGTAAAAACAGGGTTCCTCTACATTTTTTACATATGTCATCAAGAATCGTAGTTTTTTCACTGCATCTTTAACAACCAGGTATATGGAGACCGACGCGAATTGGATCATTTTGTATTTGATGGTAAAGAAAAAGTAGTTGAGGTTTAGAAACGCAACATTTCATTATAAATTCCTGACAACTACCTATTTAACTAGAATATTCATAATACAAAATATAAACTAGTTAAAAAATTCCTCTTTTATGGACAAAAAATGAAAAAGTAAGCATCAGCTAGCTTAATATTGCCAGGAATTGTTTTAATAGTAACAGAGGTAACTTGTATGTGTGCGTCATTGATCGTGCTATGTAGAAAGTGGTTGATATCTTGTTTGATAATTACTGTAGAGCCACCATGGGCTTGGCCGTATGGATGTTTCGAATTGTATATTATATAAGAGGAAATATTAATGTTTTTAGCAGTGAGATGGGTTTCTGATATGAGCATAATGTCAATTTTGTCGCCATGTAGAAAGACTTTTAGTTCTTGTATTCTTTGCTGTAACCCGTTACTGTTACAAATTGCTGTTTTTAATGTAGCGGCCATTTTATTTATTTTTGAGCATGCATGAAAGAAGTTCTATCATTTTATTAATTTCTTGAGACTCTTGATTTAAAAGTTTAGTTTGTCGAAAAGCATTATCTTATTAATTGTGTGATTAGATTTGAAGTATCTGCAACTGTTTTGCGTCCAAGTCTGGAATACAGTTTTTGCCGTAGTTGTATCCTGATTATGCAACCTTTATAGCTAGCAGGACGATTTCCCTGGCAGTTACAGCATTTAACATTATTTATTTTTCCGCTAAAAGTACAGTTCGTTGTCTCGTGTTTGTCAGCACATTTGACGCACGCAGGGATTCTATTGCAATAATTTCTGGTATGGCCATAGGCTTGGCATCGTAAGCACTGGGAAATGTCCATTTTTATTCTAGGAGGTTCAAATGAGGTGTGGAGCAGCTTATCAATTTTGTATATGTTCTTATTGTTATCGCTAGGTTCGAGTTCAATAAAGAAAAGTGGCAGCAGCTGTTTTGTGTGGTGTTTCACCATGTTATATATGCGTCTTACCTGATAGTTGAGTTTTTTTAGTTCGCTGGTCATTATGGCAATGTTTGACTTAAGATGCATCGTTCTCAGTACAATTTTATAGCTTTTGTCTTTTTTTAATTGGCACGTACAAGGTTGAAACGATTTTGCAGTAGCTTTTAGTGGTGTTAGCTTGTACCTTGACTTGATTATTTTCAAGCTATTTCACAATCTACAATCAAAGTGTAGTTTTCTTTTGCTATTTTATCCAAGAGATTAGTAAGAGGTTCGACTTAGTGTATATCGGTGGTGGTTTCAAGCGAGGTTGAGCACTTTCTGGTGGAACATTTCCTGGTGGCTCATTTGAGGTTTCCCACAGTACACTAAATGGGTTTTGAATTGGTACATTTATCAACCACTTCTGATTCTTGGTCCAGATCGTCCAGCGACAGATTATTGGGCGGGGAGATTTTGCGTTTGTTAGTTATAACTGGCTTTGAACTGCTGGCTCGAGGTTTATCAATTTTATATGAGTCTGTCGTGACTGATGTGTTGTCTTGATTATTGTTGATAACGTATATGTCCCCTAGTTAGGTGATTTTTAATTGCAAGTCTTTTGCTGCTGCCATTTGGGACTTAAACTTGGCAGATGGCAAATTACACTGATATTGTCAGCCATAAACATACACTGATAATTAGTCGTTTCGCATAACCATATCCTATTCCTCCGAACTGCCCAAGCAAAACTGACAGAAGAAATAGACAAGCGCATCAAGGCACTAAACACAAACATAAGCAAAGGAATAGATCACGCAGTCCCTCATACATGGAAAAACCAAAATGCGACAGATAAATACATCACACCTCACATCCGACGACTGAGGAATCAAAAATGCCACCTGTTTACACAAAGAAAGACTAACAAAAGACTAAAAAAAGTTACAAATTACAACACTGCTAAGACACACTCATAACAGCACTCAAAGACACACTCAAAACACTGAGATACGAAGTCCAAAAAGCGTTCTACGCTTATTTCTGGGAAAATAAAATCTCCAAAATATCCCCACACAACTCCTCAAAATTCTTCCCCTCGATAAACAGCATTTTCAGACCTAAAACTGCACACAACATACAGACGCTAAAAATCCCAACGTGTAACGTGCAGCTTAAAAAATAAATACCGTGCACGATAAAAAATAAATACCGAAAATACTTTTCACTGTCAAAATTTTAATCATGTTGCATTTTTGGAATTTCTTTTTTGTCGTGCGACACAGTGGAATAGGCCTGCAGAGGTTACCACTGACAAAAGAAACGCATCGATAAAATAGTGCCCCATAGGTGATGTCGAAACCTACGGATACGGGTCTCGCCCTAATGTATACCCGCGCGTTCATGGTTACGCGTCTGAGCAGCTTCGAGCCGCTAGGCGATCGCGATCGCACTTAACTCCGAGCCCTGCCCTAAATAAATAGAATTCATAGTTGAATCAGGATTCACCAATTTGGCCGAATATGTGGGAAATCCCATATATCCCCGTGACAATAGTTTCATGAAACTGTCAGAATTAAGTAAAAGTTTTAGAAAAGGTTCTTTACCAGCGGCTTTATTTCCTATAACCCAACAAGTTTTATGATTTTATTGCTTTCTTGCTCAACCGATTTATACCGAATATTATATTCTAATTACACTGTTCGACAAATTCCCACTTTCTTTTTATTTTGTAACCTTCAATAAGGGTTTCTTGTAGACCTTAATATGCTAAATACGATTCTGCAATCCGCTTTTCCCCAGAATGTACCATTTTTGAAAATATCGAATTTCTAAAAAACCGCACATTTTGAGTGATTATTTATAATTATATAAATATAATTATTATATATAAGTGTAATTATTTATAAAAGAGATTATTTTAAGTTTCACGAATAAAGTGATATAATTCGTAATTAGTGTTACGTATGAAGAATATTCCATACGTCGCTCTCAACGCGTTTTCGAGCTCGCGTCTGCGATGGGAAAACGCCCTAAAATTCTTTCGGTTACCATAAACAGATAAAGGGGTCCTGAGAACATGTGCGACCAGCTGCATTACGACCAAGACGGGCGTGGTCCGACGAAGACTTCTTAATTTCCTTATATGGAAAGTTCTAATGCGTTCCCGCGCATTTCGGGGGTATATAAACCCTCGAGGGGGGTTTCTACCCTCGTCGGTGCAGAGTTACACAGCGTCGTGCCACGCTCGTACAGAGTCAGTTATATCAAGTGAGATTGGGCTTAGCGCACCTTTCGAATCATAGATTAACCCGTTAGAATCCGCTAGTCCGGTTGAAGTTCTTTCGGCATACTCTAAAAGCGGCTCTCAGACCCCGCATCGCCAGTGCGTCAACACCGTGCAAATATTTAGGTAACTTACACATTATATATTATTTCATCCCGACAATAACATTTGTACAACGACTGATCTGAATATATATATATATATATATATATATATATATATATATATATATATATATATATATATATATATATATATATATATATATATATATATATTGTTCACCATTTAATCGAGTAGATTCGTCAAACCTATCTTTACTCCGTAATCCTTTATATCAGTAGTAACGTTCCCACAGATACAACTTTACAGCTCGAGTTCTATCAAATATGAATTTAGAGTTACGAGGAAAATTAACAGTTCCTGCGACTACCTGATCTCGCATCAGGTTCGTTCGCACGTCTTTATCCAAACAAGCAAACAACTCTAATCTAGTGGCTCCCCGATCTCGCATCGGGTTCGTCCGTGCACCTTATTAACAAATTCTCAACCGTATTCCTTGGGTTATAATCAACCTCGCCGGCCTAGGCGTTGCCCACAACCCCGGCTCGTAACATTAGATTATAAACATTTAAACGTATTTAAATAATGGTCAAAGTGAAAAGGACAACGAAAATACGCTCATTTTGGCTGATATCTTCCAATTTATTTCAAAAACTAAGGGTCCAGGGGGAAATCTTACTATGCCACGCGATAGAGCAGACCTTTCTGCTAGGGAAAGCACCAATGACAGTTACAAAATCATTTTTATATTGAATATACAAGCGAATTAGTTTGGTAAAACACGCGACCGTAACAGTGACACTCAGCAGAAGTACTGAGCGTTTAGTGATTCCGATATGCTGACAGTGAGCGATAAGCGGGGAGCCGCTGTCATACAGCACCACTGCCGCCGACACGTGTTTTGCCAAACTGTCTCCCTTTGTTATTGGAAAAAGAAAAATTTTGTCACACCCGTTGATACTTTCCTTTGCAGAAAGGTCTGCTCTATAGCGTAGCATAATTGGATTTTCTTCTGGACCCTTAGTTTTTGTAATAGATAGAAAGATATCAGCCAAAATGGGGGTATTTTCGGTGTCCTTTTTGCTTTGATCATTATTTAAACACATTGAAATGCATATAATCTAATTACTAATTATATCATTTGATTCGTGAAACTTGTTACGACCCGGGCTGTGTGGCAGCACGGGAAGCCTGCGAGGTGTACAGGGTCTCAGAAGACTCAGGGAACATCGAGAATTGAGGTATAGCTGAGGGGTAGATACACAACTTTTTCCTTGGCAAAAATGTCATACATAGTTTCGTTTTTGAGTTATTAGTGAAAAACACTGGCCAATCAGAGCGCCCGGCGGGCATCGGCCGACGCGCGCCCAAGTGCGAACCGATCACTTGCGGTAGGTCGTGATGGGGGCATCGAGGGTACCGAGGAAAGCATGTGGCAAATGTTACATCGTCTTAATTAAGAATCACGTGGAATTATTCATTATCCGAAAGGAATGAAGTGTTTTATTACTTATGAAAAAAATACTTTTTTTTATCAGTACGTTTTCAGGTGGATAAATTATGTTTTAAGAAAAACGATTCGCATACTAATGTTAGGAAAAGCTAGTTAAACTTACCCATTCGTTCGCGAATTAATCTGCTTAACATTGTGCGACTCCTGATCTGGGCAACGCTCAACAGCTGATGCTGTGTACGGCCGGCTTAGTATCCTTGCACCATCACTTCACTTCACGATAACTTCACTTGCCACTGTGAAATGTGGGGGTACTTAAAAACAATTTATTCTTCTTACCCTTGAACATTTTGTAATATTCTGCGTTTGTACGATTCATGTTGCTCGCTCGGTTAGCAGCATGGCCCTGGCAGCTTAAACACACGCACGCACACACACCGTGTCCAAATTTAGTGGAAATCGGCGGCAGATGCCGATCACACAGGGCAGCATCGGCCCTTGCGTGGACTACGACGCAGCGCGAGCGTTGGCACTACAATGTTATCACATTAAAGAACATGTGTGCGTGTGATAGCGAGTGCGAACGTTTAAGCTGCCAGAGCCATGCTGCTAACCGAGCGAGCAACATGAATCGTATATTTATTATTATAGTATATTTCTTATTCACGAATAATGAATAATTCCACATTATTCTTAAGTAAGACGATGCAACATTTGCCGCATGCTTTCCGCGGTATCCTCGATGCCCCCATCACGACCTACCGCAAGTGATCGGTTCGCACCTGAGCGCGCGTCGGCCGATGCCCGGCGGGCGCTCTCATTGGCCAGTGTTTTTCGTTAATAACTCAAAAACGAAACTATGTATGATATTATTACTAAGGAAAAACTTGTTTATCTACACCTGAGCTACACCCCAATTCTCGATGTTGCCTGAGTCTTCTGACACCCTGTATATTACCCGGGGATATGACTCTACGCGCGACTGTGTAACTCTGCACCGACGAGGGTAGAAACCCCCCTCGAGGGTTTATATACCACCGAAATGCGCGGGAACGCATTAGAACTTTCCATATAAGGAAATTAAGAAGTCTTCGTCGGGCCACGCCCATCTTGGTCATAGTGCACCGCATTTGCTGGTCGCATTTGTGCTCTGGACCCCTTTATCTGTTTATGATAACCGAAAGAATTTTAGGGCATCTTCCCATCATAGACGCGAGCTCAAAAACGCGATGAGAGCGACGTATGGTATATTCCTCATACGTAACAAACTTCGAAGAATCATTTGGCACCAATCGCAACTGACTGACTTCCAAAGCTGAAAATTTGCTATTTTTGTCAAAACAGTTTTTTTTCACTAATGTACGTCCTGATGACAGACGGATTGCAGATTCGTATTCAGCACATTGAAGTCTACAAGAAACACCTATTGAAGGTTGCAAAATTAGACCCGTGTTGGATAGTGTTGTTTGACACTTTCTACAATGAAGTAATTGATTTAAAGATACTTATCTTTTCGGTTGATGTCGAAAAGAAAAATAAAATACTTAATTGACAGAGAATAGACGGAAGTTCGCCGTATAAGTTATTTTGACACGCAAAAAAGGACGAAAAAATCAGTTTTTAATTGTTTTCACCGCGGTGAACTTAATTAAAAAATCGGAAAAGTTGAAAGTAGCAGTATCAATAATATGTACCTACAAAAGAATGTATAATTGTAGTACTCCTACTCTTTCACTAAAAAATCGGCATTTTTCGGCATTTTTTGACGTTTTTTAATTTCTGCAGCTCGGGTTTTCAATTTAAAAATCTGAAAAATTTCTATAATATGTGCCTCCATAATTGCAATGTCTCAGATTTTGTCTTAAATTTTGTATGCGCTAAAACGGGAGATATTGAGCAAAAACTCTATTTTTGTTTTTTCGTTTTAACTACCCTCCCAGTCGAATTGGAGGGTTGAAACTTGGTACAAATTGGTTTTCTTGATAAGCTGTCGAATGACACCACACAAGTTCAATCTGATTTGGGGGCACATTTAACCCCCTTATCTGGCTATAGCCTTTATTGTGCATAAAAATGGTGACCTTGTGTGAGACTTAAGTATACGATAGATACTATTATAATACGTACACAATATTTGTTAATGTTATTAGGGCTGTGGCAGCGGAAGTAACTATACTTAACGAAGTTGGATTGGATCCGGGCATTGATCATTTGTTGGCCCTAGAGTGTTTCGATAATGTAAAGCAAGCTGGAGGAAAAATTGAGTCTTTCGTATCCTGGTGTGGTGGCTTGCCTGCTCCAGAATGTTCCTGCAATCCTCTACGATACAAATTTAACTGGTCGCCACGCGGAGTGTTACTGAATACTTTGGCACCAGCGAAATTTTATTACAATAGAGAAGTAAGTTTGTGTTCCCAAATATCTGTACAATTATTTATTGAAAACTTTCTGGAAAAATTTGTTATACATTTCATCGTACTCCTCTGTTTGCACTGTTACGGGAATTCAATATTAACATTGCTTAAGTAACCCAGGACCGCACATTTCGCGGCGCATCGAACGACGGAAATAGAACGGTGCACGATGTATGGATTACGCTGCATTTGTTTACCCCAACAGCTCTGGCAGTCGAAAACCGCGCTTCTTTCACCTACATCATTACCGTCGCGCACGAAAGCACTGCGTATGTACTCAGCTTTATCATTTCGTTACTCACGAGGGCGCATTAAGCGCGCGAATATTATTAATTCCGTGTAATCGACTACGTTCCCTTATATCATACCGAATTTCAACAATTCAGAGAGTCGCGGTACATATGGGGATGGATGATAATAATGGTAGTAATTATATGTCCGAACGGAAATCGAAATCGTAAATAAGGAAACACCAGTAAAGGACAAGCCAGTAAAAAGTATTTCGATAGTCTACATTCACAATTTTTCGGCGAACCGCGAAAAAGTAAAAAATATTAAAAATTCAAGAAATGGCACGCTTTTAAACAAAAAGTTCGAATTTGGTATTTTCCGCTACATTTTGCAATAAAAAAAGTACTCACATTATCAATTTATTTCATACTTAATAAGTTCATATAAAAGGTAATATTGTTATACATATGTGTGCAAAAGTTCAACAAGTTTGATCTACTATTTTTGAGTTGTCGATCCCGTTAATTCCGAAAATACAGTTTTGAGAAAAACGCATTTAAAGAGTTATCCCACTGTACTGCGCTGCTGGGCGGTGATGAGACACCATCGCTGGCATAGCATCAGAAGGACTTTGAATTTTCTTTTAAGTCTATTGGAATATATTCTTAAGATGTTGTACTAACATTTTATGGTAAAAGAATTTTGCGTTTTTTTTTAAGGTTCCAAAGATATTTCCCCCCCTAAATGAAAATTGTCCTCAATATCATGAATGGTAAACCAAGTTTGGTACGTATCTTTAAGCTGTTTTCCAATGCTAATAACACAGCAATGAGTACGGTTAATACAAACAAAATGCGATTATTTTAACGTGACTTGTGGAGGTCCGGAATGTGCAGAGTATGCAACCATATTCGGCAATACTCGAAAACCTAGATAGGGTACGTCCTTTATGCGCTGTTACTGTTGAGGACACGTCTTGGGTCTACCCTGCGATCGCAGTGGATAAAGCTGCTTCTGAGAAGGGACCCATAATAATTCTGGCCTGGCTGGAATGTGAGACCAAGTTTTCGAGGTGACATTTTCCAGTCACGCTATTCTCAGCAGCACTTGACGTAACTTAGACCCTCACGATAGCGCGGCTAAACATCCGCGCGTTCGGTTTTTCCTAGAGCAAGGGACCTTTTGTGCCACCTCCTTGCTGGGTCTAAGTGTCGGAAAACTGTTTAGGCTCGGTGGCGTTGAATCGATGGAAGATCGACCTGCGAATACAATTTATTTATTTATTTGTTTGTTTGTTTGTTTGCTTATTTATTTATTTATTTACGCTTATTAACTCATTAGTGCAAAGGTGGTTACATAACAGAGTGAAGAAAGCAAAGTATTAGAACGATATAATAAGTAACTAAAAACAGACAACAAACGGTTACAATTTAACATTCCATACAAGTATTTGAAGTGAAGTAGATGAGTAATTAAATATGTCGCATGATTCGTGAGCAGTGTTGGCATTAATAAACATTCTGTTGTAGTGATTAAAGTAGCCATACAATGTACGATGGTGTTCGATCGGTGGAGGGACCAGACTAGAGATCCGGCTAAATTTAACCATTTCGCATTTATCAAGTTTGAAAAGTAACTTATTGTTTGTACGCCATATTTGATGTCTTGCGAGGTCCTTTTGTATTTAAAGTGTATCAGAGGGATTAATAACGGCGTGCAAAATTTTTAAGTCATCAGGATATAATAGAAATTTACAGAACTGAAAAACATCGGAAAGAGACTCAAGGTGTGATCCCTTGGGTACAGCTGAGCGGACGGATATATGCCGAGAGTATGAATCATTAAATTTCATAATTTGTACTCTGTTCGAAACGAAGCAAGCAATCCAGGCAAGCAGATTACCTCGTATGCCTTGTGCATGTAATTTAGATATGACACTGAATGACGGACAGTATCGCATGCCTTTCGAAATCCGTACTGATGGCATCAGTTTGCAGGCCACTGTCAGCTGAGTACGAGAGATAGTGGTAGTACTCAAGGAGGTTGGTTACAGTTGAGCGTCTCTGGCCGAAACCATGTTGTTCGTTAATAATAATATTCTTGCAAAGAGATGACAATATACGAGAAGCAATACTTTCAAAGATTTTGGGCATAATGCTCTGTATATATGTATATTGGTCTGTCATTTTGAATGGAGGTTGGATTACCGCCCTTCGGTATTAGTTTACCCGTACATTGTTTCCAGGCATCAGGAAACGCGGAAAAATTCTAAAGTTGCAATACTAAAAAATAATGGATGAAGACCATCCAGACCAGGAATAGAGTTTGTTGCAAGGGTATTAATGCTGTCCTAAATGTTACTAATATTAATAGAGACACGGGAAGTATCAAGAGATGGGGGTTGCTTAGGATTTATGTCCGAAGGGCGGTTGTTATCATCAAGGTATACAGATTCAAAAATTCCGCAAAACCATTAACAATGGATAGGTCATCAGTCAGTACTCTATTACCAGAATGTAAATTCGTGGGTGAAGAGTTTGTAGTTTTCAAGGAATTGATAGAATGCCAGAAGGAGTTAGTATCGTTTCGAATAGATATTTCCGCATTGTATACATGCTTTGACCAGCAATCTCGGGTTAGGTTTTTACATTTGGTTCATAGTTTAGGAAAAAGTAAATAGTCTGAAAAGGAATTAGTGTGTTTGTAGATCATACGAAGGTACTTTTTCTGCTTAATTGAGGAAATAAGTTCACGGGAGAGCCATCATGGATGTCGCGTCGCAATAATGTACCCCGCAGAGGAGGCTAGAACCCATGGGCAAAGGTTTATGGCACGATCGCAAGTTAAAGCTATTTTTGAGAATAAGGAATTTTTATATTGATTGCCTTTACAACTTTAGAGAAGGTCCATAGCTTAAAGACATGCCATAAACCGAAATGTTTCCGTAGGGACGTCTGGATGTAACGGTTCGACAGTTAGAAATACTCATGATGGTCAAATCTCATCACCAAGGCAAGTAGGTAACCTCCCTCCCTTCCAAAAGACAGCACGCTAAGGGCGTATTTGGAAGGGCGGTGAATATTCTTACTAACCACGCTGATTGGCATTTGCAATAATCGAATGTCAACCAATCAGAGTGATAATTGCCAAAACCGAGGCTTCCTGGAAGCTACACCGCCGACCAAAATCAGAATTCAAAAAACATCGAAACAGGAACTACCAAGAACCTAACAAGTACTTCAACTCTCGTGTCGAACGGAACTTATTCGACCAATATACATAGTCATTCTTTTAATCTACGAACCGTTGAATCCTTTTGTACAGTTTGTTAAGTTTACAAATACATACATTTATTTGCATCTACGAACTGTACTTGTCGTTGTGTTTTATTCGGGAATCAGTGCAACCATTGACCTCGCATCTCGCGTTTAACTAAACGTGAGGAAAATGCAATGGAAATGTTGAAGAATAGCTATTGAAAAAAGGGATCAAATTATCCATAATAAAATTCAGGTGCGAGTACAGCAATTCCACCGATTTATTAACAGTTAAGTTAAGCAGGCAGTCATCCTAGTTGGTAGCTGAGAGGTATTCGTTTAAAAGTGTGTAGTCGGCAGTATAGAAGTTCCTCTTGATCTTCTGGGGACGTGAGTGTACAGGAGATTGAAATAATTAGAGATAATGGAAGATTGTCTGGTTACAGGACAAGGACCATTAATATTGTAGATTAAGGAACCGTCAGCATTATTAAACCATATGGTATGTGGCAGATTATAATCACCAATAAGGATTAAACTAGAGTTTCGATTGGGCTGCATAATATTTTCTACTGTAAATGAATGTAACTCAAAACAAAATCAATCACGGCTCGGAGAAAGATAAACAGTAACAACAATAGCTAATTTAAAACTGAAGTAAATATTAACGAATACCTGTTCAACCCGATTATTAGGAATAACAATAGAGGGGAGTCGGGATAGTATTACGAACAGCTACAAACACACCGCCACCTTTGTTGTGTTTACTATTCTCAGGGCATCTGTCAAATTTATAGACATTGTAGCGGTCAAAGCCAAGTTCAAAATTTGAAATGTCATCTGATGGTCAGGTTTTAACAAAGATTATAATACCGTAGACGTTAGTAAGTGAGGAACTTGCACATCTTAGTTCCAGCAGTTTTGTCCTTCATATATTATAATATAAATCCTAATATATTATTCACAGAATTTGCATCGGCTAGATATTGATTAGACAAAATTGAAGAAGCCGAGTCGGGTTCGGTGAGGTTGAAGAAGATAATGTTACGAGAACGACGTTCTCTTTCAGACAACTCGGTAAAAAGATCAGATGAAGAGAACAGTAGAACTCTCGTTTTGGACGAGCAGGAAACAAGCGACATTACAATAATACAGTTTAACTAATAGTATTGTACTTTATTGTTAAAGAGCATGTACTGGAAGAAATATTGTATTTAATTTCCTTGAACCGAGTTGCAGCAAAAATTATTCTTTGCCAAATATTCTACTCCGCGGACTGCGAAGAGCTGAAGATTGGTCCTTCGAGCCGGATTTAAACCACTAACAGTGAACAGTGAATTTCGAATTTTGAACTGTGACTGTGAACTTTGCACTTCTTAACTGTGGATCTTTGAACTGTGGCCTTTGGACATTGTACTTTGGACTTTGAAAGTGTAACACAATAAGTGAACGCAATAAGTGAACTGTGGCCGTTTGCGACCTGTACATCATTTGACAGAGTTCATCGTACACGTTTAACAGCTATGCAGCCAGCCGAAGCGGATCATTTCGAGAACGCTAGGCTCTGACGGTCATCAGGACGATAGAATCTGGAAAATCAAGGCTGACAGGACGAGGCCAACTGAAATCTGGAAACGAGACGACTGGTAGTGTGACGGTGCATCGAACGCCTGTAAACGGTTCCTGTAAGTCCTTCCTATCTCTTTAGTTGCGTTAGAACAGCATAGACGAATCGTTGAAAGCCTTGATCATTGAACGCGGTCGGTTCAAGGCCGCGTTCATTCGCTTCAGGGCGTATTTTGACGCGTATGATCGAACCTCGGGCACATCTGCGCTTAAGGTTTGCTTAAGCAAGGTTCTGCCAATTTTCGGGAACTTTGATACGGTACAGATCACCATAGAGGCTAAGGTCGAGAGGACAGCCTGAACCTGCACCTGTCGGACTATAAGGCAAACATCACCATTTACGGACTCTTTGGGAACTACCTGTATTAACAAAAGAATCATTTTTTGGACTGCGATGGTACCAATAATAGTTTATTAGCCCGTCAGGCATTAGGAGAACCAACTATTCACTGGGCAGTGTCGTCGTATACCTGTTGACCAGAAAATTAGACCCACTGACAAACCGTGAATGGGAACGCAAGCTGTCGCCAATTTTGGGTGATACCAAATTACGAGACTTGACTGGATCTCTGGGTACTCATTGTAGGTACCAGAAAAGATGGTATCGGACAAGCCGGCTCCGTTTAGTAAACTACCTGTGAGTAAGAACACAGGTATCAATCGCACCCATGTAGGTCAGGTATCCGCCTACACCGCGATCACATCAACCCCATGTACATTGTGCAAGAATACGCATTTGCTTCTTTGAGTTTAAAAAACTGTCACCGGCGGCACGGATTTCGCGGGTTCAGCAATTGCGCGCCTGTTTCAATTGCTTGAACGTCGGACGCGACAATAGAGAATGCACGCGTGGCTTTTGCAAAATTTGCGACAGAAGGCATTACACACTTCTGCACCTTGACCAAGGTGAAAGACGGTACACTGATTCCGCGATTGAACGCGGGTCAATTGCATCAGGGACGGTGGCAACCAGGAAAGGTGACGAGGCCCCTGTTGTAAAGCCAGCTAACGTAGCAATATCGTATTTCACCCGACGTCAAGGTCCTAAGCATACGGTTATCTTCTCCACCGCTTTAGTATATGCAATAGATTGTCGCGGGTTTCAGCACGAGTGCAGAGTTTTATTGGATTCTGAGTACCCATGGCACTTCATAACAAAGGCAATGGCCGAGATTCTCGGTTTGCCATATTCTCGTTCAAATACTGGAGTTACGGGTATTGGGGGTTACTCCCCCGGAGTGCAACACGAAACGTGCGTGGAGGTGAATTACGGTATTGGCTGCTCTTCGCAAAAAGGACAGTTAAAGGTGTCATTCGGAAATACATCAAGTGTTTCCGAGAGAGGCCCAGTACGGTGACACAGATAGCGGGTAGTTTACCTGCTGCCCGGGTCACTCCGACCCGTGCATTTTCTACCTGCGGCGTCGATTATGCGAGACTATATTTTATTAACTTGCCTGTTTGTCTGTTTCGCGACGAAGGCTGTGCATATTGAATTGGCCATTGGTCTCAGTACGGACGCCTTTTCGAATTGCTTTCGAAGATATGTCGCTCGCCGGGATCTATGTCACTGTATTAATTGCGACAATGAGACGAATTTTGTTGGACCACGGAATGAGTTGAAGGAATTTAAACAAATTCTTTCAAATGAAGGCTACATTTTGATGGTCTGTGGGAAAGCGCGATAAAGTCGGATAAATATCATTTGAGGCGAGTCATCGGTGAAACAATATTAACGTACGAGGAATTATACACTGTCCTGACGCAGGTGGAAGCAGTCCTTAATTCCCGTCCTTTGCGTTCTTTACCACCTGATCTCGATGATTTCCTCCCGTTAAACCTCGACATTTCCTAATTGACGAGTCACTCAGCGCACCTTCGGATCATGATCTCCGCGAGGTCAGGTTTAATCGACTTGATAGATTCCAGATGCTTCAGCAGATGATTTAGCATTTCTGATAACGATGGCAGAACGAGTACCTTCAGCAGTTGCAATAACGGCACAAATGGCAGATGACAACACCTGAGAAATTCGGATCCGGGACGATGGTGGTTGTCAAGAACGACAACCTTCCTCCACTTCGATGGCGGCATGGTCAGATAGAGCAGCTTCATCCGGGGCAGGATCGAGATAATCGAGTGGTAACGATCAAGACTGCTGATGGATGCCACCAACCACCATAGCTGCACGGCTGCCAGACGCCGAGCGATTTTAGTTTAATTTTTAACTAGATCGCCGATTGTACGGACATTATGCCTAACTTTAGATGTAATTTGTATACCAAATTTGTGTTACTATTTTATACATTTATTACATGCTTCGTTAATTTCGCATTAGAATTTCATAAGTGTATCTGTAAGTACTAGGATATACAGGGTGTCAAAAGACTCAGGGAACATCGAGAATTGAGATATAGCTGAGGGGTAGATAAACAATATTTTCCTTGGCAAAAATGTCCTACATAGTTTCGTTTTTGAGCTATTAACGAAAAGCACTGGCCCATGAGAGCGCCCGGCGGGCATCGGCCGACGCGCGCTCAGGTGCGAACCGATCACTTGCGGTAGGTCGTGATGGGGGCATCGAGGGTACCGAGGAAAGCATGTGGCAAATGTTACATCGTCTTAATTAAGAATCACGTGGAATTATTCATCATCCGAAAGGAATGAAGTGTTTTATTACTTATGAAAAAAATACTTTTTTTTATCAGTGCGTTTTCAGGTGGATAAATTATGTTTTAAGAGAAACTAGTTTAAAAAAGCTAGTTAAACTTACCCATTCGTTCACGAATTAATCTGCTTAACATTGTGTGAATCCTGACCTAGGCAACGCTCAACAGCCGATGTTATGGCCGGCTTAGTATCCTTGCACGATCACTTCACTTCACGACAACTTCACTTGCCACTGTGTAATGTGGGGGTATTTAAAAACAATTTATTGTTCCTACGCTTGAACATTTTGTAATATTCTGCATTTGTACGATTCATGTTGCTCGCTCGGTTAGCAGCATGGCTCTGGCAGCTTAAACGTTCGCACTCGCTATCACACGCACACATGTTCTTTAATGTGATAACATTGTAGTGCCAACGCTCGCGCTGCGTCGTAGTCCACGCAAGGGCCGATGCTGCCCTGTGTGATCGGCATCTGCCGCCGATTTCCACTAAATTTTGAGACGGTGTGTGTGCGTGCGTGTGTTTAAGCTGCCAGAGCCATGCTGCTAACCGAGCGAGCAACATGAATCGTACAAACGCAGAATATTACAAAATGTTCAAGGGTAAGAAGAATAAATTGTTTTTAAGTACCCCCACATTTCACAGTGGCAAGTGAAGTTATCGTGAAGTGAAGTGATCGTGCAAGGATACTAAGCCGGCCATAACATCGGCTGTTGAGCGTTGCGTAGGTCAGGATTCACACAATGTTAAGCAGATTAATTCGTCAACGAATGGGTAAGTTTAACTAGCTTTTCCTAACATTAGTATGCGAATCGTTTTTCTTAAAACATAATTTATCCACCTGAAAACGTACTGATAAAAAAAAGTATTTTTTTCATACGTAATAAAACACTTCATTCCTTTCGGATAATGATTAAACGTATCGAACACGGTTATTACACGATTTATTAGTGTATTTCTTATTCACGAATAATGAATAATTCCACGTGATTCTTAATGAAGACGATGTAACATTTGCCACATGCTTTCCTCGGTACCCTCGATGCCCCCATCACGACCTACCGCAAGTGATCGGTTCGCACCTGAGCGCGCGTCGGCCGATGCCCGCCGGGCGCTCTCATTGGCCAGTGTTTTACGTTAATAACTCAAAAACGAAACTATGTAGGACATTTGTGCCAAGGAAAATATTGTTTATCTACCCCTCAGCTATATCTCAATTCTCGATGTTCCCTGAGTCTTTTGACACCCTGTATATTCATTTGTAATCACACTTACATTAGCATATTACCACAGGACTTTGTTTTCATGTTATTCATATGTTAAGGGTTGTTTTTTGTGCTAGAAATTAGGTATAGTTCTTGAACGCGATGCGTTCCAGGTGGGCAGCATATTGAGGTCACGTATTGGGTTTTCGCTGCGCTCGCAGCGGACAAAGCTGCGTTTGAGAAGGGACCCATAATAAATTTAGGACTTTACTAGGACTATTTACGAAGAGGCTCTTGCCTGGCTGGAATGTGTGACCAAGTTTTCGAGGTGACATTTTCCAGTCATGCCATTCTCAGCTGCACTTGACGTAACTTAGACCCTCACGATAGCGCGGCTAAACATCCGCGCGTTCGGTTTTTCCTAGAGCAAGGGACCTTTTGTGCCACCGTCTTGCTGGGTCGGAAAACTGTTTAGACAAGGACAGAAGTCCCTCCAAGATCGTCTTGGAAGGAGACTTGGGAGAGGGACCGGGCGACTTGTTGTACGGACTTGAAATAATCGAATTAGAACAAATTCAGTCCTCGCACACATCAAACTAACAATAAACGGACGTTAAGAGAACATTATGACTCTCGTCTTGGACGAGCAGGAAACAAACGACCTTACGATAATACAGTTTAAGTAGTTGTATTGTACTTTATTGTTATAGAGCATATTCTCATGTACTGGAAGAAATATATTTCATATTGTTTAACCGAGTTCTAGTAAAGATTACCCTTTGCCAAATATTCTAGTCCTCGGACTGCAAAGGACTGAATATTGGTTCTTTGAGCCGGATACTGGAGTTAAAAATTACTTTTTCGTACAGTGAACGGTGTCGAACGAAAACAAAAAAAATCTAAAATAAATTAAAGTTTTTGTTTACACAATTTGACAATTGTTATGCGTTTTAATTATTACTTACATGAATAGTTAATTTCTGTTTTGTTTTGTTTTGTTTTGATTTTACTTTTACTTTTAATATACAGCAACTTTCCGACGGGTCCTTTGCAATGAATCGTTAAACATCTTGAAGTGTTTGAAAATGTTAGAAATTATTGCAGGTGAAGATGAATATAACTTGTTTTTAACGAACGACAATTACTTTATTATGAATGATTATAGTATTTACAATGCTCTTGACTATGACGTCTATGGTCTTTTATAGTGTTTCCCTACTACGTCTCAAATATCATATTTCATCTGCGTCGATGTCTCGATATTTTGGTTGCGTCTCCGAATTCCTTTCTTCCGCTTCAATTGCGCCTCAAAATTACTAATAAGGAGCTCACAAAATGTTAAGTCCGTACATCGCACAATAGAACATTTGGCGTAAACAGTTAGCCAGAAGCCGATTTCAAAAGTTTTGCTTAAAACATACAATTTTTATTGTTTGAAATAGACCATGCGAGATGGATGGCAAAAGCTATTTACTCGTACAACATTTGTTCATTCAGGGATAAATTTCAATTAGTACCGGAGAAGGAAACTATAATAAGTGTTATCAGCATTTTTCTTGTTATCATATAACATATAACGTTAACATATAACATATACGTCGAACTACGGTTTTCTGCACCATTGGGTGCCAAATCACCATAAATTGATTTTAGAGTATGACATAAACTTTTCAAATATCAAACTGTGGGGTTGACAAATAATGTGTGACTATTTAGAATGTGTTGAGGTGTGAAAGAGATGTATTTAGGGCGGAGCATTTGAGATGACCGTGTGAACGCAAGGACATCCAAGGGTTCTGGTGGATGTGACCGACTGTCGACAAGGAATGCCTGAAGCGTGTATTCTAAATCAGTGAGAGCAGATGAGGAATAGAATGAAAGAAGAACTAAGAGTGAAAGAATATACAGGGTCTTGCGTAACTACACGAACGTCGGGAAGTGGGGAGTTGCTAGGATGATCCTGAACAACTTTTTCTTCTACCTAAATGTTGATTGAAGCTTCGTTTTTTCATTATTAACGAAAAACCACTGGCCAATTAGAGCGATCCCTTGATGCCGTGTTCTCTGTGCAGCATGATTGGTTGGCCACTAGATGACCTCTCAACGCACCATGCCGTTAGCACTACAGTACGCATGCGTTCGTTATGTGCGTGTGTGTGCGCGCGCGCGTTAGGCCGTTTCGGGGAGTTCACCGACTCGGCCGATAGCATCGGCTGTTGAGTCGAAGCGGAATTATTCGTGGGGGAATGGGTAAGCCTAACTACACCTTTTTCTTACATTAGTTATCCAAATCGTTTTTCTTAAAATATCAGTAATCTACCTGAAAACGTGCTGTTAAAAATAACATTTTTTTCGTAAATAATAAAACACCCTTTTCCTTTCAGATAACGAATTAAAGTATAGAACACGGTCATTAAACGATTTATTAGTTTATTTTTTATTCATGAATAACGAATAATTCCACATTGCTCTTAATTTAAGCCGATGTAACACGCTGTGTCAATCATTTGCTTCACAACCACGACCGAGTCGCGGTTGAGAGCAACACGTCTCGGCGCGCGCTCTGCGGAAGTTCTCATTGGCCAGTGGTTTTTGTTAACACTTCAAAAACGAAACTTCAACTAACAATTGTGGTAAAGGAGAAAGTCGTTCAGAATCACCCCATCTAACCCCCATTTCCCATAGTTACCATTAGTTAGCGGCCACACCATAACTAATGTAGATTCATTAAACCCATCATTACCCAGTAATCCTTACAATATTAGTAGTAACGTTCCCACCGATACAACTTTACCGCTCGAGTTGTATCAAACATTAATTTAGCATATCGACGCAAAACTAACATTTCCTGCTACACCCTGATTTCACACCAGGTTCGTTCGCACGTCTTACCCATACAAGGAAACTACTTCAACAGTGTCTTCATGATTTGCGCATCGGGTTCGGCCATAAAACCTAACCCTTCCTTCAGCTCCGTAACAGGGCCGACACAATGCATGATGCAAGTGGTGCCCAGCATCAGGGCGCCCCAGTGAGGGTCGCCTTACAAGATTATTTTTTTAAATGAAATGTTTATTATTTTAAAAATTATTAAATCTAAACCAAATTTAATGTCAATTATGTTAATTACCGGAAAATTAGACACTATTGTCTTTAAAATGATTTAGGCGGTGGGGGCGCTATAAAAGAATTTCGGAACAGGGCGCTGTCTAACCCAGGGTCCGCCCTGCTCCCTGATTTCGCATCTAGTTTGTCCGTAAATCTACCACCTTCTGAACACCTTCCTGGTCAAGCACCTTTTTTCGAAAAAATATTTTCCCTGCGGGGAAGCTCTATGACCTCCGAAGATCCCCTTAATGTAGGCCGCGGCAAGGCTGGCGCTCAGTGCGACCTTCGTTCCGGGCCGCATCTAGAACGACCCGAGCCCCCACTCGAGTTGGCTGCGGCTCTCTGACGACCCCGTTGTATATAAGAGGATCAGAAGGTCCTCTGTAGCAGGGTCTTCAGTCTGCTAACAGAAACGGCAGTCATCCGAATAGGGGGCGATTACCCCCACCCCTCGGGATCACCACCGCTTTTACATCGTGGGATGGGTGATCCCGTCAGCAGTCGAGACCGATGAGAACTTCCCCTCCGCTTCTCACGGCGAGCGAAACCGGTTAGCTCCCGGTCCCGCGGCCTGCTTCTGCCGAAGAGCATCTTAGCTAGACAATGGCTAGACACTGTTCACTTGAATAAAGAATTAAAAATTATGTACATACACGTGTATCCAAGTATTAAATGTTTCTAATATCAATTAACCATTTATATACCATAGACCTAGTACCTTATAAAAAAATATAAGAAACGCAATAAAACCTTAAATAATGCTGTAATAATTTCTTTTGTGTTTAAAGGTTGTAGAAATTGAATCAGGAGGATGCCTTATGTCTTCAGTTCATGATTTAGATTTTCTACCTGGATTCGCGTTAGAAGGATTTCCAAACCGAGACAGTACAATTTATAAAGATGTATATGGAATCACTGCCAATACCATACTGCGTGGGACATTAAGGTTTAAGGGGTTTTGTAGTACCATGCGCGCTTTACAATATCTTGGATTAACTAACCCTAGTCCACATCCAAGTTTACACCCAAATGGTCCAGATATTACATGGGTATGTACAGAAGAAATGGAATATATACATAAACTAACAACTTAGAAAGTAGTTTAACGACTTCTATTACAGTGCCGGTCTTTGTATAATATACTGTATTTCAGAATTATATAACCATCCTGTTTCTATCGTCTATGTTAGGCGTACTGAACTGGTGGCCCATGAGTCACTGGGAGACACTTCTTCTGTTTAGTGCGTCCTGACCGCCCCCCCCCCCCCCCCATGTCAACCAAACTCTGACGATTGCAGTGAATTCCTCCATCCCTAGCCACCACTTAATCATATTCATAAACGTATACTATTTGTATTAGCTGACACTACGACGGTTACTTACGGCCGGTCGCTTAGTATGAACGTAGTGGGGACTAGAGGGCGAAAAATTTGACTGCGATCGGCAGAGTTTAGTGTACAGGGTGTCCGGAAACTCAGGGAACATCGTGAAAGGGGGGGTAGCTGGGATGATCCTGAACAACTTACCCATTGGCCGCAACGTTGTTTGCAGCTTCGTTTTTGAGTTATTAACCAAACACACTGGTCAATGAGAGTGGTCGTCGAGCGCGCGCACAGGCGCGTACCTTTGAGTTGTGCTCGGTCTGGATGGGGCCATCGAGGGTACCGAGGAAAACGTGCGGCAAATGTTACATCGGCTTAATTACGAATAATGTGGAATTATTCGTTATTCATGAATACAACATAAAGTAATACGTCGTTTAATAACCGTGTTCGATTCAGTATCTGAAAGCAATAATGTGTTTTATTACTTGTGACAAAAGTATTTTCTTTAGCAGTTCGTTTTCAGGTGGATAAATTATGTTTTACGAAAAACTAATTGCATAACTAATGTTAGAAAAAGCTAGTTAAACTTTCCTGATGAATAAACGTATCAAGCACTATTATTAAACGACTTATTAGTTTATTTCTTGTTTATGAAGAACGAATAATTCCACATTATTCTTAATTAAGACGATGTAACATTTTCCGCTTGCCTCGGTACCCTCGATGACTCCATCACAACCGAGCGCAGCTCAAAGGTACGCCCCTGTACGCGCGCTCGACGGGCACTCTCATTGACCAGTGTGTTTGGTTAATAACTCAAAAACGAAGCTGCAAACAACGTTGCGGGCAATGGGTAAGTTGTTCAGGATCATCCCAGCTACCCCCCCCCCCCATTTCAAGATGTTCCTTCAGTTTCCGGATACCCTGTACAGTAATGTCTCGATTAGTGTTCAAAATAGTGTCTACGATTAGTGTTCATTTCTATCCCCACTACTTGGGGTGTTCCCCCCTGGAACCAGCGAAGCGTGAAGCACCGAGCATGTAATCTGAACCCGGATCGAATGTCGGTCAGAGACAACACTGATGCAAGCGAGAGTAAAAATTAAAACTTGTTCATTTTTGGTCCCTTTTAAATGAACTTTTACCAAAATGTTCGTTACAATCTCCTGATTAAAATGACAGCAAACACGATATGGTTTGTACAGTTTTTACTTATCAGGGTATTAATAATTTCATTCTCCTTTATTATTGTTTTCGATAACAATTAGAATCATATATTTTTTAACTATACATATATTTACTTATTATTATTGATGCGATGAATGAACCAGCTCTCTTCTCTGCGTCGTTTCTTTATCAAGAACGTAGATATAAATTCTTACAATTTCTTATCAGTGAAAATTATAAACTCCTATGAACACCGAATATAATGTCAGGAACAAGACTAATTGTCGATACAACAATATTTTGCCATCATCTAAATATAGCAATTCAAGATTAAGAGAATTAAGAGACTCGCGATTCGAGAGTTTACTTCCAAATTTACAATCTCACTACCAATTACCTTATTGCTGTTAACTAATGTACACATATTCTAGTTGTTGTTACGTATGAAGAATATTCCATACGTCGCTCTCAACGCGTTTTCGAGCTCGCGTCTCTGATGGGAAAACGTCCTAAAATTCTTTCGGTTACCATAAACAGATAAAGGAGTCCTGAGCACATGTGCGACAAGCTGCATTATGACCAAAACGGGTACGGTCCGACGAAGACTCCTAAATTTCCTTATATGGAAAGTTCTAATGCGTTCCCGCGCATTTCGGGGGTTTATAAACCCTTTGGTTTCTACCCTCGCCGGTTCAGAGTTACATAGTCACGCGTAGAGTCACGACGTGCCACGCTCGTACAGAGTCAGTTATATCAAGTGAGACTGGGCTTAGTTCACCTTTCGAATCATAGATTGACCCGTTAGAATCCGCAAGTCCGGTTGAAGTTCTTTCGGCATACTCTAAAAAGTGGCTCTCAGACCCAACATCGCCAGTGCGTCAACACCGTGCAAATACTTAGGTAACTTACACACTTAATATTATTTCATCGCGACTGACCTCAATATATATATAATTTGTTCACCATTAAATCGAGTTGATTCGTTAAACCTACCTTTACACCGTAATCCTTTACATCAGTAGTAACGTTCCCACATTAACGACTATTAATTTAGAGTTACGAGACAAACTAACATTTCCTGCGGCTCCCTGATTTCGCATCAGGTTCGTCCGCGCTTGACTCTACTCCTGAGGCTCCCCGATTTCGCATCGGGTTCGTCCTCGCTACACATATCCCAGCGGTTCCCCGATTTCGCATTGGGTTCGTCCATGCACCTTACTAACAAATTCTCAATCGTGTTCCTTGGGTTATATCAACCTCGCCGGTCTAGGCCACACAGCCTAGCCCACAGCCCCGGGTCGTAACATTGTTATTGAAAATAATAATAGGGGAGAATAAAATTATTAATACCGTGATAAGTAAAAATTGTCCAAACCATATCGTGTTTGGTATCATTTTAATCAGGATATTGCAACGAACACTTTGGTAAAATTTCATTTAAAGGGGACTGGAAATAAAAAGTTTTAATTTTTAATCTCATTTGCATTAGTGTTGGCTCTCACTGACACTCGTTCTCGTATCGGATTACATGCTTGGCGCTCTACGTTTCCCTGGTTCAAAGGGGGACCATCTCAAGTAGGGAGTATAGAAATGACTAATAATGATAGCCACACTTTTGGATACTAATCGAGCGTTTACTGTATTTCGGTTATTAATGTTAAGTAATGTTAGTTACGGAACACCCCATATATGTATCTATACTTCCCTTCTTTGCTCCCTGGCCAGCTTCCATTTAAAAGAACCTTCCCACTCTCCTCCCCCATTTCTAACAATATTCTGTGTTTCTTATCTTGTCTCTTGTTTTCCTTTTTTGTTCTTCGTTTCTCTATTCTTCTCCGCAATGTGGTATGGACCGTTCCATTCTGATTCTTGCGTTAAAGTCACCTCCAATTATTAATTTCGTGTTTGCAACCTCCGCTGTTGCCTTTTTCAGACTTTTCTTCATTTCTTACATTCCATTTATCGTTTCCAATTATCATATTTCTTTCTTGCATATCTTTTACTCTCCAGCTGACATCTTCCTCTTGTATCCATTTTTTGACTCCTGTAATTACCCAACCACCTGCGGTTTCTTTCTCTTTTCTCTTGCTGCATATTGACATTTTCATTCGCTTTTATTGTGGTAAATTTTCTTGCACTTTTTCCCTGCGTTCTCCTTCTCTCAAAGTTTCTATTAAACGTACAACATATAACTAGTTGTTTGTGCTAGTTCAAGGAAGATGGATATTGCGTTTTAGCGATTTAACCATTAAATCGTTCAATATTTGATAAATGTGAAATGTAACAAGGTGCCTGCAGTCATCTTGTTACTTACATCGGTGTCCTGTCTCAAGCTTACAGTTTCAGAAATACCATTCTTCTCAACGAATGGTGTTTATTGGTGTTCAAATGTAGCTTCCGAGCTGTGTTGATGTCTACCCGTGTGCACTATACCCGCGAAAGTTTCATTAACCCCTTGCACTATTTTGACGAGTCTGACTCGCGATGAAAATTTTAGGCCAAACATGGATGTCACGAGTCGGGCTCGTTGTTCAGTTTCAGACCAAACATGAATATCACGAGCTTGACTCGTACTCGATATTTCAGGTTGAACATGAATATCACGAGTCTGACTCGTGGCCTTAGTTTTGGACCAAGTATAAACATCTCGAATGGGATTGTGTGTGCCCGTGTAGAGAGCAAGTGCTACCCAGAACGTAGGGATGCTTCTTGGTACAGTATGTAATAAGGTACAGGTATGTCATAAAAAAGCAACTACAAGATCCAAGAAGACAATCCTACGTAAGTTATACAGGGTGTCAACAGACTCAGGGAACATCGAGAATTGAGATATAGCTGAGGGGTAGATAAACAATATTTTCCTTGGCAAAAATGTCCTACATAGTTTCGTTTTTGAGTTATTAACGAAAAACACTGTCCAATGAGAGCGGCCGGCGGGCATCGGCCGACGCGCGCTCAGGTGCGAACCGATCAGTTGCGGTAGGTCGTGATGGGGGCATCGAGGGTACCGAGGAAAGCATGTGGCAAATGTTACATCGTCTTAATTAAGAATCACGTGGAATTATTCATTATTCGTGAATAAGAAATACACTAATAAATCGTGTAATAACCGTGTTCGATACGTTTATTCATTATCCGAAAGGAATGAAGTGTTTTATTACTTATGAAAAAAATACTTTTTTTTATCACTGCGTTTTCAGGTGGATAAATTATGTTTTAAGAGAAACTAGTTTAAAAAAGCTAGTTAAACTTACCCATTCGTTCACGAATTGATCTGCTTAACATTGTGTGAATCCTGACCTAGGCAACGCTCAACAGCCGATGTTATGGCCGGCTTAGTATCCTTGCACGATCACTTCACTTCACGACAACTTCACTTGCCACTGTGTAATGTGGGGGTATTTAAAAACAATTTATTGTTCCTACGCTTGAACATTTTGTAATATTCTGCATTTGTACGATTCATGTTGCTCGCTCGGTTAGCAGCATGGCTCTGGCAGCTTAAACGTTCGCACTCGCTATCACACGCACACATGTTCTTTAATGTGATAACATTGTAGTGCCAACGCTCGCGCTGCGTCGTAGTCCACGCAAGGGCCGATGCTGCCCTGTGTGATCGGCATCTGCCGCCGATTTCCACTAAATTTTGAGACGGTGTGTGTGCAGCGTGTGTTTAACCTGCCAGGGCCATGCTGCTAACCGAGCGAGCAACATGAATCGTACAAATGCAGAATATTACAAAATGTTCAAGCGTAGGAACAATAAATTGTTTTTAAATACCCCCACATTACACAGTGGCAAGTGAAGTTATCGTGAAGTGATGTGATCGTGCAAGGATACTAAGCCGGCCATAACAACGGCTGTTGAGCGTTGCCTAGGTCAGGATTCACACAATGTTAAGCAGATTAATTCGTGAACGAATGGGTAAGTTTAACTAGCTTTTCCTAACATTGGTATGCGAATCGTTTCTCTTAAAACATAATTTATCCACCTGAAAACGCAGTGATAAAAAAAAGTATTTTTTTCATAAGTAATAAAACACTTCATTCCTTTCGGATAATGAATAAACGTATCGAACACGGTTATTACACGATTTATTAGTGTATTTCTTATTCACGAATAATGAATAATTCCACGTGATTCTTAATTAAGACGATGTAACATTTGCCACATGCTTTCCTCGGTACCCTCGATGCCCCCATCACGACCTACCGCAAGTGATCGGTTCGCACTTGGGCGCGCGTGGGCCGATGCCCGCCGGGCGCTCTCATTGGCCAGTGTTTTTCGTTAATAACTCAAAAACGAAACTATGTAGGACATTTTTGCCAAGGAAAATATTGTTTTTCTACCCCTCAGCTATATCTCAATTCTCGATGTTCCCTGCGTCTTTTGACACCCTGTAGAATAGATATAGACGAGGTAATCTTAAAATATGTACAGCTACCTGACTATATAAGGCATGGGAAATCAGCAGAAATTCAAACAACAATTAATATTAGTAATTAATTATATTATTATAATTAATCAGAATTTGTTTTCATCTTATGTAATAATTCAAGTATTTTTGAAAAATTTTTGACTCAACTTCATTTGAATTTCACAAAGGTTCCATCGCGTGAAGTAAATACGGGCACGACTACCTTGCGCTCGGTCGTAAGAATAGGTCTCAAATTTCGGCACGCGCGCTTCACCGCGACAATCGAGACAGCCGCGTTTGGCCTGACTTTTCTCGACGTTTCGAATAGTGCAAAGGGTTAATACAATTATCGAGACGGGGGACGTACAATTAGAAATCGAGTGTGTCTCTCGCGCATGGCGTATACGTGCACGCTTTCCATGTTTATCCGAGGGCACGCACGCAAGTCATAGCGTCTGGAGTCGGGGCCCTTAACCCGTTAGAATCCGCAAATTCGGTTGAAGTTCTATCGGTATATTACTGTCACCGTTCTCGGACCGTGCATCGCAAGTGCGTCAACACCGTGCAGCTTTATTTGCATCGAATGTTTTACTAAAGTATTTCGCTTGTATATTGAATACAAAAGGATTTTATAATTTCCGTTGTTTCTTTCCTTAGTAGGAAGGTCTGCTGCATTGTCTGGCATAGTTAGATATTCTAATACACCCTTAGTTTGTGAAATAAATGGTTAAATATTAAATGTATGCAGCTTCGCTGTTTTTTCTATTTGATCCTTATTTAAATATATTTAAATGTTTATAATCTAATAACTACTGATATCATTTAACTCGAGAAACTCCACAGTATTATTTCGTGCCAAGAGAAACTGAACAACTATTACCGTAAACGTAGAAAACAGTTGCCAAGTTAAAAATTTGGAGTTTTTAAAAAATGTTTTTTCAAAGAGTTTACGTTTTGGTGAAAAATGTTTTGCAGATTCGTGTTCACCACAGCAAAATCTATAAGAAACGCCTATTGAAGGTTACAAAATCAGATATGTGTTGAACAGTGCAATTTAGACAATAATGGAAACTAATCGATTTTATGAGTATTTAATTAATTATTTCAATGTTTAAGGGCTCGGGGGCACATTTTCCCGATTATTTCTTCGTTAAGAGGAAGCATTTTCGGGAGCGCAGAGAAGAAATTTGGAACAAAATTTCATCAAGAGTAAATAAGAATGCAGAAGCACTCGATAAAGTTTCAAAGGCACTTTTCTCGAACTCTAAACCTCGTATACAAAATGTTGTATTTTATTTTCTCGTATTTCTTCACGTAAAATCATCCCTTCTCAGCTATGCTACACATTACCATGATTTAAATAGAGAATTGTTTTTATTGCAAATTTCGTGTAATCAGTACACTGCCAGAAATTTGTGTAAAAACGAAACTAAATGCATCTTAAAATATATAAGTAATTTATATAATTTGTATCGACACTAAGTTAAACTAAATTTTTTGTAAATTATTTGAATTTCCTTTTTTTCTTGTTTTTGTTTCAGAGAGTGCTAATATGCAATTTACTCGGATTAGCAAATGATAATATCTTTTATGAAAATTTGAAAAGGAAGTTAGCAGAATTGTTAAATTCAGAAGAAGGTGTACAAGCGATTGAGGATTTGGGTCTCCTTCAGGAAGATTTAGTGTTGAAATTAAATACACCTCTTGATACACTTACGCATTACTTGTCGAAAAAATTGTGCTATGATAAGAATGAAAGAGACCTTGTAATTCTAAGACACGATGTTGGAATACTCTGGCCAGATAACAGAAGAGAAAATAGGGGAATTAATTTAGTATTATATGGAGAAACAGGCGGCTACTCGGCTATGGCGCGTACAGTTGGATATCCTACAGCGATTGCTGTAAAAATGATACTTGATGGTATAGTTTTCTTCATATTTTAAGCAATATCGCAGGCTTATATTATCTTAGTATATTCGGTCATTTTCATGAATTGTTGTTAAATTGCAAACTTTATCACAATTCGGTTATTACTCACTATCAGTAAAAAGGTCGTATTAATCCCTTGTACAGACACTATAAATATGCTACAAATAAGACATTTTCGGCAAAACAATCGTGTTTGCGTCTACTAACGTCGACTACTGGTGGCATATAATGTGCTAACAGTTATACATTATAGTATTTATTGCATAAGCTATTAATAATTGTACGTAATGGGAGGCATAGTAAAATCTATTGGAATTTGTGACTGGAATTTTAACTGGAAAGACCTTACATATGTTTTAATCAGTTTTTTAAACAACTATTTTATCCTGTATTATCACAGACAAATAATTATCCTATGTCCATAAATTTATCCTTGTTGAAGCTGTAGAAAATTACGCATTACACTTTTCGACAAATTCCAACTTTTTCTTGATTTTGTAACCTTCAAAAAGAGTTTCTTGTAGACTTTAATCTGCTGAATACAAATCTGCAATCCGTTTTTCTCCAGAACGTACCATTCTTGAAAAAAGGGCTGCTCTATCGCGTGGCATAGTAAGATTTCCCCCTGGACCCTTAGTTTTTGAAATAAATTGCCAGATATCAGCCAAAATGGGTGTACTTTCGGTATCCCTTTCACTTTGATCATTATTTAAGCACATTTAAATGTTCATAATTCAATTACTAATTATATCATTTTATTCGTGAAACTTCACAGAATCATGTGGCACCAAGCGCAACTGACTAACTATTACCGCAAAAGTACAAAAAACTTCCTAACTTGAGAATTTGCGATTTTCTTCAAAAATGGTACATTCTGGATAAAAACGGATTGCAGATTCTTATTCAGCACATTAAAGTCAAGAAAAAAGGCCTATTGAAAGTTATACAATCAGGCCCGCGTTGAACAGTGTTATTGAAGGAGTTTAAGCGGTTGCTTCTTTCGTAAGCTTCAAACGTTCAGTTTTACATGGTAGTCCTGTACTATGGTTTCACATTCTATATTTTGATTGAACTCCCCATGTTATAATTTATGATGTGATAATCTAAAATTATGCTATATTTTATCAGGTGAAATTCAACAACGAGGTGTAGTTCTTCCATTTACTCCAGACATTTATCGCCCTATGCTTAATCGACTGAAAGCCGAAGGAATAGAATTTTTTGAGACATCGAAATGGCTGTAACCGATTTCAATATGTGATAATAAATATAATACACGTAAGTTCGAATAAATTGGATTTAATAATCATCGTTTTTATGAGCTTTTTTATTTAGGAATATATAATACCTAGATACTAAAAAGGTTCCTATCGGCATTAATAGCAGAAGTATGGCCTTCAATCCTAGTTAAATTAATGTTGCATACGCAGATCGGCTCTTTCGATGGTGCTAGTATGTGCTGCGATTGCTCAACTTACGAAATTTCTGAAAACAATATGTATTTCACATTAGTATTACGGGACACATTCTTGTATACCTATTTCTACTGATACCCGTCAATTTAACGGCTGAACGAAAACCTATATTTTCTTCATGAAATAGATGTGTTTACTTTAGAAAGAAGGAAAGCCAATACAATAAGTAATAAGCACAATAATAAGAATAACTTAAGTTTCTTGTAAGCCGTCTTCACACTACAGTTGTTACGTAGGAAGCTTCCGTTTCCTCCGTTTCTTTCATTATGTCCTTATTTGGCAATCGTGAGTGCATGCAGTCGAACCAGCCCTTCCGCGATGACGTAATGGCTCAGTCCCTTCAGAAGAATCATTGGATTCCCATGGAAGATTACATATCCCACCATCTTTTTAGACGAAAATAGGCGGCGAAAAGCTATCGTTGACGCACTTTGTACAAAATGTTGAGGACGGGTTAACTTTGATTCCTGAGGGTGCGGAAGCGGAGTATCTTGCAATTGTTTTAACTAAACTTATCGGTCCAGCACGTAGATACACGATAGTGCATAAATTCGACTCTGTTAAGGCATTAATTAAGCATTTGAAAAAGGGACTCGCCGCGGGAAGAAATTTGTCGCACTTCCAAGTTGAAATCGCGAAACTACATATTCGCGACGGAGAAAGCATTCGGCAATATGTCGGTAGAACAAGTCATCTTGTTTATTGTACGCGTGGAGCTATCTGGGAAATATATCTGGATCACGCTGAAGATTTTGTCAGAGAAATGGAACAAGACGTTAAAGAAAACTTCATCGATGGTTTACCGGATCGGATTTCTTGGAAAGTGTCGGCTCGGATTCAGGACTTAGGTACAGTTGAACAGGCTTACGACGCCGTGCTACAAATCAATGGAAAATTAAGAAATCGTCGACAGTCGCCTAGCAATGAATCACCTGCTAGATGGTCTCGTTGAGACCGCTATCTTCAGGATTCTCGTAATCGCGACCGTGAAGTGTCTTACCCACTATCTCCGAATAGATACGATCGGTTTGGGGAACGACCAGCGACAACATCAGAATTTGAAGAGGAACAAGAGAGGCAAGGGCGAGCGACGGCTTGGACCTTGAACCAACGAAGCCCCTCGAGATCTCCTTCCAAGCATCGCGATTCATCAAGTATAGATGATCGGGACCGAAAATATCAATTCTATAAAATTCTGACAGAAACCGCAAGCCAAGTTTGTATTGCTCGCATTGTGGTATGAACGGACATGACGAAAAGTCGTGTCGGAAACATCCGCGTAGTTCAGGTTATCACAGTGACTCGCGAGATTCGTCCGTAGAATCAAGCAAGTCTTTAAACTTCAATCGCGGTCAACGTACATGCGACACGATGAGCGGAAACGAGGAAGATCGCTGAAGGAAAATCCGATTCAGCGACGAGAAGAAAGAAGACTCGTCAAGGAAGCACCTGCACCAAGAATTAAGATCAAGGTTCCGGAATTGGAATCAGGAACGGGAGAATTCTTAATTGATGGTGGAGCAGCCGTTAATCTGGTGGTCATCCACGTTCTCGGAAGAAACGCAGAAATAATTTCTAGGGAAGAAATGTAACTAATTGGACATACACACTTACACACTTGGAACTACAATTATTTTCCAGGGGAATTATGATTGCCCTTTCTTTCACGTAAAATTGCTTTATTGCTCAATATCTCTCAATTATTCTCTCCCATAACTCACAATACTTTTCCCCGACAATACTCTCACAACAATTCTTACTCGACTCGTTTTCAACTCTTTTTTTTTTTTACTAAGCGGAAATCTTCAAAAGACACCTTCTGCCCTGGGGAAGAGCAGGAGGTAGTGTCGGATTCTTACCGACTAAAACCACCTCGGTTGCCTCTCCGCTGCGTTTGTTGGGGAGGCCCCGGGAACTCCGGAGATAACTCATGCCTTGGCTGTCGCAGCCCCTGTCCTCGGGAGGGTCAGAAGGACCGTCCTTTCCTGTGCACCGCCGCGCCGGGGACAACACCCGACGCGGCGCTCCTTCAGGCCGTTGATCGGGCCGACTCGGGTCCCCGCCCGAGCCGCTCACGGCTCTCCGACGGCCTCGCGCAAAGCGAGGGAAATGTCCCCTCCCGGCGGGCCGCCGGTCTACTTGTCAGCGATGGCGCCATTCCGAGGGGCGGCGGGGGGAACACTTCCGCACCCCCGGCCACTCCGCCGCTTTTACCTCACCGAACAGAGGGGGGGATGGTCCCGCCGACGGAAAAGGGGCCGGCGAGTCCCCCCCCCCCCCCTCACCATACACGCCGCTGCTTCGGGCTATCGGGCAGCCCTGCGGGGTAACAGGAGAACAAGCGTCCTCCCACAGCAGGGCCACCCATCCGCCGGGCGGTGATGACGGTCCCCCGAGAGACGAGGAGGGAATGCCTTCAGTCGCCTCCCGGACCGACGCCGCCTTTACACCGCAGGAGGGGCGGGGGATCCCGCCAGCGGACTCATTCGTGGCCGGCGAGTCCTGCCCCTCCGTCTCTCGCGTCGGGCGGCATCGGATAGTTCCCGATCCCGCTCCGCTGCCTCCTTTCTGCGAAGGACGACCTCGCAGAACGAGGCCATCGCCGTTCAGGCCCTCCCGCTGCCCAGCATCCTGCTGACGATGCTCGGCAGCGAGAGGTCCGCCCCCACGTGCGCCCTCAATTCACGGCGCTCAGCCGCCCATTCAGGGCACTCCTTCAGTGTGTGCTGCTCCGTGTCCACCGCAGCACCACACTCACCACACTCCACCGTCGTCTCGGCCCGTATCCGGCACAGGAACTGACCGAACATCCATGTCCGGTGAGGACCTTGTCCGGTAGGTAAGGGCCCTCTGCCGCGGTCCAGCCATTCGTCCAGGCTTGGCAGGACCGCCCTCTGCGCGGCTCCCCTGCCCAGGAGCTCCGCCCTCCATTTGTTCCGCGCGGCCAGCCGGGCCTGGCGTCTAATGCTTCCATTACCGACCAAGGCTGGCCGCCGTCCTCTCCAGCCGGGGGACTAGACGGTCGAAGTGGGCTCCGAATCGCCAGTGGCTGTCCAGGAGGAGACCGAGGTAATTCATTCGGTCCCCAACCTGAATGTGCCCCCCCCCCCCCAGCAAGATCCAGGACCGAATCGGTCCCCCGCTCCGAGACCGGTCATGAAACCACATGGCCTCGGTTTTCTGCAGGGAGATCTGCAGCCACATCCCCCGGATACCGTCGACGACGGAGGCCAGCCCCGTCTCAGCCAGCCGGATAGTCCTCCTCCAGTCCCTCTCCCGATGGCCATCAGCAGCGTGTCGTCGGCGTAACACGCCAGGCTGACGCCAGCCGGGAGGGAAGCCCGCAGTACGCAGTCGTACCCGTTGTCCCACAAAATGGGGCCCAGGACCGACACCTGCGGGACACCGCTACCGACCACCCTCGAGCACATCCGACCTCTCCTGTCCGGGTACCCCACCCACCAGTCCCTCAGGTAGTCCCTCAGGACCCTCCTCACGTAGAGGGGACCCCGTGTTTGGCGAGCCCCCCCCCCCATACGCCCACAGTGGTGGGAGTTAAAGGCGTTGGTAATGTTCAGGCTTAGCCCCCCCCCCCCCCGGACGTGGCCGAGTCCGAGGGAGAGTTCACGCGGCCGACAGCATCAACCGTCGACCCTCTGAAGCCGAACACATCGGCCGATGCCCGGCGGGCGTCCTCATTGGCCAGTGTTTTTCGTTAATAACTCAAAAACGAAACTATATATGACATTATTACCAAGGAAAAAGTTGTTTATCTGCACCTCAGCTACATCCCAATTCTCGATGTTCCCTGATTCTTCTGACACCCTGTATAAACGCTTGCGGACGTGCAGAGTGGATGGTCAGATCTAACCATCTATTAAAAAATCATTATTTCTTCGATGAGTTGACCGCGTATACAGTTTCCCATCGAAAAAGAAAAATCTAAACCAAACCTAACCCGCACTCATATATGAGTAAATGAAAATTACATTCGGGTTATGTTTGGGTTAGAAATTTGTGGAGAGGGGGCACAGGAAATACCAAATCTGATATGATATATCTAGTTCTAGAGATACAATTTTGGTGAGTTCACCTTGGATTTTTATCAACAAATTTTCTTTCAAAAAGTTATGCAAAAGTTTTACTAAATTCTTAAAACGGTCGATTTGGCCAGTGTGAGTAGGTGTAGTGTGAAACTTGAAAAATTGATTGTGACCACTGAAAATGGGTTTCCAGACCAGGTTTGCAAATATGGCCATACTTACTAAAAATATGTCCTCGAGAATCCCTCCTTGCATAATCTGAAACAAATTTGTTGAATAAAACAGAAAGAATGGTATGAATAAGTACAGATATTTTTCAGTTTGTTCAATACTTACACTTTTTAATTGAAGGACTGGAAATATAAACTCTAGCTATATAATGATTAGATGTGTATGGCGACGCGTAACTGGCGAGATCGTTTGATCCGCTAGTACAATTGCAATTCAATGCAATTGTCAACCACTAACAGAGTCAGTGGTACTGCCCTTTACAGTACAGTGCGACGCCGGACAGTAGTATTATATTTTATTACTGTCCAAGAAAGATCTTTTTTTACTTTTCAAAGCGCAGTATTTTTAAATGTGCATACCGGTGTCGCGTAACTCGCGGGATCGTTTGATCCGCGAGTACAATTGCAATTCAATGCAATTGTCAACCACTAACAGAGTCAGTGGTACTGCACTTTACAGTACAGTGCGACGCCGGAAATTATCAGTATTTGTACGTCGCTTTTCTGAGCCTCCTCTCTCCTCTTTAATAAATTTAGGCTTCCGAATGGGCATACCTCTATTGTGCCAGCTATCTATTAATTGCGGTAACATGCATTGTATATAAAATTCAATTAACTTTGGCTCCATTTTGTTTTTCCAAAAGTTATCGTCTTTATCTATTTTAATATACTTCAAGCCTTTACGAGTTCAGATACAAAATAAGCAGTATTTTCTGCCTGTTATATGTTACTGTCCTTGTATCTGATAGTAATAATAATGATTCTGGTTCATTCTGTTTCCTGTTGCATCTTCAAATATGCGGCGAATAACTGTTTTTATTGCCTCCTCCGGCAGTAAATTCTCTACCGTTTTCGGGCATTTTATTTCTACGATGCCCTCTTCGTCTATTACTCCATCTGGAGAAGCCCCTAAGAATCTGTTGGAAGCATCAACGTCCGAAATTCGAGGCCGTCAAAAGCTTTGATTTGAAATTTAAGCATCTTGAATTATTTACTTGTGCGATGGTTTCTTCCTCAATCTCTTGGCATCTCTCTTATATTGCCAATTGTGCAACATTTCCAAGTGTTTTGTCTGCTGAAATTCATAAATATTTTTAGCCATATCTGGCTTTTTGGTGTTCGGTCCGTAATTTAAATCCTTTTCCAAACGAAATTGTTTACGCGCGTGCTTCGCAATCCTTTTTTCTTTCAGCTTTTCAGCGGATTGCTTATTTTCTTTCTTTCTTCTGTTTTCCATTTTTCTCAAAGTAACTGTCGGTTCCTTGTTCATCGCCGTAGTCAATCGGGACAACACTTGTTTCGTGTTATACTGCAGGACAATAGCAGCACATCTTCCCGTGTATGAGCCCCTCTCGCTCAAATTTACTCTTTCTCCACCAATGTATTTGGCGATGATCGCGTTGAAGCTCTCTACGCTGTTATTGTTACAGTTGTACAGAACACTCTCGGCATGCGCCAACAATGGGCTAAGTATGTCATTGACTTGTCTATACACCCCCATTTTCGGCAGTTCTGGAACAATGTTCACTTCATCCTTCTTACTGCTTCCATCGCAGAAGTATTGAAGTTTTGAACAATCTGTGTGTTCACCAAAAACGTGACTAGGGACGTTGTGTATGTCGGCATACAAATTCTTAACCTTTTCTGCGGTTGTCATATTCTGACTGCATCTATGTTCTGCAGCTTTTATTATGTTCGCGCGCATTCGCCGAATACTAGTTTCAAAGATTTTCCTCAACGGGCAAGATGTTGTCTTCTTTGCAATGTCCTTCATTTTGTTGCAAAAATTTCTTAAGAAGTGGTTGGTGCATTCTATTTTGTTTACCCGAATCTGCGCTCGGTATCGGTCAGCATCTATAATTTTTTTATATACACTGCTGTCCCCATTAGCAATCAACGTAGAATAAACGAGTCCACGTTTTTCGGTGCTGGTCTAGAATCCTTCGAGTATTGCGTCGCTTTCCATAGCCGTTGATGCTTGATTTGTGCCCCAATTTTTGAAGCACGCGTGCTTTCTGGGCTCTTCATTCTTTTTAGAAGCACAACGACAGATCCAGCAAACTTTGTTTCGCACGCCGGCAAATAAAACCTTCTTGGTATGATAACCAATTACAGTAATTCTTCGCTTGGCGCTCACTATTCGGCACCGGCCGTAAGCGCCAAGCGAATTTGGTCGAACTTTTGGTTCGTAGATATTTCGGCGGAACCATCAGAGCCCGGCTACTGTGGAGGCACCCATATCAGCGTCCACAGAAAGGGACAGCGAGCGAAAGAAAGAGAGGAATGAGAAGTCGGGCGTCATTAAAAGATTAAATGCTTCGTATTTGTAAGGCAACACTATTGCAACGGCGTAACTTTTTTCTACCACAAAGGCTTCTCAAGGTTCCTCGAGGAACACGAAGCGAACTTCGACGAGCGCCGGGAAGGCATAACGACGAATGTGATCCACTTGATTCTCGAGTGTGAGCACGGCCGACGGCTCTGTTTTCGGCGCTTCAACCATACCACACGTTTCGTTACTGTATTCAATTGCGGCTGATGATTTCAGTTTAGCATGTGGCATTTCATTATTATGTGCTTGCCTGGGCTTCTAGGAAAACATAAAACCATACTAATAAATGCGCATCTTATCTTGAAGAGGCCTATTGGAATATATGTTTAGATTTGGACTGTTCTCTAAGCCCGTAAAGTTATAGTAAAAACTGAGCACGACCATTCGGAAGCTTTTCCTATAAGGACCCTTGCCCATTACGTATAATATTACTAAGTAAGTATGTAAATACCATCCAAATTCTATCGTGTTTAGTTTTTAAACACTCTGGTTAAAGGATTTAGTTAAAATAAAAATTATATCGATATAAGTAACAATAAAAAAGACACGCCGTTGCCTTAGTTTTGCCTCATCGATACGAAGCATTTAATCTTTTAATGGTTAAACGCGACCGTCGCGGCCGGAACGTGCCGAATTACTCCGTCGAGTCAGAACTAGAGGGGCCCCTCCAGTGGCGGGGATAACTCTTGAGCATGCTCGGTTGAGATCGTTGTGAGCGCCAAGCGAAGAATTACTGTATGTCGCCGATTCCAGACGCGGAGTCGTACGTTCCAGTCCTGTAGGATCGTTTCATCCAGCTTCTGTAAGCTACAACGGGGTTGTGGGGTATGCCGATTCCTGGAATAATATCGCCTCCTTCTAAGGCTAAACGTCTTGCTTCCTCTGACGTTTCCACCATTTCTTCCTCTGCAGCAACAATTAGGGACTTCACGATTTTATCGTGGTGCTTCCTAAATTCTTTCTTAGACATGGAGGGTACGTCCATTGCTGCAAGGAACTCCTCCATTTGGCTATAACTGCCTCCGTTCAAAATTGTCCCAGCAACAGCACTCTGATTTGTTTCCATTTTGCTGCTTCCGTCAGGTTCACTGTGGATTTCACCTTTAAGTTGGCACATATCGCATTTTACGCTGAGGGTAAGTCGCAGCCGTCTCATGCCGGTTATTTGCATGTGTCCACAGTCTTCCCTGTTCTTAGCATGGTCTCCTATTTTTTTAAATTCGGAAAATATGTGCTGCATATCCACGATGCTAAAGCCACTTGATACACAGTCTTGTTCTTCAGTATCGTCCATTTCCGCTTTTTCAATGAACAATTCTTCAGAGTTTTAAGAATTTAAGAACTTGTTTTAAGAATTTCACTCGCCAATTCTACAGACGTTGCAGTTTCAAGAATTTCCCTCATCAATTCTTCTATCGGCTCTTCAGAAATTTCATTTAACCTTTGCGTTTCTCCTTCCTCCAATGGCAAATAAATATTTTTATCGGAAGGCTGCCCCTGATCATCAGCTGTTGGCGGTGGAGAACTATGCTGAAGAGCTATGCGCCTTCTCCATGCCCTTTTTCTCGAGTATCTCCTCGTATTCAATGTTAATTTTCGCCGAACTTTATTTTTTAACGCACAATGATCTTGACAAATATTTTTTTTTTCATCGTGGTTTTCAAACACATACACTTTCACTGCCAGACATTGTCACACTTCCAATACACTTTACAATACAACAAAAACTGACTTTTTTATACACACAAACTCAAAACTTAGCAATAGATTGTGATGCAATCCAGTCCTTGGTTTGAGTGCAACTATCAAGAAAAAGAAAAGCGCGCACCATTTATTGCATTTTGCACTCCAGCGGGACATCCAATTAGCGGCCCGCGAGCCATCATTCTGTGTGATTTTCAGCTTTAGCGTCGGTGACAAAAGCCAATCAACGTTAAAATGTCAAACGAAGAGGAAGTGCGTGAGGTACGTATAAAATTGTTCAATGTGGGTCTAATTTTATAACCTTCAATACGCGTTTACAAAACTATTTCGTTTAGATCCTGAAAACGAAAATGATTTTGTAACTTTCGTTGATGCTTGCCTTAGCAGGAAGATCTGCTCTTTCACGTGGAATACTTACATTTTTTCATAGTCCGTTACTTTGTTAAATAAATTCAAAAATATCAGACACAATGGGTGCATTCTCCGTGTCCTTTCACTTTGATTATTATTTAAACATATTTAAATGTTTATAATCTACTAACCACTTACATTATTTTATTCGTCAAATTCCACAGAATCATTTGGCAAAAAACACAACTGAATAACTATTACCGGAAAAGCACAAAATACTTCCAAAGTTTAATGTTTTCTACTTAAAAAAAAAAATGGATTTTTATAAAAATGGTACATCTGGAAAAAAACGGGCTGCAGATTCGTATTCAATACATCTAAATCTATAAGAAACACGTGTTGACGGTTACAAAATCTTAAAAAAAAATAAAATTACATAAATTACTGTCATTACTGTTACGTATGAAGAATATTCCATACGTCGCTCTCAACGCGTTTTCGAGCTCGCGTCTGTGATGGGAAAACGCCCTAAAATTCTTTCGGTTACCATAAACAGATAAAGGGGTCCTGAGAACATGTGCGACCAGCTGCATTACGACCAAGATGGGCGTGATCCGACGAAGACTTCTTAATTTCCTTATATGGAAAGTTCGAATGCGTTCCCGAACATTTCGGGGGTATATAAACCCTCGAGGGGGGTTTCTACCCTCGTCGGTTCAAAGTTACACAGTCGCGCGGAGAGTCACGTCGTGCCACGCTCGTACAGAGTCAGTCATATCAAGTGAAATTCGGCTTAGCGCACCTTTCGAATCATAGATTAACCCGTTAGAATCCGCTAGTCCGGTTCAAGTTCTTTCGGCATACTCTTAAAAACGGCTCTCAGACCCCGCATCGCCAGTGCGTCAACACCGTGCAAATATTAGGTAACTTACACACTTAATATTATTTCATCGCGACAATTACAATTGTACAGACGACTGATTTGAATATATACACTATTTGTTCACCATAAAATCGTGTAGATTCGTTAAACCAATCTTTACTCCGTAATCCTTTATATCAGTAGTAACGTTCCCACAGATACAACTTAACCGCTCGAGTTGTATCAAATATTAATTTAAAGTTACGAGGCAAACTAACATTTCCTGCGACTCCCTGATTTCGCATCAGGTTCGCTCGCACGCCTTATCCAAGCAAAATAACTACAAATATTCCAACCTAGTGGCTCCCCGATTTCGCATCGGGTTCGTCCACGACGTTTCACCCTCCTGCGGCTCCCTCATTTCGCATCAGGTTCGTCCGCGCTTGACTCTATTCCTGAGGCTCCCCGGCTACGCATCGGGTTCGTCCTCGTTTCACACATCCCAGCGGCTCCCCGATTTCGCATCGGGTTCGTCCGTGCACCTTACTAACAAATTCTCAACCGTATTCCTTGGGTTATATCAACCTCGCCGGCCTAGGCGTTGCCCACAGCCCCGGCTCGTAACATTACAGATGGAAGTAGAGGAGTTAAAGGAGGGCGATCAGAAAGTGGAGAAAGAAGACGGCGGTGGTACGCAGTCAAAGAAAACCGTAAGTGAACGCGTTGATTTTGCACGAATGCTTTTGTTTTTTTATATTAATGATTTACTATTATATTTCAGATTGAAAAGATGATAAGAAGATAATATTTATTGACATTATCTAGAACGTCAATAAATTCATCATTCGTTCAGGAGAACGTTATGTCTGGAACTGGCAACCTTGAGACAAACATCGATGTAGGCAACAAGGTGGCTGCAGCATCTTGACACATTTCACATTTCGCAAATATTGAACGATTTAATGGTTTATATACTGCTAAAACACCCTATCGGGCTTCCTTGGACTAGCACAAGATCACAGAAATTCGATTTTTCACAATCTATCACTTCTGGAAAGCGGGGAAACAGTATCACGATTTGCACGCATCCGACGTGAGAATAGTTCAATGATTCTCCGTCGGTGGCGTTTATGGCACATTTTAGTTAATTTGGCCAGGTTACCGTCAAAGTCGATAAAAATACAAATCAGTCTGTAAATGTAAGTTATGCGGGGGTTCATGAAGGAGAGAGAGAGGAAGGTTTCGTCGGGAAAAGAAAGAGGAAAGGGAGATGTTGCGTTTCGTCCTAGGCCTGCTAGCGGACTCATCAGTAAGGCGTACTAGCAGGCCCTGCCTTAGACACAGGGATAGTAGGGAACGGTCGGTGGTTATATATATACTCGCGTGGGCCTATACAGCCACCTTCGGGAGCCGGATCGTCGTGCTCGTCCCCTAGCGGTGTATGTGGGAAGTACCCCCACAGTTATAATTTCACACCACGAACGGCGGTTCATACGTGAATACTTGATGCGCGAACACAGACGCAAGTAAAACATAGTTGCCGCAACGTATCAAGACCTCTGTCACGCTGTGCCGCATCTGTTACAATTATAACCATCAGCAAAATGAATCGGCTCGAGCCGAGATGTTAATTCGAGTCGCTGCAAACTTTTTCGTAGGTTCGAGTCCCCTTGGGGTTCAGTCTTTTCACATTAATTTTTTTAAATTACTAACTATATGGCAATTATCAATATTTGTTTACAAATGTTTTAAAAATATTTGTTAAATACTTTAATTTAATATAGATAAATATGAAGTTGAAGCGCTTTCTTCTACCGCTTTACTAATTATGGTATTGTTTAATATTTCTAACATTTGGACGTGTATACACGTCAATCTAAAGCTCAAAATGAGTAACTCAAAATTTCAATCATTTGGTGGTATGTTTCATTTATATTACCAATAAAGCTGCTATGTTAATATATGTGAAATATATTAACTACATTATACAACAATAATCTAATTGTGATATAATAAAAATATATGTGAGATTATCGAAGGCGCTTGAATAGGTATTTAAGTGATTATGTGGGACTGTATATATATAGTTGATTTGTTTAGCTCTCACAGCATCGTAGTCTATACAATAATACAATGGCACCATGGTCCTTTTTAACCATTTTATGCTTCGCTCTAAAACAAGAGAAGTTATGCTAGACAAAGATAGACAAAGCTAGACAAAGATCCATCACTATGATAGATAAAGATAGAGCTATGTACGTCTGATGGACCTATGATAGGCACAGCAAGACGGGAATCGGTGTCACACCGCATACTACCGCATACTCTATTTTCCGTTTGTCATTCTATACAGTGACCATAGCCACGAAAAAGCGAATGAGATGAATTAAAAATTATCAATATATGCACATTCGGTACTTGTATGAAATAACTAAACATATATATTTTCTTTTATTTCTGATGGTATAATTGTATTCGCAACAATAATTATTTGTAAAAAGAAATAATAGTGTGATCTAAAAGAAAGGCGAAATAGTAGTAAAACATCACACCAGTTTTCCTGCACTTCATCTACGATTGCTCAATCTAAGACGACTCAAAATGCGATTCATACAGTATACTTTAATCTTAGAAATATTAAACAGTATCGTAATTGGCAAGATACATGGCAAGAGAAACGGTAGCACAAAAAGCGTTCTTAGTTCAGATTTACGTATATTAAATTAAAATATTGATCATTGTCATATAGTTAGGAATTAGAAAAAAATTGTAGTAAAGAAGATATACCCGAGGAGGATCGAACCTTCAAAAAAGTTTCCAGAGGTTCAGCAGCTATGTCTATGTCCGGTAGGAATCCAGAGCTCGGCCCGAGCCGCTTGATTTAGTAAGGTGATGATCACAATTGTAATAGAGGTGGAAACAGCGCGACGCAAGTCTTGATAAGTCGCGGTAACTATGCCTTACTTGTCTCTTTATTCATGCATCACGTATTCACGTATGAATCGTCGTTCGATACTATATATGGCCGTACAGGATTACAAAAAAATCAGAGAGTCAACTGTTGACTGATTTAGAGACTGTAAGAGATTTCGGGGTATGTGCGCCCTAGCTGGGCATCTGGGGTACGTCAGCCCGGGACTCGATGGCGCACGTACCCAGTCGGCACCATGGGGCGTAGGGAAAACGTGACCTAGGCCTTTGAAGCCATGGCGTCGGGAAAAACTCGCACAGCGCGCCTTTTTGGCGATCACGAGGCAGCGAGGGCATTCTTGTCCCGATCGCCGATCGGAGCAGTCCTGACAATAGTTTAGCGGAATATGTAATAAAGAATAGCTGAGTTAAGCGTCTAAGATAGAACAGTGTCATCTATTTACGTTCAGTTCTCTTTTCCAACGTACTATTATTTAAATAAACTCTTACAAGACATTTCCTTATTATATGGTTTATGCAAAATAGTCAAAATAATGGAAAAGAAAAATAATAAGAGTAATAACTTCAAATAATTGCTGTAATTACCACATTGTGAAAATATGATATCAGTACATCAATACTTCCAGTATTAGTAAAGTAGTTCCAATCTCCTTTTTTTTATTTTAAATAATATATCCATATAATTATAACATAAATTCGACAGCGATTTCAAGTAATGCATGTTTTACAGTAAAAGCGTTTAGTAAATGTACAGAGTTCCCATTCAATGTATGCCTAAAATGCATATGTTGACTGCATCACGCTTTTACTGTAGCACATGTAACAAGCCAACGATTCAGTTTTGCTATGAGTCTACTTTGGGAGTCTGTAGCGACCGGGGTTTACCGACGTTGGTTGCTAAGTAGTGACGAGTATTACCGTCGGCAGGCGTAACTAGGTTTACCTAGGTTATTGTTATTGTAGTTAGTTTTAAGACACTAGTCTTTAGTTCTAGTTGCTTAAGTACTTCAGGTTTATAACACTGGGATTAAATTTTTGAATCTACCCATGAGCGCCTAGCATACTTTTTTAGTTCAGAAAGAGCTTCCCAAGAAGAAAAAGTTCAACCACGACAGGTCGTGAGTGTCGTTATCGAATAAAGAAATTGAGTAGGTAAAACTGCAGAAGCGTTTTCTCTTTCCAACTTGTTTCACCTTCACAAGTCTTTCTGAGTAGGCGCCATCTCGTCACCACTACCTGAGCTAAATTTGTGATGTAATTTGCTCATTACGGTAATATTAACAGCTGACAACGGAACTCATTTATGAGAGTGCAGTCAGAAAAGGTCGTTTTTCGCCCTTATATGAGAATATTTTGAGCTGTGTGAGGGCTCATTCGACGCGGTGCGCTACAGGCCCCGATCGTGTAACAAAAATCTTTTAGTTACCTAAAAATGCTTGTATTTTGCGGATGTATTTTGTCGATTTTTTCTTACACTTTGAACACTCATATTATTATAGATATCAACACAATGATAGCCCTCACCCAGCTCCAAATATTCTTATATAAGGAAAAAAAACAAACCTTCGACACTGACGAGATATAGGAATAGACAACTCATCCAATGTATTTTTTTGGCCACGATTTCTGGGCCCCGGGGACGCATTACCATTTCCGTGTCACTCGCAACGTTACCCACAGATTATAGAAAACGATGCGAAAATTAAATAATTTTAAAGAATTCTTTTGTTCTTTGCCGTAATGAAAGGCAACAGAGGATATGAAACATTTAATGTTAATTAAAAATCATTTAATTAAAGAAACACATGATAACAAGTTTTCTTATTAAAATTGTACTATCAATAAATGAAATAATTTTTAAAGTTATACTCTACATTATTTTCTGATAAATGACAAAAAAAATTGGGCTAAGAGATGTATATTTTTTTAACGCTCAAACAATAAACTTGTCAATGAAAAAGATAGTGACGATAATTGTATACTACAATTGTTAATTGTGTTACGAGCCGGGGCTGTGGGCAACGCCTAGGCCGGCGAGGTTGATATAACCCAAGGAATACGGTTGAGAATTTGTTAGTAAGGTGCACGGACGAACCCGATGCGAAATCGGGGAACCTCAGGAATAGAGTCAAGCGCGGACGAACTTGATGCGAAATCAGGGAGTCGCAGGAGGGTGAAACGTCGTGGACGAACCCGATGCGAAATCGGGGAGCCACTAGGAGAGAAGTTCGCAGGCGAACCCGATGCGAAATCGGGGAACCGTAGGATACAGACGAACCTGGTGCGTAACCAGGGAGCTGTAGGATGGGTTAGGTTTCGTGGACGAACTCGATGCGAAATCGGGGAGCCACTGGGTTGGAGTATTTATAGTTATTTTGTTTGGATAAGGCGTGCGAACGAACCTGATGCGAAATCAGGCTGTCGCAGGAAATGTTAGTTTGTCTCGTAACTTTAAATTAATATTCGGTACAACTCGAACGGTTAAGTTGTATCTGTGGGAACGTTACTACTGATATAATGGATTACGGAGTAAAGATTGGTTTAACGAATCTACTCGATTTAATGGTGAACAAATAGTATATATATTCAAATCAGTTGTCTGTACAATTGTAATTGTCGCGATGAAATAATATATAATGTGTAAGTTACCTAAATATTTGCACGGTGTTGACGCACTGGCGATGCGGGGTCTGAGAGCCGCTTTTAGAGTATGCCGAAAGAACTTCAACCGGACTAGCGGATTCTAACGGGTTAATCTATGATTCGAAAGGTGCGCTAACGATAAGCCCAATCTCACTCGATATAACTGACACTGTACGAGCGTGGCACGACGCGACTCTACGCGCGACTGTGTAACTCTGCACCGACGAGGGTAGAAACCCCCCTCGAGGGTTTATATACCACCGAAATGCGCGGGAACGCATTCGAACTTTCCATATAAGGAAATTAAGAAGTCTTCGTCGGGCCACGCCCATCTTGGTCATAGTGCACCGCATTTGCTGGTCGCATTTGTTCTCTGGACCCCTTTATCTGTTTATGATAACCGAAAGAATTTTAGGGCGTTTTCCCATCACAGACGCGAGCTCGAAAACGCGTTGAGAGCGACGTATGGAATATTCTTCATACGTAACAATTGTATAATTACTAGACAAATTCTTTAATTATCTTTTTCCTTGGAGCAATTTCATCGTTAATGAAAGACGGAATTTCTTATTTATATTCAACTAATAATAATAACGAAGTGCTAATGACCCTGGTGTCGAAGCCACGTTAAACTTTAATTAAAAAAAAAAACGAAGTAACTCATTTACTAATATAAGGCAATTCCTGCGATAAACGTGTCTGCAAACGATTATTGTTTGCATTCGGTTCCGAGCGAAGTGCACTACTCGAGATTTTACCGTATCTTCATAAACATAAGAATGCATTCGACATTCATGATGTTCGAAGGTGTCCGCGATATTGACAACATTGTAGTCGTCGTGTTTAGTCGCGCATTGTCGAATGGGTCGTTGAATTCGGTCGGTCAGTTTTTCATCGCTCGGTGAACTAGTGATAGAAAGTGTGTAGTTAATAATAATAATATAATATTACTATATTTATAATTTCTTTCCTTTTATGTTAATAATAATCATAGCTACTTATTCGCAGGTTTGGTGTTCACCTAGCTGGAAGTCAACTATCGTGATTATTTGCAACTGAGAAAAAAAGGAAAATAAGAAACTGCAGAAAGATCCTCAAATTTTTATTTTATGAGCAAAGTGTAACAAATTCACTTTTATAAAAAAATCTATTTAATTCTGTAAAAGTACATTGCATTGTATTAAAATATTACGGTTTAGAATAAAAATAAAATACATTACAAAACATGTACTACAATTAATTACATTTTTTCCAGACAATTATTATTACTTTATTTTTCTTATATTACTAAATATTTTGTGGCAATTATATGTAAAGGTGTGTTAATGTTAAGCGGGGTATCTGAAACACCTTATTTGAAATGTAGCATATTCAAGATGTTTGAAACAATTTATTTTTGCACTAGAAAATAAATATTTTAAAAAAGTGCGCTGTACGCGACACACGCAATTCATCGCCCCGATGTTATTTCGACTCAACTCGAGCCAAACAGAAGTGCATCTCGCGACCAGGCACCGTAGCTCAATTTTTCTACCGAAACGTTGACCGAGAAATAGCTTTGCTGATTCCCCCTAAATATTTCACATATATTCACACAGTCGCATGAGTCCAGTCCCCACTACTTCAGTAAATAATAGTTCTACAATTGAACACTGTTTATGAGCAGAGGACGCTGATATCAGTGTTGGATTTCTGAGCCGGTATGTCAGTCACGTTGGGCCACGAAAGTCCATAAGATGACTTGTCTATTCATATATCTCGTCAGTGCCAACGCTTCAGTTTTGCTATGAGTCTACGTTGGCAGCCCTCCTGAGTAGGCGCCATCTCGTCAGAACTACCTCAACTAAATTTGTGACGTCACGTGCTCTGTTTTAACAGCAATATGGACGGCAGACGGTGAAACTCGTGTGCGGGAATGCATTTAGTTGGATTCTAATTATTTCTTTATATGACAATATTTTGAGCTTGGTTAGGCTCATTCGAAAGAGGAAGGTTAGCGCAATGCGCCGGATGTATTGTTGAACGAGATCGTGTCTTTTAGTGACCTAAAAATACTGTTATTCTGCGGGTGTATTTTGTCGATTTGTCCTTACACTTTGAACACTCATATTACTATATAACAACACAATCTCGTTGACCAATACATCTGGCGCACTCCGCTGAACTTTCATCTTTCGAATGAGCCCTCACCGAGCTTAAAATATTGTCACAGAAACAAATAATGGGAATCCGACTAAACCGTGTTTTGGGGCCATATTTGGTAGATGTACCCCCTTAAAGATGTGATGTATTCTCTTCTAGCCCATCCTTATGAGATACTTTTCGTTATGTTCTGTGGCGTATCAATTGGTGGGATATAGGGAATTTCCGTGGATTCAAGTGCCCGTGGAGCGTTGGACCGCTCTACTTGTGGAGAAGCGCGGAAGAATCAAACACACAAAATATGAAGTGAAAAGAACGACTATTTATTCTGTAAATCAGCGTAGAAAGTACTGTTCGTAACAAAAGAAAAAGAAGTTCTGCTGCTGCGAGGGTTTTCTTCTTCCCATTTCGACTCCGGTTCCTCTTCCTGAGTTCTGTGTTCCTCCTTTTGATTTCATCCTGTCCAATGGGGTTGAGTCTTGCTGTGGCTGGGCCGTGGAGGTGGCACGCTTTCGTTTCCGCGTGCCGGGTCAAGGTGCGCACAAGCTAAGGGAATAGCGCGGGCAAGCCAGAAGAAAACGCGCGAAAGTCAGGAGATTGCGTCGAGAGTAGGTGGGAGTCATCAAAGCCTCCTTTGTTTCGGGTAAGCCATGTGTCGATCGGCTCCGGGTATCGTAGAATCCGATCCCTCAAGGATAGTACGTGACTTTTTGGACTTAGCTGCATGATAACCCGTGGAGTTTACTAACGTGGATTATTTGGACCCGGCTTCCTCGAATTTCCCTTTTCTCGGTCACCAATGCTCGGTACTTAAATAATATTCGCTTTTGGATCGTGTACATTCTCTTTCTGGTTTCGCATTTCGGTTTTTAAACTATTTATCGCAGTGGACAGTTACAATTTTTATGGGCGGTATCTCATTTGAGATTTCTAGGGAACTAAAGCTCATGTCACGCGATAGCGTAACAGTTCATAGCGATGGGCACCATCGACTAAAAACTATCGATTAGTCGATAGTACTCAACTACTATTTTCCGTCGTTCGATTTTTAAAACTATCGACTAACGACTGATGTAGTCGTTTGGACTGTGGACCATCAGGCTATCGACTGAATGTAGTTACTTAAAATCTATCGACGAAATTCAGTCGCTTCAACCAGGCCTCGGACTTAAATGATCCTTCGATCCGATTTTCATAGGCAACACCCCCTTCTCAGACCGCACGACTTGGCCACCGCGATCGGCCAATGGCATGTGTAAATTCAATTATGCATAACGCAAACTAATGCAAGGCTTTTAATTATTTGAAACTCATAGCCATATTAACCGATTTTAATAACATTTTCAACATGTATACTACTTACTGATATTTATAAGATGCAGTATATTAATTTTTACTAAAGATATTATGTAACTTTCCGAAATATCTTGTAAAGTAACCCTTTAAACTTTTCAGAATAAAGCAAATCCTTCCGTTTAATTTTAAAAAAGGCATTTAATTGTTTACAGTGCACGAATACTTTCATCCTCTCTTTTACGGTAATAAGAATGAAGAAAGTTTAAGTATCAATAAGAAAGAAGTGGAGTCGATTATAACGTATATACTACACAATTTCAGAATTCGGCCCCGTGACTTGAAAATGTAACCATCTAAAAATTAAAAATCTGATCAGTACGGAACCAGGGATTTAGTAGGCCTTAATATCTAGTAACATCGAATCAACGGTCGACGATATAATTATAACTATCGATAGTGATAATAAATTATGCGATTTTATATGCATTTGTCTTACATTTTATTGTTTATTATAAAAATAATTAATAATATGTTCATTATTAACGTTAACACTTTTCACCATGAAATATATGCACCATCAGCTACAGAATCCAAAGAAAATTATGAAAATAGATCGACAACTTCCTTACATTCCTAAGACAGTAATATTTATGTCTACCCTTGGAAAAAGGAAAAACGAATTAAATTTTGATGCATAAAACATTAATTAATGCTTCTGTGTTAAATACCTGTCTATTTGATTTTAAGGAATATTTTCAAAAAGTGAGTAAAATATTATATATAACCTAATTGTTTTTCACAAAAAATTTAAAGCATTTTTGAGTGCCAAAATAAAATAGTTTATGAAATACTGAAAGATTAGTAATTGTTAAAAAAGAAACTTGTTGACCTTCTATATTTCTGAAATTCTGATTATGAATTAATATATTTACAAAAACTAAATACACCAATCTTTCATGAAATAGTTCTGACTCCAAACACAACCAATAAGCGAAATTTCAGTCGACTAAATAGTCGATAGTTTAAATTAGTCGACGGTGGCCATCGTTATGTATTCATGTGTGATGCAGATTTTTACTGGCCGCCGTGATGTGCTTATAGTGTTGCGAGTCTATTGGTGGGATATAGGGAGTTTTCGTGGATTCGGGTGCCCGTGGAGCGCTGGACCGCTCTGTTTGTGGAGAAGCGCGGAAGAATCAAACACAAAATTGTAAAGTTTAAAAAGAACGACTGTTTGTTCCGTAACTCAGCGTAGAAAGTACTGTTCGTAACAAGAGACAAAGAAGTTCTGGGAATGTGACTTCTTCTTCTTTCCATTACAGCTCTGGTTCTTCTTCTTGAGTTCCTATTTTCCCCCTCTCCTTTGGTAGCGGCCAATGAGGTTGAGTTTTGGTGGGCCTTGGTTCGTCCTTGGGCGCGTGGAGGTGGCAACGTTTTCGCTTTCCGGTACGGACGTGTGGGTGTGCGCGCAAAGGAGAGAATTGGGAAAACCCGGCGAACGCGTGAAAGTCGCATGGTACCGGTAAATGAGGAGTCATGGAAAAACCTAGTAAAATACGCGAAAAGGTCGAAGAGTCATACAGCGTGTTCTAAGGATATGCGTACATTAATTAACAGATGTATAGATCGGGTTAGCGCATATGTTCATCTGATTTTGAATTTAGCTCTCGAATTCCTGTCGCTATCGAAAAGTGCGATTTTACTGTCGATTCAGGGTTCGATGTTACTAGACATTAAGCCTGATTAACGCGATAGCGTAACAATAGTCTATAGAAACAGTATGCATATAAGATACGCGGCGAGTTCATGCTAACGCATGCGCCGCCAGATGCATACATACATCCATGCACGTATAGGCAAAATTCAATGGGGTGGTAGCAGTAGTTCTTCGGGAGTATCTCAAAAACTAAGAGTCCAATATTCTCATAAGAGGAAAAAGTTTACATTACAAAAGTCGTCGAAATCAGAGACTGAATAACTAATCTACAAGTTCACTCATTGTCAGTGTATGTACATATACATACATATCCTGTATACTATACACTTCAATCGGTTATACTGTAGATACGAATAAAAATAGGTTATGCTATTTCATTACTTACATGATGTTATATAGGCGCGTGAATGAAAACGTGAATTTAAACATTCAACTTCTGTACCGACTCTGCCTATAAAACGTATTTGTGTCGTGTACGTACTGTGCTTGTGCATATTACATTCGCATATTGTGCTTTGTTGTGATTGAATAAGTTGGCAAATACATAACCAAACATTCGTAATTTTGTGAAGGTAATGCTTACAATTAGGAGCAAATAAATCACTATTAGTGTATGCAGTTAATATTCATCTTTACATTTATTTCGAAAGTATTTTGTAAAATAACAATGTCGAATGAAATAAAGGTGTCTCTCAAAGAGGCTCGTCAAATGTTTAAAGAAAATAAGTATGCAGATGTGATCAAAAAGTGTAAAAAAGTATTAAAGGCAGATAAAAACAATTATGGTGCACTTATATTACTGGCAGCTGCAATGCGAGAAATGGAAGAATACAAAGTGCAAGTGCCATTAGTTCTCCAAAAGGCTGTTCAAATTCAAACGGATAATCCATTAGCCTGGCAAGGATTAATAGCCTATTATGAAAAGAATTTGGAGAATCACGATTGCTGTAACAAGCTGATATTGGCCTACTGTAAACTTTTAGAAATATACAGGTAATAAATATATCTATATTTTGTAAACTATATACAGTGGCTCAAAAATTTGATCGCAAGTACTCTTTTACGAATATTCTTAATACAACAGTCCTTTAAAAATACAATATGGTGAATAATAGGTACCTTGGTAATAAGCTACCATTTTGTTTGGTAGTGCTGTGCTGAAAGTATTATACAGGTAGGTCAGAATTAATGCGAGTTCAAATAGTGCAATTTTTGGTTTAGTGCGAATTATAAAATAATACCATGGCACAATTAATGCCAGAAAAATTCAGTTAATTCCAGATCTGCAAGGCTTCTTCTATTTGGTATAATAGAAGCATTTGTGGAAACATTTAGATCTTCATTTTAACTTTCGGTACACTTCTTCTGTTCTACAGAGACTTTGCCTGTCTCTGAACCTCCACTGTTACATAGCTACATATATAGATACAACGTGTCAAACTCCTTGTTCTACATATGCTGTGTATTTTGTTCTGCATTCCTTATTAGTAAGCTTTAATTTGTTTCGAGAGCTTTAGTGCACATACATTTGAACACAAACATGTTTATGCCACTATAATTTAATAAAATATGTATGAAAGAGTATATTTATAAGTTTTTATTCTATGTCTTCTTCAAATTAAAACAACTTACTATATTTGCAGTATTCAAACAGAGCGAATTCAAATAATGTGAATTCGAATAATGCGACTAATTTCTGAGATTTATCACTCGCTCTAATAGAGACCTACCTATATATATTACAATAAAATGTTGCATCTGCATTTCAGAACTAAACTTAGTAGGTGATACATAGGAACTAGCAAAACCATGCAAAAAATAGTTAGGATGAATGAATTAGGCTGTTCCCAGGCCTCTCTAAAGCACGTATGGCATTCTAACTTTATTCAGACATTCGAAAATGTGTGGACGTTGAAATACTTCAATGTATCTTGAAAAATGAAAAAATGGTAGATACGACTTTTGAACTAAGGAGGGCAGTATTTTGGTACCCCATTAACTCTGGTTAAGGACTACTTGAATGCAACGCAAAAGTTCGGTCCATTTGTCAGTTAACATGTCAAGTAGCACTCTGGGCTATATGTTCCAGAGGCTTGTAATGTCCTCCTCTATGAATTTTAAGCGGGGCAGAGATTACAAATGATTCAATAGTTTCTAGATCACTGACCTTGACATTAACTGTAGTAAGTACAGCAAACAGGGGGTTAAAAAATGAGAGCCAGCTTGGTATGCGATCAATTTTTGTAGTCGTTTATCCTTTTAAATTGATGACCCATTTGATTGTATTTATTTTTTCAGTGATTCTAAGTTTACTTACATTTTGAATAAAATCTTAGAGCTTGCTTCACAATTTAAGGATAACGCAACCTTAACGCGTTGTGTTGAACATTTAAGAGAAGTTAAAACAAAGTTAGACAATGACAAAGTCAAACTAATTGATAAAACACTTGGGTGGATATTAGTAGATAATTATCATAAACTAGAGAAATATCAAGATTTATTAGAAAGTATATTTAAATCTATAATTGATGATTTGGATACAGTTGATCAGCAGGATATTTATAGAAAATATTTAAAAATATTATACAATAAAGGCGAATTTCTTGTTCTAATACATACAGCTATAAATATGCATAAAATGTTTCCTCAGGATGTGCTACCATTAGGTGAGTATTCAAAATATTGTACTAACTTTAATAAGCAAATGATAACAATAACAAGAAAGTTTAAATTACATTATAAATTAGTGTTTACAAAATTTTATACAGCCAGATTTGTTTTTAAATGTATTCTAAATACAGTAATTTCTTCGAGAGGGATCGCAGTTCGGGATCGCTGCGAGCACTCTGGGCCCACGGAGAACTTTGCCTTTTTAGAAATTTGACCTGAGGCTCAAGAGCCCGGCCATTGTGCAGGCACCGACGTCAATGACCGCTGAAAGGGTTAGGGTACCTATCGGTGAGACCAACACTAATGCAACTATCAAACTTCTTTATTGTTACTTATTTCGTTCTCCAAATTTTATTAAAATATTGCTGAGGCTGTTGTAATTAAAATAACACCAAACGCGATATAATTTGGATCATATTTGCGCCATGCTTATGATCCATATATATGATCCAAATTACATAGATCGTGTTTAATCTTATTTTAAGCATTAAAACGTCAACAACGTCGTATTAAAATTTTCAGAACAAAAATAATAAAAATAAAAAAGATCCATCATTGCATCAGTGTTGTCTCGCGGATACGAAGATACCAAGCCCTTCTCTCTTTCACTCACAGAACTTCTATACGATGGAAGGCGGCTTGTCCATTTGTTGTACCGCAACCAAGAGATGCTTTCGAACGATGCTTCTCGGACTAGGCGGGACGCTTTTCGATGCCTCCAGTCCCATGAGCAACGCTTGTGACCACCTCTTATGGCCGACGGCTATTTCTCGGCGGGTGAGCTACCTGATTGCTTTGCCATACAAAACATATTCATGGTTGCATTAGTGTCATCTCACAGATGCGACGACATTTTACCTTTCAAGGGTTACCCCAGGTATTAGCCGCCGTGTCACTTTATAATTGCCACTCAGAACCCGGGGAGATCTACCCAGTGGTGGCGATGAAGCGCGATCCCTCTCGAACCTGCTCTCGCCGGTCACACATCGAGAAATTACTGTAGGTACATAAGTTTTCAAAGCTTTCAAGACTAGAACTACTAAACCTGTCAAAATGACAGTTACAGATTTCCTACTTTAAAATGATTAAAATCATATATGTAGCTATTGTTGCAGAAATTTATGATGACTTTTAATAAGACGAAACAGTAGTTACATATCCCAGTTACATATAAACTTATAGATAAGCTGTCCTAGAATTACTTATTTCATATGATTCATGGCCATGTCATTAATGTGATCATATGTGTCATGAGATTGTGAATGTGCCAATATGTTGTACAGTCTTGTGACAACCTCCATCAATGACACCCAAATGGAGGAAAACATTCTGACACGTTAGACTTTATTTTTTAAGAAGCTTATTTGGTGTTATATTTTTTCCCTTAGGCATGTCCGACATTGTCTAGTAGAAGCACAACTTGTGATCCATTGGTAGGTCACATCGCAGTTGCCCAGAAACCCTTCTTTTCGTGGCCAAATGTCAATTTTTCAAGTTGTATATTTTAAGAAAATTTTGTTTCCGATAAATTAACAACCCATCAAAGCTTCAAAATTCAAAATGTTATTTATTTTGGATGATTTTGTACTGAAGGGTAACATTCGGAAGACAAAATCTAATTGTTGTAAGCACTCATTATGGAACATAAAATAGTAGGTTTAAATTGCAGTTTTATGCACGTCAGTAGATGCATTTTTATTATTTATTGTGTTTTAAGCATTTTTTAATCCACGTGCAAAGTGTGTAAAGTTTATAATGATTCAAACTTTGAGGAGTGTTTTAAAAACTGATTGAAAGTGATAGGCATCAGACTTTTTTCATATGATAACTTAGGCTTTGTGGAGCGTTATTTGTCTGTATGGCTGTCATATGATGCGCGACCAGTTCGCTGAAGGTGGAAGATATAAATAGGGGATGAGACCACGAGTTGCGTTTATTGCACGACCACTTTTACTTTTCACTGTAAAATTTAGGGATTATTCGACCGGATTTATTGTTCCTGCGTGTAATCAAGTTGGTCACTCACTTATAAGGGAACCTACCGCAATGTCCCTCTCTCATTTTGATTAAACTTAATGGATATATTAAGTAGGTGAAAATAAGGGACACGAATTTTTTTATAGCGGCCCAATCGCAAGTTTAGGGGGTGATGTCTTTTTTCTGTTTTCGCTAACCGTAGTTCTCATTGTAATAATTGCCTTTTCCTTCTCGACATTTCGACTTCATGTACTAAATTTGCATTCATGTCCTCGTAAAGCGACAGTGCCCTTCCCAAAATAAAAGCACATCACTACGCAGCAACGTCGCACAGTGGTCCAAAACCGTAAAAAGACAAACTAAATTCATAGCACTGTTATTTATACATTATTGATTATGAATAGAAAGATTTTAGGTAGTTCTTGAGTTATAAAATATAATTGCAATGAAAGATTCTCTGATTATAATTATTTTAGCACTAATATTTGATACAATGTTTGGTCAAAATTATTCTGATATTTTCTGTGGTGTGTAGTTATCCCTCAGGTAGCACTAAACAAAATTTGTTACAGACGATATAACGACACTTACAATACTGATTTCATCATTGAGATTCATAATATGTAAAAAACTTTATTGAATTTAAAATCCCCCCCCCCCCCCGGCCCTTTGAAGGTGTCTCAAGCAATTACCAGTGCCCTGCGGTAATCCATTTGCATGCCCAAATTTAGCCTATACATATAAGAAACTATGCCTAAAACTTCATACATTTCGAACGAGGTCGAGAAATTGAATTTAGTTCGTGTTTTTACGGTTTCGGACCACTGTGCGGCGGTTATATGCAAAGGGAAAAGTTGTTCAGAAAACTGAGTTTTACAACATATTCAAAAATCATTGAAATCGGTGAGGTTGTACCACTTCTATATATTTACCGCCACTTTTTAAAATTTTAACACCAATGTATAGTGAGTCCAGACCTAAATGAAAAAAGTGGTGTGTGGATTTCTGATCACACTAAACGAACTACTAAGCTCGACTGCTCGTCGATCCGAGGAGGGCAGTGCCATGCCGATTTGGAATGGGTTCCCGTATACTGTGGGAGTCCAGACTCCCAACGTCCGGGCACAGGGCGTTTACGACCGGACTACCTGTGACACAGATGTTCTGGAGGCGAGCAGCGATGGCCTGCAGAACCGCGTCCTCTATTTTCTATGTGTAAGGATATGAATGAGAGAGGGAGCCAGATACGGGAATGGCAGAGGACGAATGGATGTATGAATGGGAATGGACAGAGTAGAGTCGAGAGCGGAAAAGTGTGGATCGTGGAGAAGAAAATTGTCGATTAAGCAGCGAGACAGTGTAGTACAGCGTAGTGTGGAATAGAGTAGAACAGTGTAGAGTATCGTAGTGTCTTGTGTAATAAACATATAATAATCCTTGTTATCAATTACATTACATTTACGCCGGCTTAATTTCTTTAAAACTTCCAATCTCACAATGCAGTATATGATATACTGTAGATCAATAGTAAATGGTTTGAGACAGTGTCAGTAGAACGGACCCCAATCTCTCGCAGTTCGCGGCTCGTTTTTGTCGGTGTCGCTAGGTTGTAAAGGAAAAAACAAGGATAGAACGATGGCCGGGCCAGCCGAGAAATGGAAATGCCACCGTGTCTGTGTGATTACGCAAATGCAAAACAATGCTAGAATAAAAAGGACAGCTTAACTTTTTTCTTTTCAGTTTTTTCGACTTCATTTTTTTAAACATATTGTTGAATTCCTCCCGCTTAAAATGAGACTAAACATGATATATTTCAGACCATATTCTATCGTTATTTTTATTGTAAGGCATTTATTACATACAATTAAAAATTTATTATGTTTCACACATTAGAAACATTAATAAATATTCAGATATAATACATATATCTGTAAAAATATGTACAAAATATATACAAATTAACAAGATATAATTATATCGGGCAGGCCGAAGGTGGTTTTTATACTTTATAATTAAGTATCTTTGTTTTAATAGTTTCATATTTAAATAAATTTTCTGCTTATCACATACAAAGTGACTCGATTATATCATTATTGCACTAAATTACTAATTAACCCTTGTATCCATTTCGCTTCTTGCACTCCTTCGCATATCGCGATTAGTTCAGCTTCACAAGTGGAAAGTGCTACAAGATTCTGTTTCTTACTCCTCCAGCTGATTACGCTATTACCTATTTTGACCACATAACCACTGTAGGACTTGGCATCTGGTGTACTATTCCAGGTTGCGTCTGTACTTATGGATAATTTCCCACTTGTTCTACTAACAAAACTTATAGTTCTTCGTTCACCTTAGATATCTATACACTCTCTTGAACGCTATTAAATGAATTTTCTTTGGTTTTTGACAATATTGTGATAAGTAGCTTACACTAAATGCTATGTCCGGCCTTGCACCTACCGCCAAATACATCAATGAACCCATCATTTCTTGAAATAATGCTTTATCTACCTCGGGTGAGACCTGGTGTTCATTTAGGTTTTGGTTTACGTCCATGGGTGTTCTAACGGTGTTGTACTCGTCCAGCTTGTACTTTGCTAGGATTTTGTCAACATACGCGCCTGTGACAGCTCTATTCCCCCTTTGGACTCCTTTATTTTTATATTTAAAAAAACTTTCTCCTTATTTTCCACTATATCTAACCCTTGTCTGACTTTTGATATTACATTTTCTATTACCAAGAAATCGTCTACGTATATGCCAAGTAATAGTAATTGCCCGTTCTTCTCAAGTTTGTATACGCACGGATCTTCTTTCAGCCTTGAGAGTCCTATTGTCTTCAAGTTTTTGTCTAATTTTTCGTTCCAGCAATGACCCGACTGTGGTAACCCATAAATACTTTTATTTAATTTACATACCATATGCTTGTCGCTATCGTGACCTGGGGGTTGTTCCATGTAGGCTAGCTCTTGCAGAGTCCCATACAAGTATGCGGATTTCACGTCATACTGCCTAACTACTAAATTGTACATACTCGCCATTGCCAGCATTGCCCGTACAGTCTCCACTTTTATCACAGGTGCAACTGACTCTTCATAGTGTATTCCTATTTTTGCTGAGATCCTACAGCCACTAGCCTGGATTTGTACCGTCTGGTTCTTCCATCTGCGTCCTTCTTTTTGCTGTACACCCATTTACTTTTCTGAACCTTCATTCCTTCCTCTCTTGACACAAGTTCCCATACTTGGTGTGTCCTCATTGAATGGAATTCTTCTTCCATGGCTTTTTCCCAAAATATTCCGTCTGGTGATTCTACTGCTTCCTTGTAATTGTTTGGTATGAAACCATTTTGGCTTTCTGTGCTATATGCTTTCTCTTGCTTCTTTTCTATTGTCTCAGATCTTCTTGCTCCGCCTAGCCTGAGTTTTCCTTCCCTTTCTAACAGTTTTCTAGCATGCTCTTCTTGTATTTGCTGGTTCTTGTTCTTCGCTGTATTTAGACGCCATAACACTTGTGTTGTGTTATATCGCAGCACGTCTTCCCGTATAAGATCCCCTCTCGCCGAAATTCAGTCTTTTTCCACATGTGTATTTGGCGATGATTCCGGTAAAACTTTCTACAGTGTTATTATTGCTGGTGTATAGCAAATTCTTGGCATGCGCCTACCGTGGGCTAAGTATTTCTTTAATGTGTGCGTATACCCATATCTTCATCAGTTCTGGAACAATGTACTTATCATCTTTTTAACTGGTTCCATCGCAGAATTATTGAAGTTTTGATCAATCTGCGTGTGCACCAAAACCGTGACTGCGAACATTGTGTATGTTGGCATACAAATTTTTATTTTTCTCAGCGTAGGCAACGTTCTGATTTTATCTGAACTCTGCGGCTTTTACTATGTCCGCGGGCATTCGCCGAATGCCAATTCTCACTAAGCTTCCATCGGCCACAACGGGTATGTAAGGGATTTCGAAACCGAGAAAATTGTCGCCTCTTTCAATAGCCAATCGTTTTTCTCCTTCTGTAGCAACAATTAGTGACGCGGTGCTTGCTAAATTCTGTTCTTAAATAAGTCGTATATCTCTTTCATTGATCACCGTTTTTGTTCCGTGTTCCTAGAACACGGTAACCTTAGATTCCGTCGACTATCCTGCTAAAACATATTCCTGTCCCCTTGGTTCAAATTTGTGTCCTTTTCTGGGGCCCTTTTTTAATGCTACTCCTCGACTTCCTATTTTTCTCAAAAATCCAATGTACGGTCTTTGTCCTGTTCATTCTTCATATGGCGTCATATCTTGATTTATTTCTGTTGGACACCTATTTCTTAAATACAATCTACGGCAAATTCAATGCACGCACGCACGTACGCGCGCACACACACGCACACACACCGGCACATACGATCGTATGACTGTGTTCCTCTATTTCTTGTTTGATTTCCTCTGTTGGTATTGAGTGGTGCAGATTTTTTTAGTGCTAGTTTGTCGGCTCCTTCCGCTTTAATTTGATATGTATGATACACTATTTCATCTTCTTGGAGCTTTTCCATTAATTTCCTATAGCAGTCTGGGGTAGCTACATTTATTTAAATCGTTTCATTTGATAGGATACCATACAATACCGGTATTGTTCTTTATCTATCCTTAGAGTTATAAAAAGCTCTTATTAAGCTGTTATTAAAAGCTCTTGAAGTTCAACTAAATCACATCTGCTTATTGTAGTAGACTTTTGTCAATGTACGGCTACAGTATGTAGTTCACTAGGCCAATGGGGCACCACACCGCGCCGTCAAAACCGGCCCAGTTGATGGTCCTTGATATTTTTGCTAGGATAGGATCTACGAAATGTACGTGCTACCCAAAGCAAAAAATATTGTATCATTAAATATCATATCGTATCAAGACATTTTACGTGCAACTTGGAAGTTATTTATCACTGAAGAAATCTTGGTTCTAATTGTTGAACATACAAATGAAGACATCGCCAAATAAAATGTAAATTATAAGAATCAGTATTTTGTATGTCCAACGGTTAGGTTTGAAGTGTTGGCCTTGGTTGGACTTTTATACAGGGTGTTTCTTAGCTACACGGACATCGGGGAATTGGGGGTTGCTGGGAGGATTCTGAACAATATTTTCCTTGACCAAAATGTTGTTTGCAGCTTCATTTTTGAGTTATTAACGAAAAACGCTGGCCAATCAGAGCGCCCATACAGCGCGCGAGCTAGCACGCGACTCTCGATTGCGGTCGGTCGTGGTCGAGTGCATCGAGGGTATCGGGGGAAGCGTACGGCAAATATTATATGGTTTTAAATTAAGAATAATGTGGAATTATTCTTTATTCATGAGTAACAAAATAAACTTGATGTAAATGGATGGGCAATCAACGAAACCGATTCTGTTTAGTGTATACACAAAGAAGACCTTTATTAGAGTGACCTTAGCGAAAGAAGAAGAAACAAACGAACAAAGCATTCAATACATATGAAGCGGTTAGCAGCGGAAGATTATAAATCAACCACTCCCACTTAATGTACCGTGCTAAAATATATTACGCAAACCCATTTCTTGCGTACAAAATAAATGCTCATATTTATGCAGTGCCTTAGTAAGAACATCTACCATGTTATTAGTATCCTCATAATCAAGGCCTATTACTGTATCCTGTATTGCATTGCGAATAAAATGGTATCTTACTTCTACATATTTTATACGATTATGATATTTTTCGTTTCCAACAAGTTTCTGACTACTATGATTATCATTATAAAGGGTGTCCGGTAGCTCAAGGAACATCGGGAAATGGGGGGTAGCTGGGGTGATTCTGAACAACTTTCCCATTAATAGTAATGTTATTTGGTGCTTCGTTTGTTAGTTATTAACGAAAAACACTGGTCAATGAGAGCGTCCGCCAGACACGTGCTCAGGTGCGTACCTCTCAGCTGTGCTAGGTCGTGATGGGGGCATCAAGGGTACCGAGGGAAGCGTGCGGCAAATATTAGATCATCATAATTAATAATAATGTGCAATTATTCTTAATTCATGAACAACAAATAATTTAATAAGTCCTTTAATAACCGTGTTCGATACGTTTATTGATTATCTGAAAGGAATAAAATGACTTATTAGTTTATTTGTTATTTTATTTATATAAGCGATAGCCTTGGGACTGAACGTTCGCTTTTATCGGATACTTCCTACATTGTTTGAAATGTGCCGATAGCATCAAACGAAGAAAATGACAGCGAGTAAAGAAAAAGGACTGAGAAGCCAAGCAAAACAAAAACCAACGTATCGGTGAAACTAATGCAATAATGAATCTTTTTTATTTATTGTTATAAAACTTTCTCCAACAGATTTGTGACATTTTTGTGATTAAAATAACACCAAACGATATAATTTGGACCATATTTACTGTAGCATGTAACATTGGGGTCCACTTATTAACACGTTCGCTTATATAGTATACCTACAGCTGTGGGCTAGTTTTGTTCATAATTTATTTCAGTTAGATTGGATCCTTCTTAGTTTATTTTTTATTCAGTTAGATTTAGTCTTTAATAAGTTATTGTTGAGTCGCGACCCTTGAATGAAACTATAATGAAACTTGTACTAACGTATTTGCGAGATTTTTCTGATTAAAATGAGACCTGACACATATAGTCTGAATCATATTTTCGTGTACTTTGTGGTACGTATTTAATCAGTATTGACAAGTAAATACGATTCGAACTATATCGTGTTTGGTTTCATTTTAATCCGAGAAATCTCGTAAATACATTAGTAAAAGTTTCAGTAAAAAAAACTTAAAAAGAAAGTTTCATGGTTGAATTAGTATTATCTCACCGATTCGTTTCGGCGCCTCGCTTTGATTCTTTGGACCTCTCTCTCTCCTTCAATGTCTGTCTCTTTCTAGGTTCACGCTCGGCCTGAGCTGCTTCTGCGAATAGATTCAACAAGTTTCGTTTGGGTCCCAATGTTTTAAGCGTGTTTTACTGTATCGCGGCTAATTTCTGTGTTATTTGTTACTCACTTTCATTCTACAGGGATATTTTTCAGCACCAAATATTATATTATTAAATTATAAATATCTTTTAATTAATATATGATATTATTGGAAGCACAAGTAATAAAGAATTTATATAATTTAAATTATAACCTTTTTATAGTTCATACTACTGAATTTTGTAATATTCTAGCCATATTATTATTCTAAATGTCGGTAACAATTTATTTCTCTAACTTATTAGGAACAATAGTGAAAGATAATAAAGTTATTACAAGTCAATATTTTCCGAATTATGTAGTGCTTGGTCTCATTTTTATCAGAAAAATGTCAAAAATTTATCGGTAAAAGTTGTATAAAAAAGGAACTGAAATTAAAAATTTTAGTATTACATTGGCATGTTAAACAGTGTACTAGGCCTTTAATCTTTGCCGATTGCTACTAGGGCTACCGTTTCTGCTGTTGAAACGTGTTACCGTTAATTAAGTCACTAAATATAGTCCAAATTATGTCGTGTTCGGTGTCATTTTAATCAGGAAAATGCCAGCTATGCTATGTATAAGAAATAATAAAGTTTCATGGTTGAATTAGTATTAGTTCACCGATATTCCCAATCCAGGATCGCGTTACATTGATCGCAAACCGAACTTCATGACGTTTCCAGGGGTATACCCCGCAGTGGTGGGAATAAACTCTTCGCTTATATTGGATACTACTTTTTCGCTTATATGGAGACCATACTGTATATGCTTTCTAATTTTCTTCATACTTCACATAAATCATTTTCAAATGAATTTGATAAATCTGATAACGATAAAAGTATTTCCTGTTATTTTCAGAATATATATGTCGCGTTTACTGTGAAAAAAATGTACTAGATGAAAACATTACTGATAGCGGCATTGACATACCACATTTTTATGAGTCTCTCATGAAATTGGATATGGAATCTGAAACTGCCGCAATTGCTAAAGCAATATATCTAAAAAAATCAGATAATTTAGTTACAGCACGGCAAATCTTAAAAGATATACTTCTATTGAAACCATGCGCCGTATATGGGTGGATAGCATTGGGTGAAATAAGTGTGAAACTACACTGTTGGGAAGATGCAGAAAATGCTGCAAACCAGGCATTAGAAATGAAGATGCAGAAAGTGAGCCCTGAATTGTTATATAAAGTGGAACTAATATTAATTGCGTCATTGAGTAGAAGTAATAATAAACAAAAATGGGAAATTGCGTTCCGAAGATGTCAAAACGTAAGTATATTTTGTTACTCTTATTTATTATTCACAGAATTACGTTTATTGCTTATTGTAGGCCGCCGAGACATAAATGTTGGTCTGTAGAAGAACACGTATTTCGGTAATACCGAGAAGGTGAAAGGAATAGGCTTTGCTCTATCTTTCCAAAAATGATTGATGAAAATGAGATTTATCCTTTGTAACCCAGCACTTGTCTAGTAGTTAGTCACTACCACGCCGGCGTTCCGCCTGAACAGAAATTACAGTTACAATCGGCTCCGCACTTAACGTGTTAATGAAATTCTCGTACTTAAGGGGGTAGTTACGGGTATTGGATCGAGCTCTATTTCGACACAATTCGGCGCTAAATATGGGTTTGAGAGGATACGTTGTCGTCCTTATATTAGCAGATTTTAGGCTGGGGGAGAGTTTATTCTAAAGAGGAAGGTTCAATGCAGCGCGCTCTGATCATGGTTCAACGAGATCATGTTGATATCTGATAATATGAGTGTACAAAGTAGAAAAAAATCGAGAAAACACACCCCCAGAGTCCAAGTTTTTTTAGGACACTAAAAGATTTTTTTTGGGATCCAAACGGTGGCCTGGGCCCGCTGCATTGAACATTCCTCTTTCGAATGAACCTTTACTCAGCTTAAAATCTTTTCATATAAGGACGAACAATGTATCCTCGTCACAGACGAGATATAGGAATAGGAAAATCATCCATTGTATTTTTTTGGCCAGCATTTCTTGGATACCAGGTCCCATTACCATTTCCGTGTCACTCGCAAAGTTACCAACAGATTATAGAAAGCGATGCGTCTTCAATTGTTGGATCTTTCAATTCACGAAGATCTTTGTTCCCCCAAAGCGTGTTTTGGAAGGGTAGAAAGTAGGGGATAGGAACTGGACGAGATTAGAACGAGTGGACTGTCTGAAAGGACTTTACTAACGAATAGGAACAGTAGTTTTACAATCACTGAGAATGGCACGATTGAAACACTCTACAAAACTTGGTCGTAAACACGACGACGCATAACTTTTCCCGCTCGAATGGACAGTTCGAAATTAATGGCTTACAAGTTCTCTGTCTTACACTGTTAATACACTGATCTAAATCGTTCGATGCAGAATTCGTGAGCGCGCGCGGAATGCAGGGAGCAGCAGATACAGCGCGGAGCGATCGCAATCGTTTCCTTTATAGTGTGTTTTCGCTAATACTAAGATTAAATAATTAGTTACTACAGTAATGTCTCGATTCATGTACCCCGCTCGGGGCCGAATGTGAACAGTAACCGTGTGCAGACACGATTCTTGAGCGAGTTCGAGATATTTTTTTACAGAGTGGAACTGACTCAAATCTGTTTATATATTTTTAAACAGTGTTGTTTCAGCTACAAGTACATGTATCATGAAAGGTATCTACGTATTTATACCCTTCGAAAAATACATTTTCGCGAATCCCTATTTTAACTTTACTCTTTTTCTATCGAAAATGTTAAACGCGTTTTTCTCGTGTTACGTATGAAGGATTTTCCATACGTCGCTCTCAACGCATTCTCCAGCTCGCGTCTGTGATGGGAAAACGCCCTAAAATTCTTTCGGTTACCATAAACAGATAAAGGGGTCCTGAGCACATGTGCGACCAGCTGCATTACTACCAAGACGAGCGTGGTCCGACGAAGACTTCCAAATTTCCTTATATGGAAAGTTCCAATGCATTCCCGCGCATTTCGGGGATATATAAACCCTTTGGTTTCTACCCTCGTCGGTTCAGACTTACACAGTCACGCTTAGAGTGACGTCGTGCCACACTCGTACAGAGTCAGTTATATCGAGTGAGACTGGGCTTAGTGCACCCTTCGAATCATAGATTAACCCGTTAGAATCCGCTAGTCCGGTTGAAGTTCTTTCGGCATACTCTAAAAGCGGCTCTCAGACACCGCATCGCCAGTGCGTCAACACCGTACAAATACTTAGGTAACTAACACACTTAATATTATTCCTTCGCGACAATTACATTTTTTCAGACGATTGATCTAAATATATATATTATTTGTTCACCATTAAATTGAGTAGATTCGTTAAACCTATCTTTACCCCGTAATTCTTTATATCAGTAGTAACGTTCCCACAGATTCAACTTAACCGCTGGAGTTGTATCGAATATTAATTTAGAGTTACGAGACAAACTAACATTTCCTGCGACTCCCTGATTTCGCATCAGGTTCGTTCGCACGCCTTATCCAAACAAAGTAATTATAAAGAGTCCAACCCGGTGGCTCCCTGATTTCGCATCAGGTTCGTCCGTATGTGTTCCAAACTCCGAACAACTCCCCGGCGCTCCCCAGCGCCGGGTACGTCTGTTAATAAGCCAACCTCTTTTTTTTTTTTTTTTTTTTTTTACCAGGTGGAAATCTTCAAAAGACACCTCCTGCCCTGGGGACGAGCAGGAGGTAGCGTCGGATTTTTACCGATTAAAACCACCTCGGTTATCTCTCCTCTGCGCTTGTTGGGGAGGCCCCGGGAACTCCGCAGATTACATCCGGTGCCTCCCCACGCTCTGGCTGTCGCAGCCCCAGACCTCGGGGGGGTGGGTCAGATGGACCCCCCCCCCTTTCCTGTTTCTCCGGGCGCCGGGGGTAACACCCGACGCAGCCCTCCTCCATGCCGTTGATCAGGGCGGCTCGGGTCCTCACCCGAGCCGCTCACGGCTCTCCGACGGCATCGCGCACAGGGAGGGAAACGTGTTCCCTCTCCAGGCGGGCCGCCGGTCTGCTTGCCAACGGTGGCGCCATTCCAAGGGGTACAGGGGGGGAACACCACCGTACCCTCGGCTACGCCACCGCTTTTCCACCTTCGAATCGGAGGGGGGAGGGATGCAGGTCCCCCCCACACATTCCCCGCCGCTTGATCCGGCTATCGGGTGACCCTGCGGGGTAACAGGAGGACAAGCGTCCTCCCACAGCAGGGCCACCCATCCGCCGGACGGTTAGGACGGTCGCCCGAGAGACGAGGAGGGATTGTCTCCTGTCGCCTCTCGAGCTGACACCGTCTCTACATTACTAGTGGAGGGGTGGGAATCTTTCCAGCGGGCGCGTCCGTGGCCGGCGAGTCCTGTCCCTCCGCCTCTCGCGTCGGGCGGGATCGGACAGCTCCCGAAGGACTACTTCGCAGAAGGAGGCCATCGCTGCCCTTGCTCTCTCGCTGCGCAGCATCCTGCTGATAATGCTCGGCAGCATGAGATCCGCCCCCACGTGCGCCTTTAGCACGCACCGCTCCGCCGCCCATTCCGGGCACTCCTCTAGTGTATGCTGCGCTGTGTCCAGCGCACCACACCCCCGTCACCGGCCCGTATCCGGCACATGAACTCACCGAAACATCCGTGTCCGGTGAGCACCTGCGTGACCCGGTAGGTGAGGGGCCCTCTGCCGTGGTCCAGCCATTCGTCTAGGCTGGGCAGGACCGTCCCGACCGCAGGTTGCGCGGATCCTCTGTCGATGAGTTCGGCCTTCCACTTATTCCGCGCAGCCAGCCGGGCCTGGCGTCTGATACCCACATCTTCCTCGACGGACACCATCGCGCCCCCCGCACGGAGTTCACGGAGACGCTCGTAGACGTGAGCGTCCCCCTACGCCAGTAAATCGAAGGGCACGGTGCCCGCCAACGTCAGCGCCGCCTCGTGGGATATCGTGCTGTACCCCCTGGCCTGATGGCCAGACGCCCATATCGGGACGCCGTATAGGGCCATGGACCGCACGATCCCGAGAATAAGCCAACCTCCTAGCAGCTCCCCGATTTCTCATCGGGTTCGTCCGTGCACCTTACTAACAAATTCTGAACCGTATTCCTTGGGTTTTATCAACCTCGCCGGCCTAGGCGTTGCCCACAGCCCCGGCTCGTAACACTCGAAACAACTTTCTTCAATCTGTCCTGTAATATAGCGAAAAAACTAATGGACCAATTGAATTGAATCATAGTGGATTTTTAAGATAAATAAATTATCTTCTAGTTATACCTAATTGTTCATTAAAGAAAATGATTTAACATACCTTTTTCCATCTTTTCAACAAATTTTTCTAAAACAAAATCAATTTTTTTTCAAAGCTCCGTAGTTTTGATCAGCAACGCGAAATTTTCGCAAATTTAGGTATAACTATAGTGTAAATCCATGAACAAAATGAAAGTACATCATTTTTTATTCGAAGTCATTTCTACGAAGTTACTAACTACACTGCACCAAATGGAACAACTTTTCCGCTAAAGTGTTTGTTAGTTTGTGTTATCGTTGTTTATTCTTTATTCTACAAAGAACTAGAAGTATTTGATTACGTATATAATAGTTGCTAGTCTTGAGGATTATTATATCAAAAAATATGTACAAAAGGTTCAGTACACAATACTTATAATACTCCTAACTAGATGGCGGTTGCAGAACAACATAGCGATTGACGCGGTGAATCTGAATTGCTTACTTCCAACACACCCCCTCAACGCGGACATTTAATTCCCGTTTATTTCGCATCGTCTATATTTATGATACCCAGCTCCTGAACGGGCTTTGTATGGCTGGGACTGCTCAGACTTTTCGTTAGTCCGTCTGCTTGCATGTCTCGGCTAGCTAAGTACTGGACATCAATATCCTCCGTCTGATATATTTCTCGAGTGTAATGATAACGGATATCGATGTGTTTCGTTCTCGCATGGTGTACGGGGTATTTCAATATTTTCTGCGCACTCTGATTGTCACAGTAGATGACCGTCCTTTGATTACTCGACAGGCCCACTTCCGTCAGTAAGTTCCGCAAGTACACAGCTTCCTTCGCAGCTTCGGCTAGCGCCATGTACAGTGATGTCTCGATTAGTGTACCTCGCTCGAGACCGAATGTGAACACTAATCGTATGCAGACACGATTGTCGAGCGAGCTCGGGTCCCCTTTGATGTTATGGCAGCCGAGATACGGGGCAGCGTTCCAGGAAAAAAGCAAGTTTAAATAACCGTGTACGTGAGACAACACTACTGCGATGAAAAACTAATATTAAAACTTGTTCATTTTTGGTCCGTTTTAAATGAAATTTTACCAAAGTGTTCGTTACAATATCCTGATTAAAATGATACCAAACACGATATGGTTTGAACAATTAAACTCTGGAATCGAAAGTCTCTTAATTCTCTTAATCTAAAATTGCTATATTTCGATAATGGAAAAATATTGTTGTACCGAAAATTATTCTCGTTCCAGTGACATTACATTCAGTGTTCATAAGAGTTTATAATTTTTAGTGCTAAGAAATTGTAAGAATTTATATCTACTTTTTAGATAAAGAAACTACGCAGAGAAGAGAGCTGCGTCATTCATCGCATCAATAATAATTAGTAAATATATGTACAGTTCCAAAATATATCATTCTAGTTTTCAAAATCAATAATGAAGTAGAATGAAATTATTAATTCTCTGATAAGTAAAAATTGTTCAAACCATATCGTGTTTGGTGTCATTTTAATCAGGAGATTCTAACGAACACTTTGGTAAAATTTCATTTAAAACGGTCCAAAAAGTTTTAATTTTTAATCTCGCTTGCATCAATGTTGGCTCTCACCGACATTCAATCTGGGTTCAGATTACGTGTTCGGCGCTTGACGCTTCGTTGGTTCCAGGGGGACCAATCCAAGTAGTGGGGATAGAAATTAACACTAATCGGAGACACAATTTTGAACACTAATCGAGTCATTAATGTACTCTGCTTCAACGCTTAATAGAGCAACACATTTTTGCTTCTTCGATTGCCACGTTACGTGCACCGCTTAGCTTGAATACATAGCCAGTGTGTGATACTCGGTCATCCACGTTGCGGCCCCACTCTGAATCACCGAAGCCATGTAATTTTTCTTTGGTCTTTTTATACACTGTACCGTGTGACATTGTCCCTTTTAAGTATCTGAGTGTGCGTTTCGCTGCAATCCAATGCTCATGGCCCTGATTTTCATTGAATATACATAGCATACTGACACTGTACGCTATATCGGGCCTTGTACATACTTCTGCGTACATCAGAGAACCTATGATTGATCTATAGGGTACGGACTTCATTTTTATTCTCTGAGTTTCAGTCCTTGGTTCCATTTCCTTACTTAATTGTGCCTTGGGTTCCTGGGGAGTAGGTGCTGGCCTAGCCTCTGTCATTCCAAAACGTTGTAAGAGGTCTGAAACGTACTTGCGCTGAAAAATAGAAACTGTACTATCTTTTGTGTTTTGAATAAATTCTATCCCCAAACAGTATCGGAGTGTTCCCAAATCTTTCATTCGAAACTCAGTGTTCAGTTCTCTCTTTAATTCGTTGAAGGCCGCGGTTTTGTTCGTTTCAACGATTATATCGTCTACATATATGGTCACCAACAATATGCTTCCATTACTTCTCTTCAAGTACAAACACTTCTCAGCATCTATCTGCTTTAATCCCATGGATCTTAACTTCGTGTCAAGTTTTGCAAACCATTGCCTGCCGGACTGCCTTAGGCCATAAAGGGCCTGCCTCAAGAGTAGGACCTTTCCTGTGTCATCCCGAAATCCTTCCGGTTGCTCTATGTGAATCTCCTCTTCTAGATTCACATTTATTTAAGCTATTTCCGCATCCAACTGGAATAATGACAAGTTCCATTTGACGGCAAGCGCCATGATGATCCTTATCGTGCCCATTCTGGCCACTGGTGCATACGTTTCTATGTAGTCCACGCCTGGTTGCTGGGCATAACCTTTCGCCACCAGTCGTGTTTTATGTCGCTCGATGGTTCCGTCAGAATGGTGCTTTGTTTTTAGGACCCACTTGAATTCAATATTATTCTTGCTGGTTGGCCTATACAGGGTGTCAGAAGACTCAGGGAACATCGAGAATTGAGATATTGCTGAGGGGTAGATAAACAATATTTCCCTTGGCAAAAATGTCCTACATAGTTTCGTTTTTGAGTTATTAACGAAAGACACTGGCCAATGAGAGCGCCCGGCGGGCATCGGCCGACGCGCACTCAGGTGCGAACCGATCACTTGCGGTACGTCGTGATGGGGGCATCGAGGGTATCGAGGAAAGCATGCGGCAAATGTTACATCGTCTTAATTAACAATAATGTGGAATTATTCATTATTCGTGAATAAGAAATACACTAATAAGTCGTGTAATAATCGTGTTCCATACGTTTATTCATTATCCGAAAGGAATGAAGTGTTTTATTACTTATGAGAAAAATATTTTTTTTATCAGTACGTTTTCAGGTGGATAAATTATGTTTTAAGAAAAACGCTTCGCATACTAATGTTAGGAAAAGCTAGTTAAACTTACCCATTCGTCCACGAATTAATCTGCTTAACATTGTGCGACTCCTGATCTAGGCAACGCTCAACAGCTGATGCTGTTACGGCCGGCTTAGTATCCTTGCACAATCACTTCACTTCACGATAACTTCACTTGCCACTGTGAAATGTGGGGGTACTTAAAAACAATTTATTGTTCCTACGTTTGAACATTTTGTAATATTCTGCGTTTGTACGATTCATGTTGCTCGCTCGGTTAGCAGCACGGCTCTGGCAGCTTACACGTTCGCACTCGCTTCCACACGCACACATGTTCTTTAACGTGATAACATTGTAGTGCCAACGCTCGCGCTGCGACGTAGTCCACGCAAGGGCCGATGCTGCCCTGTGTGATCGGCATCTGCCGCCGATTTCCACTAAATTTGGACACGGTGTGTGTGCGTGTGTGTGTGGAAGCCAGTGCGAACGTTTAAGCTGCCAGAGCCATGCTGCTAACCGAGCGAGCAACATGAATCGTACAAACGCAGAATATTACAAAATGTTCAAGCGTAAGAAGAATAAATTGTTTTTAAGTACCCCCACATTTCACAGTGGCAAGTGAAGTTATCGTGAAGTGAAGTGATCGTGCAAGGATACTAAGCCGGCCATAACATCAGCTGTTGAGCGTTGCCTAGGTCAGGATTCACACAATGTTAAGCAGATTAATTCGTGAACGAATGGTTAAGTTTAACTAGCTTTTCCTAACATTAGTATGCGAATCGTTTTTCTTAAAACATAATTCATCCACCTGAAAACGTACTGATAAAAAAAAGTATTTTTTTCATAATTAATAAAACACTTCATTCCTTTCGGATAATGAATAAACGGATCGAACACGGTTATTACACGATTTATTAGTGTATTTCTTATTCACGAATAATGAATAATTCCACATTATTCTTAATTAAGACGATGCAACATTTGCCGCATGCTTTCCGCAGTACCCTCGATGCCCCATCACGACCAACCGCAAGCGATCGGTTCGCACCTGAGTGCGCGTCGGCCGATGCCCGCCGGGCGCTCTCATTGGCCAGTGTTTTTCGTTAATAACTCAAAAACGAAACAATGTAGGACATTTTTGCCAAAGAAAATATTGTTTATCTACCCCTCAGCTATATCTCAATTCTCGACGTTCCCTCAGTCTTCTGACACCCTGTATACTAGCCTATATTCCTTCTGCATTGCACTTTTCCGGTCCCTTGAATTTGGACCTCTCAGTGCTTCATCCAACGTTGGATTTTCTTCGTGAATCATGTTGGCTTGATGTTGGATGGGTACTAGGTTGTATTGATTCCTCGGCGCTCCCCTGCTCCCTGTTCGAATGATTCTCGGTCGACCACGTCCTCTCTTGAAGTCCTGTGCATGTTGGTTTTCATTTACATTTCGTCTAGAATCTTCATTCGAATCTTGGTTTTCGTCATCACTATGGGTAATGTCATCAGTGTTTTCGGTTTCACTTTCCAGCGATATGCTGTTGTCATTTGCTAATGTCTTCCAGACAAACTTCCAGAGTGCCTTTTTCGGCCTCCTTTTTGAGATCTTCTTCGATAAATTTTACGTCTCTGCTCTTGATTACTTTTTGCGATTGTGGATTCCACAGCCTGTATGCTTTTTCGTCATCCGCATAGCCAAGGAATACATGCTTGCGACTTTGGCATTAATTTATTGCGGTTAAGTGTTTTGTCTAGGACGTATGCTTTGCATCCAAAAACCCTTAGGTGTGATACGTCAGGCTTCCTTTCACACCAACATTCGTATGGTGTGACATCCTTCAAAAATGTAGTGGTAGATCCGTTCCGTATGTACATGGAGGTACTTATTGCCTCTGCCCACAAATTCTTCGGTAGATCAGCGTTTATTAGCATACCCCTTGCCATTTCGATGAGCGTCCTGTTGAGCCATTCAGTGACTCCGTTCTGCTGTGGTGTGTAGGCAACTGTTCGTTCGCGCTTAATTCCCCATTCGCTTGGCTGCTTATTGAACTCTTTACCACAATATTCGAGTCCATTGCCTGTTCTTAGAGTCTTGATCTTTTTGCCCGTTTCATTTTCAGCCAGAGCTTTGAATTCTTTAAAAGCTTCTTTCACTTGATCTTTTGACCTTAAGAAGAATAACTTTGTCCACCTTTTTTCATCGTCTATAAAACTGGCAATATATTTTCCGCCACTAATAGATGTGGTATGCATAGGCCTGCAAACGTCTGAGTGTATTAACTCAAGTGGATGTTTGCTTTTATGAGTCGATTGAGTAAATGGGATTGTAATTTGCTTACCCTTTATGCAGGTTTCACAAGTGGGCATTTCTCCTTTCAGGTTCATAGTTAAACCCTTCACCATTTGTTTGGATATCAGCTTTTTCAACTCAGCTTCATTGATATGCCCAAACTTCAAGTGCCATAGTTCATTTAAGGATTCTGCCAAGTTTGCTGATTCTTCTATCTCATGCACCCCCGCTTTGCGAAGGTTTCAGAAAATATAGGTTTCCTACCTTTGAGGCTGTTGCAACTACCTGTCCATCGGCATTCCTTATTGTTGCTTTATCGTACACAAATGTAACTTTCTTTTCATTTTTGGTCACTGTGGGCACGGATAATAGGTTAGTTTTCAAGTCAGGTGCGTACAGTGTATTCTCGCACTTTACATTTACCGGGGGGGGGGGGGGGTTGGTTCCGTCGGGAAACGAAAGAGGAAAGGAAAAAGGTTGCGTTTCGTCTGAGGCCTGCTAGCGGACTCATCAGTAAGGCGTACTAACAGGCCCTGCCTTAGACACAGGGGTAGTAGGGAACGGTCGAAGGTTATATATATAGTCGCGCGGACTTACACAACCACCTTCGGGAGCCGGATCCTCGTGCTCGTCCCCTAGCGGTGTACAGTAATTCTTCGCTTGGCGCTTACGATTCGGGGCCGGCCGTAAGCGCCAAGAGAATTTGGTCCTACATTGGGTTCGTAGAATTTCGGCGGAACCGTCAGAGCCCGGCTACTGTGGAGATATCGATATCGGCGGGCACAGAAAGGGACAGCGACACGAAAGAAAGAGAGGAATGAGAAGTCGGGCGTCATTAAAAGATTAAATGCTTCGTATCGGTGAGGTAACACTAATGCAACGGCGTAACTTTTTTATTGTTACTTATATCGCTATAATTTTTGTTTTGAATTATTGCTGAGGTTGTGGTGATTAAAATGAGACCAAACACGATAAAATTTGGATTATATTTACTTACTTACTTACTTACAAGGATCCTTACAAGAAAAGCTTGCGAACGGTCGTGCTCAGTTTTTACTATAACTTTACGGGCTTAGAGAATAGTCCAAATCTAAAGATATATTCCAATAGGCCTCTTCAAGGTAGAATGCGCATTTATTAGTATGGTTTTATGTTTTTCTAGAAGCCCATGCAAACACATAATAATGAAATGCCACATACAAAACTGAAATCATCAGCCGCAATTGAATGAAATAACGAAACGTGTGGTATGGTTGAAGCGCCGAAAACAGAGTCGTCGGCCGTGTTTACACTCGAGAATCGAGTGGTTCAAATTCGTCGCAATGCCTTCTCGGCGTGCGGAGTTCGCTTCGATCTCCCTCGAGCAACGTCAAGGCGGCCTGTCTCAAAGATAAAAACGCTTTCAGTAGCGGCGACCTACGCTTCCTCGAGGGAGATCGAAGCGAACTACTATGTGTCGGCTAATCAAAAGGTGCCGAATTACTCCGTCGACTCAGAACTAGAGGGGCCCCTCCAGTGGTGGGGATAACTCGTAAGCATGCTCGGTAGAGAACGTGGTGAGCGCCAAGAGAAGAATTACTGTATGTGGGAAGTGCCCCCACACATTTTTGACATCCCTTCCATTAGCCAGTGTCAGGCACACTATTCAGATTCCTTTGATCTCTACACTCTTGTCGACAGCCAATCCTACTTTTTTGCCTGTGACAGTTTTGAGCTTCGAAAACCAGGATCTGTCGTTACACGTGTAGGACGTTGCCCCCTGTCCAAACACCACACATCCTTGTTTTTGGCGACAGTACCAGGTGCTGACAGTGTTAATGCATTTTGACAATTGCCATGTGTCATGAAAGCTTCATAATTCTTATCACAGTAACGAGCTTGGTGTTGCCTATTTCATTACTTCTTCCAGCAGTTACTAGCCTTGTGTCCAACCTTTTTGCAATAGGTGCACTTGTAAGGCTTGTGCGCACCTGAGGTGCTCTCGTTGCTTCTATGTTTGATGGCCATTTTTTCTGAATTCGCTTTGCTATATATATACTTTGACTTGTTTGGATTTCCATGCTTCACGTAAAGAGCGTCCTGCGTATTTCCTGCTTCTTGCTTCAGCTTCCTCTAAGATTTTTATTTTTATCGAATATCGATCGGGCAATTTATCCCTGGACTCTATTGCAGACCTGAAACCTTCATAACTTCTAGGGATGCTGTACAAAATTATGATGGTCATCAGGTCGTCAACTATTGGTATGTCCATTTGCTGTAAGTTGTCTACTATGTCGAATAATATGTTTAGATGATCTGCCATACTACCGTTATCCGTGAGCCTCGCGAAAAGTAGCTTCTTTAACAGCGTCGCTCTCTTTGCTGGTCCTTTCGAGGCGTATACCCTCTCCAGCGCAGTCCATGCGTCTCTCGATGTTTCGAGAGCTTTCACGTGGCATATTTCGGATGCAGTTAATGAAAGAACGATATCGGCTTTCGCCATTTTGTCGAACTTTTTATATATAACTATATATATATATATATATATATATATATATATATATATATATATATACTCGATACGTTTATTCATTATCCGAAAGGAATGAAGTGTTTTATTAATTATGAAAAAAATACTTTTTTTTATCAGTACGTTTTCAGGTGGATAAATTATGTATTAAGAAAAACGATTCGCATAACTAATGTTAGGAAAAGCTAGTTAAACTTACCCATTCGTTCACGAATTAACCTGGCTAACATTGTGTGAATCCTGACCTAGGCCACAGTTATTACACGATTTATTAGTGTATTTCTTATTCACGAATAATGAATAATTCCACGTGATTCTTAATTAAGACGATGTAACATTTGCCGCATGCTTTCCGCGGTACCCTCGATGCCCCCATCACGACCTACCGCAAGCGATCGGTTCGCACCTGAGCGCGCGTCGGCCGATACCTTCCGGGCCCTCTCATTGGTCAGTGTTTTTCGTTAATAACTCAAAAACGAAACTATGTAGGACATTTTTGCCAAGGAAAATATTGTTTTTCTACCCCTCAGCTATATCTCAATTATCGATGTTCCCTGAGTTTTTTGTCACCCTGTATAGTTATGTCATATAGTTTGGAATTAAAAAAACATTAATGTAAAAAAAATATACCAGAGGGGATCGAACCTACAAAAACGTGTCCAGCTACATCAGGCAGGAATCAAAATCTCGTCTCGAGCCGATTCATTTGGCTGATGGCCAGTATTGTAAAAGACGTGGCAACAGTGCGACAGAACTCTCAAATGCTGTGATTTGGCAACTATGGCCTCCCGATCTCCGTTTATAATTTTGCTCAATGGCGGTAGATGTCACGCCGTGAGTTTATATTTCTGTATAATGACTTCAGATGTCACCCCGTCAAATGCCAAACCTACCAATTTTTTGTTTTCACTAATGCCCGTTTCTTTTCAATGGCGCTTAGATGGTTTCGGAGTTGGCCCCAATGGAGTCGGGGCCCTTAATACCACAAGATCGCCCAGGCGTTATTCATCGGGAAAATGGGTTTCGAATTTAAGCAGGTTTGTGACCTGTCGGTGCAGGGTGTTGAATTATTCCACGGAGAGCGTATGGTTGCCCACGACACGACGCAAATGCCGCTTGATACTCTTGGCCCCGGCCTCCAAAATCCTACCGAAGTGGGGAGCCGCGGAGGGTATGAAATGGAGGTGGTTCCGTCGGTGGTGAGTGGAGACGCTAGATTAGCGTCTTTCGTGATAATTTGGAGCGTGTGGGAAAGCTGTCTGTCCGCTCCTTCAAAACTCGTCCCATTATCGCTGTACAATTCGCTAGGAATTCCGCGCCGCCATACGAATCGGTTAAGTGCGGCGTTGAACGCGATCGTGGAACAATCACCGTCTAATTGTAGACAGGTCGTTCGTGTGGAGAGTCAGACAAACAGTGCAACATAATTCTTTCGTGGATGCTGACCCCGGCCCGTGGCTGGTAGGATGTTATATGCACCGGCATAGTCGACGCCCGTATGCAGGATCGCCTTTGAAGGTGTGACCCTCACGGTGGGCAGATCACCCATAATTTGTGTCGGGGTACTTGCCCATTGGCGCGTGCAAACAATACAACGATGGATTCGTAATCGAACGATATTTCGGCCTCTAGTGATCCAAAACATTTGGCGTAGCATTCGGAGTGTTAACTGGGGTCTCCCGTGAAGGGCGCGAAGATGCGCATGGTCGACAATCAGTTCAGGTGTTCGACCATTCGGGAGAATAATTGGGTGCTTCTCATCGTACGGCAGTATCGTGCGACGACGGTTCTTCAACGTTCCACTAGTTCTCTTTACTCGCTCTATTGATTCGCTCTATTGACAGTCAACCAACGTTTTGGCTCGCGAGTCGTTTTCGATACTCACTCACGCACATACGCATACTCCCAGACACACACAACGACCCCGGCTTTACCGGCTTAACCGCAACAAATGGGAAAAAGCAAATGAATTGAATTAAAAGTTATCAATATATGCATATTGGGAACTCGCATAAGATCTATATAATAATTATTTGCCTTGATTTCTGATCGTATATTTTTATAGAATCACTGATGTTTTGTAATTTTTATTTCTACACGTTTTATGGGTACACACATTTGTGTACTGTTTGATTCCTGATACACCTTCCCTTTCTATCGCGTTGTTCGTTTCTATGTCCGACCGGAATCAAAATTTCGGCATGAGCCGATTCATTTTGCTGATGGTCAGAATTGCAACAGTTAGGCAACAACCCCACCGGACTCTCAATTGATCTGATGGGAATGTTCAATGAATTTTCTATGCTTCCCGTTTAAATCTTATCAAGTACAACGCAACGGCTTAGAATTTCTTTCCACATTCAGAATAGAATATGGAAAAAGCAATCAGCCCCCTTTCGCTTTCACCTGCGAACCGTATGTTTATCGGTATTATCATTTTTGTGCAGGAATAAGCTGCTGGAATATCGACCTGCCAAATCGGTGGGATCGCATGTCGTGTCTGCCCCTTAACCGCCTTATGCTTTCGGGCATCGCTTGCCGACTGACTTCTTTGTTTTTTTAAGCAGTCGCTGCTTTCGGTCAGCCAACATGGCTCCCGTCGCGCGCATTTGTTTATGTTTCCACGATTTTCAGAATATCAGAATGTGCACTTGATATTAGAGGGTATCCTTAACATGGTGCACTATCTAGGTCTCTAATGAAGTTGCTATTTGTAAGTCTTCCGAATCTTAAACTTAAATGTCGACTGTATGTACTGTGCTATTTTCTCGCCAGTGGACTTGGGGACTCACGCCAACTCAAGTCCCTCCAAATACTTGTATCTGCCTAGTTACTGCTGGCAAGAGGAGGAGGCAAATAAATACAATTCGTGAATCCACATTGTACTTTATATTTTATTCTCTTTGTACTGTCTTCTTACTCGTAGATGCGTTGGACAATTCAAACTATATGTATAATGATCAACTTAAACTGTTCATGCCAACCTAAAAACTAACTTACTAACTAACCTAGTCACTACAGTTACGACACCCCACGTCCCTATATGTGCATCCTCAGACCTCACTTCAAAATTAAAAAAGAAGTCAGAATCGCCCCACTCTGTATATAATGTATCATTTTTCATGAAGGCCATTTTTCTAGTTTCATAGTGAATGCGACATACGTTACAAAGCAAATTCCTTTAATGAGTTAGTCTTTCGTATGAATCGTGTGTCAAAAGAAAGTACCATTTTCTACTTTTGAATGTTGCTGTTCATTGAATTTTGGTTCCTATTAGTTCTAAGGTAACGTGTCAAAATATAGAAATATATGGGTCGTTAATTGTTAATTTATATCTTTCAGTTACACATTTCAACTGAATTAGAAGTAATGTACGCACGCATTAGTATATTGTTAAATAAGCCTAATATAGATGTTGTGATAAACAATCTGGAATCAAATAGTGGAACGAAAATGCAAATTAATATTCTTCGAGCATTATACTTGAAACAGTGCAAGAAATTCGACGAAGCTATAAACGCGCTTGACACAGTTTTGGAAACATCTGAAGCCTGGTTACTTCTTGGTGAAATTTATTGGGAAATAAAGGAATATAATTATAGTTTAATGGCCTTTTTGAACGGTATAAAAGCCGATCGGCATAATTGGATATGTCTCGTTTATTTGGGACGTTATTATTGCAAATATGGTAATGACATGGAACGTTCTAGAAGATGCTATCAAACTGCATTACATATAAATCCGAATTCTGAAGAAGCTGGAATTGGTTTGAGTACTGCGTTTAGATTTCTCAAGGACCAGGTAAAGTTAAATATATTTTCCAATGTTTGTAAAGTATTTCATCTCTTCCGATTCTATGATCAACACGGGAAATTATTATTTATTGTTCTTGTATGAAAATTTTGCATTTAACAGTATTATTTGTAGGATGCGAACATAAAGCTATTAAAAACCCTAACCGCACAAGATAGTGGTCCAAAATGGGCATGGTTACAACTTGGTTTACAATATCTTGACTTAGGAAATGCGGCTCAAGCTATTAAGTCATTTCAGCATGTTATCAGAGCTGACCCTAATGATAAGTATGTAGTGCACTTGAAGTAATTTTAATTCTAATATATTTATTGTTAGTTTCGTTTTAACGGTAGTGAAAACGTTTTTATGTATAGTAAAATGTTATGTACAGTTTCGTTTCTGAGTTATTAACGAAAAACACTGGCCAATGAGAGCGCCTGTCGGGCATCGGCCGACGCGCGCTCAGCTGCGAACCGATCACTTGCGGTTGGTCGTGATGGGGGCATCGAGGTTACCGAGGGAAGCATGCGGCAAATGTTACATCGTCTTAATTACGAATAATGTGGAATTATTCATTATTCGTGAATAAGAAATACACTAATAAGTCGTGTAATGACCGTGTTCGATACGTTTATTCATTATCCGAAAGGAATCAAATGATTTATTACTTATGACAAAAATATTTTTTTTATCCGTGTGTTTGCAGGTGGATAAATTATGTTTTAAGAAAAACGATTCGCATAACTAATGTTAGGAATAGCTAGTTAAACTAACCTATTCAAGTACACTCGATGTCCCCATCACGACCAACCGCAAGTGATCGGTTCGCACCTGAGCGCGTCGGCGGATGCCCGACGGGCTCTTACTGGCCAGCGTGTTTCGTTAATAACTATAAAACGAAGCTTCAATCAACATTTTGGTGAAGGAAAAAGTTGTTCAGAATCACCTCAGCTACCCTCGATTTCCGGATACTTTACTAGTTACGGGCCACCCTGTATATACTGGACGTTAATATGTGTGTAGTTGTTCAAAACGGACTAACACCCCGTCTCGCTGGGGATCAGTATAGCTAGCTGGCACCAATATGGTATGAAGCTAGTGGATTCCATACTGAGCCCCCGACAGTGGTTTTCATGTCCTTTTTATACTCAAAAATTAGTCGAAGAAGATGGTAGACAACGTGATCTTCCATGGGAGTCCAAAGGTTCTTCATAAGGCACTGATTCATTGCGTTATCGCGGAAGGGGTGGCTCCATTGCATGCCGTCTCGTTTACCAAATAAGGGCATGACGAAAGAAACGAAGGAAACGTAAGCTTCCTACGTAACAGTGGTTATACTTGAGTTTTGTTAGTTCGTTGTTCTCAGTTCTAATTTGATACTTAGGTTATACTATAGCGATGTATCGTTTCTGAAACAATCAATTTAAAAATAAACCGCTAATTTTCAGATTGGGAAATGTTTTGTGCTTTTGGTGTAATTCAATTTCGTTATTCAATTTCGCTTGGTGCCAAATGATTCTGTGGAGGTTCACGAATAAAATGATATAAGTAGTTATTAGATTATAAACATTTAAGTATGTTTAAATAATGATCAGAGTGAAATAGATACCGAAATTGCACCTGATAATTTAAAAATAGACACCAAATTTTTGTTGATAATTTTCAATTTATTTAAAGATCTACGGGTCTAGGATAAAATCTAACTATGCCGACCGATACAGACCTTGGTGCTAAGAAAAGCATTATCGGAAGTTAGAAAATCATTCTCGCTTTCAATACAGAAGCGATATAGTTTGGCAATAACTAACGCGTACCGCGGCGGCTGTGGCACTGTATGACGTCGATCTGCAATTCATATTTCTGCTGAGTGTCACTGTTATCTATACTATTAAAAATACTATTGTAGAGAGTGAAACTGACTGAGTGATCAGAGTGAAACCGAGGAAACGTAATAAACATTGACAAACGGCGAATGCGTTTGTTAACAAATAAGTTAGTTAGCAACTGACGCTTGAATGTGAAAGACGGACATCGAATTTCATTATAATTACATCAATTACCACCTTTCTTGCAATAATCCAGTTTCTCTTCTAATTTATCCCTAAATTGTAGGAACTTTATAAAAATGAAGGGGAGTCATCGGGAAACGAACCCGAGACCATCGTATTTATAGGCACTGATCAGCCCATTTACACCACGGCCCCTTCTTATTACTGGTTATTCGTTTGTTCCTCTTAACGTTCTTGGATGGAGACGCCCCATACCCACACTATTAAAGATACAGTAATGTCTTGATGTAAGCGAAAGACTTCTACACCATATAAGGTTATAAGTTTATCCCCACCACTGAGGGGTATACCCCTTGAGGCATCCAGAAGTTCACTTGGCGATCAGTGTAACGCGATCCGGGATCGGTTATATCGGTGAGCTAATACTAATTCAACCATGAAACTTTGCTATTTCTCATCCTTTTCTTATGAAACTTTTACATAGCATAACTGACAGTTTTCTAATTAGAATGACACCAAACACAATATAATTTAGACTATATTTACTGCCTTAATTAACGGTAATAAGTTGGTACGTTAAACCGTGTACTGGGCCTTTGATCTTTGCCGATTGCCACGATCGCAGCTTCTCTTTTCTTTTCGCTAGCTATCCTTTTCTGCGGTCGAAACTTATTACCGTTAGTTAAGACACTAAATATAGTCCAAATTATATCGTGTATGGTGTCATTTTAATCAGATAAATGTCAGCTATGCTATGTAAAAGTTTCATAAGAAAAGGATGAGAAATAAAAAAGTTTTATCTTTGCATTAGTGTTATTTCACCGATACGCTGGATATTGTTTTCTGGCTTGGCTGCTCGGTCCTCTTTAAAGAAAGAGGAGGAAAAGGACTCACTGTCCTTTTCTACGTTCGACGCTGTGGGCAAATTTCAAACAATGTAGGAACTACACTATATAAACGAACGTTCATACCCGAGGCTTTTGCTTATATCAAGACATTACTGTAGGATTAAAAAATCTGAAAAATTTGAAAGTAGGAGTATCAAACATATGTATCTACAAAAAAATATAAATCTGGACAAGAGGTCCGTCAATACGAATTCTGAATTTTTCAGCACTTTGTGACGTTTTTTATTTCTTGCAGCTCGAATTTCCAATTTAAAAATCTGAAAAACTTCTGTAATGTGTGCCTCCATAATTGAAATGTCTTACATTTTTTTCAAAATTTTGTACGCGCTAATATGACAGATTTTGTGCAAAAACTCTATTTTTGTTCTTTCGCTGTAACTACCCTCTCAGTCGAGTTACAGGGTTGGAACTTCGTACAAATTGGTTTTTCTTGATAAGTTTTCGAATCACACCAATGACAGTAAAGTTTTGAGCAAAATATTTGACTGTCGTCATACGCCAGCAAATATATTTTACCGAAACATTTTTTCACATTTTTCTAAATTTACTTTCTCTTTGAATGTAACTTCGTGATACACACAACTCGAACTCCCAATTCAAAATAAAGAAATGGTGTTTAGTGTTACAAGCCACAGTCTGATAACATTTTTCTTTATGATAATAAAAGGTGTTTCACAGAGAAGTCCGCAAGGGTCGGCAAATAGATAACTAGATTTTGTACCTAAGCAGGTTCGCGAAGTGACTTATTGGTAGGCACTACATTGTATCCTAAGTTTACTGCTAGCAATAAGTCTAGTTCAAAGTTGTTGAGTACATGGTTCTAAGTAATACACCAATGTTGCTATTTTACTTTTAAGAAGTTGTACTTTTATTTAAAAATAGTTGCTAATGCTTTTCATACAGCCGAACACAACTGTGTTGCATATTAACGAGAAATCATAAAAATTTCGGAACATTAACTGAAATGCGGCATGGTTTCCCGATGTCCAATTTCTCTGAAATGTTGGGCATATTATTTTCTCACAAGGTGTCAAAATTTAGACGGCTAAGGCAAAAATAATCGAAAGTTGACAAGTGGGAACCAACCACCTTACTGTACAGTGTACTACTTTCTAAACTAATTGATTTTCGCTGCTACATGATTAAACATTTTGTGATCCGTAATTTAGTGATTTTAATTTTAAGCGAATAAAATTTTATTATGTTATTGTATTTTTAGCCATAGCTGGGAATCATTTGCAGATGCATATTTTGTACGTGGTGCTTATACTTCAGCATTGAAGTCTTATAAGAAAGCACAAGAACTATGTCCAGAATCTTTATATCCAATGATACAATTGGGAAATATAAAATTGGTTAGTATTATTGCTGAAAAGTATATAATCTCATGTTCGCATTGTAGCAGATATATTGTGTATTTGAACATTTTAGGATTTGAAGTAATAATGCTACTGACTATTTTATTATTTTGTAGATTATTGGACAGTATAGAGATGCGAAAAAAGATTTTGAATGCATATTATTAAAGGATTCATGCCATGTTGCTGCTTTGAAAGGTTTGGCTGAGACTTGTTTAGCACTAGCGAAGGACTATACCACTAAGCAATTTCTTGGTCGTGCTAATGACTGTCTCCAACGGGCAATGGACTCTTTAATTGTAGCTCTTAAAGAGCATAAAAATGTGTCCTGCATTTGGAAACTACTTGGCGATGTATGTTATAGAGTTGCGATACTGCCAGAAAAATACAGTTATTTGAAAGTGCCTGCCATTCTTACAGCATATGGGGATATTGAACATATTGTACTGTTCAAACGTTCTGATTTGTTTTCACTGACGGCAAGGTAAATAAATTGCAATGTGCTTATTACATTTCATAAAGATTGTAAAGTGGAGAGCTATGACATTAGCGTGAATATTAAACCTATTAACACCTTTGATTTATCAATAAGTATGCAATTCCATCTGTTGTTGTAATTTCAAATAATCACAGTTTTCCGAAACGGACGATTGCGTTCTACCACCTTCAATAACAATACCAGGAATTTTACGATGCAGATGAAAGAGAAAAGATACTGTTTGACTGTTTTGAATTTAGAATCTCTTATGAAATTAAATACGGGGCGGCTCAGAACTCGCTGTGTCACTGCGTTCGTTCTCGACCATGACCGAACGCGAATGAGAGTTGCGTGCTCGAGCGCACGCTCTACGTGCGCTCTGATTAGCCAGTTTTTTTCGTTCAAACAACATTTTGGTCAGTGAAAAAGTTGTTCAGAGTCACCACAGCAATCCCCCATTGGTGTGAGCTCCTATAATTACCATTTTAGACATATAAAAGTTTATAAATTTCTTGCACTACTATGTTGAACTTGCTTTGGTTCAAGTTTATATCGAGTATATTATGTTTTATAACTTAAAACCGTCTTCTTGAGCACGAACATGCTCAAACGAAATTGCCGAGCCATATCTGATCTCTATTGCCGAGTTAAAGTGTTGTTGGTCAATTGAAATTATACTTGTCGAAAAACGATTGATAGTGAACTGCATTTTAAAGTATGAAAAAATGGTACAGTGATAATATGGTCGAAGTACAGAATTGATTTTCTTCTATCGCGCGCTTATTTCGATCTGCCGTGAAACACTTAAAAATAACGCCATCTACGTCGCGCCAGAAAAAGGTTTATTCATGGCTCAACAAGTCTCATAATTATCGAACGGAACTTTATATCAAGCTACGGAGTAGTGTACTGCCTCCGATGATCAATGCAATCCATACTTGTTTTTAACCATGACGGAACGTGACGGTGAAGAATTTTTCAATGAATTATACGCGTCTGCTTTATCTGATTGTCTGAGTGTGAGAACAACTAAAGGCCACTTTTTTGGAAAAATAGTCACTGGCGTAAAAATAAATCCAATTAGAACGTATAGAGTATGCTCTTCAAAAGGAAAGCGTAGCGAAACGAGATATATTTGCATAACCTGTTGTGTACCATTATACGTAGGTGATTGCTATGCAGTTCATTATATCAAAAGAGAATATTAAGAAGTTTATAAAATATATGGCCACAGTTGCATTTCAATTCATTGTGTATAAAGAAACGACGTGTATAAATAAAGACATTTTTCTGATTAAAGTGACACCAAACACGATACAATTTGGACCATATTTACTGTACCATATTACACTGGGTTCCACGCATTAACACGTTCGCTTATATCAGGTATTTCACCTAACTTGACCACCTTAAATATATCGCTTATTTTGTATGATAGAAAAGATGTCAGGGGGAGAAAATATTCTGGTCGAAGGTGCCAATACGGCGACGGGCCGAATTTTTCCCCAGGGACCGTCTTTTTCGAGATTTCAAGGTCATCGTATTTTTTTAAAATAGACTGCATATTTTCACTACAACAGTCTTATAGCTTATAAAAAAGCGAATCCAACGAGGTGCAATATGTTTTCGATAGCAAATGTTTCGTTATATAGTTTCGGTAACGGATTGGGATATTAAGTAAAACAGCGTTACTAATAAGTGTTTATTTCGTCAGGTGTGGATTAATACATAATTGGTTATAAGACTTGAGTATATATTGTCGATGTCGCTTGCCTTGATCTTCCTTTCGTAATGTGCCCCTGAGTGGTTCTGGTTTTTCGAGAGTCATTGTTCGCGCGCCTTAGCATATATACCCGATTGCCGGGCCAGAAGGAGGAAGGGCCGACGGGGTAGGGCTCTTTCTCCTGCAGCCTGGAGACAGCTCGTGGCGCGGAGAACTTGAACGCCCTCTAGTAATGCAAATCCACCACAAATATGTTGACCTTCACGTGACCTTTAGCGAGGAAATTATGAAATGTTTGTCAGTAACTTCCGTACACGTTCGGGGACGGTAAATGATCAAGTGGTGGGGATAAACTCTGCGCTTATATCATGTTGAAGTTTTTCGCTTATGTCGAGGATTTATTGTATCTCTGTTGTTTTTTGTGGCACGAAAAATGTTCCTGGCATAATTTGCTCACTTTGATGAAGGAATGTTATGAAAACAAACGTTTGTCTGGCTATATTTTGTTTTCTTTAATGGCATTGATAGTTTTTATCTGGGCAACCTGTATTTTTTCTATTGCATCTTGTTGCGAATGAAAAAATGCATTTAAGTACGCCTGTTACATGATTTTCAGATGATTTTGAAACTCAATTATGTGACAATGTTGTTGCGATTGTATGTGGATTTACTAATCGAGTTAAATACCACCGTGTCGGTGTGATTACACAAATGCAAAACGATGCTATAATAAAAACGACAGCTTAACTTTTTCATTTTTAGTTTTTTCGACTTCCACCTTTTTTAAACATATTGTTGAAATTTTTCCGATTAAAGCTATGCTAGTAGTACCTGAACTATTAGTATAATTAAAAATTAATTCATAAGCTTCGCGTCTTATTGCTTAGAACGTAACATCGGCAGGATCGTAGCGCCCTGCCGATCTGCTGTATCAATCGCCGCTCTCACTCCACTTTTTTCATTTAGCGCTGGACGCACTATAAGTACGGATTGTGCTGCTCTTCCTGTCGTTTCTGGTGGGCCAGCGCCACAACCACTAATTATGCGGTTCTTCATGTGTTTTGCAGTAGTAGGTACATGTTAATAAACTTCTTCCTTTAGTTTACCCCAAAGAAAAATGTTTAGTGGAATCAGATCTTGCGACCGTGTTGACAAAGCTCTGGGTAATCCAACGGTTTTAGAATTTTCGATTTAATACATAAAGGGCTACTCGCCGTCATTAGTGAACGGCCGAAACATCATTCGTACAGCCCACTAGATAAAAATGGCCCATATTTTCGTTCATTCAATATTCCGTTAATAAAGTCCGATCCAATTTATGTTGTTGCTTAAAATTTCGTACACCTGCCGACGGACATAACTTAGATCATTTATAATACAAGCAGCAAGTTCATATACAAGCGCAGCCAGTTTTAACATTATTGGATTTCAATTTCATCCGGATGTCATAATGCAGGCATACGGAAATGCATATTTTCATCCACTACAAGATTTAATGAAAAATACACCAATGATCTTGAAAAAATTACCTGACAAAAATATTTCTTTTGAGGGTATTCCTTGATTGAAGTCATTCAATTTCCGCCCTGATTATATGTAGGTGGCCGCCTTTAGCTGAGACACCCTGCACATTAGGGTGGGTCTTACCCTTGATGAAAATTTTGTCCACATTTTGTTTTCGCGGCATACTCCAGAGTAATTGCAATTATAGTCTTACTATTTTTACGTGGGAAAGTGTCGAGGATAACACTGCGTATTTTTGAATGTGCTTCATAAGGTTACAGTGGCTGCGTATTCTATTCTGACGACTATGCAGTCCGCATCTCTACGATGCACCCCGTACAGAATGGACATGGATTTGGCTAAATATTATTATTTTTGAGACAATCTTCTATTAACAATCTTGTCAACAAAAGAAAGATTAGAACGGAGAAATTAAATTTTTGCTTGAACGGTGCATAAATATTTTGTTACAACTAAACGTAAATGAACTGACGGAATGTTTGAATGTTTAATCGTTCGCCCTAGCGATTACTCTTAGAATTCACATAAAATAGGTAAGAATAATCGGCAAGTTTCAAATTGGTTCGAAACGTAGTTCGTGTATTTCGGAACACGTGTTTCCTCCCCACTACTACTTCACTAGATGTCCGGTCTCTAGCGACCATCAGCATTACGACGAGTTCGGATTTCTGTGACGTACTTTGTGCAAGATGGGCATGGATTTGGTTCATTTTAACTACTTCTTGCACAGTCCTTTACTAAGATTTTGGATAATAGACGAAATATATTCGTATAGGGAAAATTAAATCTTTGCTTGACGAGAAGGGACCGGAGAATACTACACTCTTTTCCGGTCCTGTTAAAACAGTCGGATAAATTGCGAGGAGGTCAAAGCTAACGCTATTTTTGCGGAATAGTTTGTAGCACTTCGGCCATCTGGGTGTCAGCATTCAGATGAAAAGGGTTCGAATAAAATAACAATTTCAGGAGTAATGGAATTTCAATGGGGACAACACTTTAACGTATTTAATACAATAGCAATGACTCTGTTTGTAAAGTGCGAGAGTTCCGACCGGCCATGCAACTGTAGCTTAACTATAGCCGGTCCCACACCAGCCCTCCATAGTTCTATAACACCTCGCAGTTCGCGATGGTTGTTTGTGCAACGGGCAAGACTGCATTAATATTCACTGATAGAAATGTCAAAATCATGGCGACAATGTTCCAAGAAAAAGTCCATCGTAAAGTACTAGAAATGTGGTCAATGGCACGGTTACACGGGTATGGTTTTACACTTTTCAACAGGATTGGCCTCCAGGACATACAAGCTGCACGAAAAACCGAACACATTTGAACGGCTAGCGTATTCCGACGACTAGATGGTATTTTTAATGCTTTGAGATGAGCCCAGGGTGAAGAAAAGGACCAACGCGTGAAGTGGCCTGCCACGACCAGGGGGGGGGGGGGGCTAGCCACTTCACCAGACACGTAATAAACACTTCCAAACCAAAACCAAAAGCCAAAGTCCTTCAAGCGTCTTACGTATTTCCACTATACAGATCGCATTAGTATAGTATAACCGCTCTCATTTATTCTAAAGGCGTTGGTTCGGTTTTTGAACATGTTAGTACCAAATACGCATCCACTGTAACTTTAGTCTAAGGCGAGTAATGTGATTAATAAAGCCAAATATCTCAGAAACGGTAAGGTCTTCGCGTAACTTTTGTTAGCCGCGACCGTGCGAGTGTTAAGTGATATATTCAAATTACGAACCTAAAAATATTTAATATTATTATGATCTTCTTACAGATGCTACTGTTGTGCTGTATCCCTTTCTCCGCAATCAGCTTTATTATGGCACGATTTAGCGTCGTGCTACCTGATGCAGCTGCAACTTGATCCATCGGCCAATCACAAGACTCTTGCTAGTAAATGCCTAGCGGCAGGGAAACATGCAGTTAAATTATGTCCTTCAACATGGCTACATTGGAATCTTTTAGGTGTCATTTGTATGTCACCATATATACAAAATTATGCATTGGCCCAACACGCTTACATCATGGCAATTGACAAGGAATTAAATAATGCCGTCATCTGGTCTAATTTAGGAACTCTGTACTTATGCATAGGTATTTGAAAATGATAATTCTGCTATTCTGCTACCCCCGAATATTCGGGCACTTAAATAAAGTAATAAGATCGAGTACAGCATTTACTAAAGTCGCAATACTATATTCTGCACGCTATCCCATATACAGGATGTCCCGTAACAAGTGTAGTATCGGGAACTGGAAGTTTCCCTACCAAAATGTTGGTTGAAGCTTTGTTTTTGAATTATTAACAGAAAGCAGTGGCCAATCAGCGCCTGTAGAATTTGCGCACAAGCGCGTCGCTGTCAACTGCGCTCGGTCGTGGTCGCGAATCAACGCATTGGCACAGCGGGTAACATTGCCTGAAATTGAGAATAATGTGTATTTATTCGCTATTCATACAGCATATAGCATGTTTTGAGGCGGATAAATTATGTTTTAAGTAAAACGATTTGGATAACTAATGCTAGAAAAAACTGCACTTAATTTCGCCCACGAATTAATCTAATTGGGCTCAACAGCTGGTACGGCCGAGTCGGTGAGCTCCCTGAAACGGTCGATATATATCTAATCGATTTCGCAAGTACTCACGTTTGCGCGCCCCCGCCCCCACACACACATTATTTACCGACCTTTTTCTAACATTAATTATCTCAACATTTGTTTCGTAATTAACAACACACTATTCGTTTCGGATAACGAATCAAAGTATCGAACAGCTATTAAACGACTTATTACCTTCTTTGTTATTTATGAATAAGGAATAATTACACATTATTCTTAATTTAAGACGATGTAACACGCTGTGCCATTGCGTTGATACACGACCACGACGCAGCACGGTTGACAGTCACGAGTTTCGACGCGCGCCCTACGGGCGCTGCCATTGTTAGTGTTTTTCGTTAATAATTCAAAAACCAAGCTTTAACTAACATTTTGGTAAACGAAAAAGTTGTTTAGAATCAACCCAGCTACCCTCTATTTTTGGATGGTACACTAGTTGCGTAAAGGTCTCTATTACACATTTAAACGATATCTGCCTCGATCAAACAAAAGAAACAGATACAACTGGAAATTGTATAGCTTGAACATATGTATCTGCTAATCAGTGGCGGCTCGTAGCTAAAATTAGTGGGCCCGCTGCTCCAGAAAATTTTCAGCCTTTGTTTTAAACTTCTGTAAAAAGCACTGCGGGAGTGACAGTCCTATATCTCCCTCGCAGCCTCTCGTACAGCTTCCTATACGTGCATGTGCATCATAGTCAAACACCGCGCCTCTAAAACTGTGAAGCGCGTAGTTTGAAAATTGATAGTATTATTAAAATACTAAAATAAGTATTGAAATACTACTAAGAGAAATGTAAAATACTATTAAAATGTATTGTCTAGATTTACAAACTGTAAGAAAAAATCTAATGATTGTTAAATTTCACTACAAAATCGATTGAAACCCACAGTAGTTGTAGAACGCACAAGGGATAACACTTTTTTCCAATTTTCACTTTGTGTCCTCATTTTATTACTGTTATTATTAAGTTTTCTTTCTTGAAATCAGTCTAATCTATGATAGATTAATAATTATAGATTTATATTTGCTTGCAATAGGAAACTTTGTTTATAATCAATTCAATTGAAATTAATGTTTATTATGTGGCTTGAAATAGCAATTGAAGATGATAATACAATAATAATTGAGTATTAAGTGACATTATATTTATAAAATGAATTCCAGCTTTCCTCAAATATTTAAGTGCTCGAATATTTTTTACAGTTTCACGTTACAAGGTATAAATAAATTGTATCGTCATATAATTATGACTGACACAGATGAAACATCTTGGTTCTTAACCATGTACTTTTTCCAGCTTTGGTCTTCTTCCACATATTTCTAGCACATCTGCTACATGTTTATGAAATGTAATGTCGTTATTTTCAACTTCTGCTTTGCATCCTTCAAATATTATTTATAGACAATCTTCACGCCAATTATTCCAAAGGTCAAGAATTCACTTGAGTCACTTGTTCTCATGTAAAACAACAAACAACATTGCTGTCCATGGGAAAGTAGTTCAGAATCATCTCACCTACCCCCTATTTCCCGGAGTTCCCATAGTTACGGAACACCCTGTATATCCATTTTCGAACAACATTAGTGTAACAGTATACAACGCTTTCCTTATAGGGGCTATAGAAGCTAGTTAAATTTACCGTTTACGAATTAACCTGCTTACTATTGTGCGAATCACTTCACTTGCCACTACGAAGTGTGGGGATATATATGTGAAGACGAATTGCTTTTGCTACGTCTAAACATTTTATAATACATATTCCGCGTTTGTAGGATTCATGTTGCTCGTTCGGTTATTAGCTCTGTCAGCTTAAACATAGGTCAGGAGTTGCACAATGTTGAGCAGGTTAATTCGTGAACGGTAAGTTTAACTTGCTTTTTCTAACATTAGTTATGCAAATCGTTTTTCTAAAAACATCATTTATCCACCTGAAAACGTACTGTTAAAAAAAATATTTTTGTAATACGTAATAAAACACTTTATTCCTTTCGGATAATGTATAAACGTATCGAACACGGTTATTAAACGACTTATTAGCTTATTTCTTTATTCATGAATAACGAATAATTCCACATTATTCTTACTTAATACGACGTAACATAACCGGCACGGCCGGGCGCGGTTGACAGCCATACGCTCGAACTCTGTGATTGGCCAGTATTTTTCGTTAATAACTCAAAAACGAAGCTTCAAACAACATTGCTGTGAATGGGAAAGTAGTTCAAAATCGCCTCAGCTACCACCCATTTCCCAGAATTCCCATAATTACGGAACACCTTGTACAGTAATGTCTCCATATAAGCGAAAGCCTCGGGACTGAACGTTCGCTTATATCGTGTACTTACTACATTGTTTGACATTTTCGGACAGCGTCGAGCGTAGAAAAGTACAGCGAGTAAAGGAAGAGGACCGAGCAGCCAAGCCAAAACAAAATCCAGCGTATCAGTGAAACAACACTAATGCAAAGATGAATCTTTTTTATTTTATATTCTTTCTTTATCAAACTTTATCCAACAGTTTTGTGACATTTTTCTGATTAAAATGACACCAAACACGATATAATTTGGACCATATTTACTGTAGGTAGCATATTATATTGGGGTCCACGCATTAATACGTTCCCTTATACAGTATACGTACAGTCGTCGACTAGTTTTGTTCATAATCAGGTATCGGTATTTTTTTAGGCGATATTAACCAGAAGGAATAAATTCACTCACGTGATCACTTTCATCTGCAGCAATAATACAGACCACTTTCTGTGTTATTTGCTACTCACTTTCGTTCTACACGGATTTTTCATCACGAAATATTATATTATTAAATTATAAATTTATTTGAATTATTGTAAGCACAAATAATAAAGAATTTACATAATTTTAATTACAAGCTTTTTATACTTCATACTACTGTAATTTGTAATATTCTAGCCATAGTATTATTCTAAGTGTGGGGAACAATTTGTTTCTCTAAGTTATTAGGAACGATAAAGAAAGATAATAAGTTATTACAAGTCAATATTTTCCGGATTATGTAGTGTTTGGTCTCGTTTTAATCAGAAAAATGTCAGCTATGCTATGTAATAGTTTTATAAGAAAATGATGAGAAATAGCAAAGTTTTATCGTTCAATTAGTTTGCACACCGATATACCCGAGCCCGGATCGCGTTACACTGATCGCCAAGCGAACTTCTGTATGCCTCAAGGAGTATAGCCTATAAAAAATATATACCGCAGTGGCGGGAATAAACTCTTCGCTTATATCACGTAGAAGTTTTTCGCTTATATCGAGGATTCACTGTATATCGTGTTTTGTGCCATTTTAATGAGAAAAATGTCAGCTATGCTATGTGAAAGTTTCATCACAAACGGATGAGAGATAGCAAAGTTTTATCGTTCAATTAGTTTGCTCACGGATATACCTTAGCTCGGATCGCATTACACTGATCGCCGAGCGAGCTTCACGACGCCCCCAGGGGTATCCCCCCCCCCCCCCCACAGTAGTGGGGATAAACTCTTCGCCTATATGGGATACTGGGATACGCGACCAGTTCGCTGGAGGTGAAAGATATAAGTAGTGGAAGGAGCCACCATTTGGCAGACCCTGCTGTAAGGTATTGTAGAGATTATGTTTCGTAAATCTCAGATGTTTATAAAACAGGCACATGGGAGATAATGCGACTGCGGTTTCTACGAAACCCCCTACTGGTTTATTAACAATTTGCTCTCATAGGATTACCGAAACAACTACCTCACAGGTCAACTCTACAACGGCAACTTTCTCCCGCGTGTTCGATTGTAATATATTCTTTCACCATTGCCTTTTCCGTCATTTTTGTTTATCATGTGCTCTCACTCATTTCGAATGCCTCCTGCAGACATTCCTTGACGACAATTAGTCGCCTTCAGCCAACTCATTGGGTAGCCTGGTGCCGTTTGTTCACACCACAATCATAAATACTCGTTATCAGTTCCAAACACGTTTCTTTTTACACTTTGAAGATTCTCGCCCAAATATTCGTCCATCACACGATGATCGGTAGGTCAAAATATTTCTGAATCACGCATATAAGTTTTCGACCACATTCGAAATCATCCTAAACAATTCACCATGTAAACACAATAATACACTAAAACTATAAAACTTATTAAAAGAATATTGGGTAATGAAAATTACAAAACAGAAGAGATCTTTTATAACGCGCCCCGTCTTCACAAAGTATCAGATTGTATTTCGTGCCTCACTAGAGATGCATTCTTTGCTTTGATGTTGATTTGAAATTACCAAGTCACTAGCTGACGAGGGTTAGAGACCCGAAAAATTATTGCGTTGCTGTGTACCTTATCTTTGTGTATTGTGTTGAAAATCGCTTTGTCATTATGAATTGAGTAACTGTTTGGATAGTATTATCTTTGAATTAAAGGTGCAAAAACTGTTTGATTATTAATTACCGAAGTGATGCACCTAGTCGCGTGATTAGCACGGTGATTAGTATCTTCTGTTATCACAAAGAAGTGGTCCCACCGATTTATCCTAGAAGGACCAATCAGATAAACGATGTTGCCAATTCGTGGCGGAATGCCGCACAGTGGGGCCATTTCTCGAAAAGCCGGCCATAATTCATAATTTCATAAATTCATAATTGATTTTCACAAGAATTGGTATTCTTATGTTTTTGGGGTTCCTGAATTGAAATATCTTATAGAAAATGCAATATTCATACCGGACGATCTAATATCAGTGGTATAAACGTTGCTTTTAAGTTAGCTTTTGTCAAAATTGACTATTTTCCGATTTTTTACTAAAACTATTTAATTAGAATGTCTAATTTAATATAATGACGCTAATTTCAAAACTTTGTTGAAATTAATTATTTTGAAAATTTTACTTTTTCAACATTTGTGTTTAGTAGGTCACGTAGTTCAAATCTATTGTCGAAAATAAAGAAGTGATCTATAGGAGCAATAACCTTTGGAATATGTCCCGATTCGTTTCCTGCCTAGATACTTTTTGACTATAAGCTCTTCTATACAATTTACACAGTTTATGACAAGATTCTAGGACTTCTTCCGTAAAACATCCAATTGGTAGAACGCAATTTTTCATTACGGATGGCCCATGGATTAAAACTTTATGTACCATGGGTGGCATGTAATACCAGTGATATAGTGATACATACAACTTCGCAGTATCAATACAATAATTTCCAAATTTTGTATAATTAATAATTCTGCCAGAAGAAATAATAATTAAGATATTATGAAATTTTTCAATTATTGGACGCGACTATTGTGAGGGAGTGGAAAGAAGATTTGGCATTGGTTTTTAAAAGGGAAAAGAAAATTTGTGTTTTGGAAGGGAGGCCATTTATGGTCCGGATGTTGAGTTTGTTCAGCCCGTTTTTCGGAACAGTTGAATACTGCTAAAAAAGTACAAATGGTCTCAGTGGGTAATAACGACCAGATGACTTCATGACTGGAGGTCCGAGGTAACTAACAGGGTTATAGTTTCCAGATGCGTGGCAATAGAACGTCGAAAGCATCGAACAGAAAGTAGAAGACAATAGTTCCGGCAACAAATACTCGGAAGTCCTGGTTCCTCTGTCGATTACACCTTCTATACTTTCCAAGTCTGAACTCAACACTTCGTGATGTTCTCCAATTGACTTATGTCAAGGAATCATGTTATCAAGCTATAATCTTGGTCCCATCATTATTATTACTAATTATTATTTATTATTATTTATTTATTATTATTATATTAGTGTCTTCGATAGATCTCTTTATACTATATTAAATTTTTCACAAATATATTAACCTCTGCACGAGATATCAGCCCTACGCTCTAGTGGCACAGACCGAAAATTCCCCTATTTGATGCTTTAAATTTAAATATCTTAAAAAGGGGCAAAAAGGGGCAAACTCTCTCAACTGGATATCATAGCTGACATGCAACTTTATATCTGGAGACTTGTCCCAGCGTGAAACTCCGTGAATAACATCTTTGTTTTCCTTCTTGTTCATTAAGATATGGTTAAGATTTATGATATATTGAAAACGGAATTACAATAATAAATTCAAAAATATGTTTATTTCTGTGGAAAATTTATGTTTATAACACCTACTGAATTATAAAATGTTTCACATATGAACTTTGTTAATATAAACTTTCACTGGCGCTATTAACAAACTCCAATTATATGTAGGAGCATGAAATTTCTTCAACTTTGACGGCCTATATCTCAGTAACCAATCAATATATTTAAAAAATTCAAGCGGCATTAGATGTATTGACATATATACAACAAATCTGCTTTACTGAAAACAAGCTCCTGAATACTTCAAAAATTGTGGCCAGCTTTTCGAGAAATGGCCCCACTGTCCGCCGCAGCGAGGCTCGGGAAATCTCAAACATGAACTATTGATTAGTGTCTTTGTTACAAATACGCTGAGTGCAAGGCGCAATTAGAAATGTAATGTGGGCATTTAAGTGCACTTATCGCTTGTGGACGGTAGAAGACATAATAAAAAGTTATAATTTCAGTTATGTATAACTTTTACAAAGTATACATTTCTGATTTTCTATTATTGATTTACCCTTTACTTTGTAGAATACGTAAAATCGATGTACACCTACGAATTTTTTGTTACAGGGCATGTATATAAGGCAAATGAAGCTTATTCACAAGCTCAGCGGGCGGATCCTGCCTACATAAATAGTTGGATAGGGCAAGCCTTAATTGCAGAACACATGGGTCTCAAGGATGCGATGGATTTATTTAGGCACGCTACACAACTAGGGTACCATAATCAAGCAGCTGTCGGTTATACTTACTGGGTACTTAAAGCGATCTTAAAATCTGATAACAAGAAGGACGTTTTGCATACATACATAATAGAAAATATGCACGCTATATATGTTGCAGCTGATGTTATGACGTGGTATATAGGTATGTTTTTATTGTTTCTCTATTTATGTCAAATTATGTCGAAATCAGATAATTCATACAAAATATGACAATTGAAGGATGTAGAACATTTTTATTTTGATCGTCAAGTTGTTAGCTACGGAAATTGTAATGTCTACTTCATTTTTTGAATGGGAACTACACCATTTTGTAACCGTTAAGATTTGCGAGTCGCGACGGTATATGATATTGTGGGGATGGGGCGCCTCCATCCAAGAACGTTAAGAGGAACAAACGAACGAGTAGTATGAAGGGGCCGTGGCGTAGATGGACTGATCAGTGCCTAGATATACGAATGTCTCGGGTTCGATTCCCGATGACTCCCCTTCATTTTATAAAGATCCAATATTGAACGATATTTTGCCATGAGGTCCACACGCGGTTCAATGCTCCCTAGTTCATCATACAAAAATTAACTCTGTGACTGTGGCGTACTCTCGGAGAGAACCAACCATCGCGCGATATTTGCATGCCAAACTTTTTGTACTCGTGACAATAACAACACGGTTACCCAAAAACAATAAATTTCGTCTATATTAGAAAGCTTTATTAGGAAACTTCTTCCTAAGAAAAATGTAGTTGGCGTGTATATACGTCTTTCGTATACAGGGTCTCTCCGAATCTGACATCCTGCGTTGGGGGGGGGGGGGGGCTCTGAACAACTTTTTCTTTGACCAAAATGTTGGTGGAAGCTTCTTTTTTGAATTATTAACGAAAAGCACTGACCAATCAGACCGCTCGGGCGCATGGCTCTCAACCGCGGTTGGTCGTGGTTGTGAATGAACGCATTGGCACGGGGTGGGTATCAAGGGAAACGTGCAGCAAATGTTACAACGTCTGAAATTAAGAATAATGTGGAATTATTCGTTATTCATGAGTAACAAATAAACTAATAAGTCGTTTAACAACTGTATTCGAAACTTTTATTCGTTATCCGAAGGGAATCGAGTATTTTATTAATTATGAATTATTTTTTCTTTAACAGCACGTTAAATTGTGTTTTAAGAAAAGCGACTTGGATAACTAATGTTAGAAAAGGATAGTTGAACTATGCATTAAAACTTTGCATATCGTTTATGAAATGCTCTATATTTATGCTACTCTTACGTATGAATAATAATACTCTTTATACGCTGCTCTTGCACGTATTGCTCAAGCTTTCGTAAGCAGGGAAGTCGTCCAAAGATTTCTGTCGCCATCATATCCAGATAATAAGGGCTTTTGATATTGACTAGCTGCATCGTGACCGATTAAGTGCACGCGCGACCCGACGAACTCTCCGTGATCTTACCTTATATGGAAACCTCAAACGCGCCCTTCCATGCATATAGGTACTATATAAACTATATAATCTGCTATACTAAAAACAAGTTTCTATATACTTCAAAAATTGAATTTTGGCCAGCTTTTCGAGAAATTGCACCACTCTGTGTCGTCTCTTGGCCTAAATAAATATTCTCTATCAAACCTAAATTGCCTCATCATCATCATTTATTGCTTCCACTGTTACGTATGAATAATATTCTCTATACGCTGCTCTTGTATGTGCCGCCCAAGCTTGCGTAAGAAGGGAAGTCGCGGTTTTCCACGAAGGGCCCAAGGATTTCTATCATTATCGTGCACGGACAAGAACGGCCTTTGATATTGATTAGCTGCATCGTGACCGATTAAGTGCACGCGCGACCCGACGAGCTCTGTCGAGCTATGTCGGGTGATCTTACCTTATATGGAACCCCAAATACGCCCCTCTGTACATTTTGGGACTATACAGGGTGTCAGAAGACTCAGGGAATATCGAGAATTCGGGTATAGCTGAGGGGTAGATAAACAACTTTTTCGTTGGCAAAAATGTCATACATAGTTTTGTTTTTGAGTGATTAACGAAAGACACTGGCCAATGAGAGCACCCGGCGAGCATCGGCCGGCGCGCGCTCAGGTGCGAACCGATCACTAGCGGTTGGTCGTGATGGGGGCATTGAGGGTACCGAGGAAAGCATGCGGCAAATGTTGCATCGTCTTAATTAAGAATAATTTCGAATTATTCAGTATTCATGAATAAGAAATATACTAATAAATCGTGTAATAACCGTGTTCGATACGTTTATTCATTATCCGAAAGGAATGAAGTGTTTTATTACTTATGAAAAAAATACTTTTTTTATCAGTACGTTTTCAGGTGGATAAATTATGTTTTAAGAAAAACGATTCGCATAACTAATGTTAGGAAAAGCTAGTTGAGCATCGGCCGATGCCCGCCGGGCGCTCTCATTGGCCAGTGTCTTTCGTTAATAACTCAAAAACGAAACTATGTATGACATTATTACCAAGGAAAAAGTTGTTTATCTACACCTCAGCTACACCCCAATTCTCGATGTTACCTGAGTCTTCTGACACCCTGTATAAACCCTTCCATTCTGATCATCTTTGGATAATAGCTACACAGTTACGCGTAGATTCACGTCGTGTTACGCTCGTACAGAATCGATTGCATTCAGTGAGATTAGGCTTAGGGCACCGGTCAGGAACACAAGTTAACCCGTTGGAATCCGCAAGTTCGGTTCAAGTTCTTTCGGTGTACTATTGTAACCATTCTCAGACCCCGCATCGCCAGTGCGTCAACATCGTGCAGCTTTAGGTAATAATTTACACACTACATAAATACCGCGATAATTACATTTGTACAAACAACTGATTTCAATATGTAAATTGTTCACCATTAAATCGAGTAGATTCTTTAAAGCTATCTTTACTGTGTAGTCCTTTATATTATATCAGAGATTAATTTAGAGTTACGAGACAAACTAACATTTCCTGCGACTACCTGATTTCGCATCGGGTTCCATCGCACGGTTTACCCAAAACAAGGTAACTACAACTGCTCCAACCCAGTGGCTCCCCGATTTCGCAGTGGGTTCGTCCACGAAACCTAACCCATCCTACAGCTCCCTGGTTTCGCACCAGGTTCGTCTGTATCCTACGGTTCCCTGATTTCGCATCAGGCTCGTCCGTACGTTTTCCAACCTCCGAACAGCTCCCCGGCTCCGCGCCGGGTTCGTCCGTGAATAAACCAACCTCCTAGCAGCTCCCCGGTTTCGCATCGGGTTCGTCTGCGAACTTCTCTCCTAGTGGCTCCCCGATTTCGCATCGGGTTCGTCCACGACGTTTCACCCTCCTGCGGCTCCCTGATTTCGCATCAGGTTCCTCCGCGCTTGACTCTATTCCTGAGGCTCCCCGATTTCGCATCGGGTTCGTCCACGACGTTTCACCCTCCTGCGGCTCCCTGATTTCCCATCAGGTTCGTCCACGCTTGACTCTATTCCTGAGGCTGCCCGATTTCGCATCGGGTTCGTCCTCGTTTTCCACATCCCAGCGGCTCCCCGATAACGCATCGGGTTCGTCCGTGCACCTTATTAACAAATTCTCAACCGTATTCCTTGGGTTATATCAACCTCGCCGGCCTAGGCGTTGCCCACAGCCGCGGCTCGTAACAGTACATAACAGTAACATAATACAACTTGTGGGTTTGAGGTGCCCTCCTCCCCAATGAGTTCTAGGGTTAATGTGTACGCGCAACGCGTAATGTAATCGCAGTAAAAATTAATAGTCTTATTACCTTTGTATATTTGTTTTAAAACTACTTCCTTTCAAAGGTTTATAAAAATGGATATGTCTGTGCCTGATACATTTTTTCCCTATTATAAGTGTCGCATTAATTATTGTATGTTACAGAACATCACCCCGACGATGCTTATGCCCGGAATGCTTATGGATTATTGCTAGAAAGGCAAAAACTTTATAAATCTGCTGCAGAACAATTTGCCGCGGCATTATGCATCTGCACTGATGTCGAAAAAGATTTTGTGTGTGTAAATTTAGCACGTGCGTTGCTGAAACTGCAAAAATATAATGATGCTATAAAATTATGCCAAGCTGTTAAAAACACTGATTATAATTCCCAGTGTCATTTAGCATTAGCTTTCTTTAAAGGTAATGGATTAATAATATACACGTATTAATAATTTTTATTTATATACCATTAGATCGAGTTATGAATGATTATATTACGATTTGGTCCCAGAAATAGAAATTATTTATGCTTCGACCTAATTAGGTATACTATTGATAAATGATTGGTAAGCGCAATGTCAGGAAAATGAATATGTAATGAGTTGAACAACTGGTTATTTTTCATATATTGAACAGGACAATGTATTATAATTACTATCTTGGATCGACATTACTCACTTATTTTAGAATAAACAATGCCTCGAGAACAGGAAGCGAAATTTCGAATTACGTATACCAAAGAAGACGCTAAAATTAATTGAACCACTAGATATAACTTTTAATTACAAAACAACTTGATTAGGTCATACCTTGATTAACCCACTCGAAGCCAACGACTTTCAGAAAGTCGGTTTTTAACAGTGCCCGCCAAAGCAGATCGTTCGCCGCACTGGATCAAAAAATCTAGTGACATTTGTATATAACTTTTGTACCGTGAAAGATATTGATACTAAATTTGGACTCAATAATATACCAATATAAGGTTAAAAATGGGTTAAGGAAAAAATTAATTATTAATTCCAAGACATCGAACTACAAAGCTCGACCGCTCGTCGAACCGAGCAGGGCAGTGCCATGCCAATTGAAATGGGTGCACATATACAGTATATGATATGTTAGAATATTTTAGGTACAGAAATGGCCGAGGCGGGCCATGTGCATTTTGCCGATGCACGCTGCCTTTGTCTAGCGTAGCTTTCTTTCGGGGCGAACCCTAAAATGGTTAAAAAGGACCAGGTGACGTAGGCGTCCTCACGACCGACGCTTTTGCCAAAGGAAGGCATTCTTGTATAGAGTACGGTCGAGAGAGCACAGTATTAATAAACGGAATACTTTGTTAATATATACACGCCTACGCAATTATTCTAATATCTAATCGAGACTTCGATTCAAGTATTAGCGATTTCTCTTACAGATATACTGTTGATCAATGTGTAAATGATTTGAGACAGTGTCAGTAGAACGGACTCTAATTTCTCGAAGTTCGCGGCTCGCTTTTGTCGGTGTCGATATGTTCTAAAGGAATAAACAAGGATAGAACGATGGCCGAGGCAGCCGAGAAATTTAAATACCACCGTGTCGGTGTGATTACACAAATGCAAAACGATGCTATAATAAAAGCAACAGCTTAACTTTTTCATTTTTAGTTCTTTCGACTTCCAACTTGTTAAAACATACTGTTGCAATTCTTCCGATTAAAATGGGACCAAACATGATATACTTCAGACCACATTGTATCTTTATTTTTATTGTAAGGCATTTATTACATATAATTAAAAAACAAAGTTTATTAATGTTCAACTTCTTATGTTTTAAAAACATTAATAAATATTCAGGCGTAATACATATATCTGTGCAAACATGTACAAAATATATGTATATAAATTAACAAGATATAATTATATTGGGGAGACCGAAGGTGGTTGTTATACTTTGTGATTAAGTATTTTTGTTTTAATCGTGAGATATTTAAATAAATTTCCGGAGATCGGTATGTTAACGGTAATCTGTACAGTATGTTTTAGTTTGTGACTAATCGGAGACATTTGCGTGTATTTTTATTTCTGATTCTCTAAAAATCTTTATGATAGGCTTCCTGAGCTTCCTTAGAAAGCTGCCGAATTGGAAGCAACGTATAGTCTATATATTCTGCTCCGTGCACCAATAATTTGTGCACAGAAGATGGTATATAATATTAGCCATAACATTTGCCGGAATAACACTAATAATTTCTAAAGTGGTTCGAGGGGGGGGGGGGGGTCTTGCGCCATTTTGTAGGGCAAAGTATGCCGAAAAGAATGTAATTTGTTGGATTGTGGAACTCGGTAGATCTTTTATAATATTTTTTAAGGGATCTCCCTAGTGTGATGGCTTAAAATTTAAAAGCGTACTTTCGGAATTTATTTTCAAGATATTACTTTGTTTGTCAACTTAAAATTTTACTCATTTCTTGTACTGCATTTGAGGAATATCACCTATTTTTGTAATGCCAAAATTCGAATTTTTTAAAAGGTTATAACGCATATGCGAAAGGCCTTTTAAAAAATCTTCAGTGTTCGCTGCCATATCAGCTGTACAAATTGTCTAAAATCAACAAATCACAGAGATTCTTAATGTGTATGAGTGTGGTTATAGCCGGTACTGCATGATAGAAAAATATTAAAAAATAACAAGATGGCGGTGTTTCAAAGCAAAGTGCCTAGTTTTGCTCACAAAATTACGTCAGTTTAAAGTTGTAAACTGCTAATTTTGCAAGATATCGACTTGATTCTAGTACGACCTAGAATGTTACGTCTGTTGAACATATTAACCAAAGTGTCAAGACAATCGGTCCCGACAGCTCTTTTGTAAAATGTCATTTAGAGAAAAATGCATTTGAAGTTTTATATAGTGCCGTGCTGTTCGGCCTCAAGGCTAGTTTTATTGTGTTTATAAAATGTAAAAGTTTATAGCTTTTATAGTGTTTTGGATTTCGTAAAATCGCTTTAGGATTATGTCTACATGAGATTAAACGGTTTGGCTCACAGTTGGCCAAGAGTTGAAATCTATTACTTTACGCGGGCCACAATATTAAATACTCAATTGGTCAAATAATTTAATTTTAGACGCAAATTGGCCATTCCTTATTTGATTTATAGCAAAACTCTCTTTTGTTCTTTTTTAACATGTTCATATTAACGTTATTCAATCATGCGTGGCCCGCGTGGCCGCGTGTCACATGTTCTGGTGGGCTGCAGGTCCGTGTCCGGAGGTCCAAATGTTGCCCGCGTGCTGCAGTTTGCTAATCACAGGTCAATACCATTTGAGCACCGAGTAAAGTTTTGTTATTCAAGAGAATATTTTCATTCCTACTATTCCCAGTGTTAGAAAATGTGAAGTTGAACACTTTTAAGATCGGTTTAGTCCCATATGTAGTGTGCTTTTCTATTGAATAATAACCGAAGTGGTTAACAAGATAAAAGGACAGCGAAATGTGCGTACACATGTGGATCACACATTCGCACTTCGACCTAAAATTGCTAAAAATGGAAGGCTCGTTCCAATTTAAAATCTGATCCAAACAGGCGCATGAACATTAGCGTGGTCCTTATTATTCAACCACCGATTTGTTTTCTTGTAAGGGATTGTAAGACTTCATAAGAAAACAACGGAACGGATTTTCTTTTATTACTGAGCAATAGTCTTAAGGGTAAAGACACCCCTTCAAAGAAATCGTCACATTTTGTTATTATCGCGAATAATTCAGAAACTATTTGTTCGGCAGCGTAACTAGGCTATACGTCGCGCCGTGAAGGCCGATCCTAGCGATGGACATGGACGCTTTCGCTAGGATAGGTGTTTATGTCATGTACGCGTGAAAACAGCTATTTTTGAGTTTAGAACGATCAGAACCTGGCGGAAAAGTCCATTCTGTCGATAGACGAGCAATATTTGCCACCACTACACTTTGAACACGTATCCTCTCTTCAAAGAAGCACGCTCAGAACGCAACAAGAGGTTGCAGCAGAACGTCTAAAACAAACTGATTGACAAATAGGTATTCCTCTAATTGCCAATCAGCTTGTATAAAAAAGTCCTCCAAGTCAACATTGGAAGACATGCTCGTCTAGGACAAGGGTAGAGTTCAGTACAAAGGGCAAAACGCTAAGTGAAACAGCGTTAAATTAATCCGCTAATCCTCTGAGGATTTTTTCGTAGGTTCGAGCCTCCTTGGGGTTCATGCTTTTTAAGATTAATTTTTTTCTAATTCCTATCTGTATTACAATGATCAATACTTACTTACAAATATTTTAAAAATATTTCTGAAATATATTCATTTAATGTACATAAATATGAACTGAAAGTGCTTTTTCTGCTACCGTTTCTTTTGTCATTGTTAATTATGGTACTGTTTGGCATTTCCTACACTAAAGTAATGGTTTGAAAGATACTTATCTTTTCGATTGATATGGAAGAAAAACGTTACAACAAAGTTCTTAATCTTCACCGCTGTCTTGGTTAATTATTGGTGCTACTTGTTACTTGTTAAGTACTGCTGCGGATGTTACAATTATTAACAGGTTTCAAGCATGCGATAAATAATAAATTATTGCCGGCAATAATTATTTGTAAAAACGAATTGTGTGTGGTCTGAAGGAGAAGCGAAATAGTAGTGAAACGTCACAAGAGTCTTCCTGCACTACATCTACGACTGTTCAATCAAGACATCTAAAAATGCACTTCATATATTACGTTAATATTATATATATTAAACAGTACTCTAACTGGCAAGATACGTGGGAAGAGAAACGGTGGTACAAAAAGCCCTTTGAGTTCATATTTATGTATATTAGATTAAAATATTTAACAAATATGTTTAAAATATTTGTAAACAAGTATTGATCATTGTCATATAGTTAGGAATTAGACAAAAATTAATGTTAAAATAAATAAATCCGAAGAAGGCTCGAATCTACAAAAAAGTCTGCAGCGGATTAGCAGTTGGGCACTGAATCACAGGACCACCGCCTTCAATAAATATGTATGAAATACTTGAGAGTATAGTGGAGTGACGTAACTTCAATTGGTTCGGTTTATCTAGTTTTCTCAATTTCTATGTTGGTTTGCTGTATGTAGAAACATTGAACATTGCATAAAATACATATTTGACAAAGAATATACGGAAGTTCGCTGCATTTGCTCCTGTGAAACGCAATAAACGACGAAAAAATCAGTTTTTAATTTTTTTGACTGCACCGAATTTAAGCATCTGAAAAAACTGAGAGTAGTAGTATCAATAATATGCACCTAGAAAAAAAGTAAATTTTCGATGAAGTCCTCTTGTGTTATTTAGCACTATATTGTTCTCACGTTAAGCAATTGTCTTCTTCCACACTCCGTTCATGCATTTTTCAGTTAATTATTGCTAAGCAAGGTCGATATTGCCTATGGTATCTACGATGTTATACTTTTTCAAAAAGAGCACAATTGATTCTTTATTTTCGCCGTCTGTTTTATCAATAAATTGTTCAAACATGCGACGAATATAATATGCCTTCGTAGCTAAAACGCATAATAGAATACAGGATGTCCCGCAACTACACGAACATTGGAAACTGGGGTAGCTAGGGTGATTCTGAACAACTTTACGCTTGACCAAAATGTTGTTTGGAGTTTTTGCGTTATTAACCAAAATTGCTGCCCATTTAGAATTCCCGTGGAGCGCGGGATCAGGCGCGTACCTTTCTATTGCGCTTGATCGTGCACGAGGGCTTCGATTATATCGAGGGAATCGTACGGCAAATGTTACATCGTCTTTAAGCAAGGATAATGTGGAATTTCTGGGTATTCAATAATAAGAAATAAAGTAATTAGTCGTTTATTAATTTGGTTCGATACTTTTATGCGTTATCCGAAAGGAAGAAAGTGTTTTATTACTTATGAAAAACTTACCCATTCGTCCACGAATTAACCTGCTTCGATTCAACAGCTGATGTGACGGCCGGGTCGGTGAACACACATCACTGCACGGTCAATTTTCTTGCACGATCACTTCACGGTCACTTGCACTTGCCACTGTGATATGTGGGGATATTTAAAAACACTTTATTGTTTCTACGTTTGTACATTTCGTAATATTCTGCGTTTGTACGATTCATGTTGTTCGCTCGGTTAGTAGAATGACAACACAACAAGAGCCGTAGCTGCCCCGTGTGATTGGGTCATGCCATCGATTCTCCGCTAAATTTGTAGACTGTGTGTGCGTATGCGTGTGGAAGCGAATGCTTGGCAAATCGGTCAGATTTGTATCGACCGTAGAGACGATCGAATGAATAATGAATAAATCTTGATTCGGACGTGAGATCAACTTTTCATTACACAGTAGTGTATTCATTCGTCAGTGAGTGACCATCTTCGTTACATGTAGGAACAATAAATCCTGCCTGTTGATAGTAATTCTAAAACGTTCAAGATGGCAATGCTGATTGAGGTGTGTGTGTGTGCGTGAGAGAGGTTGAAATGAAGAGATAGAAAAAAATAAGAGAGTAAGATCAGAGGTTGTAATGTGAAATGAAGAGCAGTATAGAGAATAAGATATTAAGGAAATAAGTGTTCTAATCAATTTAAATATAAGTTGAAGTGTATATCTAGTATATGTTAGATCTTATTTTATAATTTCAATCAACCGGGTAAAAAGGCGTCTGTAAAGCTCCAAGGTTCTGGGGTAAGTGCTATGGGGTTCATCACAGTCCTCTTACCAGAAGGCATTGCCTTCCCCACTCCGTGGCCAGATCCTAGAGGAACAGAGTCCTATTCATTAACAATACGGCGTCGGGCCGCTTGTCCATTCCGACCATTCTCTCTCCTTTTTTAAACAGTACACCCTTCGACACTCGATAACCGAAAGACCCAATGCAGTCAACAGCCATCGCCTGCCAACAGGATGTTTGGACCCATTCATACAATCTCCAGACCTGCCATAAATTAGTCAATCCTAGGACATCCGATAGCTGAGTGGCAACGAGCCACCAGCCATCGTCTGCCGCCCAGATTGCACATCCTCACAACAACCTCACCGAACGCCCATAAACTAAGACCCTAATATAAATTATACCCTGAATGAATAGTATTCCACCAATCCAGCCATATTCCTTTCTTTAAAAATACGCTGACGCTAACAGATATGTAGGAACCGAATAAAAAGGAAGGGCAGGCTTCGGGAATCGAACCCGAGATCTTCGTATTACTAGGCAGTGATCAGTCCATTTACGCCACGGCCCCTTCCCCATATTCCTTATATCGTTTGTTCCTTTTAACGTTGTTCTTTGATGGAGGCGCCCAATCCCACATATAAGTTTATATTAACCTCATATTCAATAAATATATATTATAAAATAACAACACTATCGCATCATCTCAAAATATTACAGGAGAAATTAAAGTGGCCGTGCAATGAAAGTGATAGTGAAATGAGTTCACCGATCCGACCGTAACATCAGCTGTTGAATCGAATCAGGTTAATTCGGGGACGAATAGTAATAAAACATAAATAATAATAAATACATGAATAGTAATAAATTCAAGTAATGCATTCCTTTCGGATAACGAATAAAAGTATGGAACACTGTTGTTAAACGACTTATTAGTTTATTTCTTATTATTGAATAACCAAAGATTCCACATTATCATTGCTTAAAGGCGATGTAGCACGCTGTGCCAATGCATTCTTTCTCGACAACGATTGCGCTCGTTTACTTAAAAGAATATTAATTCAAGCAACATTTTGGTCAAGGAGAATGGTTGGTTACCCAACCAGAATAACCCCAGCTATCCCCCATTTCCCGATGATCGTGTAGTTACGGAACACCCTGTATTAAAAGACTAATCTCAAAAATAGCTACTCCATGGTGTGTGTATTATAAACCCCTGTCCTAGTAAAAGCAACGCCCGCCCATTGGGCTTGTCTTTACGACGTGTACACTCGTTACCCGGCGGAATACTTTTTATCGCATCCATTGTATTTTATTGTGAAAGGCTAAATAGCAACATAGTTACACGTGTAATGCCGTAATGATGATGAAACCGTGGTAAAAGTGATAAGAAATAAAGAAAAAACAATAATTTTATTGCATTACAGGCTTGTGAACGAATTTTACAATATTGTGCACCACCCTAAAATCAAATAGCTAACTAGTGAACTTCGTTCTATTCTTACAGGAGGTAAACTTTATGATCTAATTTATTCTTCATCAGAATTCTTTTGTTTTTAGCTGCAAGATACGAAGAGTCCTATAATATATATGAAACAACATTGCATATGTTTGCAAATACCGAAATTCAGAAAGCTTACACATTATGCGCGATGGCTGCCATAGCATATACTTTCCAAAGGATACATGATGCCAAAACTTTGCTTCTCCAATGCATACAAATACAACCGCCGATTGTAATTGGCCTTCTAGCAGCGGCAGCTTTGGGAATATTACATGGGGACATCAACTTAACTACGCTGGTACTCACCGAATTGGAATTATATAGAAATCATTCAGAATATGGTCATCACGTTGTAAATTTATGTGCATACTTTTATATTATTGGAAAAGATATAAGAAAATCAGTTATCGTTCTCTCAAAAGCAATATTCATACACCCTGGTGAGTAACAAATATTTAAATTTTATATTAGTTAATGTTTGATTAAAAACATATTAGGAATTTACTAGTTATGTGTAAAATGTTAAGCTGTTACGCATCAGTCGACATCCTGCTTGGATATATGCACCATCTCTGTTACATATAACCAAACAGTATGTCGAATCTGTGTGTACATGCGGCCTCAGTCACAATCTAATGTCACGTTCTAGTACTATTTATTTTATTGTATTATTATATTTACTATGATGTACTTTATTATTTTATATTATCCTGTTATTATTAGTTTAAAAAGAGCAACGGGTTTTTGTAATTTGTGGTATGTGTTTAATCAGTATCCAAAAATAAATATAATTCGATCTATATCGCTAATACATTTACATTACATTTGTTAATCTAAATTCAACATTTAGTTCAATCCGTCGTCCATGCCCATACGTGCAATCTAGACGGCTGTCTAGATCCATAGTCGATCGTAATCGATGACTGTACACAGAGACACGAAAGAGAGACGAAAAGTGAGTGACTAAAGTGAATTTTTTGCAAGCGACAAAACTTAAAGAGAAGGCATGGCCGGCACACATGGTCTCGCAAGCATAGAAAAATTAAGTGAGGATAACCAGGAAATATGGAAGATCCAGATGAAGAGCGTTTTAATTTACAATGACTTGTGGGCGTATATTCAGGGAACAGAAATAGAAACCGAACAAAACGCACAAGAATGAGAAAGAACGGTCTCGAAAGCATTCGCACTGATAAACCTGACAATTACACCCGGACTGCTCAACCACGTGAAAAGGGCACAAACATCGCAAGATGTATGGAACACATTACGGCAAGTTTTCGAATCCCGTGGACCTGTAAGAAAGACAGCATTACTGATCAAATTGGAAAAGAAGCCAGAAGTGTCCATAACGCAACACACGAACGACTTCTCTAGCATAGCCGAAAAGTTGGAGGAAACCGGCATAAAGTTACCGCAAGAGATATTGTCGATCATGTTACTTGCCTGCTTACCACCCGAGTATGAAAATTTCAGCATGGTAATAGAGTCCCACGACGAAATGCTGCCGCTTGAAAATTAAAATCAAGTTAAAAGAAGAGGAAGTGAGATAAGCCGAACGAAAAACAAAACACAACGTAAGCGAAATCAAAAGTGATGTGCTACTTATAAAAGGACAAGTTAACAGAGATAGACCCCTTGTGTCAACCAAAGACACAATAACGGCAATTCGAACCGCGGGCCATTTAAAAACACACTACAGTGCTACACTTGCGGCAAAATAGTACATAAAAGTTCAGTATGTAGGTCTAGGCATAAAGGAAGTGCAGTGAATAATTACAGTGACGCGATGCTTACAGTTGCCTCTAACGCGCAAACAATGGAAAACACTGACGCATGGTATATAGATAGTGGAGCCACCAGACACATGTGCAATGATAAGCAAAAATTTGAAATAATGAATAACAATGAACAGTCATAAGTATATACAGCCACTAAGAGCCACGTGGAATCAACGGGAACCGGTGAGGTAACTTCAAAGGTGCAAATAAACAGGCAAGGAAACTCAGCGAAATTAGAGGACACAATGTGCGTGCCAGACGTCCGTAACAACCTCTTGTCATTGGCAAGTGCCACAGACAACGGTTACAGTGCCACATTCAAGAAGTATCATGCAATAGTGGTACGGGGGAACGGTTCAATAGCTCTTACAGCAACGAGACAAGGGATCCTATACGTGGTGGATAATACCAAAAAATCTGCAATGTTTGCAAACAACAATAACAAGTTTTTAACAAAATGGCACCAGCAAGTTGGTCACCTCAATGTTAGTGACTTGACAAAAATGAAAAATCACAACATGGTGAGTGGAATGGACCTAGGTGGCACGACAACCAGCCTAGAATGCACTGTATGTGTCAGATGCAAGATAACAAGGAAACCATTCAAATCGTCAAACAACAGGGAGAAAACAATCCTGGGTTTAGTGCATTCAGACATCTGTTGGCCAATGAATACCGAATCCTTTGGCGGAGCCAAATACTTTGCGACGTTCATCGATGATCATACTAGGTACATAGAGGTAGCAATGCTCCGAAATAGGTCGGACGTCCTTGAAGCTTTTAAGAAATACAAGAGGAAAGTCGAGAACCGTACTGGAAAGGGAATAAAGGTGCTCCGAACAGATAATGGAAGGGAATTCTTTTGGTCGGTCTTTAACAAATTCCTCGAAGAAGAAGGGGTCTCTAGTCAACTAACAAGGGAACACTGCGAATCCTTACTCCCCGATTTGAATGAAACTTTGTAGGTTTATAGAGTTATCAAAGACAAGAAAACGGTATGCTTCATTCGTGCCCAATCGCCCTTTAAGGGCGTGAAAACTAACCTCAAAGTCAAATTGGGTTTCCACTTTTTTGCGTATATCTCTTAAAATACATGAGATGGAGAAAAATGTTTTAGCTAAAAGTTTAATGGTCCAATGAGCGTTATAATTTTACATAAAGCAAATTTTTAAAAAGGTTTTTTTTTCGATAAAACGCCTTCAGAAGCATGGACAGGGCGAAAATCGTATCTGGAATTCTTTAGAACCATCGGCAGCAAAGTGATTGCCTTAAAGAAAAGACATCCTGGAAAGAAGTTCCTAGCGAAAGGGGACGTATACGTTATGGTAGGATACTCCGATGAATCTAAGGCCTATCGTATATGGAAAAGAGGCACGAAGATAGTCATAAAAGCCAGGGATGTGAAATTCTTCGAAAGCATTGAGAGTGATGAAAACCCGACAAAAGGTGTGCTTGAAGTGCCGGGACTAGAGGAGGAAAGCAACAACGGAAATATAGAAGGGACTGACGAAGAAACAACAGACAGTTCAGGTCCCTAAAGTTGAGAACTGTGCCCCGAGGAAAACACTCAAAGAGAATGTGGGACCACTAGAGGTCGGGGTGGACCAAAACTAGTTAGGAGTGGCGAAAGAGGAAGACCAAAGAAGGTGCATCACACAGTCCCAAACACACACGAAGACAGCATCCATCAGAACTTGACAGACTCAGACGATCGAACCAAGAGACATAAATGAAGCAACAACTGGGCCAACTAGGTAAAAATGACTAGGTGCAATGCAAAGCGAATAAAACTCCCTTATGGAAAACTACAGCTGGACTCTGGTAAGCAGACCAAAAGATGCGAAAATATTAAAATGCAAGTGGGTTTACAGAATAAAGAGAAATCAGGATGGGTCCGTCAACAAAAACAAAGCATGGTTAGTCGCCAGAGGAGACCAACAACGAGAAGGAATCGGCTCGAAACAATTCGCACCCATTTCGCAACGAGCGTGGTCAAAGGAATGTACATCCACCAACTGGATGTGGTTACGGCATACGTGCAAGGCAATCTGAATGAAGATATTTAAGTGGAACAACCAGAGACGTTTCAGGACCTAAATAAGTCAGAAAAGTTTGTAAACTAAACAGGCCGCTATATGGGTTAAAACTGGCTGGCCGTGAATGGTACAGAAAGCTAAATAATTGTCTGTTAGAAATAGGATTTATGAATACAGCAATTAATCCATGTACATATGCTGATTCCGACAAAACCCGCGATACGATAATTTTAGTTTACCTTGATGATTAATTAATAGCGTCTGCTGACTTATCCAATATAGAAAATATAAACATTAAGTTAAAGCAAAATTTAAAAATGAAAGACTTAGGAAATGTAAAGGACGCGTTAGGAATGAGGGTGGAAAGGCAAGGAGACGTCGGAAACATTAAACTGACGCAGAGGCTTTATATAGAAAACGTATTAATAAGATTTGGTATGAAAGATTGTAATCCGACGGGTACTCCATTAGAGTCAAATGTAAATGAAATTCTAAGGGAAAACGAACCAAAAACGAACCAAAAACGAACGAAATTACGCGGATAAGCGATCCGTACAAGGAACTCGTAGGATGCCTCATGTATCTCGCAAACGCGTCGCGATATAGGATATAGCGTTCGCTACGAATTTGCTGAGCCGATTTAACAACAATCCAAGAGAAATGCACTGGAAAATGGCCAAACGGGTATTAAGATATTTGAAGGGAACAATAGATTGCGGTATAAATTATGAGAAGAAAAAGGAGTACCTTGTAGCAGACAGCAATTCCGATTGGGAAGGAGACAAAATTGATAGGAAATCAAACACAGGGTATGTAATGTATTTAACGGGCGGCCCAATTAGTTGGGCAAGTAAGAAACAAAAGACTGCTGCACTCTCCACAATTGAGGCTGAATATATGGCACTCTCAGAAATTAGAAAAGAAATTGTATGTGTAAGGAACTTATTACAGCACATTAAGTATTATAGTGTACTAGAGACCCCACCAAAAATTTACTGTGACAACCAAAGTGCAATTTGTTTAAGTAAAAATAGTGTATACCATGCGCGGACTAAGCATATAGACGTAAGGCATCATTTTACGTGTGAGGCTCAAGAATGTAGTGATATTGAATTAGAATACATAAGTACAAAAATGGCAGCGGATGCATTAACGAAGTGCGTACAAAATTTCGCTTATATATTGAATACAAAAATTATTTTGAACGTCTACTGATGCTTTCCTTAACAAAAAGGTCTGCTCTATCGCGTGACAGTTACATTTTCACCTGGATCTTTAGTTTTTGAAATAAATTGAAAGATATCAGCCATAATGGGTGTATTTTCGGTGTCCTTTTCACGTTGATCATTATTCAAACACATCTGAATGTTTATAATCTAATTACTACTTATATGATTTTATTCGTTAAACTTCAAAGAATCATTTGACATCAAGCGCAGCTGAATAACTATTACCGCAAAAGTACAAGCCACTTCCAAAGTTGAAAATTTTCGATTTTTTTCAAAGCTGATGATTTCAGAAATGTAACGTTCTGGAGAAAAACGGATTGCAGATTTGCATTCAGTACATTAAAGTCTACAAAAAACACCTATTGAAGGTTATAAAATAAAAAAAAAAAAATTTAATTTATCGAGCAGTGTAATTGTTTGAACTTAAAACATTTTGACGAATATACCGAACGTGACGTATCGGCAATTACTATGACTTTAATTCTACGCCGACTCCGTTGCCGACGAAGACGAGTGAGATCCATGGTGATTGTTTGTGTATCCCTATAAGAGAACTCGTGCGTTGGTCATGATCAGTTTTTGCAGTTCTTTGGCCACTACGACCTCAGCAACAGAATTCCAATTCCATTTACGTCCATCACTAACTAGTTCGTAATGCGTTAAGTCGGAGTGCAAACACATACAATAGTAGTGCCAAGTGTAGAATACGTATTACAGTGTTGTAATTTTGCAAAATTGTTTTCTTTTGTAAGTTTTTCAAGTTACGAAGTCTCAATAAAATGCCACGTAAAGATCTGTCACTAGCTGGAAAAATGGTAGTATTGGACAAAAGAAAAGGGCATCCGGCCCACACCAGTCATCGTCGTTTCTCCAACATAACTGAAGTACCGAAATCTGCAGTTGCACGTCTGATAGGCGCACAAGATAAACTGTGAGAAGAATGGGCATGCGCTGGAACACAGGGAGCAACCCAGAAATGCAATTGTCAAGAGGAGGATGCAGATGTCGAGGATGCCCTGAATCAATGGTTTTTCATCAGAGTGTTTAAAAAATATTCAACTAGAATACTTACCTAGCAATACAACATTTTTCATTCGTCAAACCTATTTTTACTCCGTAATCCTTTATATTAGTAGTAACGTTCCCACAGATACAACTTAACCGCTCGAGTTGTATCGAATATTAATTTAAACTTACGAGACAAACTAACATTTCCTGCGACTCCTTGATTTCGCATCAGGTTCGTTCGCACGGCTTATCCAAACAAAATAAGTACAAATACTCCAACCCAGTGGCTCCCCGCTGTCGCATCGGGTTCGTCCACGAAACCTAACCCATCCTACAGCTCCCTGGTTTCGCACCAGGTTCGTCTGTGTCCTACGGCTCTCCGATTTCGCGTCAGGTTTGTCCGTACGTTTTCCAACCTCCGAACAGCTCCCCGGCTTCGCGCCGGGTTCGCCTGTGAATAAGCCAACCTCCTAGCAGCTCCCCGATTTCGCATCGGGTTCGTCCACGACGTTTCACCCTCCCGCGGCTGCCTGATTTCGCATTGGTTTCGTCCTCGCCTCACATATCCCAGCGGCTCCCCGATTTCGCATCGGGCTCGTCCGTGCGCCTTACTAACAAATTCTCAAGCGTATTCCTTGGGTAATATCAAACTCGCCGGTCTAGGCGTTGCCCACAGCAATTAAAAATTCAAGGCTAAGTACACACAAGGTATTCCTATAAATTAAATCATCAATTCCCTTTGTTTCCCAAATTAGTTACCATTTTGCTTTCACTGGATTTTCTAGGATGATATAAAAGACAACATGCGTATCCACGGAAATTTAATGATGTGGATGGTTATCGACAAAGTGTGAAAAAGAAAAGTCTCGTATGAAGAGTATCTGTATAGATATGTACATAATAGATTCAGTAATGTCTCGATTAGTGGACCTGGCCCGGGACCGAATGTGAACACTAATCGTGTGCAGACACGATTCTCGAGCGAGTTCGGGTCCCCTTTGATGTTGTGGCAGCCAAGATACGGGGCAGCGTTCCAGGAACAAAGCAAGTTTAAATACCCGTGTACGTGAGACAACACTACCGCGATCAAAATCTAATATTAAAACTTGTTCATTTTTGGTCCGTTTTAAATGAAATTTTACCAAAGTGTTCGTTACAATATCCTGATTAAAATGATACCAAATACGATATGGTTTAAATAATTTTTACTTATCACGGTATTAATAATTTTATTCTCCTTTATTATTATTTTCAATAAGAACTAGAATATGTGTATATTAGTTAACAGCAATAAGGTAATTAGTAGTGAGATCGTAAATTTGGAAGTAAGCTCTCGAATCGAGAGTCTCTCAATTCTCTTAATCTTAAATTGCTATATTTAGATAATGGCAAAATATTGTTGTATCGACAATTATTCTCGTTTCTGTGACATTACATTCGGTGTTTATAAGAGTTTACAATTTTTATTGATAAGAAATTGTAAGAATTTATATCAACTTTTTTGATACAGAAACTACGCAGAGAAAAGAGCTGTGTCATTCATCGCATCAATAATAACAAGTAAATATGTGTATAGTTCCAAAATATATGATTCTAGTTGTTATCGGAAACAATAATGAAGGAGAAGGTGCATTATTAATAACCTGATAAGTAAAAATTATACAAACCATATCGTGTTTGGTGTCATGTTAATCAGGAGATTGTAACGAACACTTTCGTCAAATTTCGTTTAAAACGGACCAACATTGAACAAGTTTTAATCTTAAATTTCGATCGCGTTAGTGTTGTCCCGAGTCGCGGCTGCCACAACATTGTAGATGACCTGCCGCTCGAGAAACGTGTCCTGCACACGATTAGTGATCGCATTCGGTCCGAGCGAGGTACACTAACCGAGGCAGCCGATTCGAATTTACTTCCAATTTTATAATCTCAATACTAATTATTTTATTGCTAACAACTAATATACACATATGCTAGTTATCATCGGAAACAAGAATAAAGGAGAATGAAATTATTAATACCCCGATAAGTAAAAATTTTACAAACCATATCGTGTTTGGTGTCATTTTAATCAGGAGATTCTAACGAACAGTTTGGTAAAATTTCATTTAAAACGGACCAAAAAGGTTTTAATTTTCAATCTCGCCTGCATCAGTGTTGGCACTCACCGACATTCGATCTGGGTTCAGATTACATGCTCGGCGCTTCACGCTTCGGTGGTTCCAGGGGGGACCACCACAAGTAGTGGGGATAGAAATGAACACTAATCGTAGACACAATTTTGAACATTTATGGCATCGTAGGCTGTGGAGGCTATGAGTACTAATACAGAGGGAATGCAAACAAGGGACGGACTATCTTGAAATAAGAGTCGTAGAGCGTCTGCTTTATTGCCCAGTTATAAATGCTGTGTAACATCTTTCAATTTTGCTTCAGTGTCTTTCGTATGTGGGAGGAGGACTCAGGATAAGGCAAAGCCGAATACAAAACCCACAGTACTTTTCAATTATATATTTTATTACATGTTGCACGGGGACGTTTCGTCGTAGGACTGATCCTCGACTCACTGGCCGTTAAGCCAGGTGCCAAAAATGAAGCGTCATTCGCTAAACAAATGCCATCATCGGGACGGCAACGCATATCGCGGAAGGCCCGTGGTGGCCGTGCCTCGGTGCCCGACCCATCGCACCAGGAATCCGAACCCAGATACAGATATATTCTCACACGTAATTACTTTAATTTCGATTTTACAAATTCTGGAACTGCGTCCTTTAGGGCAAAAAATCGTTGTAAACATTTTACAACACTCACAAGGGATGGCTCGCACGTGGTCGACTTGGATTTTAATGTACTTTTGCAGGTTCATATTACACAGGCTCCTGATGGTCTACGTAAAATATTAGGTGTAGTTATGCATAAACTTTAAAAATATTGACAATTAAGGTTGCATACCTTCTATGTGATGTACATATCTTCTATAAGTCGAAACGAATTTTCAGGAAGATGGATAACCAAGTGAAATGGAATGTGACTTGTATTGTAGTGGTCCTGAGTTCGATTCCCGGTAAATTGACTTTTTTTTTATATCGATTTCATTTTGGCCACATATTCGCTCAGTGTCCATAAATCACAAAAATTAAATCGCGTTGTACATACACCGAAAACAATAAACAATCGTACGGAACAGAAATACGTTTCGCGAGGCTACAAAAACTACACTGATTCCTACAAGGCTTTATATATACGGGTATCCCTCCTATAACACGGTAGATAGGTTCTTAGAAAGTGCCGTGTTGTGTGAAACCGTGTTGTATGAGATCCAGAGCCAGTACCGGGGGGGGGGGGGGGGGGGGGTAATATTACTGCACGTTTTGCGGATGTCAAAGATTTTGCAGCAACTGCACTTTTTATGTCTTTTTAATTTTTTTAAATAGTCCGGACTGCTGCTTCATTCAAATTCTGGCTTTTTTTCAATGTGAGATGCTTTTTCTCCTTTCAAAAGACAATCCAAGATTTGTATCTTAACATCTAAAGAAATAAATTTCCTCTTAAACGTTTTTTTTTTTATCTTGATGGGACATGTCTTGGGACTGAAACTTAATGTCTTCAAGACGAAAAAGTTATTCTTTAACAACACACTGTGGCTCGGCGCAGACTGTCGACCAGCAGCGTGAGACACTGTTGTTTTCAGTCCATGGAGATGAAAAGAAATACTTTCCGCAACTCTGTATCTTTAAGACGGGAAGCCTCGCCGCGCCTGTAGAAGTACAGTGTTGTACAAAGGTTTTTTGAAAGGAACCCGTGTTATAGGATGCCGTGTTGTAGGAGGGTTCCCGCAACTTATGAATCGTGTTATAGCGAAGCCGTGTTGTAGGAGGGCTACCTGTACTTGGACCGACTTCGAAATCTCTAGTTTGTATACAGGGTGTCTCTTAACTCGTGAAGTATCCGGAAATGGGGGGTAGCTGAGGTGGTCCTGAACTGAAGCTGAAGGGCCCAAAGATTTCTGTCACTATCCTATACCTACAATAAGGGCCTTTGATATTGATTAGCTGCATTGTGACCGATTAAGTACATGCGCGACCCGACTTATATGGAAACTCCAAATGCGCCCCTCTATGCATTTTTGGACTGTATAAGCTATTCCATTTTGATCATCTTCGGTTAATAAGCACACAGGTATGGGAATATTCACGTCGTCTTACACTCGTACAGAGTCGATTACATTCAGTGAGGTCGGGTTTAGGGTACCGGCCACACACAAATTAACCCGTTGGAATCCGCAAGTTCGGTTGAAGTTCTTTCGGTATACTACTGTAATTATTCTCAGACTCCGCATCGCCAGTGCGTCAACATCGTGCGGTTTTAGGTAATAATTCACACTATGAAGTGAATTCACGCGAGAAGTGAAGTGATCGTGCAAGGATACTAAGCCGGCCGTAACAGCATCAGCTGTTGAGCGTTGCCTAGGTCAGGATTCACACAATGTTAGGCAGGTTAATTCGCGAACGAATGGGTAAGTTTAAATAGCTTTTCCTAACATTAGTTATGCGAATCGTTTTTCTTAAAACAGAATTCAACCACCTGAAAACGTACTGATAAAAAAAAATTTTTTTTCATCAGTGATAAAACATTTGATTCCTTTCGGATAATGCATAAACGTATCGAACACGGCTATTACACGACTTATTAATGTATTTCTTATTCACGAATAGTGAATAATTCCACATTATTCTTAATTAAGACGATGTAACATTTGCCGCATGCTTCCCTCGGTACCCTCGATGCCCCCATCACGACCAACCGCAAGTGATCGGTTCGCACCTGAGCGCGCGTCGACCGATTCCCGACGGGCGCTTTTATTGGTCAGTGTTTTTCGTTAATAACTCAAAAACGAAACTATATATGACATTATTACCAAGGAAAAAGTTGTTTATAAACACCCCAGCTACACCCCAATCCTCGATGTTCCCTGAGTCTTCTGTCATCCTGTATAAATTGTTCACCTCTAAATCCAGTAGATTTGTCAACCCTATCTTTCCTCCGTAATCCTTTATATTAGTAGTAACGTTCCCACAGATACATCTTAACTGTTCGGGTTGTATTGAATATTAATTTAAAGTATCGAGACAAACTAAAAAGTTCTTTGGGTAATATCAACCTCGCCGGTGTAGGCATTGCCCACAGGCCTGGTTCGTAACAACCTATTCAAACACCTTCAATAAACTTACATATATTTTAAGTATATTACAATTATATTATTGTTGTATAATATAGTTGATATATTTCAGATATATTAACATAGCAGGTTTATTGGTAATATAAATGAAACATACCACCAAATAATTGAAATTTTGAGTTACACATTTTTAACTTTGGATTAACGTGTATATACGTCCAAATGTTAGAAATATTAAACAGTACCATAATTGGTAAAACGGTAGAAAAAAAGTGTTTCAACTTCATATTTACGTATGTTAAATTAAAGTAATTTAACAAATCTTTTTAAAACATTTGTAAACAAATATTGATCATCGCCATATGATTAATAATTAAAAAAAATAATGGAAGAAAAATGAACCCCATGGGGACGCGAACCTACAAAAAAGTTTGCCGCGGCTCGAATCAACATCTCGGCTCGAGCCGATTCATTTGACTCGGACGATAACCTGGCCAAATTAACTGAAGTGTGCCATAAACGCCTCCGACGGAGAATCATCGAACTATTCTTACGTCGGATGGGTGCAAAACGTATTTTACCTTCTTTAAAACAACATTGATGCATGGATGAAATTTTGATATGGTTACTTATCTTTTATGAGAGTTTTATTGTAATATTGCTGAGATTGTTGTGATTAAATTGGGATCAAACGCGACACAATTCCGATCCTATTTGCGTTACAAAAATGGTAAAAACGGGTTGCAATATAAAACAAATATGATCCAAATTATATCGTCCTTAGTCCCATTTTAAAATCTTCAGAATGAAATGAATAAAAATTGAAAAGTTTGATCGGTGCATTACAATTGTTTCACTAATACGAAGGCATTTAATCTTTTAAAGATTACCGCGGCCGTCAGCCGCCGCGACTTGTCGGCTAGTCAAAATATAGCAGTTTGTTTCCTCCACTCATAACCAACTACCCACAATGGTGGGGATGATGCGCGAACTTTTTCGCTACAGACTTTAGCGAACGTGGATCCCGAAATTACTATATCATTACTTTTAGTTAAACGATGCTTTTAACTATTGTCCGAAAACGAATAGCTAGTTTCTTTAAGAGCTATTAGTGTGATATAGAGAAACTAACAATTCTTATGCCATATTGTTCTATTGAATCGATTCCTAATTGTTTAGTTTTTAGCTGAGGCTGTAATCCTTTACTTTAACTTTAAAATTCAAAAAGCGTCAAATTCTATTTAAACTACTTACATGTTGTACTGTTAATAAATACAAAAAAATTGACTAAATTTTTGCATTTTTGTATAATTCACCATATTCTGTGTTATTTTTATTTTTATTTGCAGGTGATACAAGATATTGGCTACGATTGCTCAGAATCTTACTGGAAACAGATTATGAAATGTTTAGTAAATGTGCTCAGAAAGTACTATTTCTTGGTAGAAACATTGGTATTGAAAATGTTGCACATGTTGCGTGTGCATTGTCCTTTAATTGCTTGATGGAGAGTTCTGTGCCAGGGAATATTCGAAGCTTACAAAAACTTTTATTCACTTATCCTGGTAATATTGAAGCCTGGGCTACACTCATAGCAGCATTTTTATCAAGGTTCGTGAATACATCTTCCGTTTCCATTAGTCCACTGTACATACCATTATGTTTTAAATGTCCTCCATTGAGATGATGTATCGAATATCTATTGTTATGTACAGGGTGTAAAGAGAGTAAGTATATAGAGTAGCGTGATTCTACACCTTTGGGTCGGTGGAGATCTGTAAATAAAAGTTGGTGAAAATTGTCCTTGACCATGAAATGGAAGGACAAACATTTTTTGATTACATCGTATTCTGTTCATCGCGAGGATAAAAAGTCTGAATGGAACCATATATCGCAAATGCACCGTGTGCTCAATATGAATTGTTACAGTTTTGCAAAAATAAGATTGTGTAAGTCACGCCAGGATTTGTAAATAAATAAATATTTTATTGGTAATTTTGTTGTTTTATAATATCGTAACACATCAACGTAATATTATTTGAATTATGAGTGTACTATATCTACATTAGGTACGAAAATATTTGCTTCGCCCAAATGGAAATGATACTCCGAACTTTTGGACTTTACTGTACATGGTGACTCTAGTAACTGATTCGTGCTATAAATCTGTTCCTGTCGTAGACAGAAAAGAATTGGAAAGGAAAATTTTGCATTGTGTAGTGCGATTTTTGATAAAAGTGCATTGGTGCAACTACAAAGCCCACATGCACTTGTTTTTCAAATGGAACCCGACGAATTGTTTTCTATTAATTAATTCCGCGTGCTATTCTGAACAAAAAACTATTAGGATATAATGTCTTTGTGTAAAAACTTTGATATTAATCAAACAGTGCATTTGTGACATATGATTCCTTTCACACTCCATCTTTACTTAGCGAGAAAAATACATAGGATAATCCAAATTTTTTAACGTTATTTTTGAATGTTATAGACAATTTTGCGGCACCTCGCTTACATCAATTTTCATGTAACCAAAGGTGTTTATATGTAGTACTCGCAACATATAATTTTTCGAACACTTTAACAAAGTAAGGAAACGTTTCAATTGATTGATTTTTGTTTTTCGCATTTAGGCAATAATTTAGTCAATTTCGAAACCCATATATTTAAAGAGAAATGTTTTTAAATTATTGCAATGAGATAGGCAGAAATCTACGGCATTTGTTTTGCGCTACTGTGGAATAGGTGGAACCTATTGAAATATCTGTTGAAGTTAAATTTGTAGGACTTGCATGCACATTTTGCTACTACCGAATTCCCCTCGTACGTTCTACTTATTATGTGCAAGATAGTTTAGTCGAAATCTGTAAGGCTTTAGTATGAAAAAATACGTAATATGTAAAAAAATTCAATTAGGCATCACTTACAACGATGATTAGGCAACCCAAAGATTCAGAAAATTATGCTACTTTGCATACAAGTACAGTATGTCATCCGTAATACAACCCTATTTTCCAATTGTGCCATATTTCGGTTTTATGGGGTGAAATCAGCCTTTTTAAAAAATCGATGATCTTCTTTTTCGTGAGATATCTCAGGAACGCCGAGATATATATGAATAAAGTTCAATTCAAACTTGAATCGTTTTATTGTGTTTACTAAACTGCGTAAAAAGTTTGTTGGAGAAATACACGGTTTTTGAGTTACTCCCCTTACCCCCTCCCTGCCCTAAGAAAATATTGTTCACTCTGTGCTGAAATACCTCTCGGTACACTCTTTCATATCACACTCTTTCACAAAATTTTGTTTAAATAAAAAAAATCGTTATTGACGAATTGCAGTCCATTTACGCACTTTTCTTCAATAAACTGGTCTCACAACGCAATACTTAAATAATTTACATTCGTTTTAAGTTCATTTACATAAAAATTATTCATATTAAATTTAATTCTAGCAGTATAACAGTTTTTAATAATAAAATAAGTATTTAAATGCTCTTTTTGCAAATTTTGTCACATCAAAGGGTTGTATATGTAACAAACGTTTTGTTATATATACATTTTCCCGTTAACACGCCAACTGCCAAGCGCATATCGCCTCTGTCCATTCTGCAGAATTCTGCTATCCGGGCAGGTTCTAGTTTTTGAGCCATGATTTTGAAGTGTTTGAGCCCCAGCGCCTCCTGCAGGAGTCGATTAGTCTGTTTCTTGGATCAGTTTCCCACCGTATTCCTGATGTACTCCGGTGCGTACCCTATGTTCTGTCAGGAGGTAATCCTATGCCCGCCACTCCCTTTTGTGCCAGCATGTTCGCCCTCTCATTACCACCGATGCTGCTGTGTCCTGGCACCCATAGTAATTCTACGTGGTTCTCTTTGGATAGTTCCTCCAGAGTCCCACTGCATTACAGTTCCAGCCTGGATCTGGTCACGTAGGAGCCAATGGCTCTTATTGTCAGTGTTAAAAAGTATTCACTTTGCTTAAAGTTATATTTATTATTATAGTACAAAGAATAACATACGATAATTTAATGTGGCAAAGGACCAACTGACTTGTACTTCGGCCTGGAAGACTGTTGGGTGGTCCTCTAATGTTATGGATACTTCCATTTTTGGGCTAATTAGGTAGGCAGCAAAGCCCTTGAGCTTTAGCACCTTGTACGAATTTTCGTCTACTCCCATGACTCCCCATTTTCCCCAGACTCTCCGGATTTTGTCTCGTCAACCTTCATAGGACGACGTCCGTCTCCTCCGGTGGACCCGGAAAGATGACGTTTAGCCTTTTCAATTGGGGAAGGGCCTCCTTCTCCACTAGTTTCATTGTAGCTCCCTCCCATCGCTTAATCTTCGGCCCCGTGGAATGTATTCATGGTTTGGATCGTTTATCCGCGCACACAAGCCACAGTGCCCTTTCGGTCCACTTTCTGTGCCCCCTTGCCCTTGAGGTTTTGCTCCTGCTCTTGGTTGCCCACTTTCTGAACTTCCAAGTTGCGCAAGCAGTCTTGCCTTGCATGCCCTTTTCCTTTGCACTCCGCACCTGCCTTTTACTTGAGTCTGGATAATTTCTCGGGTTGAGTGGCGCGCGCCTGATCCTCCCGAGTGATCTCCGCTTCGGTCACGGTGGTCTCTTCCATTCTGGCCGTGACTTCTGCAACGTTCATACTTTGCGGAGCCTCCAGGACCTCGCCGTCGGCCGGTGAGGTTGCATTTTTCGAAGCCTCCTCACCCTCGACCAGTGTATTCGGTTGTGTTATATATTTATTCTCCACATCTGGTCCCACGAGTAGTCGGGAAGTATGCGGTCCGTGCCCCTTAAGGCGTGTTCAAACTTGTTAGCTCGCCCCACACCGTTACCAGGATAAGTACCTAGTCAAGTGGCCTGGAAGAGGTTTGGGAGCAAATGTGTAGCGATTCTTGCTTCCTCATATCGTTACTCGGTACTTGGTTCGGCTGATCGGGCAATTTCGTCGGTATTGCGACCTCCTCCGAAGGAGCCAGTTATCTGCTGTAGATGTATGCACTTGTCCTTGCGCCACTCCCAATGTGTTAGCTCCCCTATGAACTGCTGTAGATGTGTGAACTCGTCTGTGCGACGCTGTTCCTATGTAGTGTACACTGTTTAGTTTTGGGAGATAGGGCTCATTGGTCCTATGCCTATAAGATAGTCAGACCCCCTTGGCGACGTAGGGCTGTTGTGAGTGCGTGCCGAGGTCGGCCCGCGGTCAGGTTTATGACGCGGTCGAAACTAATGCTTTTTTTGCGGAGTAATTTTTAGCCTTTTGACCATCTGAGTGCAGGAGTGAGATGGTAAGGATGAGAATAAAAGAACACAGTAATTTCTTCGAGAAGGATCGCAGTTCGGGACGACAGGCACCGACGTCGACGGTCAGGGTACGTATCGGTGAGACCAACACTAATGCAACTTTAAAACTTCATTATTGTTACTTATTTCGTTCTGCAAATTTGATTAAAATATTGCTGAGGCTGCTGTGATTAAAATAACACCAAACGCGATATAATTTGGATCATATTTGCGTCATGCTTATGATCCAAGTAATATTGATCGTGTTTAATCTCATTTTATGCGTAAAAACTTCTACAACATCGTAATAAAATTTTCAGAACAAAATTAATAAAAATAAAAAATATCCATCGTTGCATCAGTGTTGTCTTGCGGATACGAAGACACCAAGCCCTTCTCTCTTTCATTCACTGAACTTCTATACGATGGAAAGTGGCTTGTTAATTTGTTGTACGGCGAGCAAGAGACACTTCCGAACGATCATTGCGGCCCAAGGACGGACGCTACCGAACGATCCCTCTCGGACCATGCGACACGCCTCTGGAGCGCCCTCGGACTAGGCGAGACGCTTTTTCCTCCAGCACCAGGAGGAACGCTTGTGAACACCTGTTATGGTCGACGACTGTTTTTTGCTGACGAAAAGAAATCACGGTTGCATTAGTGTCGTCACACAGATAAGAAGACATTTAACCTTTCAAGGGTTTCCCCCAGTATTAGCCGCCGTGTCGTTGTTATAATGCTACAGTTAATTTTAATATGAATAATTTTGATGTAAATGACCTTAAAATCAATGTAAATTATTTTGTATTAGGTATTGCGTTGTGAGACCAATTTATTGAAGAAAAGTGCGTAAGTAGACGCTAAATTCGTTAGTAATGGTCTTCTTTATTTAAAAAAAAATTTCAACACATATGTCATTTAGGGATATGAAAAGAGGGTACCCTCTTTTCATGAGGTATTTCAGCACGACGAGTGAACAATATTTTCTTAGGGGTGAGGGGTTGGGGGGAACTCGAAAACCACGTATTGTTCGAAGAAACTTTTACACAGTTTAGTGAGCACAATAAAATGATGCAAGTTTGAATTAAACGTTTTTCAAATATCTCTTAGCGTTCCTGAGATATTTCACGAAAAAGAAAATCCTCGATTTTTTCAAGGGCTGATTTCACCCCTTAAAATCGAATTATGGCACAATCGGAAAATAGGATTGCATTACAGATGACATACTGTACTTGTATGCCGTGCCTCATAATTTTCTGAATCTTCGAGTTGCCTAACCTTCCGTGCTAGAACCGCCGTAATTTCTCACATTTACTTTCTAGGTCTGTAACCGGCATTTGTAACATCGACAAGAAGTGGCTTTTAGCATTTATAACACTAGCGGAACAAAATTCTGGGTCAACAGAATCAATGACTAAGTGGTTAACTGAGAGTCAACAAAAATTAAAACAGTTGACTTAGAAATATCTTTCTTCGTATATTGTATAAAATAGATTTCTGAAATAAAATTTGTAAGAATGTGTATACCACTTTGTTAATTTTTAATTCAGACAAGACTATAGATGAGAGTTTGAATCACGGAGAGCCCGCCAATCAGCGATGTTCCTTTGTTTCGCTGGGCCATCGGTAGCTTCACGTAGTTCCATTTTTGTATTACGTCTCTGTTGGTTCGAACGACTGTAAACCACCAGTCTTTGGATAAAAGTCAAGCAATAAAGACTATTACAACATAACATTCATTCATTCACATCAGGCCCAACCATTCCTAAAGTGAGGTGGGTCGCCGCACATACCGGTGTGGGTAAGGAAAGCAATTTCGTTTTCCCGAAGGCCATCATTCCATAACATTGTCTTTCGAGCCGGTTAGAATAATCTTACTTTGAAAAATCACGCATTGTTCGGTACCCAACACACATAGATATATTGAGCTGTGTCGTTCAATCACTAAATCTACCCTCGGCAAAGTGCATCAAGCAAGGCGAGCAGGGGCGTTCAAGATCAGCCCACAGAGTACTAGAAGCTCGACTCGCAACAACAACGATAGAAGGTGTATCATCCATGCAAGAGGGAAAGGCGTGCAGGACATCTGCTCGCATAAAACCAGGCCAGCAGTCGTCATCATCTATAAGACAGTCGGCGATAAAAAAGGCAGTAGGGTGAGTTCATAGGTAGTCACCAGTACATTTCACTCATGTTTCCACCCGTTAGTCGTAACCGACACATTTCGATGACTGTAGACACGCATAAAAATGGCAGAAGCCGCAGCAGTACATATAAATATACAGCCTTGTATATAAGCGAGCCTCGATCAGAGGGTAAATAATGCGATTTGTAACGCGAAACAAGACCTTTCTAGAGCAATGTTCACGTGACGATAATTTCGCACAAATTAGAATAAGATTGCCGAATTAGAGATGCTAGACGCGAGTCAGATTTCAGAATGGGAACCTTTCGAAAGCAATTATTTTGAGGCTACAGGAATCGCTGAAAGGCTTGTGAGCGACGTGCCACTACGTCACGTTCGCCGGTTTCCGAGATCAGTGCTATACTCAATTCAATTTCCAATATACTATTGCCTATAATAAATCTTCGAACATTTAGCGATCGGTATAACGAATGGACCTCATTTATTGACACCGTTCAAAACGTTGTAGACAATAATGCAGGGATAAACGCGGTGCAGAATTTCCATTATTTGAAATCTTGTTTAAAAGGCGAGTCGGCATACACCATTCAGACACCAGAATCATCTATCGTAGACTATCCCGTCGCGCTGAATGTATTGAGGGAACGACACGACAACCATCGCGGTAATCTTACCAACGCATCTTATGCGACATCTTTTCGAGTTACCTGCATTAAACAAGGAATAAGCAATTGGAAGAGCGTTAAAAGTACATGATCAGCCAACCCCAGACACGGGATGCGTTATCTTGCTACGTATGAAGAATATTCCATACGTCGCTCTCAACGCGTTTTCGGGGTCGCGTCTGTGATGGGAAAGCGCCCTAAAATTCTTTCGGTTATCATAAACAGATAAAGGGGTTCTGAGAACATGTGCGACCAGCTGCATTATGATCAAGACGGGTGTGGTCCGACGAAGACTCCTAAATTTCCTTATATGGAAAGTTCTAATGCGATCCTGCGCATTTCGGGGGTATATAAACCCTTTGGTTTCTACCCTCGTCGGTTCAGACTTACACAGTCACGCTTAGAGTGACGTCGTGCCACACTCGTACAGAGTCAGTTATATCGAGTGTTATATCCGTTAGTTCAGTTGAAGTTGTTTCGGCATACCCTAAAAGCGGCTCTCATACCCTGCATCGCCAGTGCGTCTACACCGTGAAAATACTTAGGTAACTTACACACTTAATATTATTTTATATATACAGGGTGACAAAAAACTCAGGGAACATCGATAATTGAGATATAGCTGAGGGGTAGAAAAACAATATTTTCCTTGGCAAAAGTGACCTACATAGTTTCGTTTTTGAGTTATTAACGAAAAACACTGGCCAATGAGAGCGCCCGGCGGGCATCGGCCGACGCGCGCTCAGGTGCGAACCGATCACTTGCGGTAGGTCGTGATGGGGGCATCGAGGGTACCGAGGAAAGCATGTGGCAAATGTTACATCGTCTTAATTAAGAATCACGTGGAATTATTCATTATTCGTGAATAAGAAATACACTAATAAATCGTGTAATAACTGTGTTCGATACGTTTATTCATTATCCGAAAGGAATGAAATGTTTTATTAATTATGAAAAAAATACTTTTTTTTATCAGTACGTTTTCAGGTGGATAAATTATGTATTAAGAAAAACGATTCGCATACTAATGTTAAGAAACGCTAGTTAAACTTACCCATTCGTTCACGAATTAATCTGCTTAACATTGTGTGAATTCAACATTTCACAGTGGCAAGTGAAGTTATCGTGAAGTGAAGTGATCGTGCAAGGATACTAAGCGGGCCATAACATCGGCTGTTGAGCGTTGCCTAGGTCAGGATTCACACAATGTTAGCCAGGTTAATTCGTGAACGAATGGGTAAGTTTAACTAGCTTTTCCTTCGTGTAATAACTGTGCTCGATACGTTTATTCATTATCCGAAAGGAATGAAGTGTTTTATTAATTATGAAAAAAATACTTTTTTTTATCAGTACGTTTTCAGGTGGATAAATTATGTATTAAGAAAAACGATTCGCATAACTAATGTTAGGAAAAGCTAGTTAAACTTACCCATTCGTTCACGAATTAACCTGGCTAACATTGTGTGAATCCTGACCTAGGCCACAGTTATTACACGATTTATTAGTGTATTTCTTATTCACGAATAATGAATAATTCCACGTGATTCTTAATTAAGACGATGTAACATTTGCCACATGCTTTCCTCGGTACCCTCGATGCCCCCATCACGACCTACCGCAAGTGATCGGTTCGCACCTGAGCGCGCGTCGGCCGATGCCCGCCGGGCGCTCTCATTGGCCAGTGTTTTTCGTCAATAACTCAAAAACGAAACTATGTAGGACATTTTTGCCAAGGAAAATATTGTTTTTCTACCCCTCAGCTATAGCTTAATTATCGATGTTCCCTGAGTTTATTGTCACCCTGTATATATATATATATATATATATTGTTCACCATTGAATCGAGTAGAATCGTTAAACCTATCTTTACCCTGTATGTTACGTAGGAAGTATTATTTCATTTCTTCCTTCTATTATGCTCTTATTTGGAAATCGAGGGTGCATGCATTCGAGTCTGCTCCTTACGCGACGTCGCGATGACGTGACCCTTTCAGGGTCTAAAGTATAAAAAGGGCACGAATTCTGCTCTCGTCGGCTCAGTATTAATCTAGCTTCGAGTACGTTCCGTATCGACTATTTTGATATTTTAGTTCAGCGAGATCGGGTTCCGAGTCCCGTTCGACTAATTCTTACACGTTCATTTTTTAAAGCGATATACATATTTTTCGGTATATCGTCAGGCCTTTTTGTTGGACAGTATACATTTCCAATCCGTACAGATCGAGAAATGTGGATTTTGTGGTTTACAATCGGACTGTAGTATAACCAAAGAGTAGCAAATATACGCTTACAATCATCGTACGCATTTTCTCATTGAATCTCCTCTATTAATCATTAGCAGTAACTTCCCACCAAACAGATACACCTTAACCGCTCGATGTGTACCGCGATAAGTTACGAGTTCATTTTTACTAGCAATCCTCTGGCTCCCGGTGATGAAATAGGCACTGGTTTGTCCACGATTACCATCCTATGGCTCCCCGTGATGAAATACACAGTGGCTGTCCGTAACTAACAAACTCTAAAATAACCGATCCTCGGCTCCGCAGCTGTGCCTCTTTGCCCTCGGCTCGTAGCATGTAATCCTTTATATCAGTAGCAACGTTCCCACAGATACAACTTAACCGCTCGAGTTGTATCGAATATTAATTTAAAGTTACGAGGCAAACTAACATTTCCTGTGACTCCCTGATTTGGCATCAGGTTCGTTCGCACGCCTTATCCAAACAAAATACCTACAAATACACCAACCCAGTGGCTCGCCGATTTCGCATCGGGTTCGTCCACGAAACCTAACCCATCCTACAGCTCCCTGGTTTCGCACCAGGTTCGTCTGTATCCTACGGCTCCTTGATTTCGCATCAGGTTCGTCCGTTCGTTTTCCAACCTCAGAACAGCTCCCGGCTTCGCGCCGGGTTCGTCTGTGAATAAGCCAACCTCCTAGCAGCTCGCCGATTTCGCATGTGGGTCGCCCACGACGTTTTACACTCCTGTAGCTCCCTGATTTCGCATCAGGTTCATCCGCACTTGACTCTATTCCTGAGGCTGCCCGATTTCGCATTCTGTAAGGAGCATTAAATTAATGAAACTAATTGTGGTTTTGGATAAGAGATTTGTCGGTTGGCCACGGGCTAACCTCGCTACGCACTATGACCGTTGGCATTGCATACAATGTCGCCTACAATTCAAACCTATACGATTTCGTGAATCGAGCTATGGTACGAAACGAACAACTGAATCAGTTTGAATCAATTTATCCTGCGAGTGAGGTGTGTGTTGTAATAGTATTTTTATGTGGTGCTTTCATGAAATATGCAGTAGTTTCAAATTCTAAAAGTGTATAATTGTGTACAGAAATAGAAGAATTATCAGTAGAAGACTTTTCAAAGTACATATCAGCGTTTTATTGGATATATCTATGTATATACAAAAACAGTTGTCCTGGTAGCGTGTGGCAACATTATGAATATGGCAATATATTTTTATTTTAGATTATCGCGTGTAGAACAGGACAATTATTTAGCTACATTATTGGGAGAAGATGAATATTCGTATGGCAATGTGTCATCGAGTGATGAGGATGATGCCAGCCGCTGCCTAAAACACGAGCAGATTCAATAACTGATGAAGGTTCTGATACTGATCAGAATATTGGTGAAGCAATTACAAATGTGGACTCGCAAGGAGAAGAATTAGAGGAAGATAATAAAGATGATACTGAAAGAGAACATACAAGTTCAGCTCGAAATGTTTTTGTTGCCACGGATGGAACCATTTGGAGTAAGGAAGAATCATTTCTTCACCAAACACCATCCTACAATATGATTCGAGAAAAAAGTGGTTACACACATATGTTATCGATTCGGGATACATTCAATGTTATTTTCTTCAATGATATGATTTAGATAATCGTAAGGCACACGAATCAGAAGGCAAAAAATGAGTATCAGAAATAGAATACAATCGTGCAAGGTGGGAATCGTGGGGCAATGTTGCGTTAAAGGAGTTATTCGCCTTAATTGGTATTCTAGTTATAGCAGGTGTAAATAACTCTAACATAGACCATAAGTATTAGAACATTTTAGTCCTTTCGAATACCAAATAAAAGTATCCAACAGAGTTATGAAACGATTTATTAGTTTATTTCTTATTATTGAATAAGCAAAAATTCCACATTATCCTTGCTTATAGACGATGTAACACGCCGTGCCAGTGCGTCCTTTCGCGACCACGACTGTGCTAGATTAATTAAAAGAATAATTAGTTTATTCCTGACGATTGAGTAACTAAAAATTCCACTACAGGCTTGCTTAAAGACGATGCAACATTTGCCGCACGATTTTCTCGATACCGTCGAGGTCTCCGGACACGAGCGTGCACCATAGTGCGATACCCACCTGAGCGCGTGGATTTCGGGCGCTCTGTTTAGCCAGTCTTTTTGGTTAATAACTCAAAAACGAAGCTTCACACAACATTTTGGCCAAAGAAAAAGTTGTTCACAAACACCCCAGCTATCGCCCATTGTCCGATGTTTCGGTAGGTACGGGACACCTTGTATATTGTGGAATCGGAAATACTGCGGGACTATTTAGAATGACTCCGAGGGGTGAAAGATGTGTTTAGAGTTGAGTACTGGAGAAGATCGTGAGAACGGAGGGTGCAGCGGCTCAAGGGTACTCGGGTGGATCCGACCGACCGCCGCCAGTTAATGGCTGCAGTGTGTATCCTAAATGAGTGAGAGCAACTGAGGAATAGAATGAGAGAGAAAGTAAGAGTGGATGATGCTTGCGCGAGGCAGCAGAGTTAAGGAGAGTCGTATAGAGAGTAGAGAGAATCATAAGTAGAGTTGAAGAGAGTATCGTCGAGAGTAGAGAGTATTGAATTTTGAGTATCGAGAGTCGTTGTTGAGAGAGTTGTCGTGTGTTGACCTGTTATATAAAGAAAGTTAGTTAATAGTTGAAGGAAACTGAAGTCTTATTGCCCCACCTGTCCTATATTCTCACTACGTGTTGTTTACAGTTACAAAATAACTTCTACAATATTGCATATATGTATTCTTACTTGTGAATAATACCGTGATCACAATTGCTTCTAGGTTTGTGTTTAGCGGGTTTTCAGGGGTATTGAATTTTTCGGATACTCCGATGCGTACTCCCCCACTTGCGTGGTCATTGCAGTCTCTACTTTTGCTGAACATAGCGAACCCTTTAAGGCCCAGATAGTTGTTCGTAGTGCGTGTAAAACCGGCTTATGGTGCACTGAATTATATGTTTCATTTATAATTATATGGAGTCACTGTCTATTTGAGATGCCTAGTTGGCGGTTGTCTTTTTAGTATGTCCTGAGTAATTTTGTTGTGTAGTCTGTGTAATCTGTTTTTCCAGCTTCGTTCCTTGAGTAGGGGATGGATATTTATTACCATTTCAGCCAAGGCTAGTGTATTGGTTGTGTATGTGTTCGAGGTTTCTATAGGGTCGGGTGCTGTGATTGAGTTTTATAGGAAGCTTTTAAATTGTACAATATATAATTTGGTACGTGGTTGTTGTCTTGGTGTTCTATATAATTTTTAGCTTCTTCCAGCATATCATCAATTTTATATAGCGAAATGGCGGGAGATGGACGGCGTTTTGTTTTCTTAGAAGGTGGTTTAGGGTTTCTATGGTGTTTTTTGGCGGATATTTCATCTGTTATCTTGAATATCGCTTAGCTTTACTGGTTTTGTGTGTCAACGGTGTGTTGATTCTTATTTTGTCTGCGTTCGACTCTTCCATTGTTATCTCTCTATGTTCAATTGTGTTAGAGATATCTTGTGTTATTGATTCTATGTTTTCAGGTATATTTGTGATTCTGTTTTGGCTTCTTTGAGATGATCGTCGGTCTGGGCGAATGGGAAAGGTTGTGAATTCGGATTAGTTTGTGGGCTAGTTCCGTCTGAGTTCGCGTTGGTTGGACATTGCTTGGCGTTGTGTCCTTCTCGGTTGCAGCTAAACTATGTCTGCGTCTCTGTAGTAGCGAATATTCTGCAGGTATTGTTTTACTAAGGTAACAGAAAGGGGCTTGGGATTTGTTTAGCATCGTCTAGATCTATGTAGACTTACCTTCTGAATTTTAATATGTGCTTAATTTGTCTGGGTCATGGACTTCCGCTTTTAGTGGGGTTATTTTTGAATATGTTTTGATGTTGTTTCTACATAAAAACTTTTACCATAGTTGAATTGTGAATTATAGGTGCGATGTTCGATAATAGGATTCGTTGGGCCGGTAACACCATCTGGCGGAGTTCTATGTTTGCATTATTTGTTAATACTGTTTCGTGTATACATGTTAAGTTTCTAGACGTTTCTTTGCTATCTAGGCACATGCAGATTCTTCCCTTGGAAATTGTACGGATGCTGGTGGATTATTCAAACATGCCTCGATTCGGCAAATTAACGTTGTAAGCTCTCCGTGGGCGCGTCCCGGAGCGGTTAGTACTAAGAGCGAGACGAACACGCGTGATGCTGCGAGAACTACTCGACAGAAGGTCCCCCATGAGCTCCACCGGAATCTCTGCCTTCCCACGGGTGCGCGAAACGCACCGATACAATACCGCATGGACGGTCGCTCGCGCGTGATGGAGCCAAACTCGGTACCGCAGTGATGCTAAGGTTAAGGCTGGGCCACCGTGTAAAGTTTAGAGATGGTGATAGGAGATCATAACGGAGACGATAGGATGAGATGAGAAAATGTAAAGTGGTAGAGCGGACCGAAGGAACACCACCAGATGTGCCAGCAGAAGGTCTGCCATTAATTCGAGACGGGGAGTGCTCAACGTTTTGAGCGAAGCAACTTTGAATTTCGCCATGATAAGCGCAGTGGACCGTGTTCGTCTTTGGCTAGCACCCACAGATACACGACAGGTGTGCCAACTGCAATTGAAGCATCGCCAAAACCGCGCAACTCGGCATTGGCTGTGCTTGAAGCCGAGAATTGACTGGATTGATGGTGCTCCCATCGGTGCTCCAAAGTGGAGGGAAGGGGGTCGCCCCAGTCACACTTAAGGAGCCACAACTTTTGAATTATAATTTTTGCAACCATAATGGTTGGTGTTGCCCAACTTGGAGAGTCGATCAACTTCGCTATGAACGAGAGAAGGCCTCCTTTTCTGTGACTGGGCGACGGTGATGAGGCGATGCCTAACCAAAAAACGGACCCCAAGTTCTGCATACGACGCCGACGCCAATTGAGAACAATCGGGGATAGATATCTTGGAAGCCTCTTACCGATAAGCTATTGGCCGTTCAAGAAGGTGCCGGTCGAAGTCCGAATTGACGCGTTAAAGACGACCCGGAGGCGCCACGTCGCGCTGTCATTGGGGAACGTAATACACGTAATACACCATGGCAGACGCGAGGTTCACGGGTGCGACACGCATCATGTGTCCAAGCTTCTCGTAATCGGATAGAGAAGTCGTCCTCGCCTTAGGTTTCGTCATGGCTCGGGTGAGCGAGCTGAGGAACGAGTGTGCGACCACTATTTCCCAGAAACGGCGAAGCTTGCGCTCGAACGTCACCGAGACGGATTCATGGTGCACATGGATGGAGGTGGAGAAGCAACTGGATGTGGGAGTTGTATTGGTCAGTGACCCATATAAAATCCAGCCTAAGGCCGTATTTTGAACGACGGGCTCACTACGCGCATCTTTGCCTCCGCGGATGAGCACACCGTACAAGTCCGCGCCGATTAAAACGTTGATTGGATCGGAGCTCAGGGGGTCCCCATCGGCAAGTGAGAGACCGGAGATGTGTTCCCATCTACGTGGCGATACAGTAGTTGTCAGTATATACCGCGTCAATGTTCTGAGCACCAGTGCCGTGGTTGAGAACAGCAGATCGTTGCTATGGTAGGGGGCGATGGTTATCGACACCGCGTGCCGTTGTGGCACTGCTGGGGTGATCTTCTCCTTCTGGATCTTCTTTAGGTTGGTGACGGTTTGCCTGTTGGAGTGCATAACGGTTTCATGTTCCGCCATCAGGATATGGTGACTTTCCATTGTCCAATGCTGCTTTTGAGAGATCTGGCTCGAAGGACCGAATGTACGGTTGCTTGTGGATTATTCTCTCGTCGAGCAGCAGCAGAAAATCGTGAATGAGGAATCGTGAGATCTGGGAATAAGGTCTTCCAGGTCTTCTTCCAAAATAACAAATTCTTGATTCGTTGACCACTCGTATACGGCACTTTATTCTGCACAAGTCTCGACAATAACACATAACAGTTAATACAACAGTGATGATAATACTGGTCACAGGCACCAACGAAGCACGAACAAATTACAGGGTGACAAAAAACTCAGGGAACATCGATAATTGAGATATAGCTGAGGGGTAGAAAAACAATATTTTCCTTGGCAAAAATGTCCTACATAGTTTCGTTTTTGAGTTATTAACGAAAAACACTGGCCAATGAGAGCGAACGGCGGGCATCGGCCGACGCGCGCTCAGGTGCGAACCGATCACTTGCGGTTGGTCGTGATGGGGGCATCGAGGGTACCGCGGAAAGCATGCGGCAAATGTTACATCGTCTTAATTAAGAATAATGTGGAATTATTCATTATTCGTGAATAAGAAATACACTAATAAATCGTGTAATAACCGTGTTCGATACGTTTATTCATTATCCGAAAGGAATGAAGTGTTTTATTAATTATGAAAAAAATACTTTTTTTTATCAGTACGTTTTCAGGTGGATAAATTATGTATTAAGAAAAACGATTCGCATAACTAATGTTAGGAAAAGCTAGTTAAACTTACCCATTCGTTCACGAATTAACCTGGCTAACATTGTGTGAATCCTGACCTAGGCAACGCTCCATAGCTGAACCTGTTACGGCCGACTTTGTAACGTTGCACGATCGCTTCCCTTCACGATAACATCACTTCACGATAACTTCACTTCACTTCACGATAACTTCACTTGACGGTCGCTTTCACTTGACACTGTGAAATTTAGGTATAGTTAAAAACAATTTACTGTTCTTACGTTTAAAAATTGTGGCTCCGACAGGTGCCGATTGTTGGCCCCAAAAGGGGCCGATTGTGATGTCAATTTCGGTTTCTGAGGCTGTTCAGTACGGGTTCGACGTGGCCCCCTTCAACCTGTAATGTCTTTTACTAAATTCCGCATCGACGTACAATCCGAGATGGCGTGTGTTAGGGATGGAATATTTTTTCAGTAGGAAGGGAGGAAAACGTGTGGTATAATATTCCAGCGATACGTGTGCAAGAATTTTCGAATTGCGTACGCTCTAGCTGGGCATCTGGGCAACATCAACGCAGAGCCCGATAGTGCACGTACGCGTCGCATACAGATCCTAAGTGTCCTACCGCCGATTGATTCGTTGTTTGGATTATCGGGTAGATAACGTCGAGCAACGATCCTTCGCCCATAGATCGTTTTCCGAGGCCTCGTTTCGAGGAACCCGTTTCGAACCCGTAATGAACAAATTACAGGTTTGTAAGAGTGCATTGTAAGAAAGATATTGTACGGCGATGCGGAATTTAGTAAAAGACATTACAGGTTGAAGGGGGCCACGTCGAACCCGTACTGAACAGCCTCAGAAACCGAAATTGACATCACAATCGGCCCCTTTTGGGGCCAACAATCGGCACCTGTCGGAGCCACAATTTTTAAACGTAAGAACAGTAAATTGTTTTTAACTATACCTAAATTTCACAGTGTCAAGTGAAAGCGACCGTCAAGTGAAGTTATCGTGAAGTGAAGTGAAGTTATCGTGAAGTGATGTTATCGTGAAGGGAAGCGATCGTGCAACGTTACAAAGTCGGCCGTAACAGGTTCAGCTATGGAGCGTTGCCTAGGTCAGGATTCACACAATGTTAGCCAGGTTAATTCGTGAACGAATGGGTAAGTTTAACTAGCTTTTCCTAACATTAGTTATGCGAATCGTTTTTCTTAATACATAATTTATCCACCTGAAAACGTACTGATAAAAAAAAGTATTTTTTTCATAATTAATAAAACACTTCATTCCTTTCGGATAATGAATAAACGTATCGAACACGGTTATTACACGATTTATTAGTGTATTTCTTATTCACGAATAATGAATAATTCCACATTATTCTTAATTAAGACGATGTAACATTTGCCGCATGCTTTCCGCGGTACCCTCGATGCCCCCATCACGACCAACCGCAAGTGATCGGTTCGCACCTGAGCGCGCGTCGGCCGATGCCCGCCGGGCGCTCTCATTGGCCAGTGTTTTTCGTTAATAACTCAAAAACGAAACTATGTAGGACATTTTTGCCAAGGAAAATATTGTTTTTCTACCCCTCAGCTATATCTCAATTATCGATGTTCCCTGAGTTTATTGTCACCCTGTATAATGTAATGAAGATTAGAATATAAAGAAGGAGATAGTTTGGATGGCGAGAGCTACTTTAAATCGGTGCTTTGTCTTGCGTCGGTTCACGATGTTCTGATCGACGACGAAGCAGTGTAATATGATCCGAACCGGAGTACCGGTGTGATTAATACTAATTTAATGATGAACCTTTTTTATTTATTAATTTTTCTACATGCAACTTCTACCAATGTATCTGTGAGATTTTTCTGACACAAATGAGACCAAAGAAGATAAAGTTTGAATTATATTTACTTTTTGGTTACTGACTTTATAGTACGTATTTAATCAGTATCAACAAGTAAATATAATTCAAACTATATCGTATTTGGCCTTATTTTAATTAGAAAGGAACTCGCAAATGCGTTAGCAAAGGTTTCATTAAGAAATGTCTGAAAGTAAAGAATTAACACGTGCGGGCCTCGAACCTGCGGGAAAATTTGCGGCGGCTCGCGACAAAATCTCCGCTCGAGCCGATTCATTTAGTTCGCTGATGATCACATTTGTAACAGATGTTGCAACAACGCGACAGAAACCTTGATAAGTTGCGGTAACTATGCCTTCACGCATTACGTATTCACGTATGAATGAAATACATCAGGGAGTCAACTGTTAACTGATTTGGAGACATTTTCTTATAATGTGTTTTATACAACATGGTCAAAAGGATTAAAAAGAATAATAATTTCAAATTATTGCTGTAACTACCACATTGGGAAAATATGACACCAGTACATCAATACTTCCAGTATTAGTAAAACAAGCCCCAATCTCTCCTTTTTTTTATTTTAAATAATATGGCCATGTAATGATAACATAAATTCGACAGCGATTTCAAGTTATGTTTGTTATAGTAAAAGCGTTTATTTATACAGTTCCCAGTCGATGTATGCCCACAGTGCATATGAGCTACTCTACAATCGTATGAAAATGTATACCTTGACTGCATCAAGCTTTTACTATACCACATGCAACAAGCCAATGCTTCTGTTTTGCTACGATTCTACGTTGGCAGTCCTCCTGAGTAGACGGCATCTCGTCACCACTACTTGATCTAAATGTGTGACGTCAGTTGCTCTGTTTTAACGGCAATATTAACAGCGAATGGCGGAACTCGTCTGTGGGAGTACAATTAGAAGAATGCATTGTTTTTCTTTATATCAGAAGATTTTGAGCTCGGTAAGGGCTCATTCGAAAGAGAAAGGTTCAACGCGGCGCGCAGCACGCCCCGTTTGTGTCGCAAAACTCTTTTAGTGACCTAAAACTACTTGTATTCTGCGGGTCTATTTTTTCGATTTTTGGTTACACTTTGAACACTCATATTATTAGATATCAATATAACTCGTTGAATGGACGCTGCAGCGCGCCGCATTCATCCTTCCTCTTTCAAATGAGCCCTCGCCGAGCTCAAAATCTTCTCATATAAGGACAAACGATGCATTCTTGTAACTCATGTTTCGGGGCCATGTTTTGTTGGTATACAGCTCGATGCATTACCCGTCTACTCGCTTAAGGCTATTTATCGGCTGGATCGAGCTGATAGTTCGCCGTTAATTCGACAGTGTAATTGTTTGGAGTGAGAAGAGCCGGTAGAATCAGTTGTTCGACTACATCTTGTACCCGACTCTTTTTGGAGTAGGGAAATTAAAGAAGCTGTTTTTGGGTTGGTTGTTTGAGCAATTGTTACCTTTATTTTATCTTCGACGATTAGTACCGTACAGAGGGGTAATAGGGGAATTTGAGAGAGAGATAGGGGGGCTAGTAGAGAGCAGTAGAGAGGGACGTGCCAGAGACCGCTCTACGGGCGTTGGTCAGCATTGAGCAGTGTTTTTTGTTAAGAACTCAAAACCGATACTTTAAACAATATTTTGGTCAAAGAAAGAGTTGTTCAAAATCACCCCAGCAACTTAAGTATATAAATTCGGACCTAATCCTAAAATTCGTTGTATAGTTGTATAGGGAGTAGTGAGGAAAATAAGGTGAAGAGGGAAATGCTTGGGTGCCTTTTACTTTCTGGTTTATTATCGCACGAACGCGTAATCGCACGAGATCGAGTCACAGCTGGGTGCCCGTCGGAAGGGCGAAGGGTGTTGGAATAGTTCCAGGCGCTTACCCAAAAGCCTGAACGAGGGAACGAAAACCTAGGAAGAGCTAAAAGGTTGGCTCAAATGGCCGGAAAAATAAAGGACCGGTAGCCCAGCTCAGGGGCGCGCGAGGATATGCCGCTGCAGCCAAGGAAGGTAGTAGATGCAAAAAGTGTCCCACTGAAAACGCTCGTGTCGGCCGCACACGACATTTAATGTTAAACGTGTTACGAGGCAGTGCTGTGGGCATCGCCTAGACCGGCGAGGTTGATATTACCCACAGAACTTGCTAGTTTGTCTCGATACTTTAAATTAATATTCAATACAACTCGAACGGTTAAGTTGTATCTGTGAGAACGTTACTACTAACATGAAGGATTACGGAGTAAAGATAGGTTTGACGAATCTACTCGATTTAATGGTGACCAATATATATATATATATATGTTAGCGACAGCGTATTTTTAAACAATGGAATAGGATCCGGTGGCGAAGTACTAGGCACCCTGTGGATCATTTGTGTTTGGAACGCAGTCCTGCACGTGGTCGAAGTGTGTTTTAGAAATGTCCGAGGATTGACATTGTCATTGCACGTCTTGCAAGTAAATGAATGGAAACAAACATCCTGTCGGCAGGCGATGGCTGGCGAGCACCTTGGGTCTTCTAGCTATCGAGTGCCGAGGAATGGTTTATTATAGACAAGAGATAGAGACTTTGAGTACGGCAAGTGACCTGACGTCAGATTGCTAAAGAATAGGGATTATGCTCTTGGAGGATCTGACCACGGTGTAGGGAAGGCAATGCCTTTTGGTAAGAGGACTGTGATGAACCCCATGGCACTTACCCCAGAACCTCCATCGCATAAGTATTCTTTTAGTAAACCTGACAATCTTATAGAAATAATTATATTATTTCTAACATATATATACATATATCATATCAGTTGTTTGTATAAATGTAATTGTCGCGGTATTTATATCGTGTGTGAATTATTATTGTTGACGCACTGGCGATGCGGGTTCTGAGAATAGTTACAGTAGTATACCGAAAGAACTTCAACCGAACTTGCAGATTCCAACGGGTTAAATTGTGTTCCTGTCCGGTGCTCTAAGCCCGATCTCACTGAATGTAATCGACTCTGTACTAGCGTAACACGACGTGAATATTCCCGTAACTGTGTAGTTATTAACCGCAGATGATCAAAATGGAATGGTTTATATGTATAGTTCCAAAATGCATGGAAGGGTTTTTGGTATTTGGAGTTTCCATATAAGGTAAGATCACGCAGAGCTTGTCGTCACGAGCATGTACTTAATCGGTCACGATGCAGCTAATCAATATCAAAGCCCCTTATTGTCCGTATACGATAGTGACAGAAATCTTTGGGCCCTTCGCTTAAGAGCGACTTCCTTTCTTACGGAAGCTTGGGCGGTACGTGCGACAGCAGCGTATAGAGAGTATTATTCATACGCTACATAACGATAAATCATTCTAGGAGGCTCGGAATCGCGATGTTTACCTTTTCCAATCGTTCTATATCGAAGGAAGCTAAGGATTCACTTTCCAGCCCTCACAATAGTTCGATAGAATGATAAGTCACTCTACGCCACTCGGAATCGCGATATTTACCTTTTCCAATCGTTCGGTTGTCACGCCCCGGTTTGCAACGCGAGTAAAAAAACTAATTCACGTTTCTTACCACGCTAACCCGGTACTCTGTTACTATTATTTCCTTTAATCCACGAGGCGCATGAATCCATCGTCTGACTGGTTATTTTATCTCACCAATAACCCTCTAACGCGAACCCGAACACGACCGTGATGAAGAGAAATGGGACGTCGTCACTTACCTTTTATGATATCTGGGAATAGACGTGCATCGTGGATCGCCTACGGACACGCAACCTGGTTGGAGAACAGCGGCCGGCACGTCCACAGGAATAAATCGCCAGGTGGTTGTACGTAGGACACGCTGTTGCTGGATGTTCCTCGACGGTTGCTCTCGTTTGTACGGTACTCCCAGAGGGTATCTCCCTGCGACTGCCGGTTCGCGTAGTTCACGGAATAATTTACGTAGCTGGTTCTTTCGACCGACGCGACGCGATTTTGGCATTTAGAGACTGGATGGTTCGACAGTTATGAATTTTCAGAATATATGCTTGGTGCGGCTTGTGTATGCAGAGCGCTGAGGCACAACGATAAGCGGATGTCCTCTCTATCGCGAGTTCGATATCAAAGAACGACAAGAGGCTGTCCTCTCTGAAGTTCTAGATTCGAGAATGGAGACGTTCCAGATCGAAAAACGACAAGCAGCTGTCCTCTCTGAAGTTTTAGACTCGAACGAAACCATCAATGAATTCGCAGGCACAAGTCACGAATGGAGTAAGATGTTGTAAGTGAAATAAATTCTCGTCGCCAAAGCTCCTGACTTTTTTACGAATAACCAGAATGAATACTGATTTAGAAAGTGTATTGACTTGGTACACTGAAGTTAAATATAATAATATATATACAGGGTGACAAAAGACTCAGGGAACATCGAGAATTGAGATATAGCTGAGGGGTAGAAAAACAATATTTTCCTTGGCAAAAATGTCCTACATAGTTTCGTTTTTGAGTTATTAACGAAAAACACTGGCCAATGAGAGCGCCCGGCGGGCATCGGCCGACGCGCGCTCAGGTGCGAACCGATCACTTGCGGTAGGTCGTGATGGGGGCATCGAGGGTACCGAGGAAAGCATGTGGCAAATGTTACATTGTCTTAATTAAGAATCACGAGGAATTATTCATTATTCGTGAATAAGAAATACACTAATAAATCGTGTAATAACCGTGTTCCATCCGTCTATTCATTATCCGAAAGGAATGAAGTGTTTTATTACTTATGAAAAAAATACTTTTTTTTATCAGTGCGTTTTCAGGTGGATAAATTATGTTTTAAGAGAAACGATTCGCATACCAATGTTAGGAAAAGCTAGTTAAACAAAATAAATTGTTTTTAAATACCCCCACATTACACAGTGGCAAGTGAAGTTATCGTGAAGTGAAGTGATCGTGCAAGGATACTATGCCGGCCATAACATCGGCTGTTGAGCGTTGCCTAGGTCAGGATTCACACAATGTTAAGCAGATTAATTCGTGAACGAATGGGTAAGTTTAACTAGCTTTTCCTAACATTGGTATGCGAATCGTTTCTCTTAAAACATAATTTATCCACCTGAAAACGCACTGATAAAAAAAAGTATTTTTTTCATAAGTAATGAAACACTTCATTCCTTTCGGATAATGAATAAACGTATCGAACACGGTTATTACACGATTTATTAGTGTATTTCTTATTCACGAATAATGAATAATTCCACGTGATTCTTAATTAAGACGATGTAACATTTGCCACATGCTTTCCTCGGTACCCTCGATGCCCCCATCACGACCTACCGCAAGTGATCGGTTCGCACCTGAGCGCGCGTCGGCCGATGCCCGCCGGGCGCTCTCATTGGCCAGTGTTTTTCGTTAATAACTCAAAAACGAAACTATATAGGACATTTTTGCCAAGGAAAATATTGTTTTTCTACCCCTCAGCTATATCTCAATTCTCGATGTTCCCTGAGTCTTTTGTCACCCTGTATATTCTATAGTATATACATTGGTTGCACTGAGTTACAATTAATACTTATATTAACTAGAACTAGGATGAGACTAAGTTTAGAATTGGAATTGGAATTGAGATTAAAGTAGTAAGAAGTAGCACTGGAGTAGTAATGTAATGTAATGTAAAATGATGTAATAATCGCTACTGCGGCTTACAGCTATTCTTATAGTAATGCTTATCTCTAGGGTGATCACGGGGTAGAACAGAGTGGGAGTCAGTGGAGTATAGGGAGAACGGAGTGGGAGTTGTAACGTAGGAGAAGGAGAGTGGGAGTTGTGACGTAGGAGAGCGAGTTATACCTATGGCTTAATTCTAAAATACATGAAGGCTTTGAATCGGAGATACAATATTCATGGTATAAAGAGAATAGTTACTTATTACTGGAATGGTGCGCTGGAGTGCGGAGCAGCGAAGCTGGGACGTTACACCTCCCCCCTTAAAAAAGGAATTTTGGCTATGTCCAAAATCTCCTTCAATAATGAGTGGTGGAAACTTTTGATGTGCAATTTTTAAATAGGGGTAGTCGGATATCTTTTAGGTGTCCGCTGTTTGCTGTTCGGTGTTGGGTGCAGTTACTTGGGGTGATGAGATTTCAGGGTTCCCGGGGGTCGTCTCAGGTGTTTCCTGTTGGGGTTGGGCCCTGAAGAGCAAGAACTGCGGGAGGGAGTTCCAAATTGCCCGAGGATACGGATGCTCCATCCGTAAATGGTATAAAGGGCGTAGCCGTGTATGATTGTGTCCAGGACCAGTTTTACTAACCGGATTGCCAGGTAGATACCAATGAATCCAGCGCTGATTGACCCAAATGTTGTGAACCAGTGCCATAGTTTGTAGCCAGCTGATTCGGCTATTTTATCGAGGGATGTTTCGTCCATTAGGTTAAACAGTTGAAGGTTTCCGAGAGGAATGGTTTTGTCCATTGCGCCTATTGCTAATCTGTTTAGCATCGCCGGTTTCTGGATAGGGAGCGGGATGTGGTCCTGTAATTTGCTGATGTCCTTGTCGCTGTATAGCCGGGATGTAGCGAGGTTACTTGCATTTACGTATTTCCAGCTTGATTTCGTTAATGGCTGGATGACTGGCGGCGCCAAGCTTTCGATGGTGTTTGGAGTTAATCGGTACCACGTACCGTGAAATTGATACATCACTGGAAGTAGTTCGTTGCATTCCCTGGGTGTGCCGTTGCGAATAAGCATATGGTTTTTAGGAGTGAGAAAATATGATTGGTTTCGGTGCGTTACCTGGAGCTTCAGGTAACACTCCTCAGTTCTTCGGATTGTGCATTATACTGGTTCACATTTTATTAGGTGGATGACTTCTCCTGCCATTGATGCCATGTATCCAGGTCCTTTCATGATTCTGAAGGCGAGTTCGGCCGGAGCGATGTTTGCAACAGATAGAGCGTTGTGTAGTATTGTTTTTCTAATGTGCATTTTTGTTCAATTATGTCCTTATACAGTTGAGTCATTTGGGTTTTCAGATGCTTTTCGACGTATATAAATGAATTGACGTAGGAGAACATGTCTAGATTGCCTATTGCTACGTGTTCTTGGCTTTTAAATTTGTCGTCCTGGCTTGTTTCCATTATGAACAATTTTGGGTGCTCTGTGTGGTGTAGAGTGTGGCCGCAGAGAGGGAACGTTGTGTTGTGACTGTATATATGATAGGGCCTGGGTGGTCCTTTGAGCTTAGTTTGTTTGCTAGACCTTCGTACAGGACGTCGTAATTATTGAAATGGCAATTGTCCTCAGCTACTGTAGACCAGAATGTGTCTGCTCCTCCTGTGTCGAGGCAGAAGCCGTCGTTGGCAGAGCAGTGATGTCGAATGCGTAAGATTATTTGGTTTGTAACCAATTTGATTGGAGCTAGATAATTTTGTAGTGTGAATTTCATTTATGCTTGGACAACAACGTCGTTCCATGTTCCATATGGGTCGCTATATTGACTACCAGTGCATTTTCCATCGATGTCAAGTGAACCGGCGAGGTTGAGGCTTCGCGTGTCTGTAGAGTTGGGCTTCAGTCCACTTATTTGTGCGTTGAACCCGAATTGAAGCCTCCCTGTTGTATGAAGTTGACGGCAGAATTCCTGTGTGGTTGTCAATAAATATTCCCGGCGGCCGTTTTGCACTATCGATTCGTGTGAATACGTGTCACAATGATAAATCGTCCTGTCTATTTTCACTTTGCACTGTATCACGTTCGCGTAATTAAAGTCTGATAGTTGCATCAGCCGAATGTACTTTTGTTCCCTAATAGGATCTAGGTCCGGTACTTCACATTCGCCAACACTCGTTAATGAAAAAGTCGTGATATTTAATGATTGTCCGGCACAGTCAAATCCGACGAGGGCATCACTCGCGGCCACTAAGGTTATGGTGAATATTATGTATGGAAACATGTTGCTGCTGATCTTCACTGGTTGAAGGTGTCTCAGTAACTGTCTCATTTGCACTCGGGATTGTACTTTATAGTGTCTATTTGCACTTTGGGATGGAGCGCTTGTTGTATCGGGGTTTATCGAATACGTTGCACTCCGCGCAAGTTCATGTCATTTATTGACTTTACATATTGTTAACTTGCCCTTATGTACTACGCGTAGTTTGTTATTCCTAATTACTATTTTACTAGTATTATTAGATAGGACTTCATTTACGAGATATGGCCCGACATATTGATTGTCGAATTTTCCTTTTCTCGGTTCTTTCAGCGGAAAAACTCTATCGCCGACACTGAAATTTTGGATATTTAGTTTCTTATCATAATATTTTTTATACCGAAGTTTTGCTCCAGTTAAATTTTCTTTGGTCATGATCGTGAATGCGGTTGTTTAAGTTACTTAAGTAATATGCGTAGATCTCATCTGTGGAGTCGAGCTGCACGGGATCGGCGTATGGTAAACGCGCAAGTTTACAATGTACTAATTCGTGAGGAGTATAGTGTATCCCCTCGTGTATACTCGTATTGTAAGAGAAGGTAGCCATGCTTAACCATGTATCCCAGTCATTCTTTCTATCGATGAAATGTTTTAAATATTCGGCGAAAACGTGATGCGACCTCTCGATCGATCCATTGCTCTGCAGATGAAAGGCGGTGGTTTAGCATTGAATTATTCTAAATCTTTTTTCGATGACCCGCATAAGACTATTCAAGAAATTCGCTCCTTGGTTTGTTAGAATGGCTTTTGGTGCGCCGAATCGGCAGATAAAGGCGTCTATGAATGCGTCAGCGATGTCAATTGCAGTGGCTTGCTTTACTGGAGTTGCTAGGAAGTATTTGGTATGAAGGTCTTGGATTGTCAGTATGTAGCTGTGGCCGGTAGAGGAGATGTGTAAGCGACCAACAATGTCCACGGAAATTTTGTCAAAAGCGTTACCTGGTGTATCTGTCAGTATCATGGGTTGTCGTGTTTTTATGCGCGTCAGTTCCTTTGTTTGGCAACCTACGCATCTTTGATGTAATTTTGTATGTCAGTCTTCATGTTTGTCTAGAAGTACCGTTCGCGGTTTCGTGAATAAGATTTCGTGACACCTTTGTGTCCACCAAAGGCCGATGTATGATTTTCTGTTATTATGTTCTGTATTTTGTCTTCGCTAGGGATTTGTACTAACCTCTGGCATGCAACTATTTTTACGTTTGTTTTCTGGAAAAGGGATAGGAGGTGATTTTGTATGCGGGACCATGGGATGTCGTCCACAGGGGTTCTAGAGATGCTGAATGTGTGCAGGTTCAATTCGGTAACTACGTCCAGGAGTGAGCGGAGCGTGTCATGTAACGTTTCGTCTTCTATGGGAGTAGCTGGAGTCGTTTTGATCGGGAGCGCTATATGGAACTTTGGTTTGGCGGTTTTATGAACTTTGGCTCTGGCAAAGGTGATGTCGTTACATTTGTGAAATGCATTTCGTTTGACGAGCTCATGAGCTCCCTCGTCCAGTGGGTCTCCAAATTCTGTAAAGAAATATACCATATTGTCATTTCGCATTCTCAGTGTGTCTCGTGATTGTATAATTGTACCTGTCCGTGATTGAAATGGGCAATTGCCACTGTCGAATATTTCTGAGGAGTCTGTGTCAGTGGTTGCGTCTTGTTAGTCGTCGCGCGTAATCAGAGGATGTGGGGTAGCGTCGTCAGAAGCATGATGTGTGTATGATGAAAAGAGGTCAGCTAGGGGTTCGACGATGATTCGTCGTCAGGGATCTGTTGAACGTTGGTAGGGTCTGGAGGTGGTGAATTCGGATCGGGGTGGGAGGTGCTGGGTATCGGAGTGGGTGAGTCTCTTGCTTCCGTCGAGTGGCGTACGTCACTCGAGTCGAGTCGTGCGTTGAATAAGGATTCTGTGGTGTCGCCCGTATATGTATGGTCTGAAATGTTGAACTGAATAAATGATCGCAAGGCACTCCTTCTCGATCGTAGAGTAATTTTGTTCGGCCCGATTCAAGAGACGAGAGGTATAAGCGATCGGTAAGTCCCTTTCGATAGCACCTTATCTTAGGATTCCTCTTATCGCGTATCCCGACGCATCCGTTGCCACGATAAATAGTTTTGTAAAGGCTGGGTATTGTAAAATCGGCTCGGAACATAGTTTATCACGCAAAGTAGCGAAGGTGGACTCCTGTTTCCAATCCCAAAAGAATTTATTTTCCTTCTTTCATACATTTGTTAATGGTTTTGATATTTGCGAGAATTTTGGAATGAACCTCCGGTAGTAGCTGGCTAAGTCCAAGAATTGTTTAATATTTTTTTGTTTTTCGGGACTGGGAATTGTTTAACTGCTTCAATTTTTGTGGGGTCCGGTCTGACTCTGTCTTCGCTTATGATGTGACCGAGGTATGCTACCTCTCGTCTTAGAAACTCACACTTGTCCGGCTGCAAATGCAAATTCGCGGTCTAATGAACTGGCATAAGTAACCACGTTATCCAAATATACGAACGTTTCGTTCCCCCGCAGATCGGACAATACCGAACCCATCAAACGCTGAAAGGTGGCCGGCGCGTTTTTCAGACCGAACGGCAACCGACCAAATTCATAGGGCCCATACGGCGTCGAGAAAGCCGTTTTGGCCACATCTCGCTCACTCATGCCAATCTGGTGGAAGCCGCTGCCCAGATCGAAAACACTGAAATATTTCACGCTTCCCGGCTGATCTAGGATTTCCGTTATGTTTGGCAACGGATACGCTTCGGACACAGATTTGTTGTTTAATAGCCGATAGTCGATTACCATTCGCCAACACTAGTTTCCCTGTGAATCCGGCTTCTTGGGCATGATCCACAAGGGAGAATTGTATGGGGATGTCGATGGTCGAATAACATCGTTTGACAGGAGTTCGTCTATTTGTCGGTTTATTTGCCTCCCTGTGGATCGGCGGGTTGCGGTATTGTTTTGTAATGACCGGCGCGTCGTCGATGGTTGGAATATGATGTTCTATGCGGTTTATTTTCCCTAGGCGATCCCCGGGGATTTGAAACAGATCTGAATTATTTCTCATTAATTTTAGCACGCTCGCTCTCTCTGCCCCATTTAAATGATCTAAACGAAGGGGGTTCTCTACCCCTCTCGTACGTGATGAAATAGTAAATACATTGAGCGTCTTTACGCTGGAAACAGAGGATTCGGTATTTGAGGCAGAGGTAGCAACATTCGATTCAGTGGATGCAGCGGATACAGCGGATACAGCTGATGCAGCGGATATAGACGATTCAGAGGAGTTTATAGCCCTGCGGCTTATTTCGTTTGAGTCGCTCAAGACCATATATGGCTCGAATTTCTCGAGCGATACCGTCGGAGTCGGCATTTCGACGTTTTTGTTCGTCGCGTTCATGACGCGCAGATAAGCGCGTCAGCTGTTATTTTTTACGATGGCGTCGCCCAAATAGACGCCTGGCGCGATATCGATGCGCGGAACGATGCCTTCGGTCAGGCTAGTGTTTATTACATTAACAAACATACCAGTGTTTGATCTAGCTGGAATGTTCATCTTGGCGGCATTTGCAAAGGGGAGGTGATGACCGCGCCACACAACGCACTGTTGCGTGTACAAGACATCGGCCGTGCATTCGCAAAATTCTGAGCCGAGTATACCATCGGATTCGATAGGAAATGACGATGGGACGACGTGAAAAGGGATCAAATTCCCTAACACGTTCACTTCGATGGAGCCTAATGTTCTTACATGCCCGTCGGTTATCCCGGAGATTTTGCGTGTGTCGCTGGTATTTATGACCGCATCAAGGACCAGCGTTGGAATTTTAATCAGATTTAGCTCGGAACCGGTGTCGAGCATTAGAGTCGCGTCCTTATTGAACTGGATGGAGTGTACTTTGACCGTTGGTACGTAAGAATTAGATTTTAAATTTATTGTGGCGACGCGGGTGCCGTTTCTTCCATTTGTATGGCTCGGACATTGCGGTTGTCGCTGGGTTGATCGCATTGAGAAGCCTCTCGTCTGATATCGCGGCGAGGCGAGAGGTCTCGGAAGTTTCCCGGCTGGTCGCGGCGTGAGAAATATTACTCTCGACGAGGTTGTTGGTTCTGGGATGTTTGTTGATAAGTAGGTTGGTCACGGCGCGTGTATTCGTCGCGGCGGTATTGATTGCGGTTTCGATTCTGGTCTCGGAGTTTATTGTTAAATTCCCGTTTACGGCATTCGTCTATGTCGTGACCTACATTTTTGCAGTACCGACATGTCTTCATTTGGCGCGTTTCTATTTGCGGAGAGCGGGGTGAAAATTGGTTGTCGCGAGGATAGCGATCGGAATGGCCCAGTTTGCCGCACTGCGCACATGTAACCCAAGCATTCGCCTGCACGACGTGTGTCTGCTTATCGTTATTTCGGGAGGTTGGTGCTCGGCGTTCGGCGTCGTATCTCCCCCGGTTTATCTCGTGTCGCATAAACAGTTCTTTTGCGGGTGAGAACGGTCCTGTGGGCTCTCGGAACGACGTAGCGGGCATTTGATAACGAATTTTTGGGATTAAGCCGTCGCAGAAACAACGGAGTGTGAGTGCATCTATGTCTGACGCATGTGAAAGAATTTCGTTGCAGTGGGTCCTTTCGCAATCTATCGCAGATCGTATATCCTTCACTCTATTTATATAATCGAGAATATGTTCCGATGGCTTTCGAACTATATTTGTTAGTTCACCTGGGTAGTGATCAATGGGTTTTGTTGGTCCGAATGCGCCACGCAGTAAATCGCATACCTGTGTGACATTATTGCAAGATTCGTCCTCAACAGCTTGCTATGCGCGCCCCTTCAAACGATTTATAATGAGTTTAGTTAGGGTACGTTTGGATGTAGGAGACAGAACGTCGCGTGCCCGTTTGCATGCTCGCGTGAATTGAAACACCCCGGTATGTTTTTACCGTCGAATGCGGGAATCGAATCTACTGTTTCGCGTAGTGAGAAACTCGGTGGCTGGATAGCTACTTCGTCTTCCATTCCGAAGTGTGCATTTGAATGGTGATCTATAGCTTCGTTACTGTGGGGCAATTTAATTTTATTTAGGTGTGCTATTTCTCGGCACATAGGAGCCATTTCGTTCAGCAATAGTTCGTCGGTTGGTTGGCTATTTGATGAACGTCCTTCGAACGCATCCTTTTGGGCTTGTAGGTGGGTAGCCTCTTCGCGTACGCGATTCTCCCATTCGCGAAGCGAGTTTTGCATCTCGATTAAATCTGTCTCGTTAGGCACGGTCTGATTTTCTACGGCTCTCTTCCTCGTTTCCATGTTGCGTCGCGAGTCGATTAGTTATTCGTAAGAAGGGTGTTCTACCGATTATATACGCGTAATCAGCAGAATCCCATCGCTGTCACCAATTTTGTCACGTCCCGGCTTGCAACGCGAGTAAAAAAAGCTAATTTGCGTTTCTTACCTCGCTAACCCGGTACTGTGTTACTATTATTTCCTTTAGCCTACGAGGCGCGTACGTCCACCGTCTGACTGGTTATTTTATCTCGCGCATAACATTATAACACAAACTCGAACACAACCGCGATGAAGAGAAATGGGACGTCGTCACTTACCTTTTATGACATGCGGGAATAGACGTGTATCGTGTATCGCCCACGAATACGCAACCTGTGTGGAGAACAGCGGCCGACACGTCCACAGGAATAAGTCGCCAGGTGGTTGTAGGTAGGGCACGCTGCTGCTGGGCGCTCGTCGACGGCTGCTCTTGTTCGTACGGTCCCCCAGAAGGTACCTGCCTTCGACTGCCGGCGTGCGTAGTTTACTGAATAATTTACGTAGCTGGTTCTTTCGCCCGGCGCGACGCGATTTAGGCATTTAGAGACTGGATGGTTCGACAGTTATGATTTTTCAGCATATATGCTTGGTGCGGCTTGTGTATGCAGAGCGCTGAGGCACAACGATAAGCGGATGTCCTCTCTATCGCGAGTTCGATATCAAAGAACGACAAGAGGCTGTCCTCTCTGAAGTTCTAGATTCGAGAATGGAGACGTTCAAGATCGAAAAACGACAAGCGGCTGTCCTCTCTGAAGTTTTATAAGAATTATAAAGCTGAAATTATAGATTGCTTTGTAGATGCCGATTGGGCCGACGATACCGTAGACAGGAAATCCACTTCAGGATTTGCCGTGCGATTATATGGAAACACGATAGTTTGGCGCTCATGTAAGTAATCATCTGTGACAAAGTCATCGACTTTTGCCGAATACGTAGCATTGTCTGAAGCAGTAACTGAAGTAAACTGCGTGTGTGAGATTCTTAAAATATTCAATGTAGATATAGAGCAGCCCATTAAGATATACGAAGATAATTCAATGCTATAATTATTGCTGAGAATGGAAATTTCTCAAAAAACTCCAAACACATTGAAGTACATTATCATTTTGTGAACGAAAACTATATAAATGGAACTATAGATATTGTTAAAATCGAATCAGAAAATAATATTGCCGATATATTTACGAAATCTCTAGGCAAGTCAAAGTTCGTTAGATTTAAAGAAATGTTAAATGTTAAGGACTCAATGAATGAGTGCTAAAATATAAATGTACGAAGGTGTGTTGAATGTATGTGTGAAGTGATGCATTTGTATTTTAGCGAACTGGCGCTGCCGTCGCTGGGCGACAGTTTCTTCTTTGTTCAGTGACTTCGCATTATGCGTTTTCGTTTTCTTTTGTTCCTTCATTCGTAGTCAGTCCGTTCTCGTCGCTTGTCGTTCAGTGTCGAACATATTATTCTTTGTATTATAATAAACATATCTATAAGTAAAGAGAATACTTTTTTAACAGTATTCATCTTTTATCCGCTCAGTCATCTTTCTTACTCTGAAATTTCCGTTCTCGTGCACTTTCCTAATAATTTCCGTGTACATGCTGGCTGGTACGAAAATAACATTTTTATTCCCTACTTGTTTAATTAACACGCTATTTTCTACAACGTAGTCTTCGTATGGTTCTGTTTGCAGTACCTGCTTTGTTACTCGAATACGCTCGTTTTCATCCTGTTTTTTACGCAGGAATGCTAATACCGTATCTTCTACTACGAGCTCCGGATATCGACTCAATGCATCCACGTGCCGTAATTGTGAGCCTGGGCGGTGCTCAACTTCGTACTCGAATTGTTCTAAGATCATTGCCCATCTTGCCACTTTCGGTGACAAGTCGTGTTTGTGCAATGTTTTTCGCAATGCATCGTAATCGGTTATTAACTTAAACTTTATCCCTAACAGGTATACTCTGAATTTCTGCACGGTTTTCATGACTGTCAATATCTCGAGTTCGTACGAGTGATAATTCTTCTCCGCGTCGGATGTTTTTCGGCTCATAAAGTATATCGGATGAAAATGTTTCTCGCTAATATCTTTTTGTAATAATATTGCGCCGTAACCCTCCTTACTGGCATCCGTATGCAGCTCCATTACCGCCCTCGGACAATAAATTCGCAATAACGGTTTATTAGCTAGGGATAGTCTTAATACGTGAAACGACCCTAACTGCTCCGCGCCAAAACTAAATTTAGCGTCCTTATTCAGTAAATCTGATAACGGGCGGGCAATCTTTGCATAATCACGGATAAACTTTCGAAAATATCCCGTGGGGCCTAGGAAGCTTTGAACTTGTTTCCTAGATGTAGGAGTCGGAAAATATTGCACCGTTTGACTTTCGCCGGGGACGGATACACGGGACCCTTCTATTTCGTGTCCCAAGTACTCTACACGCTTTTGCAAAAATGTCGACTTCTTCCAATTGATTTCCAAACCGTTCGTTCTCTTCCGCGACCCTTAATGTTTCAACAAGTTTCTGATACGCGTCCTCATTATCAGTGCCAGGTACTATTAGATCGTCCATGTATGTAAAAACGACTTTACGTGTAACTAAATCTTTAAAAGCTTCGTGAATGAACCTTAGAAAACTGGTTGGGCTATTACAAAGGCCGAATGGGGTTTTCGCGAACTCGTATTGTTCGCTCGGCGTTACAAATGATGTATACTTTTGACTTTGTTGTTCTACCGGCACATGAATGAAACCGTTTTTAAATCTATTACTGAAAATACCCTAGCTTATTACCAATTCATCTATGCTATCGTTTATAAGCGGCTTCGGAAATCGGTCTCTAATAATCTGTTTATTTAGCTTACGATAATCCACGCATACGCGGTACTCGCCGTTCTTCTTTAATACGATGACCACCTGGCTGGCGTATTCACTGGTACTTGGATGAATCACGCCGCTTTCCAACCATTTGTTGATCTGCTTCGCCAAAATTTCCTTTCCCTTCGGCGACAATCGTTTCGGCCGTGCGTAAATTGGTTCCTCGTCTCGCACGATGATCTTTGTCTCGACTGTTGTCTTCACGCTTTCGGCCGCTTTATAATTCAAAATCAATGCTTTTATCTTCCCGTCATACGAAGTCTGAGTGTTCAATTCGCACGTTGCCACGAAATTTATCGCTGATTACCTGACACTCTCTTTCTCAACATCGTCCTCTTTCATGGCGGCTTTCTCACTTTCAACATAACTTTGTTCCCTTTTAATGTCACTTACTGGCTTCACTGTTATCACGCCCTCGTTAATGCACAGTTCCACTTGAGCCAAAAAGTCGCGACCCAATATTACTTCTGACGGCATGGCTTCTCGCGGCACCACCAACATACTGGTCGCGTATTCACTACCGCCGATAGCTACTTTCGCTTGAAACTTTCCGCTCGGAACAATCTGCGCGTTACAGAATCCCATCAGCACACGCGACGTCTAGGATAACATCACTTTGTCCATTTTACCGAAAAGGTCTCGCCGAAAAGACTCACTTCACTCACCGTGTCCACCAGCGCCCAACACGTTAAATTGTTAACGACTGTGCTAAGGAATTCGTTACGGTCACTTTTCACACAATTCACTTTTGCGACGCTCTGCTTCGGCTTCTTTTCCTCCGGAAAATTCGGTGCCATGTGGCCGAAATTGTTGCAATTGAAACATTTTCGCCCTTTTTCCTTATTCGGGCACATCTTGAAATCATGTTCCGCTGAGCCACATGCAGGACAATGGTCCCTTCTAAATTTTTCAAAACTGGTTTTCTTTTTTTCTATTTCTCTCTTGAATTGTGGTTTTCTGTTGTCCGTCATTTTTTCTTTCCTTCTGTCGTATAGTTCCAACACTTTTCTCATTTCGTGAAGCGAATGGGCACCATACAACATTGTTTAATTCGTTTCTTCGTCTTGTACCCCATTGATGATATGCTCGATCAAGGCCTCGTCCTCAACGTTCCCCTGACTTGCTTTTTCTTCCATTGCTCCTACGTACTGTCTTGCACTTTCGTTGGTCTTCTTTTTCTCTTTGCGAGCTGCGCATGCACCACTGTGCTATTTATTTCGGTTTTAAATTCGTACACCAATCGTTCTTTCAAGATTTTCCACGATACTACCCCTGTTTCGTGCGTTAGGAACTGTTTGGCGGAGCCCTTTAACATACGTTTCCCATACATCAGCTTCTGTATATCGCCCCATTCCAATATCGTGCTGAGTTCTTCAAAATATTGGATCCATTTCTCGACTGGTAGTTTCTCGTCACCCGTGAAGTACGCCAAACTTTCGTCGTTATCCTTTATCGTGAATTTAATGCTTCGCGCGAGCGACCGTCCCCTGTCACGGCGTTCCTTTGTCGTCTCTGTTGCTACGCTCGACGCATCGCCATCTTCTTCGGAATCATCGCTATCGTTTACTTCTACATCGTCATCGGCGACTTCATCCATGGTGTCATCCTTTATTTGGTTTATTAACCTGTCTCTCAACACCTGTTTCTTACCCTCGGATTCCAATTTTAGCTTTTTCAGTTCCCGCTTTAGCTGGTCTACTTTCATGCGGATGATTCTTTCTTCTGTTAGCGTGTTCATCGCCTCTGTGTTTCTTTGTTCTACTACCGTTTGGTCGGGAATGTCCTCATCTTCTTCTTGCCCGTTGCGGCACACTTCTTCTGATTCGTTTCTTCTGGTGTCAGACATCTTCGGGCGTCTTTAACGCGTGTCTTTTCTTTTTATCGAAATTTGACAACTTTCAACTTTCCGCAGCACCACTTTCACTGCGTTTGCCAATTTCGACACTTTCACTTTTTACGCGCCACCACTTTTCGCGATATCGTCCGTTTGCTAGCTCGGTTCAAATTGCGCTGCGAGCCCCCACTTACAGAAATTTGAAGAAACAATGGTGATTTAATTGTAACAGTACATGAATACGTACAAACAAAATACAGTGTGGCCCGTAAGTCTCGCAGTATTTTCAAATTTCGCGTAGCTGAGGTGATGCTGAACAACTTTTTCCATGACAAAAATATTGTAAGTAGCTTCGTTTTTGAGTTATTAACGAAAAACGCTAGCCAATGAGCGCGCCCAGGCACGACCGCGCGCGCTTGTTATTGGGTGCATCGAGGGGCAACGTACGGCAAATATTACATCATCCTAAATTCAGAATAATGTGTAATGATTCGTTATTCACGAATAATGACTTAATTATCAAGCCGCTTTATAACTGTTCCATACTTTTATTCCTTATCCGAAACATATAGGGTATTTTATTAGTTATTAAAACAGTGTTTGGATAATTAATGTTAAAAAAAGATAGGTAAATAAACTTATCCATTCGTTCACGAAGTAATCTGCTTCGACGAAAGTGGGTCCTTGGCCGTTGGTCATTGCACCGATCCTGACCTATCTTAACAATTTTATGTCATTAAACGCACATCTCGACGATCGATACTATCGTGTGTTCGATACTGTTTCGATCTGATTCGCACTTGTTTCCACACGCAGTACAATCGCGCCTACGTCCGTAATATGCGTGTTATGTATGTGTGGAACAAGTGCGAATCAGATCGGTATCGATCGCCGGAACGTGAGTTCCGTAGCATGAAATTGTTAAGATGGGTCAGGATCTGTACAATGACCAACGGCCAAGGACCCACTTTCGTCGAAGCAGCTTACTTCGTGAACGAAAGGATAAGTTTAATTACCTATCTTTTTTTAATAGTAATTATTCAAACATCTTTTTAATAAGTAATAAAATACCTTGTACGTTTCGGATAAGGAATAAAAGTATGGAATAGTTATTAAACGGATTGATAATTAAATTGTTAATAGTGAATAACGAATCATTTGTTACGTATGAAGAATATTCTATACGTCGCTCTCACCGCATTTTCGAGCTCGCGTCTGTAATGGGAAAGCGCCCTAAAATTCTTTCGGTTACCATAAACAGATAAGGGGGTCCTGAGCACATGTGCGACCAGCTGCATTATGACCAAAACGGGTACGGTCCGACGAAGACTCCTAAATTTCCTTATATGGAAAGTTCTAATGCGTTTCCGCGCATTTCGGGGGTATATAAACCCTTTGGTTTCTACCCTCGTCTGTTCAGAGTTACATAGTCACGCGTAGAGTCGCGTCGTGCCACGCTCGTACAGAGTCAGTTTTATCAAGTGAGATTGGGCTTAGCGCACCTTTCGAATCATAGATTGACCCGTTAGAATCCGCTAGTCCGGTTGAAGTACTTTCGGCATACTCTAAAAAGCGGCTCTCAGACCCCGCATCACCAGTGCGTCAACACCGTGCAAATATTTAGGTAACTTACACATTTTATATTATTTCATCGCGACAATTACAATTGTACAGACGACTATATATATACAGGATTACGGAGTAACGATTGGTTTAACGAATCTACTCGATTTAATGGTGAACAATATATATAAATATATATAAATATATATATATATATATTATTAAATCGAGTAGAATCGTTAAACCTATCTTTACCCTGTATGTTACGTAGGAAGTATTATTTCATTTCTTCCTTCTATTATGCCCTTATTTGGAAATCGAGGGTGCATGCATTCGAGTCTGCTCCTTACGCGACGTTGCGATGACGTGACCCTTTCAGGGTCTAAAGTATAAAAAGGGCACGAATTCTGCTCTCGTCGGCTCAGTATTAATCTAGCTTCGAGTACGTTCCGTATCGACTATTTTGATATTTTAGTTCAGCGAGATCGGGTTCCGAGTCCCGTTCGACTAATTCTTACACGTTCATTTTTTAAAGTGATATACATATTTTTCGGTATATCGTCAGGCCTTTTTGTTGGACAGTATACATTTCCAATCCGTACAGATCGAGAAATGTGGATTTTGTGGTTTACAATCGGACTGTAGTATAACCAAAGACTAGAAAATATACGCTTAAAATCATCGTACGCATTTTCTCATTGAATCTCCTCTATTAATCATTAGCAGTAACTTCCCACCAAACAGATACACCTTAACCGCCCGATGTGTACCGCGATAAGTTACGAGTTCATTTTTACTAGCAATCCTCTGGCTCCCGGTGATGAAATAGGCACTGGTTTGTCCACGATTACCATCCTATGGCTCCCCGTGATGAAATACACACTGGCTGTCCGTAACTAACAAACTCTAAAATAACCGATTCTCGGCTCTGCAGCTGTGCCTCTTAGCCCTCGGCTCGTAGCATGTAATCCTTTATATCAGTAGCAACGTTCCCACAGATACAACTTAACCGCTCGAGTTGTATCGAATATTAATTTAAACTTACGAGACAAACTAACATTTCCTGCGACTCCTTGATTTCGCATCAGGTTCGTTCGCACGGCTTATCCAAACAAAATAAGTACAAATACTCCAACCCAGTGGCTCCCCTATTTCGCATCGGGTTCGTCCACGAAACCTAACCCATCCTACAGCTCCCTGGTTTCGCACCAGGTTCGTCTGTATCCTACGGCTCTCTGATTTCGCATCAGGTTTGTAGGTACGTTTTCCAACCTCCGAACAGCTCCCCGCCTACGCGCCGGGTTCATCTGTGAATAAGCCAACCTCCTAGCAGCTCCCCGATTTCCCATGGGGTTTGTCTGCGAACTTCTTTCCTAGTGGTTCCCCGATTTCGCATCGGGTTCGTCCACGACGTTTCACACTCCTGCGGCTCCCTGATTTCCCATCAGGTTCGTCCACGCTTGACTCTATTCCTGAGGCTGCCCGATTTCGCATCGGGTTCGTCCTCCTTTCCCACATCCCAGCGGCTCCCCGATAACGCATCGGGTTCGTCCGTGCACCTTATTAACAAATTCTCAACCGTATTCCTTGGGTTATATCAACCTCGCCAACCTAGGCGTTGCCCACAGCCCCGGCTCGTAACACATTACACATTATAATTAATTTAAGACGATGTAATATTTGCTGAACGTTGCCCCCGATGCACCCGATGACAACCGCGCGTGGTGGTGCCCTGGGCGTGCGCTATATGGGCCCTCTCATTGGCCAGCGTTTTTCGTTAATAAGTCAAAAACGAAGCTACTTACAATATTTTTGTCATGGAAAAAGTTGTTCAGCATCACCTCAGCTACGCGAATTTAAAAATACAGCGAGAATTACGGGTCACCCTGTATATGAATCAAGAACGATGAACACTACATCTTAGAGGTATCTTGAATTAATGCTAACCGCGACCGTCAACGTTGATCGGCCACGGCCGTCGCTACCCTTTTTTGTTTCTCTCCCCCACCGTACGGCATCACATACACCTTACTTTATACTTAAAACTAACATTCCTACATGCAATGTAAGATCATGTAATAATTGCTACTACGGCTTACAGCTATTCTTATAGTAATGCTTATCACTAGGGTGATCACGTGGGCAGAACAGAGTCGGAGTCAGTGGAGTAGGCAGAACGGAGTGAGAGCTGTGATATAGGAGAGGCAGAGTGGCAGTTGTGACATAGGAGAGGCAGAGTGGGAATTGTGACGTAGAGAGACAGAGTTGGAGTTATGACGTAGGAGTGTGACTTATACCTATGGCTTAATTCTAAGATACATGAAGGCTTTGAATCGGAGATAAAATATTCATTGTATAGAAAGATTAGTTAGATTCATTATAGTTAGATTAGTTAAAGATTAGAATGGTGCGCGGAAGTGCGGAGCAGCGCAGCTGAGACGTTAGACCCAAGCCTCGCAATCGTTCGATATAACGATAAATCACTCTAGGAATCTCGGAATCGCAATATTTACCTTTTCCAACCGTTCTGTATCGACAGAAGGTAACGATTCACTTCCCAGCCCTCGCAATCGTCCGATATAACGATAAATCACTCTAGGTGACATGGAATCGCGATAATTACCTTTTCCAATCGTTCTGTATCGAAAGAAGCTACGGATTCACTTCCCGAGCCTCGAAATCGCCCGATATAACGATAAATCTCTCCAGGGGACTCTTAATCGCGATATTTACCTTTTCCACAATCTGTGTATCGAAATAAGCTAAAGATTCACTTCCCAATCCTCGCAATCATTCGATATAACGATAAATCACTCTAGGAGACTCGGAATCGCGATATTATCCTTTTCCACACGCTGCGTATCAAAATAAACTAAGGATTCACTTCCCAATTCTGGCAATCGTTCGATATAACGATAAATCACTCTACGAGACACGGAATCGCGATATTTACCTTTTCCACACGCTGTGTTGTGACGTCCCGGGCGTTGGTGTCGTTAATAAAATGAATTGCTACTTACCTTGCTCTGGAAGTTATGTTATTTCTGCCCTTTGGACCACGCAGCACGTACGTCTGTCGTCTACACCGGCCCTTACGTCGTTCACGATCGTTGCGTTAGTTGTAAATTCGTTGAGTTCGATGGGGATAAGGCGCCAGGGAATAGTGATGGGTGACGATGTAGGAATCACCAGATATTGATTATTAACCCTTACTGGTTCGTATAGTGAACGAATCAACTTTTTGTACTGATAGCGTCTACCTGCCTCGTCGACTACGTTTCATTCAAGATTAAATACTCAAACACGATCGTAATTCACCGTGCAGCGAAGCCTTGCACATCTGTGAAGATCGTGGATTTAGTACGAACGATTTGAATCGTTCGATGATCCGTGCAGAGAATCATTGCACCTCTGATCGTCGTATTAGATTCAATTGCGTCTCTTTTCTATAAGACTTAAGTGTTACCTGAATTCGAGGATCGTTGAAATAACGAGAGGAGGTTCGATATAAAGTATATATACTGAATTATAGAGTACAAACTTATTTAACTAATTTAACTTAGGATTTAGTATGAATTGGATTGGATTGAATGGGATTGGAAATAGAAATAGAGAACGGATCTCTGAACTTGAACTTGTACGAATGACCTCCTTGTCAGAAGGAGTCGTACCGAAGACTGCTACTCCTCGACTGCTACTTCTCGACTGAACTTGAACTGTTGCAGTGCCTTTTTATATTCACTCTGCGTTTACATTACATGACGCAGGATTGCAATAAGAATGCTTTATCTTTGTGGGAAATGGAATGTGATATTGAAGTGGAATTTATTCCACGAAGTGCGATAACGGAGTTATCGCGGCGCTGCGGAATTATAACATAAATACTATGGCACTATTAGTCTAAGGATGTTTATACGATAACAAGTGTTTATATGCTAAGAGATTAGGTTGTTATTTAGCATGACCTGAGTAATACTATCCGTACTGTACTGGGTTACGATGATTATCTTATTTACTACCTCCAACATCGCGCATCACGTCACCGTTGTTATTGACGAAGGTACGTGTTCGTCCGTACTCGTTAACGCTTGTTATAGAGTATCATCTTAGTAATACTATCCTTACTGTACTATGTTTACATTGATTATCTGATTTAGTAACTCCAACGTCACGCATGACGTCACACCTCCCTTCCTGGGATAACAAATTTATACGCAGTAAAAATTTGTTCACAGAAGGAGGTCGCAAACATAAGAGTCTTGGTTGTAAATGTTGTGTAACAATACATTTTCGAGTCTTTCCTCAAGTGTTACTGTGCTTTTGGGGGGTTGTTGAGTCTCAGTCTCGGGTTGGGATTGGGGTACACATTCTACACTGGTCACTGCTTCTTTCTTTTGTTGTTTTAAGAATATGCAGAAGTGAGTTAGGGAACTCCAGCCGGCTCCGAATAGTCGCAGGCTCCATCCATAGGCTGCATGAAGGACGATCCCGTTCAGGACTGTGTTGATGACCAGCTTGATCAGGCGGAAGGTAATGTATACTCCGGCGCTCACTGAGCCGAATTTGATGAATCTTGTCCACAGTTTCTGTCCTGCGGATTCAGCAATTCTATTAATAGTGTTTTCGTCAAATAAGTTTTCCATATGGAGAGAACCCTGAGTGAACTGTTGTCCCGTGGCTCCTTGTGCAATGGAGTTTATTACGGATGACCTGTCAATTTGGAACATTATGTGGTTCCGTATATTTGTCAAGTCTTCTGAGGAATAGATTCTTCCATTGGCTAAATTCTGCGGGTCGATGTACTTCCATTTCGACGTGGCTATTGGTTGAATGGTTTGTGGAGCAACTGTTTCGACTGAGTTTGACATTAATTTGTACCAAGCGCCGTGCAACTTGAATTGTGTAGGGATCACAGCGTTGCATTCTCTTCTGGTTCCCACTTTCGTAAGTGGCCTATGCTTAGGTGTTAAAAAGTATGAATTGTTTTTGTAGGAAACAGGTAGTTGATCGAAACAGACTTCTGTCTTCCTGGTTTGGCACACTACGGAAATGCATTTAATAATGTGTACCACTTCTCCTGATGTTATAGCCATGTATCCTGGTTCCTTTGTAATGATGAATGCGACCAGCCTCTGGTGATATATGTATCAGCGCGAGTGCATTTCTTACAATTTGTTTTTCCGGGGCACATTTCTGCTGTATGATATCACGGTATAGATTGGCGAGTTGATTTTTAATGTGTTTTTGCACGTATACGAACTTCGAGTTAGCGTACGAAAAAATATCCAGGTTGTTCACTGGAGTTCTGGACGTTATTTGAATCTTCCACTGGTTGCGGTTTTGATGATAAACAGTTTTGGATGTTCCGTTTTAATTAACGTATATCCACATATCGATGTGCGATGTCATTCGGTGGGGGCAAAAGTAGTTGCTTCCGTTGTTATCGTGTATACAGTTGGGCTGTCTTGCTTTGCTGTAGATATTTTTGTTGCTTTGCCTCCAAACAAAATGTCATAGAGATTGAAATTGCAGTAATCTGTTGGCAAGGGGTCCCAAAATGTGTAACCATCTTCGGAATCCAAACAATTATTATCTTGGAGCTGACATCTTTGTCCCGACTGAAGTACGATTTCGTTTGCGGCTAATTTTACACCTGCTGTGTACCTTCTTACGGAAATTTTTATAATTACTTGTACTACTACATTTGTCCATGAGCCATATGGGTCGGCGGATGTGGTGCCCGCACACGTTCCTTCTGGTCCTACACTTTCTGCTAGAGTGAGACTAAAGTCCGTCGTTGAATTAGGACGAACTCCGTTCATTAAAGCTGCTGGTGTTATGGCAATAGCTCCCATATTTTGCAGGTGTTTGCACGTTTCTGATGATATTGATTGGATTTATTGTTGGCGTCCGTTGTGTACTACAGAAACGTGCGAGTGCATTCCGCAGTAATTAACAGTTCTATCAATTTCTATCATTTCTATCATTTAAAGTTGGACCGTTGCAATCTTTGAGGCTTTAGCGCGGCCTATTATTGCGTCTCGAGTTGTTGTTAATCTATCGCGTGTTTGAATGAGCGTTCGTTGCGTCCGTGTGGTCGTTCCGCAGGATTGTCAAATATTTCGAGTGACTCATCTGTCTCGTCGTGTTCGTCTGTCACGGGTGGTGTTCTTTCCATTGTATTTGGAGGTATTAGGTTCACAGGTGTATGAGAAGACGTGGAAGGGTATCGCAGTGGAGATTGTGTAGGGGTTATGTTCGTTATCGGATCGGGTGTTGAGTCGCTTGGTTCATCTAATAATTCGTTGGAAGATTCGGAGTTGATTGGAAGTACTGGTACAGGATTTCGTGATAACGCATCGGCGTAGACATTCATCTTGCCCGCTTTGTAAACGACCTTATAGTCGTATTCGGCCAATTTTAGTCGCCAACGGAGTAATCGTGAGGTTGGGTCTTTAACCGAATTCATCCATACGAGTGGTCGATGGTCTGTTATTAGATCAAATTTCCGACCGTAGACGTAGGGACGGAAATGGTGTGTAGCGTGAATTATTTCTAAACATTCTTTTTCAATTGTCGAGTAGTTTAACTCCGCTCCCTGCAAAAGTCGTGACGCTTAGGCGATTGGTTTATCTTTTCCTATTTCTCCTTGACTCAATATTCCCCCGATCGCATAACCGGATGCGTCGGTAGTAATGTGAAATGGTACCTTGAAGTTCGGGTACTGAAAGACCGGTTCGGTACATAAAGCATTACATAACGCATGGAATGCACGTTCTTGGTCAACACCCTAGATGAAACGTTCGCTGTTTTTTAGTAAATTTGTTAAAGGTTTGGAAATTTGTGAAAATTTTTCTATGAATCGCCTTTAATATCCGGCGAGACCTAGAAATTCACGGACATTTTTGACCGATTTTGGAATTGGATAATTTTTGACCGCCGAGATCTTGTCTGGGCAAGGCTTCACGCCTTCGTTGCTGATTATATGACCTAGGTATGCGACTTCACGATTTAGGAAACTACATTCTGCGGGTTCTAGTTTTAAATTTGCCTTCCGCAGTCGCTTTGCCAAACGTGTGAATCGTTCGCGGTGTTCGGGAAGCGAGCGCGCGTGGCTTACAATATCGTCGATGTATGCAAATATTTCGCTGCCCTGTAGACCCGTCAAGACGGCGTTCATTAGACGTTGATATGTAGCCGGTGCGTTCTTCAGACCAAATGGCATGCGAATAAATTCGTAGTGACCGTAGGGAGTTGAAAACGCCGTCTTAGACGCGCCTTCCTCCGACATTCTGACCTGGTGGAATTCACTCTTACTATCGAAGACGCTAAAATATTTTGCAGATCTAAACTGATCTAAGATTTCTACAATATATGGAATTGGAAATGCGTCTCCTATTGATTTTTCGTTTAGACCGCGAAAGTCTATCACTATTCTCCATCGTTTGTGGCCCTATTGGTCAGGTTTTTCAGGCACGATCCACAAGGATTCGTTATACAGAGAGGTTGAAGATCGGATTATATCATTCTCAAGTAATTCCTTCATTTGTTTATTTATTTCCTCCTTGTGAATCGACGGATATCGGTATTGTTTAATAAATACTGGAGCTCGGTCTGTTAATGGAATCTCGTGTTTCAAAAGATTTGTCTTCCCCAGGTATTCGCCTTGGAGATGGAAGATATTAATATTTATTATAGATTTATTTCTTAAAGCACTGAGTTTGATTAGATCGAGCTGAGTCCCTGTGTCCATTATATTCGCGTTTTCTGCACTCGTGAATATCGTGCCCCGGAGTCTTACAATAATTGCACACTCGTTTATTTCGATCTTTTTGTTCCTTGCGGTGCGGTTTTTGATCGGTATCCGGATGCGAATAGTAGTTCCTCTCGCCATGATTTGCGTTCGGTGGTTGTAATATATTTTGGCGTGTAATTATTCTGATACTCGTGCCGGTCGGGCTTTCTGTCGCGGTTTTCTGTGTAAGGATTTCGTCGCGGTTCGTTTGTCGAGCTGTACTTTTATCGAGTTCTTATTACTTATACAGCGATATCGCTTCGTCGAACACGCGGTGTAACGGACGATCGTAAAATCCTCGGAAGTCGGAGCGTAGTCGCGGAATGAGACCGTTGATAAAGCTGTTTACCGTGAGATCGTCGATATCGGCTACATCTGGCAACCGTCTATCGCAGCCGATTATTGCTTCTCGCAAGTCCGTGACTCGGCTTATAAAATCTAACATATGCTCGTGTTGGCCCATCAATATGTTTGACATTTCGCCCCTATAATGGTCGACAGTGCGATGTGGAGCGAGTACATCTTTTAGACGATTGCATAATTCTGAGACGGAATTTATATCATCGTCTTCGACGGCTGTCGCCGCACGACCACGAAGTCGGGTGATTACTATTTTGACGAATGTTCGCTCGGCGTGGCTTGGAATGAGTTCGCGGGCTCATCTGCATGCGCGGGAGAAAGTCAACAGGGAAGCCGCTGTACTATTAAAATTCGGAATCATATTTACTGCTTCTTTTAACGTGTAGCTGAGAGACGCATCATTTTCGGTCGGCAGGGTTATTGGATGGATTTGCGTTTGAGTTCGTGGTGTTCTATATGTCGAGGGTTTCGGTACCCTTTCCCGTCGCATTGCTTCTAATTTTGCTAAGAGTCCGTCGCGTTCGCGTTGTCCTAGTTCCATTTTGGAACATTCTTTCTCGACCTGTCGCACTTCTTCGTGGATTCGTTTTTCTTTATCCTCTAACTGCTTGCTTATTATCGCTAATTCGACTTCGGTCAGTGGAGTATTTGCCGTTGCGTTTGCTGCGCTAGTCGACATGTTTGAGAAAGAGAAAAAAAATTTTTTATAAAAACGTTTTTGTACTTATTCTTTATTGATGTTCGTAGTTAAAGTTGCTCCACTCGGTTACTTCAGATGGCACTGTTTCCGGAAGTTCGTGATAATAACGAACGAATAAACTAACACACGATTTGGAATTTTATAATGTTTATAAACCTTTATGCAGTTCAACGTGTCGATTATTCCTATCATCGGCGGCGGTGTTGGTATTTTCTGAATCACTTCGTTTCATAGCACGACGTTTCGTATCCTTCGTTTTCTTTCCGGCACGGCAGCCTCGTTTTCGTTTTCGATTTTTCTTTCCGTAGAGACAACCAGAGGAAAAATTTTGCATTACGTGCGTTGAAATGGCAAAAATTTCCAGGCGATTTAAAAAGTTCTGATAAGTACCTGTTTGTTGCACACCATACGCTCGATGCTGCAGTCTCCTGCGCTAGCTTCGGTATCCGTTACAACCTTTTCTGACGAAGATGGCGAATAGCCACAAGCATTAACCCTACTATCCTATTCGGCACTCTTTGTAATTGAATAAACTCGCTGCCTCGATAACTCTTGAAAATTTTCTCACTCGCAGTGTTACGCGTATTCGTATACCGCAGTTGACTTCCTTCGCCTTGATGGCACTCGAATATCTCCTGGCAGTTTCAGAATATCTTGATATTAATTTACTCTTAAGACTCTGGTTGATACTACCTCTGTACTCGTTCGCGTTCCACACTCGATTGACCGGAGTGAGCTCTCCGTTCGCTTAGGAAGCGGGAGTGGGGATGGCGGTATGGGTGACGCAGTGATAGATTGCGTAATGCTGAGCTGGAAGCAAAGTTGAGTTACCGTCACACGCCTTCTTATCGCTTATATTATCGGGCCATAGCGGTGGTATGCACCGCCATTCGGCTGGACATATTTACTCCACGAGCGTGCTTATCGTATCTTTAACGAAGACGTTAATGTCTTATGATTGCTGAACAGAACTGAATTTAATTTCGGTATGTGTTTAGCGAATTTTTAATTCATTGATATTTTATTCGTGTGGCGAGCTGATTCTATCACCGGTTTTTGTTTCGTGAATTTACACAACGTTTCTATGTCGCCAATGCTGACGAAAGGCAGTTTTGAAATTTTACATTCAATATCCCACCGCTGCCACCAATTTTGTTACGTCCCGGGCGTTGGTGTCGTTAATAAAATTAATTAATACTTACCTTGCTCTGGAAGTTATGTTATTTCTGCCCTTTGGGCCACGCAGCACGTACGTCTGTCGTCTACACCGGGCCTTACGTCGTTCACTGTGCTATCGTTACGTTAGTTGTAAATTCGTTGAGTTCGATGGGGATAAGGCGCCAGGGAATAGTGATGGGTGACGATGTAGGAATCACCAGATATTGATTATTAACCCTTACTGGTTCGTATAGTGAACGAATCAACTTTTTGTACTGATAGCGTCTACCTGCTCGTCGACTACGTTTCATTCAAGATAAAATACTCAAACACGATCGTAATACACCGTGCAGCGAAGCCTTGCACATCTGTGAAGATCGGGGATTGAGTACGAACGAATTGAATCGTTCGATGATCCGTGCAGAGAATCATTGCACCTCTGATCGTCGTATTAGATTCAATTGCGACGTCTCTTTTCTATAAGACTTAAGTGTTACCTGAATTCGAGGATCGTTGAAATAACGAGAGGAGGTTCGATATAAAGTATATATACTGAATTATAGAGTACAAACTTATTTAACTAATTTAACTTAGGATTTAGTATGAATTGGATTGGATTGAATGGGATTGGAAATAGAAATAGAGAACGGATCTCTGAACTTGAACTTGTACGAATGACCTCCTTGTCAGAAGGAGTCGTACCGAAGACTGCTACTCCTCGACTGCTACTTCTCGACTGAACTTGAACTGTTGCAGGGCCTTTTTATATTCACTCTGCGTTTACATTGTTACGTATGAATAATACTCTTTATACGCTGCTCTCGCACGTGCCGCTCAAGCTTGCGTAAGAAGGGAACTCGCGTTTCCACGAAGGGCCCAAAGATTTCTATCATTATCGTACACGGACAAGAAGTGCCTTTGATATTAATTAGCTGCATCGAGCCTGATTAAGTGCACGCGCGACCCGACGACCTCTCCGTGATCTTACCTTATATGGAAACCCCAAATACGCCCTCCTATTCATTTTGGGACTATATAAGCCCTTCCATTCTGATCGTCTTCGGTTAATAACTACACAGTTACGGGGAGTGTCATATCGTGTTACGCTCGTACAGAGTCAATTACATTCAGTGAGTTCGGGCTTAGGGCACCGATCAGAATACAAGTTAACCCGTTGGAATCCGCAAGTTCCGTTCAAGTTCTTTCGGCATACTATTGGAATCATTCTCCGACCCCGCATCGCCAGTGCGTCAACATCGTGCAAGTACTTAGGTAATAATTTACACACTATTTAAATATCGCGACAATCACATTTGTACCAAAACGACTGATTTGAATATATATAAATTGTTCACCATTAATCCGAGTAGATTCGTCAAACCTACATTTACTCCGTAATTCCTTATGTTAGTAGTAACGTTTCCACGAATACAAGTTAACCGCTAGAGTTGTATTGAATATTAGTTCAAAGTATTGAGACAAACTAACATGTTTCTTGGCTAATATCAACATCGCCGGTCTAGGCAATTGTACACAGCCCTGGCTCGTAACAAAACTGATGACAGCGGATGGATATTACTAACTTGGAATTACCGTAAATTTGGGTTCAGAAATACGTTCTATTACTCGTGGGTGTACATTTACAATATTCTAGCTTTCTCTAGTTAACTACTTTAGTAATATTTAAAAAAAGAAATAATAACAATGGCAAACTCTCAAGCGAACGTCTCTGCTAATGAGATGCTAAACCTGACTGTTTCGATTGCCAATTCAATGATACTCTTAACGCAACGGACGTGTATACAGAACATTACATCGTCCATTCCGACCTTTGACGGAGAAAAGCCATCGTTGACGCACTTTGCACAAAATGTGGAGGACGGGTTAACTTTGATTCCTGAGGGTACGGAAGCGGAGTATCTTGTAATTGTTTTAACTAAACTTATCGGTCCAGCACGCAGGTGCACGATAGAGCATAAATTCGACTCTGTTAGGGTGTTAATTAAGCATTTGAAAAAAGGATTCGCGCCAGGGGAAAATTTGTCGCATCTTCAAGTTGAAATCGCGAAGTTACGTATTCGCGACGGCGAAAGTATTCGACAATACGTCGATAGAACAAGTCATCTTGTTTATTGTACACGCGGAGTTATTCGAGAAAGTTATGTGGATCACGAAGAAGATCACGTCAAAGAAATGGAATAAGACGTTAAAGAAAACATCATCGATGGTTTACCGGATCGAATTTCTTGGAAAGTGTCGGCTCAGATTCAGGACCTAGGGACACTTGAACAAGCTTACGACTCCGTACTATAAATTGATAGGAAATTAAGAAATCGATGTCAGTCGCCTAGCAATGAATCACCTGCTGGATGGTCTCGCCGAGAGTGCTACGCTCAAGATTCTCGTATTCACGACCGCGAAGTATCGTACCCACTATCTCCGAATAGATACGATCGGTTTAGGGAACGACCAGCGAGAACATCTAAATTGGAAGAGGAACAAGAGAGGCAAGGACGCGCGACGGCTTGGACCTTGAACCAAAGAAGCCCCTCGAGATCCCTTTCTAATCACCGTAATTCATCGAATATCGATGATCAGGCTCCACAAATTTCAATTTTTAGGAATTCTGATAGAAACCGCAACCCAAGTTTGTATTGCTGGCATTGTGGTATGAACGGACATGACGAAAGGTCATGTAGGAAACATCAGCGTAATTCAGGTTATCACCGGGACTCGCGAGATTCGTTCGTTGAATCAAGCAAGTCTTTAAACTATAACCGCGCTCAGCGTACGGGCGACACGATGAGCGGAAACGAGGAAGATCGCCGAAGGACAATCCGGTTCAGCAACGAGAAGAAAGAAGACTCATCAAGGAAGCACCTGCACCAAGAATCATGATCAATGTTCCGGAATTGGAATCAGGAACGGGAGAATTCCTAATGGATGGTGGAGCAGCCGTGAACCTGGTGGTCATCGACGTTCTCTGGAGAAACGCAAAAATAATTTCTAGGGAAGAAATTGAACTAACTGGACTCACTACGACACCGATTTACACACTTGGAACTAAAATTCTTCACGTTCACAGATTTCCAGCATTTTTCTATGTGGTAAAAAATCTGGCATTAGACGCTAATGGTCTTATCGGAAGCCCGCTTTTAAAACAGGAAGAAGCTGAGATTTCTTACTACCATGGAACGTTAACAATAAAAAATGAACCAATCAGACCTTTACGTTTTTAAATTATCGAGATCCACCTAAAACAAAAGAACCGCGGACAGTTACAAAATATTGCATTAAACCTAGAAGTTCGCAGCAAATCGCCGTAAAAATAGCAAACGTAAAAATGAGGGAAGGGTACGTACCGCGTATAAAAACCCACGAGCAACTATACATAGGGGAAGCAGTCGTAACAAAACAATGATGGAAAGTGTCACGTTATGGCAACAAATACCAGTGAAGAAGCAATCGATGTAGAGATAGAGCCTCAAATTTTGGGGCCCGATGATATCTTAAGTACATCCGACGAAGATTCTTACCCAGAAATTGGAACACGCGCCGTGCTTCAAGATTAGGAAAGATAGGATTCAGGGAATTTTACTAAATCTTAATTTAAATCACTTAAACAGGGAGGAACGGAATTTTGTTACTGATTTAGTAGAGGAATTTCCCGACCGATTTTTCCTCCCATGAGCTAAACTCGGGAAGGCTCGTGACTTCAATCATTCAATTCATACGACTAATGATATTCCAATTAATACGAGACAATATCGCTATCCACCCGTACATCAAAATGAAATTCAGAAACAGATCAGCACTATACTATCTGAGGGCATAATTAAACCCTCTAAATCTCCATATAATTCACCTTTATGGATTGTTCCGAAGAACGCAGACGCACAGGGCAATAAACGCTTGCGTTTCGTAATAGATTTTCGCGCACAACGAAAAGACAATTTCTGATAAATACCCATTACCACAAATGACGGAAATATTAGACCGATTGGGAGATTAGACCGAATGGACATTACGAATTTTCTCGAATGCCTTGCGGATTAAAAAACGCGCCACCCACATTTCAACGCCTCATGGATCAAGCACTCTCCGGACTTCAAGGGACAGATCTTTTTGTTTATCTAGACGATATAATAGTATACGCTTCATCACTTCAAGAACACAACATTAAAGTTAAAAAATTATTAAACGGCCTTAAAGATCATGGATTTTATCATGTATTAACCCTTCAGACCAATAAATGCGAATTTCTACGAAATGAAGTCCATATCTCGGACACATTATTTCAAAAAATGGAGTTAGACCTGATCCTAGGAAATTAAAGTCAGTTCAAGATTTTCCAACACCCACAACGCAGAAGGATATTCAGCAATTCTTAGGACTTGTAGGATATTACCGAAGATTTGTACCTGATTTCACTTCAAAAGCAATGCCTCTGATTTACTTGTTAGGAAAATGCATCAAATTCAAGGGACAGGAGAACAGGATGAAAGTTTCAAACAATTACGCAGCGAATTGTGTCAACAACCGATTCTACAATACCCGGATTTCAGTAAACCATTCATCGTTACAACAGACGCATCCGAATATGCCATTGGAGCCGTGCTTAGTCAGGGAGAGATAGGAAGCGATTTACCAATAGCCTATGCATCCCGCAGTCTGAATAAACCCGAGAGAAATTATTCAACTACTGAAAAAGAATGTTTGGCAATGGTTTACGCTGTAAGATACTTCAGGCCTTATATCTATGGAACAAAATTCACCTTAGTTACAGATCATAGACCACTTGTTTGGTTGCATTCCGTTAAAGACCCGACTTCCATGCAGGGACACCAACTTCAAAGTTCGGGTACCAAAACCAGAGATTAATACCGACTCAATTGGACACCGCGTTCGGCAATCACGACGAGATAGAGAAAACCGACCCAAATATCGAGATAGTAGCAGCTCAGGTGGAACGGAGCAAGCCGCATATGGAAGGGTTCAACATTCGCCAATTATACATAAAAACCGATCTGTTTTTAGTTTATCTCGAGAAGTAACAATGCTGGATGAACGTCAGGAAACCATAATTAGTTTTTCACCCGCAGCAAATTCTACACAAATTTCCTCTTTGGACAGGGAACAGCCCATGTTCAATGATTTAATATCTTTTGACGAACCGCTTGAAAATTCAGTAATAGAGAACAATGCTCGACAAAATTCACTCAGTACACCGCAAGTGTGATTACAACCGCCGGGCGTAGTTTTACAAGACCCAGCGAACCAGCTACCTGCGAGGACCCAAGGCGAGGCAAGTGTTTTACGATCACTCGATAACGAACCAACCCAACGTGATCTTTTCGACCATACGTTCGACCCCTATCCATTCATCGCCTCGGACTTGGAAAATTCAACTGATGAGGATGTTCTCGAAGAAGCGTTATCATCACAACCGCATAAAATTACTGTCTCATCAACCCCTCTCACTGCAGAAGTAGGGCACTGCGTACATTTTATATCTGCCGACTGTAATTTTCAAACTGACGTTGGAAAAATATTATTGGGCACCGAGATAATAAGTAAACAGGATATTCTTGCAAAGAGTCCGAAAAAGGGACATGTAATAACTTTGGATAACGGGCCATTTAAATCTTTCAGCATAGTAGTCTCTGACAATTTCTACGATTACGTTAAAAAATCAGACATACTTTTGAGTATAAAAGAGGTTTAAAATCAACTTCATATCAAATCATTCCAAATATCTGGGACCGGAGATTTCCATAAATTACCCCTTAACGAATTTCTCAAAATATTAGAAGAAGTTTTTTCTGTAGCGGCACAACGAATTACTATATGCAATTGCATCATCACTACACCATCTACAGAAAATAGGCAGGAAATAATTCGTGAAGCATATGACAGCTTAATCGGAGGTTACATGGGAATAACGAAGACTTACTAACGCATTCAAGAAATTCAAGATTACATCCGGAAATGCCAAAGTTGCCAGGAACAGAAATTAATCCGAGCGAAAACTCGTTAGCCTATGTTAATTACTGATACACCTATGGGGCCATTTGATAAAATCGCTTTGGATACAGTAGGACTTCTACCCATCACGCCCAGCGGAAATAAATACATTCTTACCATGCAAGATAATTTAATTAAGTATTGCATGGCAGTAGCAATACCAAATATTCGAGCTCCCACCATTGCAGATGCTTTTGCTAGACATTTCATCGCAATCTATGGTACACCTTGCGCAATACTGACAGACAAGGGAACCAGTTTTATTGGAAACCTTATGACGAACTTATCAGAAATATTTAAAATCAAACAAATCACAACTTAAGGATACAGACCACAAACCAACGGATCATTGGAGCGAAGCCACATCGTACTCACCGAGCACCTCAAGCATTACATGGATAATTACGAAGATTGGGATTTATTAATACCGTTTGCAATGTTCTCCTACAATACATCCGTACATGAAGCAACAAATTTTACTCCGTATGAAATAATCTTTGGAAAACCAGCTCGAGAACCAAGTTCTTTTCCAACCGGCGAAAAATTGCATTCGTATGGAGATTATTTAGTAGATCTGATAACGCATATGATTAGTATTCGCAGTTTAGCTTCAGATAACTTAAATAAAGCAAAAATCCGTTCAAAAGGCTATTACGATCTTCGCGCAAACCCAACAGCGTTTGACGTAGGCGATTCTGTTTACGTACTCCTGGAACCACGTACTAACAAATTCGACTCACATTACATTGGACCGTACGAGATAGTAGACGTGCCAGACCTGAATAATGTAGTACTTCGAAAAAACGACAAACTAATTACTAAACATAAAGATAAATTGAGAAACGCTTATTCTTCACCCATAGTTGAGGATCAATGATGATTTCCGCTTGCTTGTTCCTGTTGCCACTCACGGTATCCAGTGATAGTTCGGCTGTAACACCGATTGGACAAAATGCGAGACTTTTTTATGAGAAGCTACTTGAGATAAGGACTTTCCATGCACAATGGCGTTTGGTTACATCGTTGGATGTAAACAGATACCTTAACCGTGCTCCACATGTTAAACAACACATTTTATTAATGAATCAACTTTGCGATCGCCACAAATCTATAAATTGTCTCAGCAAAGAATTAGGGCCTCGCTTAATCAACAAAGAAGAAAGCACCGCACGTTACAGTGAATTAATTCGTACTGCGATAGGTGACACAACACGTTACAAGACACAATCCTCACGTCGTAGCGTACCTTTCGGTTTTATCGGCACCATAAGCAAGGTATTGTTTGGAACTTTAACACAGGAAGATGCGGATTATTACAATCATGAATTAAACAAAGTCTATAGAAATGAACGGGATATCACAGAATTAATAGAAAATCAGACGCATATTATGAGATTAGAATTTTCAGTCACACACGCAAGATTGGTTTATTTAACCAAAACCATATCGCAAATGACTAAATTGGTGGCTCAACATTCTAACGCTTTACATGAAACGCAATCCGATCTAAAGCAAACTACGCTTTGAAGCAATAATAAGAGATTCTGTAATACACCTCGAACGAGTATTGTACGATTATAGTACAAATTTGTTATTATTGATTGACGCGATATTATTAGCAAAACAAGGAATTTTACATCCTGCTATCCTCTCACCTGAACAGTTGTTACTTTCTGCTCATAAAATTAAACAAACATTAGCATATGAATTTCCTTTATCACTAGAGGAATTACTGGCCGAGCAAATTGAAAAAGTAACAAACCTGAATGCGATTTTTACAAGACGGAGAATACTCTTCGAGCTCACTGTACCCCTTCTGGAACACAAACTGTATAATTTGTATAAAATATGTCCTTGCTCATCGTTCCCAAACTTCAAGCAAAAGACGTAGTCTCATATATCCAGCCGCACGTTCGATACATTGCAGTATCTTCTGACGAACAGGAGTATTTCACACCAACAGAGGAATATTTGACGGGTTGTCGTTTTCATCATGGAAAATTCCTTGGACCAACTACACTACCATTATATCAAACAGATCGGCAACCAATTTGTGAGGCTACATTGCTATTGAACCCTACCTCGATAAATTGGAGTACATGCGACATTAAAGTATCCCCATTTTTGAAACCATATTGGCAAACCTTACATGCACCTGCAGCCTGGCTCTATTTTATGGCAAGAAACAAAAACGCGCAAATTTATTGTAAACAACAGAAACAGATAACACGAAATGTCAACTGTCACGTCCCGGGATCCCCCGAAACGCGACGATCCATAAATTATAATACACAGGTGAAACGGCACCACACCACGGATCAAGGTGAGGTTTCGGATAGATGTCGGTGGGGGCGCGAGAACACGAAATACCGAAAAAAGAAAAAAAAAAAACCATTTTTTTTTATATTTTTGAAAAAATCAAAAATCAGTCGGGTTGGTGTCCGCCGTATTAGGATACCGCCAAGAGTGTCGGAAACCGAATACGAACGTCCTTAGTGGTTCGTGACGCGCATTAGACGAAAAATCGGACATTTTGGCACCGCGCCACTCGTAAACGATAAATCCTAGAGAAAATAGCAAGAGGACAAAGTTGTATTAGACCACATAGGCTATAACTTAGCCTGCCCACTTTTAAGTAAATTCCGATCAAAATTTCGAGATAACGAACCCAAATTCTTTAAACGAAGAGATAGCGGGTCCAGTCCGGGCTGCTTAAAGACATCCGTCCTAAACGCTGACCTAAACCCCCCCTTAAATCAAGATCTGTACCCGAAACATGAGCCAAACCTACCCCAAGCCTCGGCAGCACTTGATCCGAACCTAGCCCAAACCCAACCCAAATTTGTGTATGACATAACCCAGACCTAACCGGCACAACCATGTAATAAAATCCAAACCTGACCCAAGCATGCCATCTTCCAAACTGTCGCTGAGTGGCTAACTGAAATCGCTATTATCCGGAACCAACGCAAAAGGTATGGTATCACGAAGGGTTGAGACCTGATTACCATATCCCGACATATTACTGCACGCCGAATAATTGAACCAACAATAGTATAAAGTCAGCGAACTACCTTACCGACAAGGTTACCTCAAGCACGCGATCATAAGCTACGAGCGGATCGGCACTTTCAGAAAATACAAATTACCAAAATAAATGGTAAACACGAACGTGCCGAATCGCCAATAATATAGTTCCTAAGAAGGAGTAGATAACGAACTGTTACAGACCAAAGCGTGCTGACCGATTACCGCTCCCTGTCGAGTTAGGGATAAACCTGAAATGAATACCGATATCTTGCACGTGGGCATTCCGGGGTCAAGGCCTGGGAGAGGATCGAGTAACGGCTTCTCGGCGGCGGGTCTATCGCGTATCCGTTGACGAGAACGATATGTCTTTCTGCATCAGCATCCGCTCCCAACTCGATAACAACCGTCGCTCAGGAATGCACGCGTTGCAGAAATACGAGGCGCGAGAAGCGTCGTGGAACGAACGTTCCCAGGACCACGGTCCCAGCTGCATCAGCATTCCTGGCCGCTGCGGTGGGGATTGCTGTATCAGCACTTTAGAATAATAAAAGGCGCGGAGCGATCGGTCGGAGCACTCAGTCTGCCATATTACACAGTGTAAGAACCAGTGAATAAGTGCATAATAAACGAAGCATTTTGACGACCAAGAGCCTAAAGGTGAGCAATAATAACCTGCAACAGTGATTAACATTTCAACGGTCTGTCGTTAAATCCTTTGGAACACCTCGAGCGAATAATTATTCCGAAATCCGATTGTTAGATGCCCAATAGAAACACCCGTAGGAATCGAAGAGGGGCAAACTCGCGGCTCCGCCATAATCGAAGGCGCGCTGAGCTGTATAGGGAGTTGGTCGCTCGACAGGCGGCAACCACCCCCGAGGAGGTAATAGACCTCACATTAGAAGACGAGGATAACGCCGGACCATCAAACTCCCCGGCGGCTGCTATTCCGGAGTCGATCCTCGACGAGGTGGTCGCTCTGGTAGATTTGACATCGCCCGATTCCCCGCCATCGATTTCCTACTCTCCTATATCAGAATCATCACCACATACCCCGCAGCCCATCCGCCCACGGCGGCTCACCTTTACCCCCGATCCTCCGTCCCCTCGTTCCCCCGTGGACTCGGAAGCGTCCACTTTTCCCCTCAACCAATCACCAGTCCCGTCTCCATCTCCGTCGTTCGAACAACAATTGTCCGACGACGAAGAAGAGTGGGACCCGTTGCCAATAGAACAGGCCTAACCAGAGTTTTTTCCCAATTTTCACCTGGATCACTTCGAAGGGCAACCGGACGTACCGCCGGGAGAACCGGTGCCGGATGAATATTATTCTTATACATTTCGCACTTTTTATCTCCGCGAAGAAGAGTTATTACTAAAATAAATTGATTTATTCTGACCATCGCATCCTTTATTCAAAACACCCTATAAATTTCTTAACGTCCCGATCCCCGTTGGCTGTTGAAAGGGGAACAGCTACGATCGAAGTTGCGAGCGTATCCGCCGATCCTGGAAGTCCCTAACCAGGACGTAACATCAACACTTCGGGAATATTTAAATTAGAACCGGGTTCCCAAGCAACAGTGGAATCTGTACAATTGAAAACTTTAGCAACCATTGGAACGTCACAAACCATTGAATATTACCCTTCCGAACCATATAACCTATCGATAATTATACCAAGGGTCGTCGATCATCACTTCAATGTTTTGGAATTAAACGAAACAATCACATCTCGTTGGGACGATCTTCCAGAAGCATTGTCGCTCACTGAAATAGAGCAACAAGCAAGAATTTTGGCAACACATAAAAAGTCTCTTACACATTTTGAAACTGTAACTTTTTCTTCTTTTGGAGCCGTCATGGTAATGTTACGAGCCGGGGCTGTGGGCAACGCCTTGGCCGGCGAGGTTGATGTAACCCAAGGAATACGGTTGAGAATTTGTTAATAAGGTGCACAGACGAACATGATGCGAAATCGGGGAGCCGCTGGGATGTGCGAAACGAGGACGAACCCGATGCGAAATCGGGGAGCCTCAGGAATAGAGTCAAGCGCGGACGAACCTGATGCGAAATCAGGGAGCCGCAGGAAGGGTGAAACGTCGTGGACGAACCCGATGCGAAATCGGGGAGCCACTAGGAAAGAAGTTCGCAGACGAACCCGATGCGAAATCGGGGAGCTGCTAGGAGGTTGGCTTATTCACAGACGAACCCGTCGCGTATCCGGGGAACTGCTCGGAGGTTGGAAAAACGTACGGACGAACCTGATGCGAAATCAGGGAGCCGTAGGATACAGACGAACCTGGTGCGAAACCAGGGGGCTGTAGGATAGGTTAGGTTTCGTGGACGAACCCGATGCGAAATCGGGGAGCCACTGGTTTGGAGTATTTATAGTTATTCTGCTCGGATAAGGCGTGCGTACGTACCTGATGCGAAATCAGGGAGTCGCAGGAAATGTTAGTTTGCCTCGTAACTTTAAATTAATATTCGATACATCTCGAGCGGTTAAGTTGTATCTGTTGGAACGTTACTACTGATATAAAGGATCACGGAGTAAAGATTGGTTTAACGAATCTACTCGATTTAATGGTGAACAAATGGTATATATATTCAAAACAGTCGTCTGTACAATTGTAATTGTCGCGATGAAATAATATAAAGTGTGTAAGTTACCTAATATTTGCACGGTGTTGACGCACTGGCGATGCGGGGTCTGAGAGCCGTTTTTAAGAGTATGCCGAAAGAACTTCAACCGGACTACCGGATTCTAACGGGTTAATCTATGATTCGAAAGGTGCACTAAGCCCAATCTCACTTGATATAACTGACTCTGTACGAGCGTGGCACGTCGTGACTCTACGTGTGACTATGTAACTCTGAACCGACGAAGGTAGAAACCAAAGGGTTTATATACCCCCGTAATGCGCGGGAACGCATTTGAATTTTCCTTATAAGGAAATTAAGAAGTCTTCGTCGGACCACGCCCGTCTTGGTCGTAATGCAGCTGGTCGCACATGTTCTCAGGACCCCTTTGTCTGTTTATGGTAACCGAAAGAATTTTAGGGCGTTTTCCCATCACAGACGCGAGCTCGAAAACGCGTTGGGAGCGACGTATGGAATATTCTTCATATGTAACATCTCCCCTCCCAAGATGAAACATCGCGGTTCGCGTGATGCTTTCGTAAAGGATTGAAAAATGCCCCCAAAATTCTTCGTAAAAGAAAGGCTTGTGAAGTTGTCGGGTGTAGTGTATATGTGTGTACTTATTACTAATGTGATCGCTGCAATGTACGGTGTTTTTCTTCTTTCTTCATTAATTGAGATCCTAGTTCCTTGCTGCTGATGTAAAATATGCGTGTTTCAGTTTGTCCTGATGTTTTGTGATTAGCTTGTTGTGTTTTTGCAGTACTACGTTGTTCAGGTCCGTTACGTCTACTATCTCATGCGGTCCGATGTAATGTGGATCGAATTTATTAATGCGTGGTTCCAGGAGTACGTAAACGGAATCGCCTACGTTAAACGTTGCTGGTTTTGCACGAAGATCGTAATAGCTTTTTGAACGGGTTTTCGCTTTATTTAAGTTAACTGAGGCGACATTGCAGATATTAGTCATATGTGTTATCAGATCTATTAAGTAATCTCCGTACGATTGTAACTTTTCACCGGTTGGAAAAGAACTTGGTTCTCGAGCTGGTTTTCCGAAAATTAACTCATACGGAGTGAAATTGGTTGCTTCGTGAACGGATGTATTGTAGGAGAACATTGCAAACGGTATTAATAAATCCCAATCTTCGTAATTATCCATGTAGTGTTTGAGGTACTCGGTGAGTACGATGTGACTTCGTTCCAATGATCCGTTGGTCTGTGGTCTGTATCCTGGTAATTTGTTTGATTTTAAATATTTCTGATAAATTTGTCATAAGGTTTCCAATAAAACTGGTTCCTTTGTCTGTCAGTATTGCACGAGGTGTACCATAAATTGCGATGAAATGTCTGGCAAAAGCATCTGCAATGGTGGTAGCTCGAATATTTGGTATAGCTACTGCCATGCAATACTTAGTTAAATTATCTTGCATGGTGAGGATGTATCTGTTCCCGCTCGGAGTGATGGGTAAACGTCCTACTGTATCCAAAGCAATTTTATCGAAAGGTCCCATAGGTGTGTCGGTAATTAGCATAGGTTGACGAGTTTTCGCTCGGACTAATTTTTGTTCTTGGCAACTTTGGCACTTCCGAATATAATCTTGAATTTCGTTGCGCATTTGCGGCCAATGGAATTTTGATCGGATGCGTGTATATGTTTTCGTTATTCCTTTGTGTCCACCAATTAAACTGTCATGAGCTTCGCGGATTATTTCTTGTCTGCCTCCTATGGATGGTGTCGTGATGATACAATTGCAAATACTAATTTGAAGAGTTGTTCCATTGAAAATTTCTTCTAATAATTTGAGAAAATCGTTAACTGGCAACTTCTGAAGGTCCCCGGTTGCAGAAATACGGAATGATTTAATCTGGTGTTGTTTTAAGATATCCTTAAAAATTTCTAAACCACGAAGAATGTCTATTTTTGTAATATTGTCGTAAAAATGATCAGAGATTACTATAGCGAAAGATTTGTACGACCCGTTGTCAAGTGTTACCACGTGTCCTTTTTCCGGTCGCTTTGCTAGAAGGTCTTGTTTATGTATTACTTCGGTATCCAGCAGTAGTTTTCCAACAGCGGTTTGTATGTTGCAGTCGGCAGATATAAAATATACGTAGTGACCCTCTTCAGCTGTAAGAGTGTTTGAACTAGTAATAATTTTGTGCGTTTCTTCTGATAAAGCCTCTTATAAATAGTCTCCGTCGGTTGAATTTTCAGGGTCAGTAGTGAAGAATGGGTAAGGGTCAGGTGTGTAGTCAAGGGCCCCATGTCGAGGTGACCTGCTGTCCGGCGGTCCTCCAACACTTGCTTCGGTCGTAGTCTTTGCAGGTAGCTGGGTAATTGTCGATTGTAAAATTTCATCCGTAATTCGAGATGATGTTTGTGGTGTGCTAATTAAATTTTGCTGAATATGGTTTGCATTTTCTACTACGGTATCTTCAAGCCGTTCTTCAAAAGATATTAAATCGTTAAATATGGTTTGATCCTTGTCCAAAGGGGAAATTTGTGTGGAATTAGCTGCTGGCGCAAAAATATTTATGGGTTCCTGACGTTCATCTGGCAGTGTTACTTCTTGAGATAAGCTGGGGAAAGATCGATTTTGATGTATAATTGGCGAGTGTTGAACCTTTCCATATGCGGCTTGTTCTATCTCGTCTGAGCTGCTGCTGTCCCGATACCTGGGTCGGTTTTCTCTGTCTCGACGTAATTGCCGACCGCCATGTCAAATTGAATCCGTATTAACTTCTATTTTAGGTATTTGTATTTTGAAGTCGGTGTCCCTGCATTCCCGTGGAAGAAGTGGTAGACAGACTGAAGTGGGATTACGCGACAGAGCGTCTGCGTTTTTATTTATTTTTTCGGCTTTATGGACCACCTGATATTCATACTCCAGAAGTCTAAGTTTCCACTTCATGAGTCTGGAAGTCGGGTCCTTAACGGAATGTAACCAAACAAGTGGTCTATGATCTGTTATTAGGGTGAATTTGGTTCCATAGATGTAGGGCCTGAAGTATCTTACAGCGTAAACCATTGCTAGACATTCTTTTTCTGTAGCTGAGTAATTCTTTTCGGGTTTGTTTAGACTGCGAGACGCATAGGCAATTGGTAGGTCGCTTTCTACCTCTCTCTGGCTAAGTACGGCTCCGATAGCGTACTCGGATGCATCTGTTGTAACGATGAATGGTTTACTGAAGTCCGGATATTGTAAAATGGGCTGCTGACACAATTCGTTGCGTAATTGTTTGAAAGTTTGATCCTGCTCTTCGGTCCATTTAAATTTCATGCCTTTCCCTAACAAGTTAATTAAAGGCTTCGCTTTTGAGGTGAAATTAGGTACGAATCTACGGTAATATCCTACAAGTCCTAAGAATTGCTGAATATTCTTCTGCGTTGTGGGTGTTGGAAAATCTTGCACTGCTTTTAATTTCCTAGGATCAGGTCTGACTCCATCTTTTGAAATATGTTATGTTCTTGAAGCGATGAGGCGTATACTACTATGTCGTCTAAGTAAACAAAAAGATCTGTCCCTTGAAGTCCGGTGAGTGCTTGATCCATGAGGCGTTGAAATGTGGGTGGTGCGTTCTTTAATCCGAAAGGCATTCGAGAAAATTCGTAATGTCCATTCGGTGTAGTAAATGCTGTCTTTGATTTATCTTTTGGATCCATTTCTAATTGATGAAATCCGCTTGCGAGATCGAAAACTGAGAAGTATTTAGCTCCTCCCAATCGGTCTAATATTTCGGTGATCTGTGGTAATGGGTATTTGTCTGAAATAGTTTTTTCGTTGAGTGCGCGGAAATCTATTACTAAACGCCAGCGTTTATTACCCTGTGCGTCTGCTTTCTTAGGAACAATCCATAAAGGTGAATTGTACGGGGATTTGGAATGATTTATGATACCTGCAGATAGCATAGTGCCAATCTGTTTTTGAATTTCTTCCTGATGTACAGGAGGGTAGCGATATTGTCTCGTATTAATAGGAATATCATTGGTCGTGTGAATTGAATGGTTCAAATCACGCGCTTTTCCGAGTTTGTCTCCTGGCAAGAAAAATCGGTCGGGAAATTCCTCTACTAAATCGGTAACGAAATTCCGTTCCTCTCTGTTCAAATGTTTTAAGTTAATTCTTTGCAAAATTCCCTGAATCCTGTCTTTGCTAGTCTTGAAGTTCGACGGGTGTTCCACTCCTGAACAAGAATCTTCGTCTGTTGTACTAAAAATGTCGTAGGGCTCCAAAATTTGAGGCTCTAACTCTACATCGATTTCTTCTTCGCTAGTATTTATTGCCATAACGTGACAATTGCCGTCGTTGTTCGTTACTATTGCTTCCCCTATGTAAAGTTGCTCATGAGTTTTGATGCGCGGTAAATACCCTTCTTTAATTTTCACGTTTGCTATTCTTACAGCAATCTGCTGCGATGTTCTAGGCTTGACACAATATTTGGTGACTGTCTGCTGTTCTTTTGTTTGAGGTAAATCTTGATAGTTTGAAAAACGTAAAGGTCGGATCGGTTCATTTTTTAAGGTTAAAGTTCCGTGATAATAAGAAATCTCGGCTTCCTCTTGTTTTAAGGATGTGCTACCGATAAGTCCATTTGCGTCTAACGCAAGATTCTTTACCACGTAGAAAAACGCTGGAGATCCATGAATATTTAGAATTGTTGTTCCGAGAGTGTGAATCGGTGTCGTTGTCAGTCCGGTCAATTCAATTTCTTCCCTAGAAATGATCTCTGCGGTTGTTCCGAGAACGTCGATGACCACCAGGTTCACGGCTGCTCCACCATCCATTAGGAATTCTCCCGTTCCTGATTCCAATTCCGGAACTTTGATCTTGATTCTTGGTGCAAGTGCCTCCTTGATGAGTCTTCTTTCTTCTCGTCGCTGAATCGAATTTTCCTTCGGCGATCTTCCTCGTTTCCGCTCATCGTGCCGCCTGTACGTTGAGCGCGATTCATGTTTAAAGACTTGTTTGATTCCACAGACGAATCTCGCGAGTCCCGATGATAGCGCGAATTACGCGGATGTTTCCGACATGACTTTTCGTCATGTCCGTTCATACCACAATGCCAGCAATACAAACTTGGCTTGCGGTTTCTGTCAGAATTTTTAAGAATTGATATTTTCGGACCCCGATCATCAAGTATAGATGAATCGCGGCGTAAGGAAGGGGATCTCGAGGGGCTTCCTTGCTGCAAGGTCCAAGCTGTCGCGCGTCCTTGTCTCTCTCGTTCCTCTTCAAATTCAAGTGTTCTCACTTGTCGTTCCCTGAACCGATCGTATCTACTCGGCGAGTGAGGGTACGACACTTCACGGTCGTAATTATGCGAGTCTCGACGAGACCATCTAGCAGGTGATAGACTGCTGGGCGACTGTCGTCGATTCCTTAATTTCCTATCTATCTGTATCACGGCGTCGTAAGCTTGTTCAAGTGTACCTAAGTCTTGAATCTGAGCCGACACTTTCCAAGAAATCCGATCCGGTAAACCATCGATGAAGTTTTCTTTAACGTCTTGTTCCATTTCTTTGACGAAATCTTCAGCGTGATGCAGATATCTTTCCCGGATAGCTCCGCGCGTACAGTCAACCAGATGACTAGTTCTATCGACATATTGTCGAATGCTTTCTCCATCACGAATATGTAACTTCGCGATTTCGACTTGAAAGTGTGACAAATTTCTACCCGGCGCGTATCTTTTTTTCAAATGCTTAATTAAAGCCTTGACTGAATCGAATTTATGCTCTATCGTGCATCTACGTGCTGGACCGATAAGCTTAGTTAACACAATCGCGAGATACTCCGCTTCCGTACCCTCAGGAATCAAAGTTAACCCGTCTTCCACATTTTGAGCGAAGTGCGTCAACGATGGTCTTTCTCCGTCAAAGGTCGGAATGGACGATGTAATATTCTGTATGCACGTCCGTTGCGTTAAGAGTGTCATTGAATTTGCGATCGAAACAGTCAGGTTTAGCATCTCATTAGAAGAGACGTTCGCTTGTGGGTTTGCCATTTTAAAATATTAATAAAGAAGTAATTAACTAGAGAAAACTAGTATATTGTAAATGTTCACCTACGAGTAATAGAACGTATTTTTAAAACCAAAATTTACGGCGATTCTAAATCAGCGTATCCCACCGCTGTCACCAGTTTTGTTACGAGCCGGGGCTGTGGGCAACGCCTAGGCCGGCGAAGTTGATATAACCCAAGGAATACGGTTGAGAATTTGTTAATAAGGTGCACGGACGAACCCGATGCGAAATCGGGGAGCCGCTGGGATGTGTGAAACGAGGACGAACCCGATGCGAAATCGGGGAGCCTCAGGAATAGAGTCAAGCGCGGACGAACCTGATGCGAAATCAGGGAGCCGCAGGAGGGTGAAACGTCGTGGACGAACCCGATGCGAAATCGGGGAGCCACTAGGAAAGAAGTTCACAGACGAACCCGATGCGAAATCGGGGAGCTGCTAGGAGGTTGGCTTATTCACAGACGAACACGTCGCGTAGCCGGGGAACTGCTCGGAGGTTGGAAAAACGTACGGACGAACCTGATGCGTAATCAGAGAGCCGTAGGATACAGACGAACCTGGTGCGAAACCAGGGAGCTGTAGGATAGGTTAGGTTTCGTGGATGAACCCGATGCGAAATCGAGGAGCCACTGGGTTGGAGTATTTATAGTTATTCTGCTCGGATAAGGCGTGCGTACGTACCTGATGCGAAATCAGAGAGTCGCAGGAAATGTTAGTTTGCCTCGTAACTTTAAATTAATATTCGATACAACTCGTGCGGTTAAGTTGTATCTGTGGGAACGTTACTACTGATATAAAGGATCACGGAGTAAAGATTGGTTTAACGAATCTTCTCGATATAATGGTGAACAAATGGTATATATATTCAAAACAGTCGTCTGTACAATTGTAATTGTCGCGATGAAATAATATAAAGTGTGTAAGTTACCTAATATTTGCACGGTGTTGACGCACTAGCGATGCGGGGTCTGAGAGCCGTTTTTAAGAGTATGCCGAAAGAACTTCAACCGGACTAGCGGATTCTAACGGGTTAATCTATGATTCGAAAGGTGCACTAAGCCCAATCTCACTTGATATTACTGACTCTGTACGAGCGTGGCACGACGTGACTCTACGTGTGACTATGTAACTCTGAACCGACGAAGGTAGAAACCAAAGGGTTTATATACCCCCGTAATGCGCGGGAACGCATTAGAATTTTCCATATAAGGAAATTAAGAAGTCTTCGTCGGACCACGCCCGTCTTGGTCGTAATGCAGCTGGTCGCACATGTTCTCAGGACCCCTTTATCTGTTTATGGTAACCGAATGAATTTTTGGGCGTTTTCCCATCACAGACGCGAGCTCGAAAACGCGTTGAGAGCGACGTATGGAATATTCTTCATACGTAACAGTAATATTGGCTGTTTTGGGCATATTTTTTGCCATCAAATTTAAAGTATTTCGAGCTCCGGCGAAAGTGTATCCTCCTTCGGAAAACATGAAATAACAATAAACATTTCGGGAACATTAAATTCCCCCAAAGAAAGAAAGGATCTAAAACCGAGTGCCACTGTCTTTTAGAAGAACGAAGACACCCGACTATTATGCCTTCCGCAGGAATACAGGGTGGGTGCGCGATAAGGGTTTCTGCCTTATATAAACCATCTCCCGAGACCCTTCAGGCTTAGCATAAGTTGCACCAGTGCATCGCAGCATACCGACACAAAACACAGATTACGAAGATTAAAACTTGGCAAGATGATGCGAACCGTTGGAATTCAGGACTTTGGACCATCTGCGAAGTGCAGGGTTGTGCACATCGAGGATTTGACAATGTTTTGGGTGACCATCGATGAATACATGGGAACCACATTAATTACCGCTATTGCACTCAATCGGTTCATGGACACCCGAGAGCAACTGCACATGCCACTGGTCGGCAGCGTCAACGTGGGATGATGTGTGGCCGTCCAGAAACCCAGCAGTGTATGGCGCCGAGGACGAGTCCGTCAGGTCGGACATACATCTTGTGCAGTGTTCCTGGGAGATCATGGCAGGTTGGTAAGATGCGAGTACTCGTAGCTACGATCTCTGCCACACAGATTCCAGGTCCCGCCATGGCGGTGTTCAATCTCGGACATCGGAACCCGAGGCCATGGTACTCGCGGACCTGGCCGTCAACAAGAGCATCGGCCGTCTGGACAACGTCCAGAGTACACCTGATTGTGTCACTGCAGACCTACTCCTGGACCGTCTCCCTGGACAGCCCCCATACAACGTCGCCCAGGGATGGAGAGAGCTGAATTTCGGGGTGTCTACCACCAATTAGGCAAGCACCAATAGCAATAAGTACACACTCACACACTACACCCGACGAATTTTCACACATTTATATTCGTTTGTTTTGTAAAGAAATCTTTGACCGGGTTCCCTTCTTTTGCGAAAGCATCACGCCAACCGCGATGATTCATCTGGGGGGGGGGGGGGGGGGGTGTTACGTATGAATTATATTCTTTATACGCTGCTCTCGCACGTGCCGCTCAAGCTTGCGTAAGAAGGGAAGTCGAGTTTCCACGAAGGGCCCAAAGATTTCTATCATTATCGTACACGGACAATAAGGGCCTTTGATATTGATTAGCTGCATCGGGCCGGATTAAGTGCACGCGCGATCGGACGAGCTTTACGTTATCTTACCTTAGATGGAAACCCCAAATACGCCCCTCTGTACATTTTGGGACTATTTAAGCCCTTCCATTCTGATCGTCTTCGGTTAATAACTACACAGTTACGGGGAGTGTCATATCGTGTTACGCTCGTACAGAGTCAATTACATTCAGTGAGTTCGGGCTTAGGGCACCGATCAGAATACAAGTTAACCCGTTGGAATGCGCAGGTTCGGTTCTTTCGGCATACTATAGTAACCATACTCCGACCCCGCATCACCAGTGTGCCAAACCAGCGCAAGTATAGCGATCGGTATAGTGATATTTACATTTTCCACACCCTGCATATTGAAAGAAGCTGAGGATTCAATTCTTAGCCCTCTATATCGTTCAACATAACGATAAATCACTCTGGGCGACTCGGAATTGCGTTATTTACCTTTTCCACACGCTGTGTATCGAAGGCAGCTAAGGATTCACTTCCTAGCCCTCGATATCGTTCGATATAACGATAAATCACTCTGGGAGAAGCGGAATAGCGATATTTACCTTTTCCACACGCTGTGCATCGAAGGAAGCTAAGGATTCACTTCCTAGCATTCGATATCGTTCGATATAGCGATAAATCACTCTGGGAGACGCGGAATAGCGATATTTACCTTTTCCACACGCTGTGCATCGAAGGAAGCTATTGATTCACTTCCTAGCCCTCGATATCGTTCGATATAACGATAAATCACTCTGAGAGACCCGGAATCGCGATATTCACCTTTTCCACACGCTGTGTATCGAAGGCAGCTAAGGATTCACTTCCTAGCCCTCGATATCGTTCGATATAACGATAAATCACTCTGTTAGACGCGGATTCGCGATATTCATCTATTCCACGCACTGTGTATCGAAGGAAACTAAGGATTCACTTCCTAGCCCTCGATATCGTTCGATATAACGATAAATCACTCTGGGCGACTCGGAATCGCGTTATTTACCTTTTCCACGCACTGTGTATCGAAGGAAACTAAGGATTCACTTCCTAGCCCTCGATATCGTTCGATATAACGATAAATCACTCTGGGAGAAGCGGAATAGCAATATTTACCTTTTCCACACGCTGTGCATCGAAGGAAACTAAGGATTCACTTCCTAGCCCTCGATATCGTTCGATATAACGATAAATCACTCTGGGCGACTCGGAATCGCGTTATTTACCTTTTCCACACGGTGTGTATCGAAGGAAGCTAAGGATTTACTTCCTAGCCCTCGATATCGTTCGATATAACGATAAATCACTCTGGGAGAAGCGGAATAGCGATATTTACCTTTTCCACACGCTGTATATCGAAGGAAGCTCAGGATTCACTTCCTAGCCCTCGATATCGTTCGATATAACGATAAATCACTCTGGGAGAAGCGGAATAGCGATATTTACCTTTTCCACACGCTGTGTATCGAAGGCAGCTAAGGATTCACTTCCTAGCCCTCGATATCGTTCGATATAACGATAAATCACTCTGGGCGACTCGGAATCGCGTTATTTACCTTTTCAACACGCTGTGTATCGAAGGCAGCTAAGGATTCACTTCCTAGCCCTCGATATCGTTCGATATAACGGTAAATCACTCTGGGCGACTCGGAATCGCGTTATTTACCTTTTCCACACGCTGTGTATCGAAGGAAGCTAAGGATTCACTTCCTAGCCCTCGATATCGTTCGATATGACGATAAATCACTCTGGGCGACTCGGAATTGCGTTATTTACCTTTTCCAGACGCTGTGTATCGAAGGCAGCTAAGGATTCACTTCCTAGCCCTCGATATCGTTCGATATAACGATAAATCACTCTGGGAGAAGCGGAATAGCGATATTTACCTTTTCCACACGCTGTGTATCGAAGGCAGCTAAGGATTCACTTCCTAGCGCTCGATATCGTTCCATATAACGATAAATCACTCTGGGCGACTCGGAATTGCGTTATTTACCTTTTCCACACGGTGTGTATCGAAGGAAGCTAAGGATTTACTTCCTAGCCCTCGATATCGTTCGTTATAACGATAAATCACTCTGGGAGAAGCGGAATAGCGATATTTACCTTTTCCACACGCTGTGTATCGAATTAAGCTAAGGATTCACTTCCTAGCCCTCGATATCGTTCGATATAACGATAAATCACTCTGGGCGACTCGGAATTGCGTTATTTACCTTTCCACACGCTGTGTATCGAAGGCAGCTAAGGATTCACTTCCTAGCCCTCGATATCGTTCGATATAACGATAAATCACTCTGGGAGAAGCGGAATAGCGATATTTACCTTTTCCACACGCTGTGCATCGAAGGAAGCTAAGGATTCACTTCCTAGCCCTCGATATCGTTCGATATAACGATAAATCACTCTGGGCGACTCGGAATCGCGTTATTTACCTTTTCCACACGCTGTGTATCGAAGGCAGCTGAGGATTCACTTCCTAGCCCTCGACATCGTTCGATATAACGATAAATCACTCCGGGCGACTCGGAATCGCGTTATTTACCTTTTCCGCACGCTGTGTATCGAAGGCAGCTAAGGATTCACTTCCTAGCCCTCGACATCGTTCGATATAACGATAAATCACTCCGGGCGACTCGGAATCGCGTTATTTACCTTTTCCGCACGCTGTGTATCGAAGGCAGCTAAGGATTCACTTCCTAGCATTCGATATCGTTCGATATAACGATAAATCACTCTGGGAGAAGCGGAATAGCGATATTTACCTTTTCCACACGCTGTGCATCGAAGGAAACTAAGGATTCACTTCCTAGCCCTCGATATCGTTCGATATAACGATAAATCACTCTGGGAGAAGCGGAATAGCGATATTTACCTTTTCCACACGCTGTGTATCGAAGGCAGCTAACGATTCACTTCCTAGAGCTCGATATCGTTCAATATAACGATAAATCACTCTGGGCGACTCGGAATTGCGTTATTTACCTTTTCCACACGCTGTGTATCGAAGGCAGCTAAGGATTCACTTCCTAGCCCTCGATATCGTTCGATATAACGATAAATCACTCTGGGAGAAGCGGAATAGCGATATTTACCTTTTCCACACGCTGTGCATCGAAGGAAACTAAGGATTCACTTCCTAGCCCTCGACATCGTTCGATATAACGATAAATCACTCCGGGCGACTCGGAATCGCGTTATTTACCTTTTCCGCACGCTGTGTATCGAAGGCAGCTAAGGATTCACTTCCTAGCCCTCGACATCGTTCGATATAACGATAAATCACTCCGGGCGACTCGGAATCGCGTTATTTACCTTTTCCGCACGCTGTGTATCGAAGGCAGCTAAGGATTCACTTCCTAGCATTCGATATCGTTCGATATAACGATAAATCACTCTGGGAGAAGCGGAATAGCGATATTTACCTTTTCCACACGCTGTGCATCGAAGGAAACTAAGGATTCACTTCCTAGCCCTCGATATCGTTCGATATAACGATAAATCACTCTGGGAGAAGCGGAATAGCGATATTTACCTTTTCCACACGCTGTGTATCGAAGGCAGCTAACGATTCACTTCCTAGCCCTCGATATCGTTCGATATAACGATAAATCACTCTGGGAGAAGCGGAATAGCGATATTTACCTTTTCCACACGCTGTGCATCGAAGGAAACTAAGGATTCACTTCCTAGCCCTCGATATCGTTCGATATAACGATAAATCACTCTGGGCGACTCGGAATTGCGTTATTTACCTTTTCCACACGCTGTGTATCGAAGGCAGCTAAGGATTCACTTCCTAGCCCTCGATATCGTTCGATATAACGATAAATCACTCTGGGAGAAGCGGAATAGCGATATTTACCTTTTCCACACGCTGTGCATCGAAGGAAACTAAGGATTCACTTCCTAGCCCTCGATATCGTTCGATATAACGATAAATCACTCTGGGCGACTCGGAATTGCGTTATTTACCTTTTCAACACGCTGTGTATCGAAGGCAGCTAAGGATTCACTTCCTAGCCCTCGATATCGTTCGATATAACGGTAAATCACTCTGGGCGACTCGGAATTGCGTTATTTACCTTTTCCACACGCTGTGTATCGAAGGCAGCTAAGGATTCACTTCCTAGCCCTCGACATCGTTCGATATAACGATAAATCACTCCGGGCGACTCGGAATCGCGTTATTTACCTTTTCCGCACGCTGTGTATCGAAGGCAGCTAAGGATTCACTTCCTAGCCGTCGATATCGTTCGATATAACGATAAATCACTCTGGGAGAAGCGGAATAGCGATATTTACCTTTTCCACACGCTGTGTATCGAAGGCAGCTAAGGATTCACTTCCTAGCGCTCGATATCGTTCCATATAACGATAAATCACTCTGGGCGACTCGGAATTGCGTTATTTACCTTTTCCACACGCTGTGTATCGAAGGCAGCTAAGGATTCACTTCCTAGCCCTCGATATCGTTCGATATAACGATAAATCACTCTGGGCGACTCGGAATTGCGTTATTTACCTTTTCCACACGCTGTGTATCGAAGGCAGCTAAGGATTCACTTCCTAGCCCTCGACATCGTTCGATATAACGATAAATCACTCTGGGAGAAGCGGAATAGCGATATTTACCTTTTCCACACGCTGTGCATCGAAGGAAACTAAGGATTCACTTCCTAGCCCTCGATATCGTTCGATATAACGATAAATCACTCTGGGCGACTCGGAATCGCGTTATTTACCTTTTCCACACGGTGTGTATCGAAGGAAGCTCAGGATTCACTTCCTAGCCCTCGATATCGTTCGATATAACGATAAATCACTCTGGGAGAAGCGGAATAGCGATATTTACCTTTTCCACACGCTGTGTATCGAAGGCAGCTAAGGATTCACTTCCTAGCCCTCGATATCGTTCGATATAACGGTAAATCACTCTGGGCGAATCGGAATCGCGTTATTTACCTTTTCCACACGGTGTGTATCGAAGGAAGCTCAGGATTCACTTCCTAGCCCTCGATATCGTTCGATATAACGATAAATCACTCTGGGAGAAGCGGAATAGCGATATTTACCTTTTCCACACGCTGTGTATCGAAGGCAGCTCAGGATTCACTTCCTAGCCCTCGATATCGTTCGATATAACGATAAATCACTCTGGGCGACTCGGAATTGCGTTATTTACCTTTCCACACGCTGTGTATCGAAGGCAGCTAAGGATTCACTTCCTAGCCCTCGATATCGTTCGATATAACGATAAATCACTCTGGGAGAAGCGGAATAGCGATATTTACCTTTTCCACACGCTGTGCATCGAAGGAAACTAAGGATTCACTTCCTAGCCCTCGATATCGTTCGATATAACGATAAATCACTCTGGGCGACTCGGAATCGCGTTATTTACCTTTTCCACACGGTGTGTATCGAAGGAAGCTCAGGATTCACTTCCTAGCCCTCGATATCGTTCGATATAACGATAAATCACTCTGGGAGAAGCGGAATAGCGATATTTACCTTTTCCACACGCTGTGTATCGAAGGCAGCTCAGGATTCACTTCCTAGCCCTCGATATCGTTCGATATAACGATAAATCACTCTGGGCGACTCGGAATTGCGTTATTTACCTTTCCACACGCTGTGTATCGAAGGCAGCTAAGGATTCACTTCCTAGCCCTCGATATCGTTCGATATAACGATAAATCACTCTGGGAGAAGCGGAATAGCGATATTTACCTTTTCCACACGCTGTGCATCGAAGGAAGCTAAGGATTCACTTCCTAGCCCTCGATATCGTTCGATATAACGATAAATCACTCTGGGCGACTCGGAATCGCGTTATTTACCTTTTCCACACGCTGTGTATCGAAGGCAGCTGAGGATTCACTTCCTAGCCCTCGACATCGTTCGATATAACGATAAATCACTCCGGGCGACTCGGAATCGCGTTATTTACCTTTTCCGCACGCTGTGTATCGAAGGCAGCTAAGGATTCACTTCCTAGCCCTCGACATCGTTCGATATAACGATAAATCACTCCGGGCGACTCGGAATCGCGTTATTTACCTTTTCCGCACGCTGTGTATCGAAGGCAGCTAAGGATTCACTTCCTAGCATTCGATATCGTTCGATATAACGATAAATCACTCTGGGAGAAGCGGAATAGCGATATTTACCTTTTCCACACGCTGTGTATCGAAGGCAGCTAAGGATTCACTTCCTAGAGCTCGATATCGTTCGATATAACGATAAATCACTCTGGGCGACTCGGAATTGCGTTATTTACCTTTTCCACACGCTGTGTATCGAAGGCAGCTAAGGATTCACTTCCTAGCCCTCGATATCGTTCGATATAACGATAAATCACTCTGGGAGAAGCGGAATAGCGATATTTACCTTTTCCACACGCTGTGCATCGAAGGAAACTAAGGATTCACTTCCTAGCCCTCGATATCGTTCGATATAACGATAAATCACTCTGGGCGACTCGGAATTGCGTTATTTACCTTTTCCACACGCTGTGTATCGAAGGCAGCTAAGGATTCACTTCCTAGCCCTCGATATCGTTCGATATAACGATAAATCACTCTGGGAGAAGCGGAATAGCGATATTTACCTTTTCCACACGCTGTGCATCGAAGGAAACTAAGGATTCACTTCCTAGCCCTCGATATCGTTCGATATAACGATAAATCACTCTGGGCGACTCGGAATTGCGTTATTTACCTTTTCAACACGCTGTGTATCGAAGGCAGCTAAGGATTCACTTCCTAGCCCTCGATATCGTTCGATATAACGATAAATCACTCTGGGCGACTCGGAATTGCGTTATTTACCTTTCCACACGCTGTGTATCGAAGGCAGCTAAGGATTCACTTCCTAGCCCTCGATATCGTTCGATATAACGATAAATCACTCTGGGAGAAGCGGAATAGCGATATTTACCTTTTCCACACGCTGTGCATCGAAGGAAACTAAGGATTCACTTCCTAGCCCTCGATATCGTTCGATATAACGATAAATCACTCTGGGAGAAGCGGAATAGCGATATTTACCTTTTCCACACGCTGTGTATCGAAGGCAGCTAACGATTCACTTCCTAGAGCTCGATATCGTTCGATATAACGATAAATCACTCTGGGCGACTCGGAATTGCGTTATTTACCTTTTCCACACGCTGTGTATCGAAGGCAGCTAAGGATTCACTTCCTAGCCCTCGATATCGTTCGATATAACGATAAATCACTCTGGGAGAAGCGGAATAGCGATATTTACCTTTTCCACACGCTGTGCATCGAAGGAAACTAAGGATTCACTTCCTAGCCCTCGATATCGTTCGATATAACGATAAATCACTCTGGGCGACTCGGAATTGCGTTATTTACCTTTTCCACACGCTGTGTATCGAAGGCAGCTAAGGATTCACTTCCTAGCCCTCGATATCGTTCGATATAACGATAAATCACTCTGGGAGAAGCGGAATAGCGATATTTACCTTTTCCACACGCTGTGCATCGAAGGAAACTAAGGATTCACTTCCTAGCCCTCGATATCGTTCGATATAACGATAAATCACTCTGGGCGACTCGGAATTGCGTTATTTACCTTTTCAACACGCTGTGTATCGAAGGCAGCTAAGGATTCACTTCCTAGCCCTCGATATCGTTCGATATAACGGTAAATCACTCTGGGCGACTCGGAATTGCGTTATTTACCTTTTCCACACGCTGTGTATCGAAGGCAGCTAAGGATTCACTTCCTAGCCCTCGACATCGTTCGATATAACGATAAATCACTCCGGGCGACTCGGAATCGCGTTATTTACCTTTTCCGCACGCTGTGTATCGAAGGCAGCTAAGGATTCACTTCCTAGCCGTCGATATCGTTCGATATAACGATAAATCACTCTGGGAGAAGCGGAATAGCGATATTTACCTTTTCCACACGCTGTGTATCGAAGGCAGCTAAGGATTCACTTCCTAGCGCTCGATATCGTTCCATATAACGATAAATCACTCTGGGCGACTCGGAATTGCGTTATTTACCTTTTCCACACGCTGTGTATCGAAGGCAGCTAAGAATTCACTTCCTAGCCCTCGATATCGTTCGATATAACGATAAATCACTCTGGGCGACTCGGAATTGCGTTATTTACCTTTTCCACACGCTGTGTATCGAAGGCAGCTAAGGATTCACTTCCTGGCCCTCGATATCGTTCGATATAACGATAAATCACTCTGGGCGACTCGGAATCGCGTTATTTACCTTTTCCACACGCTGTGTATCGAAGGAAGCTAAGGATTCACTTCCTAGCCCTCGATATCGTTCGATATAACGATAAATCACTCTGGGCGACTCGGAATTGCGTTATTTACCTTTTCCACACGCTGTGTATCGAAGGCAGCTAAGGATTCACTTCCTAGCCCTCGATATCGTTCGATATATCGATAAATCACTCTGGGCGACTCGGAATCACGTTATTTACCTTTTCCACACGGTGTGTATCGAAGGAAGCTAAGGATTTACTTCCTAGCCCTCGATATCGTTCGTTATAACGATAAATCACTCTGGGCGACTCGGAATCGCGTTATTTACCTTTTCCACACGCTGTGTATCGAAGGCAGCTGAGGATTCACTTCCTAGCCCTCGACATCGTTCGATATAACGATAAATCACTCTGGGAGAAGCGGAAAAGCGATATTTACCTTTTCCACACGCTGTGTATCGAATTAAGCTAAGGATTCACTTCCTAGCCCTCGATATCGTTCGATATAACGATAAATCACTCTGGGCGACTCGGAATCGCGTTATTTACCTTTTCCGCACGCTGTGTATCGAAGGCAGCTAAGGATTTACTTCCTAGCCCTCGATATCGTTCGATATAACGATAAATCACTCTGGGAGAAGCGGAATAGCGATATTTACCTTTTCCACACGCTGTGTATCGAAGGCAGCTAAGGATTCACTTCCTAGCCCTCGATATCGTTCGATATAACGATAAATCACTCTGGGAGAAGCGGAATAGCGATATTTACCTTTTCCACACGCTGTGCATCGAAGGAAACTAAGGATTCACTTCCTAGCCCTCGATATCGTTCGATATAACGATAAATCACTCTGGGCGACTCGGAATTGCGTTATTTACCTTTTCCACACGGTGTGTATTGAAGGCAGCTAAGGATTCACTTCCTAGCCCTCGACATCGTTCGATATAACGACAAATCACTCTGGGAGAAGCGGAATAGCGATATTTACCTTTTCCACACGCTGTGTATCGAAGGCAGCTAAGGATTTACTTCCTAGCCCTCGATATCGTTCGATATAACGATAAATCACTCTGAACGACTCGGAATCGCGTTATTTACCTTTTCAACACGCTGTGTATCGAAGGCAGCTAAGGATTCACTTCCTAGCCCTCGATATCGTTCGATATAACGGTAAATCACTCTGGGCGACTCGGAATTGCGTTATTTACCTTTTCCACACGCTGTGTATCGAAGGCAGCTAAGGATTCACTTCCTAGCCCTCGACATCGTTCGATATAACGATAAATCACTCCGGGCGACTCGGAATCGCGTTATTTACCTTTTCCGCACGCTGTGTATCGAAGGCAGCTAAGGATTCACTTCCTAGCCCTCGATATCGTTCGATATAACGATAAATCACTCTGGGAGAAGCGGAATAGCGATATTTACCTTTTCCACACGCTGTGTATCGAAGGCAGCTAAGGATTCACTTCCTAGCGCTCGATATCGTTCCATATAACGATAAATCACTCTGGGCGACTCGGAATTGCGTTATTTACCTTTTCCACACGCTGTGTATCGAAGGCAGCTAAGGATTCACTTCCTAGCCCTCGATATCGTTCGATATAACGATAAATCACTCTGGGCGACTCGGAATTGCGTTATTTACCTTTTCCACACGCTGTGTATCGAAGGCAGCTAAGGATTCACTTCCTGGCCCTCGACATCGTTCGATATAACGATAAATCACTCTGGGAGAAGCGGAATAGCGATATTTACCTTTTCCACACGCTGTGTATCGAAGGCAGCTAAGGATTCACTTCCTAGCCCTCGATATCGTTCGATATAACGGTAAATCACTCTGGGCGAATCGGAATCGCGTTATTTACCTTTTCCACACGCTGTGTATCGAAGGCAGCTAAGGATTCACTTCCTGGCCCTCGACATCGTTCGATATAACGATAAATCACTCTGGGAGAAGCGGAATAGCGATATTTACCTTTTCCACACGCTGTGCATCGAAGGAAACTAAGGATTCACTTCCTAGCCCTCGATATCGTTCGATATAACGATAAATCACTCTGGGCGACTCGGAATCGCGTTATTTACCTTTTCCACACGGTGTGTATCGAAGGAAGCTCAGGATTCACTTCCTAGCCCTCGATATCGTTCGATATAACGATAAATCACTCTGGGAGAAGCGGAATAGCGATATTTACCTTTTCCACACGCTGTGTATCGAAGGCAGCTAAGGATTCACTTCCTAGCCCTCGATATCGTTCGATATAACGGTAAATCACTCTGGGCGAATCGGAATCGCGTTATTTACCTTTTCCACACGCTGTGTATCGAAGGCAGCTAAGGATTCACTTCCTAGCCCTCGATATCGTTCGATATAACGATAAATCACTCTGGGAGAAGCGGAATAGCGATATTTACCTTTTCCACACGCTGTGCATCGAAGGAAGCTAAGGATTCACTTCCTAGCCATTGATATCGTTCGATATAACGATAAATCACTCTGGGAGAAGCGGAATAGCGATATTTACCTTTTCCACACGCTGTGTATCGAAGGCAGCTAAGGATTCACTTCCTAGCGCTCGATATCGTTCCATATAACGATAAATCACTCTGGGCGACTCGGAATTGCGTTATTTACCTTTTCCACACGCTGTGTATCGAAGGCAGCTAAGAATTCACTTCCTAGCCCTCGATATCGTTCGATATAACGATAAATCACTCTGGGCGACTCGGAATTGCGTTATTTACCTTTTCCACACGCTGTGTATCGAAGGCAGCTAAGGATTCACTTCCTGGCCCTCGATATCGTTCGATATAACTATAAATCACTCTGGGCGACTCGGAATCGCGTTATTTACCTTTTCCACACGCTGTGTATCGAAGGAAGCTAAGGATTCACTTCCTAGCCCTCGATATCGTTCGATATAACGATAAATCACTCTGGGCGACTCGGAATTGCGTTATTTACCTTTTCCACACGCTGTGTATCGAAGGCAGCTAAGGATTCACTTCCTAGCCCTCGATATCGTTCGATATATCGATAAATCACTCTGGGCGACTCGGAATCACGTTATTTACCTTTTCCACACGGTGTGTATCGAAGGAAGCTAAGGATTTACTTCCTAGCCCTCGATATCGTTCGTTATAACGATAAATCACTCTGGGCGACTCGGAATCACGTTATTTACCTTTTCCACACGGTGTGTATCGAAGGAAGCTAAGGATTTACTTCCTAGCCCTCGATATCGTTGGTTATAACGATAAATCACTCTGGGAGAAGCGGAATAGCGATATTTACCTTTTCCACACGCTGTGTATCGAATTAAGCTAAGGATTCACTTCCTAGCCCTCGATATCGTTCGATATAACGATAAATCACTCTGGGCGACTCGGAATCGCGTTATTTACCTTTTCCACACGCTGTGTATCGAAGGCAGCTGAGGATTCACTTCCTAGCCCTCGACATCGTTCGATATAACGATAAATCACTCCGGGCGACTCGGAATCGCGTTATTTACCTTTTCCGCACGCTGTGTATCGAAGGCAGCTAAGGATTTACTTCCTAGCCCTCGATATCGTTCGATATAACGATAAATCACTCTGGGAGAAGCGGAATAGCGATATTTACCTTTTCCACACGCTGTGTATCGAAGGCAGCTAAGGATTCACTTCCTAGCCCTCGATATCGTTCGATATAACGATAAATCACTCTGGGAGAAGCGGAATAGCGATATTTACCTTTTCCACACGCTGTGCATCGAAGGAAACTAAGGATTCACTTCCTAGCCCTCGATATCGTTCGATATAACGATAAATCACTCTGGGCGACTCGGAATTGCGTTATTTACCTTTTCCACACGGTGTGTATTGAAGGCAGCTAAGGATTCACTTCCTAGCCCTCGACATCGTTCGATATAACGACAAATCACTCTGGGAGAAGCGGAATAGCGATATTTACCTTTTCCACACGCTGTGTATCGAAGGCAGCTAAGGATTTACTTCCTAGCCCTCGATATCGTTCGATATAACGATAAATCACTCTGAACGACTCGGAATCGCGTTATTTACCTTTTCAACACGCTGTGTATCGAAGGCAGCTAAGGATTCACTTCCTAGCCCTCGATATCGTTCGATGTAACGGTAAATCACTCTGGGCGACTCGGAATTGCGTTATTTACCTTTTCCACACGCTGTGTATCGAAGGCAGCTAAGGATTCACTTCCTAGCCCTCGACATCGTTCGATATAACGATAAATCACTCCGGGCGACTCGGAATCGCGTTATTTACCTTTTCCGCACGCTGTGTATCGAAGGCAGCTAAGGATTCACTTCCTAGCCCTCGATATCGTTCGATATAACGATAAATCACTCTGGGAGAAGCGGAATAGCGATATTTACCTTTTCCACACGCTGTGTATCGAAGGCAGCTAAGGATTCACTTCCTAGCGCTCGATATCGTTCGATATAACGATAAATCACTCTGGGCGACTCGGAATCGCGTTATTTACCTTTTCCACACGCTGTGTATCGAAGGCAGCTGAGGATTCACTTCCTAGCCCTCGACATCGTTCGATATAACGATAAATCACTCTGGGAGAAGCGGAATAGCGATATTTACCTTTTCCACACGCTGTGTATCGAAGGCAGCTAAGGATTCACTTCCTAGCCCTCGATATCGTTCGATATAACGATAAATCACTCTGGGCGACTCGGAATTGCGTTATTTACCTTTTCCACACGCTGTGTATCGAAGGCAGCTAAGGATTCACTTCCTAGCCCTCGACATCGTTCGATATAACGATAAATCACTCTGGGAGAAGCGGAATAGCGATATTTACCTTTTCCACACGCTGTGTATCGAAGGCAGCTAAGGATTCACTTCCTAGCCCTCGATATCGTTCGATATAACGGTAAATCACTCTGGGCGACTCGGAATCGCGTTATTTACCTTTTCCACACGCTGTGTATCGAAGGAAGCTAAGGATTCACTTCCTAGCCCTCGATATCGTTCGATATGACGATAAATTACTCTGGGCGACTCGGAATTGCGTTATTTACCTTTTCCACACGCTGTGTATCGAAGGCAGCTAAGGATTCACTTCCTAGCCCTCGATATCGTTCGATATAACGATAAATCACTCTGGGAGAAGCGGAATAGCGATATTTACCTTTTCCACACGCTGTGTATCGAAGGCAGCTAAGGATTCACTTCCTAGCCCTCGATATCGTTCGATATAACGATAAATCACTCTGGGCGACTCGGAATTGCGTTATTTACTTTTTCCACACGCTGTGTATCGAAGGAAGCTAAGGATTCACTTCCTATCCCTCGACATCGTTCGATATAACGACAAATCACTCTGGGAGAAGCGGAATAGCGATATTTACCTTTTCCACACGCTGTGCATCGAAGGAAACTAAGGATTCACTTCCTAGCCCTCGATATCGTTCGATATAACGATAAATCACTCTGGGAGAAGCGGAATAGCGATATTTACCTTTTCCACACGCTGTGCATCGAAGGAAACTAAGGATTCACTTCCTAGCCCTCGATATCGTTCGATATAACGATAAATCACTCTGGGAGAAGCGGAATAGCGATATTTACCTTTTCCACACGCTGTGTATCGAAGGCAGCTAACGATTCACTTCCTAGAGCTCGATATCGTTCGATATAACGATAAATCACTCTGGGCGACTCGGAATTGCGTTATTTACCTTTTCCACACGCTGTGTATCGAAGGCAGCTAAGGATTCACTTCCTAGCCCTCGATATCGTTCGATATAACGATAAATCACTCTGAGAGACCCGGAATCGCGATATTCACCTTTTCCACACGCTGTGTATCGAAGGAAGCTAAGGATTCACTTCCTAGCCCTCGATATCGTTCGATATAACGATAAATCACTCTGTTAGACGCGGATTCGCGATATTCATCTATTCCACGCACTGTGTATCGAAGGAAACTAAGGATTCACTTCCTAGCCCTCGATATCGTTCGATATAACGATAAATCACTCTGGGAGAAGCGGAATAGCGATATTTACCTTTTCCACACGCTGTGCATCGAAGGAAGCTAAGGATTCACTTCCTGGCCCTCGATATCGTTCGATATAACGATAAATCACTCTGGGCGACTCGGAATCGCGTTATTTACCTTTTCCACACGCTGTGTATCGAAGGAAGCTAAGGATTCACTTCCTAGCCCTCGATATCGTTCGATATAACGATAAATCACTCTGGGAGAAGCGGAATAGCGATATTTACCTTTTCCACACGCTGTGCATCGAAGGAAACTAAGGATTCACTTCCTAGCCCTCGATATCGTTCGATATAACGATAAATCACTCTGGGAGAAGCGGAATAGCGATATTTACCTTTTCCACACGCTGTGTATCGAAGGCAGCTAACGATTCACTTCCTAGAGCTCGATATCGTTCGATATAACGATAAATCACTCTGGGCGACTCGGAATTGCGTTATTTACCTTTTCCACACGCTGTGTATCGAAGGCAGCTGAGGATTCACTTCCTAGCCCTCGACATCGTTCGATATAACGATAAATCACTCTGGGAGAAGCGGAATAGCGATATTTACCTTTTCCACACGCTGTGCATCGAAGGAAACTAAGGATTCACTTCCTAGCCCTCGATATCGTTCGATATAACGATAAATCACTCTGGGAGAAGCGGAATAGCGATATTTACCTTTTCCACACGCTGTGCATCGAAGGAAACTAAGGATTCACTTCCTAGCCCTCGATATCGTTCGATATAACGATAAATCACTCTGGGAGAAGCGGAATAGCGATATTTACCTTTTCCACACGCTGTGTATCGAAGGCAGCTAACGATTCACTTCCTAGAGCTCGATATCGTTCGATATAACGATAAATCACTCTGGGCGACTCGGAATTGCGTTATTTACCTTTTCCACACGCTGTGTATCGAAGGCAGCTAAGGATTCACTTCCTAGCCCTCGATATCGTTCGATATAACGATAAATCACTCTGAGAGACCCGGAATCGCGATATTCACCTTTTCCACACGCTGTGTATCGAAGGAAGCTAAGGATTCACTTCCTAGCCCTCGATATCGTTCGATATAACGATAAATCACTCTGTTAGACGCGGATTCGCGATATTCATCTATTCCACGCACTGTGTATCGAAGGAAACTAAGGATTCACTTCCTAGCCCTCGATATCGTTCGATATAACGATAAATCACTCTGGGAGAAGCGGAATAGCGATATTTACCTTTTCCACACGCTGTGCATCGAAGGAAGCTAAGGATTCACTTCCTGGCCCTCGATATCGTTCGATATAACGATAAATCACTCTGGGCGACTCGGAATCGCGTTATTTACCTTTTCCACACGCTGTGTATCGAAGGAAGCTAAGGATTCACTTCCTAGCCCTCGATATCGTTCGATATAACGATAAATCACTCTGGGAGAAGCGGAATAGCGATATTTACCTTTTCCACACGCTGTGCATCGAAGGAAACTAAGGATTCACTTCCTAGCCCTCGATATCGTTCGATATAACGATAAATCACTCTGGGAGAAGCGGAATAGCGATATTTACCTTTTCCACACGCTGTGTATCGAAGGCAGCTAACGATTCACTTCCTAGAGCTCGATATCGTTCGATATAACGATAAATCACTCTGGGCGACTCGGAATTGCGTTATTTACCTTTTCCACACGCTGTGTATCGAAGGCAGCTGAGGATTCACTTCCTAGCCCTCGACATCGTTCGATATAACGATAAATCACTCTGGGAGAAGCGGAATAGCGATATTTACCTTTTCCACGCACTGTGTATCGAAGGAAACTAAGGATTCACTTCCTAGCCCTCGATATCGTTCGATATAACGATAAATCACTCTGGGCGACTCGGAATCGCGTTATTTACCTTTTCCACACGCTGTGTATCGAAGGCAGCTGAGGATTCACTTCCTAGCCCTCGACATCGTTCGATATAACGATAAATCACTCCGGGCGACTCGGAATCGCGTTATTTACCTTTTCCGCACGCTGTGTATCGAAGGCAGCTAAGGATTCACTTCCTAGCCCTCGACATCGTTCGATATAACGATAAATCACTCCGGGCGACTCGGAATCGCGTTATTTACCTTTTCCGCACGCTGTGTATCGAAGGCAGCTAAGGATTCACTTCCTAGCATTCGATATCGTTCGATATAACGATAAATCACTCTGGGAGAAGCGGAATAGCGATATTTACCTTTTCCACACGCTGTGCATCGAAGGAAACTAAGGATTCACTTCCTAGCCCTCGATATCGTTCGATATAACGATAAATCACTCTGGGAGAAGCGGAATAGCGATATTTACCTTTTCCACACGCTGTGTATCGAAGGCAGCTAAGGATTCACTTCCTAGCCCTCGATATCGTTCGATATAACGATAAATCACTCTGGGAGAAGCGGAATAGCGATATTTACCTTTTCCACACGCTGTGCATCGAAGGAAACTAAGGATTCACTTCCTAGCCCTCGATATCGTTCGATATAACGATAAATCACTCTGGGCGACTCGGAATTGCGTTATTTACCTTTTCAACACGCTGTGTATCGAAGGCAGCTAAGGATTCACTTCCTAGCCCTCGATATCGTTCGATATAACGGTAAATCACTCTGGGCGACTCGGAATTGCGTTATTTACCTTTTCCACACGCTGTGTATCGAAGGCAGCTAAGGATTCACTTCCTAGCCCTCGACATCGTTCGATATAACGATAAATCACTCCGGGCGACTCGGAATCGCGTTATTTACCTTTTCCGCACGCTGTGTATCGAAGGCAGCTAAGGATTCACTTCCTAGCCGTCGATATCGTTCGATATAACGATAAATCACTCTGGGAGAAGCGGAATAGCGATATTTACCTTTTCCACACGCTGTGTATCGAAGGCAGCTAAGGATTCACTTCCTAGCCCTCGACATCGTTCGATATAACGATAAATCACTCCGGGCGACTCGGAATCGCGTTATTTACCTTTTCCGCACGCTGTGTATCGAAGGCAGCTAAGGATTCACTTCCTAGCCCTCGATATCGTTCGATATAACGATAAATCACTCTGGGAGAAGCGGAATAGCGATATTTACCTTTTCCACACGCTGTGCATCGAAGGAAACTAAGGATTCACTTCCTAGCCCTCGATATCGTTCGATATAACGATAAATCACTCTGGGCGACTCGGAATTGCGTTATTTACCTTTTCCACACGCTGTGTATCGAAGGCAGCTAAGGATTCACTTCCTAGCCCTCGATATCGTTCGATATAACGATAAATCACTCTGGGAGAAGCGGAATAGCGATATTTACCTTTTCCACACGCTGTGCATCGAAGGAAACTAAGGATTCACTTCCTAGCCCTCGATATCGTTCGATATAACGATAAATCACTCTGGGCGACTCGGAATTGCGTTATTTACCTTTTCAACACGCTGTGTATCGAAGGCAGCTAAGGATTCACTTCCTAGCCCTCGATATCGTTCGATATAACGGTAAATCACTCTGGGCGACTCGGAATTGCGTTATTTACCTTTTCCACACGCTGTGTATCGAAGGCAGCTAAGGATTCACTTCCTAGCCCTCGACATCGTTCGATATAACGATAAATCACTCCGGGCGACTCGGAATCGCGTTATTTACCTTTTCCGCACGCTGTGTATCGAAGGCAGCTAAGGATTCACTTCCTAGCCGTCGATATCGTTCGATATAACGATAAATCACTCTGGGAGAAGCGGAATAGCGATATTTACCTTTTCCACACGCTGTGTATCGAAGGCAGCTAAGGATTCACTTCCTAGCGCTCGATATCGTTCCATATAACGATAAATCACTCTGGGCGACTCGGAATTGCGTTATTTACCTTTTCCACACGCTGTGTATCGAAGGCAGCTAAGGATTCACTTCCTAGCCCTCGATATCGTTCGATATAACGATAAATCACTCTGGGAGAAGCGGAATAGCGATATTTACCTTTTCCACACGCTGTGCATCGAAGGAAACTAAGGATTCACTTCCTAGCCCTCGATATCGTTCGATATAACGATAAATCACTCTGGGCGACTCGGAATTGCGTTATTTACCTTTTCCACACGCTGTGTATCGAAGGCAGCTAAGGATTCACTTCCTAGCCCTCGACATCGTTCGATATAACGATAAATCACTCCGGGCGACTCGGAATCGCGTTATTTACCTTTTCCGCACGCTGTGTATCGAAGGCAGCTAAGGATTCACTTCCTAGCCGTCGATATCGTTCGATATAACGATAAATCACTCTGGGAGAAGCGGAATAGCGATATTTACCTTTTCCACACGCTGTGTATCGAAGGCAGCTAACGATTCACTTCCTAGAGCTCGATATCGTTCGATATAACGATAAATCACTCTGGGCGACTCGGAATTGCGTTATTTACCTTTTCCACACGCTGTGTATCGAAGGCAGCTAAGGATTCACTTCCTAGCCCTCGATATCGTTCGATATAACGATAAATCACTCTGGGAGAAGCGGAATAGCGATATTTACCTTTTCCACACGCTGTGCATCGAAGGAAACTAAGGATTCACTTCCTAGCCCTCGATATCGTTCGATATAACGATAAATCACTCTGGGCGACTCGGAATTGCGTTATTTACCTTTTCCACACGCTGTGTATCGAAGGCAGCTAAGGATTCACTTCCTAGCCCTCGACATCGTTCGATATAACGATAAATCACTCTGGGAGAAGCGGAATAGCGATATTTACCTTTTCCACACGCTGTGCATCGAAGGAAACTAAGGATTCACTTCCTAGCCCTCGATATCGTTCGATATAACGATAAATCACTCTGGGCGACTCGGAATCGCGTTATTTACCTTTTCCACACGGTGTGTATCGAAGGAAGCTCAGGATTCACTTCCTAGCCCTCGATATCGTTCGATATAACGATAAATCACTCTGGGAGAAGCGGAATAGCGATATTTACCTTTTCCACACGCTGTGTATCGAAGGCAGCTAAGGATTCACTTCCTAGCCCTCGATATCGTTCGATATAACGGTAAATCACTCTGGGCGAATCGGAATCGCGTTATTTACCTTTTCCACACGGTGTGTATCGAAGGAAGCTCAGGATTCACTTCCTAGCCCTCGATATCGTTCGATATAACGATAAATCACTCTGGGAGAAGCGGAATAGCGATATTTACCTTTTCCACACGCTGTGTATCGAAGGCAGCTAAGGATTCACTTCCTAGCCCTCGATATCGTTCGATATGACGATAAATCACTCTGGGCGACTCGGAATTGCGTTATTTACCTTTTCCACACGCTGTGTATCGAAGGAAGCTCAGGATTCACTTCCTAGCCCTCGATATCGTTCGATATAACGATAAATCACTCTGGGAGAAGCGGAATAGCGATATTTACCTTTTCCACACGCTGTGTATCGAAGGCAGCTAAGGATTCACTTCCTAGCCCTCGATATCGTTCGATATAACGGTAAATCACTCTGGGCGAATCGGAATCGCGTTATTTACCTTTTCCACACGGTGTGTATCGAAGGAAGCTCAGGATTCACTTCCTAGCCCTCGATATCGTTCGATATAACGATAAATCACTCTGGGAGAAGCGGAATAGCGATATTTACCTTTTCCACACGCTGTGTATCGAAGGCAGCTAAGGATTCACTTCCTAGCCCTCGATATCGTTCGATATGACGATAAATCACTCTGGGCGAATCGGAATCGCGTTATTTACCTTTTCCACACGCTGTGTATCGAAGGAAGCTAAGGATTCACTTCCTAGCCCTCGATATCGTTCGATATGACGATAAATCACTCTGGGCGACTCGGAATTGCGTTATTTACCTTTTCCACACGCTGTGTATCGAAGGCAGCTAAGGATTCACTTCCTAGCCCTCGATATCGTTCGATATAACGATAAATCACTCTGGGAGAAGCGGAATAGCGATATTTACCTTTTCCACACGCTGTGCATCGAAGGAAGCTAAGGATTCACTTCCTAGCCATTGATATCGTTCGATATAACGATAAATCACTCTGGGAGAAGCGGAATAGCGATATTTACCTTTTCCACACGCTGTGTATCGAAGGCAGCTAAGGATTCACTTCCTAGCGCTCGATATCGTTCCATATAACGATAAATCACTCTGGGCGACTCGGAATTGCGTTATTTACCTTTTCCACACGCTGTGTATCGAAGGCAGCTAAGGATTCACTTCCTGGCCCTCGATATCGTTCGATATAACGATAAATCACTCTGGGCGACTCGGAATCGCGTTATTTACCTTTTCCACACGCTGTGTATCGAAGGAAGCTAAGGATTCACTTCCTAGCCCTCGATATCGTTCGATATAACGATAAATCACTCTGGGCGACTCGGAATTGCGTTATTTACCTTTTCCACACGCTGTGTATCGAAGGCAGCTAAGGATTCACTTCCTGGCCCTCGATATCGTTCGATATAACGATAAATCACTCTGGGAGAAGCGGAATAGCGATATTTACCTTTTCCACACGCTGTGTATCGAAGGAAGCTAAGGATTCACTTCCTAGCCCTCGATATCGTTCGATATAACGATAAATCACTCTGGGCGACTCGGAATTGCGTTATTTACCTTTTCCACACGCTGTGTATCGAAGGCAGCTAAGGATTCACTTCCTGGCCCTCGATATCGTTCGATATAACGATAAATCACTCTGGGCGACTCGGAATCGCGTTATTTACCTTTTCCACACGCTGTGTATCGAAGGAAGCTAAGGATTCACTTCCTAGCCCTCGATATCGTTCGATATAACGATAAATCACTCTGGGCGACTCGGAATTGCGTTATTTACCTTTTCCACACGCTGTGTATCGAAGGCAGCTAAGGATTCACTTCCTAGCCCTCGATATCGTTCGATATATCGATAAATCACTCTGGGCGACTCGGAATCACGTTATTTACCTTTTCCACACGGTGTGTATCGAAGGAAGCTAAGGATTTACTTCCTAGCCCTCGATATCGTTCGTTATAACGATAAATCACTCTGGGCGACTCGGAATCACGTTATTTACCTTTTCCACACGCTGTGTATCGAATTAAGCTAAGGATTCACTTCCTAGCCCTCGATATCGTTCGATATAACGATAAATCACTCTGGGCGACTCGGAATCGCGTTATTTACCTTTTCCACACGCTGTGTATCGAAGGCAGCTGAGGATTCACTTCCTAGCCCTCGACATCGTTCGATATAACGATAAATCACTCCGGGCGACTCGGAATCGCGTTATTTACCTTTTCCGCACGCTGTGTATCGAAGGCAGCTAAGGATTTACTTCCTAGCCCTCGATATCGTTCGATATAACGATAAATCACTCTGGGAGAAGCGGAATAGCGATATTTACCTTTTCCACACGCTGTGTATCGAAGGCAGCTAAGGATTCACTTCCTAGCCCTCGATATCGTTCGATATAACGATAAATCACTCTGGGAGAAGCGGAATAGCGATATTTACCTTTTCCACACGCTGTGCATCGAAGGAAACTAAGGATTCACTTCCTAGCCCTCGATATCGTTCGATATAACGATAAATCACTCTGGGCGACTCGGAATTGCGTTATTTACCTTTTCCACACGGTGTGTATTGAAGGCAGCTAAGGATTCACTTCCTAGCCCTCGACATCGTTCGATATAACGACAAATCACTCTGGGAGAAGCGGAATAGCGATATTTACCTTTTCCACACGCTGTGTATCGAAGGCAGCTAAGGATTTACTTCCTAGCCCTCGATATCGTTCGATATAACGATAAATCACTCTGAACGACTCGGAATCGCGTTATTTACCTTTTCAACACGCTGTGTATCGAAGGCAGCTAAGGATTCACTTCCTAGCCCTCGATATCGTTCGATATAACGGTAAATCACTCTGGGCGACTCGGAATTGCGTTATTTACCTTTTCCACACGCTGTGTATCGAAGGCAGCTAAGGATTCACTTCCTAGCCCTCGACATCGTTCGATATAACGATAAATCACTCCGGGCGACTCGGAATCGCGTTATTTACCTTTTCCGCACGCTGTGTATCGAAGGCAGCTAAGGATTCACTTCCTAGCCCTCGATATCGTTCGATATAACGATAAATCACTCTGGGAGAAGCGGAATAGCGATATTTACCTTTTCCACACGCTGTGTATCGAAGGCAGCTAAGGATTCACTTCCTAGCGCTCGATATCGTTCCATATAACGATAAATCACTCTGGGCGACTCGGAATTGCGTTATTTACCTTTTCCACACGCTGTGTATCGAAGGCAGCTAAGGATTCACTTCCTAGCCCTCGATATCGTTCGATATAACGATAAATCACTCTGGGCGACTCGGAATTGCGTTATTTACCTTTTCCACACGCTGTGTATCGAAGGCAGCTAAGGATTCACTTCCTAGCCCTCGACATCGTTCGATATAACGATAAATCACTCTGGGAGAAGCGGAATAGCGATATTTACCTTTTCCACACGCTGTGCATCGAAGGAAACTAAGGATTCACTTCCTAGCCCTCGATATCGTTCGATATAACGATAAATCACTCTGGGCGACTCGGAATCGCGTTATTTACCTTTTCCACACGGTGTGTATCGAAGGAAGCTCAGGATTCACTTCCTAGCCCTCGATATCGTTCGATATAACGATAAATCACTCTGGGAGAAGCGGAATAGCGATATTTACCTTTTCCACACGCTGTGTATCGAAGGCAGCTAAGGATTCACTTCCTAGCCCTCGATATCGTTCGATATAACGGTAAATCACTCTGGGCGAATCGGAATCGCGTTATTTACCTTTTCCACACGCTGTGTATCGAAGGAAGCTAAGGATTCACTTCCTAGCCCTCGATATCGTTCGATATGACGATAAATCACTCTGGGCGACTCGGAATTGCGTTATTTACCTTTTCCACACGCTGTGTATCGAAGGCAGCTAAGGATTCACTTCCTAGCCCTCGATATCGTTCGATATAACGATAAATCACTCTGGGAGAAGCGGAATAGCGATATTTACCTTTTCCACACGCTGTGCATCGAAGGAAGCTAAGGATTCACTTCCTAGCCATTGATATCGTTCGATATAACGATAAATCACTCTGGGAGAAGCGGAATAGCGATATTTACCTTTTCCACACGCTGTGTATCGAAGGCAGCTAAGGATTCACTTCCTAGCGCTCGATATCGTTCCATATAACGATAAATCACTCTGGGCGACTCGGAATTGCGTTATTTACCTTTTCCACACGCTGTGTATCGAAGGCAGCTAAGAATTCACTTCCTAGCCCTCGATATCGTTCGATATAACGATAAATCACTCTGGGCGACTCGGAATTGCGTTATTTACCTTTTCCACACGCTGTGTATCGAAGGCAGCTAAGGATTCACTTCCTGGCCCTCGATATCGTTCGATATAACGATAAATCACTCTGGGCGACTCGGAATCGCGTTATTTACCTTTTCCACACGCTGTGTATCGAAGGAAGCTAAGGATTCACTTCCTAGCCCTCGATATCGTTCGATATAACGATAAATCACTCTGGGCGACTCGGAATTGCGTTATTTACCTTTTCCACACGCTGTGTATCGAAGGCAGCTAAGGATTCACTTCCTAGCCCTCGATATCGTTCGATATATCGATAAATCACTCTGGGCGACTCGGAATCACGTTATTTACCTTTTCCACACGGTGTGTATCGAAGGAAGCTAAGGATTTACTTCCTAGCCCTCGATATCGTTCGTTATAACGATAAATCACTCTGGGCGACTCGGAATCGCGTTATTTACCTTTTCCACACGCTGTGTATCGAAGGCAGCTGAGGATTCACTTCCTAGCCCTCGACATCGTTCGATATAACGATAAATCACTCTGGGAGAAGCGGAAAAGCGATATTTACCTTTTCCACACGCTGTGTATCGAATTAAGCTAAGGATTCACTTCCTAGCCCTCGATATCGTTCGATATAACGATAAATCACTCTGGGCGACTCGGAATCGCGTTATTTACCTTTTCCGCACGCTGTGTATCGAAGGCAGCTAAGGATTTACTTCCTAGCCCTCGATATCGTTCGATATAACGATAAATCACTCTGGGAGAAGCGGAATAGCGATATTTACCTTTTCCACACGCTGTGTATCGAAGGCAGCTAAGGATTCACTTCCTAGCCCTCGATATCGTTCGATATAACGATAAATCACTCTGGGAGAAGCGGAATAGCGATATTTACCTTTTCCACACGCTGTGCATCGAAGGAAACTAAGGATTCACTTCCTAGCCCTCGATATCGTTCGATATAACGATAAATCACTCTGGGCGACTCGGAATTGCGTTATTTACCTTTTCCACACGGTGTGTATTGAAGGCAGCTAAGGATTCACTTCCTAGCCCTCGACATCGTTCGATATAACGACAAATCACTCTGGGAGAAGCGGAATAGCGATATTTACCTTTTCCACACGCTGTGTATCGAAGGCAGCTAAGGATTTACTTCCTAGCCCTCGATATCGTTCGATATAACGATAAATCACTCTGAACGACTCGGAATCGCGTTATTTACCTTTTCAACACGCTGTGTATCGAAGGCAGCTAAGGATTCACTTCCTAGCCCTCGATATCGTTCGATATAACGATAAATCACTCTGAACGACTCGGAATCGCGTTATTTACCTTTTCAACACGCTGTGTATCGAAGGCAGCTAAGGATTCACTTCCTAGCCCTCGACATCGTTCGATATAACGATAAATCACTCCGGGCGACTCGGAATCGCGTTATTTACCTTTTCCGCACGCTGTGTATCGAAGGCAGCTAAGGATTCACTTCCTAGCCCTCGATATCGTTCGATATAACGATAAATCACTCTGGGAGAAGCGGAATAGCGATATTTACCTTTTCCACACGCTGTGTATCGAAGGCAGCTAAGGATTCACTTCCTAGCGCTCGATATCGTTCCATATAACGATAAATCACTCTGGGCGACTCGGAATTGCGTTATTTACCTTTTCCACACGCTGTGTATCGAAGGCAGCTAAGGATTCACTTCCTAGCCCTCGATATCGTTCGATATAACGATAAATCACTCTGGGCGACTCGGAATTGCGTTATTTACCTTTTCCACACGCTGTGTATCGAAGGCAGCTAAGGATTCACTTCCTGGCCCTCGACATCGTTCGATATAACGATAAATCACTCTGGGAGAAGCGGAATAGCGATATTTACCTTTTCCACGCGCTGTGTATTGAAGGCAGCTAAGGATTCACTTCCTAGCCCTCGATATCGTTCGATATAACGGTAAATCACTCTGGGCGAATCGGAATCGCGTTATTTACCTTTTCCACACGCTGTGTATCGAAGGCAGCTAAGGATTCACTTCCTGGCCCTCGACATCGTTCGATATAACGATAAATCACTCTGGGAGAAGCGGAATAGCGATATTTACCTTTTCCACACGCTGTGCATCGAAGGAAACTAAGGATTCACTTCCTAGCCCTCGATATCGTTCGATATAACGATAAATCACTCTGGGCGACTCGGAATCGCGTTATTTACCTTTTCCACACGGTGTGTATCGAAGGAAGCTCAGGATTCACTTCCTAGCCCTCGATATCGTTCGATATAACGATAAATCACTCTGGGAGAAGCGGAATAGCGATATTTACCTTTTCCACACGCTGTGTATCGAAGGCAGCTAAGGATTCACTTCCTAGCCCTCGATATCGTTCGATATAACGGTAAATCACTCTGGGCGAATCGGAATCGCGTTATTTACCTTTTCCACACGCTGTGTATCGAAGGCAGCTAAGGATTCACTTCCTAGCCCTCGATATCGTTCGATATAACGATAAATCACTCTGGGAGAAGCGGAATAGCGATATTTACCTTTTCCACACGCTGTGCATCGAAGGAAGCTAAGGATTCACTTCCTAGCCATTGATATCGTTCGATATAACGATAAATCACTCTGGGAGAAGCGGAATAGCGATATTTACCTTTTCCACACGCTGTGTATCGAAGGCAGCTAAGGATTCACTTCCTAGCGCTCGACATCGTTCGATATAACGATAAATCACTCCGGGCGACTCGGAATCGCGTTATTTACCTTTTCCGCACGCTGTGTATCGAAGGCAGCTAAGGATTCACTTCCTAGCATTCGATATCGTTCGATATAACGATAAATCACTCTGGGAGAAGCGGAATAGCGATATTTACCTTTTCCACACGCTGTGCATCGAAGGAAACTAAGGATTCACTTCCTAGCCCTCGATATCGTTCGATATAACGATAAATCACTCTGGGAGAAGCGGAATAGCGATATTTACCTTTTCCACACGCTGTGTATCGAAGGCAGCTAAGGATTCACTTCCTAGCCCTCGATATCGTTCGATATAACGATAAATCACTCTGGGAGAAGCGGAATAGCGATATTTACCTTTTCCACACGCTGTGCATCGAAGGAAACTAAGGATTCACTTCCTAGCCCTCGATATCGTTCGATATAACGATAAATCACTCTGGGCGACTCGGAATTGCGTTATTTACCTTTTCAACACGCTGTGTATCGAAGGCAGCTAAGGATTCACTTCCTAGCCCTCGATATCGTTCGATATAACGGTAAATCACTCTGGGCGACTCGGAATTGCGTTATTTACCTTTTCCACACGCTGTGTATCGAAGGCAGCTAAGGATTCACTTCCTAGCCCTCGACATCGTTCGATATAACGATAAATCACTCCGGGCGACTCGGAATCGCGTTATTTACCTTTTCCGCACGCTGTGTATCGAAGGCAGCTAAGGATTCACTTCCTAGCCGTCGATATCGTTCGATATAACGATAAATCACTCTGGGAGAAGCGGAATAGCGATATTTACCTTTTCCACACGCTGTGTATCGAAGGCAGCTAAGGATTCACTTCCTAGCCCTCGACATCGTTCGATATAACGATAAATCACTCCGGGCGACTCGGAATCGCGTTATTTACCTTTTCCGCACGCTGTGTATCGAAGGCAGCTAAGGATTCACTTCCTAGCCCTCGATATCGTTCGATATAACGATAAATCACTCTGGGAGAAGCGGAATAGCGATATTTACCTTTTCCACACGCTGTGCATCGAAGGAAACTAAGGATTCACTTCCTAGCCCTCGATATCGTTCGATATAACGATAAATCACTCTGGGCGACTCGGAATTGCGTTATTTACCTTTTCCACACGCTGTGTATCGAAGGCAGCTAAGGATTCACTTCCTAGCCCTCGATATCGTTCGATATAACGATAAATCACTCTGGGAGAAGCGGAATAGCGATATTTACCTTTTCCACACGCTGTGCATCGAAGGAAACTAAGGATTCACTTCCTAGCCCTCGATATCGTTCGATATAACGATAAATCACTCTGGGCGACTCGGAATTGCGTTATTTACCTTTTCAACACGCTGTGTATCGAAGGCAGCTAAGGATTCACTTCCTAGCCCTCGATATCGTTCGATATAACGGTAAATCACTCTGGGCGACTCGGAATTGCGTTATTTACCTTTTCCACACGCTGTGTATCGAAGGCAGCTAAGGATTCACTTCCTAGCCCTCGACATCGTTCGATATAACGATAAATCACTCCGGGCGACTCGGAATCGCGTTATTTACCTTTTCCGCACGCTGTGTATCGAAGGCAGCTAAGGATTCACTTCCTAGCCGTCGATATCGTTCGATATAACGATAAATCACTCTGGGAGAAGCGGAATAGCGATATTTACCTTTTCCACACGCTGTGTATCGAAGGCAGCTAAGGATTCACTTCCTAGCGCTCGATATCGTTCCATATAACGATAAATCACTCTGGGCGACTCGGAATTGCGTTATTTACCTTTTCCACACGCTGTGTATCGAAGGCAGCTAAGGATTCACTTCCTAGCCCTCGATATCGTTCGATATAACGATAAATCACTCTGGGAGAAGCGGAATAGCGATATTTACCTTTTCCACACGCTGTGCATCGAAGGAAACTAAGGATTCACTTCCTAGCCCTCGATATCGTTCGATATAACGATAAATCACTCTGGGCGACTCGGAATTGCGTTATTTACCTTTTCCACACGCTGTGTATCGAAGGCAGCTAAGGATTCACTTCCTAGCCCTCGACATCGTTCGATATAACGATAAATCACTCCGGGCGACTCGGAATCGCGTTATTTACCTTTTCCGCACGCTGTGTATCGAAGGCAGCTAAGGATTCACTTCCTAGCCGTCGATATCGTTCGATATAACGATAAATCACTCTGGGAGAAGCGGAATAGCGATATTTACCTTTTCCACACGCTGTGTATCGAAGGCAGCTAACGATTCACTTCCTAGAGCTCGATATCGTTCGATATAACGATAAATCACTCTGGGCGACTCGGAATTGCGTTATTTACCTTTTCCACACGCTGTGTATCGAAGGCAGCTAAGGATTCACTTCCTAGCCCTCGATATCGTTCGATATAACGATAAATCACTCTGGGAGAAGCGGAATAGCGATATTTACCTTTTCCACACGCTGTGCATCGAAGGAAACTAAGGATTCACTTCCTAGCCCTCGATATCGTTCGATATAACGATAAATCACTCTGGGCGACTCGGAATTGCGTTATTTACCTTTTCCACACGCTGTGTATCGAAGGCAGCTAAGGATTCACTTCCTAGCCCTCGACATCGTTCGATATAACGATAAATCACTCTGGGAGAAGCGGAATAGCGATATTTACCTTTTCCACACGCTGTGCATCGAAGGAAACTAAGGATTCACTTCCTAGCCCTCGATATCGTTCGATATAACGATAAATCACTCTGGGCGACTCGGAATCGCGTTATTTACCTTTTCCACACGGTGTGTATCGAAGGAAGCTCAGGATTCACTTCCTAGCCCTCGATATCGTTCGATATAACGATAAATCACTCTGGGAGAAGCGGAATAGCGATATTTACCTTTTCCACACGCTGTGTATCGAAGGCAGCTAAGGATTCACTTCCTAGCCCTCGATATCGTTCGATATAACGGTAAATCACTCTGGGCGAATCGGAATCGCGTTATTTACCTTTTCCACACGGTGTGTATCGAAGGAAGCTCAGGATTCACTTCCTAGCCCTCGATATCGTTCGATATAACGATAAATCACTCTGGGAGAAGCGGAATAGCGATATTTACCTTTTCCACACGCTGTGTATCGAAGGCAGCTAAGGATTCACTTCCTAGCCCTCGATATCGTTCGATATGACGATAAATCACTCTGGGCGACTCGGAATTGCGTTATTTACCTTTTCCACACGCTGTGTATCGAAGGAAGCTCAGGATTCACTTCCTAGCCCTCGATATCGTTCGATATAACGATAAATCACTCTGGGAGAAGCGGAATAGCGATATTTACCTTTTCCACACGCTGTGTATCGAAGGCAGCTAAGGATTCACTTCCTAGCCCTCGATATCGTTCGATATAACGGTAAATCACTCTGGGCGAATCGGAATCGCGTTATTTACCTTTTCCACACGGTGTGTATCGAAGGAAGCTCAGGATTCACTTCCTAGCCCTCGATATCGTTCGATATAACGATAAATCACTCTGGGAGAAGCGGAATAGCGATATTTACCTTTTCCACACGCTGTGTATCGAAGGCAGCTAAGGATTCACTTCCTAGCCCTCGATATCGTTCGATATGACGATAAATCACTCTGGGCGAATCGGAATCGCGTTATTTACCTTTTCCACACGCTGTGTATCGAAGGAAGCTAAGGATTCACTTCCTAGCCCTCGATATCGTTCGATATGACGATAAATCACTCTGGGCGACTCGGAATTGCGTTATTTACCTTTTCCACACGCTGTGTATCGAAGGCAGCTAAGGATTCACTTCCTAGCCCTCGATATCGTTCGATATAACGATAAATCACTCTGGGAGAAGCGGAATAGCGATATTTACCTTTTCCACACGCTGTGCATCGAAGGAAGCTAAGGATTCACTTCCTAGCCATTGATATCGTTCGATATAACGATAAATCACTCTGGGAGAAGCGGAATAGCGATATTTACCTTTTCCACACGCTGTGTATCGAAGGCAGCTAAGGATTCACTTCCTAGCGCTCGATATCGTTCCATATAACGATAAATCACTCTGGGCGACTCGGAATTGCGTTATTTACCTTTTCCACACGCTGTGTATCGAAGGCAGCTAAGGATTCACTTCCTGGCCCTCGATATCGTTCGATATAACGATAAATCACTCTGGGCGACTCGGAATCGCGTTATTTACCTTTTCCACACGCTGTGTATCGAAGGAAGCTAAGGATTCACTTCCTAGCCCTCGATATCGTTCGATATAACGATAAATCACTCTGGGCGACTCGGAATTGCGTTATTTACCTTTTCCACACGCTGTGTATCGAAGGCAGCTAAGGATTCACTTCCTGGCCCTCGATATCGTTCGATATAACGATAAATCACTCTGGGAGAAGCGGAATAGCGATATTTACCTTTTCCACACGCTGTGTATCGAAGGAAGCTAAGGATTCACTTCCTAGCCCTCGATATCGTTCGATATAACGATAAATCACTCTGGGCGACTCGGAATTGCGTTATTTACCTTTTCCACACGCTGTGTATCGAAGGCAGCTAAGGATTCACTTCCTGGCCCTCGATATCGTTCGATATAACGATAAATCACTCTGGGCGACTCGGAATCGCGTTATTTACCTTTTCCACACGCTGTGTATCGAAGGAAGCTAAGGATTCACTTCCTAGCCCTCGATATCGTTCGATATAACGATAAATCACTCTGGGCGACTCGGAATTGCGTTATTTACCTTTTCCACACGCTGTGTATCGAAGGCAGCTAAGGATTCACTTCCTAGCCCTCGATATCGTTCGATATATCGATAAATCACTCTGGGCGACTCGGAATCACGTTATTTACCTTTTCCACACGGTGTGTATCGAAGGAAGCTAAGGATTTACTTCCTAGCCCTCGATATCGTTCGTTATAACGATAAATCACTCTGGGCGACTCGGAATCACGTTATTTACCTTTTCCACACGCTGTGTATCGAATTAAGCTAAGGATTCACTTCCTAGCCCTCGATATCGTTCGATATAACGATAAATCACTCTGGGCGACTCGGAATCGCGTTATTTACCTTTTCCACACGCTGTGTATCGAAGGCAGCTGAGGATTCACTTCCTAGCCCTCGACATCGTTCGATATAACGATAAATCACTCCGGGCGACTCGGAATCGCGTTATTTACCTTTTCCGCACGCTGTGTATCGAAGGCAGCTAAGGATTTACTTCCTAGCCCTCGATATCGTTCGATATAACGATAAATCACTCTGGGAGAAGCGGAATAGCGATATTTACCTTTTCCACACGCTGTGTATCGAAGGCAGCTAAGGATTCACTTCCTAGCCCTCGATATCGTTCGATATAACGATAAATCACTCTGGGAGAAGCGGAATAGCGATATTTACCTTTTCCACACGCTGTGCATCGAAGGAAACTAAGGATTCACTTCCTAGCCCTCGATATCGTTCGATATAACGATAAATCACTCTGGGCGACTCGGAATTGCGTTATTTACCTTTTCCACACGGTGTGTATTGAAGGCAGCTAAGGATTCACTTCCTAGCCCTCGACATCGTTCGATATAACGACAAATCACTCTGGGAGAAGCGGAATAGCGATATTTACCTTTTCCACACGCTGTGTATCGAAGGCAGCTAAGGATTTACTTCCTAGCCCTCGATATCGTTCGATATAACGATAAATCACTCTGAACGACTCGGAATCGCGTTATTTACCTTTTCAACACGCTGTGTATCGAAGGCAGCTAAGGATTCACTTCCTAGCCCTCGATATCGTTCGATATAACGGTAAATCACTCTGGGCGACTCGGAATTGCGTTATTTACCTTTTCCACACGCTGTGTATCGAAGGCAGCTAAGGATTCACTTCCTAGCCCTCGACATCGTTCGATATAACGATAAATCACTCCGGGCGACTCGGAATCGCGTTATTTACCTTTTCCGCACGCTGTGTATCGAAGGCAGCTAAGGATTCACTTCCTAGCCCTCGATATCGTTCGATATAACGATAAATCACTCTGGGAGAAGCGGAATAGCGATATTTACCTTTTCCACACGCTGTGTATCGAAGGCAGCTAAGGATTCACTTCCTAGCGCTCGATATCGTTCCATATAACGATAAATCACTCTGGGCGACTCGGAATTGCGTTATTTACCTTTTCCACACGCTGTGTATCGAAGGCAGCTAAGGATTCACTTCCTAGCCCTCGATATCGTTCGATATAACGATAAATCACTCTGGGCGACTCGGAATTGCGTTATTTACCTTTTCCACACGCTGTGTATCGAAGGCAGCTAAGGATTCACTTCCTAGCCCTCGACATCGTTCGATATAACGATAAATCACTCTGGGAGAAGCGGAATAGCGATATTTACCTTTTCCACACGCTGTGCATCGAAGGAAACTAAGGATTCACTTCCTAGCCCTCGATATCGTTCGATATAACGATAAATCACTCTGGGCGACTCGGAATCGCGTTATTTACCTTTTCCACACGGTGTGTATCGAAGGAAGCTCAGGATTCACTTCCTAGCCCTCGATATCGTTCGATATAACGATAAATCACTCTGGGAGAAGCGGAATAGCGATATTTACCTTTTCCACACGCTGTGTATCGAAGGCAGCTAAGGATTCACTTCCTAGCCCTCGATATCGTTCGATATAACGGTAAATCACTCTGGGCGAATCGGAATCGCGTTATTTACCTTTTCCACACGCTGTGTATCGAAGGAAGCTAAGGATTCACTTCCTAGCCCTCGATATCGTTCGATATGACGATAAATCACTCTGGGCGACTCGGAATTGCGTTATTTACCTTTTCCACACGCTGTGTATCGAAGGCAGCTAAGGATTCACTTCCTAGCCCTCGATATCGTTCGATATAACGATAAATCACTCTGGGAGAAGCGGAATAGCGATATTTACCTTTTCCACACGCTGTGCATCGAAGGAAGCTAAGGATTCACTTCCTAGCCATTGATATCGTTCGATATAACGATAAATCACTCTGGGAGAAGCGGAATAGCGATATTTACCTTTTCCACACGCTGTGTATCGAAGGCAGCTAAGGATTCACTTCCTAGCGCTCGATATCGTTCCATATAACGATAAATCACTCTGGGCGACTCGGAATTGCGTTATTTACCTTTTCCACACGCTGTGTATCGAAGGCAGCTAAGAATTCACTTCCTAGCCCTCGATATCGTTCGATATAACGATAAATCACTCTGGGCGACTCGGAATTGCGTTATTTACCTTTTCCACACGCTGTGTATCGAAGGCAGCTAAGGATTCACTTCCTGGCCCTCGATATCGTTCGATATAACGATAAATCACTCTGGGCGACTCGGAATCGCGTTATTTACCTTTTCCACACGCTGTGTATCGAAGGAAGCTAAGGATTCACTTCCTAGCCCTCGATATCGTTCGATATAACGATAAATCACTCTGGGCGACTCGGAATTGCGTTATTTACCTTTTCCACACGCTGTGTATCGAAGGCAGCTAAGGATTCACTTCCTAGCCCTCGATATCGTTCGATATATCGATAAATCACTCTGGGCGACTCGGAATCACGTTATTTACCTTTTCCACACGGTGTGTATCGAAGGAAGCTAAGGATTTACTTCCTAGCCCTCGATATCGTTCGTTATAACGATAAATCACTCTGGGCGACTCGGAATCGCGTTATTTACCTTTTCCACACGCTGTGTATCGAAGGCAGCTGAGGATTCACTTCCTAGCCCTCGACATCGTTCGATATAACGATAAATCACTCTGGGAGAAGCGGAAAAGCGATATTTACCTTTTCCACACGCTGTGTATCGAATTAAGCTAAGGATTCACTTCCTAGCCCTCGATATCGTTCGATATAACGATAAATCACTCTGGGCGACTCGGAATCGCGTTATTTACCTTTTCCGCACGCTGTGTATCGAAGGCAGCTAAGGATTTACTTCCTAGCCCTCGATATCGTTCGATATAACGATAAATCACTCTGGGAGAAGCGGAATAGCGATATTTACCTTTTCCACACGCTGTGTATCGAAGGCAGCTAAGGATTCACTTCCTAGCCCTCGATATCGTTCGATATAACGATAAATCACTCTGGGAGAAGCGGAATAGCGATATTTACCTTTTCCACACGCTGTGCATCGAAGGAAACTAAGGATTCACTTCCTAGCCCTCGATATCGTTCGATATAACGATAAATCACTCTGGGCGACTCGGAATTGCGTTATTTACCTTTTCCACACGGTGTGTATTGAAGGCAGCTAAGGATTCACTTCCTAGCCCTCGACATCGTTCGATATAACGACAAATCACTCTGGGAGAAGCGGAATAGCGATATTTACCTTTTCCACACGCTGTGTATCGAAGGCAGCTAAGGATTTACTTCCTAGCCCTCGATATCGTTCGATATAACGATAAATCACTCTGAACGACTCGGAATCGCGTTATTTACCTTTTCAACACGCTGTGTATCGAAGGCAGCTAAGGATTCACTTCCTAGCCCTCGATATCGTTCGATATAACGATAAATCACTCTGAACGACTCGGAATCGCGTTATTTACCTTTTCAACACGCTGTGTATCGAAGGCAGCTAAGGATTCACTTCCTAGCCCTCGACATCGTTCGATATAACGATAAATCACTCCGGGCGACTCGGAATCGCGTTATTTACCTTTTCCGCACGCTGTGTATCGAAGGCAGCTAAGGATTCACTTCCTAGCCCTCGATATCGTTCGATATAACGATAAATCACTCTGGGAGAAGCGGAATAGCGATATTTACCTTTTCCACACGCTGTGTATCGAAGGCAGCTAAGGATTCACTTCCTAGCGCTCGATATCGTTCCATATAACGATAAATCACTCTGGGCGACTCGGAATTGCGTTATTTACCTTTTCCACACGCTGTGTATCGAAGGCAGCTAAGGATTCACTTCCTAGCCCTCGATATCGTTCGATATAACGATAAATCACTCTGGGCGACTCGGAATTGCGTTATTTACCTTTTCCACACGCTGTGTATCGAAGGCAGCTAAGGATTCACTTCCTGGCCCTCGACATCGTTCGATATAACGATAAATCACTCTGGGAGAAGCGGAATAGCGATATTTACCTTTTCCACACGCTGTGTATCGAAGGCAGCTAAGGATTCACTTCCTAGCCCTCGATATCGTTCGATATAACGGTAAATCACTCTGGGCGAATCGGAATCGCGTTATTTACCTTTTCCACACGCTGTGTATCGAAGGCAGCTAAGGATTCACTTCCTGGCCCTCGACATCGTTCGATATAACGATAAATCACTCTGGGAGAAGCGGAATAGCGATATTTACCTTTTCCACACGCTGTGCATCGAAGGAAACTAAGGATTCACTTCCTAGCCCTCGATATCGTTCGATATAACGATAAATCACTCTGGGCGACTCGGAATCGCGTTATTTACCTTTTCCACACGGTGTGTATCGAAGGAAGCTCAGGATTCACTTCCTAGCCCTCGATATCGTTCGATATAACGATAAATCACTCTGGGAGAAGCGGAATAGCGATATTTACCTTTTCCACACGCTGTGTATCGAAGGCAGCTAAGGATTCACTTCCTAGCCCTCGATATCGTTCGATATAACGGTAAATCACTCTGGGCGAATCGGAATCGCGTTATTTACCTTTTCCACACGCTGTGTATCGAAGGCAGCTAAGGATTCACTTCCTAGCCCTCGATATCGTTCGATATAACGATAAATCACTCTGGGAGAAGCGGAATAGCGATATTTACCTTTTCCACACGCTGTGCATCGAAGGAAGCTAAGGATTCACTTCCTAGCCATTGATATCGTTCGATATAACGATAAATCACTCTGGGAGAAGCGGAATAGCGATATTTACCTTTTCCACACGCTGTGTATCGAAGGCAGCTAAGGATTCACTTCCTAGCGCTCGATATCGTTCCATATAACGATAAATCACTCTGGGCGACTCGGAATTGCGTTATTTACCTTTTCCACACGCTGTGTATCGAAGGCAGCTAAGAATTCACTTCCTAGCCCTCGATATCGTTCGATATAACGATAAATCACTCTGGGCGACTCGGAATTGCGTTATTTACCTTTTCCACACGCTGTGTATCGAAGGCAGCTAAGGATTCACTTCCTGGCCCTCGATATCGTTCGATATAACTATAAATCACTCTGGGCGACTCGGAATCGCGTTATTTACCTTTTCCACACGCTGTGTATCGAAGGAAGCTAAGGATTCACTTCCTAGCCCTCGATATCGTTCGATATAACGATAAATCACTCTGGGCGACTCGGAATTGCGTTATTTACCTTTTCCACACGCTGTGTATCGAAGGCAGCTAAGGATTCACTTCCTAGCCCTCGATATCGTTCGATATATCGATAAATCACTCTGGGCGACTCGGAATCACGTTATTTACCTTTTCCACACGGTGTGTATCGAAGGAAGCTAAGGATTTACTTCCTAGCCCTCGATATCGTTCGTTATAACGATAAATCACTCTGGGCGACTCGGAATCACGTTATTTACCTTTTCCACACGGTGTGTATCGAAGGAAGCTAAGGATTTACTTCCTAGCCCTCGATATCGTTGGTTATAACGATAAATCACTCTGGGAGAAGCGGAATAGCGATATTTACCTTTTCCACACGCTGTGTATCGAATTAAGCTAAGGATTCACTTCCTAGCCCTCGATATCGTTCGATATAACGATAAATCACTCTGGGCGACTCGGAATCGCGTTATTTACCTTTTCCACACGCTGTGTATCGAAGGCAGCTGAGGATTCACTTCCTAGCCCTCGACATCGTTCGATATAACGATAAATCACTCCGGGCGACTCGGAATCGCGTTATTTACCTTTTCCGCACGCTGTGTATCGAAGGCAGCTAAGGATTTACTTCCTAGCCCTCGATATCGTTCGATATAACGATAAATCACTCTGGGAGAAGCGGAATAGCGATATTTACCTTTTCCACACGCTGTGTATCGAAGGCAGCTAAGGATTCACTTCCTAGCCCTCGATATCGTTCGATATAACGATAAATCACTCTGGGAGAAGCGGAATAGCGATATTTACCTTTTCCACACGCTGTGCATCGAAGGAAACTAAGGATTCACTTCCTAGCCCTCGATATCGTTCGATATAACGATAAATCACTCTGGGCGACTCGGAATTGCGTTATTTACCTTTTCCACACGGTGTGTATTGAAGGCAGCTAAGGATTCACTTCCTAGCCCTCGACATCGTTCGATATAACGACAAATCACTCTGGGAGAAGCGGAATAGCGATATTTACCTTTTCCACACGCTGTGTATCGAAGGCAGCTAAGGATTTACTTCCTAGCCCTCGATATCGTTCGATATAACGATAAATCACTCTGAACGACTCGGAATCGCGTTATTTACCTTTTCAACACGCTGTGTATCGAAGGCAGCTAAGGATTCACTTCCTAGCCCTCGATATCGTTCGATGTAACGGTAAATCACTCTGGGCGACTCGGAATTGCGTTATTTACCTTTTCCACACGCTGTGTATCGAAGGCAGCTAAGGATTCACTTCCTAGCCCTCGACATCGTTCGATATAACGATAAATCACTCCGGGCGACTCGGAATCGCGTTATTTACCTTTTCCGCACGCTGTGTATCGAAGGCAGCTAAGGATTCACTTCCTAGCCCTCGATATCGTTCGATATAACGATAAATCACTCTGGGAGAAGCGGAATAGCGATATTTACCTTTTCCACACGCTGTGTATCGAAGGCAGCTAAGGATTCACTTCCTAGCGCTCGATATCGTTCGATATAACGATAAATCACTCTGGGCGACTCGGAATCGCGTTATTTACCTTTTCCACACGCTGTGTATCGAAGGCAGCTGAGGATTCACTTCCTAGCCCTCGACATCGTTCGATATAACGATAAATCACTCTGGGAGAAGCGGAATAGCGATATTTACCTTTTCCACACGCTGTGTATCGAAGGCAGCTAAGGATTCACTTCCTAGCCCTCGATATCGTTCGATATAACGATAAATCACTCTGGGCGACTCGGAATTGCGTTATTTACCTTTTCCACACGCTGTGTATCGAAGGCAGCTAAGGATTCACTTCCTAGCCCTCGACATCGTTCGATATAACGATAAATCACTCTGGGAGAAGCGGAATAGCGATATTTACCTTTTCCACACGCTGTGTATCGAAGGCAGCTAAGGATTCACTTCCTAGCCCTCGATATCGTTCGATATAACGGTAAATCACTCTGGGCGACTCGGAATCGCGTTATTTACCTTTTCCACACGCTGTGTATCGAAGGAAGCTAAGGATTCACTTCCTAGCCCTCGATATCGTTCGATATGACGATAAATTACTCTGGGCGACTCGGAATTGCGTTATTTACCTTTTCCACACGCTGTGTATCGAAGGCAGCTAAGGATTCACTTCCTAGCCCTCGATATCGTTCGATATAACGATAAATCACTCTGGGAGAAGCGGAATAGCGATATTTACCTTTTCCACACGCTGTGTATCGAAGGCAGCTAAGGATTCACTTCCTAGCCCTCGATATCGTTCGATATAACGATAAATCACTCTGGGCGACTCGGAATTGCGTTATTTACTTTTTCCACACGCTGTGTATCGAAGGAAGCTAAGGATTCACTTCCTAGCCCTCGACATCGTTCGATATAACGACAAATCACTCTGGGAGAAGCGGAATAGCGATATTTACCTTTTCCACACGCTGTGCATCGAAGGAAACTAAGGATTCACTTCCTAGCCCTCGATATCGTTCGATATAACGATAAATCACTCTGGGAGAAGCGGAATAGCGATATTTACCTTTTCCACACGCTGTGCATCGAAGGAAACTAAGGATTCACTTCCTAGCCCTCGATATCGTTCGATATAACGATAAATCACTCTGGGAGAAGCGGAATAGCGATATTTACCTTTTCCACACGCTGTGTATCGAAGGCAGCTAACGATTCACTTCCTAGAGCTCGATATCGTTCGATATAACGATAAATCACTCTGGGCGACTCGGAATTGCGTTATTTACCTTTTCCACACGCTGTGTATCGAAGGCAGCTAAGGATTCACTTCCTAGCCCTCGATATCGTTCGATATAACGATAAATCACTCTGAGAGACCCGGAATCGCGATATTCACCTTTTCCACACGCTGTGTATCGAAGGAAGCTAAGGATTCACTTCCTAGCCCTCGATATCGTTCGATATAACGATAAATCACTCTGTTAGACGCGGATTCGCGATATTCATCTATTCCACGCACTGTGTATCGAAGGAAACTAAGGATTCACTTCCTAGCCCTCGATATCGTTCGATATAACGATAAATCACTCTGGGAGAAGCGGAATAGCGATATTTACCTTTTCCACACGCTGTGCATCGAAGGAAGCTAAGGATTCACTTCCTGGCCCTCGATATCGTTCGATATAACGATAAATCACTCTGGGCGACTCGGAATCGCGTTATTTACCTTTTCCACACGCTGTGTATCGAAGGAAGCTAAGGATTCACTTCCTAGCCCTCGATATCGTTCGATATAACGATAAATCACTCTGGGAGAAGCGGAATAGCGATATTTACCTTTTCCACACGCTGTGCATCGAAGGAAACTAAGGATTCACTTCCTAGCCCTCGATATCGTTCGATATAACGATAAATCACTCTGGGAGAAGCGGAATAGCGATATTTACCTTTTCCACACGCTGTGTATCGAAGGCAGCTAACGATTCACTTCCTAGAGCTCGATATCGTTCGATATAACGATAAATCACTCTGGGCGACTCGGAATTGCGTTATTTACCTTTTCCACACGCTGTGTATCGAAGGCAGCTAAGGATTCACTTCCTAGCCCTCGATATCGTTCGATATAACGATAAATCACTCTGTTAGACGCGGATTCGCGATATTCATCTATTCCACGCACTGTGTATCGAAGGAAACTAAGGATTCACTTCCTAGCCCTCGATATCGTTCGATATAACGATAAATCACTCTGGGCGACTCGGAATCGCGTTATTTACCTTTTCCACGCACTGTGTATCGAAGGAAACTAAGGATTCACTTCCTAGCCCTCGATATCGTTCGATATAACGATAAATCACTCTGGGAGAAGCGGAATAGCAATATTTACCTTTTCCACACGCTGTGCATCGAAGGAAACTAAGGATTCACTTCCTAGCCCTCGATATCGTTCGATATAACGATAAATCACTCTGGGCGACTCGGAATCGCGTTATTTACCTTTTCCACACGGTGTGTATCGAAGGAAGCTAAGGATTTACTTCCTAGCCCTCGATATCGTTCGATATAACGATAAATCACTCTGGGAGAAGCGGAATAGCGATATTTACCTTTTCCACACGCTGTATATCGAAGGAAGCTCAGGATTCACTTCCTAGCCCTCGATATCGTTCGATATAACGATAAATCACTCTGGGAGAAGCGGAATAGCGATATTTACCTTTTCCACACGCTGTGTATCGAAGGCAGCTAAGGATTCACTTCCTAGCCCTCGATATCGTTCGATATAACGATAAATCACTCTGGGCGACTCGGAATCGCGTTATTTACCTTTTCAACACGCTGTGTATCGAAGGCAGCTAAGGATTCACTTCCTAGCCCTCGATATCGTTCGATATAACGGTAAATCACTCTGGGCGACTCGGAATCGCGTTATTTACCTTTTCCACACGCTGTGTATCGAAGGAAGCTAAGGATTCACTTCCTAGCCCTCGATATCGTTCGATATGACGATAAATCACTCTGGGCGACTCGGAATTGCGTTATTTACCTTTTCCAGACGCTGTGTATCGAAGGCAGCTAAGGATTCACTTCCTAGCCCTCGATATCGTTCGATATAACGACAAATCACTCTGGGAGAAGCGGAATAGCGATATTTACCTTTTCCACACGCTGTGTATCGAAGGCAGCTAAGGATTTACTTCCTAGCCCTCGATATCGTTCGATATAACGATAAATCACTCTGAACGACTCGGAATCGCGTTATTTACCTTTTCAACACGCTGTGTATCGAAGGCAGCTAAGGATTCACTTCCTAGCGCTCGATATCGTTCCATATAACGATAAATCACTCTGGGCGACTCGGAATTGCGTTATTTACCTTTTCCACACGGTGTGTATCGAAGGAAGCTAAGGATTTACTTCCTAGCCCTCGATATCGTTCGTTATAACGATAAATCACTCTGGGAGAAGCGGAATAGCGATATTTACCTTTTCCACACGCTGTGTATCGAATTAAGCTAAGGATTCACTTCCTAGCCCTCGATATCGTTCGATATAACGATAAATCACTCTGGGCGACTCGGAATTGCGTTATTTTCCTTTCCACACGCTGTGTATCGAAGGCAGCTAAGGATTCACTTCCTAGCCCTCGATATCGTTCGATATAACGATAAATCACTCTGGGAGAAGCGGAATAGCGATATTTACCTTTTCCACACGCTGTGCATCGAAGGAAGCTAAGGATTCACTTCCTAGCCCTCGATATCGTTCGATATAACGATAAATCACTCTGGGCGACTCGGAATCGCGTTATTTACCTTTTCCACACGCTGTGTATCGAAGGCAGCTGAGGATTCACTTCCTAGCCCTCGACATCGTTCGATATAACGATAAATCACTCCGGGCGACTCGGAATCGCGTTATTTACCTTTTCCGCACGCTGTGTATCGAAGGCAGCTAAGGATTCACTTCCTAGCCCTCGACATCGTTCGATATAACGATAAATCACTCCGGGCGACTCGGAATCGCGTTATTTACCTTTTCCGCACGCTGTGTATCGAAGGCAGCTAAGGATTCACTTCCTAGCATTCGATATCGTTCGATATAACGATAAATCACTCTGGGAGAAGCGGAATAGCGATATTTACCTTTTCCACACGCTGTGCATCGAAGGAAACTAAGGATTCACTTCCTAGCCCTCGATATCGTTCGATATAACGATAAATCACTCTGGGAGAAGCGGAATAGCGATATTTACCTTTTCCACACGCTGTGTATCGAAGGCAGCTAACGATTCACTTCCTAGAGCTCGATATCGTTCGATATAACGATAAATCACTCTGGGCGACTCGGAATTGCGTTATTTACCTTTTCCACACGCTGTGTATCGAAGGCAGCTAAGGATTCACTTCCTAGCCCTCGATATCGTTCGATATAACGATAAATCACTCTGGGAGAAGCGGAATAGCGATATTTACCTTTTCCACACGCTGTGCATCGAAGGAAACTAAGGATTCACTTCCTAGCCCTCGATATCGTTCGATATAACGATAAATCACTCTGGGCGACTCGGAATTGCGTTATTTACCTTTTCCACACGCTGTGTATCGAAGGCAGCTAAGGATTCACTTCCTAGCCCTCGATATCGTTCGATATAACGATAAATCACTCTGGGAGAAGCGGAATAGCGATATTTACCTTTTCCACACGCTGTGCATCGAAGGAAACTAAGGATTCACTTCCTAGCCCTCGATATCGTTCGATATAACGATAAATCACTCTGGGCGACTCGGAATTGCGTTATTTACCTTTTCAACACGCTGTGTATCGAAGGCAGCTAAGGATTCACTTCCTAGCCCTCGATATCGTTCGATATAACGGTAAATCACTCTGGGCGACTCGGAATTGCGTTATTTACCTTTTCCACACGCTGTGTATCGAAGGCAGCTAAGGATTCACTTCCTAGCCCTCGACATCGTTCGATATAACGATAAATCACTCCGGGCGACTCGGAATCGCGTTATTTACCTTTTCCGCACGCTGTGTATCGAAGGCAGCTAAGGATTCACTTCCTAGCCGTCGATATCGTTCGATATAACGATAAATCACTCTGGGAGAAGCGGAATAGCGATATTTACCTTTTCCACACGCTGTGTATCGAAGGCAGCTAAGGATTCACTTCCTAGCGCTCGATATCGTTCCATATAACGATAAATCACTCTGGGCGACTCGGAATTGCGTTATTTACCTTTTCCACACGCTGTGTATCGAAGGCAGCTAAGGATTCACTTCCTAGCCCTCGATATCGTTCGATATAACGATAAATCACTCTGGGAGAAGCGGAATAGCGATATTTACCTTTTCCACACGCTGTGCATCGAAGGAAACTAAGGATTCACTTCCTAGCCCTCGATATCGTTCGATATAACGATAAATCACTCTGGGCGACTCGGAATTGCGTTATTTACCTTTTCCACACGCTGTGTATCGAAGGCAGCTAAGGATTCACTTCCTAGCCCTCGACATCGTTCGATATAACGATAAATCACTCCGGGCGACTCGGAATCGCGTTATTTACCTTTTCCGCACGCTGTGTATCGAAGGCAGCTAAGGATTCACTTCCTAGCCGTCGATATCGTTCGATATAACGATAAATCACTCTGGGAGAAGCGGAATAGCGATATTTACCTTTTCCACACGCTGTGTATCGAAGGCAGCTAACGATTCACTTCCTAGAGCTCGATATCGTTCGATATAACGATAAATCACTCTGGGCGACTCGGAATTGCGTTATTTACCTTTTCCACACGCTGTGTATCGAAGGCAGCTAAGGATTCACTTCCTAGCCCTCGATATCGTTCGATATAACGATAAATCACTCTGGGAGAAGCGGAATAGCGATATTTACCTTTTCCACACGCTGTGCATCGAAGGAAACTAAGGATTCACTTCCTAGCCCTCGATATCGTTCGATATAACGATAAATCACTCTGGGCGACTCGGAATTGCGTTATTTACCTTTTCCACACGCTGTGTATCGAAGGCAGCTAAGGATTCACTTCCTAGCCCTCGACATCGTTCGATATAACGATAAATCACTCTGGGAGAAGCGGAATAGCGATATTTACCTTTTCCACACGCTGTGCATCGAAGGAAACTAAGGATTCACTTCCTAGCCCTCGATATCGTTCGATATAACGATAAATCACTCTGGGCGACTCGGAATCGCGTTATTTACCTTTTCCACACGGTGTGTATCGAAGGAAGCTCAGGATTCACTTCCTAGCCCTCGATATCGTTCGATATAACGATAAATCACTCTGGGAGAAGCGGAATAGCGATATTTACCTTTTCCACACGCTGTGTATCGAAGGCAGCTAAGGATTCACTTCCTAGCCCTCGATATCGTTCGATATAACGGTAAATCACTCTGGGCGAATCGGAATCGCGTTATTTACCTTTTCCACACGGTGTGTATCGAAGGAAGCTCAGGATTCACTTCCTAGCCCTCGATATCGTTCGATATAACGATAAATCACTCTGGGAGAAGCGGAATAGCGATATTTACCTTTTCCACACGCTGTGTATCGAAGGCAGCTAAGGATTCACTTCCTAGCCCTCGATATCGTTCGATATAACGGTAAATCACTCTGGGCGAATCGGAATCGCGTTATTTACCTTTTCCACACGCTGTGTATCGAAGGAAGCTAAGGATTCACTTCCTAGCCCTCGATATCGTTCGATATGACGATAAATCACTCTGGGCGACTCGGAATTGCGTTATTTACCTTTTCCACACGCTGTGTATCGAAGGCAGCTAAGGATTCACTTCCTAGCCCTCGATATCGTTCGATATAACGATAAATCACTCTGGGAGAAGCGGAATAGCGATATTTACCTTTTCCACACGCTGTGCATCGAAGGAAGCTAAGGATTCACTTCCTAGCCATTGATATCGTTCGATATAACGATAAATCACTCTGGGAGAAGCGGAATAGCGATATTTACCTTTTCCACACGCTGTGTATCGAAGGCAGCTAAGGATTCACTTCCTAGCCCTCGATATCGTTCGATATAACGATAAATCACTCTGGGAGAAGCGGAATAGCGATATTTACCTTTTCCACACGCTGTGTATCGAAGGCAGCTAAGGATTCACTTCCTAGCCCTCGATATCGTTCGATATAACGATAAATCACTCTGGGCGACTCGGAATTGCGTTATTTACTTTTTCCACACGCTGTGTATCGAAGGAAGCTAAGGATTCACTTCCTAGCCCTCGACATCGTTCGATATAACGACAAATCACTCTGGGAGAAGCGGAATAGCGATATTTACCTTTTCCACACGCTGTGTATCGAAGGCAGCTAACGATTCACTTCCTAGAGCTCGATATCGTTCGATATAACGATAAATCACTCTGGGCGACTCGGAATTGCGTTATTTACCTTTTCCACACGCTGTGTATCGAAGGCAGCTAAGGATTCACTTCCTAGCCCTCGATATCGTTCGATATAACGATAAATCACTCTGAGAGACCCGGAATCGCGATATTCACCTTTTCCACACGCTGTGTATCGAAGGAAGCTAAGGATTCACTTCCTAGCCCTCGATATCGTTCGATATAACGATAAATCACTCTGTTAGACGCGGATTCGCGATATTCATCTATTCCACGCACTGTGTATCGAAGGAAACTAAGGATTCACTTCCTAGCCCTCGATATCGTTCGATATAACGATAAATCACTCTGGGAGAAGCGGAATAGCGATATTTACCTTTTCCACACGCTGTGCATCGAAGGAAGCTAAGGATTCACTTCCTGGCCCTCGATATCGTTCGATATAACGATAAATCACTCTGGGCGACTCGGAATCGCGTTATTTACCTTTTCCACACGCTGTGTATCGAAGGAAGCTAAGGATTCACTTCCTAGCCCTCGATATCGTTCGATATAACGATAAATCACTCTGGGAGAAGCGGAATAGCGATATTTACCTTTTCCACACGCTGTGCATCGAAGGAAACTAAGGATTCACTTCCTAGCCCTCGATATCGTTCGATATAACGATAAATCACTCTGGGAGAAGCGGAATAGCGATATTTACCTTTTCCACACGCTGTGTATCGAAGGCAGCTAACGATTCACTTCCTAGAGCTCGATATCGTTCGATATAACGATAAATCACTCTGGGCGACTCGGAATTGCGTTATTTACCTTTTCCACACGCTGTGTATCGAAGGCAGCTAAGGATTCACTTCCTAGCCCTCGATATCGTTCGATATAACGATAAATCACTCTGTTAGACGCGGATTCGCGATATTCATCTATTCCACGCACTGTGTATCGAAGGAAACTAAGGATTCACTTCCTAGCCCTCGATATCGTTCGATATAACGATAAATCACTCTGGGCGACTCGGAATCGCGTTATTTACCTTTTCCACGCACTGTGTATCGAAGGAAACTAAGGATTCACTTCCTAGCCCTCGATATCGTTCGATATAACGATAAATCACTCTGGGAGAAGCGGAATAGCAATATTTACCTTTTCCACACGCTGTGCATCGAAGGAAACTAAGGATTCACTTCCTAGCCCTCGATATCGTTCGATATAACGATAAATCACTCTGGGCGACTCGGAATCGCGTTATTTACCTTTTCCACACGGTGTGTATCGAAGGAAGCTAAGGATTTACTTCCTAGCCCTCGATATCGTTCGATATAACGATAAATCACTCTGGGAGAAGCGGAATAGCGATATTTACCTTTTCCACACGCTGTATATCGAAGGAAGCTCAGGATTCACTTCCTAGCCCTCGATATCGTTCGATATAACGATAAATCACTCTGGGAGAAGCGGAATAGCGATATTTACCTTTTCCACACGCTGTGTATCGAAGGCAGCTAAGGATTCACTTCCTAGCCCTCGATATCGTTCGATATAACGATAAATCACTCTGGGCGACTCGGAATCGCGTTATTTACCTTTTCAACACGCTGTGTATCGAAGGCAGCTAAGGATTCACTTCCTAGCCCTCGATATCGTTCGATATAACGGTAAATCACTCTGGGCGACTCGGAATCGCGTTATTTACCTTTTCCACACGCTGTGTATCGAAGGAAGCTAAGGATTCACTTCCTAGCCCTCGATATCGTTCGATATGACGATAAATCACTCTGGGCGACTCGGAATTGCGTTATTTACCTTTTCCAGACGCTGTGTATCGAAGGCAGCTAAGGATTCACTTCCTAGCCCTCGATATCGTTCGATATAACGACAAATCACTCTGGGAGAAGCGGAATAGCGATATTTACCTTTTCCACACGCTGTGTATCGAAGGCAGCTAAGGATTTACTTCCTAGCCCTCGATATCGTTCGATATAACGATAAATCACTCTGAACGACTCGGAATCGCGTTATTTACCTTTTCAACACGCTGTGTATCGAAGGCAGCTAAGGATTCACTTCCTAGCGCTCGATATCGTTCCATATAACGATAAATCACTCTGGGCGACTCGGAATTGCGTTATTTACCTTTTCCACACGGTGTGTATCGAAGGAAGCTAAGGATTTACTTCCTAGCCCTCGATATCGTTCGTTATAACGATAAATCACTCTGGGAGAAGCGGAATAGCGATATTTACCTTTTCCACACGCTGTGTATCGAATTAAGCTAAGGATTCACTTCCTAGCCCTCGATATCGTTCGATATAACGATAAATCACTCTGGGCGACTCGGAATTGCGTTATTTACCTTTCCACACGCTGTGTATCGAAGGCAGCTAAGGATTCACTTCCTAGCCCTCGATATCGTTCGATATAACGATAAATCACTCTGGGAGAAGCGGAATAGCGATATTTACCTTTTCCACACGCTGTGCATCGAAGGAAGCTAAGGATTCACTTCCTAGCCCTCGATATCGTTCGATATAACGATAAATCACTCTGGGCGACTCGGAATCGCGTTATTTACCTTTTCCACACGCTGTGTATCGAAGGCAGCTGAGGATTCACTTCCTAGCCCTCGACATCGTTCGATATAACGATAAATCACTCCGGGCGACTCGGAATCGCGTTATTTACCTTTTCCGCACGCTGTGTATCGAAGGCAGCTAAGGATTCACTTCCTAGCCCTCGACATCGTTCGATATAACGATAAATCACTCCGGGCGACTCGGAATCGCGTTATTTACCTTTTCCGGACGCTGTGTATCGAAGGCAGCTAAGGATTCACTTCCTAGCATTCGATATCGTTCGATATAACGATAAATCACTCTGGGAGAAGCGGAATAGCGATATTTACCTTTTCCACACGCTGTGCATCGAAGGAAACTAAGGATTCACTTCCTAGCCCTCGATATCGTTCGATATAACGATAAATCACTCTGGGAGAAGCGGAATAGCGATATTTACCTTTTCCACACGCTGTGTATCGAAGGCAGCTAACGATTCACTTCCTAGAGCTCGATATCGTTCGATATAACGATAAATCACTCTGGGCGACTCGGAATTGCGTTATTTACCTTTTCCACACGCTGTGTATCGAAGGCAGCTAAGGATTCACTTCCTAGCCCTCGATATCGTTCGATATAACGATAAATCACTCTGGGAGAAGCGGAATAGCGATATTTACCTTTTCCACACGCTGTGCATCGAAGGAAACTAAGGATTCACTTCCTAGCCCTCGATATCGTTCGATATAACGATAAATCACTCTGGGCGACTCGGAATTGCGTTATTTACCTTTTCCACACGCTGTGTATCGAAGGCAGCTAAGGATTCACTTCCTAGCCCTCGATATCGTTCGATATAACGATAAATCACTCTGGGAGAAGCGGAATAGCGATATTTACCTTTTCCACACGCTGTGCATCGAAGGAAACTAAGGATTCACTTCCTAGCCCTCGATATCGTTCGATATAACGATAAATCACTCTGGGCGACTCGGAATTGCGTTATTTACCTTTTCAACACGCTGTGTATCGAAGGCAGCTAAGGATTCACTTCCTAGCCCTCGATATCGTTCGATATAACGGTAAATCACTCTGGGCGACTCGGAATTGCGTTATTTACCTTTTCCACACGCTGTGTATCGAAGGCAGCTAAGGATTCACTTCCTAGCCCTCGACATCGTTCGATATAACGATAAATCACTCCGGGCGACTCGGAATCGCGTTATTTACCTTTTCCGCACGCTGTGTATCGAAGGCAGCTAAGGATTCACTTCCTAGCCGTCGATATCGTTCGATATAACGATAAATCACTCTGGGAGAAGCGGAATAGCGATATTTACCTTTTCCACACGCTGTGTATCGAAGGCAGCTAAGGATTCACTTCCTAGCGCTCGATATCGTTCCATATAACGATAAATCACTCTGGGCGACTCGGAATTGCGTTATTTACCTTTTCCACACGCTGTGTATCGAAGGCAGCTAAGGATTCACTTCCTAGCCCTCGATATCGTTCGATATAACGATAAATCACTCTGGGAGAAGCGGAATAGCGATATTTACCTTTTCCACACGCTGTGCATCGAAGGAAACTAAGGATTCACTTCCTAGCCCTCGATATCGTTCGATATAACGATAAATCACTCTGGGCGACTCGGAATTGCGTTATTTACCTTTTCCACACGCTGTGTATCGAAGGCAGCTAAGGATTCACTTCCTAGCCCTCGACATCGTTCGATATAACGATAAATCACTCCGGGCGACTCGGAATCGCGTTATTTACCTTTTCCGCACGCTGTGTATCGAAGGCAGCTAAGGATTCACTTCCTAGCCGTCGATATCGTTCGATATAACGATAAATCACTCTGGGAGAAGCGGAATAGCGATATTTACCTTTTCCACACGCTGTGTATCGAAGGCAGCTAACGATTCACTTCCTAGAGCTCGATATCGTTCGATATAACGATAAATCACTCTGGGCGACTCGGAATTGCGTTATTTACCTTTTCCACACGCTGTGTATCGAAGGCAGCTAAGGATTCACTTCCTAGCCCTCGATATCGTTCGATATAACGATAAATCACTCTGGGAGAAGCGGAATAGCGATATTTACCTTTTCCACACGCTGTGCATCGAAGGAAACTAAGGATTCACTTCCTAGCCCTCGATATCGTTCGATATAACGATAAATCACTCTGGGCGACTCGGAATTGCGTTATTTACCTTTTCCACACGCTGTGTATCGAAGGCAGCTAAGGATTCACTTCCTAGCCCTCGACATCGTTCGATATAACGATAAATCACTCTGGGAGAAGCGGAATAGCGATATTTACCTTTTCCACACGCTGTGCATCGAAGGAAACTAAGGATTCACTTCCTAGCCCTCGATATCGTTCGATATAACGATAAATCACTCTGGGCGACTCGGAATCGCGTTATTTACCTTTTCCACACGGTGTGTATCGAAGGAAGCTCAGGATTCACTTCCTAGCCCTCGATATCGTTCGATATAACGATAAATCACTCTGGGAGAAGCGGAATAGCGATATTTACCTTTTCCACACGCTGTGTATCGAAGGCAGCTAAGGATTCACTTCCTAGCCCTCGATATCGTTCGATATAACGGTAAATCACTCTGGGCGAATCGGAATCGCGTTATTTACCTTTTCCACACGGTGTGTATCGAAGGAAGCTAAGGATTCACTTCCTAGCCCTCGATATCGTTCGATATGACGATAAATCACTCTGGGCGACTCGGAATTGCGTTATTTACCTTTTCCACACGCTGTGTATCGAAGGCAGCTAAGGATTCACTTCCTAGCCCTCGATATCGTTCGATATAACGATAAATCACTCTGGGAGAAGCGGAATAGCGATATTTACCTTTTCCACACGCTGTGCATCGAAGGAAGCTAAGGATTCACTTCCTAGCCATTGATATCGTTCGATATAACGATAAATCACTCTGGGAGAAGCGGAATAGCGATATTTACCTTTTCCACACGCTGTGTATCGAAGGCAGCTAAGGATTCACTTCCTAGCGCTCGATATCGTTCCATATAACGATAAATCACTCTGGGCGACTCGGAATTGCGTTATTTACCTTTTCCACACGCTGTGTATCGAAGGCAGCTAAGGATTCACTTCCTGGCCCTCGATATCGTTCGATATAACGATAAATCACTCTGGGCGACTCGGAATCGCGTTATTTACCTTTTCCACACGCTGTGTATCGAAGGAAGCTAAGGATTCACTTCCTGGCCCTCGATATCGTTCGATATAACGATAAATCACTCTGGGCGACTCGGAATTGCGTTATTTACCTTTTCCACACGCTGTGTATCGAAGGCAGCTAAGGATTCACTTCCTAGCCCTCGATATCGTTCGATATATCGATAAATCACTCTGGGCGACTCGGAATCACGTTATTTACCTTTTCCACACGGTGTGTATCGAAGGAAGCTAAGGATTTACTTCCTAGCCCTCGATATCGTTCGTTATAACGATAAATCACTCTGGGCGACTCGGAATCACGTTATTTACCTTTTCCACACGGTGTGTATCGAAGGAAGCTAAGGATTTACTTCCTAGCCCTCGATATCGTTCGTTATAACGATAAATCACTCTGGGAGAAGCGGAATAGCGATATTTACCTTTTCCACACGCTGTGTATCGAATTAAGCTAAGGATTCACTTCCTAGCCCTCGATATCGTTCGATATAACGATAAATCACTCTGGGCGACTCGGAATTGCGTTATTTACCTTTTCCACACGCTGTGTATCGAAGGCAGCTAAGGATTCACTTCCTGGCCCTCGATATCGTTCGATATAACGATAAATCACTCTGGGCGACTCGGAATCGCGTTATTTACCTTTTCCACACGCTGTGTATCGAAGGAAGCTAAGGATTCACTTCCTAGCCCTCGATATCGTTCGATATAACGATAAATCACTCTGGGCGACTCGCAATTGCGTTATTTACCTTTTCCACACGCTGTGTATCGAAGGCAGCTAAGGATTCACTTCCTAGCCCTCGATATCGTTCGATATATCGATAAATCACTCTGGGCGACTCGGAATCACGTTATTTACCTTTTCCACACGGTGTGTATCGAAGGAAGCTAAGGATTTACTTCCTAGCCCTCGATATCGTTCGTTATAACGATAAATCACTCTGGGCGACTCGGAATCACGTTATTTACCTTTTCCACACGGTGTGTATCGAAGGAAGCTAAGGATTTACTTCCTAGCCCTCGATATCGTTCGTTATAACGATAAATCACTCTGGGAGAAGCGGAATAGCGATATTTACCTTTTCCACACGCTGTGTATCGAATTAAGCTAAGGATTCACTTCCTAGCCCTCGATATCGTTCGATATAACGATAAATCACTCTGGGCGACTCGGAATCGCGTTATTTACCTTTTCCACACGCTGTGTATCGAAGGCAGCTGAGGATTCACTTCCTAGCCCTCGACATCGTTCGATATAACGATAAATCACTCCGGGCGACTCGGAATCGCGTTATTTACCTTTTCCGCACGCTGTGTATCGAAGGCAGCTAAGGATTTACTTCCTAGCCCTCGATATCGTTCGATATAACGATAAATCACTCTGGGAGAAGCGGAATAGCGATATTTACCTTTTCCACACGCTGTGTATCGAAGGCAGCTAAGGATTCACTTCCTAGCCCTCGATATCGTTCGATATAACGATAAATCACTCTGGGAGAAGCGGAATAGCGATATTTACCTTTTCCACACGCTGTGCATCGAAGGAAACTAAGGATTCACTTCCTAGCCCTCGATATCGTTCGATATAACGATAAATCACTCTGGGCGACTCGGAATTGCGTTATTTACCTTTTCCACACGGTGTGTATTGAAGGCAGCTAAGGATTCACTTCCTAGCCCTCGACATCGTTCGATATAACGACAAATCACTCTGGGAGAAGCGGAATAGCGATATTTACCTTTTCCACACGCTGTGTATCGAAGGCAGCTAAGGATTTACTTCCTAGCCCTCGATATCGTTCGATATAACGATAAATCACTCTGAACGACTCGGAATCGCGTTATTTACCTTTTCAACACGCTGTGTATCGAAGGCAGCTAAGGATTCACTTCCTAGCCCTCGATATCGTTCGATATAACGGTAAATCACTCTGGGCGACTCGGAATTGCGTTATTTACCTTTTCCACACGCTGTGTATCGAAGGCAGCTAAGGATTCACTTCCTAGCCCTCGACATCGTTCGATATAACGATAAATCACTCCGGGCGACTCGGAATCGCGTTATTTACCTTTTCCGCACGCTGTGTATCGAAGGCAGCTAAGGATTCACTTCCTAGCCCTCGATATCGTTCGATATAACGATAAATCACTCTGGGAGAAGCGGAATAGCGATATTTACCTTTTCCACACGCTGTGTATCGAAGGCAGCTAAGGATTCACTTCCTAGCGCTCGATATCGTTCCATATAACGATAAATCACTCTGGGCGACTCGGAATTGCGTTATTTACCTTTTCCACACGCTGTGTATCGAAGGCAGCTAAGGATTCACTTCCTAGCCCTCGATATCGTTCGATATAACGATAAATCACTCTGGGCGACTCGGAATTGCGTTATTTACCTTTTCCACACGCTGTGTATCGAAGGCAGCTAAGGATTCACTTCCTGGCCCTCGACATCGTTCGATATAACGATAAATCACTCTGGGAGAAGCGGAATAGCGATATTTACCTTTTCCACACGCTGTGTATCGAAGGCAGCTAAGGATTCACTTCCTAGCCCTCGATATCGTTCGATATAACGGTAAATCACTCTGGGCGAATCGGAATCGCGTTATTTACCTTTTCCACACGCTGTGTATCGAAGGCAGCTAAGGATTCACTTCCTGGCCCTCGACATCGTTCGATATAACGATAAATCACTCTGGGAGAAGCGGAATAGCGATATTTACCTTTTCCACACGCTGTGCATCGAAGGAAACTAAGGATTCACTTCCTAGCCCTCGATATCGTTCGATATAACGATAAATCACTCTGGGCGACTCGGAATCGCGTTATTTACCTTTTCCACACGGTGTGTATCGAAGGAAGCTCAGGATTCACTTCCTAGCCCTCGATATCGTTCGATATAACGATAAATCACTCTGGGAGAAGCGGAATAGCGATATTTACCTTTTCCACACGCTGTGTATCGAAGGCAGCTAAGGATTCACTTCCTAGCCCTCGATATCGTTCGATATAACGGTAAATCACTCTGGGCGAATCGGAATCGCGTTATTTACCTTTTCCACACGCTGTGTATCGAAGGCAGCTAAGGATTCACTTCCTAGCCCTCGATATCGTTCGATATAACGATAAATCACTCTGGGAGAAGCGGAATAGCGATATTTACCTTTTCCACACGCTGTGCATCGAAGGAAGCTAAGGATTCACTTCCTAGCCATTGATATCGTTCGATATAACGATAAATCACTCTGGGAGAAGCGGAATAGCGATATTTACCTTTTCCACACGCTGTGTATCGAAGGCAGCTAAGGATTCACTTCCTAGCGCTCGATATCGTTCCATATAACGATAAATCACTCTGGGCGACTCGGAATTGCGTTATTTACCTTTTCCACACGCTGTGTATCGAAGGCAGCTAAGAATTCACTTCCTAGCCCTCGATATCGTTCGATATAACGATAAATCACTCTGGGCGACTCGGAATTGCGTTATTTACCTTTTCCACACGCTGTGTATCGAAGGCAGCTAAGGATTCACTTCCTGGCCCTCGATATCGTTCGATATAACTATAAATCACTCTGGGCGACTCGGAATCGCGTTATTTACCTTTTCCACACGCTGTGTATCGAAGGAAGCTAAGGATTCACTTCCTAGCCCTCGATATCGTTCGATATAACGATAAATCACTCTGGGCGACTCGGAATTGCGTTATTTACCTTTTCCACACGCTGTGTATCGAAGGCAGCTAAGGATTCACTTCCTAGCCCTCGATATCGTTCGATATATCGATAAATCACTCTGGGCGACTCGGAATCACGTTATTTACCTTTTCCACACGGTGTGTATCGAAGGAAGCTAAGGATTTACTTCCTAGCCCTCGATATCGTTCGTTATAACGATAAATCACTCTGGGCGACTCGGAATCACGTTATTTACCTTTTCCACACGGTGTGTATCGAAGGAAGCTAAGGATTTACTTCCTAGCCCTCGATATCGTTGGTTATAACGATAAATCACTCTGGGAGAAGCGGAATAGCGATATTTACCTTTTCCACACGCTGTGCATCGAAGGAAACTAAGGATTCACTTCCTAGCCCTCGATATCGTTCGATATAACGATAAATCACTCTGAACGACTCGGAATCGCGTTATTTACCTTTTCCACACGCTGTGTATCGAAGGCAGCTAAGGATTCACTTCCTGGCCCTCGATATCGTTCGATATAACGATAAATCACTCTGGGCGACTCGGAATCGCGTTATTTACCTTTTCCACACGCTGTGTATCGAAGGAAGCTAAGGATTCACTTCCTAGCCCTCGATATCGTTCCATATAACGATAAATCACTCTGGGCGACTCGGAATTGCGTTATTTACCTTTTCCACACGCTGTGTATCGAAGGCAGCTAAGGATTCACTTCCTGGCCCTCGATATCGTTCGATATAACGATAAATCACTCTGGGCGACTCGGAATCGCGTTATTTACCTTTTCCACACGCTGTGTATCGAAGGAAGCTAAGGATTCACTTCCTAGCCCTCGATATCGTTCGATATAACGATAAATCACTCTGGGCGACTCGGAATTGCGTTATTTACCTTTTCCACACGCTGTGTATCGAAGGCAGCTAAGGATTCACTTCCTGGCCCTCGATATCGTTCGATATAACGATAAATCACTCTGGGCGACTCGGAATTGCGTTATTTACCTTTTCCACACGCTGTGTATCGAAGGCAGCTAAGGATTCACTTCCTAGCCCTCGATATCGTTCGATATATCGATAAATCACTCTGGGCGACTCGGAATCACGTTATTTACCTTTTCCACACGGTGTGTATCGAAGGAAGCTAAGGATTTACTTCCTAGCCCTCGATATCGTTCGTTATAACGATAAATCACTCTGGGCGACTCGGAATCACGTTATTTACCTTTTCCACACGCTGTGTATCGAAGGCAGCTAAGGATTCACTTCCTAGCCCTCGATATCGTTCGATATAACGATAAATCACTCTGGGAGAAGCGGAATAGCGATATTTACCTTTTCCACACGCTGTGCATCGAAGGAAACTAAGGATTCACTTCCTAGCCCTCGATATCGTTCGATATAACGATAAATCACTCTGGGCGACTCGGAATTGCGTTATTTACCTTTTCCACACGGTGTGTATTGAAGGCAGCTAAGGATTCACTTCCTAGCCCTCGACATCGTTCGATATAACGACAAATCACTCTGGGAGAAGCGGAATAGCGATATTTACCTTTTCCACACGCTGTGTATCGAAGGCAGCTAAGGATTTACTTCCTAGCCCTCGATATCGTTCGATATAACGATAAATCACTCTGAACGACTCGGAATCGCGTTATTTACCTTTTCAACACGCTGTGTATCGAAGGCAGCTAAGGATTCACTTCCTAGCCCTCGATATCGTTCGATGTAACGGTAAATCACTCTGGGCGACTCGGAATTGCGTTATTTACCTTTTCCACACGCTGTGTATCGAAGGCAGCTAAGGATTCACTTCCTAGCCCTCGACATCGTTCGATATAACGATAAATCACTCCGGGCGACTCGGAATCGCGTTATTTACCTTTTCCGCACGCTGTGTATCGAAGGCAGCTAAGGATTCACTTCCTAGCCCTCGATATCGTTCGATATAACGATAAATCACTCTGGGAGAAGCGGAATAGCGATATTTACCTTTTCCACACGCTGTGTATCGAAGGCAGCTAAGGATTCACTTCCTAGCGCTCGATATCGTTCGATATAACGATAAATCACTCTGGGCGACTCGGAATCGCGTTATTTACCTTTTCCACACGCTGTGTATCGAAGGCAGCTGAGGATTCACTTCCTAGCCCTCGACATCGTTCGATATAACGATAAATCACTCTGGGAGAAGCGGAATAGCGATATTTACCTTTTCCACACGCTGTGTATCGAAGGCAGCTAAGGATTCACTTCCTAGCCCTCGATATCGTTCGATATAACGATAAATCACTCTGGGCGACTCGGAATTGCGTTATTTACCTTTTCCACACGCTGTGTATCGAAGGCAGCTGAGGATTCACTTCCTAGCCCTCGACATCGTTCGATATAACGATAAATCACTCTGGGAGAAGCGGAATAGCGATATTTACCTTTTCCACACGCTGTGTATCGAAGGCAGCTAAGGATTCACTTCCTAGCCCTCGACATCGTTCGATATAACGATAAATCACTCTGGGAGAAGCGGAATAGCGATATTTACCTTTTCCACACGCTGTATATCGAAGGAAGCTCAGGATTCACTTCCTAGCCCTCGATATCGTTCGATATAACGATAAATCACTCTGGGAGAAGCGGAATAGCGATATTTACCTTTTCCACACGCTGTGTATCGAAGGCAGCTAAGGATTCACTTCCTAGCCCTCGATATCGTTCGATATAACGGTAAATCACTCTGGGCGACTCGGAATCGCGTTATTTACCTTTTCCACACGCTGTGTATCGAAGGAAGCTAAGGATTCACTTCCTAGCCCTCGATATCGTTCGATATGACGATAAATTACTCTGGGCGACTCGGAATTGCGTTATTTACCTTTTCCACACGCTGTGTATCGAAGGCAGCTAAGGATTCACTTCCTAGCCCTCGATATCGTTCGATATAACGATAAATCACTCTGGGAGAAGCGGAATAGCGATATTTACCTTTTCCACACGCTGTGTATCGAAGGCAGCTAAGGATTCACTTCCTAGCCCTCGATATCGTTCGATATAACGATAAATCACTCTGGGCGACTCGGAATTGCGTTATTTACCTTTTCCACACGCTGTGTATCGAAGGCAGCTAAGGATTCACTTCCTAGCCCTCGATATCGTTCGATATAACGATAAATCACTCTGGGAGAAGCGGAATAGCGATATTTACCTTTTCCACACGCTGTGTATCGAAGGCAGCTAAGGATTCACTTCCTAGCCCTCGATATCGTTCGATATAACGATAAATCACTCTGGGCGACTCGGAATTGCGTTATTTACCTTTTCCACACGCTGTGTATCGAAGGCAGCTAAGGATTCACTTCCTAGCCCTCGATATCGTTCGATATAACGATAAATCACTCTGGGAGAAGCGGAATAGCGATATTTACCTTTTCCACACGCTGTGTATCGAAGGCAGCTAAGGATTCACTTCCTAGCCCTCGATATCGTTCGATATGACGATAAATTACTCTGGGCGACTCGGAATTGCGTTATTTACCTTTTCCACACGCTGTGTATCGAAGGCAGCTAAGGATTCACTTCCTAGCCCTCGATATCGTTCGATATAACGATAAATCACTCTGGGAGAAGCGGAATAGCGATATTTACCTTTTCCACACGCTGTGTATCGAAGGCAGCTAAGGATTCACTTCCTAGCCCTCGATATCGTTCGATATAACGATAAATCACTCTGGGCGACTCGGAATTGCGTTATTTACCTTTTCCACACGCTGTGTATCGAAGGCAGCTAAGGATTCACTTCCTAGCCCTCGATATCGTTCGATATAACGATAAATCACTCTGGGAGAAGCGGAATAGCGATATTTACCTTTTCCACACGCTGTGCATCGAAGGAAACTAAGGATTCACTTCCTAGCCCTCGATATCGTTCGATATAACGATAAATCACTCTGGGAGAAGCGGAATAGCGATATTTACCTTTTCCACACGCTGTGTATCGAAGGCAGCTAACGATTCACTTCCTAGAGCTCGATATCGTTCGATATAACGATAAATCACTCTGGGCGACTCGGAATTGCGTTATTTACCTTTTCCACACGCTGTGTATCGAAGGCAGCTAAGGATTCACTTCCTAGCCCTCGATATCGTTCGATATAACGATAAATCACTCTGAGAGACCCGGAATCGCGATATTCACCTTTTCCACACGCTGTGTATCGAAGGAAGCTAAGGATTCACTTCCTAGCCCTCGATATCGTTCGATATAACGATAAATCACTCTGTTAGACGCGGATTCGCGATATTCATCTATTCCACGCACTGTGTATCGAAGGAAACTAAGGATTCACTTCCTAGCCCTCGATATCGTTCGATATAACGATAAATCACTCTGGGAGAAGCGGAATAGCGATATTTACCTTTTCCACACGCTGTGCATCGAAGGAAACTAAGGATTCACTTCCTAGCCCTCGATATCGTTCGATATAACGATAAATCACTCTGGGAGAAGCGGAATAGCGATATTTACCTTTTCCACACGCTGTGCATCGAAGGAAGCTAAGGATTCACTTCCTGGCCCTCGATATCGTTCGATATAACGATAAATCACTCTGGGCGACTCGGAATCGCGTTATTTACCTTTTCCACACGCTGTGTATCGAAGGAAGCTAAGGATTCACTTCCTAGCCCTCGATATCGTTCGATATAACGATAAATCACTCTGGGAGAAGCGGAATAGCGATATTTACCTTTTCCACACGCTGTGCATCGAAGGAAACTAAGGATTCACTTCCTAGCCCTCGATATCGTTCGATATAACGATAAATCACTCTGGGAGAAGCGGAATAGCGATATTTACCTTTTCCACACGCTGTGTATCGAAGGCAGCTAACGATTCACTTCCTAGAGCTCGATATCGTTCGATATAACGATAAATCACTCTGGGCGACTCGGAATTGCGTTATTTACCTTTTCCACACGCTGTGTATCGAAGGCAGCTAAGGATTCACTTCCTAGCCCTCGATATCGTTCGATATAACGATAAATCACTCTGTTAGACGCGGATTCGCGATATTCATCTATTCCACGCACTGTGTATCGAAGGAAACTAAGGATTCACTTCCTAGCCCTCGATATCGTTCGATATAACGATAAATCACTCTGGGCGACTCGGAATCGCGTTATTTACCTTTTCCACGCACTGTGTATCGAAGGAAACTAAGGATTCACTTCCTAGCCCTCGATATCGTTCGATATAACGATAAATCACTCTGGGAGAAGCGGAATAGCAATATTTACCTTTTCCACACGCTGTGCATCGAAGGAAACTAAGGATTTACTTCCTAGCCCTCGATATCGTTCGATATAACGATAAATCACTCTGGGAGAAGCGGAATAGCGATATTTACCTTTTCCACACGCTGTATATCGAAGGAAGCTCAGGATTCACTTCCTAGCCCTCGATATCGTTCGATATAACGATAAATCACTCTGGGAGAAGCGGAATAGCGATATTTACCTTTTCCACACGCTGTGTATCGAAGGCAGCTAAGGATTCACTTCCTAGCCCTCGATATCGTTCGATATAACGATAAATCACTCTGGGCGACTCGGAATCGCGTTATTTACCTTTTCAACACGCTGTGTATCGAAGGCAGCTAAGGATTCACTTCCTAGCCCTCGATATCGTTCGATATAACGGTAAATCACTCTGGGCGACTCGGAATCGCGTTATTTACCTTTTCCACACGCTGTGTATCGAAGGAAGCTAAGGATTCACTTCCTAGCCCTCGATATCGTTCGATATGACGATAAATCACTCTGGGCGACTCGGAATTGCGTTATTTACCTTTTCCAGACGCTGTGTATCGAAGGCAGCTAAGGATTCACTTCCTAGCCCTCGATATCGTTCGATATAACGATAAATCACTCTGGGAGAAGCGGAATAGCGATATTTACCTTTTCCACACGCTGTGTATCGAAGGCAGCTAAGGATTCACTTCCTAGCGCTCGATATCGTTCCATATAACGATAAATCACTCTGGGCGACTCGGAATTGCGTTATTTACCTTTTCCACACGGTGTGTATCGAAGGAAGCTAAGGATTTACTTCCTAGCCCTCGATATCGTTCGTTATAACGATAAATCACTCTGGGAGAAGCGGAATAGCGATATTTACCTTTTCCACACGCTGTGTATCGAATTAAGCTAAGGATTCACTTCCTAGCCCTCGATATCGTTCGATATAACGATAAATCACTCTGGGCGACTCGGAATTGCGTTATTTACCTTTCCACACGCTGTGTATCGAAGGCAGCTAAGGATTCACTTCCTAGCCCTCGATATCGTTCGATATAACGATAAATCACTCTGGGAGAAGCGGAATAGCGATATTTACCTTTTCCACACGCTGTGCATCGAAGGAAGCTAAGGATTCACTTCCTAGCCCTCGATATCGTTCGATATAACGATAAATCACTCCGGGCGACTCGGAATCGCGTTATTTACCTTTTCCGCACGCTGTGTATCGAAGGCAGCTAAGGATTCACTTCCTAGCATTCGATATCGTTCGATATAACGATAAATCACTCTGGGAGAAGCGGAATAGCGATATTTACCTTTTCCACACGCTGTGCATCGAAGGAAACTAAGGATTCACTTCCTAGCCCTCGATATCGTTCGATATAACGATAAATCACTCTGGGAGAAGCGGAATAGCGATATTTACCTTTTCCACACGCTGTGTATCGAAGGCAGCTAACGATTCACTTCCTAGAGCTCGATATCGTTCGATATAACGATAAATCACTCTGGGCGACTCGGAATTGCGTTATTTACCTTTTCCACACGCTGTGTATCGAAGGCAGCTAAGGATTCACTTCCTAGCCCTCGATATCGTTCGATATAACGATAAATCACTCTGGGAGAAGCGGAATAGCGATATTTACCTTTTCCACACGCTGTGCATCGAAGGAAACTAAGGATTCACTTCCTAGCCCTCGATATCGTTCGATATAACGATAAATCACTCTGGGCGACTCGGAATTGCGTTATTTACCTTTTCCACACGCTGTGTATCGAAGGCAGCTAAGGATTCACTTCCTAGCCCTCGATATCGTTCGATATAACGATAAATCACTCTGGGAGAAGCGGAATAGCGATATTTACCTTTTCCACACGCTGTGCATCGAAGGAAACTAAGGATTCACTTCCTAGCCCTCGATATCGTTCGATATAACGATAAATCACTCTGGGCGACTCGGAATTGCGTTATTTACCTTTTCAACACGCTGTGTATCGAAGGCAGCTAAGGATTCACTTCCTAGCCCTCGATATCGTTCGATATAACGGTAAATCACTCTGGGCGACTCGGAATTGCGTTATTTACCTTTTCCACACGCTGTGTATCGAAGGCAGCTAAGGATTCACTTCCTAGCCCTCGACATCGTTCGATATAACGATAAATCACTCCGGGCGACTCGGAATCGCGTTATTTACCTTTTCCGCACGCTGTGTATCGAAGGCAGCTAAGGATTCACTTCCTAGCCCTCGATATCGTTCGATATAACGATAAATCACTCTGGGAGAAGCGGAATAGCGATATTTACCTTTTCCACACGCTGTGTATCGAAGGCAGCTAAGGATTCACTTCCTAGCGCTCGATATCGTTCCATATAACGATAAATCACTCTGGGCGACTCGGAATTGCGTTATTTACCTTTTCCACACGCTGTGTATCGAAGGCAGCTAAGGATTCACTTCCTAGCCCTCGATATCGTTCGATATAACGATAAATCACTCTGGGCGACTCGGAATTGCGTTATTTACCTTTTCCACACGGTGTGTATCGAAGGAAGCTCAGGATTCACTTCCTAGCCCTCGATATCGTTCGATATAACGATAAATCACTCTGGGAGAAGCGGAATAGCGATATTTACCTTTTCCACACGCTGTGTATCGAAGGCAGCTAAGGATTCACTTCCTAGCCCTCGATATCGTTCGATATAACGGTAAATCACTCTGGGCGAATCGGAATCGCGTTATTTACCTTTTCCACACGGTGTGTATCGAAGGAAGCTCAGGATTCACTTCCTAGCCCTCGATATCGTTCGATATAACGATAAATCACTCTGGGAGAAGCGGAATAGCGATATTTACCTTTTCCACACGCTGTGTATCGAAGGCAGCTAAGGATTCACTTCCTAGCCCTCGATATCGTTCGATATAACGGTAAATCACTCTGGGCGAATCGGAATCGCGTTATTTACCTTTTCCACACGCTGTGTATCGAAGGAAGCTAAGGATTCACTTCCTAGCCCTCGATATCGTTCGATATGACGATAAATCACTCTGGGCGACTCGGAATTGCGTTATTTACCTTTTCCACACGCTGTGTATCGAAGGCAGCTAAGGATTCACTTCCTAGCCCTCGATATCGTTCGATATAACGATAAATCACTCTGGGAGAAGCGGAATAGCGATATTTACCTTTTCCACACGCTGTGCATCGAAGGAAGCTAAGGATTCACTTCCTAGCCATTGATATCGTTCGATATAACGATAAATCACTCTGGGAGAAGCGGAATAGCGATATTTACCTTTTCCACACGCTGTGTATCGAAGGCAGCTAAGGATTCACTTCCTAGCGCTCGATATCGTTCCATATAACGATAAATCACTCTGGGCGACTCGGAATTGCGTTATTTACCTTTTCCACACGCTGTGTATCGAAGGCAGCTAAGAATTCACTTCCTAGCCCTCGATATCGTTCGATATAACGATAAATCACTCTGGGCGACTCGGAATTGCGTTATTTACCTTTTCCACACGCTGTGTATCGAAGGCAGCTAAGGATTCACTTCCTGGCCCTCGATATCGTTCGATATAACGATAAATCACTCTGGGCGACTCGGAATCGCGTTATTTACCTTTTCCACACGCTGTGTATCGAAGGAAGCTAAGGATTCACTTCCTAGCCCTCGATATCGTTCGATATAACGATAAATCACTCTGGGCGACTCGGAATTGCGTTATTTACCTTTTCCACACGCTGTGTATCGAAGGCAGCTAAGGATTCACTTCCTAGCCCTCGATATCGTTCGATATATCGATAAATCACTCTGGGCGACTCGGAATCACGTTATTTACCTTTTCCACACGGTGTGTATCGAAGGAAGCTAAGGATTTACTTCCTAGCCCTCGATATCGTTCGTTATAACGATAAATCACTCTGGGCGACTCGGAATCACGTTATTTACCTTTTCCACACGGTGTGTATCGAAGGAAGCTAAGGATTTACTTCCTAGCCCTCGATATCGTTCGTTATAACGATAAATCACTCTGGGAGAAGCGGAATAGCGATATTTACCTTTTCCACACGCTGTGTATCGAAGGCAGCTAAGGATTCACTTCCTAGCCCTCGATATCGTTCGATATAACGATAAATCACTCTGGGAGAAGCGGAATAGCGATATTTACCTTTTCCACACGCTGTGCATCGAAGGAAACTAAGGATTCACTTCCTAGCCCTCGATATCGTTCGATATAACGATAAATCACTCTGGGAGAAGCGGAATAGCGATATTTACCTTTTCCACACGCTGTGTATCGAAGGCAGCTAACGATTCACTTCCTAGAGCTCGATATCGTTCGATATAACGATAAATCACTCTGGGCGACTCGGAATTGCGTTATTTACCTTTTCCACACGCTGTGTATCGAAGGCAGCTAAGGATTCACTTCCTAGCCCTCGATATCGTTCGATATAACGATAAATCACTCTGGGAGAAGCGGAATAGCGATATTTACCTTTTCCACACGCTGTGCATCGAAGGAAACTAAGGATTCACTTCCTAGCCCTCGATATCGTTCGATATAACGATAAATCACTCTGGGCGACTCGGAATTGCGTTATTTACCTTTTCCACACGCTGTGTATCGAAGGCAGCTAAGGATTCACTTCCTAGCCCTCGATATCGTTCGATATAACGATAAATCACTCTGGGAGAAGCGGAATAGCGATATTTACCTTTTCCACACGCTGTGCATCGAAGGAAACTAAGGATTCACTTCCTAGCCCTCGATATCGTTCGATATAACGATAAATCACTCTGGGCGACTCGGAATTGCGTTATTTACCTTTTCAACACGCTGTGTATCGAAGGCAGCTAAGGATTCACTTCCTAGCCCTCGATATCGTTCGATATAACGGTAAATCACTCTGGGCGACTCGGAATTGCGTTATTTACCTTTTCCACACGCTGTGTATCGAAGGCAGCTAAGGATTCACTTCCTAGCCCTCGACATCGTTCGATATAACGATAAATCACTCCGGGCGACTCGGAATCGCGTTATTTACCTTTTCCGCACGCTGTGTATCGAAGGCAGCTAAGGATTCACTTCCTAGCCCTCGATATCGTTCGATATAACGATAAATCACTCTGGGAGAAGCGGAATAGCGATATTTACCTTTTCCACACGCTGTGTATCGAAGGCAGCTAAGGATTCACTTCCTAGCGCTCGATATCGTTCCATATAACGATAAATCACTCTGGGCGACTCGGAATTGCGTTATTTACCTTTTCCACACGCTGTGTATCGAAGGCAGCTAAGGATTCACTTCCTAGCCCTCGATATCGTTCGATATAACGATAAATCACTCTGGGAGAAGCGGAATAGCGATATTTACCTTTTCCACACGCTGTGCATCGAAGGAAACTAAGGATTCACTTCCTAGCCCTCGATATCGTTCGATATGACGATAAATCACTCTGGGCGACTCGGAATTGCGTTATTTACCTTTTCCACACGCTGTGTATCGAAGGCAGCTAAGGATTCACTTCCTAGCCCTCGATATCGTTCGATATAACGATAAATCACTCTGGGAGAAGCGGAATAGCGATATTTACCTTTTCCACACGCTGTGCATCGAAGGAAGCTAAGGATTCACTTCCTAGCCATTGATATCGTTCGATATAACGATAAATCACTCTGGGAGAAGCGGAATAGCGATATTTACCTTTTCCACACGCTGTGTATCGAAGGCAGCTAAGGATTCACTTCCTAGCGCTCGATATCGTTCCATATAACGATAAATCACTCTGGGCGACTCGGAATTGCGTTATTTACCTTTTCCACACGCTGTGTATCGAAGGCAGCTAAGGATTCACTTCCTGGCCCTCGATATCGTTCGATATAACGATAAATCACTCTGGGCGACTCGGAATCGCGTTATTTACCTTTTCCACACGCTGTGTATCGAAGGAAGCTAAGGATTCACTTCCTAGCCCTCGATATCGTTCGATATAACGATAAATCACTCTGGGCGACTCGGAATTGCGTTATTTACCTTTTCCACACGCTGTGTATCGAAGGCAGCTAAGGATTCACTTCCTAGCCCTCGATATCGTTCGATATATCGATAAATCACTCTGGGCGACTCGGAATCACGTTATTTACCTTTTCCACACGGTGTGTATCGAAGGAAGCTAAGGATTTACTTCCTAGCCCTCGATATCGTTCGTTATAACGATAAATCACTCTGGGCGACTCGGAATCACGTTATTTACCTTTTCCACACGGTGTGTATCGAAGGAAGCTAAGGATTTACTTCCTAGCCCTCGATATCGTTCGTTATAACGATAAATCACTCTGGGAGAAGCGGAATAGCGATATTTACCTTTTCCACACGCTGTGTATCGAATTAAGCTAAGGATTCACTTCCTAGCCCTCGATATCGTTCGATATAACGATAAATCACTCTGGGCGACTCGGAATCGCGTTATTTACCTTTTCCACACGCTGTGTATCGAAGGCAGCTGAGGATTCACTTCCTAGCCCTCGACATCGTTCGATATAACGATAAATCACTCCGGGCGACTCGGAATCGCGTTATTTACCTTTTCCGCACGCTGTGTATCGAAGGCAGCTAAGGATTTACTTCCTAGCCCTCGATATCGTTCGATATAACGATAAATCACTCTGGGAGAAGCGGAATAGCGATATTTACCTTTTCCACACGCTGTGTATCGAAGGCAGCTAAGGATTCACTTCCTAGCCCTCGATATCGTTCGATATAACGATAAATCACTCTGGGAGAAGCGGAATAGCGATATTTACCTTTTCCACACGCTGTGCATCGAAGGAAACTAAGGATTCACTTCCTAGCCCTCGATATCGTTCGATATAACGATAAATCACTCTGGGCGACTCGGAATTGCGTTATTTACCTTTTCCACACGGTGTGTATTGAAGGCAGCTAAGGATTCACTTCCTAGCCCTCGACATCGTTCGATATAACGACAAATCACTCTGGGAGAAGCGGAATAGCGATATTTACCTTTTCCACACGCTGTGTATCGAAGGCAGCTAAGGATTTACTTCCTAGCCCTCGATATCGTTCGATATAACGATAAATTACTCTGAACGACTCGGAATCGCGTTATTTACCTTTTCAACACGCTGTGTATCGAAGGCAGCTAAGGATTCACTTCCTAGCCCTCGACATCGTTCGATATAACGATAAATCACTCCGGGCGACTCGGAATCGCGTTATTTACCTTTTCCGCACGCTGTGTATCGAAGGCAGCTAAGGATTCACTTCCTAGCCCTCGATATCGTTCGATATAACGATAAATCACTCTGGGAGAAGCGGAATAGCGATATTTACCTTTTCCACACGCTGTGTATCGAAGGCAGCTAAGGATTCACTTCCTAGCGCTCGATATCGTTCCATATAACGATAAATCACTCTGGGCGACTCGGAATTGCGTTATTTACCTTTTCCACACGCTGTGTATCGAAGGCAGCTAAGGATTCACTTCCTAGCCCTCGATATCGTTCGATATAACGATAAATCACTCTGGGCGACTCGGAATTGCGTTATTTACCTTTTCCACACGCTGTGTATCGAAGGCAGCTAAGGATTCACTTCCTGGCCCTCGACATCGTTCGATATAACGATAAATCACTCTGGGAGAAGCGGAATAGCGATATTTACCTTTTCCACACGCTGTGCATCGAAGGAAACTAAGGATTCACTTCCTAGCCCTCGATATCGTTCGATATAACGATAAATCACTCTGGGCGACTCGGAATCGCGTTATTTACCTTTTCCACACGGTGTGTATCGAAGGAAGCTCAGGATTCACTTCCTAGCCCTCGATATCGTTCGATATAACGATAAATCACTCTGGGAGAAGCGGAATAGCGATATTTACCTTTTCCACACGCTGTGTATCGAAGGCAGCTAAGGATTCACTTCCTAGCCCTCGATATCGTTCGATATAACGGTAAATCACTCTGGGCGAATCGGAATCGCGTTATTTACCTTTTCCACACGCTGTGTATCGAAGGCAGCTAAGGATTCACTTCCTAGCCCTCGATATCGTTCGATATAACGATAAATCACTCTGGGAGAAGCGGAATAGCGATATTTACCTTTTCCACACGCTGTGCATCGAAGGAAGCTAAGGATTCACTTCCTAGCCATTGATATCGTTCGATATAACGATAAATCACTCTGGGAGAAGCGGAATAGCGATATTTACCTTTTCCACACGCTGTGTATCGAAGGCAGCTAAGGATTCACTTCCTAGCGCTCGATATCGTTCCATATAACGATAAATCACTCTGGGCGACTCGGAATTGCGTTATTTACCTTTTCCACACGCTGTGTATCGAAGGCAGCTAAGAATTCACTTCCTAGCCCTCGATATCGTTCGATATAACGATAAATCACTCTGGGCGACTCGGAATTGCGTTATTTACCTTTTCCACACGCTGTGTATCGAAGGCAGCTAAGGATTCACTTCCTGGCCCTCGATATCGTTCGATATAACTATAAATCACTCTGGGCGACTCGGAATCGCGTTATTTACCTTTTCCACACGCTGTGTATCGAAGGAAGCTAAGGATTCACTTCCTAGCCCTCGATATCGTTCGATATAACGATAAATCACTCTGGGCGACTCGGAATTGCGTTATTTACCTTTTCCACACGCTGTGTATCGAAGGCAGCTAAGGATTCACTTCCTAGCCCTCGATATCGTTCGATATATCGATAAATCACTCTGGGCGACTCGGAATCACGTTATTTACCTTTTCCACACGGTGTGTATCGAAGGAAGCTAAGGATTTACTTCCTAGCCCTCGATATCGTTCGTTATAACGATAAATCACTCTGGGAGAAGCGGAATAGCGATATTTACCTTTTCCACACGCTGTGTATCGAATTAAGCTAAGGATTCACTTCCTAGCCCTCGATATCGTTCGATATAACGATAAATCACTCTGGGCGACTCGGAATCGCGTTATTTACCTTTTCCACACGCTGTGTATCGAAGGCAGCTGAGGATTCACTTCCTAGCCCTCGACATCGTTCGATATAACGATAAATCACTCTGGGCGACTCGGAATTGCGTTATTTACCTTTTCCACACGCTGTGTATCGAATTAAGCTAAGGATTCACTTCCTAGCCCTCGATATCGTTCGATATAACGATAAATCACTCTGGGCGACTCGGAATCGCGTTATTTACCTTTTCCACACGCTGTGTATCGAAGGCAGCTGAGGATTCACTTCCTAGCCCTCGACATCGTTCGATATAACGATAAATCACTCCGGGCGACTCGGAATCGCGTTATTTACCTTTTCCGCACGCTGTGTATCGAAGGCAGCTAAGGATTTACTTCCTAGCCCTCGATATCGTTCGATATAACGATAAATCACTCTGGGAGAAGCGGAATAGCGATATTTACCTTTTCCACACGCTGTGTATCGAAGGAAGCTAAGGATTCACTTCCTAGCCCTCGATATCGTTCGATATAACGATAAATCACTCTGGGCGACTCGGAATCGCGTTATTTACCTTTTCCACACGCTGTGTATCGAAGGCAGCTGAGGATTCACTTCCTAGCCCTCGACATCGTTCGATATAACGATAAATCACTCTGGGAGAAGCGGAATAGCGATATTTACCTTTTCCACACGCTGTGTATCGAAGGCAGCTAAGGATTCACTTCCTAGCCCTCGATATCGTTCGATATAACGATAAATCACTCTGGGCGACTCGGAATTGCGTTATTTACCTTTTCCACACGCTGTGTATCGAAGGCAGCTAAGGATTCACTTCCTAGCCCTCGACATCGTTCGATATAACGATAAATCACTCTGGGAGAAGCGGAATAGCGATATTTACCTTTTCCACACGCTGTGCATCGAAGGAAACTAAGGATTCACTTCCTAGCCCTCGATATCGTTCGATATAACGATAAATCACTCTGGGCGACTCGGAATCGCGTTATTTACCTTTTCCACACGGTGTGTATCGAAGGAAGCTAAGGATTTACTTCCTAGCCCTCGATATCGTTCGATATAACGATAAATCACTCTGGGAGAAGCGGAATAGCGATATTTACCTTTTCCACACGCTGTATATCGAAGGAAGCTCAGGATTCACTTCCTAGCCCTCGATATCGTTCGATATAACGATAAATCACTCTGGGAGAAGCGGAATAGCGATATTTACCTTTTCCACACGCTGTGTATCGAAGGCAGCTAAGGATTCACTTCCTAGCGCTCGATATCGTTCCATATAACGATAAATCACTCTGGGCGACTCGGAATTGCGTTATTTACCTTTTCCACACGCTGTGTATCGAAGGCAGCTAAGAATTCACTTCCTAGCCCTCGATATCGTTCGATATAACGATAAATCACTCTGGGCGACTCGGAATTGCGTTATTTACCTTTTCCACACGCTGTGTATCGAAGGCAGCTAAGGATTCACTTCCTGGCCCTCGATATCGTTCGATATAACTATAAATCACTCTGGGCGACTCGGAATCGCGTTATTTACCTTTTCCACACGCTGTGTATCGAAGGAAGCTAAGGATTCACTTCCTAGCCCTCGATATCGTTCGATATAACGATAAATCACTCTGGGCGACTCGGAATTGCGTTATTTACCTTTTCCACACGCTGTGTATCGAAGGCAGCTAAGGATTCACTTCCTAGCCCTCGATATCGTTCGATATATGGATAAATCACTCTGGGCGACTCGGAATCACGTTATTTACCTTTTCCACACGGTGTGTATCGAAGGAAGCTAAGGATTTACTTCCTAGCCCTCGATATCGTTCGTTATAACGATAAATCACTCTGGGCGACTCGGAATCACGTTATTTACCTTTTCCACACGGTGTGTATCGAAGGAAGCTAAGGATTTACTTCCTAGCCCTCGATATCGTTGGTTATAACGATAAATCACTCTGGGAGAAGCGGAATAGCGATATTTACCTTTTCCACACGCTGTGTATCGAATTAAGCTAAGGATTCACTTCCTAGCCCTCGATATCGTTCGATATAACGATAAATCACTCTGGGCGACTCGGAATCGCGTTATTTACCTTTTCCACACGCTGTGTATCGAAGGCAGCTGAGGATTCACTTCCTAGCCCTCGACATCGTTCGATATAACGATAAATCACTCTGGGCGACTCGGAATTGCGTTATTTACCTTTTCCACACGCTGTGTATCGAATTAAGCTAAGGATTCACTTCCTAGCCCTCGATATCGTTCGATATAACGATAAATCACTCTGGGCGACTCGGAATCGCGTTATTTACCTTTTCCACACGCTGTGTATCGAAGGCAGCTGAGGATTCACTTCCTAGCCCTCGACATCGTTCGATATAACGATAAATCACTCTGGGAGAAGCGGAATAGCGATATTTACCTTTTCCACACGCTGTGTATCGAAGGAAGCTAAGGATTCACTTCCTAGCCCTCGATATCGTTCGATATAACGATAAATCACTCTGGGCGACTCGGAATCGCGTTATTTACCTTTTCCACACGCTGTGTATCGAAGGCAGCTGAGGATTCACTTCCTAGCCCTCGACATCGTTCGATATAACGATAAATCACTCTGGGAGAAGCGGAATAGCGATATTTACCTTTTCCACACGCTGTGTATCGAAGGCAGCTAAGGATTCACTTCCTAGCCCTCGATATCGTTCGATATAACGATAAATCACTCTGGGAGAAGCGGAATAGCGATATTTACCTTTTCCACACGCTGTGCATCGAAGGAAACTAAGGATTCACTTCCTAGCCCTCGATATCGTTCGATATAACGATAAATCACTCTGGGCGACTCGGAATCGCGTTATTTACCTTTTCCACACGGTGTGTATCGAAGGAAGCTAAGGATTTACTTCCTAGCCCTCGATATCGTTCGATATAACGATAAATCACTCTGGGAGAAGCGGAATAGCGATATTTACCTTTTCCACACGCTGTATATCGAAGGAAGCTCAGGATTCACTTCCTAGCCCTCGATATCGTTCGATATAACGATAAATCACTCTGGGAGAAGCGGAATAGCGATATTTACCTTTTCCACACGCTGTGTATCGAAGGCAGCTAAGGATTCACTTCCTAGCCCTCGATATCGTTCGATATAACGGTAAATCACTCTGGGCGACTCGGAATCGCGTTATTTACCTTTTCCACACGCTGTGTATCGAAGGAAGCTAAGGATTCACTTCCTAGCCCTCGATATCGTTCGATATGACGATAAATCACTCTGGGCGACTCGGAATTGCGTTATTTACCTTTTCCACACGCTGTGTATCGAAGGCAGCTAAGGATTCACTTCCTAGCCCTCGATATCGTTCGATATAACGATAAATCACTCTGGGAGAAGCGGAATAGCGATATTTACCTTTTCCACACGCTGTGTATCGAAGGCAGCTAAGGATTCACTTCCTAGCCCTCGATATCGTTCGATATAACGATAAATCACTCTGGGCGACTCGGAATTGCGTTATTTACCTTTTCCACACGCTGTGTATCGAAGGCAGCTAAGGATTCACTTCCTAGCCCTCGATATCGTTCGATATAACGATAAATCACTCTGGGAGAAGCGGAATAGCGATATTTACCTTTTCCACACGCTGTGTATCGAAGGCAGCTAAGGATTCACTTCCTGGCCCTCGATATCGTTCGATATAACGATAAATCACTCTGGGCGACTCGGAATCGCGTTATTTACCTTTTCCACACGCTGTGCATCGAAGGAAGCTAAGGATTCACTTCCTGGCCCTCGATATCGTTCGATATAACGATAAATCACTCTGGGCGACTCGGAATCGCGTTATTTACCTTTTCCACACGCTGTGTATCGAAGGAAGCTAAGGATTCACTTCCTAGCCCTCGATATCGTTCGATATAACGATAAATCACTCTGGGAGAAGCGGAATAGCGATATTTACCTTTTCCACACGCTGTGCATCGAAGGAAACTAAGGATTCACTTCCTAGCCCTCGATATCGTTCGATATAACGATAAATCACTCTGGGAGAAGCGGAATAGCGATATTTACCTTTTCCACACGCTGTGTATCGAAGGCAGCTAACGATTCACTTCCTAGAGCTCGATATCGTTCGATATAACGATAAATCACTCTGGGCGACTCGGAATTGCGTTATTTACCTTTTCCACACGCTGTGTATCGAAGGCAGCTAAGGATTCACTTCCTAGCCCTCGATATCGTTCGATATAACGATAAATCACTCTGGGAGAAGCGGAATAGCGATATTTACCTTTTCCACACGCTGTGCATCGAAGGAAACTAAGGATTCACTTCCTAGCCCTCGATATCGTTCGATATAACGATAAATCACTCTGGGCGACTCGGAATTGCGTTATTTACCTTTTCCACACGGTGTGTATTGAAGGCAGCTAAGGATTCACTTCCTAGCCCTCGATATCGTTCGATATAACGGTAAATCACTCTGGGCGACTCGGAATTGCGTTATTTACCTTTTCCACACGCTGTGTATCGAAGGCAGCTAAGGATTCACTTCCTAGCCCTCGACATCGTTCGATATAACGGTAAATCACTCTGGTCGACTCGGAATTGCGTTATTTACCTTTTCCACACGCTGTGTATCGAAGGCAGCTAAGGATTCACTTCCTAGCCCTCGATATCGTTCGATATAACGATAAATCACTCTGAACGACTCGGAATCGCGTTATTTACCTTTTCAACACGCTGTGTATCGAAGGCAGCTAAGGATTCACTTCCTAGCCCTCGATATCGTTCGATATAACGGTAAATCACTCTGGGCGACTCGGAATTGCGTTATTTACCTTTTCCACACGCTGTGTATCGAAGGCAGCTAAGGATTCACTTCCTAGCCCTCGACATCGTTCGATATAACGATAAATCACTCCGGGCGACTCGGAATCGCGTTATTTACCTTTTCCGCACGCTGTGTATCGAAGGCAGCTAAGGATTCACTTCCTAGCCCTCGATATCGTTCGATATAACGATAAATCACTCTGGGAGAAGCGGAATAGCGATATTTACCTTTTCCACACGCTGTGTATCGAAGGCAGCTAAGGATTCACTTCCTAGCGCTCGATATCGTTCCATATAACGATAAATCACTCTGGGCGACTCGGAATTGCGTTATTTACCTTTTCCACACGCTGTGTATCGAAGGCAGCTAAGGATTCACTTCCTAGCCCTCGATATCGTTCGATATAACGATAAATCACTCTGGGCGACTCGGAATTGCGTTATTTACCTTTTCCACACGCTGTGTATCGAAGGCAGCTAAGGATTCACTTCCTAGCCCTCGACATCGTTCGATATAACGATAAATCACTCTGGGAGAAGCGGAATAGCGATATTTACCTTTTCCACACGCTGTGCATCGAAGGAAACTAAGGATTCACTTCCTAGCCCTCGATATCGTTCGATATAACGATAAATCACTCTGGGCGACTCGGAATCGCGTTATTTACCTTTTCCACACGGTGTGTATCGAAGGAAGCTCAGGATTCACTTCCTAGCCCTCGATATCGTTCGATATAACGATAAATCACTCTGGGAGAAGCGGAATAGCGATATTTACCTTTTCCACACGCTGTGTATCGAAGGCAGCTAAGGATTCACTTCCTAGCCCTCGATATCGTTCGATATAACGGTAAATCACTCTGGGCGAATCGGAATCGCGTTATTTACCTTTTCCACACGCTGTGTATCGAAGGAAGCTAAGGATTCACTTCCTAGCCCTCGATATCGTTCGATATAACGATAAATCACTCTGGGAGAAGCGGAATAGCGATATTTACCTTTTCCACACGCTGTGTATCGAAGGCAGCTAAGGATTCACTTCCTGGCCCTCGATATCGTTCGATATAACGATAAATCACTCTGGGCGACTCGGAATCGCGTTATTTACCTTTTCCACACGCTGTGCATCGAAGGAAGCTAAGGATTCACTTCCTGGCCCTCGATATCGTTCGATATAACGATAAATCACTCTGGGCGACTCGGAATCGCGTTATTTACCTTTTCCACACGCTGTGTATCGAAGGAAGCTAAGGATTCACTTCCTAGCCCTCGATATCGTTCGATATAACGATAAATCACTCTGGGAGAAGCGGAATAGCGATATTTACCTTTTCCACACGCTGTGCATCGAAGGAAACTAAGGATTCACTTCCTAGCCCTCGATATCGTTCGATATAACGATAAATCACTCTGGGAGAAGCGGAATAGCGATATTTACCTTTTCCACACGCTGTGTATCGAAGGCAGCTAACGATTCACTTCCTAGAGCTCGATATCGTTCGATATAACGATAAATCACTCTGGGCGACTCGGAATTGCGTTATTTACCTTTTCCACACGCTGTGTATCGAAGGCAGCTAAGGATTCACTTCCTAGCCCTCGATATCGTTCGATATAACGATAAATCACTCTGGGAGAAGCGGAATAGCGATATTTACCTTTTCCACACGCTGTGCATCGAAGGAAACTAAGGATTCACTTCCTAGCCCTCGATATCGTTCGATATAACGATAAATCACTCTGGGCGACTCGGAATTGCGTTATTTACCTTTTCCACACGGTGTGTATTGAAGGCAGCTAAGGATTCACTTCCTAGCCCTCGATATCGTTCGATATAACGGTAAATCACTCTGGGCGACTCGGAATTGCGTTATTTACCTTTTCCACACGCTGTGTATCGAAGGCAGCTAAGGATTCACTTCCTAGCCCTCGACATCGTTCGATATAACGGTAAATCACTCTGGTCGACTCGGAATTGCGTTATTTACCTTTTCCACACGCTGTGTATCGAAGGCAGCTAAGGATTCACTTCCTAGCCCTCGATATCGTTCGATATAACGATAAATCACTCTGAACGACTCGGAATCGCGTTATTTACCTTTTCAACACGCTGTGTATCGAAGGCAGCTAAGGATTCACTTCCTAGCCCTCGATATCGTTCGATATAACGGTAAATCACTCTGGGCGACTCGGAATTGCGTTATTTACCTTTTCCACACGCTGTGTATCGAAGGCAGCTAAGGATTCACTTCCTAGCCCTCGACATCGTTCGATATAACGATAAATCACTCCGGGCGACTCGGAATCGCGTTATTTACCTTTTCCGCACGCTGTGTATCGAAGGCAGCTAAGGATTCACTTCCTAGCCCTCGATATCGTTCGATATAACGATAAATCACTCTGGGAGAAGCGGAATAGCGATATTTACCTTTTCCACACGCTGTGTATCGAAGGCAGCTAAGGATTCACTTCCTAGCGCTCGATATCGTTCCATATAACGATAAATCACTCTGGGCGACTCGGAATTGCGTTATTTACCTTTTCCACACGCTGTGTATCGAAGGCAGCTAAGGATTCACTTCCTAGCCCTCGATATCGTTCGATATAACGATAAATCACTCTGGGCGACTCGGAATTGCGTTATTTACCTTTTCCACACGCTGTGTATCGAAGGCAGCTAAGGATTCACTTCCTAGCCCTCGACATCGTTCGATATAACGATAAATCACTCTGGGAGAAGCGGAATAGCGATATTTACCTTTTCCACACGCTGTGCATCGAAGGAAACTAAGGATTCACTTCCTAGCCCTCGATATCGTTCGATATAACGATAAATCACTCTGGGCGACTCGGAATCGCGTTATTTACCTTTTCCACACGGTGTGTATCGAAGGAAGCTCAGGATTCACTTCCTAGCCCTCGATATCGTTCGATATAACGATAAATCACTCTGGGAGAAGCGGAATAGCGATATTTACCTTTTCCACACGCTGTGTATCGAAGGCAGCTAAGGATTCACTTCCTAGCCCTCGATATCGTTCGATATAACGGTAAATCACTCTGGGCGAATCGGAATCGCGTTATTTACCTTTTCCACACGCTGTGTATCGAAGGAAGCTAAGGATTCACTTCCTAGCCCTCGATATCGTTCGATATGACGATAAATCACTCTGGGCGACTCGGAATTGCGTTATTTACCTTTTCCACACGCTGTGTATCGAAGGCAGCTAAGGATTCACTTCCTAGCCCTCGATATCGTTCGATATAACGATAAATCACTCTGGGAGAAGCGGAATAGCGATATTTACCTTTTCCACACGCTGTGCATCGAAGGAAGCTAAGGATTCACTTCCTAGCCATTGATATCGTTCGATATAACGATAAATCACTCTGGGAGAAGCGGAATAGCGATATTTACCTTTTCCACACGCTGTGTATCGAAGGCAGCTAAGGATTCACTTCCTAGCGCTCGATATCGTTCCATATAACGATAAATCACTCTGGGCGACTCGGAATTGCGTTATTTACCTTTTCCACACGCTGTGTATCGAAGGCAGCTAAGAATTCACTTCCTAGCCCTCGATATCGTTCGATATAACGATAAATCACTCTGGGCGACTCGGAATTGCGTTATTTACCTTTTCCACACGCTGTGTATCGAAGGCAGCTAAGGATTCACTTCCTGGCCCTCGATATCGTTCGATTAAACGATAAATCACTCTGGGCGACTCGGAATCGCGTTATTTACCTTTTCCACACGCTGTGTATCGAAGGAAGCTAAGGATTCACTTCCTAGCCCTCGATATCGTTCGATATAACGATAAATCACTCTGGGCGACTCGGAATTGCGTTATTTACCTTTTCCACACGCTGTGTATCGAAGGCAGCTAAGGATTCACTTCCTAGCCCTCGATATCGTTCGATATATCGATAAATCACTCTGGGCGACTCGGAATCACGTTATTTACCTTTTCCACACGGTGTGTATCGAAGGAAGCTAAGGATTTACTTCCTAGCCCTCGATATCGTTCGTTATAACGATAAATCACTCTGGGCGACTCGGAATCACGTTATTTACCTTTTCCACACGGTGTGTATCGAAGGAAGCTAAGGATTTACTTCCTAGCCCTCGATATCGTTCGTTATAACGATAAATCACTCTGGGAGAAGCGGAATAGCGATATTTACCTTTTCCACACGCTGTGTATCGAATTAAGCTAAGGATTCACTTCCTAGCCCTCGATATCGTTCGATATAACGATAAATCACTCTGGGCGACTCGGAATCGCGTTATTTACCTTTTCCACACGCTGTGTATCGAAGGCAGCTGAGGATTCACTTCCTAGCCCTCGACATCGTTCGATATAACGATAAATCACTCCGGGCGACTCGGAATCGCGTTATTTACCTTTTCCGCACGCTGTGTATCGAAGGCAGCTAAGGATTTACTTCCTAGCCCTCGATATCGTTCGATATAACGATAAATCACTCTGGGAGAAGCGGAATAGCGATATTTACCTTTTCCACACGCTGTGTATCGAAGGAAGCTAAGGATTCACTTCCTAGCCCTCGATATCGTTCGATATAACGATAAATCACTCTGGGCGACTCGGAATCGCGTTATTTACCTTTTCCACACGCTGTGTATCGAAGGCAGCTGAGGATTCACTTCCTAGCCCTCGACATCGTTCGATATAACGATAAATCACTCTGGGAGAAGCGGAATAGCGATATTTACCTTTTCCACACGCTGTGTATCGAAGGCAGCTAAGGATTCACTTCCTAGCCCTCGATATCGTTCGATATAACGATAAATCACTCTGGGCGACTCGGAATTGCGTTATTTACCTTTTCCACACGCTGTGTATCGAAGGCAGCTAAGGATTCACTTCCTAGCCCTCGACATCGTTCGATATAACGATAAATCACTCTGGGAGAAGCGGAATAGCGATATTTACCTTTTCCACACGCTGTATATCGAAGGAAGCTCAGGATTCACTTCCTAGCCCTCGATATCGTTCGATATAACGATAAATCACTCTGGGAGAAGCGGAATAGCGATATTTACCTTTTCCACACGCTGTGTATCGAAGGCAGCTAAGGATTCACTTCCTAGCCCTCGATATCGTTCGATATAACGGTAAATCACTCTGGGCGACTCGGAATCGCGTTATTTACCTTTTCCACACGCTGTGTATCGAAGGAAGCTAAGGATTCACTTCCTAGCCCTCGATATCGTTCGATATGACGATAAATCACTCTGGGCGACTCGGAATTGCGTTATTTACCTTTTCCACACGCTGTGTATCGAAGGCAGCTAAGGATTCACTTCCTAGCCCTCGATATCGTTCGATATAACGATAAATCACTCTGGGAGAAGCGGAATAGAGATATTTACCTTTTCCACACGCTGTATATCGAAGGAAGCTCAGGATTCACTTCCTAGCCCTCGTTATCGTTCGATATAACGATAAATCACTCTGGGAGAAGCGGAATAGCGATATTTACCTTTTCCACACGCTGTGTATCGAAGGCAGCTAAGGATTCACTTCCTAGCCCTCGATATCGTTCGATATAACGATAAATCACTCTGGGCGACTCGGAATTGCGTTATTTACCTTTTCCACACGCTGTGTATCGAATTAAGCTAAGGATTCACTTCCTAGCCCTCGATATCGTTCGATATAACGATAAATCACTCTGGGCGACTCGGAATCGCGTTATTTACCTTTTCCACACGCTGTGTATCGAAGGCAGCTGAGGATTCACTTCCTAGCCCTCGACATCGTTCGATATAACGATAAATCACTCCGGGCGACTCGGAATCGCGTTATTTACCTTTTCCGCACGCTGTGTATCGAAGGCAGCTAAGGATTTACTTCCTAGCCCTCGATATCGTTCGATATAACGATAAATCACTCTGGGAGAAGCGGAATAGCGATATTTACCTTTTCCACACGCTGTGTATCGAAGGAAGCTAAGGATTCACTTCCTAGCCCTCGATATCGTTCGATATAACGATAAATCACTCTGGGCGACTCGGAATTGCGTTATTTACCTTTTCCACACGCTGTGTATCGAAGGCAGCTAAGGATTCACTTCCTAGCGCTCGATATCGTTCCATATAACGATAAATCACTCTGGGCGACTCGGAATTGCGTTATTTACCTTTTCCACACGCTGTGTATCGAAGGCAGCTAAGGATTCACTTCCTAGCCCTCGATATCGTTCGATATAACGATAAATCACTCTGGGCGACTCGGAATTGCGTTATTTACCTTTTCCACACGCTGTGTATCGAAGGCAGCTAAGGATTCACTTCCTAGCCCTCGACATCGTTCGATATAACGATAAATCACTCTGGGAGAAGCGGAATAGCGATATTTACCTTTTCCACACGCTGTGCATCGAAGGAAACTAAGGATTCACTTCCTAGCCCTCGATATCGTTCGATATAACGATAAATCACTCTGGGCGACTCGGAATCGCGTTATTTACCTTTTCCACACGGTGTGTATCGAAGGAAGCTCAGGATTCACTTCCTAGCCCTCGATATCGTTCGATATGACGATAAATCACTCTGGGCGACTCAGAATTGCGTTATTTACCTTTTCCACACGCTGTGTATCGAAGGCAGCTAAGGATTCACTTCCTAGCCCTCGATATCGTTCGATATAACGATAAATCACTCTGGGAGAAGCGGAATAGCGATATTTACCTTTTCCACACGCTGTGCATCGAAGGAAGCTAAGGATTCACTTCCTAGCCATTGATATCGTTCGATATAACGATAAATCACTCTGGGAGAAGCGGAATAGCGATATTTACCTTTTCCACACGCTGTGTATCGAAGGCAGCTAAGGATTCACTTCCTAGCGCTCGATATCGTTCCATATAACGATAAATCACTCTGGGCGACTCGGAATTGCGTTATTTACCTTTTCCACACGCTGTGTATCGAAGGCAGCTAAGAATTCACTTCCTAGCCCTCGATATCGTTCGATATAACGATAAATCACTCTGGGCGACTCGGAATTGCGTTATTTACCTTTTCCACACGCTGTGTATCGAAGGCAGCTAAGGATTCACTTCCTGGCCCTCGATATCGTTCGATATAACGATAAATCACTCTGGGCGACTCGGAATCGCGTTATTTACCTTTTCCACACGCTGTGTATCGAAGGAAGCTAAGGATTCACTTCCTAGCCCTCGATATCGTTCGATATAACGATAAATCACTCTGGGCGACTCGGAATTGCGTTATTTACCTTTTCCACACGCTGTGTATCGAAGGCAGCTAAGGATTCACTTCCTAGCCCTCGATATCGTTCGATATATCGATAAATCACTCTGGGCGACTCGGAATCACGTTATTTACCTTTTCCACACGGTGTGTATCGAAGGAAGCTAAGGATTTACTTCCTAGCCCTCGATATCGTTCGTTATAACGATAAATCACTCTGGGCGACTCGGAATCACGTTATTTACCTTTTCCACACGGTGTGTATCGAAGGAAGCTAAGGATTTACTTCCTAGCCCTCGATATCGTTCGTTATAACGATAAATCACTCTGGGAGAAGCGGAATAGCGATATTTACCTTTTCCACACGCTGTGTATCGAATTAAGCTAAGGATTCACTTCCTAGCCCTCGATATCGTTCGATATAACGATAAATCACTCTGGGCGACTCGGAATCGCGTTATTTACCTTTTCCACACGCTGTGTATCGAAGGCAGCTGAGGATTCACTTCCTAGCCCTCGACATCGTTCGATATAACGATAAATCACTCCGGGCGACTCGGAATCGCGTTATTTACCTTTTCCGCACGCTGTGTATCGAAGGCAGCTAAGGATTTACTTCCTAGCCCTCGATATCGTTCGATATAACGATAAATCACTCTGGGAGAAGCGGAATAGCGATATTTACCTTTTCCACACGCTGTGTATCGAAGGAAGCTAAGGATTCACTTCCTAGCCCTCGATATCGTTCGATATAACGATAAATCACTCTGGGCGACTCGGAATCGCGTTATTTACCTTTTCCACACGCTGTGTATCGAAGGCAGCTGAGGATTCACTTCCTAGCCCTCGACATCGTTCGATATAACGATAAATCACTCTGGGAGAAGCGGAATAGCGATATTTACCTTTTCCACACGCTGTGTATCGAAGGCAGCTAAGGATTCACTTCCTAGCCCTCGATATCGTTCGATATAACGATAAATCACTCTGGGCGACTCGGAATTGCGTTATTTACCTTTTCCACACGCTGTGTATCGAAGGCAGCTAAGGATTCACTTCCTAGCCCTCGACATCGTTCGATATAACGATAAATCACTCTGGGAGAAGCGGAATAGCGATATTTACCTTTTCCACACGCTGTATATCGAAGGAAGCTCAGGATTCACTTCCTAGCCCTCGATATCGTTCGATATAACGATAAATCACTCTGGGAGAAGCGGAATAGCGATATTTACCTTTTCCACACGCTGTGTATCGAAGGCAGCTAAGGATTCACTTCCTAGCCCTCGATATCGTTCGATATAACGGTAAATCACTCTGGGCGACTCGGAATCGCGTTATTTACCTTTTCCACACGCTGTGTATCGAAGGAAGCTAAGGATTCACTTCCTAGCCCTCGATATCGTTCGATATGACGATAAATCACTCTGGGCGACTCGGAATTGCGTTATTTACCTTTTCCACACGCTGTGTATCGAAGGCAGCTAAGGATTCACTTCCTAGCCCTCGATATCGTTCGATATAACGATAAATCACTCTGGGAGAAGCGGAATAGCGATATTTACCTTTTCCACACGCTGTATATCGAAGGAAGCTCAGGATTCACTTCCTAGCCCTCGATATCGTTCGATATAACGATAAATCACTCTGGGCGACTCGGAATTGCGTTATTTACCTTTTCCACACGCTGTGTATCGAAGGCAGCTAAGGATTCACTTCCTAGCCCTCGATATCGTTCGATATAACGATAAATCACTCTGGGAGAAGCGGAATAGCGATATTTACCTTTTCCACACGCTGTGCATCGAAGGAAGCTAAGGATTCACTTCCTAGCCATTGATATCGTTCGATATAACGATAAATCACTCTGGGAGAAGCGGAATAGCGATATTTACCTTTTCCACACGCTGTGTATCGAAGGCAGCTAAGGATTCACTTCCTAGCCCTCGATATCGTTCGATATAACGATAAATCACTCTGGGCGACTCGGAATTGCGTTATTTACCTTTTCCACACGCTGTGTATCGAAGGCAGCTAAGGATTCACTTCCTGGCCCTCGATATCGTTCGATATAACGATAAATCACTCTGGGCGACTCGGAATCGCGTTATTTACCTTTTCCACACGCTGTGTATCGAAGGAAGCTAAGGATTCACTTCCTAGCCCTCGATATCGTTCGATATAACGATAAATCACTCTGGGAGAAGCGGAATAGCGATATTTACCTTTTCCACACGCTGTGCATCGAAGGAAGCTAATGATTCACTTCCTGGCCCTCGATATCGTTCGAAATAACGATAAATCACTCTGGGCGACTCGGAATCGCGTTATTTACCTTTTCCACACGCTGTGTATCGAAGGAAGCTAAGGATTCACTTCCTAGCCCTCGATATCGTTCGATATAACGATAAATCACTCTGGGAGAAGCGGAATAGCGATATTTACCTTTTCCACACGCTGTGCATCGAAGGAAGCTAAGGATTCACTTCCTAGCCATTGATATCGTTCGATATAACGATAAATCACTCTGGGAGAAGCGGAATAGCGATATTTACCTTTTCCACACGCTGTGCATCGAAGGAAGCTAAGGATTCACTTCCTGGCCCTCGATATCGTTCGATATAACGATAAATCACTCTGGGCGACTCGGAATTGCGTTATTTACCTTTTCCACACGCTGTGTATCGAAGGCAGCTAAGGATTCACTTCCTAGCCCTCGATATCGTTCGATATAACGATAAATCACTCTGGGCGACTCGGAATCGCGTTATTTACCTTTTCCACACGCTGTGTATCGAAGGAAGCTAAGGATTCACTTCCTAGCCCTCGATATCGTTCGATATAACGATAAATCACTCTGGGAGAAGCGGAATAGCGATATTTACCTTTTCCACACGCTGTGTATCGAATTAAGCTAAGGATTCACTTCCTAGCCCTCGATATCGTTCGATATAACGATAAATCACTCTGGGCGACTCGGAATCGCGTTATTTACCTTTTCCACACGCTGTGTATCGAAGGAAGCTAAGGATTCACTTCCTAGCCCTCGATATCGTTCGATATATCGATAAATCACTCTGGGCGACTCGGAATCACGTTATTTACCTTTTCCACACGGTGTGTATCGAAGGAAGCTAAGGATTTACTTCCTAGCCCTCGATATCGTTCGTTATAACGATAAATCACTCTGGGCGACTCGGAATCACGTTATTTACCTTTTCCACACGGTGTGTATCGAAGGAAGCTAAGGATTTACTTCCTAGCCCTCGATATCGTTCGTTATAACGATAAATCACTCTGGGAGAAGCGGAATAGCGATATTTACCTTTTCCACACGCTGTGTATCGAATTAAGCTAAGGATTCACTTCCTAGCCCTCGATATCGTTCGATATAACGATAAATCACTCTGGGCGACTCGGAATCGCGTTATTTACCTTTTCCACACGCTGTGTATCGAAGGAAGCCAAGGATTCACTTCCTAGCCCTCGATATCGTTCGATATAACGATAAATCACTCTGGGCGACTCGGAATTGCGTTATTTACCTTTTCCACACGCTGTGTATCGAAGGCAGCTAAGGATTCACTTCCTAGCCGTCGATATCGTTCGATATAACGATAAATCACTCTGGGCGACTCGGAATCGCGTTATTTACCTTTTCCACACGCTGTGTATCGAAGGAAGCTAAGGATTTACTTCCTAGCCCTCGATATCGTTCGTTATAACGATAAATCACTCTGGGAGAAGCGGAATAGCGATATTTACCTTTTCCACACGCTGTGTATCGAATTAAGCTAAGGATTCACTTCCTAGCCCTCGATATCGTTCGATATAACGATAAATCACTCTGGGCGACTCGGAATCGCGTTATTTACCTTTTCCACACGCTGTGTATCGAAGGAAGCTAAGGATTCACTTCCTAGCCCTCGATATCGTTCGATATATCGATAAATCACTCTGGGCGACTCGGAATCACGTTATTTACCTTTTCCACACGGTGTGTATCGAAGGAAGCTAAGGATTCACTTCCTAGCCCTCGATATCGTTCGATATAACGATAAATCACTCTGGGCGACTCGGAATCGCGTTATTTACCTTTTCCACACGCTGTGTATCGAAGGAAGCCAAGGATTCACTTCCTAGCCCTCGATATCGTTCGATATAACGATAAATCACTCTGGGCGACTCGGAATTGCGTTATTTACCTTTTCCACACGCTGTGTATCGAAGGCAGCTAAGGATTCACTTCCTAGCCGTCGATATCGTTCGATATAACGATAAATCACTCTGGGCGACTCGGAATCGCGTTATTTACCTTTTCCACACGCTGTGTATCGAAGGAAGCTAAGGATTTACTTCCTAGCCCTCGATATCGTTCGTTATAACGATAAATCACTCTGGGAGAAGCGGAATAGCGATATTTACCTTTTCCACACGCTGTGTATCGAATTAAGCTAAGGATTCACTTCCTAGCCCTCGATATCGTTCGATATAACGATAAATCACTCTGGGAGAAGCGGAATAGCGATATTTACCTTTTCCACACGCTGTGTATCGAAGGAAGCTAAGGATTCACTTCCTAGCCCTCGATATCGTTCGATATAACGATAAATCACTCTGGGCGACTCGGAATCGCGTTATTTACCTTTTCCACACGCTGTGTATCGAAGGCAGCTGAGGATTCACTTCCTAGCCCTCGACATCGTTCGATATAACGATAAATCACTCCGGGCGACTCGGAATCGCGTTATTTACCTTTTCCGCACGCTGTGTATCGAAGGCAGCTAAGGATTTACTTCCTAGCCCTCGATATCGTTCGATATAACGATAAATCACTCTGGGAGAAGCGGAATAGCGATATTTACCTTTTCCACACGCTGTGTATCGAAGGAAGCTAAGGATTCACTTCCTAGCCACCGATATCGTTCGATATAACGATAAATCACTCTGGGCGACTCGGAATCGCGTTATTTACCTTTTCCACACGCTGTGTATCGAAGGAAGCTAAGGATTCACTTCCTAGCCCTCGATATCGTTCGATATAACGATTAATCACTCTGGGCGACTCGGAATTGCGTTATTTACCTTTTCCACACGCTGTGTATCGAAGGCAGCTAAGGATTCACTTCCTAGCCCTCGATATCGTTCGATATAACGATAAATCATTCTGGGAGAAGCGGAATAGCGATATTTACCTTTTCCACACGCTGTGTATCGAAGGCAGCTAAGGATTCACTTCCTAGCCCTCGACATCGTTCGATATAACGATAAATCACTCCGGGCGACTCGGAATCGCGTTATTTACCTTTTCCGCACGCTGTGTATCGAAGGCAGCTAAGGATTCACTTCCTAGCCCTCGATATCGTTCGATATAACGATAAATCACTCTGGGAGAAGCGGAATAGCGATATTTACCTTTTCCACACGCTGTGTATCGAAGGAAGCTAAGGATTCACTTCCTAGCCCTCGATATCGTTCGATATAACGATAAATCACTCTGGGCGACTCGGAATCGCGTTATTTACCTTTTCCACACGCTGTGTATCGAAGGAAGCTAAGGATTCACTTCCTAGCCCTCGATATCGTTCGATATAACGATTAATCACTCTGGGCGACTCGGAATTGCGTTATTTACCTTTTCCACACGCTGTGTATCGAAGGCAGCTAAGGATTCACTTCCTAGCCCTCGATATCGTTCGATATAACGATAAATCATTCTGGGAGAAGCGGAATAGCGATATTTACCTTTTCCACACGCTGTGTATCGAAGGCAGCTAAGGATTCACTTCCTAGCCCTCGACATCGTTCGATATAACGATAAATCACTCCGGGCGACTCGGAATCGCGTTATTTACCTTTTCCGCACGCTGTGTATCGAAGGCAGCTAAGGATTCACTTCCTAGCCCTCGATATCGTTCGATATAACGATAAATCACTCTGGGCGACTCGGAATTGCGTTATTTACCTTTTATACACGCTGTGTATCGAAGGCAGCTAAGGATTCACTTCCTAGCCCTCGATATCGTTCGATATAACGATAAATCACTCTGGGAGAAGCGGTATAGCGATATTTACCTTTTCCACACGCTGTGTATCGAAGGCAGCTAAGGATTCACTTCCTAGCCCTCGATATCGTTCGATATAACGATAAATCACTCTGAACGACTCGGAATCGCGTTATTTACCTTTTCAACACGCTGTGTATCGAAGGCAGCTAAGGATTCACTTCCTAGCCCTCGATATCGTTCGATATAACGGTAAATCACTCTGGGCGACTCGGAATCGCGTTATTTACCTTTTCCACACGCTGTGTATCGAAGGCAGCTAAGGATTCACTTCCTAGCCCTCGATATCGTTCGATATAACGATAAATCACTCTGGGCGACTCGGAATTGCGTTATTTACCTTTTCCACACGCTGTGTATCGAAGGCAGCTAAGGATTCACTTCCTAGCCCTCGATATCGTTCGATATAACGATAAATCACTCTGGGAGACTCGGAATCGCGTTATTTACCTATTCCACACGCTGTGCATCGAAGGAAGCTAAGGATTCACTTCCTAGCCCTCGATATCGTTCGATATAACGATAAATCACTCTGGGAGGCGCGGAATAGCGATATTTACCTTTTCCACACGCTGTGTATCGAAGGAAGCTAAGGATTCACTTCCTAGCCCTCGATATCGTTCGATATAACGATAAATCACTCTGGGCGACTCGGAATCGCGTTATTTACCTTTTCCACACGCTGTGATCGCAGGAAGCTAAGGATTCACTTTCTAGCCCTCGATATCTTTCGATATAACGATAAATCACTCTGGGAGACGCGGAATAGCGATATTTACCTTTTCCACACGCTGTGTATCGAAGGAAGCTAAGGATTCACTTTCTAGCCCTCGATATCTTTCGATATAACGATAAATCACTCTGGGAGACGCGGAATAGCGATATTTACCTTTTCCACACGCTGTGCATCGAAGGAATCTAAGGATTCACTTCCTAGAACTCGATATCGTTCGATATAACGATAAATCACTCTGGGAGACTCGGAATCGCGTTATTTACCTATTCCACACGCTGTGCATCGAAGGAAGCTAAGGATTCACTTCCTAGCCCTCGATATCGTTCGATATAACGATAAATCACTCTGGGCGACTCGGAATCGCGTTATTTACCTTTTCCACACGCTGTGATCGCAGGAAGCTAAGGATTCACTTTCTAGCCCTCGATATCTTTCGATATAACGATAAATCACTCTGGGAGACGCGGAATAGCGATATTTACCTTTTCCACACGCTGTGCATCGAAGGAATCTAAGGATTCACTTCCTAGAACTCGATATCGTTCGATATAACGATAAATCACTCTGGGAGACTCGGAATCGCGTTATTTACCTATTCCACACGCTGTGCATCGAAGGAAGCTAAGGATTCACTTCCTAGCCCTCGATATCGTTCGATATAACGATAAATCACTCTGGGAGGCGCGGAATAGCGATATTTACCTTTTCCACACGCTGTGTATCGAAGGAAGCTAAGGATTCACTTCCTAGCCCTCGATATCGTTCGATATAACGATAAATCACTCTGGGCGACTCGGAATCGCGTTATTTACCTTTTCCACACGCTGTGATCGCAGGAAGCTAAGGATTCACTTTCTAGCCCTCGATATCTTTCGATATAACGATAAATCACTCTGGGAGACGCGGAATAGCGATATTTACCTTTTCCACACGCTGTGTATCGAAGGAAGCTAAGGATTCACTTCCTAGCCCTCGATGTCGTTCGATATAACGATAAATCACTCTGGGCGACGCGGAATAGCGATATTTACCTTTTCCACACGCTGTGCATCGAAGGAATCTAAGGATTCACTTCCTAGCCCTCGATATCGTTCGATATAACGATAAATCACTCTGGGAGACGCGGAATAGCGAAATTTACCTTTTCCACACGCTGTGTATCGAAGGAAGCTATGGATTCACTTCCTAGCCCTCGATATCGTTCGATATAACGATAAATCACTCTGGGCGACTCGGAATCGCGTTATTTACCTTTTCCACACGCTGTGTATCGAAGGAAGCTAAGGATTCACTTCCTAGCCCTCGATATCGTTCGATATAACGATAAATCACTCTGGGAGAAGCGGAATAGCGATATTTACCTTTTCCACACGCTGTGCATCGAAGGAAGCTAAGGATTCACTTCCTGGCCCTCGATATCGTTCGATATAACGATAAATCACTCTGGGCGACTCGGAATCGCGTTATTTACCTTTTCCACACGCTGTGTATCGAAGGAAGCTAAGGATTCACTTCCTAGCCCTCGATATCGTTCGATATAACGATAAATCACTCTGGGAGAAGCGGAATAGCGATATTTACCTTTTCCACACGCTGTGCATCGAAGGAAGCTAAGGATTCACTTCCTAGCCATTGATATCGTTCGATATAACGATAAATCACTCTGGGAGAAGCGGAATAGCGATATTTACCTTTTCCACACGCTGTGCATCGAAGGAAGCTAAGGATTCACTTCCTGGCCCTCGATATCGTTCGATATAACGATAAATCACTCTGGGCGACTCGGAATTGCGTTATTTACCTTTTCCACACGCTGTGTATCGAAGGCAGCTAAGGATTCACTTCCTAGCCCTCGATATCGTTCGATATAACGATAAATCACTCTGGGCGACTCGGAATCGCGTTATTTACCTTTTCCACACGCTGTGTATCGAAGGAAGCTAAGGATTCACTTCCTAGCCCTCGATATCGTTCGATATAACGATAAATCACTCTGGGAGAAGCGGAATAGCGATATTTACCTTTTCCACACGCTGTGTATCGAATTAAGCTAAGGATTCACTTCCTAGCCCTCGATATCGTTCGATATAACGATAAATCACTCTGGGCGACTCGGAATCGCGTTATTTACCTTTTCCACACGCTGTGTATCGAAGGAAGCTAAGGATTCACTTCCTAGCCCTCGATATCGTTCGATATATCGATAAATCACTCTGGGCGACTCGGAATCACGTTATTTACCTTTTCCACACGGTGTGTATCGAAGGAAGCTAAGGATTTACTTCCTAGCCCTCGATATCGTTCGTTATAACGATAAATCACTCTGGGCGACTCGGAATCACGTTATTTACCTTTTCCACACGGTGTGTATCGAAGGAAGCTAAGGATTTACTTCCTAGCCCTCGATATCGTTCGTTATAACGATAAATCACTCTGGGAGAAGCGGAATAGCGATATTTACCTTTTCCACACGCTGTGTATCGAATTAAGCTAAGGATTCACTTCCTAGCCCTCGATATCGTTCGATATAACGATAAATCACTCTGGGCGACTCGGAATCGCGTTATTTACCTTTTCCACACGCTGTGTATCGAAGGAAGCCAAGGATTCACTTCCTAGCCCTCGATATCGTTCGATATAACGATAAATCACTCTGGGCGACTCGGAATTGCGTTATTTACCTTTTCCACACGCTGTGTATCGAAGGCAGCTAAGGATTCACTTCCTAGCCGTCGATATCGTTCGATATAACGATAAATCACTCTGGGCGACTCGGAATCGCGTTATTTACCTTTTCCACACGCTGTGTATCGAAGGAAGCTAAGGATTTACTTCCTAGCCCTCGATATCGTTCGTTATAACGATAAATCACTCTGGGAGAAGCGGAATAGCGATATTTACCTTTTCCACACGCTGTGTATCGAATTAAGCTAAGGATTCACTTCCTAGCCCTCGATATCGTTCGATATAACGATAAATCACTCTGGGAGAAGCGGAATAGCGATATTTACCTTTTCCACACGCTGTGTATCGAAGGAAGCTAAGGATTCACTTCCTAGCCCTCGATATCGTTCGATATAACGATAAATCACTCTGGGCGACTCGGAATCGCGTTATTTACCTTTTCCACACGCTGTGTATCGAAGGCAGCTGAGGATTCACTTCCTAGCCCTCGACATCGTTCGATATAACGATAAATCACTCCGGGCGACTCGGAATCGCGTTATTTACCTTTTCCGCACGCTGTGTATCGAAGGCAGCTAAGGATTTACTTCCTAGCCCTCGATATCGTTCGATATAACGATAAATCACTCTGGGAGAAGCGGAATAGCGATATTTACCTTTTCCACACGCTGTGTATCGAAGGAAGCTAAGGATTCACTTCCTAGCCACCGATATCGTTCGATATAACGATAAATCACTCTGGGCGACTCGGAATCGCGTTATTTACCTTTTCCACACGCTGTGTATCGAAGGAAGCTAAGGATTCACTTCCTAGCCCTCGATATCGTTCGATATAACGATTAATCACTCTGGGCGACTCGGAATTGCGTTATTTACCTTTTCCACACGCTGTGTATCGAAGGCAGCTAAGGATTCACTTCCTAGCCCTCGATATCGTTCGATATAACGATAAATCATTCTGGGAGAAGCGGAATAGCGATATTTACCTTTTCCACACGCTGTGTATCGAAGGCAGCTAAGGATTCACTTCCTAGCCCTCGACATCGTTCGATATAACGATAAATCACTCCGGGCGACTCGGAATCGCGTTATTTACCTTTTCCGCACGCTGTGTATCGAAGGCAGCTAAGGATTCACTTCCTAGCCCTCGATATCGTTCGATATAACGATAAATCACTCTGGGAGAAGCGGAATAGCGATATTTACCTTTTCCACACGCTGTGTATCGAAGGAAGCTAAGGATTCACTTCCTAGCCCTCGATATCGTTCGATATAACGATAAATCACTCTGGGCGACTCGGAATCGCGTTATTTACCTTTTCCACACGCTGTGTATCGAAGGAAGCTAAGGATTCACTTCCTAGCCCTCGATATCGTTCGATATAACGATTAATCACTCTGGGCGACTCGGAATTGCGTTATTTACCTTTTCCACACGCTGTGTATCGAAGGCAGCTAAGGATTCACTTCCTAGCCCTCGATATCGTTCGATATAACGATAAATCATTCTGGGAGAAGCGGAATAGCGATATTTACCTTTTCCACACGCTGTGTATCGAAGGCAGCTAAGGATTCACTTCCTAGCCCTCGACATCGTTCGATATAACGATAAATCACTCCGGGCGACTCGGAATCGCGTTATTTACCTTTTCCGCACGCTGTGTATCGAAGGCAGCTAAGGATTCACTTCCTAGCCCTCGATATCGTTCGATATAACGATAAATCACTCTGGGCGACTCGGAATTGCGTTATTTACCTTTTATACACGCTGTGTATCGAAGGCAGCTAAGGATTCACTTCCTAGCCCTCGATATCGTTCGATATAACGATAAATCACTCTGGGAGAAGCGGAATAGCGATATTTACCTTTTCCACACGCTGTGTATCGAAGGCAGCTAAGGATTCACTTCCTAGCCCTCGATATCGTTCGATATAACGATAAATCACTCTGAACGACTCGGAATCGCGTTATTTACCTTTTCAACACGCTGTGTATCGAAGGCAGCTAAGGATTCACTTCCTAGCCCTCGATATCGTTCGATATAACGGTAAATCACTCTGGGCGACTCGGAATCGCGTTATTTACCTTTTCCACACGCTGTGTATCGAAGGCAGCTAAGGATTCACTTCCTAGCCCTCGATATCGTTCGATATAACGATAAATCACTCTGGGCGACTCGGAATTGCGTTATTTACCTTTTCCACACGCTGTGTATCGAAGGCAGCTAAGGATTCACTTCCTAGCCCTCGATATCGTTCGATATAACGATAAATCACTCTGGGAGACTCGGAATCGCGTTATTTACCTATTCCACACGCTGTGCATCGAAGGAAGCTAAGGATTCACTTCCTAGCCCTCGATATCGTTCGATATAACGATAAATCACTCTGGGAGGCGCGGAATAGCGATATTTACCTTTTCCACACGCTGTGTATCGAAGGAAGCTAAGGATTCACTTCCTAGCCCTCGATATCGTTCGATATAACGATAAATCACTCTGGGCGACTCGGAATCGCGTTATTTACCTTTTCCACACGCTGTGATCGCAGGAAGCTAAGGATTCACTTTCTAGCCCTCGATATCTTTCGATATAACGATAAATCACTCTGGGAGACGCGGAATAGCGATATTTACCTTTTCCACACGCTGTGTATCGAAGGAAGCTAAGGATTCACTTTCTAGCCCTCGATATCTTTCGATATAACGATAAATCACTCTGGGAGACGCGGAATAGCGATATTTACCTTTTCCACACGCTGTGCATCGAAGGAATCTAAGGATTCACTTCCTAGAACTCGATATCGTTCGATATAACGATAAATCACTCTGGGAGACTCGGAATCGCGTTATTTACCTATTCCACACGCTGTGCATCGAAGGAAGCTAAGGATTCACTTCCTAGCCCTCGATATCGTTCGATATAACGATAAATCACTCTGGGCGACTCGGAATCGCGTTATTTACCTTTTCCACACGCTGTGATCGCAGGAAGCTAAGGATTCACTTTCTAGCCCTCGATATCTTTCGATATAACGATAAATCACTCTGGGAGACGCGGAATAGCGATATTTACCTTTTCCACACGCTGTGCATCGAAGGAATCTAAGGATTCACTTCCTAGAACTCGATATCGTTCGATATAACGATAAATCACTCTGGGAGACTCGGAATCGCGTTATTTACCTATTCCACACGCTGTGCATCGAAGGAAGCTAAGGATTCACTTCCTAGCCCTCGATATCGTTCGATATAACGATAAATCACTCTGGGAGGCGCGGAATAGCGATATTTACCTTTTCCACACGCTGTGTATCGAAGGAAGCTAAGGATTCACTTCCTAGCCCTCGATATCGTTCGATATAACGATAAATCACTCTGGGCGACTCGGAATCGCGTTATTTACCTTTTCCACACGCTGTGATCGCAGGAAGCTAAGGATTCACTTTCTAGCCCTCGATATCTTTCGATATAACGATAAATCACTCTGGGAGACGCGGAATAGCGATATTTACCTTTTCCACACGCTGTGTATCGAAGGAAGCTAAGGATTCACTTCCTAGCCCTCGATGTCGTTCGATATAACGATAAATCACTCTGGGCGACGCGGAATAGCGATATTTACCTTTTCCACACGCTGTGCATCGAAGGAATCTAAGGATTCACTTCCTAGCCCTCGATATCGTTCGATATAACGATAAATCACTCTGGGAGACGCGGAATAGCGAAATTTACCTTTTCCACACGCTGTGTATCGAAGGAAGCTATGGATTCACTTCCTAGCCCTCGATATCGTTCGATATAACGATAAATCACTCTGGGAGACGCGGATTAGCGATATTTACCTTTTCCACACGCTGTGCATCGAAGGAAGCTGAGGATTCACTTCGTAGCCCTCGATATCGTTCGATATAACGATAAATCACTCTGGGCGACTCGGAATCGCGTTATTTACTTTTTCCACACGCTGTGCATCGAAGGAAGCTAAGAATTCACTTCCTAGCCCTCGATGTCGTTCGATATAACGATAAATCACTCTGGGCGACGCGGAATAGCGATATTTACCTTTTCCACACGCTGTGCATCGAAGGAAGCTGAGGATTCACTTCGTAGCCCTCGATATCGTTCGATATAACGATAAATCACTCTGGGCGACTCGGAATCGCGTTATTTACTTTTTCCACACGCTGTGCATCGAAGGAAGCTAAGAATTCACTTCCTAGCCCTCGATGTCGTTCGATATAACGATAAATCACTCTGGGAGACGCGGATTAGCGATATTTACCTTTTCCACACGCTGTGCATCGAAGGAAGCTGAGGATTCACTTCGTAGCCCTCGATATCGTTCGATATAACGATAAATCACTCTGGGAGACGCGGATTAGCGATATTTACCTTTTCCACACGCTGTGCATCGAAGGAAGCTGAGGATTCACTTCGTAGCCCTCGATATCGTTCGATATAACGATATATCACTCTGGGCGACACGGAATCGCGTTATTTAACTATTCCACACGCTGTGTATCGAAGGAAGCTAAGGATTCACTTCCCAGCCCTCGATATCGTTCGATATAACGATAAATCACTCTGGGCGACGCGGAATAGCGATATTTACCTTTTCCACACGCTGTGCATCGAAGGAAGCTGAGGATTCACTTCGTAGCCCTCGATATCGTTCGATATAACGATAAATCACTCTGGGCGACGCGGAATAGCGATATTTACCTTTTCCACACGCTGTGCATCGAAGGAATCTAAGGATTCACTTCCCAGCCCTCGATATCGTTCGATATAACGATATATCACTCTGGGCGACTCGGAATCGCGTTATTTAACTATTCCACACGCTGTGCATCGAAGGAAGCTAAGGATTCACTTCCTAGCCCTCGATGTCGTTCGATATAACGATAAATCACTCTGGGAGACGCGGATTAGCGATATTTACCTTTTCCACACGCTGTGCATCGAAGGAAGCTGAGGATTCACTTCGTAGCCCTCGATATCGTTCGATATAACGATATATCACTCTGGGCGACACGGAATCGCGTTATTTAACTATTCCACACGCTGTGTATCGAAGGAAGCTAAGGATTCACTTCCCAGCCCTCGATATCGTTCGATATAACGATATATCACTCTGGGCGACACGGAATCGCGTTATTTAACTATTCCACACGCTGTGCATCGAAGGAAGCTAAGGATTCACTTCCTATCCCTCGATATCGTTCTATATAACGATAAATCACTCTGGGAGACGCGGATTAGCGATATTTACCTTTTCCACACGCTGTGCATCGAAGGAAGCTAAGGATTCACTTCCTATCCCTCGATATCGTTCGATATAACGATAAATCACTCTGGGCGACTCGGAATCGCGTTATTTAACTATTCCACACGCTGTGTATCGAAGGAAGCTAAGGATTCACTTCCTAGCCCTCGATATCGTTCTATATAGCGATAAATCACTCTGGGCGACTCGGAATCGCGTTATTTACCTATTCCACACGCTGTGCATCGAAGGAAGCTAAGGATTCACTTCCTAGCCCTCGATGTCGTTCGATATAACGATAAATCACTCTGGGCGACGCGGAATAGCGATATTTACCTTTTCCACACGCTGTGCATCGAAGGAATCTGAGGATTCACTTCCTAGCCCTCGATATCGTTCGATATAACGATAAATCACTCTGGGAGACGCGGAATAGCGAAATTTACCTTTTCCACACGCTGTGTATCGAAGGAAGCTATGGATTCACTTCCTAGCCCTCGATATCGTTCGATATAACGATAAATCACTCTGGGAGACGCGGATTAGCGATATTTACCTTTTCCACACGCTGTGCATCGAAGGAAGCTGAGGATTCACTTCGTAGCCCTCGATATCGTTCGATATAACGATAAATCACTCTGGGCGACTCGGAATCGCGTTATTTACTTTTTCCACACGCTGTGCATCGAAGGAAGCTAAGGATTCACTTCCTAGCCCTCGATGTCGTTCGATATAACGATAAATCACTCTGGGAGGCGCGGAATAGCGATATTTACCTTTTCCACACGCTGTGTATCGAAGGAAGCTAAGGATTCACTTCCTAGCCCTCGATATCGTTCGATATAACGATAAATCACTCTGGGCGACTCGGAATCGCGTTATTTACCTTTTCCACACGCTGTGATCGCAGGAAGCTAAGGATTCACTTTCTAGCCCTCGATATCTTTCGATATAACGATAAATCACTCTGGGAGACGCGGAATAGCGATATTTACCTTTTCCACACGCTGTGTATCGAAGGAAGCTAAGGATTCACTTCCTAGCCCTCGATGTCGTTCGATATAACGATAAATCACTCTGGGCGACGCGGAATAGCGATATTTACCTTTTCCACACGCTGTGCATCGAAGGAATCTAAGGATTCACTTCCTAGCCCTCGATATCGTTCGATATAACGATAAATCACTCTGGGAGACGCGGAATAGCGAAATTTACCTTTTCCACACGCTGTGTATCGAAGGAAGCTATGGATTCACTTCCTAGCCCTCGATATCGTTCGATATAACGATAAATCACTCTGGGAGACGCGGATTAGCGATATTTACCTTTTCCACACGCTGTGCATCGAAGGAAGCTGAGGATTCACTTCGTAGCCCTCGATATCGTTCGATATAACGATAAATCACTCTGGGCGACTCGGAATCGCGTTATTTACTTTTTCCACACGCTGTGCATCGAAGGAAGCTAAGAATTCACTTCCTAGCCCTCGATGTCGTTCGATATAACGATAAATCACTCTGGGCGACGCGGAATAGCGATATTTACCTTTTCCACACGCTGTGCATCGAAGGAATCTAAGGATTCACTTCCCAGCCCTCGATATCGTTCGATATAACGATATATCACTCTGGGCGACTCGGAATCGCGTTATTTAACTATTCCACACGCTGTGTATCGAAGGAAGCTAAGGATTCACTTCCTAGCCCTCGATATCGTTCTATATAGCGATAAATCACTCTGGGCGACTCGGAATCGCGTTACTTACCTATTCCACACGCTGTGCATCGAAGGAAGCTAAGGATTCACTTCCTAGCCCTCGATGTCGTTCGATATAACGATAAATCACTCTGGGAGACGCGGATTAGCGATATTTACCTTTTCCACACGCTGTGCAGCGAAGGAAGCTGAGGATTCACTTCGTAGCCCTCGATATCGTTCGATATAACGATAAATCACTCTGGGCGACTCGGAATCGCGTTATTTACCTTTTCCACACGCTGTGCATCGAAGGAAGCTAAGGATTCACTTCCTAGCCCTCGATGTCGTTCGATATAACGATAAATCACTCTGGGCGACGCGGAATAGCGATATTTATCTTTTCCACACGCTGTGCATCGAAGGAATCTAAGGATTCACTTCCCAGCCCTCGATATCGTTCGATATAACGATATATCACTCTGGGCGACACGGAATCGCGTTATTTAACTATTCCACACGCTGTGTATCGAAGGAAGCTAAGGATTCACTTCCTAGCCCTCGATATCGTTCTATATAGCGATAAATCACTCTGGGCGACTCGGAATCGCGTTATTTACCTATTCCACACGCTGTGCATCGAAGGAAGCTAAGGATTCACTTCCTATCCCTCGATATCGTTCTATATAACGATAAATCACTCTGGGAGACGCGGATTAGCGATATTTACCTTTTCCACACGCTGTGCATCGAAGGAAGCTAAGGATTCACTTCCTATCCCTCGATATCGTTCGATATAACGATAAATCACTCTGGGCGACTCGGAATCGCGTTATTTAACTATTCCACACGCTGTGTATCGAAGGAAGCTAAGGATTCACTTCCTAGCCCTCGATATCGTTCTATATAGCGATAAATCACTCTGGGCGACTCGGAATCGCGTTATTTACCTATTCCACACGCTGTGCATCGAAGGAAGCTAAGGATTCACTTCCTAGCCCTCGATGTCGTTCGATATAACGATAAATCACTCTGGGCGACGCGGAATAGCGATATTTACCTTTTCCACACGCTGTGCATCGAAGGAATCTGAGGATTCACTTCCTAGCCCTCGATATCGTTCGATATAACGATAAATCACTCTGGGAGACGCGGAATAGCGAAATTTACCTTTTCCACACGCTGTGTATCGAAGGAAGCTATGGATTCACTTCCTAGCCCTCGATATCGTTCGATATAACGATAAATCACTCTGGGAGACGCGGATTAGCGATATTTACCTTTTCCACACGCTGTGCATCGAAGGAAGCTGAGGATTCACTTCGTAGCCCTCGATATCGTTCGATATAACGATAAATCACTCTGGGCGACTCGGAATCGCGTTATTTACTTTTTCCACACGCTGTGCATCGAAGGAAGCTAAGGATTCACTTCCTAGCCCTCGATGTCGTTCGATATAACGATAAATCACTCTGGGCGACGCGGAATAGCGATATTTACCTTTTCCACACGCTGTGTATCGAAGGAAGCTATGGATTCACTTCCTAGCCCTCGATATCGTTCGATATAACGATAAATCACTCTGGGCGACGCGGAATAGCGATATTTACCTTTTCCACACGCTGTGCATCGAAGGAATCTAAGGATTCACTTCCCAGCCCTCGATATCGTTCGATATAACGATAAATCACTCTGGGCGACTCGGAATCGCGTTATTTACTTTTTCCACACGCTGTGCATCGAAGGAAGCTAAGGATTCACTTCCTATCCCTCGATATCGTTCGATATAACGATAAATCACTCTGGGCGACGCGGAATAGCGATATTTACCTTTTCCACACGCTGTGCATCGAAGGAATCTAAGGATTCACTTCCCAGCCCTCGATATCGTTCGATATAACGATATATCACTCTGGGCGACTCGGAATCGCGTTATTTAACTATTCCACACGCTGTGTATCGAAGGAAGCTAAGGATTCACTTCCTAGCCCTCGATATCGTTCTATATAGCGATAAATCACTCTGGGCGACTCGGAATCGCGTTATTTACCTATTCCACACGCTGTGCATCGAAGGAAGCTAAGGATTCACTTCCTAGCCCTCGATGTCGTTCGATATAACGATAAATCACTCTGGGAGACGCGGATTAGCGATATTTACCTTTTCCACCCGCTGTGCATCGAAGGAAGCTGAGGATTCACTTCGTAGCCCTCGATATCGTTCGATATAACGATAAATCACTCTGGGCGACTCGGAATCGCGTTATTTACCTTTTCCACACGCTGTGCATCGAAGGAAGCTAAGGATTCACTTCCTAGCCCTCGATGTCGTTCGATATAACGATAAATCACTCTGGGCGACGCTGAATAGCGATATTTATCTTTTCCACACGCTGTGCATCGAAGGAATCTAAGGATTCACTTCCTTGCCCTCGATATTGTTCGATATAACGATAAATCACTCTGGGCGACGCGGAATAGCGATATTTATCTTTTCCACACGCTGTGCATCGAAGGAATCTAAGGATTCTCTTCCTAGCCCTCGATATCGTTCGATATAACGATAAATCACTCTGAACGACTCGGAATCGCGTTATTTACCTTTTCAACACGCTGTGTATCGAAGGCAGCTAAGGATTCACTTCCTAGCCCTCGATATCGTTCGATATAACGATAAATCACTCTGGGCGACGCGGAATAGCGATATTTACCTTTTCCACACGCTGTGCATCGCAGGAAGCTAAGGATTCACTTCCTAGCCCTCGATATCGTTCGATATAACGATAAATCACTCTGGGAGACACGGAATAGCGATATTTACCCTTTCCACACGCTGTGTATCGAAGGAAGCTAAGGATTCACTTCCTAGCCCTCGATATCGTTCGATATAACGATAAATCACTCTGGGCGACTCGGAATAGCGATATTTCCCTTTTCCACACGCTGTGCATCGAAGGAAGCTAAGGATTCACTTCCTATCCCTCGATATCGTTCGATATAACGATAAATCACTCTGGGAGACGCGGAATAGCGATATTTACCTTTTCCACACGCTGTGTATCGAAGGAAGCTAAGGATTCACTTCCTAGCCCTCGATATCGTTCGATATAGCGATAAATCACTCTGGGCGACTCGGAATCGCGTTATTTACCTATTCCACACGCTGTGCATCGAAGGAATCTAAGGATTCACTTCCTAGAACTCGATATCGTTCGATATAACGATAAATCACTCTGGGAGACTCGGAATCGCGTTATTTACCTATTCCACACGCTGTGCATCGAAGGAAGCTAAGGATTCACTTCCTAGCCCTCGATATCGTTCGATATAACGATAAATCACTCTGGGAGGCGCGGAATAGCGATATTTACCTTTTCCACACGCTGTGTATCGAAGGAAGCTAAGGATTCACTTCCTAGCCCTCGATATCGTTCGATATAACGATAAATCACTCTGGGCGACTCGGAATCGCGTTATTTACCTTTTCCACACGCTGTGATCGCAGGAAGCTAAGGATTCACTTTCTAGCCCTCGATATCGTTCGATATAACGATAAATCACTCTGGGCGACTCGGAATAGCGTTATTTACCTTTTCCACACGCTGTGTATCGAAGGAAGCTAAGGATTCACTTCCTAGCCCTCGATATCTTTCGATATAACGATAAATCACTCTGGGAGACGCGGAATAGCGATATTTACCTTTTCCACACGCTGTGTATCGAAGGAAGCTAAGGATTCACTTCCTAGCCCTCGATATCGTTCGATATAACGATAAATCACTCTGGGAGACGCGGATTAGCGATATTTACCTTTTCCACACGCTGTGCATCGAAGGAAGCTAAGGATTCACTTCCTAGCCCTCGATATCGTTCGATATAACGATAAATCACTCTGGGAGACGCGGATTAGCGATATTTACCTTTTCCACACGCTGTGCATCGAAGGAAGCTAAGGATTCACTTCCTAGCCCTCGATATCGTTCGATATAACGATAAATCACTCTGGGAGACACGGAATAGCGATATTTACCCTTTCCACACGCTGTGTATCGAAGGAAGCTAAGGATTCACTTCCCAGCCCTCGATATCGTTCGATATAACGATATATCACTCTGGGCGACTCGGAATCGCGTTATTTAACTATTCCACAATCTGTGTATCGAAGGAAGCTAAGGATTCACTTCCTAGCCCTCGATATCGTTCGATATTACGATAAATCACTCTGGGAGACGCGGATTAGCGATATTTACCTTTTCCACACGCTGTGCATCGAAGGAAGCTAAGGATTCACTTCCTAGCCCTCGATATCGTTCGATATAACGATAAATCACTCTGTGAGACACGGAATAGCGATATTTACCCTTTCCACACGCTGTGTATCGAAGGAAGCTAAGCATTCACTTCCTAGCCCTCGATATCGTTCGATATAACGATAAATCACTCTGGGCGACTCGGAATAGCGATATTTCCCTTTTCCACACGCTGTGTATCGAAGGAAGCTAAGGATTCACTTCCTAGCCCTCGATATCGTTCGATATAGCGATAAATCACTCTGGGCGACTCGGAATCGCGTTATTTACCTATTCCACACGCTGTGCATCGAAGGAATCTAAGGATTCACTTCCTAGCCCTCGATATCGTTCGATATAACGATAAATCATTCTGGGAGACGCGGAATAGCGATATTTATCTTTTCCACACGCTGTGTATCGAAGGAAGCTAAGGATTCACTTCCTAGCCCTCGATATCGTTCGATATAGCGATAAATCACTCTGGGCGACTCGGAATCGCGTTATTTACCTATTCCACACGCTGTGCATCGAAGGAATCTAAGGATTCACTTCCTAGAACTCGATATCGTTCGATATAACGATAAATCACTCTGGGAGACTCGGAATCGCGTTATTTACCTATTCCACACGCTGTGCATCGAAGGAAGCTAAGGATTCACTTCCTAGCCCTCGATATCGTTCGATATAACGATAAATCACTCTGGGAGGCGCGGAATAGCGATATTTACCTTTTCCACACGCTGTGTATCGAAGGAAGCTAAGGATTCACTTCCTAGCCCTCGATATCGTTCGATATAGCGATAAATCACTCTGGGCGACTCGGAATCGCGTTATTTACCTTTTCCACACGCTGTGCATCGCAGGAAGCTAAGGATTCACTTCCTAGCCCTCGATATCGTTCGATATAACGATAAATCACTCTGGGCGACTCGGAATAGCGGTATTTACCTTTTCCACACGCTGTGTATCGAAGGAAGCTAAGGATTCACTTCCTAGCCCTCGATATCTTTCGATATAACGATAAATCACTCTGGGAGACGCGGAATAGCGATATTTACCTTTTCCACACGCTGTGTATCGAAGGAAGCTAAGGATTCACTTCCTAGCCCTCGATATCGTTCGATATAACGATAAATCACTCTGGGCGACTCGGAATAGCGATATTTCCCTTTTCCACACGCTGTGCATCGAAGGAAGCTAAGGATTCACTTCCTAGCCCTCGATATCGTTCGATATAACGATAAATCACTCTGGGAGACACGGAATAGCGATATTTACCCTTTCCACACGCTGTGTATCGAAGGAAGCTAAGGATTCACTTCCTAGCCCTCGATATCGTTCGATATAACGATAAATCACTCTGGGCGACTCGGAATAGCGATATTTCCCTTTTCCACACGCTGTGCATCGAAGGAAGCTAAGGATTCACTTCCTAGCCCTCGATATCGTTCGATATAACGATAAATCACTCTGGGAGACGCGGAATAGCGATATTTACCTTTTCCACACGCTGTGTATCGAAGGAAGCTAAGGATTCAGTTCCTAGCCCTCGATATCGTTCGATATAGCGATAAATCACTCTGGGCGACTCGGAATCGCGATATTTACCTTTTCCACACGCTGTGCATCGAAGGAAGCTGAGGATTCACTTCGTAGCCCTCGATATCGTTCGATATAACGATAAATCACTCTGGGCGACTCGGAATCGCGTTATTTACTTTTTCCACACGCTGTGCATCGAAGGAAGCTAAGGATTCACTTCCTAGCCCTCGATGTCGTTCGATATAACGATAAATCACTCTGGGCGACGCGGAATAGCGATATTTACCTTTTCCACACGCTGTGCATCGAAGGAATCTAAGGATTCACTTCCCAGCCCTCGATATCGTTCGATATAACGATATATCACTCTGGGCGACTCGGAATCGCGTTATTTAACTATTCCACACGCTGTGTATCGAAGGAAGCTAAGGATTCACTTCCTAGCCCTCGATATCGTTCTATATAGCGATAAATCACTCTGGGCGACTCGGAATCGCGTTATTTACCTATTCCACACGCTGTGCATCGAAGGAAGCTAAGGATTCACTTCCTAGCCCTCGATGTCGTTCGATATAACGATAAATCACTCTGGGAGACGCGGATTAGCGATATTTACCTTTTCCACCCGCTGTGCATCGAAGGAAGCTGAGGATTCACTTCGTAGCCCTCGATATCGTTCGATATAACGATAAATCACTCTGGGCGACTCGGAATCGCGTTATTTACCTTTTCCACACGCTGTGCATCGAAGGAAGCTAAGGATTCACTTCCTAGCCCTCGATGTCGTTCGATATAACGATAAATCACTCTGGGCGACGCGGAATAGCGATATTTATCTTTTCCACACGCTGTGCATCGAAGGAATCTAAGGATTCACTTCCTTGCCCTCGATATTGTTCGATATAACGATAAATCACTCTGGGCGACGCGGAATAGCGATATTTATCTTTTCCACACGCTGTGCATCGAAGGAATCTAAGGATTCTCTTCCTAGCCCTCGATATCGTTCGATATAACGATAAATCACTCTGAACGACTCGGAATCGCGTTATTTACCTTTTCAACACGCTGTGTATCGAAGGCAGCTAAGGATTCACTTCCTAGCCCTCGATATCGTTCGATATAACGATAAATCACTCTGGGAGACACGGAATAGCGATATTTACCCTTTCCACACGCTGTGCATCGAAGGAATCTAAGGATTCACTTCCTAGCCCTCGATATCGTTCGATATAACGATAAATCACTCTGGGCGACTCGGAATAGCGATATTTCCCTTTTCCACATGCTGTGTATCAAAGGAAGCTAAGGATTCACTTCCTAGCCCTCGATGTCGTTCGATATAACGATAAATCACTCTGGGAGACGCGGAATAGCGAAATTTACCTTTTCCACACGCTGTGTATCGAAGGAAGCTAAGGATTCACTTCCTAGCCCTCGATATCGTTCGATATAACGATAAATCACTCTGGGAGACGCGGATTAGCGATATTTACCTTTTCCACACGCTGTGCATCGAAGGAAGCTGAGGATTCACTTCGTAGCCCTCGATATCGTTCGATATAACGATAAATCACTCTGGGCGACTCGGAATCGCGTTATTTACCTTTTCCACACGCTGTGCATCGAAGGAAGCTAAGGATTCACTTCCTAGCCCTCGATGTCGTTCGATATAACGATAAATCACTCTGGGCGACGCGGAATAGCGATATTTACCTTTTCCACACGCTGTGCATCGAAGGAATCTAAGGATTCACTTCCTAGCCCTCGATATCGTTCGATATAACGATAAATCACTCTGGGAGACGCGGAATAGCGAAATTTACCTTTTCCACACGCTGTGTATCGAAGGAAGCTAAGGATTCACTTCCTAGCCCTCGATATCGTTCGATATAACGATAAATCACTCTGGGCGACTCGGAATCGCGTTATTTACCTTTTCCACACGCTGTGGATCGAAGGAAGCTAAGGATTCACTTCCTAGCCCTCGATATCGTTCGATATAACGATAAATCACTCTGGAAGACGCGGATTAGCGATATTTACCTTTTCCACACGCTGTGCATCGAAGGAAGCTAAGGATTCACTTCCTAGCCCTCGATATCGTTCGATATAACGATAAATCACTCTGGGAGACACGGAATAGCGATATTTACCCTTTCCACACGCTGTGTATCGAAGGAAGCTAAGGATTCACTTCCTAGCCCTCGATATCGTTCGATATAACGATAAATCACTCTGGGCGACTCGGAATAGCGATATTTCCCTTTTCCACACGCTGTGCATCGAAGGAAGCTAAGGATTCACTTCCTAGCCCTCGATATCGTTCGATATAACGATAAATCACTCTGGGAGACACGGAATAGCGATATTTACCCTTTCCACACGCTGTGTATCGAAGGAAGCTAAGGATTCACTTCCTAGCCCTCGATATCGTTCGATATAACGATAAATCACTCTGGGCGACTCGGAATAGCGATATTTCCCTTTTCCACACGCTGTGCATCGAAGGAAGCTAAGGATTCACTTCCTAGCCCTCGATATCGTTCGATATAACGATAAATCACTCTGGGAGACGCGGAATAGCGATATTTACCTTTTCCACACGCTGTGCATCGAAGGAAGCTGAGGATTCACTTCGTAGCCCTCGATATCGTTCGATATAACGATACATCACTCTGGGCGACTCGGAATCGCGTTATTTACCTTTTCCACACGCTTTGCATCGAAGGAAGCTAAGGATTCACTTCCTAGCCCTCGATATCGTTCGATATAACGATAAATCACTCTGGGCGACTCGGAATCGCGTTATTTACCTTTTCCACACTCTGTGCATCGAAGGAAGCTAAGGATTCACTTCCTAGCCCTCGATATCGTTCGATATAACGATAAATCACTCTGGGCGACTCGGAATAGCGATATTTCCCTTTTCCACACGCTGTGCATCGAAGGAAGCTAAGGATTCACTTCCTAGCCCTCGATATCGTTCGATATAACGATAAATCACTCTGGGAGACACGGAATAGCGATATTTACCCTTTCCACACGCTGTGTATCGAAGGAAGCTAAGGATTCACTTCCTAGCCCTCGATATCGTTCGATATAACGATAAATCACTCTGGGAGACACGGAATAGCGATATTTACCCTTTCCACACGCTGTGTATCGAAGGAAGCTAAGGATTCACTTCCCAGCCCTCGATATCGTTCGATATAACGATATATCACTCTGGGCGACTCGGAATCGCGTTATTTAACTATTCCACAATCTGTGTATCGAAGGAAGCTAAGGATTCACTTCCTAGCCCTCGATATCGTTCGATATTACGATAAATCACTCTGGGAGACGCGGATTAGCGATATTTACCTTTTCCACACGCTGTGCATCGAAGGAAGCTAAGGATTCACTTCCTAGCCCTCGATATCGTTCGATATAACGATAAATCACTCTGTGAGACACGGAATAGCGATATTTACCCTTTCCACACGCTGTGTATCGAAGGAAGCTAAGCATTCACTTCCTAGCCCTCGATATCGTTCGATATAACGATAAATCACTCTGGGCGACTCGGAATAGCGATATTTCCCTTTTCCACACGCTGTGTATCGAAGGAAGCTAAGGATTCACTTCCTAGCCCTCGATATCGTTCGATATAGCGATAAATCACTCTGGGCGACTCGGAATCGCGTTATTTACCTATTCCACACGCTGTGCATCGAAGGAATCTAAGGATTCACTTCCTAGCCCTCGATATCGTTCGATATAACGATAAATCATTCTGGGAGACGCGGAATAGCGATATTTATCTTTTCCACACGCTGTGTATCGAAGGAAGCTAAGGATTCACTTCCTAGCCCTCGATATCGTTCGATATAGCGATAAATCACTCTGGGCGACTCGGAATCGCGTTATTTACCTATTCCACACGCTGTGCATCGAAGGAATCTAAGGATTCACTTCCTAGAACTCGATATCGTTCGATATAACGATAAATCACTCTGGGAGACTCGGAATCGCGTTATTTACCTATTCCACACGCTGTGCATCGAAGGAAGCTAAGGATTCACTTCCTAGCCCTCGATATCGTTCGATATAACGATAAATCACTCTGGGAGGCGCGGAATAGCGATATTTACCTTTTCCACACGCTGTGTATCGAAGGAAGCTAAGGATTCACTTCCTAGCCCTCGATATCGTTCGATATAGCGATAAATCACTCTGGGCGACTCGGAATCGCGTTATTTACCTTTTCCACACGCTGTGCATCGCAGGAAGCTAAGGATTCACTTCCTAGCCCTCGATATCGTTCGATATAACGATAAATCACTCTGGGCGACTCGGAATAGCGGTATTTACCTTTTCCACACGCTGTGTATCGAAGGAAGCTAAGGATTCACTTCCTAGCCCTCGATATCTTTCGATATAACGATAAATCACTCTGGGAGACGCGGAATAGCGATATTTACCTTTTCCACACGCTGTGTATCGAAGGAAGCTAAGGATTCACTTCCTAGCCCTCGATATCGTTCGATATAACGATAAATCACTCTGGGCGACTCGGAATAGCGATATTTCCCTTTTCCACACGCTGTGCATCGAAGGAAGCTAAGGATTCACTTCCTAGCCCTCGATATCGTTCGATATAACGATAAATCACTCTGGGAGACACGGAATAGCGATATTTACCCTTTCCACACGCTGTGTATCGAAGGAAGCTAAGGATTCACTTCCTAGCCCTCGATATCGTTCGATATAACGATAAATCACTCTGGGCGACTCGGAATAGCGATATTTCCCTTTTCCACACGCTGTGCATCGAAGGAAGCTAAGGATTCACTTCCTAGCCCTCGATATCGTTCGATATAACGATAAATCACTCTGGGAGACGCGGAATAGCGATATTTACCTTTTCCACACGCTGTGTATCGAAGGAAGCTAAGGATTCAGTTCCTAGCCCTCGATATCGTTCGATATAGCGATAAATCACTCTGGGCGACTCGGAATCGCGATATTTACCTTTTCCACACGCTGTGCATCGAAGGAAGCTGAGGATTCACTTCGTAGCCCTCGATATCGTTCGATATAACGATAAATCACTCTGGGCGACTCGGAATCGCGTTATTTACTTTTTCCACACGCTGTGCATCGAAGGAAGCTAAGGATTCACTTCCTAGCCCTCGATGTCGTTCGATATAACGATAAATCACTCTGGGCGACGCGGAATAGCGATATTTACCTTTTCCACACGCTGTGCATCGAAGGAATCTAAGGATTCACTTCCCAGCCCTCGATATCGTTCGATATAACGATATATCACTCTGGGCGACTCGGAATCGCGTTATTTAACTATTCCACACGCTGTGTATCGAAGGAAGCTAAGGATTCACTTCCTAGCCCTCGATATCGTTCTATATAGCGATAAATCACTCTGGGCGACTCGGAATCGCGTTATTTACCTATTCCACACGCTGTGCATCGAAGGAAGCTAAGGATTCACTTCCTAGCCCTCGATGTCGTTCGATATAACGATAAATCACTCTGGGAGACGCGGATTAGCGATATTTACCTTTTCCACCCGCTGTGCATCGAAGGAAGCTGAGGATTCACTTCGTAGCCCTCGATATCGTTCGATATAACGATAAATCACTCTGGGCGACTCGGAATCGCGTTATTTACCTTTTCCACACGCTGTGCATCGAAGGAAGCTAAGGATTCACTTCCTAGCCCTCGATGTCGTTCGATATAACGATAAATCACTCTGGGCGACGCGGAATAGCGATATTTATCTTTTCCACACGCTGTGCATCGAAGGAATCTAAGGATTCACTTCCTTGCCCTCGATATTGTTCGATATAACGATAAATCACTCTGGGCGACGCGGAATAGCGATATTTATCTTTTCCACACGCTGTGCATCGAAGGAATCTAAGGATTCTCTTCCTAGCCCTCGATATCGTTCGATATAACGATAAATCACTCTGAACGACTCGGAATCGCGTTATTTACCTTTTCAACACGCTGTGTATCGAAGGCAGCTAAGGATTCACTTCCTAGCCCTCGATATCGTTCGATATAACGATAAATCACTCTGGGAGACACGGAATAGCGATATTTACCCTTTCCACACGCTGTGCATCGAAGGAATCTAAGGATTCACTTCCTAGCCCTCGATATCGTTCGATATAACGATAAATCACTCTGGGCGACTCGGAATAGCGATATTTCCCTTTTCCACATGCTGTGTATCAAAGGAAGCTAAGGATTCACTTCCTAGCCCTCGATGTCGTTCGATATAACGATAAATCACTCTGGGAGACGCGGAATAGCGAAATTTACCTTTTCCACACGCTGTGTATCGAAGGAAGCTAAGGATTCACTTCCTAGCCCTCGATATCGTTCGATATAACGATAAATCACTCTGGGAGACGCGGATTAGCGATATTTACCTTTTCCACACGCTGTGCATCGAAGGAAGCTGAGGATTCACTTCGTAGCCCTCGATATCGTTCGATATAACGATAAATCACTCTGGGCGACTCGGAATCGCGTTATTTACCTTTTCCACACGCTGTGCATCGAAGGAAGCTAAGGATTCACTTCCTAGCCCTCGATGTCGTTCGATATAACGATAAATCACTCTGGGCGACGCGGAATAGCGATATTTACCTTTTCCACACGCTGTGCATCGAAGGAATCTAAGGATTCACTTCCTAGCCCTCGATATCGTTCGATATAACGATAAATCACTCTGGGAGACGCGGAATAGCGAAATTTACCTTTTCCACACGCTGTGTATCGAAGGAAGCTAAGGATTCACTTCCTAGCCCTCGATATCGTTCGATATAACGATAAATCACTCTGGGCGACTCGGAATCGCGTTATTTACCTTTTCCACACGCTGTGGATCGAAGGAAGCTAAGGATTCACTTCCTAGCCCTCGATATCGTTCGATATAACGATAAATCACTCTGGAAGACGCGGATTAGCGATATTTACCTTTTCCACACGCTGTGCATCGAAGGAAGCTAAGGATTCACTTCCTAGCCCTCGATATCGTTCGATATAACGATAAATCACTCTGGGAGACACGGAATAGCGATATTTACCCTTTCCACACGCTGTGTATCGAAGGAAGCTAAGGATTCACTTCCTAGCCCTCGATATCGTTCGATATAACGATAAATCACTCTGGGCGACTCGGAATAGCGATATTTCCCTTTTCCACACGCTGTGCATCGAAGGAAGCTAAGGATTCACTTCCTAGCCCTCGATATCGTTCGATATAACGATAAATCACTCTGGGAGACACGGAATAGCGATATTTACCCTTTCCACACGCTGTGTATCGAAGGAAGCTAAGGATTCACTTCCTAGCCCTCGATATCGTTCGATATAACGATAAATCACTCTGGGCGACTCGGAATAGCGATATTTCCCTTTTCCACACGCTGTGCATCGAAGGAAGCTAAGGATTCACTTCCTAGCCCTCGATATCGTTCGATATAACGATAAATCACTCTGGGAGACGCGGAATAGCGATATTTACCTTTTCCACACGCTGTGCATCGAAGGAAGCTGAGGATTCACTTCGTAGCCCTCGATATCGTTCGATATAACGATACATCACTCTGGGCGACTCGGAATCGCGTTATTTACCTTTTCCACACGCTTTGCATCGAAGGAAGCTAAGGATTCACTTCCTAGCCCTCGATATCGTTCGATATAACGATAAATCACTCTGGGCGACTCGGAATCGCGTTATTTACCTTTTCCACACTCTGTGCATCGAAGGAAGCTAAGGATTCACTTCCTAGCCCTCGATATCGTTCGATATAACGATAAATCACTCTGGGCGACTCGGAATAGCGATATTTCCCTTTTCCACACGCTGTGCATCGAAGGAAGCTAAGGATTCACTTCCTAGCCCTCGATATCGTTCGATATAACGATAAATCACTCTGGGAGACACGGAATAGCGATATTTACCCTTTCCACACGCTGTGTATCGAAGGAAGCTAAGGATTCACTTCCTAGCCCTCGATATCGTTCGATATAACGATAAATCACTCTGGGCGACTCGGAATAGCGATATTTCCCTTTTCCACACGCTGTGCATCGAAGGAAGCTAAGGATTCACTTCCTAGCCCTCGATATCGTTCGATATAACGATAAATCACTCTGGGAGACGCGGAATAGCGATATTTACCTTTTCCACACGCTGTGTATCGAAGGAAGCTAAGGATTCACTTCCTAGCCCTCGATATCGTTCGATATAACGATAAATCACTCTGGGAGACGCGGATTAGCGATATTTACCTTTTCCACACGCTGTGCATCGAAGGAAGCTAAGGATTCACTTCCTAGCCCTCGATATCGTTCGATATAACGATTAATCACTCTGGGAGACACGGAATAGCGATATTTACCCTTTCCACACGCTGTGTATCGAAGGAAGCTAAGGATTCACTTCCTAGCCCTCGATATCGTTCGATATAACGATAAATCACTCTGGGAGACGCGGATTAGCGATATTTACCTTTTCCACACGCTGTGCATCGAAGGAAGCTAAGGATTCACTTATAAGCCCTCGATATCGTTCGATATAACGATAAATCACTCTGGGAGACACGGAATAGCGATATTTACCCTTTCCACACGCTGTGTATCGAAGGAAGCTAAGGATTCACTTCCTAGCCCTCGATATCGTTCGATATAACGATAAATCACTCTGGGCGACTCGGAATAGCGATATTTCCCTTTTCCACACGCTGTGCATCGAAGGAAGCTAAGGATTCACTTCCTAGCCCTCGATGTCGTTCGATATAACGATAAATCACTCTGGGAGACGCGGAATTGCGAAATTTACCTTTTCCACACGCTGTGTATCGAAGGAAGCTAAGGATTCACTTCCTAGCCCTCGATATCGTTCGATATAACGATAAATCACTCTGGGAGACGCGGATTAGCGATATTTACCTTTTCCACACGCTGTGCATCGAAGGAAGCTGAGGATTCACTTCCTAGCCCTCGATATCGTTCGATATAACGATAAATCACTCTGGGCGACTCGGAATCGCGTTATTTACCTTTTCCACACTCTGTGCATCGAAGGAAGCTAAGGATTCACTTCCTAGCCCTCGATATCGTTCGATATAACGATAAATCACTCTGGGCGACGCGGAATAGCGATATTTACCTTTTCCACACGCTGTGTATCGAAGGAAGCTAAGGATTCACTTCCTAGCCCTCGATATCTTTCGATATAACGATAAATCACTCTGGGAGACGCGGAATAGCGATATTTACCTTTTCCACACGCTGTGCATCGAAGGAAGCTAAGGATTCACTTCCTAGCCCTCGATATCGTTCGCTATAACGATAAATCACTCTGGGATACTCGGAATCGCATTATTTACCTTTTCCACACGCTGTGCATCGAAGGAAGCTAAGGATTCACTTCCTAGCCCTCGATATCTTTCAATATAACGATAAATCACTCTGGGAGACACGGAATAGCGATATTTACCATTTCCACACGCTGTGCATCGAAGGAATCTAAGGATTCACTTCCTAGCCCTCGATATCGTTCGATATAACGATAAATCACTCTGGGCGACTCGGAATAGCGATATTTCCCTTTTCCACACGCTGTGTATCAAAGGAAGCTAAGGATTCACTTCCCAGCCCTCGATATCGTTCGATATAACGATATATCACTCTGGGCGACTCGGAATCGCGTTATTTAACTATTCCATACGCTGTGTATCGAAGGAAGCTAAGGATTCACTTCCTAGCCCTCGATATCGTTCTATATAGCGATAAATCACTCTGGGCGACTCGGAATCGCGTTATTTACCTATTCCACACGCTGTGCATCGAAGGAAGCTAAGGATTCACTTCCTAGCCCTCGATATCGTTCGATATAACGATAAATCACTCTGGGAGACGCGGATTAGCGATATTTACCTTTTCCACACGCTGTGCATCGAAGGAAGCTAAGGATTCACTTCCTAGCCCTCGATATCGTTCGATATAACGATTAATCACTCTGGGAGACACGGAATAGCGATATTTACCCTTTCCACACGCTGTGTATCGAAGGAAGCTAAGGATTCACTTCCTAGCCCTCGATATCGTTCGATATAACGATAAATCACTCTGGGCGACTCGGAATCGCGTTATTTAACTATTCCACACGCTGTGTATCGAAGGAAGCTAAGGATTCACTTCCTAGCCCTCGATATCGTTCGATATAACGATAAATCACTCTGGGAGACGCGGATTAGCGATATTTACCTTTTCCACACGCTGTGCATCGAAGGAAGCTAAGGATTCACTTCCTAGCCCTCGATATCGTTCGATATAACGATAAATCACTCTGGGAGACACGGAATAGCGATATTTACCCTTTCCACACGCTGTGTATCGAAGGAAGCTAAGGATTCACTTCCTAGCCCTCGATATCGTTCGATATAACGATAAATCACTCTGGGCGACTCGGAATAGCGATATTTCCCTTTTCCACACGCTGTGCATCGAAGGAAGCTAAGGATTCACTTCCTAGCCCTCGATGTCGTTCGATATAACGATAAATCACTCTGGGAGACGCGGAATAGCGAAATTTACCTTTTCCACACGCTGTGTATCGAAGGAAGCTAAGGATTCACTTCCTAGCCCTCGATATCGTTCGATATAACGATAAATCACTCTGGGAGACGCGGATTAGCGATATTTACCTTTTCCACACGCTGTGCATCGAAGGAAGCTGAGGATTCACTTCCTAGCCCTCGATATCGTTCGATATAACGATAAATCACTCTGGGCGACTCGGAATCGCGTTATTTACCTTTTCCACACTCTGTGCATCGAAGGAAGCTAAGGATTCACTTCCTAGCCCTCGATATCGTTCGATATAACGATAAATCACTCTGGGCGACGCGGAATAGCGATATTTACCTTTTCCACACGCTGTGCATCGAAGGAAGCTAAGGATTCACTTCCTAGCCCTCGATATCGTTCGCTATAACGATAAATCACTCTGGGATACTCGGAATCGCATTATTTACCTTTTCCACACGCTGTGCATCGAAGGAAGCTAAGGATTCACTTCCTAGCCCTCGATATCTTTCAATATAACGATAAATCACTCTGGGAGACACGGAATAGCGATATTTACCATTTCCACACGCTGTGCATCGAAGGAATCTAAGGATTCACTTCCTAGCCCTCGATATCGTTCGCTATAACGATAAATCACTCTGGGATACTCGGAATCGCATTATTTACCTTTTCCACACGCTGTGCATCGAAGGAAGCTAAGGATTCACTTCCTAGCCCTCGATATCTTTCAATATAACGATAAATCACTCTGGGAGACACGGAATAGCGATATTTACCATTTCCACACGCTGTGCATCGAAGGAATCTAAGGATTCACTTCCTAGCCCTCGATATCGTTCGATATAACGATAAATCACTCTGGGCGACTCGGAATAGCGATATTTCCCTTTTCCACACGCTGTGTATCAAAGGAAGCTAAGGATTCACTTCCCAGCCCTCGATATCGTTCGATATAACGATATATCACTCTGGGCGACTCGGAATCGCGTTATTTAACTATTCCACACGCTGTGTATCGAAGGAAGCTAAGGATTCACTTCCTAGCCCTCGATATCGTTCTATATAGCGATAAATCACTCTGGGCGACTCGGAATCGCGTTATTTACCTATTCCACACGCTGTGGATCGAAGGAAGCTAAGGATTCACTTCCTAGCCCTCGATGTCGTTCGATATAACGATAAATCACTCTGGGAGACGCGAAATAGCGAAATTTACCTTTTCCACACGCTGTGTATCGAAGGAAGCTAAGGATTCACTTCCTAGCCCTCGATATCGTTCGATATAACGATAAATCACTCTGGGAGACGCGGATTAGCGATATTTACCTTTTCCACACGCTGTGCATCGAAGGAAGCTGAGGATTCACTTCGTAGCCCTCGATATCGTTCGATATAACGATAAATCACTCTGGGCGACTCGGAATCGCGTTATTTACCTTTTCCACACGCTGTGCATCGAAGGAAGCTAAGGATTCACTTCCTAGCCCTCGATGTCGTTCGATATAACGATAAATCACTCTGGGCGACGCGGAATAGCGATATTTATCTTTTCCACACGCTGTGCATCGAAGGAATCTAAGGATTCACTTCCCAGCCCTCGATATCGTTCGATATAACGATATATCACTCTGGGCGACACGGAATCGCGTTATTTAACTATTCCACACGCTGTGTATCGAAGGAAGCTAAGGATTCACTTCCTAGCCCTCGATATCGTTCTATATAGCGATAAATCACTCTGGGCGACTCGGAATCGCGTTATTTACCTATTCCACACGCTGTGCATCGAAGGAAGCTAAGGATTCACTTCCTAGCCCTCGATGTCGTTCGATATAACGATAAATCACTCTGGGAGACGCGGATTAGCGATATTTACCTTTTCCACACGCTGTGCATCGAAGGAAGCTGAGGATTCACTTCGTAGCCCTCGATATCGTTCGATATAACGATAAATCACTCTGAGCGACTCGGAATCGCGTTATTTACCTTTTCCACACGCTGTGCATCGAAGGAAGCTAAGGATTCACTTCCTAGCCCTCGATGTCGTTCGATATAACGATAAATCACTCTGGGCGACGCGGAATAGCGATATTTATCTTTTCCACACGCTGTGCATCGAAGGAATCTAAGGATTCACTTCCTTGCCCTCGATATTGTTCGATATAACGATAAATCACTCTGGGCGACGCGGAATAGCGATATTTATCTTTTCCACACGCTGTGCATCGAAGGAATCTAAGGATTCACTTCCTAGCCCTCGATATCGTTCGATATAACGATAAATCACTCTGAACGACTCGGAATCGCGTTATTTACCTTTTCAACACGCTGTGCATCGAAGGAAGCTAAGGATTCACTTCCTATCCCTCGATATCGTTCTATATAACGATAAATCACTCTGGGCGACGCGGAATAGCGATATTTACCTTTTCCACACGCTGTGCATCGAAGGAATCTAAGGATTCACTTCCTAGCCCTCGATATCGTTCGATATAACGATAAATCACTCTGGGAGACGCGGAATAGCGAAATTTACCTTTTCCACACGCTGTGTATCGAAGGAAGCTAAGGATTCACTTCCTAGCCCTCGATATCGTTCGATATAACGATAAATCACTCTGGGCGACTCGGAATCGCGTTATTTACCTTTTCCACACGCTGTGTATCGAAGGAAGCTAAGGATTCACTTCCTAGCCCTCGATATCGTTCGATATAACGATAAATCACTCTGGGCGACTCGGAATAGCGATATTTCCCTTTTCCACACGCTGTGCATCGAAGGAAGCTAAGGATTCACTTCCTAGCCCTCGATATCGTTCGATATAACGATAAATCACTCTGGGAGACACGGAATAGCGATATTTACCCTTTCCACACGCTGTGTATCGAAGGAAGCTACGGATTCACTTCCTAGCCCTCGATATCGTTCGATATAACGATAAATCACTCTGGGCGACTCGGAATAGCGATATTTCCCTTTTCCACACGCTGTGCATCGAAGGAAGCTAAGGATTCACTTCCTAGCCCTCGATATCGTTCGATATAACGATAAATCACTCTGGGAGACGCGGAATAGCGATATTTACCTTTTCCACACGCTGTGCATCGAAGGAAGCTGAGGATTCACTTCGTAGCCCTCGATATCGTTCGATATAACGATACATCACTCTGGGCGACTCGGAATCGCGTTATTTACCTTTTCCACACGCTTTGCATCGAAGGAAGCTAAGGATTCACTTCCTAGCCCTCGATATCGTTCGATATAACGATAAATCACTCTGGGCGACTCGGAATCGCGTTATTTACCTTTTCCACACTCTGTGCATCGAAGGAAGCTAAGGATTCACTTCCTAGCCCTCGATATCGTTCGATATAACGATAAATCACTCTGGGCGACGCGGAATAGCGATATTTACCTTTTCCACACGCTGTGTATCGAAGGAAGCTAAGGATTCACTTCCTAGCCCTCGATATCTTTCGATATAACGATAAATCACTCTGGGAGACGCGGAATAGCGATATTTACCTTTTCCACACGCTGTGTATCGAAGGAAGCTAAGGATTCACTTCCTAGCCCTCGATATCGTTCGATATAACGATAAATCACTCTGGGCGACTCGGAATAGCGATATTTCCCTTTTCCACACGCTGTGCATCGAAGGAAGCTAAGGATTCACTTCCTAGCCCTCGATATCGTTCGATATAACGATAAATCACTCTGGGAGACACGGAATAGCGATATTTACCCTTTCCACACGCTGTGTATCGAAGGAAGCTAAGGATTCACTTCCTAGCCCTCGATATCGTTCGATATAACGATAAATCACTCTGGGCGACTCGGAATAGCGATATTTCCCTTTTCCACACGCTGTGCATCGAAGGAAGCTAAGGATTCACTTCCTAGCCCTCGATATCGTTCGATATAACGATAAATCACTCTGGGCGACTCGGAATAGCGATATTTCCCTTTTCCACACGCTGTGCATCGAAGGAAGCTAAGGATTCACTTCCTAGCCCTCGATATCGTTCGATATAACGATAAATCACTCTGGGAGACGCGGAATAGCGATATTTACCTTTTCCACACGCTGTGCATCGAAGGAAGCTGAGGATTCACTTCGTAGCCCTCGATATCGTTCGATATAACGATACATCACTCTGGGCGACTCGGAATCGCGTTATTTACCTTTTCCACACGCTTTGCATCGAAGGAAGCTAAGGATTCACTTCCTAGCCCTCGATATCGTTCGATATAACGATAAATCACTCTGGGCGACTCGGAATCGCGTTATTTACCTTTTCCACACTCTGTGCATCGAAGGAAGCTAAGGATTCACTTCCTAGCCCTCGATATCGTTCGATATAACGATAAATCACTCTGGGCGACGCGGAATAGCGATATTTACCTTTTCCACACGCTGTGTATCGAAGGAAGCTAAGGATTCACTTCCTAGCCCTCGATATCTTTCGATATAACGATAAATCACTCTGGGAGACGCGGAATAGCGATATTTACCTTTTCCACACGCTGTGTATCGAAGGAAGCTAAGGATTCACTTCCTAGCCCTCGATATCGTTCGATATAACGATAAATCACTCTGGGCGACTCGGAATAGCGATATTTCCCTTTTCCACACGCTGTGCATCGAAGGAAGCTAAGGATTCACTTCCTAGCCCTCGATATCGTTCGATATAACGATAAATCACTCTGGGAGACGCGGATTAGCGATATTTACCTTTTCCACACGCTGTGCATCGAAGGAAGCTAAGGATTCACTTCCTAGCCCTCGATATCGTTCGATATAACGATTAATCACTCTGGGAGACACGGAATAGCGATATTTACCCTTTCCACACGCTGTGTATCGAAGGAAGCTAAGGATTCACTTCCTAGCCCTCGATATCGTTCGATATAACGATAAATCACTCTGGGCGACTCGGAATAGCGATATTTCCCTTTTCCACACGCTGTGCATCGAAGGAAGCTGAGGATTCACTTCCTAGCCCTCGATATCGTTCGATATAACGATAAATCACTCTGGGAGACGCGGAATAGCGATATTTACCTTTTCCACACGCTGTGTATCGAAGGAAGCTAAGGATTCACTTCCTAGCCCTCGATATCGTTCGATATAACGATAAATCACTCTGGGCGACTCGGAATAGCGATATTTCCCTTTTCCACACGCTGTGCATCGAAGGAAGCTAAGGATTCACTTCCTAGCCCTCGATATCGTTCGATATAACGATAAATCACTCTGGGCGACTCGGAATCGCGTTATTTACCTTTTCCACACTCTGTGCATCGAAGGAAGCTAAGGATTCACTTCCTAGCCCTCGATATCGTTCGATATAACGATAAATCACTCTGGGCGACGCGGAATAGCGATATTTACCTTTTCCACACGCTGTGTATCGAAGGAAGCTAAGGATTCACTTCCTAGCCCTCGATATCTTTCGATATAACGATAAATCACTCTGGGAGACGCGGAATAGCGATATTTACCTTTTCCACACGCTGTGTATCGAAGGAAGCTAAGGATTCACTTCCTAGCCCTCGATATCGTTCGATATAACGATAAATCACTCTGGGCGACTCGGAATAGCGATATTTCCCTTTTCCACACGCTGTGCATCGAAGGAAGCTAAGGATTCACTTCCTAGCCCTCGATATCGTTCGATATAACGATAAATCACTCTGGGAGACACGGAATAGCGATATTTACCCTTTCCACACGCTGTGTATCGAAGGAAGCTAAGGATTCACTTCCTAGCCCTCGATATCGTTCGATATAACGATAAATCACTCTGGGCGACTCGGAATAGCGATATTTCCCTTTTCCACACGCTGTGCATCGAAGGAAGCTAAGGATTCACTTCCTAGCCCTCGATATCGTTCGATATAACGATAAATCACTCTGGGAGACACGGAATAGCGATATTTACCCTTTCCACACGCTGTGTATCGAAGGAAGCTAAGGATTCACTTCCTAGCCCTCGATATCGTTCGATATAACGATAAATCACTCTGGGCGACTCGGAATAGCGATATTTCCCTTTTCCACACGCTGTGCATCGAAGGAAGCTAAGGATTCACTTCCTAGCCCTCGATATCGTTCGATATAACGATAAATCACTCTGGGAGACGCGGAATAGCGATATTTACCTTTTCCACACGCTGTGCATCGAAGGAAGCTGAGGATTCACTTCGTAGCCCTCGATATCGTTCGATATAACGATACATCACTCTGGGCGACTCGGAATCGCGTTATTTACCTTTTCCACACGCTTTGCATCGAAGGAAGCTAAGGATTCACTTCCTAGCCCTCGATATCGTTCGATATAACGATAAATCACTCTGGGCGACTCGGAATCGCGTTATTTACCTTTTCCACACTCTGTGCATCGAAGGAAGCTAAGGATTCACTTCCTAGCCCTCGATATCGTTCGATATAACGATAAATCACTCTGGGCGACGCGGAATAGCGATATTTACCTTTTCCACACGCTGTGTATCGAAGGAAGCTAAGGATTCACTTCCTAGCCCTCGATATCTTTCGATATAACGATAAATCACTCTGGGAGACGCGGAATAGCGATATTTACCTTTTCCACACGCTGTGTATCGAAGGAAGCTAAGGATTCACTTCCTAGCCCTCGATATCGTTCGATATAACGATAAATCACTCTGGGCGACTCGGAATAGCGATATTTCCCTTTTCCACACGCTGTGCATCGAAGGAAGCTAAGGATTCACTTCCTAGCCCTCGATATCGTTCGATATAACGATAAATCACTCTGGGAGACGCGGATTAGCGATATTTACCTTTTCCACACGCTGTGCATCGAAGGAAGCTAAGGATTCACTTCCTAGCCCTCGATATCGTTCGATATAACGATTAATCACTCTGGGAGACACGGAATAGCGATATTTACCCTTTCCACACGCTGTGTATCGAAGGAAGCTAAGGATTCACTTCCTAGCCCTCGATATCGTTCGATATAACGATAAATCACTCTGGGCGACTCGGAATCGCGTTATTTAACTATTCCACACGCTGTGTATCGAAGGAAGCTAAGGATTCACTTCCTAGCCCTCGATATCGTTCGATATAACGATAAATCACTCTGGGAGACGCGGATTAGCGATATTTACCTTTTCCACACGCTGTGCATCGAAGGAAGCTAAGGATTCACTTCCTAGCCATCGATATCGTTCGATATAACGATAAATCACTCTGGGAGACACGGAATAGCGATATTTACCCTTTCCACACGCTGTGTATCGAAGGAAGCTAAGGATTCACTTCCTAGCCCTCGATATCGTTCGATATAACGATAAATCACTCTGGGCGACTCGGAATAGCGATATTTCCCTTTTCCACACGCTGTTCATCGAAGGAAGCTAAGGATTCACTTCCTAGCCCTCGATGTCGTTCGATATAACGATAAATCACTCTGGGAGACGCGGAATAGCGAAATTTACCTTTTCCACACGCTGTGTATCGAAGGAAGCTAAGGATTCACTTCCTAGCCCTCGATATCGTTCGATATAACGATAAATCACTCTGGGAGACGCGGATTAGCGATATTTACCTTTTCCACACGCTGTGCATCGAAGGAAGCTGAGGATTCACTTCCTAGCCCTCGATATCGTTCGATATAACGATAAATCACTCTGGGCGACTCGGAATCGCGTTATTTACCTTTTCCACACTCTGTGCATCGAAGGAAGCTAAGGATTCACTTCCTAGCCCTCGATATCGTTCGATATAACGATAAATCACTCTGGGCGACGCGGAATAGCGATATTTACCTTTTCCACACGCTGTGTATCGAAGGAAGCTAAGGATTCACTTCCTAGCCCTCGATATCTTTCGATATAACGATAAATCACTCTGGGAGACGCGGAATAGCGATATTTACCTTTTCCACACGCTGTGCATCGAAGGAAGCTAAGGATTCACTTCCTAGCCCTCGATATCGTTCGCTATAACGATAAATCACTCTGGGATACTCGGAATCGCATTATTTACCTTTTCCACACGCTGTGCATCGAAGGAAGCTAAGGATTCACTTCCTAGCCCTCGATATCTTTCAATATAACGATAAATCACTCTGGGAGACACGGAATAGCGATATTTACCATTTCCACACGCTGTGCATCGAAGGAATCTAAGGATTCACTTCCTAGCCCTCGATATCGTTCGATATAACGATAAATCACTCTGGGCGACTCGGAATAGCGATATTTCCCTTTTCCACACGCTGTGTATCAAAGGAAGCTAAGGATTCACTTCCCAGCCCTCGATATCGTTCGATATAACGATATATCACTCTGGGCGACTCGGAATCGCGTTATTTAACTATTTCACACGCTGTGTATCGAAGGAAGCTAAGGATTCACTTCCTAGCCCTCGATATCGTTCTATATAGCGATAAATCACTCTGGGCGACTCGGAATCGCGTTATTTACCTATTCCACACGCTGTGCATCGAAGGAAGCTAAGGATTCACTTCCTAGCCCTCGATATCGTTCGATATAACGATAAATCACTCTGGGAGACGCGGATTAGCGATATTTACCTTTTCCACACGCTGTGCATCGAAGGAAGCTAAGGATTCACTTCCTAGCCCTCGATATCGTTCGATATAACGATTAATCACTCTGGGAGACACGGAATAGCGATATTTACCCTTTCCACACGCTGTGTATCGAAGGAAGCTAAGGATTCACTTCCTAGCCCTCGATATCGTTCGATATAACGATAAATCACTCTGGGCGACTCGGAATCGCGTTATTTAACTATTCCACACGCTGTGTATCGAAGGAAGCTAAGGATTCACTTCCTAGCCCTCGATATCGTTCGATATAACGATAAATCACTCTGGGAGACACGGAATAGCGATATTTACCCTTTCCACACGCTGTGTATCGAAGGAAGCTAAGGATTCACTTCCTAGCCCTCGATATCGTTCGATATAACGATAAATCACTCTGGGCGACTCGGAATAGCGATATTTCCCTTTTCCACACGCTGTGCATCGAAGGAAGCTAAGGATTCACTTCCTAGCCCTCGATGTCGTTCGATATAACGATAAATCACTCTGGGAGACGCGGAATAGCGAAATTTACCTTTTCCACACGCTGTGTATCGAAGGAAGCTAAGGATTCACTTCCTAGCCCTCGATATCGTTCGATATAACGATAAATCACTCTGGGAGACGCGGATTAGCGATATTTACCTTTTCCACACGCTGTGCATCGAAGGAAGCTGAGGATTCACTTCCTAGCCCTCGATATCGTTCGATATAACGATAAATCACTCTGGGCGACTCGGAATCGCGTTATTTACCTTTTCCACACTCTGTGCATCGAAGGAAGCTAAGGATTCACTTCCTAGCCCTCGATATCGTTCGATATAACGATAAATCACTCTGGGCGACGCGGAATAGCGATATTTACCTTTTCCACACGCTGTGTATCGAAGGAAGCTAAGGATTCACTTCCTAGCCCTCGATATCTTTCGATATAACGATAAATCACTCTGGGAGACGCGGAATAGCGATATTTACCTTTTCCACACGCTGTGCATCGAAGGAAGCTAAGGATTCACTTCCTAGCCCTCGATATCGTTCGCTATAACGATAAATCACTCTGGGATACTCGGAATCGCATTATTTACCTTTTCCACACGCTGTGCATCGAAGGAAGCTAAGGATTCACTTCCTAGCCCTCGATATCTTTCAATATAACGATAAATCACTCTGGGAGACACGGAATAGCGATATTTACCATTTCCACACGCTGTGCATCGAAGGAATCTAAGGATTCACTTCCTAGCCCTCGATATCGTTCGATATAACGATAAATCACTCTGGGCGACTCGGAATAGCGATATTTCCCTTTTCCACACGCTGTGTATCAAAGGAAGCTAAGGATTCACTTCCCAGCCCTCGATATCGTTCGATATAACGATATATCACTCTGGGCGACTCGGAATCGCGTTATTTAACTATTCCACACGCTGTGTATCGAAGGAAGCTAAGGATTCACTTCCTAGCCCTCGATATCGTTCTATATAGCGATAAATCACTCTGGGCGACTCGGAATCGCGTTATTTACCTATTCCACACGCTGTGCCTCGAAGGAAGCTAAGGATTCACTTCCTAGCCCTCGATGTCGTTCGATATAACGATAAATCACTCTGGGAGACGCGGAATAGCGAAATTTACCTTTTCCACACGCTGTGTATCGAAGGAAGCTAAGGATTCACTTCCTAGCCCTCGATATCGTTCGATATAACGATAAATCACTCTGGGAGACGCGGATTAGCGATATTTACCTTTTCCACACGCTGTGCATCGAAGGAAGCTGAGGATTCACTTCGTAGCCCTCGATATCGTTCGATATAACGATAAATCACTCTGGGCGACTCGGAATCGCGTTATTTACCTTTTCCACACGCTGTGCATCGAAGGAAGCTAAGGATTCACTTCCTAGCCCTCGATGTCGTTCGATATAACGATAAATCACTCTGGGCGACGCGGAATAGCGATATTTACCTTTTCCACACGCTGTGCATCGAAGGAATCTAAGGATTCACTTCCTAGCCCTCGATATCGTTCGATATAACGATAAATCACTCTGGGAGACGCGGAATAGCGAAATTTACCTTTTCCACACGCTGTGTATCGAAGGAAGCTAAGGATTCACTTCCTAGCCCTCGATATCGTTCGATATAACGATAAATCACTCTGGGCGACTCGGAATCGCGTTATTTACCTTTTCCACACGCTGTGGATCGAAGGAAGCTAAGGATTCACTTCGTAGCCCTCGATATCGTTCGATATAACGATAAATCACTCTGGGAGACGCGGATTAGCGATATTTACCTTTTCCACACGCTGTGCATCGAAGGAAGCTAAGGATTCACTTCCTAGCCCTCGATATCGTTCGATATAACGATAAATCACTCTGGGAGACACGGAATAGCGATATTTACCCTTTCCACACGCTGTGTATCGAAGGAAGCTAAGGATTCACTTCCTAGCCCTCGATATCGTTCGATATAACGATAAATCACTCTGGGCGACTCGGAATAGCGATATTTCCCTTTTCCACACGCTGTGCATCGAAGGAAGCTAAGGATTCACTTCCTAGCCCTCGATATCGTTCGATATAACGATAAATCACTCTGGGAGACACGGAATAGCGATATTTACCCTTTCCACACGCTGTGTATCGAAGGAAGCTACGGATTCACTTCCTAGCCCTCGATATCGTTCGATATAACGATAAATCACTCTGGGCGACTCGGAATAGCGATATTTCCCTTTTCCACACGCTGTGCATCGAAGGAAGCTAAGGATTCACTTTCTAGCCCTCGATATCGTTCGATATAACGATAAATCACTCTGGGAGACGCGGAATAGCGATATTTACCTTTTCCACACGCTGTGCATCGAAGGAAGCTGAGGATTCACTTCGTAGCCCTCGATATCGTTCGATATAACGATACATCACTCTGGGCGACTCGGAATCGCGTTATTTACCTTTTCCACACGCTTTGCATCGAAGGAAGCTAAGGATTCACTTCCTAGCCCTCGATATCGTTCGATATAACGATAAATCACTCTGGGCGACGCGGAATAGCGATATTTACCTTTTCCACACGCTGTGTATCGAAGGAAGCTAAGGATTCACTTCCTAGCCCTCGATATCTTTCGATATAACGATAAATCACTCTGGGAGACGCGGAATAGCGATATTTACCTTTTCCACACGCTGTGTATCGAAGGAAGCTAAGGATTCACTTCCTAGCCCTCGATATCGTTCGATATAACGATAAATCACTCTGGGCGACTCGGAATAGCGATATTTCCCTTTTCCACACGCTGTGCATCGAAGGAAGCTAAGGATTCACTTCCTAGCCCTCGATATCGTTCGATATAACGATAAATCACTCTGGGAGACGCGGATTAGCGATATTTACCTTTTCCACACGCTGTGCATCGAAGGAAGCTAAGGATTCACTTCCTAGCCCTCGATATCGTTCGCTATAACGATAAATCACTCTGGGATACTCGGAATCGCATTATTTACCTTTTCCACACGCTGTGCATCGAAGGAAGCTAAGGATTCACTTCCTAGCCCTCGATATCTTTCAATATAACGATAAATCACTCTGGGAGACACGGAATAGCGATATTTACCATTTCCACACGCTGTGCATCGAAGGAATCTAAGGATTCACTTCCTAGCCCTCGATATCGTTCGATATAACGATAAATCACTCTGGGCGACTCGGAATAGCGATATTTCCCTTTTCCACACGCTGTGTATCAAAGGAAGCTAAGGATTCACTTCCCAGCCCTCGATATCGTTCGATATAACGATATATCACTCTGGGCGACTCGGAATCGCGTTATTTAACTATTCCACACGCTGTGTATCGAAGGAAGCTAAGGATTCACTTCCTAGCCCTCGATATCGTTCTATATAGCGATAAATCACTCTGGGCGACTCGGAATCGCGTTATTTACCTATTCCACACGCTGTGCATCGAAGGAAGCTAAGGATTCACTTCCTAGCCCTCGATGTCGTTCGATATAACGATAAATCACTCTGGGAGACGCGGAATAGCGAAATTTACCTTTTCCACACGCTGTGTATCGAAGGAAGCTAAGGATTCACTTCCTAGCCCTCGATATCGTTCGATATAACGATAAATCACTCTGGGCGACTCGGAATAGCGATATTTCCCTTTTCCACATGCTGTGTATCAAAGGAAGCTAAGGATTCACTTCCTAGCCCTCGATGTCGTTCGATATAACGATAAATCACTCTGGGAGACGCGGAATAGCGAAATTTACCTTTTCCACACGCTGTGTATCGAAGGAAGCTAAGGATTCACTTCCTAGCCCTCGATATCGTTCGATATAACGATAAATCACTCTGGGAGACGCGGATTAGCGATATTTACCTTTTCCACACGCTGTGCATCGAAGGAAGCTGAGGATTCACTTCGTAGCCCTCGATATCGTTCGATATAACGATAAATCACTCTGGGCGACTCGGAATCGCGTTATTTACCTTTTCCACACGCTGTGCATCGAAGGAAGCTAAGGATTCACTTCCTAGCCCTCGATGTCGTTCGATATAACGATAAATCACTCTGGGCGACGCGGAATAGCGATATTTACCTTTTCCACACGCTGTGCATCGAAGGAATCTAAGGATTCACTTCCTAGCCCTCGATATCGTTCGATATAACGATAAATCACTCTGGGAGACGCGGAATAGCGAAATTTACCTTTTCCACACGCTGTGTATCAAAGGAAGCTAAGGATTCACTTCCTAGCCCTCGATATCGTTCGATATAACGATAAATCACTCTGGGCGACTCGGAATCGCGTTATTTACCTTTTCCACACGCTGTGGATCGAAGGAAGCCAAGGATTCACTTCCTAGCCCTCGATATCGTTCGATATAACGATAAATCACTCTGGGAGACGCGGATTAGCGATATTTACCTTTTCCACACGCTGTGCATCGAAGGAAGCTAAGGATTCACTTCCTAGCCCTCGATATCGTTCGATATAACGATAAATCACTCTGGGAGACACGGAATAGCGATATTTACCCTTTCCACACGCTGTGTATCGAAGGAAGCTAAGGATTCACTTCCTAGCCCTCGATATCGTTCGATATAACGATAAATCACTCTGGGCGACTCGGAATAGCGATATTTCCCTTTTCCACACGCTGTGCATCGAAGGAAGCTAAGGATTCACTTCCTAGCCCTCGATATCGTTCGATATAACGATAAATCACTCTGGGAGACACGGAATAGCGATATTTACCCTTTCCACACGCTGTGTATCGAAGGAAGCTAAGGATTCACTTCCTAGCCCTCGATATCGTTCGATATAACGATAAATCACTCTGGGCGACTCGGAATAGCGATATTTCCCTTTTCCACACGCTGTGCATCGAAGGAAGCTAAGGATTCACTTCCTAGCCCTCGATATCGTTCGATATAACGATAAATCACTCTGGGAGACGCGGAATAGCGATATTTACCTTTTCCACACGCTGTGCATCGAAGGAAGCTGAGGATTCACTTCGTAGCCCTCGATATCGTTCGATATAACGATACATCACTCTGGGCGACTCGGAATCGCGTTATTTACCTTTTCCACACGCTTTGCATCGAAGGAAGCTAAGGATTCACTTCCTAGCCCTCGATATCGTTCGATATAACGATAAATCACTCTGGGCGACTCGGAATCGCGTTATTTACCTTTTCCACACTCTGTGCATCGAAGGAAGCTAAGGATTCACTTCCTAGCCCTCGATATCGTTCGATATAACGATAAATCACTCTGGGCGACGCGGAATAGCGATATTTACCTTTTCCACACGCTGTGTATCGAAGGAAGCTAAGGATTCACTTCCTAGCCCTCGATATCTTTCGATATAACGATAAATCACTCTGGGAGACGCGGAATAGCGATATTTACCTTTTCCACACGCTGTGTATCGAAGGAAGCTAAGGATTCACTTCCTAGCCCTCGATATCGTTCGATATAACGATAAATCACTCTGGGCGACTCGGAATAGCGATATTTCCCTTTTCCACACGCTGTGCATCGAAGGAAGCTAAGGATTCACTTCCTAGCCCTCGATATCGTTCGATATAACGATAAATCACTCTGGGAGACGCGGATTAGCGATATTTACCTTTTCCACACGCTGTGCATCGAAGGAAGCTAAGGATTCACTTCCTAGCCCTAGATATCGTTCGATATAACGATTAATCACTCTGGGAGACACGGAATAGCGATATTTACCCTTTCCACACGCTGTGTATCGAAGGAAGCTAAGGATTCACTTCCTAGCCCTCGATATCGTTCGATATAACGATAAATCACTCTGGGCGACTCGGAATCGCGTTATTTAACTATTCCACACGCTGTGTATCGAAGGAAGCTAAGGATTCACTTCCTAGCCCTCGATATCGTTCGATATAACGATAAATCACTCTGGGAGACGCGGATTAGCGATATTTACCTTTTCCACACGCTGTGCATCGAAGGAAGCTAAGGATTCACTTCCTAGCCCTCGATATCGTTCGATATAACGATAAATCACTCTGGGAGACACGGAATAGCGATATTTACCCTTTCCACACGCTGTGTATCGAAGGAAGCTAAGGATTCACTTCCTAGCCCTCGATATCGTTCGATATAACGATAAATCACTCTGGGCGACTCGGAATAGCGATATTTCCCTTTTCCACACGCTGTGCATCGAAGGAAGCTAAGGATTCACTTCCTAGCCCTCGATGTCGTTCGATATAACGATAAATCACTCTGGGAGACGCGGAATAGCGAAATTTACCTTTTCCACACGCTGTGTATCGAAGGAAGCTAAGGATTCACTTCCTAGCCCTCGATATCGTTCGATATAACGATAAATCACTCTGGGAGACGCGGATTAGCGATATTTACCTTTTCCACACGCTGTGCATCGAAGGAAGCTGAGGATTCACTTCCTAGCCCTCGATATCGTTCGATATAACGATAAATCACTCTGGGAGACGCGGATTAGCGATATTTACCTTTTCCACACGCTGTGCATCGAAGGAAGCTAAGGATTCACTTCCTAGCCCTCGATATCGTTCGCTATAACGATAAATCACTCTGGGATACTCGGAATCGCATTATTTACCTTTTCCACACGCTGTGCATCGAAGGAAGCTAAGGATTCACTTCCTAGCCCTCGATATCTTTCAATATAACGATAAATCACTCTGGGAGACACGGAATAGCGATATTTACCATTTCCACACGCTGTGCATCGAAGGAATCTAAGGATTCACTTCCTAGCCCTCGATATCGTTCGATATAACGATAAATCACTCTGGGCGACTCGGAATAGCGATATTTCCCTTTTCCACACGCTGTGTATCAAACGAAGCTAAGGATTCACTTCCCAGCCCTCGATATCGTTCGATATAACGATATATCACTCTGGGCGACTCGGAATCGCGTTATTTAACTATTCCACACGCTGTGTATCGAAGGAAGCTAAGGATTCACTTCCTAGCCCTCGATATCGTTCTATATAGCGATAAATCACTCTGGGCGACTCGGAATCGCGTTATTTACCTATTCCACACGCTGTGCATCGAAGGAAGCTAAGGATTCACTTCCTAGCCCTCGATATCGTTCGATATAACGATAAATCACTCTGGGAGACGCGGATTAGCGATATTTACCTTTTCCACACGCTGTGCATCGAAGGAAGCTAAGGATTCACTTCCTAGCCCTCGATATCGTTCGATATAACGATTAATCACTCTGGGAGACACGGAATAGCGATATTTACCCTTTCCACACGCTGTGTATCGAAGGAAGCTAAGGATTCACTTCCTAGCCCTCGATATCGTTCGATATAACGATAAATCACTCTGGGCGACTCGGAATCGCGTTATTTAACTATTCCACACGCTGTGTATCGAAGGAAGCTAAGGATTCACTTCCTAGCCCTCGATATCGTTCGATATAACGATAAATCACTCTGGGAGACGCGGATTAGCGATATTTACCTTTTCCACACGCTGTGCATCGAAGGAAGCTAAGGATTCACTTCCTAGCCCTCGATATCGTTCGATATAACGATAAATCACTCTGGGAGACACGGAATAGCGATATTTACCCTTTCCACACGCTGTGTATCGAAGGAAGCTAAGGATTCACTTCCTAGCCCTCGATATCGTTCGATATAACGATAAATCACTCTGGGCGACTCGGAATAGCGATATTTCCCTTTTCCACACGCTGTGCATCGAAGGAAGCTAAGGATTCACTTCCTAGCCCTCGATATCGTTCGATATAACGATAAATCACTCTGGGCGACTCGGAATAGCGATATTTCCCTTTTCCACACGCTGTGTATCAAAGGAAGCTAAGGATTCACTTCCCAGCCCTCGATATCGTTCGATATAACGATATATCACTCTGGGCGACTCGGAATCGCGTTATTTAACTATTCCACACGCTGTGTATCGAAGGAAGCTAAGGATTCACTTCCTAGCCCTCGATATCGTTCTATATAGCGATAAATCACTCTGGGCGACTCGGAATCGCGTTATTTACCTATTCCACACGCTGTGCATCGAAGGAAGCTAAGGATTCACTTCCTAGCCCTCGATGTCGTTCGATATAACGATAAATCACTCTGGGAGACGCGGAATAGCGAAATTTACCTTTTCCACACGCTGTGTATCGAAGGAAGCTAAGGATTCACTTCCTAGCCCTCGATATCGTTCGATATAACGATAAATCACTCTGGGCGACTCGGAATAGCGATATTTCCCTTTTCCACATGCTGTGTATCAAAGGAAGCTAAGGATTCACTTCCTAGCCCTCGATGTCGTTCGATATAACGATAAATCACTCTGGGAGACGCGGAATAGCGAAATTTACCTTTTCCACACGCTGTGTATCGAAGGAAGCTAAGGATTCACTTCCTAGCCCTCGATATCGTTCGATATAACGATAAATCACTCTGGGAGACGCGGATTAGCGATATTTACCTTTTCCACACGCTGTGCATCGAAGGAAGCTGAGGATTCACTTCGTAGCCCTCGATATCGTTCGATATAACGATAAATCACTCTGGGCGACTCGGAATCGCGTTATTTACCTTTTCCACACGCTGTGCATCGAAGGAAGCTAAGGATTCACTTCCTAGCCCTCGATGTCGTTCGATATAACGATAAATCACTCTGGGCGACGCGGAATAGCGATATTTACCTTTTCCACACGCTGTGCATCGAAGGAATCTAAGGATTCACTTCCTAGCCCTCGATATCGTTCGATATAACGATAAATCACTCTGGGAGACGCGGAATAGCGAAATTTACCTTTTCCACACGCTGTGTATCAAAGGAAGCTAAGGATTCACTTCCTAGCCCTCGATATCGTTCGATATAACGATAAATCACTCTGGGCGACTCGGAATCGCGTTATTTACCTTTTCCACACGCTGTGGATCGAAGGAAGCCAAGGATTCACTTCCTAGCCCTCGATATCGTTCGATATAACGATAAATCACTCTGGGAGACGCGGATTAGCGATATTTACCTTTTCCACACGCTGTGCATCGAAGGAAGCTAAGGATTCACTTCCTAGCCCTCGATATCGTTCGATATAACGATAAATCACTCTGGGAGACACGGAATAGCGATATTTACCCTTTCCACACGCTGTGTATCGAAGGAAGCTAAGGATTCACTTCCTAGCCCTCGATATCGTTCGATATAACGATAAATCACTCTGGGCGACTCGGAATAGCGATATTTCCCTTTTCCACACGCTGTGCATCGAAGGAAGCTAAGGATTCACTTCCTAGCCCTCGATATCGTTCGATATAACGATAAATCACTCTGGGAGACACGGAATAGCGATATTTACCCTTTCCACACGCTGTGTATCGAAGGAAGCTAAGGATTCACTTCCTAGCCCTCGATATCGTTCGATATAACGATAAATCACTCTGGGCGACTCGGAATAGCGATATTTCCCTTTTCCACACGCTGTGCATCGAAGGAAGCTAAGGATTCACTTCCTAGCCCTCGATATCGTTCGATATAACGATAAATCACTCTGGGAGACGCGGAATAGCGATATTTACCTTTTCCACACGCTGTGCATCGAAGGAAGCTGAGGATTCACTTCGTAGCCCTCGATATCGTTCGATATAACGATACATCACTCTGGGCGACTCGGAATCGCGTTATTTACCTTTTCCACACGCTTTGCATCGAAGGAAGCTAAGGATTCACTTCCTAGCCCTCGATATCGTTCGATATAACGATAAATCACTCTGGGCGACTCGGAATCGCGTTATTTACCTTTTCCACACTCTGTGCATCGAAGGAAGCTAAGGATTCACTTCCTAGCCCTCGATATCGTTCGATATAACGATAAATCACTCTGGGCGACGCGGAATAGCGATATTTACCTTTTCCACACGCTGTGTATCGAAGGAAGCTAAGGATTCACTTCCTAGCCCTCGATATCTTTCGATATAACGATAAATCACTCTGGGAGACGCGGAATAGCGATATTTACCTTTTCCACACGCTGTGTATCGAAGGAAGCTAAGGATTCACTTCCTAGCCCTCGATATCGTTCGATATAACGATAAATCACTCTGGGCGACTCGGAATAGCGATATTTCCCTTTTCCACACGCTGTGCATCGAAGGAAGCTAAGGATTCACTTCCTAGCCCTCGATATCGTTCGATATAACGATAAATCACTCTGGGAGACGCGGATTAGCGATATTTACCTTTTCCACACGCTGTGCATCGAAGGAAGCTAAGGATTCACTTCCTAGCCCTAGATATCGTTCGATATAACGATTAATCACTCTGGGAGACACGGAATAGCGATATTTACCCTTTCCACACGCTGTGTATCGAAGGAAGCTAAGGATTCACTTCCTAGCCCTCGATATCGTTCGATATAACGATAAATCACTCTGGGCGACTCGGAATCGCGTTATTTAACTATTCCACACGCTGTGTATCGAAGGAAGCTAAGGATTCACTTCCTAGCCCTCGATATCGTTCGATATAACGATAAATCACTCTGGGAGACGCGGATTAGCGATATTTACCTTTTCCACACGCTGTGCATCGAAGGAAGCTAAGGATTCACTTCCTAGCCCTCGATATCGTTCGATATAACGATAAATCACTCTGGGAGACACGGAATAGCGATATTTACCCTTTCCACACGCTGTGTATCGAAGGAAGCTAAGGATTCACTTCCTAGCCCTCGATATCGTTCGATATAACGATAAATCACTCTGGGCGACTCGGAATAGCGATATTTCCCTTTTCCACACGCTGTGCATCGAAGGAAGCTAAGGATTCACTTCCTAGCCCTCGATGTCGTTCGATATAACGATAAATCACTCTGGGAGACGCGGAATAGCGAAATTTACCTTTTCCACACGCTGTGTATCGAAGGAAGCTAAGGATTCACTTCCTAGCCCTCGATATCGTTCGATATAACGATAAATCACTCTGGGAGACGCGGATTAGCGATATTTACCTTTTCCACACGCTGTGCATCGAAGGAAGCTGAGGATTCACTTCCTAGCCCTCGATATCGTTCGATATAACGATAAATCACTCTGGGAGACGCGGATTAGCGATATTTACCTTTTCCACACGCTGTGCATCGAAGGAAGCTAAGGATTCACTTCCTAGCCCTCGATATCGTTCGCTATAACGATAAATCACTCTGGGATACTCGGAATCGCATTATTTACCTTTTCCACACGCTGTGCATCGAAGGAAGCTAAGGATTCACTTCCTAGCCCTCGATATCTTTCAATATAACGATAAATCACTCTGGGAGACACGGAATAGCGATATTTACCATTTCCACACGCTGTGCATCGAAGGAATCTAAGGATTCACTTCCTAGCCCTCGATATCGTTCGATATAACGATAAATCACTCTGGGCGACTCGGAATAGCGATATTTCCCTTTTCCACACGCTGTGTATCAAAGGAAGCTAAGGATTCACTTCCCAGCCCTCGATATCGTTCGATATAACGATATATCACTCTGGGCGACTCGGAATCGCGTTATTTAACTATTCCACACGCTGTGTATCGAAGGAAGCTAAGGATTCACTTCCTAGCCCTCGATATCGTTCTATATAGCGATAAATCACTCTGGGCGACTCGGAATCGCGTTATTTACCTATTCCACACGCTGTGCATCGAAGGAAGCTAAGGATTCACTTCCTAGCCCTCGATATCGTTCGATATAACGATAAATCACTCTGGGAGACGCGGATTAGCGATATTTACCTTTTCCACACGCTGTGCATCGAAGGAAGCTAAGGATTCACTTCCTAGCCCTCGATATCGTTCGATATAACGATTAATCACTCTGGGAGACACGGAATAGCGATATTTACCCTTTCCACACGCTGTGTATCGAAGGAAGCTAAGGATTCACTTCCTAGCCCTCGATATCGTTCGATATAACGATAAATCACTCTGGGCGACTCGGAATCGCGTTATTTAACTATTCCACACGCTGTGTATCGAAGGAAGCTAAGGATTCACTTCCTAGCCCTCGATATCGTTCGATATAACGATAAATCACTCTGGGAGACGCGGATTAGCGATATTTACCTTTTCCACACGCTGTGCATCGAAGGAAGCTAAGGATTCACTTCCTAGCCCTCGATATCGTTCGATATAACGATAAATCACTCTGGGAGACACGGAATAGCGATATTTACCCTTTCCACACGCTGTGTATCGAAGGAAGCTAAGGATTCACTTCCTAGCCCTCGATATCGTTCGATATAACGATAAATCACTCTGGGCGACTCGGAATAGCGATATTTCCCTTTTCCACACGCTGTGCATCGAAGGAAGCTAAGGATTCACTTCCTAGCCCTCGATATCGTTCGCTATAACGATAAATCACTCTGGGATACTCGGAATCGCATTATTTACCTTTTCCACACGCTGTGCATCGAAGGAAGCTAAGGATTCACTTCCTAGCCCTCGATATCTTTCAATATAACGATAAATCACTCTGGGAGACACGGAATAGCGATATTTACCATTTCCACACGCTGTGCATCGAAGGAATCTAAGGATTCACTTCCTAGCCCTCGATATCGTTCGATATAACGATAAATCACTCTGGGCGACTCGGAATAGCGATATTTCCCTTTTCCACACGCTGTGTATCAAACGAAGCTAAGGATTCACTTCCCAGCCCTCGATATCGTTCGATATAACGATATATCACTCTGGGCGACTCGGAATCGCGTTATTTAACTATTCCACACGCTGTGTATCGAAGGAAGCTAAGGATTCACTTCCTAGCCCTCGATATCGTTCTATATAGCGATAAATCACTCTGGGCGACTCGGAATCGCGTTATTTACCTATTCCACACGCTGTGCATCGAAGGAAGCTAAGGATTCACTTCCTAGCCCTCGATATCGTTCGATATAACGATAAATCACTCTGGGAGACGCGGATTAGCGATATTTACCTTTTCCACACGCTGTGCATCGAAGGAAGCTAAGGATTCACTTCCTAGCCCTCGATATCGTTCGATATAACGATTAATCACTCTGGGAGACACGGAATAGCGATATTTACCCTTTCCACACGCTGTGTATCGAAGGAAGCTAAGGATTCACTTCCTAGCCCTCGATATCGTTCGATATAACGATAAATCACTCTGGGCGACTCGGAATCGCGTTATTTAACTATTCCACACGCTGTGTATCGAAGGAAGCTAAGGATTCACTTCCTAGCCCTCGATATCGTTCGATATAACGATAAATCACTCTGGGAGACGCGGATTAGCGATATTTACCTTTTCCACACGCTGTGCATCGAAGGAAGCTAAGGATTCACTTCCTAGCCCTCGATATCGTTCGATATAACGATAAATCACTCTGGGAGACACGGAATAGCGATATTTACCCTTTCCACACGCTGTGTATCGAAGGAAGCTAAGGATTCACTTCCTAGCCCTCGATATCGTTCGATATAACGATAAATCACTCTGGGCGACTCGGAATAGCGATATTTCCCTTTTCCACACGCTGTGCATCGAAGGAAGCTAAGGATTCACTTCCTAGCCCTCGATGTCGTTCGATATAACGATAAATCACTCTGGGAGACGCGGAATAGCGAAATTTACCTTTTCCACACGCTGTGTATCGAAGGAAGCTAAGGATTCACTTCCTAGCCCTCGATATCGTTCGATATAACGATAAATCACTCTGGGAGACGCGGATTAGCGATATTTACCTTTTCCACACGCTGTGCATCGAAGGAAGCTGAGGATTCACTTCCTAGCCCTCGATATCGTTCGATATAACGATAAATCACTCTGGGCGACTCGGAATCGCGTTATTTACCTTTTCCACACTCTGTGCATCGAAGGAAGCTAAGGATTCACTTCCTAGCCCTCGATATCGTTCGATATAACGATAAATCACTCTGGGCGACGCGGAATAGCGATATTTACCTTTTCCACACGCTGTGTATCGAAGGAAGCTAAGGATTCACTTCCTAGCCCTCGATATCTTTCGATATAACGATAAATCACTCTGGGAGACGCGGAATAGCGATATTTACCTTTTCCACACGCTGTGCATCGAAGGAAGCTAAGGATTCACTTCCTAGCCCTCGATATCGTTCGCTATAACGATAAATCACTCTGGGATACTCGGAATCGCATTATTTACCTTTTCCACACGCTGTGCATCGAAGGAAGCTAAGGATTCACTTCCTAGCCCTCGATATCTTTCAATATAACGATAAATCACTCTGGGAGACACGGAATAGCGATATTTACCATTTCCACACGCTGTGCATCGAAGGAATCTAAGGATTCACTTCCTAGCCCTCGATATCGTTCGATATAACGATAAATCACTCTGGGCGACTCGGAATAGCGATATTTCCCTTTTCCACACGCTGTGTATCAAAGGAAGCTAAGGATTCACTTCCCAGCCCTCGATATCGTTCGATATAACGATATATCACTCTGGGCGACTCGGAATCGCGTTATTTAACTATTCCACACGCTGTGTATCGAAGGAAGCTAAGGATTCACTTCCTAGCCCTCGATATCGTTCTATATAGCGATAAATCACTCTGGGCGACTCGGAATCGCGTTATTTACCTATTCCACACGCTGTGCATCGAAGGAAGCTAAGGATTCACTTCCTAGCCCTCGATGTCGTTCGATATAACGATAAATCACTCTGGGCGACGCGGAATAGCGATATTTACCTTTTCCACACGCTGTGCATCGAAGGAATCTAAGGATTCACTTCCTAGCCCTCGATATCGTTCGATATAACGATAAATCACTCTGGGAGACGCGGAATAGCGAAATTTACCTTTTCCACACGCTGTGTATCGAAGGAAGCTAAGGATTCACTTCCTAGCCCTCGATATCGTTCGATATAACGATAAATCACTCTGGGCGACTCGGAATAGCGATATTTCCCTTTTCCACACGCTGTGTATCAAAGGAAGCTAAGGATTCACTTCCCAGCCCTCGATATCGTTCGATATAACGATATATCACTCTGGGCGACTCGGAATCGCGTTATTTAACTATTCCACACGCTGTGTATCGAAGGAAGCTAAGGATTCACTTCCTAGCCCTCGATATCGTTCTATATAGCGATAAATCACTCTGGGCGACTCGGAATCGCGTTATTTACCTATTCCACACGCTGTGCATCGAAGGAAGCTAAGGATTCACTTCCTAGCCCTCGATGTCGTTCGATATAACGATAAATCACTCTGGGCGACGCGGAATAGCGATATTTACCTTTTCCACACGCTGTGCATCGAAGGAATCTAAGGATTCACTTCCTAGCCCTCGATATCGTTCGATATAACGATAAATCACTCTGGGAGACGCGGAATAGCGAAATTTACCTTTTCCACACGCTGTGTATCGAAGGAAGCTAAGGATTCACTTCCTAGCCCTCGATATCGTTCGATATAACGATAAATCACTCTGGGCGACTCGGAATCGCGTTATTTACCTTTTCCACACGCTGTGGATCGAAGGAAGCTAAGGATTCACTTCCTAGCCCTCGATATCGTTCGATATAACGATAAATCACTCTGGGAGACGCGGATTAGCGATATTTACCTTTTCCACACGCTGTGCATCGAAGGAAGCTAAGGATTCACTTCCTAGCCCTCGATATCGTTCGATATAACGATAAATCACTCTGGGAGACACGGAATAGCGATATTTACCCTTTCCACACGCTGTGTATCGAAGGAAGCTAAGGATTCACTTCCTAGCCCTCGATATCGTTCGATATAACGATAAATCACTCTGGGCGACTCGGAATAGCGATATTTCCCTTTTCCACACGCTGTGTATCGAAGGAAGCTAAGGATTCACTTCCTAGCCCTCGATATCGTTCGATATAACGATAAATCACTCTGGGAGACGCGGAATAGCGAAATTTACCTTTTCCACACGCTGTGTATCGAAGGAAGCTAAGGATTCACTTCCTAGCCCTCGATATCGTTCGATATAACGATAAATCACTCTGGGAGACGCGGATTAGCGATATTTACCTTTTCCACACGCTGTGCATCGAAGGAAGCTGAGGATTCACTTCCTAGCCCTCGATATCGTTCGATATAACGATAAATCACTCTGGGCGACTCGGAATCGCGTTATTTACCTTTTCCACACTCTGTGCATCGAAGGAAGCTAAGGATTCACTTCCTAGCCCTCGATATCGTTCGATATAACGATAAATCACTCTGGGCGACGCGGAATAGCGATATTTACCTTTTCCACACGCTGTGTATCGAAGGAAGCTAAGGATTCACTTCCTAGCTCTCGATATCTTTCGATATAACGATAAATCACTCTGGGAGACGCGGAATAGCGATATTTACCTTTTCCACACGCTGTGCATCGAAGGAAGCTAAGGATTCACTTCCTAGCCCTCGATATCGTTCGCTATAACGATAAATCACTCTGGGATACTCGGAATCGCATTATTTACCTTTTCCACACGCTGTGCATCGAAGGAAGCTAAGGATTCACTTCCTAGCCCTCGATATCTTTCAATATAACGATAAATCACTCTGGGAGACACGGAATAGCGATATTTACCATTTCCACACGCTGTGCATCGAAGGAATCTAAGGATTCACTTCCTAGCCCTCGATATCGTTCGATATAACGATAAATCACTCTGGGCGACTCGGAATAGCGATATTTCCCTTTTCCACACGCTGTGTATCGAAGGAAGCTAAGGATTCACTTCCTAGCCCTCGATATCGTTCGATATAACGATAAATCACTCTGGGAGACGCGGAATAGCGAAATTTACCTTTTCCACACGCTGTGTATCGAAGGAAGCTAAGGATTCACTTCCTAGCCCTCGATATCGTTCGATATAACGATAAATCACTCTGGGAGACGCGGATTAGCGATATTTACCTTTTCCACACGCTGTGCATCGAAGGAAGCTGAGGATTCACTTCCTAGCCCTCGATATCGTTCGATATAACGATAAATCACTCTGGGCGACTCGGAATCGCGTTATTTACCTTTTCCACACTCTGTGCATCGAAGGAAGCTAAGGATTCACTTCCTAGCCCTCGATATCGTTCGATATAACGATAAATCACTCTGGGCGACGCGGAATAGCGATATTTACCTTTTCCACACGCTGTGTATCGAAGGAAGCTAAGGATTCACTTCCTAGCTCTCGATATCTTTCGATATAACGATAAATCACTCTGGGAGACGCGGAATAGCGATATTTACCTTTTCCACACGCTGTGCATCGAAGGAAGCTAAGGATTCACTTCCTAGCCCTCGATATCGTTCGCTATAACGATAAATCACTCTGGGATACTCGGAATCGCATTATTTACCTTTTCCACACGCTGTGCATCGAAGGAAGCTAAGGATTCACTTCCTAGCCCTCGATATCTTTCAATATAACGATAAATCACTCTGGGAGACACGGAATAGCGATATTTACCATTTCCACACGCTGTGCATCGAAGGAATCTAAGGATTCACTTCCTAGCCCTCGATATCGTTCGATATAACGATAAATCACTCTGGGCGACTCGGAATAGCGATATTTCCCTTTTCCACACGCTGTGTATCAAAGGAAGCTAAGGATTCACTTCCCAGCCCTCGATATCGTTCGATATAACGATATATCACTCTGGGCGACTCGGAATCGCGTTATTTAACTATTCCACACGCTGTGTATCGAAGGAAGCTAAGGATTCACTTCCTAGCCCTCGATATCGTTCTATATAGCGATAAATCACTCTGGGCGACTCGGAATCGCGTTATTTACCTATTCCACACGCTGTGCATCGAAGGAAGCTAAGGATTCACTTCCTAGCCCTCGATATCGTTCGATATAACGATAAATCACTCTGGGAGACGCGGATTAGCGATATTTACCTTTTCCACACGCTGTGCATCGAAGGAAGCTAAGGATTCACTTCCTAGTCCTCGATATCGTTCGATATAACGATTAATCACTCTGGGAGACACGGAATAGCGATATTTACCCTTTCCACACGCTGTGTATCGAAGGAAGCTAAGGATTCACTTCCTAGCCCTCGATATCGTTCGATATAACGATAAATCACTCTGGGCGACTCGGAATAGCGATATTTCCCTTTTCCACACGCTGTGCATCGAAGGAAGCTAAGGATTCACTTCCTAGCCCTCGATGTCGTTCGATATAACGATAAATCACTCTGGGAGACGCGGAATAGCGAAATTTACCTTTTCCACACGCTGTGTATCGAAGGAAGCTAAGGATTCACTTCCTAGCCCTCGATATCGTTCGATATAACGATAAATCACTCTGGGAGACGCGGATTAGCGATATTTACCTTTTCCACACGCTGTGCATCGAAGGAAGCTGAGGATTCACTTCCTAGCCCTCGATATCGTTCGATATAACGATAAATCACTCTGGGCGACTCGGAATCGCGTTATTTACCTTTTCCACACTCTGTGCATCGAAGGAAGCTAAGGATTCACTTCCTAGCCCTCGATATCGTTCGATATAACGATAAATCACTCTGGGCGACGCGGAATAGCGATATTTACCTTTTCCACACGCTGTGTATCGAAGGAAGCTAAGGATTCACTTCCTAGCCCTCGATATCTTTCGATATAACGATAAATCACTCTGGGAGACGCGGAATAGCGATATTTACCTTTTCCACACGCTGTGCATCGAAGGAAGCTAAGGATTCACTTCCTAGCCCTCGATATCTTTCGATATAACGATAAATCACTCTGGGAGACGCGGAATAGCGATATTTACCTTTTCCACACGCTGTGCATCGAAGGAAGCTAAGGATTCACTTCCTAGCCCTCGATATCGTTCGCTATAACGATAAATCACTCTGGGATACTCGGAATCGCATTATTTACCTTTTCCACACGCTGTGCATCGAAGGAAGCTAAGGATTCACTTCCTAGCCCTCGATATCTTTCAATATAACGATAAATCACTCTGGGAGACACGGAATAGCGATATTTACCATTTCCACACGCTGTGCATCGAAGGAAGCTAAGGATTCACTTCCTAGCCCTCGATATCTTTCAATATAACGATAAATCACTCTGGGCGACTCGGAATAGCGATATTTACCATTTCCACACGCTGTGCATCGAAGGAATCTAAGGATTCACTTCCTAGCCCTCGATATCGTTCGATATAACGATAAATCACTCTGGGCGACTCGGAATAGCGATATTTCCCTTTTCCACACGCTGTGTATCGAAGGAAGCTAAGGATTCACTTCCTAGCCCTCGATATCGTTCGATATAACGATAAATCACTCTGGGAGACGCGGAATAGCGAAATTTACCTTTTCCACACGCTGTGTATCGAAGGAAGCTAAGGATTCACTTCCTAGCCCTCGATATCGTTCGATATAACGATAAATCACTCTGGGAGACGCGGATTAGCGATATTTACCTTTTCCACACGCTGTGCATCGAAGGAAGCTGAGGATTCACTTCCTAGCCCTCGATATCGTTCGATATAACGATAAATCACTCTGGGCGACTCGGAATCGCGTTATTTACCTTTTCCACACTCTGTGCATCGAAGGAAGCTAAGGATTCACTTCCTAGCCCTCGATATCGTTCGATATAACGATAAATCACTCTGGGCGACCCGGAATAGCGATATTTACCTTTTCCACACGCTGTGTATCGAAGGAAGCTAAGGATTCACTTCCTAGCTCTCGATATCTTTCGATATAACGATAAATCACTCTGGGAGACGCGGAATAGCGATATTTACCTTTTCCACACGCTGTGCATCGAAGGAAGCTAAGGATTCACTTCCTAGCCCTCGATATCGTTCGCTATAACGATAAATCACTCTGGGATACTCGGAATCGCATTATTTACCTTTTCCACACGCTGTGCATCGAAGGAAGCTAAGGATTCACTTCCTAGCCCTCGATATCTTTCAATATAACGATAAATCACTCTGGGAGACACGGAATAGCGATATTTACCATTTCCACACGCTGTGCATCGAAGGAATCTAAGGATTCACTTCCTAGCCCTCGATATCGTTCGATATAACGATAAATCACTCTGGGCGACTCGGAATAGCGATATTTCCCTTTTCCACACGCTCTGTATCAAAGGAAGCTAAGGATTCACTTCCCAGCCCTCGATATCGTTCGATATAACGATATATCACTCTGGGCGACTCGGAATCGCGTTATTTAACTATTCCACACGCTGTGTATCGAAGGAAGCTAAGGATTCACTTCCTAGCCCTCGATATCGTTCTATATAGCGATAAATCACTCTGGGCGACTCGGAATCGCGTTATTTACCTATTCCACACGCTGTGCATCGAAGGAAGCTAAGGATTCACTTCCTAGCCCTCGATATCGTTCGATATAACGATAAATCACTCTGGGAGACGCGGATTAGCGATATTTACCTTTTCCACACGCTGTGCATCGAAGGAAGCTAAGGATTCACTTCCTAGTCCTCGATATCGTTCGATATAACGATTAATCACTCTGGGAGACACGGAATAGCGATATTTACCCTTTCCACACGCTGTGTATCGAAGGAAGCTAAGGATTCACTTCCTAGCCCTCGATATCGTTCGATATAACGATAAATCACTCTGGGCGACTCGGAATAGCGATATTTCCCTTTTCCACACGCTGTGCATCGAAGGAAGCTAAGGATTCACTTCCTAGCCCTCGATGTCGTTCGATATAACGATAAATCACTCTGGGAGACGCGGAATAGCGAAATTTACCTTTTCCACACGCTGTGTATCGAAGGAAGCTAAGGATTCACTTCCTAGCCCTCGATATCGTTCGATATAACGATAAATCACTCTGGGAGACGCGGATTAGCGATATTTACCTTTTCCACACGCTGTGCATCGAAGGAAGCTGAGGATTCACTTCCTAGCCCTCGATATCGTTCGATATAACGATAAATCACTCTGGGCGACTCGGAATCGCGTTATTTACCTTTTCCACACTCTGTGCATCGAAGGAAGCTAAGGATTCACTTCCTAGCCCTCGATATCGTTCGATATAACGATAAATCACTCTGGGCGACGCGGAATAGCGATATTTACCTTTTCCACACGCTGTGTATCGAAGGAAGCTAAGGATTCACTTCCTAGCCCTCGATATCTTTCGATATAACGATAAATCACTCTGGGAGACGCGGAATAGCGATATTTACCTTTTCCACACGCTGTGCATCGAAGGAAGCTAAGGATTCACTTCCTAGCCCTCGATATCGTTCGCTATAACGATAAATCACTCTGGGATACTCGGAATCGCATTATTTACCTTTTCCACACGCTGTGCATCGAAGGAAGCTAAGGATTCACTTCCTAGCCCTCGATATCTTTCAATATAACGATAAATCACTCTGGGAGACACGGAATAGCGATATTTACCATTTCCACACGCTGTGCATCGAAGGAATCTAAGGATTCACTTCCTAGCCCTCGATATCGTTCGATATAACGATAAATCACTCTGGGCGACTCGGAATAGCGATATTTCCCTTTTCCACACGCTGTGTATCAAAGGAAGCTAAGGATTCACTTCCTAGCCCTCGATATCGTTCGATATAACGATAAATCACTCTGGGCGACTCGGAATAGCGATATTTCCCTTTTCCACACGCTGTGCATCGAAGGAAGCTAAGGATTCACTTCCTAGCCCTCGATATCGTTCGATATAACGATAAATCACTCTGGGAGACGCGGAATAGCGATATTTACCTTTTCCACACGCTGTGCATCGAAGGAAGCTGAGGATTCACTTCGTAGCCCTCGATATCGTTCGATATAACGATACATCACTCTGGGCGACTCGGAATCGCGTTATTTACCTTTTCCACACGCTTTGCATCGAAGGAAGCTAAGGATTCACTTCCTAGCCCTCGATATCGTTCGATATAACGATAAATCACTCTGGGCGACTCGGAATCGCGTTATTTACCTTTTCCACACTCTGTGCATCGAAGGAAGCTAAGGATTCACTTCCTAGCCCTCGATATCGTTCGATATAACGATAAATCACTCTGGGCGACGCGGAATAGCGATATTTACCTTTTCCACACGCTGTGTATCGAAGGAAGCTAAGGATTCACTTCCTAGCCCTCGATATCTTTCGATATAACGATAAATCACTCTGGGAGACGCGGAATAGCGATATTTACCTTTTCCACACGCTGTGTATCGAAGGAAGCTAAGGATTCACTTCCTAGCCCTCGATATCGTTCGATATAACGATAAATCACTCTGGGCGACTCGGAATAGCGATATTTCCCTTTTCCACACGCTGTGCATCGAAGGAAGCTAAGGATTCACTTCCTAGCCCTCGATATCGTTCGATATAACGATAAATCACTCTGGGAGACGCGGATTAGCGATATTTACCTTTTCCACACGCTGTGCATCGAAGGAAGCTAAGGATTCACTTCCTAGCCCTCGATATCGTTCGATATAACGATAAATCACTCTGGGCGACTCGGAATAGCGATATTTCCCTTTTCCACACGCTGTGCATCGAAGGAAGCTAAGGATTCACTTCCTAGCCCTCGATATCGTTCGATATAACGATAAATCACTCTGGGAGACGCGGATTAGCGATATTTACCTTTTCCACACGCTGTGCATCGAAGGAAGCTAAGGATTCACTTCCTAGCCCTCGATATCGTTCGATATAACGATTAATCACTCTGGGAGACACGGAATAGCGATATTTACCCTTTCCACACGCTGTGTATCGAAGGAAGCTAAGGATTCACTTCCTAGCCCTCGATATCGTTCGATATAACGATAAATCACTCTGGGCGACTCGGAATCGCGTTATTTAACTATTCCACACGCTGTGTATCGAAGGAAGCTAAGGATTCACTTCCTAGCCCTCGATGTCGTTCGCTATAACGATAAATCACTCTGGGATACTCGGAATCGCATTATTTACCTTTTCCACACGCTGTGCATCGAAGGAAGCTAAGGATTCACTTCCTAGCCCTCGATATCTTTCAATATAACGATAAATCACTCTGGGAGACACGGAATAGCGATATTTACCATTTCCACACGCTGTGCATCGAAGGAATCTAAGGATTCACTTCCTAGCCCTCGATATCGTTCGATATAACGATAAATCACTCTGGGCGACTCGGAATAGCGATATTTCCCTTTTCCACACGCTGTGTATCAAAGGAAGCTAAGGATTCACTTCCCAGCCCTCGATATCGTTCGATATAACGATATATCACTCTGGGCGACTCGGAATCGCGTTATTTAACTATTCCACACGCTGTGTATCGAAGGAAGCTAAGGATTCACTTCCTAGCCCTCGATATCGTTCTATATAGCGATAAATCACTCTGGGCGACTCGGAATCGCGTTATTTACCTATTCCACACGCTGTGCATCGAAGGAAGCTAAGGATTCACTTCCTAGCCCTCGATGTCGTTCGATATAACGATAAATCACTCTGGGAGACGCGGAATAGCGAAATTTACCTTTTCCACACGCTGTGTATCGAAGGAAGCTAAGGATTCACTTCCTAGCCCTCGATATCGTTCGATATAACGATAAATCACTCTGGGAGACGCGGATTAGCGATATTTACCTTTTCCACATGCTGTGCATCGAAGGAAGCTGAGGATTCACTTCGTAGCCCTCGATATCGTTCGATATAACGATAAATCACTCTGGGCGACTCGGAATCGCGTTATTTACCTTTTCCACACGCTGTGCATCGAAGGAAGCTAAGGATTCACTTCCTAGCCCTCGATGTCGTTCGATATAACGATAAATCACTCTGGGCGACGCGGAATAGCGATATTTACCTTTTCCACACGCTGTGCATCGAAGGAATCTAAGGATTCACTTCCTAGCCCTCGATATCGTTCGATATAACGATAAATCACTCTGGGAGACGCGGAATAGCGAAATTTACCTTTTCCACACGCTGTGTATCGAAGGAAGCTAAGGATTCACTTCCTAGCCCTCGATATCGTTCGATATAACGATAAATCACTCTGGGCGACTCGGAATCGCGTTATTTACCTTTTCCACACGCTGTGGATCGAAGGAAGCTAAGGATTCACTTCCTAGCCCTCGATATCGTTCGATATAACGATAAATCACTCTGGGAGACGCGGATTAGCGATATTTACCTTTTCCACACGCTGTGCATCGAAGGAAGCTAAGGATTCACTTCCTAGCCCTCGATATCGTTCGATATAACGATAAATCACTCTGGGAGACACGGAATAGCGATATTTACCCTTTCCACACGCTGTGTATCGAAGGAAGCTAAGGATTCACTTCCTAGCCCTCGATATCGTTCGATATAACGATAAATCACTCTGGGCGACTCGGAATAGCGATATTTCCCTTTTCCACACGCTGTGCATCGAAGGAAGCTAAGGATTCACTTCCTAGCCCTCGATATCGTTCGATATAACGATAAATCACTCTGGGAGACACGGAATAGCGATATTTACCCTTTCCACACGCTGTGTATCGAAGGAAGCTACGGATTCACTTCCTAGCCCTCGATATCGTTCGATATAACGATAAATCACTCTGGGCGACTCGGAATAGCGATATTTCCCTTTTCCACACGCTGTGCATCGAAGGAAGCTAAGGATTCACTTCCTAGCCCTCGATATCGTTCGATATAACGATAAATCACTCTGGGAGACGCGGAATAGCGATATTTACCTTTTCCACACGCTGTGCATCGAAGGAAGCTGAGGATTCACTTCGTAGCCCTCGATATCGTTCGATATAACGATACATCACTCTGGGCGACTCGGAATCGCGTTATTTACCTTTTCCACACGCTTTGCATCGAAGGAAGCTAAGGATTCACTTCCTAGCCCTCGATATCGTTCGATATAACGATAAATCACTCTGGGCGACTCGGAATCGCGTTATTTACCTTTTCGACACTCTGTGCATCGAAGGAAGCTAAGGATTCACTTCCTAGCCCTCGATATCGTTCGATATAACGATAAATCACTCTGGGCGACGCGGAATAGCGATATTTACCTTTTCCACACGCTGTGTATCGAAGGAAGCTAAGGATTCACTTCCTAGCCCTCGATATCTTTCGATATAACGATAAATCACTCTGGGAGACGCGGAATAGCGATATTTACCTTTTCCACACGCTGTGTATCGAAGGAAGCTAAGGATTCACTTCCTAGCCCTCGATATCGTTCGATATAACGATAAATCACTCTGGGCGACTCGGAATAGCGATATTTCCCTTTTCCACACGCTGTGCATCGAAGGAAGCTAAGGATTCACTTCCTAGCCCTCGATATCGTTCGATATAACGATAAATCACTCTGGGAGACGCGGATTAGCGATATTTACCTTTCCCACACGCTGTGCATCGAAGGAAGCTAAGGATTCACTTCCTAGCCCTCGATATCGTTCGCTATAACGATAAATCACTCTGGGATACTCGGAATCGCATTATTTAAATTTTCCACACGCTGTGCATCGAAGGAAGCTAAGGATTCACTTCCTAGCCCTCGATATCTTTCAATATAACGATAAATCACTCTGGGAGACACGGAATAGCGATATTTACCATTTCCACACGCTGTGCATCGAAGGAATCTAAGGATTCACTTCCTAGCCCTCGATATCGTTCGATATAACGATAAATCACTCTGGGCGACTCGGAATAGCGATATTTCCCTTTTCCACACGCTGTGTATCAAAGGAAGCTAAGGATTCACTTCCCAGCCCTCGATATCGTTCGATATAACGATATATCACTCTGGGCGACTCGGAATCGCGTTATTTAACTATTCCACACGCTGTGTATCGAAGGAAGCTAAGGATTCACTTCCTAGCCCTCGATATCGTTCTATATAGCGATAAATCACTCTGGGCGACTCGGAATCGCGTTATTTACCTATTCCACACGCTGTGCATCGAAGGAAGCTAAGGATTCACTTCCTAGCCCTCGATGTCGTTCGATATAACGATAAATCACTCTGGGAGACGCGGAATAGCGAAATTTACCTTTTCCACACGCTGTGTATCGAAGGAAGCTAAGGATTCACTTCCTAGCCCTCGATATCGTTCGATATAACGATAAATCACTCTGGGAGACGCGGATTAGCGATATTTACCTTTTCCACACGCTGTGCATCGAAGGAAGCTGAGGATTCACTTCGTAGCCCTCGATATCGTTCGATATAACGATAAATCACTCTGGGCGACTCGGAATCGCGTTATTTACCTTTTCCACACGCTGTGCATCGAAGGAAGCTAAGGATTCACTTCCTAGCCCTCGATGTCGTTCGATATAACGATAAATCACTCTGGGCGACGCGGAATAGCGATATTTACCTTTTCCACACGCTGTGCATCGAAGGAATCTAAGGATTCACTTCCTAGCCCTCGATATCGTTCGATATAACGATAAATCACTCTGGGAGACGCGGAATAGCGAAATTTACCTTTTCCACACGCTGTGTATCGAAGGAAGCTAAGGATTCACTTCCTAGCCCTCGATATCGTTCGATATAACGATAAATCACTCTGGGCGACTCGGAATCGCGTTATTTACCTATTCCACACGCGGTGCATCGAAGGAAGCCAAGGATTCACTTCCTAGCCCTCGATATCGTTCGATATAACGATAAATCACTCTGGGAGACGCGGATTAGCGATATTTACCTTTTCCACACGCTGTGCATCGAAGGAAGCTGAGGATTCACTTCCTAGCCCTCGATATCGTTCGATATAACGATAAATCACTCTGGGAGACACGGAATAGCGATATTTACCCTTTCCACACGCTGTGTATCGAAGGAAGCTAAGGATTCACTTCCTAGCCCTCGATGTCGTTCGATATAACGATAAATCACTCTGGGCGACGCGGAATAGCGATATTTACCTCTTCCACACGCTGTGCATCGAAGGAATCTAAGGATTCACTTCCTAGCCCTCGATATCGTTCGATATAACGATAAATCACTCTGGGAGACGCGGAATAGCGAAATTTACCTTTTCCACACGCTGTGTATCGAAGGAAGCTAAGGATTCACTTCCTAGCCCTCGATATCGTTCGATATAACGATAAATCACTCTGGGCGACTCGGAATCGCGTTATTTACCTTTTCCACACGCTGTGCATCGAAGGAAGCTAAGGATTCACTTCCTAGCCCTGGATATCGTTCGATATAACGATAAATCACTCTGGGAGACGCGGAATAGCGATATTTACCTTTTCCACACGCTGTGCATCGAAGGAAGCTAAGGATTCACTTCCTAGCCCTCGATATCTTTCGATATAACGATAAATCACTCTGGGAGACACGGAATAGCGATATTTACCTTTTCCACACGCTGTGCATCGAAGGAAGCTAAGGATTCACTTCCTAGCCCTCGATATCTTTCAATATAACGATAAATCACTCTGGGAGACACGGAATAGCGATATTTACCCTTTCCACACGCTGTGCATCGAAGGAATCTAAGGATTCACTTCCTAGCCCTCGATATCGTTCGATATAACGATAAATCACTCTGGGCGACTCGGAATAGCGATATTTCCCTTTTCCACATGCTGTGTATCAAAGGAAGCTAAGGATTCACTTCCCAGCCCTCGATATCGTTCGATATAACGATATATCACTCTGGGCGACTCGGAATCGCGTTATTTAACTATTCCACACGCTGTGCATCGAAGGAAGCTAAGGATTCACTTCCTTGCCCTCGATATCTTTCAATATAACGATAAATCACTCTGGGAGACACGGAATAGCGATATTTACCCTTTCCACACGCTGTGCATCGAAGGAATCTAAGGATTCACTTCCTAGCCCTCGATATCGTTCGATATAACGATAAATCACTCTGGGCGACTCGGAATAGCGATATTTCCCTTTTCCACATGCTGTGTATCAAAGGAAGCTAAGGATTCACTTCCTAGCCCTCGATGTCGTTCGATATAACGATAAATCACTCTGGGAGACGCGGAATAGCGAAATTTACCTTTTCCACACGCTGTGTATCGAAGGAAGCTAAGGATTCACTTCCTAGCCCTCGATATCGTTCGATATAACGATAAATCACTCTGGGAGACGCGGATTAGCGATATTTACCTTTTCCACACGCTGTGCATCGAAGGAAGCTGAGGATTCACTTCGTAGCCCTCGATATCGTTCGATATAACGATAAATCACTCTGGGCGACTCGGAATCGCGTTATTTACCTTTTCCACACGCTGTGCATCGAAGGAAGCTAAGGATTCACTTCCTAGCCCTCGATGTCGTTCGATATAACGATAAATCACTCTGGGCGACGCGGAATAGCGATATTTACCTTTTCCACACGCTGTGCATCGAAGGAATCTAAGGATTCACTTCCTAGCCCTCGATATCGTTCGATATAACGATAAATCACTCTGGGAGACGCGGAATAGCGAAATTTACCTTTTCCACACGCTGTGTATCGAAGGAAGCTAAGGATTCACTTCCTAGCCCTCGATATCGTTCGATATAACGATAAATCACTCTGGGCGACTCGGAATCGCGTCATTTACCTTTTCCACACGCTGTGGATCGAAGGAAGCTAAGGATTCACTTCCTAGCCCTCGATATCGTTCGATATAACGATAAATCACTCTGGGAGACGCGGATTAGCGATATTTACCTTTTCCACACGCTGTGCATCGAAGGAAGCTAAGGATTCACTTCCTAGCCCTCGATATCTTTCGATATAACGATAAATCACTCTGGGAGACACGGAATAGCGATATTTACCCTTTCCACACGCTGTGTATCGAAGGAAGCTAAGGATTCACTTCCTAGCCCTCGATATCGTTCGATATAACGATAAATCATTCTGGGCGACTCGGAATAGCGATATTTCCCTTTTCCACACGCTGTGCATCGAAGGAAGCTAAGGATTCACTTCCTAGCCCTCGATATCGTTCGATATAACGATAAATCACTCTGGGCGACTCGGAATAGCGATATTTCCCTTTTCCACACGCTGTGTATCAAAGGAAGCTAAGGATTCACTTCCCAGCCCTCGATATCGTTCGATATAACGATATATCACTCTGGGCGACTCGGAATCGCGTTATTTAACTATTCCACACGCTGTGTATCGAAGGAAGCTAAGGATTCACTTCCTAGCCCTCGATATCTTTCAATATAACGATAAATCACTCTGGGAGACACGGAATAGCGATATTTACCATTTCCACACGCTGTGCATCGAAGGAATCTAAGGATTCACTTCCTAGCCCTCGATATCGTTCGATATAACGATAAATCACTCTGGGCGACTCGGAATAGCGATATTTCCCTTTTCCACACGCTGTGTATCAAAGGAAGCTAAGGATTCACTTCCCAGCCCTCGATATCGTTCGATATAACGATATATCACTCTGGGCGACTCGGAATCGCGTTATTTAACTATTCCACACGCTGTGTATCGAAGGAAGCTAAGGATTCACTTCCTAGCCCTCGATATCGTTCTATATAGCGATAAATCACTCTGGGCGACTCGGAATCGCGTTATTTACCTATTCCACACGCTGTGCATCGAAGGAAGCTAAGGATTCACTTCCTAGCCCTCGATGTCGTTCGATATAACGATAAATCACTCTGGGAGACGCGGAATAGCGAAATTTACCTTTTCCACACGCTGTGTATCGAAGGAAGCTAAGGATTCACTTCCTAGCCCTCGATATCGTTCGATATAACGATAAATCACTCTGGGAGACGCGGATTAGCGATATTTACCTTTTCCACACGCTGTGCATCGAAGGAAGCTGAGGATTCACTTCGTAGCCCTCGATATCGTTCGATATAACGATAAATCACTCTGGGCGACTCGGAATCGCGTTATTTACCTTTTCCACACGCTGTGCATCGAAGGAAGCTAAGGATTCACTTCCTAGCCCTCGATGTCGTTCGATATAACGATAAATCACTCTGGGCGACGCGGAATAGCGATATTTACCTTTTCCACACGCTGTGCATCGAAGGGATCTAAGGATTCACTTCCTAGCCCTCGATATCGTTCGATATAACGATAAATCACTCTGGGAGACGCGGAATAGCGAAATTTACCTTTTCCACACGCTGTGTATCGAAGGAAGCTAAGGATTCACTTCCTAGCCCTCGATATCGTTCGATATAACGATAAATCACTCTGGGCGACTCGGAATCGCGTTATTTACCTTTTCCACACGCTGTGGATCGAAGGAAGCTAAGGATTCACTTCCTAGCCCTCGATATCGTTCGATATAACGATAAATCACTCTGGGAGACGCGGATTAGCGATATTTACCTTTTCCACACGCTGTGCATCGAAGGAAGCTAAGGATTCACTTCCTAGCCCTCGATATCGTTCGATATAACGATAAATCACTCTGGGAGACACGGAATAGCGATATTTACCCTTTCCACACGCTGTGTATCGAAGGAAGCTAAGGATTCACTTCCTAGCCCTCGATATCGTTCGATATAACGATAAATCACTCTGGGCGACTCGGAATAGCGATATTTCCCTTTTCCACACGCTGTGCATCGAAGGAAGCTAAGGATTCACTTCCTAGCCCTCGATATCGTTCGATATAACGATAAATCACTCTGGGAGACACGGAATAGCGATATTTACCCTTTCCACACGCTGTGTATCGAAGGAAGCTACGGATTCACTTCCTAGCCCTCGATATCGTTCGATATAACGATAAATCACTCTGGGCGACTCGGAATAGCGATATTTCCCTTTTCCACACGCTGTGCATCGAAGGAAGATAAGGATTCACTTCCTAGCCCTCGATATCGTTCGATATAACGATAAATCACTCTGGGAGACGCGGAATAGCGATATTTACCTTTTCCACACGCTGTGCATCGAAGGAAGCTGAGGATTCACTTCGTAGCCCTCGATATCGTTCGATATAACGATACATCACTCTGGGCGACTCGGAATCGCGTTATTTACCTTTTCCACACGCTTTGCATCGAAGGAAGCTAAGGATTCACTTCCTAGCCCTCGATATCGTTCGATATAACGATAAATCACTCTGGGCGACTCGGAATCGCGTTATTTACCTTTTCCACACTCTGTGCATCGAAGGAAGCTAAGGATTCACTTCCTAGCCCTCGATATCGTTCGATATAACGATAAATCACTCTGGGCGACGCGGAATAGCGATATTTACCTTTTCCACACGCTGTGTATCGAAGGAAGCTAAGGATTCACTTCCTAGCCCTCGATATCTTTCGATATAACGATAAATCACTCTGGGAGACGCGGAATAGCGATATTTACCTTTTCCACACGCTGTGTATCGAAGGAAGCTAAGGATTCACTTCCTAGCCCTCGATATCGTTCGATATAACGATAAATCACTCTGGGCGACTCGGAATAGCGATATTTCCCTTTTCCACACGCTGTGCATCGAAGGAAGCTAAGGATTCACTTCCTAGCCCTCGATATCGTTCGATATAACGATAAATCACTCTGGGAGACGCGGATTAGCGATATTTACCTTTTCCACACGCTGTGCATCGAAGGAAGCTAAGGATTCACTTCCTAGCCCTCGATATCGTTCGATATAACGATTAATCACTCTGGGAGACACGGAATAGCGATATTTACCCTTTCCACACGCTGTGTATCGAAGGAAGCTAAGGATTCACTTCCTAGCCCTCGATATCGTTCGATATAACGATAAATCACTCTGGGCGACTCGGAATCGCGTTATTTAACTATTCCACACGCTGTGTATCGAAGGAAGCTAAGGATTCACTTCCTAGCCCTCGATATCGTTCGATATAACGATAAATCACTCTGGGAGACGCGGATTAGCGATATTTACCTTTTCCACACGCTGTGCATCGAAGGAAGCTAAGGATTCACTTCCTAGCCCTCGATATCGTTCGATATAACGATAAATCACTCTGGGAGACACGGAATAGCGATATTTACCCTTTCCACACGCTGTGTATCGAAGGAAGCTAAGGATTCACTTCCTAGCCCTCGATATCGTTCGATATAACGATAAATCACTCTGAGCGACTCGGAATAGCGATATTTCCCTTTTCCACACGCTGTGCATCGAAGGAAGCTAAGGATTCACTTCCTAGCCCTCGATGTCGTTCGATGTAACGATAAATCACTCTGGGCGACGCGGAATAGCGATATTTACCTTTTCCACACGCTGTGCATCGAAGGAATCTAAGGATTCACTTCCTAGCCCTCGATATCGTTCGATATAACGATAAATCACTCTGGGAGACGCGGAATAGCGAAATTTACCTTTTCCACACGCTGTGTATCGAAGGAAGCTAAGGATTCACTTCCTAGCCCTCGATATCGTTCGATATAACGATAAATCACTCTGGGCGACTCGGAATCGCGTTATTTACCTTTTCCACACGCTGTGCATCGAAGGAAGCTAAGGATTCACTTCCTAGCCCTCGATATCGTTCGATATAACGATAAATCACTCTGGGAGACGCGGATTAGCGATATTTACCTTTTCCACACGCTGTGCATCGAAGGAAGCTGAGGATTCACTTCCTAGCCCTCGATATCGTTCGATATAACGATAAATCACTCTGGGAGACGCGGAATAGCGATATTTACCCTTTCCACACGCTGTGTATCGAAGGAAGCTAAGGATTCACTTCCTAGCCCTCGATATCGTTCGATATAACGATAAATCACTCTGGGCGACTCGGAATAGCGATATTTCCCTTTTCCACACGCTGTGGATCGAAGGAAGCTAAGGATTCACTTCCTAGCCCCCGATATCGTTCGATATAACGATAAATCACTCTGGGAGACGCGGATTAGCGATATTTACCTTTTCCACACGCTGTGCATCGAAGGAAGCTAAGGATTCACTTCCTAGCCCTCGATATCGTTCGATATAACGATAAATCACTCTGGGCGACTCGGAATAGCGATATTTCCCTTTTCCACACGCTGTGCATCGAAGGAAGCTAAGGATTCACTTCCTAGCCCTCGATATCGTTCGATATAACGATAAATCACTCTGGGAGACGCGGAATAGCGATATTTACCTTTTCCACACGCTGTGCATCGAAGGAAGCTGAGGATTCACTTCGTAGCCCTCGATATCGTTCGATATAACGATACATCACTCTGGGCGACTCGGAATCGCGTTATTTACCTTTTCCACACGCTTTGCATCGAAGGAAGCTAAGGATTCACTTCCTAGCCCTCGATATCGTTCGATATAACGATAAATCACTCTGGGCGACGCGGAATAGCGATATTTACCTTTTCCACACGCTGTGCATCGCAGGAAGCTAAGGATTCACTTCCTAGCCCTCGATATCGTTCGATATAACGATAAATCACTCTGGGCGACTCGGAATCGCGTTATTTACCTTTTCCACACTCTGTGCATCGAAGGAAGCTAAGGATTCACTTCCTAGCCCTCGATATCGTTCGATATAACGATAAATCACTCTGGGCGACGCGGAATAGCGATATTTACCTTTTCCACACGCTGTGTATCGAAGGAAGCTAAGGATTCACTTCCTAGCCCTCGATATCTTTCGATATAACGATAAATCACTCTGGGAGACGCGGAATAGCGATATTTACCTTTTCCACACGCTGTGTATCGAAGGAAGCTAAGGATTCACTTCCTAGCCCTCGATATCGTTCGATATAACGATAAATCACTCTGGGCGACTCGGAATAGCGATATTTCCCTTTTCCACACGCTGTGCATCGAAGGAAGCTAAGGATTCACTTCCTAGCCCTCGATATCGTTCGATATAACGATAAATCACTCTGGGAGACGCGGATTAGCGATATTTACCTTTTCCACACGCTGTGCATCGAAGGAAGCTAAGGATTCACTTCCTAGCCCTCGATATCGTTCGATATAACGATAAATCACTCTGGGAGACACGGAATAGCGATATTTACCCTTTCCACACGCTGTGTATCGAAGGAAGCTAAGGATTCACTTCCTAGCCCTCGATATCGTTCGATATAACGATAAATCACTCTGGGCGACTCGGAATAGCGATATTTCCCTTTTCCACACGCTGTGCATCGAAGGAAGCTAAGGATTCACTTCCTAGCCCTCGATATCGTTCGATATAACGATAAATCACTTTGGGCGACGCGGAATAGCGATATTTACCTTTTCCACACGCTGTGCATCGCAGGAAGCTAAGGATTCACTTCCTAGCCCTCGATATCGTTCGATATAACGATAAATCACTCTGGGCGACTCGGAATCGCGTTATTTACCTTTTCCACACTCTGTGCATCGAAGGAAGCTAAGGATTCACTTCCTAGCCCTCGATATCGTTCGATATAACGATAAATCACTCTGGGCGACTCGGAATAGCGATATTTCCCTTTTCCACACGCTGTGCATCGAAGGAAGCTAAGGATTCACTTCCTAGCCCTCGATATCGTTCGATATAACGATAAATCACTCTGGGAGACGCGGATTAGCGATATTTACCTTTTCCACACGCTGTGCATCGAAGGAAGCTAAGGATTCACTTCCTAGCCCTCGATATCGTTCGATATAACGATAAATCACTCTGGGAGACACGGAATAGCGATATTTACCCTTTCCACACGCTGTGTATCGAAGGAAGCTAAGGATTCACTTCCTAGCCCTCGATATCGTTCGATATAACGATAAATCACTCTGGGCGACTCGGAATAGCGATATTTCCCTTTTCCACACGCTGTGCATCGAAGGAAGCTAAGGATTCACTTCCTAGCCCTCGATATCGTTCGATATAACGATAAATCACTCTGGGAGACGCGGAATAGCGATATTTACCTTTTCCACACGCTGTGCATCGAAGGAAGCTGAGGATTCACTTCGTAGCCCTCGATATCGTTCGATATAACGATACATCACTCTGGGCGACTCGGAATCGCGTTATTTACCTTTTCCACACGCTTTGCATCGAAGGAAGCTAAGGATTCACTTCCTAGCCCTCGATATCGTTCGATATAACGATAAATCACTCTGGGCGACGCGGAATAGCGATATTTACCTTTTCCACACGCTGTGCATCGCAGGAAGCTAAGGATTCACTTCCTAGCCCTCGATATCGTTCGATATAACGATAAATCACTCTGGGCGACTCGGAATCGCGTTATTTACCTTTTCCACACTCTGTGCATCGAAGGAAGCTAAGGATTCACTTCCTAGCCCTCGATATCGTTCGATATAACGATAAATCACTCTGGGCGACGCGGAATAGCGATATTTACCTTTTCCACACGCTGTGCATCGCAGGAAGCTAAGGATTCACTTCCTAGCCCTCGATATCGTTCGATATAACGATAAATCACTCTGGGAGACGCGGAATAGCGATATTTACCTTTTCCACACGCTGTGTATCGAAGGAAGCTAAGGATTCACTTCCTAGCCGTCGATATCGTTCGATATAACGATAAATCACTCTGGGCGACTCGGAATAGCGATATTTCCCTTTTCCACACGCTGTGCATCGAAGGAAGCTAAGGATTCACTTCCTAGCCCTCGATATCGTTCGATATAACGATAAATCACTCTGGGAGACGCGGATTAGCGATATTTACCTTTTCCACACGCTGTACATCGAAGGAAGCTAAGGATTCACTTCCTAGCCCTCGATATCGTTCGATATAACGATAAATCACTCTGGGAGACGCGGAATAGCGATATTTACCTTTTCCACACGCTGTGCATCGAAGGAAGCTGAGGATTCACTTCGTAGCCCTCGATATCGTTCGATATAACGATAAATCACTCTGGGCGACTCGGAATAGCGATATTTCCCTTTTCCACACGCTGTGCATCGAAGGAAGCTAAGGATTCACTTCCTAGCCCTCGATATCGTTCGATATAACGATAAATCACTCTGGGCGACGCGGAATAGCGATATTTACCTTTTCCACACGCTGTGCATCGCAGGAAGCTAAGGATTCACTTCCTAGCCCTCCATATCGTTCGATATAACGATAAATCACTCTGGGCGACTCGGAATCGCGTTATTTACCTTTTCCACACTCTGTGCATCGAAGGAAGCTAAGGATTCACTTCCTAGCCCTCGATATCGTTCGATATAACGATAAATCACTCTGGGCGACTCGGAATAGCGATATTTCCCTTTTCCACACGCTGTGCATCGAAGGAAGCTAAGGATTCACTTCCTAGCCCTCGATATCGTTCGATATAACGATAAATCACTCTGGGCGACTCGGAATAGCGATATTTCCCTTTTCCACACGCTGTGCATCGAAGGAAGCTAAGGATTCACTTCCTAGCCCTCGATATCGTTCGATATAACGATAAATCACTCTGGGAGACGCGGATTAGCGATATTTACCTTTTCCACACGCTGTGCATCGAAGGAAGCTAAGGATTCACTTCCTAGCCCTCGATATCGTTCGATATAACGATAAATCACTCTGGGAGACACGGAATAGCGATATTTACCCTTTCCACACGCTGTGTATCGAAGGAAGCTAAGGATTCACTTCCTAGCCCTCGATATCGTTCGATATAACGATAAATCACTCTGGGCGACTCGGAATAGCGATATTTCCCTTTTCCACACGCTGTGCATCGAAGGAAGCTAAGGATTCACTTCCTAGCCCTCGATATCGTTCGATATAACGATAAATCACTCTGGGAGACGCGGAATAGCGATATTTACCTTTTCCACACGCTGTGCATCGAAGGAAGCTGAGGATTCACTTCGTAGCCCTCGATATCGTTCGATATAACGATACATCACTCTGGGCGACTCGGAATCGCGTTATTTACCTTTTCCACACGCTTTGCATCGAAGGAAGCTAAGGATTCACTTCCTAGCCCTCGATATCGTTCGATATAACGATAAATCACTCTGGGCGACGCGGAATAGCGATATTTACCTTTTCCACACGCTGTGCATCGCAGGAAGCTAAGGATTCACTTCCTAGCCCTCGATATCGTTCGATATAACGATAAATCACTCTGGGCGACTCGGAATCGCGTTATTTACCTTTTCCACACTCTGTGCATCGAAGGAAGCTAAGGATTCACTTCCTAGCCCTCGATATCGTTCGATATAACGATAAATCACTCTGGGCGACGCGGAATAGCGATATTTACCTTTTCCACACGCTGTGCATCGCAGGAAGCTAAGGATTCACTTCCTAGCCCTCGATATCGTTCGATATAACGATAAATCACTCTGGGAGACGCGGAATAGCGATATTTACCTTTTCCACACGCTGTGTATCGAAGGAAGCTAAGGATTCACTTCCTAGCCGTCGATATCGTTCGATATAACGATAAATCACTCTGGGCGACTCGGAATAGCGATATTTCCCTTTTCCACACGCTGTGCATCGAAGGAAGCTAAGGATTCACTTCCTAGCCCTCGATATCGTTCGATATAACGATAAATCACTCTGGGAGACGCGGATTAGCGATATTTACCTTTTCCACACGCTGTACATCGAAGGAAGCTAAGGATTCACTTCCTAGCCCTCGATATCGTTCGATATAACGATAAATCACTCTGGGAGACGCGGAATAGCGATATTTACCTTTTCCACACGCTGTGCATCGAAGGAAGCTGAGGATTCACTTCGTAGCCCTCGATATCGTTCGATATAACGATACATCACTCTGGGCGACTCGGAATCGCGTTATTTACCTTTTCCACACGCTTTGCATCGAAGGAAGCTAAGGATTCACTTCCTAGCCCTCGATATCGTTCGATATAACGATAAATCACTCTGGGCGACGCGGAATAGCGATATTTACCTTTTCCACACGCTGTGCATCGCAGGAAGCTAAGGATTCACTTCCTAGCCCTCGATATCGTTCGATATAACGATAAATCACTCTGGGCGACTCGGAATCGCGTTATTTACCTTTTCCACACTCTGTGCATCGAAGGAAGCTAAGGATTCACTTCCTAGCCCTCGATATCGTTCGATATAACGATAAATCACTCTGGGCGACGCGGAATAGCGATATTTACCTTTTCCACACGCTGTGCATCGAAGGAAGCTAAGGATTCACTTCCTAGCCCTCGATATCGTTCGATATAACGATAAATCACTCTGGGAGACGCGGAATAGCGTTATTTACCTTTTCCACACGCTGTGTATCGAAGGAAGCTGAGGATTCACTTCGTAGCCCTCGATATCGTTCGATATAACGATACATCACTCTGGGCGACTCGGAATCGCGTTATTTACCTTTTCCACACGCTTTGCATCGAAGGAAGCTAAGGATTCACTTCCTAGCCCTCGATATCGTTCGATATAACGATAAATCACTCTGGGCGACGCGGAATAGCGATATTTACCTTTTCCACACGCTGTGCATCGCAGCAAGCTAAGGATTCACTTCCTAGCCCTCGATATCGTTCGATATAACGATAAATCACTCTGGGCGACTCGGAATCGCGTTATTTACCTTTTCCACACTCTGTGCATCGAAGGAAGCTAAGGATTCACTTCCTAGCCCTCGATATCGTTCGATATAACGATAAATCACTCTGGGCGACGCGGAATAGCGATATTTACCTTTTCCACACGCTGTGCATCGCAGGAAGCTAAGGATTCACTTCCTAGCCCTCGATATCGTTCGATATAACGATAAATCACTCTGGGCGCCTCGGAATAGCGTTATTTACCTTTTCCACACGCTGTGTATCGAAGGAAGCTAAGGATTCACTTCCTAGCCCTCGATATCTTTCGATATAACGATAAATCACTCTGGGAGACGCGGAATAGCGATATTTACCTTTTCCACACGCTGTGTATCGAAGGAAGCTAAGGATTCACTTCCTAGCCCTCGATATCGTTCGATATAACGATAAATCACTCTGGGCGACTCGGAATAGCGATATTTCCCTTTTCCACACGCTGTGCATCGAAGGAAGCTAAGGATTCACTTCCTAGCCCTCGATATCGTTCGATATAACGATAAATCACTCTGGGAGACGCGGATTAGCGATATTTACCTTTTCCACACGCTGTGCATCGAAGGAAGCTAAGGATTCACTTCCTAGCCCTCGATATCGTTCGATATAACGATAAATCACTCTGGGAGACACGGAATAGCGATATTTACCCTTTCCACCCGCTGTGTATCGAAGGAAGCTAAGGATTCACTTCCTAGCCCTCGATATCGTTCGATATAACGATAAATCACTCTGGGCGACTCGGAATCGCGTTATTTAACTATTCCACACGCTGTGTATCGAAGGAAGCTAAGGATTCACTTCCTAGCCCTCGATATCGTTCGATATAACGATAAATCACTCTGGGAGACGCGGATTAGCGATATTTACCTTTTCCACACGCTGTGCATCGAAGGAAGCTAAGGATTCACTTCCTAGCCCTCGATATCGTTCGATATAACGATAAATCACTCTGGGAGACACGGAATAGCGATATTTACCCTTTCCACACGCTGTGTATCGAAGGAAGCTAAGGATTCACTTCCTAGCCCTCGATATCGTTCGATATAACGATAAATCACTCTGGGCGACTCGGAATAGCGATATTTCCCTTTTCCACACGCTGTGCATCGAAGGAAGCTAAGGATTCACTTCCTAGCCCTCGATATCGTTCGATATAACGATAAATCACTCCGGGCGACTCGGAATAGCGATATTTCCCTTTTCCACACGCTGTGCATCGAAGGAAGCTAAGGATTCACTTCCTAGCCCTCGATATCGTTCGATATAACGATAAATCACTCTGGGAGACGCGGAATAGCGATATTTACCTTTTCCACACGCTGTGCATCGAAGGAAGCTGAGGATTCACTTCGTAGCCCTCGATATCGTTCGATATAACGATACATCACTCTGGGCGACTCGGAATCGCGTTATTTACCTTTTCCACACGCTTTGCATCGAAGGAAGCTAAGGATTCACTTCCTAGCCCTCGATATCGTTCGATATAACGATAAATCACTCTGGGCGACGCGGAATAGCGATATTTACCTTTTCCACACGCTGTGCATCGAAGGAAGCTAAGGATTCACTTCCTAGCCCTCGATATCGTTCGATATAACGATAAATCACTCTGGGCGACTCGGAATCGCGTTATTTACCTTTTCCACACGCTGTGTATCGAAGGCAGCTGAGGATTCACTTCCTAGCCCTCGACATCGTTCGATATAACGATAAATCACTCCGGGCGACTCGGAATCGCGTTATTTACCTTTTCCGCACGCTGTGTATCGAAGGCAGCTAAGGATTTACTTCCTAGCCCTCGATATCGTTCGATATAACGATAAATCACTCTGGGAGAAGCGGAATAGCGATATTTACCTTTTCCACACGCTGTGTATCGAAGGAAGCTAAGGATTCACTTCCTAGCCCTCGATATCGTTCGATATAACGATAAATCACTCTGGGCGACTCGGAATCGCGTTATTTACCTTTTCCACACGCTGTGTATCGAAGGAAGCTAAGGATTCACTTCCTAGCCCTCGATATCGTTCGATATAACGATTAATCACTCTGGGCGACTCGGAATTGCGTTATTTACCTTTTCCACACGCTGTGTATCGAAGGCAGCTAAGGATTCACTTCCTAGCCCTCGACATCGTTCGATATAACGATAAATCACTCCGGGCGACTCGGAATCGCGTTATTTACCTTTTCCGCACGCTGTGTATCGAAGGCAGCTAAGGATTCACTTCCTAGCCCTCGATATCGTTCGATATAACGATAAATCACTCTGGGCGACTCGGAATCGCGTTATTTACCTTTTCCACACTCTGTGCATCGAAGGAAGCTAAGGATTCACTTCCTAGCCCTCGATATCGTTCGATATAACGATAAATCACTCTGGGAGACGCGGAATAGCGAAATTTACCTTTTCCACACGCTGTGTATCGAAGGAAGCTAAGGATTCACTTCCTAGCCCTCGATATCGTTCGATATAACGATAAATCACTCTGGGAGACGCGGATTAGCGATATTTACCTTTTCCACACGCTGTGCATCGAAGGAAGCTGAGGATTCACTTCGTAGCCCTCGATATCGTTCGATATAACGATAAATCACTCTGGGCGACTCGGAATCGCGTCATTTACCTTTTCCACACGCTGTGCATCGAAGGAAGCTAAGGATTCACTTCCTAGCCCTCGATGTCGTTCGATATAACGATAAATCACTCTGGGCGACGCGGAATAGCGATATTTACCTTTTCCGCACGCTGTGCATCGAAGGAAGCTGAGGATTCACTTCGTAGCCCTCGATATCGTTCGATATAACGATACATCACTCTGGGCGACTCGGAATCGCGTTATTTACCTTTTCCACACGCTTTGCATCGAAGGAAGCTAAGGATTCACTTCCTAGCCCTCGATATCGTTCGATATAACGATAAATCACTCTGGGCGACGCGGAATAGCGATATTTACCTTTTCCACACGCTGTGCATCGCAGGAAGCTAAGGATTCACTTCCTAGCCCTCGATATCGTTCGATATAACGATAAATCACTCTGGGCGACTCGGAATCGCGTTATTTACCTTTTCCACACTCTGTGCATCGAAGGAAGCTAAGGATTCACTTCCTAGCCCTCGATATCGTTCGATATAACGATAAATCACTCTGGGCGACGCGGAATAGCGATATTTACCTTTTCCACACGCTGTGCATCGCAGGAAGCTAAGGATTCACTTCCTAGCCCTCGATATCGTTCGATATAACGATAAATCACTCTGGGCGCCTCGGAATAGCGTTATTTACCTTTTCCACACGCTGTGTATCGAAGGAAGCTAAGGATTCACTTCCTAGCCCTCGATATCTTTCGATATAACGATAAATCACTCTGGGAGACGCGGAATAGCGATATTTACCTTTTCCACACGCTGTGTATCGAAGGAAGCTAAGGATTCACTTCCTAGCCCTCGATATCGTTCGATATAACGATAAATCACTCTGGGCGACTCGGAATAGCGATATTTCCCTTTTCCACACGCTGTGCATCGAAGGAAGCTAAGGATTCACTTCCTAGCCCTCGATATCGTTCGATATAACGATAAATCACTCTGGGAGACGCGGATTAGCGATATTTACCTTTTCCACACGCTGTGCATCGAAGGAAGCTAAGGATTCACTTCCTAGCCCTCGATATCGTTCGATATAACGATAAATCACTGTGGGAGACACGGAATAGCGATATTTACCCTTTCCACCCGCTGTGTATCGAAGGAAGCTAAGGATTCACTTCCTAGCCCTCGATATCGTTCGATATAACGATAAATCACTCTGGGAGACACGGAATAGCGATATTTACCCTTTCCACACGCTGTGTATCGAAGGAAGCTGAGGATTCACTTCCTAGCCCTCGATATCGTTCGATATAACGATAAATCACTCTGGGCGACTCGGAATAGCGATATTTCCCTTTTCCACACGCTGTGCATCGAAGGAAGCTAAGGATTCACTTCCTAGCCCTCGATATCGTTCGATATAACGATAAATCACTCTGGGCGACTCGGAATAGCGATATTTCCCTTTTCCACACGCTGTGCATCGAAGGAAGCTAAGGATTCACTTCCTAGCCCTCGATATCGTTCGATATAACGATAAATCACTCTGGGAGACGCGGAATAGCGATATTTACCTTTTCCACACGCTGTGCATCGAAGGAAGCTGAGGATTCACTTCGTAGCCCTCGATATCGTTCGATATAACGATACATCACTCTGGGCGACTCGGAATCGCGTTATTTACCTTTTCCACACGCTTTGCATCGAAGGAAGCTAAGGATTCACTTCCTAGCCCTCGATATCGTTCGATATAACGATAAATCACTCTGGGCGACGCGGAATAGCGATATTTACCTTTTCCACACGCTGTGCATCGAAGGAAGCTGAGGATTCACTTCGTAGCCCTCGATATCGTTCGATATAACGATACATCACTCTGGGCGACTCGGAATCGCGTTATTTACCTTTTCCACACGCTTTGCATCGAAGGAAGCTAAGGATTCACTTCCTAGCCCTCGATATCGTTCGATATAACGATAAATCACTCTGGGCGACGCGGAATAGCGATATTTACCTTTTCCACACGCTGTGCATCGAAGGAAGCTGAGGATTCACTTCGTAGCCCTCGATATCGTTCGATATAACGATACATCACTCTGGGCGACTCGGAATCGCGTTATTTACCTTTTCCACACGCTTTGCATCGAAGGAAGCTAAGGATTCACTTCCTAGCCCTCGATATCGTTCGATATAACGATAAATCACTCTGGGCGACGCGGAATAGCGATATTTACCTTTTCCACACGCTGTGCATCGCAGGAAGCTAAGGATTCACTTCCTAGCCCTCGATATCGTTCGATATAACGATAAATCACTCTGGGCGACTCGGAATCGCGTTATTTACCTTTTCCACACTCTGTGCATCGAAGGAAGCTAAGGATTCACTTCCTAGCCCTCGATATCGTTCGATATAACGATAAATCGCTCTGGGCGCCTCGGAATAGCGTTATTTACCTTTTCCACACGCTGTGTATCGAAGGAAGCTAAGGATTCACTTCCTAGCCCTCGATATCTTTCGATATAACGATAAATCACTCTGGGAGACGCGGAATAGCGATATTTACCTTTTCCACACGCTGTGTATCGAAGGAAGCTAAGGATTCACTTCCTAGCCCTCGATATCGTTCGATATAACGATAAATCACTCTGGGCGACTCGGAATAGCGATATTTCCCTTTTCCACACGCTGTGCATCGAAGGAAGCTAAGGATTCACTTGCTAGCCCTCGATATCGTTCGATATAACGATAAATCACTCTGGGAGACGCGGATTAGCGATATTTACCTTTTCCACACGCTGTGCATCGAAGGAAGCTAAGGATTCACTTCCTAGCCCTCGATATCGTTCGATATAACGATAAATCACTCTGGGAGACACGGAATAGCGATATTTACCCTTTCCACCCGCTGTGTATCGAAGGAAGCTAAGGATTCACTTCCTAGCCTTCGATATCGTTCGATATAACGATAAATCACTCTGGGCGACTCGGAATCGCGTTATTTAACTATTCCACACGCTGTGTATCGAAGGAAGCTAAGGATTCACTTCCTAGCCCTCGATATCGTTCGATATAACGATAAATCACTCTGGGAGACGCGGATTAGCGATATTTACCTTTTCCACACGCTGTGCATCGAAGGAAGCTAAGGATTCACTTCCTAGCCCTCGATATCGTTCGATATAACGATAAATCACTCTGGGAGACACGGAATAGCGATATTTACCCTTTCCACACGCTGTGTATCGAAGGAAGCTAAGGATTCACTTCCTAGCCCTCGATATCGTTCGATATAACGATAAATCACTCTGGGCGACTCGGAATCGCGTTATTTAACTATTCCACACGCTGTGTATCGAAGGAAGCTAAGGATTCACTTCCTAGCCCTCGATATCGTTCGATATAACGATAAATCACTCTGGGAGACGCGGATTAGCGATATTTACCTTTTCCACACGCTGTGCATCGAAGGAAGCTAAGGATTCACTTCCTAGCCCTCGATATCGTTCGATATAACGATAAATCACTCTGGGAGACACGGAATAGCGATATTTACCCTTTCCACACGCTGTGTATCGAAGGAAGCTAAGGATTCACTTCCTAGCCCTCGATATCGTTCGATATAACGATAAATCACTCTGGGCGACTCGGAATAGCGATATTTCCCTTTTCCACACGCTGTGCATCGAAGGAAGCTAAGGATTCACTTCCTAGCCCTCGATATCGTTCGATATAACGATAAATCACTCTGGGAGACGCGGAATAGCGATATTTACCTTTTCCACACGCTGTGCATCGAAGGAAGCTGAGGATTCACTTCGTAGCCCTCGATTATCGTTCGATATAACGATACATCACTCTGGGCGACTCGGAATCGCGTTATTTACCTTTTCCACACGCTTTGCATCGAAGGAAGCTAAGGATTCACTTCCTAGCCCTCGATATCGTTCGATATAACGATAAATCACTCTGGGCGACGCGGAATAGCGATATTTACCTTTTCCACACGCTGTGCATCGCAGGAAGCTAAGGATTCACTTCCTAGCCCTCGATATCGTTCGATATAACGATAAATCACTCTGGGCGACGCGGAATAGCGATATTTACCTTTTCCACACGCTGTGCATCGCAGGAAGCTAAGGATTCACTTCCTAGCCCTCGATATCGTTCGATATAACGATAAATCACTCTGGGCGCCTCGGAATAGCGTTATTTACCTTTTCCACACGCTGTGTATCGAAGGAAGCTAAGGATTCACTTCCTAGCCCTCGATATCGTTCGATATAACGATAAATCACTCTGGGCGACTCGGAATAGCGATATTTCCCTTTTCCACACGCTGTGCATCGAAGGAAGCTAAGGATTCACTTCCTAGCCCTCGATATCGTTCGATATAACGATAAATCACTCTGGGAGACGCGGATTAGCGATATTTACCTTTTCCACACGCTGTGCATCGAAGGAAGCTAAGGATTCACTTCCTAGCCCTCGATATCGTTCGATATAACGATAAATCACTCTGGGAGACACGGAATAGCGATATTTACCCTTTCCACCCGCTGTGTATCGAAGGAAGCTAAGGATTCACTTCCTAGCCCTCGATATCGTTCGATATAACGATAAATCACTCTGGGCGACTCGGAATCGCGTTATTTAACTATTCCACACGCTGTGTATCGAAGGAAGCTAAGGATTCACTTCCTAGCCCTCGATATCGTTCGATATAACGATAAATCACTCTGGGCGACTCGGAATCGCGTTATTTACCTTTTCCACACGCTGTGTATCGAAGGCAGCTGAGGATTCACTTCCTAGCCCTCGACATCGTTCGATATAACGATAAATCACTCCGGGCGACTCGGAATCGCGTTATTTACCTTTTCCGCACGCTGTGTATCGAAGGCAGCTAAGGATTTACTTCCTAGCCCTCGATATCGTTCGATATAACGATAAATCACTCTGGGAGAAGCGGAATAGCGATATTTACCTTTTCCACACGCTGTGTATCGAAGGAAGCTAAGGATTCACTTCCTAGCCCTCGATATCGTTCGATATAACGATAAATCACTCTGGGCGACTCGGAATCGCGTTATTTACCTTTTCCACACGCTGTGTATCGAAGGAAGCTAAGGATTCACTTCCTAGCCCTCGATATCGTTCGATATAACGATTAATCACTCTGGGCGACTCGGAATTGCGTTATTTACCTTTTCCACACGCTGTGTATCGAAGGCAGCTAAGGATTCACTTCCTAGCCCTCGACATCGTTCGATATAACGATAAATCACTCCGGGCGACTCGGAATCGCGTTATTTACCTTTTCCGCACGCTGTGTATCGAAGGCAGCTAAGGATTCACTTCCTAGCCCTCGATATCGTTCGATATAACGATAAATCACTCTGGGCGACTCGGAATCGCGTTATTTACCTTTTCCACACTCTGTGCATCGAAGGAAGCTAAGGATTCACTTCCTAGCCCTCGATATCGTTCGATATAACGATAAATCACTCTGGGAGACGCGGAATAGCGAAATTTACCTTTTCCACACGCTGTGTATCGAAGGAAGCTAAGGATTCACTTCCTAGCCCTCGATATCGTTCGATATAACGATAAATCACTCTGGGAGACGCGGATTAGCGATATTTACCTTTTCCACACGCTGTGCATCGAAGGAAGCTGAGGATTCACTTCGTAGCCCTCGATATCGTTCGATATAACGATAAATCACTCTGGGCGACTCGGAATCGCGTCATTTACCTTTTCCACACGCTGTGCATCGAAGGAAGCTAAGGATTCACTTCCTAGCCCTCGATGTCGTTCGATATAACGATAAATCACTCTGGGCGACGCGGAATAGCGATATTTACCTTTTCCGCACGCTGTGCATCGAAGGAAGCTGAGGATTCACTTCGTAGCCCTCGATATCGTTCGATATAACGATACATCACTCTGGGCGACTCGGAATCGCGTTATTTACCTTTTCCACACGCTTTGCATCGAAGGAAGCTAAGGATTCACTTCCTAGCCCTCGATATCGTTCGATATAACGATAAATCACTCTGGGCGACGCGGAATAGCGATATTTACCTTTTCCACACGCTGTGCATCGCAGGAAGCTAAGGATTCACTTCCTAGCCCTCGATATCGTTCGATATAACGATAAATCACTCTGGGCGACTCGGAATCGCGTTATTTACCTTTTCCACACTCTGTGCATCGAAGGAAGCTAAGGATTCACTTCCTAGCCCTCGATATCGTTCGATATAACGATAAATCACTCTGGGCGACGCGGAATAGCGATATTTACCTTTTCCACACGCTGTGCATCGCAGGAAGCTAAGGATTCACTTCCTAGCCCTCGATATCGTTCGATATAACGATAAATCACTCTGGGCGCCTCGGAATAGCGTTATTTACCTTTTCCACACGCTGTGTATCGAAGGAAGCTAAGGATTCACTTCCTAGCCCTCGATATCTTTCGATATAACGATAAATCACTCTGGGAGACGCGGAATAGCGATATTTACCTTTTCCACACGCTGTGTATCGAAGGAAGCTAAGGATTCACTTCCTAGCCCTCGATATCGTTCGATATAACGATAAATCACTCTGGGCGACTCGGAATAGCGATATTTCCCTTTTCCACACGCTGTGCATCGAAGGAAGCTAAGGATTCACTTCCTAGCCCTCGATATCGTTCGATATAACGATAAATCACTCTGGGAGACGCGGATTAGCGATATTTACCTTTTCCACACGCTGTGCATCGAAGGAAGCTAAGGATTCACTTCCTAGCCCTCGATATCGTTCGATATAACGATAAATCACTGTGGGAGACACGGAATAGCGATATTTACCCTTTCCACCCGCTGTGTATCGAAGGAAGCTAAGGATTCACTTCCTAGCCCTCGATATCGTTCGATATAACGATAAATCACTCTGGGAGACACGGAATAGCGATATTTACCCTTTCCACACGCTGTGTATCGAAGGAAGCTGAGGATTCACTTCCTAGCCCTCGATATCGTTCGATATAACGATAAATCACTCTGGGCGACTCGGAATAGCGATATTTCCCTTTTCCACACGCTGTGCATCGAAGGAAGCTAAGGATTCACTTCCTAGCCCTCGATATCGTTCGATATAACGATAAATCACTCTGGGCGACTCGGAATAGCGATATTTCCCTTTTCCACACGCTGTGCATCGAAGGAAGCTAAGGATTCACTTCCTAGCCCTCGATATCGTTCGATATAACGATAAATCACTCTGGGAGACGCGGAATAGCGATATTTACCTTTTCCACACGCTGTGCATCGAAGGAAGCTGAGGATTCACTTCGTAGCCCTCGATATCGTTCGATATAACGATACATCACTCTGGGCGACTCGGAATCGCGTTATTTACCTTTTCCACACGCTTTGCATCGAAGGAAGCTAAGGATTCACTTCCTAGCCCTCGATATCGTTCGATATAACGATAAATCACTCTGGGCGACGCGGAATAGCGATATTTACCTTTTCCACACGCTGTGCATCGAAGGAAGCTGAGGATTCACTTCGTAGCCCTCGATATCGTTCGATATAACGATACATCACTCTGGGCGACTCGGAATCGCGTTATTTACCTTTTCCACACGCTTTGCATCGAAGGAAGCTAAGGATTCACTTCCTAGCCCTCGATATCGTTCGATATAACGATAAATCACTCTGGGCGACGCGGAATAGCGATATTTACCTTTTCCACACGCTGTGCATCGAAGGAAGCTGAGGATTCACTTCGTAGCCCTCGATATCGTTCGATATAACGATACATCACTCTGGGCGACTCGGAATCGCGTTATTTACCTTTTCCACACGCTTTGCATCGAAGGAAGCTAAGGATTCACTTCCTAGCCCTCGATATCGTTCGATATAACGATAAATCACTCTGGGCGACGCGGAATAGCGATATTTACCTTTTCCACACGCTGTGCATCGCAGGAAGCTAAGGATTCACTTCCTAGCCCTCGATATCGTTCGATATAACGATAAATCACTCTGGGCGACTCGGAATCGCGTTATTTACCTTTTCCACACTCTGTGCATCGAAGGAAGCTAAGGATTCACTTCCTAGCCCTCGATATCGTTCGATATAACGATAAATCGCTCTGGGCGCCTCGGAATAGCGTTATTTACCTTTTCCACACGCTGTGTATCGAAGGAAGCTAAGGATTCACTTCCTAGCCCTCGATATCTTTCGATATAACGATAAATCACTCTGGGAGACGCGGAATAGCGATATTTACCTTTTCCACACGCTGTGTATCGAAGGAAGCTAAGGATTCACTTCCTAGCCCTCGATATCGTTCGATATAACGATAAATCACTCTGGGCGACTCGGAATAGCGATATTTCCCTTTTCCACACGCTGTGCATCGAAGGAAGCTAAGGATTCACTTCCTAGCCCTCGATATCGTTCGATATAACGATAAATCACTCTGGGAGACGCGGATTAGCGATATTTACCTTTTCCACACGCTGTGCATCGAAGGAAGCTAAGGATTCACTTCCTAGCCCTCGATATCGTTCGATATAACGATAAATCACTCTGGGAGACACGGAATAGCGATATTTACCCTTTCCACCCGCTGTGTATCGAAGGAAGCTAAGGATTCACTTCCTAGCCTTCGATATCGTTCGATATAACGATAAATCACTCTGGGCGACTCGGAATCGCGTTATTTAACTATTCCACACGCTGTGTATCGAAGGAAGCTAAGGATTCACTTCCTAGCCCTCGATATCGTTCGATATAACGATAAATCACTCTGGGAGACGCGGATTAGCGATATTTACCTTTTCCACACGCTGTGCATCGAAGGAAGCTAAGGATTCACTTCCTAGCCCTCGATATCGTTCGATATAACGATAAATCACTCTGGGAGACACGGAATAGCGATATTTACCCTTTCCACACGCTGTGTATCGAAGGAAGCTAAGGATTCACTTCCTAGCCCTCGATATCGTTCGATATAACGATAAATCACTCTGGGCGACTCGGAATCGCGTTATTTAACTATTCCACACGCTGTGTATCGAAGGAAGCTAAGGATTCACTTCCTAGCCCTCGATATCGTTCGATATAACGATAAATCACTCTGGGAGACGCGGATTAGCGATATTTACCTTTTCCACACGCTGTGCATCGAAGGAAGCTAAGGATTCACTTCCTAGCCCTCGATATCGTTCGATATAACGATAAATCACTCTGGGAGACACGGAATAGCGATATTTACCCTTTCCACACGCTGTGTATCGAAGGAAGCTAAGGATTCACTTCCTAGCCCTCGATATCGTTCGATATAACGATAAATCACTCTGGGCGACTCGGAATAGCGATATTTCCCTTTTCCACACGCTGTGCATCGAAGGAAGCTAAGGATTCACTTCCTAGCCCTCGATATCGTTCGATATAACGATAAATCACTCTGGGAGACGCGGAATAGCGATATTTACCTTTTCCACACGCTGTGCATCGAAGGAAGCTGAGGATTCACTTCGTAGCCCTCGATTATCGTTCGATATAACGATACATCACTCTGGGCGACTCGGAATCGCGTTATTTACCTTTTCCACACGCTTTGCATCGAAGGAAGCTAAGGATTCACTTCCTAGCCCTCGATATCGTTCGATATAACGATAAATCACTCTGGGCGACGCGGAATAGCGATATTTACCTTTTCCACACGCTGTGCATCGCAGGAAGCTAAGGATTCACTTCCTAGCCCTCGATATCGTTCGATATAACGATAAATCACTCTGGGCGACGCGGAATAGCGATATTTACCTTTTCCACACGCTGTGCATCGCAGGAAGCTAAGGATTCACTTCCTAGCCCTCGATATCGTTCGATATAACGATAAATCACTCTGGGCGCCTCGGAATAGCGTTATTTACCTTTTCCACACGCTGTGTATCGAAGGAAGCTAAGGATTCACTTCCTAGCCCTCGATATCGTTCGATATAACGATAAATCACTCTGGGCGACTCGGAATAGCGATATTTCCCTTTTCCACACGCTGTGCATCGAAGGAAGCTAAGGATTCACTTCCTAGCCCTCGATATCGTTCGATATAACGATAAATCACTCTGGGAGACGCGGATTAGCGATATTTACCTTTTCCACACGCTGTGCATCGAAGGAAGCTAAGGATTCACTTCCTAGCCCTCGATATCGTTCGATATAACGATAAATCACTCTGGGAGACACGGAATAGCGATATTTACCCTTTCCACCCGCTGTGTATCGAAGGAAGCTAAGGATTCACTTCCTAGCCCTCGATATCGTTCGATATAACGATAAATCACTCTGGGCGACTCGGAATCGCGTTATTTAACTATTCCACACGCTGTGTATCGAAGGAAGCTAAGGATTCACTTCCTAGCCCTCGATATCGTTCGATATAACGATAAATCACTCTGGGAGACGCGGATTAGCGATATTTACCTTTTCCACACGCTGTGCATCGAAGGAAGCTAAGGATTCACTTCCTAGCCCTCGATATCGTTCGATATAACGATAAATCACTCTGGGAGACACGGAATAGCGATATTTACCCTTTCCACACGCTGTGTATCGAAGGAAGCTAAGGATTCACTTCCTAGCCCTCGATATCGTTCGATATAACGATAAATCACTCTGGGCGACTCGGAATAGCGATATTTCCCTTTTCCACACGCTGTGCATCGAAGGAAGCTAAGGATTCACTTCCTAGCCCTCGATATCGTTCGATATAACGATAAATCACTCTGGGAGACGCGGATTAGCGATATTTACCTTTTCCACACGCTGTGCATCGAAGGAAGCTAAGGATTCACTTCCTAGCCCTCGATATCGTTCGATATAACGATAAATCACTCTGGGAGACACGGAATAGCGATATTTACCCTTTCCACACGCTGTGTATCGAAGGAAGCTAAGGATTCACTTCCTAGCCCTCGATATCGTTCGATATAACGATAAATCACTCTGGGCGACTCGGAATAGCGATATTTCCCTTTTCCACACGCTGTGCATCGAAGGAAGCTAAGGATTCACTTCCTAGCCCTCGATATCGTTCGATATAACGATAAATCACTCTGGGCGACTCGGAATAGCGATATTTCCCTTTTCCACACGCTGTGCATCGAAGGAAGCTAAGGATTCACTTCCTAGCCCTCGATATCGTTCGATATAACGATAAATCACTCTGGGAGACGCGGAATAGCGATATTTACCTTTTCCACACGCTGTGCATCGAAGGAAGCTGAGGATTCACTTCGTAGCCCTCGATATCGTTCGATATAACGATACATCACTCTGGGCGACTCGGAATCGCGTTATTTACCTTTTCCACACGCTTTGCATCGAAGGAAGCTAAGGATTCACTTCCTAGCCCTCGATATCGTTCGATATAACGATAAATCACTCTGGGCGACGCGGAATAGCGATATTTACCTTTTCCACACGCTGTGCATCGCAGGAAGCTAAGGATTCACTTCCTAGCCCTCGATATCGTTCGATATAACGATAAATCATTCTGGGCGACTCGGAATCGCGTTATTTACCTTTTCCACACTCTGTGCATCGAAGGAAGCTAAGGATTCACTTCCTAGCCCTCGATATCGTTCGATATAACGATAAATCACTCTGGGAGACGCGGAATAGCGAAATTTACCTTTTCCACACGCTGTGTATCGAAGGAAGCTAAGGATTCACTTCCTAGCCCTCGATATCGTTCGATATAACGATAAATCACTCTGGGAGACGCGGATTAGCGATATTTACCTTTTCCACACGCTGTGCATCGAAGGAAGCTGAGGATTCACTTCGTAGCCCTCGATATCGTTCGATATAACGATAAATCACTCTGGGCGACTCGGAATCGCGTTATTTACCTTTTCCACACGCTGTGCATCGAAGGAAGCTAAGGATTCACTTCCTAGCCCTCGATGTCGTTCGATATAACGATAAATCACTCTGGGCGACGCGGAATAGCGATATTTACCTTTTCCACACGCTGTGCATCGAAGGAATCTGAGGATTCACTTCCTAGCCCTCGATATCGCTCGATATAACGATAAATCACTCTGGGAGACACGGAATAGCGATATTTACCCTTTCCACCCGCTGTGTATCGAAGGAAGCTAAGGATTCACTTCCTAGCCCTCGATATCGTTCGATATAACGATAAATCACTCTGGGCGACTCGGAATCGCGTTATTTAACTATTCCACACGCTGTGTATCGAAGGAAGCTAAGGATTCACTTCCTAGCCCTCGATATCGTTCGATATAACGATAAATCACTCTGGGAGACGCGGATTAGCGATATTTACCTTTTCCACACGCTGTGCATCGAAGGAAGCTAAGGATTCACTTCCTAGCCCTCGATATCGTTCGATATAACGATAAATCACTCTGGGAGACACGGAATAGCGTTATTTACCTTTTCCACACGCTTTGCATCGAAGGAAGCTAAGGATTCACTTCCTAGCCCTCGATATCGTTCGATATAACGATAAATCACTCTGGGCGACGCGGAATAGCGATATTTACCTTTTCCACACGCTGTGCATCGCAGGAAGCTAAGGATTCACTTCCTAGCCCTCGATATCGTTCGATATAACGATAAATCACTCTGGGCGACTCGGAATCGCGTTATTTACCTTTTCCACACGCTGTGCATCGAAGGAAGCTAAGGATTCACTTCCTAGCCCTCGATATCGTTCGATATAACGATAAATCACTCTGGGAGACGCGGAATAGCGATATTTACCTTTTCCACACGCTGTGCATCGAAGGAAGCTGAGGATTCACTTCGTAGCCCTCGATATCGTTCGATATAACGATACATCACTCTGGGCCACTCGGGATCGCGTTATTTACCTTTTCCACACGCTTTGCATCGAAGGAAGCTAAGGATTCACTTCCTAGCCCTCGATATCGTTCGATATAACGATAAATCACTCTGGGCGACGCGGAATAGCGATATTTACCTTTTCCACACGCTGTGCATCGCAGGAAGCTAAGGATTCACTTCCTAGCCCTCGATATCGTTCGATATAACGATAAATCACTCTGGGCGACTCGGAATCGCGTTATTTACCTTTTCCACACTCTGTGCATCGAAGGAAGCTAAGGATTCACTTCCTAGCCCTCGATATCGTTCGATATAACGATAAATCACTCTGGGCGACTCGGAATAGCGATATTTCCCTTTTCCACACGCTGTGCATCGAAGGAAGCTAAGGATTCACTTCCTAGCCCTCGATATCGTTCGATATAACGATAAATCACTCTGGGCGACTCGGAATAGCGATATTTCCCTTTTCCACACGCTGTGCATCGAAGGAAGCTAAGGATTCACTTCCTAGCCCTCGATATCGTTCGATATAACGATAAATCACTCTGGGAGACGCGGAATAGCGATATTTACCTTTTCCACACGCTGTGCATCGAAGGAAGCTGAGGATTCACTTCGTAGCCCTCGATATCGTTCGATATAACGATACATCACTCTGGGCGACTCGGAATCGCGTTATTTACCTTTTCCACACGCTTTGCATCGAAGGAAGCTAAGGATTCACTTCCTAGCCCTCGATATCGTTCGATATAACGATAAATCACTCTGGGCGACGCGGAATAGCGATATTTACCTTTTCCACACGCTGTGCATCGCAGGAAGCTAAGGATTCACTTCCTAGCCCTCGATATCGTTCGATATAACGATAAATCACTCTGGGCGACTCGGAATCGCGTTATTTACCTTTTCCACACTCTGTGCATCGAAGGAAGCTAAGGACTCACTTCCTAGCCCTCGATATCGTTCGATATAACGATAAATCACTCTGGGAGACGCGGAATAGCGATATTTACCTTTTCCACACGCTGTGCATCGAAGGAAGCTGAGGATTCACTTCGTAGCCCTCGATATCGTTCGATATAACGATACATCACTCTGGGCGACTCGGAATCGCGTTATTTACCTTTTCCACACGCTTTGCATCGAAGGAAGCTAAGGATTCACTTCCTAGCCCTCGATATCGTTCGATATAACGATAAATCACTCTGGGCGACGCGGAATAGCGATATTTACCTTTTCCACACGCTGTGCATCGAAGGAAGCTGAGGATTCACTTCGTAGCCCTCGATATCGTTCGATATAACGATACATCACTCTGGGCGACTCGGAATCGCGTTATTTACCTTTTCCACACGCTTTGCATCGAAGGAAGCTAAGGATTCACTTCCTAGCCCTCGATATCGTTCGATATAACGATAAATCACTCTGGGCGACGCGGAATAGCGATATTTACCTTTTCCACACGCTGTGCATCGAAGGAAGCTGAGGATTCACTTCGTAGCCCTCGATATCGTTCGATATAACGATACATCACTCTGGGCGACTCGGAATCGCGTTATTTACCTTTTCCACACGCTTTGCATCGAAGGAAGCTAAGGATTCACTTCCTAGCCCTCGATATCGTTCGATATAACGATAAATCACTCTGGGCGACGCGGAATAGCGATATTTACCTTTTCCACACGCTGTGCATCGCAGGAAGCTAAGGATTCACTTCCTAGCCCTCGATATCGTTCGATATAACGATAAATCACTCTGGGCGACTCGGAATCGCGTTATTTACCTTTTCCACACTCTGTGCATCGAAGGAAGCTAAGGATTCACTTCCTAGCCCTCGATATCGTTCGATATAACGATAAATCGCTCTGGGCGCCTCGGAATAGCGTTATTTACCTTTTCCACACGCTGTGTATCGAAGGAAGCTAAGGATTCACTTCCTAGCCCTCGATATCTTTCGATATAACGATAAATCACTCTGGGAGACGCGGAATAGCGATATTTACCTTTTCCACACGCTGTGTATCGAAGGAAGCTAAGGATTCACTTCCTAGCCCTCGATATCGTTCGATATAACGATAAATCACTCTGGGCGACTCGGAATAGCGATATTTCCCTTTTCCACACGCTGTGCATCGAAGGAAGCTAAGGATTCACTTCCTAGCCCTCGATATCGTTCGATATAACGATAAATCACTCTGGGAGACGCGGATTAGCGATATTTACCTTTTCCACACGCTGTGCATCGAAGGAAGCTAAGGATTCACTTCCTAGCCCTCGATATCGTTCGATATAACGATAAATCACTCTGGGAGACACGGAATAGCGATATTTACCCTTTCCACCCGCTGTGTATCGAAGGAAGCTAAGGATTCACTTCCTAGCCTTCGATATCGTTCGATATAACGATAAATCACTCTGGGCGACTCGGAATCGCGTTATTTAACTATTCCACACGCTGTGTATCGAAGGAAGCTAAGGATTCACTTCCTAGCCCTCGATATCGTTCGATATAACGATAAATCACTCTGGGAGACGCGGATTAGCGATATTTACCTTTTCCACACGCTGTGCATCGAAGGAAGCTAAGGATTCACTTCCTAGCCCTCGATATCGTTCGATATAACGATAAATCACTCTGGGAGACACGGAATAGCGATATTTACCCTTTCCACACGCTGTGTATCGAAGGAAGCTAAGGATTCACTTCCTAGCCCTCGATATCGTTCGATATAACGATAAATCACTCTGGGCGACTCGGAATCGCGTTATTTAACTATTCCACACGCTGTGTATCGAAGGAAGCTAAGGATTCACTTCCTAGCCCTCGATATCGTTCGATATAACGATAAATCACTCTGGGAGACGCGGATTAGCGATATTTACCTTTTCCACACGCTGTGCATCGAAGGAAGCTAAGGATTCACTTCCTAGCCCTCGATATCGTTCGATATAACGATAAATCACTCTGGGAGACACGGAATAGCGATATTTACCCTTTCCACACGCTGTGTATCGAAGGAAGCTAAGGATTCACTTCCTAGCCCTCGATATCGTTCGATATAACGATAAATCACTCTGGGCGACTCGGAATAGCGATATTTCCCTTTTCCACACGCTGTGCATCGAAGGAAGCTAAGGATTCACTTCCTAGCCCTCGATATCGTTCGATATAACGATAAATCACTCTGGGAGACGCGGAATAGCGATATTTACCTTTTCCACACGCTGTGCATCGAAGGAAGCTGAGGATTCACTTCGTAGCCCTCGATTATCGTTCGATATAACGATACATCACTCTGGGCGACTCGGAATCGCGTTATTTACCTTTTCCACACGCTTTGCATCGAAGGAAGCTAAGGATTCACTTCCTAGCCCTCGATATCGTTCGATATAACGATAAATCACTCTGGGCGACGCGGAATAGCGATATTTACCTTTTCCACACGCTGTGCATCGCAGGAAGCTAAGGATTCACTTCCTAGCCCTCGATATCGTTCGATATAACGATAAATCACTCTGGGCGACGCGGAATAGCGATATTTACCTTTTCCACACGCTGTGCATCGCAGGAAGCTAAGGATTCACTTCCTAGCCCTCGATATCGTTCGATATAACGATAAATCACTCTGGGCGCCTCGGAATAGCGTTATTTACCTTTTCCACACGCTGTGTATCGAAGGAAGCTAAGGATTCACTTCCTAGCCCTCGATATCGTTCGATATAACGATAAATCACTCTGGGCGACTCGGAATAGCGATATTTCCCTTTTCCACACGCTGTGCATCGAAGGAAGCTAAGGATTCACTTCCTAGCCCTCGATATCGTTCGATATAACGATAAATCACTCTGGGAGACGCGGATTAGCGATATTTACCTTTTCCACACGCTGTGCATCGAAGGAAGCTAAGGATTCACTTCCTAGCCCTCGATATCGTTCGATATAACGATAAATCACTCTGGGAGACACGGAATAGCGATATTTACCCTTTCCACCCGCTGTGTATCGAAGGAAGCTAAGGATTCACTTCCTAGCCCTCGATATCGTTCGATATAACGATAAATCACTCTGGGCGACTCGGAATCGCGTTATTTAACTATTCCACACGCTGTGTATCGAAGGAAGCTAAGGATTCACTTCCTAGCCCTCGATATCGTTCGATATAACGATAAATCACTCTGGGAGACGCGGATTAGCGATATTTACCTTTTCCACACGCTGTGCATCGAAGGAAGCTAAGGATTCACTTCCTAGCCCTCGATATCGTTCGATATAACGATAAATCACTCTGGGAGACACGGAATAGCGATATTTACCCTTTCCACACGCTGTGTATCGAAGGAAGCTAAGGATTCACTTCCTAGCCCTCGATATCGTTCGATATAACGATAAATCACTCTGGGCGACTCGGAATAGCGATATTTCCCTTTTCCACACGCTGTGCATCGAAGGAAGCTAAGGATTCACTTCCTAGCCCTCGATATCGTTCGATATAACGATAAATCACTCTGGGAGACGCGGATTAGCGATATTTACCTTTTCCACACGCTGTGCATCGAAGGAAGCTAAGGATTCACTTCCTAGCCCTCGATATCGTTCGATATAACGATAAATCACTCTGGGAGACACGGAATAGCGATATTTACCCTTTCCACACGCTGTGTATCGAAGGAAGCTAAGGATTCACTTCCTAGCCCTCGATATCGTTCGATATAACGATAAATCACTCTGGGCGACTCGGAATAGCGATATTTCCCTTTTCCACACGCTGTGCATCGAAGGAAGCTAAGGATTCACTTCCTAGCCCTCGATATCGTTCGATATAACGATAAATCACTCTGGGCGACTCGGAATAGCGATATTTCCCTTTTCCACACGCTGTGCATCGAAGGAAGCTAAGGATTCACTTCCTAGCCCTCGATATCGTTCGATATAACGATAAATCACTCTGGGAGACGCGGAATAGCGATATTTACCTTTTCCACACGCTGTGCATCGAAGGAAGCTGAGGATTCACTTCGTAGCCCTCGATATCGTTCGATATAACGATACATCACTCTGGGCGACTCGGAATCGCGTTATTTACCTTTTCCACACGCTTTGCATCGAAGGAAGCTAAGGATTCACTTCCTAGCCCTCGATATCGTTCGATATAACGATAAATCACTCTGGGCGACGCGGAATAGCGATATTTACCTTTTCCACACGCTGTGCATCGCAGGAAGCTAAGGATTCACTTCCTAGCCCTCGATATCGTTCGATATAACGATAAATCATTCTGGGCGACTCGGAATCGCGTTATTTACCTTTTCCACACTCTGTGCATCGAAGGAAGCTAAGGATTCACTTCCTAGCCCTCGATATCGTTCGATATAACGATAAATCACTCTGGGAGACGCGGAATAGCGAAATTTACCTTTTCCACACGCTGTGTATCGAAGGAAGCTAAGGATTCACTTCCTAGCCCTCGATATCGTTCGATATAACGATAAATCACTCTGGGAGACGCGGATTAGCGATATTTACCTTTTCCACACGCTGTGCATCGAAGGAAGCTGAGGATTCACTTCGTAGCCCTCGATATCGTTCGATATAACGATAAATCACTCTGGGCGACTCGGAATCGCGTTATTTACCTTTTCCACACGCTGTGCATCGAAGGAAGCTAAGGATTCACTTCCTAGCCCTCGATGTCGTTCGATATAACGATAAATCACTCTGGGCGACGCGGAATAGCGATATTTACCTTTTCCACACGCTGTGCATCGAAGGAATCTGAGGATTCACTTCCTAGCCCTCGATATCGCTCGATATAACGATAAATCACTCTGGGAGACACGGAATAGCGATATTTACCCTTTCCACCCGCTGTGTATCGAAGGAAGCTAAGGATTCACTTCCTAGCCCTCGATATCGTTCGATATAACGATAAATCACTCTGGGCGACTCGGAATCGCGTTATTTAACTATTCCACACGCTGTGTATCGAAGGAAGCTAAGGATTCACTTCCTAGCCCTCGATATCGTTCGATATAACGATAAATCACTCTGGGAGACGCGGATTAGCGATATTTACCTTTTCCACACGCTGTGCATCGAAGGAAGCTAAGGATTCACTTCCTAGCCCTCGATATCGTTCGATATAACGATAAATCACTCTGGGAGACACGGAATAGCGTTATTTACCTTTTCCACACGCTTTGCATCGAAGGAAGCTAAGGATTCACTTCCTAGCCCTCGATATCGTTCGATATAACGATAAATCACTCTGGGCGACGCGGAATAGCGATATTTACCTTTTCCACACGCTGTGCATCGCAGGAAGCTAAGGATTCACTTCCTAGCCCTCGATATCGTTCGATATAACGATAAATCACTCTGGGCGACTCGGAATCGCGTTATTTACCTTTTCCACACGCTGTGCATCGAAGGAAGCTAAGGATTCACTTCCTAGCCCTCGATATCGTTCGATATAACGATAAATCACTCTGGGAGACGCGGAATAGCGATATTTACCTTTTCCACACGCTGTGCATCGAAGGAAGCTGAGGATTCACTTCGTAGCCCTCGATATCGTTCGATATAACGATACATCACTCTGGGCCACTCGGGATCGCGTTATTTACCTTTTCCACACGCTTTGCATCGAAGGAAGCTAAGGATTCACTTCCTAGCCCTCGATATCGTTCGATATAACGATAAATCACTCTGGGCGACGCGGAATAGCGATATTTACCTTTTCCACACGCTGTGCATCGCAGGAAGCTAAGGATTCACTTCCTAGCCCTCGATATCGTTCGATATAACGATAAATCACTCTGGGCGACTCGGAATCGCGTTATTTACCTTTTCCACACTCTGTGCATCGAAGGAAGCTAAGGATTCACTTCCTAGCCCTCGATATCGTTCGATATAACGATAAATCACTCTGGGCGACTCGGAATAGCGATATTTCCCTTTTCCACACGCTGTGCATCGAAGGAAGCTAAGGATTCACTTCCTAGCCCTCGATATCGTTCGATATAACGATAAATCACTCTGGGCGACTCGGAATAGCGATATTTCCCTTTTCCACACGCTGTGCATCGAAGGAAGCTAAGGATTCACTTCCTAGCCCTCGATATCGTTCGATATAACGATAAATCACTCTGGGAGACGCGGAATAGCGATATTTACCTTTTCCACACGCTGTGCATCGAAGGAAGCTGAGGATTCACTTCGTAGCCCTCGATATCGTTCGATATAACGATACATCACTCTGGGCGACTCGGAATCGCGTTATTTACCTTTTCCACACGCTTTGCATCGAAGGAAGCTAAGGATTCACTTCCTAGCCCTCGATATCGTTCGATATAACGATAAATCACTCTGGGCGACGCGGAATAGCGATATTTACCTTTTCCACACGCTGTGCATCGCAGGAAGCTAAGGATTCACTTCCTAGCCCTCGATATCGTTCGATATAACGATAAATCACTCTGGGAGACACGGAATAGCGTTATTTACCTTTTCCACACGCTTTGCATCGAAGGAAGCTAAGGATTCACTTCCTAGCCCTCGATATCGTTCGATATAACGATAAATCACTCTGGGCGACGCGGAATAGCGATATTTACCTTTTCCACACGCTGTGCATCGCAGGAAGCTAAGGATTCACTTCCTAGCCCTCGATATCGTTCGATATAACGATAAATCACTCTGGGCGACTCGGAATCGCGTTATTTACCTTTTCCACACGCTGTGCATCGAAGGAAGCTAAGGATTCACTTCCTAGCCCTCGATATCGTTCGATATAACGATAAATCACTCTGGGAGACGCGGAATAGCGATATTTACCTTTTCCACACGCTGTGCATCGAAGGAAGCTGAGGATTCACTTCGTAGCCCTCGATATCGTTCGATATAACGATACATCACTCTGGGCCACTCGGGATCGCGTTATTTACCTTTTCCACACGCTTTGCATCGAAGGAAGCTAAGGATTCACTTCCTAGCCCTCGATATCGTTCGATATAACGATAAATCACTCTGGGCGACGCGGAATAGCGATATTTACCTTTTCCACACGCTGTGCATCGCAGGAAGCTAAGGATTCACTTCCTAGCCCTCGATATCGTTCGATATAACGATAAATCACTCTGGGCGACTCGGAATCGCGTTATTTACCTTTTCCACACTCTGTGCATCGAAGGAAGCTAAGGATTCACTTCCTAGCCCTCGATATCGTTCGATATAACGATAAATCACTCTGGGCGACTCGGCATAGCGATATTTCCCTTTTCCACACGCTGTGCATCGAAGGAAGCTAAGGATTCACTTCCTAGCCCTCGATATCGTTCGATATAACGATAAATCACTCTGGGCGACTCGGAATAGCGATATTTCCCTTTTCCACACGCTGTGCATCGAAGGAAGCTAAGGATTCACTTCCTAGCCCTCGATATCGTTCGATATAACGATAAATCACTCTGGGAGACGCGGAATAGCGATATTTACCTTTTCCACACGCTGTGCATCGAAGGAAGCTGAGGATTCACTTCGTAGCCCTCGATATCGTTCGATATAACGATACATCACTCTGGGCGACTCGGAATCGCGTTATTTACCTTTTCCACACGCTTTGCATCGAAGGAAGCTAAGGATTCACTTCCTAGCCCTCGATATCGTTCGATATAACGATAAATCACTCTGGGCGACGCGGAATAGCGATATTTACCTTTTCCACACGCTGTGCATCGCAGGAAGCTAAGGATTCACTTCCTAGCCCTCGATATCGTTCGATATAACGATAAATCACTCTGGGCGACTCGGAATCGCGTTATTTACCTTTTCCACACTCTGTGCATCGAAGGAAGCTAAGGATTCACTTCCTAGCCCTCGATATCGTTCGATATAACGATAAATCACTCTGGGAGACGCGGAATAGCGAAATTTACCTTTTCCACACGCTGTGTATCGAAGGAAGCTAAGGATTCACTTCCTAGCCCTCGATATCGTTCGATATAACGATAAATCACTCTGGGAGACGCGGATTAGCGATATTTACCTTTTCCACACGCTGTGCATCGAAGGAAGCTGAGGATTCACTTCGTAGCCCTCGATATCGTTCGATATAACGATAAATCACTCTGGGCGACTCGGAATCGCGTTATTTACCTTTTCCACACGCTGTGCATCGAAGGAAGCTAAGGATTCACTTCCTAGCCCTCGATGTCGTTCGATATAACGATAAATCACTCTGGGAGACGCGGAATAGCGATATTTACCCTTTCCACACGCTGTGTATCGAAGGAAGCTAAGGATTCACTTCCTAGCCCTCGATATCGTTCGATATAACGATAAATCACTCTGGGCGACTCGGAATCGCGTTATTTACCTTTTCCACACGCTGTGCATCGAAGGAAGCTAAGGATTCACTTCCTAGCCCTCGATATCGTTCGCTATAACGATAAATCACTCTGGGAGACGCGGAATAGCGATATTTACCCTTTCCACACGCTGTGTATCGAAGGAAGCTAAGGATTCACTTCCTAGCCCTCGATATCGTTCGATATAACGATAAATCACTCTGGGCGACTCGGAATAGCGATATTTCCCTTTTCCACACGCTGTGGATCGAAGGAAGCTAAGGATTCACTTCCTAGCCCTCGATATCGTTCGATATAACGATAAATCACTCTGGGAGACGCGGATTAGCGATATTTACCTTTTCCACACGCTGTGCATCGAAGGAAGCTAAGGATTCACTTCCTAGCCCTCGATATCGTTCGATATAACGATAAATCACTCTGGGAGACACGGAATAGCGATATTTACCCTTTCCACACGCTGTGTGTCGAAGGAAGCTAAGGATTCACTTCCTAGCCCTCGATATCGTTCGATATAACGATAAATCACTCTGGGCGACTCGGAATAGCGATATTTCCCTTTTCCACACGCTGTGCATCGAAGGAAGCTAAGGATTCACTTCCTAGCCCTCGATATCGTTCGATATAACGATAAATCACTCTGGGAGACGCGGAATAGCGATATTTACCTTTTCCACACGCTGTGCATCGAAGGAAGCTGAGGATTCACTTCGTAGCCCTCGATATCGTTCGATATAACGATACATCACTCTGGGCGACTCGGAATCGCGTTATTTACCTTTTCCACACGCTTTGCATCGAAGGAAGCTAAGGATTCACTTCCTAGCCCTCGATATCGTTCGATATAACGATAAATCACTCTGGGCGACTCGGAATCGCGTTATTTACCTTTTCCACACTCTGTGCATCGAAGGAAGCTAAGGATTCACTTCCTAGCCCTCGATATCGTTCGATATAACGATAAATCACTCTGGGCGACGCGGAATAGCGATATTTACCTTTTCCACACGCTGTGCATCGCAGGAAGCTAAGGATTCACTTCCTAGCCCTCGATATCGTTCGATATAACGATAAATCACTCTGGGCGCCTCGGAATAGCGTTATTTACCTTTTCCACACGCTGTGTATCGAAGGAAGCTAAGGATTCACTTCCTAGCCCTCGATATCTTTCGATATAACGATAAATCACTCTGGGAGACGCGGAATAGCGATATTTACCTTTTCCACACGCTGTGTATCGAAGGAAGCTAAGGATTCACTTCCTAGCCCTCGATATCGTTCGATATAACGATAAATCACTCTGGGCGACTCGGAATAGCGATATTTCCCTTTTCCACACGCTGTGCATCGAAGGAAGCTAAGGATTCACTTCCTAGCCCTCGATATCGTTCGATATAACGATAAATCACTCTGGGAGACGCGGATTAGCGATATTTACCCTTTCCACACGCTGTGTATCGAAGGAAGCTAAGGATTCACTTCCTAGCCCTCGATATCGTTCGATATAACGATAAATCACTCTGGGCGACTCGGAATCGCGTTATTTAACTATTCCACACGCTGTGTATCGAAGGAAGCTAAGGATTCACTTCCTAGCCCTCGATATCGTTCGATATAACGATAAATCACTCTGGGAGACGCGGATTAGCGATATTTACCTTTTCCACACGCTGTGCATCGAAGGAAGCTAAGGATTCACTTCCTAGCCCTCGATATCGTTCGATATAACGATAAATCACTCTGGGAGACACGGAATAGCGATATTTACCCTTTCCACACGCTGTGTATCGAAGGAAGCTAAGGATTCACTTCCTAGCCCTCGATATCGTTCGATATAACGATAAATCACTCTGGGCGACTCGGAATAGCGATATTTCCCTTTTCCACACGCTGTGCATCGAAGGAAGCTATGGATTCACTTCCTAGCCCTCGATATCGTTCGATATAACGATAAATCACTCTGGGCGACTCGGAATAGCGATATTTACCTTTTCCAAACGCTGTGCATCGCAGGAAGCTAAGGATTCACATCCTAGCCCTCGATATCGTTCGATATAACGATAAATCACTCTGGGCGACTCGGAATCGCGTTATTTACCTTTTCCACACGCTGTGCATCGAAGGAAGCTGAGGATTCACTTCGTAGCCCTCGATATCGTTCGATATAACGATACATCACTCTGGGCGACTCGGAATCGCGTTATTTACCTTTTCCACACGCTTTGCATCGAAGGAAGCTAAGGATTCACTTCCTAGCCCTCGATATCGTTCGATATAACGATAAATCACTCTGGGCGACGCGGAATAGCGATATTTACCTTTTCCACACGCTGTGCATCGCAGGAAGCTAAGGATTCACTTCCTAGCCCTCGATATCGTTCGATATAACGATAAATCACTCTGGGCGACTCGGAATCGCGTTATTTACCTTTTCCACACTCTGTGCATCGAAGGAAGCTAAGGATTCACTTCCTAGCCCTCGATATCGTTCGATATAACGATAAATCACTCTGGGCGACTCGGAATAGCGATATTTCCCTTTTCCACACGCTGTGCATCGAAGGAAGCTAAGGATTCACTTCCTAGCCCTCGATATCGTTCGATATAACGATAAATCACTCTGGGAGACGCGGAATAGCGATATTTACCTTTTCCACACGCTGTGCATCGAAGGAAGCTGAGGATTCACTTCGTAGCCCTCGATATCGTTCGATATAACGATACATCACTCTGGGCGACTCGGAATCGCGTTATTTACCTTTTCCACACGCTTTGCATCGAAGGAAGCTAAGGATTCACTTCCTAGCCCTCGATATCGTTCGATATAACGATAAATCACTCTGGGCGACTCGGAATCGCGTTATTTACCTTTTCCACACTCTGTGCATCGAAGGAAGCTAAGGATTCACTTCCTAGCCCTCGATATCGTTCGATATAACGATAAATCACTCTGGGCGACGCGGAATAGCGATATTTACCTTTTCCACACGCTGTGCATCGCAGGAAGCTAAGGATTCACTTCCTAGCCCTCGATATCGTTCGATATAACGATAAATCACTCTGGGCGACTCGGAATAGCGATATTTCCCTTTTCCACACGCTGTGCATCGAAGGAAGCTAAGGATTCACTTCCTAGCCCTCGATATCGTTCGATATAACGATAAATCACTCTGGGAGACACGGAATAGCGATATTTACCCTTTCCACACGCTGTGTATCGAAGGAAGCTAAGGATTCACTTCCTAGCCCTCGATATCGTTCGATATAACGATAAATCACTCTGGGCGACTCGGAATCGCGTTATTTAACTATTCCACACGCTGTGTATCGAAGGAAGCTAAGGATTCACTTCCTAGCCCTCGATATCGTTCGATATAACGATAAATCACTCTGGGAGACGCGGATTAGCGATATTTACCTTTTCCACACGCTGTGCATCGAAGGAAGCTAAGGATTCACTTCCTAGCCCTCGATATCGTTCGATATAACGATAAATCACTCTGGGAGACACGGAATAGCGATATTTACCCTTTCCACACGCTGTGTATCGAAGGAAGCTAAGGATTCACTTCCTAGCCCTCGATATCGTTCGATATAACGATAAATCACTCTGGGCGACTCGGAATAGCGATATTTCCCTTTTCCACACGCTGTGCATCGAAGGAAGCTATGGATTCACTTCCTAGCCCTCGATATCGTTCGATATAACGATAAATCACTCTGGGCGACTCGGAATAGCGATATTTACCTTTTCCACACGCTGTGCATCGCAGGAAGCTAAGGATTCACTTCCTAGCCCTCGATATCGTTCGATATAACGATAAATCACTCTGGGCGACTCGGAATCGCGTTATTTACCTTTTCCACACGCTGTGCATCGAAGGAAGCTGAGGATTCACTTCGTAGCCCTCGATATCGTTCGATATAACGATAAATCACTCTGGGAGACGCGGAATAGCGATATTTACCTTTTCCACACGCTGTGTATCGAAGGAAGCTAAGGATTCACTTCCTAGCCCTCGATATCGTTCGATATAACGATAAATCACTCTGGGCGACTCGGAATAGCGATATTTCCCTTTTCCACACGCTGTGCATCGAAGGAAGCTAAGGATTCACTTCCTAGCCCTCGATATCGTTCGATATAACGATAAATCACTCTGGGAGACGCGGATTAGCGATATTTACCTTTTCCACACGCTGTGCATCGAAGGAAGCTAAGGATTCACTTCCTAGCCCTCGATATCGTTCGATATAACGATAAATCACTCTGGGAGACACGGAATAGCGATATTTACCCTTTCCACACGCTGTGTATCGAAGGAAGCTAAGGATTCACTTCCTAGCCCTCGATATCGTTCGATATAACGATAAATCACTCTGGGCGACTCGGAATAGCGATATTTACCCTTTCCACACGCTGTGTATCGAAGGAAGCTAAGGATTCACTTCCTAGCCCTCGATATCGTTCGATATAACGATAAATCACTCTGGGCGACTCGGAATAGCGATATTTCCCTTTTCCACACGCTGTGCATCGAAGGAAGCTATGGATTCACTTCCTAGCCCTCGATATCGTTCGATATAACGATAAATCACTCTGGGCGACTCGGAATAGCGATATTTCCCTTTTCCACACGCTGTGCATCGAAGGAAGCTAAGGATTCACTTCCTAGCCCTCGATATCGTTCGATATAACGATAAATCACTCTGGGAGACGCGGAATAGCGATATTTACCTTTTCCACACGCTGTGCATCGAAGGAAGCTGAGGATTCACTTCGTAGCCCTCGATATCGTTCGATATAACGATACATCACTCTGGGCCACTCGGGATCGCGTTATTTACCTTTTCCACACGCTTTGCATCGAAGGAAGCTAAGGATTCACTTCCTAGCCCTCGATATCGTTCGATATAACGATAAATCACTCTGGGCGACGCGGAATAGCGATATTTACCTTTTCCACACGCTGTGCATCGCAGGAAGCTAAGGATTCACTTCCTAGCCCTCGATATCGTTCGATATAACGATAAATCACTCTGGGCGACTCGGAATCGCGTTATTTACCTTTTCCACACTCTGTGCATCGAAGGAAGCTAAGGATTCACTTCCTAGCCCTCGATATCGTTCGATATAACGATAAATCACTCTGGGCGACTCGGAATAGCGATATTTCCCTTTTCCACACGCTGTGCATCGAAGGAAGCTAAGGATTCACTTCCTAGCCCTCGATATCGTTCGATATAACGATAAATCACTCTGGGCGACTCGGAATAGCGATATTTCCCTTTTCCACACGCTGTGCATCGAAGGAAGCTAAGGATTCACTTCCTAGCCCTCGATATCGTTCGATATAACGATAAATCACTCTGGGAGACGCGGAATAGCGATATTTACCTTTTCCACACGCTGTGCATCGAAGGAAGCTGAGGATTCACTTCGTAGCCCTCGATATCGTTCGATATAACGATACATCACTCTGGGCGACTCGGAATCGCGTTATTTACCTTTTCCACACGCTTTGCATCGAAGGAAGCTAAGGATTCACTTCCTAGCCCTCGATATCGTTCGATATAACGATAAATCACTCTGGGCGACGCGGAATAGCGATATTTACCTTTTCCACACGCTGTGCATCGCAGGAAGCTAAGGATTCACTTCCTAGCCCTCGATATCGTTCGATATAACGATAAATCACTCTGGGCGACTCGGAATCGCGTTATTTACCTTTTCCACACTCTGTGCATCGAAGGAAGCTAAGGACTCACTTCCTAGCCCTCGATATCGTTCGATATAACGATAAATCACTCTGGGAGACGCGGAATAGCGATATTTACCTTTTCCACACGCTGTGCATCGAAGGAAGCTGAGGATTCACTTCGTAGCCCTCGATATCGTTCGATATAACGATACATCACTCTGGGCGACTCGGAATCGCGTTATTTACCTTTTCCACACGCTTTGCATCGAAGGAAGCTAAGGATTCACTTCCTAGCCCTCGATATCGTTCGATATAACGATAAATCACTCTGGGCGACGCGGAATAGCGATATTTACCTTTTCCACACGCTGTGCATCGCAGGAAGCTAAGGATTCACTTCCTAGCCCTCGATATCGTTCGATATAACGATAAATCACTCTGGGAGACACGGAATAGCGTTATTTACCTTTTCCACACGCTTTGCATCGAAGGAAGCTAAGGATTCACTTCCTAGCCCTCGATATCGTTCGATATAACGATAAATCACTCTGGGCGACGCGGAATAGCGATATTTACCTTTTCCACACGCTGTGCATCGCAGGAAGCTAAGGATTCACTTCCTAGCCCTCGATATCGTTCGATATAACGATAAATCACTCTGGGCGACTCGGAATCGCGTTATTTACCTTTTCCACACGCTGTGCATCGAAGGAAGCTAAGGATTCACTTCCTAGCCCTCGATATCGTTCGATATAACGATAAATCACTCTGGGAGACGCGGAATAGCGATATTTACCTTTTCCACACGCTGTGCATCGAAGGAAGCTGAGGATTCACTTCGTAGCCCTCGATATCGTTCGATATAACGATACATCACTCTGGGCCACTCGGGATCGCGTTATTTACCTTTTCCACACGCTTTGCATCGAAGGAAGCTAAGGATTCACTTCCTAGCCCTCGATATCGTTCGATATAACGATAAATCACTCTGGGCGACGCGGAATAGCGATATTTACCTTTTCCACACGCTGTGCATCGCAGGAAGCTAAGGATTCACTTCCTAGCCCTCGATATCGTTCGATATAACGATAAATCACTCTGGGCGACTCGGAATCGCGTTATTTACCTTTTCCACACTCTGTGCATCGAAGGAAGCTAAGGATTCACTTCCTAGCCCTCGATATCGTTCGATATAACGATAAATCACTCTGGGCGACTCGGAATAGCGATATTTCCCTTTTCCACACGCTGTGCATCGAAGGAAGCTAAGGATTCACTTCCTAGCCCTCGATATCGTTCGATATAACGATAAATCACTCTGGGCGACTCGGAATAGCGATATTTCCCTTTTCCACACGCTGTGCATCGAAGGAAGCTAAGGATTCACTTCCTAGCCCTCGATATCGTTCGATATAACGATAAATCACTCTGGGAGACGCGGAATAGCGATATTTACCTTTTCCACACGCTGTGCATCGAAGGAAGCTGAGGATTCACTTCGTAGCCCTCGATATCGTTCGATATAACGATACATCACTCTGGGCGACTCGGAATCGCGTTATTTACCTTTTCCACACGCTTTGCATCGAAGGAAGCTAAGGATTCACTTCCTAGCCCTCGATATCGTTCGATATAACGATAAATCACTCTGGGCGACGCGGAATAGCGATATTTACCTTTTCCACACGCTGTGCATCGCAGGAAGCTAAGGATTCACTTCCTAGCCCTCGATATCGTTCGATATAACGATAAATCACTCTGGGCGACTCGGAATCGCGTTATTTACCTTTTCCACACTCTGTGCATCGAAGGAAGCTAAGGATTCACTTCCTAGCCCTCGATATCGTTCGATATAACGATAAATCACTCTGGGAGACGCGGAATAGCGAAATTTACCTTTTCCACACGCTGTGTATCGAAGGAAGCTAAGGATTCACTTCCTAGCCCTCGATATCGTTCGATATAACGATAAATCACTCTGGGAGACGCGGATTAGCGATATTTACCTTTTCCACACGCTGTGCATCGAAGGAAGCTGAGGATTCACTTCGTAGCCCTCGATATCGTTCGATATAACGATAAATCACTCTGGGCGACTCGGAATCGCGTTATTTACCTTTTCCACACGCTGTGCATCGAAGGAAGCTAAGGATTCACTTCCTAGCCCTCGATGTCGTTCGATATAACGATAAATCACTCTGGGAGACGCGGAATAGCGATATTTACCCTTTCCACACGCTGTGTATCGAAGGAAGCTAAGGATTCACTTCCTAGCCCTCGATATCGTTCGATATAACGATAAATCACTCTGGGCGACTCGGAATCGCGTTATTTACCTTTTCCACACGCTGTGCATCGAAGGAAGCTAAGGATTCACTTCCTAGCCCTCGATATCGTTCGCTATAACGATAAATCACTCTGGGAGACGCGGAATAGCGATATTTACCCTTTCCACACGCTGTGTATCGAAGGAAGCTAAGGATTCACTTCCTAGCCCTCGATATCGTTCGATATAACGATAAATCACTCTGGGCGACTCGGAATAGCGATATTTCCCTTTTCCACACGCTGTGGATCGAAGGAAGCTAAGGATTCACTTCCTAGCCCTCGATATCGTTCGATATAACGATAAATCACTCTGGGAGACGCGGATTAGCGATATTTACCTTTTCCACACGCTGTGCATCGAAGGAAGCTAAGGATTCACTTCCTAGCCCTCGATATCGTTCGATATAACGATAAATCACTCTGGGAGACACGGAATAGCGATATTTACCCTTTCCACACGCTGTGTGTCGAAGGAAGCTAAGGATTCACTTCCTAGCCCTCGATATCGTTCGATATAACGATAAATCACTCTGGGCGACTCGGAATAGCGATATTTCCCTTTTCCACACGCTGTGCATCGAAGGAAGCTAAGGATTCACTTCCTAGCCCTCGATATCGTTCGATATAACGATAAATCACTCTGGGAGACGCGGAATAGCGATATTTACCTTTTCCACACGCTGTGCATCGAAGGAAGCTGAGGATTCACTTCGTAGCCCTCGATATCGTTCGATATAACGATACATCACTCTGGGCGACTCGGAATCGCGTTATTTACCTTTTCCACACGCTTTGCATCGAAGGAAGCTAAGGATTCACTTCCTAGCCCTCGATATCGTTCGATATAACGATAAATCACTCTGGGCGACTCGGAATCGCGTTATTTACCTTTTCCACACTCTGTGCATCGAAGGAAGCTAAGGATTCACTTCCTAGCCCTCGATATCGTTCGATATAACGATAAATCACTCTGGGCGACGCGGAATAGCGATATTTACCTTTTCCACACGCTGTGCATCGCAGGAAGCTAAGGATTCACTTCCTAGCCCTCGATATCGTTCGATATAACGATAAATCACTCTGGGCGCCTCGGAATAGCGTTATTTACCTTTTCCACACGCTGTGTATCGAAGGAAGCTAAGGATTCACTTCCTAGCCCTCGATATCTTTCGATATAACGATAAATCACTCTGGGAGACGCGGAATAGCGATATTTACCTTTTCCACACGCTGTGTATCGAAGGAAGCTAAGGATTCACTTCCTAGCCCTCGATATCGTTCGATATAACGATAAATCACTCTGGGCGACTCGGAATAGCGATATTTCCCTTTTCCACACGCTGTGCATCGAAGGAAGCTAAGGATTCACTTCCTAGCCCTCGATATCGTTCGATATAACGATAAATCACTCTGGGAGACGCGGATTAGCGATATTTACCTTTTCCACACGCTGTGCATCGAAGGAAGCTAAGGATTCACTTCCTAGCCCTCGATATCGTTCGATATAACGATAAATCACTCTGGGAGACACGGAATAGCGATATTTACCCTTTCCACACGCTGTGTATCGAAGGAAGCTAAGGATTCACTTCCTAGCCCTCGATATCGTTCGATATAACGATAAATCACTCTGGGCGACTCGGAATAGCGATATTTCCCTTTTCCACACGCTGTGCATCGAAGGAAGCTATGGATTCACTTCCTAGCCCTCGATATCGTTCGATATAACGATAAATCACTCTGGGCGACTCGGAATAGCGATATTTACCTTTTCCAAACGCTGTGCATCGCAGGAAGCTAAGGATTCACTTCCTAGCCCTCGATATCGTTCGATATAACGATAAATCACTCTGGGCGACTCGGAATCGCGTTATTTACCTTTTCCACACGCTGTGCATCGAAGGAAGCTGAGGATTCACTTCGTAGCCCTCGATATCGTTCGATATAACGATACATCACTCTGGGCGACTCGGAATCGCGTTATTTACCTTTTCCACACGCTTTGCATCGAAGGAAGCTAAGGATTCACTTCCTAGCCCTCGATATCGTTCGATATAACGATAAATCACTCTGGGCGACGCGGAATAGCGATATTTACCTTTTCCACACGCTGTGCATCGCAGGAAGCTAAGGATTCACTTCCTAGCCCTCGATATCGTTCGATATAACGATAAATCACTCTGGGCGACTCGGAATCGCGTTATTTACCTTTTCCACACTCTGTGCATCGAAGGAAGCTAAGGATTCACTTCCTAGCCCTCGATATCGTTCGATATAACGATAAATCACTCTGGGCGACTCGGAATAGCGATATTTCCCTTTTCCACACGCTGTGCATCGAAGGAAGCTAAGGATTCACTTCCTAGCCCTCGATATCGTTCGATATAACGATAAATCACTCTGGGAGACGCGGAATAGCGATATTTACCTTTTCCACACGCTGTGCATCGAAGGAAGCTGAGGATTCACTTCGTAGCCCTCGATATCGTTCGATATAACGATACATCACTCTGGGCGACTCGGAATCGCGTTATTTACCTTTTCCACACGCTTTGCATCGAAGGAAGCTAAGGATTCACTTCCTAGCCCTCGATATCGTTCGATATAACGATAAATCACTCTGGGCGACTCGGAATCGCGTTATTTACCTTTTCCACACTCTGTGCATCGAAGGAAGCTAAGGATTCACTTCCTAGCCCTCGATATCGTTCGATATAACGATAAATCACTCTGGGCGACGCGGAATAGCGATATTTACCTTTTCCACACGCTGTGCATCGCAGGAAGCTAAGGATTCACTTCCTAGCCCTCGATATCGTTCGATATAACGATAAATCACTCTGGGCGACTCGGAATAGCGATATTTCCCTTTTCCACACGCTGTGCATCGAAGGAAGCTAAGGATTCACTTCCTAGCCCTCGATATCGTTCGATATAACGATAAATCACTCTGGGAGACACGGAATAGCGATATTTACCCTTTCCACACGCTGTGTATCGAAGGAAGCTAAGGATTCACTTCCTAGCCCTCGATATCGTTCGATATAACGATAAATCACTCTGGGCGACTCGGAATCGCGTTATTTAACTATTCCACACGCTGTGTATCGAAGGAAGCTAAGGATTCACTTCCTAGCCCTCGATATCGTTCGATATAACGATAAATCACTCTGGGAGACGCGGATTAGCGATATTTACCTTTTCCACACGCTGTGCATCGAAGGAAGCTAAGGATTCACTTCCTAGCCCTCGATATCGTTCGATATAACGATAAATCACTCTGGGAGACACGGAATAGCGATATTTACCCTTTCCACACGCTGTGTATCGAAGGAAGCTAAGGATTCACTTCCTAGCCCTCGATATCGTTCGATATAACGATAAATCACTCTGGGCGACTCGGAATAGCGATATTTCCCTTTTCCACACGCTGTGCATCGAAGGAAGCTATGGATTCACTTCCTAGCCCTCGATATCGTTCGATATAACGATAAATCACTCTGGGCGACTCGGAATAGCGATATTTACCTTTTCCACACGCTGTGCATCGCAGGAAGCTAAGGATTCACTTCCTAGCCCTCGATATCGTTCGATATAACGATAAATCACTCTGGGCGACTCGGAATCGCGTTATTTACCTTTTCCACACGCTGTGCATCGAAGGAAGCTGAGGATTCACTTCGTAGCCCTCGATATCGTTCGATATAACGATAAATCACTCTGGGAGACGCGGAATAGCGATATTTACCTTTTCCACACGCTGTGTATCGAAGGAAGCTAAGGATTCACTTCCTAGCCCTCGATATCGTTCGATATAACGATAAATCACTCTGGGCGACTCGGAATAGCGATATTTCCCTTTTCCACACGCTGTGCATCGAAGGAAGCTAAGGATTCACTTCCTAGCCCTCGATATCGTTCGATATAACGATAAATCACTCTGGGAGACGCGGATTAGCGATATTTACCTTTTCCACACGCTGTGCATCGAAGGAAGCTAAGGATTCACTTCCTAGCCCTCGATATCGTTCGATATAACGATAAATCACTCTGGGAGACACGGAATAGCGATATTTACCCTTTCCACACGCTGTGTATCGAAGGAAGCTAAGGATTCACTTCCTAGCCCTCGATATCGTTCGATATAACGATAAATCACTCTGGGCGACTCGGAATCGCGTTATTTAACTATTCCACACGCTGTGTATCGAAGGAAGCTAAGGATTCACTTCCTAGCCCTCGATATCGTTCGATATAACGATAAATCACTCTGGGAGACGCGGATTAGCGATATTTACCTTTTCCACACGCTGTGCATCGAAGGAAGCTAAGGATTCACTTCCTAGCCCTCGATATCGTTCGATATAACGATAAATCACTCTGGGAGACACGGAATAGCGATATTTACCCTTTCCACACGCTGTGTATCGAAGGAAGCTAAGGATTCACTTCCTAGCCCTCGATATCGTTCGATATAACGATAAATCACTCTGGGCGACTCGGAATAGCGATATTTCCCTTTTCCACACGCTGTGCATCGAAGGAAGCTATGGATTCACTTCCTAGCCCTCGATATCGTTCGATATAACGATAAATCACTCTGGGCGACTCGGAATAGCGATATTTACCTTTTCCACACGCTGTGCATCGCAGGAAGCTAAGGATTCACTTCCTAGCCCTCGATATCGTTCGATATAACGATAAATCACTCTGGGCGACTCGGAATCGCGTTATTTACCTTTTCCACACGCTGTGCATCGAAGGAAGCTGAGGATTCACTTCGTAGCCCTCGATATCGTTCGATATAACGATACATCACTCTGGGCGACTCGGAATCGCGTTATTTACCTTTTCCACACGCTTTGCATCGAAGGAAGCTAAGGATTCACTTCCTAGCCCTCGATATCGTTCGATATAACGATAAATCACTCTGGGCGACGCGGAATAGCGATATTTACCTTTTCCACACGCTGTGCATCGCAGGAAGCTAAGGATTCACTTCCTAGCCCTCGATATCGTTCGATATAACGATAAATCACTCTGGGCGACTCGGAATCGCGTTATTTACCTTTTCCACACTCTGTGCATCGAAGGAAGCTAAGGATTCACTTCCTAGCCCTCGATATCGTTCGATATAACGATAAATCACTCTGGGCGACTCGGAATAGCGATATTTCCCTTTTCCACACGCTGTGCATCGAAGGAAGCTAAGGATTCACTTCCTAGCCCTCGATATCGTTCGATATAACGATAAATCACTCTGGGAGACGCGGAATAGCGATATTTACCTTTTCCACACGCTGTGCATCGAAGGAAGCTGAGGATTCACTTCGTAGCCCTCGATATCGTTCGATATAACGATACATCACTCTGGGCGACTCGGAATCGCGTTATTTACCTTTTCCACACGCTTTGCATCGAAGGAAGCTAAGGATTCACTTCCTAGCCCTCGATATCGTTCGATATAACGATAAATCACTCTGGGCGACTCGGAATCGCGTTATTTACCTTTTCCACACTCTGTGCATCGAAGGAAGCTAAGGATTCACTTCCTAGCCCTCGATATCGTTCGATATAACGATAAATCACTCTGGGCGACGCGGAATAGCGATATTTACCTTTTCCACACGCTTTGCATCGAAGGAAGCTAAGGATTCACTTCCTAGCCCTCGATATCGTTCGATATAACGATAAATCACTCTGGGCGACTCGGAATCGCGTTATTTACCTTTTCCACACTCTGTGCATCGAAGGAAGCTAAGGATTCACTTCCTAGCCCTCGATATCGTTCGATATAACGATAAATCACTCTGGGAGACACGGAATAGCGATATTTACCCTTTCCACACGCTGTGTATCGAAGGAAGCTAAGGATTCACTTCCTAGCCCTCGATATCGTTCGATATAACGATAAATCACTCTGGGCGACTCGGAATCGCGTTATTTAACTATTCCACACGCTGTGTATCGAAGGAAGCTAAGGATTCACTTCCTAGCCCTCGATATCGTTCGATATAACGATAAATCACTCTGGGAGACGCGGATTAGCGATATTTACCTTTTCCACACGCTGTGCATCGAAGGAAGCTAAGGATTCACTTCCTAGCCCTCGATATCGTTCGATATAACGATAAATCACTCTGGGAGACACGGAATAGCGATATTTACCCTTTCCACACGCTGTGTATCGAAGGAAGCTAAGGATTCACTTCCTAGCCCTCGATATCGTTCGATATAACGATAAATCACTCTGGGCGACTCGGAATAGCGATATTTCCCTTTTCCACACGCTGTGCATCGAAGGAAGCTATGGATTCACTTCCTAGCCCTCGATATCGTTCGATATAACGATAAATCACTCTGGGCGACTCGGAATAGCGATATTTACCTTTTCCACACGCTGTGCATCGCAGGAAGCTAAGGATTCACTTCCTAGCCCTCGATATCGTTCGATATAACGATAAATCACTCTGGGCGACTCGGAATCGCGTTATTTACCTTTTCCACACGCTGTGCATCGAAGGAAGCTGAGGATTCACTTCGTAGCCCTCGATATCGTTCGATATAACGATACATCACTCTGGGCGACTCGGAATCGCGTTATTTACCTTTTCCACACGCTTTGCATCGAAGGAAGCTAAGGATTCACATCCTAGCCCTCGATATCGTTCGATATAACGATAAATCACTCTGGGCGACGCGGAATAGCGATATTTACCTTTTCCACACGCTGTGCATCGCAGGAAGCTAAGGATTCACTTCCTAGCCCTCGATATCGTTCGATATAACGATAAATCACTCTGGGCGACTCGGAATCGCGTTATTTACCTTTTCCACACTCTGTGCATCGAAGGAAGCTAAGGATTCACTTCCTAGCCCTCGATATCGTTCGATATAACGATAAATCACTCTGGGCGACTCGGAATAGCGACATTTCCCTTTTCCACACGCTGTGCATCGAAGGAAGCTAAGGATTCACTTCCTAGCCCTCGATATCGTTCGATATAACGATAAATCACTCTGGGAGACGCGGATTAGCGATATTTACCTTTTCCACACGCTGTGCATCGAAGGAAGCTAAGGATTCACTTCCTAGCCCTCGATATCGTTCGATATAACGATAAATCACTCTGGGCGACTCGGAATAGCGATATTTCCCTTTTCCACACGCTGTGCATCGAAGGAAGCTAAGGATTCACTTCCTAGCCCTCGATATCGTTCGATATAACGATAAATCACTCTGGGCGACTCGGAATAGCGATATTTACCTTTTCCACACGCTGTGCATCGAAGGAAGCTGAGGATTCACTTCGTAGCCCTCGATATCGTTCGATATAACGATAAATCACTCTGGGCGACTCGGAATCGCGTTATTTACCTTTTCCACACGCTTTGCATCGAAGGAAGCTAAGGATTCACTTCCTAGCCCTCGATATCGTTCGTTATAACGATAAATCACTCTGGGAGACACGGAATAGCGATATTTACCCTTTCCACACGCTGTGTATCGAAGGAAGCTAAGGATTCACTTCCTAGCCCTCGATATCGTTCGATATAACGATAAATCACTCTGGGCGACTCGGAATAGCGATATTTCCCTTTTCCACACGCTGTGCATCGAAGGAAGCTAAGGATTCACTTCCTAGCCCTCGATATCGTTCGATATAACGATAAATCACTCTGGGCGACTCGGAATCGCGTTATTTACCTTTTCCACACTCTGTGCATCGAAGGAAGCTAAGGATTCACTTCCTAGCCCTCGATATCGTTCGATATAACGATAAATCACTCTGGGCGACGCGGAATAGCGATATTTACCTTTTCCACACGCTGTGCATCGCAGGAAGCTAAGGATTCACTTCCTAGCCCTCGATATCGTTCGATATAACGATAAATCACTCTGGGAGACGCGGAATAGCGATATTTACCTTTTCCACACGCTGTGTATCGAAGGAAGCTAAGGATTCACTTCCTAGCCCTCGATATCGTTCGATATAACGATAAATCACTCTGGGCGACTCGGAATAGCGATATTTCCCTTTTCCACACGCTGTGCATCGAAGGAAGCTAAGGATTCACTTCCTAGCCCTCGATATCGTTCGATATAACGATAAATCACTCTGGGAGACGCGGATTAGCGATATTTACCTTTTCCACACGCTGTGCATCGAAGGAAGCTAAGGATTCACTTCCTAGCCCTCGATATCGTTCGATATAACGATAAATCACTCTGGGAGACGCGGATTAGCGATATTTACCTTTTCCACACGCTGTGTATCGAAGGAAGCTAAGGATTCACTTCCTAGCCCTCGATATCGTTCGATATAACGATAAATCACTCTGGGCGACTCGGAATAGCGATATTTCCCTTTTCCACACGCTGTGCATCGAAGGAAGCTATGGATTCACTTCCTAGCCCTCGATATCGTTCGATATAACGATAAATCACTCTGGGCGACTCGGAATAGCGATATTTACCTTTTCCACACGCTGTGCATCGCAGGAAGCTAAGGATTCACTTCCTAGCCCTCGATATCGTTCGATATAACGATAAATCACTCTGGGCGACTCGGAATCGCGTTATTTACCTTTTCCACACGCTGTGCATCGAAGGAAGCTGAGGATTCACTTCGTAGCCCTCGATATCGTTCGATATAACGATACATCACTCTGGGCGACTCGGAATCGCGTTATTTACCTTTTCCACACGCTTTGCATCGAAGGAAGCTAAGGATTCACTTCCTAGCCCTCGATATCGTTCGATATAACGATAAATCACTCTGGGCGACGCGGAATAGCGATATTTACCTTTTCCACACGCTGTGCATCGCAGGAAGCTAAGGATTCACTTCCTAGCCCTCGATATCGTTCGATATAACGATAAATCACTCTGGGCGACTCGGAATCGCGTTATTTACCTTTTCCACACTCTGTGCATCGAAGGAAGCTAAGGATTCACTTCCTAGCCCTCGATATCGTTCGATATAACGATAAATCACTCTGGGCGACTCGGAATAGCGACATTTCCCTTTTCCACACGCTGTGCATCGAAGGAAGCTAAGGATTCACTTCCTAGCCCTCGATATCGTTCGATATAACGATAAATCACTCTGGGAGACGCGGATTAGCGATATTTACCTTTTCCACACGCTGTGCATCGAAGGAAGCTAAGGATTCACTTCCTAGCCCTCGATATCGTTCGTTATAACGATAAATCACTCTGGGAGACACGGAATAGCGATATTTACCCTTTCCACACGCTGTGTATCGAAGGAAGCTAAGGATTCACTTCCTAGCCCTCGATATCGTTCGATATAACGATAAATCACTCTGGGCGACTCGGAATAGCGATATTTCCCTTTTCCACACGCTGTGCATCGAAGGAAGCTAAGGATTCACTTCCTAGCCCTCGATATCGTTCGATATAACGATAAATCACTCTGGGCGACTCGGAATCGCGTTATTTACCTTTTCCACACTCTGTGCATCGAAGGAAGCTAAGGATTCACTTCCTAGCCCTCGATATCGTTCGATATAACGATAAATCACTCTGGGCGACGCGGAATAGCGATATTTACCTTTTCCACACGCTGTGCATCGCAGGAAGCTAAGGATTCACTTCCTAGCCCTCGATATCGTTCGATATAACGATAAATCACTCTGGGCGACTCGGAATCGCGTTATTTACCTTTTCCACACTCTGTGCATCGAAGGAAGCTAAGGATTCACTTCCTAGCCCTCGATATCGTTCGATATAACGATAAATCACTCTGGGCGACGCGGAATAGCGATATTTACCTTTTCCACACGCTGTGCATCGCAGGAAGCTAAGGATTCACTTCCTAGCCCTCGATATCGTTCGATATAACGATAAATCACTCTGGGAGACGCGGATTAGCGATATTTACCTTTTCCACACGCTGTGCATCGAAGGAAGCTAAGGATTCACTTCCTAGCCCTCGATATCGTTCGATATAACGATAAATCACTCTGGGAGACACGGAATAGCGATATTTACCCTTTCCACACGCTGTGTATCGAAGGAAGCTAAGGATTCACTTCCTAGCCCTCGATATCGTTCGATATAACGATAAATCACTCTGGGCGACTCGGAATAGCGATATTTCCCTTTTCCACACGCTGTGCATCGAAGGAAGCTAAGGATTCACTTCCTAGCCCTCGATATCGTTCGATATAACGATAAATCACTCTGGGAGACGCGGAATAGCGATATTTACCTTTTCCACACGCTGTGCATCGAAGGAAGCTGAGGATTCACTTCGTAGCCCTCGATATCGTTCGATATAACGATACATCACTCTGGGCGACTCGGAATCGCGTTATTTACCTTTTCCACACGCTTTGCATCGAAGGAAGCTAAGGATTCACTTCCTAGCCCTCGATATCGTTCGATATAACGATAAATCACTCTGGGCGACGCGGAATAGCGATATTTACCTTTTCCACACGCTGTGCATCGCAGGAAGCTAAGGATTCACTTCCTAGCCCTCGATATCGTTCGATATAACGATAAATCACTCTGGGCGACTCGGAATCGCGTTATTTACCTTTTCCACACTCTGTGCATCGAAGGAAGCTAAGGATTCACTTCCTAGCCCTCGATATCGTTCGATATAACGATAAATCACTCTGGGCGACTCGGAATAGCGATATTTCCCTTTTCCACACGCTGTGCATCGAAGGAAGCTATGGATTCACTTCCTAGCCCTCGATATCGTTCGATATAACGATAAATCACTCTGGGCGACTCGGAATAGCGATATTTACCTTTTCCACACGCTGTGCATCGCAGGAAGCTAAGGATTCACTTCCTAGCCCTCGATATCGTTCGATATAACGATAAATCACTCTGGGCGACTCGGAATCGCGTTATTTACCTTTTCCACACGCTGTGCATCGAAGGAAGCTGAGGATTCACTTCGTAGCCCTCGATATCGTTCGATATAACGATACATCACTCTGGGCGACTCGGAATCGCGTTATTTACCTTTTCCACACGCTTTGCATCGAAGGAAGCTAAGGATTCACTTCCTAGCCCTCGATATCGTTCGATGTAACGATAAATCACTCTGGGCGACGCGGAATAGCGATATTTACCTTTTCCACACGCTGTGCATCGCAGGAAGCTAAGGATTCACTTCCTAGCCCTCGATATCGTTCGATATAACGATAAATCACTCTGGGCGACTCGGAATCGCGTTATTTACCTTTTCCACACTCTGTGCATCGAAGGAAGCTAAGGATTCACTTCCTAGCCCTCGATATCGTTCGATATAACGATAAATCACTCTGGGCGACTCGGAATAGCGACATTTCCCTTTTCCACACGCTGTGCATCGAAGGAAGCTAAGGATTCACTTCCTAGCCCTCGATATCGTTCGATATAACGATAAATCACTCTGGGAGACGCGGATTAGCGATATTTACCTTTTCCACACGCTGTGCATCGAAGGAAGCTAAGGATTCACTTCCTAGCCCTCGATATCGTTCGTTATAACGATAAATCACTCTGGGAGACACGGAATAGCGATATTTACCCTTTCCACACGCTGTGTATCGAAGGAAGCTAAGGATTCACTTCCTAGCCCTCGATATCGTTCGATATAACGATAAATCACTCTGGGCGACTCGGAATAGCGATATTTCCCTTTTCCACACGCTGTGCATCGAAGGAAGCTAAGGATTCACTTCCTAGCCCTCGATATCGTTCGATATAACGATAAATCACTCTGGGCGACTCGGAATCGCGTTATTTACCTTTTCCACACTCTGTGCATCGAAGGAAGCTAAGGATTCACTTCCTAGCCCTCGATATCGTTCGATATAACGATAAATCACTCTGGGCGACGCGGAATAGCGATATTTACCTTTTCCACACGCTGTGCATCGCAGGAAGCTAAGGATTCACTTCCTAGCCCTCGATATCGTTCGATATAACGATAAATCACTCTGGGCGACTCGGAATCGCGTTATTTACCTTTTCCACACTCTGTGCATCGAAGGAAGCTAAGGATTCACTTCCTAGCCCTCGATATCGTTCGATATAACGATAAATCACTCTGGGCGACGCGGAATAGCGATATTTACCTTTTCCACACGCTGTGCATCGCAGGAAGCTAAGGATTCACTTCCTAGCCCTCGATATCGTTCGATATAACGATAAATCACTCTGGGAGACGCGGATTAGCGATATTTACCTTTTCCACACGCTGTGCATCGAAGGAAGCTAAGGATTCACTTCCTAGCCCTCGATATCGTTCGATATAACGATAAATCACTCTGGGAGACACGGAATAGCGATATTTACCCTTTCCACACGCTGTGTATCGAAGGAAGCTAAGGATTCACTTCCTAGCCCTCGATATCGTTCGATATAACGATAAATCACTCTGGGCGACTCGGAATAGCGATATTTCCCTTTTCCACACGCTGTGCATCGAAGGAAGCTAAGGATTCACTTCCTAGCCCTCGATATCGTTCGATATAACGATAAATCACTCTGGGAGACGCGGAATAGCGATATTTACCTTTTCCACACGCTGTGCATCGAAGGAAGCTGAGGATTCACTTCGTAGCCCTCGATATCGTTCGATATAACGATACATCACTCTGGGCGACTCGGAATCGCGTTATTTACCTTTTCCACACGCTTTGCATCGAAGGAAGCTAAGGATTCACTTCCTAGCCCTCGATATCGTTCGATATAACGATAAATCACTCTGGGCGACGCGGAATAGCGATATTTACCTTTTCCACACGCTGTGCATCGCAGGAAGCTAAGGATTCACTTCCTAGCCCTCGATATCGTTCGATATAACGATAAATCACTCTGGGCGACTCGGAATCGCGTTATTTACCTTTTCCACACTCTGTGCATCGAAGGAAGCTAAGGATTCACTTCCTAGCCCTCGATATCTTTCGATATAACGATAAATCACTCTGGGAGACGCGGAATAGCGATATTTACCTTTTCCACACGCTGTGTATCGAAGGAAGCTAAGGATTCACTTCCTAGCCCTCGATATCGTTCGATATAACGATAAATCACTCTGGGCGACGCGGAATAGCGATATTTACCTTTTCCACACGCTGTGCATCGCAGGAAGCTAGGGATTCACTTCCTAGCCCTCGATATCGTTCGATATAACGATAAATCACTCTGGGCGCCTCGGAATAGCGTTATTTACCTTTTCCACACGCTGTGTATCGAAGGAAGCTAAGGATTCACTTCCTAGCCCTCGATATCTTTCGATATAACGATAAATCACTCTGGGAGACGCGGAATAGCGATATTTACCTTTTCCACACGCTGTGTATCGAAGGAAGCTAAGGATTCACTTCCTAGCCCTCGATATCTTTCGATATAACGATAAATCACTCTGGGCGACTCGGAATAGCGATATTTCCCTTTTCCACACGCTGTGCATCGAAGGAAGCTAAGGATTCACTTCCTAGCCCTCGATATCGTTCGATATAACGATAAATCACTCTGGGAGACGCGGATTAGCGATATTTACCTTTTCCACACGCTGTGCATCGAAGGAAGCTAAGGATTCACTTCCTAGCCCTCGATATCGTTCGATATAACGATAAATCACTCTGGGAGACACGGAATAGCGATATTTACCCTTTCCACCCGCTGTGTATCGAAGGAAGCTAAGGATTCACTTCCTAGCCCTCGATATCGTTCGATATAACGATAAATCACTCTGGGCGACTCGGAATCGCGTTATTTAACTATTCCACACGCTGTGTATCGAAGGAAGCTAAGGATTCACTTCCTAGCCCTCGATATCGTTCGATATAACGATAAATCACTCTGGGAGACGCGGATTAGCGATATTTACCTTTTCCACCCGCTGTGCATCGAAGGAAGCTAAGGATTCACTTCCTAGCCCTCGATATCGTTCGATATAACGATAAATCACTCTGGGAGACACGGAATAGCGATATTTACCCTTTCCACACGCTGTGTATCGAAGGAAGCTAAGGATTCACTTCCTAGCCCTCGATATCGTTCGATATAACGATAAATCACTCTGGGCGACTCGGAATAGCGATATTTCCCTTTTCCACACGCTGTGCATCGAAGGAAGCTAAGGATTCACTTCCTAGCCCTCGATATCGTTCGATATAACGATAAATCACTCTGGGCGACTCGGAATAGCGATATTTACCCTTTCCACCCGCTGTGTATCGAAGGAAGCTAAGGATTCACTTCCTAGCCCTCGATATCGTTCGATATAACGATAAATCACTCTGGGCGACTCGGAATCGCGTTATTTAACTATTCCACACGCTGTGTATCGAAGGAAGCTAAGGATTCACTTCCTAGCCCTCGATATCGTTCGATATAACGATAAATCACTCTGGGAGACGCGGATTAGCGATATTTACCTTTTCCACACGCTGTGCATCGAAGGAAGCTAAGGATTCACTTCCTAGCCCTCGATATCGTTCGATATAACGATAAATCACTCTGGGAGACACGGAATAGCGATATTTACCCTTTCCACACGCTGTGTATCGAAGGAAGCTAAGGATTCACTTCCTAGCCCTCGATATCGTTCGATATAACGATAAATCACTCTGGGCGACTCGGAATAGCGATATTTCCCTTTTCCACACGCTGTGCATCGAAGGAAGCTAAGGATTCACTTCCTAGCCCTCGATATCGTTCGATATAACGATAAATCACTCTGGGCGACTCGGAATAGCGATATTTCCCTTTTCCACACGCTGTGCATCGAAGGAAGTTAAGGATTCACTTCCTAGCCCTCGATATCGTTCGATATAACGATAAATCACTCTGGGAGACGCGGAATAGCGATATTTACCTTTTCCACACGCTGTGCATCGAAGGAAGCTGAGGATTCACTTCGTAGCCCTCGATATCGTTCGATATAACGATACATCACTCTGGGCGACTCGGAATCGCGTTATTTACCTTTTCCACACGCTGTGCATCGAAGGAAGCTAAGGATTCACTTCCTAGCCCTCGATATCGTTCGATATAACGATAAATCACTCTGGGCGACGCGGAATAGCGATATTTACCTTTTCCACACGCTGTGCATCGCAGGAAGCTAAGGATTCACTTCCTAGCCCTCGATATCGTTCGATATAACGATAAATCACTCTGGGCGACTCGGAATCGCGTTATTTACCTTTTCCACACGCTGTGCATCGAAGGAAGCTAAGGATTCACTTCCTAGCCCTCGATATCGTTCGATATAACGATAAATCACTCTGGGAGACACGGAATAGCGATATTTACCCTTTCCACACGCTGTGTATCGAAGGAAGCTAAGGATTCACTTCCTAGCCCTCGATATCGTTCGATATAACGATAAATCACTCTGGGCGACTCGGAATAGCGATATTTCCCTTTTCCACACGCTGTGCATCGAAGGAAGCTAAGGATTCACTTCCTAGCCCTCGATATCGTTCGATATAACGATAAATCACTCTGGGAGACGCGGAATAGCGATATTTACCTTTTCCACACGCTGTGCATCGAAGGAAGCTGAGGATTCACTTCGTAGCCCTCGATATCGTTCGATATAACGATACATCACTCTGGGCGACTCGGAATCGCGTTATTTACCTTTTCCACACGCTTTGCATCGAAGGAAGCTAAGGATTCACTTCCTAGCCCTCGATATCGTTCGATATAACGATAAATCACTCTGGGCGACGCGGAATAGCGATATTTACCTTTTCCACACGCTGTGCATCGCAGGAAGCTAAGGATTCACTTCCTAGCCCTCGATATCGTTCGATATAACGATAAATCACTCTGGGCGACTCGGAATCGCGTTATTTACCTTTTCCACACTCTGTGCATCGAAGGAAGCTAAGGATTCACTTCCTAGCCCTCGATATTGTTCGATATAACGATAAATCACTCTGGGCGACGCGGAATAGCGATATTTACCTTTTCCACACGCTGTGCATCGCAGGAAGCTAAGGATTCACTTCCTAGCCCTCGATATCGTTCGATATAACGATAAATCACTCTGGGCGCCTCGGAATAGCGTTATTTACCTTTTCCACACGCTGTGTATCGAAGGAAGCTAAGGATTCACTTCCTAGCCCTCGATATCGTTCGATATAACGATAAATCACTCTGGGCGACTCGGAATCGCGTTATTTACCTTTTCCACACTCTGTGCATCGAAGGAAGCTAAGGATTCACTTCCTAGCCCTCGATATCGTTCGATATAACGATAAATCACTCTGGGAGACACGGAATAGCGATATTTACCCTTTCCACACGCTGTGTATCGAAGGAAGCTAAGGATTCACTTCCTAGCCCTCGATATCGTTCGATATAACGATAAATCACTCTGGGCGACTCGGAATAGCGATATTTCCCTTTTCCACACGCTGTGCATCGAAGGAAGCTAAGGATTCACTTCCTAGCCCTCGATATCGTTCGATATAACGATAAATCACTCTGGGCGACTCGGAATAGCGATATTTCCCTTTTCCACACGCTGTGCATCGAAGGAAGCTAAGGATTCACTTCCTAGCCCTCGATATCTTTCGATATAACGATAAATCACTCTGGGAGACGCGGAATAGCGATATTTACCTTTTCCACACGCTGTGCATCGAAGGAAGCTGAGGATTCACTTCGTAGCCCTCGATATCGTTCGATATAACGATACATCACTCTGGGCGACTCGGAATCGCGTTATTTACCTTTTCCACACGCTTTGCATCGAAGGAAGCTAAGGATTCACTTCCTAGCCCTCGATATCGTTCGATATAACGATAAATCACTCTGGGCGACGCGGAATAGCGATATTTACCTTTTCCACACGCTGTGCATCGCAGGAAGCTAAGGATTCACTTCCTAGCCCTCGATATCGTTCGATATAACGATAAATCACTCTGGGCGACTCGGAATCGCGTTATTTACCTTTTCCACACTCTGTGCATCGAAGGAAGCTAAGGATTCACTTCCTAGCACTCGATATCGTTCGATATAACGATAAATCACTCTGGGCGACGCGGAATAGCGATATTTACCTTTTCCACACGCTGTGCATCGCAGGAAGCTAAGGATTCACTTCCTAGCCCTCGATATCGTTCGATATAACGATAAATCACCCTGGGCGCCTCCGAATAGCGTTATTTACCTTTTCCACACGCTGTGTATCGAAGGAAGCTAAGGATTCACTTCCTAGCCCTCGATATCTTTCGATATAACGATAAATCACTCTGGGAGACGCGGAATAGCGATATTTACCTTTTCCACACGCTGTGTATCGAAGGAAGCTAAGGATTCACTTCCTAGCCCTCGATATCGTTCGATATAACGATAAATCACTCTGGGCGACTCGGAATAGCGATATTTCCCTTTTCCACACGCTGTGCATCGAAGGAAGCTAAGGATTCACTTCCTATCCCTCGATATCGTTCGATATAACGATAAATCACTCTGGGAGACGCGGAATAGCGATATTTACCTTTTCCACACGCTGTGTATCGAAGGAAGCTAAGGATTCACTTCCTAGCCCTCGATATCGTTCGATATAGCGATAAATCACTCTGGGCGACTCGGAATCGCGTTATTTACCTATTCCACACGCTGTGCATCGAAGGAATCTAAGGATTCACTTCCTAGCCCTCGATATCGTTCGATATAGCGATAAATCACTCTGGGCGACTCGGAATCGCGTTATTTACCTTTTCCACACGCTGTGTATCGAAGGAAGCTAAGGATTCACTTCCTAGCCCTCGATATCTTTCGATATAACGATAAATCACTCTGGGAGACGCGGAATAGCGATATTTACCTTTTCCACACGCTGTGTATCGAAGGAAGCTAAGGATTCACTTCCTAGCCCTCGATATCGTTCGATATAACGATAAATCACTCTGGGCGACTCGGAATAGCGATATTTCCCTTTTCCACACGCTGTGCATCGAAGGAAGCTAAGGATTCACTTCCTAGCCCTCGATATCGTTCGATATAACGATAAATCACTCTGGGAGACGCGGATTAGCGATATTTACCTTTTCCACACGCTGTGCATCGAAGGAAGCTAAGGATTCACTTCCTAGCCCTCGATATCGTTCGATATAACGATAAATCACTCTGGGCGACTCGGAATAGCGATATTTCCCTTTTCCACACGCTGTGCATCGAAGGAAGCTAAGGATTCACTTCCTAGCCCTCGATATCGTTCGATATAACGATAAATCACTCTGGGAGACGCGGATTAGCGATATTTACCTTTTCCACACGCTGTGCATCGAAGGAAGCTAAGGATTCACTTCCTAGCCCTCGATATCGTTCGATATAACGATAAATCACTCTGGGAGACGCGGATTAGCGATATTTACCTTTTCCACACGCTGTGCATCGAAGGAAGCTAAGGATTCACTTCCTAGCCCTCGATATCGTTCGATATAACGATAAATCACTCTGTGAGACACGGAATAGCGATATTTACCCTTTCCACACGCTGTGTATCGAAGGAAGCTAAGGATTCACTTCCTAGCCCTCGATATCGTTCGATATAACGATAAATCACTCTGGGCGACTCGGAATAGCGATATTTCCCTTTTCCACACGCTGTGCATCGAAGGAAGCTAAGGATTCACTTCCTAGCCCTCGATATCGTTCGATATAACGATAAATCATTCTGGGAGACGCGGAATAGCGATATTTACCTTTTCCACACGCTGTGTATCGAAGGAAGCTAAGGATTCACTTCCTAGCCCTCGATATCGTTCGATATAGCGATAAATCACTCTGGGCGACTCGGAATCGCGTTATTTACCTATTCCACACGCTGTGCATCGAAGGAATCTAAGGATTCACTTCCTAGCCCTCGATATCGTTCGATATAACGATAAATCACTCTGGGAGACTCGGAATCGCGTTATTTACCTATTCCACACGCTGTGCATCGAAGGAAGATAAGGATTCACTTCCTAGCCCTCGATATCGTTCGATATAACGATAAATCACTCTGGGAGACGCGGATTAGCGATATTTACCTTTTCCACACGCTGTGCATCGAAGGAAGCTAAGGATTCACTTCCTAGCCCTCGATATCGTTCGATATAACGATAAATCACTCTGGGAGACACGGAATAGCGATATTTACCCTTTCCACACGCTGTGTATCGAAGGAAGCTAAGGATTCACTTCCTAGCCCTCGATATCGTTCGATATAACGATAAATCACTCTGGGCGACTCGGAATAGCGATATTTCCCTTTTCCACACGCTGTGCATCGAAGGAAGCTAAGGATTCACTTCCTAGCCCTCGATATCGTTCGATATAACGATAAATCACTCTGGGAGACGCGGAATAGCGATATTTACCTTTTCCACACGCTGTGTATCGAAGGAAGCTAAGGATTCAGTACCTAGCCCTCGATATCGTTCGATATAGCGATAAATCACTCTGGGCGACTCGGAATCGCGTTATTTACCTATTCCACACGCTGTGCATCGAAGGAATCTAAGGATTCACTTCCTAGAACTCGATATCGTTCGATATAACGATAAATCACTCTGGGAGACTCGGAATCGCGTTATTTACCTATTCCACACGCTGTGCATCGAAGGAAGCTAAGGATTCACTTCCTAGCCCTCGATATCGTTCGATATAACGATAAATCACTCTGGGAGGCGCGGAATAGCGATATTTACCTTTTCCACACGCTGTGTATCGAAGGAAGCTAAGGATTCACTTCCTAGCCCTCGATATCGTTCGATATAGCGATAAATCACTCTGGGCGACTCGGAATCGCGTTATTTACCTATTGCACACGCTGTGCATCGAAGGAAGCTAAGGATTCACTTCCTAGCCCTCGATATCGTTCGATATAACGATAAATCACTCTGGGAGACGCGGATTAGCGATATTTACCTTTTCCACACGCTGTGCATCGAAGGAAGCTAAGGATTCACTTCCTAGCCCTCGATATCGTTCGATATAACGATAAATCACTCTGGGAGACACGGAATAGCGATATTTACCCTTTCCACACGCTGTGTATCGAAGGAAGCTAAGGATTCACTTCCTAGCCCTCGATATCGTTCGATATAACGATAAATCACTCTGGGCGACTCGGAATAGCGATATTTCCCTTTTCCACACGCTGTGCATCGAAGGAAGCTAAGGATTCACTTCCTAGCCCTCGATATCGTTCGATATAACGATAAATCACTCTGGGAGACGCGGAATAGCGATATTTACCTTTTCCACACGCTGTGTATCGAAGGAAGCTAAGGATTCAGTTCCTAGCCCTCGATATCGTTCGATATAGCGATAAATCACTCTGGGCGACTCGGAATCGCGTTATTTACCTATTCCACACGCTGTGCATCGAAGGAATCTAAGGATTCACTTCCTAGAACTCGATATCGTTCGATATAACGATAAATCACTCTGGGAGACTCGGAATCGCGTTATTTACCTATTCCACACGCTGTGCATCGAAGGAAGCTAAGGATTCACTTCCTAGCCCTCGATATCGTTCGATATAACGATAAATCACTCTGGGAGGCGCGGAATAGCGATATTTACCTTTTCCACACGCTGTGTATCGAAGGAAGCTAAGGATTCACTTCCTAGCCCTCGATATCGTTCGATATAGCGATAAATCACTCTGGGCGACTCGGAATCGCGTTATTTACCTATTGCACACGCTGTGCATCGAAGGAAGCTAAGGATTCACTTCCTAGCCCTCGATATCGTTCGATATAACGATAAATCACTCTGGGAGACGCGGATTAGCGATATTTACCTTTTCCACACGCTGTGCATCGAAGGAAGCTGAGGATTCACTTCGTAGCCCTCGATATCGTTCGATATAACGATAAATCACTCTGGGAGACGCGGAATAGCGATATTTACCTTTTCCACACGCTGTGTATAAAGGAAGCTAAGGATTCACTTCCTAGCCCTCGATATCGTTCGATATAGCGATAAATCACTCTGGGCGACTCGGAATCGCGTTATTTACCTATTCCACACGCTGTGCATCGAAGGAAGCTAAGGATTCACTTCCTAGCCCTCGATATCGTTCGATATAACGATAAATCACTCTGGGCGACTCGGAATAGCGTTATTTACCTTTTCCACACGCTGTGTATCGAAGGAAGCTAAGGATTCACTTCCTAGCCTTGATATCTTTCGATATAACGATAAATCACTCTGGGAGACGCGGAATAGCGATATTTACCTTTTCCACACGCTGTGTATCGAAGGAAGCTAAGGATTCACTTCCTAGCCCTCGATATCGTTCGATATAACGATAAATCACTCTGGGCGACGCGGAATAGCGATATTTACCTTTTCCACACGCTGTGCATCGAAGGAAGCTAAGGATTCACTTCCTAGCCCTCGATATCGTTCGATATAACGATATATCACTCTGCGCGACTCGGAATCGCGTTATTTAACTATTCCACATGCTGTGTATCGAAGGAAGCTAAGGATTCACTTCCTAGCCCTCGATATCGTTCGATATAACGATAAATCACTCTGGGAGACGCGGATTAGCGATATTTACCTTTTCCACACGCTGTGCATCGAAGGAAGCTAAGGATTCACTTCCTAGCCCTCGATATCGTTCGATATAACGATAAATCACTCTGGGAGACGCGGATTAGCGATATTTACCTTTTCCACACGCTGTGCATCGAAGGAAGCTAAGGATTCACTTCCTAGCCCTCGATATCGTTCGATATAACGATAAATCACTCTGGGAGACGCGGAATAGCGATATTTACCTTTTCCACACGCTGCGCATCGAAGGAAGCTGAGGATTCACTTCGTAGCCCTCGATATCGTTCGATATAACGATAAATCACTCTGGGCGACTCGGAATCGCGTTATTTACCTTTTCCACACGCTGCGCATCGAAGGAAGCTGAGGATTCACTTCGTAGCCCTCGATATCGTTCGATATAACGAAAAATCACTCTGCGAGACGCGGAATAGCGATATTTACCTTTTCCACACACTGTGTATCGAAGGAAGCTAAGGATTCAATTCCTAGCCCTCGATATCGTTCGATATAACGATAAATCACTCTGGGAGACGCGGATTAGCGATATTTACCTTTTCCACACGCTTTGCATCGAAGGAAGCTAAGGATTCACTTCCTAGCCCTCGACATCGTTCGATATAACGATATATCACTCTGGGCGACTCGGAATCGCGTTATTTAACTATTCCACACGCTGTGTATCGAAGGAAGCTAAGGATTCACTTCCTAGCCCCCGATATCTTTCGATATAACGATAAATCACTCTGGGAGACGCGGAATAGCGATATTTACCTTTTCCACACGCTGTGTATCGAAGGAAGCTAAGGATTCACTTCCTAGCGCTCGATATCGTTCGATATAACGATAAATCACTCTGGGCGACTCGGAATCGCGTTATTTACCTATTCCACACACTGTGTATCGAAGGAAGCTAAGGATTCACTTCCTAGCCCTCGATATCGTTCGATATAACGATAAGTCACTCTGGGCGACGCGGAATAGCGATATTTACCTTTTCCACACGCTGTGCATCGAAGGAAGCTAAGGATTCACTTCCTAGCCCTCGATATCGTTCGATATAGCGATAAATCACTCTGGGCAACTCGGAATCGCGTTATTTACCTATTCCACACGCTGTGCATCGAAGGAAGCTGAGGATTCACTTCCTAGCCCTCGATATCGTTCGATATAACGATAAATCACTCTGAGCGACTCGGAATCGCGTTATTTACCTTTTCCACACGCTTTGCATCGAAGGAAGCTAAGGATTCACTTCCTAGCCCTCGATATCGTTCGATATAACGATAAATCACTCTGGGAGACGCGGATTAGCGATATTTACCTTTTCCACACGCTGTGCATCGAAGGAAGCTAAGGATTCACTTCCTAGCCCTCGATATCTTTCGATATAACGATAAATCACTCTGGGAGACACGGAATAGCGATATTTACCCTTTCCACACGCTGTGTATCGAAGGAAGCTAAGGATTCACTTCCTCGCCCTCGATATCGTTCGATATAACGATAAATCACTCTGGGCGACTCGAATTAGCGATATTTACCCTTTCCACACGCTGTGTATCGAAGGAAGCTAAGGATTCACTTCCTAGCCCTCGATATCGTTCGATATAACGATAAATCACTCTGGGAGACGCGGAATAGCGATATTTACCTTTTCCACACGCTGCGCATCGAAGGAAGCTGAGGATTCACTTCGTAGCCCTCGATATCGTTCGATATAACGATAAATCACTCTGGGCGACTCGGAATCGCGTTATTTACCTTTTCCACACGCTTTGCATCGAAGGAAGCTAAGGATTCACTTCCTAGCCCTCGATATCGTTCGATATAACGATAAATCACTCTGGGCGACTCGGAATCGCGTTATTTACCTTTTCCACACTCTGTGCATCGAAGGAAGCTAAGGATTCACTTCCTAGCCCTCGATATCGTTCGATATAACGATAAGTCACTCTGGGCGACGCGGAATAGCGATATTTACCTTTTCCACACGCTGTGCATCGAAGGAAGCTAAGGATTCACTTCCTAGCCCTCGATATCGTTCGATATAGCGATAAATCACTCTGGGCAACTCGGAATCGCGTTATTTACCTATTCCACACGCTGTGCATCGAAGGAAGCTGAGGATTCACTTCCTAGCCCTCGATATCGTTCGATATAACGATAAATCACTCTGGGAGACGCGGAATAGCGATATTTACCTTTTCCACACGCTGTGTATCGAAGGAAGCTAAGGATTCACTTCCTAGCCCTCGATATCGTTCGATATAACGAAAAATCACTCTGCGAGACGCGGAATAGCGATATTTACCTTTTCCACACACTGTGTATCGAAGGAAGCTAAGGATTCAATTCCTAGCCCTCGATATCGTTCGATGTAACGATAAATCACTCTGGGAGACGCGGATTAGCGATATTTACCTTTTCCACACGCTGTGCATCGAAGGAAGCTAAGGATTCACTTCCTAGCCCTCGATATCTTTCGATATAACGATAAATCACTCTGGGAGACACGGAATAGCGATATTTACCCTTTCCACACGCTGTGTATCGAAGGAAGCTAAGGATTCACTTCCTAGCCCTCGATATCGTTCGATATAACGATAAATCACTCTGGGCGACTCGAAATAGCGATATTTACCCTTTCCACACGCTGTGTATCGAAGGAAGCTAAGGATTCACTTCCTAGCCCTCGATATCGTTCGATATAACGATATATCACTCTGGGCGACTCGGAATCGCGTTATTTAACTATTCCACACGCTGTGTATCGAAGGAAGCTAAGGATTCACTTCCTAGCCCTCGATATCGTTCGATATAACGATAAATCACTTGGGAGACGCGGATTAGCGATATTTACCTTTTCCACACGCTGTGCATCGAAGGAAGCTAAGGATTCACTTCCTAGCCCTCGATATCGTTCGATATAACGATAAATCACTCTGGGAGACGCGGATTAGCGATATTTACCTTTTCCACACGCTGTGCATCGAAGGAAGCTAAGGATTCACTTCCTAGCCCTCGATATCGTTCGATATAACGATAAATCACTCTGGGAGACGCGGAATAGCGATATTTACCTTTTCCACACGCTGCGCATCGAAGGAAGCTGAGGATTCACTTCGTAGCCCTCGATATCGTTCGATATAACGATAAATCACTCTGGGCGACTCGGATTAGCGATATTTACCTTTTCCACACGCTGTGCATCGAAGGAAGCTAAGGATTCACTTCCTAGCCCTCGATATCGTTCGATATAACGATAAATCACTCTGGGCGACGCGGAATAGCGATATTTACCTTTTCCACACGCTGTGCATCGAAGGAAGCTAAGGATTCACTTCCTAGCCCTCGATATCGTTCGATATAGCGATAAATCACTCTGGGCAACTCGGAATCGCGTTATTTACCTATTCCACACGCTGTGCATCGAAGGAAGCTGAGGATTCACTTCGTAGCCCTCGATATCGTTCGATATAACGATAAATCACTCTGAGCGACTCGGAATCGCGTTATTTACCTTTTCCACACGCTTTGCATCGAAGGAAGCTAAGGATTCACTTCCTAGCCCTCGATATCGTTCGATATAACGATAAATCACTCTGATAGACGCGGATTTGCGATATTTACCTTTTCCACACGCTGTGCATCGAAGGAAGCTAAGGATTCACTTCCTAGCCCTCGATATCGTTCGATATAACGATAAATCACTCTGGGAGACACGGAATAGCGATATTTACCCTTTCCACACGCTGTGTATCGAAGGAAGCTAAGGATTCACTTCCTAGCCCTCGACATCGTTCGATATAACGATATATCAGTCTGGGCGACTCGGAATCGCGTTATTTAACTATTCCACACGCTGTGTATCGAAGGAAGCTAAGGATTCACTTCCTAGCCCTCGATATCGTTCGATATAACGATAAATCACTCTGGGAGACGCGGATTAGCGATATATACCTTTTCCACACGCTGTGCATCGAAGGAAGCTAAGGATTCACTTCCTAGCCCTCGATATCGTTCGATATAACGATAAATCACTCTGGGAGACGCGGAATAGCGATATTTACCTTTTCCACACGCTGCGCATCGAAGGAAGCTGAGGATTCACTTCGTAGCCCTCGATATCGTTCGATATAACGATAAATCACTCTGGGCGACTCGGAATCGCGTTATTTACCTTTTCCACACGCTTTACATCGAAGGAAGCTAAGGATTCACTTCCTAGCCCTCGATATCGTTCGATATAACGATAAATCACTCTGGGCGACGCGGAATAGCGATATTTACCTTTTCCACACGCTGTGCATCGAAGCAAGCTAAGGATTCACTTCCTAGCCCTCGATATCGTTCGATATAACGATAAATCACTCTGGGCGACTCGGAATAGCGTTATTTACCTTTTCCACACGCTGTGTATCGAAGGAAGCTAAGGATTCACTTCCTAGCCCTCGATATCTTTCGATATAACGATAAATCACTCTGGGAGACTCGGAATAGCGATATTTACCTTTTCCACACGCTGTGTATCGAAGGAAGCTGAGGATTCACTTCCTAGCCCTCGATATCGTTCGATATAACGATAAATCACTCTGGGCGACTCGGAATAGCGATATTTACCTTTTCCACACTCTGTGCATCGAAGGAAGCTAAGGATTCACTTCCTAGCCCTCGATATCGTTCGATATAACGATAAGTCACTCTGGGCGACGCGGAATAGCGATATTTACCTTTTCCACACGCTGTGCATCGAAGGAAGCTAAGGATTCACTTCCTAGCCCTCGATATCGTTCGATATAGCGATAAATCACTCTGGGCAACTCGGAATCGCGTTATTTACCTATTCCACACGCTGTGCATCGAAGGAAGCTGAGGATTCACTTCCTAGCCCTCGATATCGTTCGATATAACGATAAATCACTCTGGGCGACGCGGAATAGCGATATTTACCTTTTCCACACGCTGTGCATCGAAGGAAGCTAAGGATTCACTTCCTAGCCCTCGATATCGTTCGATATAACGATAAATCACTCTGGGCGACTCGGAATAGCGTTATTTACCTTTTCCACACGCTGTGTATCGAAGGAAGCTAAGGATTCACTTCCTAGCCCTCGATATCTTTCGATATAACGATAAATCACTCTGGGAGACGCGGAATAGCGATATTTACCTTTTCCACACGCTGTGTATCGAAGGAAGCTAAGGATTCACTTCCTAGCCCTCGATATCGTTCGATATAACGAAAAATCACTCTGCGAGACGCGGAATAGCGATATTTACCTTTTCCACACACTGTGTATCGAAGGAAGCTAAGGATTCAATTCCTAGCCCTCGATATCGTTCGATATAACGATAAATCACTCTGGGAGACGCGGATTAGCGATATTTACCTTTTCCACACGCTGTGCATCGAAGGAAGCTAAGGATTCACTTCCTAGCCCTCGATATCTTTCGATATAACGATAAATCACTCTGGGAGACACGGAATAGCGATATTTACCCTTTCCACACGCTGTGTATCGAAGGAAGCTAAGGATTCACTTCCTAGCCCTCGATATCGTTCGATATAACGATAAATCACTCTGGGCGACTCGAATTAGCGATATTTACCCTTTCCACACGCTGTGTATCGAAGGAAGCTAAGGATTCACTTCCTAGCCCTCGATATCGTTCGATATAACGATATATCACTCTGGGCGACTCGGAATCGCGTTATTTAACTATTCCACACGCTGTGTATCGAAGGAAGCTAAGGATTCACTTCCTAGCCCTCGATATCGTTCGATATAACGATAAATCACTCTGGGAGACGCGGAATAGCGATATTTACCTTTTCCACACGCTGTGTATCGAAGGAAGCTAAGGATTCACTTCCTAGCCCTCGATATCGTTCGATATAACGAAAAATCACTCTGCGAGACGCGGAATAGCGATATTTACCTTTTCCACACACTGTGTATCGAAGGAAGCTAAGGATTCAATTCCTAGCCCTCGATATCGTTCGATATAACGATAAATCACTCTGGGAGACGCGGATTAGCGATATTTACCTTTTCCACACGCTGTGCATCGAAGGAAGCTAAGGATTCACTTCCTAGCCCTCGATATCTTTCGATATAACGATAAATCACTCTGGGAGACGCGGAATAGCGATATTTACCTTTTCCACACGCTGTGCATCGAAGGAAGCTAAGGATTCACTTCCTAGCCCTCGATATCGTTCGATATAACGATAAATCACTCTGGGCGACTCGGAATAGCGTTATTTACCTTTTCCACACGCTGTGTATCGAAGGAAGCTAAGGATTCACTTCCTAGCCCTCGATATCTTTCGATATAACGATAAGTCACTCTGGGAGACGCGGAATAGCGATATTTACCTTTTCCACACGCTGTGTATCGAAGGAAGCTAAGGATTCACTTCCTAGCCCTCGATATCGTTCGATATAACGAAAAATCACTCTGCGAGACGCGGAATAGCGATATTTACCTTTTCCACACACTGTGTATCGAAGGAAGCTAAGGATTCAATTCCTAGCCCTCGATATCGTTCGATATAACGATAAATCACTCTGGGAGACGCGGATTAGCGATATTTACCTTTTCCACACGCTGTGCATCGAAGGAAGCTAAGGATTCACTTCCTAGCCCTCGATATCTTTCGATATAACGATAAATCACTCTGGGAGACACGGAATAGCGATATTTACCCTTTCCACACACTGTGTATCGAAGGAAGCTAAGGATTCACTTCCTAGCCCTCGATATCGTTCGATATAACGATAAATCACTCTGGGCGACTCGAATTAGCGATATTTACCCTTTCCACACGCTGTGTATCGAAGGAAGCTAAGGATTCACTTCCTAGCCCTCGATATCGTTCGATATAACGATATATCACTCTGGGCGACTCGGAATCGCGTTATTTAACTATTCCACACGCTGTGTATCGAAGGAAGCTAAGGATTCAATTCCTAGCCCTCGATATCGTTCGATATAACGATAAATCACTCTTGGCGACGCGGAATAGCGATATTTACCTTTTCCACACGCTGTGCATCGAAGGAAGCTAAGGATTCACTTCCTAGCCCTCGATATCGTTCGATATAACGATAAATCACTCTGGGCGACTCGGAATAGCGTTATTTACCTTTTCCACACGCTGTGTATCGAAGGAAGCTAAGGATTCACTTCCTAGCCCTCGATATCTTTCGATATAACGATAAATCACTCTGGGAGACGCGGAATAGCGATATTTACCTTTTCCACACGCTGTGTATCGAAGGAAGCTAAGGATTCACTTCCTAGCCCTCGATATCGTTCGATATAACGAAAAATCACTCTGCGAGACGCGGAATAGCGATATTTACCTTTTCCACACACTGTGTATCGAAGGAAGCTAAGGATTCAATTCCTAGCCCTCGATATCGTTCGATATAACGATAAATCACTCTGGGAGACGCGGATTAGCGATATTTACCTTTTCCACACGCTGTGCATCGAAGGAAGCTAAGGATTCACTTCCTAGCCCTCGATATCTTTCGATATAACGATAAATCACTCTGGGAGACACGGAATAGCGATATTTACCCTTTCCACACGCTGTGTATCGAAGGAAGCTAAGGATTCACTTCCTAGCCCTCGATATCGTTCGATATAACGATAAATCACTCTGGGCGACTCGAATTAGCGATATTTACCCTTTCCACACGCTGTGTATCGAAGGAAGCTAAGGATTCACTTCCTAGCCCTCGATATCGTTCGATATAACGATAAATCACTCTGGGAGACGCGGAATAGCGATATTTACCTTTTCCACACGCTGCGCATCGAAGGAAGCTGAGGATTCACTTCGTAGCCCTCGATATCGTTCGATATAACGATAAATCACTCTGGGCGACTCGGAATCGCGTTATTTACCTTTTCCACACGCTTTGCATCGAAGGAAGCTAAGGATTCACTTCCTAGCCCTCGATATCGTTCGATATAACGATAAATCACTCTGGGCGACTCGGAATCGCGTTATTTACCTTTTCCACACTCTGTGCATCGAAGGAAGCTAAGGATTCACTTCCTAGCCCTCGATATCGTTCGATATAACGATAAGTCACTCTGGGCGACGCGGAATAGCGATATTTACCTTTTCCACACTCTGTGCATCGAAGGAAGCTAAGGATTCACTTCCTAGCCCTCGATATCGTTCGATATAGCGATAAATCACTCTGGGCAACTCGGAATCGCGTTATTTACCTATTCCACACGCTGTGCATCGAAGGAAGCTGAGGATTCACTTCCTAGCCCTCGATATCGTTCGATATAACGATAAATCACTCTGGGCGACGCGGAATAGCGATATTTACCTTTTCCACACGCTGTGCATCGAAGGAAGCTAAGGATTCACTTCCTAGCCCTCGATATCGTTCGATATAACGATAAATCACTCTGGGCGACTCGGAATAGCGTTATTTACCTTTTCCACACGCTGTGTATCGAAGGAAGCTAAGGATTCACTTCCTAGCCCTCGATATCTTTCGATATAACGATAAATCACTCTGGGAGACGCGGAATAGCGATATTTACCTTTTCCACACGCTGTGTATCGAAGGAAGCTAAGGATTCACTTCCTAGCCCTCGATATCGTTCGATATAACGAAAAATCACTCTGCGAGACGCGGAATAGCGATATTTACCTTTTCCACACACTGTGTATCGAAGGAAGCTAAGGATTCAATTCCTAGCCCTCGATATCGTTCGATATAACGATAAATCACTCTGGGAGACGCGGATTAGCGATATTTACCTTTTCCACACGCTGTGCATCGAAGGAAGCTAAGGATTCACTTCCTAGCCCTCGATATCTTTCGATATAACGATAAATCACTCTGGGAGACACGGAATAGCGATATTTACCCTTTCCACACGCTGTGTATCGAAGGAAGCTAAGGATTCACTTCCTAGCCCTCGATATCGTTCGATATAACGATAAATCACTCTGGGCGACTCGAAATAGCGATATTTACCCTTTCCACACGCTGTGTATCGAAGGAAGCTAAGGATTCACTTCCTAGCCCTCGATATCGTTCGATATAACGATATATCACTCTGGGCGACTCGGAATCGCGTTATTTAACTATTCCACACGCTGTGTATCGAAGGAAGCTAAGGATTCACTTCCTAGCCCTCGATATCGTTCGATATAACGATAAATCACTTGGGAGACGCGGATTAGCGATATTTACCTTTTCCACACGCTGTGCATCGAAGGAAGCTAAGGATTCACTTCCTAGCCCTCGATATCGTTCGATATAACGATAAATCACTCTGGGAGACGCGGATTAGCGATATTTACCTTTTCCACACGCTGTGCATCGAAGGAAGCTAAGGATTCACTTCCTAGCCCTCGATATCGTTCGATATAACGATAAATCACTCTGGGAGACGCGGAATAGCGATATTTACCTTTTCCACACGCTGCGCATCGAAGGAAGCTGAGGATTCACTTCGTAGCCCTCGATATCGTTCGATATAACGATAAATCACTCTGGGCGACTCGGAATCGCGTTATTTACCTTTTCCACACGCTTTGCATCGAAGGAAGCTAAGGATTCACTTCCTAGCCTTCGATATCGTTCGATATAACGATAAATCACTCTGGGCGACTCGGAATCGCGTTATTTACCTTTTCCACACTCTGTGCATCGAAGGAAGCTAAGGATTCACTTCCTAGCCCTCGATATCGTTCGATATAACGATAAGTCACTCTGGGCGACGCGGAATAGCGATATTTACCTTTTCCACACGCTGTGCATCGAAGGAAGCTAAGGATTCACTTCCTAGCCCTCGATATCGTTCGATATAGCGATAAATCACTCTGGGCAACTCGGAATCGCGTTATTTACCTATTCCACACGCTGTGCATCGAAGGAAGCTGAGGATTCACTTCGTAGCCCTCGATATCGTTCGATATAACGATAAATCACTCTGAGCGACTCGGAATCGCGTTATTTACCTTTTCCACACGCTTTGCATCGAAGGAAGCTAAGGATTCACTTCCTAGCCCTCGATATCGTTCGATATAACGATAAATCACTCTGATAGACGCGGATTTGCGATATTTACCTTTTCCACACGCTGTGCATCGAAGGAAGCTAAGGATTCACTTCCTAGCCCTCGATATCGTTCGATATAACGATAAATCACTCTGGGAGACACGGAATAGCGATATTTACCCTTTCCACACGCTGTGTATCGAAGGAAGCTAAGGATTCACTTCCTAGCCCTCGACATCGTTCGATATAACGATATATCACTCTGGGCGACTCGGAATCGCGTTATTTAACTATTCCACACGCTGTGTATCGAAGAAAGCTAAGGATTCACTTCCTAGCCCTCGATATCGTTCGATATAACGATAAATCACTCTGGGAGACGCGGATTAGCGATATATACCTTTTCCACACGCTGTGCATCGAAGGAAGCTAAGGATTCACTTCCTAGCCCTCGATATCGTTCGATATAACGATAAATCACTCTGGGAGACGCGGAATAGCGATATTTACCTTTTCCACACGCTGCGCATCGAAGGAAGCTGAGGATTCACTTCGTAGCCCTCGATATCGTTCGATATAACGATAAATCACTCTGGGCGACTCGGAATCGCGTTATTTACCTTTTCCACACGCTTTACATCGAAGGAAGCTAAGGATTCACTTCCTAGCCCTCGATATCGTTCGATATAACGATAAATCACTCTGGGCGACGCGGAATAGCGATATTTACCTTTTCCACACGCTGTGCATCGAAGCAAGCTAAGGATTCACTTCCTAGCCCTCGATATCGTTCGATATAACGATAAATCACTCTGGGCGACTCGGAATAGCGTTATTTACCTTTTCCACACGCTGTGTATCGAAGGAAGCTAAGGATTCACTTCCTAGCCCTCGATATCTTTCGATATAACGATAAATCACTCTGGGAGACTCGGAATAGCGATATTTACCTTTTCCACACGCTGTGTATCGAAGGAAGCTGAGGATTCACTTCCTAGCCCTCGATATCGTTCGATATAACGATAAATCACTCTGGGCGACTCGGAATAGCGATATTTACCTTTTCCACACTCTGTGCATCGAAGGAAGCTAAGGATTCACTTCCTAGCCCTCGATATCGTTCGATATAACGATAAGTCACTCTGGGCGACGCGGAATAGCGATATTTACCTTTTCCACACGCTGTGCATCGAAGGAAGCTAAGGATTCACTTCCTAGCCCTCGATATCGTTCGATATAGCGATAAATCACTCTGGGCAACTCGGAATCGCGTTATTTACCTATTCCACACGCTGTGCATCGAAGGAAGCTGAGGATTCACTTCCTAGCCCTCGATATCGTTCGATATAACGATAAATCACTCTGGGCGACGCGGAATAGCGATATTTACCTTTTCCACACGCTGTGCATCGAAGGAAGCTAAGGATTCACTTCCTAGCCCTCGATATCGTTCGATATAACGATAAATCACTCTGGGCGACTCGGAATAGCGTTATTTACCTTTTCCACACGCTGTGTATCGAAGGAAGCTAAGGATTCACTTCCTAGCCCTCGATATCTTTCGATATAACGATAAATCACTCTGGGAGACGCGGAATAGCGATATTTACCTTTTCCACACGCTGTGTATCGAAGGAAGCTAAGGATTCACTTCCTAGCCCTCGATATCGTTCGATATAACGAAAAATCACTCTGCGAGACGCGGAATAGCGATATTTACCTTTTCCACACACTGTGTATCGAAGGAAGCTAAGGATTCAATTCCTAGCCCTCGATATCGTTCGATATAACGATAAATCACTCTGGGAGACGCGGATTAGCGATATTTACCTTTTCCACACGCTGTGCATCGAAGGAAGCTAAGGATTCACTTCCTAGCCCTCGATATCTTTCGATATAACGATAAATCACTCTGGGAGACACGGAATAGCGATATTTACCCTTTCCACACGCTGTGTATCGAAGGAAGCTAAGGATTCACTTCCTAGCCCTCGATATCGTTCGATATAACGATAAATCACTCTGGGCGACTCGAATTAGCGATATTTACCCTTTCCACACGCTGTGTATCGAAGGAAGCTAAGGATTCACTTCCTAGCCCTCGATATCGTTCGATATAACGATATATCACTCTGGGCGACTCGGAATCGCGTTATTTAACTATTCCACACGCTGTGTATCGAAGGAAGCTAAGGATTCACTTCCTAGCCCTCGATATCGTTCGATATAACGATAAATCACTTGGGAGACGCGGATTAGCGATATTTACCTTTTCCACACGCTGTGCATCGAAGGAAGCTAAGGATTCACTTCCTAGCCCTCGATATCGTTCGATATAACGATAAATCACTCTGGGAGACGCGGATTAGCGATATTTACCTTTTCCACACGCTGTGCATCGAAGGAAGCTAAGGATTCACTTCCTAGCCCTCGATATCGTTCGATATAACGATAAATCACTCTGGGAGACGCGGAATAGCGATATTTACCTTTTCCACACGCTGCGCATCGAAGGAAGCTGAGGATTCACTTCGTAGCCCTCGATATCGTTCGATATAACGATAAATCACTCTGGGCGACTCGGAATCGCGTTATTTACCTTTTCCACACGCTTTGCATCGAAGGAAGCTAAGGATTCACTTCCTAGCCCTCGATATCGTTCGATATAACGATAAATCACTCTGGGCGACTCGGAATCGCGTTATTTACCTTTTCCACACTCTGTGCATCGAAGGAAGCTAAGGATTCACTTCCTAGCCCTCGATATCGTTCGATATAACGATAAGTCACTCTGGGCGACGCGGAATAGCGATATTTACCTTTTCCACACGCTGTGCATCGAAGGAAGCTAAGGATTCACTTCCTAGCCCTCGATATCGTTCGATATAGCGATAAATCACTCTGGGCAACTCGGAATCGCGTTATTTACCTATTCCACACGCTGTGCATCGAAGGAAGCTGAGGATTCACTTCCTAGCCCTCGATATCGTTCGATATAACGATAAATCACTCTGTGCGACGCGGAATAGCGATATTTACCTTTTCCACACGCTGTGCATCGAAGGAAGCTAAGGATTCACTTCCTAGCCCTCGATATCGTTCGATATAACGATAAATCACTCTGGGCGACTCGGAATAGCGTTATTTACCTTTTCCACACGCTGTGTATCGAAGGAAGCTAAGGATTCACTTCCTAGCCCTCGATATCTTTCGATATAACGATAAATCACTCTGGGAGACGCGGAATAGCGATATTTACCTTTTCCACACGCTGTGTATCGAAGGAAGCTAAGGATTCACTTCCTAGCCCTCGATATCGTTCGATATAACGAAAAATCACTCTGCGAGACGCGGAATAGCGATATTTACCTTTTCCACACACTGTGTATCGAAGGAAGCTAAGGATTCAATTCCTAGCCCTCGATATCGTTCGATATAACGATAAATCACTCTGGGAGACGCGGATTAGCGATATTTACCTTTTCCACACGCTGTGCATCGAAGGAAGCTAAGGATTCACTTCCTAGCCCTCGATATCTTTCGATATAACGATAAATCACTCTGGGAGACACGGAATAGCGATATTTACCCTTTCCACACGCTGTGTATCGAAGGAAGCTAAGGATTCACTTCCTAGCCCTCGATATCGTTTGATATAACGATAAATCACTCTGGGCGACTCGAAATAGCGATATTTACCCTTTCCACACGCTGTGTATCGAAGGAAGCTAAGGATTCACTTCCTAGCCCTCGATATCGTTCGATATAACGATATATCACTCTGGGCGACTCGGAATCGCGTTATTTAACTATTCCACACGCTGTGTATCGAAGGAAGCTAAGGATTCACTTCCTAGCCCTCGATATCGTTCGATATAACGATAAATCACTTGGGAGACGCGGATTAGCGATATTTACCTTTTCCACACGCTGTGCATCGAAGGAAGCTAAGGATTCACTTCCTAGCCCTCGATATCGTTCGATATAACGATAAATCACTCTGGGAGACGCGGATTAGCGATATTTACCTTTTCCACACGCTGTGCATCGAAGGAAGCTAAGGATTCACTTCCTAGCCCTCGATATCGTTCGATATAACGATAAATCACTCTGGGAGACGCGGAATAGCGATATTTACCTTTTCCACACGCTGCGCATCGAAGGAAGCTGAGGATTCACTTCGTAGCCCTCGATATCGTTCGATATAACGATAAATCACTCTGGGCGACTCGGAATCGCGTTATTTACCTTTTCCACACGCTTTGCATCGAAGGAAGCTAAGGATTCACTTCCTAGCCCTCGATATCGTTCGATATAACGATAAATCTCTCTGGGCGACTCGGAATCGCGTTATTTACCTTTTCCACACTCTGTGCATCGAAGGAAGCTAAGGATTCACTTCCTAGCCCTCGATATCGTTCGATATAACGATAAGTCACTCTGGGCGACGCGGAATAGCGATATTTACCTTTTCCACACGCTGTGCATCGAAGGAAGCTAAGGATTCACTTCCTAGCCCTCGATATCGTTCGATATAGCGATAAATCACTCTGGGCAACTCGGAATCGCGTTATTTACCTATTCCACACGCTGTGCATCGAAGGAAGCTGAGGATTCACTTCGTAGCCCTCGATATCGTTCGATATAACGATAAATCACTCTGAGCGACTCGGAATCGCGTTATTTACCTTTTCCACACGCTTTGCATCGAAGGAAGCTAAGGATTCACTTCCTAGCCCTCGATATCGTTCGATATAACGATAAATCACTCTGATAGACGCGGATTTGCGATATTTACCTTTTCCACACGCTGTGCATCGAAGGAAGCTAAGGATTCACTTCCTAGCCCTCGATATCGTTCGATATAACGATAAATCACTCTGGGAGACACGGAATAGCGATATTTACCCTTTCCACACGCTGTGTATCGAAGGAAGCTAAGGATTCACTTCCTAGCCCTCGACATCGTTCGATATAACGATATATCACTCTGGGCGACTCGGAATCGCGTTATTTAACTATTCCACACGCTGTGTATCGAAGGAAGCTAAGGATTCACTTCCTAGCCCTCGATATCGTTCGATATAACGATAAATCACTCTGGGAGACGCGGATTAGCGATATTTACCTTTTCCACACGCTTTACATCGAAGGAAGCTAAGGATTCACTTCCTAGCCCTCGATATCGTTCGATATAACGATAAATCACTCTGGGCGACGCGGAATAGCGATATTTACCTTTTCCACACGCTGTGCATCGAAGCAAGCTAAGGATTCACTTCCTAGCCCTCGATATCGTTCGATATAACGATAAATCACTCTGGGCGACTCGGAATAGCGTTATTTACCTTTTCCACACGCTGTGTATCGAAGGAAGCTAAGGATTCACTTCCTAGCCCTCGATATCTTTCGATATAACGATAAATCACTCTGGGAGACTCGGAATAGCGATATTTACCTTTTCCACACGCTGTGTATCGAAGGAAGCTGAGGATTTACTTCCTAGCCCTCGATATCGTTCGATATAACGATAAATCACTCTGGGCGACTCGGAATAGCGATATTTACCTTTTCCACACGCTGTGCATCGATGAAAGCTAAGGATTCACTTCCTAGTCCTCGATATCGTTCGATATAACGATAAATCACTCTGGGCGACGCGGAATAGCGATATTTACCTTTTCCACACGCTGTGCATCGAAGGAAGCTAAGGATTCACTTCCTTGCCCTCGATATCGTTCGATATAACGATAAATCACTCTGGGCGACTCGGAATAGCGTTATTTACCTTTTCCACACGCTGTGTATCGAAGGAAGCTAAGGATTCACTTCCTAGCCCTCGATATCGTTCGATATAACGATAAATCACTCTGGGCGACTCGGAATAGCGTTATTTACCTTTTCCACACGCTGTGTATCGAAGGAAGCTAAGGATTCACTTCCTAGCCCTCGATATCTTTCGATATAACGATAAATCACTCTGGGAGACGCGGAATAGCGATATTTACCTTTTCCAGACGCTGTATATCGAAGGAAGCTAAGGATTCACTTCCTAGCGCTCGATATCGTTCGATATAACGATAAATCACTCTGGGAGACGCGGATTAGCGATATTTACCTTTTCCACACGCTGTGCATCGAAGGAAGCTAAGGATTCACTTCCTAGCCCTCGATATCGTTCGATATAACTATAAATCACTCTGGGCGACGCGGAATAGCGATATTTACCTTTTCCACACGCTGTGCATCGAAGGAAGCTGAGGATTCACTTCGTAGCCCTCGATATCGTTCGATATAACGATAAATCACTCTGGGCGACTCGGAATCGCGTTATTTACCTTTTCCACACGCTTTGCATCGAAGGAAGCTAAGGATTCACTTCCTAGCCCTCGATATCGTTCGATATAACGATAAATCACTCTGGGCGACTCGGAATCGCGTTATTTACCTTTTCCACACTCTGTGCATCGAAGGAAGCTAAGGATTCTCTTCCTAGCCCTCGATATCGTTCGATATAACGATAAGTCACTCTGGGCGACGCGGAATAGCGATATTTACCTTTTCCACACGCTGTGCATCGAAGGAAGCTAAGGATTCACTTCCTAGCCCTCGATATCGTTCGATATAGCGATAAATCACTCTGGGCAACTCGGAATCGCGTTATTTACCTATTCCACACGCTGTGCATCGAAGGAAGCTGAGGATTCACTTCCTAGCCCTCGATATCGTTCGATATAACGATAAATCACTCTGGGCGACGCGGAATAGCGATATTTACCTTTTCCACACGCTGTGCATCGAAGGAAGCTAAGGATTCACTTCCTAGCCCTCGATATCGTTCGATATAACGATAAATCACTCTGGGCGACTCGGAATAGCGTTATTTACCTTTTCCACACGCTGTGTATCGAAGGAAGCTAAGGATTCACTTCCTAGCCCTCGATATCTTTCGATATAACGATAAATCACTCTGGGAGACGCGGAATAGCGATATTTACCTTTTCCACACGCTGTGTATCGAAGGAAGCTAAGGATTCACTTCCTAGCCCTCGATATCGTTCGATATAACGATAAATCACTCTGGGAGACGCGGATTAGCGATATTTACCTTTTCCACACGCTGTGCATCGAAGGAAGCTAAGGATTCACTTCCTAGCCCTCGATATCGTTCGATATAACGATAAATCACTCTGGGAGACGCGGAATAGCGATATTTACCTTTTCCACACGCTGCGCATCGAAGGAAGCTGAGGATTCACTTCGTAGCCCTCGATATCGTTCGATATAACGATAAATCACTCTGGGCGACTCGGAATCGCGTTATTTACCTTTTCCACACGCTTTGCATCGAAGGAAGCTAAGGATTCACTTCCTAGCCCTCGATATCGTTCGATATAACGATAAATCACTCTGGGAGACGCGGATTAGCGATATATACCTTTTCCACACGCTGTGCATCGAAGGAAGCTAAGGATTCACTTCCTAGCCCTCGATATCGTTCGATATAACGATAAATCACTCTGGGAGACGCGGAATAGCGATATTTACCTTTTCCACACGCTGCGCATCGAAGGAAGCTGAGGATTCACTTCGTAGCCCTCGATATCGTTCGATATAACGATAAATCACTCTGGGCGACTCGGAATCGCGTTATTTACCTTTTCCACACGCTTTACATCGAAGGAAGCTAAGGATTCACTTCCTAGCCCTCGATATCGTTCGATATAACGATAAATCACTCTGGGCGACGCGGAATAGCGATATTTACCTTTTCCACACGCTGTGCATCGAAGCAAGCTAAGGATTCACTTCCTAGCCCTCGATATCGTTCGATATAACGATAAATCACTCTGGGCGACTCGGAATAGCGTTATTTACCTTTTCCACACGCTGTGTATCGAAGGAAGCTAAGGATTCACTTCCTAGCCCTCGATATCTTTCGATATAACGATAAATCACTCTGGGAGACTCGGAATAGCGATATTTACCTTTTCCACACGCTGTGTATCGAAGGAAGCTGAGGATTCACTTCCTAGCCCTCGATATCGTTCGATATAACGATAAATCACTCTGGGCGACTCGGAATAGCGATATTTACCTTTTCCACACGCTGTGCATCGATGAAAGCTAAGGATTCACTTCCTAGTCCTCGATATCGTTCGATATAACGATAAATCACTCTGGGCGACGCGGAATAGCGATATTTACCTTTTCCACACGCTGTGCATCGAAGGAAGCTAAGGATTCACTTCCTTGCCCTCGATATCGTTCGATATAACGATAAATCACTCTGGGCGACTCGGAATAGCGTTATTTACCTTTTCCACACGCTGTGTATCGAAGGAAGCTAAGGATTCACTTCCTAGCCCCCGATATCTTTCGATATAACGATAAATCACTCTGGGAGACGCGGAATAGCGATATTTACCTTTTCCAGACGCTGTGTATCGAAGGAAGCTAAGGATTCACTTCCTAGCGCTCGATATCGTTCGATATAACGATAAATCACTCTGGGAGACGCGGATTAGCGATATTTACCTTTTCCACACGCTGTGCATCGAAGGAAGCTAAGGATTCACTTCCTAGCCCTCGATATCGTTCGATATAACTATAAATCACTCTGGGCGACGCGGAATAGCGATATTTACCTTTTCCACACGCTGTGCATCGAAGGAAGCTGAGGATTCACTTCGTAGCCCTCGATATCGTTCGATATAACGATAAATCACTCTGGGCGACTCGGAATCGCGTTATTTACCTTTTCCACACGCTTTGCATCGAAGGAAGCTAAGGATTCACTTCCTAGCCCTCGATATCGTTCGATATAACGATAAATCACTCTGGGAGACGCGGATTAGCGATATTTACCTTTTCCACACGCTGTACATCGAAGGAAGCTAAGGATTCACTTCCTAGCCCTCGATATCGTTCGATATAACGATAAATCACTCTGGGAGACGCGGAATAGCGATATTTACCGTTTCCACACGCTGTGCATCGAAGGAAGCTGAGGATTCACTTCCTAGCCCTCGATATCGTTCGATATAACGATAAATCACTCTGGGCGACTCGGAATAGCGATATTTACCTTTTCCACACGCTGTGCATCGAAGGAATCTAAGGATTCACTTCCTAGCCCTCGATATCGTTCGATATAACGATAAATCACTCTGATAGACGCGGATTTGCGATATTTACCTTTTCCATACGCTGTGCATCGAAGGAAGCTAAGGATTCACTTCCTAGCCCTCGATATCGTTCGATATAACGATAAATCACTCTGGGAGACACGGAATAGCGATATTTACCCTTTCCACACGCTGTGTATCGAAGGAAGCTAAGGATTCACTTCCTAGCCCTCGACATCGTTCGATATAACGATATATCACTCTGGGCAACTCGGAATCGCGTTATTTAACTATTCCACACGCTGTGTATCGAAGGAAGCTAAGGATTCACTTCCTAGCCCCCGATATCTTTCGATATAACGATAAATCACTCTGGGAGACGCGGAATAGCGATATTTACCTTTTCCACACGCTGTGTATCGAAGGAAGCTAAGGATTCACTTCCTAGCGCTCGATATCGTTCGATATAACGATAAATCACTCTGGGCGACTCGGAATCGCGTTATTTACCTATTCCACACACTGTGTATCGAAGGAAGCTAAGGATTCACTTCCTAGCCCTCGATATCGTTCGATATAACGATAAATCACTCTGGGAGACGCGGATTAGCGATATTTACCTTTTCCACACGCTGTGCATCGAAGGAAGCTAAGGATTCACTTCCTAGCCCTCGATATCGTTCGATATAACGATAAATCACTCTGGGAGACACGGAATAGCGATATTTACCCTTTCCACACGCTGTGTATCGAAGGAAGCTAAGGATTCACTTCCTAGCGCTCGATATCGTTCGATATAACGATAAATCACTCTGGGCGACTCGGAATCGCGTTATTTACCTATTCCACACACTGTGTATCGAAGGAAGCTAAGGATTCACTTCCTAGCCCTCGATATCGTTCGATATAACGATAAATCACTCTGGGAGACGCGGATTAGCGATATTTACCTTTTCCACACGCTGTGCATCGAAGGAAGCTAAGGATTCACTTCCTAGCCCTCGATATCTTTCGATATAACGATAAATCTCTCTGGGAGACGCGGATTAGCGATATTTACCTTTTCCACACGCTGTGCATCGAAGGAAGCTAAGGATTCACTTCCTAGCCCTCGATATCTTTCGATATAACGATAAATCACTCTGGGAGACACGGAATAGCGATATTTACCCTTTCCACACGCTGTGTATCGAAGGAAGCTAAGGATTCACTTCCTAGCCCTCGATATCGTTCGATATAACGATAAATCACTCTGGGCGACTCGAAATAGCGATATTTACCCTTTCCACACGCTGTGTATCGAAGGAAGCTAAGGATTCACTTCCTAGCCCTCGATATCGTTCGATATAACGATATATCACTCTGGGCGACTCGGAATCGCGTTATTTAACTATTCCACACGCTGTGTATCGAAGGAAGCTAAGGATTCACTTCCTAGCCCTCGATATCGTTCGATATAACGATAAATCACTTGGGAGACGCGGATTAGCGATATTTACCTTTTCCACACGCTGTGCATCGAAGGAAGCTAAGGATTCACTTCCTAGCCCTCGATATCGTTCGATATAACGATAAATCACTCTGGGAGACGCGGATTAGCGATATTTACCTTTTCCACACGCTGTGCATCGAAGGAAGCTAAGGATTCACTTCCTAGCCCTCGATATCGTTCGATATAACGATAAATCACTCTGGGAGACGCGGAATAGCGATATTTACCTTTTCCACACGCTGCGCATCGAAGGAAGCTGAGGATTCACTTCGTAGCCCTCGATATCGTTCGATATAACGATAAATCACTCTGGGCGACTCGGAATCGCGTTATTTACCTTTTCCACACGCTGCGCATCGAAGGAAGCTGAGGATTCACTTCGTAGCCCTCGATATCGTTCGATATAACGAAAAATCACTCTGCGAGACGCGGAATAGCGATATTTACCTTTTCCACACACTGTGTATCGAAGGAAGCTAAGGATTCACTTCCTAGCCCTCGATATCGTTCGATATAACGATAAATCACTCTGGGAGACGCGGAATAGCGATATTTACCTTTTCCACACGCTGCGCATCGAAGGAAGCTGAGGATTCACTTCGTAGCCCTCGATATCGTTCGATATAACGATAAGTCACTCTGGGCGACGCGGAATAGCGATATTTACCTTTTCCACACGCTGTGCATCGAAGGAAGCTAAGGATTCACTTCCTAGCCCTCGATATCGTTCGATATAACGATAAATCACTCTGGGCGACTCGGAATCGCGTTATTTACCTTTTCCACACTCTGTGCATCGAAGGAAGCTAAGGATTCACTTCCTAGCCCTCGATATCGTTCGATATAACGATAAGTCACTCTGGGCGACGCGGAATAGCGATATTTACCTTTTCCACACGCTGTGCATCGAAGGAAGCTAAGGATTCACTTCCTAGCCCTCGATATCGTTCGATATAGCGATAAATCACTCTGGGCAACTCGGAATCGCGTTATTTACCTATTCCACACGCTGTGCATCGAAGGAAGCTGAGGATTCACTTCCTAGCCCTCGATATCGTTCGATATAACGATAAATCACTCTGGGAGACGCGGATTAGCGATATTTACCTTTTCCACACGCTGTGCATCGAAGGAAGCTAAGGATTCACTTCCTAGCCCTCGATATCGTTCGATATAACGATAAATCACTCTGGGAGACGCGGAATAGCGATATTTACCTTTTCCACACGCTGCGCATCGAAGGAAGCTGAGGATTCACTTCGTAGCCCTCGATATCGTTCGATATAACGATAAATCACTCTGGGCGACTCGGAATCGCGTTATTTACCTTTTCCACACGCTTTGCATCGAAGGAAGCTAAGGATTCACTTCCTAGCCCTCGATATCGTTCGATATAACGATAAATCACTCTGGGCGACTCGGAATCGCGTTATTTACCTTTTCCACACTCTGTGCATCGAAGGAAGCTAAGGATTCACTTCCTAGCCCTCGATATCGTTCGATATAACGATAAGTCACTCTGGGCGACGCGGAATAGCGATATTTACCTTTTCCACACGCTGTGCATCGAAGGAAGCTAAGGATTCACTTCCTAGCCCTCGATATCGTTCGATATAGCGATAAATCACTCTGGGCAACTCGGAATCGCGTTATTTACCTATTCCACACGCTGTGCATCGAAGGAAGCTGAGGATTCACTTCCTAGCCCTCGATATCGTTCGATATAACGATAAATCACTCTGGGCGACGCGGAATAGCGATATTTACCTTTTCCACACGCTGTGCATCGAAGGAAGCTAAGGATTCACTTCCTAGCCCTCGATATCGTTCGATATAACGATAAATCACTCTGGGCGACTCGGAATAGCGTTATTTACCTTTTCCACACGCTGTGTATCGAAGGAAGCTAAGGATTCACTTCCTAGCCCTCGATATCTTTCGATATAACGATAAATCACTCTGGGAGACGCGGAATAGCGATATTTACCTTTTCCACACGCTGTGTATCGAAGGAAGCTAAGGATTCACTTCCTAGCCCTCGATATCGTTCGATATAACGAAAAATCACTCTGCGAGACGCGGAATAGCGATATTTACCTTTTCCACACACTGTGTATCGAAGGAAGCTAAGGATTCAATTCCTAGCCCTCGATATCGTTCGATATAACGATAAATCACTCTGGGAGACGCGGATTAGCGATATTTACCTTTTCCACACGCTGTGCATCGAAGGAAGCTAAGGATTCACTTCCTAGCCCTCGATATCTTTCGATATAACGATAAATCACTCTGGGAGACACGGAATAGCGATATTTACCTTTTCCACACGCTGTGTATCGAAGGAAGCTAAGGATTCACTTCCTAGCCCTCGATATCTTTCGATATAACGATAAATCACTCTGGGAGACACGGAATAGCGATATTTACCCTTTCCACACGCTGTGTATCGAAGGAAGCTAAGGATTCACTTCCTAGCCCTCGATATCGTTCGATATAACGATAAATCACTCTGGGCGACTCGGAATAGCGTTATTTACCTTTTCCACACGCTGTGTATCGAAGGAAGCTAAGGATTCACTTCCTAGCCCTCGATATCTTTCGATATAACGATAAATCTCTCTGGGAGACGCGGATTAGCGATATTTACCTTTTCCACACGCTGTGCATCGAAGGAAGCTAAGGATTCACTTCCTAGCCCTCGATATCTTTCGATATAACGATAAATCACTCTGGGAGACACGGAATAGCGATATTTACCCTTTCCACACGCTGTGTATCGAAGGAAGCTAAGGATTCACTTCCTAGCCCTCGATATCGTTCGATATAACGATAAATCACTCTGGGCGACTCGAAATAGCGATATTTACCCTTTCCACACGCTGTGTATCGAAGGAAGCTAAGGATTCACTTCCTAGCCCTCGATATCGTTCGATATAACGATATATCACTCTGGGCGACTCGGAATCGCGTTATTTAACTATTCCACACGCTGTGTATCGAAGGAAGCTAAGGATTCACTTCCTAGCCCTCGATATCGTTCGATATAACGATAAATCACTTGGGAGACGCGGATTAGCGATATTTACCTTTTCCACACGCTGTGCATCGAAGGAAGCTAAGGATTCACTTCCTAGCCCTCGATATCGTTCGATATAACGATAAATCACTCTGGGAGACGCGGATTAGCGATATTTACCTTTTCCACACGCTGTGCATCGAAGGAAGCTAAGGATTCACTTCCTAGCCCTCGATATCGTTCGATATAACGATAAATCACTCTGGGAGACGCGGAATAGCGATATTTACCTTTTCCACACGCTGCGCATCGAAGGAAGCTGAGGATTCACTTCGTAGCCCTCGATATCGTTCGATATAACGATAAATCACTCTGGGCGACTCGGAATCGCGTTATTTACCTTTTCCACACGCTGCGCATCGAAGGAAGCTGAGGATTCACTTCGTAGCCCTCGATATCGTTCGATATAACGAAAAATCACTCTGCGAGACGCGGAATAGCGATATTTACCTTTTCCACACACTGTGTATCGAAGGAAGCTAAGGATTCACTTCCTAGCCCTCGATATCGTTCGATATAACGATAAATCACTCTGGGAGACGCGGAATAGCGATATTTACCTTTTCCACACGCTGCGCATCGAAGGAAGCTGAGGATTCACTTCGTAGCCCTCGATATCGTTCGATATAACGATAAGTCACTCTGGGCGACGCGGAATAGCGATATTTACCTTTTCCACACGCTGTGCATCGAAGGAAGCTAAGGATTCACTTCCTAGCCCTCGATATCGTTCGATATAACGATAAATCACTCTGGGCGACTCGGAATCGCGTTATTTACCTTTTCCACACTCTGTGCATCGAAGGAAGCTAAGGATTCACTTCCTAGCCCTCGATATCGTTCGATATAACGATAAGTCACTCTGGGCGACGCGGAATAGCGATATTTACCTTTTCCACACGCTGTGCATCGAAGGAAGCTAAGGATTCACTTCCTAGCCCTCGATATCGTTCGATATAGCGATAAATCACTCTGGGCAACTCGGAATCGCGTTATTTACCTATTCCACACGCTGTGCATCGAAGGAAGCTGAGGATTCACTTCCTAGCCCTCGATATCGTTCGATATAACGATAAATCACTCTGAGCGACTCGGAATCGCGTTATTTACCTTTTCCACACGCTTTGCATCGAAGGAAGCTAAGGATTCACTTCCTAGCCCTCGATATCGTTCGATATAACGATAAATCACTCTGATAGACGCGGATTTGCGATATTTACCTTTTCCACACGCTGTGCATCGAAGGAAGCTGAGGATTCACTTCGTAGCCCTCGATATCGTTCGATATAACGATAAATCACTCTGGGCGACTCGGAATCGCGTTATTTACCTTTTCCACACGCTTTGCATCGAAGGAAGCTAAGGATTCACTTCCTAGCCCTCGATATCGTTCGATATAACGATAAATCACTCTGGGCGACTCGGAATCGCGTTATTTACCTTTTCCACACTCTGTGCATCGAAGGAAGCTAAGGATTCACTTCCTAGCCCTCGATATCGTTCGATATAACGATAAGTCACTCTGGGCGACGCGGAATAGCGATATTTACCTTTTCCACACGCTGTGCATCGAAGGAAGCTAAGGATTCACTTCCTAGCCCTCGATATCGTTCGATATAACGATAAATCACTCTGGGCGACGCGGAATAGCGATATTTACCTATTCCACACGCTGTGCATCGAAGGAAGCTGAGGATTCACTTCCTAGCCCTCGATATCGTTCGATATAACGATAAATCACTCTGAGCGACTCGGAATCGCGTTATTTACCTTTTCCACACGCTTTGCATCGAAGGAAGCTAAGGATTCACTTCCTAGCCCTCGATATCGTTCGATATAACGATAAATCACTCTGATAGACGCGGATTTGCGATATTTACCTTTTCCACACGCTGTGCATCGAAGGAAGCTAAGGATTCACTTCCTAGCCCTCGATATCGTTCGATATAACGATAAATCACTCTGGGAAACACGGAATAGCGATATTTACCCTTTCCACACGCTGTGTATCGAAGGAAGCTAAGGATTCACTTCCTAGCCCTCGACATCGTTCGATATAACGATATATCACTCTGGGCGACTCGGAATCGCGTTATTTAACTATTCCACACGCTGTGTATCGAAGGAAGCTAAGGATTCACTTCCTAGCCCTCGATATCGTTCGATATAACGATAAATCACTCTGGGAGACGCGGATTAGCGATATATACCTTTTCCACACGCTGTGCATCGAAGGAAGCTAAGGATTCACTTCCTAGCCCTCGATATCGTTCGATATAACGATAAATCACTCTGGGAGACGCGGAATAGCGATATTTACCTTTTCCACACGCTGCGCATCGAAGGAAGCTGAGGATTCACTTCGTAGCCCTCGATATCGTTCGATATAACGATAAATCACTCTGGGCGACTCGGAATCGCGTTATTTACCTTTTCCACACGCTTTACATCGAAGGAAGCTAAGGATTCACTTCCTAGCCCTCGATATCGTTCGATATAACGATAAATCACTCTGGGCGACGCGGAATAGCGATATTTACCTTTTCCACACGCTGTGCATCGAAGCAAGCTAAGGATTCACTTCCTAGCCCTCGATATCGTTCGATATAACGATAAATCACTCTGTGCGACTCGGAATAGCGTTATTTACCTTTTCCACACGCTGTGTATCGAAGGAAGCTAAGGATTCACTTCCTAGCCCTCGATATCTTTCGATATAACGATAAATCACTCTGGGAGACTCGGAATAGCGATATTTACCTTTTCCACACGCTGTGTATCGAAGGAAGCTGAGGATTTACTTCCTAGCCCTCGATATCGTTCGATATAACGATAAATCACTCTGGGCGACTCGGAATAGCGATATTTACCTTTTCCACACGCTGTGCATCGATGAAAGCTAAGGATTCACTTCCTAGTCCTCGATATCGTTCGATATAACGATAAATCACTCTGGGCGACGCGGAATAGCGATATTTACCTTTTCCACACGCTGTGCATCGAAGGAAGCTAAGGATTCACTTCCTTGCCCTCGATATCGTTCGATATAACGATAAATCACTCTGGGCGACTCGGAATAGCGTTATTTACCTTTTCCACACGCTGTGTATCGAAGGAAGCTAAGGATTCACTTCCTAGCCCCCGATATCTTTCGATATAACGATAAATCACTCTGGGAGACGCGGAATAGCGATATTTACCTTTTCCAGACGCTGTGTATCGAAGGAAGCTAAGGATTCACTTCCTAGCGCTCGATATCGTTCGATATAACGATAAATCACTCTGGGAGACGCGGATTAGCGATATTTACCTTTTCCACACGCTGTGCATCGAAGGAAGCTAAGGATTCACTTCCTAGCCCTCGATATCGTTCGATATAACTATAAATCACTCTGGGCGACGCGGAATAGCGATATTTACCTTTTCCACACGCTGTGCATCGAAGGAAGCTGAGGATTCACTTCGTAGCCCTCGATATCGTTCGATATAACGATAAATCACTCTGGGCGACTCGGAATCGCGTTATTTACCTTTTCCACACGCTTTGCATCGAAGGAAGCTAAGGATTCACTTCCTAGCCCTCGATATCGTTCGATATAACGATAAATCACTCTGGGCGACTCGGAATCGCGTTATTTACCTTTTCCACACTCTGTGCATCGAAGGAAGCTAAGGATTCACTTCCTAGCCCTCGATATCGTTCGATATAACGATAAGTCACTCTGGGCGACGCGGAATAGCGATATTTACCTTTTCCACACGCTGTGCATCGAAGGAAGCTAAGGATTCACTTCCTAGCCCTCGATATCGTTCGATATAGCGATAAATCACTCTGGGCAACTCGGAATCGCGTTATTTACCTATTCCACACGCTGTGCATCGAAGGAAGCTGAGGATTCACTTCCTAGCCCTCGATATCGTTCGATATAACGATAAATCACTCTGGGCGACTCGGAATAGCGTTATTTACCTTTTCCACACGCTGTGTATCGAAGGAAGCTAAGGATTCACTTCCTAGCCCTCGATATCTTTCGATATAACGATAAATCACTCTGGGAGACGCGGAATAGCGATATTTACCTTTTCCACACGCTGTGTATCGAAGGAAGCTAAGGATTCACTTCCTAGCCCTCGATATCGTTCGATATAACGATAAATCACTCTGGGAGACGCGGATTAGCGATATTTACCTTTTCCACACGCTGTGCATCGAAGGAAGCTAAGGATTCACTTCCTAGCCCTCGATATCGTTCGATATAACGATAAATCACTCTGGGAGACGCGGAATAGCGATATTTACCTTTTCCACACGCTGCGCATCGAAGGAAGCTAAGGATTCACTTCCTAGCGCTCGATATCGTTCGATATAACGATAAATCACTCTGGGAGACGCGGATTAGCGATATTTACCTTTTCCACACGCTGTGCATCGAAGGAAGCTAAGGATTCACTTCCTAGCCCTCGATATCGTTCGATATAACTATAAATCACTCTGGGCGACGCGGAATAGCGATATTTACCTTTTCCACACGCTGTGCATCGAAGGAAGCTGAGGATTCACTTCGTAGCCCTCGATATCGTTCGATATAACGATAAATCACTCTGGGCGACTCGGAATCGCGTTATTTACCTTTTCCACACGCTTTGCATCGAAGGAAGCTAAGGATTCACTTCCTAGCCCTCGATATCGTTCGATATAACGATAAATCACTCTGGGAGACGCGGATTAGCGATATTTACCTTTTCCACACGCTGTACATCGAAGGAAGCTAAGGATTCACTTCCTAGCCCTCGATATCGTTCGATATAACGATAAATCACTCTGGGAGACGCGGAATAGCGATATTTACCGTTTCCACACGCTGTGCATCGAAGGAAGCTGAGGATTCACTTCCTAGCCCTCGATATCGTTCGATATAACGATAAATCACTCTGGGCGACTCGGAATAGCGATATTTACCTTTTCCACACGCTGTGCATCGAAGGAATCTAAGGATTCACTTCCTAGCCCTCGATATCGTTCGATATAACGATAAATCACTCTGATAGACGCGGATTTGCGATATTTACCTTTTCCATACGCTGTGCATCGAAGGAAGCTAAGGATTCACTTCCTAGCCCTCGATATCGTTCGATATAACGATAAATCACTCTGGGAGACACGGAATAGCGATATTTACCCTTTCCACACGCTGTGTATCGAAGGAAGCTAAGGATTCACTTCCTAGCCCTCGACATCGTTCGATATAACGATATATCACTCTGGGCAACTCGGAATCGCGTTATTTAACTATTCCACACGCTGTGTATCGAAGGAAGCTAAGGATTCACTTCCTAGCCCCCGATATCTTTCGATATAACGATAAATCACTCTGCTAGACGCGGAATAGCGATATTTACCTTTTCCACACGCTGTGTATCGAAGGAAGCTAAGGATTCACTTCCTAGCGCTCGATATCGTTCGATATAACGATAAATCACTCTGGGCGACTCGGAATCGCGTTATTTACCTATTCCACACACTGTGTATCGAAGGAAGCTAAGGATTCACTTCCTAGCCCTCGATATCGTTCGATATAACGATAAATCACTCTGGGAGACGCGGATTAGCGATATTTACCTTTTCCACACGCTGTGCATCGAAGGAAGCTAAGGATTCACTTCCTAGCCCTCGATATCGTTCGATATAACTATAAATCACTCTGGGCGACGCGGAATAGCGATATTTACCTTTTCCACACGCTGTGCATCGAAGGAAGCTGAGGATTCACTTCGTAGCCCTCGATATCGTTCGATATAACGATAAATCACTCTGGGCGACTCGGAATCGCGTTATTTACCTTTTCCACACGCTTTGCATCGAAGGAAGCTAAGGATTCACTTCCTAGCCCTCGATATCGTTCGATATAACGATAAATCACTCTGGGCGACTCGAAATAGCGATATTTACCCTTTCCACACGCTGTGTATCGAAGGAAGCTAAGGATTCACTTCCTAGCCCTCGATATCGTTCGATATAACGATATGTCACTCTGGGCGACTCGGAATCGCGTTATTTAACTATTCCACACGCTGTGTATCGAAGGAAGCTAAGGATTCACTTCCTAGCCCTCGATATCGTCGATATAACGATAAATCACTTGGGAGACGCGGATTAGCGATATTTACCTTTTCCACACGCTGTGCATCGAAGGAAGCTAAGGATTCACTTCCTAGCCCTCGATATCGTTCGATATAACGATAAATCACTCTGGGAGACGCGGATTAGCGATATTTACCTTTTCCACACGCTGTGCATCGAAGGAAGCTAAGGATTCACTTCCTAGCCCTCGATATCGTTCGATATAACGATAAATCACTCTGGGAGACGCGGAATAGCGATATTTACCTTTTCCACACGCTGCGCATCGAAGGAAGCTGAGGATTCACTTCGTAGCCCTCGATATCGTTCGATATAACGATAAATCACTCTGGGCGACTCGGAATCGCGTTATTTACCTTTTCCACACGCTTTGCATCGAAGGAAGCTAAGGATTCACTTCCTAGCCCTCGATATCGTTCGATATAACGATAAATCACTCTGGGCGACTCGGAATAGCGTTATTTACCTTTTCCACACGCTGTGTATCGAAGGAAGCTAAGGATTCACTTCCTAGCCCTCGATATCTTTCGATATAACGATAAATCACTCTGGGAGACGCGGAATAGCGATATTTACCTTTTCCACACGCTGTGTATCGAAGGAAGCTAAGGATTCACTTCCTAGCCCTCGATATCGTTCGATATAACGAAAAATCACTCTGCGAGACGCGGAATAGCGATATTTACCTTTTCCACACACTGTGTATCGAAGGAAGCTAAGGATTCAATTCCTAGCCCTCGATATCGTTCGATATAACGATAAATCACTCTGGGAGACGCGGATTAGCGATATTTACCTTTTCCACACGCTGTGCATCGAAGGAAGCTAAGGATTCACTTCCTAGCCCTCGATATCTTTCGATATAACGATAAATCACTCTGGGAGACACGGAATAGCGATATTTACCTTTTCCACACCCTGTGTATCGAAGGAAGCTAAGGATTCACTTCCTAGCCCTCGATATCTTTCGATATAACGATAAATCACTCTGGGAGACACGGAATAGCGATATTTACCCTTTCCACACGCTGTGTATCGAAGGAAGCTAAGGATTCACTTCCTAGCCCTCGATATCGTTCGATATAACGATAAATCACTCTGGGCGACTCGGAATAGCGTTATTTACCTTTTCCACACGCTGTGTATCGAAGGAAGCTAAGGATTCACTTCCTAGCCCTCGATATCTTTCGATATAACGATAAATCTCTCTGGGAGACGCGGATTAGCGATATTTACCTTTTCCACACGCTGTGCATCGAAGGAAGCTAAGGATTCACTTCCTAGCCCTCGATATCTTTCGATATAACGATAAATCACTCTGGGAGACACGGAATAGCGATATTTACCCTTTCCACACGCTGTGTATCGAAGGAAGCTAAGGATTCACTTCCTAGCCCTCGATATCGTTCGATATAACGATAAATCACTCTGGGCGACTCGAAATAGCGATATTTACCCTTTCCACACGCTGTGTATCGAAGGAAGCTAAGGATTCACTTCCTAGCCCTCGATATCGTTCGATATAACGATATATCACTCTGGGCGACTCGGAATCGCGTTATTTAACTATTCCACACGCTGTGTATCGAAGGAAGCTAAGGATTCACTTCCTAGCCCTCGATATCGTTCGATATAACGATAAATCACTTGGGAGACGCGGATTAGCGATATTTACCTTTTCCACACGCTGTGCATCGAAGGAAGCTAAGGATTCACTTCCTAGCCCTCGATATCGTTCGATATAACGATAAATCACTCTGGGAGACGCGGATTAGCGATATTTACCTTTTCCACACGCTGTGCATCGAAGGAAGCTAAGGATTCACTTCCTAGCCCTCGATATCGTTCGATATAACGATAAATCACTCTGGGAGACGCGGAATAGCGATATTTACCTTTTCCACACGCTGCGCATCGAAGGAAGCTGAGGATTCACTTCGTAGCCCTCGATATCGTTCGATATAACGATAAATCACTCTGGGCGACTCGGAATCGCGTTATTTACCTTTTCCACACGCTGCGCATCGAAGGAAGCTGAGGATTCACTTCGTAGCCCTCGATATCGTTCGATATAACGAAAAATCACTCTGCGAGACGCGGAATAGCGATATTTACCTTTTCCACACGCTGTGTATCGAAGGAAGCTAAGGATTCACTTCCTAGCGCTCGATATCGTTCGATATAACGATAAATCACTCTGGGCGACTCGGAATCGCGTTATTTACCTATTCCACACACTGTGTATCGAAGGAAGCTAAGGATTCACTTCCTAGCCCTCGATATCGTTCGATATAACGATAAGTCACTCTGGGCGACGCGGAATAGCGATATTTACCTTTTCCACACGCTGTGCATCGAAGGAAGCTAAGGATTCACTTCCTAGCCCTCGATATCGTTCGATATAGCGATAAATCACTCTGGGCAACTCGGAATCGCGTTATTTACCTATTCCACACGCTGTGCATCGAAGGAAGCTGAGGATTCACTTCCTAGCCCTCGATATCGTTCGATATAACGATAAATCACTCTGAGCGACTCGGAATCGCGTTATTTACCTTTTCCACACGCTTTGCATCGAAGGAAGCTAAGGATTCACTTCCTAGCCCTCGATATCGTTCGATATAACGATAAATCACTCTGATAGACGCGGATTTGCGATATTTACCTTTTCCACACGCTGTGCATCGATGGAAGCTAAGGATTCACTTCCTAGCCCTCGATATCGTTCGATATAACGATAAATCACTCTGGGAGACACGGAATAGCGATATTTACCCTTTCCACACGCTGTGTATCGAAGGAAGCTAAGGATTCACTTCCTAGCCCTCGACATCGTTCGATATAACGATATATCACTCTCGGCGACTCGGAATCGCGTTATTTAACTATTCCACACGCTGTGTATCGAAGGAAGCTAAGGATTCACTTCCTAGCCCTCGATATCGTTCGATATAACGATAAATCACTCTGGGAGACGCGGATTAGCGATATATACCTTTTCCACACGCTGTGCATCGAAGGAAGCTAAGGATTCACTTCCTAGCCCTCGATATCGTTCGATATAACGATAAATCACTCTGGGAGACGCGGAATAGCGATATTTACCTTTTCCACACGCTGCGCATCGAAGGAAGCTGAGGATTCACTTCGTAGCCCTCGATATCGTTCGATATAACGATAAATCACTCTGGGCGACTCGGAATCGCGTTATTTACCTTTTCCACACGCTTTACATCGAAGGAAGCTAAGGATTCACTTCCTAGCCCTCGATATCGTTCGATATAACGATAAATCACTCTGGGCGACGCGGAATAGCGATATTTACCTTTTCCACACGCTGTGCATCGAAGGAAGCTAAGGATTCACTTCCTAGCCCTCGATATCGTTCGATATAACGATAAATCACTCTGGGCGACTCGGAATAGCGTTATTTACCTTTTCCACACGCTGTGTATCGAAGGAAGCTAAGGATTCACTTCCTAGCCCTCGATATCTTTCGATATAACGATAAATCACTCTGGGAGACTCGGAATAGCGATATTTACCTTTTCCACACGCTGTGTATCGAAGGAAGCTAAGGATTCACTTCCTAGCCCTCGATATCGTTCGATATAACGAAAAATTACTCTGCGAGACGCGGAATAGCGATATTTACCTTTTCCACACACTGTGTATCGAAGGAAGCTAAGGATTCAATTCCTAGCCCTCGATATCGTTCGATATAACGATAAATCACTCTGGGAGACGCGGATTAGCGATATTTACCTTTTCCACACGCTGTGCATCGAAGGAAGCTAAGGATTCACTTCCTAGCCCTCGATATCTTTCGATATAACGATAAATCACTCTGGGAGACACGGAATAGCGATATTTACCCTTTCCACACGCTGTGTATCGAAGGAAGCTAAGGATTCACTTCCTAGCCCTCGATATCGTTCGATATAACGATAAATCACTCTGGGCGACTCGAAATAGCGATATTTACCCTTTCCACACGCTGTGTATCGAAGGAAGCTAAGGATTCACTTCCTAGCCCTCGATATCGTTCGATATAACGATATATCACTCTGGGCGACTCGGAATCGCGTTATTTAACTATTCCACACGCTGTGTATCGAAGGAAGCTAAGGATTCACTTCCTAGCCCTCGATATCGTTCGATATAACGATAAATCACTTGGGAGACGCGGATTAGCGATATTTACCTTTTCCACACGCTGTGTATCGAAGGAAGCTAAGGATTCACTTCCTAGCCCTCGACATCGTTCGATATAACGATATATCACACTGGGCGACTCGGAATCGCGTTATTTAACTATTCCACACGCTGTGTATCGAAGGAAGCTAAGGATTCACTTCCTAGCCCTCGATATCGTTCGATATAACGATAAATCACTCTGGGAGACGCGGATTAGCGATATATACCTTTTCCACACGCTGTGCATCGAAGGAAGCTAAGGATTCACTTCCTAGCCCTCGATATCGTTCGATATAACGATAAATCACTCTGGGAGACGCGGAATAGCGATATTTACCTTTTCCACACGCTGCGCATCGAAGGAAGCTGAGGATTCACTTCGTAGCCCTCGATATCGTTCGATATAACGATAAATCACTCTGGGCGACTCGGAATCGCGTTATTTACCTTTTCCACACGCTTTGCATCGAAGGAAGCTAAGGATTCACTTCCTAGCCCTCGACATCGTTCGATATAACGATATATCACTCTGGGCGACTCGGAATCGCGTTATTTAACTATTCCACACGCTGTGTATCGAAGGAAGCTAAGGATTCACTTCCTAGCCCCCGATATCTTTCGATATAACGATAAATCACTCTGGGAGACGCGGAATAGCGATATTTACCTTTTCCACACGCTGTGTATCGAAGGAAGCTAAGGATTCACTTCCTAGCGCTCGATATCGTTCGATATAACGATAAATCACTCTGGGCGACTCGGAATCGCGTTATTTACCTATTCCACACACTGTGTATCGAAGGAAGCTAAGGATTCACTTCCTAGCCCTCGATATCGTTCGATATAACGATAAATCACTCTGGGAGACGCGGATTAGCGATATTTACCTTTTCCACACGCTGTGCATCGAAGGAAGCTAAGGATTCACTTCCTAGCCCTCGATATCGTTCGATATAACGATAAATCACTCTGGGCGACTCGGAATCGCGTTATTTACCTTTTCCACACGCTTTGCATCGAAGGAAGCTAAGGATTCACTTCCTAGCCCTCGATATCGTTCGATATAACGATAAATCACTCTGGGAGACGCGGATTAGCGATATTTACCTTTTCCACACGCTGTACATCGAAGGAAGCTAAGGATTCACTTCCTAGCCCTCGATATCGTTCGATATAATGATAAATCACTCTGGGAGACGCGGAATAGCGATATTTACCGTTTCCACACGCTGTGCATCGAAGGAAGCTGAGGATTCACTTCCTAGCCCTCGATATCGTTCGATATAACGATAAATCACTCTGGGCGACTCGGAATAGCGATATTTACCTTTTCCACACACTGTGCATCGAAGGAATCTAAGGATTCACTTCCTAGCCCTCGATATCGTTCGATATAACGATAAATCACTCTGATAGACGCGGATTTGCGATATTTACCTTTTCCACACGCTGTGCATCGAAGGAAGCTAAGGATTCACTTCCTAGCCCTCGATATCGTTCGATATAACGATAAATCACTCTGGGAGACACGGAATAGCGATATTTACCCTTTCCACACGCTGTGTATCGAAGGAAGCTAAGGATTCACTTCCTAGCCCTCGACATCGTTCGATATAACGATATATCACTCTGGGCGACTCGGAATCGCGTTATTTAACTATTCCACACGCTGTGTATCGAAGGAAGCTAAGGATTCAATTCCTAGCCCTCGATATCGTTCGATATAACGATAAATCACTCTGGGCGACTCGGAATCGCGTTATTTACCTTTTCCACACGCTTTACATCGAAGGAAGCTAAGGATTCACTTCCTAGCCCTCGATATCGTTCGATATAACGATAAATCACTCTGATAGACGCGGATTTGCGATATTTACCTTTTCCACACGCTGTGCATCGAAGGAAGCTAAGGATTCACTTCCTAGCCCTCGATATCGTTCGATATAACGATAAATCACTCTGGGCGACTCGAAATAGCGATATTTACCCTTTCCACACGCTGTGTATCGAAGGAAGCTAAGGATTCACTTCCTAGCCCTCGATATCGTTCGATATAACGATATATCACTCTGGGCGACTCGGAATCGCGTTATTTAACTATTCCACACGCTGTGTATCGAAGGAAGCTAAGGATTCACTTCCTAGCCCTCGATATCGTTCGATATAACGATAAATCACTTGGGAGACGCGGATTAGCGATATTTACCTTTTCCACACGCTGTGCATCGAAGGAAGCTAAGGATTCACTTCCTAGCCCTCGATATCGTTCGATATAACGATAAATCACTCTGGGAGACGCGGATTAGCGATATTTACCTTTTCCACACGCTGTGCATCGAAGGAAGCTAAGGATTCACTTCCTAGCCCTCGATATCGTTCGATATAACGATAAATCACTCTGGGAGACGCGGAATAGCGATATTTACCTTTTCCACACGCTGCGCATCGAAGGAAGCTGAGGATTCACTTCGTAGCCCTCGATATCGTTCGATATAACGATAAATCACTCTGGGCGACTCGGAATCGCGTTATTTACCTTTTCCACACGCTTTGCATCGAAGGAAGCTAAGGATTCACTTCCTAGCCCTCGATATCGTTCGATATAACGATAAATCACTCTGGGCGACTCGGAATCGCGTTATTTACCTTTTCCACACTCTGTGCATCGAAGGAAGCTAAGGATTCACTTCCTAGCCCTCGATATCGTTCGATATAACGATAAGTCACTCTGGGCGACGCGGAATAGCGATATTTACCTTTTCCACACGCTGTGCATCGAAGGAAGCTAAGGATTCACTTCCTAGCCCTCGATATCGTTCGATATAGCGATAAATCACTCTGGGCAACTCGGAATCGCGTTATTTACCTATTCCACACGCTGTGCATCGAAGGAAGCTGAGGATTCACTTCCTAGCCCTCGATATCGTTCGATATAACGATAAATCACTCTGGGCGACGCGGAATAGCGATATTTACCTTTTCCACACGCTGTGCATCGAAGGAAGCTAAGGATTCACTTCCTAGCCCTCGATATCGTTCGATATAACGATAAGTCACTCTGGGCGACGCGGAATAGCGATATTTACCTTTTCCACACGCTGTGCATCGAAGGAAGCTAAGGATTCACTTCCTAGCCCTCGATATCGTTCGATATAACGATAAATCACTCTGGGCGACTCGGAATCGCGTTATTTACCTTTTCCACACTCTGTGCATCGAAGGAAGCTAAGGATTCACTTCCTAGCCCTCGATATCGTTCGATATAACGATAAGTCACTCTGGGCGACGCGGAATAGCGATATTTACCTTTTCCACACGCTGTGCATCGAAGGAAGCTAAGGATTCACTTCCTAGCCCTCGATATCGTTCGATATAGCGATAAATCACTCTGGGCAACTCGGAATCGCGTTATTTACCTATTCCACACGCTGTGCATCGAAGGAAGCTGAGGATTCACTTCGTAGCCCTCGATATCGTTCGATATAACGATAAATCACTCTGAGCGACTCGGAATCGCGTTATTTACCTTTTCCACACGCTTTGCATCGAAGGAAGCTAAGGATTCACTTCCTAGCCCTCGATATCGTTCGATATAACGATGAATCACTCTGATAGACGCGGATTTGCGATATTTACCTTTTCCACACGCTGTGCATCGAAGGAAGCTAAGGATTCACTTCCTAGCCCTCGATATCGTTCGATATAACGATAAATCACTCTGGGAGACACGGAATAGCGATATTTACCCTTTCCACACGCTGTGTATCGAAGGAAGCTAAGGATTCACTTCCTAGCCCTCGACATCGTTCGATATAACGATATATCACTCTGGGCGACTCGGAATCGCGTTATTTAACTATTCCACACGCTGTGTATCGAAGAAAGCTAAGGATTCACTTCCTAGCCCTCGATATCGTTCGATATAACGATAAATCACTCTGGGAGACGCGGATTAGCGATATATACCTTTTCCACACGCTGTGCATCGAAGGAAGCTAAGGATTCACTTCCTAGCCCTCGATATCGTTCGATATAACGATAAATCACTCTGGGAGACGCGGAATAGCGATATTTACCTTTTCCACACGCTGCGCATCGAAGGAAGCTGAGGATTCACTTCGTAGCCCTCGATATCGTTCGATATAACGATAAATCACTCTGGGCGACTCGGAATCGCGTTATTTACCTTTTCCACACGCTTTACATCGAAGGAAGCTAAGGATTCACTTCCTAGCCCTCGATATCGTTCGATATAACGATAAATCACTCTGGGCGACGCGGAATAGCGATATTTACCTTTTCCACACGCTGTGCATCGAAGCAAGCTAAGGATTCACTTCCTAGCCCTCGATATCGTTCGATATAACGATAAATCACTCTGGGCGACTCGGAATAGCGTTATTTACCTTTTCCACACGCTGTGTATCGAAGGAAGCTAAGGATTCACTTCCTAGCCCTCGATATCTTTCGATATAACGATAAATCACTCTGGGAGACTCGGAATAGCGATATTTACCTTTTCCACACGCTGTGTATCGAAGGAAGCTGAGGATTCACTTCCTAGCCCTCGATATCGTTCGATATAACGATAAATCACTCTGGGCGACTCGGAATAGCGATATTTACCTTTTCCACACTCTGTGCATCGAAGGAAGCTAAGGATTCACTTCCTAGCCCTCGATATCGTTCGATATAACGATAAGTCACTCTGGGCGACGCGGAATAGCGATATTTACCTTTTCCACACGCTGTGCATCGAAGGAAGCTAAGGATTCACTTCCTAGCCCTCGATATCGTTCGATATAGCGATAAATCACTCTGGGCAACTCGGAATCGCGTTATTTACCTATTCCACACGCTGTGCATCGAAGGAAGCTGAGGATTCACTTCCTAGCCCTCGATATCGTTCGATATAACGATAAATCACTCTGGGCGACGCGGAATAGCGATATTTACCTTTTCCACACGCTGTGCATCGAAGGAAGCTAAGGATTCACTTCCTAGCCCTCGATATCGTTCGATATAACGATAAATCACTCTGGGCGACTCGGAATAGCGTTATTTACCTTTTCCACACGCTGTGTATCGAAGGAAGCTAAGGATTCACTTCCTAGCCCTCGATATCTTTCGATATAACGATAAATCACTCTGGGAGACGCGGAATAGCGATATTTACCTTTTCCACACGCTGTGTATCGAAGGAAGCTAAGGATTCACTTCCTAGCCCTCGATATCGTTCGATATAACGAAAAATCACTCTGCGAGACGCGGAATAGCGATATTTACCTTTTCCACACACTGTGTATCGAAGGAAGCTAAGGATTCAATTCCTAGCCCTCGATATCGTTCGATATAACGATAAATCACTCTGGGAGACGCGGATTAGCGATATTTACCTTTTCCACACGCTGTGCATCGAAGGAAGCTAAGGATTCACTTCCTAGCCCTCGATATCTTTCGATATAACGATAAATCACTCTGGGAGACACGGAATAGCGATATTTACCCTTTCCACACGCTGTGTATCGAAGGAAGCTAAGGATTCACTTCCTAGCCCTCGATATCGTTCGATATAACGATAAATCACTCTGGGCGACTCGAATTAGCGATATTTACCCTTTCCACACGCTGTGTATCGAAGGAAGCTAAGGATTCACTTCCTAGCCCTCGATATCGTTCGATATAACGATATATCACTCTGGGCGACTCGGAATCGCGTTATTTAACTATTCCACACGCTGTGTATCGAAGGAAGCTAAGGATTCACTTCCTAGCCCTCGATATCGTTCGATATAACGATAAATCACTTGGGAGACGCGGATTAGCGATATTTACCTTTTCCACACGCTGTGCATCGAAGGAAGCTAAGGATTCACTTCCTAGCCCTCGATATCGTTCGATATAACGATAAATCACTCTGGGAGACGCGGATTAGCGATATTTACCTTTTCCACACGCTGTGCATCGAAGGAAGCTAAGGATTCACTTCCTAGCCCTCGATATCGTTCGATATAACGATAAATCACTCTGGGAGACGCGGAATAGCGATATTTACCTTTTCCACACGCTGCGCATCGAAGGAAGCTGAGGATTCACTTCGTAGCCCTCGATATCGTTCGATATAACGATAAATCACTCTGGGCGACTCGGAATCGCGTTATTTACCTTTTCCACACGCTTTGCATCGAAGGAAGCTAAGGATTCACTTCCTAGCCCTCGATATCGTTCGATATAACGATAAATCACTCTGGGCGACTCGGAATCGCGTTATTTACCTTTTCCACACTCTGTGCATCGAAGGAAGCTAAGGATTCACTTCCTAGCCCTCGATATCGTTCGATATAACGATAAGTCACTCTGGGCGACGCGGAATAGCGATATTTACCTTTTCCACACGCTGTGCATCGAAGGAAGCTAAGGATTCACTTCCTAGCCCTCGATATCGTTCGATATAGCGATAAATCACTCTGGGCAACTCGGAATCGCGTTATTTACCTATTCCACACGCTGTGCATCGAAGGAAGCTGAGGATTCACTTCCTAGCCCTCGATATCGTTCGATATAACGATAAATCACTCTGGGCGACGCGGAATAGCGATATTTACCTTTTCCACACGCTGTGCATCGAAGGAAGCTAAGGATTCACTTCCTAGCCCTCGATATCGTTCGATATAACGATAAATCACTCTGGGCGACTCGGAATAGCGTTATTTACCTTTTCCACACGCTGTGTATCGAAGGAAGCTAAGGATTCACTTCCTAGCCCTCGATATCTTTCGATATAACGATAAATCACTCTGGGAGACGCGGAATAGCGATATTTACCTTTTCCACACGCTGTGTATCGAAGGAAGCTAAGGATTCACTTCCTAGCCCTCGATATCGTTCGATATAACGAAAAATCACTCTGCGAGACGCGGAATAGCGATATTTACCTTTTCCACACACTGTGTATCGAAGGAAGCTAAGGATTCAATTCCTAGCCCTCGATATCGTTCGATATAACGATAAATCACTCTGGGAGACGCGGATTAGCGATATTTACCTTTTCCACACGCTGTGCATCGAAGGAAGCTAAGGATTCACTTCCTAGCCCTCGATATCTTTCGATATAACGATAAATCACTCTGGGAGACACGGAATAGCGATATTTACCCTTTCCACACGCTGTGTATCGAAGGAAGCTAAGGATTCACTTCCTAGCCCTCGATATCGTTTGATATAACGATAAATCACTCTGGGCGACTCGAAATAGCGATATTTACCCTTTCCACACGCTGTGTATCGAAGGAAGCTAAGGATTCACTTCCTAGCCCTCGATATCGTTCGATATAACGAAAAATCACTCTGCGAGACGCGGAATAGCGATATTTACCTTTTCCACACACTGTGTATCGAAGGAAGCTAAGGATTCAATTCCTAGCCCTCGATATCGTTCGATATAACGATAAATCACTCTGGGAGACGCGGATTAGCGATATTTACCCTTTCCACACGCTGTGTATCGAAGGAAGCTAAGGATTCACTTCCTAGCCCTCGATATCGTTCGATATAACGATATATCACTCTGGGCGACTCGGAATCGCGTTATTTAACTATTCCACACGCTGTGTATCGAAGGAAGCTAAGGATTCACTTCCTAGCCCTCGATATCGTTCGATATAACGATAAACCACTTGGGAGACGCGGATTAGCGATATTTACCTTTTCCACACGCTGTGCATCGAAGGAAGCTAAGGATTCACTTCCTAGCCCTCGATATCGTTCGATATAACGATAAATCACTCTGGGAGACGCGGATTAGCGATATTTACCTTTTCCACACGCTGTGCATCGAAGGAAGCTAAGGATTCACTTCCTAGCCCTCGATATCGTTCGATATAACGATAAATCACTCTGGGAGACGCGGAATAGCGATATTTACCTTTTCCACACGCTGCGCATCGAAGGAAGCTGAGGATTCACTTCGTAGCCCTCGATATCGTTCGATATAACGATAAATCACTCTGGGCGACTCGGAATCGCGTTATTTACCTTTTCCACACGCTTTGCATCGAAGGAAGCTAAGGATTCACTTCCTAGCCCTCGATATCGTTCGATATAACGATAAATCTCTCTGGGCGACTCGGAATCGCGTTATTTACCTTTTCCACACTCTGTGCATCGAAGGAAGCTAAGGATTCACTTCCTAGCCCTCGATATCGTTCGATATAACGATAAGTCACTCTGGGCGACGCGGAATAGCGAAATTTACCTTTTCCACACGCTGTGCATCGAAGGAAGCTAAGGATTCACTTCCTAGCCCTCGATATCGTTCGATATAGCGATAAATCACTCTGGGCAACTCGGAATCGCGTTATTTACCTATTCCACACGCTGTGCATCGAAGGAAGCTGAGGATTCACTTCCTAGCCCTCGATATCGTTCGATATAACGATAAATCACTCTGGGCGACGCGGAATAGCGATATTTACCTTTTCCACACGCTGTGCATCGAAGGAAGCTAAGGATTCACTTCCTAGCCCTCGATATCGTTCGATATAACGATAAATCACTCTGGGCGACTCGGAATAGCGTTATTTACCTTTTCCACACGCTGTGTATCGAAGGAAGCTAAGGATTCACTTCCTAGCCCTCGATATCTTTCGATATAACGATAAATCACTCTGGGAGACGCGGAATAGCGATATTTACCTTTTCCACACGCTGTGTATCGAAGGAAGCTAAGGATTCACTTCCTAGCCCTCGATATCGTTCGATATAACGAAAAATCACTCTGCGAGACGCGGAATAGCGATATTTACCTTTTCCACACACTGTGTATCGAAGGAAGCTAAGGATTCAATTCCTAGCCCTCGATATCGTTCGATATAACGATAAATCACTCTGGGAGACGCGGATTAGCGATATTTACCTTTTCCACACGCTGTGCATCGAAGGAAGCTAAGGATTCACTTCCTAGCCCTCGATATCTTTCGATATAACGATAAATCACTCTGGGAGACACGGAATAGCGATATTTACCCTTTCCACACGCTGTGTATCGAAGGAAGCTAAGGATTCACTTCCTAGCCCTCGATATCGTTTGATATAACGATAAATCACTCTGGGCGACTCGAAATAGCGATATTTACCCTTTCCACACGCTGTGTATCGAAGGAAGCTAAGGATTCACTTCCTAGCCCTCGATATCGTTCGATATAACGAAAAATCACTCTGCGAGACGCGGAATAGCGATATTTACCTTTTCCACACACTGTGTATCGAAGGAAGCTAAGGATTCAATTCCTAGCCCTCGATATCGTTCGATATAACGATAAATCACTCTGGGAGACGCGGATTAGCGATATTTACCCTTTCCACACGCTGTGTATCGAAGGAAGCTAAGGATTCACTTCCTAGCCCTCGATATCGTTCGATATAACGATATATCACTCTGGGCGACTCGGAATCGCGTTATTTAACTATTCCACACGCTGTGTATCGAAGGAAGCTAAGGATTCACTTCCTAGCCCTCGATATCGTTCGATATAACGATAAACCACTTGGGAGACGCGGATTAGCGATATTTACCTTTTCCACACGCTGTGCATCGAAGGAAGCTAAGGATTCACTTCCTAGCCCTCGATATCGTTCGATATAACGATAAATCACTCTGGGAGACGCGGATTAGCGATATTTACCTTTTCCACACGCTGTGCATCGAAGGAAGCTAAGGATTCACTTCCTAGCCCTCGATATCGTTCGATATAACGATAAATCACTCTGGGAGACGCGGAATAGCGATATTTACCTTTTCCACACGCTGCGCATCGAAGGAAGCTGAGGATTCACTTCGTAGCCCTCGATATCGTTCGATATAACGATAAATCACTCTGGGCGACTCGGAATCGCGTTATTTACCTTTTCCACACGCTTTGCATCGAAGGAAGCTAAGGATTCACTTCCTAGCCCTCGATATCGTTCGATATAACGATAAATCTCTCTGGGCGACTCGGAATCGCGTTATTTACCTTTTCCACACTCTGTGCATCGAAGGAAGCTAAGGATTCACTTCCTAGCCCTCGATATCGTTCGATATAACGATAAGTCACTCTGGGCGACGCGGAATAGCGATATTTACCTTTTCCACACGCTGTGCATCGAAGGAAGCTAAGGATTCACTTCCTAGCCCTCGATATCGTTCGATATAGCGATAAATCACTCTGGGCAACTCGGAATCGCGTTATTTACCTATTCCACACGCTGTGCATCGAAGGAAGCTGAGGATTCACTTCGTAGCCCTCGATATCGTTCGATATAACGATAAATCACTCTGAGCGACTCGGAATCGCGTTATTTACCTTTTCCACACGCTTTGCATCGAAGGAAGCTAAGGATTCACTTCCTAGCCCTCGATATCGTTCGATATAACGATAAATCACTCTGATAGACGCGGATTTGCGATATTTACCTTTTCCACACGCTGTGCATCGAAGGAAGCTAAGGATTCACTTCCTAGCCCTCGATATCGTTCGATATAACGATAAATCACTCTGGGAGACACGGAATAGCGATATTTACCCTTTCCACACGCTGTGTATCGAAGGAAGCTAAGGATTCACTTCCTAGCCCTCGACATCGTTCGATATAACGATATATCACTCTGGGCGACTCGGAATCGCGTTATTTAACTATTCCACACGCTGTGTATCGAAGGAAGCTAAGGATTCACTTCCTAGCCCTCGATATCGTTCGATATAACGATAAATCACTCTGGGAGACGCGGATTAGCGATATTTACCTTTTCCACACGCTTTACATCGAAGGAAGCTAAGGATTCACTTCCTAGCCCTCGATATCGTTCGATATAACGATAAATCACTCTGGGCGACGCGGAATAGCGATATTTACCTTTTCCACACGCTGTGCATCGAAGCAAGCTAAGGATTCACTTCCTAGCCCTCGATATCGTTCGATATAACGATAAATCACTCTGGGCGACTCGGAATAGCGTTATTTACCTTTTCCACACGCTGTGCATCGAAGGAAGCTAAGGATTCACTTCCTAGCCCTCGATATCGTTCGATATAACGATAAATCACTCTGGGCGACTCGGAATAGCGTTATTTACCTTTTCCACACGCTGTGTATCGAAGGAAGCTAAGGATTCACTTCCTAGCCCTCGATATCTTTCGATATAACGATAAATCACTCTGGGAGACGCGGAATAGCGATATTTACCTTTTCCACACGCTGTGTATCGAAGGAAGCTAAGGATTCACTTCCTAGCCCTCGATATCGTTCGATATAACGAAAAATCACTCTGCGAGACGCGGAATAGCGATATTTACCTTTTCCACACACTGTGTATCGAAGGAAGCTAAGGATTCAATTCCTAGCCCTCGATATCGTTCGATATAACGATAAATCACTCTGGGAGACGCGGATTAGCGATATTTACCTTTTCCACACGCTGTGCATCGAAGGAAGCTAAGGATTCACTTCCTAGCCCTCGATATCTTTCGATATAACGATAAATCACTCTGGGAGACACGGAATAGCGATATTTACCCTTTCCACACGCTGTGTATCGAAGGAAGCTAAGGATTCACTTCCTAGCCCTCGATATCGTTTGATATAACGATAAATCACTCTGGGCGACTCGAAATAGCGATATTTACCCTTTCCACACGCTGTGTATCGAAGGAAGCTAAGGATTCACTTCCTAGCCCTCGATATCGTTCGATATAACGAAAAATCACTCTGCGAGACGCGGAATAGCGATATTTACCTTTTCCACACACTGTGTATCGAAGGAAGCTAAGGATTCAATTCCTAGCCCTCGATATCGTTCGATATAACGATAAATCACTCTGGGAGACGCGGATTAGCGATATTTACCCTTTCCACACGCTGTGTATCGAAGGAAGCTAAGGATTCACTTCCTAGCCCTCGATATCGTTCGATATAACGATATATCACTCTGGGCGACTCGGAATCGCGTTATTTAACTATTCCACACGCTGTGTATCGAAGGAAGCTAAGGATTCACTTCCTAGCCCTCGATATCGTTCGATATAACGATAAACCACTTGGGAGACGCGGATTAGCGATATTTACCTTTTCCACACGCTGTGCATCGAAGGAAGCTAAGGATTCACTTCCTAGCCCTCGATATCGTTCGATATAACGATAAATCACTCTGGGAGACGCGGATTAGCGATATTTACCTTTTCCACACGCTGTGCATCGAAGGAAGCTAAGGATTCACTTCCTAGCCCTCGATATCGTTCGATATAACGATAAATCACTCTGGGAGACGCGGAATAGCGATATTTACCTTTTCCACACGCTGCGCATCGAAGGAAGCTGAGGATTCACTTCGTAGCCCTCGATATCGTTCGATATAACGATAAATCACTCTGGGCGACTCGGAATCGCGTTATTTACCTTTTCCACACGCTTTGCATCGAAGGAAGCTAAGGATTCACTTCCTAGCCCTCGATATCGTTCGATATAACGATAAATCTCTCTGGGCGACTCGGAATCGCGTTATTTACCTTTTCCACACTCTGTGCATCGAAGGAAGCTAAGGATTCACTTCCTAGCCCTCGATATCGTTCGATATAACGATAAGTCACTCTGGGCGACGCGGAATAGCGATATTTACCTTTTCCACACGCTGTGCATCGAAGGAAGCTAAGGATTCACTTCCTAGCCCTCGATATCGTTCGATATAGCGATAAATCACTCTGGGCAACTCGGAATCGCGTTATTTACCTATTCCACACGCTGTGCATCGAAGGAAGCTGAGGATTCACTTCGTAGCCCTCGATATCGTTCGATATAACGATAAATCACTCTGAGCGACTCGGAATCGCGTTATTTACCTTTTCCACACGCTTTGCATCGAAGGAAGCTAAGGATTCACTTCCTAGCCCTCGATATCGTTCGATATAACGATAAATCACTCTGATAGACGCGGATTTGCGATATTTACCTTTTCCACACGCTGTGCATCGAAGGAAGCTAAGGATTCACTTCCTAGCCCTCGATATCGTTCGATATAACGATAAATCACTCTGGGAGACACGGAATAGCGATATTTACCCTTTCCACACGCTGTGTATCGAAGGAAGCTAAGGATTCACTTCCTAGCCCTCGACATCGTTCGATATAACGATATATCACTCTGGGCGACTCGGAATCGCGTTATTTAACTATTCCACACGCTGTGTATCGAAGGAAGCTAAGGATTCACTTCCTAGCCCTCGATATCGTTCGATATAACGATAAATCACTCTGGGAGACGCGGATTAGCGATATTTACCTTTTCCACACGCTTTACATCGAAGGAAGCTAAGGATTCACTTCCTAGCCCTCGATATCGTTCGATATAACGATAAATCACTCTGGGCGACGCGGAATAGCGATATTTACCTTTTCCACACGCTGTGCATCGAAGCAAGCTAAGGATTCACTTCCTAGCCCTCGATATCGTTCGATATAACGATAAATCACTCTGGGCGACTCGGAATAGCGTTATTTACCTTTTCCACACGCTGTGTATCGAAGGAAGCTAAGGATTCACTTCCTAGCCCTCGATATCTTTCGATATAACGATAAATCACTCTGGGAGACTCGGAATAGCGATATTTACCTTTTCCACACGCTGTGTATCGAAGGAAGCTGAGGATTTACTTCCTAGCCCTCGATATCGTTCGATATAACGATAAATCACTCTGGGCGACTCGGAATAGCGATATTTACCTTTTCCACACGCTGTGCATCGATGAAAGCTAAGGATTCACTTCCTAGTCCTCGATATCGTTCGATATAACGATAAATCACTCTGGGCGACGCGGAATAGCGATATTTACCTTTTCCACACGCTGTGCATCGAAGGAAGCTAAGGATTCACTTCCTTGCCCTCGATATCGTTCGATATAACGATAAATCACTCTGGGCGACTCGGAATAGCGTTATTTACCTTTTCCACACGCTGTGTATCGAAGGAAGCTAAGGATTCACTTCCTAGCCCCCGATATCTTTCGATATAACGATAAATCACTCTGGGAGACGCGGAATAGCGATATTTACCTTTTCCAGACGCTGTATATCGAAGGAAGCTAAGGATTCTCTTCCTAGCGCTCGATATCGTTCGATATAACGATAAATCACTCTGGGAGACGCGGATTAGCGATATTTACCTTTTCCACACGCTGTGCATCGAAGGAAGCTAAGGATTCACTTCCTAGCCCTCGATATCGTTCGATATAACTATAAATCACTCTGGGCGACGCGGAATAGCGATATTTACCTTTTCCACACGCTGTGCATCGAAGGAAGCTGAGGATTCACTTCGTAGCCCTCGATATCGTTCGATATAACGATAAATCACTCTGGGCGACTCGGAATCGCGTTATTTACCTTTTCCACACGCTTTGCATCGAAGGAAGCTAAGGATTCACTTCCTAGCCCTCGATATCGTTCGATATAACGATAAATCACTCTGGGCGACTCGGAATCGCGTTATTTACCTTTTCCACACTCTGTGCATCGAAGGAAGCTGAGGATTCACTTCCTAGCCCTCGATATCGTTCGATATAACGATAAATCACTCTGGGCGACGCGGAATAGCGATATTTACCTTTTCCACACGCTGTGCATCGAAGGAAGCTAAGGATTCACTTCCTAGCCCTCGATATCGTTCGATATAACGATAAATCACTCTGGGCGACTCGGAATAGCGTTATTTACCTTTTCCACACGCTGTGTATCGAAGGAAGCTAAGGATTCACTTCCTAGCCCTCGATATCTTTCGATATAACGATAAATCACTCTGGGAGACGCGGAATAGCGATATTTACCTTTTCCACACGCTGTGTATCGAAGGAAGCTAAGGATTCACTTCCTAGCCCTCGATATCGTTCGATATAACGATAAATCACTCTGGGAGACGCGGATTAGCGATATTTACCTTTTCCACACGCTGTGCATCGAAGGAAGCTAAGGATTCACTTCCTAGCCCTCGATATCGTTCGATATAACGATAAATCACTCTGGGAGACGCGGAATAGCGATATTTACCTTTTCCACACGCTGCGCATCGAAGGAAGCTGAGGATTCACTTCGTAGCCCTCGATATCGTTCGATATAACGATAAATCACTCTGGGCGACTCGGAATCGCGTTATTTACCTTTTCCACACGCTTTGCATCGAAGGAAGCTAAGGATTCACTTCCTTGCCCTCGATATCGTTCGATATAACGATAAATCACTCTGGGCGACTCGGAATAGCGTTATTTACCTTTTCCACACGCTGTGTATCGAAGGAAGCTAAGGATTCACTTCCTAGCCCCCGATATCTTTCGATATAACGATAAATCACTCTGGGAGACGCGGAATAGCGATATTTACCTTTTCCAGACGCTGTGTATCGAAGGAAGCTAAGGATTCACTTCCTAGCGCTCGATATCGTTCGATATAACGATAAATCACTCTGGGAGACGCGGATTAGCGATATTTACCTTTTCCACACGCTGTGCATCGAAGGAAGCTAAGGATTCACTTCCTAGCCCTCGATATCGTTCGATATAACTATAAATCACTCTGGGCGACGCGGAATAGCGATATTTACCTTTTCCACACGCTGTGCATCGAAGGAAGCTGAGGATTCACTTCGTAGCCCTCGATATCGTTCGATATAACGATAAATCACTCTGGGCGACTCGGAATCGCGTTATTTACCTTTTCCACACGCTTTGCATCGAAGGAAGCTAAGGATTCACTTCCTAGCCCTCGATATCGTTCGATATAACGATAAATCACTCTGGGAGACGCGGATTAGCGATATTTACCTTTTCCACACGCTGTGCATCGAAGGAATCTAAGGATTCACTTCCTAGCCCTCGATATCGTTCGATATAACGATAAATCACTCTGATAGACGCGGATTTGCGATATTTACCTTTTCCATACGCTGTGCATCGAAGGAAGCTAAGGATTCACTTCCTAGCCCTCGATATCGTTCGATATAACGATAAATCACTCTGGGAGACACGGAATAGCGATATTTACCCTTTCCACACGCTGTGTATCGAAGGAAGCTAAGGATTCACTTCCTAGCCCTCGACATCGTTCGATATAACGATATATCACTCTGGGCAACTCGGAATCGCGTTATTTAACTATTCCACACGCTGTGTATCGAAGGAAGCTAAGGATTCACTTCCTAGCCCCCGATATCTTTCGATATAACGATAAATCACTCTGGGAGACGCGGAATAGCGATATTTACCTTTTCCACACGCTGTGTATCGAAGGAAGCTAAGGATTCACTTCCTAGCGCTCGATATCGTTCGATATAACGATAAATCACTCTGGGCGACTCGGAATCGCGTTATTTACCTATTCCACACACTGTGTATCGAAGGAAGCTAAGGATTCACTTCCTAGCCCTCGATATCGTTCGATATAACGATAAATCACTCTGGGAGACGCGGATTAGCGATATTTACCTTTTCCACACGCTGTGCATCGAAGGAAGCTAAGGATTCACTTCCTAGCCCTCGATATCGTTCGATATAACGATAAATCACTCTGGGAGACACGGAATAGCGATATTTAACCTTTCCACACGCTGTGTATCGAAGGAAGCTAAGGATTCACTTCCTAGCCCTCGACATCGTTCGATATAACGATATATCACTCTGGGCAACTCGGAATCGCGTTATTTAACTATTCCACACGCTGTGTATCGAAGGAAGCTAAGGATTCACTTCCTAGCCCCCGATATCTTTCGATATAACGATAAATCACTCTGGGAGACGCGGAATAGCGATATTTACCTTTTCCACACGCTGTGTATCGAAGGAAGCTAAGGATTCACTTCCTAGCGCTCGATATCGTTCGATATAACGATAAATCACTCTGGGCGACTCGGAATCGCGTTATTTACCTATTCCACACACTGTGTATCGAAGGAAGCTAAGGATTCACTTCCTAGCCCTCGATATCGTTCGATATAACGATAAATCACTCTGGGAGACGCGGATTAGCGATATTTACCTTTTCCACACGCTGTGCATCGAAGGAAGCTAAGGATTCACTTCCTAGCCCTCGATATCGTTCGATATATCTATAAATCACTCTGGGCGACGCGGAATAGCGATATTTACCTTTTCCACACGCTGTGCATCGAAGGAAGCTGAGGATTCACTTCGTAGCCCTCGATATCGTTCGATATAACGATAAATCACTCTGGGCGACTCGGAATCGCGTTATTTACCTTTTCCACACGCTTTGCATCGAAGGAAGCTAAGGATTCACTTCCTAGCCCTCGATATCGTTCGATATAACGATAAATCACTCTGGGCGACTCGAAATAGCGATATTTACCCTTTCCACACGCTGTGTGTCGAAGGAAGCTAAGGATTCACTTCCTAGCCCTCGATATCGTTCGATATAACGATATATCACTCTGGGCGACTCGGAATCGCGTTATTTAACTATTCCACACGCTGTGCATCGAAGGAAGCTAAGGATTCACTTCCTAGCCCTCGATATCGTTCGATATAACGATAAATCACTCTGGGCGACTCGGAATCGCGTTATTTACCTTTTCCACACGCTTTGCATCGAAGGAAGCTAAGGATTCACTTCCTAGCCCTCGATATCGTTCGATATAACGATAAATCACTCTGGGCGACTCGGAATCGCGTTATTTACCTATTCCACACGCTGTGCATCGAAGGAAGCTGAGGATTCACTTCCTAGCCCTCGATATCGTTCGATATAACGATAAATCACTCTGGGCGACGCGGAATAGCGATATTTACCTTTTCCACACGCTGTGCATCGAAGGAAGCTAAGGATTCACTTCCTAGCCCTCGATATCGTTCGATATAACGATAAATCACTCTGGGCGACTCGGAATAGCGTTATTTACCTTTTCCACACGCTGTGTATCGAAGGAAGCTAAGGATTCACTTCCTAGCCCTCGATATCTTTCGATATAACGATAAATCACTCTGGGAGACGCGGAATAGCGATATTTACCTTTTCCACACGCTGTGTATCGAAGGAAGCTAAGGATTCACTTCCTAGCCCTCGATATCGTTCGATATAACGAAAAATCACTCTGCGAGACGCGGAATAGCGATATTTACCTTTTCCACACACTGTGTATCGAAGGAAGCTAAGGATTCAATTCCTAGCCCTCGATATCGTTCGATATAACGATAAATCACTCTGGGAGACGCGGATTAGCGATATTTACCTTTTCCACACGCTGTGCATCGAAGGAAGCTAAGGATTCACTTCCTAGCCCTCGATATCTTTCGATATAACGATAAATCACTCTGGGAGACACGGAATAGCGATATTTACCTTTTCCACACGCTGTGTATCGAAGGAAGCTAAGGATTCACTTCCTAGCCCTCGATATCTTTCGATATAACGATAAATCACTCTGGGAGACACGGAATAGCGATATTTACCCTTTCCACACGCTGTGTATCGAAGGAAGCTAAGGATTCACTTCCTAGCCCTCGATATCGTTCGATATAACGATAAATCACTCTGGGCGACTCGGAATAGCGTTATTTACCTTTTCCACACGCTGTGTATCGAAGGAAGCTAAGGATTCACTTCCTAGCCCTCGATATCTTTCGATATAACGATAAATCTCTCTGGGAGACGCGGATTAGCGATATTTACCTTTTCCACACGCTGTGAATCGAAGGAAGCTAAGGATTCACTTCCTAGCCCTCGATATCTTTCGATATAACGATAAATCACTCTGGGAGACACGGAATAGCGATATTTACCCTTTCCACACGCTGTGTATCGAAGGAAGCTAAGGATTCACTTCCTAGCCCTCGATATCGTTCGATATAACGATAAATCACTCTGGGCGACTCGAAATAGCGATATTTACCCTTTCCACACGCTGTGTATCGAAGGAAGCTAAGGATTCACTTCCTAGCCCTCGATATCGTTCGATATAACGATATATCACTCTGGGCGACTCGGAATCGCGTTATTTAACTATTCCACACGCTGTGTATCGAAGGAAGCTAAGGATTCACTTCCTAGCCCTCGATATCGTTCGATATAACGATAAATCACTTGGGAGACGCGGATTAGCGATATTTACCTTTTCCACACGCTGTGCATCGAAGGAAGCTAAGGATTCACTTCCTAGCCCTCGATATCGTTCGATATAACGATAAATCACTCTGGGCGACTCGGAATCGCGTTATTTACCTTTTCCACACGCTTTACATCGAAGGAAGCTAAGGATTCACTTCCTAGCCCTCGATATCGTTCGATATAACGATAAATCACTCTGGGCGACGCGGAATAGCGATATTTACCTTTTCCACACGCTGTGCATCGAAGCAAGCTAAGGATTCACTTCCTAGCCCTCGATATCGTTCGATATAACGATAAATCACTCTGGGCGACTCGGAATAGCGTTATTTACCTTTTCCACACGCTGTGTATCGAAGGAAGCTAAGGATTCACTTCCTAGCCCTCGATATCTTTCGATATAACGATAAATCACTCTGGGAGACTCGGAATAGCGATATTTACCTTTTCCACACGCTGTGTATCGAAGGAAGCTGAGGATTCACTTCCTAGCCCTCGATATCGTTCGATATAACGATAAATCACTCTGGGCGACTCGGAATAGCGATATTTACCTTTTCCACACGCTGTGCATCGATGAAAGCTAAGGATTCACTTCCTAGTCCTCGATATCGTTCGATATAACGATAAATCACTCTGGGCGACGCGGAATAGCGATATTTACCTTTTCCACACGCTGTGCATCGAAGGAAGCTAAGGATTCACTTCCTTGCCCTCGATATCGTTCGATATAACGATAAATCACTCTGGGCGACTCGGAATAGCGTTATTTACCTTTTCCACACGCTGTGTATCGAAGGAAGCTAAGGATTCACTTCCTAGCCCCCGATATCTTTCGATATAACGATAAATCACTCTGGGAGACGCGGAATAGCGATATTTACCTTTTCCAGACGCTGTGTATCGAAGGAAGCTAAGGATTCACTTCCTAGCGCTCGATATCGTTCGATATAACGATAAATCACTCTGGGAGACGCGGATTAGCGATATTTACCTTTTCCACACGCTGTGCATCGAAGGAAGCTAAGGATTCACTTCCTAGCCCTCGATATCGTTCGATATAACTATAAATCACTCTGGGCGACGCGGAATAGCGATATTTACCTTTTCCACACGCTGTGCATCGAAGGAAGCTGAGGATTCACTTCGTAGCCCTCGATATCGTTCGATATAACGATAAATCACTCTGGGCGACTCGGAATCGCGTTATTTACCTTTTCCACACGCTTTGCATCGAAGGAAGCTAAGGATTCACTTCCTAGCCCTCGATATCGTTCGATATAACGATAAATCACTCTGGGAGACGCGGATTAGCGATATTTACCTTTTCCACACGCTGTACATCGAAGGAAGCTAAGGATTCACTTCCTAGCCCTCGATATCGTTCGATATAACGATAAATCACTCTGGGAGACGCGGAATAGCGATATTTACCGTTTCCACACGCTGTGCATCGAAGGAAGCTGAGGATTCACTTCCTAGCCCTCGATATCGTTCGATATAACGATAAATCACTCTGGGCGACTCGGAATAGCGATATTTACCTTTTCCACACGCTGTGCATCGAAGGAATCTAAGGATTCACTTCCTAGCCCTCGATATCGTTCGATATAACGATAAATCACTCTGATAGACGCGGATTTGCGATATTTACCTTTTCCATACGCTGTGCATCGAAGGAAGCTAAGGATTCACTTCCTAGCCCTCGATATCGTTCGATATAACGATAAATCACTCTGGGAGACACGGAATAGCGATATTTACCCTTTCCACACGCTGTGTATCGAAGGAAGCTAAGGATTCACTTCCTAGCCCTCGACATCGTTCGATATAACGATATATCACTCTGGGCAACTCGGAATCGCGTTATTTAACTATTCCACACGCTGTGTATCGAAGGAAGCTAAGGATTCACTTCCTAGCCCCCGATATCTTTCGATATAACGATAAATCACTCTGGGCGACTCGGAATAGCGATATTTACCTTTTCCACACGCTGTGCATCGATGAAAGCTAAGGATTCACTTCCTAGTCCTCGATATCGTTCGATATAACGATAAATAACTCTGGGCGACTCGGAATCGCGTTATTTACCTATTCCACACACTGTGTATCGAAGGAAGCTAAGGATTCACTTCCTAGCCCTCGATATCGTTCGATATAACGATAAATCACTCTGGGAGACGCGGATTAGCGATATTTACCTTTTCCACATGCTGTGCATCGAAGGAAGCTAAGGATTCACTTCCTAGCCCTCGATATCGTTCGATATAACGATAAATCACTCTGGGAGACACGGAATAGCGATATTTACCCTTTCCACACGCTGTGTATCGAAGGAAGCTAAGGATTCACTTCCTAGCCCTCGACATCGTTCGATATAACGATATATCACTCTGGGCAACTCGGAATCGCGTTATTTAACTATTCCACACGCTGTGTATCGAAGGAAGCTAAGGATTCACTTCCTAGCCCCCGATATCTTTCGATATAACGATAAATCACTCTGGGAGACGCGGAATAGCGATATTTACCTTTTCCACACGCTGTGTATCGAAGGAAGCTAAGGATTCACTTCCTAGCGCTCGATATCGTTCGATATAACGATAAATCACTCTGGGCGACTCGGAATCGCGTTATTTACCTATTCCACACACTGTGTATCGAAGGAAGCTAAGGATTCACTTCCTAGCCCTCGATATCGTTCGATATAACGATAAATCACTCTGGGAGACGCGGATTAGCGATATTTACCTTTTCCACACGCTGTGCATCGAAGGAAGCTAAGGATTCACTTCCTAGCCCTCGATATCGTTCGATATATCTATAAATCACTCTGGGCGACGCGGAATAGCGATATTTACCTTTTCCACACGCTGTGCATCGAAGGAAGCTGAGGATTCACTTCGTAGCCCTCGATATCGTTCGATATAACGATAAATCACTCTGGGCGACTCGGAATCGCGTTATTTACCTTTTCCACACGCTTTGCATCGAAGGAAGCTAAGGATTCACTTCCTAGCCCTCGATATCGTTCGATATAACGATAAATCACTCTGGGCGACTCGAAATAGCGATATTTACCCTTTCCACACGCTGTGTATCGAAGGAAGCTAAGGATTCACTTCCTAGCCCTCGATATCGTTCGATATAACGATATATCACTCTGGGCGACTCGGAATCGCGTTATTTAACTATTCCACACGCTGTGTATCGAAGGAAGCTAAGGATTCACTTCCTAGCCCTCGATATCGTTCGATATAACGATAAATCACTTGGGAGACGCGGATTAGCGATATTTACCTTTTCCACACGCTGTGCATCGAAGGAAGCTAAGGATTCACTTCCTAGCCCTCGATATCGTTCGATATAACGATAAATCACTCTGGGAGACGCGGATTAGCGATATTTACCTTTTCCACACGCTGTGCATCGAAGGAAGCTAAGGATTCACTTCCTAGCCCTCGATATCGTTCGATATAACGATAAATCACTCTGGGAGACGCGGAATAGCGATATTTACCTTTTCCACACGCTGCGCATCGAAGGAAGCTGAGGATTCACTTCGTAGCCCTCGATATCGTTCGATATAACGATAAATCACTCTGGGCGACTCGGAATCGCGTTATTTACCTTTTCCACACGCTTTGCATCGAAGGAAGCTAAGGATTCACTTCCTAGCCCTCGATATCGTTCGATATAACGATAAATCACTCTGGGCGACTCGGAATCGCGTTATTTACCTTTTCCACACTCTGTGCATCGAAGGAAGCTAAGGATTCACTTCCTAGCCCTCGATATCGTTCGATATAACGATAAGTCACTCTGGGCGGCGCGGAATAGCGATATTTACCTTTTCCACACGCTGTGCATCGAAGGAAGCTAAGGATTCACTTCCTAGCCCTCGATATCGTTCGATATAGCGATAAATCACTCTGGGCAACTCGGAATCGCGTTATTTACCTATTCCACACGCTGTGCATCGAAGGAAGCTGAGGATTCACTTCCTAGCCCTCGATATCGTTCGATATAACGATAAATCACTCTGGGCGACGCGGAATAGCGATATTTACCTTTTCCACACGCTGTGCATCGAAGGAAGCTAAGGATTCACTTCCTAGCCCTCGATATCGTTCGATATAACGATAAATCACTCTGGGCGACTCGGAATAGCGTTATTTACCTTTTCCACACGCTGTGTATCGAAGGAAGCTAAGGATTCACTTCCTAGCCCTCGATATCTTTCGATATAACGATAAATCACTCTGGGAGACGCGGAATAGCGATATTTACCTTTTCCACACGCTGTGTATCGAAGGAAGCTAAGGATTCACTTCCTAGCCCTCGATATCGTTCGATATAACGAAAAATCACTCTGCGAGACGCGGAATAGCGATATTTACCTTTTCCACACACTGTGTATCGAAGGAAGCTAAGGATTCAATTCCTAGCCCTCGATATCGTTCGATATAACGATAAATCACTCTGGGAGACGCGGATTAGCGATATTTACCTTTTCCACACGCTGTGCATCGAAGGAAGCTAAGGATTCACTTCCTAGCCCTCGATATCTTTCGATATAACGATAAATCACTCTGGGAGACACGGAATAGCGATATTTACCTTTTCCACACGCTGTGTATCGAAGGAAGCTAAGGATTCACTTCCTAGCCCTCGATATCTTTCGATATAACGATAAATCACTCTGGGAGACACGGAATAGCGATATTTACCCTTTCCACACGCTGTGTATCGAAGGAAGCTAAGGATTCACTTCCTAGCCCTCGATATCGTTCGATATAACGATAAATCACTCTGGGCGACTCGGAATAGCGTTATTTACCTTTTCCACACGCTGTGTATCGAAGGAAGCTAAGGATTCACTTCCTAGCCCTCGATATCTTTCGATATAACGATAAATCTCTCTGGGAGACGCGGATTAGCGATATTTACCTTTTCCACACGCTGTGCATCGAAGGAAGCTAAGGATTCACTTCCTAGCCCTCGATATCTTTCGATATAACGATAAATCACTCTGGGAGACACGGAATAGCGATATTTACCCTTTCCACACGCTGTGTATCGAAGGAAGCTAAGGATTCACTTCCTAGCCCTCGATATCGTTCGATATAACGATAAATCACTCTGGGCGACTCGAAATAGCGATATTTACCCTTTCCACACGCTGTGTATCGAAGGAAGCTAAGGATTCACTTCCTAGCCCTCGATATCGTTCGATATAACGATATATCACTCTGGGCGACTCGGAATCGCGTTATTTAACTATTCCACACGCTGTGTATCGAAGGAAGCTAAGGATTCACTTCCTAGCCCTCGATATCGTTCGATATAACGATAAATCACTTGGGAGACGCGGATTAGCGATATTTACCTTTTCCACACGCTGTGCATCGAAGGAAGCTAAGGATTCACTTCCTAGCCCTCGATATCGTTCGATATAACGATAAATCACTCTGGGAGACGCGGATTAGCGATATTTACCTTTTCCACACGCTGTGCATCGAAGGAAGCTAAGGATTCACTTCCTAGCCCTCGATATCGTTCGATATAACGATAAATCACTCTGGGAGACGCGGAATAGCGATATTTACCTTTTCCACACGCTGCGCATCGAAGGAAGCTGAGGATTCACTTCGTAGCCCTCGATATCGTTCGATATAACGATAAATCACTCTGGGCGACTCGGAATCGCGTTATTTACCTTTTCCACACGCTGCGCATCGAAGGAAGCTGAGGATTCACTTCGTAGCCCTCGATATCGTTCGATATAACGAAAAATCACTCTGCGAGACGCGGAATAGCGATATTTACCTTTTCCACACACTGTGTATCGAAGGAAGCTAAGGATTCACTTCCTAGCCCTCGATATCGTTCGATATAACGATAAATCACTCTGGGAGACGCGGAATAGCGATATTTACCTTTTCCACACGCTGCGCATCGAAGGAAGCTGAGGATTCACTTCGTAGCCCTCGATATCGTTCGATATAACGATAAGTCACTCTGGGCGACGCGGAATAGCGATATTTACCTTTTCCACACGCTGTGCATCGAAGGAAGCTAAGGATTCACTTCCTAGCCCTCGATATCGTTCGATATAACGATAAATCACTCTGGGCGACTCGGAATCGCGTTATTTACCTTTTCCACACGCTTTGCATCGAAGGAAGCTAAGGATTCACTTCCTAGCCCTCGATATCGTTCGATATAACGATAAATCACTCTGATAGACGCGGATTTGCGATATTTACCTTTTCCACACGCTGTGCATCGAAGGAAGCTGAGGATTCACTTCGTAGCCCTCGATATCGTTCGATATAACGATAAATCACTCTGGGCGACTCGGAATCGCGTTATTTACCTTTTCCACACGCTTTGCATCGAAGGAAGCTAAGGATTCACTTCCTAGCCCTCGATATCGTTCGATATAACGATAAATCACTCTGGGCGACTCGGAATCGCGTTATTTACCTTTTCCACACTCTGTGCATCGAAGGAAGCTAAGGATTCACTTCCTAGCCCTCGATATCGTTCGATATAACGATAAGTCACTCTGGGCGACGCGGAATAGCGATATTTACCTTTTCCACACGCTGTGCATCGAAGGAAGCTAAGGATTCACTTCCTAGCCCTCGATATCGTTCGATATAACGATAAATCACTCTGAGCGACTCGGAATCGCGTTATTTACCTTTTCCACACGCTTTGCATCGAAGGAAGCTAAGGATTCACTTCCTAGCCCTCGATATCGTTCGATATAACGATAAATCACTCTGATAGACGCGGATTTGCGATATTTACCTTTTCCACACGCTGTGCATCGAAGGAAGCTAAGGATTCACTTCCTAGCCCTCGATATCGTTCGATATAACGATAAATCACTCTGGGAGACACGGAATAGCGATATTTACCCTTTCCACACGCTGTGTATCGAAGGAAGCTAAGGATTCACTTCCTAGCCCTCGACATCGTTCGATATAACGATAAATCACTCTGGGAGACGCGGAATAGCGATATTTACCTTTTCCACACGCTGCGCATCGAAGGAAGCTGAGGATTCACTTCGTAGCCCTCGATATCGTTCGATATAACGATAAATCACTCTGGGCGACTCGGAATCGCGTTATTTACCTTTTCCACACGCTTTGCATCGAAGGAAGCTAAGGATTCACTTCCTAGCCCTCGATATCGTTCGATATAACGATAAATCACTCTGGGCGACTCGGAATCGCGTTATTTACCTTTTCCACACTCTGTGCATCGAAGGAAGCTAAGGATTCACTTCCTAGCCCTCGATATCGTTCGATATAACGATAAGTCACTCTGGGCGACGCGGAATAGCGATATTTACCTTTTCCACACGCTGTGCATCGAAGGAAGCTAAGGATTCACTTCCTAGCCCTCGATATCGTTCGATATAGCGATAAATCACTCTGGGCAACTCGGAATCGCGTTATTTACCTATTCCACACGCTGTGCATCGAAGGAAGCTGAGGATTCACTTCCTAGCCCTCGATATCGTTCGATATAACGATAAATCACTCTGGGCGACGCGGAATAGCGATATTTACCTTTTCCACACGCTGTGCATCGAAGGAAGCTAAGGATTCACTTCCTAGCCCTCGATATCGTTCGATATAACGATAAATCACTCTGGGCGACTCGGAATAGCGTTATTTACCTTTTCCACACGCTGTGTATCGAAGGAAGCTAAGGATTCACTTCCTAGCCCTCGATATCTTTCGATATAACGATAAATCACTCTGGGAGACGCGGAATAGCGATATTTACCTTTTCCACACGCTGTGCATCGATGAAAGCTAAGGATTCACTTCCTAGTCCTCGATATCGTTCGATATAACGATAAATCACTCTGGGCGACTCGGAATCGCGTTATTTACCTATTCCACACACTGTGTATCGAAGGAAGCTAAGGATTCACTTCCTAGCCCTCGATATCGTTCGATATAACGATAAATCACTCTGGGAGACGCGGATTAGCGATATTTACCTTTTCCACATGCTGTGCATCGAAGGAAGCTAAGGATTCACTTCCTAGCCCTCGATATCGTTCGATATAACGATAAATCACTCTGGGAGACACGGAATAGCGATATTTACCCTTTCCACACGCTGTGTATCGAAGGAAGCTAAGGATTCACTTCCTAGCCCTCGACATCGTTCGATATAACGATATATCACTCTGGGCAACTCGGAATCGCGTTATTTAACTATTCCACACGCTGTGTATCGAAGGAAGCTAAGGATTCACTTCCTAGCCCCCGATATCTTTCGATATAACGATAAATCACTCTGGGAGACGCGGAATAGCGATATTTACCTTTTCCACACGCTGTGTATCGAAGGAAGCTAAGGATTCACTTCCTAGCGCTCGATATCGTTCGATATAACGATAAATCACTCTGGGCGACTCGGAATCGCGTTATTTACCTATTCCACACACTGTGTATCGAAGGAAGCTAAGGATTCACTTCCTAGCCCTCGATATCGTTCGATATAACGATAAATCACTCTGGGAGACGCGGATTAGCGATATTTACCTTTTCCACACGCTGTGCATCGAAGGAAGCTAAGGATTCACTTCCTAGCCCTCGATATCGTTCGATATATCTATAAATCACTCTGGGCGACGCGGAATAGCGATATTTACCTTTTCCACACGCTGTGCATCGAAGGAAGCTGAGGATTCACTTCGTAGCCCTCGATATCGTTCGATATAACGATAAATCACTCTGGGCGACTCGGAATCGCGTTATTTACCTTTTCCACACGCTTTGCATCGAAGGAAGCTAAGGATTCACTTCCTAGCCCTCGATATCGTTCGATATAACGATAAATCACTCTGGGCGACTCGAAATAGCGATATTTACCCTTTCCACACGCTGTGTATCGAAGGAAGCTAAGGATTCACTTCCTAGCCCTCGATATCGTTCGATATAACGATATATCACTCTGGGCGACTCGGAATCGCGTTATTTAACTATTCCACACGCTGTGTATCGAAGGAAGCTAAGGATTCACTTCCTAGCCCTCGATATCGTTCGATATAACGATAAATCACTTGGGAGACGCGGATTAGCGATATTTACCTTTTCCACACGCTGTGCATCGAAGGAAGCTAAGGATTCACTTCCTAGCCCTCGATATCGTTCGATATAACGATAAATCACTCTGGGAGACGCGGATTAGCGATATTTACCTTTTCCACACGCTGTGCATCGAAGGAAGCTAAGGATTCACTTCCTAGCCCTCGATATCGTTCGATATAACGATAAATCACTCTGGGAGACGCGGAATAGCGATATTTACCTTTTCCACACGCTGCGCATCGAAGGAAGCTGAGGATTCACTTCGTAGCCCTCGATATCGTTCGATATAACGATAAATCACTCTGGGCGACTCGGAATCGCGTTATTTACCTTTTCCACACGCTTTGCATCGAAGGAAGCTAAGGATTCACTTCCTAGCCCTCGATATCGTTCGATATAACGATAAATCACTCTGGGCGACTCGGAATCGCGTTATTTACCTTTTCCACACTCTGTGCATCGAAGGAAGCTAAGGATTCACTTCCTAGCCCTCGATATCGTTCGATATAACGATAAGTCACTCTGGGCGGCGCGGAATAGCGATATTTACCTTTTCCACACGCTGTGCATCGAAGGAAGCTAAGGATTCACTTCCTAGCCCTCGATATCGTTCGATATAGCGATAAATCACTCTGGGCAACTCGGAATCGCGTTATTTACCTATTCCACACGCTGTGCATCGAAGGAAGCTGAGGATTCACTTCCTAGCCCTCGATATCGTTCGATATAACGATAAATCACTCTGGGCGACGCGGAATAGCGATATTTACCTTTTCCACACGCTGTGCATCGAAGGAAGCTAAGGATTCACTTCCTAGCCCTCGATATCGTTCGATATAACGATAAATCACTCTGGGCGACTCGGAATAGCGTTATTTACCTTTTCCACACGCTGTGTATCGAAGGAAGCTAAGGATTCACTTCCTAGCCCTCGATATCTTTCGATATAACGATAAATCACTCTGGGAGACGCGGAATAGCGATATTTACCTTTTCCACACGCTGTGTATCGAAGGAAGCTAAGGATTCACTTCCTAGCCCTCGATATCGTTCGATATAACGAAAAATCACTCTGCGAGACGCGGAATAGCGATATTTACCTTTTCCACACACTGTGTATCGAAGGAAGCTAAGGATTCAATTCCTAGCCCTCGATATCGTTCGATATAACGATAAATCACTCTGGGAGACGCGGATTAGCGATATTTACCTTTTCCACACGCTGTGCATCGAAGGAAGCTAAGGATTCACTTCCTAGCCCTCGATATCTTTCGATATAACGATAAATCACTCTGGGAGACACGGAATAGCGATATTTACCTTTTCCACACGCTGTGTATCGAAGGAAGCTAAGGATTCACTTCCTAGCCCTCGATATCTTTCGATATAACGATAAATCACTCTGGGAGACACGGAATAGCGATATTTACCCTTTCCACACGCTGTGTATCGAAGGAAGCTAAGGATTCACTTCCTAGCCCTCGATATCGTTCGATATAACGATAAATCACTCTGGGCGACTCGGAATAGCGTTATTTACCTTTTCCACACGCTGTGTATCGAAGGAAGCTAAGGATTCACTTCCTAGCCCTCGATATCTTTCGATATAACGATAAATCTCTCTGGGAGACGCGGATTAGCGATATTTACCTTTTCCACACGCTGTGCATCGAAGGAAGCTAAGGATTCACTTCCTAGCCCTCGATATCTTTCGATATAACGATAAATCACTCTGGGAGACACGGAATAGCGATATTTACCCTTTCCACACGCTGTGTATCGAAGGAAGCTAAGGATTCACTTCCTAGCCCTCGATATCGTTCGATATAACGATAAATCACTCTGGGCGACTCGAAATAGCGATATTTACCCTTTCCACACGCTGTGTATCGAAGGAAGCTAAGGATTCACTTCCTAGCCCTCGATATCGTTCGATATAACGATATATCACTCTGGGCGACTCGGAATCGCGTTATTTAACTATTCCACACGCTGTGTATCGAAGGAAGCTAAGGATTCACTTCCTAGCCCTCGATATCGTTCGATATAACGATAAATCACTTGGGAGACGCGGATTAGCGATATTTACCTTTTCCACACGCTGTGCATCGAAGGAAGCTAAGGATTCACTTCCTAGCCCTCGATATCGTTCGATATAACGATAAATCACTCTGGGAGACGCGGATTAGCGATATTTACCTTTTCCACACGCTGTGCATCGAAGGAAGCTAAGGATTCACTTCCTAGCCCTCGATATCGTTCGATATAACGATAAATCACTCTGGGAGACGCGGAATAGCGATATTTACCTTTTCCACACGCTGCGCATCGAAGGAAGCTGAGGATTCACTTCGTAGCCCTCGATATCGTTCGATATAACGATAAATCACTCTGGGCGACTCGGAATCGCGTTATTTACCTTTTCCACACGCTGCGCATCGAAGGAAGCTGAGGATTCACTTCGTAGCCCTCGATATCGTTCGATATAACGAAAAATCACTCTGCGAGACGCGGAATAGCGATATTTACCTTTTCCACACACTGTGTATCGAAGGAAGCTAAGGATTCACTTCCTAGCCCTCGATATCGTTCGATATAACGATAAATCACTCTGGGAGACGCGGAATAGCGATATTTACCTTTTCCACACGCTGCGCATCGAAGGAAGCTGAGGATTCACTTCGTAGCCCTCGATATCGTTCGATATAACGATAAGTCACTCTGGGCGACGCGGAATAGCGATATTTACCTTTTCCACACGCTGTGCATCGAAGGAAGCTAAGGATTCACTTCCTAGCCCTCGATATCGTTCGATATAACGATAAATCACTCTGGGCGACTCGGAATCGCGTTATTTACCTTTTCCACACGCTTTGCATCGAAGGAAGCTAAGGATTCACTTCCTAGCCCTCGATATCGTTCGATATAACGATAAATCACTCTGATAGACGCGGATTTGCGATATTTACCTTTTCCACACGCTGTGCATCGAAGGAAGCTGAGGATTCACTTCGTAGCCCTCGATATCGTTCGATATAACGATAAATCACTCTGGGCGACTCGGAATCGCGTTATTTACCTTTTCCACACGCTTTGCATCGAAGGAAGCTAAGGATTCACTTCCTAGCCCTCGATATCGTTCGATATAACGATAAATCACTCTGGGCGACTCGGAATCGCGTTATTTACCTTTTCCACACTCTGTGCATCGAAGGAAGCTAAGGATTCACTTCCTAGCCCTCGATATCGTTCGATATAACGATAAGTCACTCTGGGCGACGCGGAATAGCGATATTTACCTTTTCCACACGCTGTGCATCGAAGGAAGCTAAGGATTCACTTCCTAGCCCTCGATATCGTTCGATATAACGATAAATCACTCTGAGCGACTCGGAATCGCGTTATTTACCTTTTCCACACGCTTTGCATCGAAGGAAGCTAAGGATTCACTTCCTAGCCCTCGATATCGTTCGATATAACGATAAATCACTCTGATAGACGCGGATTTGCGATATTTACCTTTTCCACACGCTGTGCATCGAAGGAAGCTAAGGATTCACTTCCTAGCCCTCGATATCGTTCGATATAACGATAAATCACTCTGGGAGACACGGAATAGCGATATTTACCCTTTCCACACGCTGTGTATCGAAGGAAGCTAAGGATTCACTTCCTAGCCCTCGACATCGTTCGATATAACGATAAATCACTCTGGGAGACGCGGAATAGCGATATTTACCTTTTCCACACGCTGCGCATCGAAGGAAGCTGAGGATTCACTTCGTAGCCCTCGATATCGTTCGATATAACGATAAATCACTCTGGGCGACTCGGAATCGCGTTATTTACCTTTTCCACACGCTTTGCATCGAAGGAAGCTAAGGATTCACTTCCTAGCCCTCGATATCGTTCGATATAACGATAAATCACTCTGGGCGACTCGGAATCGCGTTATTTACCTTTTCCACACTCTGTGCATCGAAGGAAGCTAAGGATTCACTTCCTAGCCCTCGATATCGTTCGATATAACGATAAGTCACTCTGGGCGACGCGGAATAGCGATATTTACCTTTTCCACACGCTGTGCATCGAAGGAAGCTAAGGATTCACTTCCTAGCCCTCGATATCGTTCGATATAGCGATAAATCACTCTGGGCAACTCGGAATCGCGTTATTTACCTATTCCACACGCTGTGCATCGACGGAAGCTGAGGATTCACTTCCTAGCCCTCGATATCGTTCGATATAACGATAAATCACTCTGGGCGACGCGGAATAGCGATATTTACCTTTTCCACACGCTGTGCATCGAAGGAAGCTAAGGATTCACTTCCTAGCCCTCGATATCGTTCGATATAACGATAAATCACTCTGGGCGACTCGGAATAGCGTTATTTACCTTTTCCACACGCTGTGTATCGAAGGAAGCTAAGGATTCACTTCCTAGCCCTCGATATCTTTCGATATAACGATAAATCACTCTGGGAGACGCGGAATAGCGATATTTACCTTTTCCACACGCTGTGTATCGAAGGAAGCTAAGGATTCACTTCCTAGCCCTCGATATCGTTCGATATAACGAAAAATCACTCTGCGAGACGCGGAATAGCGATATTTACCTTTTCCACACACTGTGTATCGAAGGAAGCTAAGGATTCAATTCCTAGCCCTCGATATCGTTCGATATAACGATAAATCACTCTGGGAGACGCGGATTAGCGATATTTACCTTTTCCACACGCTGTGCATCGAAGGAAGCTAAGGATTCACTTCCTAGCCCTCGATATCTTTCGATATAACGATAAATCACTCTGGGAGACACGGAATAGCGATATTTACCTTTTCCACACGCTGTGTATCGAAGGAAGCTAAGGATTCACTTCCTAGCCCTCGATATCTTTCGATATAACGATAAATCACTCTGGGAGACACGGAATAGCGATATTTACCCTTTCCACACGCTGTGTATCGAAGGAAGCTAAGGATTCACTTCCTAGCCCTCGATATCGTTCGATATAACGATAAATCACTCTGGGCGACTCGGAATAGCGTTATTTACCTTTTCCACACGCTGTGTATCGAAGGAAGCTAAGGATTCACTTCCTAGCCCTCGATATCTTTCGATATAACGATAAATCTCTCTGGGAGACGCGGATTAGCGATATTTACCTTTTCCACACGCTGTGCATCGAAGGAAGCTAAGGATTCACTTCCTAGCCCTCGATATCTTTCGATATAACGATAAATCACTCTGGGAGACACGGAATAGCGATATTTACCCTTTCCACACGCTGTGTATCGAAGGAAGCTAAGGATTCACTTCCTAGCCCTCGATATCGTTCGATATAACGATAAATCACTCTGGGCGACTCGAAATAGCGATATTTACCCTTTCCACACGCTGTGTATCGAAGGAAGCTAAGGATTCACTTCCTAGCCCTCGATATCGTTCGATATAACGATATATCACTCTGGGCGACTCGGAATCGCGTTATTTAACTATTCCACACGCTGTGTATCGAAGGAAGCTAAGGATTCACTTCCTAGCCCTCGATATCGTTCGATATAACGATAAATCACTTGGGAGACGCGGATTAGCGATATTTACCTTTTCCACACGCTGTGCATCGAAGGAAGCTAAGGATTCACTTCCTAGCCCTCGATATCGTTCGATATAACGATAAATCACTCTGGGAGACGCGGATTAGCGATATTTACCTTTTCCACACGCTGTGCATCGAAGGAAGCTAAGGATTCACTTCCTAGCCCTCGATATCGTTCGATATAACGATAAATCACTCTGGGAGACGCGGAATAGCGATATTTACCTTTTCCACACGCTGCGCATCGAAGGAAGCTGAGGATTCACTTCGTAGCCCTCGATATCGTTCGATATAACGATAAATCACTCTGGGCGACTCGGAATCGCGTTATTTACCTTTTCCACACGCTGCGCATCGAAGGAAGCTGAGGATTCACTTCGTAGCCCTCGATATCGTTCGATATAACGAAAAATCACTCTGCGAGACGCGGAATAGCGATATTTACCTTTTCCACACACTGTGTATCGAAGGAAGCTAAGGATTCACTTCCTAGCCCTCGATATCGTTCGATATAACGATAAATCACTCTGGGAGACGCGGAATAGCGATATTTACCTTTTCCACACGCTGCGCATCGAAGGAAGCTGAGGATTCACTTCGTAGCCCTCGATATCGTTCGATATAACGATAAGTCACTCTGGGCGACGCGGAATAGCGATATTTACCTTTTCCACACGCTGTGCATCGAAGGAAGCTAAGGATTCACTTCCTAGCCCTCGATATCGTTCGATATAACGATAAATCACTCTGGGCGACTCGGAATCGCGTTATTTACCTTTTCCACACGCTTTGCATCGAAGGAAGCTAAGGATTCACTTCCTAGCCCTCGATATCGTTCGATATAACGATAAATCACTCTGATAGACGCGGATTTGCGATATTTACCTTTTCCACACGCTGTGCATCGAAGGAAGCTGAGGATTCACTTCGTAGCCCTCGATATCGTTCGATATAACGATAAATCACTCTGGGCGACTCGGAATCGCGTTATTTACCTTTTCCACACGCTTTGCATCGAAGGAAGCTAAGGATTCACTTCCTAGCCCTCGATATCGTTCGATATAACGATAAATCACTCTGGGCGACTCGGAATCGCGTTATTTACCTTTTCCACACTCTGTGCATCGAAGGAAGCTAAGGATTCACTTCCTAGCCCTCGATATCGTTCGATATAACGATAAGTCACTCTGGGCGACGCGGAATAGCGATATTTACCTTTTCCACACGCTGTGCATCGAAGGAAGCTAAGGATTCACTTCCTAGCCCTCGATATCGTTCGATATAACGATAAATCACTCTGGGCGACGCGGAATAGCGATATTTACCTATTCCACACGCTGTGCATCGAAGGAAGCTGAGGATTCACTTCCTAGCCCTCGATATCGTTCGATATAACGATAAATCACTCTGAGCGACTCGGAATCGCGTTATTTACCTTTTCCACACGCTTTGCATCGAAGGAAGCTAAGGATTCACTTCCTAGCCCTCGATATCGTTCGATATAACGATAAATCACTCTGATAGACGCGGATTTGCGATATTTACCTTTTCCACACGCTGTGCATCGAAGGAAGCTAAGGATTCACTTCCTAGCCCTCGATATCGTTCGATATAACGATAAATCACTCTGGGAGACACGGAATAGCGATATTTACCCTTTCCACACGCTGTGTATCGAAGGAAGCTAAGGATTCACTTCCTAGCCCTCGACATCGTTCGATATAACGATATATCACTCTGGGCGACTCGGAATCGCGTTATTTAACTATTCCACACGCTGTGTATCGAAGGAAGCTAAGGATTCACTTCCTAGCCCTCGATATCGTTCGATATAACGATAAATCACTCTGGGAGACGCGGATTAGCGATATATACCTTTTCCACACGCTGTGCATCGAAGGAAGCTAAGGATTCACTTCCTAGCCCTCGATATCGTTCGATATAACGATAAATCACTCTGGGAGACGCGGAATAGCGATATTTACCTTTTCCACACGCTGCGCATCGAAGGAAGCTGAGGATTCACTTCGTAGCCCTCGATATCGTTCGATATAACGATAAATCACTCTGGGCGACTCGGAATCGCGTTATTTACCTTTTCCACACGCTTTACATCGAAGGAAGCTAAGGATTCACTTCCTAGCCCTCGATATCGTTCGATATAACGATAAATCACTCTGGGCGACGCGGAATAGCGATATTTACCTTTTCCACACGCTGTGCATCGAAGCAAGCTAAGGATTCACTTCCTAGCCCTCGATATCGTTCGATATAACGATAAATCACTCTGTGCGACTCGGAATAGCGTTATTTACCTTTTCCACACGCTGTGTATCGAAGGAAGCTAAGGATTCACTTCCTAGCCCTCGATATCTTTCGATATAACGATAAATCACTCTGGGAGACTCGGAATAGCGATATTTACCTTTTCCACACGCTGTGTATCGAAGGAAGCTGAGGATTTACTTCCTAGCCCTCGATATCGTTCGATATAACGATAAATCACTCTGGGCGACTCGGAATAGCGATATTTACCTTTTCCACACGCTGTGCATCGATGAAAGCTAAGGATTCACTTCCTAGTCCTCGATATCGTTCGATATAACGATAAATCACTCTGGGCGACGCGGAATAGCGATATTTACCTTTTCCACACGCTGTGCATCGAAGGAAGCTAAGGATTCACTTCCTTGCCCTCGATATCGTTCGATATAACGATAAATCACTCTGGGCGACTCGGAATAGCGTTATTTACCTTTTCCACACGCTGTGTATCGAAGGAAGCTAAGGATTCACTTCCTAGCCCCCGATATCTTTCGATATAACGATAAATCACTCTGGGAGACGCGGAATAGCGATATTTACCTTTTCCAGACGCTGTGTATCGAAGGAAGCTAAGGATTCACTTCCTAGCGCTCGATATCGTTCGATATAACGATAAATCACTCTGGGAGACGCGGATTAGCGATATTTACCTTTTCCACACGCTGTGCATCGAAGGAAGCTAAGGATTCACTTCCTAGCCCTCGATATCGTTCGATATAACGATAAGTCACTCTGGGCGACGCGGAATAGCGATATTTACCTTTTCCACACGCTGTGCATCGAAGGAAGCTAAGGATTCACTTCCTAGCCCTCGATATCGTTCGATATAGCGATAAATCACTCTGGGCAACTCGGAATCGCGTTATTTACCTATTCCACACGCTGTGCATCGAAGGAAGCTGAGGATTCACTTCCTAGCCCTCGATATCGTTCGATATAACGATAAATCACTCTGGGCGACTCGGAATAGCGTTATTTACCTTTTCCACACGCTGTGTATCGAAGGAAGCTAAGGATTCACTTCCTAGCCCTCGATATCTTTCGATATAACGATAAATCACTCTGGGAGACGCGGAATAGCGATATTTACCTTTTCCACACGCTGTGTATCGAAGGAAGCTAAGGATTCACTTCCTAGCCCTCGATATCGTTCGATATAACGATAAATCACTCTGGGAGACGCGGATTAGCGATATTTACCTTTTCCACACGCTGTGCATCGAAGGAAGCTAAGGATTCACTTCCTAGCCCTCGATATCGTTCGATATAACGATAAATCACTCTGGGAGACGCGGAATAGCGATATTTACCTTTTCCACACGCTGCGCATCGAAGGAAGCTGAGGATTCACTTCGTAGCCCTCGATATCGTTCGATATAACGATAAATCACTCTGGGCGACTCGGAATCGCGTTATTTACCTTTTCCACACGCTTTGCATCGAAGGAAGCTAAGGATTCACTTCCTAGCCCTCGATATCGTTCGATATAACGATAAATCACTCTGGGAGACGCGGATTAGCGATATATACCTTTTCCACACGCTGTGCATCGAAGGAAGCTAAGGATTCACTTCCTAGCCCTCGATATCGTTCGATATAACGATAAATCACTCTGGGCGACTCGGAATCGCGTTATTTACCTTTTCCACACTCTGTGCATCGAAGGAAGCTAAGGATTCACTTCCTAGCCCTCGATATCGTTCGATATAACGATAAGTCACTCTGGGCGACGCGGAATAGCGATATTTACCTTTTCCACACGCTGTGCATCGAAGGAAGCTAAGGATTCACTTCCTAGCCCTCGATATCGTTCGATATAACGATAAATCACTCTGGGCGACGCGGAATAGCGATATTTACCTATTCCACACGCTGTGCATCGAAGGAAGCTGAGGATTCACTTCCTAGCCCTCGATATCGTTCGATATAACGATAAATCACTCTGAGCGACTCGGAATCGCGTTATTTACCTTTTCCACACGCTTTGCATCGAAGGAAGCTAAGGATTCACTTCCTAGCCCTCGATATCGTTCGATATAACGATAAATCACTCTGATAGACGCGGATTTGCGATATTTACCTTTTCCACACGCTGTGCATCGAAGGAAGCTATGGATTCACTTCCTAGCCCTCGATATCGTTCGATATAACGATAAATCACTCTGGGAGACACGGAATAGCGATATTTACCCTTTCCACACGCTGTGTATCGAAGGAAGCTAAGGATTCACTTCCTAGCCCTCGACATCGTTCGATATAACGATATATCACTCTGGGCGACTCGGAATCGCGTTATTTAACTATTCCACACGCTGTGTATCGAAGGAAGCTAAGGATTCACTTCCTAGCCCTCGATATCGTTCGATATAACGATAAATCACTCTGGGAGACGCGGATTAGCGATATATACCTTTTCCACACGCTGTGCATCGAAGGAAGCTAAGGATTCACTTCCTAGCCCTCGATATCGTTCGATATAACGATAAATCACTCTGGGAGACGCGGAATAGCGATATTTACCTTTTCCACACGCTGCGCATCGAAGGAAGCTGAGGATTCACTTCGTAGCCCTCGATATCGTTCGATATAACGATAAATCACTCTGGGCGACTCGGAATCGCGTTATTTACCTTTTCCACACGCTTTACATCGAAGGAAGCTAAGGATTCACTTCCTAGCCCTCGATATCGTTCGATATAACGATAAATCACTCTGGGCGACGCGGAATAGCGATATTTACCTTTTCCACACGCTGTGCATCGAAGCAAGCTAAGGATTCACTTCCTAGCCCTCGATATCGTTCGATATAACGATAAATCACTCTGTGCGACTCGGAATAGCGTTATTTACCTTTTCCACACGCTGTGTATCGAAGGAAGCTAAGGATTCACTTCCTAGCCCTCGATATCTTTCGATATAACGATAAATCACTCTGGGAGACTCGGAATAGCGATATTTACCTTTTCCACACGCTGTGTATCGAAGGAAGCTGAGGATTTACTTCCTAGCCCTCGATATCGTTCGATATAACGATAAATCACTCTGGGCGACTCGGAATAGCGATATTTACCTTTTCCACACGCTGTGCATCGATGAAAGCTAAGGATTCACTTCCTAGTCCTCGATATCGTTCGATATAACGATAAATCACTCTGGGCGACGCGGAATAGCGATATTTACCTTTTCCACACGCTGTGCATCGAAGGAAGCTAAGGATTCACTTCCTTGCCCTCGATATCGTTCGATATAACGATAAATCACTCTGGGCGACTCGGAATAGCGTTATTTACCTTTTCCACACGCTGTGTATCGAAGGAAGCTAAGGATTCACTTCCTAGCCCCCGATATCTTTCGATATAACGATAAATCACTCTGGGAGACGCGGAATAGCGATATTTACCTTTTCCAGACGCTGTGTATCGAAGGAAGCTAAGGATTCACTTCCTAGCGCTCGATATCGTTCGATATAACGATAAATCACTCTGGGAGACGCGGATTAGCGATATTTACCTTTTCCACACGCTGTGCATCGAAGGAAGCTAAGGATTCACTTCCTAGCCCTCGATATCGTTCGATATAACTATAAATCACTCTGGGCGACGCGGAATAGCGATATTTACCTTTTCCACACGCTGTGCATCGAAGGAAGCTGAGGATTCACTTCGTAGCCCTCGATATCGTTCGATATAACGATAAATCACTCTGGGCGACTCGGAATCGCGTTATTTACCTTTTCCACACGCTTTGCATCGAAGGAAGCTAAGGATTCACTTCCTAGCCCTCGATATCGTTCGATATAACGATAAATCACTCTGGGCGACTCGGAATCGCGTTATTTACCTTTTCCACACTCTGTGCATCGAAGGAAGCTAAGGATTCACTTCCTAGCCCTCGATATCGTTCGATATAACGATAAGTCACTCTGGGCGACGCGGAATAGCGATATTTACCTTTTCCACACGCTGTGCATCGAAGGAAGCTAAGGATTCACTTCCTAGCCCTCGATATCGTTCGATATAGCGATAAATCACTCTGGGCAACTCGGAATCGCGTTATTTACCTATTCCACACGCTGTGCATCGAAGGAAGCTGAGGATTCACTTCCTAGCCCTCGATATCGTTCGATATAACGATAAATCACTCTGGGCGACTCGGAATAGCGTTATTTACCTTTTCCACACGCTGTGTATCGAAGGAAGCTAAGGATTCACTTCCTAGCCCTCGATATCTTTCGATATAACGATAAATCACTCTGGGAGACGCGGAATAGCGATATTTACCTTTTCCACACGCTGTGTATCGAAGGAAGCTAAGGATTCACTTCCTAGCCCTCGATATCGTTCGATATAACGATAAATCACTCTGGGAGACGCGGATTAGCGATATTTACCTTTTCCACACGCTGTGCATCGAAGGAAGCTAAGGATTCACTTCCTAGCCCTCGATATCGTTCGATATAACGATAAATCACTCTGGGAGACGCGGAATAGCGATATTTACCTTTTCCACACGCTGCGCATCGAAGGAAGCTGAGGATTCACTTCGTAGCCCTCGATATCGTTCGATATAACGATAAATCACTCTGGGCGACTCGGAATCGCGTTATTTACCTTTTCCACACGCTTTGCATCGAAGGAAGCTAAGGATTCACTTCCTAGCCCTCGATATCGTTCGATATAACGATAAATCACTCTGGGAGACGCGGATTAGCGATATATACCTTTTCCACACGCTGTGCATCGAAGGAAGCTAAGGATTCACTTCCTAGCCCTCGATATCGTTCGATATAACGATAAATCACTCTGGGAGACGCGGAATAGCGATATTTACCTTTTCCACACGCTGCGCATCGAAGGAAGCTGAGGATTCACTTCGTAGCCCTCGATATCGTTCGATATAACGATAAATCACTCTGGGCGACTCGGAATCGCGTTATTTACCTTTTCCACACGCTTTACATCGAAGGAAGCTAAGGATTCACTTCCTAGCCCTCGATATCGTTCGATATAACGATAAATCACTCTGGGCGACGCGGAATAGCGATATTTACCTTTTCCACACGCTGTGCATCGAAGCAAGCTAAGGATTCACTTCCTAGCCCTCGATATCGTTCGATATAACGATAAATCACTCTGGGCGACTCGGAATAGCGTTATTTACCTTTTCCACACGCTGTGTATCGAAGGAAGCTAAGGATTCACTTCCTAGCCCTCGATATCTTTCGATATAACGATAAATCACTCTGGGAGACTCGGAATAGCGATATTTACCTTTTCCACACGCTGTGTATCGAAGGAAGCTGAGGATTCACTTCCTAGCCCTCGATATCGTTCGATATAACGATAAATCACTCTGGGCGACTCGGAATAGCGATATTTACCTTTTCCACACGCTGTGCATCGATGAAAGCTAAGGATTCACTTCCTAGTCCTCGATATCGTTCGATATAACGATAAATCACTCTGGGCGACGCGGAATAGCGATATTTACCTTTTCCACACGCTGTGCATCGAAGGAAGCTAAGGATTCACTTCCTTGCCCTCGATATCGTTCGATATAACGATAAATCACTCTGGGCGACTCGGAATAGCGTTATTTACCTTTTCCACACGCTGTGTATCGAAGGAAGCTAAGGATTCACTTCCTAGCCCCCGATATCTTTCGATATAACGATAAATCACTCTGGGAGACGCGGAATAGCGATATTTACCTTTTCCAGACGCTGTGTATCGAAGGAAGCTAAGGATTCACTTCCTAGCGCTCGATATCGTTCGATATAACGATAAATCACTCTGGGAGACGCGGATTAGCGATATTTACCTTTTCCACACGCTGTGCATCGAAGGAAGCTAAGGATTCACTTCCTAGCCCTCGATATCGTTCGATATAACTATAAATCACTCTGGGCGACGCGGAATAGCGATATTTACCTTTTCCACACGCTGTGCATCGAAGGAAGCTGAGGATTCACTTCGTAGCCCTCGATATCGTTCGATATAACGATAAATCACTCTGGGCGACTCGGAATCGCGTTATTTACCTTTTCCACACGCTTTGCATCGAAGGAAGCTAAGGATTCACTTCCTAGCCCTCGATATCGTTCGATATAACGATAAATCACTCTGGGAGACGCGGATTAGCGATATTTACCTTTTCCACACGCTGTACATCGAAGGAAGCTAAGGATTCACTTCCTAGCCCTCGATATCGTTCGATATAACGATAAATCACTCTGGGAGACGCGGAATAGCGATATTTACCGTTTCCACACGCTGTGCATCGAAGGAAGCTGAGGATTCACTTCCTAGCCCTCGATATCGTTCGATATAACGATAAATCACTCTGGGCGACTCGGAATAGCGATATTTACCTTTTCCACACGCTGTGCATCGAAGGAATCTAAGGATTCACTTCCTAGCCCTCGATATCGTTCGATATAACGATAAATCACTCTGATAGACGCGGATTTGCGATATTTACCTTTTCCATACGCTGTGCATCGAAGGAAGCTAAGGATTCACTTCCTAGCCCTCGATATCGTTCGATATAACGATAAATCACTCTGGGAGACACGGAATAGCGATATTTACCCTTTCCACACGCTGTGTATCGAAGGAAGCTAAGGATTCACTTCCTAGCCCTCGATATCGTTCGATATAACGATAAATCACTCTGGGCGACTCGGAATAGCGATATTTACCTTTTCCACACGCTGTGCATCGAAGGAATCTAAGGATTCACTTCCTAGCCCTCGATATCGTTCGATATAACGATAAATCACTCTGATAGACGCGGATTTGCGATATTTACCTTTTCCATACGCTGTGCATCGAAGGAAGCTAAGGATTCACTTCCTAGCCCTCGATATCGTTCGATATAACGATAAATCACTCTGGGAGACACGGAATAGCGATATTTACCCTTTCCACACGCTGTGTATCGAAGGAAGCTAAGGATTCACTTCCTAGCCCTCGACATCGTTCGATATAACGATATATCACTCTGGGCAACTCGGAATCGCGTTATTTAACTATTCCACACGCTGTGTATCGAAGGAAGCTAAGGATTCACTTCCTAGCCCCCGATATCTTTCGATATAACGATAAATCACTCTGGGAGACGCGGAATAGCGATATTTACCTTTTCCACACGCTGTGTATCGAAGGAAGCTAAGGATTCACTTCCTAGCGCTCGATATCGTTCGATATAACGATAAATCACTCTGGGCGACTCGGAATCGCGTTATTTACCTATTCCACACACTGTGTATCGAAGGAAGCTAAGGATTCACTTCCTAGCCCTCGATATCGTTCGATATAACGATAAATCACTCTGGGAGACGCGGATTAGCGATATTTACCTTTTCCACACGCTGTGCATCGAAGGAAGCTAAGGATTCACTTCCTAGCCCTCGATATCGTTCGATATAACTATAAATCACTCTGGGCGACGCGGAATAGCGATATTTACCTTTTCCACACGCTGTGCATCGAAGGAAGCTAAGGATTCACTTCCTAGCCCTCGATATCGTTCGATATAACGATAAATCACTCTGGGAGACGCGGAATAGCGATATTTACCTTTTCCACACGCTGCGCATCGAAGGAAGCTGAGGATTCACTTCGTAGCCCTCGATATCGTTCGATATAACGATAAATCACTCTGGGCGACTCGGAATCGCGTTATTTACCTTTTCCACACGCTTTACATCGAAGGAAGCTAAGGATTCACTTCCTAGCCCTCGATATCGTTCGATATAACGATAAATCACTCTGGGCGACGCGGAATAGCGATATTTACCTTTTCCACACGCTGTGCATCGAAGCAAGCTAAGGATTCACTTCCTAGCCCTCGATATCGTTCGATATAACGATAAATCACTCTGTGCGACTCGGAATAGCGTTATTTACCTTTTCCACACGCTGTGTATCGAAGGAAGCTAAGGATTCACTTCCTAGCCCTCGATATCTTTCGATATAACGATAAATCACTCTGGGAGACTCGGAATAGCGATATTTACCTTTTCCACACGCTGTGTATCGAAGGAAGCTGAGGATTTACTTCCTAGCCCTCGATATCGTTCGATATAACGATAAATCACTCTGGGCGACTCGGAATAGCGATATTTACCTTTTCCACACGCTGTGCATCGATGAAAGCTAAGGATTCACTTCCTAGTCCTCGATATCGTTCGATATAACGATAAATCACTCTGGGCGACGCGGAATAGCGATATTTACCTTTTCCACACGCTGTGCATCGAAGGAAGCTAAGGATTCACTTCCTTGCCCTCGATATCGTTCGATATAACGATAAATCACTCTGGGCGACTCGGAATAGCGTTATTTACCTTTTCCACACGCTGTGTATCGAAGGAAGCTAAGGATTCACTTCCTAGCCCCCGATATCTTTCGATATAACGATAAATCACTCTGGGAGACGCGGAATAGCGATATTTACCTTTTCCAGACGCTGTGTATCGAAGGAAGCTAAGGATTCACTTCCTAGCGCTCGATATCGTTCGATATAACGATAAATCACTCTGGGAGACGCGGATTAGCGATATTTACCTTTTCCACACGCTGTGCATCGAAGGAAGCTAAGGATTCACTTCCTAGCCCTCGATATCGTTCGATATAACTATAAATCACTCTGGGCGACGCGGAATAGCGATATTTACCTTTTCCACACGCTGTGCATCGAAGGAAGCTGAGGATTCACTTCGTAGCCCTCGATATCGTTCGATATAACGATAAATCACTCTGGGCGACTCGGAATCGCGTTATTTACCTTTTCCACACGCTTTGCATCGAAGGAAGCTAAGGATTCACTTCCTAGCCCTCGATATCGTTCGATATAACGATAAATCACTCTGGGCGACTCGGAATCGCGTTATTTACCTTTTCCACACTCTGTGCATCGAAGGAAGCTAAGGATTCACTTCCTAGCCCTCGATATCGTTCGATATAACGATAAGTCACTCTGGGCGACGCGGAATAGCGATATTTACCTTTTCCACACGCTGTGCATCGAAGGAAGCTAAGGATTCACTTCCTAGCCCTCGATATCGTTCGATATAGCGATAAATCACTCTGGGCAACTCGGAATCGCGTTATTTACCTATTCCACACGCTGTGCATCGAAGGAAGCTGAGGATTCACTTCCTAGCCCTCGATATCGTTCGATATAACGATAAATCACTCTGGGCGACTCGGAATAGCGTTATTTACCTTTTCCACACGCTGTGTATCGAAGGAAGCTAAGGATTCACTTCCTAGCCCTCGATATCTTTCGATATAACGATAAATCACTCTGGGAGACGCGGAATAGCGATATTTACCTTTTCCACACGCTGTGTATCGAAGGAAGCTAAGGATTCACTTCCTAGCCCTCGATATCGTTCGATATAACGATAAATCACTCTGGGAGACGCGGATTAGCGATATTTACCTTTTCCACACGCTGTGCATCGAAGGAAGCTAAGGATTCACTTCCTAGCCCTCGATATCGTTCGATATAACGATAAATCACTCTGGGAGACGCGGAATAGCGATATTTACCTTTTCCACACGCTGCGCATCGAAGGAAGCTGAGGATTCACTTCGTAGCCCTCGATATCGTTCGATATAACGATAAATCACTCTGGGCGACTCGGAATCGCGTTATTTACCTTTTCCACACGCTTTGCATCGAAGGAAGCTAAGGATTCACTTCCTAGCCCTCGATATCGTTCGATATAACGATAAATCACTCTGGGAGACGCGGATTAGCGATATATACCTTTTCCACACGCTGTGCATCGAAGGAAGCTAAGGATTCACTTCCTAGCCCTCGATATCGTTCGATATAACGATAAATCACTCTGGGAGACGCGGAATAGCGATATTTACCTTTTCCACACGCTGCGCATCGAAGGAAGCTGAGGATTCACTTCGTAGCCCTCGATATCGTTCGATATAACGATAAATCACTCTGGGCGACTCGGAATCGCGTTATTTACCTTTTCCACACGCTTTACATCGAAGGAAGCTAAGGATTCACTTCCTAGCCCTCGATATCGTTCGATATAACGATAAATCACTCTGGGCGACGCGGAATAGCGATATTTACCTTTTCCACACGCTGTGCATCGAAGCAAGCTAAGGATTCACTTCCTAGCCCTCGATATCGTTCGATATAACGATAAATCACTCTGGGCGACTCGGAATAGCGTTATTTACCTTTTCCACACGCTGTGTATCGAAGGAAGCTAAGGATTCACTTCCTAGCCCTCGATATCTTTCGATATAACGATAAATCACTCTGGGAGACTCGGAATAGCGATATTTACCTTTTCCACACGCTGTGTATCGAAGGAAGCTGAGGATTCACTTCCTAGCCCTCGATATCGTTCGATATAACGATAAATCACTCTGGGCGACTCGGAATAGCGATATTTACCTTTTCCACACGCTGTGCATCGATGAAAGCTAAGGATTCACTTCCTAGTCCTCGATATCGTTCGATATAACGATAAATCACTCTGGGCGACGCGGAATAGCGATATTTACCTTTTCCACACGCTGTGCATCGAAGGAAGCTAAGGATTCACTTCCTTGCCCTCGATATCGTTCGATATAACGATAAATCACTCTGGGCGACTCGGAATAGCGTTATTTACCTTTTCCACACGCTGTGTATCGAAGGAAGCTAAGGATTCACTTCCTAGCCCCCGATATCTTTCGATATAACGATAAATCACTCTGGGAGACGCGGAATAGCGATATTTACCTTTTCCAGACGCTGTGTATCGAAGGAAGCTAAGGATTCACTTCCTAGCGCTCGATATCGTTCGATATAACGATAAATCACTCTGGGAGACGCGGATTAGCGATATTTACCTTTTCCACACGCTGTGCATCGAAGGAAGCTAAGGATTCACTTCCTAGCCCTCGATATCGTTCGATATAACTATAAATCACTCTGGGCGACGCGGAATAGCGATATTTACCTTTTCCACACGCTGTGCATCGAAGGAAGCTGAGGATTCACTTCGTAGCCCTCGATATCGTTCGATATAACGATAAATCACTCTGGGCGACTCGGAATCGCGTTATTTACCTTTTCCACACGCTTTGCATCGAAGGAAGCTAAGGATTCACTTCCTAGCCCTCGATATCGTTCGATATAACGATAAATCACTCTGGGAGACGCGGATTAGCGATATTTACCTTTTCCACACGCTGTACATCGAAGGAAGCTAAGGATTCACTTCCTAGCCCTCGATATCGTTCGATATAACGATAAATCACTCTGGGAGACGCGGAATAGCGATATTTACCGTTTCCACACGCTGTGCATCGAAGGAAGCTGAGGATTCACTTCCTAGCCCTCGATATCGTTCGATATAACGATAAATCACTCTGGGCGACTCGGAATAGCGATATTTACCTTTTCCACACGCTGTGCATCGAAGGAATCTAAGGATTCACTTCCTAGCCCTCGATATCGTTCGATATAACGATAAATCACTCTGATAGACGCGGATTTGCGATATTTACCTTTTCCATACGCTGTGCATCGAAGGAAGCTAAGGATTCACTTCCTAGCCCTCGATATCGTTCGATATAACGATAAATCACTCTGGGAGACACGGAATAGCGATATTTACCCTTTCCACACGCTGTGTATCGAAGGAAGCTAAGGATTCACTTCCTAGCCCTCGATATCGTTCGATATAACGATAAATCACTCTGGGCGACTCGGAATAGCGATATTTACCTTTTCCACACGCTGTGCATCGAAGGAATCTAAGGATTCACTTCCTAGCCCTCGATATCGTTCGATATAACGATAAATCACTCTGATAGACGCGGATTTGCGATATTTACCTTTTCCATACGCTGTGCATCGAAGGAAGCTAAGGATTCACTTCCTAGCCCTCGATATCGTTCGATATAACGATAAATCACTCTGGGAGACACGGAATAGCGATATTTACCCTTTCCACACGCTGTGTATCGAAGGAAGCTAAGGATTCACTTCCTAGCCCTCGACATCGTTCGATATAACGATATATCACTCTGGGCAACTCGGAATCGCGTTATTTAACTATTCCACACGCTGTGTATCGAAGGAAGCTAAGGATTCACTTCCTAGCCCCCGATATCTTTCGATATAACGATAAATCACTCTGGGAGACGCGGAATAGCGATATTTACCTTTTCCACACGCTGTGTATCGAAGGAAGCTAAGGATTCACTTCCTAGCGCTCGATATCGTTCGATATAACGATAAATCACTCTGGGCGACTCGGAATCGCGTTATTTACCTATTCCACACACTGTGTATCGAAGGAAGCTAAGGATTCACTTCCTAGCCCTCGATATCGTTCGATATAACGATAAATCACTCTGGGAGACGCGGATTAGCGATATTTACCTTTTCCACACGCTGTGCATCGAAGGAAGCTAAGGATTCACTTCCTAGCCCTCGATATCGTTCGATATAACTATAAATCACTCTGGGCGACGCGGAATAGCGATATTTACCTTTTCCACACGCTGTGCATCGAAGGAAGCTGAGGATTCACTTCGTAGCCCTCGATATCGTTCGATATAACGATAAATCACTCTGGGCGACTCGGAATCGCGTTATTTACCTTTTCCACACGCTTTGCATCGAAGGAAGCTAAGGATTCACTTCCTAGCCCTCGATATCGTTCGATATAACGATAAATCACTCTGGGCGACTCGAAATAGCGATATTTACCCTTTCCACACGCTGTGTATCGAAGGAAGCTAAGGATTCACTTCCTAGCCCTCGATATCGTTCGATATAACGATATGTCACTCTGGGCGACTCGGAATCGCGTTATTTAACTATTCCACTCGCTGTGTATCGAAGGAAGCTAAGGATTCACTTCCTAGCCCTCGATATCGTTCGATATAACGATAAATCACTCTGGGCGACTCGGAATCGCGTTATTTACCTTTTCCACACTCTGTGCATCGAAGGAAGCTAAGGATTCACTTCCTAGCCCTCGATATCGTTCGATATAACGATAAGTCACTCTGGGCGACGCGGAATAGCGATATTTACCTTTTCCACACGCTGTGCATCGAAGGAAGCTAAGGATTCACTTCCTAGCCCTCGATATCGTTCGATATAGCGATAAATCACTCTGGGCAACTCGGAATCGCGTTATTTACCTATTCCACACGCTGTGCATCGAAGGAAGCTGAGGATTCACTTCCTAGCCCTCGATATCGTTCGATATAACGATAAATCACTCTGGGCGACTCGGAATAGCGTTATTTACCTTTTCCACACGCTGTGTATCGAAGGAAGCTAAGGATTCACTTCCTAGCCCTCGATATCTTTCGATATAACGATAAATCACTCTGGGAGACGCGGAATAGCGATATTTACCTTTTCCACACGCTGTGTATCGAAGGAAGCTAAGGATTCACTTCCTAGCCCTCGATATCGTTCGATATAACGATAAATCACTCTGGGAGACGCGGATTAGCGATATTTACCTTTTCCACACGCTGTGCATCGAAGGAAGCTAAGGATTCACTTCCTAGCCCTCGATATCGTTCGATATAACGATAAATCACTCTGGGAGACGCGGAATAGCGATATTTACCTTTTCCACACGCTGCGCATCGAAGGAAGCTGAGGATTCACTTCGTAGCCCTCGATATCGTTCGATATAACGATAAATCACTCTGGGCGACTCGGAATCGCGTTATTTACCTTTTCCACACGCTTTGCATCGAAGGAAGCTAAGGATTCACTTCCTAGCCCTCGATATCGTTCGATATAACGATAAATCACTCTGGGAGACGCGGATTAGCGATATATACCTTTTCCACACGCTGTGCATCGAAGGAAGCTAAGGATTCACTTCCTAGCCCTCGATATCGTTCGATATAACGATAAATCACTCTGGGAGACGCGGAATAGCGATATTTACCTTTTCCACACGCTGCGCATCGAAGGAAGCTGAGGATTCACTTCGTAGCCCTCGATATCGTTCGATATAACGATAAATCACTCTGGGCGACTCGGAATCGCGTTATTTACCTTTTCCACACGCTTTACATCGAAGGAAGCTAAGGATTCACTTCCTAGCCCTCGATATCGTTCGATATAACGATAAATCACTCTGGGCGACGCGGAATAGCGATATTTACCTTTTCCACACGCTGTGCATCGAAGCAAGCTAAGGATTCACTTCCTAGCCCTCGATATCGTTCGATATAACGATAAATCACTCTGGGCGACTCGGAATAGCGTTATTTACCTTTTCCACACGCTGTGTATCGAAGGAAGCTAAGGATTCACTTCCTAGCCCTCGATATCTTTCGATATAACGATAAATCACTCTGGGAGACTCGGAATAGCGATATTTACCTTTTCCACACGCTGTGTATCGAAGGAAGCTGAGGATTCACTTCCTAGCCCTCGATATCGTTCGATATAACGATAAATCACTCTGGGCGACTCGGAATAGCGATATTTACCTTTTCCACACGCTGTGCATCGATGAAAGCTAAGGATTCACTTCCTAGTCCTCGATATCGTTCGATATAACGATAAATCACTCTGGGCGACGCGGAATAGCGATATTTACCTTTTCCACACGCTGTGCATCGAAGGAAGCTAAGGATTCACTTCCTTGCCCTCGATATCGTTCGATATAACGATAAATCACTCTGGGCGACTCGGAATAGCGTTATTTACCTTTTCCACACGCTGTGTATCGAAGGAAGCTAAGGATTCACTTCCTAGCCCCCGATATCTTTCGATATAACGATAAATCACTCTGGGAGACGCGGAATAGCGATATTTACCTTTTCCAGACGCTGTGTATCGAAGGAAGCTAAGGATTCACTTCCTAGCGCTCGATATCGTTCGATATAACGATAAATCACTCTGGGAGACGCGGATTAGCGATATTTACCTTTTCCACACGCTGTGCATCGAAGGAAGCTAAGGATTCACTTCCTAGCCCTCGATATCGTTCGATATAACTATAAATCACTCTGGGCGACGCGGAATAGCGATATTTACCTTTTCCACACGCTGTGCATCGAAGGAAGCTGAGGATTCACTTCGTAGCCCTCGATATCGTTCGATATAACGATAAATCACTCTGGGCGACTCGGAATCGCGTTATTTACCTTTTCCACACGCTTTGCATCGAAGGAAGCTAAGGATTCACTTCCTAGCCCTCGATATCGTTCGATATAACGATAAATCACTCTGGGAGACGCGGATTAGCGATATTTACCTTTTCCACACGCTGTACATCGAAGGAAGCTAAGGATTCACTTCCTAGCCCTCGATATCGTTCGATATAACGATAAATCACTCTGGGAGACGCGGAATAGCGATATTTACCGTTTCCACACGCTGTGCATCGAAGGAAGCTGAGGATTCACTTCCTAGCCCTCGATATCGTTCGATATAACGATAAATCACTCTGGGCGACTCGGAATAGCGATATTTACCTTTTCCACACGCTGTGCATCGAAGGAATCTAAGGATTCACTTCCTAGCCCTCGATATCGTTCGATATAACGATAAATCACTCTGATAGACGCGGATTTGCGATATTTACCTTTTCCATACGCTGTGCATCGAAGGAAGCTAAGGATTCACTTCCTAGCCCTCGATATCGTTCGATATAACGATAAATCACTCTGGGAGACACGGAATAGCGATATTTACCCTTTCCACACGCTGTGTATCGAAGGAAGCTAAGGATTCACTTCCTAGCCCTCGACATCGTTCGATATAACGATATATCACTCTGGGCAACTCGGAATCGCGTTATTTAACTATTCCACACGCTGTGTATCGAAGGAAGCTAAGGATTCACTTCCTAGCCCCCGATATCTTTCGATATAACGATAAATCACTCTGGGAGACGCGGAATAGCGATATTTACCTTTTCCACACGCTGTGTATCGAAGGAAGCTAAGGATTCACTTCCTAGCGCTCGATATCGTTCGATATAACGATAAATCACTCTGGGCGACTCGGAATCGCGTTATTTACCTATTCCACACACTGTGTATCGAAGGAAGCTAAGGATTCACTTCCTAGCCCTCGATATCGTTCGATATAACGATAAATCACTCTGGGAGACGCGGATTAGCGATATTTACCTTTTCCACACGCTGTGCATCGAAGGAAGCTAAGGATTCACTTCCTAGCCCTCGATATCGTTCGATATAACTATAAATCACTCTGGGCGACGCGGAATAGCGATATTTACCTTTTCCACACGCTGTGCATCGAAGGAAGCTGAGGATTCACTTCGTAGCCCTCGATATCGTTCGATATAACGATAAATCACTCTGGGCGACTCGGAATCGCGTTATTTACCTTTTCCACACGCTTTGCATCGAAGGAAGCTAAGGATTCACTTCCTAGCCCTCGATATCGTTCGATATAACGATAAATCACTCTGGGCGACTCGAAATAGCGATATTTACCCTTTCCACACGCTGTGTATCGAAGGAAGCTAAGGATTCACTTCCTAGCCCTCGATATCGTTCGATATAACGATATGTCACTCTGGGCGACTCGGAATCGCGTTATTTAACTATTCCACACGCTGTGTATCGAAGGAAGCTAAGGATTCACTTCCTAGCCCTCGATATCGTCGATATAACGATAAATCACTTGGGAGACGCGGATTAGCGATATTTACCTTTTCCACACGCTGTGCATCGAAGGAAGCTAAGGATTCACTTCCTAGCCCTCGATATCGTTCGATATAACGATAAATCACTCTGGGAGACGCGGATTAGCGATATTTACCTTTTCCACACGCTGTGCATCGAAGGAAGCTAAGGATTCACTTCCTAGCCCTCGATATCGTTCGATATAACGATAAATCACTCTGGGAGACGCGGAATAGCGATATTTACCTTTTCCACACGCTGCGCATCGAAGGAAGCTGAGGATTCACTTCGTAGCCCTCGATATCGTTCGATATAACGATAAATCACTCTGGGCGACTCGGAATCGCGTTATTTACCTTTTCCACACGCTTTGCATCGAAGGAAGCTAAGGATTCACTTCCTAGCCCTCGATATCGTTCGATATAACGATAAATCACTCTGGGCGACTCGGAATAGCGTTATTTACCTTTTCCACACGCTGTGTATCGAAGGAAGCTAAGGATTCACTTCCTAGCCCTCGATATCTTTCGATATAACGATAAATCACTCTGGGAGACGCGGAATAGCGATATTTACCTTTTCCACACGCTGTGTATCGAAGGAAGCTAAGGATTCACTTCCTAGCACTCGATATCGTTCGATATAACGAAAAATCACTCTGCGAGACGCGGAATAGCGATATTTACCTTTTCCACACACTGTGTATCGAAGGAAGCTAAGGATTCAATTCCTAGCCCTCGATATCGTTCGATATAACGATAAATCACTCTGGGAGACGCGGATTAGCGATATTTACCTTTTCCACACGCTGTGCATCGAAGGAAGCTAAGGATTCACTTCCTAGCCCTCGATATCTTTCGATATAACGATAAATCACTCTGGGAGACACGGAATAGCGATATTTACCTTTTCCACACGCTGTGTATCGAAGGAAGCTAAGGATTCACTTCCTAGCCCTCGATATCTTTCGATATAACGATAAATCACTCTGGGAGACACGGAATAGCGATATTTACCCTTTCCACACGCTGTGTATCGAAGGAAGCTAAGGATTCACTTCCTAGCCCTCGATATCGTTCGATATAACGATAAATCACTCTGGGCGACTCGGAATAGCGTTATTTACCTTTTCCACACGCTGTGTATCGAAGGAAGCTAAGGATTCACTTCCTAGCCCTCGATATCTTTCGATATAACGATAAATCTCTCTGGGAGACGCGGATTAGCGATATTTACCTTTTCCACACGCTGTGCATCGAAGGAAGCTAAGGATTCAATTCCTAGCCCTCGATATCGTTCGATATAACGATAAATCACTCTGGGAGACGCGGATTAGCGATATTTACCTTTTCCACACGCTGTGCATCGAAGGAAGCTAAGGATTCACTTCCTAGCCCTCGATATCTTTCGATATAACGATAAATCACTCTGGGAGACACGGAATAGCGATATTTACCTTTTCCACACGCTGTGTATCGAAGGAAGCTAAGGATTCACTTCCTAGCCCTCGATATCTTTCGATATAACGATAAATCACTCTGGGAGACACGGAATAGCGATATTTACCCTTTCCACACGCTGTGTATCGAAGGAAGCTAAGGATTCACTTCCTAGCCCTCGATATCGTTCGATATAACGATAAATCACTCTGGGCGACTCGGAATAGCGTTATTTACCTTTTCCACACGCTGTGTATCGAAGGAAGCTAAGGATTCACTTCCTAGCCCTCGATATCTTTCGATATAACGATAAATCTCTCTGGGAGACGCGGATTAGCGATATTTACCTTTTCCACACGCTGTGCATCGAAGGAAGCTAAGGATTCACTTCCTAGCCCTCGATATCTTTCGATATAACGATAAATCACTCTGGGAGACACGGAATAGCGATATTTACCCTTTCCACACGCTGTGTATCGAAGGAAGCTAAGGATTCACTTCCTAGCCCTCGATATCGTTCGATATAACGATAAATCACTCTGGGCGACTCGAAATAGCGATATTTACCCTTTCCACACGCTGTGTATCGAAGGAAGCTAAGGATTCACTTCCTAGCCCTCGATATCGTTCGATATAACGATATATCACTCTGGGCGACTCGGAATCGCGTTATTTAACTATTCCACACGCTGTGTATCGAAGGAAGCTAAGGATTCACTTCCTAGCCCTCGATATCGTTCGATATAACGATAAATCACTTGGGAGACGCGGATTAGCGATATTTACCTTTTCCACACGCTGTGCATCGAAGGAAGCTAAGGATTCACTTCCTAGCCCTCGATATCGTTCGATATAACGATAAATCACTCTGGGAGACGCGGATTAGCGATATTTACCTTTTCCACACGCTGTGCATCGAAGGAAGCTAAGGATTCACTTCCTAGCCCTCGATATCGTTCGATATAACGATAAATCACTCTGGGAGACGCGGAATAGCGATATTTACCTTTTCCACACGCTGCGCATCGAAGGAAGCTGAGGATTCACTTCGTAGCCCTCGATATCGTTCGATATAACGATAAATCACTCTGGGCGACTCGGAATCGCGTTATTTACCTTTTCCACACGCTGCGCATCGAAGGAAGCTGAGGATTCACTTCGTAGCCCTCGATATCGTTCGATATAACGAAAAATCACTCTGCGAGACGCGGAATAGCGATATTTACCTTTTCCACACGCTGTGTATCGAAGGAAGCTAAGGATTCACTTCCTAGCGCTCGATATCGTTCGATATAACGATAAATCACTCTGGGCGACTCGGAATCGCGTTATTTACCTATTCCACACACTGTGTATCGAAGGAAGCTAAGGATTCACTTCCTAGCCCTCGATATCGTTCGATATAACGATAAGTCACTCTGGGCGACGCGGAATAGCGATATTTACCTTTTCCACACGCTGTGCATCGAAGGAAGCTAAGGATTCACTTCCTAGCCCTCGATATCGTTCGATATAGCGATAAATCACTCTGGGCAACTCGGAATCGCGTTATTTACCTATTCCACACGCTGTGCATCGAAGGAAGCTGAGGATTCACTTCCTAGCCCTCGATATCGTTCGATATAACGATAAATCACTCTGAGCGACTCGGAATCGCGTTATTTACCTTTTCCACACGCTTTGCATCGAAGGAAGCTAAGGATTCACTTCCTAGCCCTCGATATCGTTCGATATAACGATAAATCACTCTGATAGACGCGGATTTGCGATATTTACCTTTTCCACACGCTGTGCATCGATGGAAGCTAAGGATTCACTTCCTAGCCCTCGATATCGTTCGATATAACGATAAATCACTCTGGGAGACACGGAATAGCGATATTTACCCTTTCCACACGCTGTGTATCGAAGGAAGCTAAGGATTCACTTCCTAGCCCTCGACATCGTTCGATATAACGATATATCACTCTGGGCGACTCGGAATCGCGTTATTTAACTATTCCACACGCTGTGTATCGAAGGAAGCTAAGGATTCACTTCCTAGCCCTCGATATCGTTCGATATAACGATAAATCACTCTGCGAGACGCGGATTAGCGATATATACCTTTTCCACACGCTGTGCATCGAAGGAAGCTAAGGATTCACTTCCTAGCCCTCGATATCGTTCGATATAACGATAAATCACTCTGGGAGACGCGGAATAGCGATATTTACCTTTTCCACACGCTGCGCATCGAAGGAAGCTGAGGATTCACTTCGTAGCCCTCGATATCGTTCGATATAACGATAAATCACTCTGGGCGACTCGGAATCGCGTTATTTACCTTTTCCACACGCTTTACATCGAAGGAAGCTAAGGATTCACTTCCTAGCCCTCGATATCGTTCGATATAACGATAAATCACTCTGGGCGACGCGGAATAGCGATATTTACCTTTTCCACACGCTGTGCATCGAAGGAAGCTAAGGATTCACTTCCTAGCCCTCGATATCGTTCGATATAACGATAAATCACTCTGGGCGACTCGGAATAGCGTTATTTACCTTTTCCACACGCTGTGTATCGAAGGAAGCTAAGGATTCACTTCCTAGCCCTCGATATCTTTCGATATAACGATAAATCACTCTGGGAGACTCGGAATAGCGATATTTACCTTTTCCACACGCTGTGTATCGAAGGAAGCTAAGGATTCACTTCCTAGCCCTCGATATCGTTCGATATAACGAAAAATTACTCTGCGAGACGCGGAATAGCGATATTTACCTTTTCCACACACTGTGTATCGAAGGAAGCTAAGGATTCAATTCCTAGCCCTCGATATCGTTCGATATAACGATAAATCACTCTGGGAGACGCGGATTAGCGATATTTACCTTTTCCACACGCTGTGCATCGAAGGAAGCTAAGGATTCACTTCCTAGCCCTCGATATCTTTCGATATAACGATAAATCACTCTGGGAGACACGGAATAGCGATATTTACCCTTTCCACACGCTGTGTATCGAAGGAAGCTAAGGATTCACTTCCTAGCCCTCGATATCGTTCGATATAACGATAAATCACTCTGGGCGACTCGAAATAGCGATATTTACCCTTTCCACACGCTGTGTATCGAAGGAAGCTAAGGATTCACTTCCTAGCCCTCGATATCGTTCGATATAACGATATATCACTCTGGGCGACTCGGAATCGCGTTATTTAACTATTCCACACGCTGTGTATCGAAGGAAGCTAAGGATTCACTTCCTAGCCCTCGATATCGTTCGATATAACGATAAATCACTTGGGAGACGCGGATTAGCGATATTTACCTTTTCCACACGCTGTGTATCGAAGGAAGCTAAGGATTCACTTCCTAGCCCTCGACATCGTTCGATATAACGATATATCACACTGGGCGACTCGGAATCGCGTTATTTAACTATTCCACACGCTGTGTATCGAAGGAAGCTAAGGATTCACTTCCTAGCCCTCGATATCGTTCGATATAACGATAAATCACTCTGGGAGACGCGGATTAGCGATATATACCTTTTCCACACGCTGTGCATCGAAGGAAGCTAAGGATTCACTTCCTAGCCCTCGATATCGTTCGATATAACGATAAATCACTCTGGGAGACGCGGAATAGCGATATTTACCTTTTCCACACGCTGCGCATCGAAGGAAGCTGAGGATTCACTTCGTAGCCGTCGATATCGTTCGATATAACGATAAATCACTCTGGGCGACTCGGAATCGCGTTATTTACCTTTTCCACACGCTTTGCATCGAAGGAAGCTAAGGATTCACTTCCTAGCCCTCGACATCGTTCGATATAACGATATATCACTCTGGGCGACTCGGAATCGCGTTATTTAACTATTCCACACGCTGTGTATCGAAGGAAGCTAAGGATTCACTTCCTAGCCCCCGATATCTTTCGATATAACGATAAATCACTCTGGGAGACGCGGAATAGCGATATTTACCTTTTCCACACGCTGTGTATCGAAGGAAGCTAAGGATTCACTTCCTAGCGCTCGATATCGTTCGATATAACGATAAATCACTCTGGGCGACTCGGAATCGCGTTATTTACCTATTCCACACACTGTGTATCGAAGGAAGCTAAGGATTCACTTCCTAGCCCTCGATATCATTCGATATAACGATAAATCACTCTGGGAGACGCGGATTAGCGATATTTACCTTTTCCACACGCTGTGCATCGAAGGAAGCTAAGGATTCACTTCCTAGCCCTCGATATCGTTCGATATAACGATAAATCACTCTGGGCGACTCGGAATCGCGTTATTTACCTTTTCCACACGCTTTGCATCGAAGGAAGCTAAGGATTCACTTCCTAGCCCTCGATATCGTTCGATATAACGATAAATCACTCTGGGAGACGCGGATTAGCGATATTTACCTTTTCCACACGCTGTACATCGAAGGAAGCTAAGGATTCACTTCCTAGCCCTCGATATCGTTCGATATAATGATAAATCACTCTGGGAGACGCGGAATAGCGATATTTACCGTTTCCACACGCTGTGCATCGAAGGAAGCTGAGGATTCACTTCCTAGCCCTCGATATCGTTCGATATAACGATAAATCACTCTGGGCGACTCGGAATAGCGATATTTACCTTTTCCACACACTGTGCATCGAAGGAATCTAAGGATTCACTTCCTAGCCCTCGATATCGTTCGATATAACGATAAATCACTCTGATAGACGCGGATTTGCGATATTTACCTTTTCCACACGCTGTGCATCGAAGGAAGCTAAGGATTCACTTCCTAGCCCTCGATATCGTTCGATATAACGATAAATCACTCTGGGAGACACGGAATAGCGATATTTACCCTTTCCACACGCTGTGTATCGAAGGAAGCTAAGGATTCACTTCCTAGCCCTCGACATCGTTCGATATAACGATATATCACTCTGGGCGACTCGGAATCGCGTTATTTAACTATTCCACACGCTGTGTATCGAAGGAAGCTAAGGATTCAATTCCTAGCCCTCGATATCGTTCGATATAACGATAAATCACTCTGGGCGACTCGGAATCGCGTTATTTACCTTTTCCACACGCTTTACATCGAAGGAAGCTAAGGATTCACTTCCTAGCCCTCGATATCGTTCGATATAACGATAAATCACTCTGATAGACGCGGATTTGCGATATTTACCTTTTCCACACGCTGTGCATCGAAGGAAGCTAAGGATTCACTTCCTAGCCCTCGATATCGTTCGATATAACGATAAATCACTCTGGGCGACTCGAAATAGCGATATTTACCCTTTCCACACGCTGTGTATCGAAGGAAGCTAAGGATTCACTTCCTAGCCCTCGATATCGTTCGATATAACGATATATCACTCTGGGCGACTCGGAATCGCGTTATTTAACTATTCCACACGCTGTGTATCGAAGGAAGCTAAGGATTCACTTCCTAGCCCTCGATATCGTTCGATATAACGATAAATCACTTGGGAGACGCGGATTAGCGATATTTACCTTTTCCACACGCTGTGCATCGAAGGAAGCTAAGGATTCACTTCCTAGCCCTCGATATCGTTCGATATAACGATAAATCACTCTGGGAGACGCGGATTAGCGATATTTACCTTTTCCACACGCTGTGCATCGAAGGAAGCTAAGGATTCACTTCCTAGCCCTCGATATCGTTCGATATAACGATAAATCACTCTGGGAGACGCGGAATAGCGATATTTACCTTTTCCACACGCTGCGCATCGAAGGAAGCTGAGGATTCACTTCGTAGCCCTCGATATCGTTCGATATAACGATAAATCACTCTGGGCGACTCGGAATCGCGTTATTTACCTTTTCCACACGCTTTGCATCGAAGGAAGCTAAGGATTCACTTCCTAGCCCTCGATATCGTTCGATATAACGATAAATCACTCTGGGCGACTCGGAATCGCGTTATTTACCTTTTCCACACTCTGTGCATCGAAGGAAGCTAAGGATTCACTTCCTAGCCCTCGATATCGTTCGATATAACGATAAGTCACTCTGGGCGACGCGGAATAGCGATATTTACCTTTTCCACACGCTGTGCATCGAAGGAAGCTAAGGATTCACTTCCTAGCCCTCGATATCGTTCGATATAGCGATAAATCACTCTGGGCAACTCGGAATCGCGTTATTTACCTATTCCACACGCTGTGCATCGAAGGAAGCTGAGGATTCACTTCCTAGCCCTCGATATCGTTCGATATAACGATAAATCACTCTGGGCAACGCGGAATAGCGATATTTACCTTTTCCACACGCTGTGCATCGAAGGAAGCTAAGGATTCACTTCCTAGCCCTCGATATCGTTCGATATAACGATAAATCACTCTGGGCGACTCGGAATAGCGTTATTTACCTTTTCCACACGCTGTGTATCGAAGGAAGCTAAGGATTCACTTCCTAGCCCTCGATATCTTTCGATATAACGATAAATCACTCTGGGAGACGCGGAATAGCGATATTTACCTTTTCCGCACGCTGTGTATCGAAGGAAGCTAAGGATTCACTTCCTAGCCCTCGATATCGTTCGATATAACGAAAAATCACTCTGCGAGACGCGGAATAGCGATATTTACCTTTTCCACACACTGTGTATCGAAGGAAGCTAAGGATTCAATTCCTAGCCCTCGATATCGTTCGATATAACGATAAATCACTCTGGGAGACGCGGATTAGCGATATTTACCTTTTCCACACGCTGTGCATCGAAGGAAGCTAAGGATTCACTTCCTAGCCCTCGATATCTTTCGATATAACGATAAATCACTCTGGGAGACACGGAATAGCGATATTTACCCTTTCCACACGCTGTGTATCGAAGGAAGCTAAGGATTCACTTCCTAGCCCTCGATATCGTTCGATATAACGATAAATCACTCTGATAGACGCGGATTTGCGATATTTACCTTTTCCACACGCTGTGCATCGAAGGAAGCTAAGGATTCACTTCCTAGCCCTCGATATCGTTCGATATAACGATAAATCACTCTGGGCGACTCGAAATAGCGATATTTACCCTTTCCACACGCTGTGTATCGAAGGAAGCTAAGGATTCACTTCCTAGCCCTCGATATCGTTCGATATAGCGATAAATCACTCTGGGCAACTCGGAATCGCGTTATTTACCTTTTCCACACGCTGTGCATCGAAGGAAGCTAAGGATTCACTTCCTAGCCCTCGATATCTTTCGATATAACGATAAATCACTCTGGGAGACACGGAATAGCGATATTTACCCTTTCCACACGCTGTGTATCGAAGGAAGCTAAGGATTCACTTCCTAGCCCTCGATATCGTTCGATATAACGATAAATCACTCTGATAGACGCGGATTTGCGATATTTACCTTTTCCACACGCTGTGCATCGAAGGAAGCTAAGGATTCACTTCCTAGCCCTCGATATCGTTCGATATAACGATAAATCACTCTGGGCGACTCGAAATAGCGATATTTACCTTTTCCACACGCTGCGCATCGAAGGAAGCTGAGGATTCACTTCGTAGCCCTCGATATCGTTCGATATAACGATAAATCACTCTGGGCGACTCGGAATCGCGTTATTTACCTTTTCCACACGCTTTGCATCGAAGGAAGCTAAGGATTCACTTCCTAGCCCTCGATATCGTTCGATATAACGATAAATCACTCTGGGCGACTCGGAATCGCGTTATTTACCTTTTCCACACTCTGTGCATCGAAGGAAGCTAAGGATTCACTTCCTAGCCCTCGATATCGTTCGATATAACGATAAGTCACTCTGGGCGACGCGGAATAGCGATATTTACCTTTTCCACACGCTGTGCATCGAAGGAAGCTAAGGATTCACTTCCTAGCCCTCGATATCGTTCGATATAGCGATAAATCACTCTGGGCAACTCGGAATCGCGTTATTTACCTATTCCACACGCTGTGCATCGAAGGAAGCTGAGGATTCACTTCCTAGCCCTCGATATCGTTCGATATAACGATAAATCACTCTGGGCAACGCGGAATAGCGATATTTACCTTTTCCACACGCTGTGCATCGAAGGAAGCTAAGGATTCACTTCCTAGCCCTCGATATCGTTCGATATAACGATAAATCACTCTGGGCGACTCGGAATAGCGTTATTTACCTTTTCCACACGCTGTGTATCGAAGGAAGCTAAGGATTCACTTCCTAGCCCTCGATATCTTTCGATATAACGATAAATCACTCTGGGAGACGCGGAATAGCGATATTTACCTTTTCCGCACGCTGTGTATCGAAGGAAGCTAAGGATTCACTTCCTAGCCCTCGATATCGTTCGATATAACGAAAAATCACTCTGCGAGACGCGGAATAGCGATATTTACCTTTTCCACACACTGTGTATCGAAGGAAGCTAAGGATTCAATTCCTAGCCCTCGATATCGTTCGATATAACGATAAATCACTCTGGGAGACGCGGATTAGCGATATTTACCTTTTCCACACGCTGTGCATCGAAGGAAGCTAAGGATTCACTTCCTAGCCCTCGATATCTTTCGATATAACGATAAATCACTCTGGGAGACACGGAATAGCGATATTTACCCTTTCCACACGCTGTGTATCGAAGGAAGCTAAGGATTCACTTCCTAGCCCTCGATATCGTTCGATATAACGATAAATCACTCTGATAGACGCGGATTTGCGATATTTACCTTTTCCACACGCTGTGCATCGAAGGAAGCTAAGGATTCACTTCCTAGCCCTCGATATCGTTCGATATAACGATAAATCACTCTGGGCGACTCGAAATAGCGATATTTACCCTTTCCACACGCTGTGTATCGAAGGAAGCTAAGGATTCACTTCCTAGCCCTCGATATCGTTCGATATAGCGATAAATCACTCTGGGCAACTCGGAATCGCGTTATTTACCTATTCCACACGCTGTGCATCGAAGGAAGCTGAGGATTCACTTCCTAGCCCTCGATATCGTTCGATATAACGATAAATCACTCTGAGCGACTCGGAATCGCGTTATTTACCTTTTCCACACGCTTTGCATCGAAGGAAGCTAAGGATTCACTTCCTAGCCCTCGATATCGTTCGATATAACGATAAATCACTCTGATAGACGCGGATTTGCGATATTTACCTTTTCCACACGCTGTGCATCGAAGGAAGCTAAGGATTCACTTCCTAGCCCTCGATATCGTTCGATATAACGATAAATCACTCTGGGAGACACGGAATAGCGATATTTACCCTTTCCACACGCTGTGTATCGAAGGAAGCTAAGGATTCACTTCCTAGCCCTCGACATCGTTCGATATAACGATATATCACTCTGGGCGACTCGGAATCGCGTTATTTAACTATTCCACACGCTGTGTATCGAAGGAAGCTAAGGATTCACTTCCTAGCCCTCGATATCGTTCGATATAACGATAAATCACTCTGGGAGACGCGGATTAGCGATATATACCTTTTCCACACGCTGTGCATCGAAGGAAGCTAAGGATTCACTTCCTAGCCCTCGATATCGTTCGATATAACGATAAATCACTCTGGGAGACGCGGAATAGCGATATTTACCTTTTCCACACGCTGTGCATCGAAGGAAGCTAAGGATTCACTTCCTAGCCCTCGATATCGTTCGATATAACGATAAATCACTCTGGGCGACTCGGAATAGCGTTATTTACCTTTTCCACACGCTGTGTATCGAAGGAAGCTAAGGATTCACTTCCTAGCCCTCGATATCTTTCGATATAACGATAAATCACTCTGGGAGACTCGGAATAGCGATATTTACCTTTTCCACACGCTGTGTATCGAAGGAAGCTAAGGATTCACTTCCTAGCCCTCGATATCTTTCGATATAACGATAAATCACTCTGGGAGACGCGGAATAGCGATATTTACCTTTTCCGCACGCTGTGTATCGAAGGAAGCTAAGGATTCACTTCCTAGCCCTCGATATCGTTCGATATAACGAAAAATCACTCTGCGAGACGCGGAATAGCGATATTTACCTTTTCCACACACTGTGTATCGAAGGAAGCTAAGGATTCAATTCCTAGCCCTCGATATCGTTCGATATAACGATAAATCACTCTGGGAGACGCGGATTAGCGATATTTACCTTTTCCACACGCTGTGCATCGAAGGAAGCTAAGGATTCACTTCCTAGCCCTCGATATCTTTCGATATAACGATAAATCACTCTGGGAGACACGGAATAGCGATATTTACCCTTTCCACACGCTGTGTATCGAAGGAAGCTAAGGATTCACTTCCTAGCCCTCGATATCGTTCGATATAACGATAAATCACTCTGATAGACGCGGATTTGCGATATTTACCTTTTCCACACGCTGTGCATCGAAGGAAGCTAAGGATTCACTTCCTAGCCCTCGATATCGTTCGATATAACGATAAATCACTCTGGGCGACTCGAAATAGCGATATTTACCCTTTCCACACGCTGTGTATCGAAGGAAGCTAAGGATTCACTTCCTAGCCCTCGATATCGTTCGATATAGCGATAAATCACTCTGGGCAACTCGGAATCGCGTTATTTACCTATTCCACACGCTGTGCATCGAAGGAAGCTGAGGATTCACTTCCTAGCCCTCGATATCGTTCGATATAACGATAAATCACTCTGAGCGACTCGGAATCGCGTTATTTACCTTTTCCACACGCTTTGCATCGAAGGAAGCTAAGGATTCACTTCCTAGCCCTCGATATCGTTCGATATAACGATAAATCACTCTGATAGACGCGGATTTGCGATATTTACCTTTTCCACACGCTGTGCATCGAAGGAAGCTAAGGATTCACTTCCTAGCCCTCGATATCGTTCGATATAACGATAAATCACTCTGGGAGACACGGAATAGCGATATTTACCCTTTCCACACGCTGTGTATCGAAGGAAGCTAAGGATTCACTTCCTAGCCCTCGACATCGTTCGATATAACGATATATCACTCTGGGCGACTCGGAATCGCGTTATTTAACTATTCCACACGCTGTGTATCGAAGGAAGCTAAGGATTCACTTCCTAGCCCTCGATATCGTTCGATATAACGATAAATCACTCTGGGAGACGCGGATTAGCGATATATACCTTTTCCACACGCTGTGCATCGAAGGAAGCTAAGGATTCACTTCCTAGCCCTCGATATCGTTCGATATAACGATAAATCACTCTGGGAGACGCGGAATAGCGATATTTACCTTTTCCACACGCTGTGCATCGAAGGAAGCTAAGGATTCACTTCCTAGCCCTCGATATCGTTCGATATAACGATAAATCACTCTGGGCGACTCGGAATAGCGTTATTTACCTTTTCCACACGCTGTGTATCGAAGGAAGCTAAGGATTCACTTCCTAGCCCTCGATATCTTTCGATATAACGATAAATCACTCTGGGAGACTCGGAATAGCGATATTTACCTTTTCCACACGCTGTGTATCGAAGGAAGCTAAGGATTCACTTCCTAGCCCTCGATATCGTTCGATATAACGAAAAATTACTCTGCGAGACGCGGAATAGCGATATTTACCTTTTCCACACACTGTGTATCGAAGGAAGCTAAGGATTCAATTCCTAGCCCTCGATATCGTTCGATATAACGATAAATCACTCTGGGAGACGCGGATTAGCGATATTTACCTTTTCCACACGCTGTGCATCGAAGGAAGCTAAGGATTCACTTCCTAGCCCTCGATATCTTTCGATATAACGATAAATCACTCTGGGAGACACGGAATAGCGATATTTACCCTTTCCACACGCTGTGTATCGAAGGAAGCTAAGGATTCACTTCCTAGCCCTCGATATCGTTCGATATAACGATAAATCACTCTGGGCGACTCGAAATAGCGATATTTACCCTTTCCACACGCTGTGTATCGAAGGAAGCTAAGGATTCACTTCCTAGCCCTCGATATCGTTCGATATAACGGTATATCACTCTGGGCGACTCGGAATCGCGTTATTTAACTATTCCACACGCTGTGTATCGAAGGAAGCTAAGGATTCACTTCCTAGCCCTCGACATCGTTCGATATAACGATATATCACACTGGGCGACTCGGAATCGCGTTATTTAACTATTCCACACGCTGTGTATCGAAGGAAGCTAAGGATTCACTTCCTAGCCCTCGATATCGTTCGATATAACGATAAATCACTCTGGGAGACGCGGATTAGCGATATATACCTTTTCCACACGCTGTGCATCGAAGGAAGCTAAGGATTCACTTCCTAGCCCTCGATATCGTTCGATATAACGATAAATCACTCTGGGAGACGCGGAATAGCGATATTTACCTTTTCCACACGCTGCGCATCGAAGGAAGCTGAGGATTCACTTCGTAGCCCTCGATATCGTTCGATATAACGATAAATCACTCTGGGCGACTCGGAATCGCGTTATTTACCTTTTCCACATGCTTTGCATCGAAGGAAGCTAAGGATTCACTTCCTAGCCCTCGACATCGTTCGATATAACGATATATCACTCTGGGCGACTCGGAATCGCGTTATTTAACTATTCCACACGCTGTGTATCGAAGGAAGCTAAGGATTCACTTCCTAGCCCCCGATATCTTTCGATATAACGATAAATCACTCTGGGAGACGCGGAATAGCGATATTTACCTTTTCCACACGCTGTGTATCGAAGGAAGCTAAGGATTCACTTCCTAGCGCTCGATATCGTTCGATATAACGATAAATCACTCTGGGCGACTCGGAATCGCGTTTTTTACCTATTCCACACACTGTGTATCGAAGGAAGCTAAGGATTCACTTCCTAGCCCTCGATATCGTTCGATATAACGATAAATCACTCTGGGAGACGCGGATTAGCGATATTTACCTTTTCCACACGCTGTGCATCGAAGGAAGCTAAGGATTCACTTCCTAGCCCTCGATATCGTTCGATATAACGATAAATCACTCTGGGCGACTCGGAATCGCGTTATTTACCTTTTCCACACGCTTTGCATCGAAGGAAGCTAAGGATTCACTTCCTAGCCCTCGATATCGTTCGATATAACGATAAATCACTCTGGGCGACGCGGAATAGCGATATTTACCTTTTCCACACGCTGTGCATCGAAGGAAGCTAAGGATTCACTTCCTAGCCCTCGATATCGTTCGATATAACGATAAATCACTCTGGGCGACTCGGAATAGCGTTATTTACCTTTTCCACACGCTGTGTATCGAAGGAAGCTAAGGATTCACTTCCTAGCCCTCGATATCTTTCGATATAACGATAAATCACTCTGCGAGACGCGGAATAGCGATATTTACCTTTTCCACACGCTGTGTATCGAAGGAAGCTAAGGATTCACTTCCTAGCCCTCGATATCGTTCGATATAACGAAAAATCACTCTGCGAGACGCGGAATAGCGATATTTACCTTTTCCACACACTGTGTATCGAAGGAAGCTAAGGATTCAATTCCTAGCCCTCGATATCGTTCGATATAACGATAAATCACTCTGGGAGACGCGGATTAGCGATATTTACCTTTTCCACACGCTGTGCATCGAAGGAAGCTAAGGATTCACTTCCTAGCCCTCGATATCTTTCGATATAACGATAAATCACTCTGGGAGACACGGAATAGCGATATTTACCCTTTCCACACGCTGTGTATCGAAGGAAGCTAAGGATTCACTTCCTAGCCCTCGATATCGTTTGATATAACGATAAATCACTGTGGGCGACTCGAAATAGCGATATTTACCCTTTCCACACGCTGTGTATCGAAGGAAGCTAAGGATTCACTTCCTAGCCCTCGATATCGTTCGATATAACGATATATCACTCTGGGCGACTCGGAATCGCGTTATTTAACTATTCCACACGCTGTGTATCGAAGGAAGCTAAGGATTCACTTCCTAGCCCTCGATATCGTTCGATATAACGATAAATCACTTGGGAGACGCGGATTAGCGATATTTACCTTTTCCACACGCTGTGCATCGAAGGGAGCTAAGGATTCACTTCCTAGCCCTCGATATCGTTCGATATAACGATAAATCACTCTGGGAGACGCGGATTAGCGATATTTACCTTTTCCACACGCTGTGCATCGAAGGAAGCTAAGGATTCACTTCCTAGCCCTCGATATCGTTTGATATAACGATAAATCACTCTGGGCGACTCGAAATAGCGATATTTACCCTTTCCACACGCTGTGTATCGAAGGAAGCTAAGGATTCACTTCCTAGCCCTCGATATCGTTCGATATAACGATATATCACTCTGGGCGACTCGGAATCGCGTTATTTAACTATTCCACACGCTGTGTATCGAAGGAAGCTAAGGATTCACTTCCTAGCCCTCGATATCGTTCGATATAACGATAAATCACTTGGGAGACGCGGATTAGCGATATTTACCTTTTCCACACGCTGTGCATCGAAGGGAGCTAAGGATTCACTTCCTAGCCCTCGATATCGTTCGATATAACGATAAATCACTCTGGGAGACGCGGAATAGCGATATTTACCTTTTCCACACGCTGTGCATCGAAGGAAGCTAAGGATTCACTTCCTAGCCCTCGATATCGTTCGATATAACGATAAATCACTCTGGGAGACGCGGAATAGCGATATTTACCTTTTCCACACGCTGCGCATCGAAGGAAGCTGAGGATTCACTTCGTAGCCCTCGATATCGTTCGATATAACGATAAATCACTCTGGGCGACTCGGAATCGCGTTATTTACCTTTTCCACACGCTTTACATCGAAGGAAGCTAAGGATTCACTTCCTAGCCCTCGATATCGTTCGATATAACGATAAATCACTCTGGGCGACGCGGAATAGCGATATTTACCTTTTCCACACGCTGTGCATCGAAGCAAGCTAAGGATTCACTTCCTAGCCCTCGATATCGTTCGATATAACGATAAATCACTCTGGGCGACTCGGAATAGCGTTATTTACCTTTTCCACACGCTGTGTATCGAAGGAAGCTAAGGATTCACTTCCTAGCCCTCGATATCTTTCGATATAACGATAAATCACTCTGGGAGACTCGGAATAGCGATATTTACCTTTTCCACACGCTGTGTATCGAAGGAAGCTGAGGATTCACTTCCTAGCCCTCGATATCGTTCGATATAACGATAAATCACTCTGGGCGACTCGGAATAGCGATATTTACCTTTTCCACACGCTGTGCATCGATGAAAGCTAAGGATTCACTTCCTAGTCCTCGATATCGTTCGATATAACGATAAATCACTCTGGGCGACGCGGAATTGCGATATTTACCTTTTCCACACGCTGTGCATCGAAGGAAGCTAAGGATTCACTTCCTTGCCCTCGATATCGTTCGATATAACGATAAATCACTCTGGGCGACTCGGAATAGCGTTATTTACCTTTTCCACACGCTGTGTATCGAAGGAAGCTAAGGATTCACTTCCTAGCCCCCGATATCTTTCGATATAACGATAAATCACTCTGGGAGACGCGGAATAGCGATATTTACCTTTTCCAGACGCTGTGTATCGAAGGAAGCTAAGGATTCACTTCCTAGCGCTCGATATCGTTCGATATAACGATAAATCACTCTGGGAGACGCGGATTAGCGATATTTACCTTTTCCACACGCTGTGCATCGAAGGAAGCTAAGGATTCACTTCCTAGCCCTCGATATCGTTCGATATAACTATAAATCACTCTGGGCGACGCGGAATAGCGATATTTACCTTTTCCACACGCTGTGCATCGAAGGAAGCTGAGGATTCACTTCGTAGCCCTCGATATCGTTCGATATAACGATAAATCACTCTGGGCGACTCGGAATCGCGTTATTTACCTTTTCCACACGCTTTGCATCGAAGGAAGCTAAGGATTCACTTCCTAGCCCTCGATATCGTTCGATATAACGATAAATCACTCTGGGAGACGCGGATTAGCGATATTTACCTTTTCCACACGCTGTACATCGAAGGAAGCTAAGGATTCACTTCCTAGCCCTCGATATCGTTCGATATAACGATAAATCACTCTGGGAGACGCGGAATAGCGATATTTACCGTTTCCACACGCTGTGCATCGAAGGAAGCTGAGGATTCACTTCCTAGCCCTCGATATCGTTCGATATAACGATAAATCACTCTGGGCGACTCGGAATAGCGATATTTACCTTTTCCACACGCTGTGCATCGAAGGAATCTAAGGATTCACTTCCTAGCCCTCGATATCGTTCGATATAACGATAAATCACTCTGATAGACGCGGATTTGCGATATTTACCTTTTCCATACGCTGTGCATCGAAGGAAGCTAAGGATTCACTTCCTAGCCCTCGATATCGTTCGATATAACGATAAATCACTCTGGGAGACACGGAATAGCGATATTTACCCTTTCCACACGCTGTGTATCGAAGGAAGCTAAGGATTCACTTCCTAGCCCTCGACATCGTTCGATATAACGATATATCACTCTGGGCAACTCGGAATCGCGTTATTTAACTATTCCACACGCTGTGTATCGAAGGAAGCTAAGGATTCACTTCCTAGCCCCCGATATCTTTCGATATAACGATAAATCACTCTGGGAGACGCGGAATAGCGATATTTACCTTTTCCACACGCTGTGTATCGAAGGAAGCTAAGGATTCACTTCCTAGCGCTCGATATCGTTCGATATAACGATAAATCACTCTGGGCGACTCGGAATCGCGTTATTTACCTATTCCACACACTGTGTATCGAAGGAAGCTAAGGATTCACTTCCTAGCCCTCGATATCGTTCGATATAACGATAAATCACTCTGGGAGACGCGGATTAGCGATATTTACCTTTTCCACACGCTGTGCATCGAAGGAAGCTAAGGATTCACTTCCTAGCCCTCGATATCGTTCGATATAACGATAAATCACTCTGGGAGACACGGAATAGCGATATTTACCCTTTCCACACGCTGTGTATCGAAGGAAGCTAAGGATTCACTTCCTAGCCCTCGACATCGTTCGATATAACGATATATCACTCTGGGCAACTCGGAATCGCGTTATTTAACTATTCCACACGCTGTGTATCGAAGGAAGCTAAGGATTCACTTCCTAGCCCCCGATATCTTTCGATATAACGATAAATCACTCTGGGAGACGCGGAATAGCGATATTTACCTTTTCCACACGCTGTGTATCGAAGGAAGCTAAGGATTCACTTCCTAGCGCTCGATATCGTTCGATATAACGATAAATCACTCTGGGCGACTCGGAATCGCGTTATTTACCTATTCCACACACTGTGTATCGAAGGAAGCTAAGGATTCACTTCCTAGCCCTCGATATCGTTCGATATAACGATAAATCACTCTGGGAGACGCGGAATAGCGATATTTACCTTTTCCACACGCTGCGCATCGAAGGAAGCTGAGGATTCACTTCGTAGCCCTCGATATCGTTCGATATAACGATAAATCACTCTGGGCGACTCGGAATCGCGTTATTTACCTTTTCCACACGCTTTACATCGAAGGAAGCTAAGGATTCACTTCCTAGCCCTCGATATCGTTCGATATAACGATAAATCACTCTGGGCGACGCGGAATAGCGATATTTACCTTTTCCACACGCTGTGCATCGAAGCAAGCTAAGGATTCACTTCCTAGCCCTCGATATCGTTCGATATAACGATAAATCACTCTGGGCGACTCGGAATAGCGTTATTTACCTTTTCCACACGCTGTGTATCGAAGGAAGCTAAGGATTCACTTCCTAGCCCTCGATATCTTTCGATATAACGATAAATCACTCTGGGAGACTCGGAATAGCGATATTTACCTTTTCCAGACGCTGTGTATCGAAGGAAGCTAAGGATTCACTTCCTAGCGCTCGATATCGTTCGATATAACGATAAATCACTCTGGGAGACGCGGATTAGCGATATTTACCTTTTCCACACGCTGTGCATCGAAGGAAGCTAAGGATTCACTTCCTAGCCCTCGATATCGTTCGATATAACTATAAATCACTCTGGGCGACGCGGAATAGCGATATTTACCTTTTCCACACGCTGTGCATCGAAGGAAGCTGAGGATTCACTTCGTAGCCCTCGATATCGTTCGATATAACGATAAATCACTCTGGGCGACTCGGAATCGCGTTATTTACCTTTTCCACACGCTTTGCATCGAAGGAAGCTAAGGATTCACTTCCTAGCCCTCGATATCGTTCGATATAACGATAAATCACTCTGGGAGACGCGGATTAGCGATATTTACCTTTTCCACACGCTGTACATCGAAGGAAGCTAAGGATTCACTTCCTAGCCCTCGATATCGTTCGATATAACGATAAATCACTCTGGGAGACGCGGAATAGCGATATTTACCGTTTCCACACGCTGTGCATCGAAGGAAGCTGAGGATTCACTTCCTAGCCCTCGATATCGTTCGATATAACGATAAATCACTCTGGGCGACTCGGAATAGCGATATTTACCTTTTCCACACGCTGTGCATCGAAGGAATCTAAGGATTCACTTCCTAGCCCTCGATATCGTTCGATATAACGATAAATCACTCTGATAGACGCGGATTTGCGATATTTACCTTTTCCATACGCTGTGCATCGAAGGAAGCTAAGGATTCACTTCCTAGCCCTCGATATCGTTCGATATAACGATAAATCACTCTGGGAGACACGGAATAGCGATATTTACCCTTTCCACACGCTGTGTATCGAAGGAAGCTAAGGATTCACTTCCTAGCCCTCGACATCGTTCGATATAACGATATATCACTCTGGGCAACTCGGAATCGCGTTATTTAACTATTCCACACGCTGTGTATCGAAGGAAGCTAAGGATTCACTTCCTAGCCCCCGATATCTTTCGATATAACGATAAATCACTCTGGGAGACGCGGAATAGCGATATTTACCTTTTCCACACGCTGTGTATCGAAGGAAGCTAAGGATTCACTTCCTAGCGCTCGATATCGTTCGATATAACGATAAATCACTCTGGGCGACTCGGAATCGCGTTATTTACCTATTCCACACACTGTGTATCGAAGGAAGCTAAGGATTCACTTCCTAGCCCTCGATATCGTTCGATATAACGATAAATCACTCTGGGAGACGCGGATTAGCGATATTTACCTTTTCCACACGCTGTGCATCGAAGGAAGCTAAGGATTCACTTCCTAGCCCTCGATATCGTTCGATATAACGATAAATCACTCTGGGAGACACGGAATAGCGATATTTACCCTTTCCACACGCTGTGTATCGAAGGAAGCTAAGGATTCACTTCCTAGCCCTCGACATCGTTCGATATAACGATATATCACTCTGGGCAACTCGGAATCGCGTTATTTAACTATTCCACACGCTGTGTATCGAAGGAAGCTAAGGATTCACTTCCTAGCCCCCGATATCTTTCGATATAACGATAAATCACTCTGGGAGACGCGGAATAGCGATATTTACCTTTTCCACACGCTGTGTATCGAAGGAAGCTAAGGATTCACTTCCTAGCGCTCGATATCGTTCGATATAACGATAAATCACTCTGGGCGACTCGGAATCGCGTTATTTACCTATTCCACACACTGTGTATCGAAGGAAGCTAAGGATTCACTTCCTAGCCCTCGATATCGTTCGATATAACGATAAATCACTCTGGGAGACGCGGATTAGCGATATTTACCTTTTCCACACGCTGTGCATCGAAGGAAGCTAAGGATTCACTTCCTAGCCCTCGATATCGTTCGATATATCTATAAATCACTCTGGGCGACGCGGAATAGCGATATTTACCTTTTCCACACGCTGTGCATCGAAGGAAGCTGAGGATTCACTTCGTAGCCCTCGATATCGTTCGATATAACGATAAATCACTCTGGGCGACTCGGAATCGCGTTATTTACCTTTTCCACACGCTTTGCATCGAAGGAAGCTAAGGATTCACTTCCTAGCCCTCGATATCGTTCGATATAACGATAAATCACTCTGGGCGACTCGAAATAGCGATATTTACCCATTCCACACGCTGTGTATCGAAGGAAGCTAAGGATTCACTTCCTAGCCCTCGATATCGTTCGATATAACGATAAATCACTCTGGGAGACGCGGATTAGCGATATTTACCTTTTCCACACGCTGTGCATCGAAGGAAGCTAAGGATTCACTTCCTAGCCCTCGATATCGTTCGATATAACGATAAATCACTCTGGGAGACGCGGAATAGCGATATTTACCTTTTCCACACGCTGCGCATCGAAGGAAGCTGAGGATTCACTTCGTAGCCCTCGATATCGTTCGATATAACGATAAATCACTCTGGGCGACTCGGAATCGCGTTATTTACCTTTTCCACACGCTTTGCATCGAAGGAAGCTAAGGATTCACTTCCTAGCCCTCGATATCGTTCGATATAACGATAAATCACTCTGGGCGACTCGGAATCGCGTTATTTACCTTTTCCACACTCTGTGCATCGAAGGAAGCTAAGGATTCACTTCCTAGCCCTCGATATCGTTCGATATAACGATAAGTCACTCTGGGCGACGCGGAATAGCGATATTTACCTTTTCCACACGCTGTGCATCGAAGGAAGCTAAGGATTCACTTCCTAGCCCTCGATATCGTTCGATATAGCGATAAATCACTCTGGGCAACTCGGAATCGCGTTATTTACCTATTCCACACGCTGTGCATCGAAGGAAGCTGAGGATTCACTTCCTAGCCCTCGATATCGTTCGATATAACGATAAATCACTCTGGGCGACTCGGAATCGCGTTATTTACCTTTTCCACACGCTTTGCATCGAAGGAAGCTAAGGATTCACTTCCTAGCCCTCGATATCGTTCGATATAACGATAAATCACTCTGGGCGACTCGGAATCGCGTTATTTACCTTTTCCACACTCTGTGCATCGAAGGAAGCTAAGGATTCACTTCCTAGCCCTCGATATCGTTCGATATAACGATAAGTCACTCTGGGCGACGCGGAATAGCGATATTTACCTTTTCCACACGCTGTGCATCGAAGGAAGCTAAGGATTCACTTCCTAGCCCTCGATATCGTTCGATATAGCGATAAATCACTCTGGGCAACTCGGAATCGCGTTATTTACCTATTCCACACGCTGTGCATCGAAGGAAGCTGAGGATTCACTTCCTAGCCCTCGATATCGTTCGATATAACGATAAATCACTCTGGGCGACGCGGAATAGCGATATTTACCTTTTCCACACGCTGTGCATCGAAGGAAGCTAAGGATTCACTTCCTAGCCCTCGATATCGTTCGATATAACGATAAATCACTCTGGGCGACTCGGAATAGCGTTATTTACCTTTTCCACACGCTGTGTATCGAAGGAAGCTAAGGATTCACTTCCTAGCCCTCGATATCTTTCGATATAACGATAAATCACTCTGGGAGACGCGGAATAGCGATATTTACCTTTTCCACACGCTGTGTATCGAAGGAAGCTAAGGATTCACTTCCTAGCCCTCGATATCGTTCGATATAACGAAAAATCACTCTGCGAGACGCGGAATAGCGATATTTACCTTTTCCACACACTGTGTATCGAAGGAAGCTAAGGATTCAATTCCTAGCCCTCGATATCGTTCGATATAACGATAAATCACTCTGGGAGACGCGGATTAGCGATATTTACCTTTTCCACACGCTGTGCATCGAAGGAAGCTAAGGATTCACTTCCTAGCCCTCGATATCTTTCGATATAACGATAAATCACTCTGGGAGACACGGAATAGCGATATTTAACTTTTCCACACGCTGTGTATCGAAGGAAGCTAAGGATTCACTTCCTAGCCCTCGATATCTTTCGATATAACGATAAATCACTCTGGGAGACACGGAATAGCGATATTTACCCTTTCCACACGCTGTGTATCGAAGGAAGCTAAGGATTCACTTCCTAGCCCTCGATATCGTTCGATATAACGATAAATCACTCTGGGCGACTCGGAATAGCGTTATTTACCTTTTCCACACGCTGTGTATCGAAGGAAGCTAAGGATTCACTTCCTAGCCCTCGATATCTTTCGATATAACGATAAATCTCTCTGGGAGACGCGGATTAGCGATATTTACCTTTTCCACACGCTGTGCATCGAAGGAAGCTAAGGATTCACTTCCTAGCCCTCGATATCTTTCGATATAACGATAAATCACTCTGGGAGACACGGAATAGCGATATTTACCCTTTCCACACGCTGTGTATCGAAGGAAGCTAAGGATTCACTTCCTAGCCCTCGATATCGTTCGATATAACGATAAATCACTCTGGGCGACTCGAAATAGCGATATTTACCCTTTCCACACGCTGTGTATCGAAGGAAGCTAAGGATTCACTTCCTAGCCCTCGATATCGTTCGATATAACGATATATCACTCTGGGCGACTCGGAATCGCGTTATTTAACTATTCCACACGCTGTGTATCGAAGGAAGCTAAGGATTCACTTCCTAGCCCTCGATATCGTTCGATATAACGATAAATCACTTGGGAGACGCGGATTAGCGATATTTACCTTTTCCACACGCTGTGCATCGAAGGAAGCTAAGGATTCACTTCCTAGCCCTCGATATCGTTCGATATAACGATAAATCACTCTGGGAGACGCGGATTAGCGATATTTACCTTTTCCACACGCTGTGCATCGAAGGAAGCTAAGGATTCACTTCCTAGCCCTCGATATCGTTCGATATAACGATAAATCACTCTGGGAGACGCGGAATAGCGATATTTACCTTTTCCACACGCTGCGCATCGAAGGAAGCTGAGGATTCACTTCGTAGCCCTCGATATCGTTCGATATAACGATAAATCACTCTGGGCGACTCGGAATCGCGTTATTTACCTTTTCCACACGCTGCGCATCGAAGGAAGCTGAGGATTCACTTCGTAGCCCTCGATATCGTTCGATATAACGAAAAATCACTCTGCGAGACGCGGAATAGCGATATTTACCCTTTCCACACACTGTGTATCGAAGGAAGCTAAGGATTCACTTCCTAGCCCTCGATATCGTTCGATATAACGATAAATCACTCTGGGAGACGCGGAATAGCGATATTTACCTTTTCCACACGCTGCGCATCGAAGGAAGCTGAGGATTCACTTCGTAGCCCTCGATATCGTTCGATATAACGATAAGTCACTCTGGGCGACGCGGAATAGCGATATTTACCTTTTCCACACGCTTTGCATCGAAGGAAGCTAAGGATTCACTTCCTAGCCCTCGATATCGTTCGATATAACGATAAATCACTCTGGGCGACTCGAAATAGCGATATTTACCCATTCCACACGCTGTGTATCGAAGGAAGCTAAGGATTCACTTCCTAGCCCTCGACATCGTTCGATATAACGATATATCACTCTGGGCAACTCGGAATCGCGTTATTTAACTATTCCACACGCTGTGTATCGAAGGAAGCTAAGGATTCACTTCCTAGCCCCCGATATCTTTCGATATAACGATAAATCACTCTGGGAGACGCGGAATAGCGATATTTACCTTTTCCACACGCTGTGTATCGAAGGAAGCTAAGGATTCACTTCCTAGCGCTCGATATCGTTCGATATAACGATAAATCACTCTGGGCGACTCGGAATCGCGTTATTTACCTATTCCACACACTGTGTATCGAAGGAAGCTAAGGATTCACTTCCTAGCCCTCGATATCGTTCGATATAACGATATATCACTCTGGGCGACTCGGAATCGCGTTATTTAACTATTCCACACGCTGTGTATCGAAGGAAGCTAAGGATTCACTTCCTAGCCCTCGATATCGTTCGATATAACGATAAATCACTTGGGAGACGCGGATTAGCGATATTTACCTTTTCCACACGCTGTGCATCGAAGGAAGCTAAGGATTCACTTCCTAGCCCTCGATATCGTTCGATATAACGATAAATCACTCTGGGAGACGCGGATTAGCGATATTTACCTTTTCCACACGCTGTGCATCGAAGGAAGCTAAGGATTCACTTCCTAGCCCTCGATATCGTTCGATATAACGATAAATCACTCTGGGAGACGCGGAATAGCGATATTTACCTTTTCCACACGCTGCGCATCGAAGGAAGCTGAGGATTCACTTCGTAGCCCTCGATATCGTTCGATATAACGATAAATCACTCTGGGCGACTCGGAATCGCGTTATTTACCTTTTCCACACGCTTTGCATCGAAGGAAGCTAAGGATTCACTTCCTAGCCCTCGATATCGTTCGATATAACGATAAATCACTCTGGGCGACTCGGAATCGCGTTATTTACCTTTTCCACACTCTGTGCATCGAAGGAAGCTAAGGATTCACTTCCTAGCCCTCGATATCGTTCGATATAACGATAAGTCACTCTGGGCGACGCGGAATAGCGATATTTACCTTTTCCACACGCTGTGCATCGAAGGAAGCTAAGGATTCACTTCCTAGCCCTCGATATCGTTCGATATAGCGATAAATCACTCTGGGCAACTCGGAATCGCGTTATTTACCTATTCCACACGCTGTGCATCGAAGGAAGCTGAGGATTCACTTCCTAGCCCTCGATATCGTTCGATATAACGATAAATCACTCTGGGCGACGCGGAATAGCGATATTTACCTTTTCCACACGCTGTGCATCGAAGGAAGCTAAGGATTCACTTCCTAGCCCTCGATATCGTTCGATATAACGATAAATCACTCTGGGCGACTCGGAATAGCGTTATTTACCTTTTCCACACGCTGTGTATCGAAGGAAGCTAAGGATTCACTTCCTAGCCCTCGATATCTTTCGATATAACGATAAATCACTCTGGGAGACGCGGAATAGCGATATTTACCTTTTCCACACGCTGTGTATCGAAGGAAGCTAAGGATTCACTTCCTAGCCCTCGATATCGTTCGATATAACGAAAAATCACTCTGCGAGACGCGGAATAGCGATATTTACCTTTTCCACACACTGTGTATCGAAGGAAGCTAAGGATTCAATTCCTAGCCCTCGATATCGTTCGATATAACGATAAATCACTCTGGGAGACGCGGATTAGCGATATTTACCTTTTCCACACGCTGTGCATCGAAGGAAGCTAAGGATTCACTTCCTAGCCCTCGATATCTTTCGATATAACGATAAATCACTCTGGGAGACACGGAATAGCGATATTTACCTTTTCCACACGCTGTGTATCGAAGGAAGCTAAGGATTCACTTCCTAGCCCTCGATATCTTTCGATATAACGATAAATCACTCTGGGAGACACGGAATAGCGATATTTACCCTTTCCACACGCTGTGTATCGAAGGAAGCTAAGGATTCACTTCCTAGCCCTCGATATCGTTCGATATAACGATAAATCACTCTGGGCGACTCGGAATAGCGTTATTTACCTTTTCCACACGCTGTGTATCGAAGGAAGCTAAGGATTCACTTCCTAGCCCTCGATATCTTTCGATATAACGATAAATCTCTCTGGGAGACGCGGATTAGCGATATTTACCTTTTCCACACGCTGTGCATCGAAGGAAGCTAAGGATTCACTTCCTAGCCCTCGATATCTTTCGATATAACGATAAATCACTCTGGGAGACACGGAATAGCGATATTTACCCTTTCCACACGCTGTGTATCGAAGGAAGCTAAGGATTCACTTCCTAGCCCTCGATATCGTTCGATATAACGATAAATCACTCTGGGCGACTCGAAATAGCGATATTTACCCTTTCCACACGCTGTGTATCGAAGGAAGCTAAGGATTCACTTCCTAGCCCTCGATATCGTTCGATATAACGATATATCACTCTGGGCGACTCGGAATCGCGTTATTTAACTATTCCACACGCTGTGTATCGAAGGAAGCTAAGGATTCACTTCCTAGCCCTCGATATCGTTCGATATAACGATAAATCACTTGGGAGACGCGGATTAGCGATATTTACCTTTTCCACACGCTGTGCATCGAAGGAAGCTAAGGATTCACTTCCTAGCCCTCGATATCGTTCGATATAACGATAAATCACTCTGGGAGACGCGGATTAGCGATATTTACCTTTTCCACACGCTGTGCATCGAAGGAAGCTAAGGATTCACTTCCTAGCCCTCGATATCGTTCGATATAACGATAAATCACTCTGGGAGACGCGGAATAGCGATATTTACCTTTTCCACACGCTGCGCATCGAAGGAAGCTGAGGATTCACTTCGTAGCCCTCGATATCGTTCGATATAACGATAAATCACTCTGGGCGACTCGGAATCGCGTTATTTACCTTTTCCACACGCTGCGCATCGAAGGAAGCTGAGGATTCACTTCGTAGCCCTCGATATCGTTCGATATAACGAAAAATCACTCTGCGAGACGCGGAATAGCGATATTTACCTTTTCCACACACTGTGTATCGAAGGAAGCTAAGGATTCACTTCCTAGCCCTCGATATCGTTCGATATAACGATAAATCACTCTGGGAGACGCGGAATAGCGATATTTACCTTTTCCACACGCTGCGCATCGAAGGAAGCTGAGGATTCACTTCGTAGCCCTCGATATCGTTCGATATAACGATAAGTCACTCTGGGCGACGCGGAATAGCGATATTTACCTTTTCCACACGCTTTGCATCGAAGGAAGCTAAGGATTCACTTCCTAGCCCTCGATATCGTTCGATATAACGATAAATCACTCTGGGCGACTCGAAATAGCGATATTTACCCATTCCACACGCTGTGTATCGAAGGAAGCTAAGGATTCACTTCCTAGCCCTCGACATCGTTCGATATAACGATATATCACTCTGGGCAACTCGGAATCGCGTTATTTAACTATTCCACACGCTGTGTATCGAAGGAAGCTAAGGATTCACTTCCTAGCCCCCGATATCTTTCGATATAACGATAAATCACTCTGGGAGACGCGGAATAGCGATATTTACCTTTTCCACACGCTGTGTATCGAAGGAAGCTAAGGATTCACTTCCTAGCGCTCGATATCGTTCGATATAACGATAAATCACTCTGGGCGACTCGGAATCGCGTTATTTACCTATTCCACACACTGTGTATCGAAGGAAGCTAAGGATTCACTTCCTAGCCCTCGATATCGTTCGATATAACGATAAATCACTCTGGGAGACGCGGATTAGCGATATTTACCTTTTCCACACGCTGTGCATCGAAGGAAGCTAAGGATTCACTTCCTAGCCCTCGATATCGTTCGATATAACGATAAATCACTCTGGGCGACTCGGAATCGCGTTATTTACCTATTCCACACACTGTGTATCGAAGGAAGCTAAGGATTCACTTCCTAGCCCTCGATATCGTTCGATATAACGATAAATCACTCTGGGAGACGCGGATTAGCGATATTTACCTTTTCCACACGCTGTGCATCGAAGGAAGCTAAGGATTCACTTCCTAGCCCTCGATATCGTTCGATATATCTATAAATCACTCTGGGCGACGCGGAATAGCGATATTTACCTTTTCCACACGCTGTGCATCGAAGGAAGCTGAGGATTCACTTCGTAGCCCTCGATATCGTTCGATATAACGATAAATCACTCTGGGCGACTCGGAATCGCGTTATTTACCTTTTCCACACGCTTTGCATCGAAGGAAGCTAAGGATTCACTTCCTAGCCCTCGATATCGTTCGATATAACGATAAATCACTCTGGGCGACTCGAAATAGCGATATTTACCCATTCCACACGCTGTGTATCGAAGGAAGCTAAGGATTCACTTCCTAGCCCTCGATATCGTTCGATATAACGATATATCACTCTGGGCGACTCGGAATCGCGTTATTTAACTATTCCACACGCTGTGTATCGAAGGAAGCTAAGGATTCACTTCCTAGCCCTCGATATCGTTCGATATAACGATAAATCACTTGGGAGACGCGGATTAGCGATATTTACCTTTTCCACACGCTGTGCATCGAAGGAAGCTAAGGATTCACTTCCTAGCCCTCGATATCGTTCGATATAACGATAAATCACTCTGGGAGACGCGGATTAGCGATATTTACCTTTTCCACACGCTGTGCATCGAAGGAAGCTAAGGATTCACTTCCTAGCCCTCGATATCGTTCGATATAACGATAAATCACTCTGGGAGACGCGGAATAGCGATATTTACCTTTTCCACACGCTGCGCATCGAAGGAAGCTGAGGATTCACTTCGTAGCCCTCGATATCGTTCGATATAACGATAAATCACTCTGGGCGACTCGGAATCGCGTTATTTACCTTTTCCACACGCTTTGCATCGAAGGAAGCTAAGGATTCACTTCCTAGCCCTCGATATCGTTCGATATAACGATAAATCACTCTGGGCGACTCGGAATCGCGTTATTTACCTTTTCCACACTCTGTGCATCGAAGGAAGCTAAGGATTCACTTCCTAGCCCTCGATATCGTTCGATATAACGATAAGTCACTCTGGGCGACGCGGAATAGCGATATTTACCTTTTCCACACGCTGTGCATCGAAGGAAGCTAAGGATTCACTTCCTAGCCCTCGATATCGTTCGATATAGCGATAAATCACTCTGGGCAACTCGGAATCGCGTTATTTACCTATTCCACACGCTGTGCATCGAAGGAAGCTGAGGATTCACTTCCTAGCCCTCGATATCGTTCGATATAACGATAAATCACTCTGGGCGACGCGGAATAGCGATATTTACCTTTTCCACACGCTGTGCATCGAAGGAAGCTAAGGATTCACTTCCTAGCCCTCGATATCGTTCGATATAACGATAAATCACTCTGGGCGACTCGGAATAGCGTTATTTACCTTTTCCACACGCTGTGTATCGAAGGAAGCTAAGGATTCACTTCCTAGCCCTCGATATCTTTCGATATAACGATAAATCACTCTGGGAGACGCGGAATAGCGATATTTACCTTTTCCACACGCTGTGTATCGAAGGAAGCTAAGGATTCACTTCCTAGCCCTCGATATCGTTCGATATAACGAAAAATCACTCTGCGAGACGCGGAATAGCGATATTTACCTTTTCCACACACTGTGTATCGAAGGAAGCTAAGGATTCAATTCCTAGCCCTCGATATCGTTCGATATAACGATAAATCACTCTGGGAGACGCGGATTAGCGATATTTACCTTTTCCACACGCTGTGCATCGAAGGAAGCTAAGGATTCACTTCCTAGCCCTCGATATCTTTCGATATAACGATAAATCACTCTGGGAGACACGGAATAGCGATATTTACCCTTTCCACACGCTGTGTATCGAAGGAAGCTAAGGATTCACTTCCTAGCCCTCGATATCGTTCGATATAACGATAAATCACTCTGGGCGACTCGGAATAGCGTTATTTACCTTTTCCACACGCTGTGTATCGAAGGAAGCTAAGGATTCACTTCCTAGCCCTCGATATCTTTCGATATAACGATAAATCTCTCTGGGAGACGCGGATTAGCGATATTTACCTTTTCCACACGCTGTGCATCGAAGGAAGCTAAGGATTCACTTCCTAGCCCTCGATATCTTTCGATATAACGATAAATCACTCTGGGAGACACGGAATAGCGATATTTACCCTTTCCACACGCTGTGTATCGAAGGAAGCTAAGGATTCACTTCCTAGCCCTCGATATCGTTCGATATAACGATAAATCACTCTGGGCGACTCGAAATAGCGATATTTACCCTTTCCACACGCTGTGTATCGAAGGAAGCTAAGGATTCACTTCCTAGCCCTCGATATCGTTCGATATAACGATATATCACTCTGGGCGACTCGGAATCGCGTTATTTAACTATTCCACACGCTGTGTATCGAAGGAAGCTAAGGATTCACTTCCTAGCCCTCGATATCGTTCGATATAACGATAAATCACTTGGGAGACGCGGATTAGCGATATTTACCTTTTCCACACGCTGTGCATCGAAGGAAGCTAAGGATTCACTTCCTAGCCCTCGATATCGTTCGATATAACGATAAATCACTCTGGGAGACGCGGATTAGCGATATTTACCTTTTCCACACGCTGTGCATCGAAGGAAGCTAAGGATTCACTTCCTAGCCCTCGATATCGTTCGATATAACGATAAATCACTCTGGGAGACGCGGAATAGCGATATTTACCTTTTCCACACGCTGCGCATCGAAGGAAGCTGAGGATTCACTTCGTAGCCCTCGATATCGTTCGATATAACGATAAATCACTCTGGGCGACTCGGAATCGCGTTATTTACCTTTTCCACACGCTGCGCATCGAAGGAAGCTGAGGATTCACTTCGTAGCCCTCGATATCGTTCGATATAACGAAAAATCACTCTGCGAGACGCGGAATAGCGATATTTACCTTTTCCACACACTGTGTATCGAAGGAAGCTAAGGATTCACTTCCTAGCCCTCGATATCGTTCGATATAACGATAAATCACTCTGGGAGACGCGGAATAGCGATATTTACCTTTTCCACACGCTGCGCATCGAAGGAAGCTGAGGATTCACTTCGTAGCCCTCGATATCGTTCGATATAACGATAAGTCACTCTGGGCGACGCGGAATAGCGATATTTACCTTTTCCACACGCTGTGCATCGAAGGAAGCTAAGGATTCACTTCCTAGCCCTCGATATCGTTCGATATAACGATAAATCACTCTGGGCGACTCGGAATCGCGTTATTTACCTTTTCCACACTCTGTGCATCGAAGGAAGCTAAGGATTCACTTCCTAGCCCTCGATATCGTTCGATATAACGATAAGTCACTCTGGGCGACGCGGAATAGCGATATTTACCTTTTCCACACGCTGTGCATCGAAGGAAGCTAAGGATTCACTTCCTAGCCCTCGATATCGTTCGATATAGCGATAAATCACTCTGGGCAACTCGGAATCGCGTTATTTACCTATTCCACACGCTGTGCATCGAAGGAAGCTGAGGATTCACTTCCTAGCCCTCGATATCGTTCGATATAACGATAAATCACTCTGAGCGACTCGGAATCGCGTTATTTACCTTTTCCACACGCTTTGCATCGAAGGAAGCTAAGGATTCACTTCCTAGCCCTCGATATCGTTCGATATAACGATAAATCACTCTGATAGACGCGGATTTGCGATATTTACCTTTTCCACACGCTGTGCATCGAAGGAAGCTGAGGATTCACTTCGTAGCCCTCGATATCGTTCGATATAACGATAAATCACTCTGGGCGACTCGGAATCGCGTTATTTACCTTTTCCACACTCTGTGCATCGAAGGAAGCTAAGGATTCACTTCCTAGCCCTCGATATCGTTCGATATAACGATAAGTCACTCTGGGCGACGCGGAATAGCGATATTTACCTTTTCCACACGCTGTGCATCGAAGGAAGCTAAGGATTCACTTCCTAGCCCTCGATATCGTTCGATATAACGATAAGTCACTCTGGGCGACGCGGAATAGCGATATTTACCTTTTCCACACGCTGTGCATCGAAGGAAGCTAAGGATTCACTTCCTAGCCCTCGATATCGTTCGATATAACGATAAATCACTCTGGGCGACGCGGAATAGCGATATTTACCTATTCCACACGCTGTGCATCGAAGGAAGCTGAGGATTCACTTCCTAGCCCTCGATATCGTTCGATATAACGATAAATCACTCTGAGCGACTCGGAATCGCGTTATTTACCTTTTCCACACGCTTTGCATCGAAGGAAGCTAAGGATTCACTTCCTAGCCCTCGATATCGTTCGATATAACGATAAATCACTCTGATAGACGCGGATTTGCGATATTTACCTTTTCCACACGCTGTGCATCGAAGGAAGCTAAGGATTCACTTCCTAGCCCTCGATATCGTTCGATATAACGATAAATCACTCTGGGAGACACGGAATAGCGATATTTACCCTTTCCACACGCTGTGTATCGAAGGAAGCTAAGGATTCACTTCCTAGCCCTCGACATCGTTCGATATAACGATATATCACTCTGGGCGACTCGGAATCGCGTTATTTAACTATTCCACACGCTGTGTATCGAAGGAAGCTAAGGATTCACTTCCTAGCCCTCGATATCGTTCGATATAACGATAAATCACTCTGGGAGACGCGGATTAGCGATATATACCTTTTCCACACGCTGTGCATCGAAGGAAGCTAAGGATTCACTTCCTAGCCCTCGATATCGTTCGATATAACGATAAATCACTCTGGGAGACGCGGAATAGCGATATTTACCTTTTCCACACGCTGCGCATCGAAGGAAGCTGAGGATTCACTTCGTAGCCCTCGATATCGTTCGATATAACGATAAATCACTCTGGGCGACTCGGAATCGCGTTATTTACCTTTTCCACACGCTTTACATCGAAGGAAGCTAAGGATTCACTTCCTAGCCCTCGATATCGTTCGATATAACGATAAATCACTCTGGGCGACGCGGAATAGCGATATTTACCTTTTCCACACGCTGTGCATCGAAGCAAGCTAAGGATTCACTTCCTAGCCCTCGATATCGTTCGATATAACGATAAATCACTCTGTGCGACTCGGAATAGCGTTATTTACCTTTTCCACACGCTGTGTATCGAAGGAAGCTAAGGATTCACTTCCTAGCCCTCGATATCTTTCGATATAACGATAAATCACTCTGGGAGACTCGGAATAGCGATATTTACCTTTTCCACACGCTGTGTATCGAAGGAAGCTGAGGATTTACTTCCTAGCCCTCGATATCGTTCGATATAACGATAAATCACTCTGGGCGACTCGGAATAGCGATATTTACCTTTTCCACACGCTGTGCATCGATGAAAGCTAAGGATTCACTTCCTAGTCCTCGATATCGTTCGATATAACGATAAATCACTCTGGGCGACGCGGAATAGCGATATTTACCTTTTCCACACGCTGTGCATCGAAGGAAGCTAAGGATTCACTTCCTTGCCCTCGATATCGTTCGATATAACGATAAATCACTCTGGGCGACTCGGAATAGCGTTATTTACCTTTTCCACACGCTGTGTATCGAAGGAAGCTAAGGATTCACTTCCTAGCCCCCGATATCTTTCGATATAACGATAAATCACTCTGGGAGACGCGGAATAGCGATATTTACCTTTTCCAGACGCTGTGTATCGAAGGAAGCTAAGGATTCACTTCCTAGCGCTCGATATCGTTCGATATAACGATAAATCACTCTGGGAGACGCGGATTAGCGATATTTACCTTTTCCACACGCTGTGCATCGAAGGAAGCTAAGGATTCACTTCCTAGCCCTCGATATCGTTCGATATAACTATAAATCACTCTGGGCGACGCGGAATAGCGATATTTACCTTTTCCACACGCTGTGCATCGAAGGAAGCTGAGGATTCACTTCGTAGCCCTCGATATCGTTCGATATAACGATAAATCACTCTGGGCGACTCGGAATCGCGTTATTTACCTTTTCCACACGCTTTGCATCGAAGGAAGCTAAGGATTCACTTCCTAGCCCTCGATATCGTTCGATATAACGATAAATCACTCTGGGCGACTCGGAATCGCGTTATTTACCTTTTCCACACTCTGTGCATCGAAGGAAGCTAAGGATTCACTTCCTAGCCCTCGATATCGTTCGATATAACGATAAGTCACTCTGGGCGACGCGGAATAGCGATATTTACCTTTTCCACACGCTGTGCATCGAAGGAAGCTAAGGATTCACTTCCTAGCCCTCGATATCGTTCGATATAGCGATAAATCACTCTGGGCAACTCGGAATCGCGTTATTTACCTATTCCACACGCTGTGCATCGAAGGAAGCTGAGGATTCACTTCCTAGCCCTCGATATCGTTCGATATAACGATAAATCACTCTGGGCGACTCGGAATAGCGTTATTTACCTTTTCCACACGCTGTGTATCGAAGGAAGCTAAGGATTCACTTCCTAGCCCTCGATATCTTTCGATATAACGATAAATCACTCTGGGAGACGCGGAATAGCGATATTTACCTTTTCCACACGCTGTGTATCGAAGGAAGCTAAGGATTCACTTCCTAGCCCTCGATATCGTTCGATATAACGATAAATCACTCTGGGAGACGCGGATTAGCGATATTTACCTTTTCCACACGCTGTGCATCGAAGGAAGCTAAGGATTCACTTCCTAGCCCTCGATATCGTTCGATATAACGATAAATCACTCTGGGAGACGCGGAATAGCGATATTTACCTTTTCCACACGCTTTGCATCGAAGGAAGCTAAGGATTCACTTCCTAGCCCTCGATATCGTTCGATATAACGATAAATCACTCTGATAGACGCGGATTTGCGATATTTACCTTTTCCACACGCTGTGCATCGAAGGAAGCTGAGGATTCACTTCGTAGCCCTCGATATCGTTCGATATAACGATAAATCACTCTGGGCGACTCGGAATCGCGTTATTTACCTTTTCCACACGCTTTGCATCGAAGGAAGCTAAGGATTCACTTCCTAGCCCTCGATATCGTTCGATATAACGATAAATCACTCTGGGCGACTCGGAATCGCGTTATTTACCTTTTCCACACTCTGTGCATCGAAGGAAGCTAAGGATTCACTTCCTAGCCCTCGATATCGTTCGATATAACGATAAGTCACTCTGGGCGACGCGGAATAGCGATATTTACCTTTTCCACACGCTGTGCATCGAAGGAAGCTAAGGATTCACTTCCTAGCCCTCGATATCGTTCGATATAACGATAAATCACTCTGGGCGACGCGGAATAGCGATATTTACCTATTCCACACGCTGTGCATCGAAGGAAGCTGAGGATTCACTTCCTAGCCCTCGATATCGTTCGATATAACGATAAATCACTCTGAGCGACTCGGAATCGCGTTATTTACCTTTTCCACACGCTTTGCATCGAAGGAAGCTAAGGATTCACTTCCTAGCCCTCGATATCGTTCGATATAACGATAAATCACTCTGATAGACGCGGATTTGCGATATTTACCTTTTCCACACGCTGTGCATCGAAGGAAGCTAAGGATTCACTTCCTAGCCCTCGATATCGTTCGATATAACGATAAATCACTCTGGGAGACACGGAATAGCGATATTTACCCTTTCCACACGCTGTGTATCGAAGGAAGCTAAGGATTCACTTCCTAGCCCTCGACATCGTTCGATATAACGATATATCACTCTGGGCGACTCGGAATCGCGTTATTTAACTATTCCACACGCTGTGTATCGAAGGAAGCTAAGGATTCACTTCCTAGCCCTCGATATCGTTCGATATAACGATAAATCACTCTGGGAGACGCGGATTAGCGATATATACCTTTTCCACACGCTGTGCATCGAAGGAAGCTAAGGATTCACTTCCTAGCCCTCGATATCGTTCGATATAACGATAAATCACTCTGGGAGACGCGGAATAGCGATATTTACCTTTTCCACACGCTGCGCATCGAAGGAAGCTGAGGATTCACTTCGTAGCCCTCGATATCGTTCGATATAACGATAAATCACTCTGGGCGACTCGGAATCGCGTTATTTACCTTTTCCACACGCTTTACATCGAAGGAAGCTAAGGATTCACTTCCTAGCCCTCGATATCGTTCGATATAACGATAAATCACTCTGGGCGACGCGGAATAGCGATATTTACCTTTTCCACACGCTGTGCATCGAAGCAAGCTAAGGATTCACTTCCTAGCCCTCGATATCGTTCGATATAACGATAAATCACTCTGTGCGACTCGGAATAGCGTTATTTACCTTTTCCACACGCTGTGTATCGAAGGAAGCTAAGGATTCACTTCCTAGCCCTCGATATCTTTCGATATAACGATAAATCACTCTGGGAGACTCGGAATAGCGATATTTACCTTTTCCACACGCTGTGTATCGAAGGAAGCTGAGGATTTACTTCCTAGCCCTCGATATCGTTCGATATAACGATAAATCACTCTGGGCGACTCGGAATAGCGATATTTACCTTTTCCACACGCTGTGCATCGATGAAAGCTAAGGATTCACTTCCTAGTCCTCGATATCGTTCGATATAACGATAAATCACTCTGGGCGACGCGGAATAGCGATATTTACCTTTTCCACACGCTGTGCATCGAAGGAAGCTAAGGATTCACTTCCTTGCCCTCGATATCGTTCGATATAACGATAAATCACTCTGGGCGACTCGGAATAGCGTTATTTACCTTTTCCACACGCTGTGTATCGAAGGAAGCTAAGGATTCACTTCCTAGCCCCCGATATCTTTCGATATAACGATAAATCACTCTGGGAGACGCGGAATAGCGATATTTACCTTTTCCAGACGCTGTGTATCGAAGGAAGCTAAGGATTCACTTCCTAGCGCTCGATATCGTTCGATATAACGATAAATCACTCTGGGAGACGCGGATTAGCGATATTTACCTTTTCCACACGCTGTGCATCGAAGGAAGCTAAGGATTCACTTCCTAGCCCTCGATATCGTTCGATATAACTATAAATCACTCTGGGCGACGCGGAATAGCGATATTTACCTTTTCCACACGCTGTGCATCGAAGGAAGCTGAGGATTCACTTCGTAGCCCTCGATATCGTTCGATATAACGATAAATCACTCTGGGCGACTCGGAATCGCGTTATTTACCTTTTCCACACGCTTTGCATCGAAGGAAGCTAAGGATTCACTTCCTAGCCCTCGATATCGTTCGATATAACGATAAATCACTCTGGGCGACTCGGAATCGCGTTATTTACCTTTTCCACACTCTGTGCATCGAAGGAAGCTAAGGATTCACTTCCTAGCCCTCGATATCGTTCGATATAACGATAAATCACTCTGGGCGACTCGGAATCGCGTTATTTACCTTTTCCACACGCTGTGTATCGAAGGAAGCTAAGGATTCACTTCCTAGCCCTCGATATCTTTCGATATAACGATAAATCACTCTGGGAGACGCGGAATAGCGATATTTACCTTTTCCACACGCTGTGTATCGAAGGAAGCTATGGATTCACTTCCTAGCCCTCGATATCGTTCGATATAACGATAAATCACTCTGGGAGACGCGGATTAGCGATATTTACCTTTTCCACACGCTGTGCATCGAAGGAAGCTAAGGATTCACTTCCTAGCCCTCGATATCGTTCGATATAACGATAAATCACTCTGGGAGACGCGGAATAGCGATATTTACCTTTTCCACACGCTGCGCATCGAAGGAAGCTGAGGATTCACTTCGTAGCCCTCGATATCGTTCGATATAACGATAAATCACTCTGGGCGACTCGGAATCGCGTTATTTACCTTTTCCACACGCTTTGCATCGAAGGAAGCTAAGGATTCACTTCCTAGCCCTCGATATCGTTCGATATAACGATAAATCACTCTGGGAGACGCGGATTAGCGATATATACCTTTTCCACACGCTGTGCATCGAAGGAAGCTAAGGATTCACTTCCTAGCCCTCGATATCGTTCGATATAACGATAAATCACTCTGGGAGACGCGGAATAGCGATATTTACCTTTTCCACACGCTGCGCATCGAAGGAAGCTGAGGATTCACTTCGTAGCCCTCGATATCGTTCGATATAACGATAAATCACTCTGGGCGACTCGGAATCGCGTTATTTACCTTTTCCACACGCTTTACATCGAAGGAAGCTAAGGATTCACTTCCTAGCCCTCGATATCGTTCGATATAACGATAAATCACTCTGGGCGACGCGGAATAGCGATATTTACCTTTTCCACACGCTGTGCATCGAAGCAAGCTAAGGATTCACTTCCTAGCCCTCGATATCGTTCGATATAACGATAAATCACTCTGGGCGACTCGGAATAGCGTTATTTACCTTTTCCACACGCTGTGTATCGAAGGAAGCTAAGGATTCACTTCCTAGCCCTCGATATCTTTCGATATAACGATAAATCACTCTGGGAGACTCGGAATAGCGATATTTACCTTTTCCACACGCTGTGTATCGAAGGAAGCTGAGGATTCACTTCCTAGCCCTCGATATCGTTCGATATAACGATAAATCACTCTGGGCGACTCGGAATAGCGATATTTACCTTTTCCACACGCTGTGCATCGATGAAAGCTAAGGATTCACTTCCTAGTCCTCGATATCGTTCGATATAACGATAAATCACTCTGGGCGACGCGGAATAGCGATATTTACCTTTTCCACACGCTGTGCATCGAAGGAAGCTAAGGATTCACTTCCTTGCCCTCGATATCGTTCGATATAACGATAAATCACTCTGGGCGACTCGGAATAGCGTTATTTACCTTTTCCACACGCTGTGTATCGAAGGAAGCTAAGGATTCACTTCCTAGCCCCCGATATCTTTCGATATAACGATAAATCACTCTGGGAGACGCGGAATAGCGATATTTACCTTTTCCAGACGCTGTGTATCGAAGGAAGCTAAGGATTCACTTCCTAGCGCTCGATATCGTTCGATATAACGATAAATCACTCTGGGAGACGCGGATTAGCGATATTTACCTTTTCCACACGCTGTGCATCGAAGGAAGCTAAGGATTCACTTCCTAGCCCTCGATATCGTTCGATATAACTATAAATCACTCTGGGCGACGCGGAATAGCGATATTTACCTTTTCCACACGCTGTGCATCGAAGGAAGCTGAGGATTCACTTCGTAGCCCTCGATATCGTTCGATATAACGATAAATCACTCTGGGCGACTCGGAATCGCGTTATTTACCTTTTCCACACGCTTTGCATCGAAGGAAGCTAAGGATTCACTTCCTAGCCCTCGATATCGTTCGATATAACGATAAATCACTCTGGGAGACGCGGATTAGCGATATTTACCTTTTCCACACGCTGTACATCGAAGGAAGCTAAGGATTCACTTCCTAGCCCTCGATATCGTTCGATATAACGATAAATCACTCTGGGAGACGCGGAATAGCGATATTTACCGTTTCCACACGCTGTGCATCGAAGGAAGCTGAGGATTCACTTCCTAGCCCTCGATATCGTTCGATATAACGATAAATCACTCTGGGCGACTCGGAATAACGATATTTACCTTTTCCACACGCTGTGCATCGAAGGAATCTAAGGATTCACTTCCTAGCCCTCGATATCGTTCGATATAACGATAAATCACTCTGATAGACGCGGATTTGCGATATTTACCTTTTCCATACGCTGTGCATCGAAGGAAGCTAAGGATTCACTTCCTAGCCCTCGATATCGTTCGATATAACGATAAATCACTCTGGGAGACACGGAATAGCGATATTTACCCTTTCCACACGCTGTGTATCGAAGGAAGCTAAGGATTCACTTCCTAGCCCTCGACATCGTTCGATATAACGATATATCACTCTGGGCAACTCGGAATCGCGTTATTTAACTATTCCACACGCTGTGTATCGAAGGAAGCTAAGGATTCACTTCCTAGCCCCCGATATCTTTCGATATAACGATAAATCACTCTGGGAGACGCGGAATAGCGATATTTACCTTTTCCACACGCTGTGTATCGAAGGAAGCTAAGGATTCACTTCCTAGCGCTCGATATCGTTCGATATAACGATAAATCACTCTGGGCGACTCGGAATCGCGTTATTTACCTATTCCACACACTGTGTATCGAAGGAAGCTAAGGATTCACTTCCTAGCCCTCGATATCGTTCGATATAACGATAAATCACTCTGGGAGACGCGGATTAGCGATATTTACCTTTTCCACACGCTGTGCATCGAAGGAAGCTAAGGATTCACTTCCTAGCCCTCGATATCGTTCGATATAACTATAAATCACTCTGGGCGACGCGGAATAGCGATATTTACCTTTTCCACACGCTGTGCATCGAAGGAAGCTGAGGATTCACTTCGTAGCCCTCGATATCGTTCGATATAACGATAAATCACTCTGGGCGACTCGGAATCGCGTTATTTACCTTTTCCACACGCTTTGCATCGAAGGAAGCTAAGGATTCACTTCCTAGCCCTCGATATCGTTCGATATAACGATAAATCACTCTGGGCGACTCGAAATAGCGATATTTACCCTTTCCACACGCTGTGTATCGAAGGAAGCTAAGGATTCACTTCCTAGCCCTCGATATCGTTCGATATAACGATATGTCACTCTGGGCGACTCGGAATCGCGTTATTTAACTATTCCACACGCTGTGTATCGAAGGAAGCTAAGGATTCACTTCCTAGCCCTCGATATCGTCGATATAACGATAAATCACTTGGGAGACGCGGATTAGCGATATTTACCTTTTCCACGCGCTGTGCATCGAAGGAAGCTAAGGATTCACTTCCTAGCCCTCGATATCGTTCGATATAACGATAAATCACTCTGGGAGACGCGGATTAGCGATATTTACCTTTTCCACACGCTGTGCATCGAAGGAAGCTAAGGATTCACTTCCTAGCCCTCGATATCGTTCGATATAACGATAAATCACTCTGGGAGACGCGGAATAGCGATATTTACCTTTTCCACACGCTGCGCATCGAAGGAAGCTGAGGATTCACTTCGTAGCCCTCGATATCGTTCGATATAACGATAAATCACTCTGGGCGACTCGGAATCGCGTTATTTACCTTTTCCACACGCTTTGCATCGAAGGAAGCTAAGGATTCACTTCCTAGCCCTCGATATCGTTCGATATAACGATAAATCACTCTGGGCGACTCGGAATAGCGTTATTTACCTTTTCCACACGCTGTGTATCGAAGGAAGCTAAGGATTCACTTCCTAGCCCTCGATATCTTTCGATATAACGATAAATCACTCTGGGAGACGCGGAATAGCGATATTTACCTTTTCCACACGCTGTGTATCGAAGGAAGCTAAGGATTCACTTCCTAGCCCTCGATATCGTTCGATATAACGAAAAATCACTCTGCGAGACGCGGAATAGCGATATTTACCTTTTCCACACACTGTGTATCGAAGGAAGCTAAGGATTCAATTCCTAGCCCTCGATATCGTTCGATATAACGATAAATCACTCTGGGAGACGCGGATTAGCGATATTTACCTTTTCCACACGCTGTGCATCGAAGGAAGCTAAGGATTCACTTCCTAGCCCTCGATATCTTTCGATATAACGATAAATCACTCTGGGAGACACGGAATAGCGATATTTACCTTTTCCACACGCTGTGTATCGAAGGAAGCTAAGGATTCACTTCCTAGCCCTCGATATCTTTCGATATAACGATAAATCACTCTGGGAGACACGGAATAGCGATATTTACCCTTTCCACACGCTGTGTATCGAAGGAAGCTAAGGATTCACTTCCTAGCCCTCGATATCGTTCGATATAACGATAAATCACTCTGGGCGACTCGGAATAGCGTTATTTACCTTTTCCACACGCTGTGTATCGAAGGAAGCTAAGGATTCACTTCCTAGCCCTCGATATCTTTCGATATAACGATAAATCTCTCTGGGAGACGCGGATTAGCGATATTTACCTTTTCCACACGCTGTGCATCGAAGGAAGCTAAGGATTCACTTCCTAGCCCTCGATATCTTTCGATATAACGATAAATCACTCTGGGAGACACGGAATAGCGATATTTACCCTTTCCACACGCTGTGTATCGAAGGAAGCTAAGGATTCACTTCCTAGCCCTCGATATCGTTCGATATAACGATAAATCACTCTGGGCGACTCGAAATAGCGATATTTACCCTTTCCACACGCTGTGTATCGAAGGAAGCTAAGGATTCACTTCCTAGCCCTCGATATCGTTCGATATAACGATATATCACTCTGGGCGACTCGGAATCGCGTTATTTAACTATTCCACACGCTGTGTATCGAAGGAAGCTAAGGATTCACTTCCTAGCCCTCGATATCGTTCGATATAACGATAAATCACTTGGGAGACGCGGATTAGCGATATTTACCTTTTCCACACGCTGTGCATCGAAGGAAGCTAAGGATTCACTTCCTAGCCCTCGATATCGTTCGATATAACGATAAATCACTCTGGGAGACGCGGATTAGCGATATTTACCTTTTCCACACGCTGTGCATCGAAGGAAGCTAAGGATTCACTTCCTAGCCCTCGATATCGTTCGATATAACGATAAATCACTCTGGGAGACGCGGAATAGCGATATTTACCTTTTCCACACGCTGCGCATCGAAGGAAGCTGAGGATTCACTTCGTAGCCCTCGATATCGTTCGATATAACGATAAATCACTCTGGGCGACTCGGAATCGCGTTATTTACCTTTTCCACACGCTGCGCATCGAAGGAAGCTGAGGATTCACTTCGTAGCCCTCGATATCGTTCGATATAACGAAAAATCACTCTGCGAGACGCGGAATAGCGATATTTACCTTTTCCACACGCTGTGTATCGAAGGAAGCTAAGGATTCACTTCCTAGCGCTCGATATCGTTCGATATAACGATAAATCACTCTGGGCGACTCGGAATCGCGTTATTTACCTATTCCACACACTGTGTATCGAAGGAAGCTAAGGATTCACTTCCTAGCCCTCGATATCGTTCGATATAACGATAAGTCACTCTGGGCGACGCGGAATAGCGATATTTACCTTTTCCACACGCTGTGCATCGAAGGAAGCTAAGGATTCACTTCCTAGCCCTCGATATCGTTCGATATAGCGATAAATCACTCTGGGCAACTCGGAATCGCGTTATTTACCTATTCCACACGCTGTGCATCGAAGGAAGCTGAGGATTCACTTCCTAGCCCTCGATATCGTTCGATATAACGATAAATCACTCTGAGCGACTCGGAATCGCGTTATTTACCTTTTCCACACGCTTTGCATCGAAGGAAGCTAAGGATTCACTTCCTAGCCCTCGATATCGTTCGATATAACGATAAATCACTCTGATAGACGCGGATTTGCGATATTTACCTTTTCCACACGCTGTGCATCGATGGAAGCTAAGGATTCACTTCCTAGCCCTCGATATCGTTCGATATAACGATAAATCACTCTGGGAGACACGGAATAGCGATATTTACCCTTTCCACACGCTGTGTATCGAAGGAAGCTAAGGATTCACTTCCTAGCCCTCGACATCGTTCGATATAACGATATATCACTCTGGGCGACTCGGAATCGCGTTATTTAACTATTCCACACGCTGTGTATCGAAGGAAGCTAAGGATTCACTTCCTAGCCCTCGATATCGTTCGATATAACGATAAATCACTCTGGGAGACGCGGATTAGCGATATATACCTTTTCCACACGCTGTGCATCGAAGGAAGCTAAGGATTCACTTCCTAGCCCTCGATATCGTTCGATATAACGATAAATCACTCTGGGAGACGCGGAATAGCGATATTTACCTTTTCCACACGCTGCGCATCGAAGGAAGCTGAGGATTCACTTCGTAGCCCTCGATATCGTTCGATATAACGATAAATCACTCTGGGCGACTCGGAATCGCGTTATTTACCTTTTCCACACGCTTTACATCGAAGGAAGCTAAGGATTCACTTCCTAGCCCTCGATATCGTTCGATATAACGATAAATCACTCTGGGCGACGCGGAATAGCGATATTTACCTTTTCCACACGCTGTGCATCGAAGGAAGCTAAGGATTCACTTCCTAGCCCTCGATATCGTTCGATATAACGATAAATCACTCTGGGAGACGCGGATTAGCGATATTTACCTTTTCCACACGCTGTACATCGAAGGAAGCTAAGGATTCACTTCCTAGCCCTCGATATCGTTCGATATAACGATAAATCACTCTGGGAGACGCGGAATAGCGATATTTACCGTTTCCACACGCTGTGCATCGAAGGAAGCTGAGGATTCACTTCCTAGCCCTCGATATCGTTCGATATAACGATAAATCACTCTGGGCGACTCGGAATAACGATATTTACCTTTTCCACACGCTGTGCATCGAAGGAATCTAAGGATTCACTTCCTAGCCCTCGATATCGTTCGATATAACGATAAATCACTCTGATAGACGCGGATTTGCGATATTTACCTTTTCCATACGCTGTGCATCGAAGGAAGCTAAGGATTCACTTCCTAGCCCTCGATATCGTTCGATATAACGATAAATCACTCTGGGAGACACGGAATAGCGATATTTACCCTTTCCACACGCTGTGTATCGAAGGAAGCTAAGGATTCACTTCCTAGCCCTCGACATCGTTCGATATAACGATATATCACTCTGGGCAACTCGGAATCGCGTTATTTAACTATTCCACACGCTGTGTATCGAAGGAAGCTAAGGATTCACTTCCTAGCCCCCGATATCTTTCGATATAACGATAAATCACTCTGGGAGACGCGGAATAGCGATATTTACCTTTTCCACACGCTGTGTATCGAAGGAAGCTAAGGATTCACTTCCTAGCGCTCGATATCGTTCGATATAACGATAAATCACTCTGGGCGACTCGGAATCGCGTTATTTACCTATTCCACACACTGTGTATCGAAGGAAGCTAAGGATTCACTTCCTAGCCCTCGATATCGTTCGATATAACGATAAATCACTCTGGGAGACGCGGATTAGCGATATTTACCTTTTCCACACGCTGTGCATCGAAGGAAGCTAAGGATTCACTTCCTAGCCCTCGATATCGTTCGATATAACTATAAATCACTCTGGGCGACGCGGAATAGCGATATTTACCTTTTCCACACGCTGTGCATCGAAGGAAGCTGAGGATTCACTTCGTAGCCCTCGATATCGTTCGATATAACGATAAATCACTCTGGGCGACTCGGAATCGCGTTATTTACCTTTTCCACACGCTTTGCATCGAAGGAAGCTAAGGATTCACTTCCTAGCCCTCGATATCGTTCGATATAACGATAAATCACTCTGGGCGACTCGAAATAGCGATATTTACCCTTTCCACACGCTGTGTATCGAAGGAAGCTAAGGATTCACTTCCTAGCCCTCGATATCGTTCGATATAACGATATGTCACTCTGGGCGACTCGGAATCGCGTTATTTAACTATTCCACACGCTGTGTATCGAAGGAAGCTAAGGATTCACTTCCTAGCCCTCGATATCTTTCGATATAACGATAAATCACTCTGGGAGACGCGGAATAGCGATATTTACCTTTTCCACACGCTGTGTATCGAAGGAAGCTAAGGATTCACTTCCTAGCCCTCGATATCGTTCGATATAACGAAAAATCACTCTGCGAGACGCGGAATAGCGATATTTACCTTTTCCACACACTGTGTATCGAAGGAAGCTAAGGATTCAATTCCTAGCCCTCGATATCGTTCGATATAACGATAAATCACTCTGGGAGACGCGGATTAGCGATATTTACCTTTTCCACACGCTGTGCATCGAAGGAAGCTAAGGATTCACTTCCTAGCCCTCGATATCTTTCGATATAACGATAAATCACTCTGGGAGACACGGAATAGCGATATTTACCTTTTCCACACGCTGTGTATCGAAGGAAGCTAAGGATTCACTTCCTAGCCCTCGATATCTTTCGATATAACGATAAATCACTCTGGGAGACACGGAATAGCGATATTTACCCTTTCCACACGCTGTGTATCGAAGGAAGCTAAGGATTCACTTCCTAGCCCTCGATATCGTTCGATATAACGATAAATCACTCTGGGCGACTCGGAATAGCGTTATTTACCTTTTCCACACGCTGTGTATCGAAGGAAGCTAAGGATTCACTTCCTAGCCCTCGATATCTTTCGATATAACGATAAATCTCTCTGGGAGACGCGGATTAGCGATATTTACCTTTTCCACACGCTGTGCATCGAAGGAAGCTAAGGATTCACTTCCTAGCCCTCGATATCTTTCGATATAACGATAAATCACTCTGGGAGACACGGAATAGCGATATTTACCCTTTCCACACGCTGTGTATCGAAGGAAGCTAAGGATTCACTTCCTAGCCCTCGATATCGTTCGATATAACGATAAATCACTCTGGGCGACTCGAAATAGCGATATTTACCCTTTCCACACGCTGTGTATCGAAGGAAGCTAAGGATTCACTTCCTAGCCCTCGATATCGTTCGATATAACGATATATCACTCTGGGCGACTCGGAATCGCGTTATTTAACTATTCCACACGCTGTGTATCGAAGGAAGCTAAGGATTCACTTCCTAGCCCTCGATATCGTTCGATATAACGATAAATCACTTGGGAGACGCGGATTAGCGATATTTACCTTTTCCACACGCTGTGCATCGAAGGAAGCTAAGGATTCACTTCCTAGCCCTCGATATCGTTCGATATAACGATAAATCACTCTGGGAGACGCGGATTAGCGATATTTACCTTTTCCACACGCTGTGCATCGAAGGAAGCTAAGGATTCACTTCCTAGCCCTCGATATCGTTCGATATAACGATAAATCACTCTGGGAGACGCGGAATAGCGATATTTACCTTTTCCACACGCTGCGCATCGAAGGAAGCTGAGGATTCACTTCGTAGCCCTCGATATCGTTCGATATAACGATAAATCACTCTGGGCGACTCGGAATCGCGTTATTTACCTTTTCCACACGCTGCGCATCGAAGGAAGCTGAGGATTCACTTCGTAGCCCTCGATATCGTTCGATATAACGAAAAATCACTCTGCGAGACGCGGAATAGCGATATTTACCTTTTCCACACGCTGTGTATCGAAGGAAGCTAAGGATTCACTTCCTAGCGCTCGATATCGTTCGATATAACGATAAATCACTCTGGGCGACTCGGAATCGCGTTATTTACCTATTCCACACACTGTGTATCGAAGGAAGCTAAGGATTCACTTCCTAGCCCTCGATATCGTTCGATATAACGATAAGTCACTCTGGGCGACGCGGAATAGCGATATTTACCTTTTCCACACGCTGTGCATCGAAGGAAGCTAAGGATTCACTTCCTAGCCCTCGATATCGTTCGATATAGCGATAAATCACTCTGGGCAACTCGGAATCGCGTTATTTACCTATTCCACACGCTGTGCATCGAAGGAAGCTGAGGATTCACTTCCTAGCCCTCGATATCGTTCGATATAACGATAAATCACTCTGAGCGACTCGGAATCGCGTTATTTACCTTTTCCACACGCTTTGCATCGAAGGAAGCTAAGGATTCACTTCCTAGCCCTCGATATCGTTCGATATAACGATAAATCACTCTGATAGACGCGGATTTGCGATATTTACCTTTTCCACACGCTGTGCATCGATGGAAGCTAAGGATTCACTTCCTAGCCCTCGATATCGTTCGATATAACGATAAATCACTCTGGGAGACACGGAATAGCGATATTTACCCTTTCCACACGCTGTGTATCGAAGGAAGCTAAGGATTCACTTCCTAGCCCTCGACATCGTTCGATATAACGATATATCACTCTGGGCGACTCGGAATCGCGTTATTTAACTATTCCACACGCTGTGTATCGAAGGAAGCTAAGGATTCACTTCCTAGCCCTCGATATCGTTCGATATAACGATAAATCACTCTGGGAGACGCGGATTAGCGATATATACCTTTTCCACACGCTGTGCATCGAAGGAAGCTAAGGATTCACTTCCTAGCCCTCGATATCGTTCGATATAACGATAAATCACTCTGGGAGACGCGGAATAGCGATATTTACCTTTTCCACACGCTGCGCATCGAAGGAAGCTGAGGATTCACTTCGTAGCCCTCGATATCGTTCGATATAACGATAAATCACTCTGGGCGACTCGGAATCGCGTTATTTACCTTTTCCACACGCTTTACATCGAAGGAAGCTAAGGATTCACTTCCTAGCCCTCGATATCGTTCGATATAACGATAAATCACTCTGGGCGACGCGGAATAGCGATATTTACCTTTTCCACACGCTGTGCATCGAAGGAAGCTAAGGATTCACTTCCTAGCCCTCGATATCGTTCGATATAACGATAAATCACTCTGGGCGACTCGGAATAGCGTTATTTACCTTTTCCACACGCTGTGTATCGAAGGAAGCTAAGGATTCACTTCCTAGCCCTCGATATCTTTCGATATAACGATAAATCACTCTGGGAGACTCGGAATAGCGATATTTACCTTTTCCACACGCTGTGTATCGAAGGAAGCTAAGGATTCACTTCCTAGCCCTCGATATCGTTCGATATAACGAAAAATTACTCTGCGAGACGCGGAATAGCGATATTTACCTTTTCCACACACTGTGTATCGAAGGAAGCTAAGGATTCAATTCCTAGCCCTCGATATCGTTCGATATAACGATAAATCACTCTGGGAGACGCGGATTAGCGATATTTACCTTTTCCACACGCTGTGCATCGAAGGAAGCTAAGGATTCACTTCCTAGCCCTCGATATCTTTCGATATAACGATAAATCACTCTGGGAGACACGGAATAGCGATATTTACCCTTTCCACACGCTGTGTATCGAAGGAAGCTAAGGATTCACTTCCTAGCCCTCGATATCGTTCGATATAACGATAAATCACTCTGGGCGACTCGAAATAGCGATATTTACCCTTTCCACACGCTGTGTATCGAAGGAAGCTAAGGATTCACTTCCTAGCCCTCGATATCGTTCGATATAACGATATATCACTCTGGGCGACTCGGAATCGCGTTATTTAACTATTCCACACGCTGTGTATCGAAGGAAGCTAAGGATTCACTTCCTAGCCCTCGATATCGTTCGATATAACGATAAATCACTTGGGAGACGCGGATTAGCGATATTTACCTTTTCCACACGCTGTGTATCGAAGGAAGCTAAGGATTCACTTCCTAGCCCTCGACATCGTTCGATATAACGATATATCACACTGGGCGACTCGGAATCGCGTTATTTAACTATTCCACACGCTGTGTATCGAAGGAAGCTAAGGATTCACTTCCTAGCCCTCGATATCGTTCGATATAACGATAAATCACTCTGGGAGACGCGGATTAGCGATATATACCTTTTCCACACGCTGTGCATCGAAGGAAGCTAAGGATTCACTTCCTAGCCCTCGATATCGTTCGATATAACGATAAATCACTCTGGGAGACGCGGAATAGCGATATTTACCTTTTCCACACGCTGCGCATCGAAGGAAGCTGAGGATTCACTTCGTAGCCCTCGATATCGTTCGATATAACGATAAATCACTCTGGGCGACTCGGAATCGCGTTATTTACCTTTTCCACACGCTTTGCATCGAAGGAAGCTAAGGATTCACTTCCTAGCCCCCGACATCGTTCGATATAACGATATATCACTCTGGGCGACTCGGAATCGCGTTATTTAACTATTCCACACGCTGTGTATCGAAGGAAGCTAAGGATTCACTTCCTAGCCCCCGATATCTTTCGATATAACGATAAATCACTCTGGGAGACGCGGAATAGCGATATTTACCTTTTCCACACGCTGTGTATCGAAGGAAGCTAAGGATTCACTTCCTAGCGCTCGATATCGTTCGATATAACGATAAATCACTCTGGGCGACTCGGAATCGCGTTATTTACCTATTCCACACACTGTGTATCGAAGGAAGCTAAGGATTCACTTCCTAGCCCTCGATATCGTTCGATATAACGATAAATCACTCTGGGAGACGCGGATTAGCGATATTTACCTTTTCCACACGCTGTGCATCGAAGGAAGCTAAGGATTCACTTCCTAGCCCTCGATATCGTTCGATATAACGATAAATCACTCTGGGCGACTCGGAATCGCGTTATTTACCTTTTCCACACGCTTTGCATCGAAGGAAGCTAAGGATTCACTTCCTAGCCCTCGATATCGTTCGATATAACGATAAATCACTCTGGGAGACGCGGATTAGCGATATTTACCTTTTCCACACGCTGTACATCGAAGGAAGCTAAGGATTCACTTCCTAGCCCTCGATATCGTTCGATATAATGATAAATCACTCTGGGAGACGCGGAATAGCGATATTTACCGTTTCCACACGCTGTGCATCGAAGGAAGCTGAGGATTCACTTCCTAGCCCTCGATATCGTTCGATATAACGATAAATCACTCTGGGCGACTCGGAATAGCGATATTTACCTTTTCCACACACTGTGCATCGAAGGAATCTAAGGATTCACTTCCTAGCCCTCGATATCGTTCGATATAACGATAAATCACTCTGATAGACGCGGATTTGCGATATTTACCTTTTCCACACGCTGTGCATCGAAGGAAGCTAAGGATTCACTTCCTAGCCCTCGATATCGTTCGATATAACGATAAATCACTCTGGGAGACACGGAATAGCGATATTTACCCTTTCCACACGCTGTGTATCGAAGGAAGCTAAGGATTCACTTCCTAGCCCTCGACATCGTTCGATATAACGATATATCACTCTGGGCGACTCGGAATCGCGTTATTTAACTATTCCACACGCTGTGTATCGAAGGAAGCTAAGGATTCAATTCCTAGCCCTCGATATCGTTCGATATAACGATAAATCACTCTGGGCGACTCGGAATCGCGTTATTTACCTTTTCCACACGCTTTACATCGAAGGAAGCTAAGGATTCACTTCCTAGCCCTCGATATCGTTCGATATAACGATAAATCACTCTGATAGACGCGGATTTGCGATATTTACCTTTTCCACACGCTGTGCATCGAAGGAAGCTAAGGATTCACTTCCTAGCCCTCGATATCGTTCGATATAACGATAAATCACTCTGGGCGACTCGAAATAGCGATATTTACCCTTTCCACACGCTGTGTATCGAAGGAAGCTAAGGATTCACTTCCTAGCCCTCGATATCGTTCGATATAACGATATATCACTCTGGGCGACTCGGAATCGCGTTATTTAACTATTCCACACGCTGTGTATCGAAGGAAGCTAAGGATTCACTTCCTAGCCCTCGATATCGTTCGATATAACGATAAATCACTTGGGAGACGCGGATTAGCGATATTTACCTTTTCCACACGCTGTGCATCGAAGGAAGCTAAGGATTCACTTCCTAGCCCTCGATATCGTTCGATATAACGATAAATCACTCTGGGAGACGCGGATTAGCGATATTTACCTTTTCCACACGCTGTGCATCGAAGGAAGCTAAGGATTCACTTCCTAGCCCTCGATATCGTTCGATATAACGATAAATCACTCTGGGAGACGCGGAATAGCGATATTTACCTTTTCCACACGCTGCGCATCGAAGGAAGCTGAGGATTCACTTCGTAGCCCTCGATATCGTTCGATATAACGATAAATCACTCTGGGCGACTCGGAATCGCGTTATTTACCTTTTCCACACGCTTTGCATCGAAGGAAGCTAAGGATTCACTTCCTAGCCCTCGATATCGTTCGATATAACGATAAATCACTCTGGGCGACTCGGAATCGCGTTATTTACCTTTTCCACACTCTGTGCATCGAAGGAAGCTAAGGATTCACTTCCTAGCCCTCGATATCGTTCGATATAACGATAAGTCACTCTGGGCGACGCGGAATAGCGATATTTACCTTTTCCACACGCTGTGCATCGAAGGAAGCTAAGGATTCACTTCCTAGCCCTCGATATCGTTCGATATAGCGATAAATCACTCTGGGCAACTCGGAATCGCGTTATTTACCTATTCCACACGCTGTGCATCGAAGGAAGCTGAGGATTCACTTCCTAGCCCTCGATATCGTTCGATATAACGATAAATCACTCTGGGCGACGCGGAATAGCGATATTTACCTTTTCCACACGCTGTGCATCGAAGGAAGCTAAGGATTCACTTCCTAGCCCTCGATATCGTTCGATATAACGATAAATCACTCTGGGCGACTCGGAATAGCGTTATTTACCTTTTCCACACGCTGTGTATCGAAGGAAGCTAAGGATTCACTTCCTAGCCCTCGATATCTTTCGATATAACGATAAATCACTCTGGGAGACGCGGAATAGCGATATTTACCTTTTCCGCACGCTGTGTATCGAAGGAAGCTAAGGATTCACTTCCTAGCCCTCGATATCGTTCGATATAACGAAAAATCACTCTGCGAGACGCGGAATAGCGATATTTACCTTTTCCACACACTGTGTATCGAAGGAAGCTAAGGATTCAATTCCTAGCCCTCGATATCGTTCGATATAACGATAAATCACTCTGGGAGACGCGGATTAGCGATATTTACCTTTTCCACACGCTGTGCATCGAAGGAAGCTAAGGATTCACTTCCTAGCCCTCGATATCTTTCGATATAACGATAAATCACTCTGGGAGACACGGAATAGCGATATTTACCCTTTCCACACGCTGTGTATCGAAGGAAGCTAAGGATTCACTTCCTAGCCCTCGATATCGTTCGATATAACGATAAATCACTCTGATAGACGCGGATTTGCGATATTTACCTTTTCCACACGCTGTGCATCGAAGGAAGCTAAGGATTCACTTCCTAGCCCTCGATATCGTTCGATATAACGATAAATCACTCTGGGCGACTCGAAATAGCGATATTTACCCTTTCCACACGCTGTGTATCGAAGGAAGCTAAGGATTCACTTCCTAGCCCTCGATATCGTTCGATATAGCGATAAATCACTCTGGGCAACTCGGAATCGCGTTATTTACCTATTCCACACGCTGTGCATCGAAGGAAGCTGAGGATTCACTTCCTAGCCCTCGATATCGTTCGATATAACGATAAATCACTCTGAGCGACTCGGAATCGCGTTATTTACCTTTTCCACACGCTTTGCATCGAAGGAAGCTAAGGATTCACTTCCTAGCCCTCGATATCGTTCGATATAACGATAAATCACTCTGATAGACGCGGATTTGCGATATTTACCTTTTCCACACGCTGTGCATCGAAGGAAGCTAAGGATTCACTTCCTAGCCCTCGATATCGTTCGATATAACGATAAATCACTCTGGGAGACACGGAATAGCGATATTTACCCTTTCCACACGCTGTGTATCGAAGGAAGCTAAGGATTCACTTCCTAGCCCTCGACATCGTTCGATATAACGATATATCACTCTGGGCGACTCGGAATCGCGTTATTTAACTATTCCACACGCTGTGTATCGAAGGAAGCTTAGGATTCACTTCCTAGCCCTCGATATCGTTCGATATAACGATAAATCACTCTGGGAGACGCGGATTAGCGATATATACCTTTTCCACACGCTGTGCATCGAAGGAAGCTAAGGATTCACTTCCTAGCCCTCGATATCGTTCGATATAACGATAAATCACTCTGGGAGACGCGGAATAGCGATATTTACCTTTTCCACACGCTGTGCATCGAAGGAAGCTAAGGATTCACTTCCTAGCCCTCGATATCGTTCGATATAACGATAAATCACTCTGGGCGACTCGGAATAGCGTTATTTACCTTTTCCACACGCTGTGTATCGAAGGAAGCTAAGGATTCACTTCCTAGCCCTCGATATCTTTCGATATAACGATAAATCACTCTGGGAGACGCGGAATAGCGATATTTACCTTTTCCACACACTGTGTATCGAAGGAAGCTAAGGATTCAATTCCTAGCCCTCGATATCGTTCGATATAACGATAAATCACTCTGGGAGACGCGGATTAGCGATATTTACCTTTTCCACACGCTGTGCATCGAAGGAAGCTAAGGATTCACTTCCTAGCCCTCGATATCTTTCGATATAACGATAAATCACTCTGGGAGACACGGAATAGCGATATTTACCCTTTCCACACGCTGTGTATCGAAGGAAGCTAAGGATTCACTTCCTAGCCCTCGATATCGTTCGATATAACGATAAATCACTCTGGGCGACTCGAAATAGCGATATTTACCCTTTCCACACGCTGTGTATCGAAGGAAGCTAAGGATTCACTTCCTAGCCCTCGATATCGTTCGATATAACGGTATATCACTCTGGGCGACTCGGAATCGCGTTATTTAACTATTCCACACGCTGTGTATCGAAGGAAGCTAAGGATTCACTTCCTAGCCCTCGACATCGTTCGATATAACGATATATCACACTGGGCGACTCGGAATCGCGTTATTTAACTATTCCACACGCTGTGTATCGAAGGAAGCTAAGGATTCACTTCCTAGCCCTCGATATCGTTCGATATAACGATAAATCACTCTGGGAGACGCGGATTAGCGATATATACCTTTTCCACACGCTGTGCATCGAAGGAAGCTAAGGATTCACTTCCTAGCCCTCGATATCGTTCGATATAACGATAAATCACTCTGGGAGACGCGGAATAGCGATATTTACCTTTTCCACACGCTGCGCATCGAAGGAAGCTGAGGATTCACTTCGTAGCCCTCGATATCGTTCGATATAACGATAAATCACTCTGGGCGACTCGGAATCGCGTTATTTACCTTTTCCACACGCTTTGCATCGAAGGAAGCTAAGGATTCACTTCCTAGCCCTCGACATCGTTCGATATAACGATATATCACTCTGGGCGACTCGGAATCGCGTTATTTAACTATTCCACACGCTGTGTATCGAAGGAAGCTAAGGATTCACTTCCTAGCCCCCGATATCTTTCGATATAACGATAAATCACTCTGGGAGACGCGGAATAGCGATATTTACCTTTTCCACACGCTGTGTATCGAAGGAAGCTAAGGATTCACTTCCTAGCGCTCGATATCGTTCGATATAACGATAAATCACTCTGGGCGACTCGGAATCGCGTTATTTACCTATTCCACACACTGTGTATCGAAGGAAGCTAAGGATTCACTTCCTAGCCCTCGATATCGTTCGATATAACGATAAATCACTCTGGGAGACGCGGATTAGCGATATTTACCTTTTCCACACGCTGTGCATCGAAGGAAGCTAAGGATTCACTTCCTAGCCCTCGATATCGTTCGATATAACGATAAATCACTCTGGGCGACTCGGAATCGCGTTATTTACCTTTTCCACACGCTTTGCATCGAAGGAAGCTAAGGATTCACTTCCTAGCCCTCGATATCGTTCGATATAACGATAAATCACTCTGGGAGACGCGGATTAGCGATATTTACCTTTTCCACACGCTGTACATCGAAGGAAGCTAAGGATTCACTTCCTAGCCCTCGATATCGTTCGATATAATGATAAATCACTCTGGGAGACGCGGAATAGCGATATTTACCGTTTCCACACGCTGTGCATCGAAGGAAGCTGAGGATTCACTTCCTAGCCCTCGATATCGTTCGATATAACGATAAATCACTCTGGGCGACTCGGAATAGCGATATTTACCTTTTCCACACACTGTGCATCGAAGGAATCTAAGGATTCACTTCCTAGCCCTCGATATCGTTCGATATAACGATAAATCACTCTGATAGACGCGGATTTGCGATATTTACCTTTTCCACACGCTGTGCATCGAAGGAAGCTAAGGATTCACTTCCTAGCCCTCGATATCGTTCGATATAACGATAAATCACTCTGGGAGACACGGAATAGCGATATTTACCCTTTCCACACGCTGTGTATCGAAGGAAGCTAAGGATTCACTTCCTAGCCCTCGACATCGTTCGATATAACGATATATCACTCTGGGCGACTCGGAATCGCGTTATTTAACTATTCCACACGCTGTGTATCGAAGGAAGCTAAGGATTCAATTCCTAGCCCTCGATATCGTTCGATATAACGATAAATCACTCTGGGCGACTCGGAATCGCGTTATTTACCTTTTCCACACGCCTTACATCGAAGGAAGCTAAGGATTCACTTCCTAGCCCTCGATATCGTTCGATATAACGATAAATCACTCTGATAGACGCGGATTTGCGATATTTACCTTTTCCACACGCTGTGCATCGAAGGAAGCTAAGGATTCACTTCCTAGCCCTCGATATCGTTCGATATAACGATAAATCACTCTGGGCGACTCGAAATAGCGATATTTACCCTTTCCACACGCTGTGTATCGAAGGAAGCTAAGGATTCACTTCCTAGCCCTCGATATCGTTCGATATAACGATATATCACTCTGGGCGACTCGGAATCGCGTTATTTAACTATTCCACACGCTGTGTATCGAAGGAAGCTAAGGATTCACTTCCTAGCCCTCGATATCGTTCGATATAACGATAAATCACTCTGGGAGACGCGGATTAGCGATATTTACCTTTTCCACACGCTGTACATCGAAGGAAGCTAAGGATTCACTTCCTAGCCCTCGATATCGTTCGATATAACGATAAATCACTCTGGGAGACGCGGAATAGCGATATTTACCTTTTCCACACGCTGCGCATCGAAGGAAGCTGAGGATTCACTTCGTAGCCCTCGATATCGTTCGATATAACGATAAATCACTCTGGGCGACTCGGAATCGCGTTATTTACCTTTTCCACACGCTTTGCATCGAAGGAAGCTAAGGATTCACTTCCTAGCCCTCGACATCGTTCGATATAACGATATATCACTCTGGGCGACTCGGAATCGCGTTATTTAACTATTCCACACGCTGTGTATCGAAGGAAGCTAAGGATTCACTTCCTAGCCCCCGATATCTTTCGATATAACGATAAATCACTCTGGGAGACGCGGAATAGCGATATTTACCTTTTCCACACGCTGTGTATCGAAGGAAGCTAAGGATTCACTTCCTAGCGCTCGATATCGTTCGATATAACGATAAATCACTCTGGGCGACTCGGAATCGCGTTATTTACCTATTCCACACACTGTGTATCGAAGGAAGCTAAGGATTCACTTCCTAGCCCTCGATATCGTTCGATATAACGATAAATCACTCTGGGAGACGCGGATTAGCGATATTTACCTTTTCCACACGCTGTGCATAGAAGGAAGCTAAGGATTCACTTCCTAGCCCTCGATATCGTTCGATATAACGATAAATCACTCTGGGCGACTCGGAATCGCGTTATTTACCTTTTCCACACGCTTTGCATCGAAGGAAGCTAAGGATTCACTTCCTAGCCCTCGATATCGTTCGATATAACGATAAATCACTCTGGGAGACGCGGATTAGCGATATTTACCTTTTCCACACGCTGTACATCGAAGGAAGCTAAGGATTCACTTCCTAGCCCTCGATATCGTTCGATATAATGATAAATCACTCTGGGAGACGCGGAATAGCGATATTTACCGTTTCCACACGCTGTGCATCGAAGGAAGCTGAGGATTCACTTCCTAGCCCTCGATATCGTTCGATATAACGATAAATCACTCTGGGCGACTCGGAATAGCGATATTTACCTTTTCCACACACTGTGCATCGAAGGAATCTAAGGATTCACTTCCTAGCCCTCGATATCGTTCGATATAACGATAAATCACTCTGATAGACGCGGATTTGCGATATTTACCTTTTCCACACGCTGTGCATCGAAGGAAGCTAAGGATTCACTTCCTAGCCCTCGATATCGTTCGATATAACGATAAATCACTCTGGGAGACACGGAATAGCGATATTTACCCTTTCCACACGCTGTGTATCGAAGGAAGCTAAGGATTCACTTCCTAGCCCTCGACATCGTTCGATATAACGATATATCACTCTGGGCGACTCGGAATCGCGTTATTTAACTATTCCACACGCTGTGTATCGAAGGAAGCTAAGGATTCAATTCCTAGCCCTCGATATCGTTCGATATAACGATAAATCACTCTGGGCGACTCGGAATCGCGTTATTTACCTTTTCCACACGCTTTACATCGAAGGAAGCTAAGGATTCACTTCCTAGCCCTCGATATCGTTCGATATAACGATAAATCACTCTGATAGACGCGGATTTGCGATATTTACCTTTTCCACACGCTGTGCATCGAAGGAAGCTAAGGATTCACTTCCTAGCCCTCGATATCGTTCGATATAACGATAAATCACTCTGGGCGACTCGAAATAGCGATATTTACCCTTTCCACACGCTGTGTATCGAAGGAAGCTAAGGATTCACTTCCTAGCCCTCGATATCGTTCGATATAACGATATATCACTCTGGGCGACTCGGAATCGCGTTATTTAACTATTCCACACGCTGTGTATCGAAGGAAGCTAAGGATTCACTTCCTAGCCCTCGATATCGTTCGATATAACGATAAATCACTTGGGAGACGCGGATTAGCGATATTTACCTTTTCCACACGCTGTGCATCGAAGGAAGCTAAGGATTCACTTCCTAGCAATCGATATCGTTCGATATAACGATAAATCACTCTGGGCGACTCGGAATCGCGTTATTTACCTTTTCCACACGCTTTACATCGAAGGAAGCTAAGGATTCACTTCCTAGCCCTCGATATCGTTCGATATAACGATAAATCACTCTGATAGACGCGGATTTGCGATATTTACCTTTTCCACACGCTGTGCATCGAAGGAAGCTAAGGATTCACTTCCTAGCCCTCGATATCGTTCGATATAACGATAAATCACTCTGGGCGACTCGGAATCGCGATATTTACCTTTTCCACACGCTGTGCATCGAAGGAAGCTAAGGATTCACTTCCTAGCCCTCGATATCGTTCGATATAGCGATAAATCACTCTGGGCAACTCGGAATCGCGTTATTTACCTATTCCACACGCTGTGCATCGAAGGAAGCTGAGGATTCACTTCCTAGCCCTCGATATCGTTCGATATAACGATAAATCACTCTGGGCGACGCGGAATAGCGATATTTACCTTTTCCACACGCTGTGCATCGAAGGAAGCTAAGGATTCACTTCCTAGCCCTCGATATCGTTCGATATAACGATAAATCACTCTGGGCGACTCGGAATAGCGTTATTTACCTTTTCCACACGCTGTGTATCGAAGGAAGCTAAGGATTCACTTCCTAGCCCTCGATATCTTTCGATATAACGATAAATCACTCTGGGAGACGCGGAATAGCGATATTTACCTTTTCCGCACGCTGTGTATCGAAGGAAGCTAAGGATTCACTTCCTAGCCCTCGATATCGTTCGATATAACGAAAAATCACTCTGCGAGACGCGGAATAGCGATATTTACCTTTTCCACACACTGTGTATCGAAGGAAGCTAAGGATTCAATTCCTAGCCCTCGATATCGTTCGATATAACGATAAATCACTCTGGGAGACGCGGATTAGCGATATTTACCTTTTCCACACGCTGTGCATCGAAGGAAGCTAAGGATTCACTTCCTAGCCCTCGATATCTTTCGATATAACGATAAATCACTCTGGGAGACGCGGAATAGCGATATTTACCTTTTCCGCACGCTGTGTATCGAAGGAAGCTAAGGATTCACTTCCTAGCGCTCGATATCGTTCGATATAACGATAAATCACTCTGGGCGACTCGGAATCGCGTTATTTACCTATTCCACACACTGTGTATCGAAGGAAGCTAAGGATTCACTTCCTAGCCCTCGATATCGTTCGATATAACGATAAATCACTCTGGGAGACGCGGATTAGCGATATTTACCTTTTCCACACGCTGTGCATCGAAGGAAGCTAAGGATTCACTTCCTAGCCCTCGATATCGTTCGATATAACGATAAATCACTCTGGGCGACTCGGAATCGCGTTATTTACCTTTTCCACACGCTTTGCATCGAAGGAAGCTAAGGATTCACTTCCTAGCCCTCGATATCGTTCGATATAACGATAAATCACTCTGGGAGACGCGGATTAGCGATATTTACCTTTTCCACACGCTGTACATCGAAGGAAGCTAAGGATTCACTTCCTAGCCCTCGATATCGTTCGATATAATGATAAATCACTCTGGGAGACGCGGAATAGCGATATTTACCGTTTCCACACGCTGTGCATCGAAGGAAGCTGAGGATTCACTTCCTAGCCCTCGATATCGTTCGATATAACGATAAATCACTCTGGGCGACTCGGAATAGCGATATTTACCTTTTCCACACACTGTGCATCGAAGGAATCTAAGGATTCACTTCCTAGCCCTCGATATCGTTCGATATAACGATAAATCACTCTGATAGACGCGGATTTGCGATATTTACCTTTTCCACACGCTGTGCATCGAAGGAAGCTAAGGATTCACTTCCTAGCCCTCGATATCGTTCGATATAACGATAAATCACTCTGGGAGACACGGAATAGCGATATTTACCCTTTCCACACGCTGTGTATCGAAGGAAGCTAAGGATTCACTTCCTAGCCCTCGACATCGTTCGATATAACGATATATCACTCTGGGCGACTCGGAATCGCGTTATTTAACTATTCCACACGCTGTGTATCGAAGGAAGCTAAGGATTCAATTCCTAGCCCTCGATATCGTTCGATATAACGATAAATCACTCTGGGCGACTCGGAATCGCGTTATTTACCTTTTCCACACGCTTTACATCGAAGGAAGCTAAGGATTCACTTCCTAGCCCTCGATATCGTTCGATATAACGATAAATCACTCTGATAGACGCGGATTTGCGATATTTACCTTTTCCACACGCTGTGCATCGAAGGAAGCTAAGGATTCACTTCCTAGCCCTCGATATCGTTCGATATAACGATAAATCACTCTGGGCGACTCGAAATAGCGATATTTACCCTTTCCACACGCTGTGTATCGAAGGAAGCTAAGGATTCACTTCCTAGCCCTCGATATCGTTCGATATAACGATATATCACTCTGGGCGACTCGGAATCGCGTTATTTAACTATTCCACACGCTGTGTATCGAAGGAAGCTAAGGATTCACTTCCTAGCCCTCGATATCGTTCGATATAACGATAAATCACTTGGGAGACGCGGATTAGCGATATTTACCTTTTCCACACGCTGTGCATCGAAGGAAGCTAAGGATTCACTTCCTAGCAATCGATATCGTTCGATATAACGATAAATCACTCTGGGAGACGCGGATTAGCGATATTTACCTTTTCCACACGCTGTGCATCGAAGGAAGCTAAGGATTCACTTCCTAGCCCTCGATATCGTTCGATATAACGATAAATCACTCTGGGAGACGCGGAATAGCGATATTTACCTTTTCCACACGCTGCGCATCGAAGGAAGCTGAGGATTCACTTCGTAGCCCTCGATATCGTTCGATATAACGATAAATCACTCTGGGCGACTCGGAATCGCGTTATTTACCTTTTCCACACGCTTTGCATCGAAGGAAGCTAAGGATTCACTTCCTAGCCCTCGATATCGTTCGATATAACGATAAATCACTCTGGGCGACTCGGAATCGCGTTATTTACCTTTTCCACACTCTGTGCATCGAAGGAAGCTAAGGATTCACTTCCTAGCCCTCGATATCGTTCGATATAACGATAAGTCACTCTGGGCGACGCGGAATAGCGATATTTACCTTTTCCACACGCTGTGCATCGAAGGAAGCTAAGGATTCACTTCCTAGCCCTCGATATCGTTCGATATAGCGATAAATCACTCTGGGCAACTCGGAATCGCGTTATTTACCTATTCCACACGCTGTGCATCGAAGGAAGCTGAGGATTCACTTCCTAGCCCTCGATATCGTTCGATATAACGATAAATCACTCTGGGCGACGCGGAATAGCGATATTTACCTTTTCCACACGCTGTGCATCGAAGGAAGCTAAGGATTCACTTCCTAGCCCTCGATATCGTTCGATATAACGATAAATCACTCTGGGCGACTCGGAATAGCGTTATTTACCTTTTCCACACGCTGTGTATCGAAGGAAGCTAAGGATTCACTTCCTAGCCCTCGATATCTTTCGATATAACGATAAATCACTCTGGGAGACGCGGAATAGCGATATTTACCTTTTCCGCACGCTGTGTATCGAAGGAAGCTAAGGATTCACTTCCTAGCCCTCGATATCGTTCGATATAACGAAAAATCACTCTGCGAGACGCGGAATAGCGATATTTACCTTTTCCACACACTGTGTATCGAAGGAAGCTAAGGATTCAATTCCTAGCCCTCGATATCGTTCGATATAACGATAAATCACTCTGGGAGACGCGGATTAGCGATATTTACCTTTTCCACACGCTGTGCATCGAAGGAAGCTAAGGATTCACTTCCTAGCCCTCGATATCTTTCGATATAACGATAAATCACTCTGGGAGACACGGAATAGCGATATTTACCCTTTCCACACGCTGTGTATCGAAGGAAGCTAAGGATTCACTTCCTAGCCCTCGATATCGTTCGATATAACGATAAATCACTCTGATAGACGCGGATTTGCGATATTTACCTTTTCCACACGCTGTGCATCGAAGGAAGCTAAGGATTCACTTCCTAGCCCTCGATATCGTTCGATATAACGATAAATCACTCTGGGCGACTCGAAATAGCGATATTTACCCTTTCCACACGCTGTGTATCGAAGGAAGCTAAGGATTCACTTCCTAGCCCTCGATATCGTTCGATATAGCGATAAATCACTCTGGGCAACTCGGAATCGCGTTATTTACCTATTCCACACGCTGTGCATCGAAGGAAGCTGAGGATTCACTTCCTAGCCCTCGATATCGTTCGATATAACGATAAATCACTCTGAGCGACTCGGAATCGCGTTATTTACCTTTTCCACACGCTTTGCATCGAAGGAAGCTAAGGATTCACTTCCTAGCCCTCGATATCGTTCGATATAACGATAAATCACTCTGATAGACGCGGATTTGCGATATTTACCTTTTCCACACGCTGTGCGTCGAAGGAAGCTAAGGATTCACTTCCTAGCCCTCGATATCGTTCGATATAACGATAAATCACTCTGGGAGACACGGAATAGCGATATTTACCCTTTCCACACGCTGTGTATCGAAGGAAGCTAAGGATTCACTTCCTAGCCCTCGACATCGTTCGATATAACGATATATCACTCTGGGCGACTCGGAATCGCGTTATTTAACTATTCCACACGCTGTGTATCGAAGGAAGCTAAGGATTCACTTCCTAGCCCTCGATATCGTTCGATATAACGATAAATCACTCTGGGAGACGCGGATTAGCGATATATACCTTTTCCACACGCTGTGCATCGAAGGAAGCTAAGGATTCACTTCCTAGCCCTCGATATCGTTCGATATAACGATAAATCACTCTGGGAGACGCGGAATAGCGATATTTACCTTTTCCACACGCTGTGCATCGAAGGAAGCTAAGGATTCACTTCCTAGCCCTCGATATCGTTCGATATAACGATAAATCACTCTGGGCGACTCGGAATAGCGTTATTTACCTTTTCCACACGCTGTGTATCGAAGGAAGCTAAGGATTCACTTCCTAGCCCTCGATATCTTTCGATATAACGATAAATCACTCTGGGAGACTCGGAATAGCGATATTTACCTTTTCCACACGCTGTGTATCGAAGGAAGCTAAGGATTCACTTCCTAGCCCTCGATATCGTTCGATATAACGAAAAATTACTCTGGGCGACTCGGAATCGCGTTATTTAACTATTCCACACGCTGTGTATCGAAGGAAGCTAAGGATTCACTTCCTAGCCCTCGATATCGTTCGATATAACGATAAGTCACTCTGGGCGACGCGGAATAGCGATATTTACCTTTTCCACACACTGTGTATCGAAGGAAGCTAAGGATTCAATTCCTAGCCCTCGATATCGTTCGATATAACGATAAATCACTCTGGGAGACGCGGATTAGCGATATTTACCTTTTCCACACGCTGTGCATCGAAGGAAGCTAAGGATTCACTTCCTAGCCCTCGATATCTTTCGATATAACGATAAATCACTCTGGGAGACACGGAATAGCGATATTTACCCTTTCCACACGCTGTGTATCGAAGGAAGCTAAGGATTCACTTCCTAGCCCTCGATATCGTTCGATATAACGATAAATCACTCTGGGCGACTCGAAATAGCGATATTTACCCTTTCCACACGCTGTGTATCGAAGGAAGCTAAGGATTCACTTCCTAGCCCTCGATATCGTTCGATATAACGGTATATCACTCTGGGCGACTCGGAATCGCGTTATTTAACTATTCCACACGCTGTGTATCGAAGGAAGCTAAGGATTCACTTCCTAGCCCTCGACATCGTTCGATATAACGATATATGACACTGGGCGACTCGGAATCGCGTTATTTAACTATTCCACACGCTGTGTATCGAAGGAAGCTAAGGATTCACTTCCTAGCCCTCGATATCGTTCGATATAACGATAAATCACTCTGGGAGACGCGGATTAGCGATATATACCTTTTCCACACGCTGTGCATCGAAGGAAGCTAAGGATTCACTTCCTAGCCCTCGATATCGTTCGATATAACGATAAATCACTCTGGGAGACGCGGCATAGCGATATTTACCTTTTCCACACGCTGCGCATCGAAGGAAGCTGAGGATTCACTTCGTAGCCCTCGATATCGTTCGATATAACGATAAATCACTCTGGGCGACTCGGAATCGCGTTATTTACCTTTTCCACACGCTTTGCATCGAAGGAAGCTAAGGATTCACTTCCTAGCCCTCGACATCGTTCGATATAACGATATATCACTCTGGGCGACTCGGAATCGCGTTATTTAACTATTCCACACGCTGTGTATCGAAGGAAGCTAAGGATTCACTTCCTAGCCCCCGATATCTTTCGATATAACGATAAATCACTCTGGGAGACGCGGAATAGCGATATTTACCTTTTCCACACGCTGTGTATCGAAGGAAGCTAAGGATTCACTTCCTAGCGCTCGATATCGTTCGATATAACGATAAATCACTCTGGGCGACTCGGAATCGCGTTATTTACCTATTCCACACACTGTGTATCGAAGGAAGCTAAGGATTCACTTCCTAGCCCTCGATATCGTTCGATATAACGATAAATCACTCTGGGAGACGCGGATTAGCGATATTTACCTTTTCCACACGCTGTGCATCGAAGGAAGCTAAGGATTCACTTCCTAGCCCTCGATATCGTTCGATATAACGATAAATCACTCTGGGCGACTCGGAATCGCGTTATTTACCTTTTCCACACGCTTTGCATCGAAGGAAGCTAAGGATTCACTTCCTAGCCCTCGATATCGTTCGATATAACGATAAATCACTCTGGGAGACGCGGATTAGCGATATTTACCTTTTCCACACGCTGTACATCGAAGGAAGCTAAGGATTCACTTCCTAGCCCTCGATATCGTTCGATATAATGATAAATCACTCTGGGAGACGCGGAATAGCGATATTTACCGTTTCCACACGCTGTGCATCGAAGGAAGCTGAGGATTCACTTCCTAGCCCTCGATATCGTTCGATATAACGATAAATCACTCTGGGCGACTCGGAATAGCGATATTTACCTTTTCCACACACTGTGCATCGAAGGAATCTAAGGATTCACTTCCTAGCCCTCGATATCGTTCGATATAACGATAAATCACTCTGATAGACGCGGATTTGCGATATTTACCTTTTCCACACGCTGTGCATCGAAGGAAGCTAAGGATTCACTTCCTAGCCCTCGATATCGTTCGATATAACGATAAATCACTCTGGGAGACACGGAATAGCGATATTTACCCTTTCCACACGCTGTGTATCGAAGGAAGCTAAGGATTCACTTCCTAGCCCTCGACATCGTTCGATATAACGATATATCACTCTGGGCGACTCGGAATCGCGTTATTTAACTATTCCACACGCTGTGTATCGAAGGAAGCTAAGGATTCAATTCCTAGCCCTCGATATCGTTCGATATAACGATAAATCACTCTGGGCGACTCGGAATCGCGTTATTTACCTTTTCCACACGCTTTACATCGAAGGAAGCTAAGGATTCACTTCCTAGCCCTCGATATCGTTCGATATAACGATAAATCACTCTGATAGACGCGGATTTGCGATATTTACCTTTTCCACACGCTGTGCATCGAAGGAAGCTAAGGATTCACTTCCTAGCCCTCGATATCGTTCGATATAACGATAAATCACTCTGGGCGACTCGAAATAGCGATATTTACCCTTTCCACACGCTGTGTATCGAAGGAAGCTAAGGATTCACTTCCTAGCCCTCGATATCGTTCGATATAACGATATATCACTCTGGGCGACTCGGAATCGCGTTATTTAACTATTCCACACGCTTTACATCGAAGGAAGCTAAGGATTCACTTCCTAGCCCTCGATATCGTTCGATATAACGATAAATCACTCTGATAGACGCGGATTTGCGATATTTACCTTTTCCACACGCTGTGCATCGAAGGAAGCTAAGGATTCACTTCCTAGCCCTCGATATCGTTCGATATAACGATAAATCACTCTGGGCGACTCGAAATAGCGATATTTACCCTTTCCACACGCTGTGTATCGAAGGAAGCTAAGGATTCACTTCCTAGCCCTCGATATCGTTCGATATAACGAAAAATCACTCTGCGAGACGCGGAATAGCGATATTTACCTTTTCCACACACTGTGTATCGAAGGAAGCTAAGGATTCAATTCCTAGCCCTCGATATCGTTCGATATAACGATAAATCACTCTGGGAGACGCGGATTAGCGATATTTACCTTTTCCACACGCTGTGCATCGAAGGAAGCTAAGGATTCACTTCCTAGCCCTCGATATCTTTCGATATAACGATAAATCACTCTGGGAGACACGGAATAGCGATATTTACCCTTTCCACACGCTGTGTATCGAAGGAAGCTAAGGATTCACTTCCTAGCCCTCGATATCGTTCGATATAACGATAAATCACTCTGATAGACGCGGATTTGCGATATTTACCTTTTCCACACGCTGTGCATCGAAGGAAGCTAAGGATTCACTTCCTAGCCCTCGATATCGTTCGATATAACGATAAATCACTCTGGGCGACTCGAAATAGCGATATTTACCCTTTCCACACGCTGTGTATCGAAGGAAGCTAAGGATTCACTTCCTAGCCCTCGATATCGTTCGATATAGCGATAAATCACTCTGGGCAACTCGGAATCGCGTTATTTACCTATTCCACACGCTGTGCATCGAAGGAAGCTGAGGATTCACTTCCTAGCCCTCGATATCGTTCGATATAACGATAAATCACTCTGAGCGACTCGGAATCGCGTTATTTACCTTTTCCACACGCTTTGCATCGAAGGAAGCTAAGGATTCACTTCCTAGCCCTCGATATCGTTCGATATAACGATAAATCACTCTGATAGACGCGGATTTGCGATATTTACCTTTTCCACACGCTGTGCGTCGAAGGAAGCTAAGGATTCACTTCCTAGCCCTCGATATCGTTCGATATAACGATAAATCACTCTGGGAGACACGGAATAGCGATATTTACCCTTTCCACACGCTGTGTATCGAAGGAAGCTAAGGATTCACTTCCTAGCCCTCGACATCGTTCGATATAACGATATATCACTCTGGGCGACTCGGAATCGCGTTATTTAACTATTCCACACGCTGTGTATCGAAGGAAGCTAAGGATTCACTTCCTAGCCCTCGATATCGTTCGATATAACGATAAATCACTCTGGGAGACGCGGATTAGCGATATATACCTTTTCCACACGCTGTGCATCGAAGGAAGCTAAGGATTCACTTCCTAGCCCTCGATATCGTTCGATATAACGATAAATCACTCTGGGAGACGCGGAATAGCGATATTTACCTTTTCCACACGCTGTGCATCGAAGGAAGCTAAGGATTCACTTCCTAGCCCTCGATATCGTTCGATATAACGATAAATCACTCTGGGCGACTCGGAATAGCGTTATTTACCTTTTCCACACGCTGTGTATCGAAGGAAGCTAAGGATTCACTTCCTAGCCCTCGATATCTTTCGATATAACGATAAATCACTCTGGGAGACTCGGAATAGCGATATTTACCTTTTCCACACGCTGTGTATCGAAGGAAGCTAAGGATTCACTTCCTAGCCCTCGATATCGTTCGATATAACGAAAAATTACTCTGGGCGACTCGGAATCGCGTTATTTAACTATTCCACACGCTGTGTATCGAAGGAAGCTAAGGATTCACTTCCTAGCCCTCGATATCGTTCGATATAACGATAAGTCACTCTGGGCGACGCGGAATAGCGATATTTACCTTTTCCACACACTGTGTATCGAAGGAAGCTAAGGATTCAATTCCTAGCCCTCGATATCGTTCGATATAACGATAAATCACTCTGGGAGACGCGGATTAGCGATATTTACCTTTTCCACACGCTGTGCATCGAAGGAAGCTAAGGATTCACTTCCTAGCCCTCGATATCTTTCGATATAACGATAAATCACTCTGGGAGACACGGAATAGCGATATTTACCCTTTCCACACGCTGTGTATCGAAGGAAGCTAAGGATTCACTTCCTAGCCCTCGATATCGTTCGATATAACGATAAATCACTCTGGGCGACTCGAAATAGCGATATTTACCCTTTCCACACGCTGTGTATCGAAGGAAGCTAAGGATTCACTTCCTAGCCCTCGATATCGTTCGATATAACGGTATATCACTCTGGGCGACTCGGAATCGCGTTATTTAACTATTCCACACGCTGTGTATCGAAGGAAGCTAAGGATTCACTTCCTAGCCCTCGACATCGTTCGATATAACGATATATGACACTGGGCGACTCGGAATCGCGTTATTTAACTATTCCACACGCTGTGTATCGAAGGAAGCTAAGGATTCACTTCCTAGCCCTCGATATCGTTCGATATAACGATAAATCACTCTGGGAGACGCGGATTAGCGATATATACCTTTTCCACACGCTGTGCATCGAAGGAAGCTAAGGATTCACTTCCTAGCCCTCGATATCGTTCGATATAACGATAAATCACTCTGGGAGACGCGGCATAGCGATATTTACCTTTTCCACACGCTGCGCATCGAAGGAAGCTGAGGATTCACTTCGTAGCCCTCGATATCGTTCGATATAACGATAAATCACTCTGGGCGACTCGGAATCGCGTTATTTACCTTTTCCACACGCTTTGCATCGAAGGAAGCTAAGGATTCACTTCCTAGCCCTCGACATCGTTCGATATAACGATATATCACTCTGGGCGACTCGGAATCGCGTTATTTAACTATTCCACACGCTGTGTATCGAAGGAAGCTAAGGATTCACTTCCTAGCCCCCGATATCTTTCGATATAACGATAAATCACTCTGGGAGACGCGGAATAGCGATATTTACCTTTTCCACACGCTGTGTATCGAAGGAAGCTAAGGATTCACTTCCTAGCGCTCGATATCGTTCGATATAACGATAAATCACTCTGGGCGACTCGGAATCGCGTTATTTACCTATTCCACACACTGTGTATCGAAGGAAGCTAAGGATTCACTTCCTAGCCCTCGATATCGTTCGATATAACGATAAATCACTCTGGGAGACGCGGATTAGCGATATTTACCTTTTCCACACGCTGTGCATCGAAGGAAGCTAAGGATTCACTTCCTAGCCCTCGATATCGTTCGATATAACGATAAATCACTCTGGGCGACTCGGAATCGCGTTATTTACCTTTTCCACACGCTTTGCATCGAAGGAAGCTAAGGATTCACTTCCTAGCCCTCGATATCGTTCGATATAACGATAAATCACTCTGGGAGACGCGGATTAGCGATATTTACCTTTTCCACACGCTGTACATCGAAGGAAGCTAAGGATTCACTTCCTAGCCCTCGATATCGTTCGATATAATGATAAATCACTCTGGGAGACGCGGAATAGCGATATTTACCGTTTCCACACGCTGTGCATCGAAGGAAGCTGAGGATTCACTTCCTAGCCCTCGATATCGTTCGATATAACGATAAATCACTCTGGGCGACTCGGAATAGCGATATTTACCTTTTCCACACACTGTGCATCGAAGGAATCTAAGGATTCACTTCCTAGCCCTCGATATCGTTCGATATAACGATAAATCACTCTGATAGACGCGGATTTGCGATATTTACCTTTTCCACACGCTGTGCATCGAAGGAAGCTAAGGATTCACTTCCTAGCCCTCGATATCGTTCGATATAACGATAAATCACTCTGGGAGACACGGAATAGCGATATTTACCCTTTCCACACGCTGTGTATCGAAGGAAGCTAAGGATTCACTTCCTAGCCCTCGACATCGTTCGATATAACGATATATCACTCTGGGCGACTCGGAATCGCGTTATTTAACTATTCCACACGCTGTGTATCGAAGGAAGCTAAGGATTCAATTCCTAGCCCTCGATATCGTTCGATATAACGATAAATCACTCTGGGCGACTCGGAATCGCGTTATTTACCTTTTCCACACGCTTTACATCGAAGGAAGCTAAGGATTCACTTCCTAGCCCTCGATATCGTTCGATATAACGATAAATCACTCTGATAGACGCGGATTTGCGATATTTACCTTTTCCACACGCTGTGCATCGAAGGAAGCTAAGGATTCACTTCCTAGCCCTCGATATCGTTCGATATAACGATAAATCACTCTGGGCGACTCGAAATAGCGATATTTACCCTTTCCACACGCTGTGTATCGAAGGAAGCTAAGGATTCACTTCCTAGCCCTCGATATCGTTCGATATAACGATATATCACTCTGGGCGACTCGGAATCGCGTTATTTAACTATTCCACACGCTGTGTATCGAAGGAAGCTAAGGATTCACTTCCTAGCCCTCGATATCGTTCGATATAACGATAAATCACTCTGGGAGACGCGGATTAGCGATATTTACCTTTTCCACACGCTGTACATCGAAGGAAGCTAAGGATTCACTTCCTAGCCCTCGATATCGTTCGATATAATGATAAATCACTCTGGGAGACGCGGAATAGCGATATTTACCGTTTCCACACGCTGTGCATCGAAGGAAGCTGAGGATTCACTTCCTAGCCCTCGATATCGTTCGATATAACGATAAATCACTCTGGGCGACTCGGAATAGCGATATTTACCTTTTCCACACACTGTGCATCGAAGGAATCTAAGGATTCACTTCCTAGCCCTCGATATCGTTCGATATAACGATAAATCACTCTGATAGACGCGGATTTGCGATATTTACCTTTTCCACACGCTGTGCATCGAAGGAAGCTAAGGATTCACTTCCTAGCCCTCGATATCGTTCGATATAACGATAAATCACTCTGGGAGACACGGAATAGCGATATTTACCCTTTCCACACGCTGTGTATCGAAGGAAGCTAAGGATTCACTTCCTAGCCCTCGACATCGTTCGATATAACGATATATCACTCTGGGCGACTCGGAATCGCGTTATTTAACTATTCCACACGCTGTGTATCGAAGGAAGCTAAGGATTCAATTCCTAGCCCTCGATATCGTTCGATATAACGATAAATCACTCTGGGCGACTCGGAATCGCGTTATTTACCTTTTCCACACGCTTTACATCGAAGGAAGCTAAGGATTCACTTCCTAGCCCTCGATATCGTTCGATATAACGATAAATCACTCTGATAGACGCGGATTTGCGATATTTACCTTTTCCACACGCTGTGCATCGAAGGAAGCTAAGGATTCACTTCCTAGCCCTCGATATCGTTCGATATAACGATAAATCACTCTGGGCGACTCGAAATAGCGATATTTACCCTTTCCACACGCTGTGTATCGAAGGAAGCTAAGGATTCACTTCCTAGCCCTCGATATCGTTCGATATAACGATATATCACTCTGGGCGACTCGGAATCGCGTTATTTAACTATTCCACACGCTGTGTATCGAAGGAAGCTAAGGATTCACTTCCTAGCCCTCGATATCGTTCGATATAACGATAAATCACTTGGGAGACGCGGATTAGCGATATTTACCTTTTCCACACGCTGTGCATCGAAGGAAGCTAAGGATTCACTTCCTAGCCCTCGATATCGTTCGATATAACGATAAATCACTCTGGGAGACGCGGAATAGCGATATTTACCTTTTCCACACGCTGCGCATCGAAGGAAGCTGAGGATTCACTTCGTAGCCCTCGATATCGTTCGATATAACGATAAATCACTCTGGGCGACTCGGAATCGCGTTATTTACCTTTTCCACACGCTTTGCATCGAAGGAAGCTAAGGATTCACTTCCTAGCCCTCGATATCGTTCGATATAACGATAAATCACTCTGGGCGACTCGGAATCGCGTTATTTACCTTTTCCACACTCTGTGCATCGAAGGAAGCTAAGGATTCACTTCCTAGCCCTCGATATCGTTCGATATAACGATAAGTCACTCTGGGCGACGCGGAATAGCGATATTTACCTTTTCCACACGCTGTGCATCGAAGGAAGCTAAGGATTCACTTCCTAGCCCTCGATATCGTTCGATATAGCGATAAATCACTCTGGGCGACTCGGAATAGCGATATTTACCTTTTCCACACACTGTGCATCGAAGGAATCTAAGGATTCACTTCCTAGCCCTCGATATCGTTCGATATAACGATAAATCACTCTGATAGACGCGGATTTGCGATATTTACCTTTTCCACACGCTGTGCATCGAAGGAAGCTAAGGATTCACTTCCTAGCCCTCGATATCGTTCGATATAATGATAAATCACTCTGGGAGACGCGGAATAGCGATATTTACCGTTTCCACACGCTGTGCATCGAAGGAAGCTGAGGATTCACTTCCTAGCCCTCGATATCGTTCGATATAACGATAAATCACTCTGGGCGACTCGGAATAGCGATATTTACCTTTTCCACACACTGTGCATCGAAGGAATCTAAGGATTCACTTCCTAGCCCTCGATATCGTTCGATATAACGATAAATCACTCTGATAGACGCGGATTTGCGATATTTACCTTTTCCACACGCTGTGCATCGAAGGAAGCTAAGGATTCACTTCCTAGCCCTCGATATCGTTCGATATAACGATAAATCACTCTGGGAGACACGGAATAGCGATATTTACCCTTTCCACACGCTGTGTATCGAAGGAAGCTAAGGATTCACTTCCTAGCCCTCGACATCGTTCGATATAACGATATATCACTCTGGGCGACTCGGAATCGCGTTATTTAACTATTCCACACGCTGTGTATCGAAGGAAGCTAAGGATTCAATTCCTAGCCCTCGATATCGTTCGATATAACGATAAATCACTCTGGGCGACTCGGAATCGCGTTATTAACCTTTTCCACACGCTTTACATCGAAGGAAGCTAAGGATTCACTTCCTAGCCCTCGATATCGTTCGATATAACGATAAATCACTCTGATAGACGCGGATTTGCGATATTTACCTTTTCCACACGCTGTGCATCGAAGGAAGCTAAGGATTCACTTCCTAGCCCTCGATATCGTTCGATATAACGATAAATCACTCTGGGCGACTCGAAATAGCGATATTTACCCTTTCCACACGCTGTGTATCGAAGGAAGCTAAGGATTCACTTCCTAGCCCTCGATATCGTTCGATATAACGATATATCACTCTGGGCGACTCGGAATCGCGTTATTTAACTATTCCACACGCTGTGTATCGAAGGAAGCTAAGGATTCACTTCCTAGCCCTCGATATCGTTCGATATAACGATAAATCACTCTGGGAGACGCGGATTAGCGATATTTACCTTTTCCACACGCTGTACATCGAAGGAAGCTAAGGATTCACTTCCTAGCCCTCGATATCGTTCGATATAATGATAAATCACTCTGGGAGACGCGGAATAGCGATATTTACCGTTTCCACACGCTGTGCATCGAAGGAAGCTGAGGATTCACTTCCTAGCCCTCGATATCGTTCGATATAACGATAAATCACTCTGGGCGACTCGGAATAGCGATATTTACCTTTTCCACACACTGTGCATCGAAGGAATCTAAGGATTCACTTCCTAGCCCTCGATATCGTTCGATATAACGATAAATCACTCTGATAGACGCGGATTTGCGATATTTACCTTTTCCACACGCTGTGCATCGAAGGAAGCTAAGGATTCACTTCCTAGCCCTCGATATCGTTCGATATAACGATAAATCACTCTGGGAGACACGGAATAGCGATATTTACCCTTTCCACACGCTGTGTATCGAAGGAAGCTAAGGATTCACTTCCTAGCCCTCGACATCGTTCGATATAACGATATATCACTCTGGGCGACTCGGAATCGCGTTATTTAACTATTCCACACGCTATGTATCGAAGGAAGCTAAGGATTCAATTCCTAGCCCTCGATATCGTTCGATATAACGATAAATCACTCTGGGCGACTCGGAATCGCGTTATTTACCTTTTCCACACGCTTTACATCGAAGGAAGCTAAGGATTCACTTCCTAGCCCTCGATATCGTTCGATATAACGATAAATCACTCTGATAGACGCGGATTTGCGATATTTACCTTTTCCACACGCTGTGCATCGAAGGAAGCTAAGGATTCACTTCCTAGCCCTCGATATCGTTCGATATAACGATAAATCACTCTGGGCGACTCGAAATAGCGATATTTACCCTTTCCACACGCTGTGTATCGAAGGAAGCTAAGGATTCACTTCCTAGCCCTCGATATCGTTCGATATAACGATATATCACTCTGGGCGACTCGGAATCGCGTTATTTAACTATTCCACACGCTGTGTATCGAAGGAAGCTATGGATTCACTTCCTAGCCCTCGATATCGTTCGATATAACGATAAATCACTTGGGAGACGCGGATTAGCGATATTTACCTTTTCCACACGCTGTGCATCGAAGGAAGCTAAGGATTCACTTCCTAGCCCTCGATATCGTTCGATATAACGATAAATCACTCTGGGAGACGCGGAATAGCGATATTTACCTTTTCCACACGCTGCGCATCGAAGGAAGCTGAGGATTCACTTCGTAGCCCTCGATATCGTTCGATATAACGATAAATCACTCTGGGCGACTCGGAATCGCGTTATTTACCTTTTCCACACGCTTTGCATCGAAGGAAGCTAAGGATTCACTTCCTAGCCCTCGATATCGTTCGATATAACGATAAATCACTCTGGGCGACTCGGAATCGCGTTATTTACCTTTTCCACACTCTGTGCATCGAAGGAAGCTAAGGATTCACTTCCTAGCCCTCGATATCGTTCGATATAACGATAAGTCACTCTGGGCGACGCGGAATAGCGATATTTACCTTTTCCACACGCTGTGCATCGAAGGAAGCTAAGGATTCACTTCCTAGCCCTCGATATCGTTCGATATAGCGATAAATCACTCTGGGCAACTCGGAATCGCGTTATTTACCTATTCCAGACGCTGTGCATCGAAGGAAGCTGAGGATTCACTTCCTAGCCCTCGATATCGTTCGATATAACGATAAATCACTCTGGGCGACGCGGAATAGCGATATTTACCTTTTCCACACGCTGTGCATCGAAGGAAGCTAAGGATTCACTTCCTAGCCCTCGATATCGTTCGATATAACGATAAATCACTCTGGGCGACTCGGAATAGCGTTATTTACCTTTTCCACACGCTGTGTATCGAAGGAAGCTAAGGATTCACTTCCTAGCCCTCGATATCTTTCGATATAACGATAAATCACTCTGGGAGACGCGGAATAGCGATATTTACCTTTTCCACACGCTGTGTATCGAAGGAAGCTAAGGATTCACTTCCTAGCCCTCGATATCGTTCGATATAACGAAAAATCACTCTGCGAGACGCGGAATAGCGATATTTACCTTTTCCACACACTGTGTATCGAAGGAAGCTAAGGATTCAATTCCTAGCCCTCGATATCGTTCGATATAACGATAAATCACTCTGGGAGACGCGGATTAGCGATATTTACCTTTTCCACACGCTGTGCATCGAAGGAAGCTAAGGATTCACTTCCTAGCCCTCGATATCTTTCGATATAACGATAAATCACTCTGGGAGACACGGAATAGCGATATTTACCCTTTCCACACGCTGTGTATCGAAGGAAGCTAAGGATTCACTTCCTAGCCCTCGATATCGTTCGATATAACGATAAATCACTCTGATAGACGCGGATTTGCGATATTTACCTTTTCCACACGCTGTGCATCGAAGGAAGCTAAGGATTCACTTCCTAGCCCTCCATATCGTTCGATATAACGATAAATCACTCTGGGCGACTCGAAATAGCGATATTTACCCTTTCCACACGCTGTGTATCGAAGGAAGCTAAGGATTCACTTACTAGCCCTCGATATCGTTCGATATAACGATATATCACTCTGGGCGACTCGGAATCGCGTTATTTAACTATTCCACACGCTGTGTATCGAAGGAAGCTAAGGATTCACTTCCTAGCCCTCGATATCGTTCGATATAACGATAAATCACTTGGGAGACGCGGATTAGCGATATTTACCTTTTCCACACGCTGTGCATCGAAGGAAGCTAAGGATTCACTTCCTAGCCCTCGATATCGTTCGATATAACGATAAATCACTCTGGGAGACGCGGATTAGCGATATTTACCTTTTCCACACGCTGTGCATCGAAGGAAGCTAAGGATTCACTTCCTAGCCCTCGATATCGTTCGATATATCGATAAATCACTCTGGGAGACGCGGAATAGCGATATTTACCTTTTCCACACGCTGCGCATCGAAGGAAGCTGAGGATTCACTTCGTAGCCCTCGATATCGTTCGATATAACGATAAATCACTCTGGGCGACTCGGAATCGCGTTATTTACCTTTTCCACACGCTTTGCATCGAAGGAAGCTAAGGATTCACTTCCTAGCCCTCGATATCGTTCGATATAACGATAAATCACTCTGGGCGACTCGGAATCGCGTTATTTACCTTTTCCACACTCTGTGCATCGAAGGAAGCTAAGGATTCACTTCCTAGCCCTCGATATCGTTCGATATAACGATAAGTCACTCTGGGCGACGCGGAATAGCGATATTTACCTTTTCCACACGCTGTGCATCGAAGGAAGCTAAGGATTCACTTCCTAGCCCTCGATATCGTTCGATATAGCGATAAATCACTCTGGGCAACTCGGAATCGCGTTATTTACCTATTCCACACGCTGTGCATCGAAGGAAGCTGAGTATTCACTTCCTAGCCCTCGATATCGTTCGATATAACGATAAATCACTCTGGGCGACGCGGAATAGCGATATTTACCTTTTCCACACGCTGTGCATCGAAGGAAGCTAAGGATTCACTTCCTAGCCCTCGATATCGTTCGATATAACGATAAATCACTCTGGGCGACTCGGAATAGCGTTATTTACCTTTTCCACACGCTGTGTATCGAAGGAAGCTAAGGATTCACTTCCTAGCCCTCGATATCTTTCGATATAACGATAAATCACTCTGGGAGACGCGGAATAGCGATATTTACCTTTTCCACACGCTGTGTATCGAAGGAAGCTAAGGATTCACTTCCTAGCCCTCGATATCGTTCGATATAACGAAAAATCACTCTGCGAGACGCGGAATAGCGATATTTACCTTTTCCACACACTGTGTATCGAAGGAAGCTAAGGATTCAATTCCTAGCCCTCGATATCGTTCGATATAACGATAAATCACTCTGGGAGACGCGGATTAGCGATATTTACCTTTTCCACACGCTGTGCATCGAAGGAAGCTAAGGATTCACTTCCTAGCCCTCGATATCTTTCGATATAACGATAAATCACTCTGGGAGACACGGAATAGCGATATTTACCCTTTCCACACGCTGTGTATCGAAGGACGATAAGGATTCACTTCCTAGCCCTCGATATCGTTCGATATAACGATAAATCACTCTGGGCGACTCGAAATAGCGATATTTACCCTTTCCACACGCTGTGTATCGAAGGAAGCTAAGGATTCACTTCCTAGCCCTCGATATCGTTCGATATAACGATATATCACTCTGGGCGACTCGGAATCGCGTTATTTAACTATTCCACACGCTGTGTATCGAAGGAAGCTAAGGATTCACTTCCTAGCCCTCGATATCGTTCGATATAACGATAAATCACTTGGGAGACGCGGATTAGCGATATTTACCTTTTCCACACGCTGTGCATCGAAGGAAGCTAAGGATTCACTTCCTAGCCCTCGATATCGTTCGATATAACGATAAATCACTCTGGGAGACGCGGATTAGCGATATTTACCTTTTCCACACGCTGTGCATCGAAGGAAGATAAGGATTCACTTCCTAGCCCTCGATATCGTTCGATATAACGATAAATCACTCTGGGAGACGCGGAATAGCGATATTTACCTTTTCCACACGCTGCGCATCGAAGGAAGCTGAGGATTCACTTCGTAGCCCTCGATATCGTTCGATATAACGATAAATCACTCTGGGAGACGCGGATTAGCCATATATACCTTTTCCACACGCTGTGCATCGAAGGAAGCTAAGGATTCACTTCCTAGCCCTCGATATCGTTCGATATAACGATAAATCACTCTGGGAGACGCGGAATAGCGATATTTACCTTTTCCACACGCTGCGCATCGAAGGAAGCTGAGGATTCACTTCGTAGCCCTCGATATCGTTCGATATAACGATAAATCACTCTGGGCGACTCGGAATCGCGTTATTTACCTTTTCCACACGCTTTGCATCGAAGGAAGCTAAGGATTCACTTCCTAGCCCTCGACATCGTTCGATATAACGATATATCACTCTGGGCGACTCGGAATCGCGTTATTTAACTATTCCACACGCTGTGTATCGAAGGAAGCTAAGGATTCACTTCCTAGCCCCCGATATCTTTCGATATAACGATAAATCACTCTGGGAGACGCGGAATAGCGATATTTACCTTTTCCACACGCTGTGTATCGAAGGAAGCTAAGGATTCACTTCCTAGCGCTCGATATCGTTCGATATAACGATAAATCACTCTGGGCGACTCGGAATCGCGTTATTTACCTATTCCACACACTGTGTATCGAAGGAAGCTAAGGATTCACTTCCTAGCCCTCGATATCGTTCGATATAACGATAAATCACTCTGGGAGACGCGGATTAGCGATATTTACCTTTTCCACACGCTGTGCATCGAAGGAAGCTAAGGATTCACTTCCTAGCCCTCGATATCGTTCGATATAACGATAAATCACTCTGGGCGACTCGGAATCGCGTTATTTACCTTTTCCACACGCTTTGCATCGAAGGAAGCTAAGGATTCACTTCCTAGCCCTCGATATCGTTCGATATAACGATAAATCACTCTGGGAGACGCGGATTAGCGATATTTACCTTTTCCACACGCTGTACATCGAAGGAAGCTAAGGATTCACTTCCTAGCCCTCGATATCGTTCGATATAATGATAAATCACTCTGGGAGACGCGGAATAGCGATATTTACCGTTTCCACACGCTGTGCATCGAAGGAAGCTGAGGATTCACTTCCTAGCCCTCGATATCGTTCGATATAACGATAAATCACTCTGGGCGACTCGGAATAGCGATATTTACCTTTTCCACACGGTGTGCATCGAAGGAAGCTAAGGATTCACTTCCTAGCCCTCGATATCGTTCGATATAGCGATAAATCACTCTGGGCAACTCGGAATCGCGTTATTTACCTATTCCACACGCTGTGCATCGAAGGAAGCTGAGGATTCACTTCCTAGCCCTCGATATCGTTCGATATAACGATAAATCACTCTGGGCGACGCGGAATAGCGATATTTACCTTTTCCACACGCTGTGCATCGAAGGAAGCTAAGGATTCACTTCCTAGCCCTCGATATTGTTCGATATAACGATAAATCACTCTGGGCGACTCGGAATAGCGTTATTTACCTTTTCCACACGCTGTGTATCGAAGGAAGCTAAGGATTCACTTCCTAGCCCTCGATATCTTTCGATATAACGATAAATCACTCTGGGAGACGCGGAATAGCGATATTTACCTTTTCCACACGCTGTGTATCGAAGGAAGCTAAGGATTCACTTCCTAGCCCTCGATATCGTTCGATATAACGAAAAATCACTCTGCGAGACGCGGAATAGCGATATTTACCTTTTCCACACACTGTGTATCGAAGGAAGCTAAGGATTCAATTCCTAGCCCTCGATATCGTTCGATATAACGATAAATCACTCTGGGAGACGCGGATTAGCGATATTTACCTTTTCCACACGCTGTGCATCGAAGGAAGCTAAGGATTCACTTCCTAGCCCTCGATATCTTTCGATATAACGATAAATCACTCTGGGAGACACGGAATAGCGATATTTACCCTTTCCACACGCTGTGTATCGAAGGAAGCTAAGGATTCACTTCCTAGCCCTCGATATCGTTCGATATAACGATAAATCACTCTGATAGACGCGGATTAGCGATATTTACCTTTTCCACACGCTGTGCATCGAAGGAAGCTAAGGATTCACTTCCTAGCCCTCGATATCGTTCGATATATCGATAAATCACTCTGGGAGACGCGGAATAGCGATATTTACCTTTTCCACACGCTGCGCATCGAAGGAAGCTGAGGATTCACTTCGTAGCCCTCGATATCGTTCGATATAACGATAAATCACTCTGGGCGACTCGGAATCGCGTTATTTACCTTTTCCACACGCTTTGCATCGAAGGAAGCTAAGGATTCACTTCCTAGCCCTCGATATCGTTCGATATAACGATAAGTCACTCTGGGCGACGCGGAATAGCGATATTTACCTTTTCCACACGCTGTGCATCGAAGGAAGCTAAGGATTCACTTCCTAGCCCTCGATATCGTTCGATATAGCGATAAATCACTCTGGGCAACTCGGAATCGCGTTATTTACCTATTCCACACGCTGTGCATCGAAGGAAGCTGAGGATTCACTTCCTAGCCCTCGATATCGTTCGATATAACGATAAATCACTTGGGAGACGCGGATTAGCGATATTTACCTTTTCCACACGCTGTGCATCGAAGGAAGCTAAGGATTCACTTCCTAGCCCTCGATATCGTTCGATATAACGATAAATCACTCTGGGAGACGCGGATTAGCGATATTTACCTTTTCCACACGCTGTGCATCGAAGGAAGCTAAGGATTCACTTCCTAGCCCTCGATATCGTTCGATATATCGATAAATCACTCTGGGAGACGCGGAATAGCGATATTTACCTTTTCCACACGCTGCGCATCGAAGGAAGCTGAGGATTCACTTCGTAGCCCTCGATATCGTTCGATATAACGATAAATCACTCTGGGCGACTCGGAATCGCGTTATTTACCTTTTCCACACGCTTTGCATCGAAGGAAGCTAAGGATTCACTTCCTAGCCCTCGATATCGTTCGATATAACGATAAATCACTCTGGGCGACTCGGAATCGCGTTATTTACCTTTTCCACACTCTGTGCATCGAAGGAAGCTAAGGATTCACTTCCTAGCCCTCGATATCGTTCGATATAACGATAAGTCACTCTGGGCGACGCGGAATAGCGATATTTACCTTTTCCACACGCTGTGCATCGAAGGAAGCTAAGGATTCACTTCCTAGCCCTCGATATCGTTCGATATAGCGATAAATCACTCTGGGCAACTCGGAATCGCGTTATTTACCTATTCCACACGCTGTGCATCGAAGGAAGCTGAGGATTCACTTCCTAGCCCTCGATATCGTTCGATATAACGATAAATCACTCTGGGCGACGCGGAATAGCGATATTTACCTTTTCCACACGCTGTGCATCGAAGGAAGCTAAGGATTCACTTCCTAGCCCTCGATATCGTTCGATATAACGATAAATCACTCTGGGCGACTCGGAATAGCGTTATTTACCTTTTCCACACGCTGTGTATCGAAGGAAGCTAAGGATTCACTTCCTAGCCCTCGATATCTTTCGATATAACGATAAATCACTCTGGGAGACGCGGAATAGCGATATTTACCTTTTCCACACGCTGTGTATCGAAGGAAGCTAAGGATTCACTTCCTAGCCCTCGATATCGTTCGATATAACGAAAAATCACTCTGCGAGACGCGGAATAGCGATATTTACCTTTTCCACACACTGTGTATCGAAGGAAGCTAAGGATTCAATTCCTAGCCCTCGATATCGTTCGATATAACGATAAATCACTTGGGAGACGCGGATTAGCGATATTTACCTTTTCCACACGCTGTGCATCGAAGGAAGCTAAGGATTCACTTCCTAGCCCTCGATATCGTTCGATATAACGATAAATCACTCTGGGAGACGCGGATTAGCGATATTTACCTTTTCCACACGCTGTGCATCGAAGGAAGATAAGGATTCACTTCCTAGCCCTCGATATCGTTCGATATAACGATAAATCACTCTGGGAGACGCGGAATAGCGATATTTACCTTTTCCACACGCTGCGCATCGAAGGAAGCTGAGGATTCACTTCGTAGCCCTCGATATCGTTCGATATAACGATAAATCACTCTGGGCGACTCGGAATCGCGTTATTTACCTTTTCCACACGCTTTGCATCGAAGGAAGCTAAGGATTCACTTCCTAGCCCTCGATATCGTTCGATATAACGATAAATCACTCTGGGCGACTCGGAATCGCGTTATTTACCTTTTCCACACTCTGTGCATCGAAGGAAGCTAAGGATTCACTTCCTAGCCCTCGATATCTTTCGATATAACGATAAGTCACTCTTGGCGACGCGGAATAGCGATATTTACCTTTTCCACACGCTGTGCATCGAAGGAAGCTAAGGATTCACTTCCTAGCCCTCGATATCGTTCGATATAGCGATAAATCACTCTGGGCAACTCGGAATCGCGTTATTTACCTATTCCACACGCTGTGCATCGAAGGAAGCTGAGGATTCACTTCGTAGCCCTCGATATCGTTCGATATAACGATAAATCATTCTGAGCGACTCGGAATCGCGTTATTTACCTTTTCCACACGCTTTGCATCGAAGGAAGCTAAGGATTCACTTCCTAGCCCTCGATATCGTTCGATATAACGATAAATCACTCTGATAGACGCGGATTTGCGATATTTACCTTTTCCACACGCTGTGCATCGAAGGAAGCTAAGGATTCACTTCCTAGCCCTCGATATCGTTCGATATAACGATAAATCACTCTGGGAGACACGGAATAGCGATATTTACCCTTTCCACACGCTGTGTATCGAAGGAAGCTAAGGATTCACTTCCTAGCCCTCGACATCGTTCGATATAACGATATATCACTCTGGGCGACTCGGAATCGCGTTATTTAACTATTCCACACGCTGTGTATCGAAGGAAGCTAAGGATTCACTTCCTAGCCCTCGATATCGTTCGATATAACAATAAATCACTCTGGGAGACGCGGATTAGCGATATATACCTTTTCCACACGCTGTGCATCGAAGGAAGCTAAGGATTCACTTCCTAGCCCTCGATATCGTTCGATATAACGATAAATCACTCTGGGCGACTCGGAATAGCGTTATTTACCTTTTCCACACGCTGTGTATCGAAGGAAGCTAAGGATTCACTTCCTAGCCCTCGATATCTTTCGATATAACGATAAATCACTCTGGGAGACGCGGAATAGCGATATTTACCTTTTCCACACGCTGTGTATCGAAGGAAGCTAAGGATTCACTTCCTAGCCCTCGATATCGTTCGATATAACGAAAAATCACTCTGCGAGACGCGGAATAGCGATATTTACCTTTTCCACACACTGTGTATCGAAGGAAGCTAAGGATTCAATTCCTAGCCCTCGATATCGTTCGATATAACAATAAATCACTCTGGGAGACGCGGATTAGCGATATTTACCTTTTCCACACGCTGTGCATCGAAGGAAGCTAAGGATTCACTTCCTAGCTCTCGATATCTTTCGATATAACGATAAATCACTCTGGGAGACACGGAATAGCGATATTTACCCTTTCCACACGCTGTGTATCGAAGGAAGCTAAGGATTCACTTCCTAGCCCTCGATATCGTTCGATATAACGATAAATCACTCTGGGCGACTCGAAATAGCGATATTTACCCTTTCCACACGCTGTGTATCGAAGGAAGCTAAGGATTCACTTCCTAGCCCTCGATATCGTTCGATATAACGATATATCACTCTGGGCGACTCGGAATCGCGTTATTTAACTATTCCACACGCTGTGTATCGAAGGAAGCTAAGGATTCACTTCCTAGCCCTCGATATCGTTCGATATAACGATAAATCACTTGGGAGACGCGGATTAGCGATATTTACCTTTTCCACACGCTGTGCATCGAAGGAAGCTAAGGATTCACTTCCTAGCCCTCGATATCGTTCGATATAACGATAAATCACTCTGGGAGACGCGGATTAGCGATATTTACCTTTTCCACACGCTGTGCATCGAAGGAAGATAAGGATTCACTTCCTAGCCCTCGATATCGGTCGATATAACGATAAATCACTCTGGGAGACGCGGAATAGCGATATTTACCTTTTCCACACGCTGCGCATCGAAGGAAGCTGAGGATTCACTTCGTAGCCCTCGATATCGTTCGATATAACGATAAATCACTCTGGGCGACTCGGAATCGCGTTATTTACCTTTTCCACACGCTTTGCATCGAAGGAAGCTAAGGATTCACTTCCTAGCCCTCGATATCGTTCGATATAACGATAAATCACTCTGGGCGACTCGGAATCGCGTTATTTACCTTTTCCACACTCTGTGCATCGAAGGAAGCTAAGGATTCACTTCCTAGCCCTCGATATCGTTCGATATAACGATAAGTCACTCTGGGCGACGCGGAATAGCGATATTTACCTTTTCCACACGCTGTGCATCGAAGGAAGCTAAGGATTCACTTCCTAGCCCTCGATATCGTTCGATATAGCGATAAATCACTCTGGGCAACTCGGAATCGCGTTATTTACCTATTAAACACGCTGTGCATCGAAGGAAGCTGAGGATTCACTTCGTAGCCCTCGATATCGTTCGATATAACGATAAATCACTCTGAGCGACTCGGAATCGCGTTATTTACCTTTTCCACACGCTTTGCATCGAAGGAAGCTAAGGATTCACTTCCTAGCCCTCGATATCGTTCAATATAACGATAAATCACTCTGATAGACGCGGATTTGCGATATTTACCTTTTCCACACGCTGTGCATCGAAGGAAGCTAAGGATTCACTTCCTAGCCCTCGATATCGTTCGATATAACGATAAATCACTCTGGGAGACACGGAATAGCGATATTTACCCTTTCCACACGCTGTGTATCGAAGGAAGCTAAGGATTCACTTCCTAGCCCTCGACATCGTTCGATATAACGATATATCACTCTGGGCGACTCGGAATCGCGTTATTTAACTATTCCACACGCTGTGTATCGAAGGAAGCTAAGGATTCACTTCCTAGCCCTCGATATCGTTCGATATAACGATAAATCACTCTGGGAGACGCGGATTAGCGATATATACCTTTTCCACACGCTGTGCATCGAAGGAAGCTAAGGATTCACTTCCTAGCCCTCGATATCGTTCGATATAACGATAAATCACTCTGGGAGACGCGGAATAGCGATATTTACCTTTTCCACACGCTGCGCATCGAAGGAAGCTGAGGATTCACTTCGTAGCCCTCGATATCGTTCGATATAACGATAAATCACTCTGGGCGACTCGGAATCGCGTTATTTACCTTTTCCACACGCTTTACATCGAAGGAAGCTAAGGATTCACTTCCTAGCCCTCGATATCTTTCGATATAACGATAAATCACTCTGGGAGACTCGGAATAGCGATATTTACCTTTTCCACACGCTGTGTATCGAAGGAAGCTAAGGATTCACTTCCTAGCCCTCGATATCGTTCGATATAACGAAAAATTACTCTGCGAGACGCGGAATAGCGATATTTACCTTTTCCACACACTGTGTATCGAAGGAAGCTAAGGATTCAATTCCTAGCCCTCGATATCGTTCGATATAACGATAAATCACTCTGGGAGACGCGGATTAGCGATATTTACCTTTTCCACACGCTGTGCATCGAAGGAAGCTAAGGATTCACTTCCTAGCCCTCGATATCTTTCGATATAACGATAAATCACTCTGGGAGACACGAAATAGCGATATTTACCCTTTCCACACGCTGTGTATCGAAGGAAGCTAAGGATTCACTTCCTAGCCCTCGATATCGTTCGATATAACGATAAATCACTCTGGGCGACTCGAAATAGCGATATTTACCCTTTCCACACGCTGTGTATCGAAGGAAGCTAAGGATTCACTTCCTAGCCCTCGATATCTTTCGATATAACGATATATCACTCTGGGCGACTCGGAATCGCGTTATTTAACTATTCCACACGCTGTGTATCGAAGGAAGCTAAGGATTCACTTCCTAGCCCTCGATATCGTTCGATATAACGATAAATCACTTGGGAGACGCGGATTAGCGATATTTACCTTTTCCACACGCTGTGTATCGGAGGAAGCTAAGGATTCACTTCCTAGCCCTCGACATCGTTCGATATAACGATATATCACTCTGGGCGACTCGGAATCGCGTTATTTAACTATTCCACACGCTGTGTATCGAAGGAAGCTAAGGATTCACTTCCTAGCCCTCGATATCGTTCGATATAACGATAAATCACTCTGGGAGACGCGGATTAGCCATATATACCATTTCCACACGCTGTGCATCGAAGGAAGCTAAGGATTCACTTCCTAGCCCTCGATATCGTTCGATATAACGATAAATCACTCTGGGAGACGCGGAATAGCGATATTTACCTTTTCCACACGCTGCGCATCGAAGGAAGCTGAGGATTCACTTCGTAGCCCTCGATATCGTTCGATATAACGATAAATCACTCTGGGCGACTCGGAATCGCGTTATTTACCTTTTCCACACGCTTTGCATCGAAGGAAGCTAAGGATTCACTTCCTAGCCCTCGACATCGTTCGATATAACGATATATCACTCTGGGCGACTCGGAATCGCGTTATTTAACTATTCCACACGCTGTGTATCGAAGGAAGCTAAGGATTCACTTCCTAGCCCCCGATATCTTTCGATATAACGATAAATCACTCTGGGAGACGCGGAATAGCGATATTTACCTTTTCCACACGCTGTGTATCGAAGGAAGCTAAGGATTCACTTCCTAGCGCTCGATATCGTTCGATATAACGATAAATCACTCTGGGCGACTCGGAATCGCGTTATTTACCTATTCCACACACTGTGTATCGAAGGAAGCTAAGGATTCACTTCCTAGCCCTCGATATCGTTCGATATAACGATAAATCACTCTGGGAGACGCGGATTAGCGATATTTACCTTTTCCACACGCTGTGCATCGAAGGAAGCTAAGGATTCACTTCCTAGCCCTCGATATCGTTCGATATAACGATAAATCACTCTGGGCGACTCGGAATCGCGTTATTTACCTTTTCCACACGCTTTGCATCGAAGGAAGCTAAGGATTCACTTCCTAGCCCTCGATATCGTTCGATATAACGATAAATCACTCTGGGCGACGCGGAATAGCGATATTTACCTTTTCCACACGCTGTGCATCGAAGGAAGCTAAGGATTCACTTCCTAGCCCTCGATATCGTTCGATATAACGATAAATCACTCTGGGCGACTCGGAATAGCGTTATTTACCTTTTCCACATGCTGTGTATCGAAGGAAGCTAAGGATTCACTTCCTAGCCCTCGATATCTTTCGATATAACGATAAATCACTCTGGGAGACGCGGAATAGCGATATTTACCTTTTCCACACGCTGTGTATCGAAGGAAGCTAAGGATTCACTTCCTAGCCCTCGATATCGTTCGATATAGCGATAAATCACTCTGGGCAACTCGGAATCGCGTTATTTACCTATTCCACACGCTGTGCATCGAAGGAAGCTGAGGATTCACTTCCTAGCCCTCGATATCGTTCGATATAACGATAAATCACTCTGGGCGACGCGGAATAGCGATATTTACCTTTTCCACACGCTGTGCATCGAAGGAAGCTAAGGATTCACTTCCTAGCCCTCGATATCGTTCGATATAACGATAAATCACTCTGGGCGACTCGGAATAGCGTTATTTACCTTTTCCACACGCTGTGTATCGAAGGAAGCTAAGGATTCACTTCCTAGCCCTCGATATCTTTCGATATAACGATAAATCACTCTGATAGACGCGGATTTGCGATATTTACCTTTTCCACACGCTGTGCATCGAAGGAAGCTAAGGATTCACTTCCTAGCCCTCGATATCGTTCGATATAACGATAAATCACTCTGGGCGACTCGGAATCGCGTTATTTACCTTTTCCACACGCTTTGCATCGAAGGAAGCTAAGGATTCACTTCCTAGCCCTCGATATCGTTCGATATAACGATAAATCACTCTGGGCGACTCGGAATCGCGTTATTTACCTTTTCCACACTCTGTGCATCGAAGGAAGCTAAGGATTCACTTCCTAGCCCTCGATATCGTTCGATATAACGATAAATCACTCTGGGAGACGCGGATTAGCGATATATACCTTTTCCACACGCTGTGCATCGAAGGAAGCTAAGGATTCACTTCCTAGCCCTCGATATCGTTCGATATAACGATAAATCACTCTGGGAGACGCGGAATAGCGATATTTACCTTTTCCACACGCTGCGCATCGAAGGAAGCTGAGGATTCACTTCGTAGCCCTCGATATCGTTCGATATAACGATAAATCACTCTGGGCGACTCGGAATCGCGTTATTTACCTTTTCCACACGCTTTACATCGAAGGAAGCTAAGGATTCACTTCCTAGCCCTCGATATCGTTCGATATAACGATAAATCACTCTGGGCGACGCGGAATAGCGATATTTACCTTTTCCACACGCTGTGCATCGAAGGAAGCTAAGGATTCACTTCCTAGCCCTCGATATCGTTCGATATAACGATAAATCACTCTGGGCGACTCGGAATAGCGTTATTTACCTTTTCCACACGCTGTGTATCGAAGGAAGCTAAGGATTCACTTCCTAGCCCTCGACATCGTTCGATATAACGATATATCACTCTGGGCGACTCGGAATCGCGTTATTTAACTATTCCACACGCTGTGTATCGAAGGAAGCTAAGGATTCACTTCCTAGCCCTCGATATCGTTCGATATAACAATAAATCACTCTGGGAGACGCGGATTAGCGATATATACCTTTTCCACACGCTGTGCATCGAAGGAAGCTAAGGATTCACTTCCTAGCCCTCGATATCGTTCGATATAACGATAAATCACTCTGGGCGACTCGGAATAGCGTTATTTACCTTTTCCACACGCTGTGTATCGAAGGAAGCTAAGGATTCACTTCCTAGCCCTCGATATCTTTCGATATAACGATAAATCACTCTGGGAGACGCGGAATAGCGATATTTACCTTTTCCACACGCTGTGTATCGAAGGAAGCTAAGGATTCACTTCCTAGCCCTCGATATCGTTCGATATAACGAAAAATCACTCTGCGAGACGCGGAATAGCGATATTTACCTTTTCCACACACTGTGTATCGAAGGAAGCTAAGGATTCAATTCCTAGCCCTCGATATCGTTCGATATAACAATAAATCACTCTGGGAGACGCGGATTAGCGATATTTACCTTTTCCACACGCTGTGCATCGAAGGAAGCTAAGGATTCACTTCCTAGCTCTCGATATCTTTCGATATAACGATAAATCACTCTGGGAGACACGGAATAGCGATATTTACCCTTTCCACACGCTGTGTATCGAAGGAAGCTAAGGATTCACTTCCTAGCCCTCGATATCGTTCGATATAACGATAAATCACTCTGGGCGACTCGAAATAGCGATATTTACCCTTTCCACACGCTGTGTATCGAAGGAAGCTAAGGATTCACTTCCTAGCCCTCGATATCGTTCGATATAACGATATATCACTCTGGGCGACTCGGAATCGCGTTATTTAACTATTCCACACGCTGTGTATCGAAGGAAGCTAAGGATTCACTTCCTAGCCCTCGATATCGTTCGATATAACGATAAATCACTTGGGAGACGCGGATTAGCGATATTTACCTTTTCCACACGCTGTGCATCGAAGGAAGCTAAGGATTCACTTCCTAGCCCTCGATATCGTTCGATATAACGATAAATCACTCTGGGAGACGCGGATTAGCGATATTTACCTTTTCCACACGCTGTGCATCGAAGGAAGATAAGGATTCACTTCCTAGCCCTCGATATCGGTCGATATAACGATAAATCACTCTGGGAGACGCGGAATAGCGATATTTACCTTTTCCACACGCTGTGCATCGAAGGAAGCTAAGGATTCACTTCCTAGCCCTCGATATCGTTCGATATAACGATAAATCACTCTGGGAGACGCGGATTAGCGATATTTACCTTTTCCACACGCTGTGCATCGAAGGAAGCTAAGGATTCACTTCCTAGCCCTAGATATCGTTCGATATAACGATTAATCACTCTGGGAGACACGGAATAGCGATATTTACCCTTTCCACACGCTGTGTATCGAAGGAAGCTAAGGATTCACTTCCTAGCCCTCGATATCGTTCGATATAACGATAAATCACTCTGGGCGACTCGGAATCGCGTTATTTACCTTTTCCACACTCTGTGCATCGAAGGAAGCTAAGGATTCACTTCCTAGCCCTCGATATCGTTCGATATAACGATAAGTCACTCTGGGCGACGCGGAATAGCGATATTTACCTTTTCCACACGCTGTGCATCGAAGGAAGCTAAGGATTCACTTCCTAGCCCTCGATATCGTTCGATATAGCGATAAATCACTCTGGGCAACTCGGAATCGCGTTATTTACCTATTCCACACGCTGTGCATCGAAGGAAGCTGAGGATTCACTTCGTAGCCCTCGATATCGTTCGATATAACGATAAATCACTCTGAGCGACTCGGAATCGCGTTATTTACCTTTTCCACACGCTTTGCATCGAAGGAAGCTAAGGATTCACTTCCTAGCCCTCGATATCGTTCAATATAACGATAAATCACTCTGATAGACGCGGATTTGCGATATTTACCTTTTCCACACGCTGTGCATCGAAGGAAGCTAAGGATTCACTTCCTAGCCCTCGATATCGTTCGATATAACGATAAATCACTCTGGGAGACACGGAATAGCGATATTTACCCTTTCCACACGCTGTGTATCGAAGGAAGCTAAGGATTCACTTCCTAGCCCTCGACATCGTTCGATATAACGATATATCACTCTGGGCGACTCGGAATCGCGTTATTTAACTATTCCACACGCTGTGTATCGAAGGAAGCTAAGGATTCACTTCCTAGCCCTCGATATCGTTCGATATAACGATAAATCACTCTGGGAGACGCGGATTAGCGATATATACCTTTTCCACACGCTGTGCATCGAAGGAAGCTAAGGATTCACTTCCTAGCCCTCGATATCGTTCGATATAACGATAAATCACTCTGGGAGACGCGGAATAGCGATATTTACCTTTTCCACACGCTGCGCATCGAAGGAAGCTGAGGATTCACTTCGTAGCCCTCGATATCGTTCGATATAACGATAAATCACTCTGGGCGACTCGGAATCGCGTTATTTACCTTTTCCACACGCTTTACATCGAAGGAAGCTAAGGATTCACTTCCTAGCCCTCGATATCGTTCGATATAACGATAAATCACTCTGGGCGACGCGGAATAGCGATATTTACCTTTTCCACACGCTGTGCATCGAAGGAAGCTAAGGATTCACTTCCTAGCCCTCGATATCGTTCGATATAACGATAAATCACTCTGGGCGACTCGGAATAGCGTTATTTACCTTTTCCACACGCTGTGTATCGAAGGAAGCTAAGGATTCACTTCCTAGCCCTCGATATCTTTCGATATAACGATAAATCACTCTGGGAGACTCGGAATAGCGATATTTACCTTTTCCACACGCTGTGTATCGAAGGAAGCTAAGGATTCACTTCCTAGCCCTCGATATCGTTCGATATAACGAAAAATTACTCTGCGAGACGCGGAATAGCGATATTTACCTTTTCCACACACTGTGTATCGAAGGAAGCTAAGGATTCAATTCCTAGCCCTCGATATCGTTCGATATAACGATAAATCACTCTGGGAGACGCGGATTAGCGATATTTACCTTTTCCACACGCTGTGCATCGAAGGAAGCTAAGGATTCACTTCCTAGCCCTCGATATCTTTCGATATAACGATAAATCACTCTGGGAGACACGAAATAGCGATATTTACCCTTTCCACACGCTGTGTATCGAAGGAAGCTAAGGATTCACTTCCTAGCCCTCGATATCGTTCGATATAACGATAAATCACTCTGGGCGACTCGAAATAGCGATATTTACCCTTTCCACACGCTGTGTATCGAAGGAAGCTAAGGATTCACTTCCTAGCCCTCGATATCGTTCGATATAACGATATATCACTCTGGGCGACTCGGAATCGCGTTATTTAACTATTCCACACGCTGTGTATCGAAGGAAGCTAAGGATTCACTTCCTAGCCCTCGATATCGTTCGATATAACGATAAATCACTTGGGAGACGCGGATTAGCGATATTTACCTTTTCCACACGCTGTGTATCGGAGGAAGCTAAGGATTCACTTCCTAGCCCTCGACATCGTTCGATATAACGATATATCACTCTGGGCGACTCGGAATCGCGTTATTTAACTATTCCACACGCTGTGTATCGAAGGAAGCTAAGGATTCACTTCCTAGCCCTCGATATCGTTCGATATAACGATAAATCACTCTGGGAGACGCGGATTAGCCATATATACCATTTCCACACGCTGTGCATCGAAGGAAGCTAAGGATTCACTTCCTAGCCCTCGATATCGTTCGATATAACGATAAATCACTCTGGGAGACGCGGAATAGCGATATTTACCTTTTCCACACGCTGCGCATCGAAGGAAGCTGAGGATTCACTTCGTAGCCCTCGATATCGTTCGATATAACGATAAATCACTCTGGGCGACTCGGAATCGCGTTATTTACCTTTTCCACACGCTTTGCATCGAAGGAAGCTAAGGATTCACTTCCTAGCCCTCGACATCGTTCGATATAACGATATATCACTCTGGGCGACTCGGAATCGCGTTATTTAACTATTCCACACGCTGTGTATCGAAGGAAGCTAAGGATTCACTTCCTAGCCCCCGATATCTTTCGATATAACGATAAATCACTCTGGGAGACGCGGAATAGCGATATTTACCTTTTCCACACGCTGTGTATCGAAGGAAGCTAAGGATTCACTTCCTAGCGCTCGATATCGTTCGATATAACGATAAATCACTCTGGGCGACTCGGAATCGCGTTATTTACCTATTCCACACACTGTGTATCGAAGGAAGCTAAGGATTCACTTCCTAGCCCTCGATATCGTTCGATATAACGATAAATCACTCTGGGAGACGCGGATTAGCGATATTTACCTTTTCCACACGCTGTGCATCGAAGGAAGCTAAGGATTCACTTCCTAGCCCTCGATATCGTTCGATATAACGATAAATCACTCTGGGCGACTCGGAATCGCGTTATTTACCTTTTCCACACGCTTTGCATCGAAGGAAGCTAAGGATTCACTTCCTAGCCCTCGATATCGTTCGATATAACGATAAATCACTCTGGGCGACGCGGAATAGCGATATTTACCTTTTCCACACGCTGTGCATCGAAGGAAGCTAAGGATTCACTTCCTAGCCCTCGATATCGTTCGATATAACGATAAATCACTCTGGGCGACTCGGAATAGCGTTATTTACCTTTTCCACATGCTGTGTATCGAAGGAAGCTAAGGATTCACTTCCTAGCCCTCGATATCTTTCGATATAACGATAAATCACTCTGGGAGACGCGGAATAGCGATATTTACCTTTTCCACACGCTGTGTATCGAAGGAAGCTAAGGATTCACTTCCTAGCCCTCGATATCGTTCGATATAGCGATAAATCACTCTGGGCAACTCGGAATCGCGTTATTTACCTATTCCACACGCTGTGCATCGAAGGAAGCTGAGGATTCACTTCCTAGCCCTCGATATCGTTCGATATAACGATAAATCACTCTGGGCGACGCGGAATAGCGATATTTACCTTTTCCACACGCTGTGCATCGAAGGAAGCTAAGGATTCACTTCCTAGCCCTCGATATCGTTCGATATAACGATAAATCACTCTGGGCGACTCGGAATAGCGTTATTTACCTTTTCCACACGCTGTGTATCGAAGGAAGCTAAGGATTCACTTCCTAGCCCTCGATATCTTTCGATATAACGATAAATCACTCTGATAGACGCGGATTTGCGATATTTACCTTTTCCACACGCTGTGCATCGAAGGAAGCTAAGGATTCACTTCCTAGCCCTCGATATCGTTCGATATAACGATAAATCACTCTGGGAGACACGGAATAGCGATATTTACCCTTTCCACACGCTGTGTATCGAAGGAAGCTAAGGATTCACTTCCTAGCCCTCGACATCGTTCGATATAACGATATATCACTCTGGGCGACTCGGAATCGCGTTATTTAACTATTCCACACGCTGTGTATCGAAGGAAGCTAAGGATTCACTTCCTAGCCCTCGATATCGTTCGATATAACGATAAATCACTCTGGGAGACGCGGATTAGCGATATATACCTTTTCCACACGCTGTGCATCGAAGGAAGCTAAGGATTCACTTCCTAGCCCTCGATATCGTTCGATATAACGATAAATCACTCTGGGAGACGCGGAATAGCGATATTTACCTTTTCCACACGCTGCGCATCGAAGGAAGCTGAGGATTCACTTCGTAGCCCTCGATATCGTTCGATATAACGATAAATCACTCTGGGCGACTCGGAATCGCGTTATTTACCTTTTCCACACGCTTTACATCGAAGGAAGCTAAGGATTCACTTCCTAGCCCTCGATATCGTTCGATATAACGATAAATCACTCTGGGCGACGCGGAATAGCGATATTTACCTTTTCCACACGCTGTGCATCGAAGGAAGCTAAGGATTCACTTCCTAGCCCTCGATATCGTTCGATATAACGATAAATCACTCTGGGCGACTCGGAATAGCGTTATTTACCTTTTCCACACGCTGTGTATCGAAGGAAGCTAAGGATTCACTTCCTAGCCCTCGATATCTTTCGATATAACGATAAATCACTCTGGGAGACTCGGAATAGCGATATTTACCTTTTCCACACGCTGTGTATCGAAGGAAGCTAAGGATTCACTTCCTAGCCCTCGATATCGTTCGATATAACGAAAAATTACTCTGCGAGACGCGGAATAGCGATATTTACCTTTTCCACACACTGTGTATCGAAGGAAGCTAAGGATTCAATTCCTAGCCCTCGATATCGTTCGATATAACGATAAATCACTCTGGGAGACGCGGATTAGCGATATTTACCTTTTCCACACGCTGTGCATCGAAGGAAGCTAAGGATTCACTTCCTAGCCCTCGATATCTTTCGATATAACGATAAATCACTCTGGGAGACACGAAATAGCGATATTTACCCTTTCCACACGCTGTGTATCGAAGGAAGCTAAGGATTCACTTCCTAGCCCTCGATATCGTTCGATATAACGATAAATCACTCTGGGCGACTCGAAATAGCGATATTTACCCTTTCCACACGCTGTGTATCGAAGGAAGCTAAGGATTCACTTCCTAGCCCTCGATATCGTTCGATATAACGATATATCACTCTGGGCGACTCGGAATCGCGTTATTTAACTATTCCACACGCTGTGTATCGAAGGAAGCTAAGGATTCACTTCCTAGCCCTCGATATCGTTCGATATAACGATAAATCACTTGGGAGACGCGGATTAGCGATATTTACCTTTTCCACACGCTGTGTATCGAAGGAAGCTAAGGATTCACTTCCTAGCCCTCGACATCGTTCGATATAACGATATATCACTCTGGGCGACTCGGAATCGCGTTATTTAACTATTCCACACGCTGTGTATCGAAGGAAGCTAAGGATTCACTTCCTAGCCCTCGATATCGTTCGATATAACGATAAATCACTCTGGGAGACGCGGATTAGCCATATATACCATTTCCACACGCTGTGCATCGAAGGAAGCTAAGGATTCACTTCCTAGCCCTCGATATCGTTCGATATAACGATAAATCACTCTGGGAGACGCGGAATAGCGATATTTACCTTTTCCACACGCTGCGCATCGAAGGAAGCTGAGGATTCACTTCGTAGCCCTCGATATCGTTCGATATAACGATAAATCACTCTGGGCGACTCGGAATCGCGTTATTTACCTTTTCCACACGCTTTGCATCGAAGGAAGCTAAGGATTCACTTCCTAGCCCTCGACATCGTTCGATATAACGATATATCACTCTGGGCGACTCGGAATCGCGTTATTTAACTATTCCACACGCTGTGTATCGAAGGAAGCTAAGGATTCACTTCCTAGCCCCCGATATCTTTCGATATAACGATAAATCACTCTGGGAGACGCGGAATAGCGATATTTACCTTTTCCACACGCTGTGTATCGAAGGAAGCTAAGGATTCACTTCCTAGCGCTCGATATCGTTCGATATAACGATAAATCACTCTGGGCGACTCGGAATCGCGTTATTTACCTATTCCACACACTGTGTATCGAAGGAAGCTAAGGATTCACTTCCTAGCCCTCGATATCGTTCGATATAACGATAAATCACTCTGGGAGACGCGGATTAGCGATATTTACCTTTTCCACACGCTGTGCATCGAAGGAAGCTAAGGATTCACTTCCTAGCCCTCGATATCGTTCGATATAACGATAAATCACTCTGGGCGACTCGGAATCGCGTTATTTACCTTTTCCACACGCTTTGCATCGAAGGAAGCTAAGGATTCACTTCCTAGCCCTCGATATCGTTCGATATAACGATAAATCACTCTGGGCGACGCGGAATAGCGATATTTACCTTTTCCACACGCTGTGCATCGAAGGAAGCTAAGGATTCACTTCCTAGCCCTCGATATCGTTCGATATAACGATAAATCACTCTGGGCGACTCGGAATAGCGTTATTTACCTTTTCCACACGCTGTGTATCGAAGGAAGCTAAGGATTCACTTCCTAGCCCTCGATATCTTTCGATATAACGATAAATCACTCTGGGAGACGCGGAATAGCGATATTTACCTTTTCCACACGCTGTGTATCGAAGGAAGCTAAGGATTCACTTCCTAGCCCTCGATATCGTTCGATATAACGAAAAATTACTCTGCGAGACGCGGAATAGCGATATTTACCTTTTCCACACACTGTGTATCGAAGGAAGCTAAGGATTCAATTCCTAGCCCTCGATATCGTTCGATATAACGATAAATCACTCTGGGAGACGCGGATTAGCGATATTTACCTTTTCCACACGCTGTGCATCGAAGGAAGCTAAGGATTCACTTCCTAGCCCTCGATATCGTTCGATATATCGATAAATCACTCTGGGCGACTCGGAATCGCGTTATTTACCTTTTCCACACGCTTTGCATCGAAGGAAGCTAAGGATTCACTTCCTAGCCCTCGATATCGTTCGATATAACGATAAATCACTCTGGGCGACTCGGAATCGCGTTATTTACCTTTTCCACACTCTGTGCATCGAAGGAAGCTAAGGATTCACTTCCTAGCCCTCGATATCGTTCGATATAACGATAAGTCACTCTGGGCGACGCGGAATAGCGATATTTACCTTTTCCACACGCTGTGCATCGAAGGAAGCTAAGGATTCACTTCCTAGCCCTCGATATCGTTCGATATAGCGATAAATCACTCTGGGCAACTCGGAATCGCGTTATTTACCTATTCCACACGCTGTGCATCGAAGGAAGCTGAGGATTCACTTCCTAGCCCTCGATATCGTTCGATATAACGATAAATCACTCTGGGCGACGCGGAATAGCGATATTTACCTTTTCCACACGCTGTGCATCGAAGGAAGCTAAGGATTCACTTCCTAGCCCTCGATATCGTTCGATATAACGATAAATCACTCTGGGCGACTCGGAATAGCGTTATTTACCTTTTCCACACGCTGTGTATCGAAGGAAGCTAAGGATTCACTTCCTAGCCCTCGATATCTTTCGATATAACGATAAATCACTCTGGGAGACGCGGAATAGCGATATTTACCTTTTCCACACGCTGTGTATCGAAGGAAGCTAAGGATTCACTTCCTAGCCCTCGATATCGTTCGATATAACGAAAAATCACTCTGCGAGACGCGGAATAGCGATATTTACCTTTTCCACACACTGTGTATCGAAGGAAGATAAGGATTCACTTCCTAGCCCTCGATATCGTTCGATATAACGATAAATCACTCTGGGAGACGCGGAATAGCGATATTTACCTTTTCCACACGCTGCGCATCGAAGGAAGCTAAGGATTCACTTCCTAGCCCTCGATATCTTTCGATATAACGATAAATCACTCTGGGAGACACGGAATAGCGATATTTACCCTTTCCACACGCTGTGCATCGAAGGAAGCTAAGGATTCACTTCCTAGCCCTCGATATCGTTCGATATAACGATAAATCACTCTGGGCGACTCGGAATAGCGTTATTTACCTTTTCCACACGCTGTGTATCGAAGGAAGCTAAGGATTCACTTCCTAGCCCTCGATATCTTTCGATATAACGATAAATCACTCTGGGAGACGCGGAATAGCGATATTTACCTTTTCCACACGCTGTGTATCGAAGGAAGCTAAGGATTCACTTCCTAGCCCTCGATATCGTTCGATATAACGAAAAATCACTCTGCGAGACGCGGAATAGCGATATTTACCTTTTCCACACACTGTGTATCGAAGGAAGCTAAGGATTCAATTCCTAGCCCTCGATATCGTTCGATATAACGATAAATCACTCTGGGAGACGCGGATTAGCGATATTTACCTTTTCCACACTCTGTGCATCGAAGGAAGCTAAGGATTCACTTCCTAGCCCTCGATATCGTTCGATATAACGATAAGTCACTCTGGGCGACGCGGAATAGCGATATTTACCTTTTCCACACGCTGTGCATCGAAGGAAGCTAAGGATTCACTTCCTAGCCCTCGATATCGTTCGATATAGCGATAAATCACTCTGGGCAACTCGGAATCGCGTTATTTACCTATTCCACACGCTGTGCATCGAAGGAAGCTGAGGATTCACTTCGTAGCCCTCGATATCGTTCGATATAACGATAAATCACTCTGAGCGACTCGGAATCGCGTTATTTACCTTTTCCACACGCTTTGCATCGAAGGAAGCTAAGGATTCACTTCCTAGCCCTCGATATCGTTCGATATAACGATAAATCACTCTGATAGACGCGGATTTGCGATATTTACCTTTTCCACACGCTGTGCATCGAAGGAAGCTAAGGATTCACTTCCTAGCCCTCGATATCGTTCGATATAACGATAAATCACTCTGGGAGACGCGGATTAGCGATATTTACCTTTTCCACACGCTGTGCATCGAAGGAAGCTAAGGATTCACTTCCTAGCCCTCGATATCGTTCGATATAACGATAAGTCACTCTGGGCGACGCGGAATAGCGATATTTACCTTTTCCACACGCTGTGCATCGAAGGAAGCTAAGGATTCACTTCCTAGCCCTCGATATCGTTCGATATAGCGATAAATCACTCTGGGCAACTCGGAATCGCGTTATTTACCTATTCCACACGCTGTGCATCGAAGGAAGCTGAGGATTCACTTCGTAGCCCTCGATATCGTTCGATATAACGATAAATCACTCTGAGCGACTCGGAATCGCGTTATTTACCTTTTCCACACGCTTTGCATCGAAGGAAGCTAAGGATTCACTTCCTAGCCCTCGATATCGGTCGATATAACGATAAATCACTCTGATAGACGCGGATTTGCGATATTTACCTTTTCCACACGCTGTGCATCGAAGGAAGCTAAGGATTCACTTCCTAGCCCTCGATATCGTTCGATATAACGATAAATCACTCTGGGAGACACGGAATAGCGATATTTACCCTTTCCACACGCTGTGTATCGAAGGAAGCTAAGGATTCACTTCCTAGCCCTCGACATCGTTCGATATAACGATATATCACTCTGGGCGACTCGGAATCGCGTTATTTAACTATTCCACACGCTGTGTATCGAAGGAAGCTAAGGATTCACTTCCTAGCCCTCGATATCGTTCGATATAACGATAAATCACTCTGGGAGACGCGGATTAGCGATATATACCTTTTCCACACGCTGTGCATCGAAGGAAGCTAAGGATTCACTTCCTAGCCCTCGATATCGTTCGATATAACGATAAATCACTCTGGGAGACGCGGAATAGCGATATTTACCTTTTCCACACGCTGCGCATCGAAGGAAGCTGAGGATTCACTTCGTAGCCCTCGATATCGTTCGATATAACGATAAATCACTCTGGGCGACTCGGAATCGCGTTATTTACCTTTTCCACACGCTTTACATCGAAGGAAGCTAAGGATTCACTTCCTAGCCCTCGATATCGTTCGATATAACGATAAATCACTCTGGGCGACGCGGAATAGCGATATTTACCTTTTCCACACGCTGTGCATCGAAGGAAGCTAAGGATTCACTTCCTAGCCCTCGATATCGTTCGATATAACGATAAATCACTCTGGGCGACTCGAAATAGCGATATTTACCCTTTCCACACGCTGTGTATCGAAGGAAGCTAAGGATTCACTTCCTAGCCCTCGATATCTTTCGATATAACGATAAATCACTCTGGGAGACTCGGAATAGCGATATTTACCTTTTCCACACGCTGTGTATCGAAGGAAGCTAAGGATTCACTTCCTAGCCCTCGATATCGTTCGATATAACGAAAAATTACTCTGCGAGACGCGGATTAGCGATATTTACCTTTTCCACACGCTGTGCATCGAAGGAAGCTAAGGATTCACTTCCTAGCCCTCGATATCGTTCGATATAACGATAAATCACTCTGGGCGACTCGGAATAGCGTTATTTACCTTTTCCACACGCTGTGTATCGAAGGAAGCTAAGGATTCACTTCCTAGCGCTCGATATCGTTCGATATAACGATAAATCACTCTGGGAGACGCGGAATAGCGATATTTACCTTTTCCACACGCTGCGCATCGAAGGAAGCTGAGGATTCACTTCGTAGCCCTCGATATCGTTCGATATAACGATAAATCACTCTGGGCGACTCGGAATCGCGTTATTTACCTTTTCCACACGCTTTGCATCGAAGGAAGCTAAGGATTCACTTCCTAGCCCTCGACATCGTTCGATATAACGATATATCACTCTGGGCGACTCGGAATCGCGTTATTTAACTATTCCACACGCTGTGTATCGAAGGAAGCTAAGGATTCACTTCCTAGCCCCCGATATCTTTCGATATAACGATAAATCACTCTGGGAGACGCGGAATAGCGATATTTACCTTTTCCACACGCTGTGTATCGAAGGAAGCTAAGGATTCACTTCCTAGCGCTCGATATCGTTCGATATAACGATAAATCACTCTGGGCGACTCGGAATCGCGTTATTTACCTATTCCACACACTGTGTATCGAAGGAAGCTAAGGATTCACTTCCTAGCCCTCGATATCGTTCGATATAACGATATATCACTCTGGGCGACTCGGAATCGCGTTATTTAACTATTCCACACGCTGTGTATCGTAGGAAGCTAAGGATTCACTTCCTAGCCCTCGATATCGTTCGATATAACGATAAATCACTTGGGAGACGCGGATTAGCGATATTTACCTTTTCCACACGCTGTGTATCGAAGGAAGCTAAGGATTCACTTCCTAGCCCTCGACATCGTTCGATATAACGATATATCACTCTGGGCGACTCGGAATCGCGTTATTTAACTATTCCACACGCTGTGTATCGAAGGAAGCTAAGGATTCACTTCCTAGCCCTCGATATCGTTCGATATAACGATAAATCACTCTGGGAGACGCGGATTAGCCATATATACCTTTTCCACACGCTGTGCATCGAAGGAAGCTAAGGATTCACTTCCTAGCCCTCGATATCGTTCGATATAACGATAAATCACTCTGGGAGACGCGGAATAGCGATATTTACCTTTTCCACACGCTGCGCATCGAAGGAAGCTGAGGATTCACTTCGTAGCCCTCGATATCGTTCGATATAACGATAAATCACTCTGGGCGACTCGGAATCGCGTTATTTACCTTTTCCACACGCTTTGCATCGAAGGAAGCTAAGGATTCACTTCCTAGCCCTCGACATCGTTCGATATAACGATATATCACTCTGGGCGACTCGGAATCGCGTTATTTAACTATTCCACACGCTGTGTATCGAAGGAAGCTAAGGATTCACTTCCTAGCCCCCGATATCTTTCGATATAACGATAAATCACTCTGGGAGACGCGGAATAGCGATATTTACCTTTTCCACACGCTGTGTATCGAAGGAAGCTAAGGATTCACTTCCTAGCGCTCGATATCGTTCGATATAACGATAAATCACTCTGGGCGACTCGGAATCGCGTTATTTACCTATTCCACACACTGTGTATCGAAGGAAGCTAAGGATTCACTTCCTAGCCCTCGATATCGTTCGATATAACGATAAATCACTCTGGGAGACGCGGATTAGCGATATTTACCTTTTCCACACGCTGTGCATCGAAGGAAGCTAAGGATTCACTTCCTAGCCCTCGATATCGTTCGATATAACGATAAATCACTCTGGGCGACTCGGAATCGCGTTATTTACCTTTTCCACACGCTTTGCATCGAAGGAAGCTAAGGATTCACTTCCTAGCCCTCGATATCGTTCGATATAACGATAAATCACTTGGGAGACGCGGATTAGCGATATTTACCTTTTCCACACGCTGTGCATCGAAGGAAGCTAAGGATTCACTTCCTAGCCCTCGATATCGTTCGATATAACGATAAATCACTCTGGGAGACGCGGATTAGCGATATTTACCTTTTCCACACGCTGTGCATCGAAGGAAGATAAGGATTCACTTCCTAGCCCTCGATATCGTTCGATATAACGATAAATCACTCTGGGAGACGCGGAATAGCGATATTTACCTTTTCCACACGCTGCGCATCGAAGGAAGCTGAGGATTCACTTCGTAGCCCTCGATATCGTTCGATATAACGATAAATCACTCTGGGCGACTCGGAATCGCGTTATTTACCTTTTCCACACGCTTTGCATCGAAGGAAGCTAAGGATTCACTTCCTAGCCCTCGATATCGTTCGATATAACGATAAATCACTCTGGGCGACTCGGAATCGCGTTATTTACCTTTTCCACACTCTGTGCATCGAAGGAAGCTAAGGATTCACTTCCTAGCCCTCGATATCGTTCGATATAACGATAAGTCACTCTGGGCGACGCGGAATAGCGATATTTACCTTTTCCACACGCTGTGCATCGAAGGAAGCTAAGGATTCACTTCCTAGCCCTCGATATCGTTCGATATAGCGATAAATCACTCTGGGCAACTCGGAATCGCGTTATTTACCTATTCCACACGCTGTGCATCGAAGGAAGCTGAGGATTCACTTCGTAGCCCTCGATATCGTTCGATATAACGATAAATCACTCTGAGCGACTCGGAATCGCGTTATTTACCTTTTCCACACGCTTTGCATCGAAGGAAGCTAAGGATTCACTTCCTAGCCCTCGATATCGTTCGATATAACGATAAATCACTCTGATAGACGCGGATTTGCGATATTTACCTTTTCCACACGCTGTGCATCGAAGGAAGCTAAGGATTCACTTCCTAGCCCTCGATATCGTTCGATATAACGATAAATCACTCTGGGAGACGCGGATTAGCGATATTTACCTTTTCCACACGCTGTGCATCGAAGGAATCTAAGGATTCACTTCCTAGAACTCGATATCGTTCGATATAACGATAAGTCACTCTGGGCGACGCGGAATAGCGATATTTACCTTTTCCACACGCTGTGCATCGAAGGAAGCTAAGGATTCACTTCCTAGCCCTCGATATCGTTCGATATAGCGATAAATCACTCTGGGCAACTCGGAATCGCGTTATTTACCTTTTCCACACGCTTTGCATCGAAGGAAGCTAAGGATTCACTTCCTAGCCCTCGATATCGGTCGATATAACGATAAATCACTCTGATAGACGCGGATTTGCGATATTTACCTTTTCCACACGCTGTGCATCGAAGGAAGCTAAGGATTCACTTCCTAGCCCTCGATATCGTTCGATATAACGATATATCACTCTGGGCGACTCGGAATCGCGTTATTTAACTATTCCACACGCTGTGTATCGAAGGAAGCTAAGGATTCACTTCCTAGCCCTCGATATCGTTCGATATAACGATAAATCACTCTGGGAGACGCGGATTAGCGATATATACCTTTTCCACACGCTGTGCATCGAAGGAAGCTAAGGATTCACTTCCTAGCCCTCGATATCGTTCGATATAACGATAAATCACTCTGGGAGACGCGGAATAGCGATATTTACCTTTTCCACACGCTGCGCATCGAAGGAAGCTGAGGATTCACTTCGTAGCCCTCGATATCGTTCGATATAACGATAAATCACTCTGGGCGACTCGGAATCGCGTTATTTACCTTTTCCACACGCTTTACATCGAAGGAAGCTAAGGATTCACTTCCTAGCCCTCGATATCGTTCGATATAACGATAAATCACTCTGGGCGACGCGGAATAGCGATATTTACCTTTTCCACACGCTGTGCATCGAAGGAAGCTAAGGATTCACTTCCTAGCCCTCGATATCGTTCGATATAACGATAAATCACTCTGGGCGACTCGGAATAGCGTTATTTACCTTTTCCACACGCTGTGTATCGAAGGAAGCTAAGGATTCACTTCCTAGCCCTCGATATCTTTCGATATAACGATAAATCACTCTGGGAGACTCGGAATAGCGATATTTACCTTTTCCACACGCTGTGTATCGAAGGAAGCTAAGGATTCACTTCCTAGCCCTCGATATCGTTCGATATAACGAAAAATTACTCTGCGAGACGCGGAATAGCGATATTTACCTTTTCCACACACTGTGTATCGAAGGAAGCTAAGGATTCAATTCCTAGCCCTCGATATCGTTCGATATAACGATAAATCACTCTGGGAGACGCGGATTAGCGATATTTACCTTTTCCACACGCTGTGCATCGAAGGAAGCTAAGGATTCACTTCCTAGCCCTCGATATCTTTCGATATAACGATAAATCACTCTGGGAGACACGAAATAGCGATATTTACCCTTTCCACACGCTGTGTATCGAAGGAAGCTAAGGATTCACTTCCTAGCCCTCGATATCGTTCGATATAACGATAAATCACTCTGGGCGACTCGAAATAGCGATATTTACCCTTTCCACACGCTGTGTATCGAAGGAAGCTAAGGATTCACTTCCTAGCCCTCGATATCGTTCGATATAACGATATATCACTCTGGGCGACTCGGAATCGCGTTATTTAACTATTCCACACGCTGTGTATCGAAGGAAGCTAAGGATTCACTTCCTAGCCCTCGATATCGTTCGATATAACGATAAATCACTTGGGAGACGCGGATTAGCGATATTTACCTTTTCCACACGCTGTGTATCGAAGGAAGCTAAGGATTCACTTCCTAGCCCTCGACATCGTTCGATATAACGATATATCACTCTGGGCGACTCGGAATCGCGTTATTTAACTATTCCACACGCTGTGTATCGAAGGAAGCTAAGGATTCACTTCCTAGCCCTCGATATCGTTCGATATAACGATAAATCACTCTGGGAGACGCGGATTAGCCATATATACCTTTTCCACACGCTGTGCATCGAAGGAAGCTAAGGATTCACTTCCTAGCCCTCGATATCGTTCGATATAACGATAAATCACTCTGGGAGACGCGGAATAGCGATATTTACCTTTTCCACACGCTGCGCATCGAAGGAAGCTGAGGATTCACTTCGTAGCCCTCGGTATCGTTCGATATAACGATAAATCACTCTGGGCGACTCGGAATCGCGTTATTTACCTTTTCCACACGCTTTGCATCGAAGGAAGCTAAGGATTCACTTCCTAGCCCTCGACATCGTTCGATATAACGATATATCACTCTGGGCGACTCGGAATCGCGTTATTTAACTATTCCACACGCTGTGTATCGAAGGAAGCTAAGGATTCACTTCCTAGCCCCCGATATCTTTCGATATAACGATAAATCACTCTGGGAGACGCGGAATAGCGATATTTACCTTTTCCACACGCTGTGTATCGAAGGAAGCTAAGGATTCACTTCCTAGCGCTCGATATCGTTCGATATAACGATAAATCACTCTGGGCGACTCGGAATCGCGTTATTTACCTATTCCACACACTGTGTATCGAAGGAAGCTAAGGATTCACTTCCTAGCCCTCGATATCGTTCGATATAACGATAAATCACTCTGGGAGACGCGGATTAGCGATATTTACCTTTTCCACACGCTGTGCATCGAAGGAAGCTAAGGATTCACTTCCTAGCCCTCGATATCGTTCGATATAACGATAAATCACTCTGGGCGACTCGGAATCGCGTTATTTACCTTTTCCACACGCTTTGCATCGAAGGAAGCTAAGGATTCACTTCCTAGCCCTCGATATCGTTCGATATAACGATAAATCACTCTGGGAGACGCGGATTAGCGATATTTACCTTTTCCACACGCTGTACATCGAAGGAAGCTAAGGATTCACTTCCTAGCCCTCGATATCGTTCGATATAATGATAAATCACTCTGGGAGACGCGGAATAGCGATATTTACCGTTTCCACACGCTGTGCATCGAAGGAAGCTGAGGATTCACTTCCTAGCCCTCGATATCGTTCGATATAACGATAAATCACTCTGGGCGACTCGGAATAGCGATATTTACCTTTTCCACACACTGTGCATCGAAGGAATCTAAGGATTCACTTCCTAGCCCTCGATATCGTTCGATATATCGATAAATCACTCTGGGCGACTCGGAATCGCGTTATTTACCTTTTCCACACGCTTTGCATCGAAGGAAGCTAAGGATTCACTTCCTAGCCCTCGATATCGTTCGATATAACGATAAATCACTCTGGGCGACTCGGAATCGCGTTATTTACCTTTTCCACACTCTGTGCATCGAAGGAAGCTAAGGATTCACTTCCTAGCCCTCGATATCGTTCGATATAACGATAAGTCACTCTGGGCGACGCGGAATAGCGATATTTACCTTTTCCACACGCTGTGCATCGAAGGAAGCTAAGGATTCACTTCCTAGCCCTCGATATCGTTCGATATAACGATAAATCACTCTAGGAGACGCGGATTAGCGATATTTACCTTTTCCACACGCTGTACATCGAAGGAAGCTAAGGATTCACTTCCTAGCCCTCGATATCGTTCGATATAATGATAAATCACTCTGGGAGACGCGGAATAGCGATATTTACCGTTTCCACACGCTGTGCATCGAAGGAAGCTGAGGATTCACTTCCTAGCCCTCGATATCGTTCGATATAACGATAAATCACTCTGGGCGACTCGGAATAGCGATATTTACCTTTTCCACACACTGTGCATCGAAGGAATCTAAGGATTCACTTCCTAGCCCTCGATATCGTTCGATATAACGATAAGTCACTCTGGGCGACGCGGAATAGCGATATTTACCTTTTCCACACGCTGTGCATCGAAGGAAGCTAAGGATTCACTTCCTAGCCCTCGATATCGTTCGATATAGCGATAAATCACTCTGGGCAACTCGGAATCGCGTTATTTACCTATTCCACACGCTGTGCATCGAAGGAAGCTGAGGATTCACTTCCTAGCCCTCGATATCGTTCGATATAACGATAAATCACTCTGGGCGACGCGGAATAGCGATATTTACCTTTTCCACACGCTGTGCATCGAAGGAAGCTAAGGATTCACTTCCTAGCCCTCGATATCGTTCGATATAACGATAAATCACTCTGGGCGACTCGGAATAGCGTTATTTACCTTTTCCACACGCTGTGTATCGAAGGAAGCTAAGGATTCACTTCCTAGCCCTCGATATCTTTCGATATAACGATAAATCACTCTGGGAGACGCGGAATAGCGATATTTACCTTTTCCACACGCTGTGTATCGAAGGAAGCTAAGGATTCACTTCCTAGCCCTCGATATCGTTCGATATAACGAAAAATCACTCTGCGAGACGCGGAATAGCGATATTTACCTTTTCCACACACTGTGTATCGAAGGAAGCTAAGGATTCAATTCCTAGCCCTCGATATCGTTCGATATAACGATAAATCACTCTGGGAGACGCGGATTAGCGATATTTACCTTTTCCATACGCTGTGCATCGAAGGAAGCTAAGGATTCACTTCCTAGCCCTCGATATCTTTCGATATAACGATAAATCACTCTGGGAGACACGGAATAGCGATATTTACCCTATCCACACGCTGTGTATCGAAGGAAGCTAAGGATTCACTTCCTAGCCCTCGATATCGTTCGATATAACGATAAATCACTCTGATAGACGCGGATTTGCGATATTTACCTTTTCCACACGCTGTGCATCGAAGGAAGCTAAGGATTCACTTCCTAGCCCTCGATATCGTTCGATATAACGATAAATCACTCTGGGCGACTCGAAATAGCGATATTTACCCTTTCCACACGCTGTGTATCGAAGGAAGCTAAGGATTCACTTCCTAGCCCTCGATATCGTTCGATATAACGATATATCACTCTGGGCGACTCGGAATCGCGTTATTTAACTATTCCACACGCTGTGTATCGAAGGAAGCTAAGGATTCACTTCCTAGCCCTCGATATCGTTCGATATAACGATAAATCACTTGGGAGACGCGGATTAGCGATATTTACCTTTTCCACACGCTGTGCATCGAAGGAAGCTAAGGATTCACTTCCTAGCCCTCGATATCGTTCGATATATCGATAAATCACTCTGGGCGACTCGGAATCGCGTTATTTACCTTTTCCACACGCTTTGCATCGAAGGAAGCTAAGGATTCACTTCCTAGCCCTCGATATCGTTCGATATAACGATAAATCACTCTGGGCGACTCGGAATCGCGTTATTTACCTTTTCCACACTCTGTGCATCGAAGGAAGCTAAGGATTCACTTCCTAGCCCTCGATATCGTTCGATATAACGATATATCACTCTGGGCGACTCGGAATCGCGTTATTTAACTATTCCACACGCTGTGCATCGAAGGAAGCTAAGGATTCACTTCCTAGCCCTCGATATCGTTCGATATAGCGATAAATCACTCTGGGCAACTCGAAATCGCGTTATTTACCTATTCCACACGCTGTGCATCGAAGGAAGCTGAGGATTCACTTCCTAGCCCTCGATATCGTTCGATATAACGATAAATCACTCTGGGCGACGCGGAATAGCGATATTTACCTTTTCCACACACTGTGTATCGAAGGAAGCTAAGGATTCAATTCCTAGCCCTCGATATCGTTCGATATAACGATAAATCACTCTGGGAGACGCGGATTAGCGATATTTACCTTTTCCACACGCTGTGCATCGAAGGAAGCTAAGGATTCACTTCCTAGCCCTCGATATCTTTCGATATAACGATAAATCACTCTGGGAGACACGAAATAGCGATATTTACCCTTTCCACACGCTGTGTATCGAAGGAAGCTAAGGATTCACTTCCTAGCCCTCGATATCGTTCGATATAACGATAAATCACTCTGGGCGACTCGAAATAGCGATATTTACCCTTTCCACACGCTGTGTATCGAAGGAAGCTAAGGATTCACTTCCTAGCCCTCGATATCGTTCGATATAACGATATATCACTCTGGGCGACTCGGAATCGCGTTATTTAACTATTCCACACGCTGTGTATCGAAGGAAGCTAAGGATTCACTTCCTAGCCCTCGATATCGTTCGATATAACGATAAATCACTTGGGAGACGCGGATTAGCGATATTTACCTTTTCCACACGCTGTGTATCGAAGGAAGCTAAGGATTCACTTCCTAGCCCTCGACATCGTTCGATATAACGATATATCACTCTGGGCGACTCGGAATCGCGTTATTTAACTATTCCACACGCTGTGTATCGAAGGAAGCTAAGGATTCACTTCCTAGCCCTCGATATCGTTCGATATAACGATAAATCACTCTGGGAGACGCGGATTAGCCATATATACCTTTTCCACACGCTGTGCATCGAAGGAAGCTAAGGATTCACTTCCTAGCCCTCGATATCGTTCGATATAACGATAAATCACTCTGGGAGACGCGGAATAGCGATATTTACCTTTTCCACACGCTGCGCATCGAAGGAAGCTGAGGATTCACTTCGTAGCCCTCGGTATCGTTCGATATAACGATAAATCACTCTGGGCGACTCGGAATCGCGTTATTTACCTTTTCCACACGCTTTGCATCGAAGGAAGCTAAGGATTCACTTCCTAGCCCTCGACATCGTTCGATATAACGATATATCACTCTGGGCGACTCGGAATCGCGTTATTTAACTATTCCACACGCTGTGTATCGAAGGAAGCTAAGGATTCACTTCCTAGCCCCCGATATCTTTCGATATAACGATAAATCACTCTGGGAGACGCGGAATAGCGATATTTACCTTTTCCACACGCTGTGTATCGAAGGAAGCTAAGGATTCACTTCCTAGCGCTCGATATCGTTCGATATAACGATAAATCACTCTGGGCGACTCGGAATCGCGTTATTTACCTATTCCACACACTGTGTATCGAAGGAAGCTAAGGATTCACTTCCTAGCCCTCGATATCGTTCGATATAACGATAAATCACTCTGGGAGACGCGGATTAGCGATATTTACCTTTTCCACACGCTGTGCATCGAAGGAAGCTAAGGATTCACTTCCTAGCCCTCGATATCGTTCGATATAACGATAAATCACTCTGGGCGACTCGGAATCGCGTTATTTACCTTTTCCACACGCTTTGCATCGAAGGAAGCTAAGGATTCACTTCCTAGCCCTCGATATCGTTCGATATAACGATAAATCACTCTGGGAGACGCGGATTAGCGATATTTACCTTTTCCACACGCTGTACATCGAAGGAAGCTAAGGATTCACTTCCTAGCCCTCGATATCGTTCGATATAATGATAAATCACTCTGGGAGACGCGGAATAGCGATATTTACCGTTTCCACACGCTGTGCATCGAAGGAAGCTGAGGATTCACTTCCTAGCCCTCGATATCGTTCGATATAACGATAAATCACTCTGGGCGACTCGGAATAGCGATATTTACCTTTTCCACACACTGTGCATCGAAGGAATCTAAGGATTCACTTCCTAGCCCTCGATATCGTTCGATATATCGATAAATCACTCTGGGCGACTCGGAATCGCGTTATTTACCTTTTCCACACGCTTTGCATCGAAGGAAGCTAAGGATTCACTTCCTAGCCCTCGATATCGTTCGATATAACGATAAATCACTCTGGGCGACTCGGAATCGCGTTATTTACCTTTTCCACACTCTGTGCATCGAAGGAAGCTAAGGATTCACTTCCTAGCCCTCGATATCGTTCGATATAACGATAAGTCACTCTGGGCGACGCGGAATAGCGATATTTACCTTTTCCACACGCTGTGCATCGAAGGAAGCTAAGGATTCACTTCCTAGCCCTCGATATCGTTCGATATAACGATAAATCACTCTAGGAGACGCGGATTAGCGATATTTACCTTTTCCACACGCTGTACATCGAAGGAAGCTAAGGATTCACTTCCTAGCCCTCGATATCGTTCGATATAATGATAAATCACTCTGGGAGACGCGGAATAGCGATATTTACCGTTTCCACACGCTGTGCATCGAAGGAAGCTGAGGATTCACTTCCTAGCCCTCGATATCGTTCGATATAACGATAAATCACTCTGGGCGACTCGGAATAGCGATATTTACCTTTTCCACACACTGTGCATCGAAGGAATCTAAGGATTCACTTCCTAGCCCTCGATATCGTTCGATATAACGATAAGTCACTCTGGGCGACGCGGAATAGCGATATTTACCTTTTCCACACGCTGTGCATCGAAGGAAGCTAAGGATTCACTTCCTAGCCCTCGATATCGTTCGATATAGCGATAAATCACTCTGGGCAACTCGGAATCGCGTTATTTACCTATTCCACACGCTGTGCATCGAAGGAAGCTGAGGATTCACTTCCTAGCCCTCGATATCGTTCGATATAACGATAAATCACTCTGGGCGACGCGGAATAGCGATATTTACCTTTTCCACACGCTGTGCATCGAAGGAAGCTAAGGATTCACTTCCTAGCCCTCGATATCGTTCGATATAACGATAAATCACTCTGGGCGACTCGGAATAGCGTTATTTACCTTTTCCACACGCTGTGTATCGAAGGAAGCTAAGGATTCACTTCCTAGCCCTCGATATCTTTCGATATAACGATAAATCACTCTGGGAGACGCGGAATAGCGATATTTACCTTTTCCACACGCTGTGTATCGAAGGAAGCTAAGGATTCACTTCCTAGCCCTCGATATCGTTCGATATAACGAAAAATCACTCTGCGAGACGCGGAATAGCGATATTTACCTTTTCCACACACTGTGTATCGAAGGAAGCTAAGGATTCAATTCCTAGCCCTCGATATCGTTCGATATAACGATAAATCACTCTGGGAGACGCGGATTAGCGATATTTACCTTTTCCATACGCTGTGCATCGAAGGAAGCTAAGGATTCACTTCCTAGCCCTCGATATCTTTCGATATAACGATAAATCACTCTGGGAGACACGGAATAGCGATATTTACCCTATCCACACGCTGTGTATCGAAGGAAGCTAAGGATTCACTTCCTAGCCCTCGATATCGTTCGATATAACGATAAATCACTCTGATAGACGCGGATTTGCGATATTTACCTTTTCCACACGCTGTGCATCGAAGGAAGCTAAGGATTCACTTCCTAGCCCTCGATATCGTTCGATATAACGATAAATCACTCTGGGCGACTCGAAATAGCGATATTTACCCTTTCCACACGCTGTGTATCGAAGGAAGCTAAGGATTCACTTCCTAGCCCTCGATATCGTTCGATATAACGATATATCACTCTGGGCGACTCGGAATCGCGTTATTTAACTATTCCACACGCTGTGTATCGAAGGAAGCTAAGGATTCACTTCCTAGCCCTCGATATCGTTCGATATAACGATAAATCACTTGGGAGACGCGGATTAGCGATATTTACCTTTTCCACACGCTGTGCATCGAAGGAAGCTAAGGATTCACTTCCTAGCCCTCGATATCGTTCGATATATCGATAAATCACTCTGGGCGACTCGGAATCGCGTTATTTACCTTTTCCACACGCTTTGCATCGAAGGAAGCTAAGGATTCACTTCCTAGCCCTCGATATCGTTCGATATAACGATAAATCACTCTGGGCGACTCGGAATCGCGTTATTTACCTTTTCCACACTCTGTGCATCGAAGGAAGCTAAGGATTCACTTCCTAGCCCTCGATATCGTTCGATATAACGATATATCACTCTGGGCGACTCGGAATCGCGTTATTTAACTATTCCACACGCTGTGCATCGAAGGAAGCTAAGGATTCACTTCCTAGCCCTCGATATCGTTCGATATAGCGATAAATCACTCTGGGCAACTCGAAATCGCGTTATTTACCTATTCCACACGCTGTGCATCGAAGGAAGCTGAGGATTCACTTCCTAGCCCTCGATATCGTTCGATATAACGATAAATCACTCTGGGCGACGCGGAATAGCGATATTTACCTTTTCCACACGCTGTGCATCGAAGGAAGCTAAGGATTCACTTCCTAGCCCTCGATATCGTTCGATATAACGATAAATCACTCTGGGCGACTCGGAATAGCGTTATTTACCTTTTCCACACGCTGTGTATCGAAGGAAGCTAAGGATTCACTTCCTAGCCCTCGATATCTTTCGATATAACGATAAATCACTCTGGGAGACGCGGAATAGCGATATTTACCTTTTCCACACGCTGTGTATCGAAGGAAGCTAAGGATTCACTTCCTAGCCCTCGATATCGTTCGATATAACGAAAAATCACTCTGCGAGACGCGGAATAGCGATATTTACCTTTTCCACACACTGTGTATCGAAGGAAGCTAAGGATTCAATTCCTAGCCCTCGATATCGTTCGATATAACGATAAATCACTCTGGGAGACGCGGATTAGCGATATTTACCTTTTCCACACGCTGTGCATCGAAGGAAGCTAAGGATTCACTTCCTAGCCCTCGATATCTTTCGATATAACGATAAATCACTCTGGGAGACACGGAATAGCGATATTTACCCTTTCCACACGCTGTGTATCGAAGGAAGCTAAGGATTCACTTCCTAGCCCTCGATATCGTTCGATATAACGATAAATCACTCTGGGCGACTCGAAATAGCGATATTTACCCTTTCCACACGCTGTGTATCGAAGGAAGCTAAGGATTCACTTCCTAGCCCTCGATATCGTTCGATATAACGATATATCACTCTGGGCGACTCGGAATCGCGTTATTTAACTATTCCACACGCTGTGTATCGAAGGAAGCTAAGGATTCACTTCCTAGCCCTCGATATCGTTCGATATAACGATAAATCACTTGGGAGACGCGGATTAGCGATATTTACCTTTTCCACACGCTGTGCATCGAAGGAAGCTAAGGATTCACTTCCTAGCCCTCGATATCGTTCGATATAACGATAAATCACTCTGGGAGACGCGGATTAGCGATATTTACCTTTTCCACACGCTGTGCATCGAAGGAAGATAAGGATTCACTTCCTAGCCCTCGATATCGTTCGATATAACGATAAATCACTCTGGGAGACGCGGAATAGCGATATTTACCTTTTCCACACGCTGCGCATCGAAGGAAGCTGAGGATTCACTTCGTAGCCCTCGATATCGTTCGATATAACGATAAATCACTCTGGGCGACTCGGAATCGCGTTATTTACCTTTTCCACACGCTTTGCATCGAAGGAAGCTAAGGATTCACTTCCTAGCCCTCGATATCGTTCGATATAACGATAAATCACTCTGGGCGACTCGGAATCGCGTTATTTACCTTTTCCACACTCTGTGCATCGAAGGAAGCTAAGGATTCACTTCCTAGCCCTCGATATCGTTCGATATAACGATAAGTCACTCTGGGCGACGCGGAATAGCGATATTTACCTTTTCCACACGCTGTGCATCGAAGGAAGCTAAGGATTCACTTCCTAGCCCTCGATATCGTTCGATATAGCGATAAATCACTCTGGGCAACTCGGAATCGCGTTATTTACCTATTCCACACGCTGTGCATCGAAGGAAGCTGAGGATTCACTTCGTAGCCCTCGATATCGTTCGATATAACGATAAATCACTCTGAGCGACTCGGAATCGCGTTATTTACCTTTTCCACACGCTTTGCATCGAAGGAAGCTAAGGATTCACTTCCTAGCCCTCGATATCGTTCGATATAACGATAAATCACTCTGATAGACGCGGATTTGCGATATTTACCTTTTCCACACGCTGTGCATCGAAGGAAGCTAAGGATTCACTTCCTAGCCCTCGATATCGTTCGATATAACGATAAATCACTCTGGGAGACACGGAATAGCGATATTTACCCTTTCCACACGCTGTGTATCGAAGGAAGCTAAGGATTCACTTCCTAGCCCTCGACATCGTTCGATATAACGATATATCACTCTGGGCGACTCGGAATCGCGTTATTTAACTATTCCACACGCTGTGTATCGAAGGAAGCTAAGGATTCACTTCCTAGCCCTCGATATCGTTCGATATAACGATAAATCACTCTGGGAGACGCGGATTAGCGATATATACCTTTTCCACACGCTGTGCATCGAAGGAAGCTAAGGATTCACTTCCTAGCCCTCGATATCGTTCGATATAACGATAAATCACTCTGGGAGACGCGGAATAGCGATATTTACCTTTTCCACACGCTGCGCATCGAAGGAAGCTGAGGATTCACTTCGTAGCCCTCGATATCGTTCGATATAACGATAAATCACTCTGGGCGACTCGGAATCGCGTTATTTACCTTTTCCACACGCTTTACATCGAAGGAAGCTAAGGATTCACTTCCTAGCCCTCGATATCGTTCGATATAACGATAAATCACTCTGGGCGACGCGGAATAGCGATATTTACCTTTTCCACACGCTGTGCATCGAAGGAAGCTAAGGATTCACTTCCTAGCCCTCGATATCGTTCGATATAACGATAAATCACTCTGGGCGACTCGGAATAGCGTTATTTACCTTTTCCACACGCTGTGTATCGAAGGAAGCTAAGGATTCACTTCCTAGCCCTCGATATCTTTCGATATAACGATAAATCACTCTGGGAGACTCGGAATAGCGATATTTACCTTTTCCACACGCTGTGTATCGAAGGAAGCTAAGGATTCACTTCCTAGCCCTCGATATCGTTCGATATAACGATAAATCACTCTGGGAGACGCGGAATAGCGATATTTACCTTTTCCACACACTGTGTATCGAAGGAAGCTAAGGATTCAATTCCTAGCCCTCGATATCGTTCGATATAACGATAAATCACTCTGGGAGACGCGGATTAGCGATATTTACCTTTTCCACACGCTGTGCATCGAAGGAAGCTAAGGATTCACTTCCTAGCCCTCGATATCTTTCGATATAACGATAAATCACTCTGGGAGACACGAAATAGCGATATTTACCCTTTCCACACGCTGTGTATCGAAGGAAGCTAAGGATTCACTTCCTAGCCCTCGATATCGTTCGATATAACGATAAATCACTCTGGGCGACTCGAAATAGCGATATTTACGCTTTCCACACGCTGTGTATCGAAGGAAACTAAGGATTCACTTCCTAGCCCTCGATATCGTTCGATATAACGATATATCACTCTGGGCGACTCGGAATCGCGTTATTTAACTATTCCACACGCTGTGTATCGAAGGAAGCTAAGGATTCACTTCCTAGCCCTCGATATCGTTCGATATAACGATAAATCACTTGGGAGACGCGGATTAGCGATATTTACCTTTTCCACACGCTGTGTATCGAAGGAAGCTAAGGATTCACTTCCTAGCCCTCGACATCGTTCGATATAACGATATATCACTCTGGGCGACTCGGAATCGCGTTATTTAACTATTCCACACGCTGTGTATCGAAGGAAGCTAAGGATTCACTTCCTAGCCCTCGATATCGTTCGATATAACGATAAATCACTCTGGGAGACGCGGATTAGCCATATATACCTTTTCCACACCCTGTGCATCGAAGGAAGCTAAGGATTCACTTCCTAGCCCTCGATATCGTTCGATATAACGATAAATCACTCTGGGAGACGCGGAATAGCGATATTTACCTTTTCCACACGCTGCGCATCGAAGGAAGCTGAGGATTCACTTCGTAGCCCTCGATATCGTTCGATATAACGATAAATCACTCTGGGCGACTCGGAATCGCGTTATTTACCTTTTCCACACGCTTTGCATCGAAGGAAGCTAAGGATTCACTTCCTAGCCCTCGATATCGTTCGATATAACGATAAATCACTCTGGGCGACGCGGAATAGCGATATTTACCTTTTCCACACGCTGTGCATCGAAGGAAGCTAAGGATTCACTTCCTAGCCCTCGATATCGTTCGATATAACGATAAATCACTCTGGGCGACTCGGAATAGCGTTATTTACCTTTTCCACACGCTGTGTATCGAAGGAAGCTAAGGATTCACTTCCTAGCCCTCGATATCTTTCGATATAACGATAAATCACTCTGGGAGACTCGGAATAGCGATATTTACCTTTTCCACACGCTGTGTATCGAAGGAAGCTAAGGATTCACTTCCTAGCCCTCGATATCGTTCGATATAACGAAAAATTACTCTGCGAGACGCGGAATAGCGATATTTACCTTTTCCACACACTGTGTATCGAAGGAAGCTAAGGATTCAATTCCTAGCCCTCGATATCGTTCGATATAACGATAAATCACTCTGGGAGACGCGGATTAGCGATATTTACCTTTTCCACACGCTGTGCATCGAAGGAAGCTAAGGATTCACTTCCTAGCCCTCGATATCTTTCGATATAACGATAAATCACTCTGGGAGACACGAAATAGCGATATTTACCCTTTCCACACGCTGTGTATCGAAGGAAGCTAAGGATTCACTTCCTAGCCCTCGATATCGTTCGATATAACGATAAATCACTCTGGGCGACTCGAAATAGCGATATTTACCCTTTCCACACGCTGTGTATCGAAGGAAGCTAAGGATTCACTTCCTAGCCCTCGATATCGTTCGATATAACGATATATCACTCTGGGCGACTCGGAATCGCGTTATTTAACTATTCCACACGCTGTGTATCGAAGGAAGCTAAGGATTCACTTCCTAGCCCTCGATATCGTTCGATATAACGATAAATCACTTGGGAGACGCGGATTAGCGATATTTACCTTTTCCACACGCTGTGTATCGAAGGAAGCTAAGGATTCACTTCCTAGCCCTCGACATCGTTCGATATAACGATATATCACTCTGGGCGACTCGGAATCGCGTTATTTAACTATTCCACACGCTGTGTATTGAAGGAAGCTAAGGATTCACTTCCTAGCCCTCGATATCGTTCGATATAACGATAAATCACTCTGGGAGACGCGGAATAGCGTTATTTACCTTTTCCACACGCTGTGTATCGAAGGAAGCTAAGGATTCACTTCCTAGCCCTCGATATCTTTCGATATAACGATAAATAACTCTGGGAGACGCGGAATAGCGATATTTACCTTTTCCACACGCTGTGTATCGAAGGAAGCTAAGGATTCACTTCCTAGCCCTCGATATCGTTCGATATAACGAAAAATCACTCTGCGAGACGCGGAATAGCGATATTTACCTTTTCCACACACTGTGTATCGAAGGAAGCTAAGGATTCAATTCCTAGCCCTCGATATCGTTCGATATAACGATAAATCACTCTGGGAGACGCGGATTAGCGATATTTACCTTTTCCACACGCTGTGCATCGAAGGAAGCTAAGGATTCACTTCCTAGCCCTCGATATCTTTCGATATAACGATAAATCACTCTGGGAGACACGGAATAGCGATATTTACCCTTTCCACACGCTGTGTATCGAAGGAAGCTAAGGATTCACTTCCTAGCCCTCGATATCGTTCGATATAACGATAAATCACTCTGGGCGACTCGAAATAGCGATATTTACCCTTTCCACACGCTGTGTATCGAAGGAAGCTAAGGATTCACTTCCTAGCCCTCGATATCGTTCGATATAACGATATATCACTCTGGGCGACTCGGAATCGCGTTATTTAACTATTCCACACGCTGTGTATCGAAGGAAGCTAAGGATTCACTTCCTAGCCCTCGATATCGTTCGATATAACGATAAATCACTTGGGAGACGCGGATTAGCGATATTTACCTTTTCCACACGCTGTGCATCGAAGGAAGCTAAGGATTCACTTCCTAGCCCTCGATATCGTTCGATATAACGATAAATCACTCTGGGAGACGCGGATTAGCGATATTTACCTTTTCCACACGCTGTGCATCGAAGGAAGATAAGGATTCACTTCCTAGCCCTCGATATCGTTCGATATAACGATAAATCACTCTGGGAGACGCGGAATAGCGATATTTACCTTTTCCACACGCTGCGCATCGAAGGAAGCTGAGGATTCACTTCGTAGCCCTCGATATCGTTCGATATAACGATAAATCACTCTGGGCGACTCGGAATCGCGTTATTTACCTTTTCCACACGCTTTGCATCGAAGGAAGCTAAGGATTCACTTCCTAGCCCTCGATATCGTTCGATATAACGATAAATCACTCTGGGCGACTCGGAATCGCGTTATTTACCTTTTCCACACTCTGTGCATCGAAGGAAGCTAAGGATTCACTTCCTAGCCCTCGATATCGTTCGATATAACGATAAGTCACTCTGGGCGACGCGGAATAGCGATATTTACCTTTTCCACACGCTGTGCATCGAAGGAAGCTAAGGATTCACTTCCTAGCCCTCGATATCGTTCGATATAGCGATAAATCACTCTGGGCAACTCGGAATCGCGTTATTTACCTATTCCACACGCTGTGCATCGAAGGAAGCTGAGGATTCACTTCGTAGCCCTCGATATCGTTCGATATAACGATAAATCACTCTGAGCGACTCGGAATCGCGTTATTTACCTTTTCCACACGCTTTGCATCGAAGGAAGCTAAGGATTCACTTCCTAGCCCTCGATATCGTTCGATATAACGATAAATCACTCTGATAGACGCGGATTTGCGATATTTACCTTTTCCACACGCTGTGCATCGAAGGAAGCTAAGGATTCACTTCCTAGCCCTCGATATCGTTCGATATAACGATAAATCACTCTGGGAGACACGGAATAGCGATATTTACCCTTTCCACACGCTGTGTATCGAAGGAAGCTAAGGATTCACTTCCTAGCCCTCGACATCGTTCGATATAACGATATATCACTCTGGGCGACTCGGAATCGCGTTATTTAACTATTCCACACGCTGTGTATCGAAGGAAGCTAAGGATTCACTTCCTAGCCCTCGATATCGTTCGATATAACGATAAATCACTCTGGGAGACGCGGATTAGCGATATATACCTTTTCCACACGCTGTGCATCGAAGGAAGCTAAGGATTCACTTCCTAGCCCTCGATATCGTTCGATATAACGATAAATCACTCTGGGAGACGCGGAATAGCGATATTTACCTTTTCCACACGCTGCGCATCGAAGGAAGCTGAGGATTCACTTCGTAGCCCTCGATATCGTTCGATATAACGATAAATCACTCTGGGCGACTCGGAATCGCGTTATTTACCTTTTCCACACGCTTTACATCGAAGGAAGCTAAGGATTCACTTCCTAGCCCTCGATATCGTTCGATATAACGATAAATCACTCTGGGCGACGCGGAATAGCGATATTTACCTTTTCCACACGCTGTGCATCGAAGGAAGCTAAGGATTCACTTCCTAGCCCTCGATATCGTTCGATATAACGATAAATCACTCTGGGCGACTCGGAATAGCGTTATTTACCTTTTCCACACGCTGTGTATCGAAGGAAGCTAAGGATTCACTTCCTAGCCCTCGATATCTTTCGATATAACGATAAATCACTCTGGGAGACTCGGAATAGCGATATTTACCTTTTCCACACGCTGTGTATCGAAGGAAGCTAAGGATTCACTTCCTAGCCCTCGATATCGTTCGATATAACGATAAATCACTCTGGGAGACGCGGAATAGCGATATTTACCTTTTCCACACACTGTGTATCGAAGGAAGCTAAGGATTCAATTCCTAGCCCTCGATATCGTTCGATATAACGATAAATCACTCTGGGAGACGCGGATTAGCGATATTTACCTTTTCCACACGCTGTGCATCGAAGGAAGCTAAGGATTCACTTCCTAGCCCTCGATATCTTTCGATATAACGATAAATCACTCTGGGAGACACGAAATAGCGATATTTACCCTTTCCACACGCTGTGTATCGAAGGAAGCTAAGGATTCACTTCCTAGCCCTCGATATCGTTCGATATAACGATAAATCACTCTGGGCGACTCGAAATAGCGATATTTACCCTTTCCACACGCTGTGTATCGAAGGAAACTAAGGATTCACTTCCTAGCCCTCGATATCGTTCGATATAACGATATATCACTCTGGGCGACTCGGAATCGCGTTATTTAACTATTCCACACGCTGTGTATCGAAGGAAGCTAAGGATTCACTTCCTAGCCCTCGATATCGTTCGATATAACGATAAATCACTTGGGAGACGCGGATTAGCGATATTTACCTTTTCCACACGCTGTGTATCGAAGGAAGCTAAGGATTCACTTCCTAGCCCTCGACATCGTTCGATATAACGATATATCACTCTGGGCGACTCGGAATCGCGTTATTTAACTATTCCACACGCTGTGTATCGAAGGAAGCTAAGGATTCACTTCCTAGCCCTCGATATCGTTCGATATAACGATAAATCACTCTGGGAGACGCGGATTAGCCATATATACCTTTTCCACACGCTGTGCATCGAAGGAAGCTAAGGATTCACTTCCTAGCCCTCGATATCGTTCGATATAACGATAAATCACTCTGGGAGACGCGGAATAGCGATATTTACCTTTTCCACACGCTGCGCATCGAAGGAAGCTGAGGATTCACTTCGTAGCCCTCGATATCGTTCGATATAACGATAAATCACTCTGGGCGACTCGGAATCGCGTTATTTACCTTTTCCACACGCTTTGCATCGAAGGAAGCTAAGGATTCACTTCCTAGCCCTCGATATCGTTCGATATAACGATAAATCACTCTGGGCGACGCGGAATAGCGATATTTACCTTTTCCACACGCTGTGCATCGAAGGAAGCTAAGGATTCACTTCCTAGCCCTCGATATCGTTCGATATAACGATAAATCACTCTGGGCGACTCGGAATAGCGTTATTTACCTTTTCCACACGCTGTGTATCGAAGGAAGCTAAGGATTCACTTCCTAGCCCTCGATATCTTTCGATATAACGATAAATCACTCTGGGAGACTCGGAATAGCGATATTTACCTTTTCCACACGCTGTGTATCGAAGGAAGCTAAGGATTCACTTCCTAGCCCTCGATATCGTTCGATATAACGAAAAATTACTCTGCGAGACGCGGAATAGCGATATTTACCTTTTCCACACACTGTGTATCGAAGGAAGCTAAGGATTCAATTCCTAGCCCTCGATATCGTTCGATATAACGATAAATCACTCTGGGAGACGCGGATTAGCGATATTTACCTTTTCCACACGCTGTGCATCGAAGGAAGCTAAGGATTCACTTCCTAGCCCTCGATATCTTTCGATATAACGATAAATCACTCTGGGAGACACGAAATAGCGATATTTACCCTTTCCACACGCTGTGTATCGAAGGAAGCTAAGGATTCACTTCCTAGCCCTCGATATCGTTCGATATAACGATAAATCACTCTGGGCGACTCGAAATAGCGATATTTACCCTTTCCACACGCTGTGTATCGAAGGAAGCTAAGGATTCACTTCCTAGCCCTCGATATCGTTCGATATAACGATATATCACTCTGGGCGACTCGGAATCGCGTTATTTAACTATTCCACACGCTGTGTATCGAAGGAAGCTAAGGATTCACTTCCTAGCCCTCGATATCGTTCGATATAACGATAAATCACTTGGGACACGCGGATTAGCGATATTTACCTTTTCCACACGCTGTGTATCGAAGGAAGCTAAGGATTCACTTCCTAGCCCTCGACATCGTTCGATATAACGATATATCACTCTGGGCGACTCGGAATCGCGTTATTTAACTATTCCACACGCTGTGTATTGAAGGAAGCTAAGGATTCACTTCCTAGCCCTCGATATCGTTCGATATAACGATAAATCACTCTGGGAGACGCGGATTAGCCATATATACCTTTTCCACACGCTGTGCATCGAAGGAAGCTAAGGATTCACTTCCTAGCCCTCGATATCGTTCGATATAACGATAAATCACTCTGGGAGACGCGGAATAGCGATATTTACCTTTTCCACACGCTGCGCATCGAAGGAAGCTGAGGATTCACTTCGTAGCCCTCGATATCGTTCGATATAACGATAAATCACTCTGGGCGACTCGGAATCGCGTTATTTACCTTTTCCACACGCTTTGCAGCGAAGGAAGCTAAGGATTCACTTCCTAGCCCTCGACATCGTTCGATATAACGATATATCACTCTGGGCGACTCGGAATCGCGTTATTTAACTATTCCACACGCTGTGTATCGAAGGAAGCTAAGGATTCACTTCCTAGCCCCCGATATCTTTCGATATAACGATAAATCACTCTGGGAGACGCGGAATAGCGATATTTACCTTTTCCACACGCTGTGTATCGAAGGAAGCTAAGGATTCACTTCCTAGCGCTCGATATCGTTCGATATAACGATAAATCACTCTGGGCGACTCGGAATCGCGTTATTTACCTATTGCACACACTGTGTATCGAAGGAAGCTAAGGATTCACTTCCTAGCCCTCGATATCGTTCGATATAACGATAAATCACTCTGGGAGACGCGGATTAGCGATATTTACCTTTTCCACACGCTGTGCATCGAAGGAAGCTAAGGATTCACTTCCTAGCCCTCGATATCGTTCGATATAACGATAAATCACTCTGGGCGACTCGGAATCGCGTTATTTACCTTTTCCACACGCTTTGCATCGAAGGAAGCTAAGGATTCACTTCCTAGCCCTCGATATCGTTCGATATAACGATAAATCACTCTGGGAGACGCGGATTAGCGATATTTACCTTTTCCACACGCTGTACATCGAAGGAAGCTAAGGATTCACTTCCTAGCCCTCGATATCGTTCGATATAATGATAAATCACTCTGGGAGACGCGGTATAGCGATATTTACCGTTTCCACACGCTGTGCATCGAAGGAAGCTGAGGATTCACTTCCTAGCCCTCGATATCGTTCGATATAACGATAAATCACTCTGGGCGACTCGGAATAGCGATATTTACCTTTTCCACACACTGTGCATCGAAGGAATCTAAGGATTCACTTCCTAGCCCTCGATATCGTTCGATATAACGATAAATCACTCTGATAGACGCGGATTTGCGATATTTACCTTTTCCACACGCTGTGCATCGAAGGAAGCTAAGGATTCACTTCCTAGCCCTCGATATCGTTCGATATAACGATAAATCACTCTGGGAGACACGGAATAGCGATATTTACCCTTTCCACACGCTGTGTATCGAAGGAAGCTATGGATTCACTTCCTAGCCCTCGACATCGTTCGATATAACGATATATCACTCTGGGCGACTCGGAATCGCGTTATTTAACTATTCCACACGCTGTGTATCGAAGGAAGCTAAGGATTCAATTCCTAGCCCTCGATATCGTTCGATATAACGATAAATCTATCTGGGCGACTCGGAATCGCGTTATTTACCTTTTCCACACGCTTTACATCGAAGGAAGCTAAGGATTCACTTCCTAGCCCTCGATATCGTTCGATATAACGATAAATCACTCTGGGCGACGCGGTATAGCGATATTTACCTTTTCCACACGCTGTGCATCGAAGGAAGCTAAGGATTCACTTCCTAGCCCTCGATATCGTTCGATATAACGATAAATCACTCTGGGCGACTCGGAATAGCGTTATTTACCTTTTCCACACGCTGTGTATCGAAGGAAGCTAAGGATTCACTTCCTAGCCCTCGATATCTTTCGATATAACGATAAATCACTCTGGGAGACGCGGAATAGCGATATTTACCTTTTCCACACGCTGTGTATCGAAGGAAGCTAAGGATTCACTTCCTAGCCCTCGATATCGTTCGATATAACGAAAAATCACTCTGCGAGACGCGGAATAGCGATATTTACCTTTTCCACACACTGTGTATCGAAGGAAGCTAAGGATTCAATTCCTAGCCCTCGATATCGTTCGATATAACGATAAATCACTCTGGGAGACGCGGATTAGCGATATTTACCTTTTCCACACGCTGTGCATCGAAGGAAGCTAAGGATTCACTTCCTAGCCCTCGATATCGTTCGATATAACGATATATCACTCTGGGCGACTCGGAATCGCGTTATTTAACTATTCCACACGCTGTGTATCGAAGGAAGCTAAGGATTCACTTCCTAGCCCTCGATATCGTTCGATATAACGATAAATCACTTGGGAGACGCGGATTAGCGATATTTACCTTTTCCACACGCTGTGCATCGAAGGAAGCTAAGGATTCACTTCCTAGCCCTCGATATCGTTCGATATAACGATAAATCACTCTGGGAGACGCGGATTAGCGATATTTACCTTTTCCACACGCTGTGCATCGAAGGAAGCTAAGGATTCACTTCCTAGCCCTCGATATCGTTCGATATAACGATAAATCACTCTGGGCGACTCGGAATCGCGTTATTTACCTTTTCCACACTCTGTGCATCGAAGGAAGCTAAGGATTCACTTCCTAGCCCTCGATATCGTTCGATATAACGATAAGTCACTCTGGGCGACGCGGAATAGCGATATTTACCTTTTCCACACGCTGTGCATCGAAGGAAGCTAAGGATTCACTTCCTAGCCCTCGATATCGTTCGATATAGCGATAAATCACTCTGGGCAACTCGGAATCGCGTTATTTACCTATTCCACACGCTGTGCATCGAAGGAAGCTGAGGATTCACTTCGTAGCCCTCGATATCGTTCGATATAACGATAAATCACTCTGAGCGACTCGGAATCGCGTTATTTACCTTTTCCACACGCTTTGCATCGAAGGAAGCTAAGGATTCACTTCCTAGCCCTCGATATCGTTCGATATAACGATAAATCACTCTGGGCGACTCGGAATCGCGTTATTTACCTTTTCCACACTCTGTGCATCGAAGGAAGCTAAGGATTCACTTCCTAGCCCTCGATATCGTTCGATATAACGATAAGTCACTCTGGGCGACGCGGAATAGCGATATTTACCTTTTCCACACGCTGTGCATCGAAGGAAGCTAAGGATTCACTTCCTAGCCCTCGATATCGTTCGATATAGCGATAAATCACTCTGGGCAACTCGGAATCGCGTTATTTACCTATTCCACACGCTGTGCATCGAAGGAAGCTGAGGATTCACTTCGTAGCCCTCGATATCGTTCGATATAACGATAAATCACTCTGAGCGACTCGGAATCGCGTTATTTACCTATTCCACACGCTGTGCATCGAAGGAAGCTGAGGATTCACTTCCTAGCCCTCGATATCGTTCGATATAACGATAAGTCACTCTGGGCGACGCGGAATAGCGATATTTACCTTTTCCACACGCTGTGCATCGAAGGAAGCTAAGGATTCACTTCCTAGCCCTCGATATCGTTCGATATAACGATAAATCACTCTGGGAGACGCGGATTAGCGATATTTACCTTTTCCACACGCCGTACATCGAAGGAAGCTAAGGATTCACTTCCTAGCCCTCGATATCGTTCGATATAACGATAAATCACTCTGGGAGACGCGGATTAGCGATATTTACCTTTTCCACACGCTGTGCATCGAAGGAAGCTAAGGATTCACTTCCTAGCCCTCGATATCGTTCGATATAATGATAAATCAGTCTGGGCGACGCGGAATAGCGATATTTACCGTTTCCACACGTTGTGCATCGATGGAAGCTGAGGATTCACTTCCTAGCCCTCGATATCGTTCGATATAACGATAAATCACTCTGGGCGACTCGGAATAGCGATATTTACCTTTTCCACACGCTGTGCATCGATGAAAGCTAAGGATTCACTTCCTAGCCCTCGATATCGTTCGATATAACGATAAATCACTCTGGGCGACGCGGAATAGCGATATTTACCTTTTCCACACGCTGTGCATCGAAGGAAGCTAAGGATTCACTTCCTAGCCCTCGATATCGTTCGATATAACGATAAATCACTCTGGGCGACTCGGAATAGCGTTATTTACCTTTTCCACACGCTGTGTATCGAAGGAAGCTAAGGATTCACTTCCTAGCGCTCGATATCGTTCGATATAACGATAAATCACTCTGGGAGACGCGGATTAGCGATATTTACCTTTTCCACACGCTGTGCATCGAAGGAAGCTAAGGATTCACTTCCTAGCCCTCGATATCGTTCGATATAACTATAAATCACTCTGGGCGACGCGGAATAGCGATATTTACCTTTTCCACACGCTGTGTATCGAAGGAAGCTAAGGATTCACTTCCTAGCCCTCGATATCGTTCGATATAACGATAAATCACTCTGGGCGACTCGGAATCGCGATATTTACCTTTTCCACACGCTGTGCATCGAAGGAATCTAAGGATTCACTTCCTAGCCCTCGATATCGTTCGATATAACGATAAATCACTCTGGGCGACTCGGATTAGCGATATTTACCTTTTCCACACGCTGTGCATCGAAGGAAGCTAAGTATTCACTTCCTAGCCCTCGATATCGTTCGATATAACGATAAATCAGTCTGGGCGACGCGGAATAGCGATATTTACCGTTTCCACACGCTGTGCATCGAAGGAAGCTGAGGATTCACTTCCTAGCCCTCGATATCGTTCGATATAACGATAAATCACTCTGATAGACGCGGATTTGCGATATTTACCTTTTCCACACGCTGTGCATCGAAGGAAGCTAAGGATTCACTTCCTAGCCCTCGATATCGTTCGATATAACGATAAATCACTCTGGGAGACACGGAATAGCGATATTTACCCTTTCCACACACTGTGTATCGAAGGAAGCTAAGGATTCACTTCCTAGCCCTCGATATCGTTCGATATAACGATAAATCACTTGGGAGACGCGGATTAGCGATATTTACCTTTTCCACACGCTGTGCATCGAAGGAAGCTAAGGATTCACTTCCTAGCCCTCGATATCGTTCGATATAACGATAAATCACTCTGGGAGACGCGGAATAGCGATATTTACCTTTTCCACACGCTGCGCATCGAAGGAAGCTGAGGATTCACTTCGTAGCCCTCGATATCGTTCGATATAACGATAAATCACTCTGGGCGACTCGGAATCGCGTTATTTACCTTTTCCACACGCTTTGCATCGAAGGAAGCTAAGGATTCACTTCCTAGCCCTCGATATCGTTCGATATAACGATAAATCACTCTGGGCGACTCGGAATCGCGTTATTTACCTTTTCCACACTCTGTGCATCGAAGGAAGCTAAGGATTCACTTCCTAGCCCTCGATATCTTTCGATATAACGATAAATCACTCTGATAGACGCGGATTTGCGATATTTACCTTTTCCACACGCTGTGCATCGAAGGAAGCTAAGGATTCACTTCCTAGCCCTCGATATCGTTCGATATAACGATAAATCACTCTGGGAGACACGGAATAGCGATATTTACCCTTTCCACACGCTGTGCATCGAAGGAAGCTAAGGATTCACTTCCTAGCCCTCGATATCGTTCGATATAATGATAAATCAGTCTGGGCGACGCGGAATAGCGATATTTACCGTTTCCACACGTTGTGCATCGATGGAAGCTGAGGATTCACTTCCTAGCCCTCGATATCGTTCGATATAACGATAAATCACTCTGGGCGACTCGGAATAGCGATATTTACCTTTTCCACACGCTGTGCATCGATGAAAGCTAAGGATTCACTTCCTAGCCCTCGATATCGTTCGATATAACGATAAATCACTCTGGGCGACGCGGAATAGCGATATTTACCTTTTCCACACGCTGTGCATCGAAGGAAGCTAAGGATTCACTTCCTAGCCCTCGATATCGTTCGATATAACGATAAATCACTCTGGGCGACTCGGAATAGCGTTATTTACCTTTTCCACACGCTGTGTATCGAAGGAAGCTAAGGATTCACTTCCTAGCGCTCGATATCGTTCGATATAACGATAAATCACTCTGGGAGACGCGGATTAGCGATATTTACCTTTTCCACACGCTGTGCATCGAAGGAAGCTAAGGATTCACTTCCTAGCCCTCGATATCGTTCGATATAACTATAAATCACTCTGGGCGACGCGGAATAGCGATATTTACCTTTTCCACACGCTGTGTATCGAAGGAAGCTAAGGATTCACTTCCTAGCCCTCGATATCGTTCGATATAACGATAAATCACTCTGGGCGACTCGGAATCGCGATATTTACCTTTTCCACACGCTGTGCATCGAAGGAATCTAAGGATTCACTTCCTAGCCCTCGATATCGTTCGATATAACGATAAATCACTCTGGGCGACTCGGATTAGCGATATTTACCTTTTCCACACGCTGTGCATCGAAGGAAGCTAAGTATTCACTTCCTAGCCCTCGATATCGTTCGATATAACGATAAATCAGTCTGGGCGACGCGGAATAGCGATATTTACCGTTTCCACACGCTGTGCATCGAAGGAAGCTGAGGATTCACTTCCTAGCCCTCGATATCGTTCGATATAACGATAAATCACTCTGATAGACGCGGATTTGCGATATTTACCTTTTCCACACGCTGTGCATCGAAGGAAGCTAAGGATTCACTTCCTAGCCCTCGATATCGTTCGATATAACGATAAATCACTCTGGGAGACACGGAATAGCGATATTTACCCTTTCCACACACTGTGTATCGAAGGAAGCTAAGGATTCACTTCCTAGCCCTCGATATCGTTCGATATAACGATAAATCACTTGGGAGACGCGGATTAGCGATATTTACCTTTTCCACACGCTGTGCATCGAAGGAAGCTAAGGATTCACTTCCTAGCCCTCGATATCGTTCGATATAACGATAAATCACTCTGGGAGACGCGGAATAGCGATATTTACCTTTTCCACACGCTGCGCATCGAAGGAAGCTGAGGATTCACTTCGTAGCCCTCGATATCGTTCGATATAACGATAAATCACTCTGGGCGACTCGGAATCGCGTTATTTACCTTTTCCACACGCTTTGCATCGAAGGAAGCTAAGGATTCACTTCCTAGCCCTCGATATCGTTCGATATAACGATAAATCACTCTGGGCGACTCGGAATCGCGTTATTTACCTTTTCCACACTCTGTGCATCGAAGGAAGCTAAGGATTCACTTCCTAGCCCTCGATATCTTTCGATATAACGATAAATCACTCTGATAGACGCGGATTTGCGATATTTACCTTTTCCACACGCTGTGCATCGAAGGAAGCTAAGGATTCACTTCCTAGCCCTCGATATCGTTCGATATAACGATAAATCACTCTGGGAGACACGGAATAGCGATATTTACCCTTTCCACACGCTGTGTATCGAAGGAAGCTAAGGATTCACTTCCTAGCCCTCGATATCGTTCGATATAACGATAAATCACTTGGGAGACGCGGATTAGCGATATTTACCTTTTCCACACGCTGTGCATCGAAGGAAGCTAAGGACTCACTTCCTAGCCCTCGATATCGTTCGATATAACGATAAATCACTCTGGGCGACTCGGAATCGCGTTATTTACCTTTTCCACACGCTTTGCATCGAAGGAAGCTAAGGATTCACTTCCTAGCCCTCGATATCGTTCGATATAACGATAAATCACTCTGGGCGACTCGGAATCGCGTTATTTACCTTTTCCACACTCTGTGCATCGAAGGAAGCTAAGGATTCACTTCCTAGCCCTCGATATCGTTCGATATAACGATAAGTCACTCTGGGCGACGCGGAATAGCGATATTTACCTTTTCCACACGCTGTGCATCGAAGGAAGCTAAGGATTCACTTCCTAGCCCTCGATATCGTTCGATATAGCGATAAATCACTCTGGGCAACTCGGAATCGCGTTATTTACCTATTCCACACGCTGTGCATCGGAGGAAGCTGAGGATTCACTTCGTAGCCCTCGATATCGTTCGATATAACGATAAATCACTCTGAGCGACTCGGAATCGCGTTATTTACCTTTTCCACACGCTTTGCATCGAAGGAAGCTAAGGATTCACTTCCTAGCCCTCGATATCGTTCGATATAACGATAAATCACTCTGGGCGACTCGGAATCGCGTTATTTACCTTTTCCACACTCTGTGCATCGAAGGAAGCTAAGGATTCACTTCCTAGCCCTCGATATCGTTCGATATAACGATAAGTCACTCTGGGCGACGCGGAATAGCGATATTTACCTTTTCCACACGCTGTGCATCGAAGGAAGCTAAGGATTCACTTCCTAGCTCTCGATATCGTTCGATATAGCGATAAATCACTCTGGGCAACTCGGAATCGCGTTATTTACCTATTCCACACGCTGTGCATCGAAGGAAGCTGAGGATTCACTTCGTAGCCCTCGATATCGTTCGATATAACGATAAATCACTCTGAGCGACTCGGAATCGCGTTATTTACCTATTCCACACGCTGTGCATCGAAGGAAGCTGAGGATTCACTTCCTAGCCCTCGATATCGTTCGATATAACGATAAGTCACTCTGGGCGACGCGGAATAGCGATATTTACCTTTTCCACACGCTGTGCATCGAAGGAAGCTAAGGATTCACTTCCTAGCCCTCGATATCGTTCGATATAACGATAAATCACTCTGGGAGACGCGGATTAGCGATATTTACCTTTTCCACACGCCGTACATCGAAGGAAGCTAAGGATTCACTTCCTAGCCCTCGATATCGTTCGATATAACGATAAATCACTCTGGGAGACGCGGATTAGCGATATTTACCTTTTCCACACGCTGTGCATCGAGTGAAGCTAAGGATTCACTTCCTAGCCCTCGATATCGTTCCATATAATGATAAATCAGTCTGGGCGACGCGGAATAGCGATATTTACCGTTTCCACACGTTGTGCATCGAAGGAAGCTGAGGATTCACTTCCTAGCCCTCGATATCGTTCGATATAACGATAAATCACTCTGGGCGACTCGGAATAGCGATATTTACCTTTTCCACACGCTGTGCATCGATGAAAGCTAAGGATTCACTTCCTAGCCCTCGATATCGTTCGATATAACGATAAATCACTCTGGGCGACGCGGAATAGCGATATTTACCTTTTCCACACGCTGTGCATCGAAGGAAGCTAAGGATTCACTTCCTAGCCCTCGATATCGTTCGATATAACGATAAATCACTCTGGGCGACTCGGAATAGCGTTATTTACCTTTTCCACACGCTGTGTATCGAAGGAAGCTAAGGATTCACTTCCTAGCGCTCGATATCGTTCGATATAACGATAAATCACTCTGGGAGACGCGGATTAGCGATATTTACCTTTTCCACACGCTGTGCATCGAAGGAAGCTAAGGATTCACTTCCTAGCCCTCGATATCGTTCGATATAACTATAAATCACTCTGGGCGACGCGGAATAGCGATATTTACCTTTTCCACACGCTGTGTATCGAAGGAAGCTAAGGATTCACTTCCTAGCCCTCGATATCGTTCGATATAACGATAAATCACTCTGGGCGACTCGGAATCGCGATATTTACCTTTTCCACACGCTGTGCATCGAAGGAATCTAAGGATTCACTTCCTAGCCCTCGATATCGTTCGATATAACGATAAATCACTCTGGGCGACTCGGATTAGCGATATTTACCTTTTCCACACGCTGTGCATCGAAGGAAGCTAAGTATTCACTTCCTAGCCCTCGATATCGTTCGATATAACGATAAATCAGTCTGGGCGACGCGGAATAGCGATATTTACCGTTTCCACACGCTGTGCATCGAAGGAAGCTGAGGATTCACTTCCTAGCCCTCGATATCGTTCGATATAACGATAAATCACTCTGATAGACGCGGATTTGCGATATTTACCTTTTCCACACGCTGTGCATCGAAGGAAGCTAAGGATTCACTTCCTAGCCCTCGATATCGTTCGATATAACGATAAATCACTCTGGGAGACACGGAATAGCGATATTTAGTCTTTCCACACGCTGTGTATCGAAGGAAGCTAAGGATTCACTTTCTAGCCCTCGACATCGTTCGATATAACGATATATCACTCTGGGCGACTCGGAATCGCGTTATTTAACTATTCCACACGCTGTGTATCGAAGGAAGCTAAGGATTCACTTCCTAGCCCTCGATATCGTTCGATATAACGATAAATCACTCTGGGAGACGCGGAATAGCGATATTTACCGTTTCCACACGCTGTGCATCGAAGGAAGCTGAGGATTCACTTCCTAGCCCTCGATATCGTTCGATATAACGATAAATCACTCTGGGCGACTCGGAATAGCGATATTTACCTTTTCCACACACTGTGCATCGAAGAAATCTAAGGATTCACTTCCTAGCCCTCGATATCGTTCGATATAACGATAAATCACTCTGATAGACGCGGATTTGCGATATTTACCTTTTCCACACGCTGTGCATCGAAGGAAGCTAAGGATTCACTTCCTAGCCCTCGATATCGTTCGATATAACGATAAATCACTCTGGGAGACACGGAATAGCGATATTTACCCTTTCCACACGCTGTGTATCGAAGGAAGCTAAGGATTCACTTCCTAGCCCTCGACATCGTTCGATATAACGATATATCACTCTGGGCGACTCGGAATCGCGTTATTTAACTATTCCACACGCTGTGTATCGAAGGAAGCTAAGGATTCAATTCCTAGCCCTCGATATCGTTCGATATAACGATAAATCACTCTGGGCGACTCGGAATCGCGTTATTTACCTTTTCCACACGCTTTACATCGAAGGAAGCTAAGGATTCACTTCCTAGCCCTCGATATCGTTCGATATAACGATATATCACTCTGGGCGACTCGGAATCGCGTTATTTAACTATTCCACACGCTGTGCATCGAAGGAAGCTAAGGATTCACTTCCTAGCCCTCGATATCTTTCGATATAACGATAAAACACTCTGGGAGACACGGAATAGCGATATTTACCCTTTCCACACGCTGTGTATCGAAGGAAGCTAAGGATTCACTTCCTAGCCCTCGATATCGTTCGATATAACGATAAATCACTCTGGGCGACTCGAAATAGCGATATTTACCCTTTCCACACGCTGTGTATCGAAGGAAGCTAAGGATTCACTTCCTAGCCCTCGATATCGTTCGATATAACGATATATCACTCTGGGCGACTCGGAATCGCGTTATTTAACTATTCCACACGCTGTGTATCGAAGGAAGCTGAGGATTCACTTCGTAGCCCTCGATATCGTTCGATATAACGATAAATCACTCTGGGCGACTCGGAATAGCGTTATTTACCTTTTCCACACGCTTTGCATCGAAGGAAGCTAAGGATTCACTTCCTAGCCCTCGATATCGTTCGATATAACGATAAATCACTCTGGGAGACGCGGATTAGCGATATTTACCTTTTCCACACGCCGTACATCGAAGGAAGCTAAGGATTCACTTCCTAGCCCTCGATATCGTTCGATATAACGATAAATCACTCTGGGAGACGCGGATTAGCGATATTTACCGTTTCCACATTCTGTGCATCGAAGGAAGCTGAGGATTCACTTCCTAGCCCTCGATATCGTTCGATATAACGATAAATCACTCTGGGCGACTCGGAATAGCGATATTTACCTTTTCCACACGCTGTGCATCGATGAAAGCTAAGGATTCACTTCCTAGCCCTCGATATCGTTCGATATAACGATAAATCACTCTGGGCGACGCGGAATAGCGATATTTACCTTTTCCACACGCTGTGCATCGAAGGAAGCTAAGGATTCACTTCCTAGCCCTCGATATCGTTCGATATAACGATAAATCACTCTGGGCGACTCGGAATAGCGTTATTTACCTTTTCCAGACGCTGTGTATCGAAGGAAGCTAAGGATTCACTTCCTAGCGCTCGATATCGTTCGATATAACGATAAATCACTCTGGGCGACTCGGAATCGCGTTATTTACCTATTCCACACACTGTGTATCGAAGGAAGCTAATAATTCACTTCCTAGCCCTCGATATCGTTCGATATAACGATATATCACTCTGGGCGACTCGGAATCGCGTTATTTAACTATTCCACACGCTGTGTATCGAAGGAAGCTAAGGATTCACTTCCTAGCCCCCGATATCTTTCGATATAACGATAAATCACTCTGGGAGACGCGGATTAGCGATATTTACCTTTTCCACACGCTGTGCATCGAAGGAAGCTAAGGATTCACTTCCTAGCCCTCGATATCTTTCGATATAACGATAAATCACTCTGGGAGACACGGAATAGCGATATTTACCCTTTCCACACGCTGTGTATCGAAGGAAGCTAAGGATTCACTTCCTAGCCCTCGATATCGTTCGATATAACGATAAATCACTCTGGGAGACGCGGAATAGCGATATTTACCGTTTCCACACGCTGTGCATCGAAGGAAGCTGAGGATTCACTTCCTAGCCCTCGATATCGTTCGATATAACGATAAATCACTCTGGGCGACTCGGAATAGCGATATTTACCTTTTCCACACACTGTGCATCGAAGGAATCTAAGGATTCACTTCCTAGCCCTCGATATCGTTCGATATAACGATAAATCACTCTGATAGACGCGGATTTGCGATATTTACCTTTTCCACACGCTGTGCATCGAAGGAAGCTAAGGATTCACTTCCTAGCCCTCGATATCGTTCGATATAACGATAAATCACTCTGGGAGACACGGAATAGCGATATTTACCCTTTCCACACGCTGTGTATCGAAGGAAGCTAAGGATTCACTTCCTAGCCCTCGACATCGTTCGATATAACGATATATCACTCTGGGCGACTCGGAATCGCGTTATTTAACTATTCCACACGCTGTGTATCGAAGGAAGCTAAGGATTCAATTCCTAGCCCTCGATATCGTTCGATATAACGATAAATCACTCTGGGCGACTCGGAATCGCGTTATTTACCTTTTCCACACGCTTTACATCGAAGGAAGCTAAGGATTCACTTCCTAGCCCTCGATATCGTTCGATATAACGATATATCACTCTGGGCGACTCGGAATCGCGTTATTTAACTATTCCACACGCTGTGCATCGAAGGAAGCTAAGGATTCACTTCCTAGCCCTCGATATCTTTCGATATAACGATAAAACACTCTGGGAGACACGGAATAGCGATATTTACCCTTTCCACACGCTGTGTATCGAAGGAAGCTAAGGATTCACTTCCTAGCCCTCGATATCGTTCGATATAACGATAAATCACTCTGGGCGACTCGAAATAGCGATATTTACCCTTTCCACACGCTGTGTATCGAAGGAAGCTAAGGATTCACTTCCTAGCCCTCGATATCGTTCGATATAACGATATATCACTCTGGGCGACTCGGAATCGCGTTATTTAACTATTCCACACGCTGTGTATCGAAGGAAGCTGAGGATTCACTTCGTAGCCCTCGATATCGTTCGATATAACGATAAATCACTCTGGGCGACTCGGAATAGCGTTATTTACCTTTTCCACACGCTTTGCATCGAAGGAAGCTAAGGATTCACTTCCTAGCCCTCGATATCGTTCGATATAACGATAAATCACTCTGGGAGACGCGGATTAGCGATATTTACCTTTTCCACACGCCGTACATCGAAGGAAGCTAAGGATTCACTTCCTAGCCCTCGATATCGTTCGATATAACGATAAATCACTCTGGGAGACGCGGATTAGCGATATTTACCGTTTCCACATTCTGTGCATCGAAGGAAGCTGAGGATTCACTTCCTAGCCCTCGATATCGTTCGATATAACGATAAATCACTCTGGGCGACTCGGAATAGCGATATTTACCTTTTCCACACGCTGTGCATCGATGAAAGCTAAGGATTCACTTCCTAGCCCTCGATATCGTTCGATATAACGATAAATCACTCTGGGCGACGCGGAATAGCGATATTTACCTTTTCCACACGCTGTGCATCGAAGGAAGCTAAGGATTCACTTCCTAGCCCTCGATATCGTTCGATATAACGATAAATCACTCTGGGCGACTCGGAATAGCGTTATTTACCTTTTCCAGACGCTGTGTATCGAAGGAAGCTAAGGATTCACTTCCTAGCGCTCGATATCGTTCGATATAACGATAAATCACTCTGGGCGACTCGGAATCGCGTTATTTACCTATTCCACACACTGTGTATCGAAGGAAGCTAATAATTCACTTCCTAGCCCTCGATATCGTTCGATATAACGATATATCACTCTGGGCGACTCGGAATCGCGTTATTTAACTATTCCACACGCTGTGTATCGAAGGAAGCTAAGGATTCACTTCCTAGCCCCCGATATCTTTCGATATAACGATAAATCACTCTGGGAGACGCGGATTAGCGATATTTACCTTTTCCACACGCTGTGCATCGAAGGAAGCTAAGGATTCACTTCCTAGCCCTCGATATCTTTCGATATAACGATAAATCACTCCGGGCGACTCGAAATAGCGATATTTAACTATTCCACACGCTGTGTATCGAAGGAAGCTGAGGATTCACTTCGTAGCCCTCGATATCGTTCGATATAACGATAAATCACTCTGGGCGACTCGGAATAGCGTTATTTACCTTTTCCACACGCTTTGCATCGAAGGAAGCTAAGGATTCACTTCCTAGCCCTCGATATCGTTCGATATAACGATAAATCACTCTGGGAGACGCGGATTAGCGATATTTACCTTTTCCACACGCCGTACATCGAAGGAAGCTAAGGATTCACTTCCTAGCCCTCGATATCGTTCGATATAACGATAAATCACTCTGGGAGACGCGGATTAGCGATATTTACCGTTTCCACATTCTGTGCATCGAAGGAAGCTGAGGATTCACTTCCTAGCCCTCGATATCGTTCGATATAACGATAAATCACTCTGGGCGACTCGGAATAGCGATATTTACCTTTTCCACACGCTGTGCATCGATGAAAGCTAAGGATTCACTTCCTAGCCCTCGATATCGTTCGATATAACTATAAATCACTCTGGGCGACGCGGAATAGCGATATTTACCTTTTCCACACGCTGTGCATCGAAGGAAGCTAAGGATTCACTTCCTAGCCCTCGATATCGTTCGATATAACGATAAATCACTCTGGGCGACTCGGAATAGCGTTATTTACCTTTTCCAGACGCTGTGTATCGAAGGAAGCTAAGGATTCACTTCCTAGCGCTCGATATCGTTCGATATAACGATAAATCACTCTGGGCGACTCGGAATCGCGTTATTTACCTATTCCACACACTGTGTATCGAAGGAAGCTAATAATTCACTTCCTAGCCCTCGATATCGTTCGATATAACGATATATCACTCTGGGCGACTCGGAATCGCGTTATTTAACTATTCCACACGCTGTGTATCGAAGGAAGCTAAGGATTCACTTCCTAGCCCCCGATATCTTTCGATATAACGATAAATCACTCTGGGAGACGCGGATTAGCGATATTTACCTTTTCCACACGCTGTGCATCGAAGGAAGCTAAGGATTCACTTCCTAGCCCTCGATATCTTTCGATATAACGATAAATCACTCTGGGAGACACGGAATAGCGATATTTACCCTTTCCACACGCTGTGTATCGAAGGAAGCTAAGGATTCACTTCCTAGCCCTCGATATCGTTCGATATAACGATAAATCACTCCGGGCGACTCGAAATAGCGATATTTACCCTTTCCACACGCTGTGTATCGAAGGAAGCTAAGGATTCACTTCCTAGCCCTCGATATCGTTCGATATAACGATAAATCACTCTGGGCGACGCGGAATAGCGATATTTACCGTTTCCACACGCTGTGCATCGAAGGAAGCTGAGGATTCACTTCCTAGCCCTCGATATCGTTCGATATAACGATAAATCACTCTGGGCGACTCGGAATAGCGATATTTACCTTTTCCACACGCTGTGCATCGAAGGAATCTAAGGATTCACTTCCTAGCCCTCGATATCGTTCGATATAACGATAAATCACTCTGATAGACGCGGATTTGCGATATTTACCTTTTCCACACGCTGTGCATCGAAGGAAGCTAAGGATTCACTTCCTAGCCCTCGATATCGTTCGATATAACGATAAATCACTCTGGGAGACACGGAATAGCGATATTTACCCTTTCCACACGCTGTGTATCGAAGGAAGCTAAGGATTCACTTCCTAGCCCTCGACATCGTTCGATATAACGATATATCACTCTGGGCGACTCGGAATCGCGTTATTTAACTATTCCACACGCTGTGTATCGAAGGAAGCTAAGGATTCACTTCCTAGCCCCCGATATCTTTCGATATAACGATAAATCACTCTGGGAGACGCGGAATAGCGATATTTACCTTTTCCACACGCTGTGTATCGAAGGAAGCTAAGGATTCACTTCCTAGCGCTCGATATCGTTCGATATAACGATAAATCACTCTGGGCGACTCGGAATCGCGTTATTTACCTATTCCACACACTGTGTATCGAAGGAAGCTAAGGATTCACTTCCTAGCCCTCGATATCGTTCGATATAACGATAAATCACTCTGGGAGACGCGGATTAGCGATATTTACCTTTTCCACACGCTGTGCATCGAAGGAAGCTAAGGATTCACTTCCTAGCCCTCGATATCGTTCGATATAACTATAAATCACTCTGGGCGACGCGGAATAGCGATATTTACCTTTTCCACACGCTGTGCATCGAAGGAAGCTGAGGATTCACTTCGTAGCCCTCGATATCGTTCGATATAACGATAAATCACTCTGGGCGACTCGGAATCGCGTTATTTACCCTTTCCACACGCTGTGTATCGAAGGAAGCTAAGGATTCACTTCCTAGCCCTCGACATCGTTCGATATAACGATATATCACTCTGGGCGACTCGGAATCGCGTTATTTAACTATTCCACACGCTGTCTATCGAAGGAAGCTAAGGATTCACTTCCTAGCCCTCGATATCGTTCGATATAACGATAAATCACTCTGGGAGACGCGGATTAGCGATATATACCTTTTCCACACGCTGTGCATCGAAGGAAGCTAAGGATTCACTTCCTAGCCCTCGATATCGTTCGATATAACGATAAATCACTCTGGGAGACGCGGAATAGCGATATTTACATTTTCCACACGCTGCGCATCGAAGGAAGCTGAGGATTCACTTCGTAGCCCTCGATATCGTTCGATATAACGATAAATCACTCTGGGCGACTCGGAATCGCGTTATTTACCTTTTCCACACGCTTTACATCGAAGGAAGCTAAGGATTCACTTCCTAGCCCTCGATATCGTTCGATATAACGATAAATCACTCTGGGCGACGCGGAATAGCGATATTTACCTTTTCCACACGCTGTGCATCGAAGGAAGCTAAGGATTCACTTCCTAGCCCTCGATATCGTTCGATATAACGATAAATCACTCTGGGCGACTCGGAATAGCGTTATTTACCTTTTCCACACGCTGTGTATCGAAGGAAGCCAAGGATTCACTTCCTAGCCCTCGATATCTTTCGATATAACGATAAATCACTCTGGGAGACGCGGAATAGCGATATTTACCTTTTCCACACGCTGTGTATCGAAGGAAGCTAAGGATTCACTTCCTAGCCCTCGATATCGTTCGATATAACGAAAAATCACTCTGCGAGACGCGGAATAGCGATATTTACCTTTTCCACACACTGTGTATCGAAGGAAGCTAAGGATTCAATTCCTAGCCCTCGATATCGTTCGATATAACGATAAATCACTCTGGGAGACGCGGATTAGCGATATTTACCTTTTCCACACGCTGTGCATCGAAGGAAGCTAAGGATTCACTTCCTAGCCCTCGATATCTTTCGATATAACGATAAATCACTCTGGGAGACACGGAATAGCGATATTTACCCTTTCCACACGCTGTGTATCGAAGGAAGCTAAGGATTCACTTCCTAGCCCTCGATATCGTTCGATATAACGATAAATCACTCCGGGCGACTCGAAATAGCGATATTTACCCTTTCCACACGCTGTGTATCGAAGGAAGCTAAGGATTCACTTCCTAGCCCTCGATATCGTTCGATATAACGATATATCACTCTGGGCGACTCGGAATCGCGTTATTTAACTATTCCACACGCTGTGTATCGAAGGAAGCTGAGGATTCACTTCGTAGCCCTCGATATCGTTCGATATAACGATAAATCACTCTGGGAGACGCGGATTAGCGATATTTACCTTTTCCACACGCTGTGCATCGAAGGAAGCTAAGGATTCACTTCCTAGCCCTCGATATCGTTCGATATAACGATAAATCACTCTGGGCGACGCGGAATAGCGATATTTACCTTTTCCACACGCTGTGCATCGAAGGAAGCTGAGGATTCACTTCGTAGCCCTCGATATCGTTCGATATAACGATAAATCACTCTGGGCGACTCGGAATCGCGTTATTTACCCTTTCCACACGCTGTGTATCGAAGGAAGCTAAGGATTCACTTCCTAGCCCTCGACATCGTTCGATATAACGATATATCACTCTGGGCGACTCGGAATCGCGTTATTTAACTATTCCACACGCTGTCTATCGAAGGAAGCTAAGGATTCACTTCCTAGCCCTCGATATCGTTCGATATAACGATAAATCACTCTGGGAGACGCGGATTAGCGATATATACCTTTTCCACACGCTGTGCATCGAAGGAAGCTAAGGATTCACTTCCTAGCCCTCGATATCGTTCGATATAACGATAAATCACTCTGGGAGACGCGGAATAGCGATATTTACATTTTCCACACGCTGCGCATCGAAGGAAGCTGAGGATTCACTTCGTAGCCCTCGATATCGTTCGATATAACGATAAATCACTCTGGGCGACTCGGAATCGCGTTATTTACCTTTTCCACACGCTTTACATCGAAGGAAGCTAAGGATTCACTTCCTAGCCCTCGATATCGTTCGATATAACGATAAATCACTCTGGGCGACGCGGAATAGCGATATTTACCTTTTCCACACGCTGTGCATCGAAGGAAGCTAAGGATTCACTTCCTAGCCCTCGATATCGTTCGATATAACGATAAATCACTCTGGGCGACTCGGAATAGCGTTATTTACCTTTTCCACACGCTGTGTATCGAAGGAAGCCAAGGATTCACTTCCTAGCCCTCGATATCTTTCGATATAACGATAAATCACTCTGGGAGACGCGGAATAGCGATATTTACCTTTTCCACACGCTGTGTATCGAAGGAAGCTAAGGATTCACTTCCTAGCCCTCGATATCGTTCGATATAACGAAAAATCACTCTGCGAGACGCGGAATAGCGATATTTACCTTTTCCACACACTGTGTATCGAAGGAAGCTAAGGATTCAATTCCTAGCCCTCGATATCGTTCGATATAACGATAAATCACTCTGGGAGACGCGGATTAGCGATATTTACCTTTTCCACACGCTGTGCATCGAAGGAAGCTAAGGATTCACTTCCTAGCCCTCGATATCTTTCGATATAACGATAAATCACTCTGGGAGACACGGAATAGCGATATTTACCCTTTCCACACGCTGTGTATCGAAGGAAGCTAAGGATTCACTTCCTAGCCCTCGATATCGTTCGATATAACGATAAATCACTCCGGGCGACTCGAAATAGCGATATTTACCCTTTCCACACGCTGTGTATCGAAGGAAGCTAAGGATTCACTTCCTAGCCCTCGATATCGTTCGATATAACGATATATCACTCTGGGCGACTCGGAATCGCGTTATTTAACTATTCCACACGCTGTGTATCGAAGGAAGCTGAGGATTCACTTCGTAGCCCTCGATATCGTTCGATATAACGATAAATCACTCTGGGCGACTCGGAATAGCGTTATTTACCTTTTCCACACGCTTTGCATCGAAGGAAGCTAAGGATTCACTTCCTAGCCCTCGATATCGTTCGATATAACGATAAATCACTCTGGGAGACGCGGATTAGCGATATTTACCTTTTCCACACGCCGTACATCGAAGGAAGCTAAGGATTCACTTCCTAGCCCTCGATATCGTTCGATATAACGATAAATCACTCTGGGAGACGCGGATTAGCGATATTTACCGTTTCCACATTCTGTGCATCGAAGGAAGCTGAGGATTCACTTCCTAGCCCTCGATATCGTTCGATATAACGATAAATCACTCTGGGCGACTCGGAATAGCGATATTTACCTTTTCCACACGCTGTGCATCGATGAAAGCTAAGGATTCACTTCCTAGCCCTCGATATCGTTCGATATAACGATAAATCACTCTGGGCGACGCGGAATAGCGATATTTACCTTTTCCACACGCTGTGCATCGAAGGAAGCTAAGGATTCACTTCCTAGCCCTCGATATCGTTCGATATAACGATAAATCACTCTGGGCGACTCGGAATAGCGTTATTTACCTTTTCCACACGCTGTGTATCGAAGGAAGCTAAGGATTCACTTCCTAGCCCTCGATATCTTTCGATATAACGATAAATCACTCTGGGAGACGCGGAATAGCGATATTTACCTTTTCCACACGCTGTGTATCGAAGGAAGCTAAGGATTCACTTCCTAGCGCCCGATATCGTTCGATATAACGATAAATCACTCTGGGAGACGCGGATTAGCGATATAAACCTTTTCCACACGCTGTGCATCGAAGGAAGCTAAGGATTCACTTCCTAGCCCTCGATATCGTTCGATATAACGATAAATCACTCTGGGCGACTCGGAATAGCGTTATTTACCTTTTCCACACGCTGTGTATCGAAGGAAGCTAAGGATTCACTTCCTAGCCCTCGATATCTTTCGATATAACGATAAATCACTCTGGGAGACGCGGAATAGCGATATTTACCTTTTCCACACGCTGTGTATCGAAGGAAGCTAAGGATTCACTTCCTAGCCCTCGATATCGTTCGATATAACGAAAAATCACTCTGCGAGACGCGGAATAGCGATATTTACCTTTTCCACACACTGTGTATCGAAGGAAGCTAAGGATTCAATTCCTAGCCCTCGATATCGTTCGATATAACGATAAATCACTCTGGGAGACGCGGATTAGCGATATTTACCTTTTCCACACGCTGTGCATCGAAGGAAGCTAAGGATTCACTTCCTAGCCCTCGATATCGTTCGATATAACGATAAATCACTCTGGGAGACACGGAATAGCGATATTTACCCTTTCCACACGCTGTGTATCGAAGGAAGCTAAGGATTCACTTCCTAGCCCTCGACATCGTTCGATATAACGATATATCACTCTGGGCGACTCGGAATCGCGTTATTTAACTATTCCACACGCTGTGTATCGAAGGAAGCTAAGGATTCACTTCCTAGCCCCCGATATCTTTCGATATAACGATAAATCACTCTGGGAGACGCGGAATAGCGATATTTACCTTTTCCACACGCTGTGTATCGAAGGAAGCTAAGGATTCACTTCCTAGCGCTCGATATCGTTCGATATAACGATAAATCACTCTGGGCGACTCGGAATCGCGTTATTTACCTATTCCACACACTGTGTATCGAAGGAAGCTAAGGATTCACTTCCTAGCCCTCGATATCGTTCGATATAACGATAAATCACTCTGGGAGACGCGGATTAGCGATATTTACCTTTTCCACACGCTGTGCATCGAAGGAAGCTAAGGATTCACTTCCTAGCCCTCGATATCGTTCGATATAACTATAAATCACTCTGGGCGACGCGGAATAGCGATATTTACCTTTTCCACACGCTGTGCATCGAAGGAAGCTGAGGATTCACTTCGTAGCCCTCGATATCGTTCGATATAACGATAAATCACTCTGGGCGACTCGGAATCGCGTTATTTACCCTTTCCACACGCTGTGTATCGAAGGAAGCTAAGGATTCACTTCCTAGCCCTCGACATCGTTCGATATAACGATATATCACTCTGGGCGACTCGGAATCGCGTTATTTAACTATTCCACACGCTGTCTATCGAAGGAAGCTAAGGATTCACTTCCTAGCCCTCGATATCGTTCGATATAACGATAAATCACTCTGGGAGACGCGGATTAGCGATATATACCTTTTCCACACGCTGTGCATCGAAGGAAGCTAAGGATTCACTTCCTAGCCCTCGATATCGTTCGATATAACGATAAATCACTCTGGGAGACGCGGAATAGCGATATTTACATTTTCCACACGCTGCGCATCGAAGGAAGCTGAGGATTCACTTCGTAGCCCTCGATATCGTTCGATATAACGATAAATCACTCTGGGCGACTCGGAATCGCGTTATTTACCTTTTCCACACGCTTTACATCGAAGGAAGCTAAGGATTCACTTCCTAGCCCTCGATATCGTTCGATATAACGATAAATCACTCTGGGCGACGCGGAATAGCGATATTTACCTTTTCCACACGCTGTGCATCGAAGGAAGCTAAGGATTCACTTCCTAGCCCTCGATATCGTTCGATATAACGATAAATCACTCTGGGCGACTCGGAATAGCGTTATTTACCTTTTCCACACGCTGTGTATCGAAGGAAGCCAAGGATTCACTTCCTAGCCCTCGATATCTTTCGATATAACGATAAATCACTCTGGGAGACGCGGAATAGCGATATTTACCTTTTCCACACGCTGTGTATCGAAGGAAGCTAAGGATTCACTTCCTAGCCCTCGATATCGTTCGATATAACGAAAAATCACTCTGCGAGACGCGGAATAGCGATATTTACCTTTTCCACACACTGTGTATCGAAGGAAGCTAAGGATTCAATTCCTAGCCCTCGATATCGTTCGATATAACGATAAATCACTCTGGGAGACGCGGATTAGCGATATTTACCTTTTCCACACGCTGTGCATCGAAGGAAGCTAAGGATTCACTTCCTAGCCCTCGATATCTTTCGATATAACGATAAATCACTCTGGGAGACACGGAATAGCGATATTTACCCTTTCCACACGCTGTGTATCGAAGGAAGCTAAGGATTCACTTCCTAGCCCTCGATATCGTTCGATATAACGATAAATCACTCCGGGCGACTCGAAATAGCGATATTTACCCTTTCCACACGCTGTGTATCGAAGGAAGCTAAGGATTCACTTCCTAGCCCTCGATATCGTTCGATATAACGATATATCACTCTGGGCGACTCGGAATCGCGTTATTTAACTATTCCACACGCTGTGTATCGAAGGAAGCTGAGGATTCACTTCGTAGCCCTCGATATCGTTCGATATAACGATAAATCACTCTGGGAGACGCGGATTAGCGATATTTACCTTTTCCACACGCTGTGCATCGAAGGAAGCTAAGGATTCACTTCCTAGCCCTCGATATCGTTCGATATAACGATAAATCACTCTGGGCGACGCGGAATAGCGATATTTACCTTTTCCACACGCTGTGCATCGAAGGAAGCTGAGGATTCACTTCGTAGCCCTCGATATCGTTCGATATAACGATAAATCACTCTGGGCGACTCGGAATCGCGTTATTTACCCTTTCCACACGCTGTGTATCGAAGGAAGCTAAGGATTCACTTCCTAGCCCTCGACATCGTTCGATATAACGATATATCACTCTGGGCGACTCGGAATCGCGTTATTTAACTATTCCACACGCTGTCTATCGAAGGAAGCTAAGGATTCACTTCCTAGCCCTCGATATCGTTCGATATAACGATAAATCACTCTGGGAGACGCGGATTAGCGATATATACCTTTTCCACACGCTGTGCATCGAAGGAAGCTAAGGATTCACTTCCTAGCCCTCGATATCGTTCGATATAACGATAAATCACTCTGGGAGACGCGGAATAGCGATATTTACATTTTCCACACGCTGCGCATCGAAGGAAGCTGAGGATTCACTTCGTAGCCCTCGATATCGTTCGATATAACGATAAATCACTCTGGGCGACTCGGAATCGCGTTATTTACCTTTTCCACACGCTTTACATCGAAGGAAGCTAAGGATTCACTTCCTAGCCCTCGATATCGTTCGATATAACGATAAATCACTCTGGGCGACGCGGAATAGCGATATTTACCTTTTCCACACGCTGTGCATCGAAGGAAGCTAAGGATTCACTTCCTAGCCCTCGATATCGTTCGATATAACGATAAATCACTCTGGGCGACTCGGAATAGCGTTATTTACCTTTTCCACACGCTGTGTATCGAAGGAAGCCAAGGATTCACTTCCTAGCCCTCGATATCTTTCGATATAACGATAAATCACTCTGGGAGACGCGGAATAGCGATATTTACCTTTTCCACACGCTGTGCATCGAAGGAAGCTAAGGATTCACTTCCTAGCCCTCGATATCGTTCGATATAACGATAAATCACTCTGGGCGACTCGGAATAGCGTTATTTACCTTTTCCACACGCTGTGTATCGAAGGAAGCTAAGGATTCACTTCCTAGCCCTCGATATCTTTCGATATAACGATAAATCACTCTGGGAGACGCGGATTAGCGATATTTACCTTTTCCACACGCTGTGCATCGAAGGAAGCTAAGGATTCACTTCCTAGCCCTCGATATCTTTCGATATAACGATAAATCACTCTGGGAGACACGGAATAGCGATATTTACCCTTTCCACACGCTGTGTATCGAAGGAAGCTAAGGATTCACTTCCTAGCCCTCGATATCGTTCGATATAACGATAAATCACTCCGGGCGACTCGAAATAGCGATATTTACCCTTTCCACACGCTGTGTATCGAAGGAAGCTAAGGATTCACTTCCTAGCCCTCGATATCGTTCGATATAACGATATATCACTCTGGGCGACTCGGAATCGCGTTATTTAACTATTCCACACGCTGTGTATCGAAGGAAGCTGAGGATTCACTTCGTAGCCCTCGATATCGTTCGATATAACGATAAATCACTCTGGGCGACTCGGAACAGCGTTATTTACCTTTTCCACACGCTTTGCATCGAAGGAAGCTAAGGATTCACTTCCTAGCCCTCGATATCGTTCGATATAACGATAAATCACTCTGGGAGACGCGGATTAGCGATATTTACCGTTTCCACATTCTGTGCATCGAAGGAAGCTGAGGATTCACTTCCTAGCCCTCGATATCGTTCGATATAACGATAAATCACTCTGGGCGACGCGGAATAGCGATATTTACCTTTTCCACACGCTGTGCATCGAAGGAAGCTAAGGATTCACTTCCTAGCCCTCGATATCGTTCGATATAACGATAAATCACTCTGGGCGACTCGGAATAGCGTTATTTACCTTTTCCACACGCTGTGTATCGAAGGAAGCTAAGGATTCACTTCCTAGCCCTCGATATCTTTCGATATAACGATAAATCACTCTGGGAGACGCGGAATAGCGATATTTACCTTTTCCACACGCTTTGCATCGAAGGAAGCTAAGGATTCACTTCCTAGCCCTCGATATCGTTCGATATAACGATAAATCACTCTGGGAGACGCGGATTAGCGATATTTACCTTTTCCACACGCCGTACATCGAAGGAAGCTAAGGATTCACTTCCTAGCCCTCGATATCGTTCGATATAACGATAAATCACTCTGGGAGACGCGGATTAGCGATATTTACCGTTTCCACATTCTGTGCATCGAAGGAAGCTGAGGATTCACTTCCTAGCCCTCGATATCGTTCGATATAACGATAAATCACTCTGGGCGACTCGGAATAGCGTTATTTACCTTTTCCACACGCTGTGTATCGAAGGAAGCTAAGGATTCACTTCCTAGCCCTCGATATCGTTCGATATAACGATAAATCACTCTGGGCGACGCGGAATAGCGATATTTACCTTTTCCACACGCTGTGCATCGAAGGAAGCTAAGGATTCACTTCCTAGCCCTCGATATCGTTCGATATAACGATAAATCACTCTGGGCGACTCGGAATAGCGTTATTTACCTTTTCCACACGCTGTGTATCGAAGGAAGCTAAGGATTCACTTCCTAGCCCTCGATATCTTTCGATATAACGATAAATCACTCTGGGAGACGCGGAATAGCGATATTTACCTTTTCCACACGCTGTGTATCGAAGGAAGCTAAGGATTCACTTCCTAGCGCCCGATATCGTTCGATATAACGATAAATCACTCTGGGAGACGCGGATTAGCGATATTTACCTTTTCCACACGCCGTACATCGAAGGAAGCTAAGGATTCACTTCCTAGCCCTCGATATCGTTCGATATAACGATAAATCACTCTGGGAGACGCGGATTAGCGATATTTACCGTTTCCACATTCTGTGCATCGAAGGAAGCTGAGGATTCACTTCCTAGCCCTCGATATCGTTCGATATAACGATAAATCACTCTGGGCGACTCGGAATAGCGTTATTTACCTTTTCCACACGCTGTGTATCGAAGGAAGCTAAGGATTCACTTCCTAGCGCTCGATATCGTTCGATATAACGATAAATCACTCTGGGAGACGCGGATTAGCGATATTTACCTTTTCCACACGCTGTGCATCGAAGGAAGCTAAGGATTCACTTCCTAGCCCTCGATATCGTTCGATATAACGATAAATCACTCTGGGCGACTCGGAATCGCGTTATTTAACTATTCCACACGCTGTGTATCGAAGGAAGCTGAGGATTCACTTCGTAGCCCTCGATATCGTTCGATATAACGATAAATCACTCTGGGCGACTCGGAATAGCGTTATTTACCTTTTCCACACGCTTTGCATCGAAGGAAGCTAAGGATTCACTTCCTAGCCCTCGATATCGTTCGATATAACGATAAATCACTCTGGGAGACGCGGATTAGCGATATTTACCTTTTCCACACGCCGTACATCGAAGGAAGCTAAGGATTCACTTCCTAGCCCTCGATATCGTTCGATATAACGATAAATCACTCTGGGAGACGCGGATTAGCGATATTTACCGTTTCCACATTCTGTGCATCGAAGGAAGCTGAGGATACACTTCCTAGCCCTCGATATCGTTCGATATAACGATAAATCACTCTGGGCGACTCGGAATAGCGATATTTACCTTTTCCACACGCTGTGCATCGATGAAAGCTAAGGATTCACTTCCTAGCCCTCGATATCGTTCGATATAACGATAAATCACTCTGGGCGACGCGGAATAGCGATATTTACCTTTTCCACACGCTGTGCATCGAAGGAAGCTGAGGATTCACTTCCTAGCCCTCGATATCGTTCGATATAACGATAAATCACTCTGGGCGACTCGGAATAGCGTTATTTACCTTTTCCACACGCTGTGTATCGAAGGAAGCTAAGGATTCACTTCCTAGCCCTCGATATCTTTCGATATAACGATAAATCACTCTGGGAGACGCGGATTAGCGATATTTACCTTTTCCACACGCTGTGCATCGAAGGAAGCTAAGGATTCACTTCCTAGCCCTCGATATCTTTCGATATAACGATAAATCACTCTGGGAGACACGGAATAGCGATATTTACCCTTTCCACACGCTGTGTATCGAAGGAAGCTAAGGATTCACTTCCTAGCCCTCGATATCGTTCGATATAACGATAAATCACTCCGGGCGACTCGAAATAGCGATATTTACCCTTTCCACACGCTGTGTATCGAAGGAAGCTAAGGATTCACTTCCTAGCCCTCGATATCGTTCGATATAACGATATATCACTCTGGGCGACTCGGAATCGCGTTATTTAACTATTCCACACGCTGTGTATCGAAGGAAGCTGAGGATTCACTTCGTAGCCCTCGATATCGTTCGATATAACGATAAATCACTCTGGGCGACTCGGAATAGCGTTATTTACCTTTTCCACACGCTTTGCATCGAAGGAAGCTAAGGATTCACTTCCTAGCCCTCGATATCGTTCGATATAACGATAAATCACTCTGGGAGACGCGGATTAGCGATATTTACCTTTTCCACACGCCGTACATCGAAGGAAGCTAAGGATTCACTTCCTAGCCCTCGATATCGTTCGATATAACGATAAATCACTCTGGGAGACGCGGATTAGCGATATTTACCGTTTCCACATTCTGTGCATCGAAGGAAGCTGAGGATTCACTTCCTAGCCCTCGATATCGTTCGATATAACGATAAATCACTCTGGGCGACTCGGAATAGCGATATTTACCTTTTCCACACGCTGTGCATCGATGAAAGCTAAGGATTCACTTCCTAGCCCTCGATATCGTTCGATATAACGATAAATCACTCTGGGCGACGCGGAATAGCGATATTTACCTTTTCCACACGCTGTGCATCGAAGGAAGCTAAGGATTCACTTCCTAGCCCTCGATATCGTTCGATATAACGATAAATCACTCTGGGCGACTCGGAATAGCGTTATTTACCTTTTCCACACGCTGTGTATCGAAGGAAGCTAAGGATTCACTTCCTAGCCCTCGATATCTTTCGATATAACGATAAATCACTCTGGGAGACGCGGATTAGCGATATTTACCTTTTCCACACGCTGTGCATCGAAGGAAGCTAAGGATTCACTTCCTAGCCCTCGATATCTTTCGATATAACGATAAATCACTCTGGGAGACACGGAATAGCGATATTTACCCTTTCCACACGCTGTGTATCGAAGGAAGCTAAGGATTCACTTCCTAGCCCTCGATATCGTTCGATATAACGATAAATCACTCCGGGCGACTCGAAATAGCGATATTTACCCTTTCCACACGCTGTGTATCGAAGGAAGCTAAGGATTCACTTCCTAGCCCTCGATATCGTTCGATATAACGATATATCACTCTGGGCGACTCGGAATCGCGTTATTTAACTATTCCACACGCTGTGTATCGAAGGAAGCTGAGGATTCACTTCGTAGCCCTCGATATCGTTCGATATAACGATAAATCACTCTGGGCGACTCGGAACAGCGTTATTTACCTTTTCCACACGCTTTGCATCGAAGGAAGCTAAGGATTCACTTCCTAGCCCTCGATATCGTTCGATATAACGATAAATCACTCTGGGAGACGCGGATTAGCGATATTTACCTTTTCCACACGCCGTACATCGAAGGAAGCTAAGGATTCACTTCCTAGCCCTCGATATCGTTCGATATAACGATAAATCACTCTGGGAGACGCGGATTAGCGATATTTACCGTTTCCACATTCTGTGCATCGAAGGAAGCTGAGGATTCACTTCCTAGCCCTCGATATCGTTCGATATAACGATAAATCACTCTGGGCGACTCGGAATAGCGATATTTACCTTTTCCACACGCTGTGCATCGATGAAAGCTAAGGATTCACTTCCTAGCCCTCGATATCGTTCGATATAACGATAAATCACTCTGGGCGACGCGGAATAGCGATATTTACCTTTTCCACACGCTGTGCATCGAAGGAAGCTAAGGATTCACTTCCTAGCCCTCGATATCGTTCGATATAACGATAAATCACTCTGGGCGACTCGGAATAGCGTTATTTACCTTTTCCACACGCTGTGTATCGAAGGAAGCTAAGGATTCACTTCCTAGCCCTCGATATCTTTCGATATAACGATAAATCACTCTGGGAGACGCGGATTAGCGATATTTACCTTTTCCACACGCTGTGCATCGAAGGAAGCTAAGGATTCACTTCCTAGCCCTCGATATCTTTCGATATAACGATAAATCACTCTGGGAGACACGGAATAGCGATATTTACCCTTTCCACACGCTGTGTATCGAAGGAAGCTAAGGATTCACTTCCTAGCCCTCGATATCGTTCGATATAACGATAAATCACTCCGGGCGACTCGAAATAGCGATATTTACCCTTTCCACACGCTGTGTATCGAAGGAAGCTAAGGATTCACTTCCTAGCCCTCGATATCGTTCGATATAACGATATATCACTCTGGGCGACTCGGAATCGCGTTATTTAACTATTCCACACGCTGTGTATCGAAGGAAGCTGAGGATTCACTTCGTAGCCCTCGATATCGTTCGATATAACGATAAATCACTCTGGGCGACTCGGAATAGCGTTATTTACCTTTTCCACACGCTTTGCATCGAAGGAAGCTAAGGATTCACTTCCTAGCCCTCGATATCGTTCGATATAACGATAAATCACTCTGGGAGACGCGGATTAGCGATATTTACCTTTTCCACACGCCGTACATCGAAGGAAGCTAAGGATTCACTTCCTAGCCCTCGATATCGTTCGATATAACGATAAATCACTCTGGGAGACGCGGATTAGCGATATTTACCGTTTCCACATTCTGTGCATCGAAGGAAGCTGAGGATTCACTTCCTAGCCCTCGATATCGTTCGATATAACGATAAATCACTCTGGGCGACTCGGAATAGCGATATTTACCTTTTCCACACGCTGTGCATCGATGAAAGCTAAGGATTCACTTCCTAGCCCTCGATATCGTTCGATATAACGATAAATCACTCTGGGCGACGCGGAATAGCGATATTTACCTTTTCCACACGCTGTGCATCGAAGGAAGCTAAGGATTCACTTCCTAGCCCTCGATATCGTTCGATATAACGATAAATCACTCTGGGCGACTCGGAATAGCGTTATTTACCTTTTCCACACGCTGTGTATCGAAGGAAGCTAAGGATTCACTTCCTAGCCCTCGATATCTTTCGATATAACGATAAATCACTCTGGGAGACGCGGATTAGCGATATTTACCTTTTCCACACGCTGTGCATCGAAGGAAGCTAAGGATTCACTTCCTAGCCCTCGATATCTTTCGATATAACGATAAATCACTCTGGGAGACACGGAATAGCGATATTTACCCTTTCCACACGCTGTGTATCGAAGGAAGCTAAGGATTCACATCCTAGCCCTCGATATCGTTCGATATAACGATAAATCACTCCGGGCGACTCGAAATAGCGATATTTACCCTTTCCACACGCTGTGTATCGAAGGAAGCTAAGGATTCACTTCCTAGCCCTCGATATCGTTCGATATAACGATATATCACTCTGGGCGACTCGGAATCGCGTTATTTAACTATTCCACACGCTGTGTATCGAAGGAAGCTGAGGATTCACTTCGTAGCCCTCGATATCGTTCGATATAACGATAAATCACTCTGGGCGACTCGGAACAGCGTTATTTACCTTTTCCACACGCTTTGCATCGAAGGAAGCTAAGGATTCACTTCCTAGCCCTCGATATCGTTCGATATAACGATAAATCACTCTGGGAGACGCGGATTAGCGATATTTACCTTTTCCACACGCCGTACATCGAAGGAAGCTAAGGATTCACTTCCTAGCCCTCGATATCGTTCGATATAACGATAAATCACTCTGGGAGACGCGGATTAGCGATATTTACCGTTTCCACATTCTGTGCATCGAAGGAAGCTGAGGATTCACTTCCTAGCCCTCGATATCGTTCGATATAACGATAAATCACTCTGGGCGACTCGGAATAGCGATATTTACCTTTTCCACACGCTGTGCATCGATGAAAGCTAAGGATTCACTTCCTAGCCCTCGATATCGTTCGATATAACGATAAATCACTCTGGGCGACGCGGAATAGCGATATTTACCTTTTCCACACGCTGTGCATCGAAGGAAGCTAAGGATTCACTTCCTAGCCCTCGATATCGTTCGATATAACGATAAATCACTCTGGGCGACTCGGAATAGCGTTATTTACCTTTTCCACACGCTGTGTATCGAAGGAAGCTAAGGATTCACTTCCTAGCCCTCGATATCTTTCGATATAACGATAAATCACTCTGGGAGACGCGGAATAGCGATATTTACCTTTTCCACACGCTTTGCATCGAAGGAAGCTAAGGATTCACTTCCTAGCCCTCGATATCGTTCGATATAACGATAAATCACTCTGGGAGACGCGGATTAGCGATATTTACCTTTTCCACACGCCGTACATCGAAGGAAGCTAAGGATTCACTTCCTAGCCCTCGATATCGTTCGATATAACGATAAATCACTCTGGGAGACGCGGATTAGCGATATTTACCGTTTCCACATTCTGTGCATCGAAGGAAGCTGAGGATTCACTTCCTAGCCCTCGATATCGTTCGATATAACGATAAATCACTCTGGGCGACTCGGAATAGCGTTATTTACCTTTTCCACACGCTGTGTATCGAAGGAAGCTAAGGATTCACTTCCTAGCGCTCGATATCGTTCGATATAACGATAAATCACTCTGGGAGACGCGGATTAGCGATATTTACCTTTTCCACACGCTGTGCATCGAAGGAAGCTAAGGATTCACTTCCTAGCCCTCGATATCGTTCGATATAACGATAAATCACTCTGGGCGACTCGGAATCGCGTTATTTAAGTATTCCACACGCTGTGTATCGAAGGAAGCTGAGGATTCACTTCGTAGCCCTCGATATCGTTCGATATAACGATAAATCACTCTGGGCGACTCGGAATAGCGTTATTTACCTTTTCCACACGCTTTGCATCGAAGGAAGCTAAGGATTCACTTCCTAGCCCTCGATATCGTTCGATATAACGATAAATCACTCTGGGAGACGCGGATTAGCGATATTTACCTTTTCCACACGCCGTACATCGAAGGAAGCTAAGGATTCACTTCCTAGCCCTCGATATCGTTCGATATAACGATAAATCACTCTGGGAGACGCGGATTAGCGATATTTACCGTTTCCACATTCTGTGCATCGAAGGAAGCTGAGGATTCACTTCCTAGCTCTCGATATCGTTCGATATAACGATAAATCACTCTGGGCGACTCGGAATAGCGATATTTACCTTTTCCACACGCTGTGCATCGATGAAAGCTAAGGATTCACTTCCTAGCCCTCGATATCGTTCGATATAACGATAAATCACTCTGGGCGACGCGGAATAGCGATATTTACCTTTTCCACACGCTGTGCATCGAAGGAAGCTAAGGATTCACTTCCTAGCCCTCGATATCGTTCGATATAACGATAAATCACTCTGGGCGACTCGGAATAGCGTTATTTACCTTTTCCACACGCTGTGTATCGAAGGAAGCTAAGGATTCACTTCCTAGCCCTCGATATCTTTCGATATAACGATAAATCACTCTGGGAGACGCGGATTAGCGATATTTACCTTTTCCACACGCTGTGCATCGAAGGAAGCTAAGGATTCACTTCCTAGCCCTCGATATCTTTCGATATAACGATAAATCACTCTGGGAGACACGGAATAGCGATATTTACCCTTTCCACACGCTGTGTATCGAAGGAAGCTAAGGATTCACTTCCTAGCCCTCGATATCGTTCGATATAACGATAAATCACTCCGGGCGACTCGAAATAGCGATATTTACCCTTTCCACACGCTGTGTATCGAAGGAAGCTAAGGATTCACTTCCTAGCCCTCGATATCGTTCGATATAACGATATATCACTCTGGGCGACTCGGAATCGCGTTATTTAACTATTCCACACGCTGTGTATCGAAGGAAGCTGAGGATTCACTTCGTAGCCCTCGATATCGTTCGATATAACGATAAATCACTCTGGGCGACTCGGAACAGCGTTATTTACCTTTTCCACACGCTTTGCATCGAAGGAAGCTAAGGATTCACTTCCTAGCCCTCGATATCGTTCGATATAACGATAAATCACTCTGGGAGACGCGGATTAGCGATATTTACCTTTTCCACGCGCCGTACATCGAAGGAAGCTAAGGATTCACTTCCTAGCCCTCGATATCGTTCGATATAACGATAAATCACTCTGGGAGACGCGGATTAGCGATATTTACCGTTTCCACATTCTGTGCATCGAAGGAAGCTGAGGATTCACTTCCTAGCCCTCGATATCGTTCGATATAACGATAAATCACTCTGGGCGACTCGGAATAGCGATATTTACCTTTTCCACACGCTGTGCATCGATGAAAGCTAAGGATTCACTTCCTAGCCCTCGATATCGTTCGATATAACGATAAATCACTCTGGGCGACGCGGAATAGCGATATTTACCTTTTCCACACGCTGTGCATCGAAGGAAGCTAAGGATTCACTTCCTAGCCCTCGATATCGTTCGATATAACGATAAATCACTCTGGGCGACTCGGAATAGCGTTATTTACCTTTTCCACACGCTGTGTATCGAAGGAAGCTAAGGATTCACTTCCTAGCCCTCGATATCTTTCGATATAACGATAAATCACTCTGGGAGACGCGGAATAGCGATATTTACCTTTTCCACACGCTTTGCATCGAAGGAAGCTAAGGATTCACTTCCTAGCCCTCGATATCGTTCGATATAACGATAAATCACTCTGGGAGACGCGGATTAGCGATATTTACCTTTTCCACACGCCGTACATCGAAGGAAGCTAAGGATTCACTTCCTAGCCCTCGATATCGTTCGATATAACGATAAATCACTCTGGGAGACGCGGATTAGCGATATTTACCGTTTCCACATTCTGTGCATCGAAGGAAGCTGAGGATTCACTTCCTAGCCCTCGATATCGTTCGATATAACGATAAATCACTCTGGGCGACTCGGAATAGCGTTATTTACCTTTTCCACACGCTGTGTATCGAAGGAAGCTAAGGATTCACTTCCTAGCGCTCGATATCGTTCGATATAACGATAAATCACTCTGGGAGACGCGGATTAGCGATATTTACCTTTTCCACACGCTGTGCATCGAAGGAAGCTAAGGATTCACTTCCTAGCCCTCGATATCGTTCGATATAACGATAAATCACTCTGGGCGACTCGGAATCGCGTTATTTAAGTATTCCACACGCTGTGTATCGAAGGAAGCTGAGGATTCACTTCGTAGCCCTCGATATCGTTCGATATAACGATAAATCACTCTGGGCGACTCGGAATAGCGTTATTTACCTTTTCCACACGCTTTGCATCGAAGGAAGCTAAGGATTCACTTCCTAGCCCTCGATATCGTTCGATATAACGATAAATCACTCTGGGAGACGCGGATTAGCGATATTTACCTTTTCCACACGCCGTACATCGAAGGAAGCTAAGGATTCACTTCCTAGCCCTCGATATCGTTCGATATAACGATAAATCACTCTGGGAGACGCGGATTAGCGATATTTACCGTTTCCACATTCTGTGCATCGAAGGAAGCTGAGGATTCACTTCCTAGCCCTCGATATCGTTCGATATAACGATAAATCACTCTGGGCGACTCGGAATAGCGATATTTACCTTTTCCACACGCTGTGCATCGATGAAAGCTAAGGATTCACTTCCTAGCCCTCGATATCGTTCGATATAACGATAAATCACTCTGGGCGACGCGGAATAGCGATATTTACCTTTTCCACACGCTGTGCATCGAAGGAAGCTGAGGATTCACTTCATAGCCCTCGATATCGTTCGATATAACGATAAATCACTCTGGGCGACTCGGAATAGCGTTATTTACCTTTTCCACACGCTGTGTATCGAAGGAAGCTAAGGATTCACTTCCTAGGCCTCGATATCTTTCGATATAACGATAAATCACTCTGGGAGACGCGGATTAGCGATATTTACCTTTTCCACACGCTGTGCATCGAAGGAAGCTAAGGATTCACTTCCTAGCCCTCGATATCTTTCGATATAACGATAAATCACTCTGGGAGACACGGAATAGCGATATTTACCCTTTCCACACGCTGTGTATCGAAGGAAGCTAAGGATTCACTTCCTAGCCCTCGATATCGTTCGATATAACGATAAATCACTCCGGGCGACTCGAAATAGCGATATTTACCCTTTCCACACGCTGTGTATCGAAGGAAGCTAAGGATTCACTTCCTAGCCCTCGATATCGTTCGATATAACGATATATCACTCTGGGCGACTCGGAATCGCGTTATTTAACTATTCCACACGCTGTGTATCGAAGGAAGCTGAGGATTCACTTCGTAGCCCTCGATATCGTTCGATATAACGATAAATCACTCTGGGCGACTCGGAATAGCGTTATTTACCTTTTCCACACGCTTTGCATCGAAGGAAGCTAAGGATTCACTTCCTAGCCCTCGATATCGTTCGATATAACGATAAATCACTCTGGGAGACGCGGATTAGCGATATTTACCTTTTCCACACGCCGTACATCGAAGGAGGCTAAGGATTCACTTCCTAGCCCTCGATATCGTTCGATATAACGATAAATCACTCTGGGCGACGCGGAATAGCGATATTTACCTTTTCCACACGCTGTGCATCGAAGGAAGCTAAGGATTCACTTCCTAGCCCTCGATATCGTTCGATATAACGATAAATCACTCTGGGCGACTCGGAATAGCGTTATTTACCTTTTCCACACGCTGTGTATCGAAGGAAGCTAAGGATTCACTTCCTAGCCCTCGATATCTTTCGATATAACGATAAATCACTCTGGGAGACGCGGAATAGCGATATTTACCTTTTCCACACGCTTTGCATCGAAGGAAGCTAAGGATTCACTTCCTAGCCCTCGATATCGTTCGATATAACGATAAATCACTCTGGGAGACGCGGATTAGCGATATTTACCTTTTCCACACGCCGTACATCGAAGGAAGCTAAGGATTCACTTCCTAGCCCTCGATATCGTTCGATATAACGATAAATCACTCTGGGAGACGCGGATTAGCGATATTTACCGTTTCCACATTCTGTGCATCGAAGGAAGCTGAGGATTCACTTCCTAGCCCTCGATATCGTTCGATATAACGATAAATCACTCTGGGCGACTCGGAATAGCGTTATTTACCTTTTCCACACGCTGTGTATCGAAGGAAGCTAAGGATTCACTTCCTAGCGCTCGATATCGTTCGATATAACGATAAATCACTCTGGGAGACGCGGATTAGCGATATTTACCTTTTCCACACGCTGTGCATCGAAGGAAGCTAAGGATTCACTTCCTAGCCCTCGATATCGTTCGATATAACTATAAATCACTCTGGGCGACGCGGAATAGCGATATTTACCTTTTCCACACGCTGTGTATCGAAGGAAGCTAAGGATTCACTTCCTAGCCCTCGATATCGTTCGATATAACGATAAATCACTCTGGGCGACTCGGAATCGCGATATTTACCTTTTCCACACGCTGTGCATCGAAGGAATCTAAGGATTCACTTCCTAGCCCTCGATATCGTTCGATATAACGATAAATCACTCTGGGCGACTCGGATTAGCGATATTTACCTTTTCCACACGCTGTGCATCGAAGGAAGCTAAGTATTCACTTCCTAGCCCTCGATATCGTTCGATATAACGATAAATCAGTCTGGGCGACGCGGAATAGCGATATTTACCGTTTCCACACGCTGTGCATCGAAGGAAGCTGAGGATTCACTTCCTAGCCCTCGATATCGTTCGATATAACGATAAATCACTCTGATAGACGCGGATTTGCGATATTTACCTTTTCCACACGCTGTGCATCGAAGGAAGCTAAGGATTCACTTCCTAGCCCTCGATATCGTTCGATATAACGATAAATCACTCTGGGAGACACGGAATAGCGATATTTACCCTTTCCACACGCTGTGTATCGAAGGAAGCTAAGGATTCACTTCCTAGCCCTCGATATCGTTCGATATAACGATAAATCACTTGGGAGACGCGGATTAGCGATATTTACCTTTTCCACACGCTGTGCATCGAAGGAAGCTAAGGATTCACTTCCTAGCCCTCGATATCGTTCGATATAACGATAAATCACTCTGGGAGACGCGGAATAGCGATATTTACCTTTTCCACACGCTGCGCATCGAAGGAAGCTGAGGATTCACTTCGTAGCCCTCGATATCGTTCGATATAACGATAAATCACTCTGGGCGACTCGGAATCGCGTTATTTACCTTTTCCACACGCTTTGCATCGAAGGAAGCTAAGGATTCACTTCCTAGCCCTCGATATCGTTCGATATAACGATAAATCACTCTGGGCGACTCGGAATCGCGTTATTTACCTTTTCCACACTCTGTGCATCGAAGGAAGCTAAGGATTCACTTCCTAGCCCTCGATATCGTTCGATATAACGATAAGTCACTCTGGGCGACGCGGAATAGCGATATTTACCTTTTCCACACGCTGTGCATCGAAGGAAGCTAAGGATTCACTTCCTAGCCCTCGATATCGTTCGATATAGCGATAAATCACTCTGGGCAACTCGGAATCGCGTTATTTACCTATTCCACACGCTGTGCATCGGAGGAAGCTGAGGATTCACTTCGTAGCCCTCGATATCGTTCGATATAACGATAAATCACTCTGAGCGACTCGGAATCGCGTTATTTACCTTTTCCACACGCTTTGCATCGAAGGAAGCTAAGGATTCACTTCCTAGCCCTCGATATCGTTCGATATAACGATAAATCACTCTGGGCGACTCGGAATCGCGTTATTTACCTTTTCCACACTCTGTGCATCGAAGGAAGCTAAGGATTCACTTCCTAGCCCTCGATATCGTTCGATATAACGATAAGTCACTCTGGGCGACGCGGAATAGCGATATTTACCTTTTCCACACGCTGTGCATCGAAGGAAGCTAAGGATACACTTCCTAGCTCTCGATATCGTTCGATATAGCGATAAATCACTCTGGGCAACTCGGAATCGCGTTATTTACCTATTCCACACGCTGTGCATCGAAGGAAGCTGAGGATTCACTTCGTAGCCCTCGATATCGTTCGATATAACGATAAATCACTCTGAGCGACTCGGAATCGCGTTATTTACCTATTCCACACGCTGTGCATCGAAGGAAGCTGAGGATTCACTTCCTAGCCCTCGATATCGTTCGATATAACGATAAGTCACTCTGGGCGACGCGGAATAGCGATATTTACCTTTTCCACACGCTGTGCATCGAAGGAAGCTAAGGATTCACTTCCTAGCCCTCGATATCGTTCGATATAACGATAAATCACTCTGGGAGACGCGGATTAGCGATATTTACCTTTTCCACACGCCGTACATCGAAGGAAGCTAAGGATTCACTTCCTAGCCCTCGATATCGTTCGATATAACGATAAATCACTCTGGGAGACGCGGATTAGCGATATTTACCTTTTCCACACGCTGTGCATCGAAGGAAGCTAAGGATTCACTTCCTAGCCCTCGATATCGTTCCATATAATGATAAATCAGTCTGGGCGACGCGGAATAGCGATATTTACCGTTTCCACACGTTGTGCATCGAAGGAAGCTGAGGATTCACTTCCTAGCCCTCGATATCGTTCGATATAACGATAAATCACTCTGGGCGACTCGGAATAGCGATATTTACCTTTTCCACACGCTGTGCATCGATGAAAGCTAAGGATTCACTTCCTAGCCCTCGATATCGTTCGATATAACGATAAATCACTCTGGGCGACGCGGAATAGCGATATTTACCTTTTCCACACGCTGTGCATCGAAGGAAGCTAAGGATTCACTTCCTAGCCCTCGATATCGTTCGATATAACGATAAATCACTCTGGGCGACTCGGAATAGCGTTATTTACCTTTTCCACACGCTGTGTATCGAAGGAAGCTAAGGATTCACTTCCTAGCGCTCGATATCGTTCGATATAACGATAAATCACTCTGGGAGACGCGGATTAGCGATATTTACCTTTTCCACACGCTGTGCATCGAAGGAAGCTAAGGATTCACTTCCTAGCCCTCGATATCGTTCGATATAACTATAAATCACTCTGGGCGACGCGGAATAGCGATATTTACCTTTTCCACACGCTGTGTATCGAAGGAAGCTAAGGATTCACTTCCTAGCCCTCGATATCGTTCGATATAACGATAAATCACTCTGGGCGACTCGGAATCGCGATATTTACCTTTTCCACACGCTGTGCATCGAAGGAATCTAAGGATTCACTTCCTAGCCCTCGATATCGTTCGATATAACGATAAATCACTCTGGGCGACTCGGATTAGCGATATTTACCTTTTCCACACGCTGTGCATCGAAGGAAGCTAAGTATTCACTTCCTAGCCCTCGATATCGTTCGATATAACGATAAATCAGTCTGGGCGACGCGGAATAGCGATATTTACCGTTTCCACACGCTGTGCATCGAAGGAAGCTGAGGATTCACTTCCTAGCCCTCGATATCGTTCGATATAACGATAAATCACTCTGATAGACGCGGATTTGCGATATTTACCTTTTCCACACGCTGTGCATCGAAGGAAGCTAAGGATTCACTTCCTAGCCCTCGATATCGTTCGATATAACGATAAATCACTCTGGGAGACACGGAATAGCGATATTTACCCTTTCCACACGCTGTGTATCGAAGGAAGCTAAGGATTCACTTTCTAGCCCTCGACATCGTTCGATATAACGATATATCACTCTGGGCGACTCGGAATCGCGTTATTTAACTATTCCACACGCTGTGTATCGAAGGAAGCTAAGGATTCACTTCCTAGCCCTCGATATCGTTCGATATAACGATAAATCACTCTGGGAGACGCGGAATAGCGATATTTACCGTTTCCACACGCTGTGCATCGAAGGAAGCTGAGGATTCACTTCCTAGCCCTCGATATCGTTCGATATAACGATAAATCACTCTGGGCGACTCGGAATAGCGATATTTACCTTTTCCACACACTTTGCATCGAAGGAATCTAAGGATTCACTTCCTAGCCCTCGATATCGTTCGATATAACGATAAATCACTCTGATAGACGCGGATTTGCGATATTTACCTTTTCCACACGCTGTGCATCGAAGGAAGCTAAGGATTCACTTCCTAGCCCTCGATATCGTTCGATATAACGATAAATCACTCTGGGAGACACGGAATAGCGATATTTACCCTTTCCACACGCTGTGTATCGAAGGAAGCTAAGGATTCACTTCCTAGCCCTCGACATCGTTCGATATAACGATATATCACTCTGGGCGACTCGGAATCGCGTTATTTAACTATTCCACACGCTGTGTATCGAAGGAAGCTAAGGATTCAATTCCTAGCCCTCGATATCGTTCGATATAACGATAAATCACTCTGGGCGACTCGGAATCGCGTTATTTACCTTTTCCACACGCTTTACATCGAAGGAAGCTAAGGATTCACTTCCTAGCCCTCGATATCGTTCGATATAACGATATATCACTCTGGGCGACTCGGAATCGCGTTATTTAACTATTCCACACGCTGTGCATCGAAGGAAGCTAAGGATTCACTTCCTAGCCCTCGATATCTTTCGATATAACGATAAAACACTCTGGGAGACACGGAATAGCGATATTTACCCTTTCCACACGCTGTGTATCGAAGGCAGCTAAGGATTCACTTCCTAGCCCTCGATATCGTTCGATATAACGATAAATCACTCTGGGCGACTCGAAATAGCGATATTTACCCTTTCCACACGCTGTGTATCGAAGGAAGCTAAGGATTCACTTCCTAGCCCTCGATATCGTTCGATATAACGATATATCACTCTGGGCGACTCGGAATCGCGTTATTTAACTATTCCACACGCTGTGTATCGAAGGAAGCTGAGGATTCACTTCGTAGCCCTCGATATCGTTCGATATAACGATAAATCACTCTGGGCGACTCGGAATAGCGTTATTTACCTTTTCCACACGCTTTGCATCGAAGGAAGCTAAGGATTCACTTCCTAGCCCTCGATATCGTTCGATATAACGATAAATCACTCTGGGAGACGCGGATTAGCGATATTTACCTTTTCCACACGCCGTACATCGAAGGAAGCTAAGGATTCACTTCCTAGCCCTCGATATCGTTCGATATAACGATAAATCACTCTGGGAGACGCGGATTAGCGATATTTACCGTTTCCACATTCTGTGCATCGAAGGAAGCTGAGGATTCACTTCCTAGCCCTCGATATCGTTCGATATAACGATAAATCACTCTGGGCGACTCGGAATAGCGATATTTACCTTTTCCACACGCTGTGCATCGATGAAAGCTAAGGATTCACTTCCTAGCCCTCGATATCGTTCGATATAACGATAAATCACTCTGGGCGACGCGGAATAGCGATATTTACCTTTTCCACACGCTGTGCATCGAAGGAAGCTAAGGATTCACTTCCTAGCCCTCGATATCGTTCGATATAACGATAAATCACTCTGGGCGACTCGCAATAGCGTTATTTACCTTTTCCAGACGCTGTGCATCGAAGGAAGCTGAGGATTCACTTCGTAGCCCTCGATATCGTTCGATATAACGATAAATCACTCTGAGCGACTCGGAATCGCGTTATTTACCTATTCCACACGCTGTGCATCGAAGGAAGCTGAGGATTCACTTCCTAGCCCTCGATATCGTTCGATATAACGATAAATCACTCTGGGAGACGCGGATTAGCGATATTTACCTTTTCCACACGCCGTACATCGAAGGAAGCTAAGGATTCACTTCCTAGCCCTCGATATCGTTCGATATAACGATAAATCACTCTGGGAGACGCGGATTAGCGATATTTACCGTTTCCACATTCTGTGCATCGAAGGAAGCTGAGGATTCACTTCCTAGCCCTCGATATCGTTCGATATAACGATAAATCACTCTGGGCGACTCGGAATAGCGATATTTACTTTTTCCACACGCTGTGCATCGATGAAAGCTAAGGATTCACTTCCTAGCCCTCGATATCGTTCGATATAACGATAAATCACTCTGGGCGACGCGGAATAGCGATATTTACCTTTTCCACACGCTGTGCATCGAAGGAAGCTAAGGATTCACTTCCTAGCCCTCGATATCGTTCGATATAACGATAAATCACTCTGGGCGACTCGGAATAGCGTTATTTACCTTTTCCACACGCTGTGTATCGAAGGAAGCTAAGGATTCACTTCCTAGCCCTCGATATCTTTCGATATAACGATAAATCACTCTGGGAGACGCGGATTAGCGATATTTACCTTTTCCACACGCTGTGCATCGAAGGAAGCTAAGGATTCACTTCCTAGCCCTCGATATCTTTCGATATAACGATAAATCACTCTGGGAGACACGGAATAGCGATATTTACCCTTTCCACACGCTGTGTATCGAAGGAAGCTAAGGATTCACTTCCTAGCCCTCGATATCGTTCGATATAACGATAAATCACTCCGGGCGACTCGAAATAGCGATATTTACCCTTTCCACACGCTGTGTATCGAAGGAAGCTAAGGATTCACTTCCTAGCCCTCGATATCGTTCGATATAACGATATATCACTCTGGGCGACTCGGAATCGCGTTATTTAACTATTCCACACGCTGTGTATCGAAGGAAGCTGAGGATTCACTTCGTAGCCCTCGATATCGTTCGATATAACGATAAATCACTCTGGGCGACTCGGAACAGCGTTATTTACCTTTTCCACACGCTTTGCATCGAAGGAAGCTAAGGATTCACTTCCTAGCCCTCGATATCGTTCGATATAACGATAAATCACTCTGGGAGACGCGGATTAGCGATATTTACCTTTTCCACACGCCGTACATCGAAGGAAGCTAAGGATTCACTTCCTAGCCCTCGATATCGTTCGATATAACGATAAATCACTCTGGGAGACGCGGATTAGCGATATTTACCGTTTCCACATTCTGTGCATCGAAGGAAGCTGAGGATTCACTTCCTAGCCCTCGATATCGTTCGATATAACGATAAATCACTCTGGGCGACTCGGAATAGCGATATTTACCTTTTCCACACGCTGTGCATCGATGAAAGCTAAGGATTCACTTCCTAGCCCTCGATATCGTTCGATATAACGATAAATCACTCTGGGCGACGCGGAATAGCGATATTTACCTTTTCCACACGCTGTGCATCGAAGGAAGCTAAGGATTCACTTCCTAGCCCTCGATATCGTTCGATATAACGATAAATCACTCTGGGCGACTCGGAATAGCGTTATTTACCTTTTCCACACGCTGTGTATCGAAGGAAGCTAAGGATTCACTTCCTAGCCCTCGATATCTTTCGATATAACGATAAATCACTCTGGGAGACGCGGAATAGCGATATTTACCTTTTCCACACGCTTTGCATCGAAGGAAGCTAAGGATTCACTTCCTAGCCCTCGATATCGTTCGATATAACGATAAATCACTCTGGGAGACGCGGATTAGCGATATTTACCTTTTCCACACGCCGTACATCGAAGGAAGCTAAGGATTCACTTCCTAGCCCTCGATATCGTTCGATATAACGATAAATCACTCTGGGAGACGCGGATTAGCGATATTTACCGTTTCCACATTCTGTGCATCGAAGGAAGCTGAGGATTCACTTCCTAGCCCTCGATATCGTTCGATATAACGATAAATCACTCTGGGCGACTCGGAATAGCGTTATTTACCTTTTCCACACGCTGTGTATCGAAGGAAGCTAAGGATTCACTTCCTAGCGCTCGATATCGTTCGATATAACGATAAATCACTCTGGGAGACGCGGATTAGCGATATTTACCTTTTCCACACGCTGTGCATCGAAGGAAGCTAAGGATTCACTTCCTAGCCCTCGATATCGTTCGATATAACGATAAATCACTCTGGGCGACTCGGAATCGCGTTATTTAAGTATTCCACACGCTGTGTATCGAAGGAAGCTGAGGATTCACTTCGTAGCCCTCGATATCGTTCGATATAACGATAAATCACTCTGGGCGACTCGGAATAGCGTTATTTACCTTTTCCACACGCTTTGCATCGAAGGAAGCTAAGGATTCACTTCCTAGCCCTCGATATCGTTCGATATAACGATAAATCACTCTGGGAGACGCGGATTAGCGATATTTACCTTTTCCACACGCCGTACATCGAAGGAAGCTAAGGATTCACTTCCTAGCCCTCGATATCGTTCGATATAACGATAAATCACTCTGGGAGACGCGGATTAGCGATATTTACCGTTTCCACATTCTGTGCATCGAAGGAAGCTGAGGATTCACTTCCTAGCCCTCGATATCGTTCGATATAACGATAAATCACTCTGGGCGACTCGGAATAGCGATATTTACCTTTTCCACACGCTGTGCATCGATGAAAGCTAAGGATTCACTTCCTAGCCCTCGATATCGTTCGATATAACGATAAATCACTCTGGGCGACGCGGAATAGCGATATTTACCTTTTCCACACGCTGTGCATCGAAGGAAGCTGAGGATTCACTTCATAGCCCTCGATATCGTTCGATATAACGATAAATCACTCTGGGCGACTCGGAATAGCGTTATTTACCTTTTCCACACGCTGTGTATCGAAGGAAGCTAAGGATTCACTTCCTAGGCCTCGATATCTTTCGATATAACGATAAATCACTCTGGGAGACGCGGATTAGCGATATTTACCTTTTCCACACGCTGTGCATCGAAGGAAGCTAAGGATTCACTTCCTAGCCCTCGATATCTTTCGATATAACGATAAATCACTCTGGGAGACACGGAATAGCGATATTTACCCTTTCCACACGCTGTGTATCGAAGGAAGCTAAGGATTCACTTCCTAGCCCTCGATATCGTTCGATATAACGATAAATCACTCTGGGAGACGCGGATTAGCGATATTTACCGTTTCCACATTCTGTGCATCGAAGGAAGCTGAGGATTCACTTCCTAGCCCTCGATATCGTTCGATATAACGATAAATCACTCTGGGCGACTCGGAATAGCGTTATTTACCTTTTCCACACGCTGTGTATCGAAGGAAGCTAAGGATTCACTTCCTAGCGCTCGATATCGTTCGATATAACGATAAATCACTCTGGGAGACGCGGATTAGCGATATTTACCTTTTCCACACGCTGTGCATCGAAGGAAGCTAAGGATTCACTTCCTAGCCCTCGATATCGTTCGATATAACGATAAATCACTCTGGGCGACTCGGAATCGCGTTATTTAAGTATTCCACACGCTGTGTATCGAAGGAAGCTGAGGATTCACTTCGTAGCCCTCGATATCGTTCGATATAACGATAAATCACTCTGGGCGACTCGGAATAGCGTTATTTACCTTTTCCACACGCTTTGCATCGAAGGAAGCTAAGGATTCACTTCCTAGCCCTCGATATCGTTCGATATAACGATAAATCACTCTGGGAGACGCGGATTAGCGATATTTACCTTTTCCACACGCCGTACATCGAAGGAAGCTAAGGATTCACTTCCTAGCCCTCGATATCGTTCGATATAACGATAAATCACTCTGGGAGACGCGGATTAGCGATATTTACCGTTTCCACATTCTGTGCATCGAAGGAAGCTGAGGATTCACTTCCTAGCCCTCGATATCGTTCGATATAACGATAAATCACTCTGGGCGACTCGGAATAGCGATATTTACCTTTTCCACACGCTGTGCATCGATGAAAGCTAAGGATTCACTTCCTAGCCCTCGATATCGTTCGATATAACGATAAATCACTCTGGGCGACGCGGAATAGCGATATTTACCTTTTCCACACGCTGTGCATCGAAGGAAGCTGAGGATTCACTTCATAGCCCTCGATATCGTTCGATATAACGATAAATCACTCTGGGCGACTCGGAATAGCGTTATTTACCTTTTCCACACGCTGTGTATCGAAGGAAGCTAAGGATTCACTTCCTAGGCCTCGATATCTTTCGATATAACGATAAATCACTCTGGGAGACGCGGATTAGCGATATTTACCTTTTCCACACGCTGTGCATCGAAGGAAGCTAAGGATTCACTTCCTAGCCCTCGATATCTTTCGATATAACGATAAATCACTCTGGGAGACACGGAATAGCGATATTTACCCTTTCCACACGCTGTGTATCGAAGGAAGCTAAGGATTCACTTCCTAGCCCTCGATATCGTTCGATATAACGATAAATCACTCCGGGCGACTCGAAATAGCGATATTTACCCTTTCCACACGCTGTGTATCGAAGGAAGCTAAGGATTCACTTCCTAGCCCTCGATATCGTTCGATATAACGATATATCACTCTGGGCGACTCGGAATCGCGTTATTTAACTATTCCACACGCTGTGTATCGAAGGAAGCTGAGGATTCACTTCGTAGCCCTCGATATCGTTCGATATAACGATAAATCACTCTGGGCGACTCGGAATAGCGTTATTTACCTTTTCCACACGCTTTGCATCGAAGGAAGCTAAGGATTCACTTCCTAGCCCTCGATATCGTTCGATATAACGATAAATCACTCTGGGAGACGCGGATTAGCGATATTTACCTTTTCCACACGCCGTACATCGAAGGAAGCTAAGGATTCACTTCCTAGCCCTCGATATCGTTCGATATAACGATAAATCACTCTGGGAGACGCGGATTAGCGATATTTACCGTTTCCACATTCTGTGCATCGAAGGAAGCTGAGGATTCACTTCCTAGCCCTCGATATCGATCGATATAACGATAAATCACTCTGGGCGACTCGGAATAGCGATATTTACCTTTTCCACACGCTGTGCATCGATGAAAGCTAAGGATTCACTTCCTAGCCCTCGATATCGTTCGATATAACGATAAATCACTCTGGGCGACGCGGAATAGCGATATTTACCTTTTCCACACGCTGTGCATCGAAGGAAGCTAAGGATTCACTTCCTAGCCCTCGATATCGTTCGATATAACGATAAATCACTCTGGGCGACTCGGAATAGCGTTATTTACCTTTTCCACACGCTGTGTATCGAAGGAAGCTAAGGATTCACTTCCTAGCCCTCGATATCTTTCGATATAACGATAAATCACTCTGGGAGACGCGGAATAGCGATATTTACCTTTTCCACACGCTTTGCATCGAAGGAAGCTAAGGATTCACTTCCTAGCCCTCGATATCGTTCGATATAACGATAAATCACTCTGGGAGACGCGGATTAGCGATATTTACCTTTTCCACACGCCGTACATCGAAGGAAGCTAAGGATTCACTTCCTAGCCCTCGATATCGTTCGATATAACGATAAATCACTCTGGGAGACGCGGATTAGCGATATTTACCATTTCCACATTCTGTGCATCGAAGGAAGCTGAGGATTCACTTCCTAGCCCTCGATATCGTTCGATATAACGATAAATCACTCTGGGCGACTCGGAATAGCGTTATTTACCTTTTCCACACGCTGTGTATCGAAGGAAGCTAAGGATTCACTTCCTAGCGCTCGATATCGTTCGATATAACGATAAATCACTCTGGGAGACGCGGATTAGCGATATTTACCTTTTCCACACGCTGTGCATCGAAGGAAGCTAAGGATTCACTTCCTAGCCCTCGATATCGTTCGATATAACTATAAATCACTCTGGGCGACGCGGAATAGCGATATTTACCTTTTCCACACGCTGTGTATCGAAGGAAGCTAAGGATTCACTTCCTAGCCCTCGATATCGTTCGATATAACGATAAATCACTCTGGGCGACTCGGAATCGCGATATTTACCTTTTCCACACGCTGTGCATCGAAGGAATCTAAGGATTCACTTCCTAGCCCTCGATATCGTTCGATATAACGATAAATCACTCTGGGCGACTCGGATTAGCGATATTTACCTTTTCCACACGCTGTGCATCGAAGGAAGCTAAGTATTCACTTCCTAGCCCTCGATATCGTTCGATATAACGATAAATCAGTCTGGGCGACGCGGAATAGCGATATTTACCGTTTCCACACGCTGTGCATCGAAGGAAGCTGAGGATTCACTTCCTAGCCCTCGATATCGTTCGATATAACGATAAATCACTCTGATAGACGCGGATTTGCGATATTTACCTTTTCCACACGCTGTGCATCGAAGGAAGCTAAGGATTCACTTCCTAGCCCTCGATATCGTTCGATATAACGATAAATCACTCTGGGAGACACGGAATAGCGATATTTACCCTTTCCACACGCTGTGTATCGAAGGAAGCTAAGGATTCACTTCCTAGCCCTCGATATCGTTCGATATAACGATAAATCACTTGGGAGACGCGGATTAGCGATATTTACCTTTTCCACACGCTGTGCATCGAAGGAAGCTAAGGATTCACTTCCTAGCCCTCGATATCGTTCGATATAACGATAAATCACTCTGGGAGACGCGGAATAGCGATATTTACCTTTTCCACACGCTGCGCATCGAAGGAAGCTGAGGATTCACTTCGTAGCCCTCGATATCGTTCGATATAACGATAAATCACTCTGGGCGACTCGGAATCGCGTTATTTACCTTTTCCACACGCTTTGCATCGAAGGAAGCTAAGGATTCACTTCCTAGCCCTCGATATCGTTCGATATAACGATAAATCACTCTGGGCGACTCGGAATCGCGTTATTTACCTTTTCCACACTCTGTGCATCGAAGGAAGCTAAGGATTCACTTCCTAGCCCTCGATATCGTTCGATATAACGATAAGTCACTCTGGGCGACGCGGAATAGCGATATTTACCTTTTCCACACGCTGTGCATCGAAGGAAGCTAAGGATTCACTTCCTAGCCCTCGATATCGTTCGATATAGCGATAAATCACTCTGGGCAACTCGGAATCGCGTTATTTACCTATTCCACACGCTGTGCATCGGAGGAAGCTGAGGATTCACTTCGTAGCCCTCGATATCGTTCGATATAACGATAAATCACTCTGAGCGACTCGGAATCGCGTTATTTACCTTTTCCACACGCTTTGCATCGAAGGAAGCTAAGGATTCACTTCCTAGCCCTCGATATCGTTCGATATAACGATAAATCACTCTGGGCGACTCGGAATCGCGTTATTTACCTTTTCCACACTCTGTGCATCGAAGGAAGCTAAGGATTCACTTCCTAGCCCTCGATATCGTTCGATATAACGATAAGTCACTCTGGGCGACGCGGAATAGCGATATTTACCTTTTCCACACGCTGTGCATCGAAGGAAGCTAAGGATTCACTTCCTAGCCCTCGATATCGTTCGATATAGCGATAAATCACTCTGGGCAACTCGGAATCGCGTTATTTACCTATTCCACACGCTGTGCATCGGAGGAAGCTGAGGATTCACTTCGTAGCCCTCGATATCGTTCGATATAACGATAAATCACTCTGAGCGACTCGGAATCGCGTTATTTACCTTTTCCACACGCTTTGCATCGAAGGAAGCTAAGGATTCACTTCCTAGCCCTCGATATCGTTCGATATAACGATAAATCACTCTGGGCGACTCGGAATCGCGTTATTTACCTTTTCCACACTCTGTGCATCGAAGGAAGCTAAGGATTCACTTCCTAGCCCTCGATATCGTTCGATATAACGATAAGTCACTCTGGGCGACGCGGAATAGCGATATTTACCTTTTCCACACGCTGTGCATCGAAGGAAGCTAAGGATTCACTTCGTAGCCCTCGATATCGTTCGATATAACGATAAATCACTCTGGGCGACTCGGAATAGCGTTATTTACCTTTTCCACACGCTTTGCATCGAAGGAAGCTAAGGATTCACTTCCTAGCCCTCGATATCGTTCGATATAACGATAAATCACTCTGGGAGACGCGGATTAGCGATATTTACCTTTTCCACACGCCGTACATCGAAGGAGGCTAAGGATTCACTTCCTAGCCCTCGATATCGTTCGATATAACGATAAATCACTCTGGGCGACGCGGAATAGCGATATTTACCTTTTCCACACGCTGTGCATCGAAGGAAGCTAAGGATTCACTTCCTAGCCCTCGATATCGTTCGATATAACGATAAATCACTCTGGGCGACTCGGAATAGCGTTATTTACCTTTTCCACACGCTGTGTATCGAAGGAAGCTAAGGATTCACTTCCTAGCCCTCGATATCTTTCGATATAACGATAAATCACTCTGGGAGACGCGGAATAGCGATATTTACCTTTTCCACACGCTTTGCATCGAAGGAAGCTAAGGATTCACTTCCTAGCCCTCGATATCGTTCGATATAACGATAAATCACTCTGGGAGACGCGGATTAGCGATATTTACCTTTTCCACACGCCGTACATCGAAGGAAGCTAAGGATTCACTTCCTAGCCCTCGATATCGTTCGATATAACGATAAATCACTCTGGGAGACGCGGATTAGCGATATTTACCGTTTCCACATTCTGTGCATCGAAGGAAGCTGAGGATTCACTTCCTAGCCCTCGATATCGTTCGATATAACGATAAATCACTCTGGGCGACTCGGAATAGCGTTATTTACCTTTTCCACACGCTGTGTATCGAAGGAAGCTAAGGATTCACTTCCTAGCGCTCGATATCGTTCGATATAACGATAAATCACTCTGGGAGACGCGGATTAGCGATATTTACCTTTTCCACACGCTGTGCATCGAAGGAAGCTAAGGATTCACTTCCTAGCCCTCGATATCGTTCGATATAACTATAAATCACTCTGGGCGACGCGGAATAGCGATATTTACCTTTTCCACACGCTGTGTATCGAAGGAAGCTAAGGATTCACTTCCTAGCCCTCGATATCGTTCGATATAACGATAAATCACTCTGGGCGACTCGGAATCGCGATATTTACCTTTTCCACACGCTGTGCATCGAAGGAATCTAAGGATTCACTTCCTAGCCCTCGATATCGTTCGATATAACGATAAATCACTCTGGGCGACTCGGATTAGCGATATTTACCTTTTCCACACGCTGTGCATCGAAGGAAGCTAAGTATTCACTTCCTAGCCCTCGATATCGTTCGATATAACGATAAATCAGTCTGGGCGACGCGGAATAGCGATATTTACCGTTTCCACACGCTGTGCATCGAAGGAAGCTGAGGATTCACTTCCTAGCCCTCGATATCGTTCGATATAACGATAAATCACTCTGATAGACGCGGATTTGCGATATTTACCTTTTCCACACGCTGTGCATCGAAGGAAGCTAAGGATTCACTTCCTAGCCCTCGATATCGTTCGATATAACGATAAATCACTCTGGGAGACACGGAATAGCGATATTTACCCTTTCCACACGCTGTGTATCGAAGGAAGCTAAGGATTCACTTCCTAGCCCTCGATATCGTTCGATATAACGATAAATCACTTGGGAGACGCGGATTAGCGATATTTACCTTTTCCACACGCTGTGCATCGAAGGAAGCTAAGGATTCACTTCCTAGCCCTCGATATCGTTCGATATAACGATAAATCACTCTGGGAGACGCGGAATAGCGATATTTACCTTTTCCACACGCTGCGCATCGAAGGAAGCTGAGGATTCACTTCGTAGCCCTCGATATCGTTCGATATAACGATAAATCACTCTGGGCGACTCGGAATCGCGTTATTTACCTTTTCCACACGCTTTGCATCGAAGGAAGCTAAGGATTCACTTCCTAGCCCTCGATATCGTTCGATATAACGATAAATCACTCTGGGCGACTCGGAATCGCGTTATTTACCTTTTCCACACTCTGTGCATCGAAGGAAGCTAAGGATTCACTTCCTAGCCCTCGATATCGTTCGATATAACGATAAGTCACTCTGGGCGACGCGGAATAGCGATATTTACCTTTTCCACACGCTGTGCATCGAAGGAAGCTAAGGATTCACTTCCTAGCCCTCGATATCGTTCGATATAGCGATAAATCACTCTGGGCAACTCGGAATCGCGTTATTTACCTATTCCACACGCTGTGCATCGGAGGAAGCTGAGGATTCACTTCGTAGCCCTCGATATCGTTCGATATAACGATAAATCACTCTGAGCGACTCGGAATCGCGTTATTTACCTTTTCCACACGCTTTGCATCGAAGGAAGCTAAGGATTCACTTCCTAGCCCTCGATATCGTTCGATATAACGATAAATCACTCTGGGCGACTCGGAATCGCGTTATTTACCTTTTCCACACTCTGTGCATCGAAGGAAGCTAAGGATTCACTTCCTAGCCCTCGATATCGTTCGATATAACGATAAGTCACTCTGGGCGACGCGGAATAGCGATATTTACCTTTTCCACACGCTGTGCATCGAAGGAAGCTAAGGATACACTTCCTAGCTCTCGATATCGTTCGATATAGCGATAAATCACTCTGGGCAACTCGGAATCGCGTTATTTACCTATTCCACACGCTGTGCATCGAAGGAAGCTGAGGATTCACTTCGTAGCCCTCGATATCGTTCGATATAACGATAAATCACTCTGAGCGACTCGGAATCGCGTTATTTACCTATTCCACACGCTGTGCATCGAAGGAAGCTGAGGATTCACTTCCTAGCCCTCGATATCGTTCGATATAACGATAAGTCACTCTGGGCGACGCGGAATAGCGATATTTACCTTTTCCACACGCTGTGCATCGAAGGAAGCTAAGGATTCACTTCCTAGCCCTCGATATCGTTCGATATAACGATAAATCACTCTGGGAGACGCGGATTAGCGATATTTACCTTTTCCACACGCCGTACATCGAAGGAAGCTAAGGATTCACTTCCTAGCCCTCGATATCGTTCGATATAACGATAAATCACTCTGGGAGACGCGGATTAGCGATATTTACCTTTTCCACACGCTGTGCATCGAAGGAAGCTAAGGATTCACTTCCTAGCCCTCGATATCGTTCCATATAATGATAAATCAGTCTGGGCGACGCGGAATAGCGATATTTACCGTTTCCACACGTTGTGCATCGAAGGAAGCTGAGGATTCACTTCCTAGCCCTCGATATCGTTCGATATAACGATAAATCACTCTGGGCGACTCGGAATAGCGATATTTACCTTTTCCACACGCTGTGCATCGATGAAAGCTAAGGATTCACTTCCTAGCCCTCGATATCGTTCGATATAACGATAAATCACTCTGGGCGACGCGGAATAGCGATATTTACCTTTTCCACACGCTGTGCATCGAAGGAAGCTAAGGATTCACTTCCTAGCCCTCGATATCGTTCGATATAACGATAAATCACTCTGGGCGACTCGGAATAGCGTTATTTACCTTTTCCACACGCTGTGTATCGAAGGAAGCTAAGGATTCACTTCCTAGCGCTCGATATCGTTCGATATAACGATAAATCACTCTGGGAGACGCGGATTAGCGATATTTACCTTTTCCACACGCTGTGCATCGAAGGAAGCTAAGGATTCACTTCCTAGCCCTCGATATCGTTCGATATAACTATAAATCACTCTGGGCGACGCGGAATAGCGATATTTACCTTTTCCACACGCTGTGTATCGAAGGAAGCTAAGGATTCACTTCCTAGCCCTCGATATCGTTCGATATAACGATAAATCACTCTGGGCGACTCGGAATCGCGATATTTACCTTTTCCACACGCTGTGCATCGAAGGAATCTAAGGATTCACTTCCTAGCCCTCGATATCGTTCGATATAACGATAAATCACTCTGGGCGACTCGGATTAGCGATATTTACCTTTTCCACACGCTGTGCATCGAAGGAAGCTAAGTATTCACTTCCTAGCCCTCGATATCGTTCGATATAACGATAAATCAGTCTGGGCGACGCGGAATAGCGATATTTACCGTTTCCACACGCTGTGCATCGAAGGAAGCTGAGGATTCACTTCCTAGCCCTCGATATCGTTCGATATAACGATAAATCACTCTGATAGACGCGGATTTGCGATATTTACCTTTTCCACACGCTGTGCATCGAAGGAAGCTAAGGATTCACTTCCTAGCCCTCGATATCGTTCGATATAACGATAAATCACTCTGGGAGACACGGAATAGCGATATTTACCCTTTCCACACGCTGTGTATCGAAGGAAGCTAAGGATTCACTTTCTAGCCCTCGACATCGTTCGATATAACGATATATCACTCTGGGCGACTCGGAATCGCGTTATTTAACTATTCCACACGCTGTGTATCGAAGGAAGCTAAGGATTCACTTCCTAGCCCTCGATATCGTTCGATATAACGATAAATCACTCTGGGAGACGCGGAATAGCGATATTTACCGTTTCCACACGCTGTGCATCGAAGGAAGCTGAGGATTCACTTCCTAGCCCTCGATATCGTTCGATATAACGATAAATCACTCTGGGCGACTCGGAATAGCGATATTTACCTTTTCCACACACTTTGCATCGAAGGAATCTAAGGATTCACTTCCTAGCCCTCGATATCGTTCGATATAACGATAAATCACTCTGATAGACGCGGATTTGCGATATTTACCTTTTCCACACGCTGTGCATCGAAGGAAGCTAAGGATTCACTTCCTAGCCCTCGATATCGTTCGATATAACGATAAATCACTCTGGGAGACACGGAATAGCGATATTTACCCTTTCCACACGCTGTGTATCGAAGGAAGCTAAGGATTCACTTCCTAGCCCTCGACATCGTTCGATATAACGATATATCACTCTGGGCGACTCGGAATCGCGTTATTTAACTATTCCACACGCTGTGTATCGAAGGAAGCTAAGGATTCAATTCCTAGCCCTCGATATCGTTCGATATAACGATAAATCACTCTGGGCGACTCGGAATCGCGTTATTTACCTTTTCCACACGCTTTACATCGAAGGAAGCTAAGGATTCACTTCCTAGCCCTCGATATCGTTCGATATAACGATATATCACTCTGGGCGACTCGGAATCGCGTTATTTAACTATTCCACACGCTGTGCATCGAAGGAAGCTAAGGATTCACTTCCTAGCCCTCGATATCTTTCGATATAACGATAAAACACTCTGGGAGACACGGAATAGCGATATTTACCCTTTCCACACGCTGTGTATCGAAGGCAGCTAAGGATTCACTTCCTAGCCCTCGATATCGTTCGATATAACGATAAATCACTCTGGGCGACTCGAAATAGCGATATTTACCCTTTCCACACGCTGTGTATCGAAGGAAGCTAAGGATTCACTTCCTAGCCCTCGATATCGTTCGATATAACGATATATCACTCTGGGCGACTCGGAATCGCGTTATTTAACTATTCCACACGCTGTGTATCGAAGGAAGCTGAGGATTCACTTCGTAGCCCTCGATATCGTTCGATATAACGATAAATCACTCTGGGCGACTCGGAATAGCGTTATTTACCTTTTCCACACGCTTTGCATCGAAGGAAGCTAAGGATTCACTTCCTAGCCCTCGATATCGTTCGATATAACGATAAATCACTCTGGGAGACGCGGATTAGCGATATTTACCTTTTCCACACGCCGTACATCGAAGGAAGCTAAGGATTCACTTCCTAGCCCTCGATATCGTTCGATATAACGATAAATCACTCTGGGAGACGCGGATTAGCGATATTTACCGTTTCCACATTCTGTGCATCGAAGGAAGCTGAGGATTCACTTCCTAGCCCTCGATATCGTTCGATATAACGATAAATCACTCTGGGCGACTCGGAATAGCGATATTTACCTTTTCCACACGCTGTGCATCGATGAAAGCTAAGGATTCACTTCCTAGCCCTCGATATCGTTCGATATAACGATAAATCACTCTGGGCGACGCGGAATAGCGATATTTACCTTTTCCACACGCTGTGCATCGAAGGAAGCTAAGGATTCACTTCCTAGCCCTCGATATCGTTCGATATAACGATAAATCACTCTGGGCGACTCGCAATAGCGTTATTTACCTTTTCCAGACGCTGTGCATCGAAGGAAGCTGAGGATTCACTTCGTAGCCCTCGATATCGTTCGATATAACGATAAATCACTCTGAGCGACTCGGAATCGCGTTATTTACCTATTCCACACGCTGTGCATCGAAGGAAGCTGAGGATTCACTTCCTAGCCCTCGATATCGTTCGATATAACGATAAATCACTCTGGGAGACGCGGATTAGCGATATTTACCTTTTCCACACGCCGTACATCGAAGGAAGCTAAGGATTCACTTCCTAGCCCTCGATATCGTTCGATATAACGATAAATCACTCTGGGAGACGCGGATTAGCGATATTTACCGTTTCCACATTCTGTGCATCGAAGGAAGCTGAGGATTCACTTCCTAGCCCTCGATATCGTTCGATATAACGATAAATCACTCTGGGCGACTCGGAATAGCGATATTTACTTTTTCCACACGCTGTGCATCGATGAAAGCTAAGGATTCACTTCCTAGCCCTCGATATCGTTCGATATAACGATAAATCACTCTGGGCGACGCGGAATAGCGATATTTACCTTTTCCACACGCTGTGCATCGAAGGAAGCTAAGGATTCACTTCCTAGCCCTCGATATCGTTCGATATAACGATAAATCACTCTGGGCGACTCGGAATAGCGTTATTTACCTTTTCCACACGCTGTGTATCGAAGGAAGCTAAGGATTCACTTCCTAGCCCTCGATATCTTTCGATATAACGATAAATCACTCTGGGAGACGCGGATTAGCGATATTTACCTTTTCCACACGCTGTGCATCGAAGGAAGCTAAGGATTCACTTCCTAGCCCTCGATATCTTTCGATATAACGATAAATCACTCTGGGAGACACGGAATAGCGATATTTACCCTTTCCACACGCTGTGTATCGAAGGAAGCTAAGGATTCACTTCCTAGCCCTCGATATCGTTCGATATAACGATAAATCACTCCGGGCGACTCGAAATAGCGATATTTACCCTTTCCACACGCTGTGTATCGAAGGAAGCTAAGGATTCACTTCCTAGCCCTCGATATCGTTCGATATAACGATATATCACTCTGGGCGACTCGGAATCGCGTTATTTAACTATTCCACACGCTGTGTATCGAAGGAAGCTGAGGATTCACTTCGTAGCCCTCGATATCGTTCGATATAACGATAAATCACTCTGGGCGACTCGGAACAGCGTTATTTACCTTTTCCACACGCTTTGCATCGAAGGAAGCTAAGGATTCACTTCCTAGCCCTCGATATCGTTCGATATAACGATAAATCACTCTGGGAGACGCGGATTAGCGATATTTACCTTTTCCACACGCCGTACATCGAAGGAAGCTAAGGATTCACTTCCTAGCCCTCGATATCGTTCGATATAACGATAAATCACTCTGGGAGACGCGGATTAGCGATATTTACCGTTTCCACATTCTGTGCATCGAAGGAAGCTGAGGATTCACTTCCTAGCCCTCGATATCGTTCGATATAACGATAAATCACTCTGGGCGACTCGGAATAGCGATATTTACCTTTTCCACACGCTGTGCATCGATGAAAGCTAAGGATTCACTTCCTAGCCCTCGATATCGTTCGATATAACGATAAATCACTCTGGGCGACGCGGAATAGCGATATTTACCTTTTCCACACGCTGTGCATCGAAGGAAGCTAAGGATTCACTTCCTAGCCCTCGATATCGTTCGATATAACGATAAATCACTCTGGGCGACTCGGAATAGCGTTATTTACCTTTTCCACACGCTGTGTATCGAAGGAAGCTAAGGATTCACTTCCTAGCCCTCGATATCTTTCGATATAACGATAAATCACTCTGGGAGACGCGGAATAGCGATATTTACCTTTTCCACACGCTTTGCATCGAAGGAAGCTAAGGATTCACTTCCTAGCCCTCGATATCGTTCGATATAACGATAAATCACTCTGGGAGACGCGGATTAGCGATATTTACCTTTTCCACACGCCGTACATCGAAGGAAGCTAAGGATTCACTTCCTAGCCCTCGATATCGTTCGATATAACGATAAATCACTCTGGGAGACGCGGATTAGCGATATTTACCGTTTCCACATTCTGTGCATCGAAGGAAGCTGAGGATTCACTTCCTAGCCCTCGATATCGTTCGATATAACGATAAATCACTCTGGGCGACTCGGAATAGCGTTATTTACCTTTTCCACACGCTGTGTATCGAAGGAAGCTAAGGATTCACTTCCTAGCGCTCGATATCGTTCGATATAACGATAAATCACTCTGGGAGACGCGGATTAGCGATATTTACCTTTTCCACACGCTGTGCATCGAAGGAAGCTAAGGATTCACTTCCTAGCCCTCGATATCGTTCGATATAACGATAAATCACTCTGGGCGACTCGGAATCGCGTTATTTAAGTATTCCACACGCTGTGTATCGAAGGAAGCTGAGGATTCACTTCGTAGCCCTCGATATCGTTCGATATAACGATAAATCACTCTGGGCGACTCGGAATAGCGTTATTTACCTTTTCCACACGCTTTGCATCGAAGGAAGCTAAGGATTCACTTCCTAGCCCTCGATATCGTTCGATATAACGATAAATCACTCTGGGAGACGCGGATTAGCGATATTTACCTTTTCCACACGCCGTACATCGAAGGAAGCTAAGGATTCACTTCCTAGCCCTCGATATCGTTCGATATAACGATAAATCACTCTGGGAGACGCGGATTAGCGATATTTACCGTTTCCACATTCTGTGCATCGAAGGAAGCTGAGGATTCACTTCCTAGCCCTCGATATCGTTCGATATAACGATAAATCACTCTGGGCGACTCGGAATAGCGATATTTACCTTTTCCACACGCTGTGCATCGATGAAAGCTAAGGATTCACTTCCTAGCCCTCGATATCGTTCGATATAACGATAAATCACTCTGGGCGACGCGGAATAGCGATATTTACCTTTTCCACACGCTGTGCATCGAAGGAAGCTGAGGATTCACTTCATAGCCCTCGATATCGTTCGATATAACGATAAATCACTCTGGGCGACTCGGAATAGCGTTATTTACCTTTTCCACACGCTGTGTATCGAAGGAAGCTAAGGATTCACTTCCTAGGCCTCGATATCTTTCGATATAACGATAAATCACTCTGGGAGACGCGGATTAGCGATATTTACCTTTTCCACACGCTGTGCATCGAAGGAAGCTAAGGATTCACTTCCTAGCCCTCGATATCTTTCGATATAACGATAAATCACTCTGGGAGACACGGAATAGCGATATTTACCCTTTCCACACGCTGTGTATCGAAGGAAGCTAAGGATTCACTTCCTAGCCCTCGATATCGTTCGATATAACGATAAATCACTCTGGGAGACGCGGATTAGCGATATTTACCGTTTCCACATTCTGTGCATCGAAGGAAGCTGAGGATTCACTTCCTAGCCCTCGATATCGTTCGATATAACGATAAATCACTCTGGGCGACTCGGAATAGCGTTATTTACCTTTTCCACACGCTGTGTATCGAAGGAAGCTAAGGATTCACTTCCTAGCGCTCGATATCGTTCGATATAACGATAAATCACTCTGGGAGACGCGGATTAGCGATATTTACCTTTTCCACACGCTGTGCATCGAAGGAAGCTAAGGATTCACTTCCTAGCCCTCGATATCGTTCGATATAACGATAAATCACTCTGGGCGACTCGGAATCGCGTTATTTAAGTATTCCACACGCTGTGTATCGAAGGAAGCTGAGGATTCACTTCGTAGCCCTCGATATCGTTCGATATAACGATAAATCACTCTGGGCGACTCGGAATAGCGTTATTTACCTTTTCCACACGCTTTGCATCGAAGGAAGCTAAGGATTCACTTCCTAGCCCTCGATATCGTTCGATATAACGATAAATCACTCTGGGAGACGCGGATTAGCGATATTTACCTTTTCCACACGCCGTACATCGAAGGAAGCTAAGGATTCACTTCCTAGCCCTCGATATCGTTCGATATAACGATAAATCACTCTGGGAGACGCGGATTAGCGATATTTACCGTTTCCACATTCTGTGCATCGAAGGAAGCTGAGGATTCACTTCCTAGCCCTCGATATCGTTCGATATAACGATAAATCACTCTGGGCGACTCGGAATAGCGATATTTACCTTTTCCACACGCTGTGCATCGATGAAAGCTAAGGATTCACTTCCTAGCCCTCGATATCGTTCGATATAACGATAAATCACTCTGGGCGACGCGGAATAGCGATATTTACCTTTTCCACACGCTGTGCATCGAAGGAAGCTGAGGATTCACTTCATAGCCCTCGATATCGTTCGATATAACGATAAATCACTCTGGGCGACTCGGAATAGCGTTATTTACCTTTTCCACACGCTGTGTATCGAAGGAAGCTAAGGATTCACTTCCTAGGCCTCGATATCTTTCGATATAACGATAAATCACTCTGGGAGACGCGGATTAGCGATATTTACCTTTTCCACACGCTGTGCATCGAAGGAAGCTAAGGATTCACTTCCTAGCCCTCGATATCTTTCGATATAACGATAAATCACTCTGGGAGACACGGAATAGCGATATTTACCCTTTCCACACGCTGTGTATCGAAGGAAGCTAAGGATTCACTTCCTAGCCCTCGATATCGTTCGATATAACGATAAATCACTCCGGGCGACTCGAAATAGCGATATTTACCCTTTCCACACGCTGTGTATCGAAGGAAGCTAAGGATTCACTTCCTAGCCCTCGATATCGTTCGATATAACGATATATCACTCTGGGCGACTCGGAATCGCGTTATTTAACTATTCCACACGCTGTGTATCGAAGGAAGCTGAGGATTCACTTCGTAGCCCTCGATATCGTTCGATATAACGATAAATCACTCTGGGCGACTCGGAATAGCGTTATTTACCTTTTCCACACGCTTTGCATCGAAGGAAGCTAAGGATTCACTTCCTAGCCCTCGATATCGTTCGATATAACGATAAATCACTCTGGGAGACGCGGATTAGCGATATTTACCTTTTCCACACGCCGTACATCGAAGGAAGCTAAGGATTCACTTCCTAGCCCTCGATATCGTTCGATATAACGATAAATCACTCTGGGAGACGCGGATTAGCGATATTTACCGTTTCCACATTCTGTGCATCGAAGGAAGCTGAGGATTCACTTCCTAGCCCTCGATATCGATCGATATAACGATAAATCACTCTGGGCGACTCGGAATAGCGATATTTACCTTTTCCACACGCTGTGCATCGATGAAAGCTAAGGATTCACTTCCTAGCCCTCGATATCGTTCGATATAACGATAAATCACTCTGGGCGACGCGGAATAGCGATATTTACCTTTTCCACACGCTGTGCATCGAAGGAAGCTAAGGATTCACTTCCTAGCCCTCGATATCGTTCGATATAACGATAAATCACTCTGGGCGACTCGGAATAGCGTTATTTACCTTTTCCACACGCTGTGTATCGAAGGAAGCTAAGGATTCACTTCCTAGCCCTCGATATCTTTCGATATAACGATAAATCACTCTGGGAGACGCGGAATAGCGATATTTACCTTTTCCACACGCTTTGCATCGAAGGAAGCTAAGGATTCACTTCCTAGCCCTCGATATCGTTCGATATAACGATAAATCACTCTGGGAGACGCGGATTAGCGATATTTACCTTTTCCACACGCCGTACATCGAAGGAAGCTAAGGATTCACTTCCTAGCCCTCGATATCGTTCGATATAACGATAAATCACTCTGGGAGACGCGGATTAGCGATATTTACCGTTTCCACATTCTGTGCATCGAAGGAAGCTGAGGATTCACTTCCTAGCCCTCGATATCGTTCGATATAACGATAAATCACTCTGGGCGACTCGGAATAGCGTTATTTACCTTTTCCACACGCTGTGTATCGAAGGAAGCTAAGGATTCACTTCCTAGCGCTCGATATCGTTCGATATAACGATAAATCACTCTGGGAGACGCGGATTAGCGATATTTACCTTTTCCACACGCTGTGCATCGAAGGAAGCTAAGGATTCACTTCCTAGCCCTCGATATCGTTCGATATAACTATAAATCACTCTGGGCGACGCGGAATAGCGATATTTACCTTTTCCACACGCTGTGTATCGAAGGAAGCTAAGGATTCACTTCCTAGCCCTCGATATCGTTCGATATAACGATAAATCACTCTGGGCGACTCGGAATCGCGATATTTACCTTTTCCACACGCTGTGCATCGAAGGAATCTAAGGATTCACTTCCTAGCCCTCGATATCGTTCGATATAACGATAAATCACTCTGGGCGACTCGGATTAGCGATATTTACCTTTTCCACACGCTGTGCATCGAAGGAAGCTAAGTATTCACTTCCTAGCCCTCGATATCGTTCGATATAACGATAAATCAGTCTGGGCGACGCGGAATAGCGATATTTACCGTTTCCACACGCTGTGCATCGAAGGAAGCTGAGGATTCACTTCCTAGCCCTCGATATCGTTCGATATAACGATAAATCACTCTGATAGACGCGGATTTGCGATATTTACCTTTTCCACACGCTGTGCATCGAAGGAAGCTAAGGATTCACTTCCTAGCCCTCGATATCGTTCGATATAACGATAAATCACTCTGGGAGACACGGAATAGCGATATTTACCCTTTCCACACGCTGTGTATCGAAGGAAGCTAAGGATTCACTTCCTAGCCCTCGATATCGTTCGATATAACGATAAATCACTTGGGAGACGCGGATTAGCGATATTTACCTTTTCCACACGCTGTGCATCGAAGGAAGCTAAGGATTCACTTCCTAGCCCTCGATATCGTTCGATATAACGATAAATCACTCTGGGAGACGCGGAATAGCGATATTTACCTTTTCCACACGCTGCGCATCGAAGGAAGCTGAGGATTCACTTCGTAGCCCTCGATATCGTTCGATATAACGATAAATCACTCTGGGCGACTCGGAATCGCGTTATTTACCTTTTCCACACGCTTTGCATCGAAGGAAGCTAAGGATTCACTTCCTAGCCCTCGATATCGTTCGATATAACGATAAATCACTCTGGGCGACTCGGAATCGCGTTATTTACCTTTTCCACACTCTGTGCATCGAAGGAAGCTAAGGATTCACTTCCTAGCCCTCGATATCGTTCGATATAACGATAAGTCACTCTGGGCGACGCGGAATAGCGATATTTACCTTTTCCACACGCTGTGCATCGAAGGAAGCTAAGGATTCACTTCCTAGCCCTCGATATCGTTCGATATAGCGATAAATCACTCTGGGCAACTCGGAATCGCGTTATTTACCTATTCCACACGCTGTGCATCGGAGGAAGCTGAGGATTCACTTCGTAGCCCTCGATATCGTTCGATATAACGATAAATCACTCTGAGCGACTCGGAATCGCGTTATTTACCTTTTCCACACGCTTTGCATCGAAGGAAGCTAAGGATTCACTTCCTAGCCCTCGATATCGTTCGATATAACGATAAATCACTCTGGGCGACTCGGAATCGCGTTATTTACCTTTTCCACACTCTGTGCATCGAAGGAAGCTAAGGATTCACTTCCTAGCCCTCGATATCGTTCGATATAACGATAAGTCACTCTGGGCGACGCGGAATAGCGATATTTACCTTTTCCACACGCTGTGCATCGAAGGAAGCTAAGGATACACTTCCTAGCTCTCGATATCGTTCGATATAGCGATAAATCACTCTGGGCAACTCGGAATCGCGTTATTTACCTATTCCACACGCTGTGCATCGAAGGAAGCTGAGGATTCACTTCGTAGCCCTCGATATCGTTCGATATAACGATAAATCACTCTGAGCGACTCGGAATCGCGTTATTTACCTATTCCACACGCTGTGCATCGAAGGAAGCTGAGGATTCACTTCCTAGCCCTCGATATCGTTCGATATAACGATAAGTCACTCTGGGCGACGCGGAATAGCGATATTTACCTTTTCCACACGCTGTGCATCGAAGGAAGCTAAGGATTCACTTCCTAGCCCTCGATATCGTTCGATATAACGATAAATCACTCTGGGAGACGCGGATTAGCGATATTTACCTTTTCCACACGCCGTACATCGAAGGAAGCTAAGGATTCACTTCCTAGCCCTCGATATCGTTCGATATAACGATAAATCACTCTGGGAGACGCGGATTAGCGATATTTACCTTTTCCACACGCTGTGCATCGAAGGAAGCTAAGGATTCACTTCCTAGCCCTCGATATCGTTCCATATAATGATAAATCAGTCTGGGCGACGCGGAATAGCGATATTTACCGTTTCCACACGTTGTGCATCGAAGGAAGCTGAGGATTCACTTCCTAGCCCTCGATATCGTTCGATATAACGATAAATCACTCTGGGCGACTCGGAATAGCGATATTTACCTTTTCCACACGCTGTGCATCGATGAAAGCTAAGGATTCACTTCCTAGCCCTCGATATCGTTCGATATAACGATAAATCACTCTGGGCGACGCGGAATAGCGATATTTACCTTTTCCACACGCTGTGCATCGAAGGAAGCTAAGGATTCACTTCCTAGCCCTCGATATCGTTCGATATAACGATAAATCACTCTGGGCGACTCGGAATAGCGTTATTTACCTTTTCCACACGCTGTGTATCGAAGGAAGCTAAGGATTCACTTCCTAGCGCTCGATATCGTTCGATATAACGATAAATCACTCTGGGAGACGCGGATTAGCGATATTTACCTTTTCCACACGCTGTGCATCGAAGGAAGCTAAGGATTCACTTCCTAGCCCTCGATATCGTTCGATATAACTATAAATCACTCTGGGCGACGCGGAATAGCGATATTTACCTTTTCCACACGCTGTGTATCGAAGGAAGCTAAGGATTCACTTCCTAGCCCTCGATATCGTTCGATATAACGATAAATCACTCTGGGCGACTCGGAATCGCGATATTTACCTTTTCCACACGCTGTGCATCGAAGGAATCTAAGGATTCACTTCCTAGCCCTCGATATCGTTCGATATAACGATAAATCACTCTGGGCGACTCGGATTAGCGATATTTACCTTTTCCACACGCTGTGCATCGAAGGAAGCTAAGTATTCACTTCCTAGCCCTCGATATCGTTCGATATAACGATAAATCAGTCTGGGCGACGCGGAATAGCGATATTTACCGTTTCCACACGCTGTGCATCGAAGGAAGCTGAGGATTCACTTCCTAGCCCTCGATATCGTTCGATATAACGATAAATCACTCTGATAGACGCGGATTTGCGATATTTACCTTTTCCACACGCTGTGCATCGAAGGAAGCTAAGGATTCACTTCCTAGCCCTCGATATCGTTCGATATAACGATAAATCACTCTGGGAGACACGGAATAGCGATATTTACCCTTTCCACACGCTGTGTATCGAAGGAAGCTAAGGATTCACTTTCTAGCCCTCGACATCGTTCGATATAACGATATATCACTCTGGGCGACTCGGAATCGCGTTATTTAACTATTCCACACGCTGTGTATCGAAGGAAGCTAAGGATTCACTTCCTAGCCCTCGATATCGTTCGATATAACGATAAATCACTCTGGGAGACGCGGAATAGCGATATTTACCGTTTCCACACGCTGTGCATCGAAGGAAGCTGAGGATTCACTTCCTAGCCCTCGATATCGTTCGATATAACGATAAATCACTCTGGGCGACTCGGAATAGCGATATTTACCTTTTCCACACACTTTGCATCGAAGGAATCTAAGGATTCACTTCCTAGCCCTCGATATCGTTCGATATAACGATAAATCACTCTGATAGACGCGGATTTGCGATATTTACCTTTTCCACACGCTGTGCATCGAAGGAAGCTAAGGATTCACTTCCTAGCCCTCGATATCGTTCGATATAACGATAAATCACTCTGGGAGACACGGAATAGCGATATTTACCCTTTCCACACGCTGTGTATCGAAGGAAGCTAAGGATTCACTTCCTAGCCCTCGACATCGTTCGATATAACGATATATCACTCTGGGCGACTCGGAATCGCGTTATTTAACTATTCCACACGCTGTGTATCGAAGGAAGCTAAGGATTCAATTCCTAGCCCTCGATATCGTTCGATATAACGATAAATCACTCTGGGCGACTCGGAATCGCGTTATTTACCTTTTCCACACGCTTTACATCGAAGGAAGCTAAGGATTCACTTCCTAGCCCTCGATATCGTTCGATATAACGATATATCACTCTGGGCGACTCGGAATCGCGTTATTTAACTATTCCACACGCTGTGCATCGAAGGAAGCTAAGGATTCACTTCCTAGCCCTCGATATCTTTCGATATAACGATAAAACACTCTGGGAGACACGGAATAGCGATATTTACCCTTTCCACACGCTGTGTATCGAAGGCAGCTAAGGATTCACTTCCTAGCCCTCGATATCGTTCGATATAACGATAAATCACTCTGGGCGACTCGAAATAGCGATATTTACCCTTTCCAGACGCTGTGCATCGAAGGAAGCTGAGGATTCACTTCGTAGCCCTCGATATCGTTCGATATAACGATAAATCACTCTGAGCGACTCGGAATCGCGTTATTTACCTATTCCACACGCTGTGCATCGAAGGAAGCTGAGGATTCACTTCCTAGCCCTCGATATCGTTCGATATAACGATAAGTCACTCTGGGCGACGCGGAATAGCGATATTTACCTTTTCCACACGCTGTGCATCGAAGGAAGCTAAGGATTCACTTCCTAGCCCTCGATATCGTTCGATATAACGATAAATCACTCTGGGAGACGCGGATTAGCGATATTTACCTTTTCCACACGCCGTACATCGAAGGAAGCTAAGGATTCACTTCCTAGCCCTCGATATCGTTCGATATAACGATAAATCACTCTGGGAGACGCGGATTAGCGATATTTACCTTTTCCACACGCTGTGCATCGAAGGAAGCTAAGGATTCACTTCCTAGCCCTCGATATCGTTCCATATAATGATAAATCAGTCTGGGCGACGCGGAATAGCGATATTTACCGTTTCCACACGTTGTGCATCGAAGGAAGCTGAGGATTCACTTCCTAGCCCTCGATATCGTTCGATATAACGATAAATCACTCTGGGCGACTCGGAATAGCGATATTTACCTTTTCCACACGCTGTGCATCGATGAAAGCTAAGGATTCACTTCCTAGCCCTCGATATCGTTCGATATAACGATAAATCACTCTGGGCGACGCGGAATAGCGATATTTACCTTTTCCACACGCTGTGCATCGAAGGAAGCTAAGGATTCACTTCCTAGCCCTCGATATCGTTCGATATAACGATAAATCACTCTGGGCGACTCGGAATAGCGTTATTTACCTTTTCCACACGCTGTGTATCGAAGGAAGCTAAGGATTCACTTCCTAGCGCTCGATATCGTTCGATATAACGATAAATCACTCTGGGAGACGCGGATTAGCGATATTTACCTTTTCCACACGCTGTGCATCGAAGGAAGCTAAGGATTCACTTCCTAGCCCTCGATATCGTTCGATATAACTATAAATCACTCTGGGCGACGCGGAATAGCGATATTTACCTTTTCCACACGCTGTGTATCGAAGGAAGCTAAGGATTCACTTCCTAGCCCTCGATATCGTTCGATATAACGATAAATCACTCTGGGCGACTCGGAATCGCGATATTTACCTTTTCCACACGCTGTGCATCGAAGGAATCTAAGGATTCACTTCCTAGCCCTCGATATCGTTCGATATAACGATAAATCACTCTGGGCGACTCGGATTAGCGATATTTACCTTTTCCACACGCTGTGCATCGAAGGAAGCTAAGTATTCACTTCCTAGCCCTCGATATCGTTCGATATAACGATAAATCAGTCTGGGCGACGCGGAATAGCGATATTTACCGTTTCCACACGCTGTGCATCGAAGGAAGCTGAGGATTCACTTCCTAGCCCTCGATATCGTTCGATATAACGATAAATCACTCTGATAGACGCGGATTTGCGATATTTACCTTTTCCACACGCTGTGCATCGAAGGAAGCTAAGGATTCACTTCCTAGCCCTCGATATCGTTCGATATAACGATAAATCACTCTGGGAGACACGGAATAGCGATATTTACCCTTTCCACACGCTGTGTATCGATGGAAGCTAAGGATTCACTTTCTAGCCCTCGACATCGTTCGATATAACGATATATCACTCTGGGCGACTCGGAATCGCGTTATTTAACTATTCCACACGCTGTGTATCGAAGGAAGCTAAGGATTCACTTCCTAGCCCTCGATATCGTTCGATATAACGATAAATCACTCTGGGAGACGCGGAATAGCGATATTTACCGTTTCCACACGCTGTGCATCGAAGGAAGCTGAGGATTCACTTCCTAGCCCTCGATATCGTTCGATATAACGATAAATCACTCTGGGCGACTCGGAATAGCGATATTTACCTTTTCCACACACTGTGCATCGAAGGAATCTAAGGATTCACTTCCTAGCCCTCGATATCGTTCGATATAACGATAAATCACTCTGATAGACGCGGATTTGCGATATTTACCTTTTCCACACGCTGTGCATCGAAGGAAGCTAAGGATTCACTTCCTAGCCCTCGATATCGTTCGATATAACGATAAATCACTCTGGGAGACACGGAATAGCGATATTTACCCTTTCCACACGCTGTGTATCGAAGGAAGCTAAGGATTCACTTCCTAGCCCTCGACATCGTTCGATATAACGATATATCACTCTGGGCGACTCGGAATCGCGTTATTTAACTATTCCACACGCTGTGTATCGAAGGAAGCTAAGGATTCAATTCCTAGCCCTCGATATCGTTCGATATAACGATAAATCACTCTGGGCGACTCGGAATCGCGTTATTTACCTTTTCCACACGCTTTACATCGAAGGAAGCTAAGGATTCACTTCCTAGCCCTCGATATCGTTCGATATAACGATATATCACTCTGGGCGACTCGGAATCGCGTTATTTAACTATTCCACACGCTGTGCATCGAAGGAAGCTAAGGATTCACTTCCTAGCCCTCGATATCTTTCGATATAACGATAAAACACTCTGGGAGACACGGAATAGCGATATTTACCCTTTCCACACGCTGTGTATCGAAGGCAGCTAAGGATTCACTTCCTAGCCCTCGATATCGTTCGATATAACGATAAATCACTCTGGGCGACTCGAAATAGCGATATTTACCCTTTCCACACGCTGTGTATCGAAGGAAGCTAAGGATTCACTTCCTAGCCCTCGATATCGTTCGATATAACGATATATCACTCTGGGCGACTCGGAATCGCGTTATTTAACTATTCCACACGCTGTGTATCGAAGGAAGCTGAGGATTCACTTCGTAGCCCTCGATATCGTTCGATATAACGATAAATCACTCTGGGCGACTCGGAATAGCGTTATTTACCTTTTCCACACGCTTTGCATCGAAGGAAGCTAAGGATTCACTTCCTAGCCCTCGATATCGTTCGATATAACGATAAATCACTCTGGGAGACGCGGATTAGCGATATTTACCTTTTCCACACGCCGTACATCGAAGGAAGCTAAGGATTCACTTCCTAGCCCTCGATATCGTTCGATATAACGATAAATCACTCTGGGAGACGCGGATTAGCGATATTTACCGTTTCCACATTCTGTGCATCGAAGGAAGCTGAGGATTCACTTCCTAGCCCTCGATATCGTTCGATATAACGATAAATCACTCTGGGCGACTCGGAATAGCGATATTTACCTTTTCCACACGCTGTGCATCGATGAAAGCTAAGGATTCACTTCCTAGCCCTCGATATCGTTCGATATAACGATAAATCACTCTGGGCGACGCGGAATAGCGATATTTACCTTTTCCACACGCTGTGCATCGAAGGAAGCTAAGGATTCACTTCCTAGCCCTCGATATCGTTCGATATAACGATAAATCACTCTGGGCGACTCGGAATAGCGTTATTTACCTTTTCCACACGCTGTGTATCGAAGGAAGCTAAGGATTCACTTCCTAGCGCTCGATATCGTTCGATATAACGATAAATCACTCTGGGAGACGCGGATTAGCGATATTTACCTTTTCCACACGCTGTGCATCGAAGGAAGCTAAGGATTCACTTCCTAGCCCTCGATATCGTTCGATATAACTATAAATCACTCTGGGCGACGCGGAATAGCGATATTTACCTTTTCCACACGCTGTGTATCGAAGGAAGCTAAGGATTCACTTCCTAGCCCTCGATATCGTTCGATATAACGATAAATCACTCTGGGCGACTCGGAATCGCGATATTTACCTTTTCCACACGCTGTGCATCGAAGGAATCTAAGGATTCACTTCCTAGCCCTCGATATCGTTCGATATAACGATAAATCACTCTGGGCGACTCGGATTAGCGATATTTACCTTTTCCACACGCTGTGCATCGAAGGAAGCTAAGTATTCACTTCCTAGCCCTCGATATCGTTCGATATAACGATAAATCAGTCTGGGCGACGCGGAATAGCGATATTTACCGTTTCCACACGCTGTGCATCGAAGGAAGCTGAGGATTCACTTCCTAGCCCTCGATATCGTTCGATATAACGATAAATCACTCTGATAGACGCGGATTTGCGATATTTACCTTTTCCACACGCTGTGCATCGAAGGAAGCTAAGGATTCACTTCCTAGCCCTCGATATCGTTCGATATAACGATAAATCACTCTGGGAGACACGGAATAGCGATATTTACCCTTTCCACACGCTGTGTATCGAAGGAAGCTAAGGATTCACTTTCTAGCCCTCGACATCGTTCGATATAACGATATATCACTCTGGGCGACTCGGAATCGCGTTATTTAACTATTCCACACGCTGTGTATCGAAGGAAGCTAAGGATTCACTTCCTAGCCCTCGATATCGTTCGATATAACGATAAATCACTCTGGGAGACGCGGAATAGCGATATTTACCGTTTCCACACGCTGTGCATCGAAGGAAGCTGAGGATTCACTTCCTAGCCCTCGATATCGTTCGATATAACGATAAATCACTCTGGGCGACTCGGAATAGCGATATTTACCTTTTCCACACACTTTGCATCGAAGGAATCTAAGGATTCACTTCCTAGCCCTCGATATCGTTCGATATAACGATAAATCACTCTGATAGACGCGGATTTGCGATATTTACCTTTTCCACACGCTGTGCATCGAAGGAAGCTAAGGATTCACTTCCTAGCCCTCGATATCGTTCGATATAACGATAAATCACTCTGGGAGACACGGAATAGCGATATTTACCCTTTCCACACGCTGTGTATCGAAGGAAGCTAAGGATTCACTTCCTAGCCCTCGACATCGTTCGATATAACGATATATCACTCTGGGCGACTCGGAATCGCGTTATTTAACTATTCCACACGCTGTGTATCGAAGGAAGCTAAGGATTCAATTCCTAGCCCTCGATATCGTTCGATATAACGATAAATCACTCTGGGCGACTCGGAATCGCGTTATTTACCTTTTCCACACGCTTTACATCGAAGGAAGCTAAGGATTCACTTCCTAGCCCTCGATATCGTTCGATATAACGATATATCACTCTGGGCGACTCGGAATCGCGTTATTTAACTATTCCACACGCTGTGCATCGAAGGAAGCTAAGGATTCACTTCCTAGCCCTCGATATCTTTCGATATAACGATAAAACACTCTGGGAGACACGGAATAGCGATATTTACCCTTTCCACACGCTGTGTATCGAAGGCAGCTAAGGATTCACTTCCTAGCCCTCGATATCGTTCGATATAACGATAAATCACTCTGGGCGACTCGAAATAGCGATATTTACCCTTTCCACACGCTGTGTATCGAAGGAAGCTAAGGATTCACTTCCTAGCCCTCGATATCGTTCGATATAACGATATATCACTCTGGGCGACTCGGAATCGCGTTATTTAACTATTCCACACGCTGTGTATCGAAGGAAGCTGAGGATTCACTTCGTAGCCCTCGATATCGTTCGATATAACGATAAATCACTCTGGGCGACTCGGAATAGCGTTATTTACCTTTTCCACACGCTTTGCATCGAAGGAAGCTAAGGATTCACTTCCTAGCCCTCGATATCGTTCGATATAACGATAAATCACTCTGGGAGACGCGGATTAGCGATATTTACCTTTTCCACACGCCGTACATCGAAGGAAGCTAAGGATTCACTTCCTAGCCCTCGATATCGTTCGATATAACGATAAATCACTCTGGGAGACGCGGATTAGCGATATTTACCGTTTCCACATTCTGTGCATCGAAGGAAGCTGAGGATTCACTTCCTAGCCCTCGATATCGTTCGATATAACGATAAATCACTCTGGGCGACTCGGAATAGCGATATTTACCTTTTCCACACGCTGTGCATCGATGAAAGCTAAGGATTCACTTCCTAGCCCTCGATATCGTTCGATATAACGATAAATCACTCTGGGCGACGCGGAATAGCGATATTTACCTTTTCCACACGCTGTGCATCGAAGGAAGCTAAGGATTCACTTCCTAGCCCTCGATATCGTTCGATATAACGATAAATCACTCTGGGCGACTCGCAATAGCGTTATTTACCTTTTCCAGACGCTGTGCATCGAAGGAAGCTGAGGATTCACTTCGTAGCCCTCGATATCGTTCGATATAACGATAAATCACTCTGAGCGACTCGGAATCGCGTTATTTACCTATTCCACACGCTGTGCATCGAAGGAAGCTGAGGATTCACTTCCTAGCCCTCGATATCGTTCGATATAACGATAAGTCACTCTGGGCGACGCGGAATAGCGATATTTACCTTTTCCACACGCTGTGCATCGAAGGAAGCTAAGGATTCACTTCCTAGCCCTCGATATCGTTCGATATAACGATAAATCACTCTGGGAGACGCGGATTAGCGATATTTACCTTTTCCACACGCCGTACATCGAAGGAAGCTAAGGATTCACTTCCTAGCCCTCGATATCGTTCGATATAACGATAAATCACTCTGGGAGACGCGGATTAGCGATATTTACCTTTTCCACACGCTGTGCATCGAAGGAAGCTAAGGATTCACTTCCTAGCCCTCGATATCGTTCCATATAATGATAAATCAGTCTGGGCGACGCGGAATAGCGATATTTACCGTTTCCACACGTTGTGCATCGAAGGAAGCTGAGGATTCACTTCCTAGCCCTCGATATCGTTCGATATAACGATAAATCACTCTGGGCGACTCGGAATAGCGATATTTACCTTTTCCACACGCTGTGCATCGATGAAAGCTAAGGATTCACTTCCTAGCCCTCGATATCGTTCGATATAACGATAAATCACTCTGGGCGACGCGGAATAGCGATATTTACCTTTTCCACACGCTGTGCATCGAAGGAAGCTAAGGATTCACTTCCTAGCCCTCGATATCGTTCGATATAACGATAAATCACTCTGGGCGACTCGGAATAGCGTTATTTACCTTTTCCACACGCTGTGTATCGAAGGAAGCTAAGGATTCACTTCCTAGCGCTCGATATCGTTCGATATAACGATAAATCACTCTGGGAGACGCGGATTAGCGATATTTACCTTTTCCACACGCTGTGCATCGAAGGAAGCTAAGGATTCACTTCCTAGCCCTCGATATCGTTCGATATAACTATAAATCACTCTGGGCGACGCGGAATAGCGATATTTACCTTTTCCACACGCTGTGTATCGAAGGAAGCTAAGGATTCACTTCCTAGCCCTCGATATCGTTCGATGTAACGATAAATCACTCTGGGCGACTCGGAATCGCGATATTTACCTTTTCCACACGCTGTGCATCGAAGGAATCTAAGGATTCACTTCCTAGCCCTCGATATCGTTCGATATAACGATAAATCACTCTGGGCGACTCGGATTAGCGATATTTACCTTTTCCACACGCTGTGCATCGAAGGAAGCTAAGTATTCACTTCCTAGCCCTCGATATCGTTCGATATAACGATAAATCAGTCTGGGCGACGCGGAATAGCGATATTTACCGTTTCCACACGCTGTGCATCGAAGGAAGCTGAGGATTCACTTCCTAGCCCTCGATATCGTTCGATATAACGATAAATCACTCTGATAGACGCGGATTTGCGATATTTACCTTTTCCACACGCTGTGCATCGAAGGAAGCTAAGGATTCACTTCCTAGCCCTCGATATCGTTCGATATAACGATAAATCACTCTGGGAGACACGGAATAGCGATATTTACCCTTTCCACACGCTGTGTATCGATGGAAGCTAAGGATTCACTTTCTAGCCCTCGACATCGTTCGATATAACGATATATCACTCTGGGCGACTCGGAATCGCGTTATTTAACTATTCCACACGCTGTGTATCGAAGGAAGCTAAGGATTCACTTCCTAGCCCTCGATATCGTTCGATATAACGATAAATCACTCTGGGAGACGCGGAATAGCGATATTTACCGTTTCCACACGCTGTGCATCGAAGGAAGCTGAGGATTCACTTCCTAGCCCTCGATATCGTTCGATATAACGATAAATCACTCTGGGCGACTCGGAATAGCGATATTTACCTTTTCCACACACTGTGCATCGAAGGAATCTAAGGATTCACTTCCTAGCCCTCGATATCGTTCGATATAACGATAAATCACTCTGATAGACGCGGATTTGCGATATTTACCTTTTCCACACGCTGTGCATCGAAGGAAGCTAAGGATTCACTTCCTAGCCCTCGATATCGTTCGATATAACGATAAATCACTCTGGGAGACACGGAATAGCGATATTTACCCTTTCCACACGCTGTGTATCGAAGGAAGCTAAGGATTCACTTCCTAGCCCTCGACATCGTTCGATATAACGATATATCACTCTGGGCGACTCGGAATCGCGTTATTTAACTATTCCACACGCTGTGTATCGAAGGAAGCTAAGGATTCAATTCCTAGCCCTCGATATCGTTCGATATAACGATAAATCACTCTGGGCGACTCGGAATCGCGTTATTTACCTTTTCCACACGCTTTACATCGAAGGAAGCTAAGGATTCACTTCCTAGCCCTCGATATCGTTCGATATAACGATATATCACTCTGGGCGACTCGGAATCGCGTTATTTAACTATTCCACACGCTGTGCATCGAAGGAAGCTAAGGATTCACTTCCTAGCCCTCGATATCTTTCGATATAACGATAAAACACTCTGGGAGACACGGAATAGCGATATTTACCCTTTCCACACGCTGTGTATCGAAGGCAGCTAAGGATTCACTTCCTAGCCCTCGATATCGTTCGATATAACGATAAATCACTCTGGGCGACTCGAAATAGCGATATTTACCCTTTCCACACGCTGTGTATCGAAGGAAGCTAAGGATTCACTTCCTAGCCCTCGATATCGTTCGATATAACGATATATCACTCTGGGCGACTCGGAATCGCGTTATTTAACTATTCCACACGCTGTGTATCGAAGGAAGCTGAGGATTCACTTCGTAGCCCTCGATATCGTTCGATATAACGATAAATCACTCTGGGCGACTCGGAATAGCGTTATTTACCTTTTCCACACGCTTTGCATCGAAGGAAGCTAAGGATTCACTTCCTAGCCCTCGATATCGTTCGATATAACGATAAATCACTCTGGGAGACGCGGATTAGCGATATTTACCTTTTCCACACGCCGTACATCGAAGGAAGCTAAGGATTCACTTCCTAGCCCTCGATATCGTTCGATATAACGATAAATCACTCTGGGAGACGCGGATTAGCGATATTTACCGTTTCCACATTCTGTGCATCGAAGGAAGCTGAGGATTCACTTCCTAGCCCTCGATATCGTTCGATATAACGATAAATCACTCTGGGCGACTCGGAATAGCGATATTTACCTTTTCCACACGCTGTGCATCGATGAAAGCTAAGGATTCACTTCCTAGCCCTCGATATCGTTCGATATAACGATAAATCACTCTGGGCGACGCGGAATAGCGATATTTACCTTTTCCACACGCTGTGCATCGAAGGAAGCTAAGGATTCACTTCCTAGCCCTCGATATCGTTCGATATAACGATAAATCACTCTGGGCGACTCGCAATAGCGTTATTTACCTTTTCCAGACGCTGTGTATCGAAGGAAGCTATGGATTCACTTCCTAGCGCTCGATATCGTTCGATATAACGATAAATCACTCTGGGCGACTCGGAATCGCGTTATTTACCTATTCCACACACTGTGTATCGAAGGAAGCTAAGGATTCACTTCCTAGCCCCCGATATCTTTCGATATAACGATAAATCACTCTGGGAGACGCGGATTAGCGATATTTACCTTTTCCACACGCTGTGCATCGAAGGAAGCTAAGGATTCACTTCCTAGCCCTCGATATCTTTCGATATAACGATAAATCACTCTGGGAGACACGGAATAGCGATATTTACCCTTTCCACACGCTGTGTATCGAAGGAAGCTAAGGATTCACTTCCTAGCCCTCGATATCGTTCGATATAACGATAAATCACTCCGGGCGACTCGAAATAGCGATATTTACCCTTTCCACACGCTGTGTATCGAAGGAAGCTAAGGATTCACTTCCTAGCCCTCGATATCGTTCGATATAACGATAAATCACTCTGGGCGACGCGGAATAGCGATATTTACCTTTTCCACACGCTGTGCATCGAAGGAAGCTAAGGATTCACTTCCTAGCCCTCGATATCTTTCGATATAACGATAAATCACTCTGGGAGACACGGAATAGCGATATTTACCCTTTCCACACGCTGTGTATCGAAGGAAGCTAAGGATTCACTTCCTAGCCCTCGATATCGTTCGATATAACGATAAATCACTCTGGGAGACGCGGATTAGCGATATTTACCTTTTCCACACGCTGTGCATCGAAGGAAGCTAAGGATTCACTTCCTAGCCCTCGATATCTTTCGATATAACGATAAATCACTCTGGGAGACACGGAATAGCGATATTTACCCTTTCCACACGCTGTGTATCGAAGGAAGCTAAGGATTCACTTCCTAGCCCTCGATATCGTTCGATATAACGATAAATCACTCCGGGCGACTCGAAATAGCGATATTTACCCTTTCCACACGCTGTGTATCGAAGGAAGCTAAGGATTCACTTCCTAGCCCTCGATATCGTTCGATATAACGATAAATCACTCTGGGCGACGCGGAATAGCGATATTTACCTTTTCCACACGCTGTGCATCGAAGGAAGCTAAGGATTCACTTCCTAGCCCTCGATATCGTTCGATATAACGATAAATCACTCTGGGCGACTCGGAATAGCGTTATTTACCTTTTCCACACGCTGTGTATCGAAGGAAGCTAAGGATTCACTTCCTAGCCCTCGATATCTTTCGATATAACGATAAATCACTCTGGGAGACGCGGAATAGCGATATTTACCTTTTCCACACGCTGTGTATCGAAGGAAGCTAAGGATTCACTTCCTAGCGCCCGATATCGTTCGATATAACGATAAATCACTCTGGGCGACGCGGAATAGCGATATTTACCGTTTCCACACGCTGTGCATCGAAGGAAGCTGAGGATTCACTTCCTAGCCCTCGATATCGTTCGATATAACGATAAATCACTCTGGGCGACTCGGAATAGCGATATTTACCTTTTCCACACGCTGTGCATCGAAGGAATCTAAGGATTCACTTCCTAGCCCTCGATATCGTTCGATATAACGATAAATCACTCTGATAGACGCGGATTTGCGATATTTACCTTTTCCACACGCTGTGCATCGAAGGAAGCTAAGGATTCACTTCCTAGCCCTCGATATCGTTCGATATAACGATAAATCACTCTGGGAGACACGGAATAGCGATATTTACCCTTTCCACACGCTGTGTATCGAAGGAAGCTAAGGATTCACTTCCTAGCCCTCGACATCGTTCGATATAACGATATATCACTCTGGGCGACTCGGAATCGCGTTATTTAACTATTCCACACGCTGTGTATCGAAGGAAGCTAAGGATTCACTTCCTAGCCCCCGATATCTTTCGATATAACGATAAATCACTCTGGGAGACGCGGAATAGCGATATTTACCTTTTCCACACGCTGTGTATCGAAGGAAGCTAAGGATTCACTTCCTAGCGCTCGATATCGTTCGATATAACGATAAATCACTCTGGGCGACTCGGAATCGCGTTATTTACCTATTCCACACACTGTGTATCGAAGGAAGCTAAGGATTCACTTCCTAGCCCTCGATATCGTTCGATATAACGATAAATCACTCTGGGAGACGCGGATTAGCGATATTTACCTTTTCCACACGCTGTGCATCGAAGGAAGCTAAGGATTCACTTCCTAGCCCTCGATATCGTTCGATATAACTATAAATCACTCTGGGCGACGCGGAATAGCGATATTTACCTTTTCCACACGCTGTGCATCGAAGGAAGCTGAGGATTCACTTCGTAGCCCTCGATATCGTTCGATATAACGATAAATCACTCTGGGCGACTCGGAATCGCGTTATTTACCCTTTCCACACGCTGTGTATCGAAGGAAGCTAAGGATTCACTTCCTAGCCCTCGACATCGTTCGATATAACGATATATCACTCTGGGCGACTCGGAATCGCGTTATTTAACTATTCCACACGCTGTCTATCGAAGGAAGCTAAGGATTCACTTCCTAGCCCTCGATATCGTTCGATATAACGATAAATCACTCTGGGAGACGCGGATTAGCGATATATACCTTTTCCACACGCTGTGCATCGAAGGAAGCTAAGGATTCACTTCCTAGCCCTCGATATCGTTCGATATAACGATAAATCACTCTGGGAGACGCGGAATAGCGATATTTACCTTTTCCACACGCTGCGCATCGAAGGAAGCTGAGGATTCACTTCGTAGCCCTCGATATCGTTCGATATAACGATAAATCACTCTGGGCGACTCGGAATCGCGTTATTTACCTTTTCCACACGCTTTACATCGAAGGAAGCTAAGGATTCACTTCCTAGCCCTCGATATCGTTCGATATAACGATAAATCACTCTGGGCGACGCGGAATAGCGATATTTACCTTTTCCACACGCTGTGCATCGAAGGAAGCTAAGGATTCACTTCCTAGCCCTCGATATCGTTCGATATAACGATAAATCACTCTGGGCGACTCGGAATAGCGTTATTTACCTTTTCCACACGCTGTGTATCGAAGGAAGCTAAGGATTCACTTCCTAGCCCTCGATATCTTTCGATATAACGATAAATCACTCTGGGAGACGCGGAATAGCGATATTTACCTTTTCCACACGCTGTGTATCGAAGGAAGCTAAGGATTCACTTCCTAGCCCTCGATATCGTTCGATATAACGAAAAATCACTCTGCGAGACGCGGAATAGCGATATTTACCTTTTCCACACACTGTGTATCGAAGGAAGCTAAGGATTCAATTCCTAGCCCTCGATATCGTTCGATATAACGATAAATCACTCTGGGAGACGCGGATTAGCGATATTTACCTTTTCCACACGCTGTGCATCGAAGGAAGCTAAGGATTCACTTCCTAGCCCTCGATATCTTTCGATATAACGATAAATCACTCTGGGAGACACGGAATAGCGATATTTACCCTTTCCACACGCTGTGTATCGAAGGAAGCTAAGGATTCACTTCCTAGCCCTCGATATCGTTCGATATAACGATATATCACTCTGGGCGACTCGGAATCGCGTTATTTAACTATTCCACACGCTGTGTATCGAAGGAAGCTGAGGATTCACTTCGTAGCCCTCGATATCGTTCGATATAACGATAAATCACTCTGGGCGACTCGGAATAGCGTTATTTACCTTTTCCACACGCTTTGCATCGAAGGAAGCTAAGGATTCACTTCCTAGCCCTCGATATCGTTCGATATAACGATAAATCACTCTGGGAGACGCGGATTAGCGATATTTACCTTTTCCACACGCCGTACATCGAAGGAAGCTAAGGATTCACTTCCTAGCCCTCGATATCGTTCGATATAACGATAAATCACTCTGGGAGACGCGGATTAGCGATATTTACCGTTTCCACATTCTGTGCATCGAAGGAAGCTGAGGATTCACTTCCTAGCCCTCGATATCGTTCGATATAACGATAAATCACTCTGGGAGACGCGGATTAGCGATATTTACCTTTTCCACACGCCGTACATCGAAGGAAGCTAAGGATTCACTTCCTAGCCCTCGATATCGTTCGATATAACGATAAATCACTCTGGGAGACGCGGATTAGCGATATTTACCGTTTCCACATTCTGTGCATCGAAGGAAGCTGAGGATTCACTTCCTAGCCCTCGATATCGTTCGATATAACGAAAAATCACTCTGCGAGACGCGGAATAGCGATATTTACCTTTTCCACACACTGTGTATCGAAGGAAGCTAAGGATTCAATTCCTAGCCCTCGATATCGTTCGATATAACGATAAATCACTCTGGGAGACGCGGATTAGCGATATTTACCTTTTCCACACCCTGTGCATCGAAGGAAGCTAAGGATTCACTTCCTAGCCCTCGATATCTTTCGATATAACGATAAATCACTCTGGGAGACACGGAATAGCGATATTTACCCTTTCCACACGCTGTGTATCGAAGGAAGCTAAGGATTCACTTCCTAGCCCTCGATATCGTTCGATATAACGATAAATCACTCCGGGCGACTCGAAATAGCGATATTTACCCTTTCCACACGCTGTGTATCGAAGGAAGCTAAGGATTCACTTCCTAGCCCTCGATATCGTTCGATATAACGATATATCACTCTGGGCGACTCGGAATCGCGTTATTTAACTATTCCACACGCTGTGTATCGAAGGAAGCTGAGGATTCACTTCGTAGCCCTCGATATCGTTCGATATAACGATAAATCACTCTGGGCGACTCGGAATAGCGTTATTTACCTTTTCCACACGCTTTGCATCGAAGGAAGCTAAGGATTCACTTCCTAGCCCTCGATATCGTTCGATATAACGATAAATCACTCTGGGAGACGCGGATTAGCGATATTTACCTTTTCCACACGCCGTACATCGAAGGAAGCTAAGGATTCACTTCCTAGCCCTCGATATCGTTCGATATAACGATAAATCACTCTGGGAGACGCGGATTAGCGATATTTACCGTTTCCACATTCTGTGCATCGAAGGAAGCTGAGGATTCACTTCCTAGCCCTCGATATCGTTCGATATAACGATAAATCACTCTGGGCGACTCGGAATAGCGATATTTACCTTTTCCACACGCTGTGCATCGATGAAAGCTAAGGATTCACTTCCTAGCCCTCGATATCGTTCGATATAACGATAAATCACTCTGGGCGACGCGGAATAGCGATATTTACCTTTTCCACACGCTGTGCATCGAAGGAAGCTAAGGATTCACTTCCTAGCCCTCGATATCGTTCTATATAACGATAAATCACTCTGGGCGACTCGGAATAGCGTTATTTACCTTTTCCACACGCTGTGTATCGAAGGAAGCTAAGGATTCACTTCCTAGCCCTCGATATCTTTCGATATAACGATAAATCACTCTGGGAGACGCGGAATAGCGATATTTACCTTTTCCACACGCTGTGTATCGAAGGAAGCTAAGGATTCACTTCCTAGCGCCCGATATCGTTCGATATAACGATAAATCACTCTGGGAGACGCGGATTAGCGATATAAACCTTTTCCACACGCTGTGCATCGAAGGAAGCTAAGGATTCACTTCCTAGCCCTCGATATCGTTCGATATAACTATAAATCACTCTGGGCGACGCGGAATAGCGATATTTACCGTTTCCACACGCTGTGCATCGAAGGAAGCTGAGGATTCACTTCCTAGCCCTCGATATCGTTCGATATAACGATAAATCACTCTGGGCGACTCGGAATAGCGATATTTACCTTTTCCACACGCTGTGCATCGAAGGAATCTAAGGATTCACTTCCTAGCCCTCGATATCGTTCGATATAACGATAAATCACTCTGGGAGACGCGGAATAGCGATATTTACCTTTTCCACACGCTGTGTATCGAAGGAAGCTAAGGATTCACTTCCTAGCGCTCGATATCGTTCGATATAACGATAAATCACTCTGGGCGACTCGGAATCGCGTTATTTACCTATTCCACACACTGTGTATCGAAGGAAGCTAAGGATTCACTTCCTAGCCTTCGACATCGTTCGATATAACGATATATCACTCTGGGCGACTCGGTATCGCGTTATTTAACTATTCCACACGCTGTCTATCGAAGGAAGCTAAGGATTCACTTCCTAGCCCTCGATATCGTTCGATATAACGATAAATCACTCTGGGAGACGCGGATTAGCGATATATACCTTTTCCACACGCTGTGCATCGAAGGAAGCTAAGGATTCACTTCCTAGCCCTCGATATCGTTCGATATAACGATAAATCACTCTGGGAGACGCGGAATAGCGATATTTACCTTTTCCACACGCTGCGCATCGAAGGAAGCTGAGGATTCACTTCGTAGCCCTCGATATCGTTCGATATAACGATAAATCACTCTGGGCGACTCGGAATCGCGTTATTTACCTTTTCCACACGCTTTACATCGAAGGAAGCTAAGGATTCACTTCCTAGCCCTCGATATCGTTCGATATAACGATAAATCACTCTGGGCGACGCGGAATAGCGATATTTACCTTTTCCACACGCTGTGCATCGAAGGAAGCTAAGGATTCACTTCCTAGCCCTCGATATCGTTCGATATAACGATAAATCACTCTGGGCGACTCGGAATAGCGTTATTTACCTATTCCACACACTGTGTATCGAAGGAAGCTAAGGATTCACTTCCTAGCCTTCGACATCGTTCGATATAACGATATATCACTCTGGGCGACTCGGTATCGCGTTATTTAACTATTCCACACGCTGTCTATCGAAGGAAGCTAAGGATTCACTTCCTAGCCCTCGATATCGTTCGATATAACGATAAATCACTCTGGGAGACGCGGAATAGCGATATTTACCTTTTCCACACGCTGCGCATCGAAGGAAGCTGAGGATTCACTTCGTAGCCCTCGATATCGTTCGATATAACGATAAATCACTCTGGGCGACTCGGAATCGCGTTATTTACCTTTTCCACACGCTTTACATCGAAGGAAGCTAAGGATTCACTTCCTAGCCCTCGATATCGTTCGATATAACGATAAATCACTCTGGGCGACGCGGAATAGCGATATTTACCTTTTCCACACGCTGTGCATCGAAGGAAGCTAAGGATTCACTTCCTAGCCCTCGATATCGTTCGATATAACGATAAATCACTCTGGGCGACTCGGAATAGCGTTATTTACCTTTTCCACACGCTGTGTATCGAAGGAAGCTAAGGATTCACTTCCTAGCCCTCGATATCTTTCGATATAACGATAAATCACTCTGGGAGACGCGGAATAGCGATATTTACCTTTTCCACACGCTGTGTATCGAAGGAAGCTAAGGATTCACTTCCTAGCCCTCGATATCGTTCGATATAACGAAAAATCACTCTGCGAGACGCGGAATAGCGATATTTACCTTTTCCACACACTGTGTATCGAAGGAAGCTAAGGATTCAATTCCTAGCCCTCGATATCGTTCGATATAACGATAAATCACTCTGGGAGACGCGGATTAGCGATATTTACCTTTTCCACACGCTGTGCATCGAAGGAAGCTAAGGATTCACTTCCTAGCCCTCGATATCTTTCGATATAACGATAAATCACTCTGGGAGACACGGAATAGCGATATTTACCCTTTCCACACGCTGTGTATCGAAGGAAGCTAAGGATTCACTTCCTAGCCCTCGATATCGTTCGATATAACGATAAATCACTCTGGGCGACTCGAAATAGCGATATTTACCCTTTCCACACGCTGTGTATCGAAGGAAGCTAAGGATTCACTTCCTAGCCCTCGATATCGTTCGATATAACGATATATCACTCTGGGCGACTCGGAATCGCGTTATTTAACTATTCCACACGCTGTGTATCGAAGGAAGCTGAGGATTCACTTCGTAGCCCTCGATATCGTTCGATATAACGATAAATCACTCTGGGCGACTCGGAATAGCGTTATTTACCTTTTCCACACGCTTTGCATCGAAGGAAGCTAAGGATTCACTTCCTAGCCCTCGATATCGTTCGATATAACGATAAATCACTCTGCGAGACGCGGATTAGCGATATTTACCTTTTCCGCACGCCGTACATCGAAGGAAGCTAAGGATTCACTTCCTAGCCCTCGATATCGTTCGATATAACGATAAATCACTCTGGGAGACGCGGATTAGCGATATTTACCGTTTCCACATTCTGTGCATCGAAGGAAGCTGAGGATTCACTTCCTAGCCCTCGATATCGTTCGATATAACGATAAATCACTCTGGGCGACTCGGAATAGCGTTATTTACCTTTTCCAGACGCTGTGTATCGAAGGAAGCTAAGGATTCACTTCCTAGCCCTCGATATCGTTCGATATAACGATAAATCACTCTGGGCGACGCGGAATAGCGATATTTACCTTTTCCACACGCTGTGCATCGAAGGAAGCTAAGGATTCACTTCCTAGCCCTCGATATCGTTCGATATAACGATAAATCACTCTGGGCGACTCGGAATAGCGTTATTTACCTTTTCCAGACGCTGTGTATCGAAGGAAGCTAAGGATTCACTTCCTAGCGCTCGATATCGTTCGATATAACGATAAATCACTCTGGGCGACTCGGAATCGCGTTATTTACCTATTCCACACACTGTGTATCGAAGGAAGCTAAGGATTCACTTCCTAGCCCTCGATATCGTTCGATATAACGATAAATCACTCTGGGAGACGCGGATTAGGGATATTTACCTTTTCCACACGCTGTGCATCGAAGGAAGCTAAGGATTCACTTCCTAGCCCTCGATATCGTTCGATATAACTATAAATCACTCTGGGCGACGCGGAATAGCGATATTTACCTTTTCCACACGCTGTGCATCGAAGGAAGCTGAGGATTCACTTCGTAGCCCTCGATATCGTTCGATATAACGATAAATCACTCTGGGCGACTCGGAATCGCGTTATTTACCTTTTCCACACGCTTTGCATCGAAGGAAGCTAAGGATTCACTTCCTAGCCCTCGATATCGTTCGATATAACGATAAATCACTCTGGGAGACGCGGATTAGCGATATTTACCTTTTCCACACGCTGTACATCGAAGGAAGCTAAGGATTCACTTCCTAGCCCTCGATATCGTTCGATATAACGATGAATCACTCTGGGAGACGCGGAATAGCGATATTTACCGTTTCCACACGCTGTGCATCGAAGGAAGCTGAGGATTCACTTCCTAGCCCTCGATATCGTTCGATATAACGATAAATCACTCTGATAGACGCGGATTTGCGATATTTACCTTTTCCACACGCTGTGCATCGAAGGAAGCTAAGGATTCACTTCCTAGCCCTCGATATCGTTCGATATAACGATAAATCACTCTGGGAGACACGGAATAGCGATATTTACCCTTTCCACACGCTGTGTATCGAAGGAAGCTAAGGATTCACTTCCTAGCCCTCGACATCGTTCGATATAACGATATATCACTCTGGGCGACTCGGAATCGCGTTATTTAACTATTCCACACGCTGTGTATCGAAGGAAGCTAAGGATTCACTTCCTAGCCCCCGATATCTTTCGATATAACGATAAATCACTCTGGGAGACGCGGAATAGCGATATTTACCTTTTCCACACGCTGTGTATCGAAGGAAGCTAAGGATTCACTTCCTAGCCCTCGATATCGTTCGATATAACTATAAATCACTCTGGGCGACGCGGAATAGCGATATTTACCTTTTCCACACGCTGTGCATCGAAGGAAGCTGAGGATTCACTTCGTAGCCCTCGATATCGTTCGATATAACGATAAATCACTCTGGGCGACTCGGAATCGCGTTATTTACCTTTTCCACACGCTTTGCATCGAAGGAAGCTAAGGATTCACTTCCTAGCCCTCGATATCGTTCGATATAACGATAAATCACTCTGGGAGACGCGGATTAGCGATATTTACCTTTTCCACACGCTGTGCATCGAAGGAAGCTAAGGATTCACTTCCTAGCCCTCGATATCTTTCGATATAACGATAAATCACTCTGGGAGACACGGAATAGCGATATTTACCCTTTCCACACGCTGTGTATCGAAGGAAGCTAAGGATTCACTTCCTAGCCCTCGATATCGTTCGATATAACGATAAATCACTCTGGGCGACTCGAAATAGCGATATTTACCCTTTCCACACGCTGTGTATCGAAGGAAGCTAAGGATTCACTTCCTAGCCCTCGATATCGTTCGATATAACGATATATCACTCTGGGCGACTCGGAATCGCGTTATTTAACTATTCCACACGCTGTGTATCGAAGGAAGCTGAGGATTCACTTCGTAGCCCTCGATATCGTTCGATATAACGATAAATCACTCTGGGCGACTCGGAATAGCGTTATTTACCTTTTCCACACGCTTTGCATCGAAGGAAGCTAAGGATTCACTTCCTAGCCCTCGATATCGTTCGATATAACGATAAATCACTCTGCGAGACGCGGATTAGCGATATTTACCTTTTCCGCACGCCGTACATCGAAGGAAGCTAAGGATTCACTTCCTAGCCCTCGATATCGTTCGATATAACGATAAATCACTCTGGGAGACGCGGATTAGCGATATTTACCGTTTCCACATTCTGTGCATCGAAGGAAGCTGAGGATTCACTTCCTAGCCCTCGATATCGTTCGATATAACGATAAATCACTCTGGGCGACTCGGAATAGCGTTATTTACCTTTTCCAGACGCTGTGTATCGAAGGAAGCTAAGGATTCACTTCCTAGCCCTCGATATCGTTCGATATAACGATAAATCACTCTGGGCGACGCGGAATAGCGATATTTACCTTTTCCACACGCTGTGCATCGAAGGAAGCTAAGGATTCACTTCCTAGCCCTCGATATCGTTCGATATAACGATAAATCACTCTGGGCGACTCGGAATAGCGTTATTTACCTTTTCCAGACGCTGTGTATCGAAGGAAGCTAAGGATTCACTTCCTAGCGCTCGATATCGTTCGATATAACGATAAATCACTCTGGGCGACTCGGAATCGCGTTATTTACCTATTCCACACACTGTGTATCGAAGGAAGCTAAGGATTCACTTCCTAGCCCTCGATATCGTTCGATATAACGATAAATCACTCTGGGAGACGCGGATTAGGGATATTTACCTTTTCCACACGCTGTGCATCGAAGGAAGCTAAGGATTCACTTCCTAGCCCTCGATATCGTTCGATATAACTATAAATCACTCTGGGCGACGCGGAATAGCGATATTTACCTTTTCCACACGCTGTGCATCGAAGGAAGCTGAGGATTCACTTCGTAGCCCTCGATATCGTTCGATATAACGATAAATCACTCTGGGCGACTCGGAATCGCGTTATTTACCTTTTCCACACGCTTTGCATCGAAGGAAGCTAAGGATTCACTTCCTAGCCCTCGATATCGTTCGATATAACGATAAATCACTCTGGGAGACGCGGATTAGCGATATTTACCTTTTCCACACGCTGTACATCGAAGGAAGCTAAGGATTCACTTCCTAGCCCTCGATATCGTTCGATATAACGATAAATCACTCTGGGAGACGCGGAATAGCGATATTTACCGTTTCCACACGCTGTGCATCGAAGGAAGCTGAGGATTCACTTCCTAGCCCTCGATATCGTTCGATATAACGATAAATCACTCTGATAGACGCGGATTTGCGATATTTACCTTTTCCACACGCTGTGCATCGAAGGAAGCTAAGGATTCACTTCCTAGCCCTCGATATCGTTCGATATAACGATAAATCACTCTGGGAGACACGGAATAGCGATATTTACCCTTTCCACACGCTGTGTATCGAAGGAAGCTAAGGATTCACTTCCTAGCCCTCGACATCGTTCGATATAACGATATATCACTCTGGGCGACTCGGAATCGCGTTATTTAACTATTCCACACGCTGTGTATCGAAGGAAGCTAAGGATTCACTTCCTAGCCCCCGATATCTTTCGATATAACGATAAATCACTCTGGGAGACGCGGAATAGCGATATTTACCTTTTCCACACGCTGTGTATCGAAGGAAGCTAAGGATTCACTTCCTAGCCCTCGATATCGTTCGATATAACTATAAATCACTCTGGGCGACGCGGAATAGCGATATTTACCTTTTCCACACGCTGTGCATCGAAGGAAGCTGAGGATTCACTTCGTAGCCCTCGATATCGTTCGATATAACGATAAATCACTCTGGGCGACTCGGAATCGCGTTATTTACCTTTTCCACACGCTTTGCATCGAAGGAAGCTAAGGATTCACTTCCTAGCCCTCGATATCGTTCGATATAACGATAAATCACTCTGGGAGACGCGGATTAGCGATATTTACCTTTTCCACACGCTGTACATCGAAGGAAGCTAAGGATTCACTTCCTAGCCCTCGATATCGTTCGATATAACGATAAATCACTCTGGGAGACGCGGAATAGCGATATTTACCGTTTCCACACGCTGTGCATCGAAGGAAGCTGAGGATTCACTTCCTAGCCCTCGATATCGTTCGATATAACGATAAATCACTCTGGGCGACTCGGAATAGCGATATTTACCTTTTCCACACGCTGTGCATCGAAGGAATCTAAGGATTCACTTCCTAGCCCTCGATATCGTTCGATATAACGATAAATCACTCTGATAGACGCGGATTTGCGATATTTACCTTTTCCACACGCTGTGCATCGAAGGAAGCTAAGGATTCACTTCCTAGCCCTCGATATCGTTCGATATAACGATAAATCACTCTGGGAGACACGGAATAGCGATATTTACCCTTTCCACACGCTGTGTATCGAAGGAAGCTAAGGATTCACTTCCTAGCCCTCGACATCGTTCGATATAACGATATATCACTCTGGGCGACTCGGAATCGCGTTATTTAACTATTCCACACGCTGTCTATCGAAGGAAGCTAAGGATTCACTTCCTAGCCCTCGATATCGTTCGATATAACGATAAATCACTCTGGGAGACGCGGATTAGCGATATATACCTTTTCCACACGCTGTGCATCGAAGGAAGCTAAGGATTCACTTCCTAGCCCTCGATATCGTTCGATATAACGATAAATCACTCCGGGCGACTCGAAATAGCGATATTTACCCTTTCCACACGCTGTGTATCGAAGGAAGCTAAGGATTCACTTCCTAGCCCTCGATATCGTTCGATATAACGATATATCACTCTGGGCGACTCGGAATCGCGTTATTTAACTATTCCACACGCTGTGTATCGAAGGAAGCTGAGGATTCACTTCGTAGCCCTCGATATCGTTCGATATAACGATAAATCACTCTGGGCGACTCGGAATAGCGTTATTTACCTTTTCCACACGCTTTGCATCGAAGGAAGCTAAGGATTCACTTCCTAGCCCTCGATATCGTTCGATATAACGATAAATCACTCTGGGAGACGCGGATTAGCGATATTTACCTTTTCCACACGCCGTACATCGAAGGAAGCTAAGGATTCACTTCCTAGCCCTCGATATCGTTCGATATAACGATAAATCACTCTGGGAGACGCGGATTAGCGATATTTACCGTTTCCACATTCTGTGCATCGAAGGAAGCTGAGGATTCACTTCCTAGCCCTCGATATCGTTCGATATAACGATAAATCACTCTGGGCGACTCGGAATAGCGATATTTACCTTTTCCACACGCTGTGCATCGATGAAAGCTAAGGATTCACTTCCTAGCCCTCGATATCGTTCGATATAACGATAAATCACTCTGGGCGACGCGGAATAGCGATTTTTACCTTTTCCACACGCTGTGCATCGAAGGAAGCTAAGGATTCACTTCCTAGCCCTCGATATCGTTCGATATAACGATAAATCACTCTGGGCGACTCGGAATAGCGTTATTTACCTTTTCCACACGCTGTGTATCGAAGGAAGCTAAGGATTCACTTCCTAGCCCTCGATATCTTTCGATATAACGATAAATCACTCTGGGAGACGCGGAATAGCGATATTTACCTTTTCCACACGCTGTGTATCGAAGGAAGCTAAGGATTCACTTCCTAGCGCCCGATATCGTTCGATATAACGATAAATCACTCTGGGAGACGCGGATTAGCGATATTTACCTTTTCCACACGCTGTGTATCGAAGGAAGCTAAGGATTCACTTCCTAGCCCTCGATATCGTTCGATATAACGAAAAATCACTCTGCGAGACGCGGAATAGCGATATTTACCTTTTCCACACACTGTGTATCGAAGGAAGCTAAGGATTCAATTCCTAGCCCTCGATATCGTTCGATATAACGATAAATCACTCTGGGAGACGCGGATTAGCGATATTTACCTTTTCCACACGCTGTGCATCGAAGGAAGCTAAGGATTCACTTCCTAGCCCTCGATATCTTTCGATATAACGATAAATCACTCTGGGAGACACGGAATAGCGATATTTACCCTTTCCACACGCTGTGTATCGAAGGAAGCTAAGGATTCACTTCCTAGCCCTCGATATCGTTCGATATAACGATAAATCACTCCGGGCGACTCGAAATAGCGATATTTACCCTTTCCACACGCTGTGTATCGAAGGAAGCTAAGGATTCACTTCCTAGCCCTCGATATCGTTCGATATAACGATATATCACTCTGGGCGACTCGGAATCGCGTTATTTAACTATTCCACACGCTGTGTATCGAAGGAAGCTGAGGATTCACTTCGTAGCCCTCGATATCGTTCGATATAACGATAAATCACTCTGGGCGACTCGGAATAGCGTTATTTACCTTTTCCACACGCTTTGCATCGAAGGAAGCTAAGGATTCACTTCCTAGCCCTCGATATCGTTCGATATAACGATAAATCACTCTGGGAGACGCGGATTAGCGATATTTACCTTTTCCACACGCCGTACATCGAAGGAAGCTAAGGATTCACTTCCTAGCCCTCGATATCGTTCGATATAACGATAAATCACTCTGGGAGACGCGGATTAGCGATATTTACCGTTTCCACATTCTGTGCATCGAAGGAAGCTGAGGATTCACTTCCTAGCCCTCGATATCGTTCGATATAACGATAAATCACTCTGGGCGACTCGGAATAGCGATATTTACCTTTTCCACACGCTGTGCATCGATGAAAGCTAAGGATTCACTTCCTAGCCCTCGATATCGTTCGATATAACGATAAATCACTCTGGGCGACGCGGAATAGCGATTTTTACCTTTTCCACACGCTGTGCATCGAAGGAAGCTAAGGATTCACTTCCTAGCCCTCGATATCTTTCGATATAACGATAAATCACTCTGGGAGACACGGAATAGCGATATTTACCCTTTCCACACGCTGTGTATCGAAGGAAGCTAAGGATTCACTTCCTAGCCCTCGATATCGTTCGATATAACGATAAATCACTCCGGGCGACTCGAAATAGCGATATTTACCCTTTCCACACGCTGTGTATCGAAGGAAGCTAAGGATTCACTTCCTAGCCCTCGATATCGTTCGATATAACGATATATCACTCTGGGCGACTCGGAATCGCGTTATTTAACTATTCCACACGCTGTGTATCGAAGGAAGCTGAGGATTCACTTCGTAGCCCTCGATATCGTTCGATATAACGATAAATCACTCTGGGCGACTCGGAATAGCGTTATTTACCTTTTCCACACGCTTTGCATCGAAGGAAGCTAAGGATTCACTTCCTAGCCCTCGATATCGTTCGATATAACGATAAATCACTCTGGGAGACGCGGATTAGCGATATTTACCTTTTCCACACGCCGTACATCGAAGGAAGCTAAGGATTCACTTCCTAGCCCTCGATATCGTTCGATATAACGATAAATCACTCTGGGAGACGCGGATTAGCGATATTTACCGTTTCCACATTCTGTGCATCGAAGGAAGCTGAGGATTCACTTCCTAGCCCTCGATATCGTTCGATATAACGATAAATCACTCTGGGCGACTCGGAATAGCGATATTTACCTTTTCCACACGCTGTGCATCGATGAAAGCTAAGGATTCACTTCCTAGCCCTCGATATCGTTCGATATAACGATAAATCACTCTGGGCGACGCGGAATAGCGATTTTTACCTTTTCCACACGCTGTGCATCGAAGGAAGCTAAGGATTCACTTCCTAGCCCTCGATATCGTTCGATATAACGATAAATCACTCTGGGCGACTCGGAATAGCGTTATTTACCTTTTCCACACGCTGTGTATCGAAGGAAGCTAAGGATTCACTTCCTAGCCCTCGATATCTTTCGATATAACGATAAATCACTCTGGGAGACGCGGAATAGCGATATTTACCTTTTCCACACGCTGTGTATCGAAGGAAGCTAAGGATTCACTTCCTAGCGCCCGATATCGTTCGATATAACGATAAATCACTCTGGGAGACGCGGATTAGCGATATAAACCTTTTCCACACGCTGTGCATCGAAGGAAGCTAAGGATTCACTTCCTAGCCCTCGATATCGTTCGATATAACTATAAATCACTCTGGGCGACGCGGAATAGCGATATTTACCTTTTCCACACGCTGTGTATCGAAGGAAGCTAAGGATTCACTTCCTAGCCCTCGATATCGTTCGATATAGCGATAAATCACTCTGGGCAACTCGGAATCGCGTTATTTACCTATTCCACACGCTGTGCATCGAAGGAATCTAAGGATTCACTTCCTATCCCTCGATATCGTTCGATTTAACGATAAATCACTCTGGGAGACGCGGAATAGCGATATTTACCTTTTCCACACGCTGTGTATCGAAGGAAGCTAAGTATTCACTTCCTAGCCTTCGATATCGTTCGATATAACGATAAATCAGTCTGGGCGACGCGGAATAGCGATATTTACCGTTTCCACACGCTGTGCATCGAAGGAAGCTGAGGATTCACTTCCTAGCCCTCGATATCGTTCGATATAACGATAAATCACTCTGGGCGACTCGGAATAGCGATATTTACCTTTTCCACACGCTGTGCATCGATGAAAGCTAAGGATTCACTTCCTAGTCCTCGATATCGTTCGATATAACGATAAATCACTCTGGGCGACGCGGAATAGCGATATTTACCTTTTCCACACGCTGTGCATCGAAGGAAGCTAAGGATTCACTTCCTTGCCCTCGATATCGTTCGATATAACGATAAATCACTCTGGGCGACTCGGAATAGCGTTATTTACCTTTTCCACACGCTGCGCATCGAAGGAAGCTGAGGATTCACTTCGTAGCCCTCGATATCGTTCGATATAACGATAAATCACTCTGGGCGACTCGGAATCGCGTTATTTACCTTTTCCACACGCTTTACATCGAAGGAAGCTAAGGATTCACTTCCTAGCCCTCGATATCGTTCGATATAACGATAAATCACTCTGGGCGACGCGGAATAGCGATATTTACCTTTTCCACACGCTGTGCATCGAAGGAAGCTAAGGATTCACTTCCTAGCCCTCGATATCGTTCGATATAACGATAAATCACTCTGGGCGACTCGGAATAGCGTTATTTACCTTTTCCACACGCTGTGTATCGAAGGAAGCTAAGGATTCACTTCCTAGCCCTCGATATCTTTCGATATAACGATAAATCACTCTGGGAGACGCGGAATAGCGATATTTACCTTTTCCACACGCTGTGTATCGAAGGAAGCTAAGGATTCACTTCCTAGCCCTCGATATCGTTCGATATAACGAAAAATCACTCTGCGAGACGCGGAATAGCGATATTTACCTTTTCCACACACTGTGTATCGAAGGAAGCTAAGGATTCAATTCCTAGCCCTCGATATCGTTCGATATAACGATAAATCACTCTGGGAGACGCGGATTAGCGATATTTACCTTTTCCACACGCTGTGCATCGAAGGAAGCTAAGGATTCACTTCCTAGCCCTCGATATCTTTCGATATAACGATAAATCACTCTGGGAGACACGGAATAGCGATATTTACCCTTTCCACACGCTGTGTATCGAAGGAAGCTAAGGATTCACTTCCTAGACCTCGATATCGTTCGATATAACGATAAATCACTCCGGGCGACTCGAAATAGCGATATTTACCCTTTCCACACGCTGTGTATCGAAGGAAGCTAAGGATTCACTTCCTAGCCCTCGACATCGTTCGATATAACGATAAATCACTCTGGGCGACTCGGAATCGCGTTATTTAACTATTCCACACGCTGTCTATCGAAGGAAGCTAAGGATTCACTTCCTAGCCCTCGATATCGTTCGATATAACGATAAATCACTCTGGGAGACGCGGATTAGCGATATATACCTTTTCCACACGCTGTGCATCGAAGGAAGCTAAGGATTCACTTCCTAGCCCTCGATATCGTTCGATATAACGATAAATCACTCTGGGCGACGCGGAATAGCGATATTTACCTTTTCCACACGCTGTGCATCGAAGGAAGCTAAGGATTCACTTCCTAGCCCTCGATATCGTTCGATATAACGATAAATCACTCTGGGCGACTCGGAATAGCGTTATTTACCTTTTCCACACGCTGTGTATCGAAGGAAGCTAAGGATTCACTTCCTAGCCCTCGATATCTTTCGATATAACGATAAATCACTCTGGGAGACGCGGAATAGCGATATTTACCTTTTCCACACGCTGTGTATCGAAGGAAGCTAAGGATTCACTTCCTAGCCCTCGATATCGTTCGATATAACGAAAAATCACTCTGCGAGACGCGGAATAGCGATATTTACCTTTTCCACACACTGTGTATCGAAGGAAGCTAAGGATTCAATTCCTAGCCCTCGATATCGTTCGATATAACGATAAATCACTCTGGGAGACGCGGATTAGCGATATTTACCTTTTCCACACGCTGTGCATCGAAGGAAGCTAAGGATTCACTTCCTAGCCCTCGATATCTTTCGATATAACGATAAATCACTCTGGGAGACACGGAATAGCGATATTTACCCTTTCCACACGCTGTGTATCGAAGGAAGCTAAGGATTCACTTCCTAGCCCTCGATATCGTTCGATATAACGATAAATCACTCCGGGCGACTCGAAATAGCGATATTTACCCTTTCCACACGCTGTGTATCGAAGGAAGCTAAGGATTCACTTCCTAGCCCTCGATATCGTTCGATATAACGATATATCACTCTGGGCGACTCGGAATCGCGTTATTTAACTATTCCACACGCTGTGTATCGAAGGAAGCTGAGGATTCACTTCGTAGCCCTCGATATCGTTCGATATAACGATAAATCACTCTGGGCGACTCGGAATAGCGTTATTTACCTTTTCCACACGCTTTGCATCGAAGGAAGCTAAGGATTCACTTCCTAGCCCTCGATATCGTTCGATATAACGATAAATCACTCTGGGAGACGCGGATTAGCGATATTTACCTTTTCCACACGCCGTACATCGAAGGAAGCTAAGGATTCACTTCCTAGCCCTCGATATCGTTCGATATAACGATAAATCACTCTGGGAGACGCGGATTAGCGATATTTACCGTTTCCACATTCTGTGCATCGAAGGAAGCTGAGGATTCACTTCCTAGCCCTCGATATCGTTCGATATAACGATAAATCACTCTGGGCGACTCGGAATAGCGATATTTACCTTTTCCACACGCTGTGCATCGATGAAAGCTAAGGATTCACTTCCTAGCCCTCGATATCGTTCGATATAACGATAAATCACTCTGGGCGACGCGGAATAGCGATTTTTACCTTTTCCACACGCTGTGCATCGAAGGAAGCTAAGGATTCACTTCCTAGCCCTCGATATCTTTCGATATAACGATAAATCACTCTGGGAGACACGGAATAGCGATATTTACCCTTTCCACACGCTGTGTATCGAAGGAAGCTAAGGATTCACTTCCTAGCCCTCGATATCGTTCGATATAACGATAAATCACTCCGGGCGACTCGAAATAGCGATATTTACCCTTTCCACACGCTGTGTATCGAAGGAAGCTAAGGATTCACTTCCTAGCCCTCGATATCGTTCGATATAACGATATATCACTCTGGGCGACTCGGAATCGCGTTATTTAACTATTCCACACGCTGTGTATCGAAGGAAGCTGAGGATTCACTTCGTAGCCCTCGATATCGTTCGATATAACGATAAATCACTCTGGGCGACTCGGAATAGCGTTATTTACCTTTTCCACACGCTTTGCATCGAAGGAAGCTAAGGATTCACTTCCTAGCCCTCGATATCGTTCGATATAACGATAAATCACTCTGGGAGACGCGGATTAGCGATATTTACCTTTTCCACACGCCGTACATCGAAGGAAGCTAAGGATTCACTTCCTAGCCCTCGATATCGTTCGATATAACGATAAATCACTCTGGGAGACGCGGATTAGCGATATTTACCGTTTCCACATTCTGTGCATCGAAGGAAGCTGAGGATTCACTTCCTAGCCCTCGATATCGTTCGATATAACGATAAATCACTCTGGGCGACTCGGAATAGCGATATTTACCTTTTCCACACGCTGTGCATCGATGAAAGCTAAGGATTCACTTCCTAGCCCTCGATATCGTTCGATATAACGATAAATCACTCTGGGCGACGCGGAATAGCGATTTTTACCTTTTCCACACGCTGTGCATCGAAGGAAGCTAAGGATTCACTTCCTAGCCCTCGATATCGTTCGATATAACGATAAATCACTCTGGGCGACTCGGAATAGCGTTATTTACCTTTTCCACACGCTGTGTATCGAAGGAAGCTAAGGATTCACTTCCTAGCCCTCGATATCTTTCGATATAACGATAAATCACTCTGGGAGACGCGGAATAGCGATATTTACCTTTTCCACACGCTGTGTATCGAAGGAAGCTAAGGATTCACTTCCTAGCGCCCGATATCGTTCGATATAACGATAAATCACTCTGGGAGACGCGGATTAGCGATATAAACCTTTTCCACACGCTGTGCATCGAAGGAAGCTAAGGATTCACTTCCTAGCCCTCGATATCGTTCGATATAACTATAAATCACTCTGGGCGACGCGGAATAGCGATATTTACCTTTTCCACACGCTGTGTATCGAAGGAAGCTAAGGATTCACTTCCTAGCCCTCGATATCGTTCGATATAGCGATAAATCACTCTGGGCAACTCGGAATCGCGTTATTTACCTATTCCACACGCTGTGCATCGAAGGAATCTAAGGATTCACTTCCTATCCCTCGATATCGTTCGATTTAACGATAAATCACTCTGGGAGACGCGGAATAGCGATATTTACCTTTTCCACACGCTGTGTATCGAAGGAAGCTAAGTATTCACTTCCTAGCCTTCGATATCGTTCGATATAACGATAAATCAGTCTGGGCGACGCGGAATAGCGATATTTACCGTTTCCACACGCTGTGCATCGAAGGAAGCTGAGGATTCACTTCCTAGCCCTCGATATCGTTCGATATAACGATAAATCACTCTGGGCGACTCGGAATAGCGATATTTACCTTTTCCACACGCTGTGCATCGATGAAAGCTAAGGATTCACTTCCTAGTCCTCGATATCGTTCGATATAACGATAAATCACTCTGGGCGACGCGGAATAGCGATATTTACCTTTTCCACACGCTGTGCATCGAAGGAAGCTAAGGATTCACTTCCTTGCCCTCGATATCGTTCGATATAACGATAAATCACTCTGGGCGACTCGGAATAGCGTTATTTACCTTTTCCACACGCTGCGCATCGAAGGAAGCTGAGGATTCACTTCGTAGCCCTCGATATCGTTCGATATAACGATAAATCACTCTGGGCGACTCGGAATCGCGTTATTTACCTTTTCCACACGCTTTACATCGAAGGAAGCTAAGGATTCACTTCCTAGCCCTCGATATCGTTCGATATAACGATAAATCACTCTGGGCGACGCGGAATAGCGATATTTACCTTTTCCACACGCTGTGCATCGAAGGAAGCTAAGGATTCACTTCCTAGCCCTCGATATCGTTCGATATAACGATAAATCACTCTGGGCGACTCGGAATAGCGTTATTTACCTTTTCCACACGCTGTGTATCGAAGGAAGCTAAGGATTCACTTCCTAGCCCTCGATATCTTTCGATATAACGATAAATCACTCTGGGAGACGCGGAATAGCGATATTTACCTTTTCCACACGCTGTGTATCGAAGGAAGCTAAGGATTCACTTCCTAGCCCTCGATATCGTTCGATATAACGAAAAATCACTCTGCGAGACGCGGAATAGCGATATTTACCTTTTCCACACACTGTGTATCGAAGGAAGCTAAGGATTCAATTCCTAGCCCTCGATATCGTTCGATATAACGATAAATCACTCTGGGAGACGCGGATTAGCGATATTTACCTTTTCCACACGCTGTGCATCGAAGGAAGCTAAGGATTCACTTCCTAGCCCTCGATATCTTTCGATATAACGATAAATCACTCTGGGAGACACGGAATAGCGATATTTACCCTTTCCACACGCTGTGTATCGAAGGAAGCTAAGGATTCACTTCCTAGACCTCGATATCGTTCGATATAACGATAAATCACTCCGGGCGACTCGAAATAGCGATATTTACCCTTTCCACACGCTGTGTATCGAAGGAAGCTAAGGATTCACTTCCTAGCCCTCGACATCGTTCGATATAACGATAAATCACTCTGGGCGACTCGGAATCGCGTTATTTAACTATTCCACACGCTGTCTATCGAAGGAAGCTAAGGATTCACTTCCTAGCCCTCGATATCGTTCGATATAACGATAAATCACTCTGGGAGACGCGGATTAGCGATATATACCTTTTCCACACGCTGTGCATCGAAGGAAGCTAAGGATTCACTTCCTAGCCCTCGATATCGTTCGATATAACGATAAATCACTCTGGGCGACGCGGAATAGCGATATTTACCTTTTCCACACGCTGTGCATCGAAGGAAGCTAAGGATTCACTTCCTAGCCCTCGATATCGTTCGATATAACGATAAATCACTCTGGGCGACTCGGAATAGCGTTATTTACCTTTTCCACACGCTGTGTATCGAAGGAAGCTAAGGATTCACTTCCTAGCCCTCGATATCTTTCGATATAACGATAAATCACTCTGGGAGACGCGGAATAGCGATATTTACCTTTTCCACACGCTGTGTATCGAAGGAAGCTAAGGATTCACTTCCTAGCCCTCGATATCGTTCGATATAACGAAAAATCACTCTGCGAGACGCGGAATAGCGATATTTACCTTTTCCACACACTGTGTATCGAAGGAAGCTAAGGATTCAATTCCTAGCCCTCGATATCGTTCGATATAACGATAAATCACTCTGGGAGACGCGGATTAGCGATATTTACCTTTTCCACACGCTGTGCATCGAAGGAAGCTAAGGATTCACTTCCTAGCCCTCGATATCTTTCGATATAACGATAAATCACTCTGGGAGACACGGAATAGCGATATTTACCCTTTCCACACGCTGTGTATCGAAGGAAGCTAAGGATTCACTTCCTAGCCCTCGATATCGTTCGATATAACGATAAATCACTCCGGGCGACTCGAAATAGCGATATTTACCCTTTCCACACGCTGTGTATCGAAGGAAGCTAAGGATTCACTTCCTAGCCCTCGATATCGTTCGATATAACGATATATCACTCTGGGCGACTCGGAATCGCGTTATTTAACTATTCCACACGCTGTGTATCGAAGGAAGCTGAGGATTCACTTCGTAGCCCTCGATATCGTTCGATATAACGATAAATCACTCTGGGCGACTCGGAATAGCGTTATTTACCTTTTCCACACGCTTTGCATCGAAGGAAGCTAAGGATTCACTTCCTAGCCCTCGATATCGTTCGATATAACGATAAATCACTCTGGGAGACGCGGATTAGCGATATTTACCTTTTCCACACGCCGTACATCGAAGGAAGCTAAGGATTCACTTCCTAGCCCTCGATATCGTTCGATATAACGATAAATCACTCTGGGAGACGCGGATTAGCGATATTTACCGTTTCCACATTCTGTGCATCGAAGGAAGCTGAGGATTCACTTCCTAGCCCTCGATATCGTTCGATATAACGATAAATCACTCTGGGCGACTCGGAATAGCGATATTTACCTTTTCCACACGCTGTGCATCGATGAAAGCTAAGGATTCACTTCCTAGCCCTCGATATCGTTCGATATAACGATAAATCACTCTGGGCGACGCGGAATAGCGATTTTTACCTTTTCCACACGCTGTGCATCGAAGGAAGCTAAGGATTCACTTCCTAGCCCTCGATATCGTTCGATATAACGATAAATCACTCTGGGCGACTCGGAATAGCGTTATTTACCTTTTCCACACGCTGTGTAATGAAGGAAGCTAAGGATTCACTTCCTAGCCCTCGATATCTTTCGATATAACGATAAATCACTCTGGGAGACGCGGAATAGCGATATTTACCTTTTCCACACGCTGTGTATCGAAGGAAGCTAAGGATTCACTTCCTAGCGCCCGATATCGTTCGATATAACGATAAATCACTCTGGGAGACGCGGATTAGCGATATAAACCTTTTCCACACGCTGTGCATCGAAGGAAGCTAAGGATTCACTTCCTAGCCCTCGATATCGTTCGATATAACTATAAATCACTCTGGGCGACGCGGAATAGCGATATTTACCTTTTCCACACGCTGTGTATCGAAGGAAGCTAAGGATTCACTTCCTAGCCCTCGATATCGTTCGATATAGCGATAAATCACTCTGGGCAACTCGGAATCGCGTTATTTACCTATTCCACACGCTGTGCATCGAAGGAATCTAAGGATTCACTTCCTATCCCTCGATATCGTTCGATTTAACGATAAATCACTCTGGGAGACGCGGAATAGCGATATTTACCTTTTCCACACGCTGTGTATCGAAGGAAGCTAAGTATTCACTTCCTAGCCCTCGATATCGTTCGATATAACGATAAATCAGTCTGGGCGACGCGGAATAGCGATATTTACCGTTTCCACACGCTGTGCATCGAAGGAAGCTGAGGATTCACTTCCTAGCCCTCGATATCGTTCGATATAACGATAAATCACTCTGGGCGACTCGGAATAGCGATATTTACCTTTTCCACACGCTGTGCATCGATGAAAGCTAAGGATTCACTTCCTAGTCCTCGATATCGTTCGATATAACGATAAATCACTCTGGGCGACGCGGAATAGCGATATTTACCTTTTCCACACGCTGTGCATCGAAGGAAGCTAAGGATTCACTTCCTTGCCCTCGATATCGTTCGATATAACGATAAATCACTCTGGGCGACTCGGAATAGCGTTATTTACCTTTTCCACACGCTGCGCATCGAAGGAAGCTGAGGATTCACTTCGTAGCCCTCGATATCGTTCGATATAACGATAAATCACTCTGGGCGACTCGGAATAGCGATATTTACCTTTTCCACACGCTGTGCATCGATGAAAGCTAAGGATTCACTTCCTAGTCCTCGATATCGTTCGATATAACGATAAATCACTCTGGGCGACGCGGAATAGCGATATTTACCTTTTCCACACGCTGTGCATCGAAGGAAGCTAAGGATTCACTTCCTTGCCCTCGATATCGTTCGATATAACGATAAATCACTCTGGGCGACTCGGAATAGCGTTATTTACCTTTTCCACACGCTGCGCATCGAAGGAAGCTGAGGATTCACTTCGTAGCCCTCGATATCGTTCGATATAACGATAAATCACTCTGGGCGACTCGGAATCGCGTTATTTACCTTTTCCACACGCTTTACATCGAAGGAAGCTAAGGATTCACTTCCTAGCCCTCGATATCGTTCGATATAACGATAAATCACTCTGGGCGACGCGGAATAGCGATATTTACCTTTTCCACACGCTGTGCATCGAAGGAAGCTAAGGATTCACTTCCTAGCCCTCGATATCGTTCGATATAACGATAAATCACTCTGGGCGACTCGGAATAGCGTTATTTACCTTTTCCACACGCTGTGTATCGAAGGAAGCTAAGGATTCACTTCCTAGCCCTCGATATCGTTCGATATAACGAAAAATCACTCTGCGAGACGCGGAATAGCGATATTTACCTTTTCCACACACTGTGTATCGAAGGAAGCTAAGGATTCAATTCCTAGCCCTCGATATCGTTCGATATAACGATAAATCACTCTGGGAGACGCGGATTAGCGATATTTACCTTTTCCACACGCTGTGCATCGAAGGAAGCTAAGGATTCACTTCCTAGCCCTCGATATCTTTCGATATAACGATAAATCACTCTGGGAGACACGGAATAGCGATATTTACCCTTTCCACACGCTGTGTATCGAAGGAAGCTAAGGATTCACTTCCTAGACCTCGATATCGTTCGATATAACAATAAATCACTCCGGGCGACTCGAAATAGCGATATTTACCCTTTCCACACGCTGTGTATCGAAGGAAGCTAAGGATTCACTTCCTAGCCCTCGATATCGTTCGATATAACGATATATCACTCTGGGCGACTCGGAATCGCGTTATTTAACTATTCCACACGCTGTGTATCGAAGGAAGCTGAGGATTCACTTCGTAGCCCTCGATATCGTTCGATATAACGATAAATCACTCTGGGCGACTCGGAATAGCGTTATTTACCTTTTCCACACGCTTTGCATCGAAGGAAGCTAAGGATTCACTTCCTAGCCCTCGATATCGTTCGATATAACGATAAATCACTCTGGGAGACGCGGATTAGCGATATTTACCTTTTCCACACGCTGTGCATCGAAGGAAGCTAAGGATTCACTTCCTAGCCCTCGATATCTTTCGATATAACGATAAATCACTCTGGGAGACACGGAATAGCGATATTTACCCTTTCCACACGCTGTGTATCGAAGGAAGCTAAGGATTCACTTCCTAGACCTCGATATCGTTCGATATAACGATAAATCACTCCGGGCGACTCGAAATAGCGATATTTACCCTTTCCACACGCTGTGTATCGAAGGAAGCTAAGGATTCACTTCCTAGCCCTCGATATCGTTCGATATAACGATAAATCACTCTGGGAGACACGGAATAGCGATATTTACCCTTTCCACACGCTGTGTATCGAAGGAAGCTAAGGATTCACTTCCTAGCCCTCGACATCGTTCGATATAACGATATATCACTCTGGGCGACTCGGAATCGCGTTATTTAACTATTCCACACGCTGTCTATCGAAGGAAGCTAAGGATTCACTTCCTAGCCCTCGATATCGTTCGATATAACGATAAATCACTCTGGGAGACGCGGATTAGCGATATATACCTTTTCCACACGCTGTGCATCGAAGGAAGCTAAGGATTCACTTCCTAGCCCTCGATATCGTTCGATATAACGATAAATCACTCTGGGCGACGCGGAATAGCGATATTTACCTTTTCCACACGCTGTGCATCGAAGGAAGCTAAGGATTCACTTCCTAGCCCTCGATATCGTTCGATATAACGATAAATCACTCTGGGCGACTCGGAATAGCGTTATTTACCTTTTCCACACGCTGTGTATCGATGAAAGCTAAGGATTCACTTCCTAGCCCTCGATATCGTTCGATATAACGATAAATCACTCTGGGCGACGCGGAATAGCGATTTTTACCTTTTCCACACGCTGTGCATCGAAGGAAGCTAAGGATTCACTTCCTAGCCCTCGATATCGTTCGATATAACGATAAATCACTCTGGGCGACTCGGAATAGCGTTATTTACCTTTTCCACACGCTGTGTATCGAAGGAAGCTAAGGATTCACTTCCTAGCCCTCGATATCTTTCGATATAACGATAAATCACTCTGGGAGACGCGGAATAGCGATATTTACCTTTTCCACACGCTGTGTATCGAAGGAAGCTAAGGATTCACTTCCTAGCGCCCGATATCGTTCGATATAACGATAAATCACTCTGGGAGACGCGGATTAGCGATATAAACCTTTTCCACACGCTGTGCATCGAAGGAAGCTAAGGATTCACTTCCTAGCCCTCGATATCGTTCGATATAACTATAAATCACTCTGGGCGACGCGGAATAGCGATATTTACCTTTTCCACACGCTGTGTATCGAAGGAAGCTAAGGATTCACTTCCTAGCCCTCGATATCGTTCGATATAGCGATAAATCACTCTGGGCAACTCGGAATCGCGTTATTTACCTAATCCACACGCTGTGCATCGAAGGAATCTAAGCATTCACTTCCTATCCCTCGATATCGTTCGATTTAACGATAATTCACTCTGGGAGACGCGGAATAGCGATATTTACCTTTTCCACACGCTGTGTATCGAAGGAAGCTAAGTATTCACTTCCTAGCCCTCGATATCGTTCGATATAACGATAAATCAGTCTGGGCGACGCGGAATAGCGATATTTACCGTTTCCACACGCTGTGCATCGAAGGAAGCTGAGGATTCACTTCCTAGCCCTCGATATCGTTCGATATAACGATAAATCGCTCTGGGCGACTCGGAATAGCGATATTTACCTTTTCCACACGCTGTGCATCGATGAAAGCTGAGGATTCACTTCCTAGCCCTCGATATCGTTCGATATAACGATAAATCACTCTGGGCGACTCGGAATAGCGATATTTACCTTTTCCACACGCTGTGCATCGATGAAAGCAAAGGATTCACTTCCTAGTCCTCGATATCGTTCGATATAACGATAAATCACTCTGGGCGACGCGGAATAGCGATATTTACCTTTTCCACACGCTGTGCATCGAAGGAAGCTAAGGATTCACTTCCTTGCCCTCGATATCGTTCGATATAACGATAAATCACTCTGGGCGACTCGGAATAGCGTTATTTACCTTTTCCACACGCTGTGTATCGAAGGAAGCTAAGGATTCACTTCCTAGCGCCCGATATCGTTCGATATAACGATAAATCACTCTGGGAGACGCGGATTAGCGATATAAACCTTTTCCACACGCTGTGCATCGAAGGAAGCTAAGGATTCACTTCCTAGCCCTCGATATCGTTCGATATAACTATAAATCACTCTGGGCGACGCGGAATAGCGATATTTACCTTTTCCACACGCTGTGTATCGAAGGAAGCTAAGGATTCACTTCCTAGCCCTCGATATCGTTCGATATAGCGATAAATCACTCTGGGCAACTCGGAATCGCGTTATTAACCTATTCCACACGCTGTGCATCGAAGGAATCTAAGGATTCACTTCCTATCCCTCGATATCGTTCGATTTAACGATAAATCACTCTGGGAGACGCGGAATAGCGATATTTACCTTTTCCACACGCTGTGTATCGAAGGAAGCTAAGTATTCACTTCCTAGCCCTCGATATCGTTCGATATAACGATAAATCAGTCTGGGCGACGCGGAATAGCGATATTTACCGTTTCCACACGCTGTGCATCGAAGGAAGCTGAGGATTCACTTCCTAGCCCTCGATATCGTTCGATATAACGATAAATCACTCTGGGCGACTCGGAATAGCGATATTTACCTTTTCCACACGCTGTGCATCGATGAAAGCTAAGGATTCACTTCCTAGTCCTCGATATCGTTCGATATAACGATAAATCACTCTGGGCGACGCGGAATAGCGATATTTACCTTTTCCACACGCTGTGCATCGAAGGAAGCTAAGGATTCACTTCCTTGCCCTCGATATCGTTCGATATAACGATAAATCACTCTGGGCGACTCGGAATAGCGTTATTTACCTTTTCCACACGCTGTGTATCGAAGGAAGCTAAGGATTCACTTCCTAGCCCCCGATATCTTTCGATATAACGATAAATCACTCTGGGAGACGCGGAATAGCGATATTTACCTTTTCCAGACGCTGTGTATCGAAGGAAGCTAAGGATTCACTTCCTAGCGCTCGATATCGTTCGATATAACGATAAATCACTCTGGGAGACGCGGATTAGCGATATTTACCTTTTCCACACGCTGTGCATCGAAGGAAGCTAAGGATTCACTTCCTAGCCCTCGATATCGTTCGATATAACTATAAATCACTCTGGGCGACGCGGAATAGCGATATTTACCTTTTCCACACGCTGTGCATCGAAGGAAGCTGAGGATTCACTTCGTAGCCCTCGATATCGTTCGATATAACGATAAATCACTCTGGGCGACTCGGAATCGCGTTATTTACCTATTCCACACACTGTGTATCGAAGGAAGCTAAGGATTCACTTCCTAGCCCTCGATATCGTTCGATATAACGATAAATCACTCTGGGAGACGCGGATTAGCGATATTTACCTTTTCCACACGCTGTGCATCGAAGGAAGCTAAGGATTCACTTCCTAGCCCTCGATATCGTTCGATATAACTATAAATCACTCTGGGCGACGCGGAATAGCGATATTTACCTTTTCCACACGCTGTGCATTGAAGGAAGCTGAGGATTCACTTCGTAGCCCTCGATATCGTTCGATATAACGATAAATCACTCTGGGCGACTCGGAATCGCGTTATTTACCTTTTCCACACGCTTTGCATCGAAGGAAGCTAAGGATTCACTTCCTAGCCCTCGATATCGTTCGATATAACGATAAATCACTCTGGGAGACGCGGATTAGCGATATTTACCTTTTCCACACGCTGTACATCGAAGGAAGCTAAGGATTCACTTCCTAGCCCTCGATATCGTTCGATATAACGATAAATCACTCTGGGAGACACGGAATAGCGATATTTACCCTTTCCACACGCTGTGCATCGAAGGAAGCTGAGGATTCACTTCGTAGCCCTCGATATCGTACGATATAACGATAAATCACTCTGGGCGACTCGGAATCGCGTTATTTACCTTTTCCACACGCTTTGCATCGAAGGAAGCTAAGGATTCACTTCCTAGCCCTCGACATCGTTCGATATAACGATATATCACTCTGGGCGACTCGGAATCGCGTTATTTAACTATTCCACACGCTGTGTATCGAAGGAAGCTAAGGATTCACTTCCTAGCCCCCGATATCTTTCGATATAACGATAAATCACTCTGGGCGACTCGGAATCGCGTTATTTACCTATTCCACACACTGTGTATCGAAGGAAGCTAAGGATTCACTTCCTAGCCCTCGATATCGTTCGATATAACGATAAATCACTCTGGGAGACGCGGATTAGAGATATTTACCTTTTCCACACGCTGTGCATCGAAGGAAGCTAAGGATTCACTTCCTAGCCCTCGATATCGTTCGATATAACGATAAATCACTCTGGGCGACTCGAATTAGCGATATTTACCTTTTCCACACGCTGTACATCGAAGGAAGCTAAGGATTCACTTCCTAGCCCTCGATATCGTTCGATATAACGATAAATCACTCTGGGCGACTCGGAATAGCGATATTTACCGTTTCCACACGCTGTGCATCGAAGGAAGCTGAGGATTCACTTCCTAGCCCTCGATATCGTTCGATATAACGATAAATCACTCTGGGAGACACGGAATAGCGATATTTACCCTTTCCACACGCTGTGTATCGAAGGAAGCTAAGGATTCACTTCCTAGCCCTCGACATCGTTCGATATAACGATATATCACTCTGGGCGACTCGGAATCGCGTTATTTAACTATTCCACACGCTGTGTATCGAAGGAAGCTAAGGATTCAATTCCTAGCCCTCGATATCGTTCGATATAACGATAAATCACTCTGGGCGACTCGGAATCGCGTTATTTACCTTTTCCACACGCTTTACATCGAAGGAAGCTAAGGATTCACTTCCTAGCCCTCGATATCGTTCGATATAACGATAAATCACTCTTGGCGACGCGGAATAGCGATATTTACCTTTTCCACACGCTGTGCATCGAAGGAAGCTAAGGATTCACTTCCTAGCCCTCGATATCGTTCGATATAACGATAAATCACTCTGGGCGACTCGGAATAGCGTTATTTACCTTTTCCACACGCTGTGTATCGAAGGAAGCTAAGGATTCACTTCCTAGCCCTCGATATCTTTCGATATAACGATAAATCACTCTGGGCGACGCGGAATAGCGATATTTACCGTTTCCACACGCTGTGCATCGAAGGAAGCTGAGGATTCACTTCCTAGCCCTCGATATCGTTCGATATAACGATAAATCACTCTGGGCGACTCGGAATAGCGATATTTACCTTTTCCACACACTGTGCATCGAAGGAATCTAAGGATTCACTTCCTAGCCCTCGATATCGTTCGATATAACGATAAATCACTCTGATAGACGCGGATTTGCGATATTTACCTTTTCCACACGCTGTGCATCGAAGGAAGCTAAGGATTCACTTCCTAGCCCTCGATATCGTTCGATATAACGATAAATCACTCTGGGAGACACGGAATAGCGATATTTACCCTTTCCACACGCTGTGTATCGAAGGAAGCTAAGGATTCACTTCCTAGCCCTCGACATCGTTCGATATAACGATATATCACTCTGGGCGACTCGGAATCGCGTTATTTAACTATTCCACACGCTGTGTATCGAAGGAAGCTAAGGATTCAATTCCTAGCCCTCGATATCGTTCGATATAACGATAAATCACTCTGGGCGACTCGGAATCGCGTTATTTACCTTTTCCACACGCTTTACATCGAAGGAAGCTAAGGATTCACTTCCTAGCCCTCGATATCGTTCGATATAACGATAAATCACTCTTGGCGACGCGGAATAGCGATATTTACCTTTTCCACACGCTGTGCATCGAAGGAAGCTAAGGATTCACTTCCTAGCCCTCGATATCGTTCGATATAACGATAAATCACTCTGGGCGACTCGGAATAGCGTTATTTACCTTTTCCACACGCTGTGTATCGAAGGAAGCTAAGGATTCACTTCCTAGCCCTCGATATCTTTCGATATAACGATAAATCACTCTGGGAGACGCGGAATAGCGATATTTACCTTTTCCACACGCTGTGTATCGAAGGAAGCTAAGGATTCACTTCCTAGCCCTCGATATCGTTCGATATAACGAAAAATCACTCTGCGAGACGCGGAATAGCGATATTTACCTTTTCCACACACTGTGTATCGAAGCAAGCTAAGGATTCAATTCCTAGCCCTCGATATCGTTCGATATAACGATAAATCACTCTGGGAGACGCGTATTAGCGATATTTACCTTTTCCACACGCTGTGCATCGAAGGAAGCTAAGGATTCACTTCCTAGCCCTCGATATCTTTCGATATAACGATAAATCACTCTGGGAGACACGGAATAGCGATATTTACCCTTTCCACACGCTGTGTATCGAAGGAAGCTAAGGATTCACTTCCTAGCCCTCGATATCGTTCGATATAACGATAAATCACTCTGGGCGACTCGAATTAGCGATATTTACCCTTTCCACACGCTGTGTATCGAAGGAAGCTAAGGATTCACTTCCTAGCCCTCGATATCGTTCGATATAACGATATATCACTCTGGGCGACTCGGAATCGCGTTATTTAACTATTCCACACGCTGTGTATCGAAGGAAGCTAAGGATTCAATTCCTAGCCCTCGATATCGTTCGATATAACGATAAATCACTCTGGGCGACTCGGAATCGCGTTATTTACCTTTTCCACACGCTTTACATCGAAGGAAGCTAAGGATTCACTTCCTAGCCCTCGATATCGTTCGATATAACGATAAATCACTCTTGGCGACGCGGAATAGCGATATTTACCTTTTCCACACGCTGTGCATCGAACTAAGCTAAGGATTCACTTCCTAGCCCTCGATATCGTTCGATATAACGATAAATCACTCTGGGCGACTCGGAATAGCGTTATTTACCTTTTCCACACGCTGTGTATCGAAGGAAGCTAAGGATTCACTTCCTAGCCCTCGATATCTTTCGATATAACGATAAATCACTCTGGGAGACGCGGAATAGCGATATTTACCTTTTCCACACGCTGTGTATCGAAGGAAGCTAAGGATTCACTTCCTAGCCCTCGATATCGTTCGATATAACGAAAAATCACTCTGCGAGACGCGGAATAGCGATATTTACCTTTTCCACACACTGTGTATCGAAGGAAGCTAAGGATTCAATTCCTAGCCCTCGATATCGTTCGATATAACGATAAATCACTCTGGGAGACGCGGATTAGCGATATTTACCTTTTCCACACGCTGTGCATCGAAGGAAGCTAAGGATTCACTTCCTAGCCCTCGATATCTTTCGATATAACGATAAATCACTCTGGGAGACGCGGAATAGCGATATTTACCTTTTCGGCACGCTGTGCATCGAAGGAAGCTAAGGATTCACTTCCTAGCCCTCGATATCGTTCGATATAACGATAAATCACTCTGGGCGACTCGGAATAGCGTTATTTACCTTTTCCACACGCTGTGTATCGAAGGAAGCTAAGGATTCACTTCCTAGCCCTCGATATCTTTCGATATAACGATAAATCACTCTGGGAGACGCGGAATAGCGATATTTACCTTTTCCACACGCTGTGTATCGAAGGAAGCTAAGGATTCACTTCCTAGCCCTCGATATCGTTCGATATAACGAAAAATCACTCTGCGAGACGCGGAATAGCGATATTTACCTTTTCCACACACTGTGTATCGAAGGAAGCTAAGGATTCAATTCCTAGCCCTCGATATCGTTCGATATAACGATAAATCACTCTGGGAGACGCGGATTAGCGATATTTACCTTTTCCACACGCTGTGCATCGAAGGAAGCTAAGGATTCACTTCCTAGCCCTCGATATCTTTCGATATAACGATAAATCACTCTGGGAGACACGGAATAGCGATATTTACCCTTTCCACACGCTGTGTATCGAAGGAAGCTAAGGATTCACTTCCTAGCCCTCGATATCGTTCGATATAACGATAAATCACTCTGGGCGACTCGAATTAGCGATATTTACCCTTTCCACACGCTGTGTATCGAAGGAAGCTAAGGATTCACTTCCTAGCCCTCGATATCGTTCGATATAACGATATATCACTCTGGGCGACTCGGAATCGCGTTATTTAACTATTCCACACGCTGTGTATCGAAGGAAGCTAAGGATTCAATTCCTAGCCCTCGATATCGTTCGATATAACGATAAATCACTCTGGGCGACTCGGAATCGCGTTATTTACCTTTTCCACACGCTTTACATCGAAGGAAGCTAAGGATTCACTTCCTAGCCCTCGATATCGTTCGATATAACGATAAATCACTCTTGGCGACGCGGAATAGCGATATTTACCTTTTCCACACGCTGTGCATCGAAGGAAGCTAAGGATTCACTTCCTAGCCCTCGATATCGTTCGATATAACGATAAATCACTCTGGGCGACTCGGAATAGCGTTATTTACCTTTTCCACACGCTGTGTATCGAAGGAAGCTAAGGATTCACTTCCTAGCCCTCGATATCTTTCGATATAACGATAAATCACTCTGGGAGACGCGGAATAGCGATATTTACCTTTTCCACACGCTGTGTATCGAAGGAAGCTAAGGATTCACTTCCTAGCCCTCGATATCGTTCGATATAACGAAAAATCACTCTGCGAGACGCGGAATAGCGATATTTACCTTTTCCACACACTGTGTATCGAAGGAAGCTAAGGATTCAATTCCTAGCCCTCGATATCGTTCGATATAACGATAAATCACTCTGGGAGACGCGGATTAGCGATATTTACCTTTTCCACACGCTGTGCATCGAAGGAAGCTAAGGATTCACTTCCTAGCCCTCGATATCTTTCGATATAACGATAAATCACTCTGGGAGACACGGAATAGCGATATTTACCCTTTCCACACGCTGTGTATCGAAGGAAGCTAAGGATTCACTTCCTAGCCCTCGATATCGTTCGATATAACGATAAATCACTCTGGGCGACTCGAATTAGCGATATTTACCCTTTCCACACGCTGTGTATCGAAGGAAGCTAAGGATTCACTTCCTAGCCCTCGATATCGTTCGATATAACGATAAATCACTCTGGGAGACGCGGAATAGCGATATTTACCTTTTCCACACGCTGCGCATCGAAGGAAGCTGAGGATTCACTTCGTAGCCCTCGATATCGTTCGATATAACGATAAATCACTCTGGGCGACTCGGAATCGCGTTATTTACCTTTTCCACACGCTTTGCATCGAAGGAAGCTAAGGATTCACTTCCTAGCCCTCGATATCGTTCGATATAACGATAAATCACTCTGGGCGACTCGGAATCGCGTTATTTACCTTTTCCACACTCTGTGCATCGAAGGAAGCTAAGGATTCACTTCCTAGCCCTCGATATCGTTCGATATAACGATAAGTCACTCTGGGCGACGCGGAATAGCGATATTTACCTTTTCCACACGCTGTGCATCGAAGGAAGCTAAGGATTCACTTCCTAGCCCTCGATATCGTTCGATATAGCGATAAATCACTCTGGGCAACTCGGAATCGCGTTATTTACCTATTCCACACGCTGTGCATCGAAGGAAGCTGAGGATTCACTTCCTAGCCCTCGATATCGTTCGATATAACGATAAATCACTCTGGGAGACGCGGAATAGCGATATTTACCTTTTCCACACGCTGTGTATCGAAGGAAGCTAAGGATTCACTTCCTAGCCCTCGATATCGTTCGATATAACGAAAAATCACTCTGCGAGACGCGGAATAGCGATATTTACCTTTTCCACACACTGTGTATCGAAGGAAGCTAAGGATTCAATTCCTAGCCCTCGATATCGTTCGATATAACGATAAATCACTCTGGGAGACGCGGATTAGCGATATTTACCTTTTCCACACGCTGTGCATCGAAGGAAGCTAAGGATTCACTTCCTAGCCCTCGATATCTTTCGATATAACGATAAATCACTCTGGGAGACACGGAATAGCGATATTTACCCTTTCCACACGCTGTGTATCGAAGGAAGCTAAGGATTCACTTCCTAGCCCTCGATATCGTTCGATATAACGATAAATCACTCTGGGCGACTCGAAATAGCGATATTTACCCTTTCCACACGCTGTGTATCGAAGGAAGCTAAGGATTCACTTCCTAGCCCTCGATATCGTTCGATATAACGATATATCACTCTGGGCGACTCGGAATCGCGTTATTTAACTATTCCACACGCTGTGTATCGAAGGAAGCTAAGGATTCACTTCCTAGCCCTCGATATCGTTCGATATAACGATAAATCACTTGGGAGACGCGGATTAGCGATATTTACCTTTTCCACACGCTGTGCATCGAAGGAAGCTAAGGATTCACTTCCTAGCCCTCGATATCGTTCGATATAACGATAAATCACTCTGGGAGACGCGGATTAGCGATATTTACCTTTTCCACACGCTGTGCATCGAAGGAAGCTAAGGATTCACTTCCTAGCCCTCGATATCGTTCGATATAACGATAAATCACTCTGGGAGACGCGGAATAGCGATATTTACCTTTTCCACACGCTGCGCATCGAAGGAAGCTGAGGATTCACTTCGTAGCCCTCGATATCGTTCGATATAACGATAAATCACTCTGGGCGACTCGGAATCGCGTTATTTACCTTTTCCACACGCTTTGCATCGAAGGAAGCTAAGGATTCACTTCCTAGCCCTCGATATCGTTCGATATAACGATAAATCACTCTGGGCGACTCGGAATCGCGTTATTTACCTTTTCCACACTCTGTGCATCGAAGGAAGCTAAGGATTCACTTCCTAGCCCTCGATATCGTTCGATATAACGATAAGTCACTCTGGGCGACGCGGAATAGCGATATTTACCTTTTCCACACGCTGTGCATCGAAGGAAGCTAAGGATTCACTTCCTAGCCCTCGATATCGTTCGATATAGCGATAAATCACTCTGGGCAACTCGGAATCGCGTTATTTACCTATTCCACACGCTGTGCATCGAAGGAAGCTGAGGATTCACTTCGTAGCCCTCGATATCGTTCGATATAACGATAAATCACTCTGAGCGACTCGGAATCGCGTTATTTACCTTTTCCACACGCTTTGCATCGAAGGAAGCTAAGGATTCACTTCCTAGCCCTCGATATCGTTCGATATAACGATAAATCACTCTGATAGACGCGGATTTGCGATATTTACCTTTTCCACACGCTGTGCATCGAAGGAAGCTAAGGATTCACTTCCTAGCCCTCGATATCGTTCGATATAACGATAAATCACTCTGGGAGACACGGAATAGCGATATTTACCCTTTCCACACGCTGTGTATCGAAGGAAGCTAAGGATTCACTTCCTAGCCCTCGACATCGTTCGATATAACGATATATCACTCTGGGCGACTCGGAATCGCGTTATTTAACTATTCCACACGCTGTGTATCGAAGGAAGCTAAGGATTCACTTCCTAGCCCTCGATATCGTTCGATATAACGATAAATCACTCTGGGAGACGCGGATTAGCGATATATACCTTTTCCACACGCTGTGCATCGAAGGAAGCTAAGGATTCACTTCCTAGCCCTCGATATCGTTCGATATAACGATAAATCACTCTGGGAGACGCGGAATAGCGATATTTACCTTTTCCACACGCTGCGCATCGAAGGAAGCTGAGGATTCACTTCGTAGCCCTCGATATCGTTCGATATAACGATAAATCACTCTGGGCGACTCGGAATCGCGTTATTTACCTTTTCCACACGCTTTACATCGAAGGAAGCTAAGGATTCACTTCCTAGCCCTCGATATCGTTCGATATAACGATAAATCACTCTGGGCGACGCGGAATAGCGATATTTACCTTTTCCACACGCTGTGCATCGAAGCAAGCTAAGGATTCACTTCCTAGCCCTCGATATCGTTCGATATAACGATAAATCACTCTGGGCGACTCGGAATAGCGTTATTTACCTTTTCCACACGCTGTGTATCGAAGGAAGCTAAGGATTCACTTCCTAGCCCTCGATATCTTTCGATATAACGATAAATCACTCTGGGAGACTCGGAATAGCGATATTTTTCTTTTCCACACGCTGTGTATCGAAGGAAGCTGAGGATTCACTTCCTAGCCCTCGATATCGTTCGATATAACGATAAATCACTCTGGGCGACTCGGAATAGCGATATTTACCTTTTCCACACTCTGTGCATCGAAGGAAGCTAAGGATTCACTTCCTAGCCCTCGATATCGTTCGATATAACGATAAGTCACTCTGGGCGACGCGGAATAGCGATATTTACCTTTTCCACACGCTGTGCATCGAAGGAAGCTAAGGATTCACTTCCTAGCCCTCGATATCGTTCGATATAGCGATAAATCACTCTGGGCAACTCGGAATCGCGTTATTTACCTATTCCACACGCTGTGCATCGAAGGAAGCTGAGGATTCACTTCCTAGCCCTCGATATCGTTCGATATAACGATAAATCACTCTGGGCGACGCGGAATAGCGATATTTACCTTTTCCACACGCTGTGCATCGAAGGAAGCTAAGGATTCACTTCCTAGCCCTCGATATCGTTCGATATAACGATAAATCACTCTGGGCGACTCGGAATAGCGTTATTTACCTTTTCCACACGCTGTGTATCGAAGGAAGCTAAGGATTCACTTCCTATCCCTCGATATCTTTCGATATAACGATAAATCACTCTGGGAGACGCGGAATAGCGATATTTACCTTTTCCACACGCTGTGTATCGAAGGAAGCTAAGGATTCACTTCCTAGCCCTCGATATCGTTCGATATAACGAAAAATCACTCTGCGAGACGCGGAATAGCGATATTTACCTTTTCCACACACTGTGTATCGAAGGAAGCTAAGGATTCAATTCCTAGCCCTCGATATCGTTCGATATAACGATAAATCACTCTGGGAGACGCGGATTAGCGATATTTACCTTTTCCACACGCTGTGCATCGAAGGAAGCTAAGGATTCACTTCCTAGCCCTCGATATCTTTCGATATAACGATAAATCACTCTGGGAGACGCGGAATAGCGATATTTACCTTTTCCACACGCTGTGCATCGAAGGAAGCTAAGGATTCACTTCCTAGCCCTCGATATCGTTCGATATAACGATAAATCACTCTGGGCGACTCGGAATAGCGTTATTTACCTTTTCCACACGCTGTGTATCGAAGGAAGCTAAGGATTCACTTCCTAGCCCTCGATATCTTTCGATATAACGATAAATCACTCTGGGAGACGCGGAATAGCGATATTTACCTTTTCCACACGCTGTGTATCGAAGGAAGCTAAGGATTCACTTCCTAGCCCTCGATATCGTTCGATATAACGAAAAATCACTCTGCGAGACGCGGAATAGCGATATTTACCTTTTCCACACACTGTGTATCGAAGGAAGCTAAGGATTCAATTCCTAGCCCTCGATATCGTTCGATATAACGATAAATCACTCTGGGAGACGCGGATTAGCGATATTTACCTTTTCCACACGCTGTGCATCGAAGGAAGCTAAGGATTCACTTCCTAGCCCTCGATATCTTTCGATATAACGATAAATCACTCTGGGAGACACGGAATAGCGATATTTACCCTTTCCACACGCTGTGTATCGAAGGAAGCTAAGGATTCACTTCCTAGCCCTCGATATCGTTCGATATAACGATAAATCACTCTGGGCGACTCGAATTAGCGATATTTACCCTTTCCACACGCTGTGTATCGAAGGAAGCTAAGGATTCACTTCCTAGCCCTCGATATCGTTCGATATAACGATATATCACTCTGGGCGACTCGGAATCGCGTTATTTAACTATTCCACACGCTGTGTATCGAAGGAAGCTAAGGATTCAATTCCTAGCCCTCGATATCGTTCGATATAACGATAAATCACTCTGGGCGACTCGGAATCGCGTTATTTACCTTTTCCACACGCTTTACATCGAAGGAAGCTAAGGATTCACTTCCTAGCCCTCGATATCGTTCGATATAACGATAAATCACTCTTGGCGACGCGGAATAGCGATATTTACCTTTTCCACACGCTGTGCATCGAAGGAAGCTAAGGATTCACTTCCTAGCCCTCGATATCGTTCGATATAACGATAAATCACTCTGGGCGACTCGGAATAGCGTTATTTACCTTTTCCACACGCTGTGTATCGAAGGAAGCTAAGGATTCACTTCCTAGCCCTCGATATCTTTCGATATAACGATAAATCACTCTGGGAGACGCGGAATAGCGATATTTACCTTTTCCACACGCTGTGTATCGAAGGAAGCTAAGGATTCACTTCCTAGCCCTCGATATCGTTCGATATAACGAAAAATCACTCTGCGAGACGCGGAATAGCGATATTTACCTTTTCCACACACTGTGTATCGAAGGAAGCTAAGGATTCAATTCCTAGCCCTCGATATCGTTCGATATAACGATAAATCACTCTGGGAGACGCGGATTAGCGATATTTACCTTTTCCACACGCTGTGCATCGAAGGAAGCTAAGGATTCACTTCCTAGCCCTCGATATCTTTCGATATAACGATAAATCACTCTGGGAGACACGGAATAGCGATATTTACCCTTTCCACACGCTGTGTATCGAAGGAAGCTAAGGATTCACTTCCTAGCCCTCGATATCGTTCGATATAACGATAAATCACTCTGGGCGACTCGAATTAGCGATATTTACCCTTTCCACACGCTGTGTATCGAAGGAAGCTAAGGATTCACTTCCTAGCCCTCGATATCGTTCGATATAACGATAAATCACTCTGGGAGACGCGGAATAGCGATATTTACCTTTTCCACACGCTGCGCATCGAAGGAAGCTGAGGATTCACTTCGTAGCCCTCGATATCGTTCGATATAACGATAAATCACTCTGGGCGACTCGGAATCGCGTTATTTACCTTTTCCACACGCTTTGCATCGAAGGAAGCTAAGGATTCACTTCCTAGCCCTCGATATCGTTCGATATAACGATAAATCACTCTGGGCGACTCGGAATCGCGTTATTTACCTTTTCCACACTCTGTGCATCGAAGGAAGCTAAGGATTCACTTCCTAGCCCTCGATATCGTTCGATATAACGATAAGTCACTCTGGGCGACGCGGAATAGCGATATTTACCTTTTCCACACGCTGTGCATCGAAGGAAGCTAAGGATTCACTTCCTAGCCCTCGATATCGTTCGATATAGCGATAAATCACTCTGGGCAACTCGGAATCGCGTTATTTACCTATTCCACACGCTGTGCATCGAAGGAAGCTGAGGATTCACTTCCTAGCCCTCGATATCGTTCGATATAACGATAAATCACTCTGGGCGACGCGGAATAGCGATATTTACCTTTTCCACACGCTGTGCATCGAAGGAAGCTAAGGATTCACTTCCTAGCCCTCGATATCGTTCGATATAACGATAAATCACTCTGGGCGACTCGGAATAGCGTTATTTACCTTTTCCACACGCTGTGTATCGAAGGAAGCTAAGGATTCACTTCCTAGCCCTCGATATCTTTCGATATAACGATAAATCACTCTGGGAGACGCGGAATAGCGATATTTACCTTTTCCACACGCTGTGTATCGAAGGAAGCTAAGGATTCACTTCCTAGCCCTCGATATCGTTCGATATAACGAAAAATCACTCTGCGAGACGCGGAATAGCGATATTTACCTTTTCCACACACTGTGTATCGAAGGAAGCTAAGGATTCAATTCCTAGCCCTCGATATCGTTCGATATAACGATTAATCACTCTGGGAGACGCGGATTAGCGATATTTACCTTTTCCACACGCTGTGCATCGAAGGAAGCTAAGGATTCACTTCCTAGCCCTCGATATCTTTCGATATAACGATAAATCACTCTGGGAGACACGGAATAGCGATATTTACCCTTTCCACACGCTGTGTATCGAAGGAAGCTAAGGATTCACTTCCTAGGCCTCGATATCGTTCGATATAACGATAAATCACTCTGGGCGACTCGAAATAGCGATATTTACCCTTTCCACACGCTGTGTATCGAAGGAAGCTAAGGATTCACTTCCTAGCCCTCGATATCGTTCGATATAACGATGTATCACTCTGGGCGACTCGGAATCGCGTTATTTAACTATTCCACACGCTGTGTATCGAAGGAAGCTAAGGATTCACTTCCTAGCCCTCGATATCGTTCGATATAACGATAAATCACTCTGGGCGACTCGGAATCGCGTTATTTACCTTTTCCACACGCTTTGCATCGAAGGAAGCTAAGGATTCACTTCCTAGCCCTCGATATCGTTCGATATAACGATAAATCACTCTGGGCGACTCGGAATCGCGTTATTTACCTTTTCCACACTCTGTGCATCGAAGGAAGCTAAGGATTCACTTCCTAGCCCTCGATATCGTTCGATATAACGATAAGTCACTCTGGGCGACGCGGAATAGCGATATTTACCTTTTCCACACGCTGTGCATCGAAGGAAGCTAAGGATTCACTTCCTAGCCCTCGATATCGTTCGATATAGCGATAAATCACTCTGGGCAACTCGGAATCGCGTTATTTACCTATTCCACACGCTGTGCATCGAAGGAAGCTGAGGATTCACTTCGTAGCCCTCGATATCGTTCGATATAACGATAAATCACTCTGAGCGACTCGGAATCGCGTTATTTACCTTTTCCACACGCTTTGCATCGAAGGAAGCTAAGGATTCACTTCCTAGCCCTCGATATCGTTCGATATAACGATAAATCACTCTGATAGACGCGGATTTGCGATATTTACCTTTTCCACACGCTGTGCATCGAAGGAAGCTAAGGATTCACTTCCTAGCCCTCGATATCGTTCGATATAACGATAAATCACTCTGGGAGACACGGAATAGCGATATTTACCCTTTCCACACGCTGTGTATCGAAGGAAGCTAAGGATTCACTTCCTAGCCCTCGACATCGTTCGATATAACGATATATCACTCTGGGCGACTCGGAATCGCGTTATTTAACTATTCCACACGCTGTGTATCGAAGGAAGCTAAGGATTCACTTCCTAGCCCTCGATATCGTTCGATATAACGATAAATCACTCTGGGAGACGCGGATTAGCGATATATACCTTTTCCACACGCTGTGCATCGAAGGAAGCTAAGGATTCACTTCCTAGCCCTCGATATCGTTCGATATAACGATAAATCACTCTGGGAGACGCGGAATAGCGATATTTACCTTTTCCACACGCTGCGCATCGAAGGAAGCTGAGGATTCACTTCGTAGCCCTCGATATCGTTCGATATAACGATAAATCACTCTGGGCGACTCGGAATCGCGTTATTTACAATTTCCACACGCTTTACATCGAAGGAAGCTAAGGATTCACTTCCTAGCCCTCGATATCGTTCGATATAACGATAAATCACTCTGGGCGACGCGGAATAGCGATATTTACCTTTTCCACACGCTGTGCATCGAAGCAAGCTAAGGATTCACTTCCTAGCCCTCGATATCGTTCGATATAACGATAAATCACTCTGGGCGACTCGGAATAGCGTTATTTACCTTTTCCACACGCTGTGTATCGAAGGAAGCTAAGGATTCACTTCCTAGCCCTCGATATCTTTCGATATAACGATAAATCACTCTGGGAGACTCGGAATAGCGATATTAACCTTTTCCACACGCTGTGTATCGAAGGAAGCTGAGGATTCACTTCCTAGCCCTCGATATCGTTCGATATAACGATAAATCACTCTGGGCGACTCGGAATAGCGATATTTACCTTTTCCACACTCTGTGCATCGAAGGAAGCTAAGGATTCACTTCCTAGCCCTCGATATCGTTCGATATAACGATAAGTCACTCTGGGCGACGCGGAATAGCGATATTTACCTTTTCCACACGCTGTGCATCGAAGGAAGCTAAGGATTCACTTCCTAGCCCTCGATATCGTTCGATATAGCGATAAATCACTCTGGGCAACTCGGAATCGCGTTATTTACCTATTCCACACGCTGTGCATCGAAGGAAGCTGAGGATTCACTTCCTAGCCCTCGATATCGTTCGATATAACGATAAATCACTCTGGGCGACGCGGAATAGCGATATTTACCTTTTCCACACGCTGTGCATCGAAGGAAGCTAAGGATTCACTTCCTAGCCCTCGATATCGTTCGATATAACGATAAATCACTCTGGGAGACGCGGATTAGCGATATTTACCTTTTCTACACGCTGTGCATCGAAGGAAGCTAAGGATTCACTTCCTAGCCCTCGATATCGTTCGATATAACGATAAATCACTCTGGGAGACGCGGAATAGCGATATTTACCTTTTCCACACGCTGCGCATCGAAGGAAGCTGAGGATTCACTTCGTAGCCCTCGATATCGTTCGATATAACGATAAATCACTCTGGGCGACTCGGAATCGCGTTATTTACCTTTTCCACACGCTTTGCATCGAAGGAAGCTAAGGATTCACTTCCTAGCCCTCGATATCGTTCGATATAACGATAAATCACTCTGGGCGACTCGGAATCGCGTTATTTACCTTTTCCACACTCTGTGCATCGAAGGAAGCTAAGGATTCACTTCCTAGCCCTCGATATCGTTCGATATAACGATAAGTCACTCTGGGCGACGCGGAATAGCGATATTTACCTTTTCCACACGCTGTGCATCGAAGGAAGCTAAGGATTCACTTCCTAGCCCTCGATATCGTTCGATATAGCGATAAATCACTCTGGGCAACTCGGAATCGCGTTATTTACCTATTCCACACGCTGTGCATCGAAGGAAGCTGAGGATTCACTTCCTAGCCCTCGATATCGTTCGATATAACGATAAATCACTCTGGGCGACGCGGAATAGCGATATTTACCTTTTCCACACGCTGTGCATCGAAGGAAGCTAAGGATTCACTTCCTAGCCCTCGATATCGTTCGATATAACGATAAATCACTCTGGGCGACTCGGAATGGCGTTATTTACCTTTTCCACACGCTGTGTATCGAAGGAAGCTAAGGATTCACTTCCTAGCCCTCGATATCTTTCGATATAACGATAAATCACTCTGGGAGACGCGGAATAGCGATATTTACCTTTTCCACACGCTGTGTATCGAAGGAAGCTAAGGATTCACTTCCTAGCCCTCGATATCGTTCGATATAACGAAAAATCACTCTGCGAGACGCGGAATAGCGATATTTACCTTTTCCACACACTGTGTATCGAAGGAAGCTAAGGATTCAATTCCTAGCCCTCGATATCGTTCGATATAACGATAAATCACTCTGGGAGACGCGGATTAGCGATATTTACCTTTTCCACACGCTGTGCATCGAAGGAAGCTAAGGATTCACTTCCTAGCCCTCGATATCTTTCGATATAACGATAAATCACTCTGGGAGACACGGAATAGCGATATTTACCCTTTCCACACGCTGTGTATCGAAGGAAGCTAAGGATTCACTTCCTAGCCCTCGATATCGTTCGATATAACGATAAATCACTCTGGGCGACTCGAAATAGCGATATTTACCCTTTCCACACGCTGTGTATCGAAGGAAGCTAAGGATTCACTTCCTAGCCCTCGATATCGTTCGATATAACGATATATCACTCTGGGCGACTCGGAATCGCGTTATTTAACTATTCCACACGCTGTGTATCGAAGGAAGCTAAGGATTCACTTCCTAGCCCTCGATATCGTTCGATATAACGATAAATCACTTGGGAGACGCGGATTAGCGATATTTACCTTTTCCACACGCTGTGCATCGAAGGAAGCTAAGGATTCACTTCCTAGCCCTCGATATCGTTCGATATAACGATAAATCACTCTGGGAGACGCGGATTAGCGATATTTACCTTTTCCACACGCTGTGCATCGAAGGAAGCTAAGGATTCACTTCCTAGCCCTCGATATCGTTCGATATAACGATAAATCACTCTGGGAGACGCGGAATAGCGATATTTACCTTTTCCACACGCTGCGCATCGAAGGAAGCTGAGGATTCACTTCGTAGCCCTCGATATCGTTCGATATAACGATAAATCACTCTGGGCGACTCGGAATCGCGTTATTTACCTTTTCCACACGCTTTGCATCGAAGGAAGCTAAGGATTCACTTCCTAGCCCTCGATATCGTTCGATATAACGATAAATCACTCTGGGCGACTCGGAATCGCGTTATTTACCTTTTCCACACTCTGTGCATCGAAGGAAGCTAAGGATTCACTTCCTAGCCCTCGATATCGTTCGATATAACGATAAGTCACTCTGGGCGACGCGGAATAGCGATATTTACCTTTTCCACACGCTGTGCATCGAAGGAAGCTAAGGATTCACTTCCTAGCCCTCGATATCGTTCGATATAGCGATAAATCACTCTGGGCAACTCGGAATCGCGTTATTTACCTATTCCACACGCTGTGCATCGAAGGAAGCTGAGGATTCACTTCGTAGTCCTCGATATCGTTCGATATAACGATAAATCACTCTGAGCGACTCGGAATCGCGTTATTTACCTTTTCCACACGCTTTGCATCGAAGGAAGCTAAGGATTCACTTCCTAGCCCTCGATATCGTTCGATATAACGATAAATCACTCTGATAGACGCGGATTTGCGATATTTACCTTTTCCACACGCTGTGCATCGAAGGAAGCTAAGGATTCACTTCCTAGCCCTCGATATCGTTCGATATAACGATAAATCACTCTGGGAGACGCGGAATAGCGATATTTACCTTTTCCACACGCTGCGCATCGAAGGAAGCTGAGGATTCACTTCGTAGCCCTCGATATCGTTCGATATAACGATAAATCACTCTGGGCGACTCGGAATCGCGTTATTTACCTTTTCCACACGCTTTACATCGAAGGAAGCTAAGGATTCACTTCCTAGCCCTCGATATCGTTCGATATAACGATAAATCACTCTGGGAGACGCGGATTAGCGATATATACCTTTTCCACACGCTGTGCATCGAAGGAAGCTAAGGATTCACTTCCTAGCCCTCGATATCGTTCGATATAACGATAAATCACTCTGGGAGACGCGGAATAGCGATATTTACCTTTTCCACACGCTGTGCATCGAAGCAAGCTAAGGATTCACTTCCTAGCCCTCGATATCGTTCGATATAACGATAAATCACTCTGGGCGACTCGGAATAGCGTTATTTACCTTTTCCACACGCTGGGTATCGAAGGAAGCTAAGGATTCACTTCCTAGCCCTCGATATCTTTCGATATAACGATAAATCACTCTGGGAGACTCGGAATAGCGATATTTACCTTTTCCACACGCTGTGTATCGAAGGAAGCTGAGGATTTACTTCCTAGCCCTCGATATCGTTCGATATAACGATAAATCACTCTGGGCGACTCGGAATAGCGATATTTACCTTTTCCACACGCTGTGCATCGATGAAAGCTAAGGATTCACTTCCTAGTCCTCGATATCGTTCGATATAACGATAAATCACTCTGGGCGACGCGGAATAGCGATATTTACCTTTTCCACACGCTGTGCATCGAAGGAAGCTAAGGATTCACTTCCTTGCCCTCGATATCGTTCGATATAACGATAAATCACTCTGGGCGACTCGGAATAGCGTTATTTACCTTTTCCACACGCTGTGTATCGAAGGAAGCTAAGGATTCACTTCCTAGCCCCCGATATCTTTCGATATAACGATAAATCACTCTGGGAGACGCGGAATAGCGATATTTACCTTTTCCAGACGCTGTATATCGAAGGAAGCTAAGGATTCACTTCCTAGCGCTCGATATCGTTCGATATAACGATAAATCACTCTGGGAGACGCGGATTAGCGATATTTACCTTTTCCACACGCTGTGCATCGAAGGAAGCTAAGGATTCACTTCCTAGCCCTCGATATCGTTCGATATAACTATAAATCACTCTGGGCGACGCGGAATAGCGATATTTACCTTTTCCACACGCTGTGCATCGAAGGAAGCTGAGGATTCACTTCGTAGCCCTCGATATCGTTCGATATAACGATAAATCACTCTGGGCGACTCGGAATCGCGTTATTTACCTTTTCCACACGCTTTGCATCGAAGGAAGCTAAGGATTCACTTCCTAGCCCTCGATATCGTTCGATATAACGATAAATCACTCTGGGAGACACGGAATAGCGATATTTACCCTTTCCACACGCTGTGTATCGAAGGAAGCTAAGGATTCACTTCCTAGCCCTCGACATCGTTCGATATAACGATATATCACTCTGGGCGACTCGGAATCGCGTTATTTAACTATTCCACACGCTGTGCATCGAAGGAAGCTAAGGATTCACTTCCTAGCCCTCGATATCGTTCGATATAGCGATAAATCACTCTGGGCAACTCGGAATCGCGTTATTTACCTATTCCACACGCTGTGCATCGAAGGAAGCTGAGGATTCACTTCCTAGCCCTCGATATCGTTCGATATAACGATAAATCACTCTGGGCGACGCGGAATAGCGATATTTACCTTTTCCACACGCTGTGCATCGAAGGAAGCTAAGGATTCACTTCCTAGCCCTCGATATCGTTCGATATAACGATAAATCACTCTGGGCGACTCGGAATAGCGTTATTTACCTTTTCCACACGCTGTGTATCGAAGGAAGCTAAGGATTCACTTCCTAGCCCTCGATATCTTTCGATATAACGATAAATCACTCTGGGAGACGCGGAATAGCGATATTTACCTTTTCCACACGCTGTGTATCGAAGGAAGCTAAGGATTCACTTCCTAGCCCTCGATATCGTTCGATATAACGATAAATCACTCTGGGAGACGCGGATTAGCGATATTTACCTTTTCCACACGCTGTGCATCGAAGGAGGCTAAGGATTCACTTCCTAGCCCTCGATATCGTTCGATATAACGATAAATCACTCTGGGAGACGCGGAATAGCGATATTTACCTTTTCCACACGCTGCGCATCGAAGGAAGCTGAGGATTCACTTCGTAGCCCTCGATATCGTTCGATATAACGATAAATCACTCTGGGCGACTCGGAATCGCGTTATTTACCTTTTCCACACGCTTTGCATCGAAGGAAGCTAAGGATTCACTTCCTAGCCCTCGATATCGTTCGATATAACGATAAATCACTCTGGGAGACGCGGATTAGCGATATATACCTTTTCCACACGCTGTGCATCGAAGGAAGCTAAGGATTCACTTCCTAGCCCTCGATATCGTTCGATATAACGATAAATCACTCTGGGAGACGCGGAATAGCGATATTTACCTTTTCCACACGCTGCGCATCGAAGGAAGCTGAGGATTCACTTCGTAGCCCTCGATATCGTTCGATATAACGATAAATCACTCTGGGCGACTCGGAATCGCGTTATTTACCTTTTCCACACGCTTTACATCGAAGGAAGCTAAGGATTCACTTCCTAGCCCTCGATATCGTTCGATATAACGATAAATCACTCTGGGCGACGCGGAATAGCGATATTTACCTTTTCCACACGCTGTGCATCGAAGCAAGCTAAGGATTCACTTCCTAGCCCTCGATATCGTTCGATATAACGATAAATCACTCTGGGCGACTCGGAATAGCGTTATTTACCTTTTCCACACGCTGTGTATCGAAGGAAGCTAAGGATTCACTTCCTAGCCCTCGATATCTTTCGATATAACGATAAATCACTCTGGGAGACTCGGAATAGCGATATTTACCTTTTCCACACGCTGTGTATCGAAGGAAGCTGAGGATTCACTTCCTAGCCCTCGATATCGTTCGATATAACGATAAATCACTCTGGGCGACTCGGAATAGCAATATTTACCTTTTCCACACGCTGTGCATCGATGAAAGCTAAGGATTCACTTCCTAGTCCTCGATATCGTTCGATATAACGATAAATCACTCTGGGCGACGCGGAATAGCGATATTTACCTTTTCCACACGCTGTGCATCGAAGGAAGCTAAGGATTCACTTCCTTGCCCTCGATATCGTTCGATATAACGATAAATCACTCTGGGCGACTCGGAATAGCGTTATTTACCTTTTCCACACGCTGTGTATCGAAGGAAGCTAAGGATTCACTTCCTAGCCCCCGATATCTTTCGATATAACGATAAATCACTCTGGGAGACGCGGAATAGCGATATTTACCTTTTCCAGACGCTGTGTATCGAAGGAAGCTAAGGATTCACTTCCTAGCGCTCGATATCGTTCGATATAACGATAAATCACTCTGGGCGACTCGGAATAGCGTTATTTACCTTTTCCACACGCTGTGTATCGAAGGAAGCTAAGGATTCACTTCCTAGCCCCCGATATCTTTCGATATAACGATAAATCACTCTGGGAGACGCGGAATAGCGATATTTACCTTTTCCAGACGCTGTATATCGAAGGAAGCTAAGGATTCACTTCCTAGCCCTCGATATCGTTCGATATATCTATAAATCACTCTGGGCGACGCGGAATAGCGATATTTACCTTTTCCACACGCTGTGCATCGAAGGAAGCTGAGGATTCACTTCGTAGCCCTCGATATCGTTCGATATAACGATAAATCACTCTGGGCGACTCGGAATCGCGTTATTTACCTTTTCCACACGCTTTGCATCGAAGGAAGCTAAGGATTCACTTCCTAGCCCTCGATATCGTTCGATATAACGATAAATCACTCTGGGCGACTCGAAATAGCGATATTTACCCTTTCCACACGCTGTGTATCGAAGGAAGCTAAGGATTCACTTCCTAGCCCTCGATATCGTTCGATATAACGATATATCACTCTGGGCGACTCGGAATCGCGTTATTTAACTATTCCACACGCTGTGTATCGAAGGAAGCTAAGGATTCACTTCCTAGCCCTCGATATCGTTCGATATAACGATAAATCACTTGGGAGACGCGGATTAGCGATATTTACCTTTTCCACACGCTGTGCATCGAAGGAAGCTAAGGATTCACTTCCTAGCCCTCGATATCGTTCGATATAACGATAAATCACTCTGGGAGACGCGGATTAGCGATATTTACCTTTTCCACACGCTGTGCATCGAAGGAAGCTAAGGATTCACTTCCTAGCCCTCGATATCGTTCGATATAACGATAAATCACTCTGGGAGACGCGGAATAGCGATATTTACCTTTTCCACACGCTGCGCATCGAAGGAAGCTGAGGATTCACTTCGTAGCCCTCGATATCGTTCGATATAACGATAAATCACTCTGGGCGACTCGGAATCGCGTTATTTACCTTTTCCACACGCTTTGCATCGAAGGAAGCTAAGGATTCACTTCCTAGCCCTCGATATCGTTCGATATAACGATAAATCACTCTGGGCGACTCGGAATCGCGTTATTTACCTTTTCCACACTCTGTGCATCGAAGGAAGCTAAGGATTCACTTCCTAGCCCTCGATATCGTTCGATATAACGATAAGTCACTCTGGGCGACGCGGAATAGCGATATTTACCTTTTCCACACGCTGTGCATCGAAGGAAGCTAAGGATTCACTTCCTAGCCCTCGATATCGTTCGATATAGCGATAAATCACTCTGGGCAACTCGGAATCGCGTTATTTACCTATTCCACACGCTGTGCATCGAAGGAAGCTGAGGATTCACTTCCTAGCCCTCGATATCGTTCGATATAACGATAAATCACTCTGGGCGACGCGGAATAGCGATATTTACCTTTTCCACACGCTGTGTATCGAAGGAAGCTAAGGATTCACTTCCTAGCCCTCGATATCGTTCGATATAACGAAAAATCACTCTGCGAGACGCGGAATAGCGATATTTACCTTTTCCACACACTGTGTATCGAAGGAAGCTAAGGATTCAATTCCTAGCCCTCGATATCGTTCGATATAACGATAAATCACTCTGGGAGACGCGGATTAGCGATATTTACCTTTTCCACACGCTGTGCATCGAAGGAAGCTAAGGATTCACTTCCTAGCCCTCGATATCTTTCGATATAACGATAAATCACTCTGGGAGACACGGAATAGCGATATTTACCTTTTCCACACGCTGTGTATCGAAGGAAGCTAAGGATTCACTTCCTAGCCCTCGATATCTTTCGATATAACGATAAATCACTCTGGGAGACACGGAATAGCGATATTTACCCTTTCCACACGCTGTGTATCGAAGGAAGCTAAGGATTCACTTCCTAGCCCTCGATATCGTTCGATATAACGATAAATCACTCTGGGCGACTCGGAATAGCGTTATTTACCTTTTCCACACGCTGTGTATCGAAGGAAGCTAAGGATTCACTTCCTAGCCCTCGATATCTTTCGATATAACGATAAATCTCTCTGGGAGACGCGGATTAGCGATATTTACCTTTTCCACACGCTGTGCATCGAAGGAAGCTAAGGATTCACTTCCTAGCCCTCGATATCTTTCGATATAACGATAAATCACTCTGGGAGACACGGAATAGCGATATTTACCCTTTCCACACGCTGTGTATCGAAGGAAGCTAAGGATTCACTTCCTAGCCCTCGATATCGTTCGATATAACGATAAATCACTCTGGGCGACTCGAAATAGCGATATTTACCCTTTCCACACGCTGTGTATCGAAGGAAGCTAAGGATTCACTTCCTAGCCCTCGATATCGTTCGATATAACGATATATCACTCTGGGCGACTCGGAATCGCGTTATTTAACTATTCCACACGCTGTGTATCGAAGGAAGCTAAGGATTCACTTCCTAGCCCTCGATATCGTTCGATATAACGATAAATCACTTGGGAGACGCGGATTAGCGATATTTACCTTTTCCACACGCTGTGCATCGAAGGAAGCTAAGGATTCACTTCCTAGCCCTCGATATCGTTCGATATAACGATAAATCACTCTGGGAGACGCGGATTAGCGATATTTACCTTTTCCACACGCTGTGCATCGAAGGAAGCTAAGGATTCACTTCCTAGCCCTCGATATCGTTCGATATAACGATAAATCACTCTGGGAGACGCGGAATAGCGATATTTACCTTTTCCACACGCTGCGCATCGAAGGAAGCTGAGGATTCACTTCGTAGCCCTCGATATCGTTCGATATAACGATAAATCACTCTGGGCGACTCGGAATCGCGTTATTTACCTTTTCCACACGCTGCGCATCGAAGGAAGCTGAGGATTCACTTCGTAGCCCTCGATATCGTTCGATATAACGAAAAATCACTCTGCGAGACGCGGAATAGCGATATTTACCTTTTCCACACACTGTGCATCGAAGGAAGCTGAGGATTCACTTCCTAGCCCTCGATATCGTTCGATATAACGATAAATCACTCTGGGCGACGCGGAATAGCGATATTTACCTTTTCCACACGCTGTGCATCGAAGGAAGCTAAGGATTCACTTCCTAGCCCTCGATATCGTTCGATATAACGATAAATCACTCTGGGAGACGCGGAATAGCGATATTTACCTTTTCCACACGCTGCGCATCGAAGGAAGCTGAGGATTCACTTCGTAGCCCTCGATATCGTTCGATATAACGATAAATCACTCTGGGCGACTCGGAATCGCGTTATTTACCTTTTCCACACGCTTTGCATCGAAGGAAGCTAAGGATTCACTTCCTAGCCCTCGATATCGTTCGATATAACGATAAATCACTCTGGGCGACTCGGAATCGCGTTATTTACCTTTTCCACACTCTGTGCATCGAAGGAAGCTAAGGATTCACTTCCTAGCCCTCGATATCGTTCGATATAACGATAAGTCACTCTGGGCGACGCGGAATAGCGATATTTACCTTTTCCACACGCTGTGCATCGAAGGAAGCTAAGGATTCACTTCCTAGCCCTCGATATCGTTCGATATAGCGATAAATCACTCTGGGCAACTCGGAATCGCGTTATTTACCTATTCCACACGCTGTGCATCGAAGGAAGCTGAGGATTCACTTCCTAGCCCTCGATATCGTTCGATATAACGATAAATCACTCTGGGCGACGCGGAATAGCGATATTTACCTTTTCCACACGCTGTGCATCGAAGGAAGCTAAGGATTCACTTCCTAGCCCTCGATATCGTTCGATATAACGATAAATCACTCTGGGCGACTCGGAATAGCGTTATTTACCTTTTCCACACGCTGTGTATCGAAGGAATTTAAGGATTCACTTCCTAGCCCTCGATATCTTTCGATATAACGATAAATCACTCTGGGAGACGCGGAATAGCGATATTTACCTTTTCCACACGCTGCGCATCGAAGGAAGCTGAGGATTCACTTCGTAGCCCTCGATATCGTTCGATATAACGAAAAATCACTCTGCGAGACGCGGAATAGCGATATTTACCTTTTCCACACACTGTGTATCGAAGGAAGCTAAGGATTCAATTCCTAGCCCTCGATATCGTTCGATATAACGATAAATCACTCTGGGAGACGCGGATTAGCGATATTTACCTTTTCCACACGCTGTGCATCGAAGGAAGCTAAGGATTCACTTCCTAGCCCTCGATATCGTTCGATATAACGATATATCACTCTGGGCGACTCGGAATCGCGTTATTTAACTATTCCACACGCTGTGTATCGAAGGAAGCTAAGGATTCACTTCCTAGCCCTCGATATCGTTCGATATAACGATAAATCACTTGGGAGACGCGGATTAGCGATATTTACCTTTTCCACACGCTGTGCATCGAAGGAAGCTAAGGATTCACTTCCTAGCCCTCGATATCGTTCGATATAACGATAAATCACTCTGGGAGACGCGGATTAGCGATATTTACCTTTTCCACACGCTGTGCATCGAAGGAAGCTAAGGATTCACTTCCTAGCCCTCGATATCGTTCGATATAACGATAAATCACTCTGGGAGACGCGGAATAGCGATATTTACCTTTTCCACACGCTGCGCATCGAAGGAAGCTGAGGATTCACTTCGTAGCCCTCGATATCGTTCGATATAACGATAAATCACTCTGGGCGACTCGGAATCGCGTTATTTACCTTTTCCACACGCTGCGCATCGAAGGAAGCTGAGGATTCACTTCGTAGCCCTCGATATCGTTCGATATAACGAAAAATCACTCTGCGAGACGCGGAATAGCGATATTTACCTTTTCCACACACTGTGTATCGAAGGAAGCTAAGGATTCACTTCCTAGCCCTCGATATCGTTCGATATAACGATAAATCACTCTGGGAGACGCGGAATAGCGATATTTACCTTTTCCACACGCTGCGCATCGAAGGAAGCTGAGGATTCACTTCGTAGCCCTCGATATCGTTCGATATAACGATAAATCACTCTGGGCGACTCGGAATCGCGTTATTTACCTTTTCCACACTCTGTGCATCGAAGGAAGCTAAGGATTCACTTCCTAGCCCTCGATATCGTTCGATATAACGATAAGTCACTCTGGGCGACGCGGAATAGCGATATTTACCTTTTCCACACGCTGTGCATCGAAGGAATCTAAGGATTCACTTCCTAGCCCTCGATATCGTTCGATATAACGATAAATCACTCTGATAGACGCGGATTTGCGATATTTACCTTTTCCATACGCTGTGCATCGAAGGAAGCTAAGGATTCACTTCCTAGCCCTCGATATCGTTCGATATAACGATAAATCACTCTGGGAGACACGGAATAGCGATATTTACCCTTTCCACACGCTGTGTATCGAAGGAAGCTAAGGATTCACTTCCTAGCCCTCGACATCGTTCGATATAACGATATATCACTCTGGGCAACTCGGAATCGCGTTATTTAACTATTCCACACGCTGTGTATCGAAGGAAGCTAAGGATTCACTTCCTAGCCCCCGATATCTTTCGATATAACGATAAATCACTCTGGGAGACGCGGAATAGCGATATTTACCTTTTCCACACACTGTGTATCGAAGGAAGCTAAGGATTCACTTCCTAGCGCTCGATATCGTTCGATATAACGATAAATCACTCTGGGCGACTCGGAATCGCGTTATTTACCTATTCCACACACTGTGTATCGAAGGAAGCTAAGGATTCACTTCCTAGCCCTCGATATCGTTCGATATAACGATAAATCACTCTGGGCGACTCGGAATCGCGTTATTTACCTTTTCCACACGCTTTGCATCGAAGGAAGCTAAGGATTCACTTCCTAGCCCTCGATATCGTTCGATATAACGATAAATCACTCTGGGCGACTCGAAATAGCGATATTTACCCTTTCCACACGCTGTGTATCGAAGGAAGCTAAGGATTCACTTCCTAGCCCTCGATATCGTTCGATATAACGATATATCACTCTGGGCGACTCGGAATCGCGTTATTTAACTATTCCACACGCTGTGTATCGAAGGAAGCTAAGGATTCACTTCCTAGCCCTCGATATCGTTCGATATAACGATAAATCACTTGGGAGACGCGGATTAGCGATATTTACCTTTTCCACACGCTGTGCATCGAAGGAAGCTAAGGATTCACTTCCTAGCCCTCGATATCGTTCGATATAACGATAAATCACTCTGGGAGACGCGGATTAGCGATATTTACCTTTTCCACACGCTGTGCATCGAAGGAAGCTAAGGATTCACTTCCTAGCCCTCGATATCGTTCGATATAACGATAAATCACTCTGGGAGACGCGGAATAGCGATATTTACCTTTTCCACACGCTGCGCATCGAAGGAAGCTGAGGATTCACTTCGTAGCCCTCGATATCGTTCGATATAACGATAAATCACTCTGGGCGACTCGGAATCGCGTTATTTACCTTTTCCACACGCTTTGCATCGAAGGAAGCTAAGGATTCACTTCCTAGCCCTCGATATCGTTCGATATAACGATAAATCACTCTGGGCGACTCGGAATCGCGTTATTTACCTTTTCCACACTCTGTGCATCGAAGGAAGCTAAGGATTCACTTCCTAGCCCTCGATATCGTTCGATATAACGATAAGTCACTCTGGGCGACGCGGAATAGCGATATTTACCTTTTCCACACGCTGTGCATCGAAGGAAGCTAAGGATTCACTTCCTAGCCCTCGATATCGTTCGATATAGCGATAAATCACTCTGGGCAACTCGGAATCGCGTTATTTACCTATTCCACACGCTGTGCATCGAAGGAAGCTGAGGATTCACTTCCTAGCCCTCGATATCGTTCGATATAACGATAAATCACTCTGGGCGACGCGGAATAGCGATATTTACCTTTTCCACACGCTGTGCATCGAAGGAAGCTAAGGATTCACTTCCTAGCCCTCGATATCGTTCGATATAACGATAAATCACTCTGGGCGACTCGGAATAGCGTTATTTACCTTTTCCACACGCTGTGTATCGAAGGAATTTAAGGATTCACTTCCTAGCCCTCGATATCTTTCGATATAACGATAAATCACTCTGGGAGACGCGGAATAGCGATATTTACCTTTTCCACACGCTGTGTATCGAAGGAAGCTAAGGATTCACTTCCTAGCCCTCGATATCGTTCGATATAACGAAAAATCACTCTGCGAGACGCGGAATAGCGATATTTACCTTTTCCACACACTGTGTATCGAAGGAAGCTAAGGATTCAATTCCTAGCCCTCGATATCGTTCGATATAACGATAAATCACTCTGGGAGACGCGGATTAGCGATATTTACCTTTTCCACACGCTGTGCATCGAAGGAAGCTAAGGATTCACTTCCTAGCCCTCGATATCTTTCGATATAACGATAAATCACTCTGGGAGACACGGAATAGCGATATTTACCTTTTCCACACGCTGTGTATCGAAGGAAGCTAAGGATTCACTTCCTAGCCCTCGATATCTTTCGATATAACGATAAATCACTCTGGGAGACACGGAATAGCGATATTTACCTTTTCCACACGCTGTGCATCGAAGGAAGCTAAGGATTCACTTCCTAGCCCTCGATATCTTTCGATATAACGATAAATCACTCTGGGAGACACGGAATAGCGATATTTACCCTTTCCACACGCTGTGTATCGAAGGAAGCTAAGGATTCACTTCCTAGCCCTCGATATCGTTCGATATAACGATAAATCACTCTGGGCGACTCGAAATAGCGATATTTACCCTTTCCACACGCTGTGTATCGAAGGAAGCTAAGGATTCACTTCCTAGCCCTCGATATCGTTCGATATAACGATATATCACTCTGGGCGACTCGGAATCGCGTTATTTAACTATTCCACACGCTGTGTATCGAAGGAAGCTAAGGATTCACTTCCTAGCCCTCGATATCGTTCGATATAACGATAAATCACTTGGGAGACGCGGATTAGCGATATTTACCTTTTCCACACGCTGTGCATCGAAGGAAGCTAAGGATTCACTTCCTAGCCCTCGATATCGTTCGATATAACGATAAATCACTCTGGGAGACGCGGATTAGCGATATTTACCTTTTCCACACGCTGTGCATCGAAGGAAGCTAAGGATTCACTTCCTAGCCCTCGATATCGTTCGATATAACGATAAATCACTCTGGGAGACGCGGAATAGCGATATTTACCTTTTCCACACGCTGCGCATCGAAGGAAGCTGAGGATTCACTTCGTAGCCCTCGATATCGTTCGATATAACGATAAATCACTCTGGGCGACTCGGAATCGCGTTATTTACCTTTTCCACACGCTGCGCATCGAAGGAAGCTGAGGATTCACTTCGTAGCCCTCGATATCGTTCGATATAACGAAAAATCACTCTGCGAGACGCGGAATAGCGATATTTACCTTTTCCACACACTGTGCATCGAAGGAAGCTGAGGATTCACTTCCTAGCCCTCGATATCGTTCGATATAACGATAAATCACTCTGGGCGACGCGGAATAGCGATATTTACCTTTTCCACACGCTGTGCATCGAAGGAAGCTAAGGATTCACTTCCTAGCCCTCGATATCGTTCGATATAACGATAAATCACTCTGGGCGACTCGGAATAGCGTTATTTACCTTTTCCACACGCTGTGTATCGAAGGAATTTAAGGATTCACTTCCTAGCCCTCGATATCTTTCGATATAACGATAAATCACTCTGGGAGACGCGGAATAGCGATATTTACATTTTCCACACGCTGTGTATCGAAGGAAGCTAAGGATTCACTTCCTAGCCCTCGATATCGTTCGATATAACGAAAAATCACTCTGCGAGACGCGGAATAGCGATATTTACCTTTTCCACACACTGTGTATCGAAGGAAGCTAAGGATTCAATTCCTAGCCCTCGATATCGTTCGATATAACGATAAATCACTCTGGGAGACGCGGATTAGCGATATTTACCTTTTCCACACGCTGTGCATCGAAGGAAGCTAAGGATTCACTTCCTAGCCCTCGATATCTTTCGATATAACGATAAATCACTCTGGGAGACACGGAATAGCGATATTTACCTTTTCCACACGCTGTGTATCGAAGGAAGCTAAGGATTCACTTCCTAGCCCTCGATATCTTTCGATATAACGATAAATCACTCTGGGAGACACGGAATAGCGATATTTACCCTTTCCACACGCTGTGTATCGAAGGAAGCTAAGGATTCACTTCCTAGCCCTCGATATCGTTCGATATAACGATAAATCACTCTGGGCGACTCGGAATAGCGTTATTTACCTTTTCCACACGCTGTGTATCGAAGGAAGCTAAGGATTCACTTCCTAGCCCTCGATATCTTTCGATATAACGATAAATCTCTCTGGGAGACGCGGATTAGCGATATTTACCTTTTCCACACGCTGTGCATCGAAGGAAGCTAAGGATTCACTTCCTAGCCCTCGATATCTTTCGATATAACGATAAATCACTCTGGGAGACACGGAATAGCGATATTTACCCTTTCCACACGCTGTGTATCGAAGGAAGCTAAGGATTCACTTCCTAGCCCTCGATATCGTTCGATATAACGATAAATCACTCTGGGCGACTCGAAATAGCGATATTTACCCTTTCCACACGCTGTGTATCGAAGGAAGCTAAGGATTCACTTCCTAGCCCTCGATATCGTTCGATATAACGATATATCACTCTGGGCGACTCGGAATCGCGTTATTTAACTATTCCACACGCTGTGTATCGAAGGAAGCTAAGGATTCACTTCCTAGCCCTCGATATCGTTCGATATAACGATAAATCACTTGGGAGACGCGGATTAGCGATATTTACCTTTTCCACACGCTGTGCATCGAAGGAAGCTAAGGATTCACTTCCTAGCCCTCGATATCGTTCGATATAACGATAAATCACTCTGGGAGACGCGGATTAGCGATATTTACCTTTTCCACACGCTGTGCATCGAAGGAAGCTAAGGATTCACTTCCTAGCCCTCGATATCGTTCGATATAACGATAAATCACTCTGGGAGACGCGGAATAGCGATATTTACCTTTTCCACACGCTGCGCATCGAAGGAAGCTGAGGATTCACTTCGTAGCCCTCGATATCGTTCGATATAACGATAAATCACTCTGGGCGACTCGGAATCGCGTTATTTACCTTTTCCACACGCTGCGCATCGAAGGAAGCTGAGGATTCACTTCGTAGCCCTCGATATCGTTCGATATAACGAAAAATCACTCTGCGAGACGCGGAATAGCGATATTTACCTTTTCCACACACTGTGTATCGAAGGAAGCTAAGGATTCACTTCCTAGCCCTCGATATCGTTCGATATAACGATAAATCACTCTGGGAGACGCGGAATAGCGATATTTACCTTTTCCACACGCTGCGCATCGAAGGAAGCTGAGGATTCACTTCGTAGCCCTCGATATCGTTCGATATAACGATAAATCACTCTGGGCGACTCGGAATCGCGTTATTTACCTTTTCCACACTCTGTGCATCGAAGGAAGCTAAGGATTCACTTCCTAGCCCTCGATATCGTTCGATATAACGATAAGTCACTCTGGGCGACGCGGAATAGCGATATTTACCTTTTCCACACGCTGTGCATCGAAGGAATCTAAGGATTCACTTCCTAGCCCTCGATATCGTTCGATATAACGATAAATCACTCTGATAGACGCGGATTTGTGATATTTACCTTTTCCATACGCTGTGCATCGAAGGAAGCTAAGGATTCACTTCCTAGCCCTCGATATCGTTCGATATAACGATAAATCACTCTGGGAGACACGGAATAGCGATATTTACCCTTTCCACACGCTGTGTATCGAAGGAAGCTAAGGATTCACTTCCTAGCCCTCGACATCGTTCGATATAACGATATATCACTCTGGGCAACTCGGAATCGCGTTATTTAACTATTCCACACGCTGTGTATCGAAGGAAGCTAAGGATTCACTTCCTAGCCCCCGATATCTTTCGATATAACGATAAATCACTCTGGGAGACGCGGAATAGCGATATTTACCTTTTCCACACACTGTGTATCGAAGGAAGCTAAGGATTCACTTCCTAGCGCTCGATATCGTTCGATATAACGATAAATCACTCTGGGCGACTCGGAATCGCGTTATTTACCTATTCCACACACTGTGTATCGAAGGAAGCTAAGGATTCACTTCCTAGCCCTCGATATCGTTCGATATAACGATAAATCACTCTGGGCGACTCGGAATCGCGTTATTTACCTTTTCCACACGCTTTGCATCGAAGGAAGCTAAGGATTCACTTCCTAGCCCTCGATATCGTTCGATATAACGATAAATCACTCTGGGCGACTCGAAATAGCGATATTTACCCTTTCCACACGCTGTGTATCGAAGGAAGCTAAGGATTCACTTCCTAGCCCTCGATATCGTTCGATATAACGATATATCACTCTGGGCGACTCGGAATCGCGTTATTTAACTATTCCACACGCTGTGTATCGAAGGAAGCTAAGGATTCACTTCCTAGCCCTCGATATCGTTCGATATAACGATAAATCACTTGGGAGACGCGGATTAGCGATATTTACCTTTTCCACACGCTGTGCATCGAAGGAAGCTAAGGATTCACTTCCTAGCCCTCGATATCGTTCGATATAACGATAAATCACTCTGGGAGACGCGGATTAGCGATATTTACCTTTTCCACACGCTGTGCATCGAAGGAAGCTAAGGATTCACTTCCTAGCCCTCGATATCGTTCGATATAACGATAAATCACTCTGGGAGACGCGGAATAGCGATATTTACCTTTTCCACACGCTGCGCATCGAAGGAAGCTGAGGATTCACTTCGTAGCCCTCGATATCGTTCGATATAACGATAAATCACTCTGGGCGACTCGGAATCGCGTTATTTACCTTTTCCACACGCTTTGCATCGAAGGAAGCTAAGGATTCACTTCCTAGCCCTCGATATCGTTCGATATAACGATAAATCACTCTGGGCGACTCGGAATCGCGTTATTTACCTTTTCCACACTCTGTGCATCGAAGGAAGCTAAGGATTCACTTCCTAGCCCTCGATATCGTTCGATATAACGATAAGTCACTCTGGGCGACGCGGAATAGCGATATTTACCTTTTCCACACGCTGTGCATCGAAGGAAGCTAAGGATTCACTTCCTAGCCCTCGATATCGTTCGATATAGCGATAAATCACTCTGGGCAACTCGGAATCGCGTTATTTACCTATTCCACACGCTGTGCATCGAAGGAAGCTAAGGATTCACTTCCTAGCCCTCGATATCGTTCGATATAACGATAAATCACTCTGGGAGACGCGGAATAGCGATATTTACCTTTTCCACACGCTGCGCATCGAAGGAAGCTGAGGATTCACTTCGTAGCCCTCGATATCGTTCGATATAACGATAAATCACTCTGGGCGACTCGGAATCGCGTTATTTACCTTTTCCACACGCTTTGCATCGAAGGAAGCTAAGGATTCACTTCCTAGCCCTCGATATCGTTCGATATAACGATAAATCACTCTGGGCGACTCGGAATCGCGTTATTTACCTTTTCCACACTCTGTGCATCGAAGGAAGCTAAGGATTCACTTCCTAGCCCTCGATATCGTTCGATATAACGATAAGTCACTCTGGGCGACGCGGAATAGCGATATTTACCTTTTCCACACGCTGTGCATCGAAGGAAGCTAAGGATTCACTTCCTAGCCCTTGATATCGTTCGATATAGCGATAAATCACTCTGGGCAACTCGGAATCGCGTTATTTACCTATTCCACACGCTGTGCATCGAAGGAAGCTGAGGATTCACTTCCTAGCCCTCGATATCGTTCGATATAACGATAAATCACTCTGGGCGACGCGGAATAGCGATATTTACCTTTTCCACACGCTGTGCATCGAAGGAAGCTAAGGATTCACTTCCTAGCCCTCGATATCGTTCGATATAACGATAAATCACTCTGGGCGACTCGGAATAGCGTTATTTACCTTTTCCACACGCTGTGTATCGAAGGAATTTAAGGATTCACTTCCTAGCCCTCGATATCTTTCGATATAACGATAAATCACTCTGGGAGACGCGGAATAGCGATATTTACCTTTTCCACACGCTGTGTATCGAAGGAAGCTAAGGATTCACTTCCTAGCCCTCGATATCGTTCGATATAACGAAAAATCACTCTGCGAGACGCGGAATAGCGATATTTACCTTTTCCACACACTGTGTATCGAAGGAAGCTAAGGATTCAATTCCTAGCCCTCGATATCGTTCGATATAACGATAAATCACTCTGGGAGACGCGGATTAGCGATATTTACCTTTTCCACACGCTGTGCATCGAAGGAAGCTAAGGATTCACTTCCTAGCCCTCGATATCTTTCGATATAACGATAAATCACTCTGGGAGACACGGAATAGCGATATTTACCTTTTCCACACGCTGTGTATCGAAGGAAGCTAAGGATTCACTTCCTAGCCCTCGATATCTTTCGATATAACGATAAATCACTCTGGGAGACACGGAATAGCGATATTTACCCTTTCCACACGCTGTGTATCGAAGGAAGCTAAGGATTCACTTCCTAGCCCTCGATATCTTTCGATATAACGATAAATCACTCTGGGAGACACGGAATAGCGATATTTACCCTTTCCACACGCTGTGTATCGAAGGAAGCTAAGGATTCACTTCCTAGCCCTCGATATCGTTCGATATAACGATAAATCACTCTGGGCGACTCGGAATAGCGTTATTTACCTTTTCCACACGCTGTGTATCGAAGGAAGCTAAGGATTCACTTCCTAGCCCTCGATATCTTTCGATATAACGATAAATCTCTCTGGGAGACGCGGATTAGCGATATTTACCTTTTCCACACGCTGTGCATCGAAGGAAGCTAAGGATTCACTTCCTAGCCCTCGATATCTTTCGATATAACGATAAATCACTCTGGGAGACACGGAATAGCGATATTTACCCTTTCCACACGCTGTGTATCGAAGGAAGCTAAGGATTCACTTCCTAGCCCTCGATATCGTTCGATATAACGATAAATCACTCTGGGCGACTCGAAATAGCGATATTTACCCTTTCCACACGCTGTGTATCGAAGGAAGCTAAGGATTCACTTCCTAGCCCTCGATATCGTTCGATATAACGATATATCACTCTGGGCGACTCGGAATCGCGTTATTTAACTATTCCACACGCTGTGTATCGAAGGAAGCTAAGGATTCACTTCCTAGCCCTCGATATCGTTCGATATAACGATAAATCACTTGGGAGACGCGGATTAGCGATATTTACCTTTTCCACACGCTGTGCATCGAAGGAAGCTAAGGATTCACTTCCTAGCCCTCGATATCGTTCGATATAACGATAAATCACTCTGGGAGACGCGGATTAGCGATATTTACCTTTTCCACACGCTGTGCATCGAAGGAAGCTAAGGATTCACTTCCTAGCCCTCGATATCGTTCGATATAACGATAAATCACTCTGGGAGACGCGGAATAGCGATATTTACCTTTTCCACACGCTGCGCATCGAAGGAAGCTGAGGATTCACTTCGTAGCCCTCGATATCGTTCGATATAACGATAAATCACTCTGGGCGACTCGGAATCGCGTTATTTACCTTTTCCACACGCTGCGCATCGAAGGAAGCTGAGGATTCACTTCGTAGCCCTCGATATCGTTCGATATAACGAAAAATCACTCTGCGAGACGCGGAATAGCGATATTTACCTTTTCCACACACTGTGCATCGAAGGAAGCTGAGGATTCACTTCCTAGCCCTCGATATCGTTCGATATAACGATAAATCACTCTGGGCGACGCGGAATAGCGATATTTACCTTTTCCACACGCTGTGCATCGAAGGAAGCTAAGGATTCACTTCCTAGCCCTCGATATCGTTCGATATAACGATAAATCACTCTGGGCGACTCGGAATAGCGTTATTTACCTTTTCCACACGCTGTGTATCGAAGGAATTTAAGGATTCACTTCCTAGCCCTCGATATCTTTCGATATAACGATAAATCACTCTGGGAGACGCGGAATAGCGATATTTACATTTTCCACACGCTGTGTATCGAAGGAAGCTAAGGATTCACTTCCTAGCCCTCGATATCGTTCGATATAACGAAAAATCACTCTGCGAGACGCGGAATAGCGATATTTACCTTTTCCACACACTGTGTATCGAAGGAAGCTAAGGATTCAATTCCTAGCCCTCGATATCGTTCGATATAACGATAAATCACTCTGGGAGACGCGGATTAGCGATATTTACCTTTTCCACACGCTGTGCATCGAAGGAAGCTAAGGATTCACTTCCTAGCCCTCGATATCTTTCGATATAACGATAAATCACTCTGGGAGACACGGAATAGCGATATTTACCTTTTCCACACGCTGTGTATCGAAGGAAGCTAAGGATTCACTTCCTAGCCCTCGATATCTTTCGATATAACGATAAATCACTCTGGGAGACACGGAATAGCGATATTTACCCTTTCCACACGCTGTGTATCGAAGGAAGCTAAGGATTCACTTCCTAGCCCTCGATATCGTTCGATATAACGATAAATCACTCTGGGCGACTCGGAATAGCGTTATTTACCTTTTCCACACGCTGTGTATCGAAGGAAGCTAAGGATTCACTTCCTAGCCCTCGATATCTTTCGATATAACGATAAATCTCTCTGGGAGACGCGGATTAGCGATATTTACCTTTTCCACACGCTGTGCATCGAAGGAAGCTAAGGATTCACTTCCTAGCCCTCGATATCTTTCGATATAACGATAAATCACTCTGGGAGACACGGAATAGCGATATTTACCCTTTCCACACGCTGTGTATCGAAGGAAGCTAAGGATTCACTTCCTAGCCCTCGATATCGTTCGATATAACGATAAATCACTCTGGGCGACTCGAAATAGCGATATTTACCCTTTCCACACGCTGTGTATCGAAGGAAGCTAAGGATTCACTTCCTAGCCCTCGATATCGTTCGATATAACGATATATCACTCTGGGCGACTCGGAATCGCGTTATTTAACTATTCCACACGCTGTGTATCGAAGGAAGCTAAGGATTCACTTCCTAGCCCTCGATATCGTTCGATATAACGATAAATCACTTGGGAGACGCGGATTAGCGATATTTACCTTTTCCACACGCTGTGCATCGAAGGAAGCTAAGGATTCACTTCCTAGCCCTCGATATCGTTCGATATAACGATAAATCACTCTGGGAGACGCGGATTAGCGATATTTACCTTTTCCACACGCTGTGCATCGAAGGAAGCTAAGGATTCACTTCCTAGCCCTCGATATCGTTCGATATAACGATAAATCACTCTGGGAGACGCGGAATAGCGATATTTACCTTTTCCACACGCTGCGCATCGAAGGAAGCTGAGGATTCACTTCGTAGCCCTCGATATCGTTCGATATAACGATAAATCACTCTGGGCGACTCGGAATCGCGTTATTTACCTTTTCCACACGCTGCGCATCGAAGGAAGCTGAGGATTCACTTCGTAGCCCTCGATATCGTTCGATATAACGAAAAATCACTCTGCGAGACGCGGAATAGCGATATTTACCTTTTCCACACACTGTGTATCGAAGGAAGCTAAGGATTCACTTCCTAGCCCTCGATATCGTTCGATATAACGATAAATCACTCTGGGAGACGCGGAATAGCGATATTTACCTTTTCCACACGCTGCGCATCGAAGGAAGCTAAGGATTCACTTCCTAGCCCTCGATATCGTTCGATATAACGATAAATCACTCTGGGCGACTCGGAATCGCGTTATTTACCTTTTCCACACGCTTTGCATCGAAGGAAGCTAAGGATTCACTTCCTAGCCCTCGATATCGTTCGATATAACGATATATCACTCTGGGCGACTCGGAATCGCGATATTTACCCTTTCCACACGCTGTGTATCGAAGGAAGCTAAGGATTCACTTCCTAGCCCTCGATATCGTTCGATATAACGATATATCACTCTGGGCGACTCGGAATCGCGTTATTTAACTATTCCACACGCTGTGTATCGAAGGAAGCTAAGGATTCACTTCCTAGCCCTCGATATCGTTCGATATAACGATAAATCACTTGGGAGACGCGGATTAGCGATATTTACCTTTTCCACACGCTGTGCATCGAAGGAAGCTAAGGATTCACTTCCTAGCCCTCGATATCGTTCGATATAACGATAAATCACTCTGGGAGACGCGGATTAGCGATATTTACCTTTTCCACACGCTGTGCATCGAAGGAAGCTAAGGATTCACTTCCTAGCCCTCGATATCGTTCGATATAACGATAAATCACTCTGGGAGACGCGGAATAGCGATATTTACCTTTTCCACACGCTGCGCATCGAAGGAAGCTGAGGATTCACTTCGTAGCCCTCGATATCGTTCGATATAACGATAAATCACTCTGGGCGACTCGGAATCGCGTTATTTACCTTTTCCACACGCTTTGCATCGAAGGAAGCTAAGGATTCACTTCCTAGCCCTCGATATCGTTCGATATAACGATAAATCACTCTGGGCGACTCGGAATCGCGTTATTTACCTTTTCCACACTCTGTGCATCGAAGGAAGCTAAGGATTCACTTCCTAGCCCTCGATATCGTTCGATATAACGATAAGTCACTCTGGGCGACGCGGAATAGCGATATTTACCTTTTCCACACGCTGTGCATCGAAGGAAGCTAAGGATTCACTTCCTAGCCCTCGATATCGTTCGATATAGCGATAAATCACTCTGGGCAACTCGGAATCGCGTTATTTACCTATTCCACACGCTGTGCATCGAAGGAAGCTAAGGATTCACTTCCTAGCCCTCGATATCGTTCGATATAACGATAAATCACTCTGGGAGACGCGGAATAGCGATATTTACCTTTTCCACACGCTGCGCATCGAAGGAAGCTGAGGATTCACTTCGTAGCCCTCGATATCGTTCGATATAACGATAAATCACTCTGGGCGACTCGGAATCGCGTTATTTACCTTTTCCACACGCTTTGCATCGAAGGAAGCTAAGGATTCACTTCCTAGCCCTCGATATCGTTCGATATAACGATAAATCACTCTGGGCGACTCGGAATCGCGTTATTTACCTTTTCCACACTCTGTGCATCGAAGGAAGCTAAGGATTCACTTCCTAGCCCTCGATATCGTTCGATATAACGATAAGTCACTCTGGGCGACGCGGAATAGCGATATTTACCTTTTCCACACGCTGTGCATCGAAGGAAGCTAAGGATTCACTTCCTAGCCCTCGATATCGTTCGATATAGCGATAAATCACTCTGGGCAACTCGGAATCGCGTTATTTACCTATTCCACACGCTGTGCATCGAAGGAAGCTGAGGATTCACTTCCTAGCCCTCGATATCGTTCGATATAACGATAAATCACTCTGGGCGACGCGGAATAGCGATATTTACCTTTTCCACACGCTGTGCATCGAAGGAAGCTAAGGATTCACTTCCTAGCCCTCGATATCGTTCGATATAACGATAAATCACTCTGGGCGACTCGGAATAGCGTTATTTACCTTTTCCACACGCTGTGTATCGAAGGAATTTAAGGATTCACTTCCTAGCCCTCGATATCTTTCGATATAACGATAAATCACTCTGGGAGACGCGGAATAGCGATATTTACCTTTTCCACACGCTGTGTATCGAAGGAAGCTAAGGATTCACTTCCTAGCCCTCGATATCGTTCGATATAACGAAAAATCACTCTGCGAGACGCGGAATAGCGATATTTACCTTTTCCACACACTGTGTATCGAAGGAAGCTAAGGATTCAATTCCTAGCCCTCGATATCGTTCGATATAACGATAAATCACTCTGGGAGACGCGGATTAGCGATATTTACCTTTTCCACACGCTGTGCATCGAAGGAAGCTAAGGATTCACTTCCTAGCCCTCGATATCTTTCGATATAACGATAAATCACTCTGGGAGACACGGAATAGCGATATTTACCTTTTCCACACGCTGTGTATCGAAGGAAGCTAAGGATTCACTTCCTAGCCCTCGATATCTTTCGATATAACGATAAATCACTCTGGGAGACACGGAATAGCGATATTTACCCTTTCCACACGCTGTGTATCGAAGGAAGCTAAGGATTCACTTCCTAGCCCTCGATATCTTTCGATATAACGATAAATCACTCTGGGAGACACGGAATAGCGATATTTACCCTTTCCACACGCTGTGTATCGAAGGAAGCTAAGGATTCACTTCCTAGCCCTCGATATCGTTCGATATAACGATAAATCACTCTGGGCGACTCGGAATAGCGTTATTTACCTTTTCCACACGCTGTGTATCGAAGGAAGCTAAGGATTCACTTCCTAGCCCTCGATATCTTTCGATATAACGATAAATCTCTCTGGGAGACGCGGATTAGCGATATTTACCTTTTCCACACGCTGTGCATCGAAGGAAGCTAAGGATTCACTTCCTAGCCCTCGATATCTTTCGATATAACGATAAATCACTCTGGGAGACACGGAATAGCGATATTTACCCTTTCCACACGCTGTGTATCGAAGGAAGCTAAGGATTCACTTCCTAGCCCTCGATATCGTTCGATATAACGATAAATCACTCTGGGCGACTCGAAATAGCGATATTTACCCTTTCCACACGCTGTGTATCGAAGGAAGCTAAGGATTCACTTCCTAGCCCTCGATATCGTTCGATATAACGATATATCACTCTGGGCGACTCGGAATCGCGTTATTTAACTATTCCACACGCTGTGTATCGAAGGAAGCTAAGGATTCACTTCCTAGCCCTCGATATCGTTCGATATAACGATAAATCACTTGGGAGACGCGGATTAGCGATATTTACCTTTTCCACACGCTGTGCATCGAAGGAAGCTAAGGATTCACTTCCTAGCCCTCGATATCGTTCGATATAACGATAAATCACTCTGGGAGACGCGGATTAGCGATATTTACCTTTTCCACACGCTGTGCATCGAAGGAAGCTAAGGATTCACTTCCTAGCCCTCGATATCGTTCGATATAACGATAAATCACTCTGGGAGACGCGGAATAGCGATATTTACCTTTTCCACACGCTGCGCATCGAAGGAAGCTGAGGATTCACTTCGTAGCCCTCGATATCGTTCGATATAACGATAAATCACTCTGGGCGACTCGGAATCGCGTTATTTACCTTTTCCACACGCTGCGCATCGAAGGAAGCTGAGGATTCACTTCGTAGCCCTCGATATCGTTCGATATAACGAAAAATCACTCTGCGAGACGCGGAATAGCGATATTTACCTTTTCCACACACTGTGCATCGAAGGAAGCTGAGGATTCACTTCCTAGCCCTCGATATCGTTCGATATAACGATAAATCACTCTGGGCGACGCGGAATAGCGATATTTACCTTTTCCACACGCTGTGCATCGAAGGAAGCTAAGGATTCACTTCCTAGCCCTCGATATCGTTCGATATAACGATAAATCACTCTGGGCGACTCGGAATAGCGTTATTTACCTTTTCCACACGCTGTGTATCGAAGGAATTTAAGGATTCACTTCCTAGCCCTCGATATCTTTCGATATAACGATAAATCACTCTGGGAGACGCGGAATAGCGATATTTACATTTTCCACACGCTGTGTATCGAAGGAAGCTAAGGATTCACTTCCTAGCCCTCGATATCGTTCGATATAACGAAAAATCACTCTGCGAGACGCGGAATAGCGATATTTACCTTTTCCACACACTGTGTATCGAAGGAAGCTAAGGATTCAATTCCTAGCCCTCGATATCGTTCGATATAACGATAAATCACTCTGGGAGACGCGGATTAGCGATATTTACCTTTTCCACACGCTGTGCATCGAAGGAAGCTAAGGATTCACTTCCTAGCCCTCGATATCTTTCGATATAACGATAAATCACTCTGGGAGACACGGAATAGCGATATTTACCTTTTCCACACGCTGTGTATCGAAGGAAGCTAAGGATTCACTTCCTAGCCCTCGATATCTTTCGATATAACGATAAATCACTCTGGGAGACACGGAATAGCGATATTTACCCTTTCCACACGCTGTGTATCGAAGGAAGCTAAGGATTCACTTCCTAGCCCTCGATATCGTTCGATATAACGATAAATCACTCTGGGCGACTCGGAATAGCGTTATTTACCTTTTCCACACGCTGTGTATCGAAGGAAGCTAAGGATTCACTTCCTAGCCCTCGATATCTTTCGATATAACGATAAATCTCTCTGGGAGACGCGGATTAGCGATATTTACCTTTTCCACACGCTGTGCATCGAAGGAAGCTAAGGATTCACTTCCTAGCCCTCGATATCTTTCGATATAACGATAAATCACTCTGGGAGACACGGAATAGCGATATTTACCCTTTCCACACGCTGTGTATCGAAGGAAGCTAAGGATTCACTTCCTAGCCCTCGATATCGTTCGATATAACGATAAATCACTCTGGGCGACTCGAAATAGCGATATTTACCCTTTCCACACGCTGTGTATCGAAGGAAGCTAAGGATTCACTTCCTAGCCCTCGATATCGTTCGATATAACGATATATCACTCTGGGCGACTCGGAATCGCGTTATTTAACTATTCCACACGCTGTGTATCGAAGGAAGCTAAGGATTCACTTCCTAGCCCTCGATATCGTTCGATATAACGATAAATCACTTGGGAGACGCGGATTAGCGATATTTACCTTTTCCACACGCTGTGCATCGAAGGAAGCTAAGGATTCACTTCCTAGCCCTCGATATCGTTCGATATAACGATAAATCACTCTGGGAGACGCGGATTAGCGATATTTACCTTTTCCACACGCTGTGCATCGAAGGAAGCTAAGGATTCACTTCCTAGCCCTCGATATCGTTCGATATAACGATAAATCACTCTGGGAGACGCGGAATAGCGATATTTACCTTTTCCACACGCTGCGCATCGAAGGAAGCTGAGGATTCACTTCGTAGCCCTCGATATCGTTCGATATAACGATAAATCACTCTGGGCGACTCGGAATCGCGTTATTTACCTTTTCCACACGCTGCGCATCGAAGGAAGCTGAGGATTCACTTCGTAGCCCTCGATATCGTTCGATATAACGAAAAATCACTCTGCGAGACGCGGAATAGCGATATTTACCTTTTCCACACACTGTGTATCGAAGGAAGCTAAGGATTCACTTCCTAGCCCTCGATATCGTTCGATATAACGATAAATCACTCTGGGAGACGCGGAATAGCGATATTTACCTTTTCCACACGCTGCGCATCGAAGGAAGCTGAGGATTCACTTCGTAGCCCTCGATATCGTTCGATATAACGATAAATCACTCTGGGCGACTCGGAATCGCGTTATTTACCTTTTCCACACTCTGTGCATCGAAGGAAGCTAAGGATTCACTTCCTAGCCCTCGATATCGTTCGATATAACGATAAGTCACTCTGGGCGACGCGGAATAGCGATATTTACCTTTTCCACACGCTGTGCATCGAAGGAATCTAAGGATTCACTTCCTAGCCCTCGATATCGTTCGATATAACGATAAATCACTCTGATAGACGCGGATTTGTGATATTTACCTTTTCCATACGCTGTGCATCGAAGGAAGCTAAGGATTCACTTCCTAGCCCTCGATATCGTTCGATATAACGATAAATCACTCTGGGAGACACGGAATAGCGATATTTACCCTTTCCACACGCTGTGTATCGAAGGAAGCTAAGGATTCACTTCCTAGCCCTCGACATCGTTCGATATAACGATATATCACTCTGGGCAACTCGGAATCGCGTTATTTAACTATTCCACACGCTGTGTATCGAAGGAAGCTAAGGATTCACTTCCTAGCCCCCGATATCTTTCGATATAACGATAAATCACTCTGGGAGACGCGGAATAGCGATATTTACCTTTTCCACACACTGTGTATCGAAGGAAGCTAAGGATTCACTTCCTAGCGCTCGATATCGTTCGATATAACGATAAATCACTCTGGGCGACTCGGAATCGCGTTATTTACCTATTCCACACACTGTGTATCGAAGGAAGCTAAGGATTCACTTCCTAGCCCTCGATATCGTTCGATATAACGATAAATCACTCTGGGCGACTCGGAATCGCGTTATTTACCTTTTCCACACGCTTTGCATCGAAGGAAGCTAAGGATTCACTTCCTAGCCCTCGATATCGTTCGATATAACGATAAATCACTCTGGGCGACTCGAAATAGCGATATTTACCCTTTCCACACGCTGTGTATCGAAGGAAGCTAAGGATTCACTTCCTAGCCCTCGATATCGTTCGATATAACGATATATCACTCTGGGCGACTCGGAATCGCGTTATTTAACTATTCCACACGCTGTGTATCGAAGGAAGCTAAGGATTCACTTCCTAGCCCTCGATATCGTTCGATATAACGATAAATCACTTGGGAGACGCGGATTAGCGATATTTACCTTTTCCACACGCTGTGCATCGAAGGAAGCTAAGGATTCACTTCCTAGCCCTCGATATCGTTCGATATAACGATAAATCACTCTGGGAGACGCGGATTAGCGATATTTACCTTTTCCACACGCTGTGCATCGAAGGAAGCTAAGGATTCACTTCCTAGCCCTCGATATCGTTCGATATAACGATAAATCACTCTGGGAGACGCGGAATAGCGATATTTACCTTTTCCACACGCTGCGCATCGAAGGAAGCTGAGGATTCACTTCGTAGCCCTCGATATCGTTCGATATAACGATAAATCACTCTGGGCGACTCGGAATCGCGTTATTTACCTTTTCCACACGCTTTGCATCGAAGGAAGCTAAGGATTCACTTCCTAGCCCTCGATATCGTTCGATATAACGATAAATCACTCTGGGCGACTCGGAATCGCGTTATTTACCTTTTCCACACTCTGTGCATCGAAGGAAGCTAAGGATTCACTTCCTAGCCCTCGATATCGTTCGATATAACGATAAGTCACTCTGGGCGACGCGGAATAGCGATATTTACCTTTTCCACACGCTGTGCATCGAAGGAAGCTAAGGATTCACTTCCTAGCCCTCGATATCGTTCGATATAGCGATAAATCACTCTGGGCAACTCGGAATCGCGTTATTTACCTATTCCACACGCTGTGCATCGAAGGAAGCTGAGGATTCACTTCCTAGCCCTCGATATCGTTCGATATAACGATAAATCACTCTGGGCGACGCGGAATAGCGATATTTACCTTTTCCACACGCTGTGCATCGAAGGAAGCTAAGGATTCACTTCCTAGCCCTCGATATCGTTCGATATAACGATAAATCACTCTGGGCGACTCGGAATAGCGTTATTTACCTTTTCCACACGCTGTGTATCGAAGGAATTTAAGGATTCACTTCCTAGCCCTCGATATCTTTCGATATAACGATAAATCACTCTGGGAGACGCGGAATAGCGATATTTACCTTTTCCACACGCTGTGTATCGAAGGAAGCTAAGGATTCACTTCCTAGCCCTCGATATCGTTCGATATAACGAAAAATCACTCTGCGAGACGCGGAATAGCGATATTTACCTTTTCCACACACTGTGTATCGAAGGAAGCTAAGGATTCAATTCCTAGCCCTCGATATCGTTCGATATAACGATAAATCACTCTGGGAGACGCGGATTAGCGATATTTACCTTTTCCACACGCTGTGCATCGAAGGAAGCTAAGGATTCACTTCCTAGCCCTCGATATCTTTCGATATAACGATAAATCACTCTGGGAGACACGGAATAGCGATATTTACCTTTTCCACACGCTGTGTATCGAAGGAAGCTAAGGATTCACTTCCTAGCCCTCGATATCTTTCGATATAACGATAAATCACTCTGGGAGACACGGAATAGCGATATTTACCCTTTCCACACGCTGTGTATCGAAGGAAGCTAAGGATTCACTTCCTAGCCCTCGATATCGTTCGATATAACGATAAATCACTCTGGGCGACTCGGAATAGCGTTATTTACCTTTTCCACACGCTGTGTATCGAAGGAAGCTAAGGATTCACTTCCTAGCCCTCGATATCTTTCGATATAACGATAAATCTCTCTGGGAGACGCGGATTAGCGATATTTACCTTTTCCACACGCTGTGCATCGAAGGAAGCTAAGGATTCACTTCCTAGCCCTCGATATCTTTCGATATAACGATAAATCACTCTGGGAGACACGGAATAGGGATATTTACCCTTTCCACACGCTGTGTATCGAAGGAAGCTAAGGATTCACTTCCTAGCCCTCGATATCGTTCGATATAACGATAAATCACTCTGGGCGACTCGAAATAGCGATATTTACCCTTTCCACACGCTGTGTATCGAAGGAAGCTAAGGATTCACTTCCTAGCCCTCGATATCGTTCGATATAACGATATATCACTCTGGGCGACTCGGAATCGCGTTATTTAACTATTCCACACGCTGTGTATCGAAGGAAGCTAAGGATTCACTTCCTAGCCCTCGATATCGTTCGATATAACGATAAATCACTCTGGGAGACGCGGAATAGCGATATTTACCTTTTCCACACGCTGCGCATCGAAGGAAGCTGAGGATTCACTTCGTAGCCCTCGATATCGTTCGATATAACGATAAATCACTCTGGGCGACTCGGAATCGCGTTATTTACCTTTTCCACACGCTGCGCATCGAAGGAAGCTGAGGATTCACTTCCTAGCCCTCGATATCGTTCGATATAACGATAAATCACTCTGAGCGACTCGGAATCGCGTTATTTACCTTTTCCACACGCTTTGCATCGAAGGAAGCTAAGGATTCACTTCCTAGCCCTCGATATCGTTCGATATAACGATAAATCACTCTGATAGACGCGGATTTGCGATATTTACCTTTTCCACACGCTGTGCATCGAAGGAAGCTAAGGATTCACTTCCTAGCCCTCGATATCGTTCGATATAACGATAAATCACTCTGGGAGACACGGAATAGCGATATTTACCCTTTCCACACGCTGTGTATCGAAGGAAGCTAAGGATTCACTTCCTAGCCCTCGACATCGTTCGATATAACGATATATCACTCTGGGCGACTCGGAATCGCGTTATTTAACTATTCCACACGCTGTGTATCGAAGGAAGCTAAGGATTCACTTCCTAGCCCTCGATATCGTTCGATATAACGATAAATCACTCTGGGAGACGCGGATTAGCGATATATACCTTTTCCACACGCTGTGCATCGAAGGAAGCTAAGGATTCACTTCCTAGCCCTCGATATCGTTCGATATAACGATAAATCACTCTGGGAGACGCGGAATAGCGATATTTACCTTTTCCACACGCTGCGCATCGAAGGAAGCTGAGGATTCACTTCGTAGCCCTCGATATCGTTCGATATAACGATAAATCACTCTGGGCGACTCGGAATCGCGTTATTTACCTTTTCCACACGCTTTACATCGAAGGAAGCTAAGGATTCACTTCCTAGCCCTCGATATCGTTCGATATAACGATAAATCACTCTGGGCGACGCGGAATAGCGATATTTACCTTTTCCACACGCTGTGCATCGAAGCAAGCTAAGGATTCACTTCCTAGCCCTCGATATCGTTCGATATAACGATAAATCACTCTGGGCGACTCGGAATAGCGTTATTTACCTTTTCCACACGCTGTGTATCGAAGGAAGCTAAGGATTCACTTCCTAGCCCTCGATATCTTTCGATATAACGATAAATCACTCTGGGAGACTCGGAATAGCGATATTTACCTTTTCCACACGCTGTGTATCGAAGGAAGCTGAGGATTTACTTCCTAGCCCTCGATATCGTTCGATATAACGATAAATCACTCTGGGCGACTCGGAATAGCGATATTTACCTTTTCCACACGCTGTGCATCGATGAAAGCTAAGGATTCACTTCCTAGTCCTCGATATCGTTCGATATAACGATAAATCACTCTGGGCGACGCGGAATAGCGATATTTACCTTTTCCACACGCTGTGCATCGAAGGAAGCTAAGGATTCACTTCCTTGCCCTCGATATCGTTCGATATAACGATAAATCACTCTGGGCGACTCGGAATAGCGTTATTTACCTTTTCCACACGCTGTGTATCGAAGGAAGCTAAGGATTCACTTCCTAGCCCCCGATATCTTTCGATATAACGATAAATCACTCTGGGAGACGCGGAATAGCGATATTTACCTTTTCCAGACGCTGTGTATCGAAGGAAGCTAAGGATTCACTTCCTAGCGCTCGATATCGTTCGATATAACGATAAATCACTCTGGGAGACGCGGATTAGCGATATTTACCTTTTCCACACGCTGTGCATCGAAGGAAGCTAAGGATTCACTTCCTAGCCCTCGATATCGTTCGATATAACTATAAATCACTCTGGGAGACACGGAATAGCGATATTTACCCTTTCCACACGCTGTGTATCGAAGGAAGCTAAGGATTCACTTCCTAGCCCTCGACATCGTTCGATATAACGATATATCACTCTGGGCAACTCGGAATCGCGTTATTTAACTATTCCACACGCTGTGTATCGAAGGAAGCTAAGGATTCACTTCCTAGCCCCCGATATCTTTCGATATAACGATAAATCACTCTGGGAGACGCGGAATAGCGATATTTACCTTTTCCACACACTGTGTATCGAAGGAAGCTAAGGATTCACTTCCTAGCGCTCGATATCGTTCGATATAACGATAAATCATTCTGGGCGACTCGGAATCGCGTTATTTACCTATTCCACACACTGTGTATCGAAGGAAGCTAAGGATTCACTTCCTAGCCCTCGATATCGTTCGATATAACGATAAATCACTCTGGGCGACGCGGAATAGCGATATTTACCTTTTCCACACGCTGTGCATCGAAGCAAGCTAAGGATTCACTTCCTAGCCCTCGATATCGTTCGATATAACGATAAATCACTCTGGGCGACTCGGAATAGCGTTATTTACCTTTTCCACACGCTGTGTATCGAAGGAAGCTAAGGATTCACTTCCTAGCCCTCGATATCTTTCGATATAACGATAAATCACTCTGGGAGACTCGGAATAGCGATATTTACCTTTTCCACACGCTGTGTATCGAAGGAAGCTGAGGATTTACTTCCTAGCCCTCGATATCGTTCGATATAACGATAAATCACTCTGGGCGACTCGGAATAGCGATATTTACCTTTTCCACACGCTGTGCATCGATGAAAGCTAAGGATTCACTTCCTAGTCCTCGATATCGTTCGATATAACGATAAATCACTCTGGGCGACGCGGAATAGCGATATTTACCTTTTCCACACGCTGTGCATCGAAGGAAGCTAAGGATTCACTTCCTTGCCCTCGATATCGTTCGATATAACGATAAATCACTCTGGGCGACTCGGAATAGCGTTATTTACCTTTTCCACACGCTGTGTATCGAAGGAAGCTAAGGATTCACTTCCTAGCCCCCGATATCTTTCGATATAACGATAAATCACTCTGGGAGACGCGGAATAGCGATATTTACCTTTTCCAGACGCTGTGTATCGAAGGAAGCTAAGGATTCACTTCCTAGCGCTCGATATCGTTCGATATAACGATAAATCACTCTGGGAGACGCGGATTAGCGATATTTACCTTTTCCACACGCTGTGCATCGAAGGAAGCTAAGGATTCACTTCCTAGCCCTCGATATCGTTCGATATAACTATAAATCACTCTGGGAGACACGGAATAGCGATATTTACCCTTTCCACACGCTGTGTATCGAAGGAAGCTAAGGATTCACTTCCTAGCCCTCGACATCGTTCGATATAACGATATATCACTCTGGGCAACTCGGAATCGCGTTATTTAACTATTCCACACGCTGTGTATCGAAGGAAGCTAAGGATTCACTTCCTAGCCCCCGATATCTTTCGATATAACGATAAATCACTCTGGGAGACGCGGAATAGCGATATTTACCTTTTCCACACACTGTGTATCGAAGGAAGCTAAGGATTCACTTCCTAGCGCTCGATATCGTTCGATATAACGATAAATCATTCTGGGCGACTCGGAATCGCGTTATTTACCTATTCCACACACTGTGTATCGAAGGAAGCTAAGGATTCACTTCCTAGCCCTCGATATCGTTCGATATAACGATAAATCACTCTGGGAGACGCGGATTAGCGATATTTACCTTTTCCACACGCTGTGCATCGAAGGAAGCTAAGGATTCACTTCCTAGCCCTCGATATCGTTCGATATATCTATAAATCACTCTGGGCGACGCGGAATAGCGATATTTACCTTTTCCACACGCTGTGCATCGAAGGAAGCTGAGGATTCACTTCGTAGCCCTCGATATCGTTCGATATAACGATAAATCACTCTGGGCGACTCGGAATCGCGTTATTTACCTTTTCCACACGCTTTGCATCGAAGGAAGCTAAGGATTCACTTCCTAGCCCTCGATATCGTTCGATATAACGATAAATCACTCTGGGCGACTCGAAATAGCGATATTTACCCTTTCCACACGCTGTGTATCGAAGGAAGCTAAGGATTCACTTCCTAGCCCTCGATATCGTTCGATATAACGATATATCACTCTGGGCGACTCGGAATCGCGTTATTTAACTATTCCACACGCTGTGTATCGGAGGAAGCTAAGGATTCACTTCCTAGCCCTCGATATCGTTCGATATAACGATAAATCACTTGGGAGACGCGGATTAGCGATATTTACCTTTTCCACACGCTGTGCATCGAAGGAAGCTAAGGATTCACTTCCTAGCCCTCGATATCGTTCGATATAACGATAAATCACTCTGGGAGACGCGGAATAGCGATATTTACCTTTTCCACACGCTGTGCATCGAAGGAAGCTAAGGATTCACTTCCTAGCCCTCGATATCGTTCGATATAACGATAAATCACTCTGGGAGACGCGGAATAGCGATATTTACCTTTTCCACACGCTGCGCATCGAAGGAAGCTGAGGATTCACTTCGTAGCCCTCGATATCGTTCGATATAACGATAAATCACTCTGGGCGACTCGGAATCGCGTTATTTACCTTTTCCACACGCTTTGCATCGAAGGAAGCTAAGGATTCACTTCCTAGCCCTCGATATCGTTCGATATAACGATAAATCACTCTGGGAGACTCGGAATCGCGTTATTTACCTTTTCCACACTCTGTGCATCGAAGGAAGCTAAGGATTCACTTCCTAGCCCTCGATATCGTTCGATATAACGATAAATCACTCTGGGCGACTCGGAATAGCGTTATTTACCTTTTCCACACGCTGTGTATCGAAGGAATTTAAGGATTCACTTCCTAGCCCTCGATATCTTTCGATATAACGATAAATCACTCTGGGAGACGCGGAATAGCGATATTTACCTTTTCCACACGCTGTGTATCGAAGGAAGCTAAGGATTCACTTCCTAGCCCTCGATATCGTTCGATATAACGAAAAATCACTCTGCGAGACGCGGAATAGCGATATTTACCTTTTCCACACACTGTGTATCGAAGGAAGCTAAGGATTCAATTCCTAGCCCTCGATATCGTTCGATATAACGATAAATCACTCTGGGAGACGCGGATTAGCGATATTTACCTTTTCCACACGCTGTGCATCGAAGGAAGCTAAGGATTCACTTCCTAGCCCTCGATATCTTTCGATATAACGATAAATCACTCTGGGAGACACGGAATAGCGATATTTACCTTTTCCACACGCTGTGTATCGAAGGAAGCTAAGGATTCACTTCCTAGCCCTCGATATCTTTCGATATAACGATAAATCACTCTGGGAGACACGGAATAGCGATATTTACCCTTTCCACACGCTGTGTATCGAAGGAAGCTAAGGATTCACTTCCTAGCCCTCGATATCGTTCGATATAACGATAAATCACTCTGGGCGACTCGGAATAGCGTTATTTACCTTTTCCACACGCTGTGTATCGAAGGAAGCTAAGGATTCACTTCCTAGCCCTCGATATCTTTCGATATAACGATAAATCTCTCTGGGAGACGCGGATTAGCGATATTTACCTTTTCCACACGCTGTGCATCGAAGGAAGCTAAGGATTCACTTCCTAGCCCTCGATATCTTTCGATATAACGATAAATCACTCTGGGAGACACGGAATAGCGATATTTACCCTTTCCACACGCTGTGTATCGAAGGAAGCTAAGGATTCACTTCCTAGCCCTCGATATCGTTCGATATAACGATAAATCACTCTGGGCGACTCGAAATAGCGATATTTACCCTTTCCACACGCTGTGTATCGAAGGAAGCTAAGGATTCACTTCCTAGCCCTCGATATCGTTCGATATAACGATATATCACTCTGGGCGACTCGGAATCGCGTTATTTAACTATTCCACACGCTGTGTATCGAAGGAAGCTAAGGATTCACTTCCTAGCCCTCGATATCGTTCGATATAACGATAAATCACTTGGGAGACGCGGATTAGCGATATTTACCTTTTCCACACGCTGTGCATCGAAGGAAGCTAAGGATTCACTTCCTAGCCCTCGATATCGTTCGATATAACGATAAATCACTCTGGGAGACGCGGATTAGCGATATTTACCTTTTCCACACGCTGTGCATCGAAGGAAGCTAAGGATTCACTTCCTAGCCCTCGATATCGTTCGATATAACGATAAATCACTCTGGGAGACGCGGAATAGCGATATTTACCTTTTCCACACGCTGTGCATCGAAGGAAGCTAAGGATTCACTTTCTAGCCCTCGATATCGTTCGATATAGCGATAAATCACTCTGGGCAACTCGGAATCGCGTTATTTACCTATTCCACACGCTGTGCATCGAAGGAAGCTGAGGATTCACTTCCTAGCCCTCGATATCGTTCGATATAACGATAAATCACTCTGAGCGACTCGGAATCGCGTTATTTACCTTTTCCACACGCTTTGCATCGAAGGAAGCTAAGGATTCACTTCCTAGCCCTCGATATCGTTCGATATAACGATAAATCACTCTGATAGACGCGGATTTGCGATATTTACCTTTTCCACACGCTGTGCATCGAAGGAAGCTAAGGATTCACTTCCTAGCCCTCGATATCGTTCGATATAACGATAAATCACTCTGGGAGACACGGAATAGCGATATTTACCCTTTCCACACGCTGTGTATCGAAGGAAGCTAAGGATTCACTTCCTAGCCCTCGACATCGTTCGATATAACGATATATCACTCTGGGCGACTCGGAATCGCGTTATTTAACTATTCCACACGCTGTGTATCGAAGGAAGCTAAGGATTCACTTCCTAGCCCTCGATATCGTTCGATATAACGATAAATCACTCTGGGAGACGCGGATTAGCGATATATACCTTTTCCACACGCTGTGCATCGAAGGAAGCTAAGGATTCACTTCCTAGCCCTCGATATCGTTCGATATAACGATAAATCACTCTGGGAGACGCGGAATAGCGATATTTACCTTTTCCACACGCTGCGCATCGAAGGAAGCTGAGGATTCACTTCGTAGCCCTCGATATCGTTCGATATAACGATAAATCACTCTGGGCGACTCGGAATCGCGTTATTTACCTTTTCCACACGCTTTACATCGAAGGAAGCTAAGGATTCACTTCCTAGCCCTCGATATCGTTCGATATAACGATAAATCACTCTGGGCGACGCGGAATAGCGATATTTACCTTTTCCACACGCTGTGCATCGAAGCAAGCTAAGGATTCACTTCCTAGCCCTCGATATCGTTCGATATAACGATAAATCACTCTGGGCGACTCGGAATAGCGTTATTTACCTTTTCCACACGCTGTGTATCGAAGGAAGCTAAGGATTCACTTCCTAGCCCTCGATATCTTTCGATATAACGATAAATCACTCTGGGAGACTCGGAATAGCGATATTTACCTTTTCCACACGCTGTGTATCGAAGGAAGCTGAGGATTTACTTCCTAGCCCTCGATATCGTTCGATATAACGATAAATCACTCTGGGCGACTCGGAATAGCGATATTTACCTTTTCCACACGCTGTGCATCGATGAAAGCTGAGGATTTACTTCCTAGCCCTCGATATCGTTCGATATAACGATAAATCACTCTGGGCGACTCGGAATAGCGATATTTACCTTTTCCACACGCTGTGCATCGATGAAAGCTAAGGATTCACTTCCTAGTCCTCGATATCGTTCGATATAACGATAAATCACTCTGGGCGACGCGGAATAGCGATATTTACCTTTTCCACACGCTGTGCATCGAAGGAAGCTAAGGATTCACTTCCTTGCCCTCGATATCGTTCGATATAACGATAAATCACTCTGGGCGACTCGGAATAGCGTTATTTACCTTTTCCACACGCTGTGTATCGAAGGAAGCTAAGGATTCACTTCCTAGCCCCCGATATCTTTCGATATAACGATAAATCACTCTGGGAGACGCGGAATAGCGATATTTACCTTTTCCAGACGCTGTGTATCGAAGGAAGCTAAGGATTCACTTCCTAGCGCTCGATATCGTTCGATATAACGATAAATCACTCTGGGAGACGCGGATTAGCGATATTTACCTTTTCCACACGCTGTGCATCGAAGGAAGCTAAGGATTCACTTCCTAGCCCTCGATATCGTTCGATATAACTATAAATCACTCTGGGCGACGCGGAATAGCGATATTTACCTTTTCCACACGCTGTGCATCGAAGGAAGCTGAGGATTCACTTCGTAGCCCTCGATATCGTTCGATATAACGATAAATCACTCTGGGCGACTCGGAATCGCGTTATTTACCTTTTCCACACGCTTTGCATCGAAGGAAGCTAAGGATTCACTTCCTAGCCCTCGATATCGTTCGATATAACGATAAATCACTCTGGGCGACTCGGAATCGCGTTATTTACCTTTTCCACACTCTGTGCATCGAAGGAAGCTAAGGATTCACTTCCTAGCCCTCGATATCGTTCGATATAACGATAAATCACTCTGGGCGACGCGGAATAGCGATATTTACCTATTCCACACGCTGTGCATCGAAGGAAGCTGAGGATTCACTTCCTAGCCCTCGATATCGTTCGATATAACGATAAATCACTCTGAGCGACTCGGAATCGCGTTATTTACCTTTTCCACACGCTTTGCATCGAAGGAAGCTAAGGATTCACTTCCTAGCCCTCGATATCGTTCGATATAACGATAAATCACTGTGATAGACGCGGATTTGCGATATTTACCTTTTCCACACGCTGTGCATCGAAGGAAGCTAAGGATTCACTTCCTAGCCCTCGATATCGTTCGATATAACGATAAATCACTCTGGGAGACACGGAATAGCGATATTTACCCTTTCCACACGCTGTGTATCGAAGGAAGCTAAGGATTCACTTCCTAGCCCTCGACATCGTTCGATATAACGATATATCACTCTGGGCGACTCGGAATCGCGTTATTTAACTATTCCACACGCTGTGTATCGAAGGAAGCTAAGGATTCACTTCCTAGCCCTCGATATCGTTCGATATAACGATAAATCACTCTGGGAGACGCGGATTAGCGATATATACCTTTTCCACACGCTGTGCATCGAAGGAAGCTAAGGATTCACTTCCTAGCCCTCGATATCGTTCGATATAACGATAAATCACTCTGGGAGACGCGGAATAGCGATATTTACCTTTTCCACACGCTGCGCATCGAAGGAAGCTGAGGATTCACTTCGTAGCCCTCGATATCGTTCGATATAACGATAAATCACTCTGGGCGACTCGGAATCGCGTTATTTACCTTTTCCACACGCTTTACATCGAAGGAAGCTAAGGATTCACTTCCTAGCCCTCGATATCGTTCGATATAACGATAAATCACTCTGGGCGACGCGGAATAGCGATATTTACCTTTTCCACACGCTGTGCATCGAAGCAAGCTAAGGATTCACTTCCTAGCCCTCGATATCGTTCGATATAACGATAAATCACTCTGGGCGACTCGGAATAGCGTTATTTACCTTTTCCACACGCTGTGTATCGAAGGAAGCTAAGGATTCACTTCCTAGCCCTCGATATCTTTCGATATAACGATAAATCACTCTGGGAGACTCGGAATAGCGATATTTACCTTTTCCACACGCTGTGTATCGAAGGAAGCTGAGGATTTACTTCCTAGCCCTCGATATCGTTCGATATAACGATAAATCACTCTGGGCGACTCGGAATAGCGATATTTACCTTTTCCACACGCTGTGCATCGATGAAAGCTAAGGATTCACTTCCTAGTCCTCGATATCGTTCGATATAACGATAAATCACTCTGGGCGACGCGGAATAGCGATATTTACCTTTTCCACACGCTGTGCATCGAAGGAAGCTAAGGATTCCCTTCCTTGCCCTCGATATCGTTCGATATAACGATAAATCACTCTGGGCGACTCGGAATAGCGTTATTTACCTTTTCCACACGCTGTGTATCGAAGGAAGCTAAGGATTCACTTCCTAGCCCCCGATATCTTACGATATAACGATAAATCACTCTGGGAGACGCGGAATAGCGATATTTACCTTTTCCAGACGCTGTGTATCGAAGGAAGCTAAGGATTCACTTCCTAGCGCTCGATATCGTTCGATATAACGATAAATCACTCTGGGAGACGCGGATTAGCGATATTTACCTTTTCCACACGCTGTGCATCGAAGGAAGCTAAGGATTCACTTCCTAGCCCTCGATATCGTTCGATATAACTATAAATCACTCTGGGCGACGCGGAATAGCGATATTTACCTTTTCCACACGCTGTGCATCGAAGGAAGCTGAGGATTCACTTCGTAGCCCTCGATATCGTTCGATATAACGATAAATCACTCTGGGCGACTCGGAATCGCGTTATTTACCTTTTCCACACGCTTTGCATCGAAGGAAGCTAAGGATTCACTTCCTAGCCCTCGATATCGTTCGATATAACGATAAATCACTCTGGGCGACTCGGAATCGCGTTATTTACCTTTTCCACACTCTGTGCATCGAAGGAAGCTAAGGATTCACTTCCTAGCCCTCGATATCGTTCGATATAACGATAAGTCACTCTGGGCGACGCGGAATAGCGATATTTACCTTTTCCACACGCTGTGCATCGAAGGAAGCTAAGGATTCACTTCCTAGCCCTCGATATCGTTCGATATAGCGATAAATCACTCTGGGCAACTCGGAATCGCGTTATTTACCTATTCCACACGCTGTGCATCGAAGGAAGCTGAGGATTCACTTCCTAGCCCTCGATATCGTTCGATATAACGATAAATCACTCTGGGCGACTCGGAATAGCGTTATTTACCTTTTCCACACGCTGTGTATCGAAGGAAGCTAAGGATTCACTTCCTAGCCCTCGATATCTTTCGATATAACGATAAATCACTCTGGGAGACGCGGAATAGCGATATTTACCTTTTCCACACGCTGTGTATCGAAGGAAGCTAAGGATTCACTTCCTAGCCCTCGATATCGTTCGATATAACGATAAATCACTCTGGGAGACGCGGATTAGCGATATTTACCTTTTCCACACGCTGTGCATCGAAGGAAGCTAAGGATTCACTTCCTAGCCCCCGATATCTTTCGATATAACGATAAATCACTCTGGGAGACGCGGAATAGCGATATTTACCTTTTCCAGACGCTGTGTATCGAAGGAAGCTAAGGATTCACTTCCTAGCGCTCGATATCGTTCGATATAACGATAAATCACTCTGGGAGACGCGGATTAGCGATATTTACCTTTTCCACACGCTGTGCATCGAAGGAAGCTAAGGATTCACTTCCTAGCCCTCGATATCGTTCGATATAACTATAAATCACTCTGGGCGACGCGGAATAGCGATATTTACCTTTTCCACACGCTGTGCATCGAAGGAAGCTGAGGATTCACTTCGTAGCCCTCGATATCGTTCGATATAACGATAAATCACTCTGGGCGACTCGGAATCGCGTTATTTACATTTTCCACACGCTTTGCATCGAAGGAAGCTAAGGATTCACTTCCTAGCCCTCGACATCGTTCGATATAACGATATATCACTCTGGGCGACTCGGAATCGCGTTATTTAACTATTCCACACGCTGTGTATCGAAGGAAGCTAAGGATTCACTTCCTAGCCCTCGATATCGTTCGATATAACGATAAATCACTCTGGGAGACGCGGATTAGCGATATATACCTTTTCCACACGCTGTGCATCGAAGGAAGCTAAGGATTCACTTCCTAGCCCTCGATATCGTTCGATATAACGATAAATCACTCTGGGAGACGCGGAATAGCGATATTTACCTTTTCCACACGCTGCGCATCGAAGGAAGCTGAGGATTCACTTCGTAGCCCTCGATATCGTTCGATATAACGATAAATCACTCTGGGCGACTCGGAATCGCGTTATTTACCTTTTCCACACGCTTTACATCGAAGGAAGCTAAGGATTCACTTCCTAGCCCTCGATATCGTTCGATATAACGATAAATCACTCTGGGCGACGCGGAATAGCGATATTTACCTTTTCCACACGCTGTGCATCGAAGCAAGCTAAGGATTCACTTCCTAGCCCTCGATATCGTTCGATATAACGATAAATCACTCTGGGCGACTCGGAATAGCGTTATTTACCTTTTCCACACGCTGTGTATCGAAGGAAGCTAAGGATTCACTTCCTAGCCCTCGATATCTTTCGATATAACGATAAATCACTCTGGGAGACTCGGAATAGCGATATTTACCTTTTCCACACGCTGTGTATCGAAGGAAGCTGAGGATTTACTTCCTAGCCCTCGATATCGTTCGATATAACGATAAATCACTCTGGGCGACTCGGAATAGCGATATTTACCTTTTCCACACGCTGTGCATCGATGAAAGCTAAGGATTCACTTCCTAGTCCTCGATATCGTTCGATATAACGATAAATCACTCTGGGCGACGCGGAATAGCGATATTTACCTTTTCCACACGCTGTGCATCGAAGGAAGCTAAGGATTCACTTCCTTGCCCTCGATATCGTTCGATATAACGATAAATCACTCTGGGCGACTCGGAATAGCGTTATTTACCTTTTCCACACGCTGTGTATCGAAGGAAGCTAAGGATTCACTTCCTAGCCCCCGATATCTTTCGATATAACGATAAATCACTCTGGGAGACGCGGAATAGCGATATTTACCTTTTCCAGACGCTGTGTATCGAAGGAAGCTAAGGATTCACTTCCTAGCCCTCGATATCGTTCGATATAACTATAAATCACTCTGGGCGACGCGGAATAGCGATATTTACCTTTTCCACACGCTGTGCATCGAAGGAAGCTGAGGATTCACTTCGTAGCCCTCGATATCGTTCGATATAACGATAAATCACTCTGGGCGACTCGGAATCGCGTTATTTACCTTTTCCACACTCTGTGCATCGAAGGAAGCTAAGGATTCACTTCCTAGCCCTCGATATCGTTCGATATAACGATAAGTCACTCTGGGCGACGCGGAATAGCGATATTTACCTTTTCCACACGCTGTGCATCGAAGGAAGCTAAGGATTCACTTCCTAGCCCTCGATATCGTTCGATATAGCGATAAATCACTCTGGGCAACTCGGAATCGCGTTATTTACCTATTCCACACGCTGTGCATCGAAGGAAGCTGAGGATTCACTTCCTAGCCCTCGATATCGTTCGATATAACGATAAATCACTCTGGGCGACGCGGAATAGCGATATTTACCTATTCCACACGCTGTGCATCGAAGGAAGCTGAGGATTCACTTCCTAGCCCTCGATATCGTTCGATATAACGATAAATCACTCTGAGCGACTCGGAATCGCGTTATTTACCTTTTCCACACGCTTTGCATCGAAGGAAGCTAAGGATTCACTTCCTAGCCCTCGATATCGTTCGATATAACGATAAATCACTCTGATAGACGCGGATTTGCGATATTTACCTTTTCCACACGCTGTGCATCGAAGGAAGCTAAGGATTCACTTCCTAGCCCTCGATATCGTTCGATATAACGATAAATCACTCTGGGAGACACGGAATAGCGATATTTACCCTTTCCACACGCTGTGTATCGAAGGAAGCTAAGGATTCACTTCCTAGCCCTCGACATCGTTCGATATAACGATATATCACTCTGGGCGACTCGGAATCGCGTTATTTAACTATTCCACACGCTGTGTATCGAAGGAAGCTAAGGATTCACTTCCTAGCCCTCGATATCGTTCGATATAACGATAAATCACTCTGGGAGACGCGGATTAGCGATATATACCTTTTCCACACGCTGTGCATCGAAGGAAGCTAAGGATTCACTTCCTAGCCCTCGATATCGTTCGATATAACGATAAATCACTCTGGGAGACGCGGAATAGCGATATTTACCTTTTCCACACGCTGCGCATCGAAGGAAGCTGAGGATTCACTTCGTAGCCCTCGATATCGTTCGATATAACGATAAATCACTCTGGGCGACTCGGAATCGCGTTATTTACCTTTTCCACACGCTTTACATCGAAGGAAGCTAAGGATTCACTTCCTAGCCCTCGATATCGTTCGATATAACGATAAATCACTCTGGGCGACGCGGAATAGCGATATTTACCTTTTCCACACGCTGTGCATCGAAGCAAGCTAAGGATTCACTTCCTAGCCCTCGATATCGTTCGATATAACGATAAATCACTCTGGGCGACTCGGAATAGCGTTATTTACCTTTTCCACACGCTGTGTATCGAAGGAAGCTAAGGATTCACTTCCTAGCCCTCGATATCTTTCGATATAACGATAAATCACTCTGGGAGACTCGGAATAGCGATATTTACCTTTTCCACACGCTGTGTATCGAAGGAAGCTGAGGATTTACTTCCTAGCCCTCGATATCGTTCGATATAACGATAAATCACTCTGGGCGACTCGGAATAGCGATATTTACCTTTTCCACACGCTGTGCATCGATGAAAGCTAAGGATTCACTTCCTAGTCCTCGATATCGTTCGATATAACGATAAATCACTCTGGGCGACGCGGAATAGCGATATTTACCTTTTCCACACGCTGTGCATCGAAGGAAGCTAAGGATTCACTTCCTTGCCCTCGATATCGTTCGATATAACGATAAATCACTCTGGGCGACTCGGAATAGCGTTATTTACCTTTTCCACACGCTGTGTATCGAAGGAAGCTAAGGATTCACTTCCTAGCCCCCGATATCTTTCGATATAACGATAAATCACTCTGGGAGACGCGGAATAGCGATATTTACCTTTTCCAGACGCTGTGTATCGAAGGAAGCTAAGGATTCACTTCCTAGCGCTCGATATCGTTCGATATAACGATAAATCACTCTGGGAGACGCGGATTAGCGATATTTACCTTTTCCACACGCTGTGCATCGAAGGAAGCTAAGGATTCACTTCCTAGCCCTCGATATCGTTCGATATAACTATAAATCACTCTGGGCGACGCGGAATAGCGATATTTACCTTTTCCACACGCTGTGCATCGAACGAAGCTGAGGATTCACTTCGTAGCCCTCGATATCGTTCGATATAACGATAAATCACTCTGGGCGACTCGGAATCGCGTTATTTACCTTTTCCACACGCTTTGCATCGAAGGAAGCTAAGGATTCACTTCCTAGCCCTCGATATCGTTCGATATAACGATAAATCACTCTGGGCGACTCGGAATCGCGTTATTTACCTTTTCCACACTCTGTGCATCGAAGGAAGCTAAGGATTCACTTCCTAGCCCTCGATATCGTTCGATATAACGATAAGTCACTCTGGGCGACGCGGAATAGCGATATTTACCTTTTCCACACGCTGTGCATCGAAGGAAGCTAAGGATTCACTTCCTAGCCCTCGATATCGTTCGATATAACGATAAATCACTCTGGGAGACGCGGAATAGCGATATTTACCTTTTCCACACGCTGCGCATCGAAGGAAGCTGAGGATTCACTTCGTAGCCCTCGATATCGTTCGATATAACGATAAATCACTCTGGGCGACTCGGAATCGCGTTATTTACCTTTTCCACACGCTTTACATCGAAGGAAGCTAAGGATTCACTTCCTAGCCCTCGATATCGTTCGATATAACGATAAATCACTCTGGGCGACGCGGAATAGCGATATTTACCTTTTCCACACGCTGTGCATCGAAGCAAGCTAAGGATTCACTTCCTAGCCCTCGATATCGTTCGATATAACGATAAATCACTCTGGGCGACTCGGAATAGCGTTATTTACCTTTTCCACACGCTGTGTATCGAAGGAAGCTAAGGATTCACTTCCTAGCCCTCGATATCTTTCGATATAACGATAAATCACTCTGGGAGACTCGGAATAGCGATATTTACCTTTTCCACACGCTGTGTATCGAAGGAAGCTGAGGATTTACTTCCTAGCCCTCGATATCGTTCGATATAACGATAAATCACTCTGGGCGACTCGGAATAGCGATATTTACCTTTTCCACACGCTGTGCATCGATGAAAGCTAAGGATTCACTTCCTAGTCCTCGATATCGTTCGATATAACGATAAATCACTCTGGGCGACGCGGAATAGCGATATTTACCTTTTCCACACGCTGTGCATCGAAGGAAGCTAAGGATTCACTTCCTTGCCCTCGATATCGTTCGATATAACGATAAATCACTCTGGGCGACTCGGAATAGCGTTATTTACCTTTTCCACACGCTGTGTATCGAAGGAAGCTAAGGATTCACTTCCTAGCCCCCGATATCTTTCGATATAACGATAAATCACTCTGGGAGACGCGGAATAGCGATATTTACCTTTTCCAGACGCTGTGTATCGAAGGAAGCTAAGGATTCACTTCCTAGCGCTCGATATCGTTCGATATAACGATAAATCACTCTGGGAGACGCGGATTAGCGATATTTACCTTTTCCACACGCTGTGCATCGAAGGAAGCTAAGGATTCACTTCCTAGCCCTCGATATCGTTCGATATAACTATAAATCACTCTGGGCGACGCGGAATAGCGATATTTACCTTTTCCACACGCTGTGCATCGAAGGAAGCTGAGGATTCACTTCGTAGCCCTCGATATCGTTCGATATAACGATAAATCACTCTGGGCGACTCGGAATCGCGTTATTTACCTTTTCCACACGCTTTGCATCGAAGGAAGCTAAGGATTCACTTCCTAGCCCTCGATATCGTTCGATATAACGATAAATCACTCTGGGCGACTCGGAATCGCGTTATTTACCTTTTCCACACTCTGTGCATCGAAGGAAGCTAAGGATTCACTTCCTAGCCCTCGATATCGTTCGATATAACGATAAGTCACTCTGGGCGACGCGGAATAGCGATATTTACCTTTTCCACACGCTGTGCATCGAAGGAAGCTAAGGATTCACTTCCTAGCCCTCGATATCGTTCGATATAGCGATAAATCACTCTGGGCAACTCGGAATCGCGTTATTTACCTATTCCACACGCTGTGCATCGAAGGAAGCTGAGGATTCACTTCCTAGCCCTCGATATCGTTCGATATAACGATAAATCACTCTGGGCGACTCGGAATAGCGTTATTTACCTTTTCCACACGCTGTGTATCGAAGGAAGCTAAGGATTCACTTCCTAGCCCTCGATATCTTTCGATATAACGATAAATCACTCTGGGAGACGCGGAATAGCGATATTTACCTTTTCCACACGCTGTGTATCGAAGGAAGCTAAGGATTCACTTCCTAGCCCTCGATATCGTTCGATATAACGATAAATCACTCTGGGAGACGCGGATTAGCGATATTTACCTTTTCCACACGCTGTGCATCGAAGGAAGCTAAGGATTCACTTCCTAGCCCCCGATATCTTTCGATATAACGATAAATCACTCTGGGAGACGCGGAATAGCGATATTTACCTTTTCCAGACGCTGTGTATCGAAGGAAGCTAAGGATTCACTTCCTAGCGCTCGATATCGTTCGATATAACGATAAATCACTCTGGGAGACGCGGATTAGCGATATTTACCTTTTCCACACGCTGTGCATCGAAGGAAGCTAAGGATTCACTTCCTAGCCCTCGATATCGTTCGATATAACTATAAATCACTCTGGGCGACGCGGAATAGCGATATTTACCTTTTCCACACGCTGTGCATCGAAGGAAGCTGAGGATTCACTTCGTAGCCCTCGATATCGTTCGATATAACGATAAATCACTCTGGGCGACTCGGAATCGCGTTATTTACCTTTTCCACACGCTTTGCATCGAAGGAAGCTAAGGATTCACTTCCTAGCCCTCGATATCGTTCGATATAACGATAAATCACTCTGGGAGACGCGGATTAGCGATATTTACCTTTTCCACACGCTGTACATCGAAGGAAGCTAAGGATTCACTTCCTAGCCCTCGATATCGTTCGATATAACGATAAATCACTCTGGGAGACGCGGAATAGCGATATTTACCGTTTCCACACGCTGTGCATCGAAGGAAGCTGAGGATTCACTTCCTAGCCCTCGATATCGTTCGATATAACGATAAATCACTCTGGGCGACTCGGAATAGCGATATTTACCTTTTCCACACGCTGTGTATCGAAGGAAGCTAAGGATTCACTTCCTAGCGCTCGATATCGTTCGATATAACGATAAATCACTCTGATAGACGCGGATTTGCGATATTTACCTTTTCCATACGCTGTGCATCGAAGGAAGCTAAGGATTCACTTCCTAGCCCTCGATATCGTTCGATATAACGATAAATCACTCTGGGAGACACGGAATAGCGATATTTACCCTTTCCACACGCTGTGTATCGAAGGAAGCTAAGGATTCACTTCCTAGCCCTCGACATCGTTCGATATAACGATATATCACTCTGGGCAACTCGGAATCGCGTTATTTAACTATTCCACACGCTGTGTATCGAAGGAAGCTAAGGATTCACTTCCTAGCCCCCGATATCTTTCGATATAACGATAAATCACTCTGGGAGACGCGGAATAGCGATATTTACCTTTTCCACACGCTGTGTATCGAAGGAAGCTAAGGATTCACTTCCTAGCGCTCGATATCGTTCGATATAACGATAAATCACTCTGGGCGACTCGGAATCGCGTTATTTACCTATTCCACACACTGTGTATCGAAGGAAGCTAAGGATTCACTTCCTAGCCCTCGATATCGTTCGATATAACGATAAATCACTCTGGGAGACGCGGATTAGCGATATTTACCTTTTCCACACGCTGTGCATCGAAGGAAGCTAAGGATTCACTTCCTAGCCCTCGATATCGTTCGATATAACTATAAATCACTCTGGGCGACGCGGAATAGCGATATTTACCTTTTCCACACGCTGTGCATCGAAGGAAGCTGAGGATTCACTTCGTAGCCCTCGATATCGTTCGATATAACGATAAATCACTCTGGGCGACTCGGAATCGCGTTATTTACCTTTTCCACACGCTGTGCATCGAAGCAAGCTAAGGATTCACTTCCTAGCCCTCGATATCGTTCGATATAACGATAAATCACTCTGGGCGACTCGGAATAGCGTTATTTACCTTTTCCACACGCTGTGTATCGAAGGAAGCTAAGGATTCACTTCCTAGCCCTCGATATCTTTCGATATAACGATAAATCACTCTGGGAGACTCGGAATAGCGATATTTACCTTTTCCACACGCTGTGTATCGAAGGAAGCTGAGGATTTACTTCCTAGCCCTCGATATCGTTCGATATAACGATAAATCACTCTGGGCGACTCGGAATAGCGATATTTACCTTTTCCACACGCTGTGCATCGATGAAAGCTAAGGATTCACTTCCTAGTCCTCGATATCGTTCGATATAACGATAAATCACTCTGGGCGACGCGGAATAGCGATATTTACCTTTTCCACACGCTGTGCATCGAAGGAAGCTAAGGATTCACTTCCTTGCCCTCGATATCGTTCGATATAACGATAAATCACTCTGGGCGACTCGGAATAGCGTTATTTACCTTTTCCACACGCTGTGTATCGAAGGAAGCTAAGGATTCACTTCCTAGCCCCCGATATCTTTCGATATAACGATAAATCACTCTGGGAGACGCGGAATAGCGATATTTACCTTTTCCAGACGCTGTGTATCGAAGGAAGCTAAGGATTCACTTCCTAGCGCTCGATATCGTTCGATATAACGATAAATCACTCTGGGAGACGCGGATTAGCGATATTTACCTTTTCCACACGCTGTGCATCGAAGGAAGCTGAGGATTCACTTCGTAGCCCTCGATATCGTTCGATATAACGATAAATCACTCTGGGCGACTCGGAATCGCGTTATTTACCTTTTCCACACGCTTTGCATCGAAGGAAGCTAAGGATTCACTTCCTAGCCCTCGATATCGTTCGATATAACGATAAATCACTCTGGGCGACTCGGAATCGCGTTATTTACCTTTTCCACACTCTGTGCATCGAAGGAAGCTAAGGATTCACTTCCTAGCCCTCGATATCGTTCGATATAACGATAAGTCACTCTGGGCGACGCGGAATAGCGATATTTACCTTTTCCACACGCTGTGCATCGAAGGAAGCTAAGGATTCACTTCCTAGCCCTCGATATCGTTCGATATAGCGATAAATCACTCTGGGCAACTCGGAATCGCGTTATTTACCTATTCCACACGCTGTGCATCGAAGGAAGCTAAGGATTCACTTCCTAGCCCCCGATATCTTTCGATATAACGATAAATCACTCTGGGAGACGCGGAATAGCGATATTTACCTTTTCCAGACGCTGTGTATCGAAGGAAGCTAAGGATTCACTTCCTAGCGCTCGATATCGTTCGATATAACGATAAATCACTCTGGGAGACGCGGATTAGCGATATTTACCTTTTCCACACGCTGTGCATCGAAGGAAGCTAAGGATTCACTTCCTAGCCCTCGATATCGTTCGATATAACTATAAATCACTCTGGGCGACGCGGAATAGCGATATTTACCTTTTCCACACGCTGTGCATCGAAGGAAGCTGAGGATTCACTTCGTAGCCCTCGATATCGTTCGATATAACGATAAATCACTCTGGGCGACTCGGAATCGCGTTATTTACCTTTTCCACACGCTTTGCATCGAAGGAAGCTAAGGATTCACTTCCTAGCCCTCGATATCGTTCGATATAACGATAAATCACTCTGGGAGACGCGGATTAGCGATATTTACCTTTTCCACACGCTGTACATCGAAGGAAGCTAAGGATTCACTTCCTAGCCCTCGATATCGTTCGATATAACGATAAATCACTCTGGGAGACGCGGAATAGCGATATTTACCGTTTCCACACGCTGTGCATCGAAGGAAGCTGAGGATTCACTTCCTAGCCCTCGATATCGTTCGATATAACGATAAATCACTCTGGGCGACTCGGAATAGCGATATTTACCTTTTCCACACGCTGTGTATCGAAGGAAGCTAAGGATTCACTTCCTAGCGCTCGATATCGTTCGATATAACGATAAATCACTCTGATAGACGCGGATTTGCGATATTTACCTTTTCCATACGCTGTGCATCGAAGGAAGCTAAGGATTCACTTCCTAGCCCTCGATATCGTTCGATATAACGATAAATCACTCTGGGAGACACGGAATAGCGATATTTACCCTTTCCACACGCTGTGTATCGAAGGAAGCTAAGGATTCACTTCCTAGCCCTCGACATCGTTCGATATAACGATATATCACTCTGGGCAACTCGGAATCGCGTTATTTAACTATTCCACACGCTGTGTATCGAAGGAAGCTAAGGATTCACTTCCTAGCCCCCGATATCTTTCGATATAACGATAAATCACTCTGGGAGACGCGGAATAGCGATATTTACCTTTTCCACACGCTGTGTATCGAAGGAAGCTAAGGATTCACTTCCTAGCGCTCGATATCGTTCGATATAACGATAAATCACTCTGGGCGACTCGGAATCGCGTTATTTACCTATTCCACACACTGTGTATCGAAGGAAGCTAAGGATTCACTTCCTAGCCCTCGATATCGTTCGATATAACGATAAATCACTCTGGGAGACGCGGATTAGCGATATTTACCTTTTCCACACGCTGTGCATCGAAGGAAGCTAAGGATTCACTTCCTAGCCCTCGATATCGTTCGATATAACTATAAATCACTCTGGGCGACGCGGAATAGCGATATTTACCTTTTCCACACGCTGTGCATCGAAGGAAGCTGAGGATTCACTTCGTAGCCCTCGATATCGTTCGATATAACGATAAATCACTCTGGGCGACTCGGAATCGCGTTATTTACCTTTTCCACACGCTTTGCATCGAAGGAAGCTAAGGATTCACTTCCTAGCCCTCGATATCGTTCGATATAACGATAAATCACTCTGGGCGACTCGAAATAGCGATATTTACCCTTTCCACACGCTGTGTATCGAAGGAAGCTAAGGATTCACTTCCTAGCCCTCGATATCGTTCGATATAACGATATATCACTCTGGGCGACTCGGAATCGCGTTATTTAACTATTCCACACGCTGTGTATCGAAGGAAGCTAAGGATTCACTTCCTAGCCCTCGATATCGTCGATATAACGATAAATCACTTGGGAGACGCGGATTAGCGATATTTACCTTTTCCACACGCTGTGCATCGAAGGAAGCTAAGGATTCACTTCCTAGCCCTCGATATCGTTCGATATAACGATAAATCACTCTGGGAGACGCGGATTAGCGATATTTACCTTTTCCACACGCTGTGCATCGAAGGAAACTAAGGATTCACTTCCTAGCCCTCGATATCGTTCGATATAACGATAAATCACTCTGGGAGACGCGGAATAGCGATATTTACCTTTTCCACACGCTGCGCATCGAAGGAAGCTGAGGATTCACTTCGTAGCCCTCGATATCGTTCGATATAACGATAAATCACTCTGGGCGACTCGGAATCGCGTTATTTACCTTTTCCACACGCTTTGCATCGAAGGAAGCTAAGGATTCACTTCCTAGCCCTCGATATCGTTCGATATAACGATAAATCACTCTGGGCGACTCGGAATAGCGTTATTTACCTTTTCCACACGCTGTGTATCGAAGGAAGCTAAGGATTCACTTCCTAGCCCTCGATATCTTTCGATATAACGATAAATCACTCTGGGAGACGCGGAATAGCGATATTTACCTTTTCCACACGCTGTGTATCGAAGGAAGCTAAGGATTCACTTCCTAGCCCTCGATATCGTTCGATATAACGAAAAATCACTCTGCGAGACGCGGAATAGCGATATTTACCTTTTCCACACACTGTGTATCGAAGGAAGCTGAGGATTCAATTCCTAGCCCTCGATATCGTTCGATATAACGATAAATCACTCTGGGAGACGCGGATTAGCGATATTTACCTTTTCCACACGCTGTGCATCGAAGGAAGCTAAGGATTCACTTCCTAGCCCTCGATATCTTTCGATATAACGATAAATCACTCTGGGAGACACGGAATAGCGATATTTACCTTTTCCACACGCTGTGTATCGAAGGAAGCTAAGGATTCACTTCCTAGCCCTCGATATCTTTCGATATAACGATAAATCACTCTGGGAGACACGGAATAGCGATATTTACCCTTTCCACACGCTGTGTATCGAAGGAAGCTAAGGATTCACTTCCTAGCCCTCGATATCGTTCGATATAACGATAAATCACTCTGGGCGACTCGGAATAGCGTTATTTACCTTTTCCACACGCTGTGTATCGAAGGAAGCTAAGGATTCACTTCCTAGCCCTCGATATCTTTCGATATAACGATAAATCTCTCTGGGAGACGCGGATTAGCGATATTTACCTTTTCCACACGCTGTGCATCGAAGGAAGCTAAGGATTCACTTCCTAGCCCTCGATATCTTTCGATATAACGATAAATCACTCTGGGAGACACGGAATAGCGATATTTACCCTTTCCACACGCTGTGTATCGAAGGAAGCTAAGGATTCACTTCCTAGCCCTCGATATCGTTCGATATAACGATAAATCACTCTGGGCGACTCGAAATAGCGATATTTACCCTTTCCACACGCTGTGTATCGAAGGAAGCTAAGGATTCACTTCCTAGCCCTCGATATCGTTCGATATAACGATATATCACTCTGGGCGACTCGGAATCGCGTTATTTAACTATTCCACACGCTGTGTATCGAAGGAAGCTAAGGATTCACTTCCTAGCCCTCGATATCGTTCGATATAACGATAAATCACTTGGGAGACGCGGATTAGCGATATTTACCTTTTCCACACGCTGTGCATCGAAGGAAGCTAAGGATTCACTTCCTAGCCCTCGATATCGTTCGATATAACGATAAATCACTCTGGGAGACGCGGATTAGCGATATTTACCTTTTCCACACGCTGTGCATCGAAGGAAGCTAAGGATTCACTTCCTAGCCCTCGATATCGTTCGATATAACAATAAATCAATCTGGGAGACGCGGAATAGCGATATTTACCTTTTCCACACGCTGCGCATCGAAGGAAGCTGAGGATTCACTTCGTAGCCCTCGATATCGTTCGATATAACGATAAATCACTCTGGGCGACTCGGAATCGCGTTATTTACCTTTTCCACACACTGCGCATCGAAGGAAGCTGAGGATTCACTTCGTAGCCCTCGATATCGTTCGATATAACGAAAAATCACTCTGCGAGACGCGGAATAGCGATATTTACCTTTTCCACACGCTGTGTATCGAAGGAAGCTAAGGATCCACTTCCTAGCCCCCGATATCTTTCGATATAACGATAAATCACTCTGGGAGACGCGGAATAGCGATATTTACCTTTTCCACACGCTGTGTATCGAAGGAAGCTAAGGATTCACTTCCTAGCGCTCGATATCGTTCGATATAACGATAAATCACTCTGGGCGACTCGGAATCGCGTTATTTACCTATTCCACACACTGTGTATCGAAGGAAGCTAAGGATTCACTTCCTAGCCCTCGATATCGTTCGATATAACGATAAGTCACTCTGGGCGACGCGGAATAGCGATATTTACCTTTTCCACACGCTGTGCATCGAAGGAAGCTAAGGATTCACTTCCTAGCCCTCGATATCGTTCGATATAGCGATAAATCACTCTGGGCAACTCGGAATCGCGTTATTTACCTATTCCACACGCTGTGCATCGAAGGAAGCTGAGGATTCACTTCCTAGCCCTCGATATCGTTCGATATAACGATAAATCACTCTGAGCGACTCGGAATCGCGTTATTTACCTTTTCCACACGCTTTGCATCGAAGGAAGCTAAGGATTCACTTCCTAGCCCTCGATATCGTTCGATATAACGATAAATCACTCTGATAGACGCGGATTTGCGATATTTACCTTTTCCACACGCTGTGCATCGAAGGAAGCTAAGGATTCACTTCCTAGCCCTCGATATCGTTCGATATAACGATAAATCACTCTGGGAGACACGGAATAGCGATATTTACCCTTTCCACACGCTGTGTATCGAAGGAAGCTAAGGATTCACTTCCTAGCCCTCGACATCGTTCGATATAACGATATATCACTCTGGGCGACTCGGAATCGCGTTATTTAACTATTCCACACGCTGTGTATCGAAGGAAGCTAAGGATTCACTTCCTAGCCCTCGATATCGTTCGATATAACGATAAATCACTCTGGGAGACGCGGATTAGCGATATATACCTTTTCCACACGCTGTGCATCGAAGGAAGCTAAGGATTCACTTCCTAGCCCTCGATATCGTTCGATATAACGATAAATCACTCTGGGAGACGCGGAATAGCGATATTTACCTTTTCCACACGCTGCGCATCGAAGGAAGCTGAGGATTCACTTCGTAGCCCTCGATATCGTTCGATATAACGATAAATCACTCTGGGCGACTCGGAATCGCGTTATTTACCTTTTCCACACGCTTTACATCGAAGGAAGCTAAGGATTCACTTCCTAGCCCTCGATATCGTTCGATATAACGATAAATCACTCTGGGAGACGCGGAATAGCGATATTTACCGTTTCCACACGCTGTGCATCGAAGGAAGCTGAGGATTCACTTCCTAGCCCTCGATATCGTTCGATATAACGATAAATCACTCTGGGAGACACGGAATAGCGATATTTACCCTTTCCACACGCTGTGCATCGAAGGAAGCTGAGGATTCACTTCGTAGCCCTCGATATCGTTCGATATAACTATAAATCACTCTGGGCGACGCGGAATAGCGATATTTACCTTTTCCACACGCTGTGCATCGAAGGAAGCTGAGGATTCACTTCGTAGCCCTCGATATCGTTCGATATAACGATAAATCACTCTGGGCGACTCGGAATCGCGTTATTTACCTTTTCCACACGCTTTGCATCGAAGGAAGCTAAGGATTCACTTCCTAGCCCTCGACATCGTTCGATATAACGATATATCACTCTGGGCGACTCGGAATCGCGTTATTTAACTATTCCACACGCTGTGTATCGAAGGAAGCTAAGGATTCACTTCCTAGCCCCCGATATCTTTCGATATAACGATAAATCACTCTGAGAGACGCGGAATAGCGATATTTACCTTTTCCACACGCTGTGTATCGAAGGAAGCTAAGGATTCACTTCCTAGCGCTCGATATCGTTTGATATAACGATAAATCACTCTGGGCGACTCGGAATCGCGTTAGTTACCTATTCCACACACTGTGTATCGAAGGAAGCTAAGGATTCACTTCCTAGCCCTCGATATCGTTCGATATAACGATAAATCACTCTGGGAGACGCGGATTAGCGATATTTACCTTTTCCACACGCTGTACATCGAAGGAAGCTAAGGATTCACTTCCTAGCCCTCGATATCGTTCGATATAACGATAAATCACTCTGGGAGACGCGGAATAGCGATATTTACCGTTTCCACACGCTGTGCATCGAAGGAAGCTGAGGATTCACTTCCTAGCCCTCGATATCGTTCGATATAACGATAAATCACTCTGGGCGACTCGGAATAGCGATATTTACCTTTTCCACACACTGTGCATCGAAGGAATCTAAGGATTCACTTCCTAGCCCTCGATATCGTTCGATATAACGATAAATCACTCTGATAGACGCGGATTTGCGATATTTACCTTTTCCACACGCTGTGCATCGAAGGAAGCTAAGGATTCACTTCCTAGCCCTCGATATCGTTCGATATAACGATAAATCACTCTGGGAGACACGGAATAGCGATATTTACCCTTTCCACACGCTGTGTATCGAAGGAAGCTAAGGATTCACTTCCTAGCCCTCGACATCGTTCGATATAACGATATATCACTCTGGGCGACTCGGAATCGCGTTATTTAACTATTCCACACGATGTGTATCGAAGGAAGCTAAGGATTCAATTCCTAGCCCTCGATATCGTTCGATATAACGATAAATCACTCTGGGCGACTCGGAATCGCGTTATTTACCTTTTCCACACGCTTTACATCGAAGGAAGCTAAGGATTCACTTCCTAGCCCTCGATATCGTTCGATATAACGATAAATCACTCTTGGCGACGCGGAATAGCTATATTTACCTTTTCCACACGCTGTGCATCGAAGGAAGCTACGGATTCACTTCCTAGCCCTCGATATCGTTCGATATAACGATAAATCACTCTGGGCGACTCGGAATAGCGTTATTTACCTTTTCCACACGCTGTGTATCGAAGGAAGCTAAGGATTCACTTCCTAGCCCTCGATATCTTTCGATATAACGATAAATCACTCTGGGAGACGCGGAATAGCGATATTTACCTTTTCCACACGCTGTGTATCGAAGGAAGCTAAGGATTCACTTCCTAGCCCTCGATATCGTTCGATATAATGAAAAATCACTCTGCGAGACGCGGAATAGCGATATTTACCTTTTCCACACACTGTGTATCGAAGGAAGCTAAGGATTCAATTCCTAGCCCTCGATATCGTTCGATATAACGATAAATCACTCTGGGAGACGCGGATTAGCGATATTTACCTTTTCCACACGCTGTGCATCGAAGGAAGCTAAGGATTCACTTCCTAGACCTCGATATCTTTCGATATAACGATAAATCACTCTGGGAGACACGGAAAAGCGATATTTACCCTTTCCACACGCTGTGTATCGAAGGAAGCTAAGGATTCACTTCCTAGCCCTCGATATCGTTCGATATAACGATAAATCACTCTGGGCGACTCGAAATAGCGATATTTACCCTTTCCACACGCTGTGTATCGAAGGAAGCTAAGGATTCACTTCCTAGCCCTCGATATCGTTCGATATAACAATAAATCACTCTGATAGACGCGGATTTGCGATATTTACCTTTTCCACACGCTGTGCATCGAAGGAAGCTAAGGATTCACTTCCTAGCCCTCGATATCGTTCGATATAACGATAAATCACTCTGGGAGACACGGAATAGCGATATTTACCCTTTCCACACGCTGTGTATCGAAGGAAGCTAAGGATTCACTTCCTAGCCCTCGATATCGTTCGATATAACGATAAATCACTCTGGGCGACTCGGAATCGCGTTATTTACCTTTTCCACACGCTTTACATCGAAGGAAGCTAAGGATTCACTTCCTAGCCCTCGATATCGTTCGATATAACGATAAATCACTCTGGGCGACGCGGAATAGCGATATTTACCTTTTCCACACGCTGTGCATCGAAGCAAGCTAAGGATTCACTTCCTAGCCCTCGATATCGTTCGATATAACGATAAATCACTCTGGGCGACTCGGAATAGCGTTATTTACCTTTTCCACACGCTGTGTATCGAAGGAAGCTAAGGATTCACTTCCTAGCCCTCGATATCTTTCGATATAACGATAAATCACTCTGGGAGACTCGGAATAGCGATATTTACCTTTTCCACACGCTGTGTATCGAAGGAAGCTGAGGATTCACTTCCTAGCCCTCGATATCGTTCGATATAACGATAAATCACTCTGGGCGACTCGGAATCGCGTTATTTACCTTTTCCACACGCTTTACATCGAAGGAAGCTAAGGATTCACTTCCTAGCCCTCGATATCGTTCGATATAACGATAAATCACTCTGGGCGACTCGGAATAGCGATATTTACCTTTTCCACACGCTGTGCATCGAAGGAAGCTAAGGATTCACTTCCTAGCCCTCGATATCGTTCGATATAACGATAAATCACTCTGGGCGACTCGGAATAGCGATATTTACCTTTTCCACACGCTGTGCATCGAAGGAAGCTAAGGATTCACTTCCTAGCCCTCGATATCGTTCGATATAACGATAAATCACTCTGGGAGACGCGGATTAGCGATATTTACCTATTCCACACGCTGTGCATCGAAGGAAGCTAAGGATTCACTTCCTAGCCCTCGATATCGTTCGATATAACTATAAATCACTCTGGGCGACGCGGAATAGCGATATTTACCTTTTCCACACGCTGTGCATCGAAGGAAGCTGAGGATTCACTTCGTAGCCCTCGATATCGTTCGATATAACGATAAATCACTCTGGGCGACTCGGAATCGCGTTATTTACCTTTTCCACACGCTTTGCATCGAAGGAAGCTGAGGATTCACTTCCTAGCCCTCGATATCGTTCGATATAACGATAAATCACTCTGGGAGACACGGAATAGCGATATTTACCCTTTCCACACGCTGTGTATCGAAGGAAGCTAAGGATTCACTTCCTAGCGCTCGATATCGTTCGATATAACGATAAATCACTCTGGGCGACTCGGAATCGCGTTATTTACCTATTCCACACACTGTGTATCGAAGGAAGCTAAGGATTCACTTCCTAGCCCTCGATATCGTTCGATATAACGATAAATCACTCTGGGAGACGCGGATTAGCGATATTTACCTATTCCACACGCTGTGCATCGAAGGAAGCTAAGGATTCACTTCCTAGCCCTCGATATCGTTCGATATAACTATAAATCACTCTGGGCGACGCGGAATAGCGATATTTACCTTTTCCACACGCTGTGCATCGAAGGAAGCTGAGGATTCACTTCGTAGCCCTCGATATCGTTCGATATAACGATAAATCACTCTGGGCGACTCGGAATCGCGTTATTTACCTTTTCCACACGCTTTGCATTGAAGGAAGCTAAGGATTCACTTCCTAGCCCTCGATATCGTTCGATATAACGATAAATCACTCTGGGAGACGCGGATTAGCGATATTTACCTTTTCCACACGCTGTACATCGAAGGAAGCTAAGGATTCACTTCCTAGCCCTCGATATCGTTCGATATAACGATAAATCACTCTGGGAGACGCGGAATAGCGATATTTACCGTTTCCACACGCTGTACATCGAAGGAAGCTAAGGATTCACTTCCTAGCCCTCGATATCGTTCGATATAACGATAAATCACTCTGGGAGACGCGGAATAGCGATATTTACCGTTTCCACACGCTGTGCATCGAAGGAAGCTGAGGATTCACTTCCTAGCCCTCGATATCGTTCGATATAACGATAAATCACTCTGGGCGACTCGGAATAGCGATATTTACCTTTTCCACACACTGTGCATCGAAGGAATCTAAGGATTCACTTCCTAGCCCTCGATATCGTTCGATATAACGATAAATCACTCTGATAGACGCGGATTTGCGATATTTACCTTTTCCACACGCTGTGCATCGAAGGAAGCTAAGGATTCACTTCCTAGCCCTCGATATCGTTCGATATAACGATAAATCACTCTGGGAAACACGGAATAGCGATATTTACCCTTTCCACACGCTGTGTATCGAAGGAAGCTAAGGATTCACTTCCTAGCCCTCGACATCGTTCGATATAACGATATATCACTCTGGGCGACTCGGAATCGCGTTATTTAACTATTCCACACGCTGTGTATCGAAGGAAGCTAAGGATTCAATTCCTAGCCCTCGATATCGTTCGATATAACGATAAATCACTCTGGGCGACTCGGAATCGCGTTATTTACCTTTTCCACACGCTTTACATCGATTGAAGCTAAGGATTCACTTCCTAGCCCTCGATATCGTTCGATATAACGATAAATCACTCTTGGCGACGCGGAATAGCGATATTTACCTTTTCCACACGCTGTGCATCGAAGGAAGCTAAGGATTCACTTCCTAGCCCTCGATATCGTTCGATATAACGATAAATCACTCTGGGCGACTCGGAATAGCGTTATTTACCTTTTCCACACGCTGTGTATCGAAGGAAGCTAAGGATTCACTTCCTAGCCCTCGATATCTTTCGATATAACGATAAATCACTCTGGGAGACGCGGAATAGCGATATTTACCTTTTCCACACGCTGTGTATCGAAGGAAGCTAAGGATTCACTTCCTAGCCCTCGATATCGTTCGATATAACGAAAAATCACTCTGCGAGACGCGGAATAGCGATATTTACCTTTTCCACACACTGTGTATCGAAGGAAGCTAAGGATTCAATTCCTAGCCCTCGATATCGTTCGATATAACGATAAATCACTCTGGGAGACGCGGATTAGCGATATTTACCTTTTCCACACGCTGTGCATCGAAGGAAGCTAAGGATTCACTTCCTAGCCCTCGATATCTTTCGATATAACGATAAATCACTCTGGGAGACACGGAATAGCGATATTTACCCTTTCCACACGCTGTGTATCGAAGGAAGCTAAGGATTCACTTCCTAGCCCTCGATATCGTTCGATATAACGATAAATCACTCTGGGCGACTCGAAATAGCGATATTTACCCTTTCCACACGCTGTGTATCGAAGGAAGCTAAGGATTCACTTCCTAGCCCTCGATATCGTTCGATATAACGATATATCACTCTGGGCGACTCGGAATCGCGTTATTTAACTATTCCACACGCTGTGTATCGAAGGAAGCTAAGGATTCACTTCCTAGCCCTCGATATCGTTCGATATAACGATAAATCACTTGGGAGACGCGGATTAGCGATATTTACCTTTTCCACACGCTGTGCATCGAAGGAAGCTAAGGATTCACTTCCTAGCCCTCGATATCGTTCGATATAACGATAAATCACTCTGGGAGACGCGGATTAGCGATATTTACCTTTTCCACACGCTGTGCATCGAAGGAAGCTAAGGATTCACTTCCTAGCCCTCGATATCGTTCGATATAACGATAAATCACTCTGGGAGACGCGGAATAGCGATATTTACCTTTTCCACACGCTGCGCATCGAATGAAGCTGAGGATTCACTTCGTAGCCCTCGATATCGTTCGATATAACGATAAATCACTCTGGGCGACTCGGAATCGCGTTATTTACCTTTTCCACACGCTTTGCATCGAAGGAAGCTAAGGATTCACTTCCTAGCCCTCGATATCGTTCGATATAACGATAAATCACTCTGGGCGACTCGGAATCGCGTTATTTACCTTTTCCACACTCTGTGCATCGAAGGAAGCTAAGGATTCACTTCCTAGCCCTCGATATCGTTCGATATAACGATAAGTCACTCTGGGCGACGCGGAATAACGATATTTACCTTTTCCACACGCTGTGCATCGAAGGAAGCTAAGGATTCACTTCCTAGCCCTCGATATCGTCGATATAGCGATAAATCACTCTGGGCAACTCGGAATCGCGTTATTTACCTATTCCACACGCTGTGCATCGAAGGAAGCTGAGGATTCACTTCCTAGCCCTCGATATCGTTCGATATAACGATAAATCACTCTGGGCGACGCGGAATAGCGATATTTACCTTTTCCACACGCTGTGCATCGAAGGAAGCTAAGGATTCACTTCCTAGCCCTCGATATCGTTCGATATAACGATAAATCACTCTGGGCGACTCGGAATAGCGTTATTTACCTTTTCCACACGCTGTGTATCGAAGGAAGCTAAGGATTCACTTCCTAGCCCTCGATATCTTTCGATATAACGATAAATCACTCTGGGAGACGCGGAATAGCGATATTTACCTTTTCCACACGCTGCGCATCGAAGGAAGCTGAGGATTCACTTCGTAGCCCTCGATATCGTTCGATATAACGATAAATCACTCTGGGCGACTCGGAATCGCGTTATTTACCTTTTCCACACGCTTTGCATCGAAGGAAGCTAAGGATTCACTTCCTAGCCCTCGATATCGTTCGATATAACGATAAATCACTCTGGGCGACTCGGAATCGCGTTATTTACCTTTTCCACACTCTGTGCATCGAAGGAAGCTAAGGATTCACTTCCTAGCCCTCGATATCGTTCGATATAACGATAAGTCACTCTGGGCGACGCGGAATAGCGATATTTACCTTTTCCACACGCTGTGCATCGAAGGAAGCTAAGGATTCACTTCCTAGCCCTCGATATCGTTCGATATAGCGATAAATCACTCTGGGCAACTCGGAATCGCGTTATTTACCTATTCCACACGCTATGCATCGAAGGAAGCTGAGGATTCACTTCGTAGCCCTCGATATCGTTCGATATAACGATAAATCACTCTGAGCGACTCGGAATCGCGTTATTTACCTTTTCCACACGCTTTGCATCGAAGGAAGCTAAGGATTCACTTCCTAGCCCTCGATATCGTTCGATATAACGATAAATCACTCTGATAGACGCGGATTTGCGATATTTACCTTTTCCACACGCTGTGCATCGAAGGAAGCTAAGGATTCACTTCCTAGCCCTCGATATCGTTCGATATAACGATAAATCACTCTGGGAGACACGGAATAGCGATATTTACCCTTTCCACACGCTGTGTATCGAAGGAAGCTAAGGATTCACTTCCTAGCCCTCGATATCGTTCGATATAACGATAAATCACTCTGGGCGACTCGGAATCGCGTTATTTACCTTTTCCACACGCTTTACATCGAAGGAAGCTAAGGATTCACTTCCTAGCCCTCGATATCGTTCGATATAACGATAAATCACTCTGGGCGACGCGGAATAGCGATATTTACCTTTTCCACACGCTGTGCATCGAAGCAAGCTAAGGATTCACTTCCTAGCCCTCGATATCGTTCGATATAACGATAAATCACTCTGGGCGACTCGGAATAGCGTTATTTACCTTTTCCACACGCTGTGTATCGAAGGAAGCTAAGGATTCACTTCCTAGCCCTCGATATCTTTCGATATAACGATAAATCACTCTGGGAGACTCGGAATCGCGTTATTTACCTTTTCCACACTCTGTGCATCGAAGGAAGCTAAGGATTCACTTCCTAGCCCTCGATATCGTTCGATATAACGATAAGTCACTCTGGGCGACGCGGAATAACGATATTTACCTTTTCCACACGCTGTGCATCGAAGGAAGCTAAGGATTCACTTCCTAGCCCTCGATATCGTTCGATATAGCGATAAATCACTCTGGGCAACTCGGAATCGCGTTATTTACCTATTCCACACGCTGTGCATCGAAGGAAGCTGAGGATTCACTTCCTAGCCCTCGATATCGTTCGATATAACGATAAATCACTCTGGGCGACGCGGAATAGCGATATTTACCTTTTCCACACGCTGTGCATCGAAGGAAGCTAAGGATTCACTTCCTAGCCCTCGATATCGTTCGATATAACGATAAATCACTCTGGGCGACTCGGAATAGCGTTATTTACCTTTTCCACACGCTGTGTATCGAAGGAAGCTAAGGATTCACTTCCTAGCCCTCGATATCGTTCGATATAACGAAAAATCACTCTGGGAGACGCGGAATAGCGATATTTACCTTTTCCACACACTGTGTATCGAAGGAAGCTAAGGATTCAATTCCTAGCCCTCGATATCGTTCGATATAACGATAAATCACTCTGGGAGACGCGGATTAGCGATATTTACCTTTTCCACACGCTGTGCATCGAAGGAAGCTAAGGATTCACTTCCTAGCCCTCAATATCTTTCGATATAACGATAAATCACTCTGGGAGACACGGAATAGCGATATTTACCCTTTCCACACGCTGTGTATCGAAGGAAGCTAAGGATTCACTTCCTAGCCCTCGATATCGTTCGATATAACGATAAATCACTCTGGGCGACTCGAAATAGCGATATTTACCCTTTCCACACGCTGTGTATCGAAGGAAGCTAAGGATTCACTTCCTAGCCCTCGATATCGTTCGATATAACGATATATCACTCTGGGCGACTCGGAATCGCGTTATTTAACTATTCCACACGCTGTGTATCGAAGGAAGCTAAGGATTCACTTCCTAGCCCTCGATATCGTTCGATATAACGATAAATCACTTGGGAGACGCGGATTAGCGATATTTACCTTTTCCACACGCTGTGCATCGAAGGAAGCTAAGGATTCACTTCCTAGCCCTCGATATCGTTCGATATAACGATAAATCACTCTGGGAGACGCGGATTAGCGATATTTACCTTTTCCACACGCTGTGCATCGAAGGAAGCTAAGGATTCACTTCCTAGCCCTCGATATCGTTCGATATAACGATAAATCACTCTGGGAGACGCGGAATAGCGATATTTACCTTTTCCACACGCTGCGCATCGAAGGAAGCTGAGGATTCACTTCGTAGCCCTCGATATCGTTCGATATAACGATAAATCACTCTGGGCGACTCGGAATCGCGTTATTTACCTTTTCCACACGCTTTGCATCGAAGGAAGCTAAGGATTCACTTCCTAGCCCTCGATATCGTTCGATATAACGATAAATCACTCTGATAGACGCGGATTTGCGATATTTACCTTTTCCACACGCTGTGCATCGAAGGAAGCTAAGGATTCACTTCCTAGCCCTCGATATCGTTCGATATAAGGATAAATCACTCTGGGAGACACGGAATAGCGATATTTACCCTTTCCACACGCTGTGTATCGAAGGAAGCTAAGGATTCACTTCCTAGCCCTCGATATCGTTCGATATAACGATAAATCACTCTGGGCGACTCGGAATCGCGTTATTTACCTTTTCCACACGCTTTACATCGAAGGATGCTAAGGATTCACTTCCTAGCCCTCGATATCTTTCGATATAACGATAAATCACTCTGGGAGACTCGGAATAGCGATATTTACCTTTTCCACACGCTGTGTATCGAAGGAAGCTGAGGATTCACTTCCTAGCCCTCGATATCGTTCGATATAACGATAAATCACTCTGGGCGACTCGGAATAGCGTTATTTACCTTTTCCACACGCTGTGTATCGAAGGAAGCTAAGGATTCACTTCCTAGCCCTCGATATCTTTCGATATAACGATAAATCACTCTGGGAGACTCGGAATAGCGATATTTACCTTTTCCACACGCTGTGTATCGAAGGAAGCTGAGGATTCACTTCCTAGCCCTCGATATCGTTCGATATAACGATAAATCACTCTGGGCGACTCGGAATAGCGATATTTACCTTTTCCACACGCTGTGCATCGAAGGAAGCTAAGGATTCACTTCCTAGCCCTCGATATCGTTCGATATAACGATAAATCACTCTGGGAGACGCGGAATAGCGATATTTACCTTTTCCACACGCTGCGCATCGAAGGAAGCTGAGGATTCACTTCGTAGCCCTCGATATCGTTCGATATAACGATAAATCACTCTGGGCGACTCGGAATCGCGTTATTTACCTTTTCCACACGCTTTACATCGAAGGAAGCTAAGGATTCACTTCCTAGCCCTCGATATCGTTCGATATAACGATAAATCACTCTGGGCGACGCGGAATAGCGATATTTACCTTTTCCACACGCTGTGCATCGAAGCAAGCTAAGGATTCACTTCCTAGCCCTCGATATCGTTCGATATAACGATAAATCACTCTGGGCGACTCGGAATAGCGTTATTTACCTTTTCCACACGCTGTGTATCGAAGGAAGCTAAGGATTCACTTCCTAGCCCTCGATATCTTTCGATATAACGATAAATCACTCTGGGAGACTCGGAATAGCGATATTTACCTTTTCCACACGCTGTGTATCGAAGGAAGCTGAGGATTCACTTCCTAGCCCTCGATATCGTTCGATATAACGATAAATCACTCTGGGCGACTCGGAATAGCGATATTTACCCTTTCCACACGCTGTGTATCGAAGGAAGCTAAGGATTCACTTCCTAGCCCTCGACATCGTTCGATATAACGATATATCACTCTGGGCGACTCGGAATCGCGTTATTTAACTATTCCACACGCTGTGTATCGAAGGAAGCTAAGGATTCACTTCCTAGCCCCCGATATCTTTCGATATAACGATAAATCACTCTGGGAGACGCGGATTAGCGATATTTACCTTTTCCACACGCTGTGCATCGAAGGAAGCTAAGGATTCACTTCCTAGCCCTCGATATCGTTCGATATAACGATAAATCACTCTGGGCGACTCGGAATCGCGTTATTTACCTTTTCCACACGCTTTGCATCGAAGGAAGCTAAGGATTCACTTCCTAGCCCTCGATATCGTTCGATATAACGATAAATCACTCTGGGAGACGCGGATTAGCGATATTTACCTTTTCCACACGCTGTACATCGAAGGAAGCTAAGGATTCACTTCCTAGCCCTCGATATCGTTCGATATAACGATAAATCACTCTGGGAGACGCGGAATAGCGATATTTACCGTTTCCACACGCTGTGCATCGAAGGAAGCTGAGGATTCACTTCCTAGCCCTCGATATCGTTCGATATAACGATAAATCACTCTGGGCGACTCGGAATAGCGATATTTACCTTTTCCACACACTGTGCATCGAAGGAATCTAAGGATTCACTTCCTAGCCCTCGATATCGTTCGATATAACGATAAATCACTCTGATAGACGCGGATTTGCGATATTTACCTTTTCCACACGCTGTGCATCGAAGGAAGCTAAGGATTCACTTCCTAGCCCTCGATATCGTTCGATATAACGATAAATCACTCTGGGAGACACGGAATAGCGATATTTACCCTTTCCACACGCTGTGTATCGAAGGAAGCTAAGGATTCACTTCCTAGCCCTCGACATCGTTCGATATAACGATAAATCACTCTGAGCGACTCGGAATCGCGTTATTTACCTTTTCCACACGCTTTGCATCGAAGGAAGCTAAGGATTCACTTCCTAGCCCTCGATATCGTTCGATATAACTATAAATCACTCTGGGCGACGCGGAATAGCGATATTTACCTTTTCCACACGCTGTGCATCGAAGGAAGCTGAGGATTCACTTCGTAGCCCTCGATATCGTTCGATATAACGATAAATCACTCTGGGCGACTCGGAATCGCGTTATTTACCTTTTCCACACGCTTTGCATCGAAGGAAGCTAAGGATTCACTTCCTAGCCCTCGATATCGTTCGATATAACGATAAATCACTCTGGGAGACGCGGATTAGCGATATTTACCTTTTCCACACGCTGTACATCGAAGGAAGCTAAGGATTCACTTCCTAGCCCTCGATATCGTTCCATATAACGATAAATCACTCTGGGAGACGCGGAATAGCGATATTTACCGTTTCCACACGCTGTGCATCGAAGGAAGCTGAGGATTCACTTCCTAGCCCTCGATATCGTTCGATATAACGATAAATCACTCTGGGCGACTCGGAATAGCGATATTTACCTTTTCCACACGCTGTGCATCGAAGGAATCTAAGGATTCACTTCCTAGCCCTCGATATCGTTCGATATAACGATAAATCACTCTGATAGACGCGGATTTGCGATATTTACCTTTTCCACACGCTGTGCATCGAAGGAAGCTAAGGATTCACTTCCTAGCCCTCGATATCGTTCGATATAACGATAAATCACTCTGGGAGACACGGAATAGCGATATTTACCCTTTCCACACGCTGTGCATCGAAGGAAGCTGAGGATTCACTTCGTAGCCCTCGATATCGTTCGATATAACTATAAATCACTCTGGGCGACGCGGAATAGCGATATTTACCTTTTCCACACGCTGTGCATCGAAGGAAGCTGAGGATTCACTTCGTAGCCCTCGATATCGTTCGATATAACGATAAATCACTCTGGGCGACTCGGAATCGCGTTATTTACCTTTTCCACACGCTTTGCATCGAAGGAAGCTAAGGATTCACTTCCTAGCCCTCGACATCGTTCGATATAACGATATATCACTCTGGGCGACTCGGAATCGCGTTATTTAACTATTCCACACGCTGTGTATCGAAGGAAGCTAAGGATTCACTTCCTAGCCCCCGATATCTTTCGATATAACGATAAATCACTCTGAGAGACGCGGAATAGCGATATTTACCTTTTCCACACGCTGTGTATCGAAGGAAGCTAAGGATTCACTTCCTAGCGCTCGATATCGTTCGATATAACGATAAATCACTCTGGGCGACTCGGAATCGCGTTATTTACCTATTCCACACACTGTGTATCGAAGGAAGCTAAGGATTCACTTCCTAGCCCTCGATATCGTTCGATATAACGATAAATCACTCTGGGAGACGCGGATTAGCGATATTTACCTTTTCCACACGCTGTACATCGAAGGAAGCTAAGGATTCACTTCCTAGCCCTCGATATCGTTCGATATAACGATAAATCACTCTGGGAGACGCGGAATAGCGATATTTACCGTTTCCACACGCTGTGCATCGAAGGAAGCTGAGGATTCACTTCCTAGCCCTCGATATCGTTCGATATAACGATAAATCACTCTGGGCGACTCGGAATAGCGATATTTACCTTTTCCACACACTGTGCATCGAAGGAATCTAAGGATTCACTTCCTAGCCCTCGATATCGTTCGATATAACGATAAATCACTCTGATAGACGCGGATTTGCGATATTTACCTTTTCCACACGCTGTGCATCGAAGGAAGCTAAGGATTCACTTCCTAGCCCTCGATATCGTTCGATATAACGATAAATCACTCTGGGAGACACGGAATAGCGATATTTACCCTTTCCACACGCTGTGTATCGAAGGAAGCTAAGGATTCACTTCCTAGCCCTCGACATCGTTCGATATAACGATATATCACTCTGGGCGACTCGGAATCGCGTTATTTAACTATTCCACACGCTGTGTATCGAAGGAAGCTAAGGATTCAATTCCTAGCCCTCGATATCGTTCGATATAACGATAAATCACTCTGGGCGACTCGGAATCGCGTTATTTACCTTTTCCACACGCTTTACATCGAAGGAAGCTAAGGATTCACTTCCTAGCCCTCGATATCGTTCGATATAACGATAAATCACTCTTGGCGACGCGGAATAGCGATATTTACCCTTTCCACACGCTGTGTATCGAAGGAAGCTAAGGATTCACTTCCTAGCCCTCGATATCGTTCGATATAACGATAAATCACTCTGGGCGACTCGGAATCGCGTTATTTACCTTTTCCACACGCTTTACATCGAAGGAAGCTAAGGATTCACTTCCTAGCCCTCGATATCGTTCGATATAACGATAAATCACTCTGGGCGACGCGGAATAGCGATATTTACCTTTTCCACACGCTGTGCATCGAAGGAAGCTAAGGATTCACTTCCTAGCCCTCGATATCGTTCGATATAACGATAAATCACTCTGGGCGACTCGGAATAGCGTTATTTACCTTTTCCACACGCTGTGTATCGAAGGAAGCTAAGGATTCACTTCCTAGCCCTCGATATCTTTCGATATAACGATAAATCACTCTGGGAGACGCGGAATAGCGATATTTACCCTTTCCACACGCTGTGTATCGAAGGAAGCTAAGGATTCACTTCCTAGCCCTCGATATCGTTCGATATAACGATAAATCACTCTGGGCGACTCGGAATCGCGTTATTTACCTTTTCCACACGCTTTACATCGAAGGAAGCTAAGGATTCACTTCCTAGCCCTCGATATCGTTCGATATAACGATAAATCACTCTGGGCGACGCGGAATAGCGATATTTACCTTTTCCACACGCTGTGCATCGAAGGAAGCTAAGGATTCACTTCCTAGCCCTCGATATCGTTCGATATAACGATAAATCACTCTGGGCGACTCGGAATAGCGTTATTTACCTTTTCCACACGCTGTGTATCGAAGGAAGCTAAGGATTCACTTCCTAGCCCTCGATATCTTTCGATATAACGATAAATCACTCTGGGAGACGCGGAATAGCGATATTTACCTTTTCCACACGCTGTGTATGGAAGGAAGCTAAGGATTCACTTCCTAGCCCTCGATATCGTTCGATATAACGAAAAATCACTCTGCGAGACGCGGAATAGCGATATTTACCTTTTCCACACACTGTGCATCGAAGGAATCTAAGGATTCACTTCCTAGCCCTCGATATCGTTCGATATAACGATAAATCACTCTGATAGACGCGGATTTGCGATATTTACCTTTTCCACACGCTGTGCATCGAAGGAAGCTAAGGATTCACTTCCTAGCCCTCGATATCGTTCGATATAACGATAAATCACTCTGGGAGACACGGAATAGCGATATTTACCCTATCCACACGCTGTGTATCGAAGGAAGCTAAGGATTCACTTCCTAGCCCTCGACATCGTTCGATATAACGATATATCACTCTGGGCGACTCGGAATCGCGTTATTTAACTATTCCACACGCTGTGTATCGAAGGAAGCTAAGGATTCAATTCCTAGCCCTCGATATCGTTCGATATAACGATAAATCACTCTGGGCGACTCGGAATCGCGTTATTTACCTTTTCCACACGCTTTACATCGAAGGAAGCTAAGGATTCACTTCCTAGCCCTCGATATCGTTCGATATAACGATAAATCACTCTTGGCGACGCGGAATAGCGATATTTACCTTTTCCACACGCTGTGCATCGAAGGAAGCTACGGATTCACTTCCTAGCCCTCGATATCGTTCGATATAACGATAAATCACTCTGGGCGACTCGGAATAGAGTTATTTACCTTTTCCACACGCTGTGTATCGAAGGAAGCTAAGGATTCACTTCCTAGCCCTCGATATCTTTCGATATAACGATAAATCACTCTGGGAGACGCGGAATAGCGATATTTACCTTTTCCACACGCTGTGCATCGAAGGAAGCTAAGGATTCACTTCCTAGCCCTCGATATCGTTCGATATAACGATAAATCACTCTGGGAGACACGGAATAGCGATATTTACCCTTTCCACACGCTGTGTATCGAAGGAAGCTAAGGATTCACTTCCTAGCCCTCGATATCGTTCGATATAACGATAAATCACTCTGGGCGACTCGGAATCGCGTTATTTACCTTTTCCACACGCTTTACATCGAAGGAAGCTAAGGATTCACTTCCTAGCCCTCGATATCTTTCGATATAACGATAAATCACTCTGGGAGACACGGAATAGCGATATTTACCCTTTCCACACGCTGTGTATCGAAGGAAGCTAAGGATTCACTTCCTAGCCCTCGATATCGTTCGATATAACGATAAATCACTCTGGGCGACTCGAAATAGCGATATTTACCCTTTCCACACGCTGTGTATCGAAGGAAGCTAAAGATTCACTTCCTAGCCCTCGATATCGTTCGATATAACGATATATCACTCTGGGCGACTCGGAATCGCGTTATTTAACTATTCCACACGCTGTGTATCGAAGGAAGCTAAGGATTCACTTCCTAGCCCTCGATATCGTTCGATATAACGATAAATCACTTGGGAGACGCGGATTAGCGATATTTACCTTTTCCACACGCTGTGCATCGAAGGAAGCTAAGGATTCACTTCCTAGCCCTCGATATCGTTCGATATAACGATAAATCACTCTGGGAGACGCGGATTAGCGATATTTACCTTTTCCACACGCTGTGCATCGAAGGAAGCTAAGGATTCACTTCCTAGCCCTCGATATCGTTCGATATAACGATAAATCACTCTGGGAGACGCGGAATAGCGATATTTACCTTTTCCACACGCTGCGCATCGAAGGAAGCTGAGGATTCACTTCGTAGCCCTCGATATCGTTCGATATAACGATAAATCACTCTGGGCGACTCGGAATCGCGTTATTTACCTTTTCCACACGCTTTGCATCGAAGGAAGCTAAGGATTCACTTCCTAGCCCTCGATATCGTTCGATATAACGATAAATCACTCTGGGCGACTCGGAATCGCGTTATTTACCTTTTCCACACTCTGTGCATCGAAGGAAGCTAAGGATTCACTTCCTAGCCCTCGATATCGTTCGATATAACGATAAGTCACTCTGGGCGACACGGAATAGCGATATTTACCCTTTCCACACGCTGTGTATCGAAGGAAGCTAAGGATTCACTTCCTAGCCCTCGACATCGTTCGATATAACGATATATCACTCTGGGCGACTCGGAATCGCGTTATTTAACTATTCCACACGCTGTGTATCGAAGGAAGCTAAGGATTCACTTCCTAGCCCTCGACATCGTGCGATATAACGATATATCACTCTGGGCGACTCGGAATCGCGTTATTTAACTATTCCACACGCTGTGTATCGAAGGAAGCTAAGGATTCAATTCCTAGCCCTCGATATCGTTCGATATAACGATAAATCACTCTGGGCGACTCGGAATCGCGTTATTTACCTTTTCCACACGCTTTACATCGAAGGAAGCTAAGGATTCACTTCCTAGCCCTCGATATCGTTCGATATAACGATAAATCACTCTTGGCGACGCGGAATAGCGATATTTACCTTTTCCACACGCTGTGCATCGAAGGAAGCTACGGATTCACTTCCTAGCCCTCGATATCGTTCGATATAACGATAAATCACTCTGGGCGACTCGGAATAGCGTTATTTACCTTTTCCACACGCTGTGTATCGAAGGAAGCTAAGGATTCACTTCCTAGCCCTCGATATCTTTCGATATAACGATAAATCACTCTGGGAGACGCGGAATAGCGATATTTACCTTTTCCACACGCTGTGCATCGAAGGAAGCTAAGGATTCACTTCCTAGCCCTCGATATCGTTCGATATAACGATAAATCACTCTGGGAGACACGGAATAGCGATATTTACCCTTTCCACACGCTGTGTATCGAAGGAAGCTAAGGATTCACTTCCTAGCCCTCGATATCGTTCGATATAACGATAAATCACTCTGGGCGACTCGGAATCGCGTTATTTACCTTTTCCACACGCTTTACATCGAAGGAAGCTAAGGATTCACTTCCTAGCCCTCGATATCTTTCGATATAACGATAAATCACTCTGGGAGACACGGAATAGCGATATTTACCCTTTCCACACGCTGTGTATCGAAGGAAGCTAAGGATTCACTTCCTAGCCCTCGATATCGTTCGATATAACGATAAATCACTCTGGGCGACTCGAAATAGCGATATTTACCCTTTCCACACGCTGTGTATCGAAGGAAGCTAAAGATTCACTTCCTAGCCCTCGATATCGTTCGATATAACGATATATCACTCTGGGCGACTCGGAATCGCGTTATTTAACTATTCCACACGCTGTGTATCGAAGGAAGCTAAGGATTCACTTCCTAGCCCTCGATATCGTTCGATATAACGATAAATCACTTGGGAGACGCGGATTAGCGATATTTACCTTTTCCACACGCTGTGCATCGAAGGAAGCTAAGGATTCACTTCCTAGCCCTCGATATCGTTCGATATAACGATAAATCACTCTGGGAGACGCGGATTAGCGATATTTACCTTTTCCACACGCTGTGCATCGAAGGAAGCTAAGGATTCACTTCCTAGCCCTCGATATCGTTCGATATAACGATAAATCACTCTGGGCGACTCGGAATCGCGTTATTTACCTTTTCCACACGCTTTGCATCGAAGGAAGCTAAGGATTCACTTCCTAGCCCTCGATATCGTTCGATATAACGATAAATCACTCTGGGCGACTCGGAATCGCGTTATTTACCTTTTCCACACTCTGTGCATCGAAGGAAGCTAAGGATTCACTTCCTAGCCCTCGATATCGTTCGATATAACGATAAGTCACTCTGGGCGACGCGGAATAGCGATATTTACCTTTTCCACACGCTGTGCATCGAAGGAAGCTAAGGATTCACTTCCTAGCCCTCGATATCGTTCGATATAGCGATAAATCACTCTGGGCAACTCGGAATCGCGTTATTTACCTATTCCACACGCTATGCATCGAAGGAAGCTGAGGATTCACTTCGTAGCCCTCGATATCGTTCGATATAACGATAAATCACTCTGAGCGACTCGGAATCGCGTTATTTACCTTTTCCACACGCTTTGCATCGAAGGAAGCAAAGGATTCACTTCCTAGCCCTCGATATCGTTCGATATAACGATAAATCACTCTGATAGACGCGGATTTGCGATATTTACCTTTTCCACACGCTGTGCATCGAAGGAAGCTAAGGATTCACTTCCTAGCCCTCGATATCGTTCGATATAACGATAAATCACTCTGGGAGACACGGAATAGCGATATTTACCCTTTCCACACGCTGTGTATCGAAGGAAGCTAAGGATTCACTTCCTAGCCCTCGATATCGTTCGATATAACGATAAATCACTCTGGGCGACTCGGAATCGCGTTATTTACCTTTTCCACACGCTTTACATCGAAGGAAGCTAAGGATTCACTTCCTAGCCCTCGATATCGTTCGATATAACGATAAATCACTCTGGGCGACGCGGAATAGCGATATTTACCTTTTCCACACGCTGTGCATCGAAGCAAGCTAAGGATTCACTTCCTAGCCCTCGATATCGTTCGATATAACGATAAATCACTCTGGGCGACTCGGAATAGCGTTATTTACCTTTTCCACACGCTGTGTATCGAAGGAAGCTAAGGATTCACTTCCTAGCCCTCGATATCTTTCGATATAACGATAAATCACTCTGGGAGACTCGGAATCGCGTTATTTACCTTTTCCACACTCTGTGCATCGAAGGAAGCTAAGGATTCACTTCCTAGCCCTCGATATCGTTCGATATAACGATAAGTCACTCTGGGCGACGCGGAATAACGATATTTACCTTTTCCACACGCTGTGCATCGAAGGAAGCTAAGGATTCACTTCCTAGCCCTCGATATCGTTCGATATAGCGATAAATCACTCTGGGCAACTCGGAATCGCGTTATTTACCTATTCCACACGCTGTGCATCGAAGGAAGCTGAGGATTCACTTCCTAGCCCTCGATATCGTTCGATATAACGATAAATCACTCTGGGCGACGCGGAATAGCGATATTTACCTTTTCCACACGCTGTGCATCGAAGGAAGCTAAGGATTCACTTCCTAGCCCTCGATATCGTTCGATATAACGATAAATCACTCTGGGCGACTCGGAATAGCGTTATTTACCTTTTCCACACGCTGTGTATCGAAGGAAGCTAAGGATTCACTTCTTGGCCCTCGATATCTTTCGATATAACGATAAATCACTCTGGGAGACGCGGAATAGCGATATTTACCTTTTCCACACGCTGTGTATCGAAGGAAGCTAAGGATTCACTTCCTAGCCCTCGATATCGTTCGATATAACGAAAAATCACTCTGCGAGACGCGGAATAGCGATATTTACCTTTTCCACACACTGTGTATCGAAGGAAGCTAAGGATTCAATTCCTAGCCCTCGATATCGTTCGATATAACGATAAATCACTCTGGGAGACGCGGATTAGCGATATTTACCTTTTCCACACGCTGTGCATCGAAGGAAGCTAAGGATTCACTTCCTAGCCCTCAATATCTTTCGATATAACGATAAATCACTCTGGGAGACACGGAATAGCGATATTTACCCTTTCCACACGCTGTGTATCGAAGGAAGCTAAGGATTCCCTTCCTAGCCCTCGATATCGTTCGATATAACGATAAATCACTCTGGGCGACTCGAAATAGCGATATTTACCCTTTCCACACGCTGTGTATCGAAGGAAGCTAAGGATTCACTTCCTAGCCCTCGATATCGTTCGATATAACGATATATCACTCTGGGCGACTCGGAATCGCGTTATTTAACTATTCCACACGCTGTGTATCGAAGGAAGCTAAGGATTCACTTCCTAGCCCTCGATATCGTTCGATATAACGATAAATCACTTGGGAGACGCGGATTAGCGATATTTACCTTTTCCACACGCTGTGCATCGAAGGAAGCTAAGGATTCACTTCCTAGCCCTCGATATCGTTCGATATAACGATAAATCACTCTGGGAGACGCGGATTAGCGATATTTACCTTTTCCACACGCTGTGCATCGAAGGAAGCTAAGGATTCACTTCCTAGCCCTCGATATCGTTCGATATAACGATAAATCACTCTGGGAGACATGGAATAGCGATATTTACCTTTTCCACACGCTGCGCATCGAAGGAAGCTGAGGATTCACTTCGTAGCCCTCGATATCGTTCGATATAACGATAAATCACTCTGGGCGACTCGGAATCGCGTTATTTACCTTTTCCACACGCTTTGCATCGAAGGAAGCTAAGGATTCACTTCCTAGCCCTCGATATCGTTCGATATAACGATAAATCACTCTGATAGACGCGGATTTGCGATATTTACCTTTTCCACACGCTGTGCATCGAAGGAAGCTAAGGATTCACTTCCTAGCCCTCGATATCGTTCGATATAACGATAAATCACTCTGGGAGACACGGAATAGCGATATTTACCCTTTCCACACGCTGTGTATCGAAGGAAGCTAAGGATTCACTTCCTAGCCCTCGATATCGTTCGATATAACGATAAATCACTCTGGGCGACTCGGAATCGCGTTATTTACCTTTTCCACACGCTTTACATCGAAGGAAGCTAAGGATTCACTTCCTAGCCCTCGATATCGTTCGATATAACGATAAATCACTCTGGGCGACGCGGAATAGCGATATTTACCTTTTCCACACGCTGTGCATCGAAGCAAGCTAAGGATTCACTTCCTAGCCCTCGATATCGTTCGATATAACGATAAATCACTCTGGGCGACTCGGAATAGCGTTATTTATCTTTTCCACACGCTGTGTATCGAAGGAAGCTAAGGATTCACTTCCTAGCCCTCGATATCTTTCGATATAACGATAAATCACTCTGGGAGACTCGGAATAGCGATATTTACCTTTTCCACACGCTGTGTATCGAAGGAAGCTGAGGATTCACTTCCTAGCCCTCGATATCGTTCGATATAACGATAAATCACTCTGGGCGACTCGGAATAGCGATATTTACCTTTTCCACACGCTGTGCATCGAAGGAAGCTAAGGATTCACTTCCTAGCCCTCGATATCGTTCGATATAACGATAAATCACTCTGGGAGACGCGGAATAGCGATATTTACCTTTTCCACACGCTGCGCATCGAAGGAAGCTGAGGATTCACTTCGTAGCCCTCGATATCGTTCGATATAACGATAAATCACTCTGGGCGACTCGGAATCGCGTTATTTACCTTTTCCACACGCTTTACATCGAAGGAAGCTAAGGATTCACTTCCTAGCCCTCGATATCGTTCGATATAACGATAAATCACTCTGGGCGACGCGGAATAGCGATATTTACCTTTTCCACACGCTGTGCATCGAAGCAAGCTAAGGATTCACTTCCTAGCCCTCGATATCGTTCGATATAACGATAAATCACTCTGGGCGACTCGGAATAGCGTTATTTACCTTTTCCACACGCTGTGTATCGAAGGAAGCTAAGGATTCACTTCCTAGCCCTCGATATCTTTCGATATAACGATAAATCACTCTGGGAGACTCGGAATAGCGATATTTACCTTTTCCACACGCTGTGTATCGAAGGAAGCTGAGGATTCACTTCCTAGCCCTCGATATCGTTCGATATAACGATAAATCACTCTGGGCGACTCGGAATAGCGATATTTACCTTTTCCACACGCTGTGCATCGAAGGAAGCTAAGGATTCACTTCCTAGCCCTCGATATCGTTCGATATAACGATAAATCACTCTGGGAGACGCGGATTAGCGATATTTACCTTTTCCACACGCTGTGCATCGAAGGAAGCTAAGGATTCACTTCCTAGCCCTCGATATCGTTCGATATAACGATAAATCACTCTGGGAGACATGGAATAGCGATATTTACCTTTTCCACACGCTGCGCATCGAAGGAAGCTGAGGATTCACTTCGTAGCCCTCGATATCGTTCGATATAACGATAAATCACTCTGGGCGACTCGGAATCGCGTTATTTACCTTTTCCACACGCTTTGCATCGAAGGAAGCTAAGGATTCACTTCCTAGCCCTCGATATCGTTCGATATAACGATAAATCACTCTGATAGACGCGGATTTGCGATATTTACCTTTTCCACACGCTGTGCATCGAAGGAAGCTAAGGATTCACTTCCTAGCCCTCGATATCGTTCGATATAACGATAAATCACTCTGGGAGACACGGAATAGCGATATTTACCCTTTCCACACGCTGTGTATCGAAGGAAGCTAAGGATTCACTTCCTAGCCCTCGATATCGTTCGATATAACGATAAATCACTCTGGGCGACTCGGAATCGCGTTATTTACCTTTTCCACACGCTTTACATCGAAGGAAGCTAAGGATTCACTTCCTAGCCCTCGATATCGTTCGATATAACGATAAATCACTCTGGGCGACGCGGAATAGCGATATTTACCTTTTCCACACGCTGTGCATCGAAGCAAGCTAAGGATTCACTTCCTAGCCCTCGATATCGTTCGATATAACGATAAATCACTCTGGGCGACTCGGAATAGCGTTATTTATCTTTTCCACACGCTGTGTATCGAAGGAAGCTAAGGATTCACTTCCTAGCCCTCGATATCTTTCGATATAACGATAAATCACTCTGGGAGACTCGGAATAGCGATATTTACCTTTTCCACACGCTGTGTATCGAAGGAAGCTGAGGATTCACTTCCTAGCCCTCGATATCGTTCGATATAACGATAAATCACTCTGGGCGACTCGGAATAGCGATATTTACCTTTTCCACACGCTGTGCATCGAAGGAAGCTAAGGATTCACTTCCTAGCCCTCGATATCGTTCGATATAACGATAAATCACTCTGGGAGACGCGGAATAGCGATATTTACCTTTTCCACACGCTGCGCATCGAAGGAAGCTGAGGATTCACTTCGTAGCCCTCGATATCGTTCGATATAACGATAAATCACTCTGGGCGACTCGGAATCGCGTTATTTACCTTTTCCACACGCTTTACATCGAAGGAAGCTAAGGATTCACTTCCTAGCCCTCGATATCGTTCGATATAACGATAAATCACTCTGGGCGACGCGGAATAGCGATATTTACCTTTTCCACACGCTGTGCATCGAAGCAAGCTAAGGATTCACTTCCTAGCCCTCGATATCGTTCGATATAACGATAAATCACTCTGGGCGACTCGGAATAGCGTTATTTACCTTTTCCACACGCTGTGTATCGAAGGAAGCTAAGGATTCACTTCCTAGCCCTCGATATCTTTCGATATAACGATAAATCACTCTGGGAGACTCGGAATAGCGATATTTACCTTTTCCACACGCTGTGTATCGAAGGAAGCTGAGGATTCACTTCCTAGCCCTCGATATCGTTCGATATAACGATAAATCACTCTGGGCGACTCGGAATAGCGATATTTACCCTTTCCACACGCTGTGTATCGAAGGAAGCTAAGGATTCACTTCCTAGCCCTCGACATCGTTCGATATAACGATAAATCACTCTGGGAGACGCGGATTAGCGATATTTACCTTTTCCACACGCTGTGCATCGAAGGAAGCTAAGGATTCACTTCCTAGCCCTCGATATCGTTCGATATAACGATAAATCACTCTGGGCGACTCGGAATCGCGTTATTTACCTTTTCCACACGCTTTGCATCGAAGGAAGCTAAGGATTCACTTCCTAGCCCTCGATATCGTTCGATATAACGATAAATCACTCTGGGAGACGCGGATTAGCGATATTTACCTTTTCCACACGCTGTACATCGAAGGAAGCTAAGGATTCACTTCCTAGCCCTCGATATCGTTCGATATAACGATAAATCACTCTGGGAGACGCGGAATAGCGATATTTACCGTTTCCACACGCTGTGCATCGAAGGAAGCTGAGGATTCACTTCCTAGCCCTCGATATCGTTCGATATAACGATAAATCACTCTGGGCGACTCGGAATAGCGATATTTACCTTTTCCACACACTGTGCATCGAAGGAATCTAAGGATTCACTTCCTAGCCCTCGATATCGTTCGATATAACGATAAATCACTCTGATAGACGCGGATTTGCGATATTTACCTTTTCCACACGCTGTGCATCGAAGGAAGCTAAGGATTCACTTCCTAGCCCTCGATATCGTTCGATATAACGATAAATCACTCTGGGAGACACGGAATAGCGATATTTACCCTTTCCACACGCTGTGTATCGAAGGAAGCTAAGGATTCACTTCCTAGCCCTCGACATCGTTCGATATAACGATAAATCACTCTGAGCGACTCGGAATCGCGTTATTTACCTTTTCCACACGCTTTGCATCGAAGGAAGCTAAGGATTCACTTCCTAGCCCTCGATATCGTTCGATATAACTATAAATCACTCTGGGCGACGCGGAATAGCGATATTTACCTTTTCCACACGCTGTGCATCGAAGGAAGCTGAGGATTCACTTCGTAGCCCTCGATATCGTTCGATATAACGATAAATCACTCTGGGCGACTCGGAATCGCGTTATTTACCTTTTCCACACGCTTTGCATCGAAGGAAGCTAAGGATTCACTTCCTAGCCCTCGATATCGTTCGATATAACGATAAATCACTCTGGGAGACGCGGATTAGCGATATTTACCTTTTCCACACGCTGTACATCGAAGGAAGCTAAGGATTCACTTCCTAGCCCTCGATATCGTTCGATATAACGATAAATCACTCTGGGAGACGCGGAATAGCGATATTTACCGTTTCCACACGCTGTGCATCGAAGGAAGCTGAGGATTCACTTCCTAGCCCTCGATATCGTTCGATATAACGATAAATCACTCTGGGCGACTCGAAATAGCGATATTTACCTTTTCCACACGCTGTGCATCGAAGGAATCTAAGGATTCACTTCCTAGCCCTCGATATCGTTCGATATAACGATAAATCACTCTGATAGACGCGGATTTGCGATATTTACCTTTTCCACACGCTGTGCATCGAAGGAAGCTAAGGATTCACTTCCTAGCCCTCGATATCGTTCGATATAACGATAAATCACTCTGGGAGACACGGAATAGCGATATTTACCCTTTCCACACGCTGTGCATCGAAGGAAGCTGAGGATTCACTTCGTAGCCCTCGATATCGTTCGATATAACTATAAATCACTCTGGGCGACGCGGAATAGCGATATTTACCTTTTCCACACGCTGTGCATCGAAGGAAGCTGAGGATTCACTTCGTAGCCCTCGATATCGTTCGATATAACGATAAATCACTCTGGGCGACTCGGAATCGCGTTATTTACCTTTTCCACACGCTTTGCATCGAAGGAAGCTAAGGATTCACTTCCTAGCCCTCGACATCGTTCGATATAACGATATATCACTCTGGGCGACTCGGAATCGCGTTATTTAACTATTCCACACGCTGTGTATCGAAGGAAGCTAAGGATTCACTTCCTAGCCCCCGATATCTTTCGATATAACGATAAATCACTCTGAGAGACGCGGAATAGCGATATTTACCTTTTCCACACGCTGTGTATCGAAGGAAGCTAAGGATTCACTTCCTAGCGCTCGATATCGTTCGATATAACGATAAATCACTCTGGGCGACTCGGAATCGCGTTATTTACCTATTCCACACACTGTGTATCGAAGGAAGCTAAGGATTCACTTCCTAGCCCTCGATATCGTTCGATATAACGATAAATCACTCTGGGAGACGCGGATTAGCGATATTTACCTTTTCCACACGCTGTACATCGAAGGAAGCTAAGGATTCACTTCCTAGCCCTCGATATCGTTCGATATAACGATAAATCACTCTGGGAGACGCGGAATAGCGATATATACCGTTTCCACACGCTGTGCATCGAAGGAAGCTGAGGATTCACTTCCTAGCCCTCGATATCGTTCGATATAACGATAAATCACTCTGGGCGACTCGGAATAGCGATATTTACCTTTTCCACACACTGTGCATCGAAGGAATCTAAGGATTCACTTCCTAGCCCTCGATATCGTTCGATATAACGATAAATCACTCTGATAGACGCGGATTTGCGATATTTACCTTTTCCACACGCTGTGCATCGAAGGAAGCTAAGGATTCACTTCCTAGCCCTCGATATCGTTCGATATAACGATAAATCACTCTGGGAGACACGGAATAGCGATATTTACCCTTTCCACACGCTGTGTATCGAAGGAAGCTAAGGATTCACTTCCTAGCCCTCGACATCGTTCGATATAACGATATATCACTCTGGGCGACTCGGAATCGCGTTATTTAACTATTCCACACGCTGTGTATCGAAGGAAGCTAAGGATTCAATTCCTAGCCCTCGATATCGTTCGATATAACGATAAATCACTCTGGGCGACTCGGAATCGCGTTATTTACCTTTTCCACACGCTTTACATCGAAGGAAGCTAAGGATTCACTTCCTAGCCCTCGATATCGTTCGATATAACGATAAATCACTCTTGGCGACGCGGAATAGCGATATTTACCTTTTCCACACGCTGTGCATCGAAGGAAGCTACGGATTCACTTCCTAGCCCTCGATATCGTTCGATATAACGATAAATCACTCTGGGCGACTCGGAATAGCGTTATTTACCTTTTCCACACGCTGTGTATCGAAGGAAGCTAAGGATTCACTTCCTAGCCCTCGATATCTTTCGATATAACGATAAATCACTCTGGGAGACGCGGAATAGCGATATTTACCTTTTCCACACGCTGTGTATCGAAGGAAGCTAAGGATTCACTTCCTAGCCCTCGATATCGTTCGATATAACGAAAAATCACTCTGCGAGACGCGGAATAGCGATATTTACCTTTTCCACACACTGTGTATCGAAGGAAGCTAAGGATTCAATTCCTAGCCCTCGATATCGTTCGATATAACGATAAATCACTCTGGGAGATGCGGATTAGCGATATTTACCTTTTCCACACGCTGTGCATCGAAGGAAGCTAAGGATTCACTTCCTAGACCTCGATATCTTTCGATATAACGATAAATCACTCTGGGAGACACGGAAAAGCGATATTTACCCTTTCCACACGCTGTGTATCGAAGGAAGCTAAGGATTCACTTCCTAGCCCTCGATATCGTTCGATATAACGATAAATCACTCTGGGCGACTCGAAATAGCGATATTTACCCTTTCCACACGCTGTGTATCGAAGGAAGCTAAGGATTCACTTCCTAGCCCTCGATATCGTTCGATATAACAATAAATCACTCTGATAGACGCGGATTTGCGATATTTACCTTTTCCACACGCTGTGCATCAAAGGAAGCTAAGGATTCACTTCCTAGCCCTCGATATCGTTCGATATAACGATAAATCACTCTGGGAGACACGGAATAGCGATATTTACCCTTTCCACACGCTGTGTATCGAAGGAAGCTAAGGATTCACTTCCTAGCCCTCGATATCGTTCGATATAACGATAAATCACTCTGGGCGACTCGGAATCGCGTTATTTACCTTTTCCACACGCTTTACATCGAAGGAAGCTAAGGATTCACTTCCTAGCCCTCGATATCGTTCGATATAACGATAAATCACTCTGGGCGACGCGGAATAGCGATATTTACCTTTTCCACACGCTGTGCATCGAAGCAAGCTAAGGATTCACTTCCTAGCCCTCGATATCGTTCGATATAACGATAAATCACTCTGGGCGACTCGGAATAGCGTTATTTACCTTTTCCACACGCTGTGTATCGATTGAAGCTAAGGATTCACTTCCTAGCCCTCGATATCTTTCGATATAACGATAAATCACTCTGGGAGACTCGGAATAGCGATATTTACCTTTTCCACACGCTGTGTATCGAAGGAAGCTGAGGATTCACTTCCTAGCCCTCGATATCGTTCGATATAACGATAAATCACTCTGGGCGACTCGGAATCGCGTTATTTACCTTTTCCACACGCTTTACATCGAAGGAAGCTAAGGATTCACTTCCTAGCCCTCGATATCGTTCGATATAACGATAAATCACTCTGGGCGACTCGGAATAGCGATATTTACCTTTTCCACACGCTGTGCATCGAAGGAAGCTAAGGATTCACTTCCTAGCCCTCGATATCGTTCGATATAACGATAAATCACTCTGGGAGACGCGGAATAGCGATATTTACCTTTTCCACACGCTGTGTATCGAAGGAAGCTAAGGATTCACTTCCTAGCCCTCGATATCGTTCGATATAACGATAAATCACTCTGGGCGACTCGGAATCGCGTTATTTACCTTTTCCACACGCTTTACATCGAAGGAAGCTAAGGATTCACTTCCTAGCCCTCGATATCGTTCGATATAACGATAAATCACTCTGGGCGACGCGGAATAGCGATATTTACCTTTTCCAAACGCTGTGCATCGAAGCAAGCTAAGGATTCACTTCCTAGCCCTCGATATCGTTCGATATAACGATAAATCACTCTGGGCGACTCGGAATAGCGTTATTTACCTTTTCCACACGCTGTGTATCGAAGGAAGCTAAGGATTCACTTCCTAGCCCTCGATATCTTTCGATATAACGATAAATCACTCTGGGAGACTCGGAATAGCGATATTTACCTTTTCCACACGCTGTGTATCGAAGGAAGCTGAGGATTCACTTCCTAGCCCTCGATATCGTTCGATATAACGATAAATCACTCTGGGCGACTCGGAATCGCGTTATTTACCTTTTCCACACGCTTTACATCGAAGGAAGCTAAGGATTCACTTCCTAGCCCTCGATATCGTTCGATATAACGATAAATCACTCTGGGCGACTCGGAATAGCGATATTTACCTTTTCCACACGCTGTGCATCGAAGGAAGCTAAGGATTCACTTCCTAGCCCTCGATATCGTTCGATATAACGATAAATCACTCTGGGAGACGCGGAATAGCGATATTTACCTTTTCCACACGCTGCGCATCGAAGGAAGCTGAGGATTCACTTCGTAGCCCTCGATATCGTTCGATATAACGATAAATCACTCTGGGCGACTCGGAATCGCGTTATTTACCTTTTCCACACGCTTTACATCGAAGGAAGCTAAGGATTCACTTCCTAGCCCTCGATATCGTTCGATATAACGATAAATCACTCTGGGCGACTCGAAATAGCGATATTTACCTTTTCCACACGCTGTGTATCGAAGGAAGCTAAGGATTCACTTCCTAGCCCTCGATATCTTTCGATATAACGATAAATCACTCTGGGAGACGCGGAATAGCGATATTTACCTTTTCCACACGCTGTGTATCGAAGGAAGCTAAGGATTCACTTCCTAGCCCTCGATATCGTTCGATATAACGAAAAATCACTCTGCGAGACGCGGAATAGCGATATTTACCTTTTCCACACACTGTGTATCGAAGGAAGCTAAGGATTCAATTCCTAGCCCTCGATATCGTTCGATATAACGATAAATCACTCTGGGAGACGCGGATTAGCGATATTTACCTTTTCCACACGCTGTGCATCGAAGGAAGCTAAGGATTCACTTCCTAGACCTCGATATCTTTCGATATAACGATAAATCACTCTGGGAGACACGGAAAAGCGATATTTACCCTTTCCACACGCTGTGTATCGAAGGAAGCTAAGGATTCACTTCCTAGCCCTCGATATCGTTCGATATAACGATAAATCACTCTGGGCGACTCGAAATAGCGATATTTACCCTTTCCACACGCTGTGTATCGAAGGAAGCTAAGGATTCACTTCCTAGCCCTCGATATCGTTCGATATAACAATAAATCACTCTGATAGACGCGGATTTGCGATATTTACCTTTTCCACACGCTGTGCATCGAAGGAAGCTAAGGATTCACTTCCTAGCCCTCGATATCGTTCGATATAACGATAAATCACTCTGGGAGACACGGAATAGCGATATTTACCCTTTCCACACGCTGTGTATCGAAGGAAGCTAAGGATTCACTTCCTAGCCCTCGATATCGTTCGATATAACGATAAATCACTCTGGGCGACTCGGAATCGCGTTATTTACCTTTTCCACACGCTTTACATCGAAGGAAGCTAAGGATTCACTTCCTAGCCCTCGATATCGTTCGATATAACGATAAATCACTCTGGGCGACGCGGAATAGCGATATTTACCTTTTAGACACGCTGTGCATCGAAGCAAGCTAAGGATTCACTTCCTAGCCCTCGATATCGTTCGATATAACGATAAATCACTCTGGGCGACTCGGAATAGCGTTATTTACCTTTTCCACACGCTGTGTATCGAAGGAAGCTAAGGATTCACTTCCTAGCCCTCGATATCTTTCGATATAACGATAAATCACTCTGGGAGACGCGGAATAGCGATATTTACCTTTTCCACACGCTGTGTATCGAAGGAAGCTAAGGATTCACTTCCTAGCCCTCGATATCGTTCGATATAACGATAAATCACTCTGGGCGACTCGGAATCGCGTTATTTACCTTTTCCACACGCTTTACATCGAAGGAAGCTAAGGATTCACTTCCTAGCCCTCGATATCGTTCGATATAACGATAAATCACTCTGGGCGACGCGGAATAGCGATATTTACCTTTTCCACACGCTGTGCATCGAAGCAAGCTAAGGATTCACTTCCTAGCCCTCGATATCGTTCGATATAACGATAAATCACTCTGGGCGACTCGGAATAGCGTTATTTACCTTTTCCACACGCTGTGTATCGAAGGAAGCTAAGGATTCACTTCCTAGCCCTCGATATCTTTCGATATAACGATAAATCACTCTGGGAGACTCGGAATAGCGATATTTACCTTTTCCACACGCTGTGTATCGAAGGAAGCTGAGGATTCACTTCCTAGCCCTCGATATCGTTCGATATAACGATAAATCACTCTGGGCGACTCGGAATCGCGTTATTTACCTTTTCCACACGCTTTACATCGAAGGAAGCTAAGGATTCACTTCCTAGCCCTCGATATCGTTCGATATAACGATAAATCACTCTGGGCGACTCGGAATAGCGATATTTACCTTTTCCACACGCTGTGCATCGAAGGAAGCTAAGGATTCACTTCCTAGCCCTCGATATCGTTCGATATAACGATAAATCACTCTGGGAGACGCGGAATAGCGATATTTACCTTTTCCACACGCTGTGTATCGAAGGAAGCTAAGGATTCACTTCCTAGCCCTCGATATCGTTCGATATAACGATAAATCACTCTGGGCGACTCGGAATCGCGTTATTTACCTTTTCCACACGCTTTACATCGAAGGAAGCTAAGGATTCACTTCCTAGCCCTCGATATCGTTCGATATAACGATAAATCACTCTGGGCGACGCGGAATAGCGATATTTACCTTTTCCACACGCTGTGCATCGAAGCAAGCTAAGGATTCACTTCCTAGCCCTCGATATCGTTCGATATAACGATAAATCACTCTGGGCGACTCGGAATAGCGTTATTTACCTTTTCCACACGCTGTGTATCGAAGGAAGCTAAGGATTCACTTCCTAGCCCTCGATATCTTTCGATATAACGATAAATCACTCTGGGAGACTCGGAATAGCGATATTTACCTTTTCCACACGCTGTGTATCGAAGGAAGCTGAGGATTCACTTCCTAGCCCTCGATATCGTTCGATATAACGATAAATCACTCTGGGCGACTCGGAATCGCGTTATTTACCTTTTCCACACGCTTTACATCGAAGGAAGCTAAGGATTCACTTCCTAGCCCTCGATATCGTTCGATATAACGATAAATCACTCTGGGCGACTCGGAATAGCGATATTTACCTTTTCCACACGCTGTGCATCGAAGGAAGCTAAGGATTCACTTCCTAGCCCTCGATATCGTTCGATATAACGATAAATCACTCTGGGAGACGCGGAATAGCGATATTTACCTTTTCCACACGCTGCGCATCGAAGGAAGCTGAGGATTCACTTCGTAGCCCTCGATATCGTTCGATATAACGATAAATCACTCTGGGCGACTCGGAATCGCGTTATTTACCTTTTCCACACGCTTTACATCGAAGGAAGCTAAGGATTCACTTCCTAGCCCTCGATATCGTTCGATATAACGATAAATCACTCTGGGCGACTCGGAATAGCGATATTTACCTTTTCCACACGCTGTGCATCGAAGGAAGCTAAGGATTCACTTCCTAGCCCTCGATATCGTTCGATATAACGATAAATCACTCTGGGAGACGCGGAATAGCGATATTTACCTTTTCCACACGCTGCGCATCGAAGGAAGCTGAGGATTCACTTCGTAGCCCTCGATATCGTTCGATATAACGATAAATCACTCTGGGCGACGCGGAATAGCGATATTTACCTTTTCCACACGCTGTGCATCGAAGCAAGCTAAGGATTCACTTCCTAGCCCTCGATATCGTTCGATATAACGATAAATCACTCTGGGCGACTCGGAATCGCGTTATTTAACTATTCCACACGCTGTGTATCGAAGGAAGCTAAGGATTCACTTCCTAGCCCCCGATATCTTTCGATATAACGATAAATCACTCTGGGAGACGCGGAATAGCGATATTTACCTTTTCCACACGCTGTGTATCGAAGGAAGCTAAGGATTCACTTCCTAGCGCTCGATATCGTTCGATATAACGATAAATCACTCTGGGCGACTCGGAATCGCGTTATTTACCTATTCCACACACTGTGTATCGAAGGAAGCTAAGGATTCACTTCCTAGCCCTCGATATCTTTCGATATAACGATAAATCACTCTGGGAGACTCGGAATAGCGATATTTACCTTTTCCACACGCTGTGTATCGAAGGAAGCTGAGGATTCACTTCCTAGCCCTCGATATCGTTCGATATAACGATAAATCACTCTGGGCGACTCGGAATAGCGATATTTACCTTTTCCACACGCTGTGCATCGAAGGAAGCTAAGGATTCACTTCCTAGCCCTCGATATCGTTCGATATAACGATAAATCACTCTGGGAGACGCGGAATAGCGATATTTACCTTTTCCACACGCTGTGTATCGAAGGAAGCTAAGGATTCACTTCCTAGCCCTCGATATCGTTCGATATAACGATAAATCACTCTGGGCGACTCGGAATCGCGTTATTTACCTTTTCCACACGCTTTACATCGAAGGAAGCTAAGGATTCACTTCCTAGCCCTCGATATCGTTCGATATAACGATAAATCACTCTGGGCGACGCGGAATAGCGATATTTACCTTTTCCACACGCTGTGCATCGAAGCAAGCTAAGGATTCACTTCCTAGCCCTCGATATCGTTCGATATAACGATAAATCACTCTGGGCGACTCGGAATAGCGTTATTTACCTTTTCCACACGCTGTGTATCGAAGGAAGCTAAGGATTCACTTCCTAGCCCTCGATATCTTTCGATATAACGATAAATCACTCTGGGAGACTCGGAATAGCGATATTTACCTTTTCCACACGCTGTGTATCGAAGGAAGCTGAGGATTCACTTCCTAGCCCTCGATATCGTTCGATATAACGATAAATCACTCTGGGCGACTCGGAATCGCGTTATTTACCTTTTCCACACGCTTTACATCGAAGGAAGCTAAGGATTCACTTCCTAGCCCTCGATATCGTTCGATATAACGATAAATCACTCTGGGCGACTCGGAATAGCGATATTTACCTTTTCCACACGCTGTGCATCGAAGGAAGCTAAGGATTCACTTCCTAGCCCTCGATATCGTTCGATATAACGATAAATCACTCTGGGAGACGCGGAATAGCGATATTTACCTTTTCCACACGCTGCGCATCGAAGGAAGCTGAGGATTCACTTCGTAGCCCTCGATATCGTTCGATATAACGATAAATCACTCTGGGCGACTCGGAATCGCGTTATTTACCTTTTCCACACGCTTTACATCGAAGGAAGCTAAGGATTCACTTCCTAGCCCTCGATATCGTTCGATATAACGATAAATCACTCTGGGCGACTCGGAATAGCGATATTTACCTTTTCCACACGCTGTGCATCGAAGGAAGCTAAGGATTCACTTCCTAGCCCTCGATATCGTTCGATATAACGATAAATCACTCTGGGAGACGCGGAATAGCGATATTTACCTTTTCCACACGCTGCGCATCGAAGGAAGCTGAGGATTCACTTCGTAGCCCTCGATATCGTTCGATATAACGATAAATCACTCTGGGCGACTCGGAATCGCGTTATTTACCTTTTCCACACGCTTTACATCGAAGGAAGCTAAGGATTCACTTCCTAGCCCTCGATATCGTTCGATATAACGATAAATCACTCTGGGCGACGCGGAATAGCGATATTTACCTTTTCCACACGCTGTGCATCGAAGCAAGCTAAGGATTCACTTCCTAGCCCTCGATATCGTTCGATATAACGATAAATCACTCTGGGCGACTCGGAATCGCGTTATTTAACTATTCCACACGCTGTGTATCGAAGGAAGCTAAGGATTCACTTCCTAGCCCCCGATATCTTTCGATATAACGATAAATCACTCTGGGAGACGCGGAATAGCGATATTTACCTTTTCCACACGCTGTGTATCGAAGGAAGCTAAGGATTCACTTCCTAGCGCTCGATATCGTTCGATATAACGATAAATCACTCTGGGCGACTCGGAATCGCGTTATTTACCTATTCCACACACTGTGTATCGAAGGAAGCTAAGGATTCACTTCCTAGCCCTCGATATCGTTCGATATAACGATAAATCACTCTGGGAGACGCGGATTAGCGATATTTACCTTTTCCACACGCTGTGCATCGAAGGAAGCTAAGGATTCACTTCCTAGCCCTCGATATCGTTCGATATAACGATAAATCACTCTGGGCGACTCGGAATAGCGATATTTACCCTTTCCACACGCTGTGTATCGAAGGAAGCTAAGGATTCACTTCCTAGCCCTCGACATCGTTCGATATAACGATATATCACTCTGGGCGACTCGGAATCGCGTTATTTAACTATTCCACACGCTGTGTATCGAAGGAAGCTAAGGATTCACTTCCTAGCCCTCGATATCGTTCGATATAACGATAAATCACTCTGGGAGACGCGGAATCGCGTTATTTACCTTTTCCACACGCTTTACATCGAAGGAAGCTAAGGATTCACTTCCTAGCCCTCGATATCGTTCGATATAACGATAAATCACTCTGGGCGACGCGGAATAGCGATATTTACCTTTTCCACACGCTGTGCATCGAAGCAAGCTAAGGATTCACTTCCTAGCCCTCGATATCGTTCGATATAACGATAAATCACTCTGGGCGACTCGGAATAGCGTTATTTACCTTTTCCACACGCTGTGTATCGAAGGAAGCTAAGGATTCACTTCCTAGCCCTCGATATCTTTCGATATAACGATAAATCACTCTGGGAGACTCGGAATAGCGATATTTACCTTTTCCACACGCTGTGTATCGAAGGAAGCTGAGGATTCACTTCCTAGCCCTCGATATCGTTCGATATAACGATAAATCACTCTGGGCGACTCGGAATCGCGTTATTTACCTTTTCCACACGCTTTACATCGAAGGAAGCTAAGGATTCACTTCCTAGCCCTCGATATCGTTCGATATAACGATAAATCACTCTGGGCGACTCGGAATAGCGATATTTACCTTTTCCACACGCTGTGCATCGAAGGAAGCTAAGGATTCACTTCCTAGCCCTCGATATCGTTCGATATAACGATAAATCACTCTGGGAGACGCGGAATAGCGATATTTACCTTTTCCACACGCTGCGCATCGAAGGAAGCTGAGGATTCACTTCGTAGCCCTCGATATCGTTCGATATAACGATAAATCACTCTGGGCGACTCGGAATCGCGTTATTTACCTTTTCCACACGCTTTACATCGAAGGAAGCTAAGGATTCACTTCCTAGCCCTCGATATCGTTCGATTTAACGATAAATCACTCTGGGCGACTCGGAATAGCGATATTTACCTTTTCCACACGCTGTGCATCGAAGGAAGCTAAGGATTCACTTCCTAGCCCTCGATATCGTTCGATATAACGATAAATCACTCTGGGAGACGCGGAATAGCGATATTTACCTTTTCCACACGCTGCGCATCGAAGGAAGCTGAGGATTCACTTCGTAGCCCTCGATATCGTTCGATATAACGATAAATCACTCTGGGCGACTCGGAATCGCGTTATTTACCTTTTCCACACGCTTTACATCGAAGGAAGCTAAGGATTCACTTCCTAGCCCTCGATATCGTTCGATATAACGATAAATCACTCTGGGCGACGCGGAATAGCGATATTTACCTTTTCCACACGCTGTGCATCGAAGCAAGCTAAGGATTCACTTCCTAGCCCTCGATATCGTTCGATATAACGATAAATCACTCTGGGCGACTCGGAATCGCGTTATTTAACTATTCCACACGCTGTGTATCGAAGGAAGCTAAGGATTCACTTCCTAGCCCCCGATATCTTTCGATATAACGATAAATCACTCTGGGAGACGCGGAATAGCGATATTTACCTTTTCCACACGCTGTGTATCGAAGGAAGCTAAGGATTCACTTCCTAGCGCTCGATATCGTTCGATATAACGATACATCACTCTGGGCGACTCGGAATCGCGTTATTTACCTATTCCACACACTGTGTATCGAAGGAAGCTAAGGATTCACTTCCTAGCCCTCGATATCGTTCGATATAACGATAAATCACTCTGGGAGACGCGGATTAGCGATATTTACCTTTTCCACACGCTGTGCATCGAAGGAAGCTAAGGATTCACTTCCTAGCCCTCGATATCGTTCGATATAACGATAAATCACTCTGGGCGACTCGGAATAGCGATATTTACCCTTTCCACACGCTGTGTATCGAAGGAAGCTAAGGATTCACTTCCTAGCCCTCGACATCGTTCGATATAACGATATATCACTCTGGGCGACTCGGAATCGCGTTATTTAACTATTCCACACGCTGTGTATCGAAGGAAGCTAAGGATTCACTTCCTAGCCCCCGATATCTTTCGATATAACGATAAATCACTCTGGGAGACGCGGAATAGCGATATTTACCTTTTCCACACGCTGTGTATCGAAGGAAGCTAAGGATTCACTTCCTAGCGCTCGATATCGTTCGATATAACGATAAATCACTCTGGGCGACGCGGAATAGCGATATTTACCTTTTCCACACGCTGTGCATCGAAGCAAGCTAAGGATTCACTTCCTAGCCCTCGATATCGTTCGATATAACGATAAATCACTCTGGGCGACTCGGAATCGCGTTATTTACCTTTTCCACACGCTTTACATCGAAGGAAGCTAAGGATTCACTTCCTAGCCCTCGATATCGTTCGATATAACGATAAATCACTCTGGGCGACTCGGAATAGCGATATTTACCTTTTCCACACGCTGTGCATCGAAGGAAGCTAAGGATTCACTTCCTAGCCCTCGATATCGTTCGATATAACGATAAATCACTCTGGGAGACGCGGAATAGCGATATTTACCTTTTCCACACGCTGCGCATCGAAGGAAGCTGAGGATTCACTTCGTAGACCTCGATATCGTTCGATATAACGATAAATCACTCTGGGCGACTCGGAATCGCGTTATTTACCTTTTCCACACGCTGTGTATCGAAGGAAGCTGAGGATTCACTTCCTAGCCCTCGATATCGTTCGATATAACGATAAATCACTCTGGGCGACTCGGAATAGCGATATTTACCCTTTCCACACGCTGTGTATCGAAGGAAGCTAAGGATTCACTTCCTAGCCCTCGACATCGTTCGATATAACGATATATCACTCTGGGCGACTCGGAATCGCGTTATTTAACTATTCCACACGCTGTGTATCGAAGGAAGCTAAGGATTCACTTCCTAGCCCCCGATATCTTTCGATATAACGATAAATCACTCTGGGAGACGCGGAATAGCGATATTTACCTTTTCCACACGCTGTGTATCGAAGGAAGCTAAGGATTCACTTCCTAGCGCTCGATATCGTTCGATATAACGATAAATCACTCTGGGCGACTCGGAATCGCGTTATTTACCTATTCCACACACTGTGTATCGAAGGAAGCTAAGGATTCACTTCCTAGCCCTCGATATCGTTCGATATAACGATAAATCACTCTGGGAGACGCGGATTAGCGATATTTACCTTTTCCACACGCTGTGCATCGAAGGAAGCTAAGGATTCACTTCCTAGCCCTCGATATCGTTCGATATAACGATAAATCACTCTGGGAGACGCGGAATAGCGATATTTACCTTTTCCACACGCTGCGCATCGAAGGAAGCTGAGGATTCACTTCGTAGCCCTCGATATCGTTCGATATAACGATAAATCACTCTGGGCGACTCGGAATCGCGTTATTTACCTTTTCCACACGCTTTACATCGAAGGAAGCTAAGGATTCACTTCCTAGCCCTCGATATCGTTCGATATAACGATAAATCACTCTGGGCGACTCGGAATAGCGATATTTACCTTTTCCACACGCTGTGCATCGAAGGAAGCTAAGGATTCACTTCCTAGCCCTCGATATCGTTCGATATAACGATAAATCACTCTGGGAGACGCGGAATAGCGATATTTACCTTTTCCACACGCTGCGCATCGAAGGAAGCTGAGGATTCACTTCGTAGCCCTCGATATCGTTCGATATAACGATAAATCACTCTGGGCGACTCGGAATCGCGTTATTTACCTTTTCCACACGCTTTACATCGAAGGAAGCTAAGGATTCACTTCCTAGCCCTCGATATCGTTCGATATAACGATAAATCACTCTGGGCGACGCGGAATAGCGATATTTACCTTTTCCACACGCTGTGCATCGAAGCAAGCTAAGGATTCACTTCCTAGCCCTCGATATCGTTCGATATAACGATAAATCACTCTGATAGACGCGGATTTGCGATATTTACCTTTTCCACACGCTGTGCATCGAAGGAAGCTAAGGATTCACTTCCTAGCCCTCGATATCGTTCGATATAACGATAAATCACTCTGGGAGACACGGAATAGCGATATTTACCCTTTCCACACGCTGTGTATCGAAGGAAGCTAAGGATTCACTTCCTAGCCCTCGACATCGTTCGATATAACGATATATCACTCTGGGCGACTCGGAATCGCGTTATTTAACTATTCCACACGCTGTGTATCGAAGGAAGCTAAGGATTCAATTCCTAGCCCTCGATATCGTTCGATATAACGATAAATCACTCTGGGCGACTCGGAATCGCGTTATTTACCTTTTCCACACGCTTTACATCGAAGGAAGCTAAGGATTCACTTCCTAGCCCTCGATATCGTTCGATATAACGATAAATCACTCTTGGCGACGCGGAATAGCGATATTTACCTTTTCCACACGCTGTGCATCGAAGGAAGCTAAGGATTCACTTCCTAGCCCTCGATATCGTTCGATATAACGATAAACCACTCTGGGCGACTCGGAATAGCGTTATTTACCTTTTCCACACGCTGTGTATCGAAGGAAGCTAAGGATTCACTTCCTAGCCCTCGATATCTTTCGATATAACGATAAATCACTCTGGGAGACGCGGAATAGCGATATTTACCTTTTCCACACGCTGTGTATCGAAGGAAGCTAAGGATTCACTTCCTAGCCCTCGATATCGTTCGATATAACGAAAAATCACTCTGCGAGACGCGGAATAGCGATATTTACCTTTTCCACACACTGTGTATCGAAGGAAGCTAAGGATTCAATTCCTAGCCCTCGATATCGTTCGATATAACGATAAATCACTCTGGGAGACGCGGATTAGCGATATTTACCTTTTCCACACGCTGTGCATCGAAGGAAGCTAAGGATTCACTTCCTAGACCTCGATATCTTTCGATATAACGATAAATCACTCTGGGCGACTCGGAATAGCGATATTTACCTTTTCCACACGCTGTGCATCGAAGGAAGCTAAGGATTCACTTCCTAGCCCTCGATATCGTTCGATATAACGATAAATCACTCTGGGAGACGCGGAATAGCGATATTTACCTTTTCCACACGCTGCGCATCGAAGGAAGCTGAGGATTCACTTCGTAGCCCTCGATATCGTTCGATATAACGATAAATCACTCTGGGCGACTCGGAATCGCGTTATTTACCTTTTCCACACGCTGTGTATCGAAGGAAGCTGAGGATTCACTTCCTAGCCCTCGATATCGTTCGATATAACGATAAATCACTCTGGGAGACGCGGAATCGCGTTATTTACCTTTTCCACACGCTTTACATCGAAGGAAGCTAAGGATTCACTTCCTAGCCCTCGATATCGTTCGATATAACGATAAATCACTCTGGGCGACGCGGAATAGCGATATTTACCTTTTCCACACGCTGTGCATCGAAGCAAGCTAAGGATTCACTTCCTAGCCCTCGATATCGTTCGATATAACGATAAATCACTCTGGGCGACTCGGAATAGCGTTATTTACCTTTTCCACACGCTGTGTATCGAAGGAAGCTAAGGATTCACTTCCTAGCCCTCGATATCTTTCGATATAACGATAAATCACTCTGGGAGACTCGGAATAGCGATATTTACCTTTTCCACACGCTGTGTATCGAAGGAAGCTGAGGATTCACTTCCTAGCCCTCGATATCGTTCGATATAACGATAAATCACTCTGGGCGACTCGGAATCGCGTTATTTACCTTTTCCACACGCTTTACATCGAAGGAAGCTAAGGATTCACTTCCTAGCCCTCGATATCGTTCGATATAACGATAAATCACTCTGGGCGACTCGGAATAGCGATATTTACCTTTTCCACACGCTGTGCATCGAAGGAAGCTAAGGATTCACTTCCTAGCCCTCGATATCGTTCGATATAACGATAAATCACTCTGGGAGACGCGGAATAGCGATATTTACCTTTTCCACACGCTGCGCATCGAAGGAAGCTGAGGATTCACTTCGTAGCCCTCGATATCGTTCGATATAACGATAAATCACTCTGGGCGACTCGGAATCGCGTTATTTACCTTTTCCACACGCTTTACATCGAAGGAAGCTAAGGATTCACTTCCTAGCCCTCGATATCGTTCGATTTAACGATAAATCACTCTGGGCGACTCGGAATAGCGATATTTACCTTTTCCACACGCTGTGCATCGAAGGAAGCTAAGGATTCACTTCCTAGCCCTCGATATCGTTCGATATAACGATAAATCACTCTGGGAGACGCGGAATAGCGATATTTACCTTTTCCACACGCTGCGCATCGAAGGAAGCTGAGGATTCACTTCGTAGCCCTCGATATCGTTCGATATAACGATAAATCACTCTGGGCGACTCGGAATCGCGTTATTTACCTTTTCCACACGCTTTACATCGAAGGAAGCTAAGGATTCACTTCCTAGCCCTCGATATCGTTCGATATAACGATAAATCACTCTGGGCGACGCGGAATAGCGATATTTACCTTTTCCACACGCTGTGCATCGAAGCAAGCTAAGGATTCACTTCCTAGCCCTCGATATCGTTCGATATAACGATAAATCACTCTGGGCGACTCGGAATCGCGTTATTTAACTATTCCACACGCTGTGTATCGAAGGAAGCTAAGGATTCACTTCCTAGCCCCCGATATCTTTCGATATAACGATAAATCACTCTGGGAGACGCGGAATAGCGATATTTACCTTTTCCACACGCTGTGTATCGAAGGAAGCTAAGGATTCACTTCCTAGCGCTCGATATCGTTCGATATAACGATACATCACTCTGGGCGACTCGGAATCGCGTTATTTACCTATTCCACACACTGTGTATCGAAGGAAGCTAAGGATTCACTTCCTAGCCCTCGATATCGTTCGATATAACGATAAATCACTCTGGGAGACGCGGATTAGCGATATTTACCTTTTCCACACGCTGTGCATCGAAGGAAGCTAAGGATTCACTTCCTAGCCCTCGATATCGTTCGATATAACGATAAATCACTCTGGGCGACTCGGAATAGCGATATTTACCCTTTCCACACGCTGTGTATCGAAGGAAGCTAAGGATTCACTTCCTAGCCCTCGACATCGTTCGATATAACGATATATCACTCTGGGCGACTCGGAATCGCGTTATTTAACTATTCCACACGCTGTGTATCGAAGGAAGCTAAGGATTCACTTCCTAGCCCCCGATATCTTTCGATATAACGATAAATCACTCTGGGAGACGCGGAATAGCGATATTTACCTTTTCCACACGCTGTGTATCGAAGGAAGCTAAGGATTCACTTCCTAGCGCTCGATATCGTTCGATATAACGATAAATCACTCTGGGCGACGCGGAATAGCGATATTTACCTTTTCCACACGCTGTGCATCGAAGCAAGCTAAGGATTCACTTCCTAGCCCTCGATATCGTTCGATATAACGATAAATCACTCTGGGCGACTCGGAATCGCGTTATTTACCTTTTCCACACGCTTTACATCGAAGGAAGCTAAGGATTCACTTCCTAGCCCTCGATATCGTTCGATATAACGATAAATCACTCTGGGCGACTCGGAATAGCGATATTTACCTTTTCCACACGCTGTGCATCGAAGGAAGCTAAGGATTCACTTCCTAGCCCTCGATATCGTTCGATATAACGATAAATCACTCTGGGAGACGCGGAATAGCGATATTTACCTTTTCCACACGCTGCGCATCGAAGGAAGCTGAGGATTCACTTCGTAGACCTCGATATCGTTCGATATAACGATAAATCACTCTGGGCGACTCGGAATCGCGTTATTTACCTTTTCCACACGCTGTGTATCGAAGGAAGCTGAGGATTCACTTCCTAGCCCTCGATATCGTTCGATATAACGATAAATCACTCTGGGCGACTCGGAATAGCGATATTTACCCTTTCCACACGCTGTGTATCGAAGGAAGCTAAGGATTCACTTCCTAGCCCTCGACATCGTTCGATATAACGATATATCACTCTGGGCGACTCGGAATCGCGTTATTTAACTATTCCACACGCTGTGTATCGAAGGAAGCTAAGGATTCACTTCCTAGCCCCCGATATCTTTCGATATAACGATAAATCACTCTGGGAGACGCGGAATAGCGATATTTACCTTTTCCACACGCTGTGTATCGAAGGAAGCTAAGGATTCACTTCCTAGCGCTCGATATCGTTCGATATAACGATAAATCACTCTGGGCGACTCGGAATCGCGTTATTTACCTATTCCACACACTGTGTATCGAAGGAAGCTAAGGATTCACTTCCTAGCCCTCGATATCGTTCGATATAACGATAAATCACTCTGGGAGACGCGGATTAGCGATATTTACCTTTTCCACACGCTGTGCATCGAAGGAAGCTAAGGATTCACTTCCTAGCCCTCGATATCGTTCGATATAACGATAAATCACTCTGGGAGACGCGGAATAGCGATATTTACCTTTTCCACACGCTGCGCATCGAAGGAAGCTGAGGATTCACTTCGTAGCCCTCGATATCGTTCGATATAACGATAAATCACTCTGGGCGACTCGGAATCGCGTTATTTACCTTTTCCACACGCTTTACATCGAAGGAAGCTAAGGATTCACTTCCTAGCCCTCGATATCGTTCGATATAACGATAAATCACTCTGGGCGACTCGGAATAGCGATATTTACCTTTTCCACACGCTGTGCATCGAAGGAAGCTAAGGATTCACTTCCTAGCCCTCGATATCGTTCGATATAACGATAAATCACTCTGGGAGACGCGGAATAGCGATATTTACCTTTTCCACACGCTGCGCATCGAAGGAAGCTGAGGATTCACTTCGTAGCCCTCGATATCGTTCGATATAACGATAAATCACTCTGGGCGACTCGGAATCGCGTTATTTACCTTTTCCACACGCTTTACATCGAAGGAAGCTAAGGATTCACTTCCTAGCCCTCGATATCGTTCGATATAACGATAAATCACTCTGGGCGACGCGGAATAGCGATATTTACCTTTTCCACACGCTGTGCATCGAAGCAAGCTAAGGATTCACTTCCTAGCCCTCGATATCGTTCGATATAACGATAAATCACTCTGATAGACGCGGATTTGCGATATTTACCTTTTCCACACGCTGTGCATCGAAGGAAGCTAAGGATTCACTTCCTAGCCCTCGATATCGTTCGATATAACGATAAATCACTCTGGGAGACACGGAATAGCGATATTTACCCTTTCCACACGCTGTGTATCGAAGGAAGCTAAGGATTCACTTCCTAGCCCTCGACATCGTTCGATATAACGATATATCACTCTGGGCGACTCGGAATCGCGTTATTTAACTATTCCACACGCTGTGTATCGAAGGAAGCTAAGGATTCAATTCCTAGCCCTCGATATCGTTCGATATAACGATAAATCACTCTGGGCGACTCGGAATCGCGTTATTTACCTTTTCCACACGCTTTACATCGAAGGAAGCTAAGGATTCACTTCCTAGCCCTCGATATCGTTCGATATAACGATAAATCACTCTTGGCGACGCGGAATAGCGATATTTACCTTTTCCACACGCTGTGCATCGAAGGAAGCTAAGGATTCACTTCCTAGCCCTCGATATCGTTCGATATAACGATAAACCACTCTGGGCGACTCGGAATAGCGTTATTTACCTTTTCCACACGCTGTGTATCGAAGGAAGCTAAGGATTCACTTCCTAGCCCTCGATATCTTTCGATATAACGATAAATCACTCTGGGAGACGCGGAATAGCGATATTTACCTTTTCCACACGCTGTGTATCGAAGGAAGCTAAGGATTCACTTCCTAGCCCTCGATATCGTTCGATATAACGAAAAATCACTCTGCGAGACGCGGAATAGCGATATTTACCTTTTCCACACACTGTGTATCGAAGGAAGCTAAGGATTCAATTCCTAGCCCTCGATATCGTTCGATATAACGATAAATCACTCTGGGAGACGCGGATTAGCGATATTTACCTTTTCCACACGCTGTGCATCGAAGGAAGCTAAGGATTCACTTCCTAGACCTCGATATCTTTCGATATAACGATAAATCACTCTGGGCGACTCGGAATAGCGATATTTACCTTTTCCACACGCTGTGCATCGAAGGAAGCTAAGGATTCACTTCCTAGCCCTCGATATCGTTCGATATAACGATAAATCACTCTGGGAGACGCGGAATAGCGATATTTACCTTTTCCACACGCTGCGCATCGAAGGAAGCTGAGGATTCACTTCGTAGCCCTCGATATCGTTCGATATAACGATAAATCACTCTGGGCGACTCGGAATCGCGTTATTTACCTTTTCCACACGCTGTGTATCGAAGGAAGCTGAGGATTCACTTCCTAGCCCTCGATATCGTTCGATATAACGATATATCACTCTGGGCGACTCGGAATCGCGTTATTTAACTATTCCACACGCTGTGTATCGAAGGAAGCTAAGGATTCACTTCCTAGCCCCCGATATCTTTCGATATAACGATAAATCACTCTGGGAGACGCGGAATAGCGATATTTACCTTTTCCACACGCTGTGTATCGAAGGAAGCTAAGGATTCACTTCCTAGCGCTCGATATCGTTCGATATAACGATAAATCACTCTGGGCGACTCGGAATCGCGTTATTTACCTATTCCACACACTGTGTATCGAAGGAAGCTAAGGATTCACTTCCTAGCCCTCGATATCGTTCGATATAACGATAAATCACTCTGGGAGACGCGGATTAGCGATATTTACCTTTTCCACACGCTGTGCATCGAAGGAAGCTAAGGATTCACTTCCTAGCCCTCGATATCGTTCGATATAACGATAAATCACTCTGGGAGACGCGGAATAGCGATATTTACCTTTTCCACACGCTGCGCATCGAAGGAAGCTGAGGATTCACTTCGTAGCCCTCGATATCGTTCGATATAACGATAAATCACTCTGGGCGACTCGGAATCGCGTTATTTACCTTTTCCACACGCTTTACATCGAAGGAAGCTAAGGATTCACTTCCTAGCCCTCGATATCGTTCGATATAACGATAAATCACTCTGGGCGACTCGGAATAGCGATATTTACCTTTTCCACACGCTGTGCATCGAAGGAAGCTAAGGATTCACTTCCTAGCCCTCGATATCGTTCGATATAACGATAAATCACTCTGGGAGACGCGGAATAGCGATATTTACCTTTTCCACACGCTGCGCATCGAAGGAAGCTGAGGATTCACTTCGTAGCCCTCGATATCGTTCGATATAACGATAAATCACTCTGGGCGACTCGGAATCGCGTTATTTACCTTTTCCACACGCTTTACATCGAAGGAAGCTAAGGATTCACTTCCTAGCCCTCGATATCGTTCGATATAACGATAAATCACTCTGGGCGACGCGGAATAGCGATATTTACCTTTTCCACACGCTGTGCATCGAAGCAAGCTAAGGATTCACTTCCTAGCCCTCGATATCGTTCGATATAACGATAAATCACTCTGATAGACGCGGATTTGCGATATTTACCTTTTCCACACGCTGTGCATCGAAGGAAGCTAAGGATTCACTTCCTAGCCTTCGATATCGTTCGATATAACGATAAATCACTCTGGGAGACACGGAATAGCGATATTTACCCTTTCCACACGCTGTGTATCGAAGGAAGCTAAGGATTCACTTCCTAGCCCTCGACATCGTTCGATATAACGATATATCACTCTGGGCGACTCGGAATCGCGTTATTTAACTATTCCACACGCTGTGTATCGAAGGAAGCTAAGGATTCAATTCCTAGCCCTCGATATCGTTCGATATAACGATAAATCACTCTGGGCGACTCGGAATCGCGTTATTTACCTTTTCCACACGCTTTACATCGAAGGAAGCTAAGGATTCACTTCCTAGCCCTCGATATCGTTCGATATAACGATAAATCACTCTTGGCGACGCGGAATAGCGATATTTACCTTTTCCACACGCTGTGCATCGAAGGAAGCTAAGGATTCACTTCCTAGCCCTCGATATCGTTCGATATAACGATAAACCACTCTGGGCGACTCGGAATAGCGTTATTTACCTTTTCCACACGCTGTGTATCGAAGGAAGCTAAGGATTCACTTCCTAGCCCTCGATATCTTTCGATATAACGATAAATCACTCTGGGAGACGCGGAATAGCGATATTTACCTTTTCCACACGCTGTGTATCGAAGGAAGCTAAGGATTCACTTCCTAGCCCTCGATATCGTTCGATATAACGATAAATCACTCTGGGCGACTCGGAATAGCGATATTTACCTTTTCCACACGCTGTGCATCGAAGGAAGCTAAGGATTCACTTCCTAGCCCTCGATATCGTTCGATATAACGATAAATCACTCTGGGAGACGCGGAATAGCGATATTTACCTTTTCCACACGCTGCGCATCGAAGGAAGCTGAGGATTCACTTCGTAGCCCTCGATATCGTTCGATATAACGATAAATCACTCTGGGCGACTCGGAATCGCGTTATTTACCTTTTCCACACGCTGTGTATCGAAGGAAGCTGAGGATTCACTTCCTAGCCCTCGATATCGTTCGATATAACGATAAATCACTCTGGGCGACTCGGAATAGCGATATTTACCCTTTCCACACGCTGTGTATCGAAGGAAGCTAAGGATTCACTTCCTAGCCCTCGACATCGTTCGATATAACGATATATCACTCTGGGCGACTCGGAATCGCGTTATTTAACTATTCCACACGCTGTGTATCGAAGGAAGCTAAGGATTCACTTCCTAGCCCCCGATATCTTTCGATATAACGATAAATCACTCTGGGAGACGCGGAATAGCGATATTTACCTTTTCCACACGCTGTGTATCGAAGGAAGCTAAGGATTCACTTCCTAGCGCTCGATATCGTTCGATATAACGATAAATCACTCTGGGCGACTCGGAATCGCGTTATTTACCTATTCCACACACTGTGTATCGAAGGAAGCTAAGGATTCACTTCCTAGCCCTCGATATCGTTCGATATAACGATAAATCACTCTGGGAGACGCGGATTAGCGATATTTACCTTTTCCACACGCTGTGCATCGAAGGAAGCTAAGGATTCACTTCCTAGCCCTCGATATCGTTCGATATAACGATAAATCACTCTGGGAGACGCGGAATAGCGATATTTACCTTTTCCACACGCTGCGCATCGAAGGAAGCTGAGGATTCACTTCGTAGCCCTCGATATCGTTCGATATAACGATAAATCACTCTGGGCGACTCGGAATCGCGTTATTTACCTTTTCCACACGCTTTACATCGAAGGAAGCTAAGGATTCACTTCCTAGCCCTCGATATCGTTCGATATAACGATAAATCACTCTGGGCGACTCGGAATAGCGATATTTACCTTTTCCACACGCTGTGCATCGAAGGAAGCTAAGGATTCACTTCCTAGCCCTCGATATCGTTCGATATAACGATAAATCACTCTGGGAGACGCGGAATAGCGATATTTACCTTTTCCACACGCTGCGCATCGAAGGAAGCTGAGGATTCACTTCGTAGCCCTCGATATCGTTCGATATAACGATAAATCACTCTGGGCGACTCGGAATCGCGTTATTTACCTTTTCCACACGCTTTACATCGAAGGAAGCTAAGGATTCACTTCCTAGCCCTCGATATCGTTCGATATAACGATAAATCACTCTGGGCGACGCGGAATAGCGATATTTACCTTTTCCACACGCTGTGCATCGAAGCAAGCTAAGGATTCACTTCCTAGCCCTCGATATCGTTCGATATAACGATAAATCACTCTGATAGACGCGGATTTGCGATATTTACCTTTTCCACACGCTGTGCATCGAAGGAAGCTAAGGATTCACTTCCTAGCCCTCGATATCGTTCGATATAACGATAAATCACTCTGGGAGACACGGAATAGCGATATTTACCCTTTCCACACGCTGTGTATCGAAGGAAGCTAAGGATTCACTTCCTAGCCCTCGACATCGTTCGATATAACGATATATCACTCTGGGCGACTCGGAATCGCGTTATTTAACTATTCCACACGCTGTGTATCGAAGGAAGCTAAGGATTCAATTCCTAGCCCTCGATATCGTTCGATATAACGATAAATCACTCTGGGCGACTCGGAATCGCGTTATTTACCTTTTCCACACGCTTTACATCGAAGGAAGCTAAGGATTCACTTCCTAGCCCTCGATATCGTTCGATATAACGATAAATCACTCTTGGCGACGCGGAATAGCGATATTTACCTTTTCCACACGCTGTGCATCGAAGGAAGCTAAGGATTCACTTCCTAGCCCTCGATATCGTTCGATATAACGATAAACCACTCTGGGCGACTCGGAATAGCGTTATTTACCTTTTCCACACGCTGTGTATCGAAGGAAGCTAAGGATTCACTTCCTAGCCCTCGATATCTTTCGATATAACGATAAATCACTCTGGGAGACGCGGAATAGCGATATTTACCTTTTCCACACGCTGTGTATCGAAGGAAGCTAAGGATTCACTTCCTAGCCCTCGATATCGTTCGATATAACGAAAAATCACTCTGCGAGACGCGGAATAGCGATATTTACCTTTTCCACACACTGTGTATCGAAGGAAGCTAAGGATTCAATTCCTAGCCCTCGATATCGTTCGATATAACGATAAATCACTCTGGGAGACGCGGATTAGCGATATTTACCTTTTCCACACGCTGTGCATCGAAGGAAGCTAAGGATTCACTTCCTAGACCTCGATATCTTTCGATATAACGATAAATCACTCTGGGAGACACGGAAAAGCGATATTTACCCTTTCCACACGCTGTGTATCGAAGGAAGCTAAGGATTCACTTCCTAGCCCTCGATATCGTTCGATATAACGATAAATCACTCTGGGCGACTCGAAATAGCGATATTTACCCTTTCCACACGCTGTGTATCGAAGGAAGCTAAGGATTCACTTCCTAGCCCTCGATATCGTTCGATATAACAATAAATCACTCTGATAGACGCGGATTTGCGATATTTACCTTTTCCACACGCTGTGCATCGAAGGAAGCTAAGGATTCACTTCCTAGCCCTCGATATCGTTCGATATAACGATAAATCACTCTGGGAGACACGGAATAGCGATATTTACCCTTTCCACACGCTGTGTATCGAAGGAAGCTAAGGATTCACTTCCTAGCCCTCGATATCGTTCGATATAACGATAAATCACTCTGGGCGACTCGGAATCGCGTTATTTACCTTTTCCACACGCTTTACATCGAAGGAAGCTAAGGATTCACTTCCTAGCCCTCGATATCGTTCGATATAACGATAAATCACTCTGGGCGACGCGGAATAGCGATATTTACCTTTTCCACACGCTGTGCATCGAAGCAAGCTAAGGATTCACTTCCTAGAACTCGATATCGTTCGATATAACGATAAATCACTCTGGGCGACTCGGAATAGCGTTATTTACCTTTTCCACACGCTGTGTATCGAAGGAAGCTAAGGATTCACTTCCTAGCCCTCGATATCTTTCGATATAACGATAAATCACTCTGGGAGACTCGGAATAGCGATATTTACCTTTTCCACACGCTGTGTATCGAAGGAAGCTGAGGATTCACTTCCTAGCCCTCGATATCGTTCGATATAACGATAAATCACTCTGGGCGACTCGGAATCGCGTTATTTACCTTTTCCACACGCTTTACATCGAAGGAAGCTAAGGATTCACTTCCTAGCCCTCGATATCGTTCGATATAACGATAAATCACTCTGGGCGACTCGGAATAGCGATATTTACCTTTTCCACACGCTGTGCATCGAAGGAAGCTAAGGATTCACTTCCTAGCCCTCGATATCGTTCGATATAACGATAAATCACTCTGGGAGACGCGGAATAGCGATATTTACCTTTTCCACACGCTGTGTATCGAAGGAAGCTAAGGATTCACTTCCTAGCCCTCGATATCGTTCGATATAACGATAAATCACTCTGGGCGACTCGGAATCGCGTTATTTACCTTTTCCACACGCTTTACATCGAAGGAAGCTAAGGATTCACTTCCTAGCCCTCGATATCGTTCGATATAACGATAAATCACTCTGGGCGACGCGGAATAGCGATATTTACCTTTTCCACACGCTGTGCATCGAAGCAAGCTAAGGATTCACTTCCTAGCCCTCGATATCGTTCGATATAACGATAAATCACTCTGGGCGACTCGGAATAGCGTTATTTACCTTTTCCACACGCTGTGTATCGAAGGAAGCTAAGGATTCACTTCCTAGCCCTCGATATCTTTCGATATAACGATAAATCACTCTGGGAGACTCGGAATAGCGATATTTACCTTTTCCACACGCTGTGTATCGAAGGAAGCTGAGGATTCACTTCCTAGCCCTCGATATCGTTCGATATAACGATAAATCACTCTGGGCGACTCGGAATCGCGTTATTTACCTTTTCCACACGCTTTACATCGAAGGAAGCTAAGGATTCACTTCCTAGCCCTCGATATCGTTCGATATAACGATAAATCACTCTGGGCGACTCGGAATAGCGATATTTACCTTTTCCACACGCTGTGCATCGAAGGCAGCTAAGGATTCACTTCCTAGCCCTCGATATTGTTCGATATAACGATAAATCACTCTGGGAGACGCGGAATAGCGATATTTACCTTTTCCACACGCTGTGTATCGAAGGAAGCTAAGGATTCACTTCCTAGCCCTCGATATCGTTCGATATAACGATAAATCACTCTGGGCGACTCGGAATCGCGTTATTTACCTTTTCCACACGCTTTACATCGAAGGAAGCGAAGGATTCACTTCCTAGCCCTCGATATCGTTCGATATAACGATAAATCACTCTGGGCGACGCGGAATAGCGATATTTACCTTTTCCACACGCTGTGCATCGAAGCAAGCTAAGGATTCACTTCCTAGCCCTCGATATCGTTCGATATAACGATAAATCACTCTGGGCGACTCGGAATAGCGTTATTTACCTTTTCCACACGCTGTGTATCGAAGGAAGCTAAGGATTCACTTCCTAGCCCTCGATATCTTTCGATATAACGATAAATCACTCTGGGAGACTCGGAATAGCGATATTTACCTTTTCCACACGCTGTGTATCGAAGGAAGCTGAGGATTCACTTCCTAGCCCTCGATATCGTTCGATATAACGATAAATCACTCTGGGCGACTCGGAATCGCGTTATTTACCTTTTCCACACGCTTTACATCGAAGGAAGCTAAGGATTCACTTCCTAGCCCTCGATATCGTTCGATATAACGATAAATCACTCTGGGCGACTCGGAATAGCGATATTTACCTTTTCCACACGCTGTGCATCGAAGGAAGCTAAGGATTCACTTCCTAGCCCTCGATATCGTTCGATATAACGATAAATCACTCTGGGAGACGCGGAATAGCGATATTTACCTTTTCCACACGCTGCGCATCGAAGGAAGCTGAGGATTCACTTCGTAGCCCTCGATATCGTTCGATATAACGATAAATCACTCTGGGCGACTCGGAATCGCGTTATTTACCTTTTCCACACGCTTTACATCGAAGGAAGCTAAGGATTCACTTCCTAGCCCTCGATATCGTTCGATATAACGATAAATCACTCTGGGCGACTCGGAATAGCGATATTTACCTTTTCCACACGCTGTGCATCGAAGGAAGCTAAGGATTCACTTCCTAGCCCTCGATATCGTTCGATATAACGATAAATCACTCTGGGAGACGCGGAATAGCGATATTTACCTTTTCCACACGCTGCGCATCGAAGGAAGCTGAGGATTCACTTCGTAGCCCTCGATATCGTTCGATATAACGATAAATCACTCTGGGCGACTCGGAATCGCGTTATTTACCTTTTCCACACGCTTTACATCGAAGGAAGCTAAGGATTCACTTCCTAGCCCTCGATATCGTTCGATATAACGATAAATCACTCTGGGCGACGCGGAATAGCGATATTTACCTTTTCCACACGCTGTGCATCGAAGCAAGCTAAGGATTCACTTCCTAGCCCTCGATATCGTTCGATATAACGATAAATCACTCTGGGCGACTCGGAATCGCGTTATTTAACTATTCCACACGCTGTGTATCGAAGGAAGCTAAGGATTCACTTCCTAGCCCCCGATATCTTTCGATATAACGATAAATCACTCTGGGAGACGCGGAATAGCGATATTTACCTTTTCCACACGCTGTGTATCGAAGGAAGCTAAGGATTCACTTCCTAGCGCTCGATATCGTTCGATATAACGATAAATCACTCTGGGCGACTCGGAATCGCGTTATTTACCTATTCCACACACTGTGTATCGAAGGAAGCTAAGGATTCACTTCCTAGCCCTCGATATCGTTCGATATAACGATAAATCACTCTGGGAGACGCGGATTAGCGATATTTACCTTTTCCACACGCTGTGCATCGAAGGAAGCTAAGGATTCACTTCCTAGCCCTCGATATCGTTCGATATAACGATAAATCACTCTGGGCGACTCGGAATAGCGATATTTACCCTTTCCACACGCTGTGTATCGAAGGAAGCTAAGGATTCACTTCCTAGCCCTCGACATCGTTCGATATAACGATATATCACTCTGGGCGACTCGGAATCGCGTTATTTAACTATTCCACACGCTGTGTATCGAAGGAAGCTAAGGATTCACTTCCTAGCCCCCGATATCGTTCGATATAACGATAAATCACTCTGGGCGACTCGGAATCGCGTTATTTACCTTTTCCACACGCTTTACATCGAAGGAAGCTAAGGATTCACTTCCTAGACCTCGATATCTTTCGATATAACGATAAATCACTCTGGGAGACACGGAAAAGCGATATTTACCCTTTCCACACGCTGTGTATCGAAGGAAGCTAAGGATTCACTTCCTAGCCCTCGATATCGTTCGATATAACGATAAATCACTCTGGGCGACTCGAAATAGCGATATTTACCCTTTCCACACGCTGTGTATCGAAGGAAGCTAAGGATTCACTTCCTAGCCCTCGATATCGTTCGATATAACAATAAATCACTCTGATAGACGCGGATTTGCGATATTTACCTTTTCCACACGCTGTGCATCGAAGGAAGCTAAGGATTCACTTCCTAGCCCTCGATATCGTTCGATATAACGATAAATCACTCTGGGAGACACGGAATAGCGATATTTACCCTTTCCACACGCTGTGTATCGAAGGAAGCTAAGGATTCACTTCCTAGCCCTCGATATCGTTCGATATAACGATAAATCACTCTGGGCGACTCGGAATCGCGTTATTTACCTTTTCCACACGCTTTACATCGAAGGAAGCTAAGGATTCACTTCCTAGCCCTCGATATCGTTCGATATAACGATAAATCACTCTGGGCGACGCGGAATAGCGATATTTACCTTTTCCACACGCTGTGCATCGAAGCAAGCTAAGGATTCACTTCCTAGAACTCGATATCGTTCGATATAACGATAAATCACTCTGGGCGACTCGGAATAGCGTTATTTACCTTTTCCACACGCTGTGTATCGAAGGAAGCTAAGGATTCACTTCCTAGCCCTCGATATCTTTCGATATAACGATAAATCACTCTGGGAGACTCGGAATAGCGATATTTACCTTTTCCACACGCTGTGTATCGAAGGAAGCTGAGGATTCACTTCCTAGCCCTCGATATCGTTCGATATAACGATAAATCACTCTGGGCGACTCGGAATCGCGTTATTTACCTTTTCCACACGCTTTACATCGAAGGAAGCTAAGGATTCACTTCCTAGCCCTCGATATCGTTCGATATAACGATAAATCACTCTGGGCGACTCGGAATAGCGATATTTACCTTTTCCACACGCTGTGCATCGAAGGAAGCTAAGGATTCACTTCCTAGCCCTCGATATCGTTCGATATAACGATAAATCACTCTGGGAGACGCGGAATAGCGATATTTACCTTTTCCACACGCTGTGTATCGAAGGAAGCTAAGGATTCACTTCCTAGCCCTCGATATCGTTCGATATAACGATAAATCACTCTGGGCGACTCGGAATCGCGTTATTTACCTTTTCCACACGCTTTACATCGAAGGAAGCTAAGGATTCACTTCCTAGCCCTCGATATCGTTCGATATAACGATAAATCACTCTGGGCGACGCGGAATAGCGATATTTACCTTTTCCACACGCTGTGCATCGAAGCAAGCTAAGGATTCACTTCCTAGCCCTCGATATCGTTCGATATAACGATAAATCACTCTGGGCGACTCGGAATAGCGTTATTTACCTTTTCCACACGCTGTGTATCGAAGGAAGCTAAGGATTCACTTCCTAGCCCTCGATATCTTTCGATATAACGATAAATCACTCTGGGAGACTCGGAATAGCGATATTTACCTTTTCCACACGCTGTGTATCGAAGGAAGCTGAGGATTCACTTCCTAGCCCTCGATATCGTTCGATATAACGATAAATCACTCTGGGCGACTCGGAATCGCGTTATTTACCTTTTCCACACGCTTTACATCGAAGGAAGCTAAGGATTCACTTCCTAGCCCTCGATATCGTTCGATATAACGATAAATCACTCTGGGCGACTCGGAATAGCGATATTTACCTTTTCCACACGCTGTGCATCGAAGGCAGCTAAGGATTCACTTCCTAGCCCTCGATATTGTTCGATATAACGATAAATCACTCTGGGAGACGCGGAATAGCGATATTTACCTTTTCCACACGCTGTGTATCGAAGGAAGCTAAGGATTCACTTCCTAGCCCTCGATATCGTTCGATATAACGATAAATCACTCTGGGCGACTCGGAATCGCGTTATTTACCTTTTCCACACGCTTTACATCGAAGGAAGCGAAGGATTCACTTCCTAGCCCTCGATATCGTTCGATATAACGATAAATCACTCTGGGCGACGCGGAATAGCGATATTTACCTTTTCCACACGCTGTGCATCGAAGCAAGCTAAGGATTCACTTCCTAGCCCTCGATATCGTTCGATATAACGATAAATCACTCTGGGCGACTCGGAATAGCGTTATTTACCTTTTCCACACGCTGTGTATCGAAGGAAGCTAAGGATTCACTTCCTAGCCCTCGATATCTTTCGATATAACGATAAATCACTCTGGGAGACTCGGAATAGCGATATTTACCTTTTCCACACGCTGTGTATCGAAGGAAGCTGAGGATTCACTTCCTAGCCCTCGATATCGTTCGATATAACGATAAATCACTCTGGGCGACTCGGAATCGCGTTATTTACCTTTTCCACACGCTTTACATCGAAGGAAGCTAAGGATTCACTTCCTAGCCCTCGATATCGTTCGATATAACGATAAATCACTCTGGGCGACTCGGAATAGCGATATTTACCTTTTCCACACGCTGTGCATCGAAGGAAGCTAAGGATTCACTTCCTAGCCCTCGATATCGTTCGATATAACGATAAATCACTCTGGGAGACGCGGAATAGCGATATTTACCTTTTCCACACGCTGCGCATCGAAGGAAGCTGAGGATTCACTTCGTAGCCCTCGATATCGTTCGATATAACGATAAATCACTCTGGGCGACTCGGAATCGCGTTATTTACCTTTTCCACACGCTTTACATCGAAGGAAGCTAAGGATTCACTTCCTAGCCCTCGATATCGTTCGATATAACGATAAATCACTCTGGGCGACTCGGAATAGCGATATTTACCTTTTCCACACGCTGTGCATCGAAGGAAGCTAAGGATTCACTTCCTAGCCCTCGATATCGTTCGATATAACGATAAATCACTCTGGGAGACGCGGAATAGCGATATTTACCTTTTCCACACGCTGCGCATCGAAGGAAGCTGAGGATTCACTTCGTAGCCCTCGATATCGTTCGATATAACGATAAATCACTCTGGGCGACTCGGAATCGCGTTATTTACCTTTTCCACACGCTTTACATCGAAGGAAGCTAAGGATTCACTTCCTAGCCCTCGATATCGTTCGATATAACGATAAATCACTCTGGGCGACGCGGAATAGCGATATTTACCTTTTCCACACGCTGTGCATCGAAGCAAGCTAAGGATTCACTTCCTAGCCCTCGATATCGTTCGATATAACGATAAATCACTCTGGGCGACTCGGAATCGCGTTATTTAACTATTCCACACGCTGTGTATCGAAGGAAGCTAAGGATTCACTTCCTAGCCCCCGATATCTTTCGATATAACGATAAATCACTCTGGGAGACGCGGAATAGCGATATTTACCTTTTCCACACGCTGTGTATCGAAGGAAGCTAAGGATTCACTTCCTAGCGCTCGATATCGTTCGATATAACGATAAATCACTCTGGGCGACTCGGAATCGCGTTATTTACCTATTCCACACACTGTGTATCGAAGGAAGCTAAGGATTCACTTCCTAGCCCTCGATATCGTTCGATATAACGATAAATCACTCTGGGAGACGCGGATTAGCGATATTTACCTTTTCCACACGCTGTGCATCGAAGGAAGCTAAGGATTCACTTCCTAGCCCTCGATATCGTTCGATATAACGATAAATCACTCTGGGCGACTCGGAATAGCGATATTTACCCTTTCCACACGCTGTGTATCGAAGGAAGCTAAGGATTCACTTCCTAGCCCTCGACATCGTTCGATATAACGATATATCACTCTGGGCGACTCGGAATCGCGTTATTTAACTATTCCACACGCTGTGTATCGAAGGAAGCTAAGGATTCACTTCCTAGCCCCCGATATCTTTCGATATAACGATAAATCACTCTGGGAGACGCGGAATAGCGATATTTACCTTTTCCACACGCTGTGTATCGAAGGAAGCTAAGGATTCACTTCCTAGCGCTCGATATCGTTCGATATAACGATAAATCACTCTGGGCGACGCGGAATAGCGATATTTACCTTTTCCACACGCTGTGCATCGAAGCAAGCTAAGGATTCACTTCCTAGCCCTCGATATCGTTCGATATAACGATAAATCACTCTGGGCGACTCGGAATCGCGTTATTTACCTTTTCCACACGCTTTACATCGAAGGAAGCTAAGGATTCACTTCCTAGCCCTCGATATCGTTCGATATAACGATAAATCACTCTGGGCGACTCGGAATAGCGATATTTACCTTTTCCACACGCTGTGCATCGAAGGAAGCTAAGGATTCACTTCCTAGCCCTCGATATCGTTCGATATAACGATAAATCACTCTGGGAGACGCGGAATAGCGATATTTACCTTTTCCACACGCTGCGCATCGAAGGAAGCTGAGGATTCACTTCGTAGCCCTCGATATCGTTCGATATAACGATAAATCACTCTGGGCGACTCGGAATCGCGTTATTTACCTTTTCCACACGCTGTGTATCGAAGGAAGCTGAGGATTCACTTCCTAGCCCTCGATATCGTTCGATATAACGATAAATCACTCTGGGCGACTCGGAATAGCGATATTTACCCTTTCCACACGCTGTGTATCGAAGGAAGCTAAGGATTCACTTCCTAGCCCTCGACATCGTTCGATATAACGATATATCACTCTGGGCGACTCGGAATCGCGTTATTTAACTATTCCACACGCTGTGTATCGAAGGAAGCTAAGGATTCACTTCCTAGCCCCCGATATCTTTCGATATAACGATAAATCACTCTGGGAGACGCGGAATAGCGATATTTACCTTTTCCACACGCTGTGTATCGAAGGAAGCTAAGGATTCACTTCCTAGCGCTCGATATCGTTCGATATAACGATAAATCACTCTGGGCGACTCGGAATCGCGTTATTTACCTATTCCACACACTGTGTATCGAAGGAAGCTAAGGATTCACTTCCTAGCCCTCGATATCGTTCGATATAACGATAAATCACTCTGGGAGACGCGGATTAGCGATATTTACCTTTTCCACACGCTGTGCATCGGAGGAAGCTAAGGATTCACTTCCTAGCCCTCGATATCGTTCGATATAACTATAAATCACTCTGGGCGACGCGGAATAGCGATATTTACCTTTTCCACACGCTGTGCATCGAAGGAAGCTGAGGATTCACTTCCTAGCCCTCGATATCGTTCGATATAACGATAAATCACTCTGGGAGACGCGGAATAGCGATATTTACCGTTTCCACACGCTGTGCATCGAAGGAAGCTGAGGATTCACTTCCTAGCCCTCGATATCGTTCGATATAACGATAAATCACTCTGGGCGACGCGGAATAGCGATATTTACCTTTTCCACACGCTGTGTATCGAAGGAAGCTAAGGATTCACTTCCTAGCCCCCGATATCTTTCGATATAACGATAAATCACTCTGGGAGACGCGGATTTGCGATATTTACCTTTTCCACACGCTGTGCATCGAAGGAAGCTAAGGATTCACTTCCTAGCCCTCGATATCGTTCGATATAACTATAAATCACTCTGGGCGACGCGGAATAGCGATATTTACCTTTTCCACACGCTTTACATCGAAGGAAGCTAAGGATTCACTTCCTAGCCCTCGATATCGTTCGATATAACGATAAATCACTCTGGGCGACGCAGAATAGCGATATTTACCTTTTCCACACGCTGTGCATCGAAGCAAGCTAAGGATTCACTTCCTAGCCCTCGATATCGTTCGATATAACGATAAATCACTCTGGGAGACGCGGAATAGCGATATTTACCTTTTCCACACGCTGCGCATCGAAGGAAGCTGAGGATTCACTTCGTAGCCCTCGATACCGTTCGATATAGCGATAAATCACTCTGGGCGACTCGGAATCGCGTTATTTACCTTTTCCACACGCTTTACATCGAAGGAAGCTAAGGATTCACTTCCTAGCCCTCGATATCGTTCGATATAACGATAAATCACTCTGGGCGACGCGGAATAGCGATATTTACCTTTTCCACACGCTGTGTATCGAAGGAAGCTAAGGATTCACTTCCTAGCCCTCGACATCGTTCGATATAACGATATATCACTCTGGGCGACTCGGAATCGCGTTATTTAACTATTCCACACGCTGTGTATCGAAGGAAGCTAAGGATTCACTTCCTAGCCCCCGATATCTTTCGATATAACGATAAATCACTCTGGGAGACGCGGAATAGCGATATTTACCTTTTCCACACGCTGTGTATCGAAGGAAGCTAAGGATTCACTTCCTAGCGCTCGATATCGTTCGATATAACGATAAATCACTCTGGGCGACGCGGAATAGCGATATTTACCATTTCCACACGCTGTGCATCGAAGCAAGCTAAGGATTCACTTCCTAGCCCTCGATATCGTTCGATATAACGATAAATCACTCTGGGCGACTCGGAATCGCGTTATTTACCTTTTCCACACGCTTTACATCGAAGGAAGCTAAGGATTCACTTCCTAGCCCTCGATATCGTTCGATATAACGATAAATCACTCTGGGCGACTCGGAATAGCGATATTTACCTTTTCCACACGCTGTGCATCGAAGGAAGCTAAGGATTCACTTCCTAGCCCTCGATATCGTTCGATATAACGATAAATCACTCTGGGAGACGCGGAATAGCGATATTTACCTTTTCCACACGCTGCGCATCGAAGGAAGCTGAGGATTCACTTCGTAGCCCTCGATATCGTTCGATATAACGATAAATCACTCTGGGCGACTCGGAATCGCGTTATTTACCTTTTCCACACGCTGTGTATCGAAGGAAGCTGAGGATTCACTTCCTAGCCCTCGATATCGTTCGATATAACGATAAATCACTCTGGGCGACTCGGAATAGCGATATTTACCCTTTCCACACGCTGTGTATCGAAGGAAGCTAAGGATTCACTTCCTAGCCCTCGACATCGTTCGATATAACGATATATCACTCTGGGCGACTCGGAATCGCGTTATTTAACTATTCCACACGCTGTGTATCGAAGGAAGCTAAGGATTCACTTCCTAGCCCCCGATATCTTTCGATATAACGATAAATCACTCTGGGAGACGCGGAATAGCGATATTTACCTTTTCCACACGCTGTGTATCGAAGGAAGCTAAGGATTCACTTCCTAGCGCTCGATATCGTTCGATATAACGATAAATCACTCTGGGCGACTCGGAATCGCGTTATTTACCTATTCCACACACTGTGTATCGAAGGAAGCTAAGGATTCACTTCCTAGCCCTCGATATCGTTCGATATAACGATAAATCACTCTGGGAGACGCGGATTAGCGATATTTACCTTTTCCACACGCTGTGCATCGAAGGAAGCTAAGGATTCACTTCCTAGCCCTCGATATCGTTCGATATAACTATAAATCACTCTGGGCGACGCGGAATAGCGATATTTACCTTTTCCACACGCTGTGCATCGAAGGAAGCTGAGGATTCACTTCCTAGCCCTCGATATCGTTCGATATAACGATAAATCACTCTGGGAGACGCGGAATAGCGATATTTACCGTTTCCACACGCTGTGCATCGAAGGAAGCTGAGGATTCACTTCCTAGCCCTCGATATCGTTCGATATAACGATAAATCACTCTGGGCGACTCGGAATAGCGATATTTACCTTTTCCACACCCTGTGTATCGAAGGAAGCTAAGGATTCACTTCCTAGCCCCCGATATCTTTCGATATAACGATAAATCACTCTGGGAGACGCGGATTTGCGATATTTACCTTTTCCACACGCTGTGCATCGAAGGAAGCTAAGGATTCACTTCCTAGCCCTCGATATCGTTCGATATAACTATAAATCACTCTGGGCGACGCGGAATAGCGATATTTACCTTTTCCACACGCTTTACATCGAAGGAAGCTAAGGATTCACTTCCTAGCCCTCGATATCGTTCGATATAACGATAAATCACTCTGGGCGACGCGGAATAGCGATATTTACCTTTTCCACACGCTGTGCATCGAAGCAAGCTAAGGATTCACTTCCTAGCCCTCGATATCGTTCGATATAACGATAAATCACTCTGATAGACGCGGATTTGCAATATTTACCTTTTCCACACGCTGTGCATCGAAGGAAGCTAAGGATTCACTTCCTAGCCCTCGATATCGTTCGATATAACGATAAATCACTCTGGGAGACACGGAATAGCGATATTTACCCTTTCCACACGCTGTGTATCGAAGGAAGCTAAGGATTCACTTCCTAGCCCTCGACATCGTTCGATATAACGATATATCACTCTGGGCGACTCGGAATCGCGTTATTTAACTATTCCACACGCTGTGTATCGAAGGAAGCTAAGGATTCAATTCCTAGCCCTCGATATCGTTCGATATAACGATAAATCACTCTGGGCGACTCGGAATCGCGTTATTTACCTTTTCCACACGCTTTACATCGAAGGAAGCTAAGGATTCACTTCCTAGCCCTCGATATCGTTCGATATAACGATAAATCACTCTTGGCGACGCGGAATAGCGATATTTACCTTTTCCACACGCTGTGCATCGAAGGAAGCTAAGGATTCACTTCCTAGCCCTCGATATCGTTCGATATAACGATAAATCACTCTGGGCGACTCGGAATAGCGTTATTTACCTTTTCCACACGCTGTGTATCGAAGGAAGCTAAGGATTCACTTCCTAGCCCTCGATATCTTTCGATATAACGATAAATCACTCTGGGAGACGCGGAATAGCGATATTTACCTTTTCCACACGCTGTGTATCGAAGGAAGCTAAGGATTCCCTTCCTAGCCCTCGATATCGTTCGATATAACGAAAAATCACTCTGCGAGACGCGGAATAGCGATATTTACCTTTTCCACACACTGTGTATCGAAGGAAGCTAAGGATTCAATTCCTAGCCCTCGATATCGTTCGATATAACGATAAATCACTCTGGGAGACGCGGATTAGCGATATTTACCTTTTCCACACGCTGTGCATCGAAGGAAGCTAAGGATTCACTTCCTAGACCTCGATATCTTTCGATATAACGATAAATCACTCTGGGAGACACGGAAAAGCGATATTTACCCTTTCCACACGCTGTGTATCGAAGGAAGCTAAGGATTCACTTCCTAGCCCTCGATATCGTTCGATATAACGATAAATCACTCTGGGCGACTCGAAATAGCGATATTTACCCTTTCCACACGCTGTGTATCGAAGGAAGCTAAGGATTCACTTCCTAGCCCTCGATATCGTTCGATATAACAATAAATCACTCTGATAGACGCGGATTTGCGATATTTACCTTTTCCACACGCTGTGCATCGAAGGAAGCTAAGGATTCACTTCCTAGCCCTCGATATCGTTCGATATAACGATAAATCACTCTGGGAGACACGGAATAGCGATATTTACCCTTTCCACACGCTGTGTATCGAAGGAAGCTAAGGATTCACTTCCTAGCCCTCGATATCGTTCGATATAACGATAAATCACTCTGGGCGACTCGGAATCGCGTTATTTACCTTTTCCACACGCTTTACATCGAAGGAAGCTAAGGATTCACTTCCTAGCCCTCGATATCGTTCGATATAACGATAAATCACTCTGGGCGACGCGGAATAGCGATATTTACCTTTTCCACACGCTGTGCATCGAAGCAAGCTAAGGATTCACTTCCTAGCCCTCGATATCGTTCGATATAACGATAAATCACTCTGGGCGACTCGGAATAGCGATATTTACCTTTTCCACACGCTGTGCATCGAAGGAAGCTAAGGATTCACTTCCTAGCCCTCGATATCGTTCGATATAACGATAAACCACTCTGGGCGACTCGGAATAGCGTTATTTACCTTTTCCACACGCTGTGTATCGAAGGAAGCTAAGGATTCACTTCCTAGCCCTCGATATCGTTCGATATAACGATAAATCACTCTGGGCGACTCGGAATAGCGTTATTTACCTTTTCCACACGCTGTGTATCGAAGGAAGCTAAGGATTCACTTCCTAGCCCTCGATATCTTTCGATATAACGATAAATCACTCTGGGAGACTCGGAATAGCGATATTTACCTTTTCCACACGCTGTGTATCGAAGGAAGCTGAGGATTCACTTCCTAGCCCTCGATATCGTTCGATATAACGATAAATCACTCTGGGCGACTCGGAATCGCGTTATTTACCTTTTCCACACGCTTTACATCGAAGGAAGCTAAGGATTCACTTCCTAGCCCTCGATATCGTTCGATATAACGATAAATCACTCTGGGCGACTCGGAATAGCGATATTTACCTTTTCCACACGCTGTGCATCGAAGGAAGCTAAGGATTCACTTCCTAGCCCTCGATATCGTTCGATATAACGATAAATCACTCTGGGAGACGCGGAATAGCGATATTTACCTTTTCCACACGCTGTGTATCGAAGGAAGCTAAGGATTCACTTCCTAGCCCTCGATATCGTTCGATATAACGATAAATCACTCTGGGCGACTCGGAATCGCGTTATTTACCTTTTCCACACGCTTTACATCGAAGGAAGCTAAGGATTCACTTCCTAGCCCTCGATATCGTTCGATATAACGATAAATCACTCTGGGCGACGCGGAATAGCGATATTTACCTTTTCCACACGCTGTGCATCGAAGCAAGCTAAGGATTCACTTCCTAGCCCTCGATATCGTTCGATATAACGATAAATCACTCTGGGCGACTCGGAATAGCGTTATTTACCTTTTCCACACGCTGTGTATCGAAGGAAGCTAAGGATTCACTTCCTAGCCCTCGATATCTTTCGATATAACGATAAATCACTCTGGGAGACTCGGAATAGCGATATTTACCTTTTCCACACGCTGTGTATCGAAGGAAGCTGAGGATTCACTTCCTAGCCCTCGATATCGTTCGATATAACGATAAATCACTCTGGGCGACTCGGAATCACGTTATTTACCTTTTCCACACGCTTTACATCGAAGGAAGCTAAGTATTCACTTCCTAGCCCTCGATATCGTTCGATATAACGATAAATCACTCTGGGCGACTCGGAATAGCGATATTTACCTTTTCCACACGCTGTGCATCGAAGGAAGCTAAGGATTCACTTCCTAGCCCTCGATATCGTTCGATATAACGATAAATCACTCTGGGAGACGCGGAATAGCGATATTTACCTTTTCCACACGCTGCGCATCGAAGGAAGCTGAGGATTCACTTCGTAGCCCTCGATATCGTTCGATATAACGATAAATCACTCTGGGCGACTCGGAATCGCGTTATTTACCTTTTCCACACGCTTTACATCGAAGGAAGCTAAGGATTCACTTCCTAGCCCTCGATATCGTTCGATATAACGATAAATCACTCTGGGCGACTCGGAATAGCGATATTTACCTTTTCCACACGCTGTGCATCGAAGGAAGCTAAGGATTCACTTCCTAGCCCTCGATATCGTTCGATATAACGATAAATCACTCTGGGAGACGCGGAATAGCGATATTTACCTTTTCCACACGCTGCGCATCGAAGGAAGCTGAGGATTCACTTCGTAGCCCTCGATATCGTTCGATATAACGATAAATCACTCTGGGCGACTCGGAATCGCGTTATTTACCTTTTCCACACGCTTTACATCGAAGGAAGCTAAGGATTCACTTCCTAGCCCTCGATATCGTTCGATATAACGATAAATCACTCTGGGCGACTCGGAATAGCGATATTTACCTTTTCCACACGCTGTGCATCGAAGGAAGCTAAGGATTCACTTCCTAGCCCTCGATATCGTTCGATATAACGATAAATCACTCTGGGAGACGCGGAATAGCGATATTTACCTTTTCCACACGCTGCGCATCGAAGGAAGCTGAGGATTCACTTCGTAGCCCTCGATATCGTTCGATATAACGATAAATCACTCTGGGCGACTCGGAATCGCGTTATTTACCTTTTCCACACGCTTTACATCGAAGGAAGCTAAGGATTCACTTCCTAGCCCTCGATATCGTTCGATATAACGATAAATCACTCTGGGCGACTCGGAATAGCGATATTTACCTTTTCCACACGCTGTGCATCGAAGGAAGCTAAGGATTCACTTCCTAGCCCTCGATATCGTTCGATATAACGATAAATCACTCTGGGAGACGCGGAATAGCGATATTTACCTTTTCCACACGCTGCGCATCGAAGGAAGCTGAGGATTCACTTCGTAGCCCTCGATATCGTTCGATATAACGATAAATCACTCTGGGCGACTCGGAATCGCGTTATTTACCTTTTCCACACGCTTTACATCGAAGGAAGCTAAGGATTCACTTCGTAGCCCTCGATATCGTTCGATATAACGATAAATCACTCTGGGCGACTCGGAATCGCGTTATTTACCTTTTCCACACGCTGTGTATCGAAGGAAGCTGAGGATTCACTTCCTAGCCCTCGATATCGTTCGATATAACGATAAATCACTCTGGGCGACTCGGAATAGCGATATTTACCCTTTCCACACGCTGTGTATCGAAGGAAGCTAAGGATTCACTTCCTAGCCCTCGACATCGTTCGATATAACGATATATCACTCTGGGCGACTCGGAATCGCGTTATTTAACTATTCCACACGCTGTGTATCGAAGGAAGCTAAGGATTCACTTCCTAGCCCCCGATATCTTTCGATATAACGATAAATCACTCTGGGAGACGCGGAATAGCGATATTTACCTTTTCCACACGCTGTGTATCGAAGGAAGCTAAGGATTCACTTCCTAGCGCTCGATATCGTTCGATATAACGATAAATCACTCTGGGCGACTCGGAATCGCGTTATTTACCTATTCCACACACTGTGTATCGAAGGAAGCTAAGGATTCACTTCCTAGCCCTCGATATCGTTCGATATAACGATAAATCACTCTGGGAGACGCGGATTAGCGATATTTACCTTTTCCACACGCTGTGCATCGAAGGAAGCTAAGGATTCACTTCCTAGCCCTCGATATCGTTCGATATAACTATAAATCACTCTGGGCGACGCGGAATAGCGATATTTACCTTTTCCACACGCTGTGCATCGAAGGAAGCTGAGGATTCACTTCCTAGCCCTCGATATCGTTCGATATAACGATAAATCACTCTGGGAGACGCGGAATAGCGATATTTACCGTTTCCACACGCTGTGCATCGAAGGAAGCTGAGGATTCACTTCCTAGCCCTCGATATCGTTCGATATAACGATAAATCACTCTGGGCGACGCGGAATAGCGATATTTACCTTTTCCACACGCTGTGTATCGAAGGAAGCTAAGGATTCACTTCCTAGCCCCCGATATCGTTCGATATAACGATAAATCACTCTGGGAGACGCGGATTAGCGATATTTACCTTTTCCACACGCTGTGCATCGAAGGAAGCTAAGGATTCACTTCCTAGCCCTCGATATCGTTCGATATAACTATAAATCACTCTGGGCGACGCGGAATAGCGATATTTACCTTTTCCACACGCTGTGCATCGAAGGAAGCTGAGGATTCACTTCCTAGCCCTCGATATCGTTCGATATAACGATAAATCACTCTGGGAGACGCGGAATAGCGATATTTACCGTTTCCACACGCTGTGCATCGAAGGAAGCTGAGGATTCACTTCCTAGCCCTCGATATCGTTCGATATAACGATAAATCACTCTGGGCGACGCGGAATAGCGATATTTACCTTTTCCACACGCTGTGTATCGAAGGAAGCTAAGGATTCACTTCCTAGCCCCCGATATCTTTCGATATAACGATAAATCACTCTGGGAGACGCGGATTTGCGATATTTACCTTTTCCACACGCTGTGCATCGAAGGAAGCTAAGGATTCACTTCCTAGCCCTCGATATCGTTCGATATAACTATAAATCACTCTGGGCGACGCGGAATAGCGATATTTACCTTTTCCACACGCTTTACATCGAAGGAAGCTAAGGATTCACTTCCTAGCCCTCGATATCGTTCGATATAACGATAAATCACTCTGGGCGACGCGGAATAGCGATATTTACCTTTTCCACACGCTGTGCATCGAAGCAAGCTAAGGATTCACTTCCTAGCCCTCGATATCGTTCGATATAACGATAAATCACTCTGATAGACGCGGATTTGCGATATTTACCTTTTCCACACGCTGTGCATCGAAGGAAGCTAAGGATTCACTTCCTAGCCCTCGATATCGTTCGATATAACGATAAATCACTCTGGGAGACACGGAATAGCGATATTTACCCTTTCCACACGCTGTGTATCGAAGGAAGCTAAGGATTCACTTCCTAGCCCTCGACATCGTTCGATATAACGATATATCACTCTGGGCGACTCGGAATCGCGTTATTTAACTATTCCACACGCTGTGTATCGAAGGAAGCTAAGGATTCAATTCCTAGCCCTCGATATCGTTCGATATAACGATAAATCACTCTGGGCGACTCGGAATCGCGTTATTTACCTTTTCCACACGCTTTACATCGAAGGAAGCTAAGGATTCACTTCCTAGCCCTCGATATCGTTCGATATAACGATAAATCACTCTTGGCGACGCGGAATAGCGACATTTACCTTTTCCACACGCTGTGCATCGAAGGAAGCTAAGGATTCACTTCCTAGCCCTCGATATCGTTCGATATAACGATAAATCACTCTGGGCGACTCGGAATAGCGTTATTTACCTTTTCCACACGCTGTGTATCGAAGGAAGCTAAGGATTCACTTCCTAGCCCTCGATATCTTTCGATATAACGATAAATCACTCTGGGAGACGCGGAATAGCGATATTTACCTTTTCCACACGCTGTGTATCGAAGGAAGCTAAGGATTCCCTTCCTAGCCCTCGATATCGTTCGATATAACGAAAAATCACTCTGCGAGACGCGGAATAGCGATATTTACCTTTTCCACACACTGTGTATCGAAGGAAGCTAAGGATTCAATTCCTAGCCCTCGATATCGTTCGATATAACGATAAATCACTCTGGGAGACGCGGATTAGCGATATTTACCTTTTCCACACGCTGTGCATCGAAGGAAGCTAAGGATTCACTTCCTAGACCTCGATATCTTTCGATATAACGATAAATCACTCTGGGAGACACGGAAAAGCGATATTTACCCTTTCCACACGCTGTGTATCGAAGGAAGCTAAGGATTCACTTCCTAGCCCTCGATATCGTTCGATATAACGATAAATCACTCTGGGCGACTCGGAATAGCGTTATTTACCTTTTCCACACGCTGTGTATCGAAGGAAGCTGAGGATTCACTTCCTAGCCCTCGATATCGTTCGATATAACGATAAATCACTCTGGGCGACTCGGAATCACGTTATTTACCGTTTCCACACGCTTTACATCGAAGGAAGCTAAGGATTCACTTCCTAGCCCTCGATATCGTTCGATATAACGATAAATCACTCTGGGCGACTCGGAATAGCGATATTTACCTTTTCCACACGCTGTGCATCGAAGGAAGCTAAGGATTCACTTCCTAGCCCTCGATATCGTTCGATATAACGATAAATCACTCTGGGAGACGCGGAATAGCGATATTTACCTTTTCCACACGCTGCGCATCGAAGGAAGCTGAGGATTCACTTCGTAGCCCTCGATATCGTTCGATATAACGATAAATCACTCTGGGCGACTCGGAATCGCGTTATTTACCTTTTCCACACGCTTTACATCGAAGGAAGCTAAGGATTCACTTCCTAGCCCTCGATATCGTTCGATATAACGATAAATCACTCTGGGCGACTCGGAATAGCGATATTTACCTTTTCCACACGCTGTGCATCGAAGGAAGCTAAGGATTCACTTCCTAGCCCTCGATATCGTTCGATATAACGATAAATCACTCTGGGAGACGCGGAATAGCGATATTTACCTTTTCCACACGCTGCGCATCGAAGGAAGCTGAGGATTCACTTCGTAGCCCTCGATATCGTTCGATATAACGATAAATCACTCTGGGCGACTCGGAATCGCGTTATTTACCTTTTCCACACGCTTTACATCGAAGGAAGCTAAGGATTCACTTCCTAGTACTCGATATCGTTCGATATAACGATAAATCACTCTGGGCGACGCGGAATAGCGATATTTACCTTTTCCACACGCTGTGCATCGAAGCAAGCTAAGGATTCACTTCCTAGCCCTCGATATCGTTCGATATAACGATAAATCACTCTGGGCGACTCGGAATCGCGTTATTTAACTATTCCACACGCTGTGTATCGAAGGAAGCTAAGGATTCACTTCCTAGCCCCCGATATCTTTCGATATAACGATAAATCACTCTGGGAGACGCGGAATAGCGATATTTACCTTTTCCACACGCTGTGCATCGAAGCAAGCTAAGGATTCACTTCCTAGCCCTCGATATCGTTCGATATAACGATAAATCACTCTGGGCGACTCGGAATCGCGTTATTTACCTTTTCCACACGCTTTACATCGAAGGAAGCTAAGGATTCACTTCCTAGCCCTCGATATCGTTCGATATAACGATAAATCACTCTGGGCGACTCGGAATAGCGATATTTACCTTTTCCACACGCTGTGCATCGAAGGAAGCTAAGGATTCACTTCCTAGCCCTCGATATCGTTCGATATAACGATAAATCACTCTGGGAGACGCGGAATAGCGATATTTACCTTTTCCACACGCTGCGCATCGAAGGAAGCTGAGGATTCACTTCGTAGCCCTCGATATCGTTCGATATAACGATAAATCACTCTGGGCGACTCGGAATAGCGATATTTACCCTTTCCACACGCTGTGTATCGAAGGAAGCTAAGGATTCACTTCCTAGCCCTCGACATCGTTCGATATAACGATATATCACTCTGGGCGACTCGGAATCGCGTTATTTAACTATTCCACACGCTGTGTATCGAAGGAAGCTAAGGATTCACTTCCTAGCCCCCGATATCTTTCGATATAACGATAAATCACTCTGGGAGACGCGGAATAGCGATATTTACCTTTTCCACACGCTGTGTATCGAAGGAAGCTAAGGATTCACTTCCTAGCGCTCGATATCGTTCGATATAACGATAAATCACTCTGGGCGACTCGGAATCGCGTTATTTACCTATTCCACACACTGTGTATCGAAGGAAGCTAAGGATTCACTTCCTAGCCCTCGATATCGTTCGATATAACGATAAATCACTCTGGGAGACGCGGATTAGCGATATTTACCTTTTCCACACGCTGTGCATCGAAGGAAGCTAAGGATTCACTTCCTAGCCCTCGATATCGTTCGATATAACTATAAATCACTCTGGGCGACGCGGAATAGCGATATTTACCTTTTCCACACGCTGTGCATCGAAGGAAGCTGAGGATTCACTTCCTAGCCCTCGATATCGTTCGATATAACGATAAATCACTCTGGGAGACGCGGAATAGCGATATTTACCGTTTCCACACGCTGTGCATCGAAGGAAGCTGAGGATTCACTTCCTAGCCCTCGATATCGTTCGATATAACGATAAATCACTCTGGGCGACGCGGAATAGCGATATTTACCTTTTCCACACGCTGTGTATCGAAGGAAGCTAAGGATTCACTTCCTAGCCCCCGATATCTTTCGATATAACGATAAATCACTCTGGGAGACGCGGATTTGCGATATTTACCTTTTCCACACGCTGTGCATCGAAGGAAGCTAAGGATTCACTTCCTAGCCCTCGATATCGTTCGATATAACTATAAATCACTCTGGGCGACGCGGAATAGCGATATTTACCTTTTCCACACGCTTTACATCGAAGGAAGCTAAGGATTCACTTCCTAGCCCTCGATATCGTTCGATATAATGATAAAGCACTCTGGGCGACGCGGAATAGCGATATTTACCTTTTCCACACGCTGTGCATCGAAGCAAGCTAAGGATTCACTTCCTAGCCCTCGATATCGTTCGATATAACGATAAATCACTCTGATAGACGCGGATTTGCGATATTTACCTTTTCCACACGCTGTGCATCGAAGGAAGCTAAGGATTCACTTCCTAGCCCTCGATATCGTTCGATATAACGATAAATCACTCTGGGAGACACGGAATAGCGATATTTACCCTTTCCACACGCTGTGTATCGAAGGAAGCTAAGGATTCACTTCCTAGCCCTCGACATCGTTCGATATAACGATATATCACTCTGGGCGACTCGGAATCGCGTTATTTAACTATTCCACACGCTGTGTATCGAAGGAAGCTAAGGATTCAATTCCTAGCCCTCGATATCGTTCGATATAACGATAAATCACTCTGGGCGACTCGGAATCGCGTTATTTACCTTTTCCACACGCTTTACATCGAAGGAAGCTAAGGATTCACTTCCTAGCCCTCGACATCGTTCGATATAACGATATATCACTCTGGGCGACTCGGAATCGCGTTATTTAACTATTCCACACGCTGTGTATCGAAGGAAGCTAAGGATTCACTTCCTAGCCCCCGATATCTTTCGATATAACGATAAATCACTCTGGGAGACGCGGAATAGCGATATTTACCTTTTCCACACGCTGTGTATCGAAGGAAGCTAAGGATTCACTTCCTAGCGCTCGATATCGTTCGATATAACGATAAATCACTCTGGGCGACGCGGAATAGCGATATTTACCTTTTCCACACGCTGTGCATCGAAGCAAGCTAAGGATTCACTTCCTAGCCCTCGATATCGTTCGATATAACGATAAATCACTCTGGGCGACTCGGAATCGCGTTATTTACCTTTTCCACACGCTTTACATCGAAGGAAGCTAAGGATTCACTTCCTAGCCCTCGATATCGTTCGATATAACGATAAATCACTCTGGGCGACTCGGAATAGCGATATTTACCTTTTCCACACGCTGTGCATCGAAGGAAGCTAAGGATTCACTTCCTAGCCCTCGATATCGTTCGATATAACGATAAATCACTCTGGGAGACGCGGAATAGCGATATTTACCTTTTCCACACGCTGCGCATCGAAGGAAGCTGAGGATTCACTTCGTAGCCCTCGATATCGTTCGATATAACGATAAATCACTCTGGGCGACTCGGAATCGCGTTATTTACCTTTTCCACACGCTGTGTATCGAAGGAAGCTGAGGATTCACTTCCTAGCCCTCGATATCGTTCGATATAACGATAAATCACTCTGGGCGACTCGGAATAGCGATATTTACCCTTTCCACACGCTGTGTATCGAAGGAAGCTAAGGATTCACTTCCTAGCCCTCGACATCGTTCGATATAACGATATATCACTCTGGGCGACTCGGAATCGCGTTATTTAACTATTCCACACGCTGTGTATCGAAGGAAGCTAAGGATTCACTTCCTAGCCCCCGATATCTTTCGATATAACGATAAATCACTCTGGGAGACGCGGAATAGCGATATTTACCTTTTCCACACGCTGTGTATCGAAGGAAGCTAAGGATTCACTTCCTAGCGCTCGATATCGTTCGATATAACGATAAATCACTCTGGGCGACTCGGAATCGCGTTATTTACCTATTCCACACACTGTGTATCGAAGGAAGCTAAGGATTCACTTCCTAGCCCTCGATATCGTTCGATATAACGATAAATCACTCTGGGAGACGCGGATTAGCGATATTTACCTTTTCCACACGCTGTGCATCGAAGGAAGCTAAGGATTCACTTCCTAGCCCTCGATATCGTTCGATATAACTATAAATCACTCTGGGCGACGCGGAATAGCGATATTTACCTTTTCCACACGCTGTGCATCGAAGGAAGCTGAGGATTCACTTCCTAGCCCTCGATATCGTTCGATATAACGATAAATCACTCTGGGAGACGCGGAATAGCGATATTTACCGTTTCCACACGCTGTGCATCGAAGGAAGCTGAGGATTCACTTCCTAGCCCTCGATATCGTTCGATATAACGATAAATCACTCTGGGCGACTCGGAATAGCGATATTTACCTTTTCCACACCCTGTGCATCGAAGGAATCTAAGGATTCACTTCCTAGCCCTCGATATCGTTCGATATAACGATAAATCACTCTGATAGACGCGGATTTGCGATATTTACCTTTTCCACACGCTGTGCATCGAAGGAAGCTAAGGATTCACTTCCTAGCCCTCGATATCGTTCGATATAACGATAAATCACTCTGGGCGACGCGGAATAGCGATATTTACCTTTTCCACACGCTGTGTATCGAAGGAAGCTAAGGATTCACTTCCTAGCCCCCGATATCTTTCGATATAACGATAAATCACTCTGGGAGACGCGGAATAGCGATATTTACCTTTTCCAGACGCTGTGTATCGAAGGAAGCTAAGGATTCACTTCCTAGCGCTCGATATCGTTCGATATAACGATAAATCACTCTGGGCGACTCGGAATCGCGTTATTTACCTATTCCACACACTGTGTATCGAAGAAGCTAAGGATTCACTTCCTAGCCCTCGATATCGTTCGATATAACGATAAATCACTCTGGGAGACGCGGATTAGCGATATTTACCTTTTCCACACGCTGTGCATCGAAGGAAGCTAAGGATTCACTTCCTAGCCCTCGATATCGTTCGATATAACTATAAATCACTCTGGGCGACGCGGAATAGCGATATTTACCTTTTCCACACGCTGTGCATCGAAGGAACCTGAGGATTCACTTCGTAGCCCTCGATATCGTTCGATATAACGATAAATCACTCTGGGAGACGCGGATTAGCGATATTTACCTTTTCCACACGCTGTACATCGAAGGAAGCTAAGGATTCACTTCCTAGCCCTCGATATCGTTCGATATAACGATAAATCACTCTGGGAGACGCGGAATAGCGATATTTACCGTTTCCACACGCTGTGCATCGAAGGAAGCTGAGGATTCACTTCCTAGCCCTCGATATCGTTCGATATAACGATAAATCACTCTGGGCGACTCGGAATAGCGATATTTACCTTTTCCACACGCTGTGCATCGAAGGAATCTAAGGATTCACTTCCTAGCCCTCGATATCGTTCGATATAACGATAAATCACTCTGATAGACGCGGATTTGCGATATTTACCTTTTCCAAACGCTGTGCATCGAAGGAAGCTAAGGATTCACTTCCTAGCCCTCGATATCGTTCGATATAACGATAAATCACTCTGGGAGACACGGAATAGCGATATTTACCCTTTCCACACGCTGTGTATCGAAGGAAGCTAAGGATTCACTTCCTAGCCCTCGACATCGTTCGATATAACGATATATCACTCTGGGCGACTCGGAATAGCGTTATTTAACTATTCCACACGCTGTGTATCGAAGGAAGCTAAGGATTCACTTCCTAGCCCCCGATATCTTTCGATATAACGATAAATCACTCTGGGAGACGCGGAATAGCGATATTTACCTTTTCCACACGCTGTGTATCGAAGGAAGCTAAGGATTCACTTCCTAGCGCTCGATATCGTTCGATATAACGATAAATCACTCTGGGCGACTCGGAATCGCGTTATTTACCTATTCCACACACTGTGTATCGAAGGAAGCTAAGGATTCACTTCCTAGCCCTCGATATCGTTCGATATAACGATAAATCACTCTGGGGGACGCGGATTAGCGATATTTACCTTTTCCACACGCTGTGCATCGAAGGAAGCTAAGGATTCACTTCCTAGCCCTCGATATCGTTCGATATAACTATAAATCACTCTGGGCGACGCGGAATAGCGATATTTACCTTTTCCACACGCTGTGCATCGATGGAAGCTGAGGATTCACTTCGTAGCCCTCGATATCGTTCGATATAACGATAAATCACTCTGGGCGACTCGGAATCGCGTTATTTACCTTTTCCACACGCTTTGCATCGAAGGAAGCTAAGGATTCACTTCCTAGCCCTCGATATCGTTCGATATAACGATAAATCACTCTGGGAGACGCGGATTAGCGATATTTACCTTTTCCACACGCTGTACATCGAAGGAAGCTAAGGATTCACTTCCTAGCCCTCGATATCGTTCGATATAACGATAAATCACTCTGGGAGACGCGGAATAGCGATATTTACCGTTTCCACACGCTGTGCATCGAAGGAAGCTGAGGATTCACTTCCTAGCCCTCGATATCGTTCGATATAACGATAAATCACTCTGGGCGACTCGGAATAGCGATATTTACCTTTTCCACACGCTGTGCATCGAAGGAATCTAAGGATTCACTTCCTAGCCCTCGATATCGTTCGATATAACGATAAATCACTCTGATAGACGCGGATTTGCGATATTTACCTTTTCCACACGCTGCGCATCGAAGGAAGCTAAGGATTCACTTCCTAGCCCTCGATATCGTTCGATATAACGATAAATCACTTGGGAGACGCGGATTAGCGATATTTACCTTTTCCACACGCTGTGCATCGAAGGAAGCTAAGGATTCACTTCCTAGCCCTCGATATCGTTCGATATAACGATAAATCACTCTGGGAGACGCGGATTAGCGATATTTACCTTTTCCACACGCTGTGCATCGAAGGAAGCTAAGGATTCACTTCCTAGCCCTCGATATCGTTCGATATAACGATAAATCACTCTGGGAGACGCGGAATAGCGATATTTACCTTTTCCACACGCTGCGCATCGAAGGAAGCTGAGGATTCACTTCGTAGCCCTCGATATCGTTCGATATAACGATAAATCACTCTGGGCGACTCGGAATCGCGTTATTTACCTTTTCCACACTCTGTGCATCGAAGGAAGCTAAGGATTCACTTCCTAGCCCTCGATATCGTTCGATATAACGATAAGTCACTCTGGGCGACGCGGAATAGCGATATTTACCTTTTCCACACGCTGTGCATCGAAGGAAGCTAAGGATTCACTTCCTAGCCTTCGATATCGTTCGATATAGCGATAAATCACTCTGGGCAACTCGGAATCGCGTTATTTACCTATTCCACACGCTGTGCATCGAAGGAAGATGAGGATTCACTTCGTAGCCCTCGATATCGTTCGATATAACGATAAATCACTCTGAGCGACTCGGAATCGCGTTATTTACCTTTTCCACATCCTTTGCATCGAAGGAAGCTAAGGATTCACTTCCTAGCCCTCGATATCGTTCGATATAACGATAAATCACTCTGGGCGACGCGGAATAGCGATATTTACCTTTTCCACACGCTGTGCATCGAAGGAAGCTAAGGATTCACTTCCTAGCCCTCGATATCGTTCGATATAACGATAAATCACTCTGGGCGACTCGGAATAGCGTTATTTACCTTTTCCACACGCTGTGTATCGAAGGAAGCTAAGGATTCACTTCCTAGCCCTCGATATCGTTCGATATAACGATAAATCACTCTGGGCGACTCGAAATAGCGATATTTACCCTTTCCACACGCTGTGTATCGAAGGAAGCTAAGGATTCACTTCCTAGCCCTCGATATCGTTCGATATAACGATAAATCACTCTGGGCGACTCGAAATAGCGATATTTACCCTTTCCACACGCTGTGTATCGAAGGAAGCTAAGGATTCACTTCCTAGCCCTCGATATCGTTCGATATAACGATATATCACTCTGGGCGACTCGGAATCGCGTTATTTAACTATTCCACACGCTGTGTATCGAAGGAAGCTAAGGATTCACTTCCTAGCCCTCGATATCGTTCGATATAACGATAAATCACTTGGGAGACGCGGATTAGCGATATTTACCTTTTCCACACGCTGTGCATCGAAGGAAGCTAAGGATTCACTTCCTAGCCCTCGATATCGTTCGATATAACGATAAATCACTCTGGGAGACGCGGATTAGCGATATTTACCTTTTCCACACGCTGTGCATCGAAGGAAGCTAAGGATTCACTTCCTAGCCCTCGATATCGTTCGATATAACGATAAATCACTCTGGGAGACGCGGAATAGCGATATTTACCTTTTCCACACGCTGCGCATCGAAGGAAGCTGAGGATTCACTTCGTAGCCCTCGATATCGTTCGATATAACGATAAATCACTCTGGGCGACTCGGAATCGCGTTATTTACCTTTTCCACACGCTTTGCATCGAAGGAAGCTAAGGATTCACTTCCTAGCCCTCGATATCGTTCGATATAACGATAAATCACTCTGGGCGACTCGGAATCGCGTTATTTACCTTTTCCACACTCTGTGCATCGAAGGAAGCTAAGGATTCACTTCCTAGCCCTCGATATCGTTCGATATAACGATAAGTCACTCTGGGCGACGCGGAATAGCGATATTTACCTTTTCCACACGCTGTGCATCGAAGGAAGCTAAGGATTCACTTCCTAGCCCTCGATATCGTTCGATATAGCGATAAATCACTCTGGGCAACTCGGAATCGCGTTATTTACCTTTTCCACACGCTTTGCATCGAAGGAAGCTAAGGATTCACTTCCTAGCCCTCGATATCGTTCGATATAACGATAAATCACTCTGGGAGACGCGGATTAGCGATATTTACCTTTTCCACACGCCGTACATCGAAGGAAGCTTAGGATTCACTTCCTAGCCCTCGATATCGTTCGATATAACGATAAATCACTCTGGGAGGCGCGGATTAGCGATATTTACCGTTTCCACATTCTGTGCATCGAAGGAAGCTGAGGATTCACTTCCTAGCCCTCGATATCGTTCGATATAACGATAAATCACTCTGGGCGACTCGGAATAGCGATATTTACCTTTTCCACACGCTGTGCATCGAAGGAAGCTAAGGATTCACTTCCTAGCCCTCGATATCGTTCGATATAATGATAAATCAGTCTGGGCGACGCGGAATAGCGATATTTACCGTTTCCACACGTTGTGCATCGAAGGAAGCTGAGGATTCACTTCCTAGCCCTCGATATCGTTCGATATAACGATAAATCACTCTGGGCGACTCGGAATAGCGATATTTACCTTTTCCACACGCTGTGCATCGATGAAAGCTAAGGATTCACTTCCTAGCCCTCGATATCGTTCGATATAACGATAAATCACTCTGGGCGACGCGGAATAGCGATATTTACCTTTTCCACACGCTGTGCATCGAAGGAAGCTAAGGATTCACTTCCTAGCCCTCGATATCGTTCGATATAACGATAAATCACTCTGGGCGACTCGGAATAGCGTTATTTACCTTTTCCACACGCTGTGTATCGAAGGAAGCTAAGGATTCACTTCCTAGCCCTCGATATCTTTCGATATAACGATAAATCACTCTGGGAGACGCGGAATAGCGATATTTACCTTTTCCACACGCTGTGTATCGAAGGAAGCTAAGGATTCACTTCCTAGCCCTCGATATCGTTCGATATAACGATAAATCACTCTGGGCGACTCGGAATAGCGTTATTTACCTTTTCCACACGCTGTGTATCGAAGGAAGCTAAGGATTCACTTCCTAGCCCTCGATATCTTTCGATATAACGATAAATCACTCTGGGAGACGCGGAATAGCGATATTTACCTTTTCCACACGCTGTGTATCGAAGGAAGCTAAGGATTCACTTCCTAGTGCTCGATATCGTTCGATATAACGATAAATCACTCTGGGAGACGCGGATTAGCGATATAAACCTTTTCCACACGCTGTGCATCGAAGGAAGCTAAGGATTCACTTCCTAGCCCTCGATATCGTTCGATATAACTATAAATCACTCTGGGCGACGCGGAATAGCGATATTTACCTTTTCCACACGCTGTGCATCGATGAAAGCTAAGGATTCACTTCCTAGTCCTCGATATCGTTCGATATAACGATAAATCACTCTGGGCGACGCGGAATAGCGATATTTACCTTTTCCACACGCTGTGCATCGAAGGAAGCTAAGGATTCACTTCCTAGCCCTCGATATCGTTCGATATAACGATAAATCACTCTGGGCGACTCGGAATAGCGATATTTACCTTTTCCACACGCTGTGCATCGATGAAAGCTAAGGATTCACTTCCTAGTCCTCGATATCGTTCGATATAACGATAAATCACTCTGGGCGACGCGGAATAGCGATATTTACCTTTTCCACACGCTGTGCATCAAAGGAAGCTAAGGATTCACTTCCTAGCCCTCGATATCGTTCGATATAACGATAAATCACTCTGGGCGACTCGGAATAGCGTTATTTACCTTTTCCACACGCTGTGTATCGAAGGAAGCTAAGGATTCACTTCCTAGCCCCCGATATCTTTCGATATAACGATAAATCACTCTGGGAGACGCGGAATAGCGATATTTACCTTTTCCAGACGCTGTGTATCGAAGGAAGCTAAGGATTCACTTCCTAGCGCTCGATATCGTTCGATATAACGATAAATCACTCTGGGCGACTCGGAATCGCGTTATTTACCTATTCCACACACTGTGTATCGAAGAAGCTAAGGATTCACTTCCTAGCCCTCGATATCGTTCGATATAACGATAAATCACTCTGGGAGACGCGGATTAGCGATATTTACCTTTTCCACACGCTGTGCATCGAAGGAAGCTAAGGATTCACTTCCTAGCCCTCGATATCGTTCGATATAACTATAAATCACTCTGGGCGACGCGGAATAGCGATATTTACCTTTTCCACACGCTGTGCATCGAAGGAAGCTGAGGATTCACTTCGTAGCCCTCGATATCGTTCGATATAACGATAAATCACTCTGGGAGACGCGGATTAGCGATATTTACCTTTTCCACACGCTGTACATCGAAGGAAGCTAAGGATTCACTTCCTAGCCCTCGATATCGTTCGATATAACGATAAATCACTCTGGGAGACGCGGAATAGCGATATTTACCGTTTCCACACGCTGTGCATCGAAGGAAGCTGAGGATTCACTTCCTAGCCCTCGATATCGTTCGATATAACGATAAATCACTCTGGGCGACTCGGAATAGCGATATTTACCTTTTCCACACGCTGTGCATCGAAGGAATCTAAGGATTCACTTCCTAGCCCTCGATATCGTTCGATATAACGATAAATCACTCTGATAGACGCGGATTTGCGATATTTACCGTTTCCACACGCTGTGCATCGAAGGAAGCTGAGGATTCACTTCCTAGCCCTCGATATCGTTCGATATAACGATAAATCACTCTGGGAGACACGGAATAGCGATATTTACCCTTTCCACACGCTGTGTATCGAAGGAAGCTAAGGATTCACTTCCTAGCCCTCGACATCGTTCGATATAACGATATATCACTCTGGGCGACTCGGAATCGCGTTATTTAACTATTCCACACGCTGTGTATCGAAGGAAGCTAAGGATTCACTTCCTAGCCCCCGATATCTTTCGATATAACGATAAATCACTCTGGGAGACGCGGAATAGCGATATTTACCTTTTCCACACGCTGTGTATCGAAGGAAGCTAAGGATTCACTTCCTAGCGCTCGATATCGTTCGATATAACGATAAATCACTCTGGGCGACTCGGAATCGCGTTATTTACCTATTCCACACACTGTGTATCGAAGGAAGCTAAGGATTCACTTCCTAGCCCTCGATATCGTTCGATATAACGATAAATCCCTCTGGGGGACGCGGATTAGCGATATTTACCTTTTCCACACGCTGTGCATCGAAGGAAGCTAAGGATTCACTTCCTAGCCCTCGATATCGTTCGATATAACTATAAATCACTCTGGGCGACGCGGAATAGCGATATTTACCTTTTCCACACGCTGTGCATCGAAGGAAGCTGAGGATTCACTTCGTAGCCCTCGATATCGTTCGATATAACGATAAATCACTCTGGGCGACTCGGAATCGCGTTATTTACCTTTTCCACACGCTTTGCATCGAAGGAAGCTAAGGATTCACTTCCTAGCCCTCGATATCGTTCGATATAACGATAAATCACTCTGGGAGACGCGGATTAGCGATATTTACCTTTTCCACACGCTGTACATCGAAGGAAGCTAAGGATTCACTTCCTAGCCCTCGATATCGTTCGATATAACGATAAATCACTCTGGGAGACGCGGAATAGCGATATTTACCGTTTCCACACGCTGTGCATCGAAGGAAGCTGAGGATTCACTTCCTAGCCCTCGATATCGTTCGATATAACGATAAATCACTCTGGGCGACTCGGAATAGCGATATTTACCTTTTCCACACGCTGTGCATCGAAGGAATCTAAGGATTCACTTCCTAGCCCTCGATATCGTTCGATATAACGATAAATCACTCTGATAGACGCGGATTTGCGATATTTACCTTTTCCACACGCTGTGCATCGAAGGAAGCTAAGGATTCACTTCCTAGCCCTCGATATCGTTCGATATAACGATAAATCACTCTGGGAGACACGGAATAGCGATATTTACCCTTTCCACACGCTGTGTATCGAAGGAAGCTAAGGATTCACTTCCTAGCCCTCGACATCGTTCGATATAACGATATATCACTCTGGGCGACTCGGAATCGCGTTATTTAACTATTCCACACGCTGTCTATCGAAGGAAGCTAAGGATTCACTTCCTAGCCCTCGATATCGTTCGATATAACGATAAATCACTCTGGGAGACGCGGATTAGCGATATATACCTTTTCCACACGCTGTGCATCGAAGGAAGCTAAGGATTCACTTCCTAGCCCTCGATATCGTTCGATATAACGATAAATCACTCTGGGAGACGCGGAATAGCGATATTTACCTTTTCCACACGCTGCGCATCGAAGGAAGCTGAGGATTCACTTCGTAGCCCTCGATATCGTTCGATATAACGATAAATCACTCTGGGCGACTCGGAATCGCGTTATTTACCTTTTCCACACGCTTTACATCGAAGGAAGCTAAGGATTCACTTCCTAGCCCTCGATATCGTTCGATATAACGATAAATCACTCTGGGCGACGCGGAATAGCGATATTTACCTTTTCCACACGCTGTGCATCGAAGGAAGCTAAGGATTCACTTCCTAGCCCTCGATATCGTTCGATATAACGATAAATCACTCTGGGCGACTCGGAATAGCGTTATTTACCTTTTCCACACGCTGTGTATCGAAGGAAGCTAAGGATTCACTTCCTAGCCCTCGATATCTTTCGATATAACGATAAATCACTCTGGGAGACGCGGAATAGCGATATTTACCTTTTCCACACGCTGTGTATCGAAGGAAGCTAAGGATTCACTTCCTAGCCCTCGATATCGTTCGATATAACGAAAAATCACTCTGCGAGACGCGGAATAGCGATATTTACCTTTTCCACACACTGTGTATCGAAGGAAGCTAAGGATTCAATTCCTAGCCCTCGATATCGTTCGATATAACGATAAATCACTCTGGGAGACGCGGATTAGCGATATTTACCTTTTCCACACGCTGTGCATCGAAGGAAGCTAAGGATTCACTTCCTAGCCCTCGATATCGTTCGATATAACGATATATCACTCTGGGCGACTCGGAATCGCGTTATTTAACTATTCCACACGCTGTGTATCGAAGGAAGCTAAGGATTCACTTCCTAGCCCTCGATATCGTTCGATATAACGATAAATCACTTGGGAGACGCGGATTAGCGATATTTACCTTTTCCACACGCTGTGCATCGAAGGAAGCTAAGGATTCACTTCCTAGCCCTCGATATCTTTGGATATAACGATAAATCACTCTGGGAGACACGGAATAGCGATATTTACCCTTTCCACACGCTGTGTATCGAAGGAAGCTAAGGATTCACTTCCTAGCCCTCGATAACGTTCGATATAACGATAAATCACTCTGGGCGACTCGAAATAGCGATATTTACCCTTTCCACACGCTGTGTATCGAAGGAAGCTAAGGATTCACTTCCTAGCCCTCGATATCGTTCGATATAACGATATATCACTCTGGGCGACTCGGAATCGCGTTATTTAACTATTCCACACGCTGTGTATCGAAGGAAGCTAAGGATTCACTTCCTAGCCCTCGATATCGTTCGATATAACGATAAATCACTTGGGAGACGCGGATTAGCGATATTTACCTTTTCCACACGCTGTGCATCGAAGGAAGCTAAGGATTCACTTCCTAGCCCTCGATATCGTTCGATATAACGATAAATCACTCTGGGAGACGCGGATTAGCGATATTTACCTTTTCCACACGCTGTGCATCGAACGAAGCTAAGGATTCACTTCCTAGCCCTCGATATCGTTCGATATAACGATAAATCACTCTGGGAGACGCGGAATAGCGATATTTACCTTTTCCACACGCTGCGCATCGAAGGAAGCTGAGGATTCACTTCGTAGCCCTCGATATCGTTCGATATAACGATAAATCACTCTGGGCGACTCGGAATCGCGTTATTTACCTTTTCCACACGCTTTGCATCGAAGGAAGCTAAGGATTCACTTCCTAGCCCTCGATATCGTTCGATATAACGATAAATCACTCTGGGCGACTCGGAATCGCGTTATTTACCTTTTCCACACGCTTTACATCGAAGGAAGCTAAGGATTCACTTCCTAGCCCTCGATATCGTTCGATATAACGATAAATCACTCTGGGCGACTCGGAATCGCGTTATTTACCTTTTCCACACGCTGCGCATCGAAGGAAGCTGAGGATTCACTTCGTAGCCCTCGATATCGTTCGATATAACGATAAATCACTCTGGGCGACTCGGAATAGCGATATTTACCTTTTCCACACGCTGTGCATCGAAGGAAGCTAAGGATTCACTTCCTAGCCCTCGATATCGTTCGATATAACGATAAATCACTCTGGGCGACTCGGAATAGCGTTATTTACCTTTTCCACACGCTGTGTATCGAAGGAAGCTAAGGATTCACTTCCTAGCCCTCGATATCTTTCGATATAACGATAAATCACTCTGGGAGACGCGGAATAGCGATATTTACCTTTTCCACACGCTGTGTATCGAAGGAAGCTAAGGATTCACTTCCTAGCCCTCGATATCGTTCGATATAACGAAAAATCACTCTGCGAGACGCGGAATAGCGATATTTACCTTTTCCACACACTGTGTATCGAAGGAAGCTAAGGATTCAATTCCTAGCCCTCGATATCGTTCGATATAACGATAAATCACTCTGGGAGACGCGGATTAGCGATATTTACCTTTTCCACACGCTGTGCATCGAAGGAAGCTAAGGATTCACTTCCTAGCCCTCGATATCTTTCGATATAACGATAAATCACTCTGGGAGACACGGAATAGCGATATTTACCCTTTCCACACGCTGTGTATCGAAGGAAGCTAAGGATTCACTTCCTAGCCCTCGATATCGTTCGATATAACGATAAATCACTCTGGGCGACTCGAAATAGCGATATTTACCCTTTCCACACGCTGTGTATCGAAGGAAGCTAAGGATTCACTTCCTAGCCCTCGATATCGTTCGATATAACGATATATCACTCTGGGCGACTCGGAATCGCGTTATTTAACTATTCCACACGCTGTGTATCGAAGGAAGCTAAGGATTCACTTCCTAGCCCTCGATATCGTTCGATATAACGATAAATCACTTGGGAGACGCGGATTAGCGATATTTACCTTTTCCACACGCTGTGCATCGAAGGAAGCTAAGGATTCACTTCCTAGCCCTCGATATCTTTCGATATAACGATAAATCACTCTGGGAGACACGGAATAGCGATATTTACCCTTGCCACACGCTGTGTATCGAAGGAAGCTAAGGATTCACTTCCTAGCCCTCGATATCGTTCGATATAACGATAAATCACTCTGGGCGACTCGAAATAGCGATATTTACCCTTTCCACACGCTGTGTATCGAAGGAAGCTAAGGATTCACTTCCTAGCCCTCGATATCGTTCGATATAACGATATATCACTCTGGGCGACTCGGAATCGCGTTATTTAACTATTCCACACGCTGTGTATCGAAGGAAGCTAAGGATTCACTTCCTAGCCCTCGATATCGTTCGATATAACGATAAATCACTTGGGAGACGCGGATTAGCGATATTTACCTTTTCCACACGCTGTGCATCGAAGGAAGCTAAGGATTCACTTCCTAGCCCTCGATATCGTTCGATATAACGATAAATCACTCTGGGAGACGCGGATTAGCGATATTTACCTTTTCCACACGCTGTGCATCGAACGAAGCTAAGGATTCACTTCCTAGCCCTCGATATCGTTCGATATAACGATAAATCACTCTGGGAGACGCGGAATAGCGATATTTACCTTTTCCACACGCTGCGCATCGAAGGAAGCTGAGGATTCACTTCGTAGCCCTCGATATCGTTCGATATAACGATAAATCACTCTGGGCGACTCGGAATCGCGTTATTTACCTTTTCCACACGCTTTGCATCGAAGGAAGCTAAGGATTCACTTCCTAGCCCTCGATATCGTTCGATATAACGATAAATCACTCTGGGCGACTCGGAATCGCGTTATTTACCTTTTCCACACTCTGTGCATCGAAGGAAGCTAAGGATTCACTTCCTAGCCCTCGATATCGTTCGATATAACGATAAGTCACTCTGGGCGACGCGGAATAGCGATATTTACCTTTTCCACACGCTGTGCATCGAAGGAAGCTGAGGATTCACTTCGTAGCCCTCGATATCGTTCGATATAACGATAAATCACTCTGGGCGACTCGGAATCGCGTTATTTACCTTTTCCACACGCTTTGCATCGAAGGAAGCTAAGGATTCACTTCCTAGCCCTCGATATCGTTCGATATAACGATAAATCACTCTGGGAGACGCGGATTAGCGATATTTACCTTTTCCACACGCTGTACATCGAAGGAAGCTAAGGATTCACTTCCTAGCCCTCGATATCGTTCGATATAACGATAAATCACTCTGGGAGACGCGGAATAGCGATATTTACCGTTTCCACACGCTGTGCATCGAAGGAAGCTGAGGATTCACATCCTAGCCCTCGATATCGTTCGATATAACGATAAATCACTCTGGGCGACTCGGAATAGCGATATTTACCTTTTCCACACGCTGTGCATCGAAGGAATCTAAGGATTCACTTCCTAGCCCTCGATATCGTTCGATATAACGATAAATCACTCTGATAGACGCGGATTTGCGATATTTACCTTTTCCACACGCTGTGCATCGAAGGAAGCTAAGGATTCACTTCCTAGCCCTCGATATCGTTCGATATAACGATAAATCACTCTGGGAGACACGGAATTGCGATATTTACCCTTTCCACACGCTGTGTATCGAAGGAAGCTAAGGATTCACTTCCTAGCCCTCGACATCGTTCGATATAACGATATATCACTCTGGGCGACTCGGAATCGCGTTATTTAACTATTCCACACGCTGTCTATCGAAGGAAGCTAAGGATTCACTTCCTAGCCCTCGATATCGTTCGATATAACGATAAATCACTCTGGGAGACGCGGAATAGCGATATTTACCTTTTCCACACGCTGCGCATCGAAGGAAGCTGAGGATTCACTTCGTAGCCCTCGATATCGTTCGATATAACGATAAATCACTCTGGGCGACTCGGAATCGCGTTATTTACCTTTTCCACACGCTTTACATCGAAGGAAGCTAAGGATTCACTTCCTAGCCCTCGATATCGTTCGATATAACGATAAATCACTCTGGGCGACGCGGAATAGCGATATTTACCTTTTCCACACGCTGTGCATCGAAGGAAGCTAAGGATTCACTTCCTAGCCCTCGATATCGTTCGATATAACGATAAATCACTCTGGGCGACTCGGAATAGCGTTATTTACCTTTTCCACACGCTGTGTATCGAAGGAAGCTAAGGATTCACTTCCTAGCCCTCGATATCTTTCGATATAACGATAAATCACTCTGGGAGACGCGGAATAGCGATATTTACCTTTTCCACACGCTGTGTATCGAAGGAAGCTAAGGATTCACTTCCTAGCCCTCGATATCGTTCGATATAACGAAAAATCACTCTGCGAGACGCGGAATAGCGATATTTACCTTTTCCACACACTGTGTATCGAAGGAAGCTAAGGATTCAATTCCTAGCCCTCGATATCGTTCGATATAACGATAAATCACTCTGGGAGACGCGGATTAGCGATATTTACCTTTTCCACACGCTGTGCATCGAAGGAAGCTAAGGATTCACTTCCTAGCCCTCGATATCGTTCGATATAGCGATAAATCACTCTGGGCAACTCGGAATCGCGTTATTTACCTATTCCACACGCTGTGCATCGAAGGAATCTAAGGATTCACTTCCTATCCCTCGATATCGTTCGATATAACGATAAATCACTCTGGGAGACGCGGAATAGCGATATTTACCTTTTCCACACGCTGTGTATCGAAGGAAGCTAAGTATTCACTTCCTAGCCCTCGATATCGTTCGATATAACGATAAATCAGTCTGGGCGACGCGGAATAGCGATATTTACCGTTTCCACACGCTGTGCATTGATGAAAGCTAAGGATTCACTTCCTAGTCCTCGATATCGTTCGATATAACGATAAATCACTCTGGGCGACGCGGAATAGCGATATTTACCTTTTCCACACGCTGTGCATCGAAGGAAGCTAAGGATTCACTTCCTAGCCCTCGATATCGTTCGATATAACGATAAATCACTCTGGGCGACTCGGAATAGCGATATTTACCTTTTCCACACGCTGTGCATCAAAGGAAGCTAAGGATTCACTTCCTAGCCCTCGATATCGTTCGATATAACGATAAATCACTCTGGGCGACGCGGAATAGCGATATTTACCTTTTCCACACGCTGTGCATCGAAGGAAGCTAAGGATTCACTTCCTAGTCCTCGATATCGTTCGATATAACGATAAATCACTCTGGGCGACGCGGAATAGCGATATTTACCTTTTCCACACGCTGTGCATCAAAGGAAGCTAAGGATTCACTTCCTAGCCCTCGATATCGTTCGATATAACGATAAATCACTCTGGGCGACTCGGAATAGCGTTATTTACCTTTTCCACACGCTGTGTATCGAAGGAAGCTAAGGATTCACTTCCTAGCCCCCGATATCTTTCGATATAACGATAAATCACTCTGGGAGACGCGGAATAGCGATATTTACCTTTTCCAGACGCTGTGTATCGAAGGAAGCTAAGGATTCACTTCCTAGCGCTCGATATCGTTCGATATAACGATAAATCACTCTGGGCGACTCGGAATCGCGTTATTTACCTATTCCACACACTGTGTATCGAAGAAGCTAAGGATTCACTTCCTAGCCCTCGATATCGTTCGATATAACGATAAATCACTCTGGGAGACGCGGATTAGCGATATTTACCTTTTCCACACGCTGTGCATCGAAGGAAGCTAAGGATTCACTTCCTAGCCCTCGATATCGTTCGATATAACTATAAATCACTCTGGGCGACGCGGAATAGCGATATTTACCTTTTCCACACGCTGTGCATCGAAGGAAGCTGAGGATTCACTTCGTAGCCCTCGATATCGTTCGATATAACGATAAATCACTCTGGGAGACGCGGATTAGCGATATTTACCTTTTCCACACGCTGTACATCGAAGGAAGCTAAGGATTCACTTCCTAGCCCTCGATATCGTTCGATATAACGATAAATCACTCTGGGAGACGCGGAATAGCGATATTTACCGTTTCCACACGCTGTGCATCGAAGGAAGCTGAGGATTCACTTCCTAGCCCTCGATATCGTTCGATATAACGATAAATCACTCTGGGCGACTCGGAATAGCGATATTTACCTTTTCCACACGCTGTGCATCGAAGGAATCTAAGGATTCACTTCCTGGCCCTCGATATCGTTCGATATAACGATAAATCACTCTGATAGACGCGGATTTGCGATATTTACCTTTTCCACACGCTGTGAATCGAAGGAAGCTAAGGATTCACTTCCTAGCCCTCGATATCGTTCGATATAACGATAAATCACTCTGGGAGACACGGAATAGCGATATTTACCCTTTCCACACGCTGTGTATCGAAGGAAGCTAAGGATTCACTTCCTAGCCCTCGACATCGTTCGATATAACGATATATCACTCTGGGCGACTCGGAATCGCGTTATTTAACTATTCCACACGCTGTGTATCGAAGGAAGCTAAGGATTCACTTCCTAGCCCCCGATATCTTTCGATATAACGATAAATCACTCTGGGAGACGCGGAATAGCGATATTTACCTTTTCCACACGCTGTGCATCGAAGGAAGCTAAGGATTCACATCCTAGCCCTCGATATCGTTCGATATAACGATAAATCACTCTGGGAGACACGGAATAGCGATATTTACCCTTTCCACACGCTGTGTATCGAAGGAAGCTAAGGATTCACTTCCTAGCCCTCGACATCGTTCGATATAACGATATATCACTCTGGGCGACTCGGAATCGCGTTATTTAACTATTCCACACGCTGTCTATCGAAGGAAGCTAAGGATTCACTTCCTAGCCCTCGATATCGTTCGATATAACTATAAATCACTCTGGGCGACGCGGAATAGCGATATTTACCTTTTCCACACGCTGTGCATCGAAGGAAGCTGAGGATTCACTTCGTAGCCCTCGATATCGTTCGATATAACGATAAATCACTCTGGGAGACGCGGATTAGCGATATTTACCTTTTCCACACGCTGTGCATCGAAGGAAGCTAAGGATTCACTTCCTAGCCCTCGATATCGTTCGATATAACTATAAATCACTCTGGGCGACGCGGAATAGCGATATTTACCTTTTCCACACGCTGTGCATCGAAGGAAGCTGAGGATTCACTTCGTAGCCCTCGATATCGTTCGATATAACGATAAATCACTCTGGGCGAACCGGAATCGCGTTATTTACCTTTTCCACACGCTTTGCATCGAAGGAAGCTAAGGATTCACTTCCTAGCCCTCGATATCGTTCGATATAACGATAAATCACTCTGGGAGACGCGGATTAGCGATATTTACCTTTTCCACACGCTGTACATCGAAGGAAGCTAAGGATTCACTTCCTAGCCCTCGATATCGTTCGATATAACGATAAATCACTCTGGGAGACGCGGAATAGCGATATTTACCGTTTCCACACGCTGTGCATCGAAGGAAGCTGAGGATTCACTTCCTAGCCCTCGATATCGTTCGATATAACGATAAATCACTCTGGGCGACTCGGAATAGCGATATTTACCTTTTCCACACGCTGTGCATCGAAGGAATCTAAGGATTCACTTCCTAGCCCTCGATATCGTTCGATATAACGATAAATCACTCTGATAGACGCGGATTTGCGATATTTACCTTTTCCACACGCTGTGCATCGAAGGAAGCTAAGGATTCACTTCCTAGCCCTCGATATCGTTCGATATAACGATAAATCACTCTGGGAGACACGGAATAGCGATATTTACCCTTTCCACACGCTGTGTATCGAAGGAAGCTAAGGATTCACTTCCTAGCCCTCGACATCGTTCGATATAACGATATATCACTCTGGGCGACTCGGAATCGCGTTATTTAACTATTCCACACGCTGTCTATCGAAGGAAGCTAAGGATTCACTTCCTAGCCCTCGATATCGTTCGATATAACGATAAATCACTCTGGGAGACGCGGATTAGCGATATATACCTTTTCCACACGCTGTGCATCGAAGGAAGCTAAGGATTCACTTCCTAGCCCTCGATATCGTTCGATATAACGATAAATCACTCTGGGAGACGCGGAATAGCGATATTTACCTTTTCCACACGCTGCGCATCGAAGGAAGCTGAGGATTCACTTCGTAGCCCTCGATATCGTTCGATATAACGATAAATCACTCTGGGCGACTCGGAATCGCGTTATTTACCTTTTCCACACGCTTTACATCGAAGGAAGCTAAGGATTCACTTCCTAGCCCTCGATATCGTTCGATATAACGATAAATCACTCTGGGCGACGCGGAATAGCGATATTTACCTTTTCCACACGCTGTGCATCGAAGGAAGCTAAGGATTCACTTCCTAGCCCTCGATATCGTTCGATATAACGATAAATCACTCTGGGCGACTCGGAATAGCGTTATTTACCTTTTCCACACGCTGTGTATCGAAGGAAGCTAAGGATTCACTTCCTAGCCCTCGATATCTTTCGATATAACGATAAATCACTCTGGGAGACGCGGAATAGCGATATTTACCTTTTCCACACGCTGTGTATCGAAGGAAGCTAAGGATTCACTTCCTAGCCCTCGATATCGTTCGATATAACGAAAAATCACTCTGCGAGACGCGGAATAGCGATATTTACCTTTTCCACACACTGTGTATCGAAGGAAGCTAAGGATTCAATTCCTAGCCCTCGATATCGTTCGATATAACGATAAATCACTCTGGGAGACGCGGATTAGCGATATTTACCTTTTCCACACGCTGTGCATCGAAGGAAGCTAAGGATTCACTTCCTAGCCCTCGATATCTTTCGATATAACGATAAATCACTCTGGGAGACACGGAATAGCGATATTTACCCTTTCCACACGCTGTGTATCGAAGGAAGCTAAGGATTCACTTCCTAGCCCTCGATATCGTTCGATATAACGATAAATCACTCTGGGCGACTCGAAATAGCGATATTTACCCTTTCCACACGCTGTGTATCGAAGGGAGCTAAGGATTCACTTCCTAGCCCTCGATATCGTTCGATATAACGATATATCACTCTGGGCGACTCGGAATCGCGTTATTTAACTATTCCACACGCTGTGTATCGAAGGAAGCTAAGGATTCACTTCCTAGCCCTCGATATCGTTCGATATAACGATAAATCACTTGGGAGACGCGGATTAGCGATATTTACCTTTTCCACACGCTGTGCATCGAAGGAAGCTAAGGATTCACTTCCTAGCCCTCGATATCGTTCGATATAACGATAAATCACTCTGGGAGACACGGAATAGCGATATTTACCCTTTCCACACGCTGTGTATCGAAGGAAGCTGAGGATTCACTTCGTAGCCCTCGATATCGTTCGATATAACGATATATCACTCTGGGCGACTCGGAATCGCGTTATTTAACTATTCCACACGCTGTGTATCGAAGGAAGCTAAGGATTCACTTCCTAGCCCTCGATATCGTTCGATATAACGATAAATCACTTGGGAGACGCGGATTAGCGATATTTACCTTTTCCACACGCTGTGCATCGAAGGAAGCTAAGGATTCACTTCCTAGCCCTCGATATCGTTCGATATAACGATAAATCACTCTGGGAGACGCGGATTAGCGATATTTACCTTTTCCACACGCTGTGCATCGAACGAAGCTAAGGATTCACTTCCTAGCCCTCGATATCGTTCGATATAACGATAAATCACTCTGGGAGACGCGGAATAGCGATATTTACCTTTTCCACACGCTGCGCATCGAAGGAAGCTGAGGATTCACTTCGTAGCCCTCGATATCGTTCGATATAACGATAAATCACTCTGGGCGACTCGGAATCGCGTTATTTACCTTTTCCACACGCTTTGCATCGAAGGAAGCTAAGGATTCACTTCCTAGCCCTCGATATCGTTCGATATAACGATAAATCACTCTGGGCGACTCGGAATCGCGTTATTTACCTTTTCCACACTCTGTGCATCGAAGGAAGCTAAGGATTCACTTCCTAGCCCTCGATATCGTTCGATATAACGATAAGTCACTCTGGGCGACGCGGAATAGCGATATTTACCTTTTCCACACGCTGTGCATCGAAGGAAGCTGAGGATTCACTTCGTAGCCCTCGATATCGTTCGATATAACGATAAATCACTCTGGGCGACTCGGAATCGCGTTATTTACCTTTTCCACACGCTTTGCATCGAAGGAAGCTAAGGATTCACTTCCTAGCCCTCGATATCGTTCGATATAACGATAAATCACTCTGGGAGACGCGGATTAGCGATATTTACCTTTTCCACACGCTGTACATCGAAGGAAGCTAAGGATTCACTTCCTAGCCCTCGATATCGTTCGATATAACGATAAATCACTCTGGGAGACGCGGAATAGCGATATTTACCGTTTCCACACGCTGTGCATCGAAGGAAGCTGAGGATTCACATCCTAGCCCTCGATATCGTTCGATATAACGATAAATCACTCTGGGCGACTCGGAATAGCGATATTTACCTTTTCCACACGCTGTGCATCGAAGGAATCTAAGGATTCACTTCCTAGCCCTCGATATCGTTCGATATAACGATAAATCACTCTGATAGACGCGGATTTGCGATATTTACCTTTTCCACACGCTGTGCATCGAAGGAAGCTAAGGATTCACTTCCTAGCCCTCGATATCGTTCGATATAACGATAAATCACTCTGGGAGACACGGAATTGCGATATTTACCCTTTCCACACGCTGTGTATCGAAGGAAGCTAAGGATTCACTTCCTAGCCCTCGACATCGTTCGATATAACGATATATCACTCTGGGCGACTCGGAATCGCGTTATTTAACTATTCCACACGCTGTCTATCGAAGGAAGCTAAGGATTCACTTCCTAGCCCTCGATATCGTTCGATATAACGATAAATCACTCTGGGAGACGCGGATTAGCGATATATACCTTTTCCACACGCTGTGCATCGAAGGAAGCTAAGGATTCACTTCCTAGCCCTCGATATCGTTCGATATAACGATAAATCACTCTGGGAGACGCGGAATAGCGATATTTACCTTTTCCACACGCTGCGCATCGAAGGAAGCTGAGGATTCACTTCGTAGCCCTCGATATCGTTCGATATAACGATAAATCACTCTGGGCGACTCGGAATCGCGTTATTTACCTTTTCCACACGCTTTACATCGAAGGAAGCTAAGGATTCACTTCCTAGCCCTCGATATCGTTCGATATAACGATAAATCACTCTGGGCGACGCGGAATAGCGATATTTACCTTTTCCACACGCTGTGCATCGAAGGAATCTAAGGATTCACTTCCTAGCCCTCGATATCGTTCGATATAACGATAAATCACTCTGATAGACGCGGATTTGCGATATTTACCTTTTCCACACGCTGTGCATCGAAGGAAGCTAAGGATTCACTTCCTAGCCCTCGATATCGTTCGATATAACGATAAATCACTCTGGGAGACACGGAATTGCGATATTTACCCTTTCCACACGCTGTGTATCGAAGGAAGCTAAGGATTCACTTCCTAGCCCTCGACATCGTTCGATATAACGATATATCACTCTGGGCGACTCGGAATCGCGTTATTTAACTATTCCACACGCTGTCTATCGAAGGAAGCTAAGGATTCACTTCCTAGCCCTCGATATCGTTCGATATAACGATAAATCACTCTGGGAGACGCGGATTAGCGATATATACCTTTTCCACACGCTGTGCATCGAAGGAAGCTAAGGATTCACTTCCTAGCCCTCGATATCGTTCGATATAACGATAAATCACTCTGGGAGACGCGGAATAGCGATATTTACCTTTTCCACACGCTGCGCATCGAAGGAAGCTGAGGATTCACTTCGTAGCCCTCGATATCGTTCGATATAACGATAAATCACTCTGGGCGACTCGGAATCGCGTTATTTACCTTTTCCACACGCTTTACATCGAAGGAAGCTAAGGATTCACTTCCTAGCCCTCGATATCGTTCGATATAACGATAAATCACTCTGGGCGACGCGGAATAGCGATATTTACCTTTTCCACACGCTGTGCATCGAAGGAAGCTAAGGATTCACTTCCTAGCCCTCGATATCGTTCGATATAACGATAAATCACTCTGGGCGACTCGGAATAGCGTTATTTACCTTTTCCACACGCTGTGTATCGAAGGAAGCTAAGGATTCACTTCCTAGCCCTCGATATCTTTCGATATAACGATAAATCACTCTGGGAGACGCGGAATAGCGATATTTACCTTTTCCACACGCTGTGTATCGAAGGAAGCTAAGGATTCACTTCCTAGCCCTCGATATCGTTCGATATAACGAAAAATCACTCTGCGAGACGCGGAATAGCGATATTTACCTTTTCCACACACTGTGTTTCGAAGGAAGCTAAGGATTCACTTCCTAGCCCTCGATATCGTTCGATATAACGATAAATCACTCTGGGAGACGCGGATTAGCGATATTTACCTTTTCCACACGCTGTACATCGAAGGAAGCTAAGGATTCACTTCCTAGCCCTCGATATCGTTCGATATAACGATAAATCACTCTGGGAGACGCGGAATAGCGATATTTACCGTTTCCACACGCTGTGCATCGAAGGAAGCTGAGGATTCACTTCCTAGCCCTCGATATCGTTCGATATAACGATAAATCACTCTGGGCGACTCGGAATAGCGATATTTACCTTTTCCACACGCTGTGCATCGAAGGAATCTAAGGATTCACTTCCTAGCCCTCGATATCGTTCGATATAACGATAAATCACTCTGATAGACGCGGATTTGCGATATTTACCTTTTCCACACGCTGTGCATCGAAGGAAGCTAAGGATTCACTTCCTAGCCCTCGATATCGTTCGATATAACGATAAATCACTCTGGGAGACACGGAATAGCGATATTTACCCTTTCCACACGCTGTGTATCGAAGGAAGCTAAGGATTCACTTCCTAGCCCTCGACATCGTTCGATATAACGATATATCACTCTGGGCGACTCGGAATCGCGTTATTTAACTATTCCACACGCTGTCTATCGAAGGAAGCTAAGGATTCACTTCCTAGCCCTCGATATCGTTCGATATAACGATAAATCACTCTGGGAGACGCGGATTAGCGATATATACCTTTTCCACACGCTGTGCATCGAAGGAAGCTAAGGATTCACTTCCTAGCCCTCGATATCGTTCGATATAACGATAAATCACTCTGGGAGACGCGGAATAGCGATATTTACCTTTTCCACACGCTGCGCATCGAAGGAAGCTGAGGATTCACTTCGTAGCCCTCGATATCGTTCGATATAACGATAAATCACTCTGGGCGACTCGGAATCGCGTTATTTACCTTTTCCACACGCTTTACATCGAAGGAAGCTAAGGATTCACTTCCTAGCCCTCGATATCGTTCGATATAACGATAAATCTCTCTGGGCGACGCGGAATAGCGATATTTACCTTTTCCACACGCTGTGCATCGAAGGAAGCTAAGGATTCACTTCCTAGCCCTCGATATCGTTCGATATAACGATAAATCACTCTGGGCGACTCGGAATAGCGTTATTTACCTTTTCCACACGCTGTGTATCGAAGGAAGCTAAGGATTCACTTCCTAGCCCTCGATATCTTTCGATATAACGATAAATCACTCTGGGAGACGCGGAATAGCGATATTTACCTTTTCCACACGCTGTGTATCGAAGGAAGCTAAGGATTCACTTCCTAGCCCTCGATATCGTTCGATATAACGAAAAATCACTCTGCGAGACGCGGAATAGCGATATTTACCTTTTCCACACACTGTGTATCGAAGGAAGCTAAGGATTCAATTCCTAGCCCTCGATATCGTTCGATATAACGATAAATCACTCTGGGAGACGCGGATTAGCGATATTTACCTTTTCCACACGCTGTGCATCGAAGGAAGCTAAGGATTCACTTCCTAGCCCTCGATATCTTTCGATATAACGATAAATCACTCTGGGAGACACGGAATAGCGATATTTACCCTTTCCACACGCTGTGTATCGAAGGAAGCTAAGGATTCACTTCCTAGCCCTCGATATCGTTCGATATAACGATAAATCACTCTGGGCGACTCGAAATAGCGATATTTACCCTTTCCACACGCTGTGTATCGAAGGGAGCTAAGGATTCACTTCCTAGCCCTCGATATCGTTCGATATAACGATATATCACTCTGGGCGACTCGGAATCGCGTTATTTAACTATTCCACACGCTGTGTATCGAAGGAAGCTAAGGATTCACTTCCTAGCCCTCGATATCGTTCGATATAACGATAAATCACTTGGGAGACGCGGATTAGCGATATTTACCTTTTCCACACGCTGTGCATCGAAGGAAGCTAAGGATTCACTTCCTAGCCCTCGATATCGTTCGATATAACGATAAATCACTCTGGGAGACACGGAATAGCGATATTTACCCTTTCCACACGCTGTGTATCGAAGGAAGCTGAGGATTCACTTCGTAGCCCTCGATATCGTTCGATATAACGATATATCACTCTGGGCGACTCGGAATCGCGTTATTTAACTATTCCACACGCTGTGTATCGAAGGAAGCTAAGGATTCACTTCCTAGCCCTCGATATCGTTCGATATAACGATAAATCACTTGGGAGACGCGGATTAGCGATATTTACCTTTTCCACACGCTGTGCATCGAAGGAAGCTAAGGATTCACTTCCTAGCCCTCGATATCGTTCGATATAACGATAAATCACTCTGGGAGACGCGGATTAGCGATATTTACCTTTTCCACACGCTGTGCATCGAACGAAGCTAAGGATTCACTTCCTAGCCCTCGATATCGTTCGATATAACGATAAATCACTCTGGGAGACGCGGAATAGCGATATTTACCTTTTCCACACGCTGCGCATCGAAGGAAGCTGAGGATTCACTTCGTAGCCCTCGATATCGTTCGATATAACGATAAATCACTCTGGGCGACTCGGAATCGCGTTATTTACCTTTTCCACACGCTTTGCATCGAAGGAAGCTAAGGATTCACTTCCTAGCCCTCGATATCGTTCGATATAACGATAAATCACTCTGGGCGACTCGGAATCGCGTTATTTACCTTTTCCACACTCTGTGCATCGAAGGAAGCTAAGGATTCACTTCCTAGCCCTCGATATCGTTCGATATAACGATAAGTCACTCTGGGCGACGCGGAATAGCGATATTTACCTTTTCCACACGCTGTGCATCGAAGGAAGCTGAGGATTCACTTCGTAGCCCTCGATATCGTTCGATATAACGATAAATCACTCTGGGCGACTCGGAATCGCGTTATTTACCTTTTCCACACGCTTTGCATCGAAGGAAGCTAAGGATTCACTTCCTAGCCCTCGATATCGTTCGATATAACGATAAATCACTCTGGGAGACGCGGATTAGCGATATTTACCTTTTCCACACGCTGTACATCGAAGGAAGCTAAGGATTCACTTCCTAGCCCTCGATATCGTTCGATATAACGATAAATCACTCTGGGAGACGCGGAATAGCGATATTTACCGTTTCCACACGCTGTGCATCGAAGGAAGCTGAGGATTCACATCCTAGCCCTCGATATCGTTCGATATAACGATAAATCACTCTGGGCGACTCGGAATAGCGATATTTACCTTTTCCACACGCTGTGCATCGAAGGAATCTAAGGATTCACTTCCTAGCCCTCGATATCGTTCGATATAACGATAAATCACTCTGATAGACGCGGATTTGCGATATTTACCTTTTCCACACGCTGTGCATCGAAGGAAGCTAAGGATTCACTTCCTAGCCCTCGATATCGTTCGATATAACGATAAATCACTCTGGGAGACACGGAATTGCGATATTTACCCTTTCCACACGCTGTGTATCGAAGGAAGCTAAGGATTCACTTCCTAGCCCTCGACATCGTTCGATATAACGATATATCACTCTGGGCGACTCGGAATCGCGTTATTTAACTATTCCACACGCTGTCTATCGAAGGAAGCTAAGGATTCACTTCCTAGCCCTCGATATCGTTCGATATAACGATAAATCACTCTGGGAGACGCGGATTAGCGATATATACCTTTTCCACACGCTGTGCATCGAAGGAAGCTAAGGATTCACTTCCTAGCCCTCGATATCGTTCGATATAACGATAAATCACTCTGGGAGACGCGGAATAGCGATATTTACCTTTTCCACACGCTGCGCATCGAAGGAAGCTGAGGATTCACTTCGTAGCCCTCGATATCGTTCGATATAACGATAAATCACTCTGGGCGACTCGGAATCGCGTTATTTACCTTTTCCACACGCTTTACATCGAAGGAAGCTAAGGATTCACTTCCTAGCCCTCGATATCGTTCGATATAACGATAAATCACTCTGGGCGACGCGGAATAGCGATATTTACCTTTTCCACACGCTGTGCATCGAAGGAATCTAAGGATTCACTTCCTAGCCCTCGATATCGTTCGATATAACGATAAATCACTCTGATAGACGCGGATTTGCGATATTTACCTTTTCCACACGCTGTGCATCGAAGGAAGCTAAGGATTCACTTCCTAGCCCTCGATATCGTTCGATATAACGATAAATCACTCTGGGAGACACGGAATTGCGATATTTACCCTTTCCACACGCTGTGTATCGAAGGAAGCTAAGGATTCACTTCCTAGCCCTCGACATCGTTCGATATAACGATATATCACTCTGGGCGACTCGGAATCGCGTTATTTAACTATTCCACACGCTGTCTATCGAAGGAAGCTAAGGATTCACTTCCTAGCCCTCGATATCGTTCGATATAACGATAAATCACTCTGGGAGACGCGGATTAGCGATATATACCTTTTCCACACGCTGTGCATCGAAGGAAGCTAAGGATTCACTTCCTAGCCCTCGATATCGTTCGATATAACGATAAATCACTCTGGGAGACGCGGAATAGCGATATTTACCTTTTCCACACGCTGCGCATCGAAGGAAGCTGAGGATTCACTTCGTAGCCCTCGATATCGTTCGATATAACGATAAATCACTCTGGGCGACTCGGAATCGCGTTATTTACCTTTTCCACACGCTTTACATCGAAGGAAGCTAAGGATTCACTTCCTAGCCCTCGATATCGTTCGATATAACGATAAATCACTCTGGGCGACGCGGAATAGCGATATTTACCTTTTCCACACGCTGTGCATCGAAGGAAGCTAAGGATTCACTTCCTAGCCCTCGATATCGTTCGATATAACGATAAATCACTCTGGGCGACTCGGAATAGCGTTATTTACCTTTTCCACACGCTGTGTATCGAAGGAAGCTAAGGATTCACTTCCTAGCCCTCGATATCTTTCGATATAACGATAAATCACTCTGGGAGACGCGGAATAGCGATATTTACCTTTTCCACACGCTGTGTATCGAAGGAAGCTAAGGATTCACTTCCTAGCCCTCGATATCGTTCGATATAACGAAAAATCACTCTGCGAGACGCGGAATAGCGATATTTACCTTTTCCACACACTGTGTTTCGAAGGAAGCTAAGGATTCACTTCCTAGCCCTCGATATCGTTCGATATAACGATAAATCACTCTGGGAGACGCGGATTAGCGATATTTACCTTTTCCACACGCTGTACATCGAAGGAAGCTAAGGATTCACTTCCTAGCCCTCGATATCGTTCGATATAACGATAAATCACTCTGGGAGACGCGGAATAGCGATATTTACCGTTTCCACACGCTGTGCATCGAAGGAAGCTGAGGATTCACTTCCTAGCCCTCGATATCGTTCGATATAACGATAAATCACTCTGGGCGACTCGGAATAGCGATATTTACCTTTTCCACACGCTGTGCATCGAAGGAATCTAAGGATTCACTTCCTAGCCCTCGATATCGTTCGATATAACGATAAATCACTCTGATAGACGCGGATTTGCGATATTTACCTTTTCCACACGCTGTGCATCGAAGGAAGCTAAGGATTCACTTCCTAGCCCTCGATATCGTTCGATATAACGATAAATCACTCTGGGAGACACGGAATAGCGATATTTACCCTTTCCACACGCTGTGTATCGAAGGAAGCTAAGGATTCACTTCCTAGCCCTCGACATCGTTCGATATAACGATATATCACTCTGGGCGACTCGGAATCGCGTTATTTAACTATTCCACACGCTGTCTATCGAAGGAAGCTAAGGATTCACTTCCTAGCCCTCGATATCGTTCGATATAACGATAAATCACTCTGGGAGACGCGGATTAGCGATATATACCTTTTCCACACGCTGTGCATCGAAGGAAGCTAAGGATTCACTTCCTAGCCCTCGATATCGTTCGATATAACGATAAATCACTCTGGGAGACGCGGAATAGCGATATTTACCTTTTCCACACGCTGCGCATCGAAGGAAGCTGAGGATTCACTTCGTAGCCCTCGATATCGTTCGATATAACGATAAATCACTCTGGGCGACTCGGAATCGCGTTATTTACCTTTTCCACACGCTTTACATCGAAGGAAGCTAAGGATTCACTTCCTAGCCCTCGATATCGTTCGATATAACGATAAATCTCTCTGGGCGACGCGGAATAGCGATATTTACCTTTTCCACACGCTGTGCATCGAAGGAAGCTAAGGATTCACTTCCTAGCCCTCGATATCGTTCGATATAACGATAAATCACTCTGGGCGACTCGGAATAGCGTTATTTACCTTTTCCACACGCTGTGTATCGAAGGAAGCTAAGGATTCACTTCCTAGCCCTCGATATCTTTCGATATAACGATAAATCACTCTGGGAGACGCGGAATAGCGATATTTACCTTTTCCACACGCTGTGTATCGAAGGAAGCTAAGGATTCACTTCCTAGCCCTCGATATCGTTCGATATAACGAAAAATCACTCTGCGAGACGCGGAATAGCGATATTTACCTTTTCCACACACTGTGTATCGAAGGAAGCTAAGGATTCAATTCCTAGCCCTCGATATCGTTCGATATAACGATAAATCACTCTGGGAGACGCGGATTAGCGATATTTACCTTTTCCACACGCTGTGCATCGAAGGAAGCTAAGGATTCACTTCCTAGCCCTCGATATCTTTCGATATAACGATAAATCACTCTGGGAGACACGGAATAGCGATATTTACCCTTTCCACACGCTGTGTATCGAAGGAAGCTAAGGATTCACTTCCTAGCCCTCGATATCGTTCGATATAACGATAAATCACTCTGGGCGACTCGAAATAGCGATATTTACCCTTTCCACACGCTGTGTATCGAAGGAAGCTAAGGATTCACTTCCTAGCCCTCGATATCGTTCGATATAACGATATATCACTCTGGGCGACTCGGAATCGCGTTATTTAACTATTCCACACGCTGTGTATCGAAGGAAGCTAAGGATTCACTTCCTAGCCCTCGATATCGTTCGATATAACGATAAATCACTTGGGAGACGCGGATTAGCGATATTTACCTTTTCCACACGCTGTGCATCGAAGGAAGCTAAGGATTCACTTCCTAGCCCTCGATATCGTTCGATATAACGATAAATCACTCTGGGAGACACGGAATAGCGATATTTACCCTTTCCACACGCTGTGTATCGAAGGAAGCTGAGGATTCACTTCGTAGCCCTCGATATCGTTCGATATAACGATATATCACTCTGGGCGACTCGGAATCGCGTTATTTAACTATTCCACACGCTGTCTATCGAAGGAAGCTAAGGATTCACTTCCTAGCCCTCGATATCGTTCGATATAACGATAAATCACTCTGGGAGACGCGGATTAGCGATATATACCTTTTCCACACGCTGTGCATCGAAGGAAGCTAAGGATTCACTTCCTAGCCCTCGATATCGTTCGATATAACGATAAATCACTCTGGGAGACGCGGAATAGCGATATTTACCTTTTCCACACGCTGCGCATCGAAGGAAGCTGAGGATTCACTTCGTAGCCCTCGATATCGTTCGATATAACGATAAATCACTCTGGGCGACTCGGAATCGCGTTATTTACCTTTTCCACACGCTTTACATCGAAGGAAGCTAAGGATTCACTTCCTAGCCCTCGATATCGTTCGATATAACGATAAATCACTCTGGGCGACGCGGAATAGCGATATTTACCTTTTCCACACGCTGTGCATCGAAGGAAGCTAAGGATTCACTTCCTAGCCCTCGATATCGTTCGATATAACGATAAATCACTCTGGGCGACTCGGAATAGCGTTATTTACCTTTTCCACACGCTGTGTATCGAAGGAAGCTAAGGATTCACTTCCTAGCCCTCGATATCTTTCGATATAACGATAAATCACTCTGGGAGACGCGGAATAGCGATATTTACCTTTTCCACACGCTGTGTATCGAAGGAAGCTAAGGATTCACTTCCTAGCCCTCGATATCGTTCGATATAACGAAAAATCACTCTGCGAGACGCGGAATAGCGATATTTACCTTTTCCACACACTGTGTTTCGAAGGAAGCTAAGGATTCACTTCCTAGCCCTCGATATCGTTCGATATAACGATAAATCACTCTGGGAGACGCGGATTAGCGATATTTACCTTTTCCACACGCTGTACATCGAAGGAAGCTAAGGATTCACTTCCTAGCCCTCGATATCGTTCGATATAACGATAAATCACTCTGGGAGACGCGGAATAGCGATATTTACCGTTTCCACACGCTGTGCATCGAAGGAAGCTGAGGATTCACTTCCTAGCCCTCGATATCGTTCGATATAACGATAAATCACTCTGGGCGACTCGGAATAGCGATATTTACCTTTTCCACACGCTGTGCATCGAAGGAATCTAAGGATTCACTTCCTAGCCCTCGATATCGTTCGATATAACGATAAATCACTCTGATAGACGCGGATTTGCGATATTTACCTTTTCCACACGCTGTGCATCGAAGGAAGCTAAGGATTCACTTCCTAGCCCTCGATATCGTTCGATATAACGATAAATCACTCTGGGAGACACGGAATAGCGATATTTACCCTTTCCACACGCTGTGTATCGAAGGAAGCTAAGGATTCACTTCCTAGCCCTCGACATCGTTCGATATAACGATATATCACTCTGGGCGACTCGGAATCGCGTTATTTAACTATTCCACACGCTGTCTATCGAAGGAAGCTAAGGATTCACTTCCTAGCCCTCGATATCGTTCGATATAACGATAAATCACTCTGGGAGACGCGGATTAGCGATATATACCTTTTCCACACGCTGTGCATCGAAGGAAGCTAAGGATTCACTTCCTAGCCCTCGATATCGTTCGATATAACGATAAATCACTCTGGGAGACGCGGAATAGCGATATTTACCTTTTCCACACGCTGCGCATCGAAGGAAGCTGAGGATTCACTTCGTAGCCCTCGATATCGTTCGATATAACGATAAATCACTCTGGGCGACTCGGAATCGCGTTATTTACCTTTTCCACACGCTTTACATCGAAGGAAGCTAAGGATTCACTTCCTAGCCCTCGATATCGTTCGATATAACGATAAATCACTCTGGGCGACGCGGAATAGCGATATTTACCTTTTCCACACGCTGTGCATCGAAGGAAGCTAAGGATTCACTTCGTAGCCCTCGATATCGTTCGATATAACGATATATCACTCTGGGCGACTCGGAATCGCGTTATTTAACTATTCCACACGCTGTGTATCGAAGGAAGCTAAGGATTCACTTCCTAGCCCTCGATATCGTTCGATATAACGATAAATCACTCTGGGAGACACGGAATAGCGATATTTACCCTTTCCACACGCTGTGTATCGAAGGAAGCTGAGGATTCACTTCGTAGCCCTCGATATCGTTCGATATAACGATATATCACTCTGGGCGACTCGGAATCGCGTTATTTAACTATTCCACACGCTGTGTATCGAAGGAAGCTAAGGATTCACTTCCTAGCCCTCGATATCGTTCGATATAACGATAAATCACTTGGGAGACGCGGATTAGCGATATTTACCTTTTCCACACGCTGTGCATCGAAGGAAGCTAAGGATTCACTTCCTAGCCCTCGATATCGTTCGATATAACGATAAATCACTCTGGGAGACGCGGATTAGCGATATTTACCTTTTCCACACGCTGTGCATCGAACGAAGCTAAGGATTCACTTCCTAGCCCTCGATATCGTTCGATATAACGATAAATCACTCTGGGAGACGCGGAATAGCGATATTTACCTTTTCCACACGCTGCGCATCGAAGGAAGCTGAGGATTCACTTCGTAGCCCTCGATATCGTTCGATATAACGATAAATCACTCTGGGCGACTCGGAATCGCGTTATTTACCTTTTCCACACGCTTTGCATCGAAGGAAGCTAAGGATTCACTTCCTAGCCCTCGATATCGTTCGATATAACGATAAATCACTCTGGGCGACTCGGAATCGCGTTATTTACCTTTTCCACACTCTGTGCATCGAAGGAAGCTAAGGATTCACTTCCTAGCCCTCGATATCGTTCGATATAACGATAAGTCACTCTGGGCGACGCGGAATAGCGATATTTACCTTTTCCACACGCTGTGCATCGAAGGAAGCTGAGGATTCACTTCGTAGCCCTCGATATCGTTCGATATAACGATAAATCACTCTGGGCGACTCGGAATCGCGTTATTTACCTTTTCCACACGCTTTGCATCGAAGGAAGCTAAGGATTCACTTCCTAGCCCTCGATATCGTTCGATATAACGATAAATCACTCTGGGAGACGCGGATTAGCGATATTTACCTTTTCCACACGCTGTACATCGAAGGAAGCTAAGGATTCACTTCCTAGCCCTCGATATCGTTCGATATAACGATAAATCACTCTGGGAGACGCGGAATAGCGATATTTACCGTTTCCACACGCTGTGCATCGAAGGAAGCTGAGGATTCACATCCTAGCCCTCGATATCGTTCGATATAACGATAAATCACTCTGGGCGACTCGGAATAGCGATATTTACCTTTTCCACACGCTGTGCATCGAAGGAATCTAAGGATTCACTTCCTAGCCCTCGATATCGTTCGATATAACGATAAATCACTCTGATAGACGCGGATTTGCGATATTTACCTTTTCCACACGCTGTGCATCGAAGGAAGCTAAGGATTCACTTCCTAGCCCTCGATATCGTTCGATATAACGATAAATCACTCTGGGAGACACGGAATTGCGATATTTACCCTTTCCACACGCTGTGTATCGAAGGAAGCTAAGGATTCACTTCCTAGCCCTCGACATCGTTCGATATAACGATATATCACTCTGGGCGACTCGGAATCGCGTTATTTAACTATTCCACACGCTGTCTATCGAAGGAAGCTAAGGATTCACTTCCTAGCCCTCGATATCGTTCGATATAACGATAAATCACTCTGGGAGACGCGGATTAGCGATATATACCTTTTCCACACGCTGTGCATCGAAGGAAGCTAAGGATTCACTTCCTAGCCCTCGATATCGTTCGATATAACGATAAATCACTCTGGGAGACGCGGAATAGCGATATTTACCTTTTCCACACGCTGCGCATCGAAGGAAGCTGAGGATTCACTTCGTAGCCCTCGATATCGTTCGATATAACGATAAATCACTCTGGGCGACTCGGAATCGCGTTATTTACCTTTTCCACACGCTTTACATCGAAGGAAGCTAAGGATTCACTTCCTAGCCCTCGATATCGTTCGATATAACGATAAATCACTCTGGGCGACGCGGAATAGCGATATTTACCTTTTCCACACGCTGTGCATCGAAGGAAGCTAAGGATTCACTTCCTAGCCCTCGATATCGTTCGATATAACGATAAATCACTCTGGGCGACTCGGAATAGCGTTATTTACCTTTTCCACACGCTGTGTATCGAAGGAAGCTAAGGATTCACTTCCTAGCCCTCGATATCTTTCGATATAACGATAAATCACTCTGGGAGACGCGGAATAGCGATATTTACCTTTTCCACACGCTGTGTATCGAAGGAAGCTAAGGATTCACTTCCTAGCCCTCGATATCGTTCGATATAACGAAAAATCACTCTGCGAGACGCGGAATAGCGATATTTACCTTTTCCACACACTGTGTTTCGAAGGAAGCTAAGGATTCAATTCCTAGCCCTCGATATCGTTCGATATAACGATAAATCACTCTGGGAGACGCGGATTAGCGATATTTACCTTTTCCACACGCTGTGCATCGAAGGAAGCTAAGGATTCACTTCCTAGCCCTCGATATCGTTCGATATAGCGATAAATCACTCTGGGCAACTCGGAATCGCGTTATTTACCTATTCCACACGCTGTGCATCGAAGGAATCTAAGGATTCACTTCCTATCCCTCGATATCGTTCGATATAACGATAAATCACTCTGGGAGACGCGGAATAGCGATATTTACCTTTTCCACACGCTGTGTATCGAAGGAAGCTAAGTATTCACTTCCTAGCCCTCGATATCGTTCGATATAACGATAAATCAGTCTGGGCGACGCGGAATAGCGATATTTACCGTTTCCACACGCTGTCTATCGAAGGAAGCTAAGGATTCACTTCCTACCCCTCGATATCGTTCGATATAACTATAAATCACTCTGGGCGACGCGGAATAGCGATATTTACCTTTTCCACACGCTGTGCATCGATGAAAGCTAAGGATTCACTTCGTAGCCCTCGATATCGTTCGATATAACGATAAATCACTCTGGGAGACGCGGATTAGCGATATTTACCTTTTCCACACGCTGTGCATCGAAGGAAGCTAAGGATTCACTTCCTAGCCCTCGATATCGTTCGATATAACTATAAATCACTCTGGGCGACGCGGAATAGCGATATTTACCTTTTCCACACGCTGTGCATCGAAGGAAGCTGAGGATTCACTTCGTAGCCCTCGATATCGTTCGATATAACGATAAATCACTCTGGGCGAACCGGAATCGCGTTATTTACCTTTTCCACACGCTTTGCATCGAAGGAAGCTAAGGATTCACTTCCTAGCCCTCGATATCGTTCGATATAACGATAAATCACTCTGGGCGACGCGGAATAGCGATATTTACCTTTTCCACACGCTGTGCATCGAAGGAAGCTGAGGATTCACTTCGTAGCCCTCGATATCGTTCGATATAACGATAAATCACTCTGGGAGACGCGGATTAGCGATATTTACCTTTTCCACACGCTGTGTATCGAAGGAAGCTAAGGATTCACTTCCTAGCCCTCGACATCGTTCGATATAACGATATATCACTCTGGGCGACTCGGAATCGCGTTATTTAACTATTCCACACGCTGTCTATCGAAGGAAGCTAAGGATTCACTTCCTAGCCCTCGATATCGTTCGATATAACTATAAATCACTCTGGGCGACGCGGAATAGCGATATTTACCTTTTCCACACGCTGTGCATCGAAGGAAGCTGAGGATTCACTTCGTAGCCCTCGATATCGTTCGATATAACGATAAATCACTCTGGGAGACGCGGATTAGCGATATTTACCTTTTCCACACGCTGTGCATCGAAGGAAGCTAAGGATTCACTTCCTAGCCCTCGATATCGTTCGATATAACTATAAATCACTCTGGGCGACGCGGAATAGCGATATTTACCTTTTCCACACGCTGTGCATCGAAGGAAGCTGAGGATTCACTTCGTAGCCCTCGATATCGTTCGATATAACGATAAATCACTCTGGGCGAACCGGAATCGCGTTATTTACCTTTTCCACACGCTTTGCATCGAAGGAAGCTAAGGATTCACTTCCTAGCCCTCGATATCGTTCGATATAACGATAAATCACTCTGGGAGACGCGGATTAGCGATATTTACCTTTTCCACACGCTGTACATCGAAGGAAGCTAAGGATTCACTTCCTAGCCCTCGATATCGTTCGATATAACGATAAATCACTCTGGGAGACGCGGAATAGCGATATTTACCGTTTCCACACGCTGTGCATCGAAGGAAGCTGAGGATTCACTTCCTAGCCCTCGATATCGTTCGATATAACGATAAATCACTCTGGGCGACTCGGAATAGCGATATTTACCTTTTCCACACGCTGTGCATCGAAGGAATCTAAGGATTCACTTCCTAGCCCTCGATATCGTTCGATATAACGATAAATCACTCTGATAGACGCGGATTTGCGATATTTACCTTTTCCACACGCTGTGCATCGAAGGAAGCTAAGGATTCACTTCCTAGCCCTCGATATCGTTCGATATAACGATAAATCACTCTGGGAGACACGGAATAGCGATATTTACCCTTTCCACACGCTGTGTATCGAAGGAAGCTAAGGATTCACTTCCTAGCCCTCGACATCGTTCGATATAACGATATATCACTCTGGGCGACTCGGAATCGCGTTATTTAACTATTCCACACGCTGTCTATCGAAGGAAGCTAAGGATTCACTTCCTAGCCCTCGATATCGTTCGATATAACGATAAATCACTCTGGGAGACGCGGATTAGCGATATATACCTTTTCCACACGCTGTGCATCGAAGGAAGCTAAGGATTCACTTCCTAGCCCTCGATATCGTTCGATATAACGATAAATCACTCTGGGAGACGCGAAATAGCGATATTTACCTTTTCCACACGCTGCGCATCGAAGGAAGCTGAGGATTCACTTCGTAGCCCTCGATATCGTTCGATATAACGATAAATCACTCTGGGCGACTCGGAATCGCGTTATTTACCTTTTCCACACGCTTTACATCGAAGGAAGCTAAGGATTCACTTCCTAGCCCTCGATATCGTTCGATATAACGATAAATCACTCTGGGCGACGCGGAATAGCGATATTTACCTTTTCCACACGCTGTGCATCGAAGGAAGCTAAGGATTCACTTCCTAGCCCTCGATATCGTTCGATATAACGATAAATCACTCTGGGCGACTCGGAATAGCGTTATTTACCTTTTCCACACGCTGTGTATCGAAGGAAGCTAAGGATTCACTTCCTAGCCCTCGATATCTTTCGATATAACGATAAATCACTCTGGGAGACGCGGAATAGCGATATTTACCTTTTCCACACGCTGTGTATCGAAGGAAGCTAAGGATTCACTTCCTAGCCCTCGATATCGTTCGATATAACGAAAAATCACTCTGCGAGACGCGGAATAGCGATATTTACCTTTTCCACACACTGTGTATCGAAGGAAGCTAAGGATTCAATTCCTAGCCCTCGATATCGTTCGATATAACGATAAATCACTCTGGGAGACGCGGATTAGCGATATTTACCTTTTCCACACGCTGTGCATCGAAGGAAGCTAAGGATTCACTTCCTAGCCCTCGATATCTTTCGATATAACGATAAATCACTCTGGGAGACACGGAATAGCGATATTTACCCTTTCCACACGCTGTGTATCGAAGGAAGCTAAGGATTCACTTCCTAGCCCTCGATATCGTTCGATATAACGATAAATCACTCTGGGCGACTCGAAATAGCGATATTTACCCTTTCCACACGCTGTGTATCGAAGGAAGCTAAGGATTCACTTCCTAGCCCTCGATATCGTTCGATATAACGATATATCACTCTGGGCGACTCGGAATCGCGTTATTTAACTATTCCACACGCTGTGTATCGAAGGAAGCTAAGGATTCACTTCCTAGCCCTCGATATCGTTCGATATAACGATAAATCACTTGGGAGACGCGGATTAGCGATATTTACCTTTTCCACACGCTGTGCATCGAAGGAAGCTAAGGATTCACTTCCTAGCCCTCGATATCGTTCGATATAACGATAAATCACTCTGGGAGACACGGAATAGCGATATTTACCCTTTCCACACGCTGTGTATCGAAGGAAGCTGAGGATTCACTTCGTAGCCCTCGATATCGTTCGATATAACGATATATCACTCTGGGCGACTCGGAATCGCGTTATTTAACTATTCCACACGCTGTGTATCGAAGGAAGCTAAGGATTCACTTCCTAGCCCTCGATATCGTTCGATATAACGATAAATCACTTGGGAGACGCGGATTAGCGATATTTACCTTTTCCACACGCTGTGCATCGAAGGAAGCTAAGGATTCACTTCCTAGCCCTCGATATCGTTCGATATAACGATAAATCACTCTGGGAGACGCGGATTAGCGATATTTACCTTTTCCACACGCTGTGCATCGAACGAAGCTAAGGATTCACTTCCTAGCCCTCGATATCGTTCGATATAACGATAAATCACTCTGGGAGACGCGGAATAGCGATATTTACCTTTTCCACACGCTGCGCATCGAAGGAAGCTGAGGATTCACTTCGTAGCCCTCGATATCGTTCGATATAACGATAAATCACTCTGGGCGACTCGGAATCGCGTTATTTACCTTTTCCACACGCTTTGCATCGAAGGAAGCTAAGGATTCACTTCCTAGCCCTCGATATCGTTCGATATAACGATAAATCACTCTGGGCGACTCGGAATCGCGTTATTTACCTTTTCCACACGCTTTGCATCGAAGGAAGCTAAGGATTCACTTCCTAGCCCTCGATATCGTTCGATATAACGATAAATCACTCTGGGAGACGCGGATTAGCGATATTTACCTTTTCCACACGCTGTACATCGAAGGAAGCTAAGGATTCACTTCCTAGCCCTCGATATCGTTCGATATAACGATAAATCACTCTGGGAGACGCGGAATAGCGATATTTACCGTTTCCACACGCTGTGCATCGAAGGAAGCTGAGGATTCACATCCTAGCCCTCGATATCGTTCGATATAACGATAAATCACTCTGGGCGACTCGGAATAGCGATATTTACCTTTTCCACACGCTGTGCATCGAAGGAATCTAAGGATTCACTTCCTAGCCCTCGATATCGTTCGATATAACGATAAATCACTCTGATAGACGCGGATTAGCGATATTTACCTTTTCCACACGCTGTGCATCGAACGAAGCTAAGGATTCACTTCCTAGCCCTCGATATCGTTCGATATAACGATAAATCACTCTGGGAGACGCGGAATAGCGATATTTACCTTTTCCACACGCTGCGCATCGAAGGAAGCTGAGGATTCACTTCCTAGCCCTCGATATCGTTCGATATAACGATAAATCACTCTGGGAGACGCGGAATAGCGATATTTACCTTTTCCACACGCTGCGCATCGAAGGAAGCTGAGGATTCACTTCGTAGCCCTCGATATCGTTCGATATAACGATAAATCACTCTGGGCGACTCGGAATCGCGTTATTTACCTTTTCCACACGCTTTACATCGAAGGAAGCTAAGGATTCACTTCCTAGCCCTCGATATCGTTCGATATAACGATAAATCACTCTGGGCGACGCGGAATAGCGATATTTACCTTTTCCACACGCTGTGCATCGAAGGAAGCTAAGGATTCACTTCCTAGCCCTCGATATCGTTCGATATAACGATAAATCACTCTGGGCGACTCGGAATAGCGTTATTTACCTTTTCCACACGCTGTGTATCGAAGGAAGCTAAGGATTCACTTCCTAGCCCTCGATATCTTTCGATATAACGATAAATCACTCTGGGAGACGCGGAATAGCGATATTTACCTTTTCCACACGCTGTGTATCGAAGGAAGCTAAGGATTCACTTCCTAGCCCTCGATATCGTTCGATATAACGAAAAATCACTCTGCGAGACGCGGAATAGCGATATTTACCTTTTCCACACACTGTGTATCGAAGGAAGCTAAGGATTCAATTCCTAGCCCTCGATATCGTTCGATATAACGATAAATCACTCTGGGAGACGCGGATTAGCGATATTTACCTTTTCCACACGCTGTGCATCGAAGGAAGCTAAGGATTCACTTCCTAGCCCTCGATATCGTTCGATATAGCGATAAATCACTCTGGGCAACTCGGAATCGCGTTATTTACCTATTCCACACGCTGTGCATCGAAGGAATCTAAGGATTCACTTCCTATCCCTCGATATCGTTCGATATAACGATAAATCACTCTGGGAGACGCGGAATAGCGATATTTACCTTTTCCACACGCTGTGTATCGAAGGAAGCTAAGTATTCACTTCCTAGCCCTCGATATCGTTCGATATAACGATAAATCAGTCTGGGCGACGCGGAATAGCGATATTTACCGTTTCCACACGCTGTGCATCGAAGGAAGCTGAGGATTCACTTCCTAGCCCTCGATATCGTTCGATATAACGATAAATCACTCTGGGCGACTCGGAATAGCGATATTTACCTTTTCCACACGCTGTGCATCGATGAAAGCTAAGGATTCACTTCCTAGTCCTCGATATCGTTCGATATAACGATAAATCACTCTGGGCGACGCGGAATAGCGATATTTACCTTTTCCACACGCTGTGCATCGAAGGAAGCTAAGGATTCACTTCCTAGCCCTCGATATCGTTCGATATAACGATAAATCAATCTGGGCGACTCGGAATAGCGATATTTACCTTTTCCACACGCTGTGCATCGATGAAAGCTAAGGATTCACTTCCTAGTCCTCGATATCGTTCGATATAACGATAAATCACTCTGGGCGACGCGGAATAGCGATATTTACCTTTTCCACACGCTGTGCATCAAAGGAAGCTAAGGATTCACTTCCTAGCCCTCGATATCGTTCGATATAACGATAAATCACTCTGGGCGACTCGGAATAGCGTTATTTACCTTTTCCACACGCTGTGTATCGAAGGAAGCTAAGGATTCACTTCCTAGCCCCCGATATCTTTCGATATAACGATAAATCACTCTGGGAGACGCGGAATAGCGATATTTACCTTTTCCAGACGCTGTGTATCGAAGGAAGCTAAGGATTCACTTCCTAGCGCTCGATATCGTTCGATATAACGATAAATCACTCTGGGCGACTCGGAATCGCGTTATTTACCTATTCCACACACTGTGTATCGAAGAAGCTAAGGATTCACTTCCTAGCCCTCGATATCGTTCGATATAACGATAAATCACTCTGGGAGACGCGGATTAGCGATATTTACCTTTTCCACACGCTGTGCATCGAAGGAAGCTAAGGATTCACTTCCTAGCCCTCGATATCGTTCGATATAACTATAAATCACTCTGGGCGACGCGGAATAGCGATATTTACCTTTTCCACACGCTGTGCATCGAAGGAAGCTGAGGATTCACTTCGTAGCCCTCGATATCGTTCGATATAACGATAAATCACTCTGGGAGACGCGGATTAGCGATATTTACCTTTTCCACACGCTGTACATCGAAGGAAGCTAAGGATTCACTTCCTAGCCCTCGATATCGTTCGATATAACGATAAATCACTCTGGGAGACGCGGAATAGCGATATTTACCGTTTCCACACGCTGTGCATCGAAGGAAGCTGAGGATTCACTTCCTAGCCCTCGATATCGTTCGATATAACGATAAATCACTCTGGGCGACTCGGAATAGCGATATTTACCTTTTCCACACGCTGTGCATCGAAGGAAGCTAAGGATTCACTTCCTAGCCCTCGATATCGTTCGATATAACGATAAATCACTCTGGGAGACGCGGAATAGCGATATTTACCTTTTCCACACGCTGCGCATCGAAGGAAGCTGAGGATTCACTTCGTAGCCCTCGATATCGTTCGATATAACGATAAATCACTCTGGGCGACTCGGAATCGCGTTATTTACCTTTTCCACACGCTTTACATCGAAGGAAGCTAAGGATTCACTTCCTAGCCCTCGATATCGTTCGATATAACGATAAATCACTCTGGGCGACTCGGAATAGCGATATTTACCTTTTCCACACGCTGTGCATCGAAGGAAGCTAAGGATTCACTTCCTAGCCCTCGATATCGTTCGATATAACGATAAATCACTCTGGGAGACGCGGAATAGCGATATTTACCTTTTCCACACGCTGCGCATCGAAGGAAGCTGAGGATTCACTTCGTAGCCCTCGATATCGTTCGATATAACGATAAATCACTCTGGGCGACTCGGAATCGCGTTATTTACCTTTTCCACACGCTTTACATCGAAGGAAGCTAAGGATTCACTTCCTAGCCCTCGATATCGTTCGATATAACGATAAATCACTCTGGGCGACGCGGAATAGCGATATTTACCTTTTCCACACGCTGTGCATCGAAGCAAGCTAAGGATTCACTTCCTAGCCCTCGATATCGTTCGATATAGCGATAAATCACTCTGGGCAACTCGGAATCGCGTTATTTACCTATTCCACACGCTGTGCATCGAAGGAATCTAAGGATTCACTTCCTATCCCTCGATATCGTTCGATATAACGATAAATCACTCTGGGAGACGCGGAATAGCGATATTTACCTTTTCCACACGCTGTGTATCGAAGGAAGCTAAGTATTCACTTCCTAGCCCTCGATATCGTTCGATATAACGATAAATCACTCTGGGCGACTCGGAATCGCGTTATTTAACTATTCCACACGCTGTGTATCGAAGGAAGCTAAGGATTCACTTCCTAGCCCCCGATATCTTTCGATATAACGATAAATCACTCTGGGAGACGCGGAATAGCGATATTTACCTTTTCCACACGCTGTGTATCGAAGGAAGCTAAGGATTCACTTCCTAGCGCTCGATATCGTTCGATATAACGATAAATCACTCTGGGCGACTCGGAATCGCGTTATTTACCTATTCCACACACTGTGTATCGAAGGAAGCTAAGGATTCACTTCCTAGCCCTCGATATCGTTCGATATAACGATAAATCACTCTGGGAGACGCGGATTAGCGATATTTACCTTTTCCACACGCTGTGCATCGAAGGAAGCTAAGGATTCACTTCCTAGCCCTCGATATCGTTCGATATAACGATAAATCACTCTGGGCGACTCGGAATAGCGATATTTACCCTTTCCACACGCTGTGTATCGAAGGAAGCTAAGGATTCACTTCCTAGCCCTCGACATCGTTCGATATAACGATATATCACTCTGGGCGACTCGGAATCGCGTTATTTAACTATTCCACACGCTGTGTATCGAAGGAAGCTAAGGATTCACTTCCTAGCCCCCGATATCTTTCGATATAACGATAAATCACTCTGGGAGACGCGGAATAGCGATATTTACCTTTTCCACACGCTGTGTATCGAAGGAAGCTAAGGATTCACTTCCTAGCGCTCGATATCGTTCGATATAACGATAAATCACTCTGGGCGACGCGGAATAGCGATATTTACCTTTTCCACACGCTGTGCATCGAAGCAAGCTAAGGATTCACTTCCTAGCCCTCGATATCGTTCGATATAACGATAAATCACTCTGGGCGACTCGGAATCGCGTTATTTACCTTTTCCACACGCTTTACATCGAAGGAAGCTAAGGATTCACTTCCTAGCCCTCGATATCGTTCGATATAACGATAAATCACTCTGGGCGACTCGGAATAGCGATATTTACCTTTTCCACACGCTGTGCATCGAAGGAAGCTAAGGATTCACTTCCTAGCCCTCGATATCGTTCGATATAACGATAAATCACTCTGGGAGACGCGGAATAGCGATATTTACCTTTTCCACACGCTGCGCATCGAAGGAAGCTGAGGATTCACTTCGTAGCCCTCGATATCGTTCGATATAACGATAAATCACTCTGGGCGACTCGGAATCGCGTTATTTACCTTTTCCACACGCTGTGTATCGAAGGAAGCTGAGGATTCACTTCCTAGCCCTCGATATCGTTCGATATAACGATAAATCACTCTGGGCGACTCGGAATAGCGATATTTACCCTTTCCACACGCTGTGTATCGAAGGAAGCTAAGGATTCACTTCCTAGCCCTCGACATCGTTCGATATAACGATATATCACTCTGGGCGACTCGGAATCGCGTTATTTAACTATTCCACACGCTGTGTATCGAAGGAAGCTAAGGATTCACTTCCTAGCCCCCGATATCTTTCGATATAACGATAAATCACTCTGGGAGACGCGGAATAGCGATATTTACCTTTTCCACACGCTGTGTATCGAAGGAAGCTAAGGATTCACTTCCTAGCGCTCGATATCGTTCGATATAACGATAAATCACTCTGGGCGACTCGGAATCGCGTTATTTACCTATTCCACACACTGTGTATCGAAGGAAGCTAAGGATTCACTTCCTAGCCCTCGATATCGTTCGATATAACGATAAATCACTCTGGGAGACGCGGATTAGCGATATTTACCTTTTCCACACGCTGTGCATCGAAGGAAGCTAAGGATTCACTTCCTAGCCCTCGATATCGTTCGATATAACTATAAATCACTCTGGGCGACGCGGAATAGCGATATTTACCTTTTCCACACGCTGTGCATCGAAGGAAGCTGAGGATTCACTTCCTAGCCCTCGATATCGTTCGATATAACGATAAATCACTCTGGGAGACGCGGAATAGCGATATTTACCGTTTCCACACGCTGTGCATCGAAGGAAGCTGAGGATTCACTTCCTAGCCCTCGATATCGTTCGATATAACGATAAATCACTCTGGGCGACTCGGAATAGCGATATTTACCTTTTCCACACCCTGTGCATCGAAGGAATCTAAGGATTCACTTCCTAGCCCTCGATATCGTTCGATATAACGATAAATCACTCTGATAGACGCGGATTTGCGATATTTACCTTTTCCACACGCTGTGCATCGAAGGAAGCTAAGGATTCACTTCCTAGCCCTCGATATCGTTCGATATAACGATAAATCACTCTGGGCGACGCGGAATAGCGATATTTACCTTTTCCACACGCTGTGTATCGAAGGAAGCTAAGGATTCACTTCCTAGCCCCCGATATCTTTCGATATAACGATAAATCACTCTGGGAGACGCGGAATAGCGATATTTACCTTTTCCAGACGCTGTGTATCGAAGGAAGCTAAGGATTCACTTCCTAGCGCTCGATATCGTTCGATATAACGATAAATCACTCTGGGCGACTCGGAATCGCGTTATTTACCTATTCCACACACTGTGTATCGAAGAAGCTAAGGATTCACTTCCTAGCCCTCGATATCGTTCGATATAACGATAAATCACTCTGGGAGACGCGGATTAGCGATATTTACCTTTTCCACACGCTGTGCATCGAAGGAAGCTAAGGATTCACTTCCTAGCCCTCGATATCGTTCGATATAACGATAAATCACTCTGGGAGACGCGGATTAGCGATATTTACCTTTTCCACACGCTGTGCATCGAAGGAAGCTAAGGATTCACTTCCTAGCCCTCGATATCGTTCGATATAACGATAAATCACTCTGGGAGACGCGGAATAGCGATATTTACCTTTTCCACACGCTGCGCATCGAAGGAAGCTGAGGATTCACTTCGTAGCCCTCGATATCGTTCAATATAACGATAAATCACTCTGGGCGACTCGGAATCGCGTTATTTACCTTTTCCACACGCTTTGCATCGAAGGAAGCTAAGGATTCACTTCCTAGCCCTCGATATCGTTCGATATAACGATAAATCACTCTGGGCGACTCGGAATCGCGTTATTTACCTTTTCCACACTCTGTGCATCGAAGGAAGCTAAGGATTCACTTCCTAGCCCTCGATATCGTTCGATATAACGATAAGTCACTCTGGGCGACGCGGAATAGCGATATTTACCTTTTCCACACGCTGTGCATCGAAGGAAGCTAAGGATTCACTTCCTAGCCCTCGATATCGTTCGATATAGCGATAAATCACTCTGGGCAACTCGGAATCGCGTTATTTACCTATTCCACACGCTGTGCATCGAAGGAAGCTGAGGATTCACTTCGTAGCCCTCGATATCGTTCGATATAACGATAAATCACTCTGAGCGACTCGGAATCGCGTTATTTACCTTTTCCACACGCTTTGCATCGAAGGAAGCTAAGGATTCACTTCCTAGCCCTCGATATCGTTCGATATAACGATAAATCACTCTGATAGACGCGGATTTGCGATATTTACCTTTTCCACACGCTGTGCATCGAAGGAAGCTAAGGATTCACTTCCTAGCCCTCGATATCGTTCGATATAACGATAAATCACTCTGGGAGACACGGAATAGCGATATTTACCCTTTCCACACGCTGTGTATCGAAGGAAGCTAAGGATTCACTTCCTAGCCCTCGACATCGTTCGATATAACGATATATCACTCTGGGCGACTCGGAATCGCGTTATTTAACTATTCCACACGCTGTGTATCGAAGGAAGCTAAGGATTCACTTCCTAGCCCTCGATATCGTTCGATATAACGATAAATCACTCTGGGAGACGCGGATTAGCGATATTTACCTTTTCCACACGCTGTGCATCGAAGGAAGCTAAGGATTCACTTCCTAGCCCTCGATATCGTTCGATATAACTATAAATCACTCTGGGCGACGCGGAATAGCGATATTTACCTTTTCCACACGCTGTGCATCGAAGGAAGCTGAGGATTCACTTCGTAGCCCTCGATATCGTTCGATATAACGATAAATCACTCTGGGAGACGCGGATTAGCGATATTTACCTTTTCCACACGCTGTACATCGAAGGAAGCTAAGGATTCACTTCCTAGCCCTCGATATCGTTCGATATAACGATAAATCACTCTGGGAGACGCGGAATAGCGATATTTACCGTTTCCACACGCTGTGCATCGAAGGAAGCTGAGGATTCACTTCCTAGCCCTCGATATCGTTCGATATAACGATAAATCACTCTGGGCGACTCGGAATAGCGATATTTACCTTTTCCACACGCTGTGCATCGAAGGAATCTAAGGATTCACTTCCTGGCCCTCGATATCGTTCGATATAACGATAAATCACTCTGATAGACGCGGATTTGCGATATTTACCTTTTCCACACGCTGTGCATCGAAGGAAGCTAAGGATTCACTTCCTAGCCCTCGATATCGTTCGATATAACGATAAATCACTCTGGGAGACACGGAATAGCGATATTTACCCTTTCCACACGCTGTGTATCGAAGGAAGCTAAGGATTCACTTCCTAGCCCTCGACATCGTTCGATATAACGATATATCACTCTGGGCGACTCGGAATCGCGTTATTTAACTATTCCACACGCTGTGTATCGAAGGAAGCTAAGGATTCACTTCCTAGCCCCCGATATCTTTCGATATAACGATAAATCACTCTGGGAGACGCGGAATAGCGATATTTACCTTTTCCACACGCTGTGCATCGAAGGAAGCTAAGGATTCACTTCCTAGCCCTCGATATCGTTCGATATAACGATAAATCACTCTGGGAGACACGGAATAGCGATATTTACCCTTTCCACACGCTGTGTATCGAAGGAAGCTAAGGATTCACTTCCTAGCCCTCGACATCGTTCGATATAACGATATATCACTCTGGGCGACTCGGAATCGCGTTATTTAACTATTCCACACGCTGTCTATCGAAGGAAGCTAAGGATTCACTTCCTAGCCCTCGATATCGTTCGATATAACTATAAATCACTCTGGGCGACGCGGAATAGCGATATTTACCTTTTCCACACGCTGTGTATCGAAGGAAGCTGAGGATTCACTTCCTAGCCCTCGATATCGTTCGATATAACGATAAATCACTCTGGGCGACTCGGAATCGCGTTATTTACCTTTTCCACACGCTTTACATCGAAGGAAGCTAAGGATTCACTTCCTAGCCCTCGATATCGTTCGATATAACGATAAATCACTCTGGGCGACTCGGAATAGCGATATTTACCTTTTCCACACGCTGTGCATCGAAGGAAGCTAAGGATTCACTTCCTAGCCCTCGATATCGTTCGATATAACGATAAATCACTCTGGGAGACGCGGAATAGCGATATTTACCTTTTCCACACGCTGCGCATCGAAGGAAGCTGAGGATTCACTTCGTAGCCCTCGATATCGTTCGATATAACGATAAATCACTCTGGGCGACTCGGAATCGCGTTATTTACCTTTTCCACACGATTTACATCGAAGGAAGCTAAGGATTCACTTCCTAGCCCTCGATATCGTTCGATATAACGATAAATCACTCTGGGCGACTCGGAATAGCGATATTTACCTTTTCCACACGCTGTGCATCGAAGGAAGCTAAGGATTCACTTCCTAGCCCTCGATATCGTTCGATATAACGATAAATCACTCTGGGAGACTCGGAATAGCGATATTTACCTTTTCCACACGCTGCGCATCGAAGGAAGCTGAGGATTCACTTCGTAGCCCTCGATATCGTTCGATATAACGATAAATCACTCTGGGCGACTCGGAATCGCGTTATTTACCTTTTCCACACGCTTTACATCGAAGGAAGCTAAGGATTCACTTCCTAGCCCTCGATATCGTTCGATATAACGATAAATCACTCTGGGCGACGCGGAATAGCGATATTTACCTTTTCCACACGCTGTGCATCGAAGCAAGCTAAGGATTCACTTCCTAGCCCTCGATATCGTTCGATATAACGATAAATCACTCTGGGCGACTCGGAATCGCGTTATTTAACTATTCCACACGCTGTGTATCGAAGGAAGCTAAGGATTCACTTCCTAGCCCCCGATATCTTTCGATATAACGATAAATCACTCTGGGAGACGCGGAATAGCGATATTTACCTTTTCCACACGCTGTGTATCGAAGGAAGCTAAGGATTCACTTCCTAGCGCTCGATATCGTTCGATATAACGATAAATCACTCTGGGCGACTCGGAATCGCGTTATTTACCTATTCCACACACTGTGTATCGAAGGAAGCTAAGGATTCACTTCCTAGCCCTCGATATCGTTCGATATAACGATAAATCACTCTGGGAGACGCGGATTAGCGATATTTACCTTTTCCACACGCTGTGCATCGAAGGAAGCTAAGGATTCACTTCCTAGCCCTCGATATCGTTCGATATAACGATAAATCACTCTGGGCGACTCGGAATAGCGATATTTACCCTTTCCACACGCTGTGTATCGAAGGAAGCTAAGGATTCACTTCCTAGCCCTCGACATCGTTCGATATAACGATATATCACTCTGGGCGACTCGGAATCGCGTTATTTAACTATTCCACACGCTGTGTATCGAAGGAAGCTAAGGATTCACTTCCTAGCCCCCGATATCTTTCGATATAACGATAAATCACTCTGGGAGACGCGGAATCGCGTTATTTACCTTTTCCACACGCTTTACATCGAAGGAAGCTAAGGATTCACTTCCTAGCCCTCGATATCGTTCGATATAACGATAAATCACTCTGGGCGACTCGGAATAGCGATATTTACCTTTTCCACACGCTGTGCATCGAGGGAAGCTAAGGATTCACTTCCTAGCCCTCGATATCGTTCGATATAACGATAAATCACTCTGGGAGACGCGGAATAGCGATATTTACCTTTTCCACACGCTGCGCATCGAAGGAAGCTGAGGATTCACTTCGTAGCCCTCGATATCGTTCGATATAACGATAAATCACTCTGGGCGACTCGGAATCGCGTTATTTACCTTTTCCACACGCTGTGTATCGAAGGAAGCTGAGGATTCACTTCCTAGCCCTCGATATCGTTCGATATAACGATAAATCACTCTGGGCGACTCGGAATAGCGATATTTACCCTTTCCACACGCTGTGTATCGAAGGAAGCTAAGGATTCACTTCCTAGCCCTCGACATCGTTCGATATAACGATATATCACTCTGGGCGACTCGGAATCGCGTTATTTAACTATTCCACACGCTGTGTATCGAAGGAAGCTAAGGATTCACTTCCTAGCCCCCGATATCTTTCGATATAACGATAAATCACTCTGGGAGACGCGGAATAGCGATATTTACCTTTTCCACACGCTGTGTATCGAAGGAAGCTAAGGATTCACTTCCTAGCGCTCGATATCGTTCGATATAACGATAAATAACTCTGGGCGACTCGGAATCGCGTTATTTACCTATTCCACACACTGTGTATCGAAGGAAGCTAAGGATTCACTTCCTAGCCCTCGATATCGTTCGATATAACGATAAATCACTCTGGGAGACGCGGATTAGCGATATTTACCTTTTCCACACGCTGTGCATCGAAGGAAGCTGAGGATTCACTTCCTAGCCCTCGATATCGTTCGATATAACGATAAATCACTCTGGGAGACGCGGAATAGCGATATTTACCGTTTCCACACGCTGTGCATCGAAGGAAGCTAAGGATTCACTTCCTAGCCCCCGATATCTTTCGATATAACGATAAATCACTCTGGGAGACGCGGAATAGCGATATTTACCTTTTCCACACGCTGTGTATCGAAGGAAGCTAAGGATTCACTTCCTAGCGCTCGATATCGTTCGATATAACGATAAATCACTCTGGGCGACTCGGAATCGCGTTATTTACCTATTCCACACACTGTGTATCGAAGGAAGCTAAGGATTCACTTCCTAGCCCTCGATATCGTTCGATATAACGATAAATCACTCTGGGAGACGCGGATTAGCGATATTTACCTTTTCCACACGCTGTGCATCCAAGGAAGCTGAGGATTCACTTCCTAGCCCTCGATATCGTTCGATATAACGATAAATCACTCTGGGCGACTCGGAATAGCGATATTTACCTTTTCCACACCCTGTGCATCGAAGGAATCTAAGGATTCACTTCCTAGCCCTCGATATCGTTCGATATAACGATAAATCACTCTGATAGACGCGGATTTGCGATATTTACCTTTTCCACACGCTGTGCATCGAAGGAAGCTAAGGATTCACTTCCTAGCCCTCGATATCGTTCGATATAACGATAAATCACTCTGGGCGACGCGGAATAGCGATATTTACCTTTTCCACACGCTGTGTATCGAAGGAAGCTAAGGATTCACTTCCTAGCCCCCGATATCTTTCGATATAACGATAAATCACTCTGGGAGACGCGGAATAGCGATATTTACCTTTTCCAGACGCTGTGTATCGAAGGAAGCTAAGGATTCACTTCCTAGCGCTCGATATCGTTCGATATAACGATAAATCACTCTGGGCGACTCGGAATCGCGTTATTTACCTATTCCACACACTGTGTATCGAAGAAGCTAAGGATTCACTTCCTAGCCCTCGATATCGTTCGATATAACGATAAATCACTCTGGGAGACGCGGATTAGCGATATTTACCTTTTCCACACGCTGTGCATCGAAGGAAGCTAAGGATTCACTTCCTAGCCCTCGATATCGTTCGATATAACGATAAATCACTTGGGAGACGCGGATTAGCGATATTTACCTTTTCCACACGCTGTGCATCGAAGGAAGCTAAGGATTCACTTCCTAGCCCTCGATATCGTTCGATATAACGATAAATCACTCTGGGAGACGCGGATTAGCGATATTTACCTTTTCCACACGCTGTGCATCGAAGGAAGCTAAGGATTCACTTCCTAGCCCTCGATATCGTTCGATATAACGATAAATCACTCTGGGAGACGCGGAATAGCGATATTTACCTTTTCCACACGCTGCGCATCGAAGGAAGCTGAGGATTCACTTCGTAGCCCTCGATATCGTTCGATATAACGATAAATCACTCTGATAGACGCGGATTTGCGATATTTACCTTTTCCACACGCTGTGCATCGAAGGAAGCTAAGGATTCACTTCCTAGCCCTCGATATCGTTCGATATAACGATAAATCACTCTGGGAGACGCGGAATAGCGATATTTACCGTTTCCACACGCTGTGCATCGAAGGAAGCTAAGGATTCACTTCCTAGCCCCCGATATCTTTCGATATAACGATAAATCACTCTGGGAGACGCGGAATAGCGATATTTACCTTTTCCACACGCTGTGTATCGAAGGAAGCTAAGGATTCACTTCCTAGCGCTCGATATCGTTCGATATAACGATAAATCACTCTGGGCGACTCGGAATCGCGTTATTTACCTATTCCACACACTGTGTATCGAAGGAAGCTAAGGATTCACTTCCTAGCCCTCGATATCGTTCGATATAACGATAAATCACTCTGGGAGACGCGGATTAGCGATATTTACCTTTTCCACACGCTGTGCATCCAAGGAAGCTGAGGATTCACTTCCTAGCCCTCGATATCGTTCGATATAACGATAAATCACTCTGGGCGACTCGGAATAGCGATATTTACCTTTTCCACACCCTGTGCATCGAAGGAATCTAAGGATTCACTTCCTAGCCCTCGATATCGTTCGATATAACGATAAATCACTCTGATAGACGCGGATTTGCGATATTTACCTTTTCCACACGCTGTGCATCGAAGGAAGCTAAGGATTCACTTCCTAGCCCTCGATATCGTTCGATATAACGATAAATCACTCTGGGCGACGCGGAATAGCGATATTTACCTTTTCCACACGCTGTGTATCGAAGGAAGCTAAGGATTCACTTCCTAGCCCCCGATATCTTTCGATATAACGATAAATCACTCTGGGAGACGCGGAATAGCGATATTTACCTTTTCCAGACGCTGTGTATCGAAGGAAGCTAAGGATTCACTTCCTAGCGCTCGATATCGTTCGATATAACGATAAATCACTCTGGGCGACTCGGAATCGCGTTATTTACCTATTCCACACACTGTGTATCGAAGAAGCTAAGGATTCACTTCCTAGCCCTCGATATCGTTCGATATAACGATAAATCACTCTGGGAGACGCGGATTAGCGATATTTACCTTTTCCACACGCTGTGCATCGAAGGAAGCTAAGGATTCACTTCCTAGCCCTCGATATCGTTCGATATAACGATAAATCACTTGGGAGACGCGGATTAGCGATATTTACCTTTTCCACACGCTGTGCATCGAAGGAAGCTAAGGATTCACTTCCTAGCCCTCGATATCGTTCGATATAACGATAAATCACTCTGGGAGACGCGGATTAGCGATATTTACCTTTTCCACACGCTGTGCATCGAAGGAAGCTAAGGATTCACTTCCTAGCCCTCGATATCGTTCGATATAACGATAAATCACTCTGGGAGACGCGGAATAGCGATATTTACCTTTTCCACACGCTGCGCATCGAAGGAAGCTGAGGATTCACTTCGTAGCCCTCGATATCGTTCAATATAACGATAAATCACTCTGGGCGACTCGGAATCGCGTTATTTACCTTTTCCACACGCTTTGCATCGAAGGAAGCTAAGGATTCACTTCCTAGCCCTCGATATCGTTCGATATAACGATAAATCACTCTGGGCGACTCGGAATCGCGTGATTTACCTTTTCCACACTCTGTGCATCGAAGGAAGCTAAGGATTCACTTCCTAGCCCTCGATATCGTTCGATATAACGATAAGTCACTCTGGGCGACGCGGAATAGCGATATTTACCTTTTCCACACGCTGTGCATCGAAGGAAGCTAAGGATTCACTTCCTAGCCCTCGATATCGTTCGATATAGCGATAAATCACTCTGGGCAACTCGGAATCGCGTTATTTACCTATTCCACACGCTGTGCATCGAAGGAAGCTGAGGATTCACTTCGTAGCCCTCGATATCGTTCGATATAACGATAAATCACTCTGAGCGACTCGGAATCGCGTTATTTACCTTTTCCACACGCTTTGCATCGAAGGAAGCTAAGGATTCACTTCCTAGCCCTCGATATCGTTCGATATAACGATAAATCACTCTGATAGACGCGGATTTGCGATATTTACCTTTTCCACACGCTGTGCATCGAAGGAAGCTAAGGATTCACTTCCTAGCCCTCGATATCGTTCGATATAACGATAAATCACTCTGGGAGACACGGAATAGCGATATTTACCCTTTCCACACGCTGTGTATCGAAGGAAGCTAAGGATTCACTTCCTAGCCCTCGACATCGTTCGATATAACGATATATCACTCTGGGCGACTCGGAATCGCGTTATTTAACTATTCCACACGCTGTGTATCGAAGGAAGCTAAGGATTCACTTCCTAGCCCTCGATATCGTTCGATATAACGATAAATCACTCTGGGAGACGCGGATTAGCGATATATACCTTTTCCACACGCTGTGCATCGAAGGAAGCTAAGGATTCACTTCCTAGCCCTCGATATCGTTCGATATAACGATAAATCACTCTGGGAGACGCGGAATAGCGATATTTACCTTTTCCACACGCTGCGCATCGAAGGAAGCTGAGGATTCACTTCGTAGCCCTCGATATCGTTCGATATAACGATAAATCACTCTGGGCGACTCGGAATCGCGTTATTTACCTTTTCCACACGCTTTACATCGAAGGAAGCTAAGGATTCACTTCCTAGCCCTCGATATCGTTCGATATAACGATAAATCACTCTGGGCGACGCGGAATAGCGATATTTACCTTTTCCACACGCTGTGCATCGAAGCAAGCTAAGGATTCACTTCCTAGCCCCCGATATCTTTCGATATAACGATAAATCACTCTGGGAGACGCGGAATAGCGATATTTACCTTTTCCACACGCTGTGCATCGAAGGAAGCTAAGGATTCACTTCCTAGCCCTCGATATCGTTCGATATAACGATAAATCACTCTGGGAGACGCGGATTAGCGATATTTACCTTTTCCACACGCTGTGCATCGAAGGAAGCTAAGGATTCACTTCCTAGCCCTCGATATCGTTCGATATAACGATAAATCACTTGGGAGACGCGGATTAGCGATATTTACCTTTTCCACACGCTGTGCATCGAAGGAAGCTAAGGATTCACTTCCTAGCCCTCGATATCGTTCGATATAACGATAAATCACTCTGGGAGACGCGGATTAGCGATATTTACCTTTTCCACACGCTGTGCATCGAAGGAAGCTAAGGATTCACTTCCTAGCCCTCGATATCGTTCGATATAACGATAAATCACTCTGGGAGACGCGGAATAGCGATATTTACCTTTTCCACACGCTGCGCATCGAAGGAAGCTGAGGATTCACTTCGTAGCCCTCGATATCGTTCAATATAACGATAAATCACTCTGGGCGACTCGGAATCGCGTTATTTACCTTTTCCACACGCTTTGCATCGAAGGAAGCTAAGGATTCACTTCCTAGCCCTCGATATCGTTCGATATAACGATAAATCACTCTGGGCGACTCGGAATCGCGTTATTTACCTTTTCCACACTCTGTGCATCGAAGGAAGCTAAGGATTCACTTCCTAGCCCTCGATATCGTTCGATATAACGATAAGTCACTCTGGGCGACGCGGAATAGCGATATTTACCTTTTCCACACGCTGTGCATCGAAGGAAGCTAAGGATTCACTTCCTAGCCCTCGATATCGTTCGATATAGCGATAAATCACTCTGGGCAACTCGGAATCGCGTTATTTACCTATTCCACACGCTGTGCATCGAAGGAAGCTGAGGATTCACTTCGTAGCCCTCGATATCGTTCGATATAACGATAAATCACTCTGAGCGACTCGGAATCGCGTTATTTACCTTTTCCACACGCTTTGCATCGAAGGAAGCTAAGGATTCACTTCCTAGCCCTCGATATCGTTCGATATAACGATAAATCACTCTGATAGACGCGGATTTGCGATATTTACCTTTTCCACACGCTGTGCATCGAAGGAAGCTAAGGATTCACTTCCTAGCCCTCGATATCGTTCGATATAACGATAAATCACTCTGGGCGACGCGGAATAGCGATATTTACCTTTTCCACACGCTGTGTATCGAAGGAAGCTAAGGATTCACTTCCTAGCCCTCGACATCGTTCGATATAACGATATATCACTCTGGGCGACTCGGAATCGCGTTATTTAACTATTCCACACGCTGTGTATCGAAGGAAGCTAAGGATTCACTTCCTAGCCCTCGATATCGTTCGATATAACGATAAATCACTCTGGGAGACGCGGATTAGCGATATATACCTTTTCCACACGCTGTGCATCGAAGGAAGCTAAGGATTCACTTCCTAGCCCTCGATATCGTTCGATATAACGATAAATCACTCTGGGAGACGCGGAATAGCGATATTTACCTTTTCCACACGCTGCGCATCGAAGGAAGCTGAGGATTCACTTCGTAGCCCTCGATATCGTTCGATATAACGATAAATCACTCTGGGCGACTCGGAATCGCGTTATTTACCTTTTCCACACGCTTTACATCGAAGGAAGCTAAGGATTCACTTCCTAGCCCTCGATATCGTTCGATATAACGATAAATCACTCTGGGCGACGCGGAATAGCGATATTTACCTTTTCCACACGCTGTGCATCGAAGCAAGCTAAGGATTCACTTCCTAGCCCTCGATATCGTTCGATATAACGATAAATCACTCTGGGCGACTCGGAATAGCGTTATTTACCTTTTCCACACGCTGTGTATCGAAGGAAGCTAAGGATTCACTTCCTAGCCCTCGATATCTTTCGATATAACGATAAATCACTCTGGGAGACTCGGAATAGCGATATTAACCTTTTCCACACGCTGTGTATCGAAGGAAGCTGAGGATTCACTTCCTAGCCCTCGATATCGTTCGATATAACGATAAATCACTCTGGGCGACTCGGAATAGCGATATTTACCTTTTCCACACTCTGTGCATCGAAGGAAGCTAAGGATTCACTTCCTAGCCCTCGATATCGTTCGATATAACGATAAGTCACTCTGGGCGACGCGGAATAGCGATATTTACCTTTTCCACACGCTGTGCATCGAAGGAAGCTAAGGATTCACTTCCTAGCCCTCGATATCGTTCGATATAGCGATAAATCACTCTGGGCAACTCGGAATCGCGTTATTTACCTATTCCACACGCTGTGCATCGAAGGAAGCTGAGGATTCACTTCCTAGCCCTCGATATCGTTCGATATAACGATAAATCACTCTGGGCGACGCGGAATAGCGATATTTACCTTTTCCACACGCTGTGCATCGAAGGAAGCTAAGGATTCACTTCCTAGCCCTCGATATCGTTCGATATAACGATAAATCACTCTGGGCGACTCGGAATAGCGTTATTTACCTTTTCCACACGCTGTGTATCGAAGGAAGCTAAGGATTCACTTCCTAGCCCTCGATATCTTTCGATATAACGATAAATCACTCTGGGAGACGCGGAATAGCGATATTTACCTTTTCCACACGCTGTGTATCGAAGGAAGCTAAGGATTCACTTCCTAGCCCTCGATATCGTTCGATATAACGAAAAATCACTCTGCGAGACGCGGAATAGCGATATTTACCTTTTCCACACACTGTGTATCGAAGGAAGCTAAGGATTCAATTCCTAGCCCTCGATATCGTTCGATATAACGATAAATCACTCTGGGAGACGCGGATTAGCGATATTTACCTTTTCCACACGCTGTGCATCGAAGGAAGCTAAGGATTCACTTCCTAGCCCTCGATATCTTTCGATATAACGATAAATCACTCTGGGAGACACGGAATAGCGATATTTACCCTTTCCACACGCTGTGTATCGAAGGAAGCTAAGGATTCACTTCCTAGCCCTCGATATCGTTCGATATAACGATAAATCACTCTGGGCGACTCGAATTAGCGATATTTACCCTTTCCACACGCTGTGTATCGAAGGAAGCTAAGGATTCACTTCCTAGCCCTCGATATCGTTCGATATAACGATATATCACTCTGGGCGACTCGGAATCGCGTTATTTAACTATTCCACACGCTGTGTATCGAAGGAAGCTAAGGATTCACTTCCTAGCCCTCGATATCGTTCGATATAACGATAAATCACTTGGGAGACGCGGATTAGCGATATTTACCTTTTCCACACGCTGTGCATCGAAGGAAGCTAAGGATTCACTTCCTAGCCCTCGATATCGTTCGATATAACGATAAATCACTCTGGGAGACGCGGATTAGCGATATTTACCTTTTCCACACGCTGTGCATCGAAGGAAGCTAAGGATTCACTTCCTAGCCCTCGATATCGTTCGATATAACGATAAATCACTCTGGGAGACGCGGAATAGCGATATTTACCTTTTCCACACGCTGCGCATCGAAGGAAGCTGAGGATTCACTTCGTAGCCCTCGATATCGTTCGATATAACGATAAATCACTCTGGGCGACTCGGAATCGCGTTATTTACCTTTTCCACACGCTTTGCATCGAAGGAAGCTAAGGATTCACTTCCTAGCCCTCGATATCGTTCGATATAACGATAAATCACTCTGGGCGACTCGGAATCGCGTTATTTACCTTTTCCACACTCTGTGCATCGAAGGAAGCTAAGGATTCACTTCCTAGATCTCGATATCGTTCGATATAACGATAAGTCACTCTGGGCGACGCGGAATAGCGATATTTACCTTTTCCACACGCTGTGCATCGAAGGAAGCTGAGGATTCACTTCCTAGCCCTCGATATCGTTCGATATAACGATAAATCACTCTGGGCGACGCGGAATAGCGATATTTACCTTTTCCACACGCTGTGCATCGAAGGAAGCTAAGGATTCACTTCCTAGCCCTCGATATCGTTCGATATAACGATAAATCACTCTGGGCGACTCGGAATAGCGTTATTTACCTTTTCCACACGCTGTGTATCGAAGGAAGCTAAGGATTCACTTCCTAGCCCTCGATATCTTTCGATATAACGATAAATCACTCTGGGAGACGCGGAATAGCGATATTTACCTTTTCCACACGCTGTGTATCGAAGGAAGCTAAGGATTCACTTCCTAGCCCTCGATATCGTTCGATATAACGAAAAATCACTCTGCGAGACGCGGAATAGCGATATTTACCTTTTCCACACACTGTGTATCGAAGGAAGCTAAGGATTCAATTCCTAGCCCTCGATATCGTTCGATATAACGATAAATCACTCTGGGAGACGCGGATTAGCGATATTTACCTTTTCCACACGCTGTGCATCGAAGGAAGCTAAGGATTCACTTCCTAGCCCTCGATATCTTTCGATATAACGATAAATCACTCTGGGAGACACGGAATAGCGATATTTACCCTTTCCACACGCTGTGTATCGAAGGAAGCTAAGGATTCACTTCCTAGCCCTCGATATCGTTCGATATAACGATAAATCACTCTGGGCGACTCGAAATAGCGATATTTACCCTTTCCACACGCTGTGTATCGAAGGAAGCTAAGGATTCACTTCCTAGCCCTCGATATCGTTCGATATAACGATATATCACTCTGGGCGACTCGGAATCGCGTTATTTAACTATTCCACACGCTGTGTATCGAAGGAAGCTAAGGATTCACTTCCTAGCCCTCGATATCGTTCGATATAACGATAAATCACTTGGGAGACGCGGATTAGCGATATTTACCTTTTCCACACGCTGTGCATCGAAGGAAGCTAAGGATTCACTTCCTAGCCCTCGATATCGTTCGATATAACGATAAATCACTCTGGGAGACGCGGATTAGCGATATTTACCTTTTCCACACGCTGTGCATCGAAGGAAGCTAAGGATTCACTTCCTAGCCCTCGATATCGTTCGATATAACGATAAATCACTCTGGGAGACGCGGAATAGCGATATTTACCTTTTCCACACGCTGCGCATCGAAGGAAGCTGAGGATTCACTTCGTAGCCCTCGATATCGTTCGATATAACGATAAATCACTCTGGGCGACTCGGAATCGCGTTATTTACCTTTTCCACACGCTTTGCATCGAAGGAAGCTAAGGATTCACTTCCTAGCCCTCGATATCGTTCGATATAACGATAAATCACTCTGGGCGACTCGGAATCGCGTTATTTACCTTTTCCACACTCTGTGCATCGAAGGAAGCTAAGGATTCACTTCCTAGCCCTCGATATCGTTCGATATAACGATAAGTCACTCTGGGCGACGCGGAATAGCGATATTTACCTTTTCCACACGCTGTGCATCGAAGGAAGCTAAGGATTCACTTCCTAGCCCTCGATATCGTTCGATATAGCGATAAATCACTCTGGGCAACTCGGAATCGCGTTATTTACCTATTCCACACGCTGTGCATCGAAGGAAGCTGAGGATTCACTTCGTAGCCCTCGATATCGTTCGATATAACGATAAATCACTCTGAGCGACTCGGAATCGCGTTATTTACCTTTTCCACACGCTTTGCATCGAAGGAAGCTAAGGATTCACTTCCTAGCCCTCGATATCGTTCGATATAACGATAAATCACTCTGATAGACGCGGATTTGCGATATTTACCTTTTCCACACGCTGTGCATCGAAGGAAGCTAAGGATTCACTTCCTAGCCCTCGATATCGTTCGATATAACGATAAATCACTCTGGGAGACACGGAATAGCGATATTTACCCTTTCCACACGCTGTGTATCGAAGGAAGCTAAGGATTCACTTCCTAGCCCTCGACATCGTTCGATATAACGATATATCACTCTGGGCGACTCGGAATCGCGTTATTTAACTATTCCACACGCTGTGTATCGAAGGAAGCTAAGGATTCACTTCCTAGCCCTCGATATCGTTCGATATAACGATAAATCACTCTGGGAGACGCGGATTAGCGATATATACCTTTTCCACACGCTGTGCATCGATTGAAGCTAAGGATTCACTTCCTAGCCCTCGATATCGTTCGATATAACGATAAATCACTCTGGGAGACGCGGAATAGCGATATTTACCTTTTCCACACGCTGCGCATCGAAGGAAGCTGAGGATTCACTTCGTAGCCCTCGATATCGTTCGATATAACGATAAATCACTCTGGGCGACTCGGAATCGCGTTATTTACCTTTTCCACACGCTTTACATCGAAGGAAGCTAAGGATTCACTTCCTAGCCCTCGATATCGTTCGATATAACGATAAATCACTCTGGGAGACGCGGATTAGCGATATATACCTTTTCCACACGCTGTGCATCGAAGGAAGCTAAGGATTCACTTCCTAGCCCTCGATATCGTTCGATATAACGATAAATCACTCTGGGAGACGCGGAATAGCGATATTTACCTTTTCCACACGCTGTGCATCGAAGCAAGCTAAGGATTCACTTCCTAGCCCTCGATATCGTTCGATATAACGATAAATCACTCTGGGCGACTCGGAATAGCGTTATTTACCTTTTCCACACGCTGTGTATCGAAGGAAGCTAAGGATTCACTTCCTAGCCCTCGATATCTTTCGATATAACGATAAATCACTCTGGGAGACTCGGAATAGCGATATTTACCTTTTCCACACGCTGTGTATCGAAGGAAGCTGAGGATTTACTTCCTAGCCCTCGATATCGTTCGATATAACGATAAATCACTCTGGGCGACTCGGAATAGCGATATTTACCTTTTCCACACGCTGTGCATCGATGAAAGCTAAGGATTCACTTCCTAGTCCTCGATATCGTTCGATATAACGATAAATCACTCTGGGCGACGCGGAATAGCGATATTTACCTTTTCCACACGCTGTGCATCGAAGGAAGCTAAGGATTCACTTCCTTGCCCTCGATATCGTTCGATATAACGATAAATCACTCTGGGCGACTCGGAATAGCGTTATTTACCTTTTCCACACGCTGTGTATCGAAGGAAGCTAAGGATTCACTTCCTAGCCCCCGATATCTTTCGATATAACGATAAATCACTCTGGGAGACGCGGAATAGCGATATTTACCTTTTCCAGACGCTGTATATCGAAGGAAGCTAAGGATTCACTTCCTAGCCCTCGATATCGTTCGATATAACGATAAATCACTCTGGGAGACGCGGAATAGCGATATTTACCTTTTCCACACGCTGCGCATCGAAGGAAGCTGAGGATTCACTTCGTAGCCCTCGATATCGTTCGATATAACGATAAATCACTCTGGGCGACTCGGAATCGCGTTATTTACCTTTTCCACACGCTTTACATCGAAGGAAGCTAAGGATTCACTTCCTAGCCCTCGATATCGTTCGATATAACGATAAATCACTCTGGGAGACGCGGATTAGCGATATATACCTTTTCCACACGCTGTGCATCGAAGGAAGCTAAGGATTCACTTCCTAGCCCTCGATATCGTTCGATATAACGATAAATCACTCTGGGAGACGCGGAATAGCGATATTTACCTTTTCCACACGCTGTGCATCGAAGCAAGCTAAGGATTCACTTCCTAGCCCTCGATATCGTTCGATATAACGATAAATCACTCTGGGCGACTCGGAATAGCGTTATTTACCTTTTCCACACGCTGTGTATCGAAGGAAGCTAAGGATTCACTTCCTAGCCCTCGATATCTTTCGATATAACGATAAATCACTCTGGGAGACTCGGAATAGCGATATTTACCTTTTCCACACGCTGTGTATCGAAGGAAGCTGAGGATTTACTTCCTAGCCCTCGATATCGTTCGATATAACGATAAATCACTCTGGGCGACTCGGAATAGCGATATTTACCTTTTCCACACGCTGTGCATCGATGAAAGCTAAGGATTCACTTCCTAGTCCTCGATATCGTTCGATATAACGATAAATCACTCTGGGCGACGCGGAATAGCGATATTTACCTTTTCCACACGCTGTGCATCGAAGGAAGCTAAGGATTCACTTCCTTGCCCTCGATATCGTTCGATATAACGATAAATCACTCTGGGCGACTCGGAATAGCGTTATTTACCTTTTCCACACGCTGTGTATCGAAGGAAGCTAAGGATTCACTTCCTAGCCCCCGATATCTTTCGATATAACGATAAATCACTCTGGGAGACGCGGAATAGCGATATTTACCTTTTCCAGACGCTGTATATCGAAGGAAGCTAAGGATTCACTTCCTAGCGCTCGATATCGTTCGATATAACGATAAATCACTCTGGGAGACGCGGATTAGCGATATTTACCTTTTCCACACGCTGTGCATCGAAGGAAGCTAAGGATTCACTTCCTAGCCCTCGATATCGTTCGATATAACTATAAATCACTCTGGGCGACGCGGAATAGCGATATTTACCTTTTCCACACGCTGTGCATCGAAGGAAGCTGAGGATTCACTTCGTAGCCCTCGATATCGTTCGATATAACGATAAATCACTCTGGGCGACTCGGAATCGCGTTATTTACCTTTTCCACACGCTTTGCATCGAAGGAAGCTAAGGATTCACTTCCTAGCCCTCGATATCGTTCGATATAACGATAAATCACTCTGGGCGACTCGGAATAGCGTTATTTACCTTTTCCACACGCTGTGTATCGAAGGAAGCTAAGGATTCACTTCCTAGCCCTCGATATCTTTCGATATAATGATAAATCACTCTGGGAGACGCGGAATAGCGATATTTACCTTTTCCACACGCTGTGTATCGAAGGAAGCTAAGGATTCACTTCCTAGCCCTCGATATCGTTCGATATAACGATAAATCACTCTGGGAGACGCGGATTAGCGATATTTACCTTTTCCACACGCTGTGCATCGAAGGAGGCTAAGGATTCACTTCCTAGCCCTCGATATCGTTCGATATAACGATAAATCACTCTGGGAGACGCGGAATAGCGATATTTACCTTTTCCACACGCTGCGCATCGAAGGAAGCTGAGGATTCACTTCGTAGCCCTCGATATCGTTCGATATAACGATAAATCACTCTGGGCGACTCGGAATCGCGTTATTTACCTTTTCCACACGCTTTGCATCGAAGGAAGCTAAGGATTCACTTCCTAGCCCTCGATATCGTTCGATATAACGATAAATCACTCTGGGAGACGCGGATTAGCGATATATACCTTTTCCACACGCTGTGCATCGAAGGAAGCTAAGGATTCACTTCCTAGCCCTCGATATCGTTCGATATAACGATAAATCACTCTGGGAGACGCGGAATAGCGATATTTACCTTTTCCACACGCTGCGCATCGAAGGAAGCTGAGGATTCACTTCGTAGCCCTCGATATCGTTCGATATAACGATAAATCACTCTGGGCGACTCGGAATCGCGTTATTTACCTTTTCCACACGCTTTACATCGAAGGAAGCTAAGGATTCACTTCCTAGCCCTCGATATCGTTCGATATAACGATAAATCACTCTGGGCGACGCGGAATAGCGATATTTACCTTTTCCACACGCTGTGCATCGAAGCAAGCTAAGGATTCACTTCCTAGCCCTCGATATCGTTCGATATAACGATAAATCACTCTGGGCGACTCGGAATAGCGTTATTTACCTTTTCCACACGCTGTGTATCGAAGGAAGCTAAGGATTCACTTCCTAGCCCTCGATATCTTTCGATATAACGATAAATCACTCTGGGAGACTCGGAATAGCGATATTTACCTTTTCCACACGCTGTGTATCGAAGGAAGCTGAGGATTCACTTCCTAGCCCTCGATATCGTTCGATATAACGATAAATCACTCTGGGCGACTCGGAATAGCGATATTTACCTTTTCCACACGCTGTGCATCGATGAAAGCTAAGGATTCACTTCCTAGTCCTCGATATCGTTCGATATAACGATAAATCACTCTGGGCGACGCGGAATAGCGATATTTACCTTTTCCACACGCTGTGCATCGAAGGAAGCTAAGGATTCACTTCCTTGCCCTCGATATCGTTCGATATAACGATAAATCACTCTGGGCGACTCGGAATAGCGTTATTTACCTTTTCCACACGCTGTGTATCGAAGGAAGCTAAGGATTCACTTCCTAGCCCCCGATATCTTTCGATATAACGATAAATCACTCTGGGAGACGCGGAATAGCGATATTTACCTTTTCCAGACGCTGTGTATCGAAGGAAGCTAAGGATTCACTTCCTAGCGCTCGATATCGTTCGATATAACGATAAATCACTCTGGGCGACTCGGAATAGCGTTATTTACCTTTTCCACACGCTGTGTATCGAAGGAAGCTAAGGATTCACTTCCTAGCCCCCGATATCTTTCGATATAACGATAAATCACTCTGGGAGACGCGGAATAGCGATATTTACCTTTTCCAGACGCTGTATATCGAAGGAAGCTAAAGATTCACTTCCTAGCCCTCGATATCGTTCGATATAACGATAAATCACTCTGGGCGACTCGGAATAGCGATATTTACCTTTTCCACACGCTGTGCATCGAAGGAATCTAAGGATTCACTTCCTAGCCCTCGATATCGTTCGATATAACGATAAATCACTCTGATAGACGCGGATTTGCGATATTTACCTTTTCCATACGCTGTGCATCGAAGGAAGCTAAGGATTCACTTCCTAGCCCTCGATATCGTTCGATATAACGATAAATCACTCTGGGAGACACGGAATAGCGATATTTACCCTTTCCACACGCTGTGTATCGAAGGAAGCTAAGGATTCACTTCCTAGCCCTCGACATCGTTCGATATAACGATATATCACTCTGGGCAACTCGGAATCGCGTTATTTAACTATTCCACACGCTGTGTATCGAAGGAAGCTAAGGATTCACTTCCTAGCCCCCGATATCTTTCGATATAACGATAAATCACTCTGGGAGACGCGGAATAGCGATATTTACCTTTTCCACACACTGTGTATCGAAGGAAGCTAAGGATTCACTTCCTAGCGCTCGATATCGTTCGATATAACGATAAATCACTCTGGGCGACTCGGAATCGCGTTATTTACCTATTCCACACACTGTGTATCGAAGGAAGCTAAGGATTCACTTCCTAGCCCTCGATATCGTTCGATATAACGATAAATCACTCTGGGAGACGCGGATTAGCGATATTTACCTTTTCCACACGCTGTGCATCGCAGGAAGCTAAGGATTCACTTCCTAGCCCTCGATATCGTTCGATATATCTATAAATCACTCTGGGCGACGCGGAATAGCGATATTTACCTTTTCCACACGCTGTGCATCGAAGGAAGCTGAGGATTCACTTCGTAGCCCTCGATATCGTTCGATATAACGATAAATCACTCTGGGCGACTCGGAATCGCGTTATTTACCTTTTCCACACGCTTTGCATCGAAGGAAGCTAAGGATTCACTTCCTAGCCCTCGATATCGTTCGATATAACGATAAATCACTCTGGGCGACTCGAAATAGCGATATTTACCCTTTCCACACGCTGTGTATCGAAGGAAGCTAAGGATTCACTTCCTAGCCCTCGATATCGTTCGATATAACGATATATCACTCTGGGCGACTCGGAATCGCGTTATTTAACTATTCCACACGCTGTGTATCGAAGGAAGCTAAGGATTCACTTCCTAGCCCTCGATATCGTTCGATATAACGATAAATCACTCTGGGCGACTCGGAATAGCGTTATTTACCTTTTCCACACGCTGTGTATCGAAGGAATTTAAGGATTCACTTCCTAGCCCTCGATATCTTTCGATATAACGATAAATCACTCTGGGAGACGCGGAATAGCGATATTTACCTTTTCCACACGCTGTGTATCGAAGGAAGCTAAGGATTCACTTCCTAGCCCTCGATATCGTTCGATATAACGAAAAATCACTCTGCGAGACGCGGAATAGCGATATTTACCTTTTCCACACACTGTGTATCGAAGGAAGCTAAGGATTCAATTCCTAGCCCTCGATATCGTTCGATATAACGATAAATCACTCTGGGAGACGCGGATTAGCGATATTTACCTTTTCCACACGCTGTGCATCGAAGGAAGCTAAGGATTCACTTCCTAGCCCTCGATATCTTTCGATATAACGATAAATCACTCTGGGAGACGCGGATTAGCGATATTTACCTTTTCCACACGCTGTGCATCGAAGGAAGCTAAGGATTCACTTCCTAGCCCTCGATATCTTTCGATATAACGATAAATCACTCTGGGAGACACGGAATAGCGATATTTACCCTTTCCACACGCTGTGTATCGAAGGAAGCTAAGGATTCACTTCCTAGCCCTCGATATCGTTCGATATAACGATAAATCACTCTGGGCGACTCGAAATAGCGATATTTACCCTTTCCACACGCTGTGTATCGAAGGAAGCTAAGGATTCACTTCCTAGCCCTCGATATCGTTCGATATAACGATATATCACTCTGGGCGACTCGGAATCGCGTTATTTAACTATTCCACACGCTGTGTATCGAAGGAAGCTAAGGATTCACTTCCTAGCCCTCGATATCGTTCGATATAACGATAAATCACTTGGGAGACGCGGATTAGCGATATTTACCTTTTCCACACGCTGTGCATCGAAGGAAGCTAAGGATTCACTTCCTAGCCCTCGATATCGTTCGATATAACGATAAATCACTCTGGGAGACGCGGATTAGCGATATTTACCTTTTCCACACGCTGTGCATCGAAGGAAGCTAAGGATTCACTTCCTAGCCCTCGATATCGTTCGATATAACGATAAATCACTCTGGGAGACGCGGAATAGCGATATTTACCTTTTCCACACGCTGCGCATCGAAGGAAGCTGAGGATTCACTTCGTAGCCCTCGATATCGTTCGATATAACGATAAATCACTCTGGGCGACTCGGAATCGCGTTATTTACCTTTTCCACACGCTGCGCATCGAAGGAAGCTGAGGATTCACTTCGTAGCCCTCGATATCGTTCGATATAACGAAAAATCACTCTGCGAGACGCGGAATAGCGATATTTACCTTTTCCACACACTGTGTATCGAAGGAAGCTAAGGATTCACTTCCTAGCCCTCGATATCGTTCGATATAACGATAAATCACTCTGGGAGACGCGGAATAGCGATATTTACCTTTTCCACACGCTGCGCATCGAAGGAAGCTGAGGATTCACTTCGTAGCCCTCGATATCGTTCGATATAACGATAAATCACTCTGGGCGACTCGGAATCGCGTTATTTACCTTTTCCACACGCTTTGCATCGAAGGAAGCTAAGGATTCACTTCCTAGCCCTCGATATCGTTCGATATAACGATAAATCACTCTGGGCGACTCGGAATCGCGTTATTTACCTTTTCCACACTCTGTGCATCGAAGGAAGCTAAGGATTCACTTCCTAGCCCTCGATATCGTTCGATATAACGATAAGTCACTCTGGGCGACGCGGAATAGCGATATTTACCTTTTCCACACGCTGTGCATCGAAGGAAGCTAAGGATTCACTTCCTAGCCCTCGATATCGTTCGATATAGCGATAAATCACTCTGGGCAACTCGGAATCGCGTTATTTACCTATTCCACACGCTGTGCATCGAAGGAAGCTGAGGATTCACTTCCTAGCCCTCGATATCGTTCGATATAACGATAAATCACTCTGAGCGACTCGGAATCGCGTTATTTACCTTTTCCACACGCTTTGCATCGAAGGAAGCTAAGGATTCACTTCCTAGCCCTCGATATCGTTCGATATAACGATAAATCACTCTGATAGACGCGGATTTGCGATATTTACCTTTTCCACACGCTGTGCATCGAAGGAAGCTAAGGATTCACTTCCTAGCCCTCGATATCGTTCGATATAACGATAAATCACTCTGGGAGACACGGAATAGCGATATTTACCCTTTCCACACGCTGTGTATCGAAGGAAGCTAAGGATTCACTTCCTAGCCCTCGACATCGTTCGATATAACGATATATCACTCTGGGCGACTCGGAATCGCGTTATTTAACTATTCCACACGCTGTGTATCGAAGGAAGCTAAGGATTCACTTCCTAGCCCTCGATATCGTTCGATATAACGATAAATCACTCTGGGAGACGCGGATTAGCGATATATACCTTTTCCACACGCTGTGCATCGAAGGAAGCTAAGGATTCACTTCCTAGCCCTCGATATCGTTCGATATAACGATAAATCACTCTGGGAGACGCGGAATAGCGATATTTACCTTTTCCACACGCTGCGCATCGAAGGAAGCTGAGGATTCACTTCGTAGCCCTCGATATCGTTCGATATAACGATAAATCACTCTGGGCGACTCGGAATCGCGTTATTTACCTTTTCCACACGCTTTACATCGAAGGAAGCTAAGGATTCACTTCCTAGCCCTCGATATCGTTCGATATAACGATAAATCACTCTGGGCGACGCGGAATAGCGATATTTACCTTTTCCACACGCTGTGCATCGAAGCAAGCTAAGGATTCACTTCCTAGCCCTCGATATCGTTCGATATAACGATAAATCACTCTGGGCGACTCGGAATAGCGTTATTTACCTTTTCCACACGCTGTGTATCGAAGGAAGCTAAGGATTCACTTCCTAGCCCTCGATATCTTTCGATATAACGATAAATCACTCTGGGAGACTCGGAATAGCGATATTTACCTTTTCCACACGCTGTGTATCGAAGGAAGCTGAGGATTTACTTCCTAGCCCTCGATATCGTTCGATATAACGATAAATCACTCTGGGCGACTCGGAATAGCGATATTTACCTTTTCCACACGCTGTGCATCGATGAAAGCTAAGGATTCACTTCCTAGTCCTCGATATCGTTCGATATAACGATAAATCACTCTGGGCGACGCGGAATAGCGATATTTACCTTTTCCACACGCTGTGCATCGAAGGAAGCTAAGGATTCACTTCCTTGCCCTCGATATCGTTCGATATAACGATAAATCACTCTGGGCGACTCGGAATAGCGTTATTTACCTTTTCCACACGCTGTGTATCGAAGGAAGCTAAGGATTCACTTCCTAGCCCCCGATATCTTTCGATATAACGATAAATCACTCTGGGAGACGCGGAATAGCGATATTTACCTTTTCCAGACGCTGTGTATCGAAGGAAGCTAAGGATTCACTTCCTAGCGCTCGATATCGTTCGATATAACGATAAATCACTCTGGGAGACGCGGATTAGCGATATTTACCTTTTCCACACGCTGTGCATCGAAGGAAGCTAAGGATTCACTTCCTAGCCCTCGATATCGTTCGATATAACTATAAATCACTCTGGGCGACGCGGAATAGCGATATTTACCTTTTCCACACGCTGTGCATCGAAGGAAGCTGAGGATTCACTTCGAAGCCCTCGATATCGTTCGATATAACGATAAATCACTCTGGGCGACTCGGAATCGCGTTATTTACCTTTTCCACACGCTTTGCATCGAAGGAAGCTAAGGATTCACTTCCTAGCCCTCGATATCGTTCGATATAACGATAAATCACTCTGGGCGACTCGGAATCGCGTTATTTACCTTTTCCACACTCTGTGCATCGAAGGAAGCTAAGGATTCACTTCCTAGCCCTCGATATCGTTCGATATAACGATAAGTCACTCTGGGCGACGCGGAATAGCGATATTTACCTTTTCCACACGCTGTGCATCGAAGGAAGCTAAGGATTCACTTCCTAGCCCTCGATATCGTTCGATATAGCGATAAATCACTCTGGGCAACTCGGAATCGCGTTATTTACCTATTCCACACGCTGTGCATCGAAGGAAGCTGAGGATTCACTTCCTAGCCCTCGATATCGTTCGATATAACGATAAATCACTCTGGGCGACGCGGAATAGCGATATTTACCTATTCCACACGCTGTGCATCGAAGGAAGCTGAGGATTCACTTCCTAGCCCTCGATATCGTTCGATATAACGATAAATCACTCTGAGCGACTCGGAATCGCGTTATTTACCTTTTCCACACGCTTTGCATCGAAGGAAGCTAAGGATTCACTTCCTAGCCCTCGATATCGTTCGATATAACGATAAATCACTCTGATAGACGCGGATTTGCGATATTTACCTTTTCCACACGCTGTGCATCGAAGGAAGCTAAGGATTCACTTCCTAGCCCTCGATATCGTTCGATATAACGATAAATCACTCTGGGAGACACGGAATAGCGATATTTACCCTTTCCACACGCTGTGTATCGAAGGAAGCTAAGGATTCACTTCCTAGCCCTCGACATCGTTCGATATAACGATATATCACTCTGGGCGACTCGGAATCGCGTTATTTAACTATTCCACACGCTGTGTATCGAAGGAAGCTAAGGATTCACTTCCTAGCCCTCGATATCGTTCGATATAACGATAAATCACTCTGGGAGACGCGGATTAGCGATATATACCTTTTCCACACGCTGTGCATCGAAGGAAGCTAAGGATTCACTTCCTAGCCCTCGATATCGTTCGATATAACGATAAATCACTCTGGGAGACGCGGAATAGCGATATTTACCTTTTCCACACGCTGCGCATCGAAGGAAGCTGAGGATTCACTTCGTAGCCCTCGATATCGTTCGATATAACGATAAATCACTCTTTGCGACTCGGAATCGCGTTATTTACCTTTTCCACACGCTTTACATCGAAGGAAGCTAAGGATTCACTTCCTAGCCCTCGATATCGTTCGATATAACGATAAATCACTCTGGGCGACGCGGAATAGCGATATTTACCTTTTCCACACGCTGTGCATCGAAGCAAGCTAAGGATTCACTTCCTAGCCCTCGATATCGTTCGATATAACGATAAATCACTCTGGGCGACTCGGAATAGCGTTATTTACCTTTTCCACACGCTGTGTATCGAAGGAAGCTAAGGATTCACTTCCTAGCCCTCGATATCTTTCGATATAACGATAAATCACTCTGGGAGACTCGGAATAGCGATATTTACCTTTTCCACACGCTGTGTATCGAAGGAAGCTGAGGATTTACTTCCTAGCCCTCGATATCGTTCGATATAACGATAAATCACTCTGGGCGACTCGGAATAGCGATATTTACCTTTTCCACACGCTGTGCATCGATGAAAGCTAAGGATTCACTTCCTAGTCCTCGATATCGTTCGATATAACGATAAATCACTCTGGGCGACGCGGAATAGCGATATTTACCTTTTCCACACGCTGTGCATCGAAGGAAGCTAAGGATTCACTTCCTTGCCCTCGATATCGTTCGATATAACGATAAATCACTCTGGGAGACACGGAATAGCGATATTTACCCTTTCCACACGCTGTGTATCGAAGGAAGCTAAGGATTCACTTCCTAGCCCTCGACATCGTTCGATATAACGATATATCACTCTGGGCGACTCGGAATCGCGTTATTTAACTATTCCACACGCTGTGCATCGAAGGAAGCTAAGGATTCACTTCCTAGCCCTCGATATCGTTCGATATAGCGATAAATCACTCTGGGCAACTCGGAATCGCGTTATTTACCTATTCCACACGCTGTGCATCGAAGGAAGCTGAGGATTCACTTCCTAGCCCTCGATATCGTTCGATATAACGATAAATCACTCTGGGCGACGCGGAATAGCGATATTTACCTATTCCACACGCTGTGCATCGAAGGAAGCTGAGGATTCACTTCCTAGCCCTCGATATCGTTCGATATAACGATAAATCACTCTGAGCGACTCGGAATCGCGTTATTTACCTTTTCCACACGCTTTGCATCGAAGGAAGCTAAGGATTCACTTCCTAGCCCTCGATATCGTTCGATATAACGATAAATCACTCTGATAGACGCGGATTTGCGATATTTACCTTTTCCACACGCTGTGCATCGAAGGAAGCTAAGGATTCACTTCCTAGCCCTCGATATCGTTCGATATAACGATAAATCACTCTGGGAGACACGGAATAGCGATATTTACCCTTTCCACACGCTGTGTATCGAAGGAAGCTAAGGATTCACTTCCTAGCCCTCGACATCGTTCGATATAACGATATATCACTCTGGGCGACTCGGAATCGCGTTATTTAACTATTCCACACGCTGTGTATCGAAGGAAGCTAAGGATTCACTTCCTAGCCCTCGATATCGTTCGATATAACGATAAATCACTCTGGGAGACGCGGATTAGCGATATATACCTTTTCCACACGCTGTGCATCGAAGGAAGCTAAGGATTCACTTCCTAGCCCTCGATATCGTTCGATATAACGATAAATCACTCTGGGAGACGCGGAATAGCGATATTTACCTTTTCCACACGCTGCGCATCGAAGGAAGCTGAGGATTCACTTCGTAGCCCTCGATATCGTTCGATATAACGATAAATCACTCTTTGCGACTCGGAATCGCGTTATTTACCTTTTCCACACGCTTTACATCGAAGGAAGCTAAGGATTCACTTCCTAGCCCTCGATATCGTTCGATATAACGATAAATCACTCTGGGCGACGCGGAATAGCGATATTTACCTTTTCCACACGCTGTGCATCGAAGCAAGCTAAGGATTCACTTCCTCGCCCTCGATATCGTTCGATATAACGATAAATCACTCTGGGCGACTCGGAATAGCGTTATTTACCTTTTCCACACGCTGTGTATCGAAGGAAGCTAAGGATTCACTTCCTAGCCCTCGATATCTTTCGATATAACGATAAATCACTCTGGGAGACTCGGAATAGCGATATTTACCTTTTCCACACGCTGTGTATCGAAGGAAGCTGAGGATTTACTTCCTAGCCCTCGATATCGTTCGATATAACGATAAATCACTCTGGGAGACGCGGAATAGCGATATTTACCTTTTCCACACGCTGTGCATCGAAGGAAGCTAAGGATTCACTTCCTAGCCCTCGATATCGTTCGATATAACTATAAATCACTCTGGGCGACGCGGAATAGCGATATTTACCTTTTCCACACGCTGTGCATCGAAGGAAGCTGAGGATTCACTTCGTAGCCCTCGATATCGTTCGATATAACGATAAATCACTCTGGGCGACTCGGAATCGCGTTATTTACCTTTTCCACACGCTTTGCATCGAAGGAAGCTAAGGATTGACTTCCTAGCCCTCGATATCGTTCGATATAACGATAAATCACTCTGGGCGACTCGGAATCGCGTTATTTACCTTTTCCACACTCTGTGCATCGAAGGAAGCTAAGGATTCACTTCCTAGCCCTCGATATCGTTCGATATAACGATAAATCACTCTGGGAGACACGGAATAGCGATATTTACCCTTTCCACACGCTGTGTATCGAAGGAAGCTAAGGATTCACTTCCTAGCCCTCGACATCGTTCGATATAACGATATATCACTCTGGGCGACTCGGAATCGCGTTATTTAACTATTCCACACGCTGTGTATCGAAGGAAGCTAAGGATTCACTTCCTAGCCCTCGATATCGTTCGATATAACGATAAATCACTCTGGGAGACGCGGATTAGCGATATATACCTTTTCCACACGCTGTGCATCGAAGGAAGCTAAGGATTCACTTCCTAGCCCTCGATATCGTTCGATATAACGATAAATCACTCTGGGAGACGCGGAATAGCGATATTTACCTTTTCCACACGCTGCGCATCGAAGGAAGCTGAGGATTCACTTCGTAGCCCTCGATATCGTTCGATATAACGATAAATCACTCTTTGCGACTCGGAATCGCGTTATTTACCTTTTCCACACGCTTTACATCGAAGGAAGCTAAGGATTCACTTCCTAGCCCTCGATATCGTTCGATATAACGATAAATCACTCTGGGCGACGCGGAATAGCGATATTTACCTTTTCCACACGCTGTGCATCGAAGCAAGCTAAGGATTCACTTCCTAGCCCTCGATATCGTTCGATATAACGATAAATCACTCTGGGCGACTCGGAATAGCGTTATTTACCTTTTCCACACGCTGTGTATCGAAGGAAGCTAAGGATTCACTTCCTAGCCCTCGATATCTTTCGATATAACGATAAATCACTCTGGGAGACTCGGAATAGCGATATTTACCTTTTCCACACGCTGTGTATCGAAGGAAGCTGAGGATTTACTTCCTAGCCCTCGATATCGTTCGATATAACGATAAATCACTCTGGGCGACTCGGAATAGCGATATTTACCTTTTCCACACGCTGTGCATCGATGAAAGCTAAGGATTCACTTCCTAGTCCTCGATATCGTTCGATATAACGATAAATCACTCTGGGCGACGCGGAATAGCGATATTTACCTTTTCCACACGCTGTGCATCGAAGGAAGCTAAGGATTCACTTCCTTGCCCTCGATATCGTTCGATATAACGATAAATCACTCTGGGAGACACGGAATAGCGATATTTACCCTTTCCACACGCTGTGTATCGAAGGAAGCTAAGGATTCACTTCCTAGCCCTCGACATCGTTCGATATAACGATATATCACTCTGGGCGACTCGGAATCGCGTTATTTAACTATTCCACACGCTGTGCATCGAAGGAAGCTAAGGATTCACTTCCTAGCCCTCGATATCGTTCGATATAGCGATAAATCACTCTGGGCAACTCGGAATCGCGTTATTTACCTATTCCACACGCTGTGCATCGAAGGAAGCTGAGGATTCACTTCCTAGCCCTCGATATCGTTCGATATAACGATAAATCACTCTGAGCGACTCGGAATCGCGTTATTTACCTTTTCCACACGCTTTGCATCGAAGGAAGCTAAGGATTCACTTCCTAGCCCTCGATATCGTTCGATATAACGATAAATCACTCTGATAGACGCGGATTTGCGATATTTACCTTTTCCACACGCTGTGCATCGAAGGAAGCTAAGGATTCACTTCCTAGCCCTCGATATCGTTCGATATAACGATAAATCACTCTGGGAGACACGGAATAGCGATATTTACCCTTTCCACACGCTGTGTATCGAAGGAAGCTAAGGATTCACTTCCTAGCCCTCGACATCGTTCGATATAACGATATATCACTCTGGGCGACTCGGAATCGCGTTATTTAACTATTCCACACGCTGTGTATCGAAGGAAGCTAAGGATTCACTTCCTAGCCCTCGATATCGTTCGATATAACGATAAATCACTCTGGGAGACGCGGATTAGCGATATATACCTTTTCCACACGCTGTGCATCGAAGGAAGCTAAGGATTCACTTCCTAGCCCTCGATATCGTTCGATATAACGATAAATCACTCTGGGAGACGCGGAATAGCGATATTTACCTTTTCCACACGCTGCGCATCGAAGGAAGCTGAGGATTCACTTCGTAGCCCTCGATATCGTTCGATATAACGATAAATCACTCTTTGCGACTCGGAATCGCGTTATTTACCTTTTCCACACGCTTTACATCGAAGGAAGCTAAGGATTCACTTCCTAGCCCTCGATATCGTTCGATATAACGATAAATCACTCTGGGCGACGCGGAATAGCGATATTTACCTTTTCCACACGCTGTGCATCGAAGCAAGCTAAGGATTCACTTCCTCGCCCTCGATATCGTTCGATATAACGATAAATCACTCTGGGCGACTCGGAATAGCGTTATTTACCTTTTCCACACGCTGTGTATCGAAGGAAGCTAAGGATTCACTTCCTAGCCCTCGATATCTTTCGATATAACGATAAATCACTCTGGGAGACTCGGAATAGCGATATTTACCTTTTCCACACGCTGTGTATCGAAGGAAGCTGAGGATTTACTTCCTAGCCCTCGATATCGTTCGATATAACGATAAATCACTCTGGGAGACGCGGAATAGCGATATTTACCTTTTCCACACGCTGTGCATCGAAGGAAGCTAAGGATTCACTTCCTAGCCCTCGATATCGTTCGATATAACTATAAATCACTCTGGGCGACGCGGAATAGCGATATTTACCTTTTCCACACGCTGTGCATCGAAGGAAGCTGAGGATTCACTTCGTAGCCCTCGATATCGTTCGATATAACGATAAATCACTCTGGGCGACTCGGAATCGCGTTATTTACCTTTTCCACACGCTTTGCATCGAAGGAAGCTAAGGATTGACTTCCTAGCCCTCGATATCGTTCGATATAACGATAAATCACTCTGGGCGACTCGGAATCGCGTTATTTACCTTTTCCACACTCTGTGCATCGAAGGAAGCTAAGGATTCACTTCCTAGCCCTCGATATCGTTCGATATAACGATAAATCACTCTGGGCGACTCGGAATAGCGTTATTTACCTTTTCCACACGCTGTGTATCGAAGGAAGCTAAGGATTCACTTCCTAGCCCTCGATATCTTTCGATATAACGATAAATCACTCTGGGAGACTCGGAATAGCGATATTTACCTTTTCCACACGCTGTGTATCGAAGGAAGCTGAGGATTTACTTCCTAGCCCTCGATATCGTTCGATATAACGATAAATCACTCTGGGCGACTCGGAATAGCGATATTTACCTTTTCCACACGCTGTGCATCGATGAAAGCTAAGGATTCACTTCCTAGTCCTCGATATCGTTCGATATAACGATAAATCACTCTGGGCGACGCGGAATAGCGATATTTACCTTTTCCACACGCTGTGCATCGAAGGAAGCTAAGGATTCACTTCCTTGCCCTCGATATCGTTCGATATAACGATAAATCACTCTGGGAGACACGGAATAGCGATATTTACCCTTTCCACACGCTGTGTATCGAAGGAAGCTAAGGATTCACTTCCTAGCCCTCGACATCGTTCGATATAACGATATATCACTCTGGGCGACTCGGAATCGCGTTATTTAACTATTCCACACGCTGTGCATCGAAGGAAGCTAAGGATTCACTTCCTAGCCCTCGATATCGTTCGATATAGCGATAAATCACTCTGGGCAACTCGGAATCGCGTTATTTACCTATTCCACACGCTGTGCATCGAAGGAAGCTGAGGATTCACTTCCTAGCCCTCGATATCGTTCGATATAACGATAAATCACTCTGGGCGACGCGGAATAGCGATATTTACCTATTCCACACGCTGTGCATCGAAGGAAGCTGAGGATTCACTTCCTAGCCCTCGATATCGTTCGATATAACGATAAATCACTCTGAGCGACTCGGAATCGCGTTATTTACCTTTTCCACACGCTTTGCATCGAAGGAAGCTAAGGATTCACTTCCTAGCCCTCGATATCGTTCGATATAACGATAAATCACTCTGATAGACGCGGATTTGCGATATTTACCTTTTCCACACGCTGTGCATCGAAGGAAGCTAAGGATTCACTTCCTAGCCCTCGATATCGTTCGATATAACGATAAATCACTCTGGGAGACACGGAATAGCGATATTTACCCTTTCCACACGCTGTGTATCGAAGGAAGCTAAGGATTCACTTCCTAGCCCTCGACATCGTTCGATATAACGATATATCACTCTGGGCGACTCGGAATCGCGTTATTTAACTATTCCACACGCTGTGTATCGAAGGAAGCTAAGGATTCACTTCCTAGCCCTCGATATCGTTCGATATAACGATAAATCACTCTGGGAGACGCGGATTAGCGATATATACCTTTTCCACACGCTGTGCATCGAAGGAAGCTAAGGATTCACTTCCTAGCCCTCGATATCGTTCGATATAACGATAAATCACTCTGGGAGACGCGGAATAGCGATATTTACCTTTTCCACACGCTGCGCATCGAAGGAAGCTGAGGATTCACTTCGTAGCCCTCGATATCGTTCGATATAACGATAAATCACTCTGGGCGACGCGGAATAGCGATATTTACCTTTTCCACACGCTGTGCATCGAAGCAAGCTAAGGATTCACTTCCTCGCCCTCGATATCGTTCGATATAACGATAAATCACTCTGGGCGACTCGGAATAGCGTTATTTACCTTTTCCACACGCTGTGTATCGAAGGAAGCTAAGGATTCACTTCCTAGCCCTCGATATCTTTCGATATAACGATAAATCACTCTGGGAGACTCGGAATAGCGATATTTACCTTTTCCACACGCTGTGTATCGAAGGAAGCTGAGGATTTACTTCCTAGCCCTCGATATCGTTCGATATAACGATAAATCACTCTGGGAGACGCGGAATAGCGATATTTACCTTTTCCACACGCTGTGCATCGAAGGAAGCTAAGGATTCACTTCCTAGCCCTCGATATCGTTCGATATAACTATAAATCACTCTGGGCGACGCGGAATAGCGATATTTACCTTTTCCACACGCTGTGCATCGAAGGAAGCTGAGGATTCACTTCGTAGCCCTCGATATCGTTCGATATAACGATAAATCACTCTGGGCGACTCGGAATCGCGTTATTTACCTTTTCCACACGCTTTGCATCGAAGGAAGCTAAGGATTGACTTCCTAGCCCTCGATATCGTTCGATATAACGATAAATCACTCTGGGCGACTCGGAATCGCGTTATTTACCTTTTCCACACTCTGTGCATCGAAGGAAGCTAAGGATTCACTTCCTAGCCCTCGATATCGTTCGATATAACGATAAGTCACTCTGGGCGACGCGGAATAGCGATATTTACCTTTTCCACACGCTGTGCATCGAAGGAAGCTAAGGATTCACTTCCTAGCCCTCGATATCGTTCGATATAGCGATAAATCACTCTGGGCAACTCGGAATCGCGTTATTTACCTATTCCACACGCTGTGCATCGAAGGAAGCTGAGGATTCACTTCCTAGCCCTCGATATCGTTCGATATAACGATAAATCACTCTGGGCGACGCGGAATAGCGATATTTACCTATTCCACACGCTGTGCATCGAAGGAAGCTGAGGATTCACTTCCTAGCCCTCGATATCGTTCGATATAACGATAAATCACTCTGAGCGACTCGGAATCGCGTTATTTACCTTTTCCACACGCTTTGCATCGAAGGAAGCTAAGGATTCACTTCCTAGCCCTCGATATCGTTCGATATAACGATAAATCACTCTGATAGACGCGGATTTGCGATATTTACCTTTTCCACACGCTGTGCATCGAAGGAAGCTAAGGATTCACTTCCTAGCCCTCGATATCGTTCGATATAACGATAAATCACTCTGGGAGACACGGAATAGCGATATTTACCCTTTCCACACGCTGTGTATCGAAGGAAGCTAAGGATTCACTTCCTAGCCCTCGACATCGTTCGATATAACGATATATCACTCTGGGCGACTCGGAATCGCGTTATTTAACTATTCCACACGCTGTGTATCGAAGGAAGCTAAGGATTCACTTCCTAGCCCTCGATATCGTTCGATATAACGATAAATCACTCTGGGAGACGCGGATTAGCGATATATACCTTTTCCACACGCTGTGCATCGAAGGAAGCTAAGGATTCACTTCCTAGCCCTCGATATCGTTCGATATAACGATAAATCACTCTGGGAGACGCGGAATAGCGATATTTACCTTTTCCACACGCTGCGCATCGAAGGAAGCTGAGGATTCACTTCGTAGCCCTCGATATCGTTCGATATAACGATAAATCACTCTTTGCGACTCGGAATCGCGTTATTTACCTTTTCCACACGCTTTACATCGAAGGAAGCTAAGGATTCACTTCCTAGCCCTCGATATCGTTCGATATAACGATAAATCACTCTGGGCGACGCGGAATAGCGATATTTACCTTTTCCACACGCTGTGCATCGAAGCAAGCTAAGGATTCACTTCCTAGCCCTCGATATCGTTCGATATAACGATAAATCACTCTGGGCGACTCGGAATAGCGTTATTTACCTTTTCCACACGCTGTGTATCGAAGGAAGCTAAGGATTCACTTCCTAGCCCTCGATATCTTTCGATATAACGATAAATCACTCTGGGAGACTCGGAATAGCGATATTTACCTTTTCCACACGCTGTGTATCGAAGGAAGCTGAGGATTTACTTCCTAGCCCTCGATATCGTTCGATATAACGATAAATCACTCTGGGCGACTCGGAATAGCGATATTTACCTTTTCCACACGCTGTGCATCGATGAAAGCTAAGGATTCACTTCCTAGTCCTCGATATCGTTCGATATAACGATAAATCACTCTGGGCGACGCGGAATAGCGATATTTACCTTTTCCACACGCTGTGCATCGAAGGAAGCTAAGGATTCACTTCCTTGCCCTCGATATCGTTCGATATAACGATAAATCACTCTGGGCGACTCGGAATAGCGTTATTTACCTTTTCCACACGCTGTGTATCGAAGGAAGCTAAGGATTCACTTCCTAGCCCCCGATATCTTTCGATATAACGATAAATCACTCTGGGAGACGCGGAATAGCGATATTTACCTTTTCCAGACGCTGTGTATCGAAGGAAGCTAAGGATTCACTTCCTAGCGCTCGATATCGTTCGATATAACGATAAATCACTCTGGGAGACGCGGAATAGCGATATTTACCTTTTCCACACGCTGTGCATCGAAGGAAGCTAAGGATTCACTTCCTAGCCCCCGATATCTTTCGATATAACGATAAATCACTCTGGGAGACGCGGAATAGCGATATTTACCTTTTCCAGACGCTGTGTATCGAAGGAAGCTAAGGATTCACTTCCTAGCGCTCGATATCGTTCGATATAACGATAAATCACTCTGGGAGACGCGGATTAGCGATATTTACCTTTTCCACACGCTGTGCATCGAAGGAAGCTAAGGATTCACTTCCTAGCCCTCGATATCGTTCGATATAACTATAAATCACTCTGGGCGACGCGGAATAGCGATATTTACCTTTTCCACACGCTGTGCATCGAAGGAAGCTGAGGATTCACTTCGTAGCCCTCGATATCGTTCGATATAACGATAAATCACTCTGGGCGACTCGGAATCGCGTTATTTACCTTTTCCACACGCTTTGCATCGAAGGAAGCTAAGGATTCACTTCCTAGCCCTCGACATCGTTCGATATAACGATATATCACTCTGGGCGACTCGGAATCGCGTTATTTAACTATTCCACACGCTGTGTATCGAAGGAAGCTAAGGATTCACTTCCTAGCCCTCGATATCGTTCGATATAACGATAAATCACTCTGGGAGACGCGGATTAGCGATATATACCTTTTCCACACGCTGTGCATCGAAGGAAGCTAAGGATTCACTTCCTAGCCCTCGATATCGTTCGATATAACGATAAATCACTCTGGGAGACGCGGAATAGCGATATTTACCTTTTCCACACGCTGCGCATCGAAGGAAGCTGAGGATTCACTTCGTAGCCCTCGATATCGTTCGATATAACGATAAATCACTCTGGGCGACTCGGAATCGCGTTATTTACCTTTTCCACACGCTTTACATCGAAGGAAGCTAAGGATTCACTTCCTAGCCCTCGATATCGTTCGATATAACGATAAATCACTCTGGGCGACGCGGAATAGCGATATTTACCTTTTCCACACGCTGTGCATCGAAGCAAGCTAAGGATTCACTTCCTAGCCCTCGATATCGTTCGATATAACGATAAATCACTCTGGGCGACTCGGAATAGCGTTATTTACCTTTTCCACACGCTGTGTATCGAAGGAAGCTAAGGATTCACTTCCTAGCCCTCGATATCTTTCGATATAACGATAAATCACTCTGGGAGACTCGGAATAGCGATATTTACCTTTTCCACACGCTGTGTATCGAAGGAAGCTGAGGATTTACTTCCTAGCCCTCGATATCGTTCGATATAACGATAAATCACTCTGGGCGACTCGGAATAGCGATATTTACCTTTTCCACACGCTGTGCATCGATGAAAGCTAAGGATTCACTTCCTAGTCCTCGATATCGTTCGATATAACGATAAATCACTCTGGGCGACGCGGAATAGCGATATTTACCTTTTCCACACGCTGTGCATCGAAGGAAGCTAAGGATTCACTTCCTTGCCCTCGATATCGTTCGATATAACGATAAATCACTCTGGGCGACTCGGAATAGCGTTATTTACCTTTTCCACACGCTGTGTATCGAAGGAAGCTAAGGATTCACTTCCTAGCCCTCGATATCGTTCGATATAACGATAAATCACTCTGGGCGACTCGGAATCGCGTTATTTACCTTTTCCACACTCTGTGCATCGAAGGAAGCTAAGGATTCACTTCCTAGCCCTCGATATCGTTCGATATAACGATAAATCACTCTGGGAGACACGGAATAGCGATATTTACCCTTTCCACACGCTGTGTATCGAAGGAAGCTAAGGATTCACTTCCTAGCCCTCGACATCGTTCGATATAACGATATATCACTCTGGGCGACTCGGAATCGCGTTATTTAACTATTCCACACGCTGTGTATCGAAGGAAGCTAAGGATTCACTTCCTAGCCCTCGATATCGTTCGATATAACGATAAATCACTCTGGGAGACGCGGATTAGCGATATATACCTTTTCCACACGCTGTGCATCGAAGGAAGCTAAGGATTCACTTCCTAGCCCTCGATATCGTTCGATATAACGATAAATCACTCTGGGAGACGCGGAATAGCGATATTTACCTTTTCCACACGCTGCGCATCGAAGGAAGCTGAGGATTCACTTCGTAGCCCTCGATATCGTTCGATATAACGATAAATCACTCTGAGCGACTCGGAATCGCGTTATTTACCTTTTCCACACGCTTTGCATCGAAGGAAGCTAAGGATTCACTTCCTAGCCCTCGATATCGTTCGATATAACGATAAATCACTCTGGGAGACGCGGAATAGCGATATTTACCTTTTCCAGACGCTGTGTATCGAAGGAAGCTAAGGATTCACTTCCTAGCGCTCGATATCGTTCGATATAACGATAAATCACTCTGGGAGACGCGGATTAGCGATATTTACCTTTTCCACACGCTGTGCATCGAAGGAAGCTAAGGATTCACTTCCTAGCCCTCGATATCGTTCGATATAACTATAAATCACTCTGGGCGACGCGGAATAGCGATATTTACCTTTTCCACACGCTGTGCATCGAAGGAAGCTGAGGATTCACTTCGTAGCCCTCGATATCGTTCGATATAACGATAAATCACTCTGGGCGACTCGGAATCGCGTTATTTACCTTTTCCACACGCTTTGCATCGAAGGAAGCTAAGGATTCACTTCCTAGCCCTCGATATCGTTCGATATAACGATAAATCACTCTGGGCGACTCGGAATCGCGTTATTTACCTTTTCCACACTCTGTGCATCGAAGGAAGCTAAGGATTCACTTCCTAGCCCTCGATATCGTTCGATATAACGATAAGTCACTCTGGGCGACGCGGAATAGCGATATTTACCTTTTCCACACGCTGTGCATCGAAGGAAGCTAAGGATTCACTTCCTAGCCCTCGATATCGTTCGATATAACGATAAATCACTCTGGGCGACGCGGAATAGCGATATTTACCTTTTCCACACGCTGTGCATCGAAGCAAGCTAAGGATTCACTTCCTAGCCCTCGATATCGTTCGATATAACGATAAATCACTCTGGGCGACTCGGAATAGCGTTATTTACCTTTTCCACACGCTGTGTATCGAAGGAAGCTAAGGATTCACTTCCTAGCCCTCGATATCTTTCGATATAACGATAAATCACTCTGGGAGACTCGGAATAGCGATATTTACCTTTTCCACACGCTGTGTATCGAAGGAAGCTGAGGATTTACTTCCTAGCCCTCGATATCGTTCGATATAACGATAAATCACTCTGGGCGACTCGGAATAGCGATATTTACCTTTTCCACACGCTGTGCATCGATGAAAGCTAAGGATTCACTTCCTAGTCCTCGATATCGTTCGATATAACGATAAATCACTCTGGGCGACGCGGAATAGCGATATTTACCTTTTCCACACGCTGTGCATCGAAGGAAGCTAAGGATTCACTTCCTTGCCCTCGATATCGTTCGATATAACGATAAATCACTCTGGGCGACTCGGAATAGCGTTATTTACCTTTTCCACACGCTGTGTATCGAAGGAAGCTAAGGATTCACTTCCTAGCCCCCGATATCTTTCGATATAACGATAAATCACTCTGGGAGACGCGGAATAGCGATATTTACCTTTTCCAGACGCTGTGTATCGAAGGAAGCTAAGGATTCACTTCCTAGCGCTCGATATCGTTCGATATAACGATAAATCACTCTGGGAGACGCGGATTAGCGATATTTACCTTTTCCACACGCTGTGCATCGAAGGAAGCTAAGGATTCACTTCCTAGCCCTCGATATCGTTCGATATAACGATAAATCACTCTGGGAGACGCGGAATAGCGATATTTACCTTTTCCACACGCTGCGCATCGAAGGAAGCTGAGGATTCACTTCGTAGCCCTCGATATCGTTCGATATAACGATAAATCACTCTTTGCGACTCGGAATCGCGTTATTTACCTTTTCCACACGCTTTACATCGAAGGAAGCTAAGGATTCACTTCCTAGCCCTCGATATCGTTCGATATAACGATAAATCACTCTGGGCGACGCGGAATAGCGATATTTACCTTTTCCACACGCTGTGCATCGAAGCAAGCTAAGGATTCACTTCCTAGCCCTCGATATCGTTCGATATAACGATAAATCACTCTGGGCGACTCGGAATAGCGTTATTTACCTTTTCCACACGCTGTGTATCGAAGGAAGCTAAGGATTCACTTCCTAGCCCTCGATATCTTTCGATATAACGATAAATCACTCTGGGAGACTCGGAATAGCGATATTTACCTTTTCCACACGCTGTGTATCGAAGGAAGCTGAGGATTTACTTCCTAGCCCTCGATATCGTTCGATATAACGATAAATCACTCTGGGCGACTCGGAATAGCGATATTTACCTTTTCCACACGCTGTGCATCGATGAAAGCTAAGGATTCACTTCCTAGTCCTCGATATCGTTCGATATAACGATAAATCACTCTGGGCGACGCGGAATAGCGATATTTACCTTTTCCACACGCTGTGCATCGAAGGAAGCTAAGGATTCACTTCCTTGCCCTCGATATCGTTCGATATAACGATAAATCACTCTGGGCGACTCGGAATAGCGTTATTTACCTTTTCCACACGCTGTGTATCGAAGGAAGCTAAGGATTCACTTCCTAGCCCCCGATATCTTTCGATATAACGATAAATCACTCTGGGAGACGCGGAATAGCGATATTTACCTTTTCCAGACGCTGTGTATCGAAGGAAGCTAAGGATTCACTTCCTAGCGCTCGATATCGTTCGATATAACGATAAATCACTCTGGGAGACGCGGAATAGCGATATTTACCTTTTCCACACGCTGTGCATCGAAGGAAGCTAAGGATTCACTTCCTAGCCCCCGATATCTTTCGATATAACGATAAATCACTCTGGGAGACGCGGAATAGCGATATTTACCTTTTCCAGACGCTGTGTATCGAAGGAAGCTAAGGATTCACTTCCTAGCGCTCGATATCGTTCGATATAACGATAAATCACTCTGGGCGACTCGGAATCGCGTTATTTACCTTTTCCACACGCTTTGCATCGAAGGAAGCTAAGGATTCACTTCCTAGCCCTCGATATCGTTCGATATAACGATAAATCACTCTGGGCGACTCGGAATCGCGTTATTTACCTTTTCCACACTCTGTGCATCGAAGGAAGCTAAGGATTCACTTCCTAGCCCTCGATATCGTTCGATATAACGATAAGTCACTCTGGGCGACGCGGAATAGCGATATTTACCTTTTCCACACGCTGTGCATCGAAGGAAGCTAAGGATTCACTTCCTAGCCCTCGATATCGTTCGATATAGCGATAAATCACTCTGGGCAACTCGGAATCGCGTTATTTACCTATTCCACACGCTGTGCATCGAAGGAAGCTGAGGATTCACTTCCTAGCCCTCGATATCGTTCGATATAACGATAAATCACTCTGGGCGACGCGGAATAGCGATATTTACCTATTCCACACGCTGTGCATCGAAGGAAGCTGAGGATTCACTTCCTAGCCCTCGATATCGTTCGATATAACGATAAATCACTCTGAGCGACTCGGAATCGCGTTATTTACCTTTTCCACACGCTTTGCATCGAAGGAAGCTAAGGATTCACTTCCTAGCCCTCGATATCGTTCGATATAACGATAAATCACTCTGATAGACGCGGATTTGCGATATTTACCTTTTCCACACGCTGTGCATCGAAGGAAGCTAAGGATTCACTTCCTAGCCCTCGATATCGTTCGATATAACGATAAATCACTCTGGGAGACACGGAATAGCGATATTTACCCTTTCCACACGCTGTGTATCGAAGGAAGCTAAGGATTCACTTCCTAGCCCTCGACATCGTTCGATATAACGATATATCACTCTGGGCGACTCGGAATCGCGTTATTTAACTATTCCACACGCTGTGTATCGAAGGAAGCTAAGGATTCACTTCCTAGCCCTCGATATCGTTCGATATAACGATAAATCACTCTGGGAGACGCGGATTAGCGATATATACCTTTTCCACACGCTGTGCATCGAAGGAAGCTAAGGATTCACTTCCTAGCCCTCGATATCGTTCGATATAACGATAAATCACTCTGGGAGACGCGGAATAGCGATATTTACCTTTTCCACACGCTGCGCATCGAAGGAAGCTGAGGATTCACTTCGTAGCCCTCGATATCGTTCGATATAACGATAAATCACTCTGGGCGACTCGGAATCGCGTTATTTACCTTTTCCACACGCTTTACATCGAAGGAAGCTAAGGATTCACTTCCTAGCCCTCGATATCGTTCGATATAACGATAAATCACTCTGGGCGACGCGGAATAGCGATATTTACCTTTTCCACACGCTGTGCATCGAAGCAAGCTAAGGATTCACTTCCTAGCCCTCGATATCGTTCGATATAACGATAAATCACTCTGGGCGACTCGGAATAGCGTTATTTACCTTTTCCACACGCTGTGTATCGAAGGAAGCTAAGGATTCACTTCCTAGCCCTCGATATCTTTCGATATAACGATAAATCACTCTGGGAGACTCGGAATAGCGATATTTACCTTTTCCACACGCTGTGTATCGAAGGAAGCTGAGGATTTACTTCCTAGCCCTCGATATCGTTCGATATAACGATAAATCACTCTGGGCGACTCGGAATAGCGATATTTACCTTTTCCACACGCTGTGCATCGATGAAAGCTAAGGATTCACTTCCTAGTCCTCGATATCGTTCGATATAACGATAAATCACTCTGGGCGACGCGGAATAGCGATATTTACCTTTTCCACACGCTGTGCATCGAAGGAAGCTAAGGATTCACTTCCTTGCCCTCGATATCGTTCGATATAACGATAAATCACTCTGGGCGACTCGGAATAGCGTTATTTACCTTTTCCACACGCTGTGTATCGAAGGAAGCTAAGGATTCACTTCCTAGCCCCCGATATCTTTCGATATAACGATAAATCACTCTGGGAGACGCGGAATAGCGATATTTACCTTTTCCAGACGCTGTGTATCGAAGGAAGCTAAGGATTCACTTCCTAGCGCTCGATATCGTTCGATATAACGATAAATCACTCTGGGAGACGCGGATTAGCGATATTTACCTTTTCCACACGCTGTGCATCGAAGGAAGCTAAGGATTCACTTCCTAGCCCTCGATATCGTTCGATATAACTATAAATCACTCTGGGCGACGCGGAATAGCGATATTTACCTTTTCCACACGCTGTGCATCGAAGGAAGCTGAGGATTCACTTCGTAGCCCTCGATATCGTTCGATATAACGATAAATCACTCTGGGCGACTCGGAATCGCGTTATTTACCTTTTCCACACTCTGTGCATCGAAGGAAGCTAAGGATTCACTTCCTAGCCCTCGATATCGTTCGATATAACGATAAGTCACTCTGGGCGACGCGGAATAGCGATATTTACCTTTTCCACACGCTGTGCATCGAAGGAAGCTAAGGATTCACTTCCTAGCCCTCGATATCGTTCGATATAGCGATAAATCACTCTGGGCAACTCGGAATCGCGTTATTTACCTATTCCACACGCTGTGCATCGAAGGAAGCTGAGGATTCACTTCCTAGCCCTCGATATCGTTCGATATAACGATAAATCACTCTGGGCGCCTCGGAATAGCGTTATTTACCTTTTCCACACGCTGTGTATCGAAGGAAGCTAAGGATTCACTTCCTAGCCCTCGATATCTTTCGATATAACGATAAATCACTCTGGGAGACGCGGAATAGCGATATTTACCTTTTCCACACGCTGTGTATCGAAGGAAGCTAAGGATTCACTTCCTAGCCCTCGATATCGTTCGATATAACGATAAATCACTCTGGGAGACGCGGATTAGCGATATTTACCTTTTCCACACGCTGTGCATCGAAGGAAGCTAAGGATTCACTTCCTAGCCCCCGATATCTTTCGATATAACGATAAATCACTCTGGGAGACGCGGAATAGCGATATTTACCTTTTCCAGACGCTGTGTATCGAAGGAAGCTAAGGATTCACTTCCTAGCGCTCGATATCGTTCGATATAACGATAAATCACTCTGGGAGACGCGGATTAGCGATATTTACCTTTTCCACACGCTGTGCATCGAAGGAAGCTAAGGATTCACTTCCTAGCCCTCGATATCGTTCGATATAACTATAAATCACTCTGGGCGACGCGGAATAGCGATATTTACCTTTTCCACACGCTGTGCATCGAAGGAAGCTGAGGATTCACTTCGTAGCCCTCGATATCGTTCGATATAACGATAAATCACTCTGGGCGACTCGGAATCGCGTTATTTACCTTTTCCACACGCTTTGCATCGAAGGAAGCTAAGGATTCACTTCCTAGCCCTCGATATCGTTCGATATAACGATAAATCACTCTGGGAGACGCGGATTAGCGATATTTACCTTTTCCACACGCTGTACATCGAAGGAAGCTAAGGATTCACTTCCTAGCCCTCGATATCGTTCGATATAACGATAAATCACTCTGGGAGACGCGGAATAGCGATATTTACCGTTTCCACACGCTGTGCATCGAAGGAAGCTGAGGATTCACTTCCTAGCCCTCGATATCGTTCGATATAACGATAAATCACTCTGGGCGACTCGGAATAGCGATATTTACCTTTTCCACACGCTGTGTATCGAAGGAAGCTAAGGATTCACTTCCTAGCGCTCGATATCGTTCGATATAACGATAAATCACTCTGATAGACGCGGATTTGCGATATTTACCTTTTCCATACGCTGTGCATCGAAGGAAGCTAAGGATTCACTTCCTAGCCCTCGATATCGTTCGATATAACGATAAATCACTCTGGGAGACACGGAATAGCGATATTTACCCTTTCCACACGCTGTGTATCGAAGGAAGCTAAGGATTCACTTCCTAGCCCTCGACATCGTTCGATATAACGATATATCACTCTGGGCAACTCGGAATCGCGTTATTTAACTATTCCACACGCTGTGTATCGAAGGAAGCTAAGGATTCACTTCCTAGCCCCCGATATCTTTCGATATAACGATAAATCACTCTGGGAGACGCGGAATAGCGATATTTACCTTTTCCACACGCTGTGTATCGAAGGAAGCTAAGGATTCACTTCCTAGCGCTCGATATCGTTCGATATAACGATAAATCACTCTGGGCGACTCGGAATCGCGTTATTTACCTATTCCACACACTGTGTATCGAAGGAAGCTAAGGATTCACTTCCTAGCCCTCGATATCGTTCGATATAACGATAAATCACTCTGGGAGACGCGGATTAGCGATATTTACCTTTTCCACACGCTGTGCATCGAAGGAAGCTAAGGATTCACTTCCTAGCCCTCGATATCGTTCGATATAACTATAAATCACTCTGGGCGACGCGGAATAGCGATATTTACCTTTTCCACACGCTGTGCATCGAAGGAAGCTGAGGATTCACTTCGTAGCCCTCGATATCGTTCGATATAACGATAAATCACTCTGGGCGACTCGGAATCGCGTTATTTACCTTTTCCACACGCTTTGCATCGAAGGAAGCTAAGGATTCACTTCCTAGCCCTCGATATCGTTCGATATAACGATAAATCACTCTGGGCGACTCGAAATAGCGATATTTACCCTTTCCACACGCTGTGTATCGAAGGAAGCTAAGGATTCACTTCCTAGCCCTCGATATCGTTCGATATAACGATATATCACTCTGGGCGACTCGGAATCGCGTTATTTAACTATTCCACACGCTGTGTATCGAAGGAAGCTAAGGATTCACTTCCTAGCCCTCGATATCGTCGATATAACGATAAATCACTTGGGAGACGCGGATTAGCGATATTTACCTTTTCCACACGCTGTGCATCGAAGGAAGCTAAGGATTCACTTCCTAGCCCTCGATATCGTTCGATATAACGATAAATCACTCTGGGAGACGCGGATTAGCGATATTTACCTTTTCCACACGCTGTGCATCGAAGGAAACTAAGGATTCACTTCCTAGCCCTCGATATCGTTCGATATAACGATAAATCACTCTGGGAGACGCGGAATAGCGATATTTACCTTTTCCACACGCTGCGCATCGAAGGAAGCTGAGGATTCACTTCGTAGCCCTCGATATCGTTCGATATAACGATAAATCACTCTGGGCGACTCGGAATCGCGTTATTTACCTTTTCCACACGCTTTGCATCGAAGGAAGCTAAGGATTCACTTCCTAGCCCTCGATATCGTTCGATATAACGATAAATCACTCTGGGCGACTCGGAATAGCGTTATTTACCTTTTCCACACGCTGTGTATCGAAGGAAGCTAAGGATTCACTTCCTAGCCCTCGATATCTTTCGATATAACGATAAATCACTCTGGGAGACGCGGAATAGCGATATTTACCTTTTCCACACGCTGTGTATCGAAGGAAGCTAAGGATTCACTTCCTAGCCCTCGATATCGTTCGATATAACGAAAAATCACTCTGCGAGACGCGGAATAGCGATATTTACCTTTTCCACACACTGTGTATCGAAGGAAGCTAAGGATTCAATTCCTAGCCCTCGATATCGTTCGATATAACGATAAATCACTCTGGGAGACGCGGATTAGCGATATTTACCTTTTCCACACGCTGTGCATCGAAGGAAGCTAAGGATTCACTTCCTAGCCCTCGATATCTTTCGATATAACGATAAATCACTCTGGGAGACACGGAATAGCGATATTTACCTTTTCCACACGCTGTGTATCGAAGGAAGCTAAGGATTCACTTCCTAGCCCTCGATATCTTTCGATATAACGATAAATCACTCTGGGAGACACGGAATAGCGATATTTACCCTTTCCACACGCTGTGTATCGAAGGAAGCTAAGGATTCACTTCCTAGCCCTCGATATCGTTCGATATAACGATAAATCACTCTGGGCGACTCGGAATAGCGTTATTTACCTTTTCCACACGCTGTGTATCGAAGGAAGCTAAGGATTCACTTCCTAGCCCTCGATATCTTTCGATATAACGATAAATCTCTCTGGGAGACGCGGATTAGCGATATTTACCTTTTCCACACGCTGTGCATCGAAGGAAGCTAAGGATTCACTTCCTAGCCCTCGATATCTTTCGATATAACGATAAATCACTCTGGGAGACACGGAATAGCGATATTTACCCTTTCCACACGCTGTGTATCGAAGGAAGCTAAGGATTCACTTCCTAGCCCTCGATATCGTTCGATATAACGATAAATCACTCTGGGCGACTCGAAATAGCGATATTTACCCTTTCCACACGCTGTGTATCGAAGGAAGCTAAGGATTCACTTCCTAGCCCTCGATATCGTTCGATATAACGATATATCACTCTGGGCGACTCGGAATCGCGTTATTTAACTATTCCACACGCTGTGTATCGAAGGAAGCTAAGGATTCACTTCCTAGCCCTCGATATCGTTCGATATAACGATAAATCACTCTGGGCGACTCGAAATAGCGATATTTACCCTTTCCACACGCTGTGTATCGAAGGAAGCTAAGGATTCACTTCCTAGCCCTCGATATCGTCGATATAACGATAAATCACTTGGGAGACGCGGATTAGCGATATTTACCTTTTCCACACGCTGTGCATCGAAGGAAGCTAAGGATTCACTTCCTAGCCCTCGATATCGTTCGATATAACGATAAATCACTCTGGGAGACGCGGATTAGCGATATTTACCTTTTCCACACGCTGTGCATCGAAGGAAACTAAGGATTCACTTCCTAGCCCTCGATATCGTTCGATATAACGATAAATCACTCTGGGAGACGCGGAATAGCGATATTTACCTTTTCCACACACTGTGTATCGAAGGAAGCTAAGGATTCAATTCCTAGCCCTCGATATCGTTCGATATAACGATAAATCACTCTGGGAGACGCGGATTAGCGATATTTACCTTTTCCACACGCTGTGCATCGAAGGAAGCTAAGGATTCACTTCCTAGCCCTCGATATCGTTCGATATAACGATAAATCACTCTGGGAGACGCGGATTAGCGTTATTTACCTTTTCCACACGCTTTGCATCGAAGGAAGCTAAGGATTCACTTCCTAGCCCTCGATATCGTTCGATATAACGATAAATCACTCTGGGCGACTCGGAATAGCGTTATTTACCTTTTCCACACGCTGTGTATCGAAGGAAGCTAAGGATTCACTTCCTAGCCCTCGATATCTTTCGATATAACGATAAATCACTCTGGGAGACGCGGAATAGCGATATTTACCTTTTCCACACGCTGTGTATCGAAGGAAGCTAAGGATTCACTTCCTAGCCCTCGATATCGTTCGATATAACGAAAAATCACTCTGCGAGACGCGGAATAGCGATATTTACCTTTTCCACACACTGTGTATCGAAGGAAGCTAAGGATTCAATTCCTAGCCCTCGATATCGTTCGATATAACGATAAATCACTCTGGGAGACGCGGATTAGCGATATTTACCTTTTCCACACGCTGTGCATCGAAGGAAGCTAAGGATTCACTTCCTAGCCCTCGATATCTTTCGATATAACGATAAATCACTCTGGGAGACACGGAATAGCGATATTTACCTTTTCCACACGCTGTGTATCGAAGGAAGCTAAGGATTCACTTCCTAGCCCTCGATATCTTTCGATATAACGATAAATCACTCTGGGAGACACGGAATAGCGATATTTACCCTTTCCACACGCTGTGTATCGAAGGAAGCTAAGGATTCACTTCCTAGCCCTCGATATCGTTCGATATAACGATAAATCACTCTGGGCGACTCGGAATAGCGTTATTTACCTTTTCCACACGCTGTGTATCGAAGGAAGCTAAGGATTCACTTCCTAGCCCTCGATATCTTTCGATATAACGATAAATCTCTCTGGGAGACGCGGATTAGCGATATTTACCTTTTCCACACGCTGTGCATCGAAGGAAGCTAAGGATTCACTTCCTAGCCCTCGATATCTTTCGATATAACGATAAATCACTCTGGGAGACACGGAATAGCGATATTTACCCTTTCCACACGCTGCGCATCGAAGGAAGCTGAGGATTCACTTCGTAGCCCTCGATATCGTTCGATATAACGATAAATCACTCTGGGCGACTCGGAATCGCGTTATTTACCTTTTCCACACGCTGCGCATCGAAGGAAGCTGAGGATTCACTTCGTAGCCCTCGATATCGTTCGATATAACGAAAAATCACTCTGCGAGACGCGGAATAGCGATATTTACCTTTTCCACACGCTGTGTATCGAAGGAAGCTAAGGATTCACTTCCTAGCCCCCGATATCTTTCGATATAACGATAAATCACTCTGGGAGACGCGGAATAGCGATATTTACCTTTTCCACACGCTGTGTATCGAAGGAAGCTAAGGATTCACTTCCTAGCGCTCGATATCGTTCGATATAACGATAAATCACTCTGGGCGACTCGGAATCGCGTTATTTACCTATTCCACACACTGTGTATCGAAGGAAGCTAAGGATTCACTTCCTAGCCCTCGATATCGTTCGATATAACGATAAGTCACTCTGGGCGACGCGGAATAGCGATATTTACCTTTTCCACACGCTGTGCATCGAAGGAAGCTAAGGATTCACTTCCTAGCCCTCGATATCGTTCGATATAGCGATAAATCACTCTGGGCAACTCGGAATCGCGTTATTTACCTATTCCACACGCTGTGCATCGAAGGAAGCTGAGGATTCACTTCCTAGCCCTCGATATCGTTCGATATAACGATAAATCACTCTGAGCGACTCGGAATCGCGTTATTTACCTTTTCCACACGCTTTGCATCGAAGGAAGCTAAGGATTCACTTCCTAGCCCTCGATATCGTTCGATATAACGATAAATCACTCTGATAGACGCGGATTTGCGATATTTCCCTTTTCCACACGCTGTGCATCGAAGGAAGCTAAGGATTCACTTCCTAGCCCTCGATATCGTTCGATATAACGATAAATCACTCTGGGAGACACGGAATAGCGATATTTACCCTTTCCACACGCTGTGTATCGAAGGAAGCTAAGGATTCACTTCCTAGCCCTCGACATCGTTCGATATAACGATATATCACTCTGGGCGACTCGGAATCGCGTTATTTAACTATTCCACACGCTGTGTATCGAAGGAAGCTAAGGATTCACTTCCTAGCCCTCGATATCGTTCGATATAACGATAAATCACTCTGGGAGACGCGGATTAGCGATATATACCTTTTCCACACGCTGTGCATCGAAGGAAGCTAAGGATTCACTTCCTAGCCCTCGATATCGTTCGATATAACGATAAATCACTCTGGGAGACGCGGAATAGCGATATTTACCTTTTCCACACGCTGCGCATCGAAGGAAGCTGAGGATTCACTTCGTAGCCCTCGATATCGTTCGATATAACGATAAATCACTCTGGGCGACTCCGAATCGCGTTATTTACCTTTTCCACACGCTTTACATCGAAGGAAGCTAAGGATTCACTTCCTAGCCCTCGATATCGTTCGATATAACGATAAATCACTCTGGGAGACGCGGAATAGCGATATTTACCGTTTCCACACGCTGTGCATCGAAGGAAGCTGAGGATTCACTTCCTAGCCCTCGATATCGTTCGATATAACGATAAATCACTCTGGGAGACACGGAATAGCGATATTTACCCTTTCCACACGCTGTGCATCGAAGGAAGCTGAGGATTCACTTCGTAGCCCTCGATATCGTTCGATATAACTATAAATCACTCTGGGCGACGCGGAATAGCGATATTTACCTTTTCCACACGCTGTGCATCGAAGGAAGCTGAGGATTCACTTCGTAGCCCTCGATATCGTTCGATATAACGATAAATCACTCTGGGCGACTCGGAATCGCGTTATTTACCTTTTCCACACGCTTTGCATCGAAGGAAGCTAAGGATTCAATTCCTAGCCCTCGACATCGTTCGATATAACGATATATCACTCTGGGCGACTCGGAATCGCGTTATTTAACTATTCCACACGCTGTGTATCGAAGGAAGCTAAGGATTCACTTCCTAGCCCCCGATATCTTTCGATATAACGATAAATCACTCTGAGAGACGCGGAATAGCGATATTTACCTTTTCCACACGCTGTGTATCGAAGGAAGCTAAGGATTCACTTCCTAGCGCTCGATATCGTTCGATATAACGATAAATCACTCTGGGCGACTCGGAATCGCGTTATTTACCTATTCCACACACTGTGTATCGAAGGAAGCTAAGGATTCACTTCCTAGCCCTCGATATCGTTCGATATAACGATAAATCACTCTGGGAGACGCGGATTAGCGATATTTACCTTTTCCACACGCTGTACATCGAAGGAAGCTAAGGATTCACTTCCTAGCCCTCGATATCGTTCGATATAACGATAAATCACTCTGGGAGACGCGGAATAGCGATATTTACCGTTTCCACACGCTGTGCATCGAAGGAAGCTAAGGATTCACTTCCTAGCCCTCGATATCGTTCGATATAACGATAAATCACTCTGGGAGACACGGAATAGCGATATTTACCCTTTCCACACGCTGTGTATCGAAGGAAGCTAAGGATTCACTTCCTAGCCCTCGACATCGTTCGATATAACGATATATCACTCTGGGCGACTCGGAATCGCGTTATTTAACTATTCCACACGCTGTGTATCGAAGGAAGCTAAGGATTCAATTCCTAGCCCTCGATATCGTTCGATATAACGATAAATCACTCTGGGCGACTCGGAATCGCGTTATTTACCTTTTCCACACGCTTTACATCGAAGGAAGCTAAGGATTCACTTCCTAGCCCTCGATATCGTTCGATATAACGATAAATCACTCTTGGCGACGCGGAATAGCTATATTTACCTTTTCCACACGCTGTGCATCGAAGGAAGCTACGGATTCACTTCCTAGCCCTCGATATCGTTCGATATAACGATAAATCACTCTGGGCGACTCGGAATAGCGTTATTTACCTTTTCCACACGCTGTGTATCGAAGGAAGCTAAGGATTCAATTCCTAGCCCTCGATATCGTTCGATATAACGATAAATCACTCTGGGAGACGCGGATTAGCGATATTTACCTTTTCCACACGCTGTGCATCGAAGGAAGCTAAGGATTCACTTCCTAGACCTCGATATCTTTCGATATAACGATAAATCACTCTGGGAGACACGGAAAAGCGATATTTACCCTTTCCACACGCTGTGTATCGAAGGAAGCTAAGGATTCACTTCCTAGCCCTCGATATCGTTCGATATAACGATAAATCACTCTGGGCGACTCGAAATAGCGATATTTACCCTTTCCACACGCTGTGTATCGAAGGAAGCTAAGGATTCACTTCCTAGCCCTCGATATCGTTCGATATAACAATAAATCACTCTGATAGACGCGGATTTGCGATATTTACCTTTTCCACACGCTGTGCATCGAAGGAAGCTAAGGATTCACTTCCTAGCCCTCGATATCGTTCGATATAACGATAAATCACTCTGGGAGACACGGAATAGCGATATTTACCCTTTCCACACGCTGTGTATCGAAGGAAGCTAAGGATTCACTTCCTAGCCCTCGATATCGTTCGATATAACGATAAATCACTCTGGGCGACTCGGAATCGCGTTATTTACCTTTTCCACACGCTTTACATCGAAGGAAGCTAAGGATTCACTTCCTAGCCCTCGATATCGTTCGATATAACGATAAATCACTCTGGGCGACGCGGAATAGCGATATTTACCTTTTCCACACGCTGTGCATCGAAGCAAGCTAAGGATTCACTTCCTAGCCCTCGATATCGTTCGATATAACGATAAATCACTCTGGGCGACTCGGAATAGCGTTATTTACCTTTTCCACACGCTGTGTATCGAAGGAAGCTAAGGATTCACTTCCTAGCCCTCGATATCTTTCGATATAACGATAAATCACTCTGGGAGACTCGGAATAGCGATATTTACCTTTTCCACACGCTGTGTATCGAAGGAAGCTGAGGATTCACTTCCTAGCCCTCGATATCGTTCGATATAACGATAAATCACTCTGGGCGACTCGGAATCGCGTTATTTACCTTTTCCACACGCTTTACATCGAAGGAAGCTAAGGATTCACTTCCTAGCCCTCGATATCGTTCGATATAACGATAAATCACTCTGGGCGACTCGGAATAGCGATATTTACCTTTTCCACACGCTGTGCATCGAAGGAAGCTAAGGATTCACTTCCTAGCCCTCGATATCGTTCGATATAACGATAAATCACTCTGGGAGACGCGGAATAGCGATATTTACCTTTTCCACACGCTGTGTATCGAAGGAAGCTAAGGATTCACTTCCTAGCCCTCGATATCGTTCGATATAACGATAAATCACTCTGGGAGACACGGAATAGCGATATTTACCCTTTCCACACGCTGTGTATCGAAGGAAGCTAAGGATTCACTTCCTAGCCCTCGATATCGTTCGATATAACGATAAATCACTCTGGGCGACTCGGAATCGCGTTATTTACCTTTTCCACACGCTTTACATCGAAGGAAGCTAAGGATTCACTTCCTAGCCCTCGATATCGTTCGATATAACGATAAATCACTCTGGGCGACGCGGAATAGCGATATTTACCTTTTCCACACGCTGTGCATCGAAGCAAGCTAAGGATTCACTTCCTAGCCCTCGATATCGTTCGATATAACGATAAATCACTCTGGGCGACTCGGAATAGCGTTATTTACCTTTTCCACACGCTGTGTATCGAAGGAAGCTAAGGATTCACTTCCTAGCCCTCGATATCTTTCGATATAACGATAAATCACTCTGGGAGACTCGGAATAGCGATATTTACCTTTTCCACACGCTGTGTATCGAAGGAAGCTAAGGATTCACTTCCTAGCCCTCGATATCGTTCGATATAACGATAAATCACTCTGGGAGACGCGGATTAGCGATATTTACCTATTCCACACGCTGTGCATCGAAGGAAGCTAAGGATTCACTTCCTAGCCCTCGATATCGTTCGATATAACTATAAATCACTCTGGGCGACGCGGAATAGCGATATTTACCTTTTCCACACGCTGTGCATCGAAGGAAGCTGAGGATTCACTTCGTAGCCCTCGATATCGTTCGATATAACGATAAATCACTCTGGGCGACTCGGAATCGCGTTATTTACCTTTTCCACACGCTTTGCATCGAAGGAAGCTGAGGATTCACTTCCTAGCCCTCGATATCGTTCGATATAACGATAAATCACTCTGGGAGACACGGAATAGCGATATTTACCCTTTCCACACGCTGTGTATCGAAGGAAGCTAAGGATTCACTTCCTAGCGCTCGATATCGTTCGATATAACGATAAATCACTCTGGGCGACTCGGAATCGCGTTATTTACCTATTCCACACACTGTGTATCGAAGGAAGCTAAGGATTCACTTCCTAGCCCTCGATATCGTTCGATATAACGATAAATCACTCTGGGAGACGCGGATTAGCGATATTTACCTATTCCACACGCTGTGCATCGAAGGAAGCTAAGGATTCACTTCCTAGCCCTCGATATCGTTCGATATAACTATAAATCACTCTGGGCGACGCGGAATAGCGATATTTACCTTTTCCACACGCTGTGCATCGAAGGAAGCTAAGGATTCACTTCCTAGCCCTCGATATCGTTCGATATAACGATAAATCACTCTGGGAGACGCGGATTAGCGATATTTACCTTTTCCACACGCTGTACATCGAAGGAAGCTAAGGATTCACTTCCTAGCCCTCGATATCGTTCGATATAACGATAAATCACTCTGGGAGACGCGGAATAGCGATATTTACCGTTTCCACACGCTGTGCATCGAAGGAAGCTGAGGATTCACTTCCTAGCCCTCGATATCGTTCGATATAACGATAAATCACTCTGGGCGACTCGGAATAGCGATATTTACCTTTTCCACACACTGTGCATCGAAGGAATCTAAGGATTCACTTCCTAGCCCTCGATATCGTTCGATATAACGATAAATCACTCTGATAGACGCGGATTTGCGATATTTACCTTTTCCACACGCTGTGCATCGAAGGAAGCTAAGGATTCACTTCCTAGCCCTCGATATCGTTCGATATAACGATAAATCACTCTGGGAGACACGGAATAGCGATATTTACCCTTTCCACACGCTGTGTATCGAAGGAAGCTAAGGATTCACTTCCTAGCCCTCGACATCGTTCGATATAACGATATATCACTCTGGGCGACTCGGAATCGCGTTATTTAACTATTCCACACGCTGTGTATCGAAGGAAGCTAAGGATTCAATTCCTAGCCCTCGATATCGTTCGATATAACGATAAATCACTCTGGGCGACTCGGAATAGCGTTATTTACCTTTTCCACACGCTGTGTATCGAAGGAAGCTAAGGATTCACTTCCTAGCCCTCGATATCTTTCGATATAACGATAAATCACTCTGGGAGACGCGGAATAGCGATATTTACCTTTTCCACACGCTGTGTATCGAAGGAAGCTAAGGATTCACTTCCTAGCCCTCGATATCGTTCGATATAACGAAAAATCACTCTGCGAGACGCGGAATAGCGATATTTACCTTTTCCACACACTGTGTATCGAAGGAAGCTAAGGATTCAATTCCTAGCCCTCGATATCGTTCGATATAACGATAAATCACTCTGGGAGACGCGGATTAGCGATATTTACCTTTTCCACACGCTGTGCATCGAAGGAAGCTAAGGATTCACTTCCTAGACCTCGATATCTTTCGATATAACGATAAATCACTCTGGGAGACACGGAAAAGCGATATTTACCCTTTCCACACGCTGTGTATCGAAGGAAGCTAAGGATTCACTTCCTAGCCCTCGATATCGTTCGATATAACGATAAATCACTCTGGGCGACTCGAAATAGCGATATTTACCCTTTCCACACGCTGTGTATCGAAGGAAGCTAAGGATTCACTTCCTAGCCCTCGATATCGTTCGATATAACAATAAATCACTCTGATAGACGCGGATTTGCGATATTTACCTTTTCCACACGCTGTGCATCGAAGGAAGCTAAGGATTCACTTCCTAGCCCTCGATATCGTTCGATATAACGATAAATCACTCTGGGAGACACGGAATAGCGATATTTACCCTTTCCACACGCTGTGTATCGAAGGAAGCTAAGGATTCACTTCCTAGCCCTCGATATCGTTCGATATAACGATAAATCACTCTGGGCGACTCGGAATCGCGTTATTTACCTTTTCCACACGCTTTACATCGAAGGAAGCTAAGGATTCACTTCCTAGCCCTCGATATCGTTCGATATAACGATAAATCACTCTGGGCGACGCGGAATAGCGATATTTACCTTTTCCACACGCTGTGCATCGAAGCAAGCTAAGGATTCACTTCCTAGCCCTCGATATCGTTCGATATAACGATAAATCACTCTGGGCGACTCGGAATAGCGTTATTTACCTTTTCCACACGCTGTGTATCGAAGGAAGCTAAGGATTCACTTCCTAGCCCTCGATATCTTTCGATATAACGATAAATCACTCTGGGAGACTCGGAATAGCGATATTTACCTTTTCCACACGCTGTGTATCGAAGGAAGCTGAGGATTCACTTCCTAGCCCTCGATATCGTTCGATATAACGATAAATCACTCTGGGCGACTCGGAATCGCGTTATTTACCTTTTCCACACGCTTTACATCGAAGGAAGCTAAGGATTCACTTCCTAGCCCTCGATATCGTTCGATATAACGATAAATCACTCTGGGCGACTCGGAATAGCGATATTTACCTTTTCCACACGCTGTGCATCGAAGGAAGCTAAGGATTCACTTCCTAGCCCTCGATATCGTTCGATATAACGATAAATCACTCTGGGAGACGCGGAATAGCGATATTTACCTTTTCCACACGCTGTGTATCGAAGGAAGCTAAGGATTCACTTCCTAGCCCTCGATATCGTTCGATATAACGATAAATCACTCTGGGAGACACGGAATAGCGATATTTACCCTTTCCACACGCTGTGTATCGAAGGAAGCTAAGGATTCACTTCCTAGCCCTCGATATCGTTCGATATAACGATAAATCACTCTGGGCGACTCGGAATCGCGTTATTTACCTTTTCCACACGCTTTACATCGAAGGAAGCTAAGGATTCACTTCCTAGCCCTCGATATCGTTCGATATAACGATAAATCACTCTGGGCGACGCGGAATAGCGATATTTACCTTTTCCACACGCTGTGCATCGAAGCAAGCTAAGGATTCACTTCCTAGCCCTCGATATCGTTCGATATAACGATAAATCACTCTGGGCGACTCGGAATAGCGTTATTTACCTTTTCCACACGCTGTGTATCGAAGGAAGCTAAGGATTCACTTCCTAGCCCTCGATATCTTTCGATATAACGATAAATCACTCTGGGAGACTCGGAATAGCGATATTTACCTTTTCCACACGCTGTGTATCGAAGGAAGCTAAGGATTCACTTCCTAGCCCTCGATATCGTTCGATATAACGATAAATCACTCTGGGAGACGCGGATTAGCGATATTTACCTATTCCACACGCTGTGCATCGAAGGAAGCTAAGGATTCACTTCCTAGCCCTCGATATCGTTCGATATAACTATAAATCACTCTGGGAGACGCGGATTAGCGATATTTACCTTTTCCACACGCTGTGCATCGAAGGAAACTAAGGATTCACTTCCTAGCCCTCGATATCGTTCGATATAACGATAAATCACTCTGGGAGACGCGGAATAGCGATATTTACCTTTTCCACACGCTGCGCATCGAAGGAAGCTGAGGATTCACTTCGTAGCCCTCGATATCGTTCGATATAACGATAAATCACTCTGGGCGACTCGGAATCGCGTTATTTACCTTTTCCACACGCTTTGCATCGAAGGAAGCTAAGGATTCACTTCCTAGCCCTCGATATCGTTCGATATAACGATAAATCACTCTGGGCGACTCGGAATAGCGTTATTTACCTTTTCCACACGCTGTGTATCGAAGGAAGCTAAGGATTCACTTCCTAGCCCTCGATATCTTTCGATATAACGATAAATCACTCTGGGAGACGCGGAATAGCGATATTTACCTTTTCCACACGCTGTGTATCGAAGGAAGCTAAGGATTCACTTCCTAGCCCTCGATATCGTTCGATATAACGAAAAATCACTCTGCGAGACGCGGAATAGCGATATTTACCTTTTCCACACACTGTGTATCGAAGGAAGCTAAGGATTCAATTCCTAGCCCTCGATATCGTTCGATATAACGATAAATCACTCTGGGAGACGCGGATTAGCGATATTTACCTTTTCCACACGCTGTGCATCGAAGGAAGCTAAGGATTCACTTCCTAGCCCTCGATATCTTTCGATATAACGATAAATCACTCTGGGAGACACGGAATAGCGATATTTACCTTTTCCACACGCTGTGTATCGAAGGAAGCTAAGGATTCACTTCCTAGCCCTCGATATCTTTCGATATAACGATAAATCACTCTGGGAGACACGGAATAGCGATATTTACCCTTTCCACACGCTGTGTATCGAAGGAAGCTAAGGATTCACTTCCTAGCCCTCGATATCGTTCGATATAACGATAAATCACTCTGGGCGACTCGGAATAGCGTTATTTACCTTTTCCACACGCTGTGTATCGAAGGAAGCTAAGGATTCACTTCCTAGCCCTCGATATCTTTCGATATAACGATAAATCTCTCTGGGAGACGCGGATTAGCGATATTTACCTTTTCCACACGCTGTGCATCGAAGGAAGCTAAGGATTCACTTCCTAGCCCTCGATATCTTTCGATATAACGATAAATCACTCTGGGAGACACGGAATAGCGATATTTACCCTTTCCACACGCTGTGTATCGAAGGAAGCTAAGGATTCACTTCCTAGCCCTCGATATCGTTCGATATAACGATAAATCACTCTGGGCGACTCGAAATAGCGATATTTACCCTTTCCACACGCTGTGTATCGAAGGAAGCTAAGGATTCACTTCCTAGCCCTCGATATCGTTCGATATAACGATATATCACTCTGGGCGACTCGGAATCGCGTTATTTAACTATTCCACACGCTGTGTATCGAAGGAAGCTAAGGATTCACTTCCTAGCCCTCGATATCGTTCGATATAACGATAAATCACTCTGGGCGACTCGAAATAGCGATATTTACCCTTTCCACACGCTGTGTATCGAAGGAAGCTAAGGATTCACTTCCTAGCCCTCGATATCGTCGATATAACGATAAATCACTTGGGAGACGCGGATTAGCGATATTTACCTTTTCCACACGCTGTGCATCGAAGGAAGCTAAGGATTCACTTCCTAGCCCTCGATATCGTTCGATATAACGATAAATCACTCTGGGAGACGCGGATTAGCGATATTTACCTTTTCCACACGCTGTGCATCGAAGGAAACTAAGGATTTACTTCCTAGCCCTCGATATCGTTCGATATAACGATAAATCACTCTGGGAGACGCGGAATAGCGATATTTACCTTTTCCACACACTGTGTATCGAAGGAAGCTAAGGATTCAATTCCTAGCCCTCGATATCGTTCGATATAACGATAAATCACTCTGGGAGACGCGGATTAGCGATATTTACCTTTTCCACACGCTGTGCATCGAAGGAAGCTAAGGATTCACTTCCTAGCCCTCGATATCGTTCGATATAACGATAAATCACTCTGGGAGACGCGGATTAGCGTTATTTACCTTTTCCACACGCTTTGCATCGAAGGAAGCTAAGGATTCACTTCCTAGCCCTCGATATCGTTCGATATAACGATAAATCACTCTGGGCGACTCGGAATAGCGTTATTTACCTTTTCCACACGCTGTGTATCGAAGGAAGCTAAGGATTCACTTCCTAGCCCTCGATATCTTTCGATATAACGATAAATCACTCTGGGAGACGCGGAATAGCGATATTTACCTTTTCCACACGCTGTGTATCGAAGGAAGCTAAGGATTCACTTCCTAGCCCTCGATATCGTTCGATATAACGAAAAATCACTCTGCGAGACGCGGAATAGCGATATTTACCTTTTCCACACACTGTGTATCGAAGGAAGCTAAGGATTCAATTCCTAGCCCTCGATATCGTTCGATATAACGATAAATCACTCTGGGAGACGCGGATTAGCGATATTTACCTTTTCCACACGCTGTGCATCGAAGGAAGCTAAGGATTCACTTCCTAGCCCTCGATATCTTTCGATATAACGATAAATCACTCTGGGAGACACGGAATAGCGATATTTACCTTTTCCACACGCTGTGTATCGAAGGAAGCTAAGGATTCACTTCCTAGCCCTCGATATCTTTCGATATAACGATAAATCACTCTGGGAGACACGGAATAGCGATATTTACCCTTTCCACACGCTGTGTATCGAAGGAAGCTAAGGATTCACTTCCTAGCCCTCGATATCGTTCGATATAACGATAAATCACTCTGGGCGACTCGGAATAGCGTTATTTACCTTTTCCACACGCTGTGTATCGAAGGAAGCTAAGGATTCACTTCCTAGCCCTCGATATCTTTCGATATAACGATAAATCTCTCTGGGAGACGCGGATTAGCGATATTTACCTTTTCCACACGCTGTGCATCGAAGGAAGCTAAGGATTCACTTCCTAGCCCTCGATATCTTTCGATATAACGATAAATCACTCTGGGAGACACGGAATAGCGATATTTACCCTTTCCACACGCTGTGTATCGAAGGAAGCTAAGGATTCACTTCCTAGCCCTCGATATCGTTCGATATAACGATAAATCACTCTGGGCGACTCGAAATAGCGATATTTACCCTTTCCACACGCTGTGTATCGAAGGAAGCTAAGGATTCACTTCCTAGCCCTCGATATCGTTCGATATAACGATATATCACTCTGGGCGACTCGGAATCGCGTTATTTAACTATTCCACACGCTGTGTATCGAAGGAAGCTAAGGATTCACTTCCTAGCCCTCGATATCGTTCGATATAACGATAAATCACTTGGGAGACGCGGATTAGCGATATTTACCTTTTCCACACGCTGTGCATCGAAGGAAGCTAAGGATTCACTTCCTAGCCCTCGATATCGTTCGATATAACGATAAATCACTCTGGGAGACGCGGATTAGCGATATTTACCTTTTCCACACGCTGTGCATCGAAGGAAGCTAAGGATTCACTTCCTAGCCCTCGATATCGTTCGATATAACGATAAATCACTCTGGGAGACGCGGAATAGCGATATTTACCTTTTCCACACGCTGCGCATCGAAGGAAGCTGAGGATTCACTTCGTAGCCCTCGATATCGTTCGATATAACGATAAATCACTCTGGGCGACTCGGAATCGCGTTATTTACCTTTTCCACACGCTGCGCATCGAAGGAAGCTGAGGATTCACTTCGTAGCCCTCGATATCGTTCGATATAACGAAAAATCACTCTGCGAGACGCGGAATAGCGATATTTACCTTTTCCACACGCTGTGTATCGAAGGAAGCTAAGGATTCACTTCCTAGCCCCCGATATCTTTCGATATAACGATAAATCACTCTGGGAGACGCGGAATAGCGATATTTACCTTTTCCACACGCTGTGTATCGAAGGAAGCTAAGGATTCACTTCCTAGCGCTCGATATCGTTCGATATAACGATAAATCACTCTGGGCGAATCGGAATCGCGTTATTTACCTATTCCACACACTGTGTATCGAAGGAAGCTAAGGATTCACTTCCTAGCCCTCGATATCGTTCGATATAACGATAAGTCACTCTGGGCGACGCGGAATAGCGATATTTACCTTTTCCACACGCTGTGCATCGAAGGAAGCTAAGGATTCACTTCCTAGCCCTCGATATCGTTCGATATAGCGATAAATCACTCTGGGCAACTCGGAATCGCGTTATTTACCTATTCCACACGCTGTGCATCGAAGGAAGCTGAGGATTCACTTCCTAGCCCTCGATATCGTTCGATATAACGATAAATCACTCTGAGCGACTCGGAATCGCGTTATTTACCTTTTCCACACGCTTTGCATCGAAGGAAGCTAAGGATTCACTTCCTAGCCCTCGATATCGTTCGATATAACGATAAATCACTCTGATAGACGCGGATTTGCGATATTTACCTTTTCCACACGCTGTGCATCGAAGGAAGCTAAGGATTCACTTCCTAGCCCTCGATATCGTTCGATATACGATAAATCACTCTGGGAGACACGGAATAGCGATATTTACCCTTTCCACACGCTGTGTATCGAAGGAAGCTAAGGATTCACTTCCTAGCCCTCGACATCGTTCGATATAACGATATATCACTCTGGGCGACTCGGAATCGCGTTATTTAACTATTCCACACGCTGTGTATCGAAGGAAGCTAAGGATTCACTTCCTAGCCCTCGATATCGTTCGATATAACGATAAATCACTCTGGGAGACGCGGATTAGCGATATATACCTTTTCCACACGCTGTGCATCGAAGGAAGCTAAGGATTCACTTCCTAGCCCTCGATATCGTTCGATATAACGATAAATCACTCTGGGAGACGCGGAATAGCGATATTTACCTTTTCCACACGCTGCGCATCGAAGGAAGCTGAGGATTCACTTCGTAGCCCTCGATATCGTTCGATATAACGATAAATCACTCTGGGCGACTCCGAATCGCGTTATTTACCTTTTCCACACGCTTTACATCGAAGGAAGCTAAGGATTCACTTCCTAGCCCTCGATATCGTTCGATATAACGATAAATCACTCTGGGAGACGCGGAATAGCGATATTTACCGTTTCCACACGCTGTGCATCGAAGGAAGCTGAGGATTCACTTCCTAGCCCTCGATATCGTTCGATATAACGATAAATCACTCTGGGAGACACGGAATAGCGATATTTACCCTTTCCACACGCTGTGCATCGAAGGAAGCTGAGGATTCACTTCGTAGCCCTCGATATCGTTCGATATAACTATAAATCACTCTGGGCGACGCGGAATAGCGATATTTACCTTTTCCACACGCTGTGCATCGAAGGAAGCTGAGGATTCACTTCGTAGCCCTCGATATCGTTCGATATAACGATAAATCACTCTGGGCGACTCGGAATCGCGTTATTTACCTTTTCCACACGCTTTGCATCGAAGGAAGCTAAGGATTCAATTCCTAGCCCTCGACATCGTTCGATATAACGATATATCACTCTGGGCGACTCGGAATCGCGTTATTTAACTATTCCACACGCTGTGTATCGAAGGAAGCTAAGGATTCACTTCCTAGCCCCCGATATCTTTCGATATAACGATAAATCACTCTGAGAGACGCGGAATAGCGATATTTACCTTTTCCACACGCTGTGTATCGAAGGAAGCTAAGGATTCACTTCCTAGCGCTCGATATCGTTCGATATAACGATAAATCACTCTGGGCGACTCGGAATCGCGTTATTTACCTATTCCACACACTGTGTATCGAAGGAAGCTAAGGATTCACTTCCTAGCCCTCGATATCGTTCGATATAACGATAAATCACTCTGGGAGACGCGGATTAGCGATATTTACCTTTTCCACACGCTGTACATCGAAGGAAGCTAAGGATTCACTTCCTAGCCCTCGATATCGTTCGATATAACGATAAATCACTCTGGGAGACGCGGAATAGCGATATTTACCGTTTCCACACGCTGTGCATCGAAGGAAGCTGAGGATTCACTTCCTAGCCCTCGATATCGTTCGATATAACGATAAATCACTCTGGGCGACTCGGAATAGCGATATTTACCTTTTCCACACACTGTGCATCGAAGGAATCTAAGGATTCACTTCCTAGCCCTCGATATCGTTCGATATAACGATAAATCACTCTGATAGACGCGGATTTGCGATATTTACCTTTTCCACACGCTGTGCATCGAAGGAAGCTAAGGATTCACTTCCTAGCCCTCGATATCGTTCGATATAACGATAAATCACTCTGGGAGACACGGAATAGCGATATTTACCCTTTCCACACGCTGTGTATCGAAGGAAGCTAAGGATTCACTTTCTAGCCCTCGACATCGTTCGATATAACGATATATCACTCTGGGCGACTCGGAATCGCGTTATTTAACTATTCCACACGCTGTGTATCGAAGGAAGCTAAGGATTCAATTCCTAGCCCTCGATATCGTTCGATATAACGATAAATCACTCTGGGCGACTCGGAATCGCGTTATTTACCTTTTCCACACGCTTTACATCGAAGGAAGCTAAGGATTCACTTCCTAGCCCTCGATATCGTTCGATATAACGATAAATCACTCTTGGCGACGCGGAATAGCTATATTTACCTTTTCCACACGCTGTGCATCGAAGGAAGCTACGGATTCACTTCCTAGCCCTCGATATCGTTCGATATAACGATAAATCACTCTGGGCGACTCGGAATAGCGTTATTTACCTTTTCCACACGCTGTGTATCGAAGGAAGCTAAGGATTCAATTCCTAGCCCTCGATATCGTTCGATATAACGATAAATCACTCTGGGAGACGCGGATTAGCGATATTTACCTTTTCCACACGCTGTGCATCGAAGGAAGCTAAGGATTCACTTCCTAGACCTCGATATCTTTCGATATAACGATAAATCACTCTGGGAGACACGGAAAAGCGATATTTACCCTTTCCACACGCTGTGTATCGAAGGAAGCTAAGGATTCACTTCCTAGCCCTCGATATCGTTCGATATAACGATAAATCACTCTGGGCGACTCGAAATAGCGATATTTACCCTTTCCACACGCTGTGTATCGAAGGAAGCTAAGGATTCACTTCCTAGCCCTCGATATCGTTCGATATAACAATAAATCACTCTGATAGACGCGGATTTGCGATATTTACCTTTTCCACACGCTGTGCATCGAAGGAAGCTAAGGATTCACTTCCTAGCCCTCGATATCGTTCGATATAACGATAAATCACTCTGGGAGACACGGAATAGCGATATTTACCCTTTCCACACGCTGTGTATCGAAGGAAGCTAAGGATTCACTTCCTAGCCCTCGATATCGTTCGATATAACGATAAATCACTCTGGGCGACTCGGAATCGCGTTATTTACCTTTTCCACACGCTTTACATCGAAGGAAGCTAAGGATTCACTTCCTAGCCCTCGATATCGTTCGATATAACGATAAATCACTCTGGGCGACGCGGAATAGCGATATTTACCTTTTCCACACGCTGTGCATCGAAGCAAGCTAAGGATTCACTTCCTAGCCCTCGATATCGTTCGATATAACGATAAATCACTCTGGGCGACTCGGAATAGCGTTATTTACCTTTTCCACACGCTGTGTATCGAAGGAAGCTAAGGATTCACTTCCTAGCCCTCGATATCTTTCGATATAACGATAAATCACTCTGGGAGACTCGGAATAGCGATATTTACCTTTTCCACACGCTGTGTATCGAAGGAAGCTGAGGATTCACTTCCTAGCCCTCGATATCGTTCGATATAACGATAAATCACTCTGGGCGACTCGGAATCGCGTTATTTACCTTTTCCACACGCTTTACATCGAAGGAAGCTAAGGATTCACTTCCTAGCCCTCGATATCGTTCGATATAACGATAAATCACTCTGGGCGACTCGGAATAGCGATATTTACCTTTTCCACACGCTGTGCATCGAAGGAAGCTAAGGATTCACTTCCTAGCCCTCGATATCGTTCGATATAACGATAAATCACTCTGGGAGACGCGGAATAGCGATATTTACCTTTTCCACACGCTGTGTATCGAAGGAAGCTAAGGATTCACTTCCTAGCCCTCGATATCGTTCGATATAACGATAAATCACTCTGGGAGACACGGAATAGCGATATTTACCCTTTCCACACGCTGTGTATCGAAGGAAGCTAAGGATTCACTTCCTAGCCCTCGATATCGTTCGATATAACGATAAATCACTCTGGGCGACTCGGAATCGCGTTATTTACCTTTTCCACACGCTTTACATCGAAGGAAGCTAAGGATTCACTTCCTAGCCCTCGATATCGTTCGATATAACGATAAATCACTCTGGGCGACGCGGAATAGCGATATTTACCTTTTCCACACGCTGTGCATCGAAGCAAGCTAAGGATTCACTTCCTAGCCCTCGATATCGTTCGATATAACGATAAATCACTCTGGGCGACTCGGAATAGCGTTATTTACCTTTTCCACACGCTGTGTATCGAAGGAAGCTAAGGATTCACTTCCTAGCCCTCGATATCTTTCGATATAACGATAAATCACTCTGGGAGACTCGGAATAGCGATATTTACCTTTTCCACACGCTGTGTATCGAAGGAAGCTAAGGATTCACTTCCTAGCCCTCGATATCGTTCGATATAACGATAAATCACTCTGGGAGACGCGGATTAGCGATATTTACCTATTCCACACGCTGTGCATCGAAGGAAGCTAAGGATTCACTTCCTAGCCCTCGATATCGTTCGATATAACTATAAATCACTCTGGGCGACGCGGAATAGCGATATTTACCTTTTCCACACGCTGTGCATCGAAGGAAGCTGAGGATTCACTTCGTAGCCCTCGATATCGTTCGATATAACGATAAATCACTCTGGGCGACTCGGAATCGCGTTATTTACCTTTTCCACACGCTTTGCATCGAAGGAAGCTGAGGATTCACTTCCTAGCCCTCGATATCGTTCGATATAACGATAAATCACTCTGGGAGACACGGAATAGCGATATTTACCCTTTCCACACGCTGTGTATCGAAGGAAGCTAAGGATTCACTTCCTAGCGCTCGATATCGTTCGATATAACGATAAATCACTCTGGGCGACTCGGAATCGCGTTATTTACCTATTCCACACACTGTGTATCGAAGGAAGCTAAGGATTCACTTCCTAGCCCTCGATATCGTTCGATATAACGATAAATCACTCTGGGAGACGCGGATTAGCGATATTTACCTATTCCACACGCTGTGCATCGAAGGAAGCTAAGGATTCACTTCCTAGCCCTCGATATCGTTCGATATAACTATAAATCACTCTGGGCGACGCGGAATAGCGATATTTACCTTTTCCACACGCTGTGCATCGAAGGAAGCTAAGGATTCACTTCCTAGCCCTCGATATCGTTCGATATAACGATAAATCACTCTGGGAGACGCGGATTAGCGATATTTACCTTTTCCACACGCTGTACATCGAAGGAAGCTAAGGATTCACTTCCTAGCCCTCGATATCGTTCGATATAACGATAAATCACTCTGGGAGACGCGGAATAGCGATATTTACCGTTTCCACACGCTGTGCATCGAAGGAAGCTGAGGATTCACTTCCTAGCCCTCGATATCGTTCGATATAACGATAAATCACTCTGGGCGACTCGGAATAGCGATATTTACCTTTTCCACACACTGTGCATCGAAGGAATCTAAGGATTCACTTCCTAGCCCTCGATATCGTTCGATATAACGATAAATCACTCTGATAGACGCGGATTTGCGATATTTACCTTTTCCACACGCTGTGCATCGAAGGAAGCTAAGGATTCACTTCCTAGCCCTCGATATCGTTCGATATAACGATAAATCACTCTGGGAGACACGGAATAGCGATATTTACCCTTTCCACACGCTGTGTATCGAAGGAAGCTAAGGATTCACTTCCTAGCCCTCGACATCGTTCGATATAACGATATATCACTCTGGGCGACTCGGAATCGCGTTATTTAACTATTCCACACGCTGTGTATCGAAGGAAGCTAAGGATTCAATTCCTAGCCCTCGATATCGTTCGATATAACGATAAATCACTCTGGGCGACTCGGAATCGCGTTATTTACCTTTTCCACACGCTTTACATCGAAGGAAGCTAAGGATTCACTTCCTAGCCCTCGATATCGTTCGATATAACGATAAATCACTCTTGGCGACGCGGAATAGCTATATTTACCTTTTCCACACGCTGTGCATCGAAGGAAGCTACGGATTCACTTCCTAGCCCTCGATATCGTTCGATATAACGATAAATCACTCTGGGCGACTCGGAATAGCGTTATTTACCTTTTCCACACGCTGTGTATCGAAGGAAGCTAAGGATTCACTTCCTAGCCCTCGATATCTTTCGATATAACGATAAATCACTCTGGGAGACGCGGAATAGCGATATTTACCTTTTCCACACGCTGTGTATCGAAGGAAGCTAAGGATTCACTTCCTAGCCCTCGATATCGTTCGATATAACGAAAAATCACTCTGCGAGACGCGGAATAGCGATATTTACCTTTTCCACACACTGTGTATCGAAGGAAGCTAAGGATTCAATTCCTAGCCCTCGATATCGTTCGATATAACGATAAATCACTCTGGGAGACGCGGATTAGCGATATTTACCTTTTCCACACGCTGTGCATCGAAGGAAGCTAAGGATTCACTTCCTAGACCTCGATATCTTTCGATATAACGATAAATCACTCTGGGAGACACGGAAAAGCGATATTTACCCTTTCCACACGCTGTGTATCGAAGGAAGCTAAGGATTCACTTCCTAGCCCTCGATATCGTTCGATATAACGATAAATCACTCTGGGCGACTCGAAATAGCGATATTTACCCTTTCCACACGCTGTGTATCGAAGGAAGCTAAGGATTCACTTCCTAGCCCTCGATATCGTTCGATATAACAATAAATCACTCTGATAGACGCGGATTTGCGATATTTACCTTTTCCACACGCTGTGCATCGAAGGAAGCTAAGGATTCACTTCCTAGCCCTCGATATCGTTCGATATAACGATAAATCACTCTGGGAGACACGGAATAGCGATATTTACCCTTTCCACACGCTGTGTATCGAAGGAAGCTAAGGATTCACTTCCTAGCCCTCGATATCGTTCGATATAACGATAAATCACTCTGGGCGACTCGGAATCGCGTTATTTACCTTTTCCACACGCTTTACATCGAAGGAAGCTAAGGATTCACTTCCTAGCCCTCGATATCGTTCGATATAACGATAAATCACTCTGGGCGACGCGGAATAGCGATATTTACCTTTTCCACACGCTGTGCATCGAAGCAAGCTAAGGATTCACTTCCTAGCCCTCGATATCGTTCGATATAACGATAAATCACTCTGGGCGACTCGGAATAGCGTTATTTACCTTTTCCACACGCTGTGTATCGAAGGAAGCTAAGGATTCACTTCCTAGCCCTCGATATCTTTCGATATAACGATAAATCACTCTGGGAGACTCGGAATAGCGATATTTACCTTTTCCACACGCTGTGTATCGAAGGAAGCTGAGGATTCACTTCCTAGCCCTCGATATCGTTCGATATAACGATAAATCACTCTGGGCGACTCGGAATCGCGTTATTTACCTTTTCCACACGCTTTACATCGAAGGAAGCTAAGGATTCACTTCCTAGCCCTCGATATCGTTCGATATAACGATAAATCACTCTGGGCGACTCGGAATAGCGATATTTACCTTTTCCACACGCTGTGCATCGAAGGAAGCTAAGGATTCACTTCCTAGCCCTCGATATCGTTCGATATAACGATAAATCACTCTGGGAGACGCGGAATAGCGATATTTACCTTTTCCACACGCTGTGTATCGAAGGAAGCTAAGGATTCACTTCCTAGCCCTCGATATCGTTCGATATAACGATAAATCACTCTGGGAGACACGGAATAGCGATATTTACCCTTTCCACACGCTGTGTATCGAAGGAAGCTAAGGATTCACTTCCTAGCCCTCGATATCGTTCGATATAACGATAAATCACTCTGGGCGACTCGGAATCGCGTTATTTACCTTTTCCACACGCTTTACATCGAAGGAAGCTAAGGATTCACTTCCTAGCCCTCGATATCGTTCGATATAACGATAAATCACTCTGGGCGACGCGGAATAGCGATATTTACCTTTTCCACACGCTGTGCATCGAAGCAAGCTAAGGATTCACTTCCTAGCCCTCGATATCGTTCGATATAACGATAAATCACTCTGGGCGACTCGGAATAGCGTTATTTACCTTTTCCACACGCTGTGTATCGAAGGAAGCTAAGGATTCACTTCCTAGCCCTCGATATCTTTCGATATAACGATAAATCACTCTGGGAGACTCGGAATAGCGATATTTACCTTTTCCACACGCTGTGTATCGAAGGAAGCTAAGGATTCACTTCCTAGCCCTCGATATCGTTCGATATAACGATAAATCACTCTGGGAGACGCGGATTAGCGATATTTACCTATTCCACACGCTGTGCATCGAAGGAAGCTAAGGATTCACTTCCTAGCCCTCGATATCGTTCGATATAACTATAAATCACTCTGGGCGACGCGGAATAGCGATATTTACCTTTTCCACACGCTGTGCATCGAAGGAAGCTGAGGATTCACTTCGTAGCCCTCGATATCGTTCGATATAACGATAAATCACTCTGGGCGACTCGGAATCGCGTTATTTACCTTTTCCACACGCTTTGCATCGAAGGAAGCTGAGGATTCACTTCCTAGCCCTCGATATCGTTCGATATAACGATAAATCACTCTGGGAGACACGGAATAGCGATATTTACCCTTTCCACACGCTGTGTATCGAAGGAAGCTAAGGATTCACTTCCTAGCGCTCGATATCGTTCGATATAACGATAAATCACTCTGGGCGACTCGGAATCGCGTTATTTACCTATTCCACACACTGTGTATCGAAGGAAGCTAAGGATTCACTTCCTAGCCCTCGATATCGTTCGATATAACGATAAATCACTCTGGGAGACGCGGATTAGCGATATTTACCTATTCCACACGCTGTGCATCGAAGGAAGCTAAGGATTCACTTCCTAGCCCTCGATATCGTTCGATATAACTATAAATCACTCTGGGCGACGCGGAATAGCGATATTTACCTTTTCCACACGCTGTGCATCGAAGGAAGCTGAGGATTCACTTCGTAGCCCTCGATATCGTTCGATATAACGATAAATCACTCTGGGCGACTCGGAATCGCGTTATTTACCTTTTCCACACGCTTTGCATCGAAGGAAGCTAAGGATTCACTTCCTAGCCCTCGATATCGTTCGATATAACGATAAATCACTCTGGGAGACGCGGATTAGCGATATTTACCTTTTCCACACGCTGTACATCGAAGGAAGCTAAGGATTCACTTCCTAGCCCTCGATATCGTTCGATATAACGATAAATCACTCTGGGAGACGCGGAATAGCGATATTTACCGTTTCCACACGCTGTACATCGAAGGAAGCTAAGGATTCACTTCCTAGCCCTCGATATCGTTCGATATAACGATAAATCACTCTGGGAGACGCGGAATAGCGATATTTACCGTTTCCACACGCTGTGCATCGAAGGAAGCTGAGGATTCACTTCCTAGCCCTCGATATCGTTCGATATAACGATAAATCACTCTGGGCGACTCGGAATAGCGATATTTACCTTTTCCACACACTGTGCATCGAAGGAATCTAAGGATTCACTTCCTAGCCCTCGATATCGTTCGATATAACGATAAATCACTCTGATAGACGCGGATTTGCGATATTTACCTTTTCCACACGCTGTGCATCGAAGGAAGCTAAGGATTCACTTCCTAGCCCTCGATATCGTTCGATATAACGATAAATCACTCTGGGAAACACGGAATAGCGATATTTACCCTTTCCACACGCTGTGTATCGAAGGAAGCTAAGGATTCACTTCCTAGCCCTCGACATCGTTCGATATAACGATATATCACTCTGGGCGACTCGGAATCGCGTTATTTAACTATTCCACACGCTGTGTATCGAAGGAAGCTAAGGATTCAATTCCTAGCCCTCGATATCGTTCGATATAACGATAAATCACTCTGGGCGACTCGGAATCGCGTTATTTACCTTTTCCACACGCTTTACATCGAAGGAAGCTAAGGATTCACTTCCTAGCCCTCGATATCGTTCGATATAACGATAAATCACTCTTGGCGACGCGGAATAGCGATATTTACCTTTTCCACACGCTGTGCATCGAAGGAAGCTAAGGATTCACTTCCTAGCCCTCGATATCGTTCGATATAACGATAAATCACTCTGGGCGACTCGGAATAGCGTTATTTACCTTTTCCACACGCTGTGTATCGAAGGAAGCTAAGGATTCACTTCCTAGCCCTCGATATCTTTCGATATAACGATAAATCACTCTGGGAGACGCGGAATAGCGATATTTACCTTTTCCACACGCTGTGTATCGAAGGAAGCTAAGGATTCACTTCCTAGCCCTCGATATCGTTCGATATAACGAAAAATCACTCTGCGAGACGCGGAATAGCGATATTTACCTTTTCCACACACTGTGTATCGAAGGAAGCTAAGGATTCAATTCCTAGCCCTCGATATCGTTCGATATAACGATAAATCACTCTGGGAGACGCGGATTAGCGATATTTACCTTTTCCACACGCTGTGCATCGAAGGAAGCTAAGGATTCACTTCCTAGCCCTCGATATCTTTCGATATAACGATAAATCACTCTGGGAGACACGGAATAGCGATATTTACCCTTTCCACACGCTGTGTATCGAAGGAAGCTAAGGATTCACTTCCTAGCCCTCGATATCGTTCGATATAACGATAAATCACTCTGGGCGACTCGAAATAGCGATATTTACCCTTTCCACACGCTGTGTATCGAAGGAAGCTAAGGATTCACTTCCTAGCCCTCGATATCGTTCGATATAACGATATATCACTCTGGGCGACTCGGAATCGCGTTATTTAACTATTCCACACGCTGTGTATCGAAGGAAGCTAAGGATTCACTTCCTAGCCCTCGATATCGTTCGATATAACGATAAATCACTTGGGAGACGCGGATTAGCGATATTTACCTTTTCCACACGCTGTGCATCGAAGGAAGCTAAGGATTCACTTCCTAGCCCTCGATATCGTTCGATATAACGATAAATCACTCTGGGAGACGCGGATTAGCGATATTTACCTTTTCCACACGCTGTGCATCGAAGGAAGCTAAGGATTCACTTCCTAGCCCTCGATATCGTTCGATATAACGATAAATCACTCTGGCAGACGCGGAATAGCGATATTTACCTTTTCCACACGCTGCGCATCGAATGAAGCTGAGGATTCACTTCGTAGCCCTCGATATCGTTCGATATAACGATAAATCACTCTGGGCGACTCGGAATCGCGTTATTTACCTTTTCCACACGCTTTGCATCGAAGGAAGCTAAGGATTCACTTCCTAGCCCTCGATATCGTTCGATATAACGATAAATCACTCTGGGCGACTCGGAATCGCGTTATTTACCTTTTCCACACTCTGTGCATCGAAGGAAGCTAAGGATTCACTTCCTAGCCCTCGATATCGTTCGATATAACGATAAGTCACTCTGGGCGACGCGGAATAACGATATTTACCTTTTCCACACGCTGTGCATCGAAGGAAGCTAAGGATTCACTTCCTAGCCCTCGATATCGTCGATATAGCGATAAATCACTCTGGGCAACTCGGAATCGCGTTATTTACCTATTCCACACGCTGTGCATCGAAGGAAGCTGAGGATTCACTTCCTAGCCCTCGATATCGTTCGATATAACGATAAATCACTCTGGGCGACGCGGAATAGCGATATTTACCTTTTCCACACGCTGTGCATCGAAGGAAGCTAAGGATTCACTTCCTAGCCCTCGATATCGTTCGATATAACGATAAATCACTCTGGGCGACTCGGAATAGCGTTATTTACCTTTTCCACACGCTGTGTATCGAAGGAAGCTAAGGATTCACTTCCTAGCCCTCGATATCTTTCGATATAACGATAAATCACTCTGGGAGACGCGGAATAGCGATATTTACCTTTTCCACACGCTGTGTATCGAAGGAAGCTAAGGATTCACTTCCTAGCCCTCGATATCGTTCGATATAACGAAAAATCACTCTGCGAGACGCGGAATAGCGATATTTACCTTTTCCACACACTGTGTATCGAAGGAAGCTAAGGATTCAATTCCTAGCCCTCGATATCGTTCGATATAACGATAAATCACTCTGGGAGACGCGGATTAGCGATATTTACCTTTTCCACACGCTGTGCATCGAAGGAAGCTAAGGATTCACTTCCTAGCCCTCGATATCTTTCGATATAACGATAAATCACTCTGGGAGACACGGAATAGCGATATTTACCCTTTCCACACGCTGTGTATCGAAGGAAGCTAAGGATTCACTTCCTAGCCCTCGATATCGTTCGATATAACGATAAATCACTCTGGGCGACTCGAAATAGCGATATTTACCCTTTCCACACGCTGTGTATCGAAGGAAGCTAAAGATTCACTTCCTAGCCCTCGATATCGTTCGATATAACGATATATCACTCTGGGCGACTCGGAATCGCGTTATTTAACTATTCCACACGCTGTGTATCGAAGGAAGCTAAGGATTCACTTCCTAGCCCTCGATATCGTTCGATATAACGATAAATCACTTGGGAGACGCGGATTAGCGATATTTACCTTTTCCACACGCTGTGCATCGAAGGAAGCTAAGGATTCACTTCCTAGCCCTCGATATCGTTCGATATAACGATAAATCACTCTGGGAGACGCGGATTAGCGATATTTACCTTTTCCACACGCTGTGCATCGAAGGAAGCTAAGGATTCACTTCCTAGCCCTCGATATCGTTCGATATAACGATAAATCACTCTGGGAGACGCGGAATAGCGATATTTACCTTTTCCACACGCTGCGCATCGAAGGAAGCTGAGGATTCACTTCGTAGCCCTCGATATCGTTCGATATAACGATAAATCACTCTGGGCAACTCGGAATCGCGATATTTACCTTTTCCACACGCTGTGCATCGAAGGAAGCTAAGGATTCACTTCCTAGCCCTCGATATCGTTCGATATAACGATAAATCACTCTGGGAGACGCGGATTAGCGATATTTACCTTTTCCACACGCTGTGCATCGAAGGAAGCTAAGGATTCACTTCCTAGCCCTCGATATCGTTCGATATAACGATAAATCACTCTGGGAGACGCGGAATAGCGATATTTACCTTTTCCACACGCTGCGCATCGAAGGAAGCTGAGGATTCACTTCGTAGCCCTCGATATCGTTCGATATAACGATAAATCACTCTGGGCGACTCGGAATCGCGTTATTTACCTTTTCCACACGCTTTGCATCGAAGGAAGCTAAGGATTCACTTCCTAGCCCTCGATATCGTTCGATATAACGATAAATCACTCTGGGCGACTCGGAATCGCGTTATTTACCTTTTCCACACTCTGTGCATCGAAGGAAGCTAAGGATTCACTTCCTAGCCCTCGATATCGTTCGATATAACGATAAGTCACTCTGGGCGACGCGGAATAGCGATATTTACCTTTTCCACACGCTGTGCATCGAAGGAAGCTAAGGATTCACTTCCTAGCCCTCGATATCGTTCGATATAGCGATAAATCACTCTGGGCAACTCGGAATCGCGTAATTTACCTATTCCACACGCTATGCATCGAAGGAAGCTGAGGATTCACTTCGTAGCCCTCGATATCGTTCGATATAACGATAAATCACTCTGAGCGACTCGGAATCGCGTTATTTACCTTTTCCACACGCTTTGCATCGAAGGAAGCTAAGGATTCACTTCCTAGCCCTCGATATCGTTCGATATAACGATAAATCACTCTGATAGACGCGGATTTGCGATATTTACCTTTTCCACACGCTGTGCATCGAAGGAAGCTAAGGATTCACTTCCTAGCCCTCGATATCGTTCGATATAACGATAAATCACTCTGGGAGACACGGAATAGCGATATTTACCCTTTCCACACGCTGTGTATCGAAGGAAGCTAAGGATTCACTTCCTAGCCCTCGATATCGTTCGATATAACGATAAATCACTCTGGGCGACTCGGAATAGCGTTATTTACCTTTTCCACACGCTGTGTATCGAAGGAAGCTAAGGATTCACTTCCTAGCCCTCGATATCTTTCGATATAACGATAAATCACTCTGGGAGACTCGGAATCGCGTTATTTACCTTTTCCACACTCTGTGCATCGAAGGAAGCTAAGGATTCACTTCCTAGCCCTCGATATCGTTCGATATAACGATAAGTCACTCTGGGCGACGCGGAATAACGATATTTACCTTTTCCACACGCTGTGCATCGAAGGAAGCTAAGGATTCACTTCCTAGCCCTCGATATCGTTCGATATAGCGATAAATCACTCTGGGCAACTCGGAATCGCGTTATTTACCTATTCCACACGCTGTGCATCGAAGGAAGCTGAGGATTCACTTCCTAGCCCTCGATATCGTTCGATATAACGATAAATCACTCTGGGCGACGCGGAATAGCGATATTTACCTTTTCCACACGCTGTGCATCGAAGGAAGCTAAGGATTCACTTCCTAGCCCTCGATATCGTTCGATATAACGATAAATCACTCTGGGCGACTCGGAATAGCGTTATTTACCTTTTCCACACGCTGGGTATCGAAGGAAGCTAAGGATTCACTTCCTAGCCCTCGATATCTTTCGATATAACGATAAATCACTCTGGGAGACGCGGAATAGCGATATTTACCTTTTCCACACGCTGTGTATCGAAGGAAGCTAAGGATTCACTTCCTAGCCCTCGATATCGTTCGATATAACGAAAAATCACTCTGGGAGACGCGGAATAGCGATATTTACCTTTTCCACACACTGTGTATCGAAGGAAGCTAAGGATTCAATTCCTAGCCCTCGATATCGTTCGATATAACGATAAATCACTCTGGGAGACGCGGATTAGCGATATTTACCTTTTCCACACGCTGTGCATCGAAGGAAGCTAAGGATTCACTTCCTAGCCCTCAATATCTTTCGATATAACGATAAATCACTCTGGGAGACACGGAATAGCGATATTTACCCTTTCCACACGCTGTGTATCGAAGGAAGCTAAGGATTCACTTCCTAGCCCTCGATATCGTTCGATATAACGATAAATCACTCTGGGCGACTCGAAATAGCGATATTTACCCTTTCCACACGCTGTGTATCGAAGGAAGCTAAGGATTCACTTCCTAGCCCTCGATATCGTTCGATATAACGATATATCACTCTGGGCGACTCGGAATCGCGTTATTTAACTATTCCACACGCTGTGTATCGAAGGAAGCTAAGGATTCACTTCCTAGCCCTCGATATCGTTCGATATAACGATAAATCACTTGGGAGACGCGGATTAGCGATATTTACCTTTTCCACACGCTGTGCATCGACGGAAGCTAAGGATTCACTTCCTAGCCCTCGATATCGTTCGATATAACGATAAATCACTCTGGGAGACGCGGATTAGCGATATTTACCTTTTCCACACGCTGTGCATCGAAGGAAGCTAAGGATTCACTTCCTAGCCCTCGATATCGTTCGATATAACGATAAATCACTCTGGGAGACGCGGAATAGCGATATTTACCTTTTCCACACGCTGCGCATCGAAGGAAGCTGAGGATTCACTTCGTAGCCCTCGATATCGTTCGATATAACGATAAATCACTCTGGGCGACTCGGAATCGCGTTATTTACCTTTTCCACACGCTTTGCATCGAAGGAAGCTAAGGATTCACTTCCTAGCCCTCGATATCGTTCGATATAACGATAAATCACTCTGATAGACGCGGATTTGCGATATTTACCTTTTCCACACGCTGTGCATCGAAGGAAGCTAAGGATTCACTTCCTAGCCCTCGATATCGTTCGATATAAGGATAAATCACTCTGGGAGACACGGAATAGCGATATTTACCCTTTCCACACGCTGTGTATCGAAGGAAGCTAAGGATTCACTTCCTAGCCCTCGATATCGTTCGATATAACGATAAATCACTCTGGGCGACTCGGAATCGCGTTATTTACCTTTTCCACACGCTTTACATCGAAGGAAGCTAAGGATTCACTTCCTAGCCCTCGATATCGTTCGATATAACGATAAATCACTCTGGGCGACGCGGAATAGCGATATTTACCTTTTCCACACGCTGTGCATCGAAGCAAGCTAAGGATTCACTTCCTAGCCCTCGATATCGTTCGATATAACGATAAATCACTCTGGGCGACTCGGAATAGCGTTATTTACCTTTTCCACACGCTGTGTATCGAAGGAAGCTAAGGATTCACTTCCTAGCCCTCGATATCTTTCGATATAACGATAAATCACTCTGGGAGACTCGGAATAGCGATATTTACCTTTTCCACACGCTGTGTATCGAAGGAAGCTGAGGATTCACTTCCTAGCCCTCGATATCGTTCGATATAACGATAAATCACTCTGGGCGACTCGGAATAGCGATATTTACCTTTTCCACACGCTGTGCATCGAAGGAAGCTAAGGATTCACTTCCTAGCCCTCGATATCGTTCGATATAACGATAAATCACTCTGGGAGACGCGGAATAGCGATATTTACCTTTTCCACACGCTGCGCATCGAAGGAAGCTGAGGATTCACTTCGTAGCCCTCGATATCGTTCGATATAACGATAAATCACTCTGGGCGACTCGGAATCGCGTTATTTACCTTTTCCACACGCTTTACATCGAAGGAAGCTAAGGATTCACTTCCTAGCCCTCGATATCGTTCGATATAACGATAAATCACTCTGGGCGACGCGGAATAGCGATATTTACCTTTTCCACACGCTGTGCATCGAAGCAAGCTAAGGATTCACTTCCTAGCCCTCGATATCGTTCGATATAACGATAAATCACTCTGGGCGACTCGGAATAGCGTTATTTACCTTTTCCACACGCTGTGTATCGAAGGAAGCTAAGGATTCACTTCCTAGCCCTCGATATCTTTCGATATAACGATAAATCACTCTGGGAGACTCGGAATAGCGATATTTACCTTTTCCACACGCTGTGTATCGAAGGAAGCTGAGGATTCACTTCCTAGCCCTCGATATCGTTCGATATAACGATAAATCACTCTGGGCGACTCGGAATAGCGATATTTACCCTTTCCACACGCTGTGTATCGAAGGAAGCTAAGGATTCACTTCCTAGCCCTCGACATCGTTCGATATAACGATATATCACTCTGGGCGACTCGGAATCGCGTTATTTAACTATTCCACACGCTGTGTATCGAAGGAAGCTAAGGATTCACTTCCTAGCCCCCGATATCTTTCGATATAACGATAAATCACTCTGGGAGACGCGGATTAGCGATATTTACCTTTTCCACACGCTGTGCATCGAAGGAAGCTAAGGATTCACTTCCTAGCCCTCGATATCGTTCGATATAACGATAAATCACTCTGGGCGACTCGGAATCGCGTTATTTACCTTTTCCACACGCTTTGCATCGAAGGAAGCTAAGGATTCACTTCCTAGCCCTCGATATCTTTCGATATAACGATAAATCACTCTGGGAGACTCGGAATAGCGATATTTACCTTTTCCACACGCTGTGTATCGAAGGAAGCTGAGGATTCACTTCCTAGCCCTCGATATCGTTCGATATAACGATAAATCACTCTGGGCGACTCGGAATAGCGATATTTACCCTTTCCACACGCTGTGTATCGAAGGAAGCTAAGGATTCACTTCCTAGCCCTCGACATCGTTCGATATAACGATATATCACTCTGGGCGACTCGGAATCGCGTTATTTAACTATTCCACACGCTGTGTATCGAAGGAAGCTAAGGATTCACTTCCTAGCCCCCGATATCTTTCGATATAACGATAAATCACTCTGGGAGACGCGGATTAGCGATATTTACCTTTTCCACACGCTGTGCATCGAAGGAAGCTAAGGATTCACTTCCTAGCCCTCGATATCGTTCGATATAACGATAAATCACTCTGGGCGACTCGGAATCGCGTTATTTACCTTTTCCACACGCTTTGCATCGAAGGAAGCTAAGGATTCACTTCCTAGCCCTCGATATCGTTCGATATAAGGATAAATCACTCTGGGAGACACGGAATAGCGATATTTACCCTTTCCACACGCTGTGTATCGAAGGAAGCTAAGGATTCACTTCCTAGCCCTCGATATCGTTCGATATAACGATAAATCACTCTGGGCGACTCGGAATCGCGTTATTTACCTTTTCCACACGCTTTACATCGAAGGAAGCTAAGGATTCACTTCCTAGCCCTCGATATCGTTCGATATAACGATAAATCACTCTGGGCGACGCGGAATAGCGATATTTACCTTTTCCACACGCTGTGCATCGAAGCAAGCTAAGGATTCACTTCCTAGCCCTCGATATCGTTCGATATAACGATAAATCACTCTGGGCGACTCGGAATAGCGTTATTTACCTTTTCCACACGCTGTGTATCGAAGGAAGCTAAGGATTCACTTCCTAGCCCTCGATATCTTTCGATATAACGATAAATCACTCTGGGAGACTCGGAATAGCGATATTTACCTTTTCCACACGCTGTGTATCGAAGGAAGCTGAGGATTCACTTCCTAGCCCTCGATATCGTTCGATATAACGATAAATCACTCTGGGCGACTCGGAATAGCGATATTTACCTTTTCCACACGCTGTGCATCGAAGGAAGCTAAGGATTCACTTCCTAGCCCTCGATATCGTTCGATATAACGATAAATCACTCTGGGCGACTCGGAATAGCGTTATTTACCTTTTCCACACGCTGTGTATCGAAGGAAGCTAAGGATTCACTTCCTAGCCCTCGATATCTTTCGATATAACGATAAATCACTCTGGGAGACTCGGAATAGCGATATTTACCTTTTCCACACGCTGTGTATCGAAGGAAGCTGAGGATTCACTTCCTAGCCCTCGATATCGTTCGATATAACGATAAATCACTCTGGGCGACTCGGAATAGCGATATTTACCCTTTCCACACGCTGTGTATCGAAGGAAGCTAAGGATTCACTTCCTAGCCCTCGACATCGTTCGATATAACGATATATCACTCTGGGCGACTCGGAATCGCGTTATTTAACTATTCCACACGCTGTGTATCGAAGGAAGCTAAGGATTCACTTCCTAGCCCCCGATATCTTTCGATATAACGATAAATCACTCTGGGAGACGCGGATTAGCGATATTTACCTTTTCCACACGCTGTGCATCGAAGGAAGCTAAGGATTCACTTCCTAGCCCTCGATATCGTTCGATATAACGATAAATCACTCTGGGCGACTCGGAATCGCGTTATTTACCTTTTCCACACGCTTTGCATCGAAGGAAGCTAAGGATTCACTTCCTAGCCCTCGATATCGTTCGATATAACGATAAATCACTCTGGGAGACGCGGATTAGCGATATTTACCTTTTCCACACGCTGTACATCGAAGGAAGCTAAGGATTCACTTCCTAGCCCTCGATATCGTTCGATATAACGATAAATCACTCTGGGAGACGCGGAATAGCGATATTTACCGTTTCCACACGCTGTGCATCGAAGGAAGCTGAGGATTCACTTCCTAGCCCTCGATATCGTTCGATATAACGATAAATCACTCTGGGCGACTCGGAATACCGATATTTACCTTTTCCACACACTGTGCATCGAAGGAATCTAAGGATTCACTTCCTAGCCCTCGATATCGTTCGATATAACGATAAATCACTCTGGGAGACACGGAATAGCGATATTTACCTTTTCCACACGCTGTGCATCGAAGGAAGCTAAGGATTCACTTCCTAGCCCTCGATATCGTTCGATATAACTATAAATCACTCTGGGCGACGCGGAATAGCGATATTTACCTTTTCCACACGCTGTGCATCGAAGGAAGCTGAGGATTCACTTCGTAGCCCTCGATATCGTTCGATATAACGATAAATCACTCTGGGCGACTCGGAATCGCGTTATTTACCTTTTCCACACGCTTTGCATCGAAGGAAGCTAAGGATTCACTTCCTAGCCCTCGATATCGTTCGATATAACGATAAATCACTCTGGGAGACGCGGATTAGCGATATTTACCTTTTCCACACGCTGTACATCGAAGGAAGCTAAGGATTCACTTCCTAGCCCTCGATATCGTTCGATATAACGATAAATCACTCTGGGAGACGCGGAATAGCGATATTTACCGTTTCCACACGCTGTGCATCGAAGGAAGCTGAGGATTCACTTCCTAGCCCTCGATATCGTTCGATATAACGATAAATCACTCTGGGCGACTCGGAATAGCGATATTTACCTTTTCCACACGCTGTGCATCGAAGGAATCTAAGGATTCACTTCCTAGCCCTCGATATCGTTCGATATAACGATAAATCACTCTGATAGACGCGGATTTGCGATATTTACCTTTTCCACACGCTGTGCATCGAAGGAAGCTAAGGATTCACTTCCTAGCCCTCGATATCGTTCGATATAACGATAAATCACTCTGGGAGACACGGAATAGCGATATTTACCCTTTCCACACGCTGTGCATCGAAGGAAGCTGAGGATTCACTTCGTAGCCCTCGATATCGTTCGATATAACTATAAATCACTCTGGGCGACGCGGAATAGCGATATTTACCTTTTCCACACGCTGTGCATCGAAGGAAGCTGAGGATTCACTTCGTAGCCCTCGATATCGTTCGATATAACGATAAATCACTCTGGGCGACTCGGAATCGCGTTATTTACCTTTTCCACACGCTTTGCATCGAAGGAAGCTAAGGATTCACTTCCTAGCCCTCGACATCGTTCGATATAACGATATATCACTCTGGGCGACTCGGAATCGCGTTATTTAACTATTCCACACGCTGTGTATCGAAGGAAGCTAAGGATTCACTTCCTAGCCCCCGATATCTTTCGATATAACGATAAATCACTCTGAGAGACGCGGAATAGCGATATTTACCTTTTCCACACGCTGTGTATCGAAGGAAGCTAAGGATTCACTTCCTAGCGCTCGATATCGTTCGATATAACGATAAATCACTCTGGGCGACTCGGAATCGCGTTATTTACCTTTTCCACACGCTGTGTATCGAAGGAAGCTAAGGATTCACTTCCTAGCCCTCGATATCTTTCGATATAACGATAAATCACTCTGGGAGACGCGGAATAGCGATATTTACCTTTTCCACACGCTGTGCATCGAAGGAAGCTAAGGATTCACTTCCTAGCCCTCGATATCGTTCGATATAACGATAAATCACTCTGGGAGACACGGAATAGCGATATTTACCCTTTCCACACGCTGTGTATCGAAGGAAGCTAAGGATTCACTTCCTAGCCCTCGATATCGTTCGATATAACGATAAATCACTCTGGGCGACTCGGAATCGCGTTATTTACCTTTTCCACACGCTTTACATCGAAGGAAGCTAAGGATTCACTTCCTAGCCCTCGATATCGTTCGATATAACGATAAATCACTCTGGGCGACGCGGAATAGCGATATTTACCTTTTCCACACGCTGTGCATCGAAGGAAGCTAAGGATTCACTTCCTAGCCCTCGATATCGTTCGATATAACGAAAAATCACTCTGCGAGACGCGGAATAGCGATATTTACCTTTTCCACACACTGTGCATCGAAGGAATCTAGGATTCACTTCCTAGCCCTCGATATCGTTCGATATAACGATAAATCACTCTGATAGACGCGGATTTGCGATATTTACCTTTTCCACACGCTGTGCATCGAAGGAAGCTAAGGATTCACTTCCTAGCCCTCGATATCGTTCGATATAACGATAAATCACTCTGGGAGACACGGAATAGCGATATTTACCCTTTCCACACGCTGTGTATCGAAGGAAGCTAAGGATTCACTTCCTAGCCCTCGACATCGTTCGATATAACGAAAAATCACTCTGCGAGACGCGGAATAGCGATATTTACCTTTTCCACACACTGTGTATCGAAGGAAGCTAAGGATTCAATTCCTAGCCCTCGATATCGTTCGATATAACGATAAATCACTCTGGGAGACGCGGATTAGCGATATTTACCTTTTCCACACGCTGTGCATCGAAGGAAGCTAAGGATTCACTTCCTAGACCTCGATATCTTTCGATATAACGATAAATCACTCTGGGAGACACGGAAAAGCGATATTTACCCTTTCCACACGCTGTGTATCGAAGGAAGCTAAGGATTCACTTCCTAGCCCTCGATATCGTTCGATATAACGATAAATCACTCTGGGCGACTCGAAATAGCGATATTTACCCTTTCCACACGCTGTGTATCGAAGGAAGCTAAGGATTCACTTCCTAGCCCTCGATATCGTTCGATATAACAATAAATCACTCTGATAGACGCGGATTTGCGATATTTACCTTTTCCACACGCTGTGCATCGAAGGAAGCTAAGGATTCACTTCCTAGCCCTCGATATCGTTCGATATAACGATAAATCACTCTGGGAGACACGGAATAGCGATATTTACCCTTTCCACACGCTGTGTATCGAAGGAAGCTAAGGATTCACTTCCTAGCCCTCGATATCGTTCGATATAACGATAAATCACTCTGGGCGACTCGGAATCGCGTTATTTACCTTTTCCACACGCTTTACATCGAAGGAAGCTAAGGATTCACTTCCTAGCCCTCGATATCGTTCGATATAACGATAAATCACTCTGGGCGACGCGGAATAGCGATATTTACCTTTTCCACACGCTGTGCATCGAAGCAAGCTAAGGATTCACTTCCTAGCCCTCGATATCGTTCGATATAACGATAAATCACTCTGGGCGACTCGGAATAGCGTTATTTACCTTTTCCACACGCTGTGTATCGAAGGAAGCTAAGGATTCACTTCCTAGCCCTCGATATCTTTCGATATAACGATAAATCACTCTGGGAGACTCGGAATAGCGATATTTACCTTTTCCACACGCTGTGTATCGAAGGAAGCTGAGGATTCACTTCCTAGCCCTCGATATCGTTCGATATAACGATAAATCACTCTGGGCGACTCGGAATCGCGTTATTTACCTTTTCCACACGCTTTACATCGAAGGAAGCTAAGGATTCACTTCCTAGCCCTCGATATCGTTCGATATAACGATAAATCACTCTGGGCGACTCGGAATAGCGATATTTACCTTTTCCACACGCTGTGCATCGAAGGAAGCTAAGGATTCACTTCCTAGCCCTCGATATCGTTCGATATAACGATAAATCACTCTGGGAGACGCGGAATAGCGATATTTACCTTTTCCACACGCTGTGTATCGAAGGAAGCTAAGGATTCACTTCCTAGCCCTCGATATCGTTCGATATAACGATAAATCACTCTGGGAGACACGGAATAGCGATATTTACCCTTTCCACACGCTGTGTATCGAAGGAAGCTAAGGATTCACTTCCTAGCCCTCGATATCGTTCGATATAACGATAAATCACTCTGGGCGACTCGGAATCGCGTTATTTACCTTTTCCACACGCTTTACATCGAAGGAAGCTAAGGATTCACTTCCTAGCCCTCGATATCGTTCGATATAACGATAAATCACTCTGGGCGACGCGGAATAGCGATATTTACCTTTTCCACACGCTGTGCATCGAAGCAAGCTAAGGATTCACTTCCTAGCCCTCGATATCGTTCGATATAACGATAAATCACTCTGGGCGACTCGGAATAGCGTTATTTACCTTTTCCACACGCTGTGTATCGAAGGAAGCTAAGGATTCACTTCCTAGCCCTCGATATCTTTCGATATAACGATAAATCACTCTGGGAGACTCGGAATAGCGATATTTACCTTTTCCACACGCTGTGTATCGAAGGAAGCTAAGGATTCACTTCCTAGCCCTCGATATCGTTCGATATAACGATAAATCACTCTGGGAGACGCGGATTAGCGATATTTACCTATTCCACACGCTGTGCATCGAAGGAAGCTAAGGATTCACTTCCTAGCCCTCGATATCGTTCGATATAACTATAAATCACTCTGGGCGACGCGGAATAGCGATATTTACCTTTTCCACACGCTGTGCATCGAAGGAAGCTGAGGATTCACTTCGTAGCCCTCGATATCGTTCGATATAACGATAAATCACTCTGGGCGACTCGGAATCGCGTTATTTACCTTTTCCACACGCTTTGCATCGAAGGAAGCTGAGGATTCACTTCCTAGCCCTCGATATCGTTCGATATAACGATAAATCACTCTGGGAGACACGGAATAGCGATATTTACCCTTTCCACACGCTGTGTATCGAAGGAAGCTAAGGATTCACTTCCTAGCGCTCGATATCGTTCGATATAACGATAAATCACTCTGGGCGACTCGGAATCGCGTTATTTACCTATTCCACACACTGTGTATCGAAGGAAGCTAAGGATTCACTTCCTAGCCCTCGATATCGTTCGATATAACGATAAATCACTCTGGGAGACGCGGATTAGCGATATTTACCTATTCCACACGCTGTGCATCGAAGGAAGCTAAGGATTCACTTCCTAGCCCTCGATATCGTTCGATATAACTATAAATCACTCTGGGCGACGCGGAATAGCGATATTTACCTTTTCCACACGCTGTGCATCGAAGGAAGCTGAGGATTCACTTCGTAGCCCTCGATATCGTTCGATATAACGATAAATCACTCTGGGCGACTCGGAATCGCGTTATTTACCTTTTCCACACGCTTTGCATCGAAGGAAGCTAAGGATTCACTTCCTAGCCCTCGATATCGTTCGATATAACGATAAATCACTCTGGGAGACGCGGATTAGCGATATTTACCTTTTCCACACGCTGTACATCGAAGGAAGCTAAGGATTCACTTCCTAGCCCTCGATATCGTTCGATATAACGATAAATCACTCTGGGAGACGCGGAATAGCGATATTTACCGTTTCCACACGCTGTACATCGAAGGAAGCTAAGGATTCACTTCCTAGCCCTCGATATCGTTCGATATAACGATAAATCACTCTGGGAGACGCGGAATAGCGATATTTACCGTTTCCACACGCTGTGCATCGAAGGAAGCTGAGGATTCACTTCCTAGCCCTCGATATCGTTCGATATAACGATAAATCACTCTGGGCGACTCGGAATAGCGATATTTACCTTTTCCACACACTGTGCATCGAAGGAATCTAAGGATTCACTTCCTAGCCCTCGATATCGTTCGATATAACGATAAATCACTCTGATAGACGCGGATTTGCGATATTTACCTTTTCCACACGCTGTGCATCGAAGGAAGCTAAGGATTCACTTCCTAGCCCTCGATATCGTTCGATATAACGATAAATCACTCTGGGAAACACGGAATAGCGATATTTACCCTTTCCACACGCTGTGTATCGAAGGAAGCTAAGGATTCACTTCCTAGCCCTCGACATCGTTCGATATAACGATATATCACTCTGGGCGACTCGGAATCGCGTTATTTAACTATTCCACACGCTGTGTATCGAAGGAAGCTAAGGATTCAATTCCTAGCCCTCGATATCGTTCGATATAACGATAAATCACTCTGGGCGACTCGGAATCGCGTTATTTACCTTTTCCACACGCTTTACATCGAAGGAAGCTAAGGATTCACTTCCTAGCCCTCGATATCGTTCGATATAACGATAAATCACTCTTGGCGACGCGGAATAGCGATATTTACCTTTTCCACACGCTGTGCATCGAAGGAAGCTAAGGATTCACTTCCTAGCCCTCGATATCGTTCGATATAACGATAAATCACTCTGGGCGACTCGGAATAGCGTTATTTACCTTTTCCACACGCTGTGTATCGAAGGAAGCTAAGGATTCACTTCCTAGCCCTCGATATCTTTCGATATAACGATAAATCACTCTGGGAGACGCGGAATAGCGATATTTACCTTTTCCACACGCTGTGTATCGAAGGAAGCTAAGGATTCACTTCCTAGCCCTCGATATCGTTCGATATAACGAAAAATCACTCTGCGAGACGCGGAATAGCGATATTTACCTTTTCCACACACTGTGTATCGAAGGAAGCTAAGGATTCAATTCCTAGCCCTCGATATCGTTCGATATAACGATAAATCACTCTGGGAGACGCGGATTAGCGATATTTACCTTTTCCACACGCTGTGCATCGAAGGAAGCTAAGGATTCACTTCCTAGCCCTCGATATCTTTCGATATAACGATAAATCACTCTGGGAGACACGGAATAGCGATATTTACCCTTTCCACACGCTGTGTATCGAAGGAAGCTAAGGATTCACTTCCTAGCCCTCGATATCGTTCGATATAACGATAAATCACTCTGGGCGACTCGAAATAGCGATATTTACCCTTTCCACACGCTGTGTATCGAAGGAAGCTAAGGATTCACTTCCTAGCCCTCGATATCGTTCGATATAACGATATATCACTCTGGGCGACTCGGAATCGCGTTATTTAACTATTCCACACGCTGTGTATCGAAGGAAGCTAAGGATTCACTTCCTAGCCCTCGATATCGTTCGATATAACGATAAATCACTTGGGAGACGCGGATTAGCGATATTTACCTTTTCCACACGCTGTGCATCGAAGGAAGCTAAGGATTCACTTCCTAGCCCTCGATATCGTTCGATATAACGATAAATCACTCTGGGAGACGCGGATTAGCGATATTTACCTTTTCCACACGCTGTGCATCGAAGGAAGCTAAGGATTCACTTCCTAGCCCTCGATATCGTTCGATATAACGATAAATCACTCTGGCAGACGCGGAATAGCGATATTTACCTTTTCCACACGCTGCGCATCGAATGAAGCTGAGGATTCACTTCGTAGCCCTCGATATCGTTCGATATAACGATAAATCACTCTGGGCGACTCGGAATCGCGTTATTTACCTTTTCCACACGCTTTGCATCGAAGGAAGCTAAGGATTCACTTCCTAGCCCTCGATATCGTTCGATATAACGATAAATCACTCTGGGCGACTCGGAATCGCGTTATTTACCTTTTCCACACTCTGTGCATCGAAGGAAGCTAAGGATTCACTTCCTAGCCCTCGATATCGTTCGATATAACGATAAGTCACTCTGGGCGACGCGGAATAACGATATTTACCTTTTCCACACGCTGTGCATCGAAGGAAGCTAAGGATTCACTTCCTAGCCCTCGATATCGTCGATATAGCGATAAATCACTCTGGGCAACTCGGAATCGCGTTATTTACCTATTCCACACGCTGTGCATCGAAGGAAGCTGAGGATTCACTTCCTAGCCCTCGATATCGTTCGATATAACGATAAATCACTCTGGGCGACGCGGAATAGCGATATTTACCTTTTCCACACGCTGTGCATCGAAGGAAGCTAAGGATTCACTTCCTAGCCCTCGATATCGTTCGATATAACGATAAATCACTCTGGGCGACTCGGAATAGCGTTATTTACCTTTTCCACACGCTGTGTATCGAAGGAAGCTAAGGATTCACTTCCTAGCCCTCGATATCTTTCGATATAACGATAAATCACTCTGGGAGACGCGGAATAGCGATATTTACCTTTTCCACACGCTGTGTATCGAAGGAAGCTAAGGATTCACTTCCTAGCCCTCGATATCGTTCGATATAACGAAAAATCACTCTGCGAGACGCGGAATAGCGATATTTACCTTTTCCACACACTGTGTATCGAAGGAAGCTAAGGATTCAATTCCTAGCCCTCGATATCGTTCGATATAACGATAAATCACTCTGGGAGACGCGGATTAGCGATATTTACCTTTTCCACACGCTGTGCATCGAAGGAAGCTAAGGATTCACTTCCTAGCCCTCGATATCTTTCGATATAACGATAAATCACTCTGGGAGACACGGAATAGCGATATTTACCCTTTCCACACGCTGTGTATCGAAGGAAGCTAAGGATTCACTTCCTAGCCCTCGATATCGTTCGATATAACGATAAATCACTCTGGGCGACTCGAAATAGCGATATTTACCCTTTCCACACGCTGTGTATCGAAGGAAGCTAAAGATTCACTTCCTAGCCCTCGATATCGTTCGATATAACGATATATCACTCTGGGCGACTCGGAATCGCGTTATTTAACTATTCCACACGCTGTGTATCGAAGGAAGCTAAGGATTCACTTCCTAGCCCTCGATATCGTTCGATATAACGATAAATCACTTGGGAGACGCGGATTAGCGATATTTACCTTTTCCACACGCTGTGCATCGAAGGAAGCTAAGGATTCACTTCCTAGCCCTCGATATCGTTCGATATAACGATAAATCACTCTGGGAGACGCGGATTAGCGATATTTACCTTTTCCACACGCTGTGCATCGAAGGAAGCTAAGGATTCACTTCCTAGCCCTCGATATCGTTCGATATAACGATAAATCACTCTGGGAGACGCGGAATAGCGATATTTACCTTTTCCACACGCTGCGCATCGAAGGAAGCTGAGGATTCACTTCGTAGCCCTCGATATCGTTCGATATAACGATAAATCACTCTGGGCAACTCGGAATCGCGATATTTACCTTTTCCACACGCTGTGCATCGAAGGAAGCTAAGGATTCACTTCCTAGCCCTCGATATCGTTCGATATAACGATAAATCACTCTGGGAGACGCGGATTAGCGATATTTACCTTTTCCACACGCTGTGCATCGAAGGAAGCTAAGGATTCACTTCCTAGCCCTCGATATCGTTCGATATAACGATAAATCACTCTGGGAGACGCGGAATAGCGATATTTACCTTTTCCACACGCTGCGCATCGAAGGAAGCTGAGGATTCACTTCGTAGCCCTCGATATCGTTCGATATAACGATAAATCACTCTGGGCGACTCGGAATCGCGTTATTTACCTTTTCCACACGCTTTGCATCGAAGGAAGCTAAGGATTCACTTCCTAGCCCTCGATATCGTTCGATATAACGATAAATCACTCTGGGCGACTCGGAATCGCGTTATTTACCTTTTCCACACTCTGTGCATCGAAGGAAGCTAAGGATTCACTTCCTAGCCCTCGATATCGTTCGATATAACGATAAGTCACTCTGGGCGACGCGGAATAGCGATATTTACCTTTTCCACACGCTGTGCATCGAAGGAAGCTAAGGATTCACTTCCTAGCCCTCGATATCGTTCGATATAGCGATAAATCACTCTGGGCAACTCGGAATCGCGTTATTTACCTATTCCACACGCTATGCATCGAAGGAAGCTGAGGATTCACTTCGTAGCCCTCGATATCGTTCGATATAACGATAAATCACTCTGAGCGACTCGGAATCGCGTTATTTACCTTTTCCACACGCTTTGCATCGAAGGAAGCTAAGGATTCACTTCCTAGCCCTCGATATCGTTCGATATAACGATAAATCACTCTGATAGACGCGGATTTGCGATATTTACCTTTTCCACACGCTGTGCATCGAAGGAAGCTAAGGATTCACTTCCTAGCCCTCGATATCGTTCGATATAACGATAAATCACTCTGGGAGACACGGAATAGCGATATTTACCCTTTCCACACGCTGTGTATCGAAGGAAGCTAAGGATTCACTTCCTAGCCCTCGATATCGTTCGATATAACGATAAATCACTCTGGGCGACTCGGAATAGCGTTATTTACCTTTTCCACACGCTGTGTATCGAAGGAAGCTAAGGATTCACTTCCTAGCCCTCGATATCTTTCGATATAACGATAAATCACTCTGGGAGACTCGGAATCGCGTTATTTACCTTTTCCACACTCTGTGCATCGAAGGAAGCTAAGGATTCACTTCCTAGCCCTCGATATCGTTCGATATAACGATAAGTCACTCTGGGCGACGCGGAATAACGATATTTACCTTTTCCACACGCTGTGCATCGAAGGAAGCTAAGGATTCACTTCCTAGCCCTCGATATCGTTCGATATAGCGATAAATCACTCTGGGCAACTCGGAATCGCGTTATTTACCTATTCCACACGCTGTGCATCGAAGGAAGCTGAGGATTCACTTCCTAGCCCTCGATATCGTTCGATATAACGATAAATCACTCTGGGCGACGCGGAATAGCGATATTTACCTTTTCCACACGCTGTGCATCGAAGGAAGCTAAGGATTCACTTCCTAGCCCTCGATATCGTTCGATATAACGATAAATCACTCTGGGCGACTCGGAATAGCGTTATTTACCTTTTCCACACGCTGGGTATCGAAGGAAGCTAAGGATTCACTTCCTAGCCCTCGATATCTTTCGATATAACGATAAATCACTCTGGGAGACGCGGAATAGCGATATTTACCTTTTCCACACGCTGTGTATCGAAGGAAGCTAAGGATTCACTTCCTAGCCCTCGATATCGTTCGATATAACGAAAAATCACTCTGGGAGACGCGGAATAGCGATATTTACCTTTTCCACACACTGTGTATCGAAGGAAGCTAAGGATTCAATTCCTAGCCCTCGATATCGTTCGATATAACGATAAATCACTCTGGGAGACGCGGATTAGCGATATTTACCTTTTCCACACGCTGTGCATCGAAGGAAGCTAAGGATTCACTTCCTAGCCCTCAATATCTTTCGATATAACGATAAATCACTCTGGGAGACACGGAATAGCGATATTTACCCTTTCCACACGCTGTGTATCGAAGGAAGCTAAGGATTCACTTCCTAGCCCTCGATATCGTTCGATATAACGATAAATCACTCTGGGCGACTCGAAATAGCGATATTTACCCTTTCCACACGCTGTGTATCGAAGGAAGCTAAGGATTCACTTCCTAGCCCTCGATATCGTTCGATATAACGATATATCACTCTGGGCGACTCGGAATCGCGTTATTTAACTATTCCACACGCTGTGTATCGAAGGAAGCTAAGGATTCACTTCCTAGCCCTCGATATCGTTCGATATAACGATAAATCACTTGGGAGACGCGGATTAGCGATATTTACCTTTTCCACACGCTGTGCATCGACGGAAGCTAAGGATTCACTTCCTAGCCCTCGATATCGTTCGATATAACGATAAATCACTCTGGGAGACGCGGATTAGCGATATTTACCTTTTCCACACGCTGTGCATCGAAGGAAGCTAAGGATTCACTTCCTAGCCCTCGATATCGTTCGATATAACGATAAATCACTCTGGGAGACGCGGAATAGCGATATTTACCTTTTCCACACGCTGCGCATCGAAGGAAGCTGAGGATTCACTTCGTAGCCCTCGATATCGTTCGATATAACGATAAATCACTCTGGGCGACTCGGAATCGCGTTATTTACCTTTTCCACACGCTTTGCATCGAAGGAAGCTAAGGATTCACTTCCTAGCCCTCGATATCGTTCGATATAACGATAAATCACTCTGATAGACGCGGATTTGCGATATTTACCTTTTCCACACGCTGTGCATCGAAGGAAGCTAAGGATTCACTTCCTAGCCCTCGATATCGTTCGATATAAGGATAAATCACTCTGGGAGACACGGAATAGCGATATTTACCCTTTCCACACGCTGTGTATCGAAGGAAGCTAAGGATTCACTTCCTAGCCCTCGATATCGTTCGATATAACGATAAATCACTCTGGGCGACTCGGAATCGCGTTATTTACCTTTTCCACACGCTTTACATCGAAGGAAGCTAAGGATTCACTTCCTAGCCCTCGATATCGTTCGATATAACGATAAATCACTCTGGGCGACGCGGAATAGCGATATTTACCTTTTCCACACGCTGTGCATCGAAGCAAGCTAAGGATTCACTTCCTAGCCCTCGATATCGTTCGATATAACGATAAATCACTCTGGGCGACTCGGAATAGCGTTATTTACCTTTTCCACACGCTGTGTATCGAAGGAAGCTAAGGATTCACTTCCTAGCCCTCGATATCTTTCGATATAACGATAAATCACTCTGGGAGACTCGGAATAGCGATATTTACCTTTTCCACACGCTGTGTATCGAAGGAAGCTGAGGATTCACTTCCTAGCCCTCGATATCGTTCGATATAACGATAAATCACTCTGGGCGACTCGGAATAGCGATATTTACCTTTTCCACACGCTGTGCATCGAAGGAAGCTAAGGATTCACTTCCTAGCCCTCGATATCGTTCGATATAACGATAAATCACTCTGGGAGACGCGGAATAGCGATATTTACCTTTTCCACACGCTGCGCATCGAAGGAAGCTGAGGATTCACTTCGTAGCCCTCGATATCGTTCGATATAACGATAAATCACTCTGGGCGACTCGGAATCGCGTTATTTACCTTTTCCACACGCTTTACATCGAAGGAAGCTAAGGATTCACTTCCTAGCCCTCGATATCGTTCGATATAACGATAAATCACTCTGGGCGACGCGGAATAGCGATATTTACCTTTTCCACACGCTGTGCATCGAAGCAAGCTAAGGATTCACTTCCTAGCCCTCGATATCGTTCGATATAACGATAAATCACTCTGGGCGACTCGGAATAGCGTTATTTACCTTTTCCACACGCTGTGTATCGAAGGAAGCTAAGGATTCACTTCCTAGCCCTCGATATCTTTCGATATAACGATAAATCACTCTGGGAGACTCGGAATAGCGATATTTACCTTTTCCACACGCTGTGTATCGAAGGAAGCTGAGGATTCACTTCCTAGCCCTCGATATCGTTCGATATAACGATAAATCACTCTGGGCGACTCGGAATAGCGATATTTACCCTTTCCACACGCTGTGTATCGAAGGAAGCTAAGGATTCACTTCCTAGCCCTCGACATCGTTCGATATAACGATATATCACTCTGGGCGACTCGGAATCGCGTTATTTAACTATTCCACACGCTGTGTATCGAAGGAAGCTAAGGATTCACTTCCTAGCCCCCGATATCTTTCGATATAACGATAAATCACTCTGGGAGACGCGGATTAGCGATATTTACCTTTTCCACACGCTGTGCATCGAAGGAAGCTAAGGATTCACTTCCTAGCCCTCGATATCGTTCGATATAACGATAAATCACTCTGGGCGACTCGGAATCGCGTTATTTACCTTTTCCACACGCTTTGCATCGAAGGAAGCTAAGGATTCACTTCCTAGCCCTCGATATCTTTCGATATAACGATAAATCACTCTGGGAGACTCGGAATAGCGATATTTACCTTTTCCACACGCTGTGTATCGAAGGAAGCTGAGGATTCACTTCCTAGCCCTCGATATCGTTCGATATAACGATAAATCACTCTGGGCGACTCGGAATAGCGATATTTACCCTTTCCACACGCTGTGTATCGAAGGAAGCTAAGGATTCACTTCCTAGCCCTCGACATCGTTCGATATAACGATATATCACTCTGGGCGACTCGGAATCGCGTTATTTAACTATTCCACACGCTGTGTATCGAAGGAAGCTAAGGATTCACTTCCTAGCCCCCGATATCTTTCGATATAACGATAAATCACTCTGGGAGACGCGGATTAGCGATATTTACCTTTTCCACACGCTGTGCATCGAAGGAAGCTAAGGATTCACTTCCTAGCCCTCGATATCGTTCGATATAACGATAAATCACTCTGGGCGACTCGGAATCGCGTTATTTACCTTTTCCACACGCTTTGCATCGAAGGAAGCTAAGGATTCACTTCCTAGCCCTCGATATCGTTCGATATAAGGATAAATCACTCTGGGAGACACGGAATAGCGATATTTACCCTTTCCACACGCTGTGTATCGAAGGAAGCTAAGGATTCACTTCCTAGCCCTCGATATCGTTCGATATAACGATAAATCACTCTGGGCGACTCGGAATCGCGTTATTTACCTTTTCCACACGCTTTACATCGAAGGAAGCTAAGGATTCACTTCCTAGCCCTCGATATCGTTCGATATAACGATAAATCACTCTGGGCGACGCGGAATAGCGATATTTACCTTTTCCACACGCTGTGCATCGAAGCAAGCTAAGGATTCACTTCCTAGCCCTCGATATCGTTCGATATAACGATAAATCACTCTGGGCGACTCGGAATAGCGTTATTTACCTTTTCCACACGCTGTGTATCGAAGGAAGCTAAGGATTCACTTCCTAGCCCTCGATATCTTTCGATATAACGATAAATCACTCTGGGAGACTCGGAATAGCGATATTTACCTTTTCCACACGCTGTGTATCGAAGGAAGCTGAGGATTCACTTCCTAGCCCTCGATATCGTTCGATATAACGATAAATCACTCTGGGCGACTCGGAATAGCGATATTTACCTTTTCCACACGCTGTGCATCGAAGGAAGCTAAGGATTCACTTCCTAGCCCTCGATATCGTTCGATATAACGATAAATCACTCTGGGAGACGCGGAATAGCGATATTTACCTTTTCCACACGCTGCGCATCGAAGGAAGCTGAGGATTCACTTCGTAGCCCTCGATATCGTTCGATATAACGATAAATCACTCTGGGCGACTCGGAATCGCGTTATTTACCTTTTCCACACGCTTTACATCGAAGGAAGCTAAGGATTCACTTCCTAGCCCTCGATATCGTTCGATATAACGATAAATCACTCTGGGCGACGCGGAATAGCGATATTTACCTTTTCCACACGCTGTGCATCGAAGCAAGCTAAGGATTCACTTCCTAGCCCTCGATATCGTTCGATATAACGATAAATCACTCTGGGCGACTCGGAATAGCGTTATTTACCTTTTCCACACGCTGTGTATCGAAGGAAGCTAAGGATTCACTTCCTAGCCCTCGATATCTTTCGATATAACGATAAATCACTCTGGGAGACTCGGAATAGCGATATTTACCTTTTCCACACGCTGTGTATCGAAGGAAGCTGAGGATTCACTTCCTAGCCCTCGATATCGTTCGATATAACGATAAATCACTCTGGGCGACTCGGAATAGCGATATTTACCCTTTCCACACGCTGTGTATCGAAGGAAGCTAAGGATTCACTTCCTAGCCCTCGACATCGTTCGATATAACGATATATCACTCTGGGCGACTCGGAATCGCGTTATTTAACTATTCCACACGCTGTGTATCGAAGGAAGCTAAGGATTCACTTCCTAGCCCCCGATATCTTTCGATATAACGATAAATCACTCTGGGAGACGCGGATTAGCGATATTTACCTTTTCCACACGCTGTGCATCGAAGGAAGCTAAGGATTCACTTCCTAGCCCTCGATATCGTTCGATATAACGATAAATCACTCTGGGCGACTCGGAATCGCGTTATTTACCTTTTCCACACGCTTTGCATCGAAGGAAGCTAAGGATTCACTTCCTAGCCCTCGATATCGTTCGATATAACGATAAATCACTCTGGGAGACGCGGATTAGCGATATTTACCTTTTCCACACGCTGTACATCGAAGGAAGCTAAGGATTCACTTCCTAGCCCTCGATATCGTTCGATATAACGATAAATCACTCTGGGAGACGCGGAATAGCGATATTTACCGTTTCCACACGCTGTGCATCGAAGGAAGCTGAGGATTCACTTCCTAGCCCTCGATATCGTTCGATATAACGATAAATCACTCTGGGCGACTCGGAATACCGATATTTACCTTTTCCACACACTGTGCATCGAAGGAATCTAAGGATTCACTTCCTAGCCCTCGATATCGTTCGATATAACGATAAATCACTCTGGGAGACACGGAATAGCGATATTTACCTTTTCCACACGCTGTGCATCGAAGGAAGCTAAGGATTCACTTCCTAGCCCTCGATATCGTTCGATATAACTATAAATCACTCTGGGCGACGCGGAATAGCGATATTTACCTTTTCCACACGCTGTGCATCGAAGGAAGCTGAGGATTCACTTCGTAGCCCTCGATATCGTTCGATATAACGATAAATCACTCTGGGCGACTCGGAATCGCGTTATTTACCTTTTCCACACGCTTTGCATCGAAGGAAGCTAAGGATTCACTTCCTAGCCCTCGATATCGTTCGATATAACGATAAATCACTCTGGGAGACGCGGATTAGCGATATTTACCTTTTCCACACGCTGTACATCGAAGGAAGCTAAGGATTCACTTCCTAGCCCTCGATATCGTTCGATATAACGATAAATCACTCTGGGAGACGCGGAATAGCGATATTTACCGTTTCCACACGCTGTGCATCGAAGGAAGCTGAGGATTCACTTCCTAGCCCTCGATATCGTTCGATATAACGATAAATCACTCTGGGCGACTCGGAATAGCGATATTTACCTTTTCCACACGCTGTGCATCGAAGGAATCTAAGGATTCACTTCCTAGCCCTCGATATCGTTCGATATAACGATAAATCACTCTGATAGACGCGGATTTGCGATATTTACCTTTTCCACACGCTGTGCATCGAAGGAAGCTAAGGATTCACTTCCTAGCCCTCGATATCGTTCGATATAACGATAAATCACTCTGGGAGACACGGAATAGCGATATTTACCCTTTCCACACGCTGTGCATCGAAGGAAGCTGAGGATTCACTTCGTAGCCCTCGATATCGTTCGATATAACTATAAATCACTCTGGGCGACGCGGAATAGCGATATTTACCTTTTCCACACGCTGTGCATCGAAGGAAGCTGAGGATTCACTTCGTAGCCCTCGATATCGTTCGATATAACGATAAATCACTCTGGGCGACTCGGAATCGCGTTATTTACCTTTTCCACACGCTTTGCATCGAAGGAAGCTAAGGATTCACTTCCTAGCCCTCGACATCGTTCGATATAACGATATATCACTCTGGGCGACTCGGAATCGCGTTATTTAACTATTCCACACGCTGTGTATCGAAGGAAGCTAAGGATTCACTTCCTAGCCCCCGATATCTTTCGATATAACGATAAATCACTCTGAGAGACGCGGAATAGCGATATTTACCTTTTCCACACGCTGTGTATCGAAGGAAGCTAAGGATTCACTTCCTAGCGCTCGATATCGTTCGATATAACGATAAATCACTCTGGGCGACTCGGAATCGCGTTATTTACCTTTTCCACACGCTGTGTATCGAAGGAAGCTAAGGATTCACTTCCTAGCCCTCGATATCTTTCGATATAACGATAAATCACTCTGGGAGACGCGGAATAGCGATATTTACCTTTTCCACACGCTGTGCATCGAAGGAAGCTAAGGATTCACTTCCTAGCCCTCGATATCGTTCGATATAACGATAAATCACTCTGGGAGACACGGAATAGCGATATTTACCCTTTCCACACGCTGTGTATCGAAGGAAGCTAAGGATTCACTTCCTAGCCCTCGATATCGTTCGATATAACGATAAATCACTCTGGGCGACTCGGAATCGCGTTATTTACCTTTTCCACACGCTTTACATCGAAGGAAGCTAAGGATTCACTTCCTAGCCCTCGATATCGTTCGATATAACGATAAATCACTCTGGGCGACGCGGAATAGCGATATTTACCTTTTCCACACGCTGTGCATCGAAGGAAGCTAAGGATTCACTTCCTAGCCCTCGATATCGTTCGATATAACGAAAAATCACTCTGCGAGACGCGGAATAGCGATATTTACCTTTTCCACACACTGTGCATCGAAGGAATCTAGGATTCACTTCCTAGCCCTCGATATCGTTCGATATAACGATAAATCACTCTGATAGACGCGGATTTGCGATATTTACCTTTTCCACACGCTGTGCATCGAAGGAAGCTAAGGATTCACTTCCTAGCCCTCGATATCGTTCGATATAACGATAAATCACTCTGGGAGACACGGAATAGCGATATTTACCCTTTCCACACGCTGTGTATCGAAGGAAGCTAAGGATTCACTTCCTAGCCCTCGACATCGTTCGATATAACGATATATCACTCTGGGCGACTCGGAATCGCGTTATTTAACTATTCCACACGCTGTGTATCGAAGGAAGCTAAGGATTCAATTCCTAGCCCTCGATATCGTTCGATATAACGATAAATCACTCTGGGCGACTCGGAATCGCGTTATTTACCTTTTCCACACGCTTTACATCGAAGGAAGCTAAGGATTCACTTCCTAGCCCTCGATATCGTTCGATATAACGATAAATCACTCTTGGCGACGCGGAATAGCGATATTTACCTTTTCCACACGCTGTGCATCGAAGGAAGCTACGGATTCACTTCCTAGCCCTCGATATCGTTCGATATAACGATAAATCACTCTGGGCGACTCGGAATAGCGTTATTTACCTTTTCCACACGCTGTGTATCGAAGGAAGCTAAGGATTCACTTCCTAGCCCTCGATATCTTTCGATATAACGATAAATCACTCTGGGCGACTCGGAATAGCGTTATTTACCTTTTCCACACGCTGTGTATCGAAGGAAGCTAAGGATTCACTTCCTAGCCCTCGATATCTTTCGATATAACGATAAATCACTCTGGGAGACGCGGAATAGCGATATTTACCTTTTCCACACGCTGTGTATCGAAGGAAGCTAAGGATTCACTTCCTAGCCCTCGATATCGTTCGATATAACGAAAAATCACTCTGCGAGACGCGGAATAGCGATATTTACCTTTTCCACACACTGTGTATCGAAGGAAGCTAAGGATTCAATTCCTAGCCCTCGATATCGTTCGATATAACGATAAATCACTCTGGGAGACGCGGATTAGCGATATTTACCTTTTCCACACGCTGTGCATCGAAGGAAGCTAAGGATTCACTTCCTAGCCCTCGATATCTTTCGATATAACGATAAATCACTCTGGGAGACACGGAATAGCGATATTTACCCTTTCCACACGCTGTGTATCGAAGGAAGCTAAGGATTCACTTCCTAGCCCTCGATATCGTTCGATATAACGATAAATCACTCTGGGCGACTCGAAATAGCGATATTTACCCTTTCCACACGCTGTGTATCGAAGGAAGCTAAAGATTCACTTCCTAGCCCTCGATATCGTTCGATATAACGATATATCACTCTGGGCGACTCGGAATCGCGTTATTTAACTATTCCACACGCTGTGTATCGAAGGAAGCTAAGGATTCACTTCCTAGCCCTCGATATCGTTCGATATAACGATAAATCACTTGGGAGACGCGGATTAGCGATATTTACCTTTTCCACACGCTGTGCATCGAAGGAAGCTAAGGATTCACTTCCTAGCCCTCGATATCGTTCGATATAACGATAAATCACTCTGGGAGACGCGGATTAGCGATATTTACCTTTTCCACACGCTGTGCATCGAAGGAAGCTAAGGATTCACTTCCTAGCCCTCGATATCGTTCGATATAACGATAAATCACTCTGGGAGACGCGGAATAGCGATATTTACCTTTTCCACACGCTGCGCATCGAAGGAAGCTGAGGATTCACTTCGTAGCCCTCGATATCGTTCGATATAACGATAAATCACTCTGGGCGACTCGGAATCGCGTTATTTACCTTTTCCACACGCTTTGCATCGAAGGAAGCTAAGGATTCACTTCCTAGCCCTCGATATCGTTCGATATAACGATAAATCACTCTGGGCGACTCGGAATCGCGTTATTTACCTTTTCCACACTCTGTGCATCGAAGGAAGCTAAGGATTCACTTCCTAGCCCTCGATATCGTTCGATATAACGATAAGTCACTCTGGGCGACGCGGAATAGCGATATTTACCTTTTCCACACGCTGTGCATCGAAGGAAGCTAAGGATTCACTTCCTATCCCTCGATATCGTTCGATATAGCGATAAATCACTCTGGGCAACTCGGAATCGCGTTATTTACCTATTCCACACGCTATGCATCGAAGGAAGCTGAGGATTCACTTCGTAGCCCTCGATATCGTTCGATATAACGATAAATCACTCTGAGCGACTCGGAATCGCGTTATTTACCTTTTCCACACGCTTTGCATCGAAGGAAGCAAAGGATTCACTTCCTAGCCCTCGATATCGTTCGATATAACGATAAATCACTCTGATAGACGCGGATTTGCGATATTTACCTTTTCCACACGCTGTGCATCGAAGGAAGCTAAGGATTCACTTCCTAGCCCTCGATATCGTTCGATATAACGATAAATCACTCTGGGAGACACGGAATAGCGATATTTACCCTTTCCACACGCTGTGTATCGAAGGAAGCTAAGGATTCACTTCCTAGCCCTCGATATCGTTCGATATAACGATAAATCACTCTGGGCGACTCGGAATCGCGTTATTTACCTTTTCCACACGCTTTACATCGAAGGAAGCTAAGGATTCACTTCCTAGCCCTCGATATCGTTCGATATAACGATAAATCACTCTGGGCGACGCGGAATAGCGATATTTACCTTTTCCACACGCTGTGCATCGAAGCAAGCTAAGGATTCACTTCCTAGCCCTCGATATCGTTCGATATAACGATAAATCACTCTGGGCGACTCGGAATAGCGTTATTTACCTTTTCCACACGCTGTGTATCGAAGGAAGCTAAGGATTCACTTCCTAGCCCTCGATATCTTTCGATATAACGATAAATCACTCTGGGAGACGCGGAATAGCGATATTTACCTTTTCCACACGCTGTGCATCGAAGGAAGCTAAGGATTCACTTCCTAGCCCTCGATATCGTTCGATATAACGATAAATCACTCTGGGAGACACGGAATAGCGATATTTACCCTTTCCACACGCTGTGTATCGAAGGAAGCTAAGGATTCACTTCCTAGCCCTCGATATCGTTCGATATAACGATAAATCACTCTGGGCGACTCGGAATCGCGTTATTTACCTTTTCCACACGCTTTACATCGAAGGAAGCTAAGGATTCACTTCCTAGCCCTCGATATCGTTCGATATAACGATAAATCACTCTGGGCGACGCGGAATAGCGATATTTACCTTTTCCACACGCTGTGCATCGAAGGAAGCTAAGGATTCACTTCCTAGCCCTCGATATCGTTCGATATAACGATAAATCACTCTGGGCGACTCGGAATAGCGTTATTTACCTTTTCCACACGCTGTGTATCGAAGGAAGCTAAGGATTCACTTCCTAGCCCTCGATATCTTTCGATATAACGATAAATCACTCTGGGAGACGCGGAATAGCGATATTTACCTTTTCCACACGCTGTGTATCGAAGGAAGCTAAGGATTCACTTCCTAGCCCTCGATATCGTTCGATATAACGAAAAATCACTCTGCGAGACGCGGAATAGCGATATTTACCTTTTCCACACACTGTGTATCGAAGGAAGCTAAGGATTCAATTCCTAGCCCTCGATATCGTTCGATATAACGATAAATCACTCTGGGAGACGCGGATTAGCGATATTTACCTTTTCCACACGCTGTGCATCGAAGGAAGCTAAGGATTCACTTCCTAGCCCTCGATATCTTTCGATATAACGATAAATCACTCTGGGAGACACGGAATAGCGATATTTACCCTTTCCACACGCTGTGTATCGAAGGAAGCTAAGGATTCACTTCCTAGCCCTCGATATCGTTCGATATAACGATAAATCACTCTGGGCGACTCGAAATAGCGATATTTACCCTTTCCACACGCTGTGTATCGAAGGAAGCTAAAGATTCACTTCCTAGCCCTCGATATCGTTCGATATAACGATATATCACTCTGGGCGACTCGGAATCGCGTTATTTAACTATTCCACACGCTGTGTATCGAAGGAAGCTAAGGATTCACTTCCTAGCCCTCGATATCGTTCGATATAACGATAAATCACTTGGGAGACGCGGATTAGCGATATTTACCTTTTCCACACGCTGTGCATCGAAGGAAGCTAAGGATTCACTTCCTAGCCCTCGATATCGTTCGATATAACGATAAATCACTCTGGGAGACGCGGATTAGCGATATTTACCTTTTCCACACGCTGTGCATCGAAGGAAGCTAAGGATTCACTTCCTAGTCCTCGATATCGTTCGATATAACGATAAATCACTCTGGGAGACGCGGAATAGCGATATTTACCTTTTCCACACGCTGCGCATCGAAGGAAGCTGAGGATTCACTTCGTAGCCCTCGATATCGTTCGATATAACGATAAATCACTCTGGGCGACTCGGAATCGCGTTATTTACCTTTTCCACACGCTTTGCATCGAAGGAAGCTAAGGATTCACTTCCTAGCCCTCGATATCTTTCGATATAACGATAAATCACTCTGGGAGACGCGGAATAGCGATATTTACCTTTTCCACACGCTGTGTATCGAAGGAAGCTAAGGATTCACTTCCTAGCCCTCGATATCGTTCGATATAACGAAAAATCACTCTGCGAGACGCGGAATAGCGATATTTACCTTTTCCACACACTGTGTATCGAAGGAAGCTAAGGATTCAATTCCTAGCCCTCGATATCGTTCGATATAACGATAAATCACTCTGGGAGACGCGGATTAGCGATATTTACCTTTTCCACACGCTGTGCATCGAAGGAAGCTAAGGATTCACTTCCTAGCCCTCGATATCTTTCGATATAACGATAAATCACTCTGGGAGACACGGAATAGCGATATTTACCCTTTCCACACGCTGTGTATCGAAGGAAGCTAAGGATTCACTTCCTAGCCCTCGATATCGTTCGATATAACGATAAATCACTCTGGGCGACTCGAAATAGCGATATTTACCCTTTCCACACGCTGTGTATCGAAGGAAGCTAAAGATTCACTTCCTAGCCCTCGATATCGTTCGATATAACGATATATCACTCTGGGCGACTCGGAATCGCGTTATTTAACTATTCCACACGCTGTGTATCGAAGGAAGCTAAGGATTCACTTCCTAGCCCTCGATATCGTTCGATATAACGATAAATCACTTGGGAGACGCGGATTAGCGATATTTACCTTTTCCACACGCTGTGCATCGAAGGAAGCTAAGGATTCACTTCCTAGCCCTCGATATCGTTCGATATAACGATAAATCACTCTGGGAGACGCGGATTAGCGATATTTACCTTTTCCACACGCTGTGCATCGAAGGAAGCTAAGGATTCACTTCCTAGCCCTCGATATCGTTCGATATAACGATAAATCACTCTGGGAGACGCGGAATAGCGATATTTACCTTTTCCACACGCTGCGCATCGAAGGAAGCTGAGGATTCACTTCGTAGCCCTCGATATCGTTCGATATAACGATAAATCACTCTGGGCGACTCGGAATCGCGTTATTTACCTTTTCCACACGCTTTGCATCGAAGGAAGCTAAGGATTCACTTCCTAGCCCTCGATATCGTTCGATATAACGATAAATCACTCTGGGCGACTCGGAATCGCGTTATTTACCTTTTCCACACTCTGTGCATCGAAGGAAGCTAAGGATTCACTTCCTAGCCCTCGATATCGTTCGATATAACGATAAGTCACTCTGGGCGACGCGGAATAGCGATATTTACCTTTTCCACACGCTGTGCATCGAAGGAAGCTAAGGATTCACTTCCTAGCCCTCGATATCGTTCGATATAGCGATAAATCACTCTGGGCAACTCGGAATCGCGTTATTTACCTATTCCACACGCTATGCATCGAAGGAAGCTGAGGATTCACTTCGTAGCCCTCGATATCGTTCGATATAACGATAAATCACTCTGAGCGACTCGGAATCGCGTTATTTTCCTTTTCCACACGCTTTGCATCGAAGGAAGCAAAGGATTCACTTCCTAGCCCTCGATATCGTTCGATATAACGATAAATCACTCTGATAGACGCGGATTTGCGATATTTACCTTTTCCACACGCTGTGCATCGAAGGAAGCTAAGGATTCACTTCCTAGCCCTCGATATCGTTCGATATAACGATAAATCACTCTGGGAGACACGGAATAGCGATATTTACCCTTTCCACACGCTGTGTATCGAAGGAAGCTAAGGATTCACTTCCTAGCCCTCGATATCGTTCGATATAAATATAAATCACTCTGGGCGACTCGGAATCGCGTTATTTACCTTTTCCACACGCTTTACATCGAAGGAAGCTAAGGATTCACTTCCTAGCCCTCGATATCGTTCGATATAACGATAAATCACTCTGGGCGACGCGGAATAGCGATATTTACCTTTTCCACACGCTGTGCATCGAAGCAAGCTAAGGATTCACTTCCTAGCCCTCGATATCGTTCGATATAACGATAAATCACTCTGGGCGACTCGGAATAGCGTTATTTACCTTTTCCACACGCTGTGTATCGAAGGAAGCTAAGGATTCACTTCCTAGCCCTCGATATCTTTCGATATAACGATAAATCACTCTGGGAGACTCGGAATCGCGTTATTTACCTTTTCCACACTCTGTGCATCGAAGGAAGCTAAGGATTCACTTCCTAGCCCTCGATATCGTTCGATATAACGATAAGTCACTCTGGGCGACGCGGAATAACGATATTTACCTTTTCCACACGCTGTGCATCGAAGGAAGCTAAGGATTCACTTCCTAGCCCTCGATATCGTTCGATATAACGATAAATCACTCTGGGCGACTCGGAATAGCGTTATTTACCTTTTCCACACGCTGTGTATCGAAGGAAGCTAAGGATTCACTTCCTAGCCCTCGATATATTTCGATATAACGATAAATCACTCTGGGAGACGCGGAATAGCGATATTTACCTTTTCCACACGCTGTGTATCGAAGGAAGCTAAGGATTCACTTCCTAGCCCTCGATATCGTTCGATATAACGAAAAATCACTCTGCGAGACGCGGAATAGCGATATTTACCTTTTCCACACACTGTGTATCGAAGGAAGCTAAGGATTCAATTCCTAGCCCTCGATATCGTTCGATATAACGATAAATCACTCTGGGAGACGCGGATTAGCGATATTTACCTTTTCCACACGCTGTGCATCGAAGGAAGCTAAGGATTCACTTCCTAGCCCTCAATATCTTTCGATATAACGATAAATCACTCTGGGAGACACGGAATAGCGATATTTACCCTTTCCACACGCTGTGTATCGAAGGAAGCTAAGGATTCACTTCCTAGCCCTCGATATCGTTCGATATAACGATAAATCACTCTGGGCGACTCGAAATAGCGATATTTACCCTTTCCACACGCTGTGTATCGAAGGAAGCTAAGGATTCACTTCCTAGCCCTCGATATCGTTCGATATAACGATATATCACTCTGGGCGACTCGGAATCGCGTTATTTAACTATTCCACACGCTGTGTATCGAAGGAAGCTAAGGATTCACTTCCTAGCCCTCGATATCGTTCGATATAACGATAAATCACTTGGGAGACGCGGATTAGCGATATTTACCTTTTCCACACGCTGTGCATCGAAGGAAGCTATGGATTCACTTCCTAGCCCTCGATATCGTTCGATATAACGATAAATCACTCTGGGAGACGCGGATTAGCGATATTTACCTTTTCCACACGCTGTGCATCGAAGGAAGCTAAGGATTCACTTCCTAGCCCTCGATATCGTTCGATATAACGATAAATCACTCTGGGAGACGCGGAATAGCGATATTTACCTTTTCCACACGCTGCGCATCGAAGGAAGCTGAGGATTCACTTCGTAGCCCTCGATATCGTTCGATATAACGATAAATCACTCTGGGCGACTCGGAATCGCGTTATTTACCTTTTCCACACGCTTTGCATCGAAGGAAGCTAAGGATTCACTTCCTAGCCCTCGATATCGTTCGATATGACGATAAATCACTCTGATAGACGCGGATTTGCGATATTTACCTTTTCCACACGCTGTGCATCGAAGGAAGCTAAGGATTCACTTCCTAGCCCTCGATATCGTTCGATATAACGATAAATCACTCTGGGAGACACGGAATAGCGATATTTACCCTTTCCACACGCTGTGTATCGAAGGAAGCTAAGGATTCACTTCCTAGCCCTCGATATCGTTCGATATAACGATAAATCACTCTGGGCGACTCGGAATCGCGTTATTTACCTTTTCCACACGCTTTACATCGAAGGAAGCTAAGGATTCACTTCCTAGCCCTCGATATCGTTCGATATAACGATAAATCACTCTGGGCGACGCGGAATAGCGATATTTACCTTTTCCACACGCTGTGCATCGAAGCAAGCTAAGGATTCACTTCCTAGCCCTCGATATCGTTCGATATAACGATAAATCACTCTGGGCGACTCGGAATAGCGTTATTTATCTTTTCCACACGCTGTGTATCGAAGGAAGCTAAGGATTCACTTCCTAGCCCTCGATATCTTTCGATATAACGATAAATCACTCTGGGAGACTCGGAATAGCGATATTTACCTTTTCCACACGCTGTGTATCGAAGGAAGCTGAGGATTCACTTCCTAGCCCTCGATATCGTTCGATATAACGATAAATCACTCTGGGCGACTCGGAATAGCGATATTTACCTTTTCCACACGCTGTGTATCGAAGGAAGCTGAGGATTCACTTCCTAGCCCTCGATATCGTTCGATATAACGATAAATCACTCTGGGCGACTCGGAATAGCGATATTTACCCTTTCCACACGCTGTGTATCGAAGGAAGCTAAGGATTCACTTCCTAGCCCTCGACATCGTTCGATATAACGATATATCACTCTGGGCGACTCGGAATCGCGTTATTTAACTATTCCACACGCTGTGTATCGAAGGAAGCTAAGGATTCACTTCCTAGCCCCCGATATCTTTCGATATAACGATAAATGACTCTGGGAGACGCGGATTAGCGATATTTACCTTTTCCACACGCTGTGCATCGAAGGAAGCTAAGGATTCACTTCCTAGCCCTCGATATCGTTCGATATAACGATAAATCACTCTGGGCGACTCGGAATCGCGTTATTTACCTTTTCCACACGCTTTGCATCGAAGGAAGCTAAGGATTCACTTCCTAGCCCTCGATATCGTTCGATATAACGATAAATCACTCTGGGAGACGCGGATTAGCGATATTTACCTTTTCCACACGCTGTGCATCGAAGGAAGCTAAGGATTCACTTCCTAGCCCTCGGTATCGTTCGATATAACGATAAATCACTCTGGGAGACACGGAATAGCGATATTTACCCTTTCCACACGCTGTGTATCGAAGGAAGCTAAGGATTCACTTCCTAGCCCTCGACATCGTTCGATATAACGATAAATCACTCTGAGCGACTCGGAATCGCGTTATTTACCTTTTCCACACGCTTTGCATCGAAGGAAGCTAAGGATTCACTTCCTAGCCCTCGATATCGTTCGATATAACTATAAATCACTCTGGGCGACGCGGAATAGCGATATTTACCTTTTCCACACGCTGTGCATCGAAGGAAGCTGAGGATTCACTTCGTAGCCCTCGATATCGTTCGATATAACGATAAATCACTCTGGGCGACTCGGAATCGCGTTATTTACCTTTTCCACACGCTTTGCATCGAAGGAAGCTAAGGATTCACTTCCTAGCCCTCGATATCGTTCGATATAACGATAAATCACTCTGGGAGACGCGGATTAGCGATATTTACCTTTTCCACACGCTGTACATCGAAGGAAGCTAAGGATTCACTTCCTAGCCCTCGATATCGTTCGATATAACGATAAATCACTCTGGGAGATGCGGAATAGCGATATTTACCGTTTCCACACGCTGTGCATCGAAGGAAGCTGAGGATTCACTTCCTAGCCCTCGATATCGTTCGATATAACGATAAATCACTCTGGGCGACTCGGAATAGCGATATTTACCTTTTCCACACGCTGTGCATCGAAGGAATCTAAGGATTCACTTCCTAGCCCTCGATATCGTTCGATATAACGATAAATCACTCTGATAGACGCGGATTTGCGATATTTACCTTTTCCACACGCTGTGCATCGAAGGAAGCTAAGGATTCACTTCCTAGCCCTCGATATCGTTCGATATAACGATAAATCACTCTGGGAGACACGGAATAGCGATATTTACCCTTTCCACACGCTGTGCATCGAAGGAAGCTGAGGATTCACTTCGTAGCCCTCGATATCGTTCGATATAACTATAAATCACTCTGGGCGACGCGGAATAGCGATATTTACCTTTTCCACACGCTGTGCATCGAAGGAAGCTGAGGATTCACTTCGTAGCCCTCGATATCGTTCGATATAACGATAAATCACTCTGGGCGACTCGGAATCGCGTTATTTACCTTTTCCACACGCTTTGCATCGAAGGAAGCTAAGGATTCACTTCCTAGCCCTCGACATCGTTCGATATAACGATATATCACTCTGGGCGACTCGGAATCGCGTTATTTAACTATTCCACACGCTGTGTATCGAAGGAAGCTAAGGATTCACTTCCTAGCCCCCGATATCTTTCGATATAACGATAAATCACTCTGAGAGACGCGGAATAGCGATATTTACCTTTTCCACACGCTGTGTATCGAAGGAAGCTAAGGATTCACTTCCTAGCGCTCGATATCGTTCGATATAACGATAAATCACTCTGGGCGACTCGGAATCGCGTTATTTACCTATTCCACACACTGTGTATCGAAGGAAGCTAAGGATTCACTTCCTAGCCCTCGATATCGTTCGATATAACGATAAATCACTCTGGGAGACGCGGATTAGCGATATTTACCTTTTCCACACGCTGTGCATCGAAGGAAGCTAAGGATTCACTTCCTAGACCTCGATATCTTTCGATATAACGATAAATCACTCTGGGAGACACGGAAAAGCGATATTTACCCTTTCCACACGCTGTGTATCGAAGGAAGCTAAGGATTCACTTCCTAGCCCTCGATATCGTTCGATATAACGATAAATCACTCTGGGCGACTCGAAATAGCGATATTTACCCTTTCCACACGCTGTGTATCGAAGGAAGCTAAGGATTCACTTCCTAGCCCTCGATATCGTTCGATATAACAATAAATCACTCTGATAGACGCGGATTTGCGATATTTACCTTTTCCACACGCTGTGCATCGAAGGAAGCTAAGGATTCACTTCCTAGCCCTCGATATCGTTCGATATAACGATAAATCACTCTGGGAGACACGGAATAGCGATATTTACCCTTTCCACACGCTGTGTATCGAAGGAAGCTAAGGATTCACTTCCTAGCCCTCGATATCGTTCGATATAACGATAAATCACTCTGGGCGACTCGGAATCGCGTTATTTACCTTTTCCACACGCTTTACATCGAAGGAAGCTAAGGATTCACTTCCTAGCCCTCGATATCGTTCGATATAACGATAAATCACTCTGGGCGACGCGGAATAGCGATATTTACCTTTTCCACACGCTGTGCATCGAAGCAAGCTAAGGATTCACTTCCTAGCCCTCGATATCGTTCGATATAACGATAAATCACTCTGGGCGACTCGGAATAGCGTTATTTACCTTTTCCACACGCTGTGTATCGATTGAAGCTAAGGATTCACTTCCTAGCCCTCGATATCTTTCGATATAACGATAAATCACTCTGGGAGACTCGGAATAGCGATATTTACCTTTTCCACACGCTGTGTATCGAAGGAAGCTGAGGATTCACTTCCTAGCCCTCGATATCGTTCGATATAACGATAAATCACTCTGGGCGACTCGGAATCGCGTTATTTACCTTTTCCACACGCTTTACATCGAAGGAAGCTAAGGATTCACTTCCTAGCCCTCGATATCGTTCGATATAACGATAAATCACTCTGGGCGACTCGGAATAGCGATATTTACCTTTTCCACACGCTGTGCATCGAAGGAAGCTAAGGATTCACTTCCTAGCCCTCGATATCGTTCGATATAACGATAAATCACTCTGGGAGACGCGGAATAGCGATATTTACCTTTTCCACACGCTGTGTATCGAAGGAAGCTAAGGATTCACTTCCTAGCCCTCGATATCGTTCGATATAACGATAAATCACTCTGGGCGACTCGGAATCGCGTTATTTACCTTTTCCACACGCTTTACATCGAAGGAAGCTAAGGATTCACTTCCTAGCCCTCGATATCGTTCGATATAACGATAAATCACTCTGGGCGACGCGGAATAGCGATATTTACCTTTTCCACACGCTGTGCATCGAAGCAAGCTAAGGATTCACTTCCTAGCCCTCGATATCGTTCGATATAACGATAAATCACTCTGGGCGACTCGGAATAGCGTTATTTACCTTTTCCACACGCTGTGTATCGAAGGAAGCTAAGGATTCACTTCCTAGCCCTCGATATCTTTCGATATAACGATAAATCACTCTGGGAGACTCGGAATAGCGATATTTACCTTTTCCACACGCTGTGTATCGAAGGAAGCTGAGGATTCACTTCCTAGCCCTCGATATCGTTCGATATAACGATAAATCACTCTGGGCGACTCGGAATCGCGTTATTTACCTTTTCCACACGCTTTACATCGAAGGAAGCTAAGGATTCACTTCCTAGCCCTCGATATCGTTCGATATAACGATAAATCACTCTGGGCGACTCGGAATAGCGATATTTACCTTTTCCACACGCTGTGCATCGAAGGAAGCTAAGGATTCACTTCCTAGCCCTCGATATCGTTCGATATAACGATAAATCACTCTGGGAGACGCGGAATAGCGATATTTACCTTTTCCACACGCTTTGCATCGAAGGAAGCTAAGGATTCACTTCCTAGCCCTCGACATCGTTCGATATAACGATATATCACTCTGGGCGACTCGGAATCGCGTTATTTAACTATTCCACACGCTGTGTATCGAAGGAAGCTAAGGATTCACTTCCTAGCCCCCGATATCTTTCGATATAACGATAAATCACTCTGAGAGACGCGGAATAGCGATATTTACCTTTTCCACACGCTGTGTATCGAAGGAAGCTAAGGATTCACTTCCTAGCGCTCGATATCGTTCGATATAACGATAAATCACTCTGGGCGACTCGGAATCGCGTTATTTACCTATTCCACACACTGTGTATCGAAGGAAGCTAAGGATTCACTTCCTAGCCCTCGATATCGTTCGATATAACGATAAATCACTCTGGGAGACGCGGATTAGCGATATTTACCTTTTCCACACGCTGTGCATCGAAGGAAGCTAAGGATTCACTTCCTAGACCTCGATATCTTTCGATATAACGATAAATCACTCTGGGAGACACGGAAAAGCGATATTTACCCTTTCCACACGCTGTGTATCGAAGGAAGCTAAGGATTCACTTCCTAGCCCTCGATATCGTTCGATATAACGATAAATCACTCTGGGCGACTCGAAATAGCGATATTTACCCTTTCCACACGCTGTGTATCGAAGGAAGCTAAGGATTCACTTCCTAGCCCTCGATATCGTTCGATATAACAATAAATCACTCTGATAGACGCGGATTTGCGATATTTACCTTTTCCACACGCTGTGCATCGAAGGAAGCTAAGGATTCACTTCCTAGCCCTCGATATCGTTCGATATAACGATAAATCACTCTGGGAGACACGGAATAGCGATATTTACCCTTTCCACACGCTGTGTATCGAAGGAAGCTAAGGATTCACTTCCTAGCCCTCGATATCGTTCGATATAACGATAAATCACTCTGGGCGACTCGGAATCGCGTTATTTACCTTTTCCACACGCTTTACATCGAAGGAAGCTAAGGATTCACTTCCTAGCCCTCGATATCGTTCGATATAACGATAAATCACTCTGGGCGACGCGGAATAGCGATATTTACCTTTTCCACACGCTGTGCATCGAAGCAAGCTAAGGATTCACTTCCTAGCCCTCGATATCGTTCGATATAACGATAAATCACTCTGGGCGACTCGGAATAGCGTTATTTACCTTTTCCACACGCTGTGTATCGATTGAAGCTAAGGATTCACTTCCTAGCCCTCGATATCTTTCGATATAACGATAAATCACTCTGGGAGACTCGGAATAGCGATATTTACCTTTTCCACACGCTGTGTATCGAAGGAAGCTGAGGATTCACTTCCTAGCCCTCGATATCGTTCGATATAACGATAAATCACTCTGGGCGACTCGGAATCGCGTTATTTACCTTTTCCACACGCTTTACATCGAAGGAAGCTAAGGATTCACTTCCTAGCCCTCGATATCGTTCGATATAACGATAAATCACTCTGGGCGACTCGGAATAGCGATATTTACCTTTTCCACACGCTGTGCATCGAAGGAAGCTAAGGATTCACTTCCTAGCCCTCGATATCGTTCGATATAACGATAAATCACTCTGGGAGACGCGGAATAGCGATATTTACCTTTTCCACACGCTGTGTATCGAAGGAAGCTAAGGATTCACTTCCTAGCCCTCGATATCGTTCGATATAACGATAAATCACTCTGGGCGACTCGGAATCGCGTTATTTACCTTTTCCACACGCTTTACATCGAAGGAAGCTAAGGATTCACTTCCTAGCCCTCGATATCGTTCGATATAACGATAAATCACTCTGGGCGACGCGGAATAGCGATATTTACCTTTTCCACACGCTGTGCATCGAAGCAAGCTAAGGATTCACTTCCTAGCCCTCGATATCGTTCGATATAACGATAAATCACTCTGGGCGACTCGGAATAGCGTTATTTACCTTTTCCACACGCTGTGTATCGAAGGAAGCTAAGGATTCACTTCCTAGCCCTCGATATCTTTCGATATAACGATAAATCACTCTGGGAGACTCGGAATAGCGATATTTACCTTTTCCACACGCTGTGTATCGAAGGAAGCTGAGGATTCACTTCCTAGCCCTCGATATCGTTCGATATAACGATAAATCACTCTGGGCGACTCGGAATCGCGTTATTTACCTTTTCCACACGCTTTACATCGAAGGAAGCTAAGGATTCACTTCCTAGCCCTCGATATCGTTCGATATAACGATAAATCACTCTGGGCGACTCGGAATAGCGATATTTACCTTTTCCACACGCTGTGCATCGAAGGAAGCTAAGGATTCACTTCCTAGCCCTCGATATCGTTCGATATAACGATAAATCACTCTGGGAGACGCGGAATAGCGATATTTACCTTTTCCACACGCTGCGCATCGAAGGAAGCTGAGGATTCACTTCGTAGCCCTCGATATCGTTCGATATAACGATAAATCACTCTGGGCGACTCGGAATCGCGTTATTTACCTTTTCCACACGCTTTACATCGAAGGAAGCTAAGGATTCACTTCCTAGCCCTCGATATCGTTCGATATAACGATAAATCACTCTGGGCGACTCGGAATAGCGATATTTACCTTTTCCACACGCTGTGCATCGAAGGAAGCTAAGGATTCACTTCCTAGCCCTCGATATCGTTCGATATAACGATAAATCACTCTGGGAGACACGGAATAGCGATATTTACCCTTTCCACACGCTGTGTATCGAAGGAAGCTAAGGATTCACTTCCTAGCCCTCGATATCGTTCGATATAACGATAAATCACTCTGGGCGACTCGGAATCGCGTTATTTACCTTTTCCACACGCTTTACATCGAAGGAAGCTAAGGATTCACTTCCTAGCCCTCGATATCGTTCGATATAACGATAAATCACTCTGGGCGACGCGGAATAGCGATATTTACCTTTTCCACACGCTGTGCATCGAAGCAAGCTAAGGATTCACTTCCTAGCCCTCGATATCGTTCGATATAACGATAAATCACTCTGGGCGACTCGGAATAGCGTTATTTACCTTTTCCACACGCTGTGTATCGATTGAAGCTAAGGATTCACTTCCTAGCCCTCGATATCTTTCGATATAACGATAAATCACTCTGGGAGACTCGGAATAGCGATATTTACCTTTTCCACACGCTGTGTATCGAAGGAAGCTGAGGATTCACTTCCTAGCCCTCGATATCGTTCGATATAACGATAAATCACTCTGGGCGACTCGGAATCGCGTTATTTACCTTTTCCACACGCTTTACATCGAAGGAAGCTAAGGATTCACTTCCTAGCCCTCGATATCGTTCGATATAACGATAAATCACTCTGGGCGACTCGGAATAGCGATATTTACCTTTTCCACACGCTGTGCATCGAAGGAAGCTAAGGATTCACTTCCTAGCCCTCGATATCGTTCGATATAACGATAAATCACTCTGGGAGACGCGGAATAGCGATATTTACCTTTTCCACACGCTGTGTATCGAAGGAAGCTAAGGATTCACTTCCTAGCCCTCGATATCGTTCGATATAACGATAAATCACTCTGGGCGACTCGGAATCGCGTTATTTACCTTTTCCACACGCTTTACATCGAAGGAAGCTAAGGATTCACTTCCTAGCCCTCGATATCGTTCGATATAACGATAAATCACTCTGGGCGACGCGGAATAGCGATATTTACCTTTTCCACACGCTGTGCATCGAAGCAAGCTAAGGATTCACTTCCTAGCCCTCGATATCGTTCGATATAACGATAAATCACTCTGGGCGACTCGGAATAGCGTTATTTACCTTTTCCACACGCTGTGTATCGAAGGAAGCTAAGGATTCACTTCCTAGCCCTCGATATCTTTCGATATAACGATAAATCACTCTGGGAGACTCGGAATAGCGATATTTACCTTTTCCACACGCTGTGTATCGAAGGAAGCTGAGGATTCACTTCCTAGCCCTCGATATCGTTCGATATAACGATAAATCACTCTGGGCGACTCGGAATCGCGTTATTTACCTTTTCCACACGCTTTACATCGAAGGAAGCTAAGGATTCACTTCCTAGCCCTCGATATCGTTCGATATAACGATAAATCACTCTGGGCGACTCGGAATAGCGATATTTACCTTTTCCACACGCTGTGCATCGAAGGAAGCTAAGGATTCACTTCCTAGCCCTCGATATCGTTCGATATAACGATAAATCACTCTGGGAGACGCGGAATAGAAATATTTACCTTTTCCACACGCTGCGCATCGAAGGAAGCTGAGGATTCACTTCGTAGCCCTCGATATCGTTCGATATAACGATAAATCACTCTGGGCGACTCGGAATCGCGTTATTTACCTTTTCCACACGCTTTACATCGAAGGAAGCTAAGGATTCACTTCCTAGCCCTCGATATCGTTCGATATAACGATAAATCACTCTGGGCGACTCGGAATAGCGATATTTACCTTTTCCACACGCTGTGCATCGAAGGAAGCTAAGGATTCACTTCCTAGCCCTCGATATCGTTCGATATAACGATAAATCACTCTGGGAGACGCGGAATAGCGATATTTACCTTTTCCACACGCTGCGCATCGAAGGAAGCTGAGGATTCACTTCGTAGCCCTCGATATCGTTCGATATAACGATAAATCACTCTGGGCGACTCGGAATCGCGTTATTTACCTTTTCCACACGCTTTACATCGAAGGAAGCTAAGGATTCACTTCCTAGCCCTCGATATCGTTCGATATAACGATAAATCACTCTGGGCGACGCGGAATAGCGATATTTACCTTTTCCACACGCTGTGCATCGAAGCAAGCTAAGGATTCACTTCCTAGCCCTCGATATCGTTCGATATAACGATAAATCACTCTGATAGACGCGGATTTGCGATATTTACCTTTTCCACACGCTGTGCATCGAAGGAAGCTAAGGATTCACTTCCTAGCCCTCGATATCGTTCGATATAACGATAAATCACTCTGGGAGACACGGAATAGCGATATTTACCCTTTCCACACGCTGTGTATCGAAGGAAGCTAAGGATTCACTTCCTAGCCCTCGACATCGTTCGATATAACGATATATCACTCTGGGCGACTCGGAATCGCGTTATTTAACTATTCCACACGCTGTGTATCGAAGGAAGCTAAGGATTCAATTCCTAGCCCTCGATATCGTTCGATATAACGATAAATCACTCTGGGCGACTCGGAATCGCGTTATTTACCTTTTCCACACGCTTTACATCGAAGGAAGCTAAGGATTCACTTCCTAGCCCTCGATATCGTTCGATATAACGATAAATCACTCTTGGCGACGCGGAATAGCGATATTTACCTTTTCCACACGCTGTGCATCGAAGGAAGCTAAGGATTCACTTCCTAGCCCTCGATATCGTTCGATATAACGATAAATCACTCTGGGCGACTCGGAATAGCGTTATTTACCTTTTCCACACGCTGTGTATCGAAGGAAGCTAAGGATTCACTTCCTAGCCCTCGATATCTTTCGATATAACGATAAATCACTCTGGGAGACGCGGAATAGCGATATTTACCTTTTCCACACGCTGTGTATCGAAGGAAGCTAAGGATTCACTTCCTAGCCCTCGATATCGTTCGATATAACGAAAAATCACTCTGCGAGACGCGGAATAGCGATATTTACCTTTTCCACACACTGTGTATCGAAGGAAGCTAAGGATTCAATTCCTAGCCCTCGATATCGTTCGATATAACGATAAATCACTCTGGGAGACGCGGATTAGCGATATTTACCTTTTCCACACGCTGTGCATCGAAGGAAGCTAAGGATTCACTTCCTAGACCTCGATATCTTTCGATATAACGATAAATCACTCTGGGAGACACGGAAAAGCGATATTTACCCTTTCCACACGCTGTGTATCGAAGGAAGCTAAGGATTCACTTCCTAGCCCTCGATATCGTTCGATATAACGATAAATCACTCTGGGCGACTCGAAATAGCGATATTTACCCTTTCCACACGCTGTGTATCGAAGGAAGCTAAGGATTCACTTCCTAGCCCTCGATATCGTTCGATATAACAATAAATCACTCTGATAGACGCGGATTTGCGATATTTACCTTTTCCACACGCTGTGCATCGAAGGAAGCTAAGGATTCACTTCCTAGCCCTCGATATCGTTCGATATAACGATAAATCACTCTGGGAGACACGGAATAGCGATATTTACCCTTTCCACACGCTGTGTATCGAAGGAAGCTAAGGATTCACTTCCTAGCCCTCGATATCGTTCGATATAACGATAAATCACTCTGGGCGACTCGGAATCGCGTTATTTACCTTTTCCACACGCTTTACATCGAAGGAAGCTAAGGATTCACTTCCTAGCCCTCGATATCGTTCGATATAACGATAAATCACTCTGGGCGACGCGGAATAGCGATATTTACCTTTTCCACACGCTGTGCATCGAAGCAAGCTAAGGATTCACTTCCTAGCCCTCGATATCGTTCGATATAACGATAAATCACTCTGGGCGACTCGGAATAGCGTTATTTACCTTTTCCACACGCTGTGTATCGAAGGAAGCTAAGGATTCACTTCCTAGCCCTCGATATCTTTCGATATAACGATAAATCACTCTGGGAGACGCGGAATAGCGATATTTACCTTTTCCACACGCTGTGTATCGAAGGAAGCTAAGGATTCACTTCCTAGCCCTCGATATCGTTCGATATAACGATAAATCACTCTGGGCGACTCGGAATCGCGTTATTTACCTTTTCCACACGCTTTACATCGAAGGAAGCTAAGGATTCACTTCCTAGCCCTCGATATCGTTCGATATAACGATAAATCACTCTGGGCGACGCGGAATAGCGATATTTACCTTTTCCACACGCTGTGCATCGAAGCAAGCTAAGGATTCACTTCCTAGCCCTCGATATCGTTCGATATAACGATAAATCACTCTGGGCGACTCGGAATAGCGTTATTTACCTTTTCCACACGCTGTGTATCGAAGGAAGCTAAGGATTCACTTCCTAGCCCTCGATATCTTTCGATATAACGATAAATCACTCTGGGAGACTCGGAATAGCGATATTTACCTTTTCCACACGCTGTGTATCGAAGGAAGCTGAGGATTCACTTCCTAGCCCTCGATATCGTTCGATATAACGATAAATCACTCTGGGCGACTCGGAATCGCGTTATTTACCTTTTCCACACGCTTTACATCGAAGGAAGCTAAGGATTCACTTCCTAGCCCTCGATATCGTTCGATATAACGATAAATCACTCTGGGCGACTCGGAATAGCGATATTTACCTTTTCCGCACGCTGTGCATCGAAGGAAGCTAAGGATTCACTTCCTAGCCCTCGATATCGTTCGATATAACGATAAATCACTCTGGGAGACGCGGAATAGCGATATTTACCTTTTCCACACGCTGTGTATCGAAGGAAGCTAAGGATTCACTTCCTAGCCCTCGATATCGTTCGATATAACGATAAATCACTCTGGGCGACTCGGAATCGCGTTATTTACCTTTTCCACACGCTTTACATCGAAGGAAGCTAAGGATTCACTTCCTAGCCCTCGATATCGTTCGATATAACGATAAATCACTCTGGGCGACGCGGAATAGCGATATTTACCTTTTCCACACGCTGTGCATCGAAGCAAGCTAAGGATTCACTTCCTAGCCCTCGATATCGTTCGATATAACGATAAATCACTCTGGGCGACTCGGAATAGCGTTATTTACCTTTTCCACACGCTGTGTATCGAAGGAAGCTAAGGATTCACTTCCTAGCCCTCGATATCTTTCGATATAACGATAAATCACTCTGGGAGACTCGGAATAGCGATATTTACCTTTTCCACACGCTGTGTATCGAAGGAAGCTGAGGATTCACTTCCTAGCCCTCGATATCGTTCGATATAACGATAAATCACTCTGGGCGACTCGGAATCGCGTTATTTACCTTTTCCACACGCTTTACATCGAAGGAAGCTAAGGATTCACTTCCTAGCCCTCGATATCGTTCGATATAACGATAAATCACTCTGGGCGACTCGGAATAGCGATATTTACCTTTTCCACACGCTGTGCATCGAAGGAAGCTAAGGATTCACTTCCTAGCCCTCGATATCGTTCGATATAACGATAAATCACTCTGGGAGACGCGGAATAGCGATATTTACCTTTTCCACACGCTGCGCATCGAAGGAAGCTGAGGATTCACTTCGTAGCCCTCGATATCGTTCGATATAACGATAAATCACTCTGGGCGACTCGGAATCGCGTTATTTACCTTTTCCACACGCTTTACATCGAAGGAAGCTAAGGATTCACTTCCTAGCCCTCGATATCGTTCGATATAACGATAAATCACTCTGGGCGACTCGGAATAGCGATATTTACCTTTTCCACACGCTGTGCATCGAAGGAAGCTAAGGATTCACTTCCTAGCCCTCGATATCGTTCGATATAACGATAAATCACTCTGGGAGACGCGGAATAGCGATATTTACCTTTTCCACACGCTGCGCATCGAAGGAAGCTGAGGATTCACTTCGTAGCCCTCGATATCGTTCGATATAACGATAAATCACTCTGGGCGACTCGGAATCGCGTTATTTACCTTTTCCACACGCTTTACATCGAAGGAAGCTAAGGATTCACTTCCTAGCCCTCGATATCGTTCGATATAACGATAAATCACTCTGGGCGACGCGGAATAGCGATATTTACCTTTTCCACACGCTGTGCATCGAAGCAAGCTAAGGATTCACTTCCTAGCCCTCGATATCGTTCGATATAACGATAAATCACTCTGGGCGACTCGGAATCGCGTTATTTAACTATTCCACACGCTGTGTATCGAAGGAAGCTAAGGATTCACTTCCTAGCCCCCGATATCTTTCGATATAACGATAAATCACTCTGGGAGACGCGGAATAGCGATATTTACCTTTTCCACACGCTGTGTATCGAAGGAAGCTAAGGATTCACTTCCTAGCGCTCGATATCGTTCGATATAACGATAAATCACTCTGGGCGACTCGGAATCGCGTTATTTACCTATTCCACACACTGTGTATCGAAGGAAGCTAAGGATTCACTTCCTAGCCCTCGATATCGTTCGATATAACGATAAATCACTCTGGGAGACGCGGATTAGCGATATTTACCTTTTCCACACGCTGTGCATCGAAGGAAGCTAAGGATTCACTTCCTAGCCCTCGATATCGTTCGATATAACGATAAATCACTCTGGGCGACTCGGAATAGCGATATTTACCCTTTCCACACGCTGTGTATCGAAGGAAGCTAAGGATTCACTTCCTAGCCCTCGACATCGTTCGATATAACGATATATCACTCTGGGCGACTCGGAATCGCGTTATTTAACTATTCCACATTCTGTGTATCGAAGGAAGCTAAGGATTCACATCCTAGCCCCCGATATCTTTCGATATAACGATAAATCACTCTGGGAGACGCGGAATAGCGATATTTACCTTTTCCACACGCTGTGTATCGAAGGAAGCTAAGGATTCACTTCCTAGCGCTCGATATCGTTCGATATAACGATAAATCACTCTGGGCGACGCGGAATAGCGATATTTACCTTTTCCACACGCTGTGCATCGAAGCAAGCTAAGGATTCACTTCCTAGCCCTCGATATCGTTCGATATAACGATAAATCACTCTGGGCGACTCGGAATCGCGTTATTTACCTTTTCCACACGCTTTACATCGAAGGAAGCTAAGGATTCACTTCCTAGCCCTCGATATCGTTCGATATAACGATAAATCACTCTGGGCGAATCGGAATAGCGATATTTACCTTTTCCACACGCTGTGCATCGAAGGAAGCTAAGGATTCACTTCCTAGCCCTCGATATCGTTCGATATAACGATAAATCACTCTGGGAGACGCGGAATAGCGATATTTACCTTTTCCACACGCTGCGCATCGAAGGAAGCTGAGGATTCACTTCGTAGCCCTCGATATCGTTCGATATAACGATAAATCACTCTGGGCGACTCGGAATCGCGTTATTTACCTTTTCCACACGCTGTGTATCGAAGGAAGCTGAGGATTCACTTCCTAGCCCTCGATATCGTTCGATATAACGATAAATCACTCTGGGCGACTCGGAATAGCGATATTTACCCTTTCCACACGCTGTGTATCGAAGGAAGCTAAGGATTCACTTCCTAGCCCTCGACATCGTTCGATATAACGATATATCACTCTGGGCGACTCGGAATCGCGTTATTTAACTATTCCACACGCTGTGTATCGAAGGAAGCTAAGGATTCACTTCCTAGCGCTCGATATCGTTCGATATAACGATAAATCACTCTGGGCGACTCAGAATCGCGTTATTTACCTATTCCACACACTGTGTATCGAAGGAAGCTAAGGATTCACTTCCTAGCCCTCGATATCGTTCGATATAACGATAAATCACTCTGGGAGACGCGGATTAGCGATATTTACCTTTTCCACACGCTGTGCATCGAAGGAAGCTAAGGATTCACTTCCTAGCCCTCGATATCGTTCGATATAACGATAAATCACTCTGGGAGACGCGGAATAGCGATATTTACCCTTTCCACACGCTGTGTATCGAAGGAAGCTAAGGATTCACTTCCTAGCCCTCGATATCGTTCGATATAACGATAAATCACTCTGGGCGACTCGGAATCGCGTTATTTACCTTTTCCACACGCTTTACATCGAAGGAAGCTAAGGATTCACTTCCTAGCCCTCGATATCGTTCGATATAACGATAAATCACTCTGGGCGACGCGGAATAGCGATATTTACCTTTTCCACACGCTGTGCATCGAAGCAAGCTAAGGATTCACTTCCTAGCCCTCGATATCGTTCGATATAACGATAAATCACTCTGGGCGACTCGGAATCGCGTTATTTACCTTTTCCACACGCTTTACATCGAAGGAAGCTAAGGATTCACTTCCTAGCCCTCGATATCGTTCGATATAACGATAAATCACTCTGGGCGACGCGGAATAGCGATATTTACCTTTTCCACACGCTGTGCATCGAAGCAAGCTAAGGATTCACTTCCTAGCCCTCGATATCGTTCGATATAACGATAAATCACTCTGGGCGACTCGGAATCGCGTTATTTACCTTTTCCACACGCTTTACATCGAAGGAAGCTAAGGATTCACTTCCTAGCCCTCGATATCGTTCGATATAACGATAAATCACTCTGGGCGACGCGGAATAGCGATATTTACCTTTTCCACACGCTGTGCATCGAAGCAAGCTAAGGATTCACTTCCTAGCCCTCGATATCGTTCGATATAACGATAAATCACTCTGGGCGACTCGGAATAGCGTTATTTACCTTTTCCACACGCTGTGTATCGATTGAAGCTAAGGATTCACTTCCTAGCCCTCGATATCTTTCGATATAACGATAAATCACTCTGGGAGACTCGGAATAGCGATATTTACCTTTTCCACACGCTGTGTATCGAAGGAAGCTGAGGATTCACTTCCTAGCCCTCGATATCGTTCGATATAACGATAAATCACTCTGGGCGACTCGGAATCGCGTTATTTACCTTTTCCACACGCTTTACATCGAAGGAAGCTAAGGATTCACTTCCTAGCCCTCGATATCGTTCGATATAACGATAAATCACTCTGGGCGACTCGGAATAGCGATATTTACCTTTTCCACACGCTGTGCATCGAAGGAAGCTAAGGATTCACTTCCTAGCCCTCGATATCGTTCGATATAACGATAAATCACTCTGGGAGACGCGGAATAGCGATATTTACCTTTTCCACACGCTGTGTATCGAAGGAAGCTAAGGATTCACTTCCTAGCCCTCGATATCGTTCGATATAACGATAAATCACTCTGGGCGACTCGGAATCGCGTTATTTACCTTTTCCACACGCTTTACATCGAAGGAAGCTAAGGATTCACTTCCTAGCCCTCGATATCGTTCGATATAACGATAAATCACTCTGGGCGACGCGGAATAGCGATATTTACCTTTTCCACACGCTGTGCATCGAAGCAAGCTAAGGATTCACTTCCTAGCCCTCGATATCGTTCGATATAACGATAAATCACTCTGGGCGACTCGGAATAGCGTTATTTACCTTTTCCACACGCTGTGTATCGAAGGAAGCTAAGGATTCACTTCCTAGCCCTCGATATCTTTCGATATAACGATAAATCACTCTGGGAGACTCGGAATAGCGATATTTACCTTTTCCACACGCTGTGTATCGAAGGAAGCTGAGGATTCACTTCCTAGCCCTCGATATCGTTCGATATAACGATAAATCACTCTGGGCGACTCGGAATCGCGTTATTTACCTTTTCCACACGCTTTACATCGAAGGAAGCTAAGGATTCACTTCCTAGCCCTCGATATCGTTCGATATAACGATAAATCACTCTGGGCGACTCGGAATAGCGATATTTACCTTTTCCACACGCTGTGCATCGAAGGAAGCTAAGGATTCACTTCCTAGCCCTCGATATCGTTCGATATAACGATAAATCACTCTGGGAGACGCGGAATAGCGATATTTACCTTTTCCACACGCTGCGCATCGAAGGAAGCTGAGGATTCACTTCGTAGCCCTCGATATCGTTCGATATAACGATAAATCACTCTGGGCGACTCGGAATCGCGTTATTTACCTTTTCCACACGCTTTACATCGAAGGAAGCTAAGGATTCACTTCCTAGCCCTCGATATCGTTCGATATAACGATAAATCACTCTGGGCGACTCGGAATAGCGATATTTACCTTTTCCACACGCTGTGCATCGAAGGAAGCTAAGGATTCACTTCCTAGCCCTCGATATCGTTCGATATAACGATAAATCACTCTGGGAGACGCGGAATAGCGATATTTACCTTTTCCACACGCTGCGCATCGAAGGAAGCTGAGGATTCACTTCGTAGCCCTCGATATCGTTCGATATAACGATAAATCACTCTGGGCGACTCGGAATCGCGTTATTTACCTTTTCCACACGCTTTACATCGAAGGAAGCTAAGGATTCACTTCCTAGCCCTCGATATCGTTCGATATAACGATAAATCACTCTGGGCGACGCGGAATAGCGATATTTACCTTTTCCACACGCTGTGCATCGAAGCAAGCTAAGGATTCACTTCCTAGCCCTCGATATCGTTCGATATAACGATAAATCACTCTGATAGACGCGGATTTGCGATATTTACCTTTTCCACACGCTGTGCATCGAAGGAAGCTAAGGATTCACTTCCTAGCCCTCGATATCGTTCGATATAACGATAAATCACTCTGGGAGACACGGAATAGCGATATTTACCCTTTCCACACGCTGTGTATCGAAGGAAGCTAAGGATTCACTTCCTAGCCCTCGACATCGTTCGATATAACGATATATCACTCTGGGCGACTCGGAATCGCGTTATTTAACTATTCCACACGCTGTGTATCGAAGGAAGCTAAGGATTCAATTCCTAGCCCTCGATATCGTTCGATATAACGATAAATCACTCTGGGCGACGCGGAATAGCGATATTTACCTTTTCCACACGCTGTGCATCGAAGCAAGCTAAGGATTCACTTCCTAGCCCTCGATATCGTTCGATATAACGATAAATCACTCTGGGCGACTCGGAATAGCGTTATTTACCTTTTCCACACGCTGTGTATCGAAGGAAGCTAAGGATTCACTTCCTAGCCCTCGATATCTTTCGATATAACGATAAATCACTCTGGGAGACTCGGAATAGCGATATTTACCTTTTCCACACGCTGTGTATCGAAGGAAGCTGAGGATTCACTTCCTAGCCCTCGATATCGTTCGATATAACGATAAATCACTCTGGGCGACTCGGAATCGCGTTATTTACCTTTTCCACACGCTTTACATCGAAGGAAGCTAAGGATTCACTTCCTAGCCCTCGATATCGTTCGATATAACGATAAATCACTCTGGGCGACTCGGAATAGCGATATTTACCTTTTCCACACGCTGTGCATCGAAGGAAGCTAAGGATTCACTTCCTAGCCCTCGATATCGTTCGATATAACGATAAATCACTCTGGGAGACGCGGAATAGCGATATTTACCTTTTCCACACGCTGCGCATCGAAGGAAGCTGAGGATTCACTTCGTAGCCCTCGATATCGTTCGATATAACGATAAATCACTCTGGGCGACTCGGAATCGCGTTATTTACCTTTTCCACACGCTTTACATCGAAGGAAGCTAAGGATTCACTTCCTAGCCCTCGATATCGTTCGATATAACGATAAATCACTCTGGGCGACTCGGAATAGCGATATTTACCTTTTCCACACGCTGTGCATCGAAGGAAGCTAAGGATTCACTTCCTAGCCCTCGATATCGTTCGATATAACGATAAATCACTCTGGGAGACGCGGAATAGCGATATTTACCTTTTCCACACGCTGCGCATCGAAGGAAGCTGAGGATTCACTTCGTAGCCCTCGATATCGTTCGATATAACGATAAATCACTCTGGGCGACTCGGAATCGCGTTATTTACCTTTTCCACACGCTTTACATCGAAGGAAGCTAAGGATTCACTTCCTAGCCCTCGATATCGTTCGATATAACGATAAATCACTCTGGGCGACGCGGAATAGCGATATTTACCTTTTCCACACGCTGTGCATCGAAGCAAGCTAAGGATTCACTTCCTAGCCCTCGATATCGTTCGATATAACGATAAATCACTCTGGGCGACTCGGAATCGCGTTATTTAACTATTCCACACGCTGTGTATCGAAGGAAGCTAAGGATTCACTTCCTAGCCCCCGATATCTTTCGATATAACGATAAATCACTCTGGGAGACGCGGAATAGCGATATTTACCTTTTCCACACGCTGTGTATCGAAGGAAGCTAAGGATTCACTTCCTAGCGCTCGATATCGTTCGATATAACGATAAATCACTCTGGGCGACTCGGAATCGCGTTATTTACCTATTCCACACACTGTGTATCGAAGGAAGCTAAGGATTCACTTCCTAGCCCTCGATATCGTTCGATATAACGATAAATCACTCTGGGAGACGCGGATTAGCGATATTTACCTTTTCCACACGCTGTGCATCGAAGGAAGCTAAGGATTCACTTCCTAGCCCTCGATATCGTTCGATATAACGATAAATCACTCTGGGCGACTCGGAATAGCGATATTTACCCTTTCCACACGCTGTGTATCGAAGGAAGCTAAGGATTCACTTCCTAGCCCTCGACATCGTTCGATATAACGATATATCACTCTGGGCGACTCGGAATCGCGTTATTTAACTATTCCACATTCTGTGTATCGAAGGAAGCTAAGGATTCACATCCTAGCCCCCGATATCTTTCGATATAACGATAAATCACTCTGGGAGACGCGGAATAGCGATATTTACCTTTTCCACACGCTGTGTATCGAAGGAAGCTAAGGATTCACTTCCTAGCGCTCGATATCGTTCGATATAACGATAAATCACTCTGGGCGACGCGGAATAGCGATATTTACCTTTTCCACACGCTGTGCATCGAAGCAAGCTAAGGATTCACTTCCTAGCCCTCGATATCGTTCGATATAACGATAAATCACTCTGGGCGACTCGGAATCGCGTTATTTACCTTTTCCACACGCTTTACATCGAAGGAAGCTAAGGATTCACTTCCTAGCCCTCGATATCGTTCGATATAACGATAAATCACTCTGGGCGAATCGGAATAGCGATATTTACCTTTTCCACACGCTGTGCATCGAAGGAAGCTAAGGATTCACTTCCTAGCCCTCGATATCGTTCGATATAACGATAAATCACTCTGGGAGACGCGGAATAGCGATATTTACCTTTTCCACACGCTGCGCATCGAAGGAAGCTGAGGATTCACTTCGTAGCCCTCGATATCGTTCGATATAACGATAAATCACTCTGGGCGACTCGGAATCGCGTTATTTACCTTTTCCACACGCTGTGTATCGAAGGAAGCTGAGGATTCACTTCCTAGCCCTCGATATCGTTCGATATAACGATAAATCACTCTGGGCGACTCGGAATAGCGATATTTACCCTTTCCACACGCTGTGTATCGAAGGAAGCTAAGGATTCACTTCCTAGCCCTCGACATCGTTCGATATAACGATATATCACTCTGGGCGACTCGGAATCGCGTTATTTAACTATTCCACACGCTGTGTATCGAAGGAAGCTAAGGATTCACTTCCTAGCGCTCGATATCGTTCGATATAACGATAAATCACTCTGGGCGACTCAGAATCGCGTTATTTACCTATTCCACACACTGTGTATCGAAGGAAGCTAAGGATTCACTTCCTAGCCCTCGATATCGTTCGATATAACGATAAATCACTCTGGGAGACGCGGATTAGCGATATTTACCTTTTCCACACGCTGTGCATCGAAGGAAGCTAAGGATTCACTTCCTAGCCCTCGATATCGTTCGATATAACGATAAATCACTCTGGGAGACGCGGAATAGCGATATTTACCCTTTCCACACGCTGTGTATCGAAGGAAGCTAAGGATTCACTTCCTAGCCCTCGATATCGTTCGATATAACGATAAATCACTCTGGGCGACTCGGAATCGCGTTATTTACCTTTTCCACACGCTTTACATCGAAGGAAGCTAAGGATTCACTTCCTAGCCCTCGATATCGTTCGATATAACGATAAATCACTCTGGGCGACGCGGAATAGCGATATTTACCTTTTCCACACGCTGTGCATCGAAGCAAGCTAAGGATTCACTTCCTAGCCCTCGATATCGTTCGATATAACGATAAATCACTCTGGGCGACTCGGAATCGCGTTATTTACCTTTTCCACACGCTTTACATCGAAGGAAGCTAAGGATTCACTTCCTAGCCCTCGATATCGTTCGATATAACGATAAATCACTCTGGGCGACGCGGAATAGCGATATTTACCTTTTCCACACGCTGTGCATCGAAGCAAGCTAAGGATTCACTTCCTAGCCCTCGATATCGTTCGATATAACGATAAATCACTCTGGGCGACTCGGAATCGCGTTATTTACCTTTTCCACACGCTTTACATCGAAGGAAGCTAAGGATTCACTTCCTAGCCCTCGATATCGTTCGATATAACGATAAATCACTCTGGGCGACGCGGAATAGCGATATTTACCTTTTCCACACGCTGTGCATCGAAGCAAGCTAAGGATTCACTTCCTAGCCCTCGATATCGTTCGATATAACGATAAATCACTCTGGGCGACTCGGAATAGCGTTATTTACCTTTTCCACACGCTGTGTATCGATTGAAGCTAAGGATTCACTTCCTAGCCCTCGATATCTTTCGATATAACGATAAATCACTCTGGGAGACTCGGAATAGCGATATTTACCTTTTCCACACGCTGTGTATCGAAGGAAGCTGAGGATTCACTTCCTAGCCCTCGATATCGTTCGATATAACGATAAATCACTCTGGGCGACTCGGAATCGCGTTATTTACCTTTTCCACACGCTTTACATCGAAGGAAGCTAAGGATTCACTTCCTAGCCCTCGATATCGTTCGATATAACGATAAATCACTCTGGGCGACTCGGAATAGCGATATTTACCTTTTCCACACGCTGTGCATCGAAGGAAGCTAAGGATTCACTTCCTAGCCCTCGATATCGTTCGATATAACGATAAATCACTCTGGGAGACGCGGAATAGCGATATTTACCTTTTCCACACGCTGTGTATCGAAGGAAGCTAAGGATTCACTTCCTAGCCCTCGATATCGTTCGATATAACGATAAATCACTCTGGGCGACTCGGAATCGCGTTATTTACCTTTTCCACACGCTTTACATCGAAGGAAGCTAAGGATTCACTTCCTAGCCCTCGATATCGTTCGATATAACGATAAATCACTCTGGGCGACGCGGAATAGCGATATTTACCTTTTCCACACGCTGTGCATCGAAGCAAGCTAAGGATTCACTTCCTAGCCCTCGATATCGTTCGATATAACGATAAATCACTCTGGGCGACTCGGAATAGCGTTATTTACCTTTTCCACACGCTGTGTATCGAAGGAAGCTAAGGATTCACTTCCTAGCCCTCGATATCTTTCGATATAACGATAAATCACTCTGGGAGACTCGGAATAGCGATATTTACCTTTTCCACACGCTGTGTATCGAAGGAAGCTGAGGATTCACTTCCTAGCCCTCGATATCGTTCGATATAACGATAAATCACTCTGGGCGACTCGGAATCGCGTTATTTACCTTTTCCACACGCTTTACATCGAAGGAAGCTAAGGATTCACTTCCTAGCCCTCGATATCGTTCGATATAACGATAAATCACTCTGGGCGACTCGGAATAGCGATATTTACCTTTTCCACACGCTGTGCATCGAAGGAAGCTAAGGATTCACTTCCTAGCCCTCGATATCGTTCGATATAACGATAAATCACTCTGGGAGACGCGGAATAGCGATATTTACCTTTTCCACACGCTGCGCATCGAAGGAAGCTGAGGATTCACTTCGTAGCCCTCGATATCGTTCGATATAACGATAAATCACTCTGGGCGACTCGGAATCGCGTTATTTACCTTTTCCACACGCTTTACATCGAAGGAAGCTAAGGATTCACTTCCTAGCCCTCGATATCGTTCGATATAACGATAAATCACTCTGGGCGACTCGGAATAGCGATATTTACCTTTTCCACACGCTGTGCATCGAAGGAAGCTAAGGATTCACTTCCTAGCCCTCGATATCGTTCGATATAACGATAAATCACTCTGGGAGACGCGGAATAGCGATATTTACCTTTTCCACACGCTGCGCATCGAAGGAAGCTGAGGATTCACTTCGTAGCCCTCGATATCGTTCGATATAACGATAAATCACTCTGGGCGACTCGGAATCGCGTTATTTACCTTTTCCACACGCTTTACATCGAAGGAAGCTAAGGATTCACTTCCTAGCCCTCGATATCGTTCGATATAACGATAAATCACTCTGATAGACGCGGATTTGCGATATTTACCTTTTCCACACGCTGTGCATCGAAGGAAGCTAAGGATTCACTTCCTAGCCCTCGATATCGTTCGATATAACGATAAATCACTCTGGGAGACACGGAATAGCGATATTTACCCTTTCCACACGCTGTGTATCGAAGGAAGCTAAGGATTCACTTCCTAGCCCTCGACATCGTTCGATATAACGATATATCACTCTGGGCGACTCGGAATCGCGTTATTTAACTATTCCACACGCTGTGTATCGAAGGAAGCTAAGGATTCAATTCCTAGCCCTCGATATCGTTCGATATAACGATAAATCACTCTGGGCGACTCGGAATCGCGTTATTTACCTTTTCCACACGCTTTACATCGAAGGAAGCTAAGGATTCACTTCCTAGCCCTCGATATCGTTCGATATAACGATAAATCACTCTTGGCGACGCGGAATAGCGATATTTACCTTTTCCACACGCTGTGCATCGAAGGAAGCTAAGGATTCACTTCCTAGCCCTCGATATCGTTCGATATAACGATAAATCACTCTGGGCGACTCGGAATAGCGTTATTTACCTTTTCCACACGCTGTGTATCGAAGGAAGCTAAGGATTCACTTCCTAGCCCTCGATATCTTTCGATATAACGATAAATCACTCTGGGAGACGCGGAATAGCGATATTTACCTTTTCCACACGCTGTGTATCGAAGGAAGCTAAGGATTCACTTCCTAGCCCTCGATATCGTTCGATATAACGAAAAATCACTCTGCGAGACGCGGAATAGCGATATTTACCTTTTCCACACACTGTGTATCGAAGGAAGCTAAGGATTCAATTCCTAGCCCTCGATATCGTTCGATATAACGATAAATCACTCTGGGAGACGCGGATTAGCGATATTTACCTTTTCCACACGCTGTGCATCGAAGGAAGCTAAGGATTCACTTCCTAGACCTCGATATCTTTCGATATAACGATAAATCACTCTGGGAGACACGGAAAAGCGATATTTACCCTTTCCACACGCTGTGTATCGAAGGAAGCTAAGGATTCACTTCCTAGCCCTCGATATCGTTCGATATAACGATAAATCACTCTGGGCGACTCGAAATAGCGATATTTACCCTTTCCACACGCTGTGTATCGAAGGAAGCTAAGGATTCACTTCCTAGCCCTCGATATCGTTCGATATAACAATAAATCACTCTGATAGACGCGGATTTGCGATATTTACCTTTTCCACACGCTGTGCATCGAAGGAAGCTAAGGATTCACTTCCTAGCCCTCGATATCGTTCGATATAACGATAAATCACTCTGGGAGACACGGAATAGCGATATTTACCCTTTCCACACGCTGTGTATCGAAGGAAGCTAAGGATTCACTTCCTAGCCCTCGATATCGTTCGATATAACGATAAATCACTCTGGGCGACTCGGAATCGCGTTATTTACCTTTTCCACACGCTTTACATCGAAGGAAGCTAAGGATTCACTTCCTAGCCCTCGATATCGTTCGATATAACGATAAATCACTCTGGGCGACGCGGAATAGCGATATTTACCTTTTCCACACGCTGTGCATCGAAGCAAGCTAAGGATTCACTTCCTAGCCCTCGATATCGTTCGATATAACGATAAATCACTCTGGGCGACTCGGAATAGCGTTATTTACCTTTTCCACACGCTGTGTATCGAAGGAAGCTAAGGATTCACTTCCTAGCCCTCGATATCTTTCGATATAACGATAAATCACTCTGGGAGACGCGGAATAGCGATATTTACCTTTTCCACACGCTGTGTATCGAAGGAAGCTAAGGATTCACTTCCTAGCCCTCGATATCGTTCGATATAACGATAAATCACTCTGGGCGACTCGGAATCGCGTTATTTACCTTTTCCACACGCTTTACATCGAAGGAAGCTAAGGATTCACTTCCTAGCCCTCGATATCGTTCGATATAACGATAAATCACTCTGGGCGACGCGGAATAGCGATATTTACCTTTTCCACACGCTGTGCATCGAAGCAAGCTAAGGATTCACTTCCTAGCCCTCGATATCGTTCGATATAACGATAAATCACTCTGGGCGACTCGGAATAGCGTTATTTACCTTTTCCACACGCTGTGTATCGAAGGAAGCTAAGGATTCACTTCCTAGCCCTCGATATCTTTCGATATAACGATAAATCACTCTGGGAGACTCGGAATAGCGATATTTACCTTTTCCACACGCTGTGTATCGAAGGAAGCTGAGGATTCACTTCCTAGCCCTCGATATCGTTCGATATAACGATAAATCACTCTGGGCGACTCGGAATCGCGTTATTTACCTTTTCCACACGCTTTACATCGAAGGAAGCTAAGGATTCACTTCCTAGCCCTCGATATCGTTCGATATAACGATAAATCACTCTGGGCGACTCGGAATAGCGATATTTACCTTTTCCGCACGCTGTGCATCGAAGGAAGCTAAGGATTCACTTCCTAGCCCTCGATATCGTTCGATATAACGATAAATCACTCTGGGAGACGCGGAATAGCGATATTTACCTTTTCCACACGCTGTGTATCGAAGGAAGCTAAGGATTCACTTCCTAGCCCTCGATATCGTTCGATATAACGATAAATCACTCTGGGCGACTCGGAATCGCGTTATTTACCTTTTCCACACGCTTTACATCGAAGGAAGCTAAGGATTCACTTCCTAGCCCTCGATATCGTTCGATATAACGATAAATCACTCTGGGCGACTCGGAATAGCGTTATTTACCTTTTCCACACGCTGTGTATCGAAGGAAGCTAAGGATTCACTTCCTAGCCCTCGATATCTTTCGATATAACGATAAATCACTCTGGGAGACTCGGAATAGCGATATTTACCTTTTCCACACGCTGTGTATCGAAGGAAGCTGAGGATTCACTTCCTAGCCCTCGATATCGTTCGATATAACGATAAATCACTCTGGGCGACTCGGAATCGCGTTATTTACCTTTTCCACACGCTTTACATCGAAGGAAGCTAAGGATTCACTTCCTAGCCCTCGATATCGTTCGATATAACGATAAATCACTCTGGGCGACTCGGAATAGCGATATTTACCTTTTCCACACGCTGTGCATCGAAGGAAGCTAAGGATTCACTTCCTAGCCCTCGATATCGTTCGATATAACGATAAATCACTCTGGGAGACGCGGAATAGCGATATTTACCTTTTCCACACGCTGCGCATCGAAGGAAGCTGAGGATTCACTTCGTAGCCCTCGATATCGTTCGATATAACGATAAATCACTCTGGGCGACTCGGAATCGCGTTATTTACCTTTTCCACACGCTTTACATCGAAGGAAGCTAAGGATTCACTTCCTAGCCCTCGATATCGTTCGATATAACGATAAATCACTCTGGGCGACTCGGAATAGCGATATTTACCTTTTCCACACGCTGTGCATCGAAGGAAGCTAAGGATTCACTTCCTAGCCCTCGATATCGTTCGATATAACGATAAATCACTCTGGGAGACGCGGAATAGCGATATTTACCTTTTCCACACGCTGCGCATCGAAGGAAGCTGAGAATTCACTTCGTAGCCCTCGATATCGTTCGATATAACGATAAATCACTCTGGGCGACTCGGAATCGCGTTATTTACCTTTTCCACACGCTTTACATCGAAGGAAGCTAAGGATTCACTTCCTAGCCCTCGATATCGTTCGATATAACGATAAATCACTCTGGGCGACGCGGAATAGCGATATTTACCTTTTCCACACGCTGTGCATCGAAGCAAGCTAAGGATTCACTTCCTAGCCCTCGATATCGTTCGATATAACGATAAATCACTCTGGGCGACTCGGAATCGCGTTATTTAACTATTCCACACGCTGTGTATCGAAGGAAGCTAAGGATTCACTTCCTAGCCCCCGATATCTTTCGATATAACGATAAATCACTCTGGGAGACGCGGAATAGCGATATTTACCTTTTCCACACGCTGTGTATCGAAGGAAGCTAAGGATTCACTTCCTAGCGCTCGATATCGTTCGATATAACGATAAATCACTCTGGGCGACTCGGAATCGCGTTATTTACCTATTCCACACACTGTGTATCGAAGGAAGCTAAGGATTCACTTCCTAGTCCTCGATATCGTTCGATATAACGATAAATCACTCTGGGAGACGCGGATTAGCGATATTTACCTTTTCCACACGCTGTGCATCGAAGGAAGCTAAGGATTCACTTCCTAGCCCTCGATATCGTTCGATATAACGATAAATCACTCTGGGCGACTCGGAATAGCGATATTTACCCTTTCCACACGCTGTGTATCGAAGGAAGCTAAGGATTCACTTCCTAGCCCTCGACATCGTTCGATATAACGATATATCACTCTGGGCGACTCGGAATCGCGTTATTTAACTATTCCACACGCTGTGTATCGAAGGAAGCTAAGGATTCACTTCCTAGCCCCCGATATCTTTCGATATAACGATAAATCACTCTGGGAGACGCGGAATAGCGATATTTACCTTTTCCACACGCTGTGTATCGAAGGAAGCTAAGGATTCACTTCCTAGCGCTCGATATCGTTCGATATAACGATAAATCACTCTGGGCGACGCGGAATAGCGATATTTACCTTTTCCACACGCTGTGCATCGAAGCAAGCTAAGGATTCACTTCCTAGCCCTCGATATCGTTCGATATAACGATAAATCACTCTGGGCGACTCGGAATCGCGTTATTTACCTTTTCCACACGCTTTACATCGAAGGAAGCTAAGGATTCACTTCCTAGCCCTCGATATCGTTCGATATAACGATAAATCACTCTGGGCGAATCGGAATAGCGATATTTACCTTTTCCACACGCTGTGCATCGAAGGAAGCTAAGGATTCACTTCCTAGCCCTCGATATCGTTCGATATAACGATAAATCACTCTGGGAGACGCGGAATAGCGATATTTACCTTTTCCACACGCTGCGCATCGAAGGAAGCTGAGGATTCACTTCGTAGCCCTCGATATCGTTCGATATAACGATAAATCACTCTGGGCGACTCGGAATCGCGTTATTTACCTTTTCCACACGCTGTGTATCGAAGGAAGCTGAGGATTCACTTCCTAGCCCTCGATATCGTTCGATATAACGATAAATCACTCTGGGCGACTCGGAATAGCGATATTTACCCTTTCCACACGCTGTGTATCGAAGGAAGCTAAGGATTCACTTCCTAGCCCTCGACATCGTTCGATATAACGATATATCACTCTGGGCGACTCGGAATCGCGTTATTTAACTATTCCACACGCTGTGTATCGAAGGAAGCTAAGGATTCACTTCCTAGCGCTCGATATCGTTCGATATAACGATAAATCACTCTGGGCGACTCAGAATCGCGTTATTTACCTATTCCACACACTGTGTATCGAAGGAAGCTAAGGATTCACTTCCTAGCCCTCGATATCGTTCGATATAACGATAAATCACTCTGGGAGACGCGGATTAGCGATATTTACCTTTTCCACACGCTGTGCATCGAAGGAAGCTAAGGATTCACTTCCTAGCCCTCGATATCGTTCGATATAACGATAAATCACTCTGGGAGACGCGGAATAGCGATATTTACCTTTTCCACACGCTGCGCATCGAAGGAAGCTGAGGATTCACTTCGTAGCCCTCGATATCGTTCGATATAACGATAAATCACTCTGGGCGACTCGGAATCGCGTTATTTACCTTTTCCACACGCTTTACATCGAAGGAAGCTAAGGATTCACTTCCTAGCCCTCGATATCGTTCGATATAACGATAAATCACTCTGGGCGACTCGGAATAGCGATATTTACCTTTTCCACACGCTGTGCATCGAAGGAAGCTAAGGATTCACTTCCTAGCCCTCGATATCGTTCGATATAACGATAAATCACTCTGGGAGACGCGGAATAGCGATATTTACCTTTTCCACACGCTGCGCATCGAAGGAAGCTGAGGATTCACTTCGTAGCCCTCGATATCGTTCGATATAACGATAAATCACTCTGGGCGACTCGGAATCGCGTTATTTACCTTTTCCACACGCTTTACATCGAAGGAAGCTAAGGATTCACTTCCTACCCCTCGATATCGTTCGATATAACGATAAATCACTCTGGGCGACGCGGAATAGCGATATTTACCTTTTCCACACGCTGTGCATCGAAGCAAGCTAAGGATTCACTTCCTAGCCCTCGATATCGTTCGATATAACGATAAATCACTCTGATAGACGCGGATTTGCGATATTTACCTTTTCCACACGCTGTGCATCGAAGGAAGCTAAGGATTCACTTCCTAGCCCTCGATATCGTTCGATATAACGATAAATCACTCTGGGAGACACGGAATAGCGATATTTACCCTTTCCACACGCTGTGTATCGAAGGAAGCTAAGGATTCACTTCCTAGCCCTCGACATCGTTCGATATAACGATATATCACTCTGGGCGACTCGGAATCGCGTTATTTAACTATTCCACACGCTGTGTATCGAAGGAAGCTAAGGATTCAATTCCTAGCCCTCGATATCGTTCGATATAACGATAAATCACTCTGGGCGACTCGGAATCGCGTTATTTACCTTTTCCACACGCTTTACATCGAAGGAAGCTAAGGATTCACTTCCTAGCCCTCGATATCGTTCGATATAACGATAAATCACTCTTGGCGACGCGGAATAGCGATATTTACCTTTTCCACACGCTGTGCATCGAAGGAAGCTAAGGATTCACTTCCTAGCCCTCGATATCGTTCGATATAACGATAAACCACTCTGGGCGACTCGGAATAGCGTTATTTACCTTTTCCACACGCTGTGTATCGAAGGAAGCTAAGGATTCACTTCCTAGCCCTCGATATCTTTCGATATAACGATAAATCACTCTGGGAGACGCGGAATAGCGATATTTACCTTTTCCACACGCTGTGTATCGAAGGAAGCTAAGGATTCACTTCCTAGCCCTCGATATCGTTCGATATAACGAAAAATCACTCTGCGAGACGCGGAATAGCGATATTTACCTTTTCCACACACTGTGTATCGAAGGAAGCTAAGGATTCAATTCCTAGCCCTCGATATCGTTCGATATAACGATAAATCACTCTGGGAGACGCGGATTAGCGATATTTACCTTTTCCACACGCTGTGCATCGAAGGAAGCTAAGGATTCACTTCCTAGACCTCGATATCTTTCGATATAACGATAAATCACTCTGGGCGACTCGGAATAGCGATATTTACCTTTTCCACACGCTGTGCATCGAAGGAAGCTAAGGATTCACTTCCTAGCCCTCGATATCGTTCGATATAACGATAAATCACTCTGGGAGACGCGGAATAGCGATATTTACCTTTTCCACACGCTGCGCATCGAAGGAAGCTGAGGATTCACTTCGTAGCCCTCGATATCGTTCGATATAACGATAAATCACTCTGGGCGACTCGGAATCGCGTTATTTACCTTTTCCACACGCTGTGTATCGAAGGAAGCTGAGGATTCACTTCCTAGCCCTCGATATCGTTCGATATAACGATAAATCACTCTGGGCGACTCGGAATAGCGATATTTACCCTTTCCACACGCTGTGTATCGAAGGAAGCTAAGGATTCACTTCCTAGCCCTCGACATCGTTCGATATAACGATATATCACTCTGGGCGACTCGGAATCGCGTTATTTAACTATTCCACACGCTGTGTATCGAAGGAAGCTAAGGATTCACTTCCTAGCCCCCGATATCTTTCGATATAACGATAAATCACTCTGGGAGACGCGGAATAGCGATATTTACCTTTTCCACACGCTGTGTATCGAAGGAAGCTAAGGATTCACTTCCTAGCGCTCGATATCGTTCGATATAACGATAAATCACTCTGGGCGACTCGGAATCGCGTTATTTACCTATTCCACACACTGTGTATCGAAGGAAGCTAAGGATTCACTTCCTAGCCCTCGATATCGTTCGATATAACGATAAATCACTCTGGGAGACGCGGATTAGCGATATTTACCTTTTCCACACGCTGTGCATCGAAGGAAGCTAAGGATTCACTTCCTAGCCCTCGATATCGTTCGATATAACGATAAATCACTCTGGGAGACGCGGAATAGCGATATTTACCTTTTCCACACGCTGCGCATCGAAGGAAGCTGAGGATTCACTTCGTAGCCCTCGATATCGTTCGATATAACGATAAATCACTCTGGGCGACTCGGAATCGCGTTATTTACCTTTTCCACACGCTTTACATCGAAGGAAGCTAAGGATTCACTTCCTAGCCCTCGATATCGTTCGATATAACGATAAATCACTCTGGGCGACTCGGAATAGCGATATTTACCTTTTCCACACGCTGTGCATCGAAGGAAGCTAAGGATTCACTTCCTAGCCCTCGATATCGTTCGATATAACGATAAATCACTCTGGGAGACGCGGAATAGCGATATTTACCTTTTCCACACGCTGCGCATCGAAGGAAGCTGAGGATTCACTTCGTAGCCCTCGATATCGTTCGATATAACGATAAATCACTCTGGGCGACTCGGAATCGCGTTATTTACCTTTTCCACACGCTTTACATCGAAGGAAGCTAAGGATTCACTTCCTAGCCCTCGATATCGTTCGATATAACGATAAATCACTCTGGGCGACGCGGAATAGCGATATTTACCTTTTCCACACGCTGTGCATCGAAGCAAGCTAAGGATTCACTTCCTAGCCCTCGATATCGTTCGATATAACGATAAATCACTCTGATAGACGCGGATTTGCGATATTTACCTTTTCCACACGCTGTGCATCGAAGGAAGCTAAGGATTCACTTCCTAGCCCTCGATATCGTTCGATATAACGATAAATCACTCTGGGAGACACGGAATAGCGATATTTACCCTTTCCACACGCTGTGTATCGAAGGAAGCTAAGGATTCACTTCCTAGCCCTCGACATCGTTCGATATAACGATAAATCACTCTGGGAGACGCGGAATAGCGATATTTACCTTTTCCACACGCTGTGTATCGAAGGAAGCTAAGGATTCACTTCCTAGCCCTCGATATCTTTCGATATAACGATAAATCACTCTGGGAGACGCGGAATAGCGATATTTACCTTTTCCACACGCTGTGTATCGAAGGAAGCTAAGGATTCACTTCCTAGCCCTCGATATCGTTCGATATAACGAAAAATCACTCTGCGAGACGCGGAATAGCGATATTTACCTTTTCCACACACTGTGTATCGAAGGAAGCTAAGGATTCAATTCCTAGCCCTCGATATCGTTCGATATAACGATAAATCACTCTGGGAGACGCGGATTAGCGATATTTACCTTTTCCACACGCTGTGCATCGAAGGAAGCTAAGGATTCACTTCCTAGACCTCGATATCTTTCGATATAACGATAAATCACTCTGGGAGACACGGAAAAGCGATATTTACCCTTTCCACACGCTGTGTATCGAAGGAAGCTAAGGATTCACTTCCTAGCCCTCGATATCGTTCGATATAACGATAAATCACTCTGGGCGACTCGAAATAGCGATATTTACCCTTTCCACACGCTGTGTATCGAAGGAAGCTAAGGATTCACTTCCTAGCCCTCGATATCGTTCGATATAACAATAAATCACTCTGATAGACGCGGATTTGCGATATTTACCTTTTCCACACGCTGTGCATCGAAGGAAGCTAAGGATTCACTTCCTAGACCTCGATATCGTTCGATATAACGATAAATCACTCTGGGAGACACGGAATAGCGATATTTACCCTTTCCACACGCTGTGTATCGAAGGAAGCTAAGGATTCACTTCCTAGCCCTCGATATCGTTCGATATAACGATAAATCACTCTGGGAGACTCGGAATAGCGATATTTACCCTTTCCACACGCTGTGTATCGAAGGAAGCTAAGGATTCACTTCCTAGCCCTCGACATCGTTCGATATAACGATATATCACTCTGGGCGACTCGGAATCGCGTTATTTAACTATTCCACACGCTGTGTATCGAAGGAAGCTAAGGATTCACTTCCTAGCCCCCGATATCTTTCGATATAACGATAAATCACTCTGGGAGACGCGGAATAGCGATATTTACCTTTTCCACACGCTGTGTATCGAAGGAAGCTAAGGATTCACTTCCTAGCGCTCGATATCGTTCGATATAACGATAAATCACTCTGGGCGACTCGGAATCGCGTTATTTACCTATTCCACACACTGTGTATCGAAGGAAGCTAAGGATTCACTTCCTAGCCCTCGATATCGTTCGATATAACGATAAATCACTCTGGGAGACGCGGATTAGCGATATTTACCTTTTCCACACGCTGTGCATCGAAGGAAGCTAAGGATTCACTTCCTAGCCCTCGATATCGTTCGATATAACGATAAATCACTCTGGGAGACGCGGAATAGCGATATTTACCTTTTCCACACGCTGCGCATCGAAGGAAGCTGAGGATTCACTTCGTAGCCCTCGATATCGTTCGATATAACGATAAATCACTCTGGGCGACTCGGAATCGCGTTATTTACCTTTTCCACACGCTTTACATCGAAGGAAGCTAAGGATTCACTTCCTAGCCCTCGATATCGTTCGATATAACGATAAATCACTCTGGGCGACTCGGAATAGCGATATTTACCTTTTCCACACGCTGTGCATCGAAGGAAGCTAAGGATTCACTTCCTAGCCCTCGATATCGTTCGATATAACGATAAATCACTCTGGGAGACACGGAATAGCGATATTTACCCTTTCCACACGCTGTGTATCGAAGGAAGCTAAGGATTCACTTCCTAGCCCTCGACATCGTTCGATATAACGATAAATCACTCTGGGAGACGCGGAATAGCGATATTTACCTTTTCCACACGCTGTGTATCGAAGGAAGCTAAGGATTCACTTCCTAGCCCTCGATATCTTTCGATATAACGATAAATCACTCTGGGAGACGCGGAATAGCGATATTTACCTTTTCCACACGCTGTGTATCGAAGGAAGCTAAGGATTCACTTCCTAGCCCTCGATATCGTTCGATATAACGAAAAATCACTCTGCGAGACGCGGAATAGCGATATTTACCTTTTCCACACACTGTGTATCGAAGGAAGCTAAGGATTCAATTCCTAGCCCTCGATATCGTTCGATATAACGATAAATCACTCTGGGAGACGCGGATTAGCGATATTTACCTTTTCCACACGCTGTGCATCGAAGGAAGCTAAGGATTCACTTCCTAGACCTCGATATCTTTCGATATAACGATAAATCACTCTGGGAGACACGGAAAAGCGATATTTACCCTTTCCACACGCTGTGTATCGAAGGAAGCTAAGGATTCACTTCCTAGCCCTCGATATCGTTCGATATAACGATAAATCACTCTGGGCGACTCGAAATAGCGATATTTACCCTTTCCACACGCTGTGTATCGAAGGAAGCTAAGGATTCACTTCCTAGCCCTCGATATCGTTCGATATAACAATAAATCACTCTGATAGACGCGGATTTGCGATATTTACCTTTTCCACACGCTGTGCATCGAAGGAAGCTAAGGATTCACTTCCTAGACCTCGATATCGTTCGATATAACGATAAATCACTCTGGGAGACACGGAATAGCGATATTTACCCTTTCCACACGCTGTGTATCGAAGGAAGCTAAGGATTCACTTCCTAGCCCTCGATATCGTTCGATATAACGATAAATCACTCTGGGCGACTCGGAATCGCGTTATTTACCTTTTCCACACGCTTTACATCGAAGGAAGCTAAGGATTCACTTCCTAGCCCTCGATATCGTTCGATATAACGATAAATCACTCTGGGCGACGCGGAATAGCGATATTTACCTTTTCCACACGCTGTGCATCGAAGCAAGCTAAGGATTCACTTCCTAGCCCTCGATATCGTTCGATATAACGATAAATCACTCTGGGCGACTCGGAATAGCGTTATTTACCTTTTCCACACGCTGTGTATCGAAGGAAGCTAAGGATTCACTTCCTAGCCCTCGATATCTTTCGATATAACGATAAATCACTCTGGGAGACTCGGAATAGCGATATTTACCTTTTCCACACGCTGTGTATCGAAGGAAGCTGAGGATTCACTTCCTAGCCCTCGATATCGTTCGATATAACGATAAATCACTCTGGGCGACTCGGAATCGCGTTATTTACCTTTTCCACACGCTTTACATCGAAGGAAGCTAAGGATTCACTTCCTAGCCCTCGATATCGTTCGATATAACGATAAATCACTCTGGGCGACTCGGAATAGCGATATTTACCTTTTCCACACGCTGTGCATCGAAGGAAGCTAAGGATTCACTTCCTAGCCCTCGATATCGTTCGATATAACGATAAATCACTCTGGGAGACGCGGAATAGCGATATTTACCTTTTCCACACGCTGTGTATCGAAGGAAGCTAAGGATTCACTTCCTAGCCCTCGATATCGTTCGATATAACGATAAATCACTCTGGGCGACTCGGAATCGCGTTATTTACCTTTTCCACACGCTTTACATCGAAGGAAGCTAAGGATTCACTTCCTAGCCCTCGATATCGTTCGATATAACGATAAATCACTCTGGGCGACGCGGAATAGCGATATTTACCTTTTCCACACGCTGTGCATCGAAGCAAGCTAAGGATTCACTTCCTAGCCCTCGATATCGTTCGATATAACGATAAATCACTCTGGGCGACTCGGAATAGCGTTATTTACCTTTTCCACACGCTTTACATCGAAGGAAGCTAAGGATTCACTTCCTAGCCCTCGATATCGTTCGATATAACGATAAATCACTCTGGGCGACTCGGAATAGCGATATTTACCTTTTCCACACGCTGTGCATCGAAGGAAGCTAAGGATTCACTTCCTAGCCCTCGATATCGTTCGATATAACGATAAATCACTCTGGGAGACGCGGAATAGCGATATTTACCTTTTCCACACGCTGTGTATCGAAGGAAGCTAAGGATTCACTTCCTAGCCCTCGATATCGTTCGATATAACGATAAATCACTCTGGGCGACTCGGAATCGCGTTATTTACCTTTTCCACACGCTTTACATCGAAGGAAGCTAAGGATTCACTTCCTAGCCCTCGATATCGTTCGATATAACGATAAATCACTCTGGGCGACGCGGAATAGCGATATTTACCTTTTCCACACGCTGTGCATCGAAGCAAGCTAAGGATTCACTTCCTAGCCCTCGATATCGTTCGATATAACGATAAATCACTCTGGGCGACTCGGAATAGCGTTATTTACCTTTTCCACACGCTGTGTATCGAAGGAAGCTGAGGATTCACTTCCTAGCCCTCGATATCGTTCGATATAACGATAAATCACTCTGGGCGACTCGGAATCGCGTTATTTACCTTTTCCACACGCTTTACATCGAAGGAAGCTAAGGATTCACTTCCTAGCCCTCGATATCGTTCGATATAACGATAAATCACTCTGGGCGACTCGGAATAGCGATATTTACCTTTTCCACACGCTGTGCATCGAAGGAAGCTAAGGATTCACTTCCTAGCCCTCGATATCGTTCGATATAACGATAAATCACTCTGGGAGACGCGGAATAGCGATATTTACCTTTTCCACACGCTGCGCATCGAAGGAAGCTGAGGATTCACTTCGTAGCCCTCGATATCGTTCGATATAACGATAAATCACTCTGGGCGACTCGGAATCGCGTTATTTACCTTTTCCACACGCTTTACATCGAAGGAAGCTAAGGATTCACTTCCTAGCCCTCGATATCGTTCGATATAACGATAAATCACTCTGGGCGACTCGGAATAGCGATATTTACCTTTTCCACACGCTGTGCATCGAAGGAAGCTAAGGATTCACTTCCTAGCCCTCGATATCGTTCGATATAACGATAAATCACTCTGGGAGACGCGGAATAGCGATATTTACCTTTTCCACACGCTGCGCATCGAAGGAAGCTGAGGATTCACTTCGTGGCCCTCGATATCGTTCGATATAACGATAAATCACTCTGGGCGACTCGGAATCGCGTTATTTACCTTTTCCACACGCTTTACATCGAAGGAAGCTAAGGATTCACTTCCTAGCCCTCGATATCGTTCGATATAACGATAAATCACTCTGGGCGACGCGGAATAGCGATATTTACCTTTTCCACACGCTGTGCATCGAAGCAAGCTAAGGATTCACTTCCTAGCCCTCGATATCGTTCGATATAACGATAAATCACTCTGGGCGACTCGGAATCGCGTTATTTAACTATTCCACACGCTGTGTATCGAAGGAAGCTAAGGATTCACTTCCTAGCCCCCGATATCTTTCGATATAACGATAAATCACTCTGGGAGACGCGGAATAGCGATATTTACCTTTTCCACACGCTGTGTATCGAAGGAAGCTAAGGATTCACTTTCTAGCGCTCGATATCGTTCGATATAACGATAAATCACTCTGGGCGACTCGGAATCGCGTTATTTACCTATTCCACACACTGTGTATCGAAGGAAGCTAAGGATTCACTTCCTAGCCCTCGATATCGTTCGATATAACGATAAATCACTCTGGGAGACGCGGATTAGCGATATTTACCTTTTCCACACGCTGTGCATCGAAGGAAGCTAAGGATTCACTTCCTAGCCCTCGATATCGTTCGATATAACGATAAATCACTCTGGGCGACTCGGAATAGCGATATTTACCCTTTCCACACGCTGTGTATCGAAGGAAGCTAAGGATTCACTTCCTAGCCCTCGACATCGTTCGATATAACGATATATCACTCTGGGCGACTCGGAATCGCGTTATTTAACTATTCCACACGCTGTGTATCGAAGGAAGCTAAGGATTCACTTCCTAGCCCCCGATATCTTTCGATATAACGATAAATCACTCTGGGAGACGCGGAATAGCGATATTTACCTTTTCCACACGCTGTGTATCGAAGGAAGCTAAGGATTCACTTCCTAGCGCTCGATATCGTTCGATATAACGATAAATCACTCTGGGCGACGCGGAATAGCGATATTTACCTTTTCCACACGCTGTGCATCGAAGCAAGCTAAGGATTCACTTCCTAGCCCTCGATATCGTTCGATATAACGATAAATCACTCTGGGCGACTCGGAATAGCGTTATTTACCTTTTCCACACGCTGTGTATCGAAGGAAGCTAAGGATTCACTTCCTAGCCCTCGATATCTTTCGATATAACGATAAATCACTCTGGGAGACTCGGAATAGCGATATTTACCTTTTCCACACGCTGTGTATCGAAGGAAGCTGAGGATTCACTTCCTAGCCCTCGATATCGTTCGATATAACGATAAATCACTCTGGGCGACTCGGAATCGCGTTATTTACCTTTTCCACACGCTTTACATCGAAGGAAGCTAAGGATTCACTTCCTAGCCCTCGATATCGTTCGATATAACGATAAATCACTCTGGGCGACTCGGAATAGCGATATTTACCTTTTCCACACGCTGTGCATCGAAGGAAGCTAAGGATTCACTTCCTAGCCCTCGATATCGTTCGATATAACGATAAATCACTCTGGGAGACGCGGAATAGCGATATTTACCTTTTCCACACGCTGCGCATCGAAGGAAGCTGAGGATTCACTTCGTAGCCCTCGATATCGTTCGATATAACGATAAATCACTCTGGGCGACTCGGAATCGCGTTATTTACCTTTTCCACACGCTTTACATCGAAGGAAGCTAAGGATTCACTTCCTAGCCCTCGATATCGTTCGATATAACGATAAATCACTCTGGGCGACTCGGAATAGCGATATTTACCTTTTCCACACGCTGTGCATCGAAGGAAGCTAAGGATTCACTTCCTAGCCCTCGATATCGTTCGATATAACGATAAATCACTCTGGGCGACTCGGAATAGCGATATTTACCTTTTCCACACGCTGTGCATCGAAGCAAGCTAAGGATTCACTTCCTAGCCCTCGATATCGTTCGATATAACGATAAATCACTCTGGGCGACTCGGAATCGCGTTATTTAACTATTCCACACGCTGTGTATCGAAGGAAGCTAAGGATTCACTTCCTAGCCCCCGATATCTTTCGATATAACGATAAATCACTCTGGGAGACGCGGAATAGCGATATTTACCTTTTCCACACGCTGTGTATCGAAGGAAGCTAAGGATTCACTTTCTAGCGCTCGATATCGTTCGATATAACGATAAATCACTCTGGGCGACTCGGAATCGCGTTATTTACCTATTCCACACACTGTGTATCGAAGGAAGCTAAGGATTCACTTCCTAGCCCTCGATATCGTTCGATATAACGATAAATCACTCTGGGAGACGCGGATTAGCGATATTTACCTTTTCCACACGCTGTGCATCGAAGGAAGCTAAGGATTCACTTCCTAGCCCTCGATATCGTTCGATATAACGATAAATCACTCTGGGCGACTCGGAATAGCGATATTTACCCTTTCCACACGCTGTGTATCGAAGGAAGCTAAGGATTCACTTCCTAGCCCTCGACATCGTTCGATATAACGATATATCACTCTGGGCGACTCGGAATCGCGTTATTTAACTATTCCACACGCTGTGTATCGAAGGAAGCTAAGGATTCACTTCCTAGCCCCCGATATCTTTCGATATAACGATAAATCACTCTGGGAGACGCGGAATAGCGATATTTACCTTTTCCACACGCTGTGTATCGAAGGAAGCTAAGGATTCACTTCCTAGCCCTCGATATCGTTCGATATAACGAAAAATCACTCTGCGAGACGCGGAATAGCGATATTTACCTTTTCCACACACTGTGTATCGAAGGAAGCTAAGGATTCAATTCCTAGCCCTCGATATCGTTCGATATAACGATAAATCACTCTGGGAGACGCGGATTAGCGATATTTACCTTTTCCACACGCTGTGCATCGAAGGAAGCTAAGGATTCACTTCCTAGACCTCGATATCTTTCGATATAACGATAAATCACTCTGGGAGACACGGAAAAGCGATATTTACCCTTTCCACACGCTGTGTATCGAAGGAAGCTAAGGATTCACTTCCTAGCCCTCGATATCGTTCGATATAACGATAAATCACTCTGGGCGACTCGAAATAGCGATATTTACCCTTTCCACACGCTGTGTATCGAAGGAAGCTAAGGATTCACTTCCTAGCCCTCGATATCGTTCGATATAACAATAAATCACTCTGATAGACGCGGATTTGCGATATTTACCTTTTCCACACGCTGTGCATCGAAGGAAGCTAAGGATTCACTTCCTAGACCTCGATATCGTTCGATATAACGATAAATCACTCTGGGAGACACGGAATAGCGATATTTACCCTTTCCACACGCTGTGTATCGAAGGAAGCTAAGGATTCACTTCCTAGCCCTCGATATCGTTCGATATAACGATAAATCACTCTGGGAGACTCGGAATAGCGATATTTACCCTTTCCACACGCTGTGTATCGAAGGAAGCTAAGGATTCACTTCCTAGCCCTCGACATCGTTCGATATAACGATATATCACTCTGGGCGACTCGGAATCGCGTTATTTAACTATTCCACACGCTGTGTATCGAAGGAAGCTAAGGATTCACTTCCTAGCCCCCGATATCTTTCGATATAACGATAAATCACTCTGGGAGACGCGGAATAGCGATATTTACCTTTTCCACACGCTGTGTATCGAAGGAAGCTAAGGATTCACTTCCTAGCGCTCGATATCGTTCGATATAACGATAAATCACTCTGGGCGACTCGGAATCGCGTTATTTACCTATTCCACACACTGTGTATCGAAGGAAGCTAAGGATTCACTTCCTAGCCCTCGATATCGTTCGATATAACGATAAATCACTCTGGGAGACGCGGATTAGCGATATTTACCTTTTCCACACGCTGTGCATCGAAGGAAGCTAAGGATTCACTTCCTAGCCCTCGATATCGTTCGATATAACGATAAATCACTCTGGGAGACGCGGAATAGCGATATTTACCTTTTCCACACGCTGCGCATCGAAGGAAGCTGAGGATTCACTTCGTAGCCCTCGATATCGTTCGATATAACGATAAATCACTCTGGGCGACTCGGAATCGCGTTATTTACCTTTTCCACACGCTTTACATCGAAGGAAGCTAAGGATTCACTTCCTAGCCCTCGATATCGTTCGATATAACGATAAATCACTCTGGGCGACTCGGAATAGCGATATTTACCTTTTCCACACGCTGTGCATCGAAGGAAGCTAAGGATTCACTTCCTAGCCCTCGATATCGTTCGATATAACGATAAATCACTCTGGGAGACGCGGAATAGCGATATTTACCTTTTCCACACGCTGCGCATCGAAGGAAGCTGAGGATTCACTTCGTAGCCCTCGATATCGTTCGATATAACGATAAATCACTCTGGGCGACTCGGAATCGCGTTATTTACCTTTTCCACACGCTTTACATCGAAGGAAGCTAAGGATTCACTTCCTAGCCCTCGATATCGTTCGATATAACGATAAATCACTCTGGGCGACGCGGAATAGCGATATTTACCTTTTCCACACGCTGTGCATCGAAGCAAGCTAAGGATTCACTTCCTAGCCCTCGATATCGTTCGATATAACGATAAATCACTCTGATAGACGCGGATTTGCGATATTTACCTTTTCCACACGCTGTGCATCGAAGGAAGCTAAGGATTCACTTCCTAGCCCTCGATATCGTTCGATATAACGATAAATCACTCTGGGAGACACGGAATAGCGATATTTACCCTTTCCACACGCTGTGTATCGAAGGAAGCTAAGGATTCACTTCCTAGCCCTCGACATCGTTCGATATAACGATAAATCACTCTGGGAGACGCGGAATAGCGATATTTACCTTTTCCACACGCTGTGTATCGAAGGAAGCTAAGGATTCACTTCCTAGCCCTCGATATCTTTCGATATAACGATAAATCACTCTGGGAGACGCGGAATAGCGATATTTACCTTTTCCACACGCTGTGTATCGAAGGAAGCTAAGGATTCACTTCCTAGCCCTCGATATCGTTCGATATAACGAAAAATCACTCTGCGAGACGCGGAATAGCGATATTTACCTTTTCCACACACTGTGTATCGAAGGAAGCTAAGGATTCAATTCCTAGCCCTCGATATCGTTCGATATAACGATAAATCACTCTGGGAGACGCGGATTAGCGATATTTACCTTTTCCACACGCTGTGCATCGAAGGAAGCTAAGGATTCACTTCCTAGACCTCGATATCGTTCGATATAACGATAAATCACTCTGGGAGACACGGAATAGCGATATTTACCCTTTCCACACGCTGTGTATCGAAGGAAGCTAAGGATTCACTTCCTAGCCCTCGATATCGTTCGATATAACGATAAATCACTCTGGGCGACTCGGAATCGCGTTATTTACCTTTTCCACACGCTTTACATCGAAGGAAGCTAAGGATTCACTTCCTAGCCCTCGATATCGTTCGATATAACGATAAATCACTCTGGGCGACGCGGAATAGCGATATTTACCTTTTCCACACGCTGTGCATCGAAGCAAGCTAAGGATTCACTTCCTAGCCCTCGATATCGTTCGATATAACGATAAATCACTCTGGGCGACTCGGAATAGCGTTATTTACCTTTTCCACACGCTGTGTATCGAAGGAAGCTAAGGATTCACTTCCTAGCCCTCGATATCTTTCGATATAACGATAAATCACTCTGGGAGACTCGGAATAGCGATATTTACCTTTTCCACACGCTGTGTATCGAAGGAAGCTGAGGATTCACTTCCTAGCCCTCGATATCGTTCGATATAACGATAAATCACTCTGGGCGACTCGGAATCGCGTTATTTACCTTTTCCACACGCTTTACATCGAAGGAAGCTAAGGATTCACTTCCTAGCCCTCGATATCGTTCGATATAACGATAAATCACTCTGGGCGACTCGGAATAGCGATATTTACCTTTTCCACACGCTGTGCATCGAAGGAAGCTAAGGATTCACTTCCTAGCCCTCGATATCGTTCGATATAACGATAAATCACTCTGGGAGACACGGAAAAGCGATATTTACCCTTTCCACACGCTGTGTATCGAAGGAAGCTAAGGATTCACTTCCTAGCCCTCGATATCGTTCGATATAACGATAAATCACTCTGGGCGACTCGAAATAGCGATATTTACCCTTTCCACACGCTGTGTATCGAAGGAAGCTAAGGATTCACTTCCTAGCCCTCGATATCGTTCGATATAACAATAAATCACTCTGATAGACGCGGATTTGCGATATTTACCTTTTCCACACGCTGTGCATCGAAGGAAGCTAAGGATTCACTTCCTAGACCTCGATATCGTTCGATATAACGATAAATCACTCTGGGAGACACGGAATAGCGATATTTACCCTTTCCACACGCTGTGTATCGAAGGAAGCTAAGGATTCACTTCCTAGCCCTCGATATCGTTCGATATAACGATAAATCACTCTGGGAGACTCGGAATAGCGATATTTACCCTTTCCACACGCTGTGTATCGAAGGAAGCTAAGGATTCACTTCCTAGCCCTCGACATCGTTCGATATAACGATATATCACTCTGGGCGACTCGGAATCGCGTTATTTAACTATTCCACACGCTGTGTATCGAAGGAAGCTAAGGATTCACTTCCTAGCCCCCGATATCTTTCGATATAACGATAAATCACTCTGGGAGACGCGGAATAGCGATATTTACCTTTTCCACACGCTGTGTATCGAAGGAAGCTAAGGATTCACTTCCTAGCGCTCGATATCGTTCGATATAACGATAAATCACTCTGGGCGACTCGGAATCGCGTTATTTACCTATTCCACACACTGTGTATCGAAGGAAGCTAAGGATTCACTTCCTAGCCCTCGATATCGTTCGATATAACGATAAATCACTCTGGGAGACGCGGATTAGCGATATTTACCTTTTCCACACGCTGTGCATCGAAGGAAGCTAAGGATTCACTTCCTAGCCCTCGATATCGTTCGATATAACGATAAATCACTCTGGGAGACGCGGAATAGCGATATTTACCTTTTCCACACGCTGCGCATCGAAGGAAGCTGAGGATTCACTTCGTAGCCCTCGATATCGTTCGATATAACGATAAATCACTCTGGGCGACTCGGAATCGCGTTATTTACCTTTTCCACACGCTTTACATCGAAGGAAGCTAAGGATTCACTTCCTAGCCCTCGATATCGTTCGATATAACGATAAATCACTCTGGGCGACTCGGAATAGCGATATTTACCTTTTCCACACGCTGTGCATCGAAGGAAGCTAAGGATTCACTTCCTAGCCCTCGATATCGTTCGATATAACGATAAATCACTCTGGGAGACGCGGAATAGCGATATTTACCTTTTCCACACGCTGCGCATCGAAGGAAGCTGAGGATTCACTTCGTAGCCCTCGATATCGTTCGATATAACGATAAATCACTCTGGGCGACTCGGAATCGCGTTATTTACCTTTTCCACACGCTTTACATCGAAGGAAGCTAAGGATTCACTTCCTAGCCCTCGATATCGTTCGATATAACGATAAATCACTCTGGGCGACGCGGAATAGCGATATTTACCTTTTCCACACGCTGTGCATCGAAGCAAGCTAAGGATTCACTTCCTAGCCCTCGATATCGTTCGATATAACGATAAATCACTCTGATAGACGCGGATTTGCGATATTTACCTTTTCCACACGCTGTGCATCGAAGGAAGCTAAGGATTCACTTCCTAGCCCTCGATATCGTTCGATATAACGATAAATCACTCTGGGAGACACGGAATAGCGATATTTACCCTTTCCACACGCTGTGTATCGAAGGAAGCTAAGGATTCACTTCCTAGCCCTCGACATCGTTCGATATAACGATAAATCACTCTGGGAGACGCGGAATAGCGATATTTACCTTTTCCACACGCTGTGTATCGAAGGAAGCTAAGGATTCACTTCCTAGCCCTCGATATCTTTCGATATAACGATAAATCACTCTGGGAGACGCGGAATAGCGATATTTACCTTTTCCACACGCTGTGTATCGAAGGAAGCTAAGGATTCACTTCCTAGCCCTCGATATCGTTCGATATAACGAAAAATCACTCTGCGAGACGCGGAATAGCGATATTTACCTTTTCCACACACTGTGTATCGAAGGAAGCTAAGGATTCAATTCCTAGCCCTCGATATCGTTCGATATAACGATAAATCACTCTGGGAGACGCGGATTAGCGATATTTACCTTTTCCACACGCTGTGCATCGAAGGAAGCTAAGGATTCACTTCCTAGACCTCGATATCGTTCGATATAACGATAAATCACTCTGGGAGACACGGAATAGCGATATTTACCCTTTCCACACGCTGTGTATCGAAGGAAGCTAAGGATTCACTTCCTAGCCCTCGATATCGTTCGATATAACGATAAATCACTCTGGGCGACTCGGAATCGCGTTATTTACCTTTTCCACACGCTTTACATCGAAGGAAGCTAAGGATTCACTTCCTAGCCCTCGATATCGTTCGATATAACGATAAATCACTCTGGGCGACGCGGAATAGCGATATTTACCTTTTCCACACGCTGTGCATCGAAGCAAGCTAAGGATTCACTTCCTAGCCCTCGATATCGTTCGATATAACGATAAATCACTCTGGGCGACTCGGAATAGCGTTATTTACCTTTTCCACACGCTGTGTATCGAAGGAAGCTAAGGATTCACTTCCTAGCCCTCGATATCTTTCGATATAACGATAAATCACTCTGGGAGACTCGGAATAGCGATATTTACCTTTTCCACACGCTGTGTATCGAAGGAAGCTGAGGATTCACTTCCTAGCCCTCGATATCGTTCGATATAACGATAAATCACTCTGGGCGACTCGGAATCGCGTTATTTACCTTTTCCACACGCTTTACATCGAAGGAAGCTAAGGATTCACTTCCTAGCCCTCGATATCGTTCGATATAACGATAAATCACTCTGGGCGACTCGGAATAGCGATATTTACCTTTTCCACACGCTGTGCATCGAAGGAAGCTAAGGATTCACTTCCTAGCCCTCGATATCGTTCGATATAACGATAAATCACTCTGGGAGACGCGGAATAGCGATATTTACCTTTTCCACACGCTGTGTATCGAAGGAAGCTAAGGATTCACTTCCTAGCCCTCGATATCGTTCGATATAACGATAAATCACTCTGGGCGACTCGGAATCGCGTTATTTACCTTTTCCACACGCTTTACATCGAAGGAAGCTAAGGATTCACTTCCTAGCCCTCGATATCGTTCGATATAACGATAAATCACTCTGGGCGACGCGGAATAGCGATATTTACCTTTTCCACACGCTGTGCATCGAAGCAAGCTAAGGATTCACTTCCTAGCCCTCGATATCGTTCGATATAACGATAAATCACTCTGGGCGACTCGGAATAGCGTTATTTACCTTTTCCACACGCTTTACATCGAAGGAAGCTAAGGATTCACTTCCTAGCCCTCGATATCGTTCGATATAACGATAAATCACTCTGGGCGACTCGGAATAGCGATATTTACCTTTTCCACACGCTGTGCATCGAAGGAAGCTAAGGATTCACTTCCTAGCCCTCGATATCGTTCGATATAACGATAAATCACTCTGGGAGACGCGGAATAGCGATATTTACCTTTTCCACACGCTGTGTATCGAAGGAAGCTAAGGATTCACTTCCTAGCCCTCGATATCGTTCGATATAACGATAAATCACTCTGGGCGACTCGGAATCGCGTTATTTACCTTTTCCACACGCTTTACATCGAAGGAAGCTAAGGATTCACTTCCTAGCCCTCGATATCGTTCGATATAACGATAAATCACTCTGGGCGACGCGGAATAGCGATATTTACCTTTTCCACACGCTGTGCATCGAAGCAAGCTAAGGATTCACTTCCTAGCCCTCGATATCGTTCGATATAACGATAAATCACTCTGGGCGACTCGGAATAGCGTTATTTACCTTTTCCACACGCTGTGTATCGAAGGAAGCTGAGGATTCACTTCCTAGCCCTCGATATCGTTCGATATAACGATAAATCACTCTGGGCGACTCGGAATCGCGTTATTTACCTTTTCCACACGCTTTACATCGAAGGAAGCTAAGGATTCACTTCCTAGCCCTCGATATCGTTCGATATAACGATAAATCACTCTGGGCGACTCGGAATAGCGATATTTACCTTTTCCACACGCTGTGCATCGAAGGAAGCTAAGGATTCACTTCCTAGCCCTCGATATCGTTCGATATAACGATAAATCACTCTGGGAGACGCGGAATAGCGATATTTACCTTTTCCACACGCTGCGCATCGAAGGAAGCTGAGGATTCACTTCGTAGCCCTCGATATCGTTCGATATAACGATAAATCACTCTGGGCGACTCGGAATCGCGTTATTTACCTTTTCCACACGCTTTACATCGAAGGAAGCTAAGGATTCACTTCCTAGCCCTCGATATCGTTCGATATAACGATAAATCACTCTGGGCGACTCGGAATAGCGATATTTACCTTTTCCACACGCTGTGCATCGAAGGAAGCTAAGGATTCACTTCCTAGCCCTCGATATCGTTCGATATAACGATAAATCACTCTGGGAGACGCGGAATAGCGATATTTACCTTTTCCACACGCTGCGCATCGAAGGAAGCTGAGGATTCACTTCGTGGCCCTCGATATCGTTCGATATAACGATAAATCACTCTGGGCGACTCGGAATCGCGTTATTTACCTTTTCCACACGCTTTACATCGAAGGAAGCTAAGGATTCACTTCCTAGCCCTCGATATCGTTCGATATAACGATAAATCACTCTGGGCGACGCGGAATAGCGATATTTACCTTTTCCACACGCTGTGCATCGAAGCAAGCTAAGGATTCACTTCCTAGCCCTCGATATCGTTCGATATAACGATAAATCACTCTGGGCGACTCGGAATCGCGTTATTTAACTATTCCACACGCTGTGTATCGAAGGAAGCTAAGGATTCACTTCCTAGCCCCCGATATCTTTCGATATAACGATAAATCACTCTGGGAGACGCGGAATAGCGATATTTACCTTTTCCACACGCTGTGTATCGAAGGAAGCTAAGGATTCACTTTCTAGCGCTCGATATCGTTCGATATAACGATAAATCACTCTGGGCGACTCGGAATCGCGTTATTTACCTATTCCACACACTGTGTATCGAAGGAAGCTAAGGATTCACTTCCTAGCCCTCGATATCGTTCGATATAACGATAAATCACTCTGGGAGACGCGGATTAGCGATATTTACCTTTTCCACACGCTGTGCATCGAAGGAAGCTAAGGATTCACTTCCTAGCCCTCGATATCGTTCGATATAACGATAAATCACTCTGGGCGACTCGGAATAGCGATATTTACCCTTTCCACACGCTGTGTATCGAAGGAAGCTAAGGATTCACTTCCTAGCCCTCGACATCGTTCGATATAACGATATATCACTCTGGGCGACTCGGAATCGCGTTATTTAACTATTCCACACGCTGTGTATCGAAGGAAGCTAAGGATTCACTTCCTAGCCCCCGATATCTTTCGATATAACGATAAATCACTCTGGGAGACGCGGAATAGCGATATTTACCTTTTCCACACGCTGTGTATCGAAGGAAGCTAAGGATTCACTTCCTAGCGCTCGATATCGTTCGATATAACGATAAATCACTCTGGGCGACGCGGAATAGCGATATTTACCTTTTCCACACGCTGTGCATCGAAGCAAGCTAAGGATTCACTTCCTAGCCCTCGATATCGTTCGATATAACGATAAATCACTCTGGGCGACTCGGAATAGCGTTATTTACCTTTTCCACACGCTGTGTATCGAAGGAAGCTAAGGATTCACTTCCTAGCCCTCGATATCTTTCGATATAACGATAAATCACTCTGGGAGACTCGGAATAGCGATATTTACCTTTTCCACACGCTGTGTATCGAAGGAAGCTGAGGATTCACTTCCTAGCCCTCGATATCGTTCGATATAACGATAAATCACTCTGGGCGACTCGGAATCGCGTTATTTACCTTTTCCACACGCTTTACATCGAAGGAAGCTAAGGATTCACTTCCTAGCCCTCGATATCGTTCGATATAACGATAAATCACTCTGGGCGACTCGGAATAGCGATATTTACCTTTTCCACACGCTGTGCATCGAAGGAAGCTAAGGATTCACTTCCTAGCCCTCGATATCGTTCGATATAACGATAAATCACTCTGGGAGACGCGGAATAGCGATATTTACCTTTTCCACACGCTGCGCATCGAAGGAAGCTGAGGATTCACTTCGTAGCCCTCGATATCGTTCGATATAACGATAAATCACTCTGGGCGACTCGGAATCGCGTTATTTACCTTTTCCACACGCTTTACATCGAAGGAAGCTAAGGATTCACTTCCTAGCCCTCGATATCGTTCGATATAACGATAAATCACTCTGGGCGACTCGGAATAGCGATATTTACCTTTTCCACACGCTGTGCATCGAAGGAAGCTAAGGATTCACTTCCTAGCCCTCGATATCGTTCGATATAACGATAAATCACTCTGGGCGACTCGGAATAGCGATATTTACCTTTTCCACACGCTGTGCATCGAAGCAAGCTAAGGATTCACTTCCTAGCCCTCGATATCGTTCGATATAACGATAAATCACTCTGGGCGACTCGGAATCGCGTTATTTAACTATTCCACACGCTGTGTATCGAAGGAAGCTAAGGATTCACTTCCTAGCCCCGATATCTTTCGATATAACGATAAATCACTCTGGGAGACGCGGAATAGCGATATTTACCTTTTCCACACGCTGTGTATCGAAGGAAGCTAAGGATTCACTTTCTAGCGCTCGATATCGTTCGATATAACGATAAATCACTCTGGGCGACTCGGAATCGCGTTATTTACCTATTCCACACACTGTGTATCGAAGGAAGCTAAGGATTCACTTCCTAGCCCTCGATATCGTTCGATATAACGATAAATCACTCTGGGAGACGCGGATTAGCGATATTTACCTTTTCCACACGCTGTGCATCGAAGGAAGCTAAGGATTCACTTCCTAGCCCTCGATATCGTTCGATATAACGATAAATCACTCTGGGCGACTCGGAATAGCGATATTTACCCTTTCCACACGCTGTGTATCGAAGGAAGCTAAGGATTCACTTCCTAGCCCTCGACATCGTTCGATATAACGATATATCACTCTGGGCGACTCGGAATCGCGTTATTTAACTATTCCACACGCTGTGTATCGAAGGAAGCTAAGGATTCACTTCCTAGCCCCCGATATCTTTCGATATAACGATAAATCACTCTGGGAGACGCGGAATAGCGATATTTACCTTTTCCACACGCTGTGTATCGAAGGAAGCTAAGGATTCACTTCCTAGCGCTCGATATCGTTCGATATAACGATAAATCACTCTGGGCGACGCGGAATAGCGATATTTACCTTTTCCACACGCTGTGCATCGAAGCAAGCTAAGGATTCACTTCCTAGCCCTCGATATCGTTCGATATAACGATAAATCACTCTGGGCGACTCGGAATCGCGTTATTTACCTTTTCCACACGCTTTACATCGAAGGAAGCTAAGGATTCACTTCCTAGCCCTCGATATCGTTCGATATAACGATAAATCACTCTGGGCGACTCGGAATAGCGATATTTACCTTTTCCACACGCTGTGCATCGAAGGAAGCTAAGGATTCACTTCCTAGCCCTCGATATCGTTCGATATAACGATAAATCACTCTGGGAGACGCGGAATAGCGATATTTACCTTTTCCACACGCTGCGCATCGAAGGAAGCTGAGGATTCACTTCGTAGCCCTCGATATCGTTCGATATAACGATAAATCACTCTGGGCGACTCGGAATCGCGTTATTTACCTTTTCCACACGCTGTGTATCGAAGGAAGCTGAGGATTCACTTCCTAGCCCTCGATATCGTTCGATATAACGATAAATCACTCTGGGCGACTCGGAATAGCGATATTTACCCTTTCCACACGCTGTGTATCGAAGGAAGCTAAGGATTCACTTCCTAGCCCTCGACATCGTTCGATATAACGATATATCACTCTGGGCGACTCGGAATCGCGTTATTTAACTATTCCACACGCTGTGTATCGAAGGAAGCTAAGGATTCACTTCCTAGCCCCCGATATCTTTCGATATAACGATAAATCACTCTGGGAGACGCGGAATAGCGATATTTACCTTTTCCACACGCTGTGTATCGAAGGAAGCTAAGGATTCACTTCCTAGCGCTCGATATCGTTCGATATAACGATAAATCACTCTGGGCGACTCGGAATCGCGTTATTTACCTATTCCACACACTGTGTATCGAAGGAAGCTAAGGATTCACTTCCTAGCCCTCGATATCGTTCGATATAACGATAAATCACTCTGGGAGACGCGGATTAGCGATATTTACCTTTTCCACACGCTGTGCATCGAAGGAAGCTAAGGATTCACTTCCTAGCCCTCGATATCGTTCGATATAACTATAAATCACTCTGGGCGACGCGGAATAGCGATATTTACCTTTTCCACACGCTGTGCATCGAAGGAAGCTGAGGATTCACTTCCTAGCCCTCGATATCGTTCGATATAACGATAAATCACTCTGGGAGACGCGGAATAGCGATATTTACCGTTTCCACACGCTGTGCATCGAAGGAAGCTGAGGATTCACTTCCTAGCCCTCGATATCGTTCGATATAACGATAAATCACTCTGGGCGACGCGGAATAGCGATATTTACCTTTTCCACACGCTGTGTATCGAAGGAAGCTAAGGATTCACTTCCCAGCCCCCGATATCTTTCGATATAACGATAAATCACTCTGGGAGACGCGGATTTGCGATATTTACCTTTTCCACACGCTGTGCATCGAAGGAAGCTAAGGATTCACTTCCTAGCCCTCGATATCGTTCGATATAACTATAAATCACTCTGGGCGACGCGGAATAGCGATATTTACCTTTTCCACACGCTTTACATCGAAGGAAGCTAAGGATTCACTTCCTAGCCCTCGATATCGTTCGATATAACGATAAATCACTCTGGGCGACGCGGAATAGCGATATTTACCTTTTCCACACGCTGTGCATCGAAGCAAGCTAAGGATTCACTTCCTAGCCCTCGATATCGTTCGATATAACGATAAATCACTCTGGGAGACGCGGAATAGCGATATTTACCTTTTCCACACGCTGCGCATCGAAGGAAGCTGAGGATTCACTTCCTAGCCCTCGATATCGTTCGATATAACGATAAATCACTCTGGGCGACTCGGAATCGCGTTATTTACCTTTTCCACACGCTTTACATCGAAGGAAGCTAAGGATTCACTTCCTAGCCCTCGATATCGTTCGATATAACGATAAATCACTCTGGGCGACTCGGAATAGCGATATTTACCTTTTCCACACGCTGTGCATCGAAGGAAGCTAAGGATTCACTTCCTAGCCCTCGATATCGTTCGATATAACGATAAATCACTCTGGGAGACGCGGAATAGCGATATTTACCTTTTCCACACGCTGCGCATCGAAGGAAGCTGAGGATTCACTTCGTAGCCCTCGATACCGTTCGATATAACGATAAATCACTCTGGGCGACTCGGAATCGCGTTATTTACCTTTTCCACACGCTTTACATCGAAGGAAGCTAAGGATTCACTTCCTAGCCCTCGATATCGTTCGATATAACGATAAATCACTCTGGGCGACTCGGAATAGCGATATTTACCTTTTCCACACGCTGTGCATCGAAGGAAGCTAAGGATTCACTTCCTAGCCCTCGATATCGTTCGATATAACGATAAATCACTCTGGGAGACGCGGAATAGCGATATTTACCTTTTCCACACGCTGCGCATCGAAGGAAGCTGAGGATTCACTTCGTAGCCCTCGATATCGTTCGATATAACGATAAATCACTCTGGGCGACTCGGAATCGCGTTATTTACCTTTTCCACACGCTTTACATCGAAGGAAGCTAAGGATTCACTTCCTAGCCCTCGATATCGTTCGATATAACGATAAATCACTCTGGGCGACGCGGAATAGCGATATTTACCTTTTCCACACGCTGTGCATCGAAGCAAGCTAAGGATTCACTTCCTAGCCCTCGATATCGTTCGATATAACGATAAATCTCTCTGGGCGACTCGGAATCGCGTTATTTAACTATTCCACACGCTGTGTATCGAAGGAAGCTAAGGATTCACTTCCTAGCCCCCGATATCTTTCGATATAACGATAAATCACTCTGGGAGACGCGGAATAGCGATATTTACCTTTTCCACACGCTGTGTATCGAAGGAAGCTAAGGATTCACTTCCTAGCGCTCGATATCGTTCGATATAACGATAAATCACTCTGGGCGACTCGGAATCGCGTTATTTACCTATTCCACACACTGTGTATCGAAGGAAGCTAAGGATTCACTTCCTAGCCCTCGATATCGTTCGATATAACGATAAATCACTCTGGGAGACGCGGATTAGCGATATTTACCTTTTCCACACGCTGTGCATCGAAGGAAGCTAAGGATTCACTTCCTAGCCCTCGATATCGTTCGATATAACGATAAATCACTCTGGGCGACTCGGAATAGCGATATTTACCCTTTCCACACGCTGTGTATCGAAGGAAGCTAAGGATTCACTTCCTAGCCCTCGACATCGTTCGATATAACGATATATCACTCTGGGCGACTCGGAATCGCGTTATTTAACTATTCCACACGCTGTGTATCGAAGGAAGCTAAGGATTCACTTCCTAGCCCCCGATATCTTTCGATATAACGATAAATCACTCTGGGAGACGCGGAATAGCGATATTTACCTTTTCCACACGCTGTGTATCGAAGGAAGCTAAGGATTCACTTCCTAGCGCTCGATATCGTTCGATATAACGATAAATCACTCTGGGAGACGCGGATTAGCGATATTTACCTTTTCCACACGCTGTGCATCGAAGGAAACTAAGGATTCACTTCCTAGCCCTCGATATCGTTCGATATAACGATAAATCACTCTGGGAGACGCGGAATAGCGATATTTACCTTTTCCACACGCTGCGCATCGAAGGAAGCTGAGGATTCACTTCGTAGCCCTCGATATCGTTCGATATAACGATAAATCACTCTGGGCGACTCGGAATCGCGTTATTTACCTTTTCCACACGCTTTGCATCGAAGGAAGCTAAGGATTCACTTCCTAGCCCTCGACATCGTTCGATATAACGATATATCACTCTGGGCGACTCGGAATCGCGTTATTTAACTATTCCACACGCTGTGTATCGAAGGAAGCTAAGGATTCACTTCCTAGCCCCCGATATCTTTCGATATAACGATAAATCACTCTGGGAGACGCGGAATAGCGATATTTACCTTTTCCACACGCTGTGTATCGAAGGAAGCTAAGGATTCACTTCCTAGCGCTCGATATCGTTCGATATAACGATAAATCACTCTGGGCGACTCGGAATCGCGTTATTTACCTATTCCACACACTGTGTATCGAAGGAAGCTAAGGATTCACTTCCTAGCCCTCGATATCGTTCGATATAACGATAAATCACTCTGGGAGACGCGGATTAGCGATATTTACCTTTTCCACACGCTGTGCATCGAAGGAAGCTAAGGATTCACTTCCTAGCCCTCGATATCGTTCGATATAACTATAAATCACTCTGGGCGACGCGGAATAGCGATATTTACCTTTTCCACACGCTGTGCATCGAAGGAAGCTGAGGATTCACTTCCTAGCCCTCGATATCGTTCGATATAACGATAAATCACTCTGGGAGACGCGGAATAGCGATATTTACCGTTTCCACACGCTGTGCATCGAAGGAAGCTGAGGATTCACTTCCTAGCCCTCGATATCGTTCGATATAACGATAAATCACTCTGGGCGACGCGGAATAGCGATATTTACCTTTTCCACACGCTGTGTATCGAAGGAAGCTAAGGATTCACTTCCCAGCCCCCGATATCTTTCGATATAACGATAAATCACTCTGGGAGACGCGGATTTGCGATATTTACCTTTTCCACACGCTGTGCATCGAAGGAAGCTAAGGATTCACTTCCTAGCCCTCGATATCGTTCGATATAACTATAAATCACTCTGGGCGACGCGGAATAGCGATATTTACCTTTTCCACACGCTTTACATCGAAGGAAGCTAAGGATTCACTTCCTAGCCCTCGATATCGTTCGATATAACGATAAATCACTCTGGGCGACGCGGAATAGCGATATTTACCTTTTCCACACGCTGTGCATCGAAGCAAGCTAAGGATTCACTTCCTAGCCCTCGATATCGTTCGATATAACGATAAATCACTCTGGGAGACGCGGAATAGCGATATTTACCTTTTCCACACGCTGCGCATCGAAGGAAGCTGAGGATTCACTTCCTAGCCCTCGATATCGTTCGATATAACGATAAATCACTCTGGGCGACTCGGAATCGCGTTATTTACCTTTTCCACACGCTTTACATCGAAGGAAGCTAAGGATTCACTTCCTAGCCCTCGATATCGTTCGATATAACGATAAATCACTCTGGGCGACTCGGAATAGCGATATTTACCTTTTCCACACGCTGTGCATCGAAGGAAGCTAAGGATTCACTTCCTAGCCCTCGATATCGTTCGATATAACGATAAATCACTCTGGGAGACGCGGAATAGCGATATTTACCTTTTCCACACGCTGCGCATCGAAGGAAGCTGAGGATTCACTTCGTAGCCCTCGATACCGTTCGATATAACGATAAATCACTCTGGGCGACTCGGAATCGCGTTATTTACCTTTTCCACACGCTTTACATCGAAGGAAGCTAAGGATTCACTTCCTAGCCCTCGATATCGTTCGATATAACGATAAATCACTCTGGGCGACTCGGAATAGCGATATTTACCTTTTCCACACGCTGTGCATCGAAGGAAGCTAAGGATTCACTTCCTAGCCCTCGATATCGTTCGATATAACGATAAATCACTCTGGGAGACGCGGAATAGCGATATTTACCTTTTCCACACGCTGCGCATCGAAGGAAGCTGAGGATTCACTTCGTAGCCCTCGATATCGTTCGATATAACGATAAATCACTCTGGGCGACTCGGAATCGCGTTATTTACCTTTTCCACACGCTTTACATCGAAGGAAGCTAAGGATTCACTTCCTAGCCCTCGATATCGTTCGATATAACGATAAATCACTCTGGGCGACGCGGAATAGCGATATTTACCTTTTCCACACGCTGTGCATCGAAGCAAGCTAAGGATTCACTTCCTAGCCCTCGATATCGTTCGATATAACGATAAATCTCTCTGGGCGACTCGGAATCGCGTTATTTAACTATTCCACACGCTGTGTATCGAAGGAAGCTAAGGATTCACTTCCTAGCCCCCGATATCTTTCGATATAACGATAAATCACTCTGGGAGACGCGGAATAGCGATATTTACCTTTTCCACACGCTGTGTATCGAAGGAAGCTAAGGATTCACTTCCTAGCGCTCGATATCGTTCGATATAACGATAAATCACTCTGGGCGACTCGGAATCGCGTTATTTACCTATTCCACACACTGTGTATCGAAGGAAGCTAAGGATTCACTTCCTAGCCCTCGATATCGTTCGATATAACGATAAATCACTCTGGGAGACGCGGATTAGCGATATTTACCTTTTCCACACGCTGTGCATCGAAGGAAGCTAAGGATTCACTTCCTAGCCCTCGATATCGTTCGATATAACGATAAATCACTCTGGGCGACTCGGAATAGCGATATTTACCCTTTCCACACGCTGTGTATCGAAGGAAGCTAAGGATTCACTTCCTAGCCCTCGACATCGTTCGATATAACGATATATCACTCTGGGCGACTCGGAATCGCGTTATTTAACTATTCCACACGCTGTGTATCGAAGGAAGCTAAGGATTCACTTCCTAGCCCCCGATATCTTTCGATATAACGATAAATCACTCTGGGAGACGCGGAATAGCGATATTTACCTTTTCCACACGCTGTGTATCGAAGGAAGCTAAGGATTCACTTCCTAGCGCTCGATATCGTTCGATATAACGATAAATCACTCTGGGAGACGCGGATTAGCGATATTTACCTTTTCCACACGCTGTGCATCGAAGGAAACTAAGGATTCACTTCCTAGCCCTCGATATCGTTCGATATAACGATAAATCACTCTGGGAGACGCGGAATAGCGATATTTACCTTTTCCACACGCTGCGCATCGAAGGAAGCTGAGGATTCACTTCGTAGCCCTCGATATCGTTCGATATAACGATAAATCACTCTGGGCGACTCGGAATCGCGTTATTTACCTTTTCCACACGCTTTGCATCGAAGGAAGCTAAGGATTCACTTCCTAGCCCTCGATATCGTTCGATATAACGATAAATCACTCTGGGCGACTCGGAATAGCGTTATTTACCTTTTCCACACGCTGTGTATCGAAGGAAGCTAAGGATTCACTTCCTAGCCCTCGATATCTTTCGATATAACGATAAATCACTCTGGGAGACGCGGAATAGCGATATTTACCTTTTCCACACGCTGTGTATCGAAGGAAGCTAAGGATTCACTTCCTAGCCCTCGATATCGTTCGATATAACGAAAAATCACTCTGCGAGACGCGGAATAGCGATATTTACCTTTTCCACACACTGTGTATCGAAGGAAGCTAAGGATTCAATTCCTAGCCCTCGATATCGTTCGATATAACGATAAATCACTCTGGGAGACGCGGATTAGCGATATTTACCTTTTCCACACGCTGTGCATCGAAGGAAGCTAAGGATTCACTTCCTAGCCCTCGATATCTTTCGATATAACGATAAATCACTCTGGGAGACACGGAATAGCGATATTTACCTTTTCCACACGCTGTGTATCGAAGGAAGCTAAGGATTCACTTCCTAGCCCTCGATATCTTTCGATATAACGATAAATCACTCTGGGAGACACGGAATAGCGATATTTACCCTTTCCACACGCTGTGTATCGAAGGAAGCTAAGGATTCACTTCCTAGCCCTCGATATCGTTCGATATAACGATAAATCACTCTGGGCGACTCGGAATAGCGTTATTTACCTTTTCCACACGCTGTGTATCGAAGGAAGCTAAGGATTCACTTCCTAGCCCTCGATATCTTTCGATATAACGATAAATCTCTCTGGGAGACGCGGATTAGCGATATTTACCTTTTCCACACGCTGTGCATCGAAGGAAGCTAAGGATTCACTTCCTAGCCCTCGATATCTTTCGATATAACGATAAATCACTCTGGGAGACACGGAATAGCGATATTTACCCTTTCCACACGCTGTGTATCGAAGGAAGCTAAGGATTCACTTCCTAGCCCTCGATATCGTTCGATATAACGATAAATCACTCTGGGCGACTCGAAATAGCGATATTTACCCTTTCCACACGCTGTGTATCGAAGGAAGCTAAGGATACACTTCCTAGCCCTCGATATCGTTCGATATAACGATATATCACTCTGGGCGACTCGGAATCGCGTTATTTAACTATTCCACACGCTGTGTATCGAAGGAAGCTAAGGATTCACTTCCTAGCCCTCGATATCGTTCGATATAACGATAAATCACTTGGGAGACGCGGATTAGCGATATTTACCTTTTCCACACGCTGTGCATCGAAGGAAGCTAAGGATTCACTTCCTAGCCCTCGATATCGTTCGATATAACGATAAATCACTCTGGGAGACGCGGATTAGCGATATTTACCTTTTCCACACGCTGTGCATCGAAGGAAGCTAAGGATTCACTTCCTAGCCCTCGATATCGTTCGATATAACGATAAATCACTCTGGGAGACGCGGAATAGCGATATTTACCTTTTCCACACGCTGCGCATCGAAGGAAGCTGAGGATTCACTTCGTAGCCCTCGATATCGTTCGATATAACGATAAATCACTCTGGGCGACTCGGAATCGCGTTATTTACCTTTTCCACACGCTGCGCATCGAAGGAAGCTGAGGATTCACTTCGTAGCCCTCGATATCGTTCGATATAACGAAAAATCACTCTGCGAGACGCGGAATAGCGATATTTACCTTTTCCACACGCTGTGTATCGAAGGAAGCTAAGGATTCACTTCCTAGCCCCCGATATCTTTCGATATAACGATAAATCACTCTGGGAGACGCGGAATAGCGATATTTACCTTTTCCACACGCTGTGTATCGAAGGAAGCTAAGGATTCACTTCCTAGCGCTCGATATCGTTCGATATAACGATAAATCACTCTGGGCGACTCGGAATCGCGTTATTTACCTATTCCACACACTGTGTATCGAAGGAAGCTAAGGATTCACTTCCTAGCCCTCGATATCGTTCGATATAACGATAAGTCACTCTGGGCGACGCGGAATAGCGATATTTACCTTTTCCACACGCTGTGCATCGAAGGAAGCTAAGGATTCACTTCCTAGCCCTCGATATCGTTCGATATAGCGATAAATCACTCTGGGCAACTCGGAATCGCGTTATTTACCTATTCCACACGCTGTGCATCGAAGGAAGCTGAGGATTCACTTCCTAGCCCTCGATATCGTTCGATATAACGATAAATCACTCTGAGCGACTCGGAATCGCGTTATTTACCTTTTCCACACGCTTTGCATCGAAGGAAGCTAAGGATTCACTTCCTAGCCCTCGATATCGTTCGATATAACGATAAATCACTCTGATAGACGCGGATTTGCGATATTTACCTTTTCCACACGCTGTGCATCGAAGGAAGCTAAGGATTCACTTCCTAGCCCTCGATATCGTTCGATATAACGATAAATCACTCTGGGAGACACGGAATAGCGATATTTACCCTTTCCACACGCTGTGTATCGAAGGAAGCTAAGGATTCACTTCCTAGCCCTCGACATCGTTCGATATAACGATATATCACTCTGGGCGACTCGGAATCGCGTTATTTAACTATTCCACACGCTGTGTATCGAAGGAAGCTAAGGATTCACTTCCTAGCCCTCGATATCGTTCGATATAACGATAAATCACTCTGGGAGACGCGGATTAGCGATATATACCTTTTCCACACGCTGTGCATCGAAGGAAGCTAAGGATTCACTTCCTAGCCCTCGATATCGTTCGATATAACGATAAATCACTCTGGGAGACGCGGAATAGCGATATTTACCTTTTCCACACGCTGCGCATCGAAGGAAGCTGAGGATTCACTTCGTAGCCCTCGATATCGTTCGATATAACGATAAATCACTCTGGGCGACTCCGAATCGCGTTATTTACCTTTTCCACACGCTTTACATCGAAGGAAGCTAAGGATTCACTTCCTAGCCCTCGATATCGTTCGATATAACGATAAATCACTCTGGGAGACGCGGAATAGCGATATTTACCGTTTCCACACGCTGTGCATCGAAGGAAGCTGAGGATTCACTTCCTAGCCCTCGATATCGTTCGATATAACGATAAATCACTCTGGGAGACACGGAATAGCGATATTTACCCTTTCCACACGCTGTGCATCGAAGGAAGCTGAGGATTCACTTCGTAGCCCTCGATATCGTTCGATATAACTATAAATCACTCTGGGCGACGCGGAATAGCGATATTTACCTTTTCCACACGCTGTGCATCGAAGGAAGCTGAGGATTCACTTCGTAGCCCTCGATATCGTTCGATATAACGATAAATCACTCTGGGCGACTCGGAATCGCGTTATTTACCTTTTCCACACGCTTTGCATCGAAGGAAGCTAAGGATTCACTTCCTAGCCCTCGACATCGTTCGATATAACGATATATCACTCTGGGCGACACGGAATAGCGATATTTACCCTTTCCACACGCTGTGTATCGAAGGAAGCTAAGGATTCACTTCCTAGCCCTCGACATCGTTCGATATAACGATATATCACTCTGGGCGACTCGGAATCGCGTTATTTAACTATTCCACACGCTGTGTATCGAAGGAAGCTAAGGATTCAATTCCTAGCCCTCGATATCGTTCGATATAACGATAAATCACTCTGGGCGACTCGGAATCGCGTTATTTACCTTTTCCACACGCTTTACATCGAAGGAAGCTAAGGATTCACTTCCTAGCCCTCGATATCGTTCGATATAACGATAAATCACTCTTGGCGACGCGGAATAGCTATATTTACCTTTTCCACACGCTGTGCATCGAAGGAAGCTACGGATTCACTTCCTAGCCCTCGATATCGTTCGATATAACGATAAATCACTCTGGGCGACTCGGAATAGCGTTATTTACCTTTTCCACACGCTGTGTATCGAAGGAAGCTAAGGATTCACTTCCTAGCCCTCGATATCTTTCGATATAACGATAAATCACTCTGGGAGACGCGGAATAGCGATATTTACCTTTTCCACACGCTGTGTATCGAAGGAAGCTAAGGATTCACTTCCTAGCCCTCGATATCGTTCGATATAACGAAAAATCACTCTGCGAGACGCGGAATAGCGATATTTACCTTTTCCACACACTGTGTATCGAAGGAAGCTAAGGATTCAATTCCTAGCCCTCGATATCGTTCGATATAACGATAAATCACTCTGGGAGACGCGGATTAGCGATATTTACCTTTTCCACACGCTGTGCATCGAAGGAAGCTAAGGATTCACTTCCTAGACCTCGATATCTTTCGATATAACGATAAATCACTCTGGGAGACACGGAAAAGCGATATTTACCCTTTCCACACGCTGTGTATCGAAGGAAGCTAAGGATTCACTTCCTAGCCCTCGATATCGTTCGATATAACGATAAATCACTCTGGGCGACTCGAAATAGCGATATTTACCCTTTCCACACGCTGTGTATCGAAGGAAGCTAAGGATTCACTTCCTAGCCCTCGATATCGTTCGATATAACAATAAATCACTCTGATAGACGCGGATTTGCGATATTTACCTTTTCCACACGCTGTGCATCGAAGGAAGCTAAGGATTCACTTCCTAGCCCTCGATATCGTTCGATATAACGATAAATCACTCTGGGAGACACGGAATAGCGATATTTACCCTTTCCACACGCTGTGTATCGAAGGAAGCTAAGGATTCACTTCCTAGCCCTCGATATCGTTCGATATAACGATAAATCACTCTGGGCGACTCGGAATCGCGTTATTTACCTTTTCCACACGCTTTACATCGAAGGAAGCTAAGGATTCACTTCCTAGCCCTCGATATCGTTCGATATAACGATAAATCACTCTGGGCGACGCGGAATAGCGATATTTACCTTTTCCACACGCTGTGCATCGAAGCAAGCTAAGGATTCACTTCCTAGCCCTCGATATCGTTCGATATAACGATAAATCACTCTGGGCGACTCGGAATAGCGTTATTTACCTTTTCCACACGCTGTGTATCGAAGGAAGCTAAGGATTCACTTCCTAGCCCTCGATATCTTTCGATATAACGATAAATCACTCTGGGAGACTCGGAATAGCGATATTTACCTTTTCCACACGCTGTGTATCGAAGGAAGCTGAGGATTCACTTCCTAGCCCTCGATATCGTTCGATATAACGATAAATCACTCTGGGCGACTCGGAATCGCGTTATTTACCTTTTCCACACGCTTTGCATCGAAGGAAGCTAAGGATTCACTTCCTAGCCCTCGATATCGTTCGATATAACGATAAATCACTCTGGGAGACGCGGATTAGCGATATTTACCTTTTCCACACGCTGTACATCGAAGGAAGCTAAGGATTCACTTCCTAGCCCTCGATATCGTTCGATATAACGATAAATCACTCTGGGAGACGCGGAATAGCGATATTTACCGTTTCCACACGCTGTACATCGAAGGAAGCTAAGGATTCACTTCCTAGCCCTCGATATCGTTCGATATAACGATAAATCACTCTGGGAGACGCGGAATAGCGATATTTACCGTTTCCACACGCTGTGCATCGAAGGAAGCTGAGGATTCACTTCCTAGCCCTCGATATCGTTCGATATAACGATAAATCACTCTGGGCGACTCGGAATAGCGATATTTACCTTTTCCACACACTGTGCATCGAAGGAATCTAAGGATTCACTTCCTAGCCCTCGATATCGTTCGATATAACGATAAATCACTCTGATAGACGCGGATTTGCGATATTTACCTTTTCCACACGCTGTGCATCGAAGGAAGCTAAGGATTCACTTCCTAGCCCTCGATATCGTTCGATATAACGATAAATCACTCTGGGAAACACGGAATAGCGATATTTACCCTTTCCACACGCTGTGTATCGAAGGAAGCTAAGGATTCACTTCCTAGCCCTCGACATCGTTCGATATAACGATATATCACTCTGGGCGACTCGGAATCGCGTTATTTAACTATTCCACACGCTGTGTATCGAAGGAAGCTAAGGATTCAATTCCTAGCCCTCGATATCGTTCGATATAACGATAAATCACTCTGGGCGACTCGGAATCGCGTTATTTACCTTTTCCACACGCTTTACATCGAAGGAAGCTAAGGATTCACTTCCTAGCCCTCGATATCGTTCGATATAACGATAAATCACTCTTGGCGACGCGGAATAGCGATATTTACCTTTTACACACGCTGTGCATCGAAGGAAGCTAAGGATTCACTTCCTAGCCCTCGATATCGTTCGATATAACGATAAATCACTCTGGGCGACTCGGAATAGCGTTATTTACCTTTTCCACACGCTGTGTATCGAAGGAAGCTAAGGATTCACTTCCTAGCCCTCGATATCTTTCGATATAACGATAAATCACTCTGGGAGACGCGGAATAGCGATATTTACCTTTTCCACACGCTGTGTATCGAAGGAAGCTAAGGATTCACTTCCTAGCCCTCGATATCGTTCGATATAACGAAAAATCACTCTGCGAGACGCGGAATAGCGATATTTACCTTTTCCACACACTGTGTATCGAAGGAAGCTAAGGATTCAATTCCTAGCCCTCGATATCGTTCGATATAACGATAAATCACTCTGGGAGACGCGGATTAGCGATATTTACCTTTTCCACACGCTGTGCATCGAAGGAAGCTAAGGATTCACTTCCTAGCCCTCGATATCTTTCGATATAACGATAAATCACTCTGGGAGACACGGAATAGCGATATTTACCCTTTCCACACGCTGTGTATCGAAGGAAGCTAAGGATTCACTTCCTAGCCCTCGATATCGTTCGATATAACGATAAATCACTCTGGGCGACTCGAAATAGCGATATTTACCCTTTCCACACGCTGTGTATCGAAGGAAGCTAAGGATTCACTTCCTAGCCCTCGATATCGTTCGATATAACGATATATCACTCTGGGCGACTCGGAATCGCGTTATTTAACTATTCCACACGCTGTGTATCGAAGGAAGCTAAGGATTCACTTCCTAGCCCTCGATATCGTTCGATATAACGATAAATCACTTGGGAGACGCGGATTAGCGATATTTACCTTTTCCACACGCTGTGCATCGAAGGAAGCTAAGGATTCACTTCCTAGCCCTCGATATCGTTCGATATAACGATAAATCACTCTGGGAGACGCGGATTAGCGATATTTACCTTTTCCACACGCTGTGCATCGAAGGAAGCTAAGGATTCACTTCCTAGCCCTCGATATCGTTCGATATAACGATAAATCACTCTGGCAGACGCGGAATAGCGATATTTACCTTTTCCACACGCTGCGCATCGAATGAAGCTGAGGATTCACTTCGTAGCCCTCGATATCGTTCGATATAACGATAAATCACTCTGGGCGACTCGGAATCGCGTTATTTACCTTTTCCACACGCTTTGCATCGAAGGAAGCTAAGGATTCACTTCCTAGCCCTCGATATCGTTCGATATAACGATAAATCACTCTGGGCGACTCGGAATCGCGTTATTTACCTTTTCCACACTCTGTGCATCGAAGGAAGCTAAGGATTCACTTCCTAGCCCTCGATATCGTTCGATATAACGATAAGTCACTCTGGGCGACGCGGAATAACGATATTTACCTTTTCCACACGCTGTGCATCGAAGGAAGCTAAGGATTCACTTCCTAGCCCTCGATATCGTCGATATAGCGATAAATCACTCTGGGCAACTCGGAATCGCGTTATTTACCTATTCCACACGCTGTGCATCGAAGGAAGCTGAGGATTCACTTCCTAGCCCTCGATATCGTTCGATATAACGATAAATCACTCTGGGCGACGCGGAATAGCGATATTTACCTTTTCCACACGCTGTGCATCGAAGGAAGCTAAGGATTCACTTCCTAGCCCTCGATATCGTTCGATATAACGATAAATCACTCTGGGCGACTCGGAATAGCGTTATTTACCTTTTCCACACGCTGTGTATCGAAGGAAGCTAAGGATTCACTTCCTAGCCCTCGATATCTTTCGATATAACGATAAATCACTCTGGGAGACGCGGAATAGCGATATTTACCTTTTCCACACGCTGTGTATCGAAGGAAGCTAAGGATTCACTTCCTAGCCCTCGATATCGTTCGATATAACGAAAAATCACTCTGCGAGACGCGGAATAGCGATATTTACCTTTTCCACACACTGTGTATCGAAGGAAGCTAAGGATTCAATTCCTAGCCCTCGATATCGTTCGATATAACGATAAATCACTCTGGGAGACGCGGATTAGCGATATTTACCTTTTCCACACGCTGTGCATCGAAGGAAGCTAAGGATTCACTTCCTAGCCCTCGATATCTTTCGATATAACGATAAATCACTCTGGGAGACACGGAATAGCGATATTTACCCTTTCCACACGCTGTGTATCGAAGGAAGCTAAGGATTCACTTCCTAGCCCTCGATATCGTTCGATATAACGATAAATCACTCTGGGCGACTCGAAATAGCGATATTTACCCTTTCCACACGCTGTGTATCGAAGGAAGCTAAAGATTCACTTCCTAGCCCTCGATATCGTTCGATATAACGATATATCACTCTGGGCGACTCGGAATCGCGTTATTTAACTATTCCACACGCTGTGTATCGAAGGAAGCTAAGGATTCACTTCCTAGCCCTCGATATCGTTCGATATAACGATAAATCACTTGGGAGACGCGGATTAGCGATATTTACCTTTTCCACACGCTGTGCATCGAAGGAAGCTAAGGATTCACTTCCTAGCCCTCGATATCGTTCGATATAACGATAAATCACTCTGGGAGACGCGGATTAGCGATATTTACCTTTTCCACACGCTGTGCATCGAAGGAAGCTAAGGATTCACTTCCTAGCCCTCGATATCGTTCGATATAACGATAAATCACTCTGGGAGACGCGGAATAGCGATATTTACCTTTTCCACACGCTGCGCATCGAAGGAAGCTGAGGATTCACTTCGTAGCCCTCGATATCGTTCGATATAACGATAAATCACTCTGGGCGACTCGGAATCGCGTTATTTACCTTTTCCACACGCTTTGCATCGAAGGAAGCTAAGGATTCACTTCCTAGCCCTCGATATCGTTCGATATAACGATAAATCACTCTGGGCGACTCGGAATCGCGTTATTTACCTTTTCCACACTCTGTGCATCGAAGGAAGCTAAGGATTCACTTCCTAGCCCTCGATATCGTTCGATATAACGATAAGTCACTCTGGGCGACGCGGAATAGCGATATTTACCTTTTCCACACGCTGTGCATCGAAGGAAGCTAAGGATTCACTTCCTAGCCCTCGATATCGTTCGATATAACGATAAATCACTCTGGGCGACTCGGAATCGCGTTATTTACCTTTTCCACACGCTTTACATCGAAGGAAGCTAAGGATTCACTTCCTAGCCCTCGATATCGTTCGATATAACGATAAATCACTCTGGGCGACGCGGAATAGCGATATTTACCTTTTCCACACGCTGTGCATCGAAGCAAGCTAAGGATTCACTTCCTAGCCCTCGATATCGTTCGATATAACGATAAATCACTCTGGGCGACTCGGAATAGCGTTATTTACCTTTTCCACACGCTGTGTATCGAAGGAAGCTAAGGATTCACTTCCTAGCCCTCGATATCTTTCGATATAACGATAAATCACTCTGGGAGACTCGGAATAGCGATATTTACCTTTTCCACACGCTGTGTATCGAAGGAAGCTGAGGATTCACTTCCTAGCCCTCGATATCGTTCGATATAACGATAAATCACTCTGGGCGACTCGGAATCGCGTTATTTACCTTTTCCACACGCTTTGCATCGAAGGAAGCTAAGGATTCACTTCCTAGCCCTCGATATCGTTCGATATAACGATAAATCACTCTGGGAGACGCGGATTAGCGATATTTACCTTTTCCACACGCTGTACATCGAAGGAAGCTAAGGATTCACTTCCTAGCCCTCGATATCGTTCGATATAACGATAAATCACTCTGGGAGACGCGGAATAGCGATATTTACCGTTTCCACACGCTGTACATCGAAGGAAGCTAAGGATTCACTTCCTAGCCCTCGATATCGTTCGATATAACGATAAATCACTCTGGGAGACGCGGAATAGCGATATTTACCGTTTCCACACGCTGTGCATCGAAGGAAGCTGAGGATTCACTTCCTAGCCCTCGATATCGTTCGATATAACGATAAATCACTCTGGGCGACTCGGAATAGCGATATTTACCTTTTCCACACACTGTGCATCGAAGGAATCTAAGGATTCACTTCCTAGCCCTCGATATCGTTCGATATAACGATAAATCACTCTGATAGACGCGGATTTGCGATATTTACCTTTTCCACACGCTGTGCATCGAAGGAAGCTAAGGATTCACTTCCTAGCCCTCGATATCGTTCGATATAACGATAAATCACTCTGGGAAACACGGAATAGCGATATTTACCCTTTCCACACGCTGTGTATCGAAGGAAGCTAAGGATTCACTTCCTAGCCCTCGACATCGTTCGATATAACGATATATCACTCTGGGCGACTCGGAATCGCGTTATTTAACTATTCCACACGCTGTGTATCGAAGGAAGCTAAGGATTCAATTCCTAGCCCTCGATATCGTTCGATATAACGATAAATCACTCTGGGCGACTCGGAATCGCGTTATTTACCTTTTCCACACGCTTTACATCGAAGGAAGCTAAGGATTCACTTCCTAGCCCTCGATATCGTTCGATATAACGATAAATCACTCTTGGCGACGCGGAATAGCGATATTTACCTTTTACACACGCTGTGCATCGAAGGAAGCTAAGGATTCACTTCCTAGCCCTCGATATCGTTCGATATAACGATAAATCACTCTGGGCGACTCGGAATAGCGTTATTTACCTTTTCCACACGCTGTGTATCGAAGGAAGCTAAGGATTCACTTCCTAGCCCTCGATATCTTTCGATATAACGATAAATCACTCTGGGAGACGCGGAATAGCGATATTTACCTTTTCCACACGCTGTGTATCGAAGGAAGCTAAGGATTCACTTCCTAGCCCTCGATATCGTTCGATATAACGAAAAATCACTCTGCGAGACGCGGAATAGCGATATTTACCTTTTCCACACACTGTGTATCGAAGGAAGCTAAGGATTCAATTCCTAGCCCTCGATATCGTTCGATATAACGATAAATCACTCTGGGAGACGCGGATTAGCGATATTTACCTTTTCCACACGCTGTGCATCGAAGGAAGCTAAGGATTCACTTCCTAGCCCTCGATATCTTTCGATATAACGATAAATCACTCTGGGAGACACGGAATAGCGATATTTACCCTTTCCACACGCTGTGTATCGAAGGAAGCTAAGGATTCACTTCCTAGCCCTCGATATCGTTCGATATAACGATAAATCACTCTGGGCGACTCGAAATAGCGATATTTACCCTTTCCACACGCTGTGTATCGAAGGAAGCTAAGGATTCACTTCCTAGCCCTCGATATCGTTCGATATAACGATATATCACTCTGGGCGACTCGGAATCGCGTTATTTAACTATTCCACACGCTGTGTATCGAAGGAAGCTAAGGATTCACTTCCTAGCCCTCGATATCGTTCGATATAACGATAAATCACTTGGGAGACGCGGATTAGCGATATTTACCTTTTCCACACGCTGTGCATCGAAGGAAGCTAAGGATTCACTTCCTAGCCCTCGATATCGTTCGATATAACGATAAATCACTCTGGGAGACGCGGATTAGCGATATTTACCTTTTCCACACGCTGTGCATCGAAGGAAGCTAAGGATTCACTTCCTAGCCCTCGATATCGTTCGATATAACGATAAATCACTCTGGCAGACGCGGAATAGCGATATTTACCTTTTCCACACGCTGCGCATCGAATGAAGCTGAGGATTCACTTCGTAGCCCTCGATATCGTTCGATATAACGATAAATCACTCTGGGCGACTCGGAATCGCGTTATTTACCTTTTCCACACGCTTTGCATCGAAGGAAGCTAAGGATTCACTTCCTAGCCCTCGATATCGTTCGATATAACGATAAATCACTCTGGGCGACTCGGAATCGCGTTATTTACCTTTTCCACACTCTGTGCATCGAAGGAAGCTAAGGATTCACTTCCTAGCCCTCGATATCGTTCGATATAACGATAAGTCACTCTGGGCGACGCGGAATAACGATATTTACCTTTTCCACACGCTGTGCATCGAAGGAAGCTAAGGATTCACTTCCTAGCCCTCGATATCGTCGATATAGCGATAAATCACTCTGGGCAACTCGGAATCGCGTTATTTACCTATTCCACACGCTGTGCATCGAAGGAAGCTGAGGATTCACTTCCTAGCCCTCGATATCGTTCGATATAACGATAAATCACTCTGGGCGACGCGGAATAGCGATATTTACCTTTTCCACACGCTGTGCATCGAAGGAAGCTAAGGATTCACTTCCTAGCCCTCGATATCGTTCGATATAACGATAAATCACTCTGGGCGACTCGGAATAGCGTTATTTACCTTTTCCACACGCTGTGTATCGAAGGAAGCTAAGGATTCACTTCCTAGCCCTCGATATCTTTCGATATAACGATAAATCACTCTGGGAGACGCGGAATAGCGATATTTACCTTTTCCACACGCTGTGTATCGAAGGAAGCTAAGGATTCACTTCCTAGCCCTCGATATCGTTCGATATAACGAAAAATCACTCTGCGAGACGCGGAATAGCGATATTTACCTTTTCCACACACTGTGTATCGAAGGAAACTAAGGATTCAATTCCTAGCCCTCGATATCGTTCGATATAACGATAAATCACTCTGGGAGACGCGGATTAGCGATATTTACCTTTTCCACACGCTGTGCATCGAAGGAAGCTAAGGATTCACTTCCTAGCCCTCGATATCTTTCGATATAACGATAAATCACTCTGGGAGACACGGAATAGCGATATTTACCCTTTCCACACGCTGTGTATCGAAGGAAGCTAAGGATTCACTTCCTAGCCCTCGATATCGTTCGATATAACGATAAATCACTCTGGGCGACTCGAAATAGCGATATTTACCCTTTCCACACGCTGTGTATCGAAGGAAGCTAAAGATTCACTTCCTAGCCCTCGATATCGTTCGATATAACGATATATCACTCTGGGCGACTCGGAATCGCGTTATTTAACTATTCCACACGCTGTGTATCGAAGGAAGCTAAGGATTCACTTCCTAGCCCTCGATATCGTTCGATATAACGATAAATCACTTGGGAGACGCGGATTAGCGATATTTACCTTTTCCACACGCTGTGCATCGAAGGAAGCTAAGGATTCACTTCCTAGCCCTCGATATCGTTCGATATAACGATAAATCACTCTGGGAGACGCGGATTAGCGATATTTACCTTTTCCACACGCTGTGCATCGAAGGAAGCTAAGGATTCACTTCCTAGCCCTCGATATCGTTCGATATAACGATAAATCACTCTGGGAGACGCGGAATAGCGATATTTACCTTTTCCACACGCTGCGCATCGAAGGAAGCTGAGGATTCACTTCGTAGCCCTCGATATCGTTCGATATAACGATAAATCACTCTGGGCGACTCGGAATCGCGTTATTTACCTTTTCCACACGCTTTGCATCGAAGGAAGCTAAGGATTCACTTCCTAGCCCTCGATATCGTTCGATATAACGATAAATCACTCTGGGCGACTCGGAATCGCGTTATTTACCTTTTCCACACTCTGTGCATCGAAGGAAGCTAAGGATTCACTTCCTAGCCCTCGATATCGTTCGATATAACGATAAGTCACTCTGGGCGACGCGGAATAGCGATATTTACCTTTTCCACACGCTGTGCATCGAAGGAAGCTAAGGATTCACTTCCTAGCCCTCGATATCGTTCGATATAGCGATAAATCACTCTGGGCAACTCGGAATCGCGTTATTTACCTATTCCACACGCTATGCATCGAAGGAAGCTGAGGATTCACTTCGTAGCCCTCGATATCGTTCGATATAACGATAAATCACTCTGAGCGACTCGGAATCGCGTTATTTACCTTTTCCACACGCTTTGCATCGAAGGAAGCTAAGGATTCACTTCCTAGCCCTCGATATCGTTCGATATAACGATAAATCACTCTGATAGACGCGGATTTGCGATATTTACCTTTTCCACACGCTGTGCATCGAAGGAAGCTAAGGATTCACTTCCTAGCCCTCGATATCGTTCGATATAGCGATAAATCACTCTGGGCAACTCGGAATCGCGTTATTTACCTATTCCACACGCTGTGCATCGAAGGAAGCTGAGGATTCACTTCCTAGCCCTCGATATCGTTCGATATAACGATAAATCACTCTGGGCGACGCGGAATAGCGATATTTACCTTTTCCACACGCTGTGCATCGAAGGAAGCTAAGGATTCACTTCCTAGCCCTCGATATCGTTCGATATAACGATAAATCACTCTGGGCGACTCGGAATAGCGTTATTTACCTTTTCCACACGCTGTGTATCGAAGGAAGCTAAGGATTCACTTCCTAGCCCTCGATATCTTTCGATATAACGATAAATCACTCTGGGAGACGCGGAATAGCGATATTTATCTTTTCCACACGCTGTGTATCGAAGGAAGCTAAGGATTCACTTCCTAGCCCTCGATATCGTTCGATATAACGAAAAATCACTCTGGGAGACGCGGAATAGCGATATTTACCTTTTCCACACACTGTGTATCGAAGGAAGCTAAGGATTCAATTCCTAGCCCTCGATATCGTTCGATATAACGATAAATCACTCTGGGAGACGCGGATTAGCGATATTTACCTTTTCCACACGCTGTGCATCGAAGGAAGCTAAGGATTCACTTCCTAGCCCTCAATATCTTTCGATATAACGATAAATCACTCTGGGAGACACGGAATAGCGATATTTACCCTTTCCACACGCTGTGTATCGAAGGAAGCTAAGGATTCACTTCCTAGCCCTCGATATCGTTCGATATAACGATAAATCACTCTGGGCGACTCGAAATAGCGATATTTACCCTTTCCACACGCTGTGTATCGAAGGAAGCTAAGGATTCACTTCCTAGCCCTCGATATCGTTCGATATAACGATATATCACTCTGGGCGACTCGGAATCGCGTTATTTAACTATTCCACACGCTGTGTATCGAAGGAAGCTAAGGATTCACTTCCTAGCCCTCGATATCGTTCGATATAACGATAAATCACTTGGGAGACGCGGATTAGCGATATTTACCTTTTCCACACGCTGTGCATCGAAGGAAGCTAAGGATTCACTTCCTAGCCCTCGATATCGTTCGATATAACGATAAATCACTCTGGGAGACGCGGATTAGCGATATTTACCTTTTCCACACGCTGTGCATCGAAGGAAGCTAAGGATTCACTTCCTAGCCCTCGATATCGTTCGATATAACGATAAATCACTCTGGGAGACGCGGAATAGCGATATTTACCTTTTCCACACGCTGCGCATCGAAGGAAGCTGAGGATTCACTTCGTAGCCCTCGATATCGTTCGATATAACGATAAATCACTCTGGGCGACTCGGAATCGCGTTATTTACCTTTTCCACACGCTTTGCATCGAAGGAAGCTAAGGATTCACTTCCTAGCCCTCGATATCGTTCGATATAACGATAAATCACTCTGATAGACGCGGATTTGCGATATTTACCTTTTCCACACGCTGTGCATCGAAGGAAGCTAAGGATTCACTTCCTAGCCCTCGATATCGTTCGATATAAGGATAAATCACTCTGGGAGACACGGAATAGCGATATTTACCCTTTCCACACGCTGTGTATCGAAGGAAGCTAAGGATTCACTTCCTAGCCCTCGATATCGTTCGATATAACGATAAATCACTCTGGGCGACTCGGAATCGCGTTATTTACCTTTTCCACACGCTTTACATCGAAGGAAGCTAAGGATTCACTTCCTAGCCCTCGATATCGTTCGATATAACGATAAATCACTCTGGGCGACGCGGAATAGCGATATTTACCTTTTCCACACGCTGTGCATCGAAGCAAGCTAAGGATTCACTTCCTAGCCCTCGATATCGTTCGATATAACGATAAATCACTCTGGGCGACTCGGAATAGCGTTATTTACCTTTTCCACACGCTGTGTATCGAAGGAAGCTAAGGATTCACTTCCTAGCCCTCGATATCTTTCGATATAACGATAAATCACTCTGGGAGACTCGGAATAGCGATATTTACCTTTTCCACACGCTGTGTATCGAAGGAAGCTGAGGATTCACTTCCTAGCCCTCGATATCGTTCGATATAACGATAAATCACTCTGGGCGACTCGGAATAGCGATATTTACCTTTTCCACACGCTGTGCATCGAAGGAAGCTAAGGATTCACTTCCTAGCCCTCGATATCGTTCGATATAACGATAAATCACTCTGGGAGACGCGGAATAGCGATATTTACCTTTTCCACACGCTGCGCATCGAAGGAAGCTGAGGATTCACTTCGTAGCCCTCGATATCGTTCGATATAACGATAAATCACTCTGGGCGACTCGGAATCGCGTTATTTACCTTTTCCACACGCTTTACATCGAAGGAAGCTAAGGATTCACTTCCTAGCCCTCGATATCGTTCGATATAACGATAAATCACTCTGGGCGACGCGGAATAGCGATATTTACCTTTTCCACACGCTGTGCATCGAAGCAAGCTAAGGATTCACTTCCTAGCCCTCGATATCGTTCGATATAACGATAAATCACTCTGGGCGACTCGGAATAGCGTTATTTACCTTTTCCACACGCTGTGTATCGAAGGAAGCTAAGGATTCACTTCCTAGCCCTCGATATCTTTCGATATAACGATAAATCACTCTGGGAGACTCGGAATAGCGATATTTACCTTTTCCACACGCTGTGTATCGAAGGAAGCTGAGGATTCACTTCCTAGCCCTCGATATCGTTCGATATAACGATAAATCACTCTGGGCGACTCGGAATAGCGATATTTACCGTTTCCACACGCTGTGCATCGAAGGAAGCTGAGGATTCACTTCCTAGCCCTCGATATCGTTCGATATAACGATAAATCACTCTGGGCGACTCGGAATACCGATATTTACCTTTTCCACACACTGTGCATCGAAGGAATCTAAGGATTCACTTCCTAGCCCTCGATATCGTTCGATATAACGATAAATCACTCTGGGCGACTCGGAATACCGATATTTACCTTTTCCACACACTGTGCATCGAAGGAATCTAAGGATTCACTTCCTAGCCCTCGATATCGTTCGATATAACGATAAATCACTCTGGGAGACACGGAATAGCGATATTTACCTTTTCCACACGCTGTGCATCGAAGGAAGCTAAGGATTCACTTCCTAGCCCTCGATATCGTTCGATATAACTATAAATCACTCTGGGCGACGCGGAATAGCGATATTTACCTTTTCCACACGCTGTGCATCGAAGGAAGCTGAGGATTCACTTCGTAGCCCTCGATATCGTTCGATATAACGATAAATCACTCTGGGCGACTCGGAATCGCGTTATTTACCTTTTCCACACGCTTTGCATCGAAGGAAGCTAAGGATTCACTTCCTAGCCCTCGATATCGTTCGATATAACGATAAATCACTCTGGGAGACGCGGATTAGCGATATTTACCTTTTCCACACGCTGTACATCGAAGGAAGCTAAGGATTCACTTCCTAGCCCTCGATATCGTTCGATATAACGATAAATCACTCTGGGAGACGCGGAATAGCGATATTTACCGTTTCCACACGCTGTGCATCGAAGGAAGCTGAGGATTCACTTCCTAGCCCTCGATATCGTTCGATATAACGATAAATCACTCTGGGCGACTCGGAATAGCGATATTTACCTTTTCCACACGCTGTGCATCGAAGGAATCTAAGGATTCACTTCCTAGCCCTCGATATCGTTCGATATAACGATAAATCACTCTGATAGACGCGGATTTGCGATATTTACCTTTTCCACACGCTGTGCATCGAAGGAAGCTAAGGATTCACTTCCTAGCCCTCGATATCGTTCGATATAACGATAAATCACTCTGGGAGACACGGAATAGCGATATTTACCCTTTCCACACGCTGTGCATCGAAGGAAGCTGAGGATTCACTTCGTAGCCCTCGATATCGTTCGATATAACTATAAATCACTCTGGGCGACGCGGAATAGCGATATTTACCTTTTCCACACGCTGTGCATCGAAGGAAGCTGAGGATTCACTTCGTAGCCCTCGATATCGTTCGATATAACGATAAATCACTCTGGGCGACTCGGAATCGCGTTATTTACCTTTTCCACACGCTTTGCATCGAAGGAAGCTAAGGATTCACTTCCTAGCCCTCGACATCGTTCGATATAACGATATATCACTCTGGGCGACTCGGAATCGCGTTATTTAACTATTCCACACGCTGTGTATCGAAGGAAGCTAAGGATTCACTTCCTAGCCCCCGATATCTTTCGATATAACGATAAATCACTCTGAGAGACGCGGAATAGCGATATTTACCTTTTCCACACGCTGTGTATCGAAGGAAGCTAAGGATTCACTTCCTAGCGCTCGATATCGTTCGATATAACGATAAATCACTCTGGGCGACTCGGAATCGCGTTATTTACCTTTTCCACACGCTGTGTATCGAAGGAAGCTAAGGATTCACTTCCTAGCCCTCGATATCTTTCGATATAACGATAAATCACTCTGGGAGACGCGGAATAGCGATATTTACCTTTTCCACACGCTGTGTATCGAAGGAAGCTAAGGATTCACTTCCTAGCCCTCGATATCTTTCGATATAACGATAAATCACTCTGGGAGACGCGGAATAGCGATATTTACCTTTTCCACACGCTGTGTATCGAAGGAAGCTAAGGATTCACTTCCTAGCCCTCGATATCGTTCGATATAACGAAAAATCACTCTGCGAGACGCGGAATAGCGATATTTACCTTTTCCACACACTGTGTATCGAAGGAAGCTAAGGATTCAATTCCTAGCCCTCGATATCGTTCGATATAACGATAAATCACTCTGGGAGACGCGGATTAGCGATATTTACCTTTTCCACACGCTGTGCATCGAAGGAAGCTAAGGATTCACTTCCTAGACCTCGATATCTTTCGATATAACGATAAATCACTCTGGGAGACACGGAAAAGCGATATTTACCCTTTCCACACGCTGTGTATCGAAGGAAGCTAAGGATTCACTTCCTAGCCCTCGATATCGTTCGATATAACGATAAATCACTCTGGGCGACTCGAAATAGCGATATTTACCCTTTCCACACGCTGTGTATCGAAGGAAGCTAAGGATTCACTTCCTAGCCCTCGATATCGTTCGATATAACAATAAATCACTCTGATAGACGCGGATTTGCGATATTTACCTTTTCCACACGCTGTGCATCGAAGGAAGCTAAGGATTCACTTCCTAGCCCTCGATATCGTTCGATATAACGATAAATCACTCTGGGAGACACGGAATAGCGATATTTACCCTTTCCACACGCTGTGTATCGAAGGAAGCTAAGGATTCACTTCCTAGCCCTCGATATCGTTCGATATAACGATAAATCACTCTGGGCGACTCGGAATCGCGTTATTTACCTTTTCCACACGCTTTACATCGAAGGAAGCTAAGGATTCACTTCCTAGCCCTCGATATCGTTCGATATAACGATAAATCACTCTGGGCGACGCGGAATAGCGATATTTACCTTTTCCACACGCTGTGCATCGAAGCAAGCTAAGGATTCACTTCCTAGCCCTCGATATCGTTCGATATAACGATAAATCACTCTGGGCGACTCGGAATAGCGTTATTTACCTTTTCCACACGCTGTGTATCGAAGGAAGCTAAGGATTCACTTCCTAGCCCTCGATATCTTTCGATATAACGATAAATCACTCTGGGAGACTCGGAATAGCGATATTTACCTTTTCCACACGCTGTGTATCGAAGGAAGCTGAGGATTCACTTCCTAGCCCTCGATATCGTTCGATATAACGATAAATCACTCTGGGCGACTCGGAATCGCGTTATTTACCTTTTCCACACGCTTTGCATCGAAGGAAGCTAAGGATTCACTTCCTAGCCCTCGATATCGTTCGATATAACGATAAATCACTCTGGGAGACGCGGAATAGCGATATTTACCGTTTCCACACGCTGTGCATCGAAGGAAGCTGAGGATTCACTTCCTAGCCCTCGATATCGTTCGATATAACGATAAATCACTCTGGGCGACTCGGAATAGCGATATTTACCTTTTCCACACACTGTGCATCGAAGGAATCTAAGGATTCACTTCCTAGCCCTCGATATCGTTCGATATAACGATAAATCACTCTGATAGACGCGGATTTGCGATATTTACCTTTTCCACACGCTGTGCATCGAAGGAAGCTAAGGATTCACTTCCTAGCCCTCGATATCGTTCGATATAACGATAAATCACTCTGGGAAACACGGAATAGCGATATTTACCCTTTCCACACGCTGTGTATCGAAGGAAGCTAAGGATTCACTTCCTAGCCCTCGACATCGTTCGATATAACGATATATCACTCTGGGCGACTCGGAATCGCGTTATTTAACTATTCCACACGCTGTGTATCGAAGGAAGCTAAGGATTCAATTCCTAGCCCTCGATATCGTTCGATATAACGATAAATCACTCTGGGCGACTCGGAATCGCGTTATTTACCTTTTCCACACGCTTTACATCGAAGGAAGCTAAGGATTCACTTCCTAGCCCTCGATATCGTTCGATATAACGATAAATCACTCTTGGCGACGCGGAATAGCGATATTTACCTTTTCCACACGCTGTGCATCGAAGGAAGCTAAGGATTCACTTCCTAGCCCTCGATATCGTTCGATATAACGATAAATCACTCTGGGCGACTCGGAATAGCGTTATTTACCTTTTCCACACGCTGTGTATCGAAGGAAGCTAAGGATTCACTTCCTAGCCCTCGATATCTTTCGATATAACGATAAATCACTCTGGGAGACGCGGAATAGCGATATTTACCTTTTCCACACGCTGTGTATCGAAGGAAGCTAAGGATTCACTTCCTAGCCCTCGATATCGTTCGATATAACGAAAAATCACTCTGCGAGACGCGGAATAGCGATATTTACCTTTTCCACACACTGTGTATCGAAGGAAGCTAAGGATTCAATTCCTAGCCCTCGATATCGTTCGATATAACGATAAATCACTCTGGGAGACGCGGATTAGCGATATTTACCTTTTCCACACGCTGTGCATCGAAGGAAGCTAAGGATTCACTTCCTAGCCCTCGATATCTTTCGATATAACGATAAATCACTCTGGGAGACACGGAATAGCGATATTTACCCTTTCCACACGCTGTGTATCGAAGGAAGCTAAGGATTCACTTCCTAGCCCTCGATATCGTTCGATATAACGATAAATCACTCTGGGCGACTCGAAATAGCGATATTTACCCTTTCCACACGCTGTGTATCGAAGGAAGCTAAGGATTCACTTCCTAGCCCTCGATATCGTTCGATATAACGATATATCACTCTGGGCGACTCGGAATCGCGTTATTTAACTATTCCACACGCTGTGTATCGAAGGAAGCTAAGGATTCACTTCCTAGCCCTCGATATCGTTCGATATAACGATAAATCACTTGGGAGACGCGGATTAGCGATATTTACCTTTTCCACACGCTGTGCATCGAAGGAAGCTAAGGATTCACTTCCTAGCCCTCGATATCGTTCGATATAACGATAAATCACTCTGGGAGACGCGGATTAGCGATATTTACCTTTTCCACACGCTGTGCATCGAAGGAAGCTAAGGATTCACTTCCTAGCCCTCGATATCGTTCGATATAACGATAAATCACTCTGGCAGACGCGGAATAGCGATATTTACCTTTTCCACACGCTGCGCATCGAATGAAGCTGAGGATTCACTTCGTAGCCCTCGATATCGTTCGATATAACGATAAATCACTCTGGGCGACTCGGAATCGCGTTATTTACCTTTTCCACACGCTTTGCATCGAAGGAAGCTAAGGATTCACTTCCTAGCCCTCGATATCGTTCGATATAACGATAAATCACTCTGGGCGACTCGGAATCGCGTTATTTACCTTTTCCACACTCTGTGCATCGAAGGAAGCTAAGGATTCACTTCCTAGCCCTCGATATCGTTCGATATAACGATAAGTCACTCTGGGCGACGCGGAATAACGATATTTACCTTTTCCACACGCTGTGCATCGAAGGAAGCTAAGGATTCACTTCCTAGCCCTCGATATCGTCGATATAGCGATAAATCACTCTGGGCAACTCGGAATCGCGTTATTTACCTATTCCACACGCTGTGCATCGAAGGAAGCTGAGGATTCCCTTCCTAGCCCTCGATATCGTTCGATATAACGATAAATCACTCTGGGCGACGCGGAATAGCGATATTTACCTTTTCCACACGCTGTGCATCGAAGGAAGCTAAGGATTCACTTCCTAGCCCTCGATATCGTTCGATATAACGATAAATCACTCTGGGCGACTCGGAATAGCGTTATTTACCTTTTCCACACGCTGTGTATCGAAGGAAGCTAAGGATTCACTTCCTAGCCCTCTATATCTTTCGATATAACGATAAATCACTCTGGGAGACGCGGAATAGCGATATTTACCTTTTCCACACGCTGTGTATCGAAGGAAGCTAAGGATTCACTTCCTAGCCCTCGATATCGTTCGATATAACGAAAAATCACTCTGCGAGACGCGGAATAGCGATATTTACCTTTTCCACACACTGTGTATCGAAGGAAGCTAAGGATTCAATTCCTAGCCCTCGATATCGTTCGATATAACGATAAATCACTCTGGGAGACGCGGATTAGCGATATTTACCTTTTCCACACGCTGTGCATCGAAGGAAGCTAAGGATTCACTTCCTAGCCCTCGATATCTTTTGATATAACGATAAATCACTCTGGGAGACACGGAATAGCGATATTTACCCTTTCCACACGCTGTGTATCGAAGGAAGCTAAGGATTCACTTCCTAGCCCTCGATATCGTTCGATATAACGATAAATCACTCTGGGCGACTCGAAATAGCGATATTTACCCTTTCCACACGCTGTGTATCGAAGGAAGCTAAAGATTCACTTCCTAGCCCTCGATATCGTTCGATATAACGATATATCACTCTGGGCGACTCGGAATCGCGTTATTTAACTATTCCACACGCTGTGTATCGAAGGAAGCTAAGGATTCACTTCCTAGCCCTCGATATCGTTCGATATAACGATAAATCACTTGGGAGACGCGGATTAGCGATATTTACCTTTTCCACACGCTGTGCATCGAAGGAAGCTAAGGATTCACTTCCTAGCCCTCGATATCGTTCGATATAACGATAAATCACTCTGGGAGACGCGGATTAGCGATATTTACCTTTTCCACACGCTGTGCATCGAAGGAAGCTAAGGATTCACTTCCTAGCCCTCGATATCGTTCGATATAACGATAAATCACTCTGGGAGACGCGGAATAGCGATATTTACCTTTTCCACACGCTGCGCATCGAAGGAAGCTGAGGATTCACTTCGTAGCCCTCGATATCGTTCGATATAACGATAAATCACTCTGGGAGACGCGGATTAGCGATATTTACCTTTTCCACACGCTGTGCATCGAAGGAAGCTAAGGATTCACTTCCTAGCCCTCGATATCGTTCGATATAACGATAAATCACTCTGGCAGACGCGGAATAGCGATATTTACCTTTTCCACACGCTGCGCATCGAATGAAGCTGAGGATTCACTTCGTAGCCCTCGATATCGTTCGATATAACGATAAATCACTCTGGGCGACTCGGAATCGCGTTATTTACCTTTTCCACACGCTTTGCATCGAAGGAAGCTAAGGATTCACTTCCTAGCCCTCGATATCGTTCGATATAACGATAAATCACTCTGGGCGACTCGGAATCGCGTTATTTACCTTTTCCACACTCTGTGCATCGAAGGAAGCTAAGGATTCACTTCCTAGCCCTCGATATCGTTCGATATAACGATAAGTCACTCTGGGCGACGCGGAATAACGATATTTACCTTTTCCACACGCTGTGCATCGAAGGAAGCTAAGGATTCACTTCCTAGCCCTCGATATCGTCGATATAGCGATAAATCACTCTGGGCAACTCGGAATCGCGTTATTTACCTATTCCACACGCTGTGCATCGAAGGAAGCTGAGGATTCACTTCCTAGCCCTCGATATCGTTCGATATAACGATAAATCACTCTGGGCGACGCGGAATAGCGATATTTACCTTTTCCACACGCTGTGCATCGAAGGAAGCTAAGGATTCACTTCCTAGCCCTCGATATCGTTCGATATAACGATAAATCACTCTGGGCGACTCGGAATAGCGTTATTTACCTTTTCCACACGCTGTGTATCGAAGGAAGCTAAGGATTCACTTCCTAGCCCTCGATATCTTTCGATATAACGATAAATCACTCTGGGAGACGCGGAATAGCGATATTTACCTTTTCCACACGCTGTGTATCGAAGGAAGCTAAGGATTCACTTCCTAGCCCTCGATATCGTTCGATATAACGAAAAATCACTCTGCGAGACGCGGAATAGCGATATTTACCTTTTCCACACACTGTGTATCGAAGGAAGCTAAGGATTCAATTCCTAGCCCTCGATATCGTTCGATATAACGATAAATCACTCTGGGAGACGCGGATTAGCGATATTTACCTTTTCCACACGCTGTGCATCGAAGGAAGCTAAGGATTCACTTCCTAGCCCTCGATATCTTTCGATATAACGATAAATCACTCTGGGAGACACGGAATAGCGATATTTACCCTTTCCACACGCTGTGTATCGAAGGAAGCTAAGGATTCACTTCCTAGCCCTCGATATCGTTCGATATAACGATAAATCACTCTGGGCGACTCGAAATAGCGATATTTACCCTTTCCACACGCTGTGTATCGAAGGAAGCTAAAGATTCACTTCCTAGCCCTCGATATCGTTCGATATAACGATATATCACTCTGGGCGACTCGGAATCGCGTTATTTAACTATTCCACACGCTGTGTATCGAAGGAAGCTAAGGATTCACTTCCTAGCCCTCGATATCGTTCGATATAACGATAAATCACTTGGGAGACGCGGATTAGCGATATTTACCTTTTCCACACGCTGTGCATCGAAGGAAGCTAAGGATTCACTTCCTAGCCCTCGATATCGTTCGATATAACGATAAATCACTCTGGGAGACGCGGATTAGCGATATTTACCTTTTCCACACGCTTTGCATCGAAGGAAGCTAAGGATTCACTTCCTAGCCCTCGATATCGTTCGATATAACGATAAATCACTCTGGGCGACTCGGAATCGCGTTATTTACCTTTTCCACACTCTGTGCATCGAAGGAAGCTAAGGATTCACTTCCTAGCCCTCGATATCGTTCGATATAACGATAAGTCACTCTGGGCGACGCGGAATAGCGATATTTACCTTTTCCACACGCTGTGCATCGAAGGAAGCTAAGGATTCACTTCCTAGCCCTCGATATCGTTCGATATAGCGATAAATCACTCTGGGCAACTCGGAATCGCGTTATTTACCTATTCCACACGCTATGCATCGAAGGAAGCTGAGGATTCACTTCGTAGCCCTCGATATCGTTCGATATAACGATAAATCACTCTGAGCGACTCGGAATCGCGTTATTTACCTTTTCCACACGCTTTGCATCGAAGGAAGCTAAGGATTCACTTCCTAGCCCTCGATATCGTTCGATATAACGATAAATCACTCTGATAGACGCGGATTTGCGATATTTACCTTTTCCACACGCTGTGCATCGAAGGAAGCTAAGGATTCACTTCCTAGCCCTCGATATCGTTCGATATAACGATAAATCACTCTGGGAGACACGGAATAGCGATATTTACCCTTTCCACACGCTGTGTATCGAAGGAAGCTAAGGATTCACTTCCTAGCCCTCGATATCGTTCGATATAACGATAAATCACTCTGGGCGACTCGGAATCGCGTTATTTACCTTTTCCACACGCTTTACATCGAAGGAAGCTAAGGATTCACTTCCTAGCCCTCGATATCGTTCGATATAACGATAAATCACTCTGGGCGACGCGGAATAGCGATATTTACCTTTTCCACACGCTGTGCATCGAAGCAAGCTAAGGATTCACTTCCTAGCCCTCGATATCGTTCGATATAACGATAAATCACTCTGGGCGACTCGGAATAGCGTTATTTACCTTTTCCACACGCTGTGTATCGAAGGAAGCTAAGGATTCACTTCCTAGCCCTCGATATCTTTCGATATAACGATAAATCACTCTGGGAGACTCGGAATCGCGTTATTTACCTTTTCCACACTCTGTGCATCGAAGGAAGCTAAGGATTCACTTCCTAGCCCTCGATATCGTTCGATATAACGATAAGTCACTCTGGGCGACGCGGAATAACGATATTTACCTTTTCCACACGCTGTGCATCGAAGGAAGCTAAGGATTCACTTCCTAGCCCTCGATATCGTTCGATATAGCGATAAATCACTCTGGGCAACTCGGAATCGCGTTATTTACCTATTCCACACGCTGTGCATCGAAGGAAGCTGAGGATTCACTTCCTAGCCCTCGATATCGTTCGATATAACGATAAATCACTCTGGGCGACGCGGAATAGCGATATTTACCTTTTCCACACGCTGTGCATCGAAGGAAGCTAAGGATTCACTTCCTAGCCCTCGATATCGTTCGATATAACGATAAATCACTCTGGGCGACTCGGAATAGCGTTATTTACCTTTTCCACACGCTGTGTATCGAAGGAAGCTAAGGATTCACTTCCTAGCCCTCGATATCTTTCGATATAACGATAAATCACTCTGGGAGACGCGGAATAGCGATATTTACCTTTTCCACACGCTGTGTATCGAAGGAAGCTAAGGATTCACTTCCTAGCCCTCGATATCGTTCGATATAACGAAAAATCACTCTGGGAGACGCGGAATAGCGATATTTACCTTTTCCACACACTGTGTATCGAAGGAAGCTAAGGATTCAATTCCTAGCCCTCGATATCGTTCGATATAACGATAAATCACTCTGGGAGACGCGGATTAGCGATATTTACCTTTTCCACACGCTGTGCATCGAAGGAAGCTAAGGATTCACTTCCTAGCCCTCAATATCTTTCGATATAACGATAAATCACTCTGGGAGACACGGAATAGCGATATTTACCCTTTCCACGCGCTGTGTATCGAAGGAAGCTAAGGATTCACTTCCTAGCCCTCGATATCGTTCGATATAACGATAAATCACTCTGGGCGACTCGAAATAGCGATATTTACCCTTTCCACACGCTGTGTATCGAAGGAAGCTAAGGATTCACTTCCTAGCCCTCGATATCGTTCGATATAACGATATATCACTCTGGGCGACTCGGAATCGCGTTATTTAACTATTCCACACGCTGTGTATCGAAGGAAGCTAAGGATTCACTTCCTAGCCCTCGATATCGTTCGATATAACGATAAATCACTTGGGAGACGCGGATTAGCGATATTTACCTTTTCCACACGCTGTGCATCGAAGGAAGCTAAGGATTCACTTCCTAGCCCTCGATATCGTTCGATATAACGATAAATCACTCTGGGAGACGCGGATTAGCGATATTTACCTTTTCCACACGCTGTGCATCGAAGGAAGCTAAGGATTCACTTCCTAGCCCTCGATATCGTTCGATATAACGATAAATCACTCTGGGAGACGCGGAATAGCGATATTTACCTTTTCCACACGCTGCGCATCGAAGGAAGCTGAGGATTCACTTCGTAGCCCTCGATATCGTTCGATATAACGATAAATCACTCTGGGCGACTCGGAATCGCGTTATTTACCTTTTCCACACGCTTTGCATCGAAGGAAGCTAAGGATTCACTTCCTAGCCCTCGATATCGTTCGATATAACGATAAATCACTCTGATAGACGCGGATTTGCGATATTTACCTTTTCCACACGCTGTGCATCGAAGGAAGCTAAGGATTCACTTCCTAGCCCTCGATATCGTTCGATATAAGGATAAATCACTCTGGGAGACACGGAATAGCGATATTTACCCTTTCCACACGCTGTGTATCGAAGGAAGCTAAGGATTCACTTCCTAGCCCTCGATATCGTTCGATATAACGATAAATCACTCTGGGCGACTCGGAATCGCGTTATTTACCTTTTCCACACGCTTTACATCGAAGGAAGCTAAGGATTCACTTCCTAGCCCTCGATATCGTTCGATATAACGATAAATCACTCTGGGCGACGCGGAATAGCGATATTTACCTTTTCCACACGCTGTGCATCGAAGCAAGCTAAGGATTCACTTCCTAGCCCTCGATATCGTTCGATATAACGATAAATCACTCTGGGCGACTCGGAATAGCGTTATTTACCTTTTCCACACGCTGTGTATCGAAGGAAGCTAAGGATTCACTTCCTAGCCCTCGATATCTTTCGATATAACGATAAATCACTCTGGGAGACTCGGAATAGCGATATTTACCTTTTCCACACGCTGTGTATCGAAGGAAGCTGAGGATTCACTTCCTAGCCCTCGATATCGTTCGATATAACGATAAATCACTCTGGGCGACTCGGAATAGCGATATTTACCTTTTCCACACGCTGTGCATCGAAGGAAGCTAAGGATTCACTTCCTAGCCCTCGATATCGTTCGATATAACGATAAATCACTCTGGGAGACGCGGAATAGCGATATTTACCTTTTCCACACGCTGCGCATCGAAGGAAGCTGAGGATTCACTTCGTAGCCCTCGATATCGTTCGATATAACGATAAATCACTCTGGGCGACTCGGAATCGCGTTATTTACCTTTTCCACACGCTTTACATCGAAGGAAGCTAAGGATTCACTTCCTAGCCCTCGATATCGTTCGATATAACGATAAATCACTCTGGGCGACGCGGAATAGCGATATTTACCTTTTCCACACGCTGTGCATCGAAGCAAGCTAAGGATTCACTTCCTAGCCCTCGATATCGTTCGATATAACGATAAATCACTCTGGGCGACTCGGAATAGCGTTATTTACCTTTTCCACACGCTGTGTATCGAAGGAAGCTAAGGATTCACTTCCTAGCCCTCGATATCTTTCGATATAACGATAAATCACTCTGGGAGACTCGGAATAGCGATATTTACCTTTTCCACACGCTGTGTATCGAAGGAAGCTGAGGATTCACTTCCTAGCCCTCGATATCGTTCGATATAACGATAAATCACTCTGGGCGACTCGGAATAGCGATATTTACCCTTTCCACACGCTGTGTATCGAAGGAAGCTAAGGATTCACTTCCTAGCCCTCGACATCGTTCGATATAACGATATATCACTCTGGGCGACTCGGAATCGCGTTATTTAACTATTCCACACGCTGTGTATCGAAGGAAGCTAAGGATTCACTTCCTAGCCCCCGATATCTTTCGATATAACGATAAATCACTCTGGGAGACGCGGATTAGCGATATTTACCTTTTCCACACGCTGTGCATCGAAGGAAGCTAAGGATTCACTTCCTAGCCCTCGATATCGTTCGATATAACGATAAATCACTCTGGGCGACTCGGAATCGCGTTATTTACCTTTTCCACACGCTTTGCATCGAAGGAAGCTAAGGATTCACTTCCTAGCCCTCGATATCGTTCGATATAACGATAAATCACTCTGGGAGACGCGGATTAGCGATATTTACCTTTTCCACACGCTGTACATCGAAGGAAGCTAAGGATTCACTTCCTAGCCCTCGATATCGTTCGATATAACGATAAATCACTCTGGGAGACGCGGAATAGCGATATTTACCGTTTCCACACGCTGTGCATCGAAGGAAGCTGAGGATTCACTTCCTAGCCCTCGATATCGTTCGATATAACGATAAATCACTCTGGGCGACTCGGAATACCGATATTTACCTTTTCCACACACTGTGCATCGAAGGAATCTAAGGATTCACTTCCTAGCCCTCGATATCGTTCGATATAACGATAAATCACTCTGGGAGACGCGGATTAGCGATATTTACCTTTTCCACACGCTGTACATCGAAGGAAGCTAAGGATTCACTTCCTAGCCCTCGATATCGTTCGATATAACGATAAATCACTCTGGGAGACGCGGAATAGCGATATTTACCGTTTCCACACGCTGTGCATCGAAGGAAGCTGAGGATTCACTTCCTAGCCCTCGATATCGTTCGATATAACGATAAATCACTCTGGGCGACTCGGAATAGCGATATTTACCTTTTCCACACGCTGTGCATCGAAGGAATCTAAGGATTCACTTCCTAGCCCTCGATATCGTTCGATATAACGATAAATCACTCTGATAGACGCGGATTTGCGATATTTACCTTTTCCACACGCTGTGCATCGAAGGAAGCTAAGGATTCACTTCCTAGCCCTCGATATCGTTCGATATAACGATAAATCACTCTGGGAGACACGGAATAGCGATATTTACCCTTTCCACACGCTGTGCATCGAAGGAAGCTGAGGATTCACTTCGTAGCCCTCGATATCGTTCGATATAACTATAAATCACTCTGGGCGACGCGGAATAGCGATATTTACCTTTTCCACACGCTGTGCATCGAAGGAAGCTGAGGATTCACTTCGTAGCCCTCGATATCGTTCGATATAACGATAAATCACTCTGGGCGACTCGGAATCGCGTTATTTACCTTTTCCACACGCTGTGTATCGAAGGAAGCTAAGGATTCACTTCCTAGCCCTCGATATCTTTCGATATAACGATAAATCACTCTGGGAGACGCGGAATAGCGATATTTACCTTTTCCACACGCTGTGCATCGAAGGAAGCTAAGGATTCACTTCCTAGCCCTCGATATCGTTCGATATAACGATAAATCACTCTGGGAGACACGGAATAGCGATATTTACCCTTTCCACACGCTGTGTATCGAAGGAAGCTAAGGATTCACTTCCTAGCCCTCGATATCGTTCGATATAACGATAAATCACTCTGGGCGACTCGGAATCGCGTTATTTACCTTTTCCACACGCTTTACATCGAAGGAAGCTAAGGATTCACTTCCTAGCCCTCGATATCGTTCGATATAACGATAAATCACTCTGGGCGACGCGGAATAGCGATATTTACCTTTTCCACACGCTGTGCATCGAAGGAAGCTAAGGATTCACTTCCTAGCCCTCGATATCGTTCGATATAACGATAAATCACTCTGGGCGACTCGGAATAGCGTTATTTACCTTTTCCACACGCTGTGTATCGAAGGAAGCTAAGGATTCACTTCCTAGCCCTCGATATCTTTCGATATAACGATAAATCACTCTGGGAGACGCGGAATAGCGATATTTACCTTTTCCACACGCTGTGTATCGAAGGAAGCTAAGGATTCACTTCCTAGCCCTCGATATCGTTCGATATAACGAAAAATCACTCTGCGAGACGCGGAATAGCGATATTTACCTTTTCCACACACTGTGCATCGAAGGAATCTAAGGATTCACTTCCTAGCCCTCGATATCGTTCGATATAACGATAAATCACTCTGATAGACGCGGATTTGCGATATTTACCTTTTCCACACGCTGTGCATCGAAGGAAGCTAAGGATTCACTTCCTAGCCCTCGATATCGTTCGATATAACGATAAATCACTCTGGGAGACACGGAATAGCGATATTTACCCTTTCCACACGCTGTGTATCGAAGGAAGCTAAGGATTCACTTCCTAGCCCTCGACATCGTTCGATATAACGATATATCACTCTGGGCGACTCGGAATCGCGTTATTTAACTATTCCACACGCTGTGTATCGAAGGAAGCTAAGGATTCAATTCCTAGCCCTCGATATCGTTCGATATAACGATAAATCACTCTGGGCGACTCGGAATCGCGTTATTTACCTTTTCCACACGCATTACATCGAAGGAAGCTAAGGATTCACTTCCTAGCCCTCGATATCGTTCGATATAACGATAAATCACTCTGGGCGACGCGGAATAGCGATATTTACCTTTTCCACACGCTGTGCATCGAAGGAAGCTAAGGATTCACTTCCTAGCCCTCGATATCGTTCGATATAACGATAAATCACTCTGGGCGACTCGGAATAGCGTTATTTACCTTTTCCACACGCTGTGTATCGAAGGAAGCTAAGGATTCACTTCCTAGCCCTCGATATCTTTCGATATAACGATAAATCACTCTGGGAGACGCGGAATAGCGATATTTACCTTTTCCACACGCTGTGCATCGAAGGAAGCTAAGGATTCACTTCCTAGCCCTCGATATCGTTCGATATAACGATAAATCACTCTGGGAGACACGGAATAGCGATATTTACCCTTTCCACACGCTGTGTATCGAAGGAAGCTAAGGATTCACTTCCTAGCCCTCGATATCGTTCGATATAACGATAAATCACTCTGGGCGACTCGGAATCGCGTTATTTACCTTTTCCACACGCTTTACATCGAAGGAAGCTAAGGATTCACTTCCTAGCCCTCGATATCGTTCGATATAACGATAAATCACTCTGGGCGACGCGGAATAGCGATATTTACCTTTTCCACACGCTGTGCATCGAAGGAAGCTAAGGATTCACTTCCTAGCCCTCGATATCGTTCGATATAACGATAAATCACTCTGGGCGACTCGGAATAGCGTTATTTACCTTTTCCACACGCTGTGTATCGAAGGAAGCTAAGGATTCACTTCCTAGCCCTCGATATCTTTCGATATAACGATAAATCACTCTGGGAGACGCGGAATAGCGATATTTACCTTTTCCACACGCTGTGTATCGAAGGAAGCTAAGGATTCACTTCCTAGCCCTCGATATCGTTCGATATAACGAAAAATCACTCTGCGAGACGCGGAATAGCGATATTTACCTTTTCCACACACTGTGTATCGAAGGAAGCTAAGGATTCAATTCCTAGCCCTCGATATCGTTCGATATAACGATAAATCACTCTGGGAGACGCGGATTAGCGATATTTACCTTTTCCACACGCTGTGCATCGAAGGAAGCTAAGGATTCACTTCCTAGCCCTCGATATCTTTCGATATAACGATAAATCACTCTGGGAGACACGGAATAGCGATATTTACCCTTTCCACACGCTGTGTATCGAAGGAAGCTAAGGATTCACTTCCTAGCCCTCGATATCGTTCGATATAACGATAAATCACTTGGGAGACGCGGATTAGCGATATTTACCTTTTCCACACGCTGTGCATCGAAGGAAGCTAAGGATTCACTTCCTAGCCCTCGATATCGTTCGATATAACGATAAATCACTCTGGGAGACGCGGATTAGCGATATTTACCTTTTCCACACGCTGTGCATCGAAGGAAGCTAAGGATTCACTTCCTAGCCCTCGATATCGTTCGATATAACGATAAATCACTCTGGGAGACGCGGAATAGCGATATTTACCTTTTCCACACGCTGCGCATCGAAGGAAGCTGAGGATTCACTTCGTAGCCCTCGATATCGTTCGATATAACGATAAATCACTCTGGGCGACTCGGAATCGCGTTATTTACCTTTTCCACACGCTTTGCATCGAAGGAAGCTAAGGATTCACTTCCTAGCCCTCGATATCGTTCGATATAACGATAAATCACTCTGGGCGACTCGGAATCGCGTTATTTACCTTTTCCACACTCTGTGCATCGAAGGAAGCTAAGGATTCACTTCCTAGCCCTCGATATCGTTCGATATAACGATAAGTCACTCTGGGCGACGCGGAATAGCGATATTTACCTTTTCCACACGCTGTGCATCGAAGGAAGCTAAGGATTCACTTCCTATCCCTCGATATCGTTCGATATAGCGATAAATCACTCTGGGCAACTCGGAATCGCGTTATTTACCTATTCCACACGCTATGCATCGAAGGAAGCTGAGGATTCACTTCGTAGCCCTCGATATCGTTCGATATAACGATAAATCACTCTGAGCGACTCGGAATCGCGTTATTTACCTTTTCCACACGCTTTGCATCGAAGGAAGCAAAGGATTCACTTCCTAGCCCTCGATATCGTTCGATATAACGATAAATCACTCTGATAGACGCGGATTTGCGATATTTACCTTTTCCACACGCTGTGCATCGAAGGAAGCTAAGGATTCACTTCCTAGCCCTCGATATCGTTCGATATAACGATAAATCACTCTGGGAGACACGGAATAGCGATATTTACCCTTTCCACACGCTGTGTATCGAAGGAAGCTAAGGATTCACTTCCTAGCCCTCGATATCGTTCGATATAACGATAAATCACTCTGGGCGACTCGGAATCGCGTTATTTACCTTTTCCACACGCTTTACATCGAAGGAAGCTAAGGATTCACTTCCTAGCCCTCGATATCGTTCGATATAACGATAAATCACTCTGGGCGACGCGGAATAGCGATATTTACCTTTTCCACACGCTGTGCATCGAAGCAAGCTAAGGATTCACTTCCTAGCCCTCGATATCGTTCGATATAACGATAAATCACTCTGGGCGACTCGGAATAGCGTTATTTACCTTTTCCACACGCTGTGTATCGAAGGAAGCTAAGGATTCACTTCCTAGCCCTCGATATCGTTCGATATAACGAAAAATCACTCTGCGAGACGCGGAATAGCGATATTTACCTTTTCCACACACTGTGTATCGAAGGAAGCTAAGGATTCAATTCCTAGCCCTCGATATCGTTCGATATAACGATAAATCACTCTGGGAGACGCGGATTAGCGATATTTACCTTTTCCACACGCTGTGCATCGAAGGAAGCTAAGGATTCACTTCCTAGCCCTCGATATCTTTCGATATAACGATAAATCACTCTGGGAGACACGGAATAGCGATATTTACCCTTTCCACACGCTGTGTATCGAAGGAAGCTAAGGATTCACTTCCTAGCCCTCGATATCGTTCGATATAACGATAAATCACTCTGGGCGACTCGAAATAGCGATATTTACCCTTTCCACACGCTGTGTATCGAAGGAAGCTAAAGATTCACTTCCTAGCCCTCGATATCGTTCGATATAACGATATATCACTCTGGGCGACTCGGAATCGCGTTATTTAACTATTCCACACGCTGTGTATCGAAGGAAGCTAAGGATTCACTTCCTAGCCCTCGATATCGTTCGATATAACGATAAATCACTTGGGAGACGCGGATTAGCGATATTTACCTTTTCCACACGCTGTGCATCGAAGGAAGCTAAGGATTCACTTCCTATCCCTCGATATCGTTCGATATAGCGATAAATCACTCTGGGCAACTCGGAATCGCGTTATTTACCTATTCCACACGCTATGCATCGAAGGAAGCTGAGGATTCACTTCGTAGCCCTCGATATCGTTCGATATAACGATAAATCACTCTGAGCGACTCGGAATCGCGTTATTTACCTTTTCCACACGCTTTGCATCGAAGGAAGCAAAGGATTCACTTCCTAGCCCTCGATATCGTTCGATATAACGATAAATCACTCTGATAGACGCGGATTTGCGATATTTACCTTTTCCACACGCTGTGCATCGAAGGAAGCTAAGGATTCACTTCCTAGCCCTCGATATCGTTCGATATAACGATAAATCACTCTGGGAGACACGGAATAGCGATATTTACCCTTTCCACACGCTGTGTATCGAAGGAAGCTAAGGATTCACTTCCTAGCCCTCGATATCGTTCGATATAACGATAAATCACTCTGGGCGACTCGGAATCGCGTTATTTACCTTTTCCACACGCTTTACATCGAAGGAAGCTAAGGATTCACTTCCTAGCCCTCGATATCGTTCGATATAACGATAAATCACTCTGGGCGACGCGGAATAGCGATATTTACCTTTTCCACACGCTGTGCATCGAAGCAAGCTAAGGATTCACTTCCTAGCCCTCGATATCGTTCGATATAACGATAAATCACTCTGGGCGACTCGGAATAGCGTTATTTACCTTTTCCACACGCTGTGTATCGAAGGAAGCTAAGGATTCACTTCCTAGCCCTCGATATCGTTCGATATAACGAAAAATCACTCTGCGAGACGCGGAATAGCGATATTTACCTTTTCCACACACTGTGTATCGAAGGAAGCTAAGGATTCAATTCCTAGCCCTCGATATCGTTCGATATAACGATAAATCACTCTGGGAGACGCGGATTAGCGATATTTACCTTTTCCACACGCTGTGCATCGAAGGAAGCTAAGGATTCACTTCCTAGCCCTCGATATCTTTCGATATAACGATAAATCACTCTGGGAGACACGGAATAGCGATATTTACCCTTTCCACACGCTGTGTATCGAAGGAAGCTAAGGATTCACTTCCTAGCCCTCGATATCGTTCGATATAACGATAAATCACTCTGGGCGACTCGAAATAGCGATATTTACCCTTTCCACACGCTGTGTATCGAAGGAAGCTAAAGATTCACTTCCTAGCCCTCGATATCGTTCGATATAACGATATATCACTCTGGGCGACTCGGAATCGCGTTATTTAACTATTCCACACGCTGTGTATCGAAGGAAGCTAAGGATTCACTTCCTAGCCCTCGATATCGTTCGATATAACGATAAATCACTTGGGAGACGCGGATTAGCGATATTTACCTTTTCCACACGCTGTGCATCGAAGGAAGCTAAGGATTCACTTCCTAGCCCTCGATATCGTTCGATATAACGATAAATCACTCTGGGAGACGCGGATTAGCGATATTTACCTTTTCCACACGCTGTGCATCGAAGGAAGCTAAGGATTCACTTCCTAGCCCTCGATATCGTTCGATATAACGATAAATCACTCTGGGAGACGCGGAATAGCGATATTTACCTTTTCCACACGCTGCGCATCGAAGGAAGCTGAGGATTCACTTCGTAGCCCTCGATATCGTTCGATATAACGATAAATCACTCTGGGCGACTCGGAATCGCGTTATTTACCTTTTCCACACGCTTTGCATCGAAGGAAGCTAAGGATTCACTTCCTAGCCCTCGATATCGTTCGATATAACGATAAATCACTCTGGGCGACTCGGAATCGCGTTATTTACCTTTTCCACACTCTGTGCATCGAAGGAAGCTAAGGATTCACTTCCTAGCCCTCGATATCGTTCGATATAACGATAAGTCACTCTGGGCGACGCGGAATAGCGATATTTACCTTTTCCACACGCTGTGCATCGAAGGAAGCTAAGGATTCACTTCCTATCCCTCGATATCGTTCGATATAGCGATAAATCACTCTGGGCAACTCGGAATCGCGTTATTTACCTATTCCACACGCTATGCATCGAAGGAAGCTGAGGATTCACTTCGTAGCCCTCGATATCGTTCGATAGAACGATAAATCACTCTGAGCGACTCGGAATCGCGTTATTTACCTTTTCCACACGCTTTGCATCGAAGGAAGCAAAGGATTCACTTCCTAGCCCTCGATATCGTTCGATATAACGATAAATCACTCTGATAGACGCGGATTTGCGATATTTACCTTTTCCACACGCTGTGCATCGAAGGAAGCTAAGGATTCACTTCCTAGCCCTCGATATCGTTCGATATAACGATAAATCACTCTGGGAGACACGGAATAGCGATATTTACCCTTTCCACACGCTGTGTATCGAAGGAAGCTAAGGATTCACTTCCTAGCCCTCGATATCGTTCGATATAACGATAAATCACTCTGGGCGACTCGGAATCGCGTTATTTACCTTTTCCACACGCTTTACATCGAAGGAAGCTAAGGATTCACTTCCTAGCCCTCGATATCGTTCGATATAACGATAAATCACTTTGGGCGACGCGGAATAGCGATATTTACCTTTTCCACACGCTGTGCATCGAAGCAAGCTAAGGATTCACTTCCTAGCCCTCGATATCGTTCGATATAACGATAAATCACTCTGGGCGACTCGGAATAGCGTTATTTACCTTTTCCACACGCTGTGTATCGAAGGAAGCTAAGGATTCACTTCCTAGCCCTCGATATCGTTCGATATAACGAAAAATCACTCTGCGAGACGCGGAATAGCGATATTTACCTTTTCCACACACTGTGTATCGAAGGAAGCTAAGGATTCAATTCCTAGCCCTCGATATCGTTCGATATAACGATAAATCACTCTGGGAGACGCGGATTAGCGATATTTACCTTTTCCACACGCTGTGCATCGAAGGAAGCTAAGGATTCACTTCCTAGCCCTCGATATCTTTCGATATAACGATAAATCACTCTGGGAGACACGGAATAGCGATATTTACCCTTTCCACACGCTGTGTATCGAAGGAAGCTAAGGATTCACTTCCTAGCCCTCGATATCGTTCGATATAACGATAAATCACTCTGGGCGACTCGAAATAGCGATATTTACCCTTTCCACACGCTGTGTATCGAAGGAAGCTAAAGATTCACTTCCTAGCCCTCGATATCGTTCGATATAACGATATATCACTCTGGGCGACTCGGAATCGCGTTATTTAACTATTCCACACGCTGTGTATCGAAGGAAGCTAAGGATTCACTTCCTAGCCCTCGATATCGTTCGATATAACGATAAATCACTTGGGAGACGCGGATTAGCGATATTTACCTTTTCCACACGCTGTGCATCGAAGGAAGCTAAGGATTCACTTCCTAGCCCTCGATATCGTTCGATATAACGATAAATCACTCTGGGAGACGCGGATTAGCGATATTTACCTTTTCCACACGCTGTGCATCGAAGGAAGCTAAGGATTCACTTCCTAGTCCTCGATATCGTTCGATATAACGATAAATCACTCTGGGAGACGCGGAATAGCGATATTTACCTTTTCCACACGCTGCGCATCGAAGGAAGCTGAGGATTCACTTCGTAGCCCTCGATATCGTTCGATATAACGATAAATCACTCTGGGCGACTCGGAATCGCGTTATTTACCTTTTCCACACGCTTTGCATCGAAGGAAGCTAAGGATTCACTTCCTAGCCCTCGATATCTTTCGATATAACGATAAATCACTCTGGGAGACGCGGAATAGCGATATTTACCTTTTCCACACGCTGTGTATCGAAGGAAGCTAAGGATTCACTTCCTAGCCCTCGATATCGTTCGATATAACGAAAAATCACTCTGCGAGACGCGGAATAGCGATATTTACCTTTTCCACACACTGTGTATCGAAGGAAGCTAAGGATTCAATTCCTAGCCCTCGATATCGTTCGATATAACGATAAATCACTCTGGGAGACGCGGATTAGCGATATTTACCTTTTCCACACGCTGTGCATCGAAGGAAGCTAAGGATTCACTTCCTAGCCCTCGATATCTTTCGATATAACGATAAATCACTCTGGGAGACACGGAATAGCGATATTTACCTTTTCCACACGCTGCGCATCGAAGGAAGCTGAGGATTCACTTCCTAGCCCTCGATATCGTTCGATATAACGATAAATCACTCTGGGCGACTCGGAATCGCGTTATTTACCTTTTCCACACGCTTTACATCGAAGGAAGCTAAGGATTCACTTCCTAGCCCTCGATATCGTTCGATATAACGATAAATCACTCTGGGCGACGCGGAATAGCGATATTTACCTTTTCCACACGCTGTGCATCGAAGCAAGCTAAGGATTCACTTCCTAGCCCTCGATATCGTTCGATATAACGATAAATCACTCTGGGCGACTCGGAATAGCGTTATTTACCTTTTCCACACGCTGTGTATCGAAGGAAGCTAAGGATTCACTTCCTAGCCCTCGATATCGTTCGATATAACGAAAAATCACTCTGCGAGACGCGGAATAGCGATATTTACCTTTTCCACACACTGTGTATCGAAGGAAGCTAAGGATTCAATTCCTAGCCCTCGATATCGTTCGATATAACGATAAATCACTCTGGGAGACGCGGATTAGCGATATTTACCTTTTCCACACGCTGTGCATCGAAGGAAGCTAAGGATTCACTTCCTAGCCCTCGATATCTTTCGATATAACGATAAATCACTCTGGGAGACACGGAATAGCGATATTTACCCTTTCCACACGCTGTGTATCGAAGGAAGCTAAGGATTCACTTCCTAGCCCTCGATATCGTTCGATATAACGATAAATCACTCTGGGCGACTCGAAATAGCGATATTTACCCTTTCCACACGCTGTGTATCGAAGGAAGCTAAAGATTCACTTCCTAGCCCTCGATATCGTTCGATATAACGATATATCACTCTGGGCGACTCGGAATCGCGTTATTTAACTATTCCACACGCTGTGTATCGAAGGAAGCTAAGGATTCACTTCCTAGCCCTCGATATCGTTCGATATAACGATAAATCACTTGGGAGACGCGGATTAGCGATATTTACCTTTTCCACACGCTGTGCATCGAAGGAAGCTAAGGATTCACTTCCTAGCCCTCGATATCGTTCGATATAACGATAAATCACTCTGGGAGACGCGGATTAGCGATATTTACCTTTTCCACACGCTGTGCATCGAAGGAAGCTAAGGATTCACTTCCTAGTCCTCGATATCGTTCGATATAACGATAAATCACTCTGGGAGACGCGGAATAGCGATATTTACCTTTTCCACACGCTGCGCATCGAAGGAAGCTGAGGATTCACTTCGTAGCCCTCGATATCGTTCGATATAACGATAAATCACTCTGGGCGACTCGGAATCGCGTTATTTACCTTTTCCACACGCTTTGCATCGAAGGAAGCTAAGGATTCACTTCCTAGCCCTCGATATCTTTCGATATAACGATAAATCACTCTGGGAGACGCGGAATAGCGATATTTACCTTTTCCACACGCTGTGTATCGAAGGAAGCTAAGGATTCACTTCCTAGCCCTCGATATCGTTCGATATAACGAAAAATCACTCTGCGAGACGCGGAATAGCGATATTTACCTTTTCCACACACTGTGTATCGAAGGAAGCTAAGGATTCAATTCCTAGCCCTCGATATCGTTCGATATAACGATAAATCACTCTGGGAGACGCGGATTAGCGATATTTACCTTTTCCACACGCTGTGCATCGAAGGAAGCTAAGGATTCACTTCCTAGCCCTCGATATCTTTCGATATAACGATAAATCACTCTGGGAGACACGGAATAGCGATATTTACCTTTTCCACACGCTGCGCATCGAAGGAAGCTGAGGATTCACTTCGTAGCCCTCGATATCGTTCGATATAACGATAAATCACTCTGGGCGACTCGGAATCGCGTTATTTACCTTTTCCACACGCTTTGCATCGAAGGAAGCTAAGGATTCACTTCCTAGCCCTCGATATCGTTCGATATAACGATAAATCACTCTGGGCGACTCGGAATCGCGTTATTTACCTTTTCCACACTCTGTGCATCGAAGGAAGCTAAGGATTCCCTTCCTAGCCCTCGATATCGTTCGATATAACGATAAGTCACTCTGGGCGACGCGGAATAGCGATATTTACCTTTTCCACACGCTGTGCATCGAAGGAAGCTAAGGATTCACTTCCTAGCCCTCGATATCGTTCGATATAGCGATAAATCACTCTGGGCAACTCGGAATCGCGTTATTTACCTATTCCACACGCTATGCATCGAAGGAAGCTGAGGATTCACTTCGTAGCCCTCGATATCGTTCGATATAACGATAAATCACTCTGAGCGACTCGGAATCGCGTTATTTACCTTTTCCACACGCTTTGCATCGAAGGAAGCAAAGGATTCACTTCCCAGCCCTCGATATCGTTCGATATAACGATAAATCACTCTGATAGACGCGGATTTGCGATATTTACCTTTTCCACACGCTGTGCATCGAAGGAAGCTAAGGATTCACTTCCTAGCCCTCGATATCGTTCGATATAACGATAAATCACTCTGGGAGACACGGAATAGCGATATTTACCCTTTCCACACGCTGTGTATCGAAGGAAGCTAAGGATTCACTTCCTAGCCCTCGATATCGTTCGATATAACGATAAATCACTCTGGGCGACTCGGAATCGCGTTATTTACCTTTTCCACACGCTTTACATCGAAGGAAGCTAAGGATTCACTTCCTAGCCCTCGATATCGTTCGATATAACGATAAATCACTCTGGGCGACGCGGAATAGCGATATTTACCTTTTCCACACGCTGTGCATCGAAGCAAGCTAAGGATTCACTTCCTAGCCCTCGATATCGTTCGATATAACGATAAATCACTCTGGGCGACTCGGAATAGCGTTATTTACCTTTTCCACACGCTGTGTATCGAAGGAAGCTAAGGATTCACTTCCTAGCCCTCGATATCTTTCGATATAACGATAAATCACTCTGGGAGACTCGGAATCGCGTTATTTACCTTTTCCACACTCTGTGCATCGAAGGAAGCTAAGGATTCACTTCCTAGCCCTCGATATCGTTCGATATAACGATAAGTCACTCTGGGCGACGCGGAATAACGATATTTACCTTTTCCACACGCTGTGCATCGATGGAAGCTAAGGATTCACTTCCTAGCCCTCGATATCGTTCGATATAGCGATAAATCACTCTGGGCAACTCGGAATCGCGTTATTTACCTATTCCACACGCTGTGCATCGAAGGAAGCTGAGGATTCACTTCCTAGCCCTCGATATCGTTCGATATAACGATAAATCACTCTGGGCGACGCGGAATAGCGATATTTACCTTTTCCACACGCTGTGCATCGAAGGAAGCTAAGGATTCACTTCCTAGCCCTCGATATCGTTCGATATAACGATAAATCACTCTGGGCGACTCGGAATAGCGTTATTTACCTTTTCCACACGCTGTGTATCGAAGGAAGCTAAGGATTCACTTCCTAGCCCTCGATATCTTTCGATATAACGATAAATCACTCTGGGAGACGCGGAATAGCGATATTTACCCTTTCCACACGCTGTGTATCGAAGGAAGCTAAGGATTCACTTCCTAGCCCTCGATATCGTTCGATATAACGATAAATCACTCTGGGCGACTCGAAATAGCGATATTTACCCTTTCCACACGCTGTGTATCGAAGGAAGCTAAGGATTCACTTCCTAGCCCTCGATATCGTTCGATATAACGATATATCACTCTGGGCGACTCGGAATCGCGTTATTTAACTATTCCACACGCTGTGTATCGAAGGAAGCTAAGGATTCACTTCCTAGCCCTCGATATCGTTCGATATAACGATAAATCACTTGGGAGACGCGGATTAGCGATATTTACCTTTTCCACACGCTGTGCATCGAAGGAAGCTAAGGATTCACTTCCTAGCCCTCGATATCGTTCGATATAACGATAAATCACTCTGGGAGACGCGGATTAGCGATATTTACCTTTTCCACACGCTGTGCATCGAAGGAAGCTAAGGATTCACTTCCTAGCCCTCGATATCGTTCGATATAACGATAAATCACTCTGGGAGACGCGGAATAGCGATATTTACCTTTTCCACACGCTGCGCATCGAAGGAAGCTGAGGATTCACTTCGTAGCCCTCGATATCGTTCGATATAACGATAAATCACTCTGGGCGACTCGGAATCGCGTTATTTACCTTTTCCACACGCTTTGCATCGAAGGAAGCTAAGGATTCACTTCCTAGCCCTCGATATCGTTCGATATAACGATAAATCACTCTGATAGACGCGGATTTGCGATATTTACCTTTTCCACACGCTGTGCATCGAAGGAAGCTAAGGATTCACTTCCTAGCCCTCGATATCGTTCGATATAACGATAAATCACTCTGGGAGACACGGAATAGCGATATTTACCCTTTCCACACGCTGTGTATCGAAGGAAGCTAAGGATTCACTTCCTAGCCCTCGATATCGTTCGATATAACGATAAATCACTCTGGGCGACTCGGAATCGCGTTATTTACCTTTTCCACACGCTTTACATCGAAGGAAGCTAAGGATTCACTTCCTAGCCCTCGATATCGTTCGATATAACGATAAATCACTCTGGGCGACGCGGAATAGCGATATTTACCTTTTCCACACGCTGTGCATCGAAGCAAGCTAAGGATTCACTTCCTAGCCCTCGATATCGTTCGATATAACGATAAATCACTCTGGGCGACTCGGAATAGCGTTATTTATCTTTTCCACACGCTGTGTATCGAAGGAAGCTAAGGATTCACTTCCTAGCCCTCGATATCTTTCGATATAACGATAAATCACTCTGGGAGACTCGGAATAGCGATATTTACCTTTTCCACACGCTGTGTATCGAAGGAAGCTGAGGATTCACTTCCTAGCCCTCGATATCGTTCGATATAACGATAAATCACTCTGGGCGACTCGGAATAGCGATATTTACCTTTTCCACACGCTGTGCATCGAAGGAAGCTAAGGATTCACTTCCTAGCCCTCGATATCGTTCGATATAACGATAAATCACTCTGGGAGACGCGGAATAGCGATATTTACCTTTTCCACACGCTGCGCATCGAAGGAAGCTGAGGATTCACTTCGTAGCCCTCGATATCGTTCGATATAACGATAAATCACTCTGGGCGACTCGGAATCGCGTTATTTACCTTTTCCACACGCTTTACATCGAAGGAAGCTAAGGATTCACTTCCTAGCCCTCGATATCGTTCGATATAACGATAAATCACTCTGGGCGACGCGGAATAGCGATATTTACCTTTTCCACACGCTGTGCATCGAAGCAAGCTAAGGATTCACTTCCTAGCCCTCGATATCGTTCGATATAACGATAAATCACTCTGGGCGACTCGGAATAGCGTTATTTACCTTTTCCACACGCTGTGTATCGAAGGAAGCTAAGGATTCACTTCCTAGCCCTCGATATCTTTCGATATAACGATAAATCACTCTGGGAGACTCGGAATAGCGATATTTACCTTTTCCACACGCTGTGTATCGAAGGAAGCTGAGGATTCACTTCCTAGCCCTCGATATCGTTCGATATAACGATAAATCACTCTGGGCGACTCGGAATAGCGATATTTACCCTTTCCACACGCTGTGTATCGAAGGAAGCTAAGGATTCACTTCCTAGCCCTCGACATCGTTCGATATAACGATATATCACTCTGGGCGACTCGGAATCGCGTTATTTAACTATTCCACACGCTGTGTATCGAAGGAAGCTAAGGATTCACTTCCTAGCCCCCGATATCTTTCGATATAACGATAAATGACTCTGGGAGACGCGGATTAGCGATATTTACCTTTTCCACACGCTGTGCATCGAAGGAAGCTAAGGATTCACTTCGTAGCCCTCGATATCGTTCGATATAACGATAAATCACTCTGGGCGACTCGGAATCGCGTTATTTACCTTTTCCACACGCTTTGCATCGAAGGAAGCTAAGGATTCACTTCCTAGCCCTCGACATCGTTCGATATAACGATAAATCACTCTGAGCGACTCGGAATCGCGTTATTTACCTTTTCCACACGCTTTGCATCGAAGGAAGCTAAGGATTCACTTCCTAGCCCTCGATATCGTTCGATATAACTATAAATCACTCTGGGCGACGCGGAATAGCGATATTTACCTTTTCCACACGCTGTGCATCGAAGGAAGCTGAGGATTCACTTCGTAGCCCTCGATATCGTTCGATATAACGATAAATCACTCTGGGCGACTCGGAATCGCGTTATTTACCTTTTCCACACGCTTTGCATCGAAGGAAGCTAAGGATTCACTTCCTAGCCCTCGATATCGTTCGATATAACGATAAATCACTCTGGGAGACGCGGATTAGCGATATTTACCTTTTCCACACGCTGTACATCGAAGGAAGCTAAGGATTCACTTCCTAGCCCTCGATATCGTTCGATATAACGATAAATCACTCTGGGAGACGCGGAATAGCGATATTTACCGTTTCCACACGCTGTGCATCGAAGGAAGCTGAGGATTCACTTCCTAGCCCTCGATATCGTTCGATATAACGATAAATCACTCTGGGCGACTCGGAATAGCGATATTTACCTTTTCCACACGCTGTGCATCGAAGGAATCTAAGGATTCACTTCCTAGCCCTCGATATCGTTCGATATAACGATAAATCACTCTGATAGACGCGGATTTGCGATATTTACCTTTTCCACACGCTGTGCATCGAAGGAAGCTAAGGATTCACTTCCTAGCCCTCGATATCGTTCGATATAACGATAAATCACTCTGGGAGACACGGAATAGCGATATTTACCCTTTCCACACGCTGTGCATCGAAGGAAGCTGAGGATTCACTTCGTAGCCCTCGATATCGTTCGATATAACTATAAATCACTCTGGGCGACGCGGAATAGCGATATTTACCTTTTCCACACGCTGTGCATCGAAGGAAGCTGAGGATTCACTTCGTAGCCCTCGATATCGTTCGATATAACGATAAATCACTCTGGGCGACTCGGAATCGCGTTATTTACCTTTTCCACACGCTTTGCATCGAAGGAAGCTAAGGATTCACTTCCTAGCCCTCGACATCGTTCGATATAACGATATATCACTCTGGGCGACTCGGAATCGCGTTATTTAACTATTCCACACGCTGTGTATCGAAGGAAGCTAAGGATTCACTTCCTAGCCCCCGATATCTTTCGATATAACGATAAATCACTCTGAGAGACGCGGAATAACGATATTTACCTTTTCCACACGCTGTGTATCGAAGGAAGCTAAGGATTCACTTCCTAGCGCTCGATATCGTTCGATATAACGATAAATCACTCTGGGCGACTCGGAATCGCGTTATTTACCTATTCCACACACTGTGTATCGAAGGAAGCTAAGGATTCACTTCCTAGCCCTCGATATCGTTCGATATAACGATAAATCACTCTGGGAGACGCGGATTAGCGATATTTACCTTTTCCACACGCTGTGCATCGAAGGAAGCTAAGGATTCACTTCCTAGACCTCGATATCTTTCGATATAACGATAAATCACTCTGGGAGACACGGAAAAGCGATATTTACCCTTTCCACACGCTGTGTATCGAAGGAAGCTAAGGATTCACTTCCTAGCCCTCGATATCGTTCGATATAACGATAAATCACTCTGGGCGACTCGAAATAGCGATATTTACCCTTTCCACACGCTGTGTATCGAAGGAAGCTAAGGATTCACTTCCTAGCCCTCGATATCGTTCGATATAACAATAAATCACTCTGATAGACGCGGATTTGCGATATTTACCTTTTCCACACGCTGTGCATCGAAGGAAGCTAAGGATTCACTTCCTAGCCCTCGATATCGTTCGATATAACGATAAATCACTCTGGGAGACACGGAATAGCGATATTTACCCTTTCCACACGCTGTGTATCGAAGGAAGCTAAGGATTCACTTCCTAGCCCTCGATATCGTTCGATATAACGATAAATCACTCTGGGCGACTCGGAATCGCGTTATTTACCTTTTCCACACGCTTTACATCGAAGGAAGCTAAGGATTCACTTCCTAGCCCTCGATATCGTTCGATATAACGATAAATCACTCTGGGCGACGCGGAATAGCGATATTTACCTTTTCCACACGCTGTGCATCGAAGCAAGCTAAGGATTCACTTCCTAGCCCTCGATATCGTTCGATATAACGATAAATCACTCTGGGCGACTCGGAATAGCGTTATTTACCTTTTCCACACGCTGTGTATCGATTGAAGCTAAGGATTCACTTCCTAGCCCTCGATATCTTTCGATATAACGATAAATCACTCTGGGAGACTCGGAATAGCGATATTTACCTTTTCCACACGCTGTGTATCGAAGGAAGCTGAGGATTCACTTCCTAGCCCTCGATATCGTTCGATATAACGATAAATCACTCTGGGCGACTCGGAATCGCGTTATTTACCTTTTCCACACGCTTTACATCGAAGGAAGCTAAGGATTCACTTCCTAGCCCTCGATATCGTTCGATATAACGATAAATCACTCTGGGCGACTCGGAATAGCGATATTTACCTTTTCCACACGCTGTGCATCGAAGGAAGCTAAGGATTCACTTCCTAGCCCTCGATATCGTTCGATATAACGATAAATCACTCTGGGAGACGCGGAATAGCGATATTTACCTTTTCCACACGCTGTGTATCGAAGGAAGCTAAGGATTCACTTCCTAGCCCTCGATATCGTTCGATATAACGATAAATCACTCTGGGCGACTCGGAATCGCGTTATTTACCTTTTCCACACGCTTTACATCGAAGGAAGCTAAGGATTCACTTCCTAGCCCTCGATATCGTTCGATATAACGATAAATCACTCTGGGCGACGCGGAATAGCGATATTTACCTTTTCCACACGCTGTGCATCGAAGCAAGCTAAGGATTCACTTCCTAGCCCTCGATATCGTTCGATATAACGATAAATCACTCTGGGCGACTCGGAATAGCGTTATTTACCTTTTCCACACGCTGTGTATCGAAGGAAGCTAAGGATTCACTTCCTAGCCCTCGATATCTTTCGATATAACGATAAATCACTCTGGGAGACTCGGAATAGCGATATTTACCTTTTCCACACGCTGTGTATCGAAGGAAGCTGAGGATTCACTTCCTAGCCCTCGATATCGTTCGATATAACGATAAATCACTCTGGGCGACTCGGAATCGCGTTATTTACCTTTTCCACACGCTTTACATCGAAGGAAGCTAAGGATTCACTTCCTAGCCCTCGATATCGTTCGATATAACGATAAATCACTCTGGGCGACTCGGAATAGCGATATTTACCTTTTCCACACGCTGTGCATCGAAGGAAGCTAAGGATTCACTTCCTAGCCCTCGATATCGTTCGATATAACGATAAATCACTCTGGGAGACGCGGAATAGCGATATTTACCTTTTCCACACGCTGCGCATCGAAGGAAGCTGAGGATTCACTTCGTAGCCCTCGATATCGTTCGATATAACGATAAATCACTCTGGGCGACTCGGAATCGCGTTATTTACCTTTTCCACACGCTTTACATCGAAGGAAGCTAAGGATTCACTTCCTAGCCCTCGATATCGTTCGATATAACGATAAATCACTCTGGGCGACTCGGAATAGCGATATTTACCTTTTCCACACGCTGTGCATCGAAGGAAGCTAAGGATTCACTTCCTAGCCCTCGATATCGTTCGATATAACGATAAATCACTCTGGGAGACGCGGAATAGCGATATTTACCTTTTCCACACGCTGCGCATCGAAGGAAGCTGAGGATTCACTTCGTAGCCCTCGATATCGTTCGATATAACGATAAATCACTCTGGGCGACTCGGAATCGCGTTATTTACCTTTTCCACACGCTTTACATCGAAGGAAGCTAAGGATTCACTTCCTAGCCCTCGATATCGTTCGATATAACGATAAATCACTCTGGGCGACGCGGAATAGCGATATTTACCTTTTCCACACGCTGTGCATCGAAGCAAGCTAAGGATTCACTTCCTAGCCCTCGATATCGTTCGATATAACGATAAATCACTCTGATAGACGCGGATTTGCGATATTTACCTTTTCCACACGCTGTGCATCGAAGGAAGCTAAGGATTCACTTCCTAGCCCTCGATATCGTTCGATATAACGATAAATCACTCTGGGAGACACGGAATAGCGATATTTACCCTTTCCACACGCTGTGTATCGAAGGAAGCTAAGGATTCACTTCCTAGCCCTCGATATCGTTCGATATAACGATAAATCACTCTGGGCGACTCGGAATCGCGTTATTTACCTTTTCCACACGCTTTACATCGAAATAAGCTAAGGATTCACTTCCTAGCCCTCGATATCGTTCGATATAACGATAAATCACTCTGGGCGACGCGGAATAGCGATATTTACCTTTTCCACACGCTGTGCATCGAAGCAAGCTAAGGATTCACTTCCTAGCCCTCGATATCGTTCGATATAACGATAAATCACTCTGGGCGACTCGGAATAGCGTTATTTACCTTTTCCACACGCTGTGTATCGAAGGAAGCTAAGGATTCACTTCCTAGCCCTCGATATCTTTCGATATAACGATAAATCACTCTGGGAGACTCGGAATAGCGATATTTACCTTTTCCACACGCTGTGTATCGAAGGAAGCTAAGGATTCACTTCCTAGCCCTCGATATCGTTCGATATAACGATAAATTTCTCTGGGAGACGCGGAATAGCGATATTTACCTTTTCCACACGCTGCGCATCGAAGGAAGCTGAGGATTCACTTCGTAGCCCTCGATATCGTTCGATATAACGATAAATCACTCTGGGCGACTCGGAATCGCGTTATTTACCTTTTCCACACGCTTTACATCGAAGGAAGCTAAGGATTCACTTCCTAGCCCTCGATATCGTTCGATATAACGATAAATCACTCTGGGCGACTCGGAATAGCGATATTTACCTTTTCCACACGCTGTGCATCGAAGGAAGCTAAGGATTCACTTCCTAGCCCTCGATATCGTTCGATATAACGATAAATCACTCTGGGAGACGCGGAATAGCGATATTTACCTTTTCCACACGCTGCGCATCGAAGGAAGCTGAGGATTCACTTCGTAGCCCTCGATATCGTTCGATATAACGATAAATCACTCTGGGCGACTCGGAATCGCGTTATTTACCTTTTCCACACGCTTTACATCGAAGGAAGCTAAGGATTCACTTCCTAGCCCTCGATATCGTTCGATATAACGATAAATCACTCTGGGCGACGCGGAATAGCGATATTTACCTTTTCCACACGCTGTGCATCGAAGCAAGCTAAGGATTCACTTCCTAGCCCTCGATATCGTTCGATATAACGATAAATCACTCTGATAGACGCGGATTTGCGATATTTACCTTTTCCACACGCTGTGCATCGAAGGAAGCTAAGGATTCACTTCCTAGCCCTCGATATCGTTCGATATAACGATAAATCACTCTGGGAGACACGGAATAGCGATATTTACCCTTTCCACACGCTGTGTATCGAAGGAAGCTAAGGATTCACTTCCTAGCCCTCGACATCGTTCGATATAACGATATATCACTCTGGGCGACTCGGAATCGCGTTATTTAACTATTCCACACGCTGTGTATCGAAGGAAGCTAAGGATTCAATTCCTAGCCCTCGATATCGTTCGATATAACGATAAATCACTCTGGGCGACTCGGAATCGCGTTATTTACCTTTTCCACACGCTTTACATCGAAGGAAGCTAAGGATTCACTTCCTAGCCCTCGATATCGTTCGATATAACGATAAATCACTCTTGGCGACGCGGAATAGCGATATTTACCTTTTCCACACGCTGTGCATCGAAGGAAGCTAAGGATTCACTTCCTAGCCCTCGATATCGTTCGATATAACGATAAATCACTCTGGGCGACTCGGAATAGCGTTATTTACCTTTTCCACACGCTGTGTATCGAAGGAAGCTAAGGATTCACTTCCTAGCCCTCGATATCTTTCGATATAACGATAAATCACTCTGGGAGACGCGGAATAGCGATATTTACCTTTTCCACACGCTGTGTATCGAAGGAAGCTAAGGATTCACTTCCTAGCCCTCGATATCGTTCGATATAACGAAAAATCACTCTGCGAGACGCGGAATAGCGATATTTACCTTTTCCACACACTGTGTATCGAAGGAAGCTAAGGATTCAATTCCTAGCCCTCGATATCGTTCGATATAACGATAAATCACTCTGGGAGACGCGGATTAGCGATATTTACCTTTTCCACACGCTGTGCATCGAAGGAAGCTAAGGATTCACTTCCTAGACCTCGATATCTTTCGATATAACGATAAATCACTCTGGGAGACACGGAAAAGCGATATTTACCCTTTCCACACGCTGTGTATCGAAGGAAGCTAAGGATTCACTTCCTAGCCCTCGATATCGTTCGATATAACGATAAATCACTCTGGGCGACTCGAAATAGCGATATTTACCCTTTCCACACGCTGTGTATCGAAGGAAGCTAAGGATTCACTTCCTAGCCCTCGATATCGTTCGATATAACAATAAATCACTCTGATAGACGCGGATTTGCGATATTTACCTTTTCCACACGCTGTGCATCGAAGGAAGCTAAGGATTCACTTCCTAGCCCTCGATATCGTTCGATATAACGATAAATCACTCTGGGAGACACGGAATAGCGATATTTACCCTTTCCACACGCTGTGTATCGAAGGAAGCTAAGGATTCACTTCCTAGCCCTCGATATCGTTCGATATAACGATAAGTCACTCTGGGCGACTCGGAATCGCGTTATTTACCTTTTCCACACGCTTTACATCGAAGGAAGCTAAGGATTCACTTCCTAGCCCTCGATATCGTTCGATATAACGATAAATCACTCTGGGCGACGCGGAATAGCGATATTTACCTTTTCCACACGCTGTGCATCGAAGCAAGCTAAGGATTCACTTCCTAGCCCTCGATATCGTTCGATATAACGATAAATCACTCTGGGCGACTCGGAATAGCGTTATTTACCTTTTCCACACGCTGTGTATCGAAGGAAGCTAAGGATTCACTTCCTAGCCCTCGATATCTTTCGATATAACGATAAATCACTCTGGGAGACGCGGAATAGCGATATTTACCTTTTCCACACGCTGTGTATCGAAGGAAGCTAAGGATTCACTTCCTAGCCCTCGATATCGTTCGATATAACGATAAATCACTCTGGGCGACTCGGAATCGCGTTATTTACCTTTTCCACACGCTTTACATCGAAGGAAGCTAAGGATTCACTTCCTAGCCCTCGATATCGTTCGATATAACGATAAATCACTCTGGGCGACGCGGAATAGCGATATTTACCTTTTCCACACGCTGTGCATCGAAGCAAGCTAAGGATTCACTTCCTAGCCCTCGATATCGTTCGATATAACGATAAATCACTCTGGGCGACTCGGAATAGCGTTATTTACCTTTTCCACACGCTGTGTATCGAAGGAAGCTAAGGATTCACTTCCTAGCCCTCGATATCTTTCGATATAACGATAAATCACTCTGGGAGACTCGGAATAGCGATATTTACCTTTTCCACACGCTGTGTATCGAAGGAAGCTGAGGATTCACTTCCTAGCCCTCGATATCGTTCGATATAACGATAAATCACTCTGGGCGACTCGGAATCGCGTTATTTACCTTTTCCACACGCTTTACATCGAAGGAAGCTAAGGATTCACTTCCTAGCCCTCGATATCGTTCGATATAACGATAAATCACTCTGGGCGACTCGGAATAGCGATATTTACCTTTTCCACACGCTGTGCATCGAAGGAAGCTAAGGATTCACTTCCTAGCCCTCGATATCGTTCGATATAACGATAAATCACTCTGGGAGACGCGGAATAGCGATATTTACCTTTTCCACACGCTGTGTATCGAAGGAAGCTAAGGATTCACTTCCTAGCCCTCGATATCGTTCGATATAACGATAAATCACTCTGGGCGACTCGGAATCGCGTTATTTACCTTTTCCACACGCTTTACATCGAAGGAAGCTAAGGATTCACTTCCTAGCCCTCGATATCGTTCGATATAACGATAAATCACTCTGGGCGACGCGGAATAGCGATATTTACCTTTTCCACACGCTGTGCATCGAAGCAAGCTAAGGATTCACTTCCTAGCCCTCGATATCGTTCGATATAACGATAAATCACTCTGGGCGACTCGGAATAGCGTTATTTACCTTTTCCACACGCTGTGTATCGAAGGAAGCTAAGGATTCACTTCCTAGCCCTCGATATCTTTCGATATAACGATAAATCACTCTGGGAGACTCGGAATAGCGATATTTACCTTTTCCACACGCTGTGTATCGAAGGAAGCTGAGGATTCACTTCCTAGCCCTCGATATCGTTCGATATAACGATAAATCACTCTGGGCGACTCGGAATCGCGTTATTTACCTTTTCCACACGCTTTACATCGAAGGAAGCTAAGGATTCACTTCCTAGCCCTCGATATCGTTCGATATAACGATAAATCACTCTGGGCGACTCGGAATAGCGATATTTACCTTTTCCACACGCTGTGCATCGAAGGAAGCTAAGGATTCACTTCCTAGCCCTCGATATCGTTCGATATAACGATAAATCACTCTGGGAGACGCGGAATAGCGATATTTACCTTTTCCACACGCTGTGTATCGAAGGAAGCTAAGGATTCACTTCCTAGCCCTCGATATCGTTCGATATAACGATAAATCACTCTGGGCGACTCGGAATCGCGTTATTTACCTTTTCCACACGCTTTACATCGAAGGAAGCTAAGGATTCACTTCCTAGCCCTCGATATCGTTCGATATAACGATAAATCACTCTGGGCGACGCGGAATAGCGATATTTACCTTTTCCACACGCTGTGCATCGAAGCAAGCTAAGGATTCACTTCCTAGCCCTCGATATCGTTCGATATAACGATAAATCACTCTGGGCGACTCGGAATAGCGTTATTTACCTTTTCCACACGCTGTGTATCGAAGGAAGCTAAGGATTCACTTCCTAGCCCTCGATATCTTTCGATATAACGATAAATCACTCTGGGAGACTCGGAATAGCGATATTTACCTTTTCCACACGCTGTGTATCGAAGGAAGCTGAGGATTCACTTCCTAGCCCTCGATATCGTTCGATATAACGATAAATCACTCTGGGCGACTCGGAATCGCGTTATTTACCTTTTCCACACGCTTTACATCGAAGGAAGCTAAGGATTCACTTCCTAGCCCTCGATATCGTTCGATATAACGATAAATCACTCTGGGCGACTCGGAATAGCGATATTTACCTTTTCCACACGCTGTGCATCGAAGGAAGCTAAGGATTCACTTCCTAGCCCTCGATATCGTTCGATATAACGATAAATCACTCTGGGAGACGCGGAATAGCGATATTTACCTTTTCCACACGCTGCGCATCGAAGGAAGCTGAGGATTCACTTCGTAGCCCTCGATATCGTTCGATATAACGATAAATCACTCTGGGCGACTCGGAATCGCGTTATTTACCTTTTCCACACGCTTTACATCGAAGGAAGCTAAGGATTCACTTCCTAGCCCTCGATATCGTTCGATATAACGATAAATCACTCTGGGCGACGCGGAATAGCGATATTTACCTTTTCCACACGCTGTGCATCGAAGCAAGCTAAGGATTCACTTCCTAGCCCTCGATATCGTTCGATATAACGATAAATCACTCTGGGCGACTCGGAATCGCGTTATTTAACTATTCCACACGCTGTGTATCGAAGGAAGCTAAGGATTCACTTCCTAGCCCCCGATATCTTTCGATATAACGATAAATCACTCTGGGAGACGCGGAATAGCGATATTTACCTTTTCCACACGCTGTGTATCGAAGGAAGCTAAGGATTCACTTCCTAGCGCTCGATATCGTTCGATATAACGATAAATCACTCTGGGCGACTCGGAATCGCGTTATTTACCTATTCCACACACTGTGTATCGAAGGAAGCTAAGGATTCACTTCCTAGCCCTCGATATCGTTCGATATAACGATAAATCACTCTGGGAGACGCGGATTAGCGATATTTACCTTTTCCACACGCTGTGCATCGAAGGAAGCTAAGGATTCACTTCCTAGCCCTCGATATCGTTCGATATAACGATAAATCACTCTGGGCGACTCGGAATAGCGATATTTACCCTTTCCACACGCTGTGTATCGAAGGAAGCTAAGGATTCACTTCCTAGCCCTCGACATCGTTCGATATAACGATATATCACTCTGGGCGACTCGGAATCGCGTTATTTAACTATTCCACACGCTGTGTATCGAAGGAAGCTAAGGATTCACTTCCTAGCCCCCGATATCTTTCGATATAACGATAAATCACTCTGGGAGACGCGGAATAGCGATATTTACCTTTTCCACACGCTGTGTATCGAAGGAAGCTAAGGATTCACTTCCTAGCGCTCGATATCGTTCGATATAACGATAAATCACTCTGGGCGACGCGGAATAGCGATATTTACCTTTTCCACACGCTGTGCATCGAAGCAAGCTAAGGATTCACTTCCTAGCCCTCGATATCGTTCGATATAACGATAAATCACTCTGGGCGACTCGGAATCGCGTTATTTACCTTTTCCACACGCTTTACATCGAAGGAAGCTAAGGATTCACTTCCTAGCCCTCGATATCGTTCGATATAACGATAAATCACTCTGGGCGAATCGGAATAGCGATATTTACCTTTTCCACACGCTGTGCATCGAAGGAAGCTAAGGATTCACTTCCTAGCCCTCGATATCGTTCGATATAACGATAAATCACTCTGGGAGACGCGGAATAGCGATATTTACCTTTTCCACACGCTGCGCATCGAAGGAAGCTGAGGATTCACTTCGTAGCCCTCGATATCGTTCGATATAACGATAAATCACTCTGGGCGACTCGGAATCGCGTTATTTACCTTTTCCACACGCTGTGTATCGAAGGAAGCTGAGGATTCACTTCCTAGCCCTCGATATCGTTCGATATAACGATAAATCACTCTGGGCGACTCGGAATAGCGATATTTACCCTTTCCACACGCTGTGTATCGAAGGAAGCTAAGGATTCACTTCCTAGTTCTCGACATCGTTCGATATAACGATATATCACTCTGGGCGACTCGGAATCGCGTTATTTAACTATTCCACACGCTGTGTATCGAAGGAAGCTAAGGATTCACTTCCTAGCGCTCGATATCGTTCGATATAACGATAAATCACTCTGGGCGACTCGGAATCGCGTTATTTACCTATTCCACACACTGTGTATCGAAGGAAGCTAAGGATTCACTTCCTAGCCCTCGATATCGTTCGATATAACGATAAATCACTCTGGGAGACGCGGATTAGCGATATTTACCTTTTCCACACGCTGTGCATCGAAGGAAGCTAAGGATTCACTTCCTAGCCCTCGATATCGTTCGATATAACGATAAATCACTCTGGGAGACGCGGAATAGCGATATTTACCTTTTCCACACGCTGCGCATCGAAGGAAGCTGAGGATTCACTTCGTAGCCCTCGATATCGTTCGATATAACGATAAATCACTCTGGGCGACTCGGAATCGCGTTATTTACCTTTTCCACACGCTTTACATCGAAGGAAGCTAAGGATTCACTTCCTAGCCCTCGATATCGTTCGATATAACGATAAATCACTCTGGGCGACTCGGAATAGCGATATTTACCTTTTCCACACGCTGTGCATCGAAGGAAGCTAAGGATTCACTTCCTAGCCCTCGATATCGTTCGATATAACGATAAATCACTCTGGGAGACGCGGAATAGCGATATTTACCTTTTCCACACGCTGCGCATCGAAGGAAGCTGAGGATTCACTTCGTAGCCCTCGATATCGTTCGATATAACGATAAATCACTCTGGGCGACTCGGAATCGCGTTATTTACCTTTTCCACACGCTTTACATCGAAGGAAGCTAAGGATTCACTTCCTACCCCTCGATATCGTTCGATATAACGATAAATCACTCTGGGCGACGCGGAATAGCGATATTTACCTTTTCCACACGCTGTGCATCGAAGCAAGCTAAGGATTCACTTCCTAGCCCTCGATATCGTTCGATATAACGATAAATCACTCTGATAGACGCGGATTTGCGATATTTACCTTTTCCACACGCTGTGCATCGAAGGAAGCTAAGGATTCACTTCCTAGCCCTCGATATCGTTCGATATAACGATAAATCACTCTGGGAGACACGGAATAGCGATATTTACCCTTTCCACACGCTGTGTATCGAAGGAAGCTAAGGATTCACTTCCTAGCCCTCGACATCGTTCGATATAACGATATATCACTCTGGGCGACTCGGAATCGCGTTATTTAACTATTCCACACGCTGTGTATCGAAGGAAGCTAAGGATTCAATTCCTAGCCCTCGATATCGTTCGATATAACGATAAATCACTCTGGGCGACTCGGAATCGCGTTATTTACCTTTTCCACACGCTTTACATCGAAGGAAGCTAAGGATTCACTTCCTAGCCCTCGATATCGTTCGATATAACGATAAATCACTCTTGGCGACGCGGAATAGCGATATTTACCTTTTCCACACGCTGTGCATCGAAGGAAGCTAAGGATTCACTTCCTAGCCCTCGATATCGTTCGATATAACGATAAACCACTCTGGGCGACTCGGAATAGCGTTATTTACCTTTTCCACACGCTGTGTATCGAAGGAAGCTAAGGATTCACTTCCTAGCCCTCGATATCTTTCGATATAACGATAAATCACTCTGGGAGACGCGGAATAGCGATATTTACCTTTTCCACACGCTGTGTATCGAAGGAAGCTAAGGATTCACTTCCTAGCCCTCGATATCGTTCGATATAACGAAAAATCACTCTGCGAGACGCGGAATAGCGATATTTACCTTTTCCACACACTGTGTATCGAAGGAAGCTAAGGATTCAATTCCTAGCCCTCGATATCGTTCGATATAACGATAAATCACTCTGGGAGACGCGGATTAGCGATATTTACCTTTTCCACACGCTGTGCATCGAAGGAAGCTAAGGATTCACTTCCTAGACCTCGATATCTTTCGATATAACGATAAATCACTCTGGGCGACTCGGAATAGCGATATTTACCTTTTCCACACGCTGTGCATCGAAGGAAGCTAAGGATTCACTTCCTAGCCCTCGATATCGTTCGATATAACGATAAATCACTCTGGGAGACGCGGAATAGCGATATTTACCTTTTCCACACGCTGCGCATCGAAGGAAGCTGAGGATTCACTTCGTAGCCCTCGATATCGTTCGATATAACGATAAATCACTCTGGGCGACTCGGAATCGCGTTATTTACCTTTTCCACACGCTGTGTATCGAAGGAAGCTGAGGATTCACTTCCTAGCCCTCGATATCGTTCGATATAACGATAAATCACTCTGGGCGACTCGGAATAGCGATATTTACCCTTTCCACACGCTGTGTATCGAAGGAAGCTAAGGATTCACTTCCTAGCCCTCGACATCGTTCGATATAACGATATATCACTCTGGGCGACTCGGAATCGCGTTATTTAACTATTCCACACGCTGTGTATCGAAGGAAGCTAAGGATTCACTTCCTAGCCCCCGATATCTTTCGATATAACGATAAATCACTCTGGGAGACGCGGAATAGCGATATTTACCTTTTCCACACGCTGTGTATCGAAGGAAGCTAAGGATTCACTTCCTAGCGCTCGATATCGTTCGATATAACGATAAATCACTCTGGGCGACTCGGAATCGCGTTATTTACCTATTCCACACACTGTGTATCGAAGGAAGCTAAGGATTCACTTCCTAGCCCTCGATATCGTTCGATATAACGATAAATCACTCTGGGAGACGCGGATTAGCGATATTTACCTTTTCCACACGCTGTGCATCGAAGGAAGCTAAGGATTCACTTCCTAGCCCTCGATATCGTTCGATATAACGATAAATCACTCTGGGAGACGCGGAATAGCGATATTTACCTTTTCCACACGCTGCGCATCGAAGGAAGCTGAGGATTCACTTCGTAGCCCTCGATATCGTTCGATATAACGATAAATCACTCTGGGCGACTCGGAATCGCGTTATTTACCTTTTCCACACGCTTTACATCGAAGGAAGCTAAGGATTCACTTCCTAGCCCTCGATATCGTTCGATATAACGATAAATCACTCTGGGCGACTCGGAATAGCGATATTTACCTTTTCCACACGCTGTGCATCGAAGGAAGCTAAGGATTCACTTCCTAGCCCTCGATATCGTTCGATATAACGATAAATCACTCTGGGAGACGCGGAATAGCGATATTTACCTTTTCCACACGCTGCGCATCGAAGGAAGCTGAGGATTCACTTCGTAGCCCTCGATATCGTTCGATATAACGATAAATCACTCTGGGCGACTCGGAATCGCGTTATTTACCTTTTCCACACGCTTTACATCGAAGGAAGCTAAGGATTCACTTCCTAGCCCTCGATATCGTTCGATATAACGATAAATCACTCTGGGCGACGCGGAATAGCGATATTTACCTTTTCCACACGCTGTGCATCGAAGCAAGCTAAGGATTCACTTCCTAGCCCTCGATATCGTTCGATATAACGATAAATCACTCTGATAGACGCGGATTTGCGATATTTACCTTTTCCACACGCTGTGCATCGAAGGAAGCTAAGGATTCACTTCCTAGCCCTCGATATCGTTCGATATAACGATAAATCACTCTGGGAGACACGGAATAGCGATATTTACCCTTTCCACACGCTGTGTATCGAAGGAAGCTAAGGATTCACTTCCTAGCCCTCGACATCGTTCGATATAACGATATATCACTCTGGGCGACTCGGAATCGCGTTATTTAACTATTCCACACGCTGTGTATCGAAGGAAGCTAAGGATTCAATTCCTAGCCCTCGATATCGTTCGATATAACGATAAATCACTCTGGGCGACTCGGAATCGCGTTATTTACCTTTTCCACACGCTTTACATCGAAGGAAGCTAAGGATTCACTTCCTAGCCCTCGATATCGTTCGATATAACGATAAATCACTCTTGGCGACGCGGAATAGCGATATTTACCTTTTCCACACGCTGTGCATCGAAGGAAGCTAAGGATTCACTTCCTAGCCCTCGATATCGTTCGATATAACGATAAACCACTCTGGGCGACTCGGAATAGCGTTATTTACCTTTTCCACACGCTGTGTATCGAAGGAAGCTAAGGATTCACTTCCTAGCCCTCGATATCTTTCGATATAACGATAAATCACTCTGGGAGACGCGGAATAGCGATATTTACCTTTTCCACACGCTGTGTATCGAAGGAAGCTAAGGATTCACTTCCTAGCCCTCGATATCGTTCGATATAACGAAAAATCACTCTGCGAGACGCGGAATAGCGATATTTACCTTTTCCACACACTGTGTATCGAAGGAAGCTAAGGATTCAATTCCTAGCCCTCGATATCGTTCGATATAACGATAAATCACTCTGGGAGACGCGGATTAGCGATATTTACCTTTTCCACACGCCGTGCATCGAAGGAAGCTAAGGATTCACTTCCTAGACCTCGATATCTTTCGATATAACGATAAATCACTCTGGGAGACACGGAAAAGCGATATTTACCCTTTCCACACGCTGTGTATCGAAGGAAGCTAAGGATTCACTTCCTAGCCCTCGATATCGTTCGATATAACGATAAATCACTCTGGGCGACTCGAAATAGCGATATTTACCCTTTCCACACGCTGTGTATCGAAGGAAGCTAAGGATTCACTTCCTAGCCCTCGATATCGTTCGATATAACAATAAATCACTCTGATAGACGCGGATTTGCGATATTTACCTTTTCCACACGCTGTGCATCGAAGGAAGCTAAGGATTCACTTCCTAGACCTCGATATCGTTCGATATAACGATAAATCACTCTGGGAGACACGGAATAGCGATATTTACCCTTTCCACACGCTGTGTATCGAAGGAAGCTAAGGATTCACTTCCTAGCCCTCGATATCGTTCGATATAACGATAAATCACTCTGGGCGACTCGGAATCGCGTTATTTACCTTTTCCACACGCTTTACATCGAAGGAAGCTAAGGATTCACTTCCTAGCCCTCGATATCGTTCGATATAACGATAAATCACTCTGGGCGACGCGGAATAGCGATATTTACCTTTTCCACACGCTGTGCATCGAAGCAAGCTAAGGATTCACTTCCTAGCCCTCGATATCGTTCGATATAACGATAAATCACTCTGGGCGACTCGGAATAGCGTTATTTACCTTTTCCACACGCTGTGTATCGAAGGAAGCTAAGGATTCACTTCCTAGCCCTCGATATCGTTCGATATAACGATAAATCACTCTGGGCGACTCGGAATAGCGTTATTTACCTTTTCCACACGCTGTGTATCGAAGGAAGCTAAGGATTCACTTCCTAGCCCTCGATATCGTTCGATATAACGATAAATCACTCTGGGCGACTCGGAATCGCGTTATTTACCTTTTCCACACGCTTTACATCGAAGGAAGCTAAGGATTCACTTCCTAGCCCTCGATATCGTTCGATATAACGATAAATCACTCTGGGCGACGCGGAATAGCGATATTTACCTTTTCCACACGCTGTGCATCGAAGCAAGCTAAGGATTCACTTCCTAGCCCTCGATATCGTTCGATATAACGATAAATCACTCTGGGCGACTCGGAATAGCGTTATTTACCTTTTCCACACGCTGTGTATCGAAGGAAGCTAAGGATTCACTTCCTAGCCCTCGATATCTTTCGATATAACGATAAATCACTCTGGGAGACTCGGAATAGCGATATTTACCTTTTCCACACGCTGTGTATCGAAGGAAGCTGAGGATTCACTTCCTAGCCCTCGATATCGTTCGATATAACGATAAATCACTCTGGGCGACTCGGAATCGCGTTATTTACCTTTTCCACACGCTTTACATCGAAGGAAGCTAAGGATTCACTTCCTAGCCCTCGATATCGTTCGATATAACGATAAATCACTCTGGGCGACTCGGAATAGCGATATTTACCTTTTCCACACGCTGTGCATCGAAGGAAGCTAAGGATTCACTTCCTAGCCCTCGATATCGTTCGATATAACGATAAATCACTCTGGGAGACGCGGAATAGCGATATTTACCTTTTCCACACGCTGCGCATCGAAGGAAGCTGAGGATTCACTTCGTAGCCCTCGATATCGTTCGATATAACGATAAATCACTCTGGGCGACTCGGAATCGCGTTATTTACCTTTTCCACACGCTTTACATCGAAGGAAGCTAAGGATTCACTTCCTAGCCCTCGATATCGTTCGATATAACGATAAATCACTCTGGGCGACTCGGAATAGCGATATTTACCTTTTCCACACGCTGTGCATCGAAGGAAGCTAAGGATTCACTTCCTAGCCCTCGATATCGTTCGATATAACGATAAATCACTCTGGGAGACGCGGAATAGCGATATTTACCTTTTCCACACGCTGCGCATCGAAGGAAGCTGAGGATTCACTTCGTGGCCCTCGATATCGTTCGATATAACGATAAATCACTCTGGGCGACTCGGAATCGCGTTATTTACCTTTTCCACACGCTTTACATCGAAGGAAGCTAAGGATTCACTTCCTAGCCCTCGATATCGTTCGATATAACGATAAATCACTCTGGGCGACGCGGAATAGCGATATTTACCTTTTCCACACGCTGTGCATCGAAGCAAGCTAAGGATTCACTTCCTAGCCCTCGATATCGTTCGATATAACGATAAATCACTCTGGGCGACTCGGAATCGCGTTATTTAACTATTCCACACGCTGTGTATCGAAGGAAGCTAAGGATTCACTTCCTAGCCCCCGATATCTTTCGATATAACGATAAATCACTCTGGGAGACGCGGAATAGCGATATTTACCTTTTCCACACGCTGTGTATCGAAGGAAGCTAAGGATTCACTTTCTAGCGCTCGATATCGTTCGATATAACGATAAATCACTCTGGGCGACTCGGAATCGCGTTATTTACCTATTCCACACACTGTGTATCGAAGGAAGCTAAGGATTCACTTCCTAGCCCTCGATATCGTTCGATATAACGATAAATCACTCTGGGAGACGCGGATTAGCGATATTTACCTTTTCCACACGCTGTGCATCGAAGGAAGCTAAGGATTCACTTCCTAGCCCTCGATATCGTTCGATATAACGATAAATCACTCTGGGCGACTCGGAATAGCGATATTTACCCTTTCCACACGCTGTGTATCGAAGGAAGCTAAGGATTCACTTCCTAGCCCTCGACATCGTTCGATATAACGATATATCACTCTGGGCGACTCGGAATCGCGTTATTTAACTATTCCACACGCTGTGTATCGAAGGAAGCTAAGGATTCACTTCCTAGCCCCCGATATCTTTCGATATAACGATAAATCACTCTGGGAGACGCGGAATAGCGATATTTACCTTTTCCACACGCTGTGTATCGAAGGAAGCTAAGGATTCACTTCCTAGCGCTCGATATCGTTCGATATAACGATAAATCACTCTGGGCGACGCGGAATAGCGATATTTACCTTTTCCACACGCTGTGCATCGAAGCAAGCTAAGGATTCACTTCCTAGCCCTCGATATCGTTCGATATAACGATAAATCACTCTGGGCGACTCGGAATAGCGTTATTTACCTTTTCCACACGCTGTGTATCGAAGGAAGCTAAGGATTCACTTCCTAGCCCTCGATATCTTTCGATATAACGATAAATCACTCTGGGAGACTCGGAATAGCGATATTTACCTTTTCCACACGCTGTGTATCGAAGGAAGCTGAGGATTCACTTCCTAGCCCTCGATATCGTTCGATATAACGATAAATCACTCTGGGCGACTCGGAATCGCGTTATTTACCTTTTCCACACGCTTTACATCGAAGGAAGCTAAGGATTCACTTCCTAGCCCTCGATATCGTTCGATATAACGATAAATCACTCTGGGCGACTCGGAATAGCGATATTTACCTTTTCCACACGCTGTGCATCGAAGGAAGCTAAGGATTCACTTCCTAGCCCTCGATATCGTTCGATATAACGATAAATCACTCTTGGCGACGCGGAATAGCGATATTTACCTTTTCCACACGCTGTGCATCGAAGGAAGCTAAGGATTCACTTCCTAGCCCTCGATATCGTTCGATATAACGATAAATCACTCTGGGCGACTCGGAATCGCGTTATTTACCTTTTCCACACGCTTTACATCGAAGGAAGCTAAGGATTCACTTCCTAGCCCTCGATATCGTTCGATATAACGATAAATCACTCTGGGCGACTCGGAATAGCGATATTTACCTTTTCCACACGCTGTGCATCGAAGGAAGCTAAGGATTCACTTCCTAGCCCTCGATATCGTTCGATATAACGATAAATCACTCTGGGAGACGCGGAATAGCGATATTTACCTTTTCCACACGCTGCGCATCGAAGGAAGCTGAGGATTCACTTCGTGGCCCTCGATATCGTTCGATATAACGATAAATCACTCTGGGCGACTCGGAATCGCGTTATTTACCTTTTCCACACGCTTTACATCGAAGGAAGCTAAGGATTCACTTCCTAGCCCTCGATATCGTTCGATATAACGATAAATCACTCTGGGCGACGCGGAATAGCGATATTTACCTTTTCCACACGCTGTGCATCGAAGCAAGCTAAGGATTCACTTCCTAGCCCTCGATATCGTTCGATATAACGATAAATCACTCTGGGCGACTCGGAATCGCGTTATTTAACTATTCCACACGCTGTGTATCGAAGGAAGCTAAGGATTCACTTCCTAGCCCCCGATATCTTTCGATATAACGATAAATCACTCTGGGAGACGCGGAATAGCGATATTTACCTTTTCCACACGCTGTGTATCGAAGGAAGCTAAGGATTCACTTTCTAGCGCTCGATATCGTTCGATATAACGATAAATCACTCTGGGCGACTCGGAATCGCGTTATTTACCTATTCCACACACTGTGTATCGAAGGAAGCTAAGGATTCACTTCCTAGCCCTCGATATCGTTCGATATAACGATAAATCACTCTGGGAGACGCGGATTAGCGATATTTACCTTTTCCACACGCTGTGCATCGAAGGAAGCTAAGGATTCACTTCCTAGCCCTCGATATCGTTCGATATAACGATAAATCACTCTGGGCGACTCGGAATAGCGATATTTACCCTTTCCACACGCTGTGTATCGAAGGAAGCTAAGGATTCACTTCCTAGCCCTCGACATCGTTCGATATAACGATATATCACTCTGGGCGACTCGGAATCGCGTTATTTAACTATTCCACACGCTGTGTATCGAAGGAAGCTAAGGATTCACTTCCTAGCCCCCGATATCTTTCGATATAACGATAAATCACTCTGGGAGACGCGGAATAGCGATATTTACCTTTTCCACACGCTGTGTATCGAAGGAAGCTAAGGATTCACTTCCTAGCGCTCGATATCGTTCGATATAACGATAAATCACTCTGGGCGACGCGGAATAGCGATATTTACCTTTTCCACACGCTGTGCATCGAAGCAAGCTAAGGATTCACTTCCTAGCCCTCGATATCGTTCGATATAACGATAAATCACTCTGGGCGACTCGGAATAGCGTTATTTACCTTTTCCACACGCTGTGTATCGAAGGAAGCTAAGGATTCACTTCCTAGCCCTCGATATCTTTCGATATAACGATAAATCACTCTGGGAGACTCGGAATAGCGATATTTACCTTTTCCACACGCTGTGTATCGAAGGAAGCTGAGGATTCACTTCCTAGCCCTCGATATCGTTCGATATAACGATAAATCACTCTGGGCGACTCGGAATCGCGTTATTTACCTATTCCACACACTGTGTATCGAAGGAAGCTAAGGATTCACTTCCTAGCCCTCGATATCGTTCGATATAACGATAAATCACTCTGGGAGACGCGGATTAGCGATATTTACCTTTTCCACACGCTGTGCATCGAAGGAAGCTAAGGATTCACTTCCTAGCCCTCGATATCGTTCGATATAACGATAAATCACTCTGGGCGACTCGGAATAGCGATATTTACCCTTTCCACACGCTGTGTATCGAAGGAAGCTAAGGATTCACTTCCTAGCCCTCGACATCGTTCGATATAACGATATATCACTCTGGGCGACTCGGAATCGCGTTATTTAACTATTCCACACGCTGTGTATCGAAGGAAGCTAAGGATTCACTTCCTAGCCCCCGATATCTTTCGATATAACGATAAATCACTCTGGGAGACGCGGAATAGCGATATTTACCTTTTCCACACGCTGTGTATCGAAGGAAGCTAAGGATTCACTTCCTAGCGCTCGATATCGTTCGATATAACGATAAATCACTCTGGGCGACGCGGAATAGCGATATTTACCTTTTCCACACGCTGTGCATCGAAGCAAGCTAAGGATTCACTTCCTAGCCCTCGATATCGTTCGATATAACGATAAATCACTCTGGGCGACTCGGAATCGCGTTATTTACCTTTTCCACACGCTTTACATCGAAGGAAGCTAAGGATTCACTTCCTAGCCCTCGATATCGTTCGATATAACGATAAATCACTCTGGGCGACTCGGAATAGCGATATTTACCTTTTCCACACGCTGTGCATCGAAGGAAGCTAAGGATTCACTTCCTAGCCCTCGATATCGTTCGATATAACGATAAATCACTCTGGGCGACTCGGAATAGCGATATTTACCTTTTCCACACGCTGTGCATCGAAGGAAGCTAAGGATTCACTTCCTAGCCCTCGATATCGTTCGATATAACGATAAATCACTCTGGGAGACGCGGAATAGCGATATTTACCTTTTCCACACGCTGCGCATCGAAGGAAGCTGAGGATTCACTTCGTAGCCCTCGATACCGTTCGATATAACGATAAATCACTCTGGGCGACTCGGAATCGCGTTATTTACCTTTTCCACACGCTTTACATCGAAGGAAGCTAAGGATTCACTTCCTAGCCCTCGATATCGTTCGATATAACGATAAATCACTCTGGGCGACTCGGAATAGCGATATTTACCTTTTCCACACGCTGTGCATCGAAGGAAGCTAAGGATTCACTTCCTAGCCCTCGATATCGTTCGATATAACGATAAATCACTCTGGGAGACGCGGAATAGCGATATTTACCTTTTCCACACGCTGCGCATCGAAGGAAGCTGAGGATTCACTTCGTAGCCCTCGATATCGTTCGATATAACGATAAATCACTCTGGGCGACTCGGAATCGCGTTATTTACCTTTTCCACACGCTTTACATCGAAGGAAGCTAAGGATTCACTTCCTAGCCCTCGATATCGTTCGATATAACGATAAATCACTCTGGGCGACGCGGAATAGCGATATTTACCTTTTCCACACGCTGTGCATCGAAGCAAGCTAAGGATTCACTTCCTAGCCCTCGATATCGTTCGATATAACGATAAATCACTCTGGGCGACTCGGAATCGCGTTATTTAACTATTCCACACGCTCTGTATCGAAGGAAGCTAAGGATTCACTTCCTAGCCCCCGATATCTTTCGATATAACGATAAATCACTCTGGGAGACGCGGAATAGCGATATTTACCTTTTCCACACGCTGTGTATCGAAGGAAGCTAAGGATTCACTTCCTAGCGCTCGATATCGTTCGATATAACGATAAATCACTCTGGGCGACTCGGAATCGCGTTATTTACCTATTCCACACACTGTGTATCGAAGGAAGCTAAGGATTCACTTCCTAGCCCTCGATATCGTTCGATATAACGATAAATCACTCTGGGAGACGCGGATTAGCGATATTTACCTTTTCCACACGCTGTGCATCGAAGGAAGCTAAGGATTCACTTCCTAGCCCTCGATATCGTTCGATATAACGATAAATCACTCTGGGCGACTCGGAATAGCGATATTTACCCTTTCCACACGCTGTGTATCGAAGGAAGCTAAGGATTCACTTCCTAGCCCTCGACATCGTTCGATATAACGATATATCACTCTGGGCGACTCGGAATCGCGTTATTTAACTATTCCACACGCTGTGTATCGAAGGAAGCTAAGGATTCACTTCCTAGCCCCCGATATCTTTCGATATAACGATAAATCACTCTGGGAGACGCGGAATAGCGATATTTACCTTTTCCACACGCTGTGTATCGAAGGAAGCTAAGGATTCACTTCCTAGCGCTCGATATCGTTCGATATAACGATAAATCACTCTGGGCGACGCGGAATAGCGATATTTACCTTTTCCACACGCTGTGCATCGAAGCAAGCTAAGGATTCACTTCCTAGCCCTCGATATCGTTCGATATAACGATAAATCACTCTGGGCGACTCGGAATCGCGTTATTTACCTTTTCCACACGCTTTACATCGAAGGAAGCTAAGGATTCACTTCCTAGCCCTCGATATCGTTCGATATAACGATAAATCACTCTGGGCGACTCGGAATAGCGATATTTACCTTTTCCACACGCTGTGCATCGAAGGAAGCTAAGGATTCACTTCCTAGCCCTCGATATCGTTCGATATAACGATAAATCATTCTGGGAGACGCGGAATAGCGATATTTACCTTTTCCACACGCTGCGCATCGAAGGAAGCTGAGGATTCACTTCGTAGCCCTCGATATCGTTCGATATAACGATAAATCACTCTGGGCGACTCGGAATCGCGTTATTTACCTTTTCCACACGCTGTGTATCGAAGGAAGCTGAGGATTCACTTCCTAGCCCTCGATATCGTTCGATATAACGATAAATCACTCTGGGCGACTCGGAATAGCGATATTTACCCTTTCCACACGCTGTGTATCGAAGGAAGCTAAGGATTCACTTCCTAGCCCTCGACATCGTTCGATATAACGATATATCACTCTGGGCGACTCGGAATCGCGTTATTTAACTATTCCACACGCTGTGTATCGAAGGAAGCTAAGGATTCACTTCCTAGCCCCCGATATCTTTCGATATAACGATAAATCACTCTGGGAGACGCGGAATAGCGATATTTACCTTTTCCACACGCTGTGTATCGAAGGAAGCTAAGGATTCACTTCCTAGCGCTCGATATCGTTCGATATAACGATAAATCACTCTGGGCGACTCGGAATCGCGTTATTTACCTATTCCACACACTGTGTATCGAAGGAAGCTAAGGATTCACTTCCTAGCCCTCGATATCGTTCGATATAACGATAAATCACTCTGGGAGACGCGGATTAGCGATATTTACCTTTTCCACACGCTGTGCATCGAAGGAAGCTAAGGATTCACTTCCTAGCCCTCGATATCGTTCGATATAACTATAAATCACTCTGGGCGACGCGGAATAGCGATATTTACCTTTTCCACACGCTGTGCATCGAAGGAAGCTGAGGATTCACTTCCTAGCCCTCGATATCGTTCGATATAACGATAAATCACTCTGGGCGACTCGGAATCGCGTTATTTAACTATTCCACACGCTGTGTATCGAAGGAAGCTAAGGATTCACTTCCTAGCCCCCGATATCTTTCGATATAACGATAAATCACTCTGGGAGACGCGGAATAGCGATATTTACCTTTTCCACACGCTGTGTATCGAAGGAAGCTAAGGATTCACTTCCTAGCGCTCGATATCGTTCGATATAACGATAAATCACTCTGGGCGACTCGGAATCGCGTTATTTACCTATTCCACACACTGTGTATCGAAGGAAGCTAAGGATTCACTTCCTAGCCCTCGATATCGTTCGATATAACGATAAATCACTCTGGGAGACGCGGATTAGCGATATTTACCTTTTCCACACGCTGTGCATCGAAGGAAGCTAAGGATTCACTTCCTAGCCCTCGATATCGTTCGATATAACGATAAATCACTCTGGGCGACTCGGAATAGCGATATTTACCCTTTCCACACGCTGTGTATCGAAGGAAGCTAAGGATTCACTTCCTAGCCCTCGACATCGTTCGATATAACGATATATCACTCTGGGCGACTCGGAATCGCGTTATTTAACTATTCCACACGCTGTGTATCGAAGGAAGCTAAGGATTCACTTCCTAGCCCCCGATATCTTTCGATATAACGATAAATCACTCTGGGAGACGCGGAATAGCGATATTTACCTTTTCCACACGCTGTGTATCGAAGGAAGCTAAGGATTCACTTCCTAGCGCTCGATATCGTTCGATATAACGATAAATCACTCTGGGCGACGCGGAATAGCGATATTTACCTTTTCCACACGCTGTGCATCGAAGCAAGCTAAGGATTCACTTCCTAGCCCTCGATATCGTTCGATATAACGATAAATCACTCTGGGCGACTCGGAATCGCGTTATTTACCTTTTCCACACGCTTTACATCGAAGGAAGCTAAGGATTCACTTCCTAGCCCTCGATATCGTTCGATATAACGATAAATCACTCTGGGCGACTCGGAATAGCGATATTTACCTTTTCCACACGCTGTGCATCGAAGGAAGCTAAGGATTCACTTCCTAGCCCTCGATATCGTTCGATATAACGATAAATCACTCTGGGAGACGCGGAATAGCGATATTTACCTTTTCCACACGCTGCGCATCGAAGGAAGCTGAGGATTCACTTCGTAGCCCTCGATATCGTTCGATATAACGATAAATCACTCTGGGCGACTCGGAATCGCGTTATTTACCTTTTCCACACGCTGTGTATCGAAGGAAGCTGAGGATTCACTTCCTAGCCCTCGATATCGTTCGATATAACGATAAATCACTCTGGGCGACTCGGAATAGCGATATTTACCCTTTCCACACGCTGTGTATCGAAGGAAGCTAAGGATTCACTTCCTAGCCCTCGACATCGTTCGATATAACGATATATCACTCTGGGCGACTCGGAATCGCGTTATTTAACTATTCCACACGCTGTGTATCGAAGGAAGCTAAGGATTCACTTCCTAGCCCCCGATATCTTTCGATATAACGATAAATCACTCTGGGAGACGCGGAATAGCGATATTTACCTTTTCCACACGCTGTGTATCGAAGGAAGCTAAGGATTCACTTCCTAGCGCTCGATATCGTTCGATATAACGATAAATCACTCTGGGCGACTCGGAATCGCGTTATTTACCTATTCCACACACTGTGTATCGAAGGAAGCTAAGGATTCACTTCCTAGCCCTCGATATCGTTCGATATAACGATAAATCACTCTGGGAGACGCGGATTAGCGATATTTACCTTTTCCACACGCTGTGCATCGAAGGAAGCTAAGGATTCACTTCCTAGCCCTCGATATCGTTCGATATAACTATAAATCACTCTGGGCGACGCGGAATAGCGATATTTACCTTTTCCACACGCTGTGCATCGAAGGAAGCTGAGGATTCAATTCCTAGCCCTCGATATCGTTCGATATAACGATAAATCACTCTGGGAGACGCGGAATAGCGATATTTACCGTTTCCACACGCTGTGCATCGAAGGAAGCTGAGGATTCACTTCCTAGCCCTCGATATCGTTCGATATAACGATAAATCACTCTGGGCGACGCGGAATAGCGATATTTACCTTTTCCACACGCTGTGTATCGAAGGAAGCTAAGGATTCACTTCCTAGCCCCCGATATCTTTCGATATAACGATAAATCACTCTGGGAGACGCGGATTTGCGATATTTACCTTTTCCACACGCTGTGCATCGAAGGAAGCTAAGGATTCACTTCCTAGCCCTCGATATCGTTCGATATAACTATAAATCACTCTGGGCGACGCGGAATAGCGATATTTACCTTTTCCACACGCTTTACATCGAAGGAAGCTAAGGATTCACTTCCTAGCCCTCGATATCGTTCGATATAACGATAAATCACTCTGGGCGACGCGGAATAGCGATATTTACCTTTTCCACACGCTGTGCATCGAAGCAAGCTAAGGATTCACTTCCTAGCCCTCGATATCGTTCGATATAACGATAAATCACTCTGGGCGACGCGGAATAGCGATATTTACCTTTTCCACACGCTGTGTATCGAAGGAAGCTAAGGATTCACTTCCTAGCCCCCGATATCTTTCGATATAACGATAAATCACTCTGGGAGACGCGGATTTGCGATATTTACCTTTTCCACACGCTGTGCATCGAAGGAAGCTAAGGATTCACTTCCTAGCCCTCGATATCGTTCGATATAACTATAAATCACTCTGGGCGACGCGGAATAGCGATATTTACCTTTTCCACACGCTTTACATCGAAGGAAGCTAAGGATTCACTTCCTAGCCCTCGATATCGTTCGATATAACGATAAATCACTCTGGGCGACGCGGAATAGCGATATTTACCTTTTCCACACGCTGTGCATCGAAGCAAGCTAAGGATTCACTTCCTAGCCCTCGATATCGTTCGATATAACGATAAATCACTCTGATAGACGCGGATTTGCGATATTTACCTTTTCCACACGCTGTGCATGGAAGGAAGCTAAGGATTCACTTCCTAGCCCTCGATATCGTTCGATATAACGATAAATCACTCTGGGAGACACGGAATAGCGATATTTACCCTTTCCACACGCTGTGTATCGAAGGAAGCTAAGGATTCACTTCCTAGCCCTCGACATCGTTCGATATAACGATATATCACTCTGGGCGACTCGGAATCGCGTTATTTAACTATTCCACACGCTGTGTATCGAAGGAAGCTAAGGATTCAATTCCTAGCCCTCGATATCGTTCGATATAACGATAAATCACTCTGGGCGACTCGGAATCGCGTTATTTACCTTTTCCACACGCTTTACATCGAAGGAAGCTAAGGATTCACTTCCTAGCCCTCGATATCGTTCGATATAACGATAAATCACTCTTGGCGACGCGGAATAGCGATATTTACCTTTTCCACACGCTGTGCATCGAAGGAAGCTAAGGATTCACTTCCTAGCCCTCGATATCGTTCGATATAACGATAAATCACTCTGGGCGACTCGGAATAGCGTTATTTACCTTTTCCACACGCTGTGTATCGAAGGAAGCTAAGGATTCACTTCCTAGCCCTCGATATCTTTCGATATAACGATAAATCACTCTGGGAGACGCGGAATAGCGATATTTACCTTTTCCACACGCTGTGTATCGAAGGAAGCTAAGGATTCACTTCCTAGCCCTCGATATCGTTCGATATAACGAAAAATCACTCTGCGAGACGCGGAATAGCGATATTTACCTTTTCCACACACTGTGTATCGAAGGAAGCTAAGGATTCACTTCCTAGCCCTCGATATCGTTCGATATAACGATAAATCACTCTGGGCGACTCGGAATAGCGATATTTACCCTTTCCACACGCTGTGTATCGAAGGAAGCTAAGGATTCACTTCCTAGCCCTCGACATCGTTCGATATAACGATATATCACTCTGGGCGACTCGGAATCGCGTTATTTAACTATTCCACACGCTGTGTATCGAAGGAAGCTAAGGATTCACTTCCTAGCCCCCGATATCTTTCGATATAACGATAAATCACTCTGGGAGACGCGGAATAGCGATATTTACCTTTTCCACACGCTGTGTATCGAAGGAAGCTAAGGATTCACTTCCTAGCGCTCGATATCGTTCGATATAACGATAAATCACTCTGGGCGACGCGGAATAGCGATATTTACCTTTTCCACACGCTGTGCATCGAAGCAAGCTAAGGATTCACTTCCTAGCCCTCGATATCGTTCGATATAACGATAAATCACTCTGGGCGACTCGGAATCGCGTTATTTACCTTTTCCACACGCTTTACATCGAAGGAAGCTAAGGATTCACTTCCTAGCCCTCGATATCGTTCGATATAACGATAAATCACTCTGGGCGAATCGGAATAGCGATATTTACCTTTTCCACACGCTGTGCATCGAAGGAAGCTAAGGATTCACTTCCTAGCCCTCGATATCGTTCGATATAACGATAAATCACTCTGGGAGACGCGGAATAGCGATATTTACCTTTTCCACACGCTGCGCATCGAAGGAAGCTGAGGATTCACTTCGTAGCCCTCGATATCGTTCGATATAACGATAAATCACTCTGGGCGACTCGGAATCGCGTTATTTACCTTTTCCACACGCTGTGTATCGAAGGAAGCTGAGGATTCACTTCCTAGCCCTCGATATCGTTCGATATAACGATAAATCACTCTGGGCGACTCGGAATAGCGATATTTACCCTTTCCACACGCTGTGTATCGAAGGAAGCTAAGGATTCACTTCCTAGTTCTCGACATCGTTCGATATAACGATATATCACTCTGGGCGACTCGGAATCGCGTTATTTAACTATTCCACACGCTGTGTATCGAAGGAAGCTAAGGATTCACTTCCTAGCGCTCGATATCGTTCGATATAACGATAAATCACTCTGGGCGACTCGGAATCGCGTTATTTACCTATTCCACACACTGTGTATCGAAGGAAGCTAAGGATTCACTTCCTAGCCCTCGATATCGTTCGATATAACGATAAATCACTCTGGGAGACGCGGATTAGCGATATTTACCTTTTCCACACGCTGTGCATCGAAGGAAGCTAAGGATTCACTTCCTAGCCCTCGATATCGTTCGATATAACGATAAATCACTCTGGGAGACGCGGAATAGCGATATTTACCTTTTCCACACGCTGCGCATCGAAGGAAGCTGAGGATTCACTTCGTAGCCCTCGATATCGTTCGATATAACGATAAATCACTCTGGGCGACTCGGAATCGCGTTATTTACCTTTTCCACACGCTTTACATCGAAGGAAGCTAAGGATTCACTTCCTAGCCCTCGATATCGTTCGATATAACGATAAATCACTCTGGGCGACTCGGAATAGCGATATTTACCTTTTCCACACGCTGTGCATCGAAGGAAGCTAAGGATTCACTTCCTAGCCCTCGATATCGTTCGATATAACGATAAATCACTCTGGGAGACGCGGAATAGCGATATTTACCTTTTCCACACGCTGCGCATCGAAGGAAGCTGAGGATTCACTTCGTAGCCCTCGATATCGTTCGATATAACGATAAATCACTCTGGGCGACTCGGAATCGCGTTATTTACCTTTTCCACACGCTTTACATCGAAGGAAGCTAAGGATTCACTTCCTACCCCTCGATATCGTTCGATATAACGATAAATCACTCTGGGCGACGCGGAATAGCGATATTTACCTTTTCCACACGCTGTGCATCGAAGCAAGCTAAGGATTCACTTCCTAGCCCTCGATATCGTTCGATATAACGATAAATCACTCTGATAGACGCGGATTTGCGATATTTACCTTTTCCACACGCTGTGCATCGAAGGAAGCTAAGGATTCACTTCCTAGCCCTCGATATCGTTCGATATAACGATAAATCACTCTGGGAGACACGGAATAGCGATATTTACCCTTTCCACACGCTGTGTATCGAAGGAAGCTAAGGATTCACTTCCTAGCCCTCGACATCGTTCGATATAACGATATATCACTCTGGGCGACTCGGAATCGCGTTATTTAACTATTCCACACGCTGTGTATCGAAGGAAGCTAAGGATTCAATTCCTAGCCCTCGATATCGTTCGATATAACGATAAATCACTCTGGGCGACTCGGAATCGCGTTATTTACCTTTTCCACACGCTTTACATCGAAGGAAGCTAAGGATTCACTTCCTAGCCCTCGATATCGTTCGATATAACGATAAATCACTCTTGGCGACGCGGAATAGCGATATTTACCTTTTCCACACGCTGTGCATCGAAGGAAGCTAAGGATTCACTTCCTAGCCCTCGATATCGTTCGATATAACGATAAACCACTCTGGGCGACTCGGAATAGCGTTATTTACCTTTTCCACACGCTGTGTATCGAAGGAAGCTAAGGATTCACTTCCTAGCCCTCGATATCTTTCGATATAACGATAAATCACTCTGGGAGACGCGGAATAGCGATATTTACCTTTTCCACACGCTGTGTATCGAAGGAAGCTAAGGATTCACTTCCTAGCCCTCGATATCGTTCGATATAACGAAAAATCACTCTGCGAGACGCGGAATAGCGATATTTACCTTTTCCACACACTGTGTATCGAAGGAAGCTAAGGATTCAATTCCTAGCCCTCGATATCGTTCGATATAACGATAAATCACTCTGGGAGACGCGGATTAGCGATATTTACCTTTTCCACACGCTGTGCATCGAAGGAAGCTAAGGATTCACTTCCTAGACCTCGATATCTTTCGATATAACGATAAATCACTCTGGGCGACTCGGAATAGCGATATTTACCTTTTCCACACGCTGTGCATCGAAGGAAGCTAAGGATTCACTTCCTAGCCCTCGATATCGTTCGATATAACGATAAATCACTCTGGGAGACGCGGAATAGCGATATTTACCTTTTCCACACGCTGCGCATCGAAGGAAGCTGAGGATTCACTTCGTAGCCCTCGATATCGTTCGATATAACGATAAATCACTCTGGGCGACTCGGAATCGCGTTATTTACCTTTTCCACACGCTGTGTATCGAAGGAAGCTGAGGATTCACTTCCTAGCCCTCGATATCGTTCGATATAACGATAAATCACTCTGGGCGACTCGGAATAGCGATATTTACCCTTTCCACACGCTGTGTATCGAAGGAAGCTAAGGATTCACTTCCTAGCCCTCGACATCGTTCGATATAACGATATATCACTCTGGGCGACTCGGAATCGCGTTATTTAACTATTCCACACGCTGTGTATCGAAGGAAGCTAAGGATTCACTTCCTAGCCCCCGATATCTTTCGATATAACGATAAATCACTCTGGGAGACGCGGAATAGCGATATTTACCTTTTCCACACGCTGTGTATCGAAGGAAGCTAAGGATTCACTTCCTAGCGCTCGATATCGTTCGATATAACGATAAATCACTCTGGGCGACTCGGAATCGCGTTATTTACCTATTCCACACACTGTGTATCGAAGGAAGCTAAGGATTCACTTCCTAGCCCTCGATATCGTTCGATATAACGATAAATCACTCTGGGAGACGCGGATTAGCGATATTTACCTTTTCCACACGCTGTGCATCGAAGGAAGCTAAGGATTCACTTCCTAGCCCTCGATATCGTTCGATATAACGATAAATCACTCTGGGAGACGCGGAATAGCGATATTTACCTTTTCCACACGCTGCGCATCGAAGGAAGCTGAGGATTCACTTCGTAGCCCTCGATATCGTTCGATATAACGATAAATCACTCTGGGCGACTCGGAATCGCGTTATTTACCTTTTCCACACGCTTTACATCGAAGGAAGCTAAGGATTCACTTCCTAGCCCTCGATATCGTTCGATATAACGATAAATCACTCTGGGCGACTCGGAATAGCGATATTTACCTTTTCCACACGCTGTGCATCGAAGGAAGCTAAGGATTCACTTCCTAGCCCTCGATATCGTTCGATATAACGATAAATCACTCTGGGAGACGCGGAATAGCGATATTTACCTTTTCCACACGCTGCGCATCGAAGGAAGCTGAGGATTCACTTCGTAGCCCTCGATATCGTTCGATATAACGATAAATCACTCTGGGCGACTCGGAATCGCGTTATTTACCTTTTCCACACGCTTTACATCGAAGGAAGCTAAGGATTCACTTCCTAGCCCTCGATATCGTTCGATATAACGATAAATCACTCTGGGCGACGCGGAATAGCGATATTTACCTTTTCCACACGCTGTGCATCGAAGCAAGCTAAGGATTCACTTCCTAGCCCTCGATATCGTTCGATATAACGATAAATCACTCTGATAGACGCGGATTTGCGATATTTACCTTTTCCACACGCTGTGCATCGAAGGAAGCTAAGGATTCACTTCCTAGCCCTCGATATCGTTCGATATAACGATAAATCACTCTGGGAGACACGGAATAGCGATATTTACCCTTTCCACACGCTGTGTATCGAAGGAAGCTAAGGATTCACTTCCTAGCCCTCGACATCGTTCGATATAACGATATATCACTCTGGGCGACTCGGAATCGCGTTATTTAACTATTCCACACGCTGTGTATCGAAGGAAGCTAAGGATTCAATTCCTAGCCCTCGATATCGTTCGATATAACGATAAATCACTCTGGGCGACTCGGAATCGCGTTATTTACCTTTTCCACACGCTTTACATCGAAGGAAGCTAAGGATTCACTTCCTAGCCCTCGATATCGTTCGATATAACGATAAATCACTCTTGGCGACGCGGAATAGCGATATTTACCTTTTCCACACGCTGTGCATCGAAGGAAGCTAAGGATTCACTTCCTAGCCCTCGATATCGTTCGATATAACGATAAACCACTCTGGGCGACTCGGAATAGCGTTATTTACCTTTTCCACACGCTGTGTATCGAAGGAAGCTAAGGATTCACTTCCTAGCCCTCGATATCTTTCGATATAACGATAAATCACTCTGGGAGACGCGGAATAGCGATATTTACCTTTTCCACACGCTGTGTATCGAAGGAAGCTAAGGATTCACTTCCTAGCCCTCGATATCGTTCGATATAACGAAAAATCACTCTGCGAGACGCGGAATAGCGATATTTACCTTTTCCACACACTGTGTATCGAAGGAAGCTAAGGATTCAATTCCTAGCCCTCGATATCGTTCGATATAACGATAAATCACTCTGGGAGACGCGGATTAGCGATATTTACCTTTTCCACACGCTGTGCATCGAAGGAAGCTAAGGATTCACTTCCTAGACCTCGATATCTTTCGATATAACGATAAATCACTCTGGGAGACACGGAAAAGCGATATTTACCCTTTCCACACGCTGTGTATCGAAGGAAGCTAAGGATTCACTTCCTAGCCCTCGATATCGTTCGATATAACGATAAATCACTCTGGGCGACTCGAAATAGCGATATTTACCCTTTCCACACGCTGTGTATCGAAGGAAGCTAAGGATTCACTTCCTAGCCCTCGATATCGTTCGATATAACAATAAATCACTCTGATAGACGCGGATTTGCGATATTTACCTTTTCCACACGCTGTGCATCGAAGGAAGCTAAGGATTCACTTCCTAGACCTCGATATCGTTCGATATAACGATAAATCACTCTGGGAGACACGAAATAGCGATATTTACCCTTTCCACACGCTGTGTATCGAAGGAAGCTAAGGATTCACTTCCTAGCCCTCGATATCGTTCGATATAACGATAAATCACTCTGGGCGACTCGGAATCGCGTTATTTACCTTTTCCACACGCTTTACATCGAAGGAAGCTAAGGATTCACTTCCTAGCCCTCGATATCGTTCGATATAACGATAAATCACTCTGGGCGACGCGGAATAGCGATATTTACCTTTTCCACACGCTGTGCATCGAAGCAAGCTAAGGATTCACTTCCTAGCCCTCGATATCGTTCGATATAACGATAAATCACTCTGGGCGACTCGGAATAGCGTTATTTACCTTTTCCACACGCTGTGTATCGAAGGAAGCTAAGGATTCACTTCCTAGCCCTCGATATCGTTCGATATAACGATAAATCACTCTGGGCGACTCGGAATAGCGTTATTTACCTTTTCCACACGCTGTGTATCGAAGGAAGCTAAGGATTCACTTCCTAGCCCTCGATATCGTTCGATATAACGATAAATCACTCTGGGCGACTCGGAATCGCGTTATTTACCTTTTCCACACGCTTTACATCGAAGGAAGCTAAGGATTCACTTCCTAGCCCTCGATATCGTTCGATATAACGATAAATCACTCTGGGCGACGCGGAATAGCGATATTTACCTTTTCCACACGCTGTGCATCGAAGCAAGCTAAGGATTCACTTCCTAGCCCTCGATATCGTTCGATATAACGATAAATCACTCTGGGCGACTCGGAATAGCGTTATTTACCTTTTCCACACGCTGTGTATCGAAGGAAGCTAAGGATTCACTTCCTAGCCCTCGATATCTTTCGATATAACGATAAATCACTCTGGGAGACTCGGAATAGCGATATTTACCTTTTCCACACGCTGTGTATCGAAGGAAGCTGAGGATTCACTTCCTAGCCCTCGATATCGTTCGATATAACGATAAATCACTCTGGGCGACTCGGAATCGCGTTATTTACCTTTTCCACACGCTTTACATCGAAGGAAGCTAAGGATTCACTTCCTAGCCCTCGATATCGTTCGATATAACGATAAATCACTCTGGGCGACTCGGAATAGCGATATTTACCTTTTCCACACGCTGTGCATCGAAGGAAGCTAAGGATTCACTTCCTAGCCCTCGATATCGTTCGATATAACGATAAATCACTCTGGGAGACGCGGAATAGCGATATTTACCTTTTCCACACGCTGCGCATCGAAGGAAGCTGAGGATTCACTTCGTAGCCCTCGATATCGTTCGATATAACGATAAATCACTCTGGGCGACTCGGAATCGCGTTATTTACCTTTTCCACACGCTTTACATCGAAGGAAGCTAAGGATTCACTTCCTAGCCCTCGATATCGTTCGATATAACGATAAATCACTCTGGGCGACTCGGAATAGCGATATTTACCTTTTCCACACGCTGTGCATCGAAGGAAGCTAAGGATTCACTTCCTAGCCCTCGATATCGTTCGATATAACGATAAATCACTCTGGGAGACGCGGAATAGCGATATTTACCTTTTCCACACGCTGCGCATCGAAGGAAGCTGAGGATTCACTTCGTGGCCCTCGATATCGTTCGATATAACGATAAATCACTCTGGGCGACTCGGAATCGCGTTATTTACCTTTTCCACACGCTTTACATCGAAGGAAGCTAAGGATTCACTTCCTAGCCCTCGATATCGTTCGATATAACGATAAATCACTCTGGGCGACGCGGAATAGCGATATTTACCTTTTCCACACGCTGTGCATCGAAGCAAGCTAAGGATTCACTTCCTAGCCCTCGATATCGTTCGATATAACGATAAATCACTCTGGGCGACTCGGAATCGCGTTATTTAACTATTCCACACGCTGTGTATCGAAGGAAGCTAAGGATTCACTTCCTAGCCCCCGATATCTTTCGATATAACGATAAATCACTCTGGGAGACGCGGAATAGCGATATTTACCTTTTCCACACGCTGTGTATCGAAGGAAGCTAAGGATTCACTTTCTAGCGCTCGATATCGTTCGATATAACGATAAATCACTCTGGGCGACTCGGAATCGCGTTATTTACCTATTCCACACACTGTGTATCGAAGGAAGCTAAGGATTCACTTCCTAGCCCTCGATATCGTTCGATATAACGATAAATCACTCTGGGAGACGCGGATTAGCGATATTTACCTTTTCCACACGCTGTGCATCGAAGGAAGCTAAGGATTCACTTCCTAGCCCTCGATATCGTTCGATATAACGATAAATCACTCTGGGCGACTCGGAATAGCGATATTTACCCTTTCCACACGCTGTGTATCGAAGGAAGCTAAGGATTCACTTCCTAGCCCTCGACATCGTTCGATATAACGATATATCACTCTGGGCGACTCGGAATCGCGTTATTTAACTATTCCACACGCTGTGTATCGAAGGAAGCTAAGGATTCACTTCCTAGCCCCCGATATCTTTCGATATAACGATAAATCACTCTGGGAGACGCGGAATAGCGATATTTACCTTTTCCACACGCTGTGTATCGAAGGAAGCTAAGGATTCACTTCCTAGCGCTCGATATCGTTCGATATAACGATAAATCACTCTGGGCGACGCGGAATAGCGATATTTACCTTTTCCACACGCTGTGCATCGAAGCAAGCTAAGGATTCACTTCCTAGCCCTCGATATCGTTCGATATAACGATAAATCACTCTGGGCGACTCGGAATAGCGTTATTTACCTTTTCCACACGCTGTGTATCGAAGGAAGCTAAGGATTCACTTCCTAGCCCTCGATATCTTTCGATATAACGATAAATCACTCTGGGAGACTCGGAATAGCGATATTTACCTTTTCCACACGCTGTGTATCGAAGGAAGCTGAGGATTCACTTCCTAGCCCTCGATATCGTTCGATATAACGATAAATCACTCTGGGCGACTCGGAATCGCGTTATTTACCTTTTCCACACGCTTTACATCGAAGGAAGCTAAGGATTCACTTCCTAGCCCTCGATATCGTTCGATATAACGATAAATCACTCTGGGCGACTCGGAATAGCGATATTTACCTTTTCCACACGCTGTGCATCGAAGGAAGCTAAGGATTCACTTCCTAGCCCTCGATATCGTTCGATATAACGATAAATCACTCTTGGCGACGCGGAATAGCGATATTTACCTTTTCCACACGCTGTGCATCGAAGGAAGCTAAGGATTCACTTCCTAGCCCTCGATATCGTTCGATATAACGATAAATCACTCTGGGCGACTCGGAATCGCGTTATTTACCTTTTCCACACGCTTTACATCGAAGGAAGCTAAGGATTCACTTCCTAGCCCTCGATATCGTTCGATATAACGATAAATCACTCTGGGCGACTCGGAATAGCGATATTTACCTTTTCCACACGCTGTGCATCGAAGGAAGCTAAGGATTCACTTCCTAGCCCTCGATATCGTTCGATATAACGATAAATCACTCTGGGAGACGCGGAATAGCGATATTTACCTTTTCCACACGCTGCGCATCGAAGGAAGCTGAGGATTCACTTCGTGGCCCTCGATATCGTTCGATATAACGATAAATCACTCTGGGCGACTCGGAATCGCGTTATTTACCTTTTCCACACGCTTTACATCGAAGGAAGCTAAGGATTCACTTCCTAGCCCTCGATATCGTTCGATATAACGATAAATCACTCTGGGCGACGCGGAATAGCGATATTTACCTTTTCCACACGCTGTGCATCGAAGCAAGCTAAGGATTCACTTCCTAGCCCTCGATATCGTTCGATATAACGATAAATCACTCTGGGCGACTCGGAATCGCGTTATTTAACTATTCCACACGCTGTGTATCGAAGGAAGCTAAGGATTCACTTCCTAGCCCCCGATATCTTTCGATATAACGATAAATCACTCTGGGAGACGCGGAATAGCGATATTTACCTTTTCCACACGCTGTGTATCGAAGGAAGCTAAGGATTCACTTTCTAGCGCTCGATATCGTTCGATATAACGATAAATCACTCTGGGCGACTCGGAATCGCGTTATTTACCTATTCCACACACTGTGTATCGAAGGAAGCTAAGGATTCACTTCCTAGCCCTCGATATCGTTCGATATAACGATAAATCACTCTGGGAGACGCGGATTAGCGATATTTACCTTTTCCACACGCTGTGCATCGAAGGAAGCTAAGGATTCACTTCCTAGCCCTCGATATCGTTCGATATAACGATAAATCACTCTGGGCGACTCGGAATAGCGATATTTACCCTTTCCACACGCTGTGTATCGAAGGAAGCTAAGGATTCACTTCCTAGCCCTCGACATCGTTCGATATAACGATATATCACTCTGGGCGACTCGGAATCGCGTTATTTAACTATTCCACACGCTGTGTATCGAAGGAAGCTAAGGATTCACTTCCTAGCCCCCGATATCTTTCGATATAACGATAAATCACTCTGGGAGACGCGGAATAGCGATATTTACCTTTTCCACACGCTGTGTATCGAAGGAAGCTAAGGATTCACTTCCTAGCGCTCGATATCGTTCGATATAACGATAAATCACTCTGGGCGACGCGGAATAGCGATATTTACCTTTTCCACACGCTGTGCATCGAAGCAAGCTAAGGATTCACTTCCTAGCCCTCGATATCGTTCGATATAACGATAAATCACTCTGGGCGACTCGGAATAGCGTTATTTACCTTTTCCACACGCTGTGTATCGAAGGAAGCTAAGGATTCACTTCCTAGCCCTCGATATCTTTCGATATAACGATAAATCACTCTGGGAGACTCGGAATAGCGATATTTACCTTTTCCACACGCTGTGTATCGAAGGAAGCTGAGGATTCACTTCCTAGCCCTCGATATCGTTCGATATAACGATAAATCACTCTGGGCGACTCGGAATCGCGTTATTTACCTTTTCCACACGCTTTACATCGAAGGAAGCTAAGGATTCACTTCCTAGCCCTCGATATCGTTCGATATAACGATAAATCACTCTGGGCGACTCGGAATAGCGATATTTACCTTTTCCACACGCTGTGCATCGAAGGAAGCTAAGGATTCACTTCCTAGCCCTCGATATCGTTCGATATAACGATAAATCACTCTGGGAGACGCGGAATAGCGATATTTACCTTTTCCACACGCTGCGCATCGAAGGAAGCTGAGGATTCACTTCGTGGCCCTCGATATCGTTCGATATAACGATAAATCACTCTGGGCGACTCGGAATCGCGTTATTTACCTTTTCCACACGCTTTACATCGAAGGAAGCTAAGGATTCACTTCCTAGCCCTCGATATCGTTCGATATAACGATAAATCACTCTGGGCGACGCGGAATAGCGATATTTACCTTTTCCACACGCTGTGCATCGAAGCAAGCTAAGGATTCACTTCCTAGCCCTCGATATCGTTCGATATAACGATAAATCACTCTGGGCGACTCGGAATCGCGTTATTTAACTATTCCACACGCTGTGTATCGAAGGAAGCTAAGGATTCACTTCCTAGCCCCCGATATCTTTCGATATAACGATAAATCACTCTGGGAGACGCGGAATAGCGATATTTACCTTTTCCACACGCTGTGTATCGAAGGAAGCTAAGGATTCACTTTCTAGCGCTCGATATCGTTCGATATAACGATAAATCACTCTGGGCGACTCGGAATCGCGTTATTTACCTATTCCACACACTGTGTATCGAAGGAAGCTAAGGATTCACTTCCTAGCCCTCGATATCGTTCGATATAACGATAAATCACTCTGGGAGACGCGGATTAGCGATATTTACCTTTTCCACACGCTGTGCATCGAAGGAAGCTAAGGATTCACTTCCTAGCCCTCGATATCGTTCGATATAACGATAAATCACTCTGGGCGACTCGGAATAGCGATATTTACCCTTTCCACACGCTGTGTATCGAAGGAAGCTAAGGATTCACTTCCTAGCCCTCGACATCGTTCGATATAACGATATATCACTCTGGGCGACTCGGAATCGCGTTATTTAACTATTCCACACGCTGTGTATCGAAGGAAGCTAAGGATTCACTTCCTAGCCCCCGATATCTTTCGATATAACGATAAATCACTCTGGGAGACGCGGAATAGCGATATTTACCTTTTCCACACGCTGTGTATCGAAGGAAGCTAAGGATTCACTTCCTAGCGCTCGATATCGTTCGATATAACGATAAATCACTCTGGGCGACGCGGAATAGCGATATTTACCTTTTCCACACGCTGTGCATCGAAGCAAGCTAAGGATTCACTTCCTAGCCCTCGATATCGTTCGATATAACGATAAATCACTCTGGGCGACTCGGAATCGCGTTATTTACCTTTTCCACACGCTTTACATCGAAGGAAGCTAAGGATTCACTTCCTAGCCCTCGATATCGTTCGATATAACGATAAATCACTCTGGGCGACTCGGAATAGCGATATTTACCTTTTCCACACGCTGTGCATCGAAGGAAGCTAAGGATTCACTTCCTAGCCCTCGATATCGTTCGATATAACGATAAATCACTCTGGGCGACTCGGAATAGCGATATTTACCTTTTCCACACGCTGTGCATCGAAGGAAGCTAAGGATTCACTTCCTAGCCCTCGATATCGTTCGATATAACGATAAATCACTCTGGGAGACGCGGAATAGCGATATTTACCTTTTCCACACGCTGCGCATCGAAGGAAGCTGAGGATTCACTTCGTAGCCCTCGATACCGTTCGATATAACGATAAATCACTCTGGGCGACTCGGAATCGCGTTATTTACCTTTTCCACACGCTTTACATCGAAGGAAGCTAAGGATTCACTTCCTAGCCCTCGATATCGTTCGATATAACGATAAATCACTCTGGGCGACTCGGAATAGCGATATTTACCTTTTCCACACGCTGTGCATCGAAGGAAGCTAAGGATTCACTTCCTAGCCCTCGATATCGTTCGATATAACGATAAATCACTCTGGGAGACGCGGAATAGCGATATTTACCTTTTCCACACGCTGCGCATCGAAGGAAGCTGAGGATTCACTTCGTAGCCCTCGATATCGTTCGATATAACGATAAATCACTCTGGGCGACTCGGAATCGCGTTATTTACCTTTTCCACACGCTTTACATCGAAGGAAGCTAAGGATTCACTTCCTAGCCCTCGATATCGTTCGATATAACGATAAATCACTCTGGGCGACGCGGAATAGCGATATTTACCTTTTCCACACGCTGTGCATCGAAGCAAGCTAAGGATTCACTTCCTAGCCCTCGATATCGTTCGATATAACGATAAATCACTCTGGGCGACTCGGAATCGCGTTATTTAACTATTCCACACGCTGTGTATCGAAGGAAGCTAAGGATTCACTTCCTAGCCCCCGATATCTTTCGATATAACGATAAATCACTCTGGGAGACGCGGAATAGCGATATTTACCTTTTCCACACGCTGTGTATCGAAGGAAGCTAAGGATTCACTTCCTAGCGCTCGATATCGTTCGATATAACGATAAATCACTCTGGGCGACTCGGAATCGCGTTATTTACCTATTCCACACACTGTGTATCGAAGGAAGCTAAGGATTCACTTCCTAGCCCTCGATATCGTTCGATATAACGATAAATCACTCTGGGAGACGCGGATTAGCGATATTTACCTTTTCCACACGCTGTGCATCGAAGGAAGCTAAGGATTCACTTCCTAGCCCTCGATATCGTTCGATATAACGATAAATCACTCTGGGCGACTCGGAATAGCGATATTTACCCTTTCCACACGCTGTGTATCGAAGGAAGCTAAGGATTCACTTCCTAGCCCTCGACATCGTTCGATATAACGATATATCACTCTGGGCGACTCGGAATCGCGTTATTTAACTATTCCACACGCTGTGTATCGAAGGAAGCTAAGGATTCACTTCCTAGCCCCCGATATCTTTCGATATAACGATAAATCACTCTGGGAGACGCGGAATAGCGATATTTACCTTTTCCACACGCTGTGTATCGAAGGAAGCTAAGGATTCACTTCCTAGCGCTCGATATCGTTCGATATAACGATAAATCACTCTGGGCGACGCGGAATAGCGATATTTACCTTTTCCACACGCTGTGCATCGAAGCAAGCTAAGGATTCACTTCCTAGCCCTCGATATCGTTCGATATAACGATAAATCACTCTGGGCGACTCGGAATCGCGTTATTTACCTTTTCCACACGCTTTACATCGAAGGAAGCTAAGGATTCACTTCCTAGCCCTCGATATCGTTCGATATAACGATAAATCACTCTGGGCGACTCGGAATAGCGATATTTACCTTTTCCACACGCTGTGCATCGAAGGAAGCTAAGGATTCACTTCCTAGCCCTCGATATCGTTCGATATAACGATAAATCATTCTGGGAGACGCGGAATAGCGATATTTACCTTTTCCACACGCTGCGCATCGAAGGAAGCTGAGGATTCACTTCGTAGCCCTCGATATCGTTCGATATAACGATAAATCACTCTGGGCGACTCGGAATCGCGTTATTTACCTTTTCCACACGCTGTGTATCGAAGGAAGCTGAGGATTCACTTCCTAGCCCTCGATATCGTTCGATATAACGATAAATCACTCTGGGCGACTCGGAATAGCGATATTTACCCTTTCCACACGCTGTGTATCGAAGGAAGCTAAGGATTCACTTCCTAGCCCTCGACATCGTTCGATATAACGATATATCACTCTGGGCGACTCGGAATCGCGTTATTTAACTATTCCACACGCTGTGTATCGAAGGAAGCTAAGGATTCACTTCCTAGCCCCCGATATCTTTCGATATAACGATAAATCACTCTGGGAGACGCGGAATAGCGATATTTACCTTTTCCACACGCTGTGTATCGAAGGAAGCTAAGGATTCACTTCCTAGCGCTCGATATCGTTCGATATAACGATAAATCACTCTGGGCGACTCGGAATCGCGTTATTTACCTATTCCACACACTGTGTATCGAAGGAAGCTAAGGATTCACTTCCTAGCCCTCGATATCGTTCGATATAACGATAAATCACTCTGGGAGACGCGGATTAGCGATATTTACCTTTTCCACACGCTGTGCATCGAAGGAAGCTAAGGATTCACTTCCTAGCCCTCGATATCGTTCGATATAACTATAAATCACTCTGGGCGACGCGGAATAGCGATATTTACCTTTTCCACACGCTGTGCATCGAAGGAAGCTGAGGATTCACTTCCTAGCCCTCGATATCGTTCGATATAACGATAAATCACTCTGGGAGACGCGGAATAGCGATATTTACCGTTTCCACACGCTGTGCATCGAAGGAAGCTGAGGATTCACTTCCTAGCCCTCGATATCGTTCGATATAACGATAAATCACTCTGGGCGACTCGGAATCGCGTTATTTAACTATTCCACACGCTGTGTATCGAAGGAAGCTAAGGATTCACTTCCTAGCCCCCGATATCTTTCGATATAACGATAAATCACTCTGGGAGACGCGGAATAGCGATATTTACCTTTTCCACACGCTGTGTATCGAAGGAAGCTAAGGATTCACTTCCTAGCGCTCGATATCGTTCGATATAACGATAAATCACTCTGGGCGACTCGGAATCGCGTTATTTACCTATTCCACACACTGTGTATCGAAGGAAGCTAAGGATTCACTTCCTAGCCCTCGATATCGTTCGATATAACGATAAATCACTCTGGGAGACGCGGATTAGCGATATTTACCTTTTCCACACGCTGTGCATCGAAGGAAGCTAAGGATTCACTTCCTAGCCCTCGATATCGTTCGATATAACGATAAATCACTCTGGGCGACTCGGAATAGCGATATTTACCCTTTCCACACGCTGTGTATCGAAGGAAGCTAAGGATTCACTTCCTAGCCCTCGACATCGTTCGATATAACGATATATCACTCTGGGCGACTCGGAATCGCGTTATTTAACTATTCCACACGCTGTGTATCGAAGGAAGCTAAGGATTCACTTCCTAGCCCCCGATATCTTTCGATATAACGATAAATCACTCTGGGAGACGCGGAATAGCGATATTTACCTTTTCCACACGCTGTGTATCGAAGGAAGCTAAGGATTCACTTCCTAGCGCTCGATATCGTTCGATATAACGATAAATCACTCTGGGCGACGCGGAATAGCGATATTTACCTTTTCCACACGCTGTGCATCGAAGCAAGCTAAGGATTCACTTCCTAGCCCTCGATATCGTTCGATATAACGATAAATCACTCTGGGCGACTCGGAATCGCGTTATTTACCCTTTCCACACGCTTTACATCGAAGGAAGCTAAGGATTCACTTCCTAGCCCTCGATATCGTTCGATATAACGATAAATCACTCTGGGCGACTCGGAATAGCGATATTTACCTTTTCCACACGCTGTGCATCGAAGGAAGCTAAGGATTCACTTCCTAGCCCTCGATATCGTTCGATATAACGATAAATCACTCTGGGAGACGCGGAATAGCGATATTTACCTTTTCCACACGCTGCGCATCGAAGGAAGCTGAGGATTCACTTCGTAGCCCTCGATATCGTTCGATATAACGATAAATCACTCTGGGCGACTCGGAATCGCGTTATTTACCTTTTCCACACGCTGTGTATCGAAGGAAGCTGAGGATTCACTTCCTAGCCCTCGATATCGTTCGATATAACGATAAATCACTCTGGGCGACTCGGAATAGCGATATTTACCCTTTCCACACGCTGTGTATCGAAGGAAGCTAAGGATTCACTTCCTAGCCCTCGACATCGTTCGATATAACGATATATCACTCTGGGCGACTCGGAATCGCGTTATTTAACTATTCCACACGCTGTGTATCGAAGGAAGCTAAGGATTCACTTCCTAGCCCCCGATATCTTTCGATATAACGATAAATCACTCTGGGAGACGCGGAATAGCGATATTTACCTTTTCCACACGCTGTGTATCGAAGGAAGCTAAGGATTCACTTCCTAGCGCTCGATATCGTTCGATATAACGATAAATCACTCTGGGCGACTCGGAATCGCGTTATTTACCTATTCCACACACTGTGTATCGAAGGAAGCTAAGGATTCACTTCCTAGCCCTCGATATCGTTCGATATAACGATAAATCACTCTGGGAGACGCGGATTAGCGATATTTACCTTTTCCACACGCTGTGCATCGAAGGAAGCTAAGGATTCACTTCCTAGCCCTCGATATCGTTCGATATAACTATAAATCACTCTGGGCGACGCGGAATAGCGATATTTACCTTTTCCACACGCTGTGCATCGAAGGAAGCTGAGGATTCAATTCCTAGCCCTCGATATCGTTCGATATAACGATAAATCACTCTGGGAGACGCGGAATAGCGATATTTACCGTTTCCACACGCTGTGCATCGAAGGAAGCTGAGGATTCACTTCCTAGCCCTCGATATCGTTCGATATAACGATAAATCACTCTGGGCGACGCGGAATAGCGATATTTACCTTTTCCACACGCTGTGTATCGAAGGAAGCTAAGGATTCACTTCCTAGCCCCCGATATCTTTCGATATAACGATAAATCACTCTGGGAGACGCGGATTTGCGATATTTACCTTTTCCACACGCTGTGCATCGAAGGAAGCTAAGGATTCACTTCCTAGCCCTCGATATCGTTCGATATAACTATAAATCACTCTGGGCGACGCGGAATAGCGATATTTACCTTTTCCACACGCTTTACATCGAAGGAAGCTAAGGATTCACTTCCTAGCCCTCGATATCGTTCGATATAACGATAAATCACTCTGGGCGACGCGGAATAGCGATATTTACCTTTTCCACACGCTGTGCATCGAAGCAAGCTAAGGATTCACTTCCTAGCCCTCGATATCGTTCGATATAACGATAAATCACTCTGGGCGACGCGGAATAGCGATATTTACCTTTTCCACACGCTGTGTATCGAAGGAAGCTAAGGATTCACTTCCTAGCCCCCGATATCTTTCGATATAACGATAAATCACTCTGGGAGACGCGGATTTGCGATATTTACCTTTTCCACACGCTGTGCATCGAAGGAAGCTAAGGATTCACTTCCTAGCCCTCGATATCGTTCGATATAACTATAAATCACTCTGGGCGACGCGGAATAGCGATATTTACCTTTTCCACACGCTTTACATCGAAGGAAGCTAAGGATTCACTTCCTAGCCCTCGATATCGTTCGATATAACGATAAATCACTCTGGGCGACGCGGAATAGCGATATTTACCTTTTCCACACGCTGTGCATCGAAGCAAGCTAAGGATTCACTTCCTAGCCCTCGATATCGTTCGATATAACGATAAATCACTCTGATAGACGCGGATTTGCGATATTTACCTTTTCCACACGCTGTGCATGGAAGGAAGCTAAGGATTCACTTCCTAGCCCTCGATATCGTTCGATATAACGATAAATCACTCTGGGAGACACGGAATAGCGATATTTACCCTTTCCACACGCTGTGTATCGAAGGAAGCTAAGGATTCACTTCCTAGCCCTCGACATCGTTCGATATAACGATATATCACTCTGGGCGACTCGGAATCGCGTTATTTAACTATTCCACACGCTGTGTATCGAAGGAAGCTAAGGATTCAATTCCTAGCCCTCGATATCGTTCGATATAACGATAAATCACTCTGGGCGACTCGGAATCGCGTTATTTACCTTTTCCACACGCTTTACATCGAAGGAAGCTAAGGATTCACTTCCTAGCCCTCGATATCGTTCGATATAACGATAAATCACTCTTGGCGACGCGGAATAGCGATATTTACCTTTTCCACACGCTGTGCATCGAAGGAAGCTAAGGATTCACTTCCTAGCCCTCGATATCGTTCGATATAACGATAAATCACTCTGGGCGACTCGGAATAGCGTTATTTACCTTTTCCACACGCTGTGTATCGAAGGAAGCTAAGGATTCACTTCCTAGCCCTCGATATCTTTCGATATAACGATAAATCACTCTGGGAGACGCGGAATAGCGATATTTACCTTTTCCACACGCTGTGTATCGAAGGAAGCTAAGGATTCACTTCCTAGCCCTCGATATCGTTCGATATAACGAAAAATCACTCTGCGAGACGCGGAATAGCGATATTTACCTTTTCCACACACTGTGTATCGAAGGAAGCTAAGGATTCAATTCCTAGCCCTCGATATCGTTCGATATAACGATAAATCACTCTGGGAGACGCGGATTAGCGATATTTACCTTTTCCACACGCTGTGCATCGAAGGAAGCTAAGGATTCACTTCCTAGACCTCGATATCTTTCGATATAACGATAAATCACTCTGGGAGACACGGAATAGCGATATTTACCCTTTCCACACGCTGTGTATCGAAGGAAGCTAAGGATTCACTTCCTAGCCCTCGATATCGTTCGATATAACGATAAATCACTCTGGGCGACTCGAAATAGCGATATTTACCCTTTCCACACGCTGTGTATCGAAGGAAGCTAAGGATTCACTTCCTAGCCCTCGATATCGTTCGATATAACAATAAATCACTCTGATAGACGCGGATTTGCGATATTTACCTTTTCCACACGCTGTGCATCGAAGGAAGCTAAGGATTCACTTCCTAGCCCTCGATATCGTTCGATATAACGATAAATCACTCTGGGAGACACGGAATAGCGATATTTACCCTTTCCACACGCTGTGTATCGAAGGAAGCTAAGGATTCACTTCCTAGCCCTCGATATCGTTCGATATAACGATAAATCACTCTGGGCGACTCGGAATCGCGTTATTTACCTTTTCCACACGCTTTACATCGAAGGAAGCTAAGGATTCACTTCCTAGCCCTCGATATCGTTCGATATAACGATAAATCACTCTGGGCGACGCGGAATAGCGATATTTACCTTTTCCACACGCTGTGCATCGAAGCAAGCTAAGGATTCACTTCCTAGCCCTCGATATCGTTCGATATAACGATAAATCACTCTGGGCGACTCGGAATAGCGATATTTACCTTTTCCACACGCTGTGCATCGAAGGAAGCTAAGGATTCACTTCCTAGCCCTCGATATCGTTCGATATAACGATAAACCACTCTGGGCGACTCGGAATAGCGTTATTTACCTTTTCCACACGCTGTGTATCGAAGGAAGCTAAGGATTCACTTCCTAGCCCTCGATATCGTTCGATATAACGATAAATCACTCTGGGCGACTCGGAATAGCGTTATTTACCTTTTCCACACGCTGTGTATCGAAGGAAGCTAAGGATTCACTTCCTAGCCCTCGATATCTTTCGATATAACGATAAATCACTCTGGGAGACTCGGAATAGCGATATTTACCTTTTCCACACGCTGTGTATCGAAGGAAGCTGAGGATTCACTTCCTAGCCCTCGATATCTTTCGATATAACGATAAATCACTCTGGGAGACTCGGAATAGCGATATTTACCTTTTCCACACGCTGTGTATCGAAGGAAGCTGAGGATTCACTTCCTAGCCCTCGATATCGTTCGATATAACGATAAATCACTCTGGGCGACTCGGAATCGCGTTATTTACCTTTTCCACACGCTTTACATCGAAGGAAGCTAAGGATTCACTTCCTAGCCCTCGATATCGTTCGATATAACGATAAATCACTCTGGGCGACTCGGAATAGCGATATTTACCTTTTCCACACGCTGTGCATCGAAGGAAGCTAAGGATTCACTTCCTAGCCCTCGATATCGTTCGATATAACGATAAATCACTCTGGGAGACGCGGAATAGCGATATTTACCTTTTCCACACGCTGCGCATCGAAGGAAGCTGAGGATTCACTTCGTAGCCCTCGATATCGTTCGATATAACGATAAATCACTCTGGGCGACTCGGAATCGCGTTATTTACCTTTTCCACACGCTTTACATCGAAGGAAGCTAAGGATTCACTTCCTAGCCCTCGATATCGTTCGATATAACGATAAATCACTCTGGGCGACTCGGAATAGCGATATTTACCTTTTCCACACGCTGTGCATCGAAGGAAGCTAAGGATTCACTTCCTAGCCCTCGATATCGTTCGATATAACGATAAATCACTCTGGGAGACGCGGAATAGCGATATTTACCTTTTCCACACGCTGCGCATCGAAGGAAGCTGAGGATTCACTTCGTAGCCCTCGATATCGTTCGATATAACGATAAATCACTCTGGGCGACTCGGAATCGCGTTATTTACCTTTTCCACACGCTTTACATCGAAGGAAGCTAAGGATTCACTTCCTAGCCCTCGATATCGTTCGATATAACGATAAATCACTCTGGGCGACGCGGAATAGCGATATTTACCTTTTCCACACGCTGTGCATCGAAGCAAGCTAAGGATTCACTTCCTAGCCCTCGATATCGTTCGATATAACGATAAATCACTCTGGGCGACTCGGAATCGCGTTATTTAACTATTCCACACGCTGTGTATCGAAGGAAGCTAAGGATTCACTTCCTAGCCCCCGATATCTTTCGATATAACGATAAATCACTCTGGGAGACGCGGAATAGCGATATTTACCTTTTCCACACGCTGTGTATCGAAGGAAGCTAAGGATTCACTTCCTAGCGCTCGATATCGTTCGATATAACGATAAATCACTCTGGGCGACTCGGAATCGCGTTATTTACCTATTCCACACACTGTGTATCGAAGGAAGCTAAGGATTCACTTCCTAGCCCTCGATATCGTTCGATATAACGATAAATCACTCTGGGAGACGCGGATTAGCGATATTTACCTTTTCCACACGCTGTGCATCGAAGGAAGCTAAGGATTCACTTCCTAGCCCTCGATATCGTTCGATATAACGATAAATCACTCTGGGCGACTCGGAATAGCGATATTTACCCTTTCCACACGCTGTGTATCGAAGGAAGCTAAGGATTCACTTCCTAGCCCTCGACATCGTTCGATATAACGATATATCACTCTGGGCGACTCGGAATCGCGTTATTTAACTATTCCACACGCTGTGTATCGAAGGAAGCTAAGGATTCACTTCCTAGCCCCCGATATCTTTCGATATAACGATAAATCACTCTGGGAGACGCGGAATAGCGATATTTACCTTTTCCACACGCTGTGTATCGAAGGAAGCTAAGGATTCACTTCCTAGCGCTCGATATCGTTCGATATAACGATAAATCACTCTGGGCGACGCGGAATAGCGATATTTACCTTTTCCACACGCTGTGCATCGAAGCAAGCTAAGGATTCACTTCCTAGCCCTCGATATCGTTCGATATAACGATAAATCACTCTGGGCGACTCGGAATCGCGTTATTTACCTTTTCCACACGCTTTACATCGAAGGAAGCTAAGGATTCACTTCCTAGCCCTCGATATCGTTCGATATAACGATAAATCACTCTGGGCGACTCGGAATAGCGATATTTACCTTTTCCACACGCTGTGCATCGAAGGAAGCTAAGGATTCACTTCCTAGCCCTCGATATCGTTCGATATAACGATAAATCACTCTGGGCGACGCGGAATAGCGATATTTACCTTTTCCACACGCTGTGTATCGAAGGAAGCTAAGGATTCACTTCCTAGCCCCCGATATCTTTCGATATAACGATAAATCACTCTGGGAGACGCGGATTTGCGATATTTACCTTTTCCACACGCTGTGCATCGAAGGAAGCTAAGGATTCACTTCCTAGCCCTCGATATCGTTCGATATAACTATAAATCACTCTGGGCGACGCGGAATAGCGATATTTACCTTTTCCACACGCTTTACATCGAAGGAAGCTAAGGATTCACTTCCTAGCCCTCGATATCGTTCGATATAACGATAAATCACTCTGGGCGACGCGGAATAGCGATATTTACCTTTTCCACACGCTGTGCATCGAAGCAAGCTAAGGATTCACTTCCTAGCCCTCGATATCGTTCGATATAACGATAAATCACTCTGGGCGACGCGGAATAGCGATATTTACCTTTTCCACACGCTGTGTATCGAAGGAAGCTAAGGATTCACTTCCTAGCCCCCGATATCTTTCGATATAACGATAAATCACTCTGGGAGACGCGGATTTGCGATATTTACCTTTTCCACACGCTGTGCATCGAAGGAAGCTAAGGATTCACTTCCTAGCCCTCGATATCGTTCGATATAACTATAAATCACTCTGGGCGACGCGGAATAGCGATATTTACCTTTTCCACACGCTTTACATCGAAGGAAGCTAAGGATTCACTTCCTAGCCCTCGATATCGTTCGATATAACGATAAATCACTCTGGGCGACGCGGAATAGCGATATTTACCTTTTCCACACGCTGTGCATCGAAGCAAGCTAAGGATTCACTTCCTAGCCCTCGATATCGTTCGATATAACGATAAATCACTCTGATAGACGCGGATTTGCGATATTTACCTTTTCCACACGCTGTGCATGGAAGGAAGCTAAGGATTCACTTCCTAGCCCTCGATATCGTTCGATATAACGATAAATCACTCTGGGAGACACGGAATAGCGATATTTACCCTTTCCACACGCTGTGTATCGAAGGAAGCTAAGGATTCACTTCCTAGCCCTCGACATCGTTCGATATAACGATATATCACTCTGGGCGACTCGGAATCGCGTTATTTAACTATTCCACACGCTGTGTATCGAAGGAAGCTAAGGATTCAATTCCTAGCCCTCGATATCGTTCGATATAACGATAAATCACTCTGGGCGACTCGGAATCGCGTTATTTACCTTTTCCACACGCTTTACATCGAAGGAAGCTAAGGATTCACTTCCTAGCCCTCGATATCGTTCGATATAACGATAAATCACTCTTGGCGACGCGGAATAGCGATATTTACCTTTTCCACACGCTGTGCATCGAAGGAAGCTAAGGATTCACTTCCTAGCCCTCGATATCGTTCGATATAACGATAAATCACTCTGGGCGACTCGGAATAGCGTTATTTACCTTTTCCACACGCTGTGTATCGAAGGAAGCTAAGGATTCACTTCCTAGCCCTCGATATCTTTCGATATAACGATAAATCACTCTGGGAGACGCGGAATAGCGATATTTACCTTTTCCACACGCTGTGTATCGAAGGAAGCTAAGGATTCACTTCCTAGCCCTCGATATCGTTCGATATAACGAAAAATCACTCTGCGAGACGCGGAATAGCGATATTTACCTTTTCCACACACTGTGTATCGAAGGAAGCTAAGGATTCAATTCCTAGCCCTCGATATCGTTCGATATAACGATAAATCACTCTGGGAGACGCGGATTAGCGATATTTACCTTTTCCACACGCTGTGCATCGAAGGAAGCTAAGGATTCACTTCCTAGACCTCGATATCTTTCGATATAACGATAAATCACTCTGGGAGACACGGAATAGCGATATTTACCCTTTCCACACGCTGTGTATCGAAGGAAGCTAAGGATTCACTTCCTAGCCCTCGATATCGTTCGATATAACGATAAATCACTCTGGGCGACTCGAAATAGCGATATTTACCCTTTCCACACGCTGTGTATCGAAGGAAGCTAAGGATTCACTTCCTAGCCCTCGATATCGTTCGATATAACAATAAATCACTCTGATAGACGCGGATTTGCGATATTTACCTTTTCCACACGCTGTGCATCGAAGGAAGCTAAGGATTCACTTCCTAGCCCTCGATATCGTTCGATATAACGATAAATCACTCTGGGAGACACGGAATAGCGATATTTACCCTTTCCACACGCTGTGTATCGAAGGAAGCTAAGGATTCACTTCCTAGCCCTCGATATCGTTCGATATAACGATAAATCACTCTGGGCGACTCGGAATCGCGTTATTTACCTTTTCCACACGCTTTACATCGAAGGAAGCTAAGGATTCACTTCCTAGCCCTCGATATCGTTCGATATAACGATAAATCACTCTGGGCGACGCGGAATAGCGATATTTACCTTTTCCACACGCTGTGCATCGAAGCAAGCTAAGGATTCACTTCCTAGCCCTCGATATCGTTCGATATAACGATAAATCACTCTGGGCGACTCGGAATAGCGATATTTACCTTTTCCACACGCTGTGCATCGAAGGAAGCTAAGGATTCACTTCCTAGCCCTCGATATCGTTCGATATAACGATAAACCACTCTGGGCGACTCGGAATAGCGTTATTTACCTTTTCCACACGCTGTGTATCGAAGGAAGCTAAGGATTCACTTCCTAGCCCTCGATATCGTTCGATATAACGATAAATCACTCTGGGCGACTCGGAATAGCGTTATTTACCTTTTCCACACGCTGTGTATCGAAGGAAGCTAAGGATTCACTTCCTAGCCCTCGATATCTTTCGATATAACGATAAATCACTCTGGGAGACTCGGAATAGCGATATTTACCTTTTCCACACGCTGTGTATCGAAGGAAGCTGAGGATTCACTTCCTAGCCCTCGATATCTTTCGATATAACGATAAATCACTCTGGGAGACTCGGAATAGCGATATTTACCTTTTCCACACGCTGTGTATCGAAGGAAGCTGAGGATTCACTTCCTAGCCCTCGATATCGTTCGATATAACGATAAATCACTCTGGGCGACTCGGAATCGCGTTATTTACCTTTTCCACACGCTTTACATCGAAGGAAGCTAAGGATTCACTTCCTAGCCCTCGATATCGTTCGATATAACGATAAATCACTCTGGGCGACTCGGAATAGCGATATTTACCTTTTCCACACGCTGTGCATCGAAGGAAGCTAAGGATTCACTTCCTAGCCCTCGATATCGTTCGATATAACGATAAATCACTCTGGGAGACGCGGAATAGCGATATTTACCTTTTCCACACGCTGCGCATCGAAGGAAGCTGAGGATTCACTTCGTAGCCCTCGATATCGTTCGATATAACGATAAATCACTCTGGGCGACTCGGAATCGCGTTATTTACCTTTTCCACACGCTTTACATCGAAGGAAGCTAAGGATTCACTTCCTAGCCCTCGATATCGTTCGATATAACGATAAATCACTCTGGGCGACTCGGAATAGCGATATTTACCTTTTCCACACGCTGTGCATCGAAGGAAGCTAAGGATTCACTTCCTAGCCCTCGATATCGTTCGATATAACGATAAATCACTCTGGGAGACGCGGAATAGCGATATTTACCTTTTCCACACGCTGCGCATCGAAGGAAGCTGAGGATTCACTTCGTAGCCCTCGATATCGTTCGATATAACGATAAATCACTCTGGGCGACTCGGAATCGCGTTATTTACCTTTTCCACACGCTTTACATCGAAGGAAGCTAAGGATTCACTTCCTAGCCCTCGATATCGTTCGATATAACGATAAATCACTCTGGGCGACGCGGAATAGCGATATTTACCTTTTCCACACGCTGTGCATCGAAGCAAGCTAAGGATTCACTTCCTAGCCCTCGATATCGTTCGATATAACGATAAATCACTCTGGGCGACTCGGAATCGCGTTATTTAACTATTCCACACGCTGTGTATCGAAGGAAGCTAAGGATTCACTTCCTAGCCCCCGATATCTTTCGATATAACGATAAATCACTCTGGGAGACGCGGAATAGCGATATTTACCTTTTCCACACGCTGTGTATCGAAGGAAGCTAAGGATTCACTTCCTAGCGCTCGATATCGTTCGATATAACGATAAATCACTCTGGGCGACTCGGAATCGCGTTATTTACCTATTCCACACACTGTGTATCGAAGGAAGCTAAGGATTCACTTCCTAGCCCTCGATATCGTTCGATATAACGATAAATCACTCTGGGAGACGCGGATTAGCGATATTTACCTTTTCCACACGCTGTGCATCGAAGGAAGCTAAGGATTCACTTCCTAGCCCTCGATATCGTTCGATATAACGATAAATCACTCTGGGCGACTCGGAATAGCGATATTTACCCTTTCCACACGCTGTGTATCGAAGGAAGCTAAGGATTCACTTCCTAGCCCTCGACATCGTTCGATATAACGATATATCACTCTGGGCGACTCGGAATCGCGTTATTTAACTATTCCACACGCTGTGTATCGAAGGAAGCTAAGGATTCACTTCCTAGCCCCCGATATCTTTCGATATAACGATAAATCACTCTGGGAGACGCGGAATAGCGATATTTACCTTTTCCACACGCTGTGTATCGAAGGAAGCTAAGGATTCACTTCCTAGCGCTCGATATCGTTCGATATAACGATAAATCACTCTGGGCGACGCGGAATAGCGATATTTACCTTTTCCACACGCTGTGCATCGAAGCAAGCTAAGGATTCACTTCCTAGCCCTCGATATCGTTCGATATAACGATAAATCACTCTGGGCGACTCGGAATCGCGTTATTTACCTTTTCCACACGCTTTACATCGAAGGAAGCTAAGGATTCACTTCCTAGCCCTCGATATCGTTCGATATAACGATAAATCACTCTGGGCGACTCGGAATAGCGATATTTACCTTTTCCACACGCTGTGCATCGAAGGAAGCTAAGGATTCACTTCCTAGCCCTCGATATCGTTCGATATAACGATAAATCACTCTGGGAGACGCGGAATAGCGATATTTACCTTTTCCACACGCTGCGCATCGAAGGAAGCTGAGGATTCACTTCGTAGCCCTCGATATCGTTCGATATAACGATAAATCACTCTGGGCGACTCGGAATCGCGTTATTTACCTTTTCCACACGCTGTGTATCGAAGGAAGCTGAGGATTCACTTCCTAGCCCTCGATATCGTTCGATATAACGATAAATCACTCTGGGCGACTCGGAATAGCGATATTTACCCTTTCCACACGCTGTGTATCGAAGGAAGCTAAGGATTCACTTCCTAGCCCTCGACATCGTTCGATATAACGATATATCACTCTGGGCGACTCGGAATCGCGTTATTTAACTATTCCACACGCTGTGTATCGAAGGAAGCTAAGGATTCACTTCCTAGCCCCCGATATCTTTCGATATAACGATAAATCACTCTGGGAGACGCGGAATAGCGATATTTACCTTTTCCACACGCTGTGTATCGAAGGAAGCTAAGGATTCACTTCCTAGCGCTCGATATCGTTCGATATAACGATAAATCACTCTGGGCGACTCGGAATCGCGTTATTTACCTATTCCACACACTGTGTATCGAAGGAAGCTAAGGATTCACTTCCTAGCCCTCGATATCGTTCGATATAACGATAAATCACTCTGGGAGACGCGGATTAGCGATATTTACCTTTTCCACACGCTGTGCATCGAAGGAAGCTAAGGATTCACTTCCTAGCCCTCGATATCGTTCGATATAACTATAAATCACTCTGGGCGACGCGGAATAGCGATATTTACCTTTTCCACACGCTGTGCATCGAAGGAAGCTGAGGATTCACTTCCTAGCCCTCGATATCGTTCGATATAACGATAAATCACTCTGGGAGACGCGGAATAGCGATATTTACCGTTTCCACACGCTGTGCATCGAAGGAAGCTGAGGATTCACTTCCTAGCCCTCGATATCGTTCGATATAACGATAAATCACTCTGGGCGACTCGGAATAGCGATATTTACCTTTTCCACACCCTGTGCATCGAAGGAATCTAAGGATTCACTTCCTAGCCCTCGATATCGTTCGATATAACGATAAATCACTCTGATAGACGCGGATTTGCGATATTTACCTTTTCCACACGCTGTGCATCGAAGGAAGCTAAGGATTCACTTCCTAGCCCTCGATATCGTTCGATATAACGATAAATCACTCTGGGCGACGCGGAATAGCGATATTTACCTTTTCCACACGCTGTGTATCGAAGGAAGCTAAGGATTCACTTCCTAGCCCCCGATATCTTTCGATATAACGATAAATCACTCTGGGAGACGCGGAATAGCGATATTTACCTTTTCCAGACGCTGTGTATCGAAGGAAGCTAAGGATTCACTTCCTAGCGCTCGATATCGTTCGATATAACGATAAATCACTCTGGGCGACTCGGAATCGCGTTATTTACCTATTCCACACACTGTGTATCGAAGAAGCTAAGGATTCACTTCCTAGCCCTCGATATCGTTCGATATAACGATAAATCACTCTGGGAGACGCGGATTAGCGATATTTACCTTTTCCACACGCTGTGCATCGAAGGAAGCTAAGGATTCACTTCCTAGCCCTCGATATCGTTCGATATAACTATAAATCACTCTGGGCGACGCGGAATAGCGATATTTACCTTTTCCACACGCTGTGCATCGAAGGAAGCTGAGGATTCACTTCGTAGCCCTCGATATCGTTCGATATAACGATAAATCACTCTGGGAGACGCGGATTAGCGATATTTACCTTTTCCACACGCTGTACATCGAAGGAAGCTAAGGATTCACTTCCTAGCCCTCGATATCGTTCGATATAACGATAAATCACTCTGGGAGACGCGGAATAGCGATATTTACCGTTTCCACACGCTGTGCATCGAAGGAAGCTGAGGATTCACTTCCTAGCCCTCGATATCGTTCGATATAACGATAAATCACTCTGGGCGACTCGGAATAGCGATATTTACCTTTTCCACACGCTGTGCATCGAAGGAATCTAAGGATTCACTTCCTAGCCCTCGATATCGTTCGATATAACGATAAATCACTCTGATAGACGCGGATTTGCGATATTTACCTTTTCCACACGCTGTGCATCGAAGGAAGCTAAGGATTCACTTCCTAGCCCTCGATATCGTTCGATATAACGATAAATCACTCTGGGAGACACGGAATAGCGATATTTACCCTTTCCACACGCTGTGTATCGAAGGAAGCTAAGGATTCACTTCCTAGCGCTCGATATCGTTCGATATAACGATAAATCACTCTGGGCGACTCGGAATCGCGTTATTTACCTATTCCACACACTGTGTATCGAAGGAAGCTAAGGATTCACTTCCTAGCCCTCGATATCGTTCGATATAACGATAAATCACTCTGGGGGACGCGGAATAGCGATATTTACCTTTTCCACACGCTGTGTATCGAAGGAAGCTAAGGATTCACTTCCTAGCGCTCGATATCGTTCGATATAACGATAAATCACTCTGGGCGACTCGGAATCGCGTTATTTACCTATTCCACACACTGTGTATCGAAGGAAGCTAAGGATTCACTTCCTAGCCCTCGATATCGTTCGATATAACGATAAATCACTCTGGGGGACGCGGATTAGCGATATTTACCTTTTCCACACGCTGTGCATCGAAGGAAGCTAAGGATTCACTTCCTAGCCCTCGATATCGTTCGATATAACTATAAATCACTCTGGGCGACGCGGAATAGCGATATTTACCTTTTCCACACGCTGTGCATCGAAGGAAGCTGAGGATTCACTTCGTAGCCCTCGATATCGTTCGATATAACGATAAATCACTCTGGGCGACTCGGAATCGCGTTATTTACCTTTTCCACACGCTTTGCATCGAAGGAAGCTAAGGATTCACTTCCTAGCCCTCGATATCGTTCGATATAACGATAAATCACTCTGGGAGACGCGGATTAGCGATATTTACCTTTTCCACACGCTGTACATCGAAGGAAGCTAAGGATTCACTTCCTAGCCCTCGATATCGTTCGATATAACGATAAATCACTCTGGGAGACGCGGAATAGCGATATTGGCCTTTTCCACACGCTGTGCATCGAAGGAAGCTAAGGATTCACTTCCTAGCCCTCGATATCGTTCGATATAACGATAAATCACTCTGGGAGACACGGAATAGCGATATTTACCCTTTCCACACGCTGTGTATCGAAGGAAGCTAAGGATTCACTTCCTAGCCCTCGATATCGTTCGATATAACGATAAATCACTCTGGGCGACTCGGAATCGCGTTATTTACCTTTTCCACACGCTTTACATCGAAGGAAGCTAAGGATTCACTTCCTAGCCCTCGATATCGTTCGATATAACGATAAATCACTCTGGGCGACGCGGAATAGCGATATTTACCTTTTCCACACGCTGTGCATCGAAGCAAGCTAAGGATTCACTTCCTAGCCCTCGATATCGTTCGATATAACGATAAATCACTCTGGGCGACTCGGAATAGCGTTATTTACCTTTTCCACACGCTGTGTATCGAAGGAAGCTAAGGATTCACTTCCTAGCCCTCGATATCTTTCGATATAACGATAAATCACTCTGGGAGACTCGGAATAGCGATATTTACCTTTTCCACACGCTGTGTATCGAAGGAAGCTGAGGATTCACTTCCTAGCCCTCGATATCGTTCGATATAACGATAAATCACTCTGGGCGACTCGGAATCGCGTTATTTACCTTTTCCACACGCTTTACATCGAAGGAAGCTAAGGATTCACTTCCTAGCCCTCGATATCGTTCGATATAACGATAAATCACTCTGGGCGACTCGGAATAGCGATATTTACCTTTTCCACACGCTGTGCATCGAAGGAAGCTAAGGATTCACTTCCTAGCCCTCGATATCGTTCGATATAACGATAAATCACTCTGGGAGACGCGGAATAGCGATATTTACCTTTTCCACACGCTGTGTATCGAAGGAAGCTAAGGATTCACTTCCTAGCCCTCGATATCGTTCGATATAACGATAAATCACTCTGGGCGACTCGGAATCGCGTTATTTACCTTTTCCACACGCTTTACATCGAAGGAAGCTAAGGATTCACTTCCTAGCCCTCGATATCGTTCGATATAACGATAAATCACTCTGGGAGACGCGGAATAGCGATATTGGCCTTTTCCACACGCTGTGCATCGAAGGAAGCTAAGGATTCACTTCCTAGCCCTCGATATCGTTCGATATAACGATAAATCACTCTGGGCGACGCGGAATAGCGATATTTACCTTTTCCACACGCTGTGCATCGAAGCAAGCTAAGGATTCACTTCCTAGCCCTCGATATCGTTCGATATAACGATAAATCACTCTGGGCGACTCGGAATAGCGTTATTTACCTTTTCCACACGCTGTGTATCGAAGGAAGCTAAGGATTCACTTCCTAGCCCTCGATATCTTTCGATATAACGATAAATCACTCTGGGAGACTCGGAATAGCGATATTTACCTTTTCCACACGCTGTGTATCGAAGGAAGCTGAGGATTCACTTCCTAGCCCTCGATATCGTTCGATATAACGATAAATCACTCTGGGCGACTCGGAATCGCGTTATTTACCTTTTCCACACGCTTTACATCGAAGGAAGCTAAGGATTCACTTCCTAGCCCTCGATATCGTTCGATATAACGATAAATCACTCTGGGCGACTCGGAATAGCGATATTTACCTTTTCCACACGCTGTGCATCGAAGGAAGCTAAGGATTCACTTCCTAGCCCTCGATATCGTTCGATATAACGATAAATCACTCTGGGAGACGCGGAATAGCGATATTTACCTTTTCCACACGCTGTGTATCGAAGGAAGCTAAGGATTCACTTCCTAGCCCTCGATATCGTTCGATATAACGATAAATCACTCTGGGCGACTCGGAATCGCGTTATTTACCTTTTCCACACGCTTTACATCGAAGGAAGCTAAGGATTCACTTCCTAGCCCTCGATATCGTTCGATATAACGATAAATCACTCTGGGCGACGCGGAATAGCGATATTTACCTTTTCCACACGCTGTGCATCGAAGCAAGCTAAGGATTCACTTCCTAGCCCTCGATATCGTTCGATATAACGATAAATCACTCTGGGCGACTCGGAATAGCGTTATTTACCTTTTCCACACGCTGTGTATCGAAGGAAGCTAAGGATTCACTTCCTAGCCCTCGATATCTTTCGATATAACGATAAATCACTCTGGGAGACTCGGAATAGCGATATTTACCTTTTCCACACGCTGTGTATCGAAGGAAGCTGAGGATTCACTTCCTAGCCCTCGATATCGTTCGATATAACGATAAATCACTCTGGGCGACTCGGAATCGCGTTATTTACCTTTTCCACACGCTTTACATCGAAGGAAGCTAAGGATTCACTTCCTAGCCCTCGATATCGTTCGATATAACGATAAATCACTCTGGGCGACTCGGAATAGCGATATTTACCTTTTCCACACGCTGTGCATCGAAGGAAGCTAAGGATTCACTTCCTAGCCCTCGATATCGTTCGATATAACGATAAATCACTCTGGGAGACGCGGAATAGCGATATTTACCTTTTCCACACGCTGCGCATCGAAGGAAGCTGAGGATTCACTTCGTAGCCCTCGATATCGTTCGATATAACGATAAATCACTCTGGGCGACTCGGAATCGCGTTATTTACCTTTTCCACACGCTTTACATCGAAGGAAGCTAAGGATTCACTTCCTAGCCCTCGATATCGTTCGATATAACGATAAATCACTCTGGGCGACTCGGAATAGCGATATTTACCTTTTCCACACGCTGTGCATCGAAGGAAGCTAAGGATTCACTTCCTAGCCCTCGATATCGTTCGATATAACGATAAATCACTCTGGGAGACGCGGAATAGCGATATTTACCTTTTCCACACGCTGCGCATCGAAGGAAGCTGAGGATTCACTTCGTGGCCCTCGATATCGTTCGATATAACGATAAATCACTCTGGGCGACTCGGAATCGCGTTATTTACCTTTTCCACACGCTTTACATCGAAGGAAGCTAAGGATTCACTTCCTAGCCCTCGATATCGTTCGATATAACGATAAATCACTCTGGGCGACGCGGAATAGCGATATTTACCTTTTCCACACGCTGTGCATCGAAGCAAGCTAAGGATTCACTTCCTAGCCCTCGATATCGTTCGATATAACGATAAATCACTCTGGGCGACTCGGAATCGCGTTATTTAACTATTCCACACGCTGTGTATCGAAGGAAGCTAAGGATTCACTTCCTAGCCCCCGATATCTTTCGATATAACGATAAATCACTCTGGGAGACGCGGAATAGCGATATTTACCTTTTCCACACGCTGTGTATCGAAGGAAGCTAAGGATTCACTTTCTAGCGCTCGATATCGTTCGATATAACGATAAATCACTCTGGGCGACTCGGAATCGCGTTATTTACCTATTCCACACACTGTGTATCGAAGGAAGCTAAGGATTCACTTCCTAGCCCTCGATATCGTTCGATATAACGATAAATCACTCTGGGAGACGCGGATTAGCGATATTTACCTTTTCCACACGCTGTGCATCGAAGGAAGCTAAGGATTCACTTCCTAGCCCTCGATATCGTTCGATATAACGATAAATCACTCTGGGCGACTCGGAATAGCGATATTTACCCTTTCCACACGCTGTGTATCGAAGGAAGCTAAGGATTCACTTCCTAGCCCTCGACATCGTTCGATATAACGATATATCACTCTGGGCGACTCGGAATCGCGTTATTTAACTATTCCACACGCTGTGTATCGAAGGAAGCTAAGGATTCACTTCCTAGCCCCCGATATCTTTCGATATAACGATAAATCACTCTGGGAGACGCGGAATAGCGATATTTACCTTTTCCACACGCTGTGTATCGAAGGAAGCTAAGGATTCACTTCCTAGCGCTCGATATCGTTCGATATAACGATAAATCACTCTGGGCGACGCGGAATAGCGATATTTACCTTTTCCACACGCTGTGCATCGAAGCAAGCTAAGGATTCACTTCCTAGCCCTCGATATCGTTCGATATAACGATAAATCACTCTGGGCGACTCGGAATCGCGTTATTTACCTTTTCCACACGCTTTACATCGAAGGAAGCTAAGGATTCACTTCCTAGCCCTCGATATCGTTCGATATAACGATAAATCACTCTGGGCGACTCGGAATAGCGATATTTACCTTTTCCACACGCTGTGCATCGAAGGAAGCTAAGGATTCACTTCCTAGCCCTCGATATCGTTCGATATAACGATAAATCACTCTGGGAGACGCGGAATAGCGATATTTACCTTTTCCACACGCTGCGCATCGAAGGAAGCTGAGGATTCACTTCGTAGCCCTCGATATCGTTCGATATAACGATAAATCACTCTGGGCGACTCGGAATCGCGTTATTTACCTTTTCCACACGCTGTGTATCGAAGGAAGCTGAGGATTCACTTCCTAGCCCTCGATATCGTTCGATATAACGATAAATCACTCTGGGCGACTCGGAATAGCGATATTTACCCTTTCCACACGCTGTGTATCGAAGGAAGCTAAGGATTCACTTCCTAGCCCTCGACATCGTTCGATATAACGATATATCACTCTGGGCGACTCGGAATCGCGTTATTTAACTATTCCACACGCTGTGTATCGAAGGAAGCTAAGGATTCACTTCCTAGCCCCCGATATCTTTCGATATAACGATAAATCACTCTGGGAGACGCGGAATAGCGATATTTACCTTTTCCACACGCTGTGTATCGAAGGAAGCTAAGGATTCACTTCCTAGCGCTCGATATCGTTCGATATAACGATAAATCACTCTGGGCGACTCGGAATCGCGTTATTTACCTATTCCACACACTGTGTATCGAAGGAAGCTAAGGATTCACTTCCTAGCCCTCGATATCGTTCGATATAACGATAAATCACTCTGGGAGACGCGGATTAGCGATATTTACCTTTTCCACACGCTGTGCATCGAAGGAAGCTAAGGATTCACTTCCTAGCCCTCGATATCGTTCGATATAACTATAAATCACTCTGGGCGACGCGGAATAGCGATATTTACCTTTTCCACACGCTGTGCATCGAAGGAAGCTGAGGATTCACTTCCTAGCCCTCGATATCGTTCGATATAACGATAAATCACTCTGGGAGACGCGGAATAGCGATATTTACCGTTTCCACACGCTGTGCATCGAAGGAAGCTGAGGATTCACTTCCTAGCCCTCGATATCGTTCGATATAACGATAAATCACTCTGGGCGACGCGGAATAGCGATATTTACCTTTTCCACACGCTGTGTATCGAAGGAAGCTAAGGATTCACTTCCCAGCCCCCGATATCTTTCGATATAACGATAAATCACTCTGGGAGACGCGGATTTGCGATATTTACCTTTTCCACACGCTGTGCATCGAAGGAAGCTAAGGATTCACTTCCTAGCCCTCGATATCGTTCGATATAACTATAAATCACTCTGGGCGACGCGGAATAGCGATATTTACCTTTTCCACACGCTTTACATCGAAGGAAGCTAAGGATTCACTTCCTAGCCCTCGATATCGTTCGATATAACGATAAATCACTCTGGGCGACGCGGAATAGCGATATTTACCTTTTCCACACGCTGTGCATCGAAGCAAGCTAAGGATTCACTTCCTAGCCCTCGATATCGTTCGATATAACGATAAATCACTCTGGGAGACGCGGAATAGCGATATTTACCTTTTCCACACGCTGCGCATCGAAGGAAGCTGAGGATTCACTTCCTAGCCCTCGATATCGTTCGATATAACGATAAATCACTCTGGGCGACTCGGAATCGCGTTATTTACCTTTTCCACACGCTTTACATCGAAGGAAGCTAAGGATTCACTTCCTAGCCCTCGATATCGTTCGATATAACGATAAATCACTCTGGGCGACTCGGAATAGCGATATTTACCTTTTCCACACGCTGTGCATCGAAGGAAGCTAAGGATTCACTTCCTAGCCCTCGATATCGTTCGATATAACGATAAATCACTCTGGGAGACGCGGAATAGCGAAATTTACCTTTTCCACACGCTGCGCATCGAAGGAAGCTGAGGATTCACTTCGTAGCCCTCGATACCGTTCGATATAACGATAAATCACTCTGGGCGACTCGGAATCGCGTTATTTACCTTTTCCACACGCTTTACATCGAAGGAAGCTAAGGATTCACTTCCTAGCCCTCGATATCGTTCGATATAACGATAAATCACTCTGGGCGACTCGGAATAGCGATATTTACCTTTTCCACACGCTGTGCATCGAAGGAAGCTAAGGATTCACTTCCTAGCCCTCGATATCGTTCGATATAACGATAAATCACTCTGGGAGACGCGGAATAGCGATATTTACCTTTTCCACACGCTGCGCATCGAAGGAAGCTGAGGATTCACTTCGTAGCCCTCGATATCGTTCGATATAACGATAAATCACTCTGGGCGACTCGGAATCGCGTTATTTACCTTTTCCACACGCTTTACATCGAAGGAAGCTAAGGATTCACTTCCTAGCCCTCGATATCGTTCGATATAACGATAAATCACTCTGGGCGACGCGGAATAGCGATATTTACCTTTTCCACACGCTGTGCATCGAAGCAAGCTAAGGATTCACTTCCTAGCCCTCGATATCGTTCGATATAACGATAAATCACTCTGGGCGACTCGGAATCGCGTTATTTAACTATTCCACACGCTGTGTATCGAAGGAAGCTAAGGATTCACTTCCTAGCCCCCGATATCTTTCGATATAACGATAAATCACTCTGGGAGACGCGGAATAGCGATATTTACCTTTTCCACACGCTGTGTATCGAAGGAAGCTAAGGATTCACTTCCTAGCGCTCGATATCGTTCGATATAACGATAAATCACTCTGGGCGACTCGGAATCGCGTTATTTACCTATTCCACACACTGTGTATCGAAGGAAGCTAAGGATTCACTTCCTAGCCCTCGATATCGTTCGATATAACGATAAATCACTCTGGGAGACGCGGATTAGCGATATTTACCTTTTCCACACGCTGTGCATCGAAGGAAGCTAAGGATTCACTTCCTAGCCCTCGATATCGTTCGATATAACGATAAATCACTCTGGGCGACTCGGAATAGCGATATTTACCCTTTCCACACGCTGTGTATCGAAGGAAGCTAAGGATTCACTTCCTAGCCCTCGACATCGTTCGATATAACGATATATCACTCTGGGCGACTCGGAATCGCGTTATTTAACTATTCCACACGCTGTGTATCGAAGGAAGCTAAGGATTCACTTCCTAGCCCCCGATATCTTTCGATATAACGATAAATCACTCTGGGAGACGCGGAATAGCGATATTTACCTTTTCCACACGCTGTGTATCGAAGGAAGCTAAGGATTCACTTCCTAGCGCTCGATATCGTTCGATATAACGATAAATCACTCTGGGCGACGCGGAATAGCGATATTTACCTTTTCCACACGCTGTGCATCGAAGCAAGCTAAGGATTCACTTCCTAGCCCTCGATATCGTTCGATATAACGATAAATCACTCTGGGCGACTCGGAATCGCGTTATTTACCTTTTCCACACGCTTTACATCGAAGGAAGCTAAGGATTCACTTCCTAGCCCTCGATATCGTTCGATATAACGATAAATCACTCTGGGCGACTCGGAATAGCGATATTTACCTTTTCCACACGCTGTGCATCGAAGGAAGCTAAGGATTCACTTCCTAGCCCTCGATATCGTTCGATATAACGATAAATCACTCTGGGAGACGCGGAATAGCGATATTTACCTTTTCCACACGCTGCGCATCGAAGGAAGCTGAGGATTCACTTCGTAGCCCTCGATATCGTTCGATATAACGATAAATCACTCTGGGCGACTCGGAATCGCGTTATTTACCTTTTCCACACGCTGTGTATCGAAGGAAGCTGAGGATTCACTTCCTAGCCCTCGATATCGTTCGATATAACGATAAATCACTCTGGGCGACTCGGAATAGCGATATTTACCCTTTCCACACGCTGTGTATCGAAGGAAGCTAAGGATTCACTTCCTAGCCCTCGACATCGTTCGATATAACGATATATCACTCTGGGCGACTCGGAATCGCGTTATTTAACTATTCCACACGCTGTGTATCGAAGGAAGCTAAGGATTCACTTCCTAGCCCCCGATATCTTTCGATATAACGATAAATCACTCTGGGAGACGCGGAATAGCGATATTTACCTTTTCCACACGCTGTGTATCGAAGGAAGCTAAGGATTCACTTCCTAGCGCTCGATATCGTTCGATATAACGATAAATCACTCTGGGCGACTCGGAATCGCGTTATTTACCTATTCCACACACTGTGTATCGAAGGAAGCTAAGGATTCACTTCCTAGCCCTCGATATCGTTCGATATAACGATAAATCACTCTGGGGGACGCGGATTAGCGATATTTACCTTTTCCACACGCTGTGCATCGAAGGAAGCTAAGGATTCACTTCCTAGCCCTCGATATCGTTCGATATAACTATAAATCACTCTGGGCGACGCGGAATAGCGATATTTACCTTTTCCACACGCTGTGCATCGAAGGAAGCTGAGGATTCACTTCCTAGCCCTCGATATCGTTCGATATAACGATAAATCACTCTGGGAGACGCGGAATAGCGATATTTACCGTTTCCACACGCTGTGCATCGAAGGAAGCTGAGGATTCACTTCCTAGCCCTCGATATCGTTCGATATAACGATAAATCACTCTGGGCGACTCGGAATCGCGTTATTTAACTATTCCACACGCTGTGTATCGAAGGAAGCTAAGGATTCACTTCCTAGCCCCCGATATCTTTCGATATAACGATAAATCACTCTGGGAGACGCGGAATAGCGATATTTACCTTTTCCACACGCTGTGTATCGAAGGAAGCTAAGGATTCACTTCCTAGCGCTCGATATCGTTCGATATAACGATAAATCACTCTGGGCGACTCGGAATCGCGTTATTTACCTATTCCACACACTGTGTATCGAAGGAAGCTAAGGATTCACTTCCTAGCCCTCGATATCGTTCGATATAACGATAAATCACTCTGGGAGACGCGGATTAGCGATATTTACCTTTTCCACACGCTGTGCATCGAAGGAAGCTAAGGATTCACTTCCTAGCCCTCGATATCGTTCGATATAACGATAAATCACTCTGGGCGACTCGGAATAGCGATATTTACCCTTTCCACACGCTGTGTATCGAAGGAAGCTAAGGATTCACTTCCTAGCCCTCGACATCGTTCGATATAACGATATATCACTCTGGGCGACTCGGAATCGCGTTATTTAACTATTCCACACGCTGTGTATCGAAGGAAGCTAAGGATTCACTTCCTAGCCCCCGATATCTTTCGATATAACGATAAATCACTCTGGGAGACGCGGAATAGCGATATTTACCTTTTCCACACGCTGTGTATCGAAGGAAGCTAAGGATTCACTTCCTAGCGCTCGATATCGTTCGATATAACGATAAATCACTCTGGGCGACGCGGAATAGCGATATTTACCTTTTCCACACGCTGTGCATCGAAGCAAGCTAAGGATTCACTTCCTAGCCCTCGATATCGTTCGATATAACGATAAATCACTCTGGGCGACTCGGAATCGCGTTATTTACCTTTTCCACACGCTTTACATCGAAGGAAGCTAAGGATTCACTTCCTAGCCCTCGATATCGTTCGATATAACGATAAATCACTCTGGGCGACTCGGAATAGCGATATTTACCTTTTCCACACGCTGTGCATCGAAGGAAGCTAAGGATTCACTTCCTAGCCCTCGATATCGTTCGATATAACGATAAATCACTCTGGGAGACGCGGAATAGCGATATTTACCTTTTCCACACGCTGCGCATCGAAGGAAGCTGAGGATTCACTTCGTAGCCCTCGATATCGTTCGATATAACGATAAATCACTCTGGGCGACTCGGAATCGCGTTATTTACCTTTTCCACACGCTGTGTATCGAAGGAAGCTGAGGATTCACTTCCTAGCCCTCGATATCGTTCGATATAACGATAAATCACTCTGGGCGACTCGGAATAGCGATATTTACCCTTTCCACACGCTGTGTATCGAAGGAAGCTAAGGATTCACTTCCTAGCCCTCGACATCGTTCGATATAACGATATATCACTCTGGGCGACTCGGAATCGCGTTATTTAACTATTCCACACGCTGTGTATCGAAGGAAGCTAAGGATTCACTTCCTAGCCCCCGATATCTTTCGATATAACGATAAATCACTCTGGGAGACGCGGAATAGCGATATTTACCTTTTCCACACGCTGTGTATCGAAGGAAGCTAAGGATTCACTTCCTAGCGCTCGATATCGTTCGATATAACGATAAATCACTCTGGGCGACTCGGAATCGCGTTATTTACCTATTCCACACACTGTGTATCGAAGGAAGCTAAGGATTCACTTCCTAGCCCTCGATATCGTTCGATATAACGATAAATCACTCTGGGAGACGCGGATTAGCGATATTTACCTTTTCCACACGCTGTGCATCGAAGGAAGCTAAGGATTCACTTCCTAGCCCTCGATATCGTTCGATATAACTATAAATCACTCTGGGCGACGCGGAATAGCGATATTTACCTTTTCCACACGCTGTGCATCGAAGGAAGCTGAGGATTCAATTCCTAGCCCTCGATATCGTTCGATATAACGATAAATCACTCTGGGAGACGCGGAATAGCGATATTTACCGTTTCCACACGCTGTGCATCGAAGGAAGCTGAGGATTCACTTCCTAGCCCTCGATATCGTTCGATATAACGATAAATCACTCTGGGCGACGCGGAATAGCGATATTTACCTTTTCCACACGCTGTGTATCGAAGGAAGCTAAGGATTCACTTCCTAGCCCCCGATATCTTTCGATATAACGATAAATCACTCTGGGAGACGCGGATTTGCGATATTTACCTTTTCCACACGCTGTGCATCGAAGGAAGCTAAGGATTCACTTCCTAGCCCTCGATATCGTTCGATATAACTATAAATCACTCTGGGCGACGCGGAATAGCGATATTTACCTTTTCCACACGCTTTACATCGAAGGAAGCTAAGGATTCACTTCCTAGCCCTCGATATCGTTCGATATAACGATAAATCACTCTGGGCGACGCGGAATAGCGATATTTACCTTTTCCACACGCTGTGCATCGAAGCAAGCTAAGGATTCACTTCCTAGCCCTCGATATCGTTCGATATAACGATAAATCACTCTGATAGACGCGGATTTGCGATATTTACCTTTTCCACACGCTGTGCATGGAAGGAAGCTAAGGATTCACTTCCTAGCCCTCGATATCGTTCGATATAACGATAAATCACTCTGGGAGACACGGAATAGCGATATTTACCCTTTCCACACGCTGTGTATCGAAGGAAGCTAAGGATTCACTTCCTAGCCCTCGACATCGTTCGATATAACGATATATCACTCTGGGCGACTCGGAATCGCGTTATTTAACTATTCCACACGCTGTGTATCGAAGGAAGCTAAGGATTCAATTCCTAGCCCTCGATATCGTTCGATATAACGATAAATCACTCTGGGCGACTCGGAATCGCGTTATTTACCTTTTCCACACGCTTTACATCGAAGGAAGCTAAGGATTCACTTCCTAGCCCTCGATATCGTTCGATATAACGATAAATCACTCTTGGCGACGCGGAATAGCGATATTTACCTTTTCCACACGCTGTGCATCGAAGGAAGCTAAGGATTCACTTCCTAGCCCTCGATATCGTTCGATATAACGATAAATCACTCTGGGCGACTCGGAATAGCGTTATTTACCTTTTCCACACGCTGTGTATCGAAGGAAGCTAAGGATTCACTTCCTAGCCCTCGATATCTTTCGATATAACGATAAATCACTCTGGGAGACGCGGAATAGCGATATTTACCTTTTCCACACGCTGTGTATCGAAGGAAGCTAAGGATTCACTTCCTAGCCCTCGATATCGTTCGATATAACGAAAAATCACTCTGCGAGACACGGAATAGCGATATTTACCTTTTCCACACACTGTGTATCGAAGGAAGCTAAGGATTCAATTCCTAGCCCTCGATATCGTTCGATATAACGATAAATCACTCTGGGAGACGCGGATTAGCGATATTTACCTTTTCCACACGCTGTGCATCGAAGGAAGCTAAGGATTCACTTCCTAGACCTCGATATCTTTCGATATAACGATAAATCACTCTGGGAGACACGGAAAAGCGATATTTACCCTTTCCACACGCTGTGTATCGAAGGAAGCTAAGGATTCACTTCCTAGCCCTCGATATCGTTTGATATAACGATAAATCACTCTGGGCGACTCGAAATAGCGATATTTACCCTTTCCACACGCTGTGTATCGAAGGAAGCTAAGGATTCACTTCCTAGCCCTCGATATCGTTCGATATAACAATAAATCACTCTGATAGACGCGGATTTGCGATATTTACCTTTTCCACACGCTGTGCATCGAAGGAAGCTAAGGATTCACTTCCTAGCCCTCGATATCGTTCGATATAACGATAAATCACTCTGGGAGACACGGAATAGCGATATTTACCCTTTCCACACGCTGTGTATCGAAGGAAGCTAAGGATTCACTTCCTAGCCCTCGATATCGTTCGATATAACGATAAATCACTCTGGGCGACTCGGAATCGCGTTATTTACCTTTTCCACACGCTTTACATCGAAGGAAGCTAAGGATTCACTTCCTAGCCCTCGATATCGTTCGATATAACGATAAATCACTCTGGGCGACGCGGAATAGCGATATTTACCTTTTCCACACGCTGTGCATCGAAGCAAGCTAAGGATTCACTTCCTAGCCCTCGATATCGTTCGATATAACGATAAATCACTCTGGGCGACTCGGAATAGCGATATTTACCTTTTCCACACGCTGTGCATCGAAGGAAGCTAAGGATTCACTTCCTAGCCCTCGATATCGTTCGATATAACGATAAACCACTCTGGGCGACTCGGAATAGCGTTATTTACCTTTTCCACACGCTGTGTATCGAAGGAAGCTAAGGATTCACTTCCTAGCCCTCGATATCGTTCGATATAACGATAAATCACTCTGGGCGACTCGGAATAGCGTTATTTACCTTTTCCACACGCTGTGTATCGAAGGAAGCTAAGGATTCACTTCCTAGCCCTCGATATCTTTCGATATAACGATAAATCACTCTGGGAGACTCGGAATAGCGATATTTACCTTTTCCACACGCTGTGTATCGAAGGAAGCTGAGGATTCACTTCCTAGCCCTCGATATCGTTCGATATAACGATAAATCACTCTGGGCGACTCGGAATCGCGTTATTTACCTTTTCCACACGCTTTACATCGAAGGAAGCTAAGGATTCACTTCCTAGCCCTCGATATCGTTCGATATAACGATAAATCACTCTGGGCGACTCGGAATAGCGATATTTACCTTTTCCACACGCTGTGCATCGAAGGAAGCTAAGGATTCACTTCCTAGCCCTCGATATCGTTCGATATAACGATAAATCACTCTGGGAGACGCGGAATAGCGATATTTACCTTTTCCACACGCTGTGTATCGAAGGAAGCTAAGGATTCACTTCCTAGCCCTCGATATCGTTCGATATAACGATAAATCACTCTGGGCGACTCGGAATCGCGTTATTTACCTTTTCCACACGCTTTACATCGAAGGAAGCTAAGGATTCACTTCCTAGCCCTCGATATCGTTCGATATAACGATAAATCACTCTGGGCGACGCGGAATAGCGATATTTACCTTTTCCACACGCTGTGCATCGAAGCAAGCTAAGGATTCACTTCCTAGCCCTCGATATCGTTCGATATAACGATAAATCACTCTGGGCGACTCGGAATAGCGTTATTTACCTTTTCCACACGCTGTGTATCGAAGGAAGCTAAGGATTCACTTCCTAGCCCTCGATATCTTTCGATATAACGATAAATCACTCTGGGAGACTCGGAATAGCGATATTTACCTTTTCCACACGCTGTGTATCGAAGGAAGCTGAGGATTCACTTCCTAGCCCTCGATATCGTTCGATATAACGATAAATCACTCTGGGCGACTCGGAATCGCGTTATTTACCTTTTCCACACGCTTTACATCGAAGGAAGCTAAGGATTCACTTCCTAGCCCTCGATATCGTTCGATATAACGATAAATCACTCTGGGCGACTCGGAATAGCGATATTTACCTTTTCCACACGCTGTGCATCGAAGGAAGCTAAGGATTCACTTCCTAGCCCTCGATATCGTTCGATATAACGATAAATCACTCTGGGAGACGCGGAATAGCGATATTTACCTTTTCCACACGCTGCGCATCGAAGGAAGCTGAGGATTCACTTCGTAGCCCTCGATATCGTTCGATATAACGATAAATCACTCTGGGCGACTCGGAATCGCGTTATTTACCTTTTCCACACGCTTTACATCGAAGGAAGCTAAGGATTCACTTCCTAGCCCTCGATATCGTTCGATATAACGATAAATCACTCTGGGCGACTCGGAATAGCGATATTTACCTTTTCCACACGCTGTGTATCGAAGGAAGCTAAGGATTCACTTCCTAGCCCTCGATATCTTTCGATATAACGATAAATCACTCTGGGAGACTCGGAATAGCGGTATTTACCTTTTCCACACGCTGTGTATCGAAGGAAGCTGAGGATTCACTTCCTAGCCCTCGATATCGTTCGATATAACGATAAATCACTCTGGGCGACTCGGAATCGCGTTATTTACCTTTTCCACACGCTTTACATCGAAGGAAGCTAAGGATTCACTTCCTAGCCCTCGATATCGTTCGATATAACGATAAATCACTCTGGGCGACTCGGAATCGCGTTATTTACCTTTTCCACACGCTTTACATCGAAGGAAGCTAAGGATTCACTTCCTAGCCCTCGATATCGTTCGATATAACGATAAATCACTCTGGGCGACGCGGAATAGCGATATTTACCTTTTCCACACGCTGTGCATCGAAGCAAGCTAAGGATTCACTTCCTAGCCCTCGATATCGTTCGATATAACGATAAATCACTCTGGGCGACTCGGAATAGCGTTATTTACCTTTTCCACACGCTGTGTATCGAAGGAAGCTAAGGATTCACTTCCTAGCCCTCGATATCTTTCGATATAACGATAAATCACTCTGGGAGACTCGGAATAGCGATATTTACCTTTTCCACACGCTGTGTATCGAAGGAAGCTGAGGATTCACTTCCTAGCCCTCGATATCGTTCGATATAACGATAAATCACTCTGGGCGACTCGGAATCGCGTTATTTACCTTTTCCACACGCTTTACATCGAAGGAAGCTAAGGATTCACTTCCTAGCCCTCGATATCGTTCGATATAACGATAAATCACTCTGGGCGACTCGGAATAGCGATATTTACCTTTTCCACACGCTGTGCATCGAAGGAAGCTAAGGATTCACTTCCTAGCCCTCGATATCGTTCGATATAACGATAAATCACTCTGGGAGACGCGGAATAGCGATATTTACCTTTTCCACACGCTGCGCATGGAAGGAAGCTGAGGATTCACTTCGTAGCCCTCGATATCGTTCGATATAACGATAAATCACTCTGGGCGACTCGGAATCGCGTTATTTACCTTTTCCACACGCTTTACATCGAAGGAAGCTAAGGATTCACTTCCTAGCCCTCGATATCGTTCGATATAACGATAAATCACTCTGGGCGACGCGGAATAGCGATATTTACCTTTTCCACACGCTGTGCATCGAAGCAAGCTAAGGATTCACTTCCTAGCCCTCGATATCGTTCGATATAACGATAAATCACTCTGGGCGACTCGGAATCGCGTTATTTAACTATTCCACACGCTGTGTATCGAAGGAAGCTAAGGATTCACTTCCTAGCCCCCGATATCTTTCGATATAACGATAAATCACTCTGGGAGACGCGGAATAGCGATATTTACCTTTTCCACACGCTGTGTATCGAAGGAAGCTAAGGATTCACTTCCTAGCGCTCGATATCGTTCGATATAACGATAAATCACTCTGGGCGACTCGGAATCGCGTTATTTACCTATTCCACACACTGTGTATCGAAGGAAGCTAAGGATTCACTTCCTAGCCCTCGATATCGTTCGATATAACGATAAATCACTCTGGGAGACGCGGATTAGCGATATTTACCTTTTCCACACGCTGTGCATCGAAGGAAGCTAAGGATTCACTTCCTAGCCCTCGATATCGTTCGATATAACGATAAATCACTCTGGGCGACTCGGAATAGCGATATTTACCCTTTCCACACGCTGTGTATCGAAGGAAGCTAAGGATTCACTTCCTAGCCCTCGACATCGTTCGATATAACGATATATCACTCTGGGCGACTCGGAATCGCGTTATTTAACTATTCCACACGCTGTGTATCGAAGGAAGCTAAGGATTCACTTCCTAGCCCCCGATATCTTTCGATATAACGATAAATCACTCTGGGAGACGCGGAATAGCGATATTTACCTTTTCCACACGCTGTGTATCGAAGGAAGCTAAGGATTCACTTCCTAGCGCTCGATATCGTTCGATATAACGATAAATCACTCTGGGCGACGCGGAATAGCGATATTTACCTTTTCCACACGCTGTGCATCGAAGCAAGCTAAGGATTCACTTCCTAGCCCTCGATATCGTTCGATATAACGATAAATCACTCTGGGCGACTCGGAATCGCGTTATTTACCTTTTCCACACGCTTTACATCGAAGGAAGCTAAGGATTCACTTCCTAGCCCTCGATATCGTTCGATATAACGATAAATCACTCTGGGCGACTCGGAATAGCGATATTTACCTTTTCCACACGCTGTGCATCGAAGGAAGCTAAGGATTCACTTCCTAGCCCTCGATATCGTTCGATATAACGATAAATCACTCTGGGAGACGCGGAATAGCGATATTTACCTTTTCCACACGCTGCGCATCGAAGGAAGCTGAGGATTCACTTCGTAGCCCTCGATATCGTTCGATATAACGATAAATCACTCTGGGCGACTCGGAATCGCGTTATTTACCTTTTCCACACGCTGTGTATCGAAGGAAGCTGAGGATTCACTTCCTAGCCCTCGATATCGTTCGATATAACGATAAATCACTCTGGGCGACTCGGAATAGCGATATTTACCCTTTCCACACGCTGTGTATCGAAGGAAGCTAAGGATTCACTTCCTAGCCCTCGACATCGTTCGATATAACGATATATCACTCTGGGCGACTCGGAATCGCGTTATTTAACTATTCCACACGCTGTGTATCGAAGGAAGCTAAGGATTCACTTCCTAGCCCCCGATATCTTTCGATATAACGATAAATCACTCTGGGAGACGCGGAATAGCGATATTTACCTTTTCCACACGCTGTGTATCGAAGGAAGCTAAGGATTCACTTCCTAGCGCTCGATATCGTTCGATATAACGATAAATCACTCTGGGCGACTCGGAATCGCGTTATTTACCTATTCCACACACTGTGTATCGAAGGAAGCTAAGGATTCACTTCCTAGCCCTCGATATCGTTCGATATAACGATAAATCACTCTGGGAGACGCGGATTAGCGATATTTACCTTTTCCACACGCTGTGCATCGAAGGAAGCTAAGGATTCACTTCCTAGCCCTCGATATCGTTCGATATAACTATAAATCACTCTGGGCGACGCGGAATAGCGATATTTACCTTTTCCACACGCTGTGCATCGAAGGAAGCTGAGGATTCACTTCCTAGCCCTCGATATCGTTCGATATAACGATAAATCACTCTGGGAGACGCGGAATAGCGATATTTACCGTTTCCACACGCTGTGCATCGAAGGAAGCTGAGGATTCACTTCCTAGCCCTCGATATCGTTCGATATAACGATAAATCACTCTGGGCGACTCGGAATAGCGATATTTACCTTTTCCACACCCTGTGCATCGAAGGAATCTAAGGATTCACTTCCTAGCCCTCGATATCGTTCGATATAACGATAAATCACTCTGATAGACGCGGATTTGCGATATTTACCTTTTCCACACGCTGTGCATCGAAGGAAGCTAAGGATTCACTTCCTAGCCCTCGATATCGTTCGATATAACGATAAATCACTCTGGGCGACGCGGAATAGCGATATTTACCTTTTCCACACGCTGTGTATCGAAGGAAGCTAAGGATTCACTTCCTAGCCCCCGATATCTTTCGATATAACGATAAATCACTCTGGGAGACGCGGAATAGCGATATTTACCTTTTCCAGACGCTGTGTATCGAAGGAAGCTAAGGATTCACTTCCTAGCGCTCGATATCGTTCGATATAACGATAAATCACTCTGGGCGACTCGGAATCGCGTTATTTACCTATTCCACACACTGTGTATCGAAGAAGCTAAGGATTCACTTCCTAGCCCTCGATATCGTTCGATATAACGATAAATCACTCTGGGAGACGCGGATTAGCGATATTTACCTTTTCCACACGCTGTGCATCGAAGGAAGCTAAGGATTCACTTCCTAGCCCTCGATATCGTTCGATATAACTATAAATCACTCTGGGCGACGCGGAATAGCGATATTTACCTTTTCCACACGCTGTGCATCGAAGGAAGCTGAGGATTCACTTCGTAGCCCTCGATATCGTTCGATATAACGATAAATCACTCTGGGAGACGCGGATTAGCGATATTTACCTTTTCCACACGCTGTACATCGAAGGAAGCTAAGGATTCACTTCCTAGCCCTCGATATCGTTCGATATAACGATAAATCACTCTGGGAGACGCGGAATAGCGATATTTACCGTTTCCACACGCTGTGCATCGAAGGAAGCTGAGGATTCACTTCCTAGCCCTCGATATCGTTCGATATAACGATAAATCACTCTGGGCGACTCGGAATAGCGATATTTACCTTTTCCACACGCTGTGCATCGAAGGAATCTAAGGATTCACTTCCTAGCCCTCGATATCGTTCGATATAACGATAAATCACTCTGATAGACGCGGATTTGCGATATTTACCTTTTCCACACGCTGTGCATCGAAGGAAGCTAAGGATTCACTTCCTAGCCCTCGATATCGTTCGATATAACGATAAATCACTCTGGGAGACACGGAATAGCGATATTTACCCTTTCCACACGCTGTGTATCGAAGGAAGCTAAGGATTCACTTCCTAGCCCCCGATATCTTTCGATATAACGATAAATCACTCTGGGAGACGCGGAATAGCGATATTTACCTTTTCCACACGCTGTGTATCGAAGGAAGCTAAGGATTCACTTCCTAGCGCTCGATATCGTTCGATATAACGATAAATCACTCTGGGCGACTCGGAATCGCGTTATTTACCTATTCCACACACTGTGTATCGAAGGAAGCTAAGGATTCACTTCCTAGCCCTCGATATCGTTCGATATAACGATAAATCACTCTGGGGGACGCGGATTAGCGATATTTACCTTTTCCACACGCTGTGCATCGAAGGAAGCTAAGGATTCACTTCCTAGCCCTCGATATCGTTCGATATAACTATAAATCACTCTGGGCGACGCGGAATAGCGATATTTACCTTTTCCACACGCTGTGCATCGAAGGAAGCTGAGGATTCACTTCGTAGCCCTCGATATCGTTCGATATAACGATAAATCACTCTGGGCGACTCGGAATCGCGTTATTTACCTTTTCCACACGCTTTGCATCGAAGGAAGCTAAGGATTCACTTCCTAGCCCTCGATATCGTTCGATATAACGATAAATCACTCTGGGAGACGCGGATTAGCGATATTTACCTTTTCCACACGCTGTACATCGAAGGAAGCTAAGGATTCACTTCCTAGCCCTCGATATCGTTCGATATAACGATAAATCACTCTGGGAGACGCGGAATAGCGATATTTACCGTTTCCACACGCTGTGCATCGAAGGAAGCTGAGGATTCACTTCCTAGCCCTCGATATCGTTCGATATAACGATAAATCACTCTGGGCGACTCGGAATAGCGATATTTATCTTTTCCACACGCTGTGCATCGAAGGAATCTAAGGATTCACTTCCTAGCCCTCGATATCGTTCGATATAACGATAAATCACTCTGATAGACGCGGATTTGCGATATTTACCTTTTCCACACGCTGCGCATCGAAGGAAGCTAAGGATTCACTTCCTAGCCCTCGATATCGTTCGATATAACGATAAATCACTTGGGAGACGCGGATTAGCGATATTTACCTTTTCCACACGCTGTGCATCGAAGGAAGCTAAGGATTCACTTCCTAGCCCTCGATATCGTTCGATATAACGATAAATCACTCTGGGAGACGCGGATTAGCGATATTTACCTTTTCCACACGCTGTGCATCGAAGGAAGCTAAGGATTCACTTCCTAGCCCTCGATATCGTTCGATATAACGATAAATCACTCTGGGAGACGCGGAATAGCGATATTTACCTTTTCCACACGCTGCGCATCGAAGGAAGCTGAGGATTCACTTCGTAGCCCTCGATATCGTTCGATATAACGATAAATCACTCTGGGCGACTCGGAATCGCGTTATTTACCTTTTCCACACTCTGTGCATCGAAGGAAGCTAAGGATTCACTTCCTAGCCCTCGATATCGTTCGATATAACGATAAGTCACTCTGGGCGACGCGGAATAGCGATATTTACCTTTTCCACACGCTGTGCATCGAAGGAAGCTAAGGATTCACTTCCTAGCCTTCGATATCGTTCGATATAGCGATAAATCACTCTGGGCAACTCGGAATCGCGTTATTTACCTATTCCACACGCTGTGCATCGAAGGAAGATGAGGATTCACTTCGTAGCCCTCGATATCGTTCGATATAACGATAAATCACTCTGAGCGACTCGGAATCGCGTTATTTACCTTTTCCACATCCTTTGCATCGAAGGAAGCTAAGGATTCACTTCCTAGCCCTCGATATCGTTCGATATAACGATAAATCACTCTGGGCGACGCGGAATAGCGATATTTACCTTTTCCACACGCTGTGCATCGAAGGAAGCTAAGGATTCACTTCCTAGCCCTCGATATCGTTCGATATAACGATAAATCACTCTGGGCGACTCGGAATAGCGTTATTTACCTTTTCCACACGCTGTGTATCGAAGGAAGCTAAGGATTCACTTCCTAGCCCTCGATATCTTTCGATATAACGATAAATCACTCTGGGAGACGCGGAATAGCGATATTTACCTTTTCCACACGCTGTGTATCGAAGGAAGCTAAGGATTCACTTCCTAGCCCTCGATATCGTTCGATATAACGAAAAATCACTCTGCGAGACGCGGAATAGCGATATTTACCTTTTCCACACACTGTGTATCGAAGGAAGCTAAGGATTCAATTCCTAGCCCTCGATATCGTTCGATATAACGATAAATCACTCTGGGAGACGCGGATTAGCGATATTTACCTTTTCCACACGCTGTGCATCGAAGGAAGCTAAGGATTCACTTCCTAGCCCTCGATATCTTTCGATATAACGATAAATCACTCTGGGAGACACGGAATAGCGATATTTACCCTTTCCACACGCTGTGTATCGAAGGAAGCTAAGGATTCACTTCCTAGCCCTCGATATCGTTCGATATAACGATAAATCACTCTGGGAGACGCGGAATAGCGATATTTACCTTTTCCACACGCTGCGCATCGAAGGAAGCTGAGGATTCACTTCGTAGCCCTCGATATCGTTCGATATAACGATAAATCACTCTGGGCGACTCGGAATCGCGTTATTTACCTTTTCCACACTCTGTGCATCGAAGGAAGCTAAGGATTCACTTCCTAGCCCTCGATATCGTTCGATATAACGATAAGTCACTCTGGGCGACGCGGAATAGCGATATTTACCTTTTCCACACGCTGTGCATCGAAGGAAGCTAAGGATTCACTTCCTAGCCTTCGATATCGTTCGATATAGCGATAAATCACTCTGGGCAACTCGGAATCGCGTTATTTACCTATTCCACACGCTGTGCATCGAAGGAAGATGAGGATTCACTTCGTAGCCCTCGATATCGTTCGATATAACGATAAATCACTCTGAGCGACTCGGAATCGCGTTATTTACCTTTTCCACATCCTTTGCATCGAAGGAAGCTAAGGATTCACTTCCTAGCCCTCGATATCGTTCGATATAACGAAAAATCACTCTGCGAGACGCGGAATAGCGATATTTACCTTTTCCACACACTGTGTATCGAAGGAAGCTAAGGATTCAATTCCTAGCCCTCGATATCGTTCGATATAACGATAAATCACTCTGGGAGACGCGGATTAGCGATATTTACCTTTTCCACACGCTGTGCATCGAAGGAAGCTAAGGATTCACTTCCTAGCCCTCGATATCTTTCGATATAACGATAAATCACTCTGGGAGACACGGAATAGCGATATTTACCCTTTCCACACGCTGTGTATCGAAGGAAGCTAAGGATTCACTTCCTAGCCCTCGATATCGTTCGATATAACGATAAATCACTCTGGGCGACTCGAAATAGCGATATTTACCCTTTCCACACGCTGTGTATCGAAGGAAGCTAAGGATTCACTTCCTAGCCCTCGATATCGTTCGATATAACGATATATCACTCTGGGCGACTCGGAATCGCGTTATTTAACTATTCCACACGCTGTGTATCGAAGGAAGCTAAGGATTCACTTCCTAGCCCTCGATATCGTTCGATATAACGATAAATCACTTGGGAGACGCGGATTAGCGATATTTACCTTTTCCACACGCTGTGCATCGAAGGAAGCTAAGGATTCACTTCCTAGCCCTCGATATCGTTCGATATAACGATAAATCACTCTGGGAGACGCGGATTAGCGATATTTACCTTTTCCACACGCTGTGCATCGAAGGAAGCTAAGGATTCACTTCCTAGCCCTCGATATCGTTCGATATAACGATAAATCACTCTGGGAGACGCGGAATAGCGATATTTACCTTTTCCACACGCTGCGCATCGAAGGAAGCTGAGGATTCACTTCGTAGCCCTCGATATCGTTCGATATAACGATAAATCACTCTGGGCGACTCGGAATCGCGTTATTTACCTTTTCCACACGCTTTGCATCGAAGGAAGCTAAGGATTCACTTCCTAGCCCTCGATATCGTTCGATATAACGATAAATCACTCTGGGCGACTCGGAATCGCGTTATTTACCTTTTCCACACTCTGTGCATCGAAGGAAGCTAAGGATTCACTTCCTAGCCCTCGATATCGTTCGATATAACGATAAGTCACTCTGGGCGACGCGGAATAGCGATATTTACCTTTTCCACACGCTGTGCATCGAAGGAAGCTAAGGATTCACTTCCTAGCCCTCGATATCGTTCGATATAGCGATAAATCACTCTGGGCAACTCGGAATCGCGTTATTTACCTTTTCCACACGCTTTGCATCGAAGGAAGCTAAGGATTCACTTCCTAGCCCTCGATATCGTTCGATATAACGATAAATCACTCTGGGAGACGCGGATTAGCGATATTTACCTTTTCCACACGCCGTACATCGAAGGAAGCTTAGGATTCACTTCCTAGCCCTCGATATCGTTCGATATAACGATAAATCACTCTGGGAGACGCGGATTAGCGATATTTACCGTTTCCACATTCTGTGCATCGAAGGAAGCTGAGGATTCACTTCCTAGCCCTCGATATCGTTCGATATAACGATAAATCACTCTGGGCGACTCGGAATAGCGATATTTACCTTTTCCACACGCTGTGCATCGAAGGAAGCTAAGGATTCACTTCCTAGCCCTCGATATCGTTCGATATAATGATAAATCAGTCTGGGCGACGCGGAATAGCGATATTTACCGTTTCCACACGTTGTGCATCGAAGGAAGCTGAGGATTCACTTCCTAGCCCTCGATATCGTTCGATATAACGATAAATCACTCTGGGCGACTCGGAATAGCGATATTTACCTTTTCCACACGCTGTGCATCGATGAAAGCTAAGGATTCACTTCCTAGCCCTCGATATCGTTCGATATAACGATAAATCACTCTGGGCGACGCGGAATAGCGATATTTACCTTTTCCACACGCTGTGCATCGAAGGAAGCTAAGGATTCACTTCCTAGCCCTCGATATCGTTCGATATAACGATAAATCACTCTGGGCGACTCGGAATAGCGTTATTTACCTTTTCCACACGCTGTGTATCGAAGGAAGCTAAGGATTCACTTCCTAGCCCTCGATATCTTTCGATATAACGATAAATCACTCTGGGAGACGCGGAATAGCGATATTTACCTTTTCCACACGCTGTGTATCGAAGGAAGCTAAGGATTCACTTCCTAGCCCTCGATATCGTTCGATATAACGATAAATCACTCTGGGCGACTCGGAATAGCGTTATTTACCTTTTCCACACGCTGTGTATCGAAGGAAGCTAAGGATTCACTTCCTAGCCCTCGATATCTTTCGATATAACGATAAATCACTCTGGGCGACTCGGAATAGCGTTATTTACCTTTTCCACACGCTGTGTATCGAAGGAAGCTAAGGATTCACTTCCTAGCCCTCGATATCTTTCGATATAACGATAAATCACTCTGGGAGACGCGGAATAGCGATATTTACCTTTTCCACACGCTGTGTATCGAAGGAAGCTAAGGATTCACTTCCTAGTGCTCGATATCGTTCGATATAACGATAAATCACTCTGGGAGACGCGGATTAGCGATATAAACCTTTTCCACACGCTGTGCATCGAAGGAAGCTAAGGATTCACTTCCTAGCCCTCGATATCGTTCGATATAACTATAAATCACTCTGGGCGACGCGGAATAGCGATATTTACCTTTTCCACACGCTGTGTATCGAAGGAAGCTAAGGATTCACTTCCTAGCCCTCGATATCGTTCGATATAGCGATAAATCACTCTGGGCAACTCGGAATCGCGTTATTTACCTATTCCACACGCTGTGCATCGAAGGAATCTAAGGATTCACTTCCTATCCCTCGATATCGTTCGATATAACGATAAATCACTCTGGGAGACGCGGAATAGCGATATTTACCTTTTCCACACGCTGTGTATCGAAGGAAGCTAAGTATTCACTTCCTAGCCCTCGATATCGTTCGATATAACGATAAATCAGTCTGGGCGACGCGGAATAGCGATATTTACCGTTTCCACACGCTGTGCATCGAAGGAAGCTGAGGATTCACTTCCTAGCCCTCGATATCGTTCGATATAACGATAAATCACTCTGGGCGACTCGGAATAGCGATATTTACCTTTTCCACACGCTGTGCATCGATGAAAGCTAAGGATTCACTTCCTAGTCCTCGATATCGTTCGATATAACGATAAATCACTCTGGGCGACGCGGAATAGCGATATTTACCTTTTCCACACGCTGTGCATCGAAGGAAGCTAAGGATTCACTTCCTAGCCCTCGATATCGTTCGATATAACGATAAATCACTCTGGGCGACTCGGAATAGCGATATTTACCTTTTCCACACGCTGTGCATCGATGAAAGCTAAGGATTCACTTCCTAGTCCTCGATATCGTTCGATATAACGATAAATCACTCTGGGCGACGCGGAATAGCGATATTTACCTTTTCCACACGCTGTGCATCAAAGGAAGCTAAGGATTCACTTCCTAGCCCTCGATATCGTTCGATATAACGATAAATCACTCTGGGCGACTCGGAATAGCGTTATTTACCTTTTCCACACGCTGTGTATCGAAGGAAGCTAAGGATTCACTTCCTAGCCCCCGATATCTTTCGATATAACGATAAATCACTCTGGGAGACGCGGAATAGCGATATTTACCTTTTCCAGACGCTGTGTATCGAAGGAAGCTAAGGATTCACTTCCTAGCGCTCGATATCGTTCGATATAACGATAAATCACTCTGGGCGACTCGGAATCGCGTTATTTACCTATTCCACACACTGTGTATCGAAGAAGCTAAGGATTCACTTCCTAGCCCTCGATATCGTTCGATATAACGATAAATCACTCTGGGAGACGCGGATTAGCGATATTTACCTTTTCCACACGCTGTGCATCGAAGGAAGCTAAGGATTCACTTCCTAGCCCTCGATATCGTTCGATATAACTATAAATCACTCTGGGCGACGCGGAATAGCGATATTTACCTTTTCCACACGCTGTGCATCGAAGGAAGCTGAGGATTCACTTCGTAGCCCTCGATATCGTTCGATATAACGATAAATCACTCTGGGAGACGCGGATTAGCGATATTTACCTTTTCCACACGCTGTACATCGAAGGAAGCTAAGGATTCACTTCCTAGCCCTCGATATCGTTCGATATAACGATAAATCACTCTGGGAGACGCGGAATAGCGATATTTACCGTTTCCACACGCTGTGCATCGAAGGAAGCTGAGGATTCACTTCCTAGCCCTCGATATCGTTCGATATAACGATAAATCACTCTGGGCGACTCGGAATAGCGATATTTACCTTTTCCACACGCTGTGCATCGAAGGAATCTAAGGATTCACTTCCTAGCCCTCGATATCGTTCGATATAACGATAAATCACTCTGATAGACGCGGATTTGCGATATTTACCTTTTCCACACGCTGTGCATCGAAGGAAGCTAAGGATTCACTTCCTAGCCCTCGATATCGTTCGATATAACGATAAATCACTCTGGGAGACACGGAATAGCGATATTTACCCTTTCCACACGCTGTGTATCGAAGGAAGCTAAGGATTCACTTCCTAGCCCTCGACATCGTTCGATATAACGATATATCACTCTGGGCGACTCGGAATCGCGTTATTTAACTATTCCACACGCTGTGTATCGAAGGAAGCTAAGGATTCACTTCCTAGCCCCCGATATCTTTCGATATAACGATAAATCACTCTGGGAGACGCGGAATAGCGATATTTACCTTTTCCACACGCTGTGTATCGAAGGAAGCTAAGGATTCACTTCCTAGCGCTCGATATCGTTCGATATAACGATAAATCACTCTGGGCGACTCGGAATCGCGTTATTTACCTATTCCACACACTGTGTATCGAAGGAAGCTAAGGATTCACTTCCTAGCCCTCGATATCGTTCGATATAACGATAAATCCCTCTGGGGGACGCGGATTAGCGATATTTACCTTTTCCACACGCTGTGCATCGAAGGAAGCTAAGGATTCACTTCCTAGCCCTCGATATCGTTCGATATAACTATAAATCACTCTGGGCGACGCGGAATAGCGATATTTACCTTTTCCACACGCTGTGCATCGAAGGAAGCTGAGGATTCACTTCGTAGCCCTCGATATCGTTCGATATAACGATAAATCACTCTGGGCGACTCGGAATCGCGTTATTTACCTTTTCCACACGCTTTGCATCGAAGGAAGCTAAGGATTCACTTCCTAGCCCTCGATATCGTTCGATATAACGATAAATCACTCTGGGAGACGCGGATTAGCGATATTTACCTTTTCCACACGCTGTACATCGAAGGAAGCTAAGGATTCACTTCCTAGCCCTCGATATCGTTCGATATAACGATAAATCACTCTGGGAGACGCGGAATAGCGATATTTACCGTTTCCACACGCTGTGCATCGAAGGAAGCTGAGGATTCACTTCCTAGCCCTCGATATCGTTCGATATAACGATAAATCACTCTGGGCGACTCGGAATAGCGATATTTACCTTTTCCACACGCTGTGCATCGAAGGAATCTAAGGATTCACTTCCTAGCCCTCGATATCGTTCGATATAACGATAAATCACTCTGATAGACGCGGATTTGCGATATTTACCTTTTCCACACGCTGTGCATCGAAGGAAGCTAAGGATTCACTTCCTAGCCCTCGATATCGTTCGATATAACGATAAATCACTCTGGGAGACACGGAATAGCGATATTTACCCTTTCCACACGCTGTGTATCGAAGGAAGCTAAGGATTCACTTCCTAGCCCTCGACATCGTTCGATATAACGATATATCACTCTGGGCGACTCGGAATCGCGTTATTTAACTATTCCACACGCTGTCTATCGAAGGAAGCTAAGGATTCACTTCCTAGCCCTCGATATCGTTCGATATAACGATAAATCACTCTGGGAGACGCGGATTAGCGATATATACCTTTTCCACACGCTGTGCATCGAAGGAAGCTAAGGATTTACTTCCTAGCCCTCGATATCGTTCGATATAACGATAAATCACTCTGGGAGACGCGGAATAGCGATATTTACCTTTTCCACACGCTGCGCATCGAAGGAAGCTGAGGATTCACTTCGTAGCCCTCGATATCGTTCGATATAACGATAAATCACTCTGGGCGACTCGGAATCGCGTTATTTACCTTTTCCACACGCTTTACATCGAAGGAAGCTAAGGATTCACTTCCTAGCCCTCGATATCGTTCGATATAACGATAAATCACTCTGGGCGACGCGGAATAGCGATATTTACCTTTTCCACACGCTGTGCATCGAAGGAAGCTAAGGATTCACTTCCTAGCCCTCGATATCGTTCGATATAACGATAAATCACTCTGGGCGACTCGGAATAGCGTTATTTACCTTTTCCACACGCTGTGTATCGAAGGAAGCTAAGGATTCACTTCCTAGCCCTCGATATCTTTCGATATAACGATAAATCACTCTGGGAGACGCGGAATAGCGATATTTACCTTTTCCACACGCTGTGTATCGAAGGAAGCTAAGGATTCACTTCCTAGCCCTCGATATCGTTCGATATAACGAAAAATCACTCTACGAGACGCGGAATAGCGATATTTACCTTTTCCACACACTGTGTATCGAAGGAAGCTAAGGATTCAATTCCTAGCCCTCGATATCGTTCGATATAACGATAAATCACTCTGGGAGACGCGGATTAGCGATATTTACCTTTTCCACACGCTGTGCATCGAAGGAAGCTAAGGATTCACTTCCTAGCCCTCGATATCGTTCGATATAACGATATATCACTCTGGGCGACTCGGAATCGCGTTATTTAACTATTCCACACGCTGTGTATCGAAGGAAGCTAAGGATTCACTTCCTAGCCCTCGATATCGTTCGATATAACGATAAATCACTTGGGAGACGCGGATTAGCGATATTTACCTTTTCCACACGCTGTGCATCGAAGGAAGCTAAGGATTCACTTCCTAGCCCTCGATATCTTTCGATATAACGATAAATCACTCTGGGAGACACGGAATAGCGATATTTACCCTTTCCACACGCTGTGTATCGAAGGAAGCTAAGGATTCACTTCCTAGCCCTCGATATCGTTCGATATAACGATAAATCACTCTGGGCGACTCGAAATAGCGATATTTACCCTTTCCACACGCTGTGTATCGAAGGAAGCTAAGGATTCACTTCCTAGCCCTCGATATCGTTCGATATAACGATATATCACTCTGGGCGACTCGGAATCGCGTTATTTAACTATTCCACACGCTGTGTATCGAAGGAAGCTAAGGATTCACTTCCTAGCCCTCGATATCGTTCGATATAACGATAAATCACTTGGGAGACGCGGATTAGCGATATTTACCTTTTCCACACGCTGTGCATCGAAGGAAGCTAAGGATTCACTTCCTAGCCCTCGATATCGTTCGATATAACGATAAATCACTCTGGGAGACGCGGATTAGCGATATTTACCTTTTCCACACGCTGTGCATCGAACGAAGCTAAGGATTCACTTCCTAGCCCTCGATATCGTTCGATATAACGATAAATCACTCTGGGAGACGCGGAATAGCGATATTTACCTTTTCCACACGCTGCGCATCGAAGGAAGCTGAGGATTCACTTCGTAGCCCTCGATATCGTTCGATATAACGATAAATCACTCTGGGCGACTCGGAATCGCGTTATTTACCTTTTCCACACGCTTTGCATCGAAGGAAGCTAAGGATTCACTTCCTAGCCCTCGATATCGTTCGATATAACGATAAATCACTCTGGGCGACTCGGAATCGCGTTATTTACCTTTTCCACACGCTTTACATCGAAGGAAGCTAAGGATTCACTTCCTAGCCCTCGATATCGTTCGATATAACGATAAATCACTCTGGGCGACTCGGAATCGCGTTATTTACCTTTTCCACACGCTGCGCATCGAAGGAAGCTGAGGATTCACTTCGTAGCCCTCGATATCGTTCGATATAACGATAAATCACTCTGGGCGACGCGGAATAGCGATATTTACCTTTTCCACACGCTGTGCATCGAAGGAAGCTGAGGATTCACTTCGTAGCCCTCGATATCGTTCGATATAACGATAAATCACTCTGGGCGACTCGGAATCGCGTTATTTACCTTTTCCACACGCTTTGCATCGAAGGAAGCTAAGGATTCACTTCCTAGCCCTCGATATCGTTCGATATAACGATAAATCACTCTGGGAGACGCGGATTAGCGATATTTACCTTTTCCACACGCTGTACATCGAAGGAAGCTAAGGATTCACTTCCTAGCCCTCGATATCGTTCGATATAACGATAAATCACTCTGGGAGACGCGGAATAGCGATATTTACCGTTTCCACACGCTGTGCATCGAAGGAAGCTGAGGATTCACATCCTAGCCCTCGATATCGTTCGATATAACGATAAATCACTCTGGGCGACTCGGAATAGCGATATTTACCTTTTCCACACGCTGTGCATCGAAGGAATCTAAGGATTCACTTCCTAGCCCTCGATATCGTTCGATATAACGATAAATCACTCTGATAGACGCGGATTTGCGATATTTACCTTTTCCACACGCTGTGCATCGAAGGAAGCTAAGGATTCACTTCCTAGCCCTCGATATCGTTCGATATAACGATAAATCACTCTGGGAGACACGGAATTGCGATATTTACCCTTTCCACACGCTGTGTATCGAAGGAAGCTAAGGATTCACTTCCTAGCCCTCGACATCGTTCGATATAACGATATATCACTCTGGGCGACTCGGAATCGCGTTATTTAACTATTCCACACGCTGTCTATCGAAGGAAGCTAAGGATTCACTTCCTAGCCCTCGATATCGTTCGATATAACGATAAATCACTCTGGGAGACGCGGAATAGCGATATTTACCTTTTCCACACGCTGCGCATCGAAGGAAGCTGAGGATTCACTTCGTAGCCCTCGATATCGTTCGATATAACGATAAATCACTCTGGGCGACTCGGAATCGCGTTATTTACCTTTTCCACACGCTTTACATCGAAGGAAGCTAAGGATTCACTTCCTAGCCCTCGATATCGTTCGATATAACGATAAATCACTCTGGGCGACGCGGAATAGCGATATTTACCTTTTCCACACGCTGTGCATCGAAGGAAGCTAAGGATTCACTTCCTAGCCCTCGATATCGTTCGATATAACGATAAATCACTCTGGGCGACTCGGAATAGCGTTATTTACCTTTTCCACACGCTGTGTATCGAAGGAAGCTAAGGATTCACTTCCTAGCCCTCGATATCTTTCGATATAACGATAAATCACTCTGGGAGACGCGGAATAGCGATATTTACCTTTTCCACACGCTGTGTATCGAAGGAAGCTAAGGATTCACTTCCTAGCCCTCGATATCGTTCGATATAACGAAAAATCACTCTGCGAGACGCGGAATAGCGATATTTACCTTTTCCACACACTGTGTATCGAAGGAAGCTAAGGATTCAATTCCTAGCCCTCGATATCGTTCGATATAACGATAAATCACTCTGGGAGACGCGGATTAGCGATATTTACCTTTTCCACACGCTGTGCATCGAAGGAAGCTAAGGATTCACTTCCTAGCCCTCGATATCGTTCGATATAGCGATAAATCACTCTGGGCAACTCGGAATCGCGTTATTTACCTATTCCACACGCTGTGCATCGAAGGAATCTAAGGATTCACTTCCTATCCCTCGATATCGTTCGATATAACGATAAATCACTCTGGGAGACGCGGAATAGCGATATTTACCTTTTCCACACGCTGTGTATCGAAGGAAGCTAAGTATTCACTTCCTAGCCCTCGATATCGTTCGATATAACGATAAATCAGTCTGGGCGACGCGGAATAGCGATATTTACCGTTTCCACACGCTGTGCATCGATGAAAGCTAAGGATTCACTTCCTAGTCCTCGATATCGTTCGATATAACGATAAATCACTCTGGGCGACGCGGAATAGCGATATTTACCTTTTCCACACGCTGTGCATCGAAGGAAGCTAAGGATTCACTTCCTAGCCCTCGATATCGTTCGATATAACGATAAATCACTCTGGGCGACTCGGAATAGCGATATTTACCTTTTCCACACGCTGTGCATCGATGAAAGCTAAGGATTCACTTCCTAGTCCTCGATATCGTTCGATATAACGATAAATCACTCTGGGCGACGCGGAATAGCGATATTTACCTTTTCCACACGCTGTGCATCAAAGGAAGCTAAGGATTCACTTCCTAGCCCTCGATATCGTTCGATATAACGATAAATCACTCTGGGCGACTCGGAATAGCGTTATTTACCTTTTCCACACGCTGTGTATCGAAGGAAGCTAAGGATTCACTTCCTAGCCCCCGATATCTTTCGATATAACGATAAATCACTCTGGGAGACGCGGAATAGCGATATTTACCTTTTCCAGACGCTGTGTATCGAAGGAAGCTAAGGATTCACTTCCTAGCGCTCGATATCGTTCGATATAACGATAAATCACTCTGGGCGACTCGGAATCGCGTTATTTACCTATTCCACACACTGTGTATCGAAGAAGCTAAGGATTCACTTCCTAGCCCTCGATATCGTTCGATATAACGATAAATCACTCTGGGAGACGCGGATTAGCGATATTTACCTTTTCCACACGCTGTGCATCGAAGGAAGCTAAGGATTCACTTCCTAGCCCTCGATATCGTTCGATATAACTATAAATCACTCTGGGCGACGCGGAATAGCGATATTTACCTTTTCCACACGCTGTGCATCGAAGGAAGCTGAGGATTCACTTCGTAGCCCTCGATATCGTTCGATATAACGATAAATCACTCTGGGAGACGCGGATTAGCGATATTTACCTTTTCCACACGCTGTACATCGAAGGAAGCTAAGGATTCACTTCCTAGCCCTCGATATCGTTCGATATAACGATAAATCACTCTGGGAGACGCGGAATAGCGATATTTACCGTTTCCACACGCTGTGCATCGAAGGAAGCTGAGGATTCACTTCCTAGCCCTCGATATCGTTCGATATAACGATAAATCACTCTGGGCGACTCGGAATAGCGATATTTACCTTTTCCACACGCTGTGCATCGAAGGAATCTAAGGATTCACTTCCTGGCCCTCGATATCGTTCGATATAACGATAAATCACTCTGATAGACGCGGATTTGCGATATTTACCTTTTCCACACGCTGTGCATCGAAGGAAGCTAAGGATTCACTTCCTAGCCCTCGATATCGTTCGATATAACGATAAATCACTCTGGGAGACACGGAATAGCGATATTTACCCTTTCCACACGCTGTGTATCGAAGGAAGCTAAGGATTCACTTCCTAGCCCTCGACATCGTTCGATATAACGATATATCACTCTGGGCGACTCGGAATCGCGTTATTTAACTATTCCACACGCTGTGTATCGAAGGAAGCTAAGGATTCACTTCCTAGCCCCCGATATCTTTCGATATAACGATAAATCACTCTGGGCGACGCGGAATAGCGATATTTACCTTTTCCACACGCTGTGCATCGAAGGAAGCTAAGGATTCACTTCCTAGCCCTCGATATCGTTCGATATAACGATAAATCACTCTGGGAGACACGGAATAGCGTTATTTACCTTTTCCACACGCTGTGTATCGAAGGAAGCTAAGGATTCACTTCCTAGCCCCCGATATCTTTCGATATAACGATAAATCACTCTGGGAGACGCGGAATAGCGATATTTACCTTTTCCAGACGCTGTGTATCGAAGGAAGCTAAGGATTCACTTCCTAGCGCTCGATATCGTTCGATATAACGATAAATCACTCTGGGCGACTCGGAATCGCGTTATTTACCTATTCCACACACTGTGTATCGAAGAAGCTAAGGATTCACTTCCTAGCCCTCGATATCGTTCGATATAACGATAAATCACTCTGGGCGACGCGGAATAGCGATATTTACCTTTTCCACACGCTGTGCATCGAAGGAAGCTAAGGATTCACTTCCTAGCCCTCGATATCGTTCGATATAACGATAAATCACTCTGGGCGACTCGGAATAGCGATATTTACCTTTTCCACACGCTGTGCATCGATGAAAGCTAAGGATTCACTTCCTAGTCCTCGATATCGTTCGATATAACGATAAATCACTCTGGGCGACGCGGAATAGCGATATTTACCTTTTCCACACGCTGTGCATCAAAGGAAGCTAAGGATTCACTTCCTAGCCCTCGATATCGTTCGATATAACGATAAATCACTCTGGGCGACTCGGAATAGCGTTATTTACCTTTTCCACACGCTGTGTATCGAAGGAAGCTAAGGATTCACTTCCTAGCCCCCGATATCTTTCGATATAACGATAAATCACTCTGGGAGACGCGGAATAGCGATATTTACCTTTTCCAGACGCTGTGTATCGAAGGAAGCTAAGGATTCACTTCCTAGCGCTCGATATCGTTCGATATAACGATAAATCACTCTGGGCGACTCGGAATCGCGTTATTTACCTATTCCACACACTGTGTATCGAAGAAGCTAAGGATTCACTTCCTAGCCCTCGATATCGTTCGATATAACGATAAATCACTCTGGGAGACGCGGATTAGCGATATTTACCTTTTCCACACGCTGTGCATCGAAGGAAGCTAAGGATTCACTTCCTAGCCCTCGATATCGTTCGATATAACTATAAATCACTCTGGGCGACGCGGAATAGCGATATTTACCTTTTCCACACGCTGTGCATCGAAGGAAGCTGAGGATTCACTTCGTAGCCCTCGATATCGTTCGATATAACGATAAATCACTCTGGGAGACGCGGATTAGCGATATTTACCTTTTCCACACGCTGTACATCGAAGGAAGCTAAGGATTCACTTCCTAGCCCTCGATATCGTTCGATATAACGATAAATCACTCTGGGAGACGCGGAATAGCGATATTTACCGTTTCCACACGCTGTGCATCGAAGGAAGCTGAGGATTCACTTCCTAGCCCTCGATATCGTTCGATATAACGATAAATCACTCTGGGCGACTCGGAATAGCGATATTTACCTTTTCCACACGCTGTGCATCGAAGGAATCTAAGGATTCACTTCCTGGCCCTCGATATCGTTCGATATAACGATAAATCACTCTGATAGACGCGGATTTGCGATATTTACCTTTTCCACACGCTGTGCATCGAAGGAAGCTAAGGATTCACTTCCTAGCCCTCGATATCGTTCGATATAACGATAAATCACTCTGGGAGACACGGAATAGCGATATTTACCCTTTCCACACGCTGTGTATCGAAGGAAGCTAAGGATTCACTTCCTAGCCCTCGACATCGTTCGATATAACGATATATCACTCTGGGCGACTCGGAATCGCGTTATTTAACTATTCCACACGCTGTGTATCGAAGGAAGCTAAGGATTCACTTCCTAGCCCCCGATATCTTTCGATATAACGATAAATCACTCTGGGAGACGCGGAATAGCGATATTTACCTTTTCCACACGCTGTGCATCGAAGGAAGCTAAGGATTCACTTCCTAGCCCTCGATATCGTTCGATATAACGATAAATCACTCTGGGAGACACGGAATAGCGATATTTACCCTTTCCACACGCTGTGTATCGAAGGAAGCTAAGGATTCACTTCCTAGCCCTCGACATCGTTCGATATAACGATATATCACTCTGGGCGACTCGGAATCGCGTTATTTAACTATTCCACACGCTGTCTATCGAAGGAAGCTAAGGATTCACTTCCTAGCCCTCGATATCGTTCGATATAACTATAAATCACTCTGGGCGACGCGGAATAGCGATATTTACCTTTTCCACACGCTGTGCATCGAAGGAAGCTGAGGATTCACTTCGTAGCCCTCGATATCGTTCGATATAACGATAAATCACTCTGGGAGACGCGGATTAGCGATATTTACCTTTTCCACACGCTGTGCATCGAAGGAAGCTAAGGATTCACTTCCTAGCCCTCGATATCGTTCGATATAACTATAAATCACTCTGGGCGACGCGGAATAGCGATATTTACCTTTTCCACACGCTGTGCATCGAAGGAAGCTGAGGATTCACTTCGTAGCCCTCGATATCGTTCGATATAACGATAAATCACTCTGGGCGAACCGGAATCGCGTTATTTACCTTTTCCACACGCTTTGCATCGAAGGAAGCTAAGGATTCACTTCCTAGCCCTCGATATCGTTCGATATAACGATAAATCACTCTGGGAGACGCGGATTAGCGATATTTACCTTTTCCACACGCTGTACATCGAAGGAAGCTAAGGATTCACTTCCTAGCCCTCGATATCGTTCGATATAACGATAAATCACTCTGGGAGACGCGGAATAGCGATATTTACCGTTTCCACACGCTGTGCATCGAAGGAAGCTGAGGATTCACTTCCTAGCCCTCGATATCGTTCGATATAACGATAAATCACTCTGGGCGACTCGGAATAGCGATATTTACCTTTTCCACACGCTGTGCATCGAAGGAATCTAAGGATTCACTTCCTAGCCCTCGATATCGTTCGATATAACGATAAATCACTCTGATAGACGCGGATTTGCGATATTTACCTTTTCCACACGCTGTGCATCGAAGGAAGCTAAGGATTCACTTCCTAGCCCTCGATATCGTTCGATATAACGATAAATCACTCTGGGAGACACGGAATAGCGATATTTACCCTTTCCACACGCTGTGTATCGAAGGAAGCTAAGGATTCACTTCCTAGCCCTCGACATCGTTCGATATAACGATATATCACTCTGGGCGACTCGGAATCGCGTTATTTAACTATTCCACACGCTGTCTATCGAAGGAGGCTAAGGATTCACTTCCTAGCCCTCGATATCGTTCGATATAACGATAAATCACTCTGGGAGACGCGGATTAGCGATATATACCTTTTCCACACGCTGTGCATCGAAGGAAGCTAAGGATTCACTTCCTAGCCCTCGATATCGTTCGATATAACGATAAATCACTCTGGGAGACGCGGAATAGCGATATTTACCTTTTCCACACGCTGCGCATCGAAGGAAGCTGAGGATTCACTTCGTAGCCCTCGATATCTTTCGATATAACGATAAATCACTCTGGGAGACGCGGAATAGCGATATTTACCTTTTCCACACGCTGTGTATCGAAGGAAGCTAAGGATTCACTTCCTAGCCCTCGATATCGTTCGATATAACGAAAAATCACTCTGCGAGACGCGGAATAGCGATATTTACCTTTTCCACACACTGTGTATCGAAGGAAGCTAAGGATTCAATTCCTAGCCCTCGATATCGTTCGATATAACGATAAATCACTCTGGGAGACGCGGATTAGCGATATTTACCTTTTCCACACGCTGTGCATCGAAGGAAGCTAAGGATTCACTTCCTAGCCCTCGATATCTTTCGATATAACGATAAATCACTCTGGGCGACTCGGAATCGCGTTATTTACCTATTCCACACACTGTGTATCGAAGAAGCTAAGGATTCACTTCCTAGCCCTCGATATCGTTCGATATAACGATAAATCACTCTGGGAGACGCGGATTAGCGATATTTACCTTTTCCACACGCTGTGCATCGAAGGAAGCTAAGGATTCACTTCCTAGCCCTCGATATCGTTCGATATAACTATAAATCACTCTGGGCGACGCGGAATAGCGATATTTACCTTTTCCACACGCTGTGCATCGAAGGAAGCTGAGGATTCACTTCGTAGCCCTCGATATCGTTCGATATAACGATAAATCACTCTGGGAGACGCGGATTAGCGATATTTACCTTTTCCACACGCTGTACATCGAAGGAAGCTAAGGATTCACTTCCTAGCCCTCGATATCGTTCGATATAACGATAAATCACTCTGGGAGACGCGGAATAGCGATATTTACCGTTTCCACACGCTGTGCATCGAAGGAAGCTGAGGATTCACTTCCTAGCCCTCGATATCGTTCGATATAACGATAAATCACTCTGGGCGACTCGGAATAGCGATATTTACCTTTTCCACACGCTGTGCATCGAAGGAATCTAAGGATTCACTTCCTGGCCCTCGATATCGTTCGATATAACGATAAATCACTCTGATAGACGCGGATTTGCGATATTTACCTTTTCCACACGCTGTGCATCGAAGGAAGCTAAGGATTCACTTCCTAGCCCTCGATATCGTTCGATATAACGATAAATCACTCTGGGAGACACGGAATAGCGATATTTACCCTTTCCACACGCTGTGTATCGAAGGAAGCTAAGGATTCACTTCCTAGCCCTCGACATCGTTCGATATAACGATATATCACTCTGGGCGACTCGGAATCGCGTTATTTAACTATTCCACACGCTGTGTATCGAAGGAAGCTAAGGATTCACTTCCTAGCCCCCGATATCTTTCGATATAACGATAAATCACTCTGGGAGACGCGGAATAGCGATATTTACCTTTTCCACACGCTGTGCATCGAAGGAAGCTAAGGATTCACTTCCTAGCCCTCGATATCGTTCGATATAACGATAAATCACTCTGGGAGACACGGAATAGCGATATTTACCCTTTCCACACGCTGTGTATCGAAGGAAGCTAAGGATTCACTTCCTAGCCCTCGACATCGTTCGATATAACGATATATCACTCTGGGCGACTCGGAATCGCGTTATTTAACTATTCCACACGCTGTCTATCGAAGGAAGCTAAGGATTCACTTCCTAGCCCTCGATATCGTTCGATATAACTATAAATCACTCTGGGCGACGCGGAATAGCGATATTTACCTTTTCCACACGCTGTGCATCGAAGGAAGCTGAGGATTCACTTCGTAGCCCTCGATATCGTTCGATATAACGATAAATCACTCTGGGAGACGCGGATTAGCGATATTTACCTTTTCCACACGCTGTGCATCGAAGGAAGCTAAGGATTCACTTCCTAGCCCTCGATATCGTTCGATATAACTATAAATCACTCTGGGCGACGCGGAATAGCGATATTTACCTTTTCCACACGCTGTGCATCGAAGGAAGCTGAGGATTCACTTCGTAGCCCTCGATATCGTTCGATATAACGATAAATCACTCTGGGCGAACCGGAATCGCGTTATTTACCTTTTCCACACGCTTTGCATCGAAGGAAGCTAAGGATTCACTTCCTAGCCCTCGATATCGTTCGATATAACGATAAATCACTCTGGGAGACGCGGATTAGCGATATTTACCTTTTCCACACGCTGTACATCGAAGGAAGCTAAGGATTCACTTCCTAGCCCTCGATATCGTTCGATATAACGATAAATCACTCTGGGAGACGCGGAATAGCGATATTTACCGTTTCCACACGCTGTGCATCGAAGGAAGCTGAGGATTCACTTCCTAGCCCTCGATATCGTTCGATATAACGATAAATCACTCTGGGCGACTCGGAATAGCGATATTTACCTTTTCCACACGCTGTGCATCGAAGGAATCTAAGGATTCACTTCCTAGCCCTCGATATCGTTCGATATAACGATAAATCACTCTGATAGACGCGGATTTGCGATATTTACCTTTTCCACACGCTGTGCATCGAAGGAAGCTAAGGATTCACTTCCTAGCCCTCGATATCGTTCGATATAACGATAAATCACTCTGGGAGACACGGAATAGCGATATTTACCCTTTCCACACGCTGTGTATCGAAGGAAGCTAAGGATTCACTTCCTAGCCCTCGACATCGTTCGATATAACGATATATCACTCTGGGCGACTCGGAATCGCGTTATTTAACTATTCCACACGCTGTCTATCGAAGGAGGCTAAGGATTCACTTCCTAGCCCTCGATATCGTTCGATATAACGATAAATCACTCTGGGAGACGCGGATTAGCGATATATACCTTTTCCACACGCTGCGCATCGAAGGAAGCTGAGGATTCACTTCGTAGCCCTCGATATCTTTCGATATAACGATAAATCACTCTGGGAGACGCGGAATAGCGATATTTACCTTTTCCACACGCTGTGTATCGAAGGAAGCTAAGGATTCACTTCCTAGCCCTCGATATCGTTCGATATAACGAAAAATCACTCTGCGAGACGCGGAATAGCGATATTTACCTTTTCCACACACTGTGTATCGAAGGAAGCTAAGGATTCAATTCCTAGCCCTCGATATCGTTCGATATAACGATAAATCACTCTGGGAGACGCGGATTAGCGATATTTACCTTTTCCACACGCTGTGCATCGAAGGAAGCTAAGGATTCACTTCCTAGCCCTCGATATCTTTCGATATAACGATAAATCACTCTGGGCGACTCGGAATCGCGTTATTTACCTATTCCACACACTGTGTATCGAAGAAGCTAAGGATTCACTTCCTAGCCCTCGATATCGTTCGATATAACGATAAATCACTCTGGGAGACGCGGATTAGCGATATTTACCTTTTCCACACGCTGTGCATCGAAGGAAGCTAAGGATTCACTTCCTAGCCCTCGATATCGTTCGATATAACTATAAATCACTCTGGGCGACGCGGAATAGCGATATTTACCTTTTCCACACGCTGTGCATCGAAGGAAGCTGAGGATTCACTTCGTAGCCCTCGATATCGTTCGATATAACGATAAATCACTCTGGGAGACGCGGATTAGCGATATTTACCTTTTCCACACGCTGTACATCGAAGGAAGCTAAGGATTCACTTCCTAGCCCTCGATATCGTTCGATATAACGATAAATCACTCTGGGAGACGCGGAATAGCGATATTTACCGTTTCCACACGCTGTGCATCGAAGGAAGCTGAGGATTCACTTCCTAGCCCTCGATATCGTTCGATATAACGATAAATCACTCTGGGCGACTCGGAATAGCGATATTTACCTTTTCCACACGCTGTGCATCGAAGGAATCTAAGGATTCACTTCCTGGCCCTCGATATCGTTCGATATAACGATAAATCACTCTGATAGACGCGGATTTGCGATATTTACCTTTTCCACACGCTGTGCATCGAAGGAAGCTACGGATTCACTTCCTAGCCCTCGATATCGTTCGATATAACGATAAATCACTCTGGGAGACACGGAATAGCGATATTTACCCTTTCCACACGCTGTGTATCGAAGGAAGCTAAGGATTCACTTCCTAGCCCTCGACATCGTTCGATATAACGATATATCACTCTGGGCGACTCGGAATCGCGTTATTTAACTATTCCACACGCTGTGTATCGAAGGAAGCTAAGGATTCACTTCCTAGCCCCCGATATCTTTCGATATAACGATAAATCACTCTGGGAGACGCGGAATAGCGATATTTACCTTTTCCACACGCTGTGCATCGAAGGAAGCTAAGGATTCACTTCCTAGCCCTCGATATCGTTCGATATAACGATAAATCACTCTGGGAGACACGGAATAGCGATATTTACCCTTTCCACACGCTGTGTATCGAAGGAAGCTAAGGATTCACTTCCTAGCCCTCGACATCGTTCGATATAACGATATATCACTCTGGGCGACTCGGAATCGCGTTATTTAACTATTCCACACGCTGTCTATCGAAGGAAGCTAAGGATTCACTTCCTAGCCCTCGATATCGTTCGATATAACTATAAATCACTCTGGGCGACGCGGAATAGCGATATTTACCTTTTCCACACGCTGTGCATCGAAGGAAGCTGAGGATTCACTTCGTAGCCCTCGATATCGTTCGATATAACGATAAATCACTCTGGGAGACGCGGATTAGCGATATTTACCTTTTCCACACGCTGTGCATCGAAGGAAGCTAAGGATTCACTTCCTAGCCCTCGATATCGTTCGATATAACTATAAATCACTCTGGGCGACGCGGAATAGCGATATTTACCTTTTCCACACGCTGTGCATCGAAGGAAGCTGAGGATTCACTTCGTAGCCCTCGATATCGTTCGATATAACGATAAATCACTCTGGGCGAACCGGAATCGCGTTATTTACCTTTTCCACACGCTTTGCATCGAAGGAAGCTAAGGATTCACTTCCTAGCCCTCGATATCGTTCGATATAACGATAAATCACTCTGGGAGACGCGGATTAGCGATATTTACCTTTTCCACACGCTGTACATCGAAGGAAGCTAAGGATTCACTTCCTAGCCCTCGATATCGTTCGATATAACGATAAATCACTCTGGGAGACGCGGAATAGCGATATTTACCGTTTCCACACGCTGTGCATCGAAGGAAGCTGAGGATTCACTTCCTAGCCCTCGATATCGTTCGATATAACGATAAATCACTCTGGGCGACTCGGAATAGCGATATTTACCTTTTCCACACGCTGTGCATCGAAGGAATCTAAGGATTCACTTCCTAGCCCTCGATATCGTTCGATATAACGATAAATCACTCTGATAGACGCGGATTTGCGATATTTACCTTTTCCACACGCTGTGCATCGAAGGAAGCTAAGGATTCACTTCCTAGCCCTCGATATCGTTCGATATAACGATAAATCACTCTGGGAGACACGGAATAGCGATATTTACCCTTTCCACACGCTGTGTATCGAAGGAAGCTAAGGATTCACTTCCTAGCCCTCGACATCGTTCGATATAACGATATATCACTCTGGGCGACTCGGAATCGCGTTATTTAACTATTCCACACGCTGTCTATCGAAGGAGGCTAAGGATTCACTTCCTAGCCCTCGATATCGTTCGATATAACGATAAATCACTCTGGGAGACGCGGATTAGCGATATATACCTTTTCCACACGCTGTGCATCGAAGGAAGCTAAGGATTCACTTCCTAGCCCTCGATATCGTTCGATATAACGATAAATCACTCTGGGAGACGCGGAATAGCGATATTTACCTTTTCCACACGCTGCGCATCGAAGGAAGCTGAGGATTCACTTCGTAGCCCTCGATATCTTTCGATATAACGATAAATCACTCTGGGAGACACGGAATTGCGATATTTACCTTTTCCACACGCTGTGCATCGAAGGAAGCTAAGGATTCACTTCCTAGCCCTCGATATCGTTCGATATAACGATAAATCACTTGGGAGACGCGGATTAGCGATATTTACCTTTTCCACACGCTGTGCATCGAAGGAAGCTAAGGATTCACTTCCTAGCCCTCGATATCGTTCGATATAACGATAAATCACTCTGGGAGACACGGAATAGCGATATTTACCCTTTCCACACGCTGTGTATCGAAGGAAGCTGAGGATTCACTTCGTAGCCCTCGATATCGTTCGATATAACGATATATCACTCTGGGCGACTCGGAATCGCGTTATTTAACTATTCCACACGCTGTGTATCGAAGGAAGCTAAGGATTCACTTCCTAGCCCTCGATATCGTTCGATATAACGATAAATCACTTGGGAGACGCGGATTAGCGATATTTACCTTTTCCACACGCTGTGCATCGAAGGAAGCTAAGGATTCACTTCCTAGCCCTCGATATCGTTCGATATAACGATAAATCACTCTGGGAGACGCGGATTAGCGATATTTACCTTTTCCACACGCTGTGCATCGAACGAAGCTAAGGATTCACTTCCTAGCCCTCGACATCGTTCGATATAACGATATATCACTCTGGGCGACTCGGAATCGCGTTATTTAACTATTCCACACGCTGTCTATCGAAGGAAGCTAAGGATTCACTTCCTAGCCCTCGATATCGTTCGATATAACGATAAATCACTCTGGGAGACGCGGATTAGCGATATATACCTTTTCCACACGCTGTGCATCGAAGGAAGCTAAGGATTCACTTCCTAGCCCTCGATATCGTTCGATATAACGATAAATCACTCTGGGAGACGCGGAATAGCGATATTTACCTTTTCCACACGCTGCGCATCGAAGGAAGCTGAGGATTCACTTCGTAGCCCTCGATATCGTTCGATATAACGATAAATCACTCTGGGCGACTCGGAATCGCGTTATTTACCTTTTCCACACGCTTTACATCGAAGGAAGCTAAGGATTCACTTCCTAGCCCTCGATATCGTTCGATATAACGATAAATCACTCTGGGCGACGCGGAATAGCGATATTTACCTTTTCCACACGCTGTGCATCGAAGGAAGCTAAGGATTCACTTCCTAGCCCTCGATATCGTTCGATATAACGATAAATCACTCTGGGCGACTCGGAATAGCGTTATTTACCTTTTCCACACGCTGTGTATCGAAGGAAGCTAAGGATTCACTTCCTAGCCCTCGATATCTTTCGATATAACGATAAATCACTCTGGGAGACGCGGAATAGCGATATTTACCTTTTCCACACGCTGTGTATCGAAGGAAGCTAAGGATTCACTTCCTAGCCCTCGATATCGTTCGATATAACGAAAAATCACTCTGCGAGACGCGGAATAGCGATATTTACCTTTTCCACACACTGTGTATCGAAGGAAGCTAAGGATTCAATTCCTAGCCCTCGATATCGTTCGATATAACGATAAATCACTCTGGGAGACGCGGATTAGCGATATTTACCTTTTCCACACGCTGTGCATCGAAGGAAGCTAAGGATTCACTTCCTAGCCCTCGATATCGTTCGATATAGCGATAAATCACTCTGGGCAACTCGGAATCGCGTTATTTACCTATTCCACACGCTGTGCATCGAAGGAATCTAAGGATTCACTTCCTATCCCTCGATATCGTTCGATATAACGATAAATCACTCTGGGAGACGCGGAATAGCGATATTTACCTTTTCCACACGCTGTGTATCGAAGGAAGCTAAGTATTCACTTCCTAGCCCTCGATATCGTTCGATATAACGATAAATCAGTCTGGGCGACGCGGAATAGCGATATTTACCTTTTCCACACGCTGTGCATCGATGAAAGCTAAGGATTCACTTCGTAGCCCTCGATATCGTTCGATATAACGATAAATCACTCTGGGAGACGCGGATTAGCGATATTTACCTTTTCCACACGCTGTGCATCGAAGGAAGCTAAGGATTCACTTCCTAGCCCTCGATATCGTTCGATATAACTATAAATCACTCTGGGCGACGCGGAATAGCGATATTTACCTTTTCCACACGCTGTGCATCGAAGGAAGCTGAGGATTCACTTCGTAGCCCTCGATATCGTTCGATATAACGATAAATCACTCTGGGCGAACCGGAATCGCGTTATTTACCTTTTCCACACGCTTTGCATCGAAGGAAGCTAAGGATTCACTTCCTAGCCCTCGATATCGTTCGATATAACGATAAATCACTCTGGGCGACGCGGAATAGCGATATTTACCTTTTCCACACGCTGTGCATCGAAGGAAGCTGAGGATTCACTTCGTAGCCCTCGATATCTTTCGATATAACGATAAATCACTCTGGGAGACGCGGATTAGCGATATTTACCTTTTCCACACGCTGTGTATCGAAGGAAGCTAAGGATTCACTTCCTAGCCCTCGACATCGTTCGATATAACGATATATCACTCTGGGCGACTCGGAATCGCGTTATTTAACTATTCCACACGCTGTCTATCGAAGGAAGCTAAGGATTCACTTCCTAGCCCTCGATATCGTTCGATATAACTATAAATCACTCTGGGCGACGCGGAATAGCGATATTTACCTTTTCCACACCCTGTGCATCGAAGGAAGCTGAGGATTCACTTCGTAGCCCTCGATATCGTTCGATATAACGATAAATCACTCTGGGAGACGCGGATTAGCGATATTTACCTTTTCCACACGCTGTGCATCGAAGGAAGCTAAGGATTCACTTCCTAGCCCTCGATATCGTTCGATATAACTATAAATCACTCTGGGCGACGCGGAATAGCGATATTTACCTTTTCCACACGCTGTGCATCGAAGGAAGCTGAGGATTCACTTCGTAGCCCTCGATATCGTTCGATATAACGATAAATCACTCTGGGCGAACCGGAATCGCGTTATTTACCTTTTCCACACGCTCTGCATCGAAGGAAGCTAAGGATTCACTTCCTAGCCCTCGATATCGTTCGATATAACGATAAATCACTCTGGGAGACGCGGATTAGCGATATTTACCTTTTCCACACGCTGTACATCGAAGGAAGCTAAGGATTCACTTCCTAGCCCTCGATATCGTTCGATATAACGATAAATCACTCTGGGAGACGCGGAATAGCGATATTTACCGTTTCCACACGCTGTGCATCGAAGGAAGCTGAGGATTCACTTCCTAGCCCTCGATATCGTTCGATATAACGATAAATCACTCTGGGCGACTCGGAATAGCGATATTTACCTTTTCCACACGCTGTGCATCGAAGGAATCTAAGGATTCACTTCCTAGCCCTCGATATCGTTCGATATAACGATAAATCACTCTGATAGACGCGGATTTGCGATATTTACCTTTTCCACACGCTGTGCATCGAAGGAAGCTAAGGATTCACTTCCTAGCCCTCGATATCGTTCGATATAACGATAAATCACTCTGGGAGACACGGAATAGCGATATTTACCCTTTCCACACGCTGTGTATCGAAGGAAGCTAAGGATTCACTTCCTAGCCCTCGACATCGTTCGATATAACGATATATCACTCTGGGCGACTCGGAATCGCGTTATTTAACTATTCCACACGCTGTCTATCGAAGGAAGCTAAGGATTCACTTCCTAGCCCTCGATATCGTTCGATATAACGATAAATCACTCTGGGAGACGCGGATTAGCGATATATACCTTTTCCACACGCTGTGCATCGAAGGAAGCTAAGGATTCACTTCCTAGCCCTCGATATCGTTCGATATAACGATAAATCACTCTGGGAGACGCGGAATAGCGATATTTACCTTTTCCACACGCTGCGCATCGAAGGAAGCTGAGGATTCACTTCGTAGCCCTCGATATCGTTCGATATAACGATAAATCACTCTGGGCGACTCGGAATCGCGTTATTTACCTTTTCCACACGCTTTACATCGAAGGAAGCTAAGGATTCACTTCCTAGCCCTCGATATCGTTCGATATAACGATAAATCACTCTGGGCGACGCGGAATAGCGATATTTACCTTTTCCACACGCTGTGCATCGAAGGAAGCTAAGGATTCACTTCCTAGCCCTCGATATCGTTCGATATAACGATAAATCACTCTGGGCGACTCGGAATAGCGTTATTTACCTTTTCCACACGCTGTGTATCGAAGGAAGCTAAGGATTCACTTCCTAGCCCTCGATATCTTTCGATATAACGATAAATCACTCTGGGAGACGCGGAATAGCGATATTTACCTTTTCCACACGCTGTGTATCGAAGGAAGCTAAGGATTCACTTCCTAGCCCTCGATATCGTTCGATATAACGAAAAATCACTCTGCGAGACGCGGAATAGCGATATTTACCTTTTCCACACACTGTGTATCGAAGGAAGCTAAGGATTCAATTCCTAGCCCTCGATATCGTTCGATATAACGATAAATCACTCTGGGAGACGCGGATTAGCGATATTTACCTTTTCCACACGCTGTGCATCGAAGGAAGCTAAGGATTCACTTCCTAGCCCTCGATATCTTTCGATATAACGATAAATCACTCTGGGAGACACGGAATAGCGATATTTACCCTTTCCACACGCTGTGTATCGAAGGAAGCTAAGGATTCACTTCCTAGCCCTCGATATCGTTCGATATAACGATAAATCACTCTGGGCGACTCGAAATAGCGATATTTACCCTTTCCACACGCTGTGTATCGAAGGAAGCTAAGGATTCACTTCCTAGCCCTCGATATCGTTCGATATAACGATATATCACTCTGGGCGACTCGGAATCGCGTTATTTAACTATTCCACACGCTGTGTATCGAAGGAAGCTAAGGATTCACTTCCTAGCCCTCGATATCGTTCGATATAACGATAAATCACTTGGGAGACGCGGATTAGCGATATTTACCTTTTCCACACGCTGTGCATCGAAGGAAGCTAAGGATTCACTTCCTAGCCCTCGATATCGTTCGATATAACGATAAATCACTCTGGGAGACACGGAATAGCGATATTTACCCTTTCCACACGCTGTGTATCGAAGGAAGCTGAGGATTCACTTCGTAGCCCTCGATATCGTTCGATATAACGATATATCACTCTGGGAGACTCGGAATCGCGTTATTTAACTATTCCACACGCTGTGTATCGAAGGAAGCTAAGGATTCACTTCCTAGCCCTCGATATCGTTCGATATAACGATAAATCACTTGGGAGACGCGGATTAGCGATATTTACCTTTTCCACACGCTGTGCATCGAAGGAAGCTAAGGATTCACTTCCTAGCCCTCGATATCGTTCGATATAACGATAAATCACTCTGGGAGACGCGGATTAGCGATATTTACCTTTTCCACACGCTGTGCATCGAACGAAGCTAAGGATTCACTTCCTAGCCCTCGATATCGTTCGATATAACGATAAATCACTCTGGGAGACGCGGAATAGCGATATTTACCTTTTCCACACGCTGCGCATCGAAGGAAGCTGAGGATTCACTTCGTAGCCCTCGATATCGTTCGATATAACGATAAATCACTCTGGGCGACTCGGAATCGCGTTATTTACCTTTTCCACACGCTTTGCATCGAAGGAAGCTAAGGATTCACTTCCTAGCCCTCGATATCGTTCGATATAACGATAAATCACTCTGGGCGACTCGGAATCGCGTTATTTACCTTTTCCACACTCTGTGCATCGAAGGAAGCTAAGGATTCACTTCCTAGCCCTCGATATCGTTCGATATAACGATAAGTCACTCTGGGCGACGCGGAATAGCGATATTTACCTTTTCCACACGCTGTGTATCGAAGGAAGCTAAGGATTCACTTCCTAGCCCTCGACATCGTTCGATATAACGATATATCACTCTGGGCGACTCGGAATCGCGTTATTTAACTATTCCACACGCTGTCTATCGAAGGAAGCTAAGGATTCACTTCCTAGCCCTCGATATCGTTCGATATAACGATAAATCACTCTGGGAGACGCGGATTAGCGATATATACCTTTTCCACACGCTGTGCATCGAAGGAAGCTAAGGATTCACTTCCTAGCCCTCGATATCGTTCGATATAACGATAAATCACTCTGGGAGACGCGGAATAGCGATATTTACCTTTTCCACACGCTGCGCATCGAAGGAAGCTGAGGATTCACTTCGTAGCCCTCGATATCGTTCGATATAACGATAAATCACTCTGGGCGACTCGGAATCGCGTTATTTACCTTTTCCACACGCTTTACATCGAAGGAAGCTAAGGATTCACTTCCTAGCCCTCGATATCGTTCGATATAACGATAAATCACTCTGGGCGACGCGGAATAGCGATATTTACCTTTTCCACACGCTGTGCATCGAAGGAAGCTAAGGATTCACTTCCTAGCCCTCGATATCGTTCGATATAACGATAAATCACTCTGGGCGACTCGGAATAGCGTTATTTACCTTTTCCACACGCTGTGTATCGAAGGAAGCTAAGGATTCACTTCCTAGCCCTCGATATCTTTCGATATAACGATAAATCACTCTGGGAGACGCGGAATAGCGATATTTACCTTTTCCACACGCTGTGTATCGAAGGAAGCTAAGGATTCACTTCCTAGCCCTCGATATCGTTCGATATAACGAAAAATCACTCTGCGAGACGCGGAATAGCGATATTTACCTTTTCCACACACTGTGTATCGAAGGAAGCTAAGGATTCAATTCCTAGCCCTCGATATCGTTCGATATAACGATAAATCACTCTGGGAGACGCGGATTAGCGATATTTACCTTTTCCACACGCTGTGCATCGAAGGAAGCTAAGGATTCACTTCCTAGCCCTCGATATCTTTCGATATAACGATAAATCACTCTGGGAGACACGGAATAGCGATATTTACCCTTTCCACACGCTGTGTATCGAAGGAAGCTAAGGATTCACTTCCTAGCCCTCGATATCGTTCGATATAACGATAAATCACTCTGGGCGACTCGAAATAGCGATATTTACCCTTTCCACACGCTGTGTATCGAAGGAAGCTAAGGATTCACTTCCTAGCCCTCGATATCGTTCGATATAACGATATATCACTCTGGGCGACTCGGAATCGCGTTATTTAACTATTCCACACGCTGTGTATCGAAGGAAGCTAAGGATTCACTTCCTAGCCCTCGATATCGTTCGATATAACGATAAATCACTTGGGAGACGCGGATTAGCGATATTTACCTTTTCCACACGCTGTGCATCGAAGGAAGCTAAGGATTCACTTCCTAGCCCTCGATATCGTTCGATATAACGATAAATCACTCTGGGAGACACGGAATAGCGATATTTACCCTTTCCACACGCTGTGTATCGAAGGAAGCTGAGGATTCACTTCGTAGCCCTCGATATCGTTCGATATAACGATATATCACTCTGGGAGACTCGGAATCGCGTTATTTAACTATTCCACACGCTGTGTATCGAAGGAAGCTAAGGATTCACTTCCTAGCCCTCGATATCGTTCGATATAACGATAAATCACTTGGGAGACGCGGATTAGCGATATTTACCTTTTCCACACGCTGTGCATCGAAGGAAGCTAAGGATTCACTTCCTAGCCCTCGATATCGTTCGATATAACGATAAATCACTCTGGGAGACGCGGATTAGCGATATTTACCTTTTCCACACGCTGTGCATCGAACGAAGCTAAGGATTCACTTCCTAGCCCTCGATATCGTTCGATATAACGATAAATCACTCTGGGAGACGCGGAATAGCGATATTTACCTTTTCCACACGCTGCGCATCGAAGGAAGCTGAGGATTCACTTCGTAGCCCTCGATATCGTTCGATATAACGATAAATCACTCTGGGCGACTCGGAATCGCGTTATTTACCTTTTCCACACGCTTTGCATCGAAGGAAGCTAAGGATTCACTTCCTAGCCCTCGATATCGTTCGATATAACGATAAATCACTCTGGGCGACTCGGAATCGCGTTATTTACCTTTTCCACACTCTGTGCATCGAAGGAAGCTAAGGATTCACTTCCTAGCCCTCGATATCGTTCGATATAACGATAAGTCACTCTGGGCGACGCGGAATAGCGATATTTACCTTTTCCACACGCTGTGCATCGAAGGAAGCTGAGGATTCACTTCGTAGCCCTCGATATCGTTCGATATAACGATAAATCACTCTGGGCGACTCGGAATCGCGTTATTTACCTTTTCCACACGCTTTGCATCGAAGGAAGCTAAGGATTCACTTCCTAGCCCTCGATATCGTTCGATATAACGATAAATCACTCTGGGAGACGCGGATTAGCGATATTTACCTTTTCCACACGCTGTACATCGAAGGAAGCTAAGGATTCACTTCCTAGCCCTCGATATCGTTCGATATAACGATAAATCACTCTGGGAGACGCGGAATAGCGATATTTACCGTTTCCACACGCTGTGCATCGAAGGAAGCTGAGGATTCACATCCTAGCCCTCGATATCGTTCGATATAACGATAAATCACTCTGGGCGACTCGGAATAGCGATATTTACCTTTTCCACACGCTGTGCATCGAAGGAATCTAAGGATTCACTTCCTAGCCCTCGATATCGTTCGATATAACGATAAATCACTCTGATAGACGCGGATTTGCGATATTTACCTTTTCCACATTCTGTGCATCGAAGGAAGCTAAGGATTCACTTCCTAGCCCTCGATATCGTTCGATATAACGATAAATCACTCTGGGAGACACGGAATTGCGATATTTACCCTTTCCACACGCTGTGTATCGAAGGAAGCTAAGGATTCACTTCCTAGCCCTCGATATCGTTCGATATAACGATATATCACTCTGGGCGACTCGGAATCGCGTTATTTAACTATTCCACACGCTGTCTATCGAAGGAAGCTAAGGATTCACTTCCTAGCCCTCGATATCGTTCGATATAACGATAAATCACTCTGGGAGACGCGGATTAGCGATATATACCTTTTCCACACGCTGTGCATCGAAGGAAGCTAAGGATTCACTTCCTAGCCCTCGATATCGTTCGATATAACGATAAATCACTCTGGGAGACGCGGAATAGCGATATTTACCTTTTCCACACGCTGCGCATCGAAGGAAGCTGAGGATTCACTTCGTAGCCCTCGATATCGTTCGATATAACGATAAATCACTCTGGGCGACTCGGAATCGCGTTATTTACCTTTTCCACACGCTTTACATCGAAGGAAGCTAAGGATTCACTTCCTAGCCCTCGATATCGTTCGATATAACGATAAATCACTCTGGGCGACGCGGAATAGCGATATTTACCTTTTCCACACGCTGTGCATCGAAGGAAGCTAAGGATTCACTTCCTAGCCCTCGATATCGTTCGATATAACGATAAATCACTCTGGGAGACGCGGATTAGCGATATTTACCTTTTCCACACGCTGTGCATCGAACGAAGCTAAGGATTCACTTCCTAGCCCTCGATATCGTTCGATATAACGATAAATCACTCTGGGAGACGCGGAATAGCGATATTTACCTTTTCCACACGCTGCGCATCGAAGGAAGCTGAGGATTCACTTCGTAGCCCTCGATATCGTTCGATATAACGATAAATCACTCTGGGCGACTCGGAATCGCGTTATTTACCTTTTCCACACGCTTTGCATCGAAGGAAGCTAAGGATTCACTTCCTAGCCCTCGATATCGTTCGATATAACGATAAATCACTCTGGGCGACTCGGAATCGCGTTATTTACCTTTTCCACACTCTGTGCATCGAAGGAAGCTAAGGATTCACTTCCTAGCCCTCGATATCGTTCGATATAACGATAAGTCACTCTGGGCGACGCGGAATAGCGATATTTACCTTTTCCACACGCTGTGCATCGAAGGAAGCTGAGGATTCACTTCGTAGCCCTCGATATCGTTCGATATAACGATAAATCACTCTGGGCGACTCGGAATCGCGTTATTTACCTTTTCCACACGCTTTGCATCGAAGGAAGCTAAGGATTCACTTCCTAGCCCTCGATATCGTTCGATATAACGATAAATCACTCTGGGAGACGCGGATTAGCGATATTTACCTTTTCCACACGCTGTACATCGAAGGAAGCTAAGGATTCACTTCCTAGCCCTCGATATCGTTCGATATAACGATAAATCACTCTGGGAGACGCGGAATAGCGATATTTACCGTTTCCACACGCTGTGCATCGAAGGAAGCTGAGGATTCACATCCTAGCCCTCGATATCGTTCGATATAACGATAAATCACTCTGGGCGACTCGGAATAGCGATATTTACCTTTTCCACACGCTGTGCATCGAAGGAATCTAAGGATTCACTTCCTAGCCCTCGATATCGTTCGATATAACGATAAATCACTCTGATAGACGCGGATTTGCGATATTTACCTTTTCCACATTCTGTGCATCGAAGGAAGCTAAGGATTCACTTCCTAGCCCTCGATATCGTTCGATATAACGATAAATCACTCTGGGAGACACGGAATTGCGATATTTACCCTTTCCACACGCTGTGTATCGAAGGAAGCTAAGGATTCACTTCCTAGCCCTCGATATCGTTCGATATAACGATATATCACTCTGGGCGACTCGGAATCGCGTTATTTAACTATTCCACACGCTGTCTATCGAAGGAAGCTAAGGATTCACTTCCTAGCCCTCGATATCGTTCGATATAACGATAAATCACTCTGGGAGACGCGGATTAGCGATATATACCTTTTCCACACGCTGTGCATCGAAGGAAGCTAAGGATTCACTTCCTAGCCCTCGATATCGTTCGATATAACGATAAATCACTCTGGGAGACGCGGAATAGCGATATTTACCTTTTCCACACGCTGCGCATCGAAGGAAGCTGAGGATTCACTTCGTAGCCCTCGATATCGTTCGATATAACGATAAATCACTCTGGGCGACTCGGAATCGCGTTATTTACCTTTTCCACACGCTTTACATCGAAGGAAGCTAAGGATTCACTTCCTAGCCCTCGATATCGTTCGATATAACGATAAATCACTCTGGGCGACGCGGAATAGCGATATTTACCTTTTCCACACGCTGTGCATCGAAGGAAGCTAAGGATTCACTTCCTAGCCCTCGATATCGTTCGATATAACGATAAATCACTCTGGGCGACTCGGAATAGCGTTATTTACCTTTTCCACACGCTGTGTATCGAAGGAAGCTAAGGATTCACTTCCTAGCCCTCGATATCTTTCGATATAACGATAAATCACTCTGGGAGACGCGGAATAGCGATATTTACCTTTTCCACACGCTGTGTATCGAAGGAAGCTAAGGATTCACTTCCTAGCCCTCGATATCGTTCGATATAACGAAAAATCACTCTGCGAGACGCGGAATAGCGATATTTACCTTTTCCACACGCTGTGCATCGAAGGAAGCTAAGGATTCACTTCCTAGCCCTCGATATCGTTCGATATAACGATAAATCACTCTGGGCGACTCGGAATAGCGTTATTTACCTTTTCCACACGCTGTGTATCGAAGGAAGCTAAGGATTCACTTCCTAGCCCTCGATATCTTTCGATATAACGATAAATCACTCTGGGAGACGCGGAATAGCGATATTTACCTTTTCCACACGCTGTGTATCGAAGGAAGCTAAGGATTCACTTCCTAGCCCTCGATATCGTTCGATATAACGAAAAATCACTCTGCGAGACGCGGAATAGCGATATTTACCTTTTCCACACACTGTGTATCGAAGGAAGCTAAGGATTCAATTCCTAGCCCTCGATATCGTTCGATATAACGATAAATCACTCTGGGAGACGCGGATTAGCGATATTTACCTTTTCCACACGCTGTGCATCGAAGGAAGCTAAGGATTCACTTCCTAGCCCTCGATATCTTTCGATATAACGATAAATCACTCTGGGAGACACGGAATAGCGATATTTACCCTTTCCACACGCTGTGTATCGAAGGAAGCTAAGGATTCACTTCCTAGCCCTCGATATCTTTCGATATAACGATAAATCACTCTGGGAGACACGGAATAGCGATATTTACCCTTTCCACACGCTGTGTATCGAAGGAAGCTAAGGATTCACTTCCTAGCCCTCGATATCGTTCGATATAACGATAAATCACTCTGGGCGACTCGAAATAGCGATATTTACCCTTTCCACACGCTGTGTATCGAAGGAAGCTAAGGATTCACTTCCTAGCCCTCGATATCGTTCGATATAACGATATATCACTCTGGGCGACTCGGAATCGCGTTATTTAACTATTCCACACGCTGTGTATCGAAGGAAGCTAAGGATTCACTTCCTAGCCCTCGATATCGTTCGATATAACGATAAATCACTCTGGGAGACACGGAATAGCGATATTTACCCTTTCCACACGCTGTGTATCGAAGGAAGCTGAGGATTCACTTCGTAGCCCTCGATATCGTTCGATATAACGATATATCACTCTGGGAGACTCGGAATCGCGTTATTTAACTATTCCACACGCTGTGTATCGAAGGAAGCTAAGGATTCACTTCCTAGCCCTCGATATCGTTCGATATAACGATAAATCACTTGGGAGACGCGGATTAGCGATATTTACCTTTTCCACACGCTGTGCATCGAAGGAAGCTAAGGATTCACTTCCTAGCCCTCGATATCGTTCGATATAACGATAAATCACTCTGGGAGACGCGGATTAGCGATATTTACCTTTTCCACACGCTGTGCATCGAACGAAGCTAAGGATTCACTTCCTAGCCCTCGATATCGTTCGATATAACGATAAATCACTCTGGGAGACGCGGAATAGCGATATTTACCTTTTCCACACGCTGCGCATCGAAGGAAGCTGAGGATTCACTTCGTAGCCCTCGATATCGTTCGATATAACGATAAATCACTCTGGGCGACTCGGAATCGCGTTATTTACCTTTTCCACACGCTTTGCATCGAAGGAAGCTAAGGATTCACTTCCTAGCCCTCGATATCGTTCGATATAACGATAAATCACTCTGGGCGACTCGGAATCGCGTTATTTACCTTTTCCACACTCTGTGCATCGAAGGAAGCTAAGGATTCACTTCCTAGCCCTCGATATCGTTCGATATAACGATAAGTCACTCTGGGCGACGCGGAATAGCGATATTTACCTTTTCCACACGCTGTGCATCGAAGGAAGCTGAGGATTCACTTCGTAGCCCTCGATATCGTTCGATATAACGATAAATCACTCTGGGCGACTCGGAATCGCGTTATTTACCTTTTCCACACGCTTTGCATCGAAGGAAGCTAAGGATTCACTTCCTAGCCCTCGATATCGTTCGATATAACGATAAATCACTCTGGGAGACGCGGATTAGCGATATTTACCTTTTCCACACGCTGTACATCGAAGGAAGCTAAGGATTCACTTCCTAGCCCTCGATATCGTTCGATATAACGATAAATCACTCTGGGAGACGCGGAATAGCGATATTTACCGTTTCCACACGCTGTGCATCGAAGGAAGCTGAGGATTCACATCCTAGCCCTCGATATCGTTCGATATAACGATAAATCACTCTGGGCGACTCGGAATAGCGATATTTACCTTTTCCACACGCTGTGCATCGAAGGAATCTAAGGATTCACTTCCTAGCCCTCGATATCGTTCGATATAACGATAAATCACTCTGATAGACGCGGATTTGCGATATTTACCTTTTCCACACGCTGTGCATCGAAGGAAGCTAAGGATTCACTTCCTAGCCCTCGATATCGTTCGATATAACGATAAATCACTCTGGGAGACACGGAATTGCGATATTTACCCTTTCCACACGCTGTGTATCGAAGGAAGCTAAGGATTCACTTCCTAGCCCTCGATATCGTTCGATATAACGATATATCACTCTGGGCGACTCGGAATCGCGTTATTTAACTATTCCACACGCTGTCTATCGAAGGAAGCTAAGGATTCACTTCCTAGCCCTCGATATCGTTCGATATAACGATAAATCACTCTGGGAGACGCGGATTAGCGATATATACCTTTTCCACACGCTGTGCATCGAAGGAAGCTAAGGATTCACTTCCTAGCCCTCGATATCGTTCGATATAACGATAAATCACTCTGGGAGACGCGGAATAGCGATATTTACCTTTTCCACACGCTGCGCATCGAAGGAAGCTGAGGATTCACTTCGTAGCCCTCGATATCGTTCGATATAACGATAAATCACTCTGGGCGACTCGGAATCGCGTTATTTACCTTTTCCACACGCTTTACATCGAAGGAAGCTAAGGATTCACTTCCTAGCCCTCGATATCGTTCGATATAACGATAAATCACTCTGGGCGACGCGGAATAGCGATATTTACCTTTTCCACACGCTGTGCATCGAAGGAAGCTAAGGATTCACTTCCTAGCCCTCGATATCGTTCGATATAACGATAAATCACTCTGGGCGACTCGGAATAGCGTTATTTACCTTTTCCACACGCTGTGTATCGAAGGAAGCTAAGGATTCACTTCCTAGCCCTCGATATCTTTCGATATAACGATAAATCACTCTGGGAGACGCGGAATAGCGATATTTACCTTTTCCACACGCTGTGTATCGAAGGAAGCTAAGGATTCACTTCCTAGCCCTCGATATCGTTCGATATAACGAAAAATCACTCTGCGAGACGCGGAATAGCGATATTTACCTTTTCCACACACTGTGTATCGAAGGAAGCTAAGGATTCAATTCCTAGCCCTCGATATCGTTCGATATAACGATAAATCACTCTGGGAGACGCGGATTAGCGATATTTACCTTTTCCACACGCTGTGCATCGAAGGAAGCTAAGGATTCACTTCCTAGCCCTCGATATCGTTCGATATAGCGATAAATCACTCTGGGCAACTCGGAATCGCGTTATTTACCTATTCCACACGCTGTGCATCGAAGGAATCTAAGGATTCACTTCCTATCCCTCGATATCGTTCGATATAACGATAAATCACTCTGGGAGACGCGGAATAGCGATATTTACCTTTTCCACACGCTGTGTATCGAAGGAAGCTAAGTATTCACTTCCTAGCCCTCGATATCGTTCGATATAACGATAAATCAGTCTGGGCGACGCGGAATAGCGATATTTACCGTTTCCACACGCTGTGCATCGAAGGAAGCTGAGGATTCACTTCCTAGCCCTCGATATCGTTCGATATAACGATAAATCACTCTGGGCGACTCGGAATAGCGATATTTACCTTTTCCACACGCTGTGCATCGATGAAAGCTAAGGATTCACTTCCTAGTCCTCGATATCGTTCGATATAACGATAAATCACTCTGGGCGACGCGGAATAGCGATATTTACCTTTTCCACACGCTGTGCATCGAAGGAAGCTAAGGATTCACTTCCTAGCCCCCGATATCTTTCGATATAACGATAAATCACTCTGGGAGACGCGGAATAGCGATATTTACCTTTTCCAGACGCTGTGTATCGAAGGAAGCTAAGGATTCACTTCCTAGCGCTCGATATCGTTCGATATAACGATAAATCACTCTGGGCGACTCGGAATCGCGTTATTTACCTATTCCACACACTGTGTATCGAAGAAGCTAAGGATTCACTTCCTAGCCCTCGATATCGTTCGATATAACGATAAATCACTCTGGGCGACTCGGAATCGCGTTATTTACCTATTCCACACACTGTGTATCGAAGAAGCTAAGGATTCACTTCCTAGCCCTCGATATCGTTCGATATAACGATAAATCACTCTGGGAGACGCGGATTAGCGATATTTACCTTTTCCACACGCTGTGCATCGAAGGAAGCTAAGGATTCACTTCCTAGCCCTCGATATCGTTCGATATAACTATAAATCACTCTGGGCGACGCGGAATAGCGATATTTACCTTTTCCACACGCTGTGCATCGAAGGAAGCTGAGGATTCACTTCGTAGCCCTCGATATCGTTCGATATAACGATAAATCACTCTGGGAGACGCGGATTAGCGATATTTACCTTTTCCACACGCTGTACATCGAAGGAAGCTAAGGATTCACTTCCTAGCCCTCGATATCGTTCGATATAACGATAAATCACTCTGGGAGACGCGGAATAGCGATATTTACCGTTTCCACACGCTGTGCATCGAAGGAAGCTGAGGATTCACTTCCTAGCCCTCGATATCGTTCGATATAACGATAAATCACTCTGGGCGACTCGGAATAGCGATATTTACCTTTTCCACACGCTGTGCATCGAAGGAATCTAAGGATTCACTTCCTGGCCCTCGATATCGTTCGATATAACGATAAATCACTCTGATAGACGCGGATTTGCGATATTTACCTTTTCCACACGCTGTGCATCGAAGGAAGCTAAGGATTCACTTCCTAGCCCTCGATATCGTTCGATATAACGATAAATCACTCTGGGAGACACGGAATAGCGATATTTACCCTTTCCACACGCTGTGTATCGAAGGAAGCTAAGGATTCACTTCCTAGCCCTCGACATCGTTCGATATAACGATATATCACTCTGGGCGACTCGGAATCGCGTTATTTAACTATTCCACACGCTGTGTATCGAAGGAAGCTAAGGATTCACTTCCTAGCCCCCGATATCTTTCGATATAACGATAAATCACTCTGGGAGACGCGGAATAGCGATATTTACCTTTTCCACACGCTGTGCATCGAAGGAAGCTAAGGATTCACTTCCTAGCCCTCGATATCGTTCGATATAACGATAAATCACTCTGGGAGACGCGGAATAGCGATATTTACCTTTTCCACACGCTGCGCATCGAAGGAAGCTGAGGATTCACTTCGTAGCCCTCGATATCGTTCGATATAACGATAAATCACTCTGGGCGACTCGGAATCGCGTTATTTACCTTTTCCACACGCTTTACATCGAAGGAAGCTAAGGATTCACTTCCTAGCCCTCGATATCGTTCGATATAACGATAAATCACTCTGGGCGACTCGGAATAGCGATATTTACCTTTTCCACACGCTGTGCATCGAAGGAAGCTAAGGATTCACTTCCTAGCCCTCGATATCGTTCGATATAACGATAAATCACTCTGGGAGACGCGGAATAGCGATATTTACCTTTTCCACACGCTGCGCATCGAAGGAAGCTGAGGATTCACTTCGTAGCCCTCGATATCGTTCGATATAACGATAAATCACTCTGGGCGACTCGGAATCGCGTTATTTACCTTTTCCACACGCTTTACATCGAAGGAAGCTAAGGATTCACTTCCTAGCCCTCGATATCGTTCGATATAACTATAAATCACTCTGGGAGACGCGGAATAGCGATATTTACCTTTTCCAGACGCTGTGTATCGAAGGAAGCTAAGGATTCACTTCCTAGCGCTCGATATCGTTCGATATAACGATAAATCACTCTGGGCGACTCGGAATCGCGTTATTTACCTATTCCACACACTGTGTATCGAAGAAGCTAAGGATTCACTTCCTAGCCCTCGATATCGTTCGATATAACGATAAATCACTCTGGGAGACGCGGATTAGCGATATTTACCTTTTCCACACGCTGTGCATCGAAGGAAGCTAAGGATTCACTTCCTAGCCCTCGATATCGTTCGATATAACTATAAATCACTCTGGGCGACGCGGAATAGCGATATTTACCTTTTCCACACGCTGTGCATCGAAGGAAGCTGAGGATTCACTTCGTAGCCCTCGATATCGTTCGATATAACGATAAATCACTCTGGGAGACGCGGATTAGCGATATTTACCTTTTCCACACGCTGTACATCGAAGGAAGCTAAGGATTCACTTCCTAGCCCTCGATATCGTTCGATATAACGATAAATCACTCTGGGAGACGCGGAATAGCGATATTTACCGTTTCCACACGCTGTGCATCGAAGGAAGCTAAGGATTCACTTCCTAGCCCCCGATATCTTTCGATATAACGATAAATCACTCTGGGAGACGCGGAATAGCGATATTTACCTTTTCCACACGCTGTGCATCGAAGGAAGCTAAGGATTCACTTCCTAGCCCTCGATATCGTTCGATATAACGATAAATCACTCTGGGAGACACGGAATAGCGATATTTACCCTTTCCACACGCTGTGTATCGAAGGAAGCTAAGGATTCACTTCCTAGCCCTCGACATCGTTCGATATAACGATATATCACTATGGGCGACTCGGAATCGCGTTATTTAACTATTCCACACGCTGTCTATCGAAGGAAGCTAAGGATTCACTTCCTAGCCCTCGATATCGTTCGATATAACTATAAATCACTCTGGGCGACGCGGAATAGCGATATTTACCTTTTCCACACGCTGTGTATCGAAGGAAGCTGAGGATTCACTTCCTAGCCCTCGATATCGTTCGATATAACGATAAATCACTCTGGGCGACTCGGAATCGCGTTATTTACCTTTTCCACACGCTTTACATCGAAGGAAGCTAAGGATTCACTTCCTAGCCCTCGATATCGTTCGATATAACGATAAATCACTCTGGGCGACTCGGAATAGCGATATTTACCTTTTCCACACGCTGTGCATCGAAGGAAGCTAAGGATTCACTTCCTAGCCCTCGATATCGTTCGATATAACGATAAATCACTCTGGGAGACGCGGAATAGCGATATTTACCTTTTCCACACGCTGCGCATCGAAGGAAGCTGAGGATTCACTTCGTAGCCCTCGATATCGTTCGATATAACGATAAATCACTCTGGGCGACTCGGAATCGCGTTATTTACCTTTTCCACACGCTTTACATCGAAGGAAGCTAAGGATTCACTTCCTAGCCCTCGATATCGTTCGATATAACGATAAATCACTCTGGGCGACTCGGAATAGCGATATTTACCTTTTCCACACGCTGTGCATCGAAGGAAGCTAAGGATTCACTTCCTAGCCCTCGATATCGTTCGATATAACGATAAATCACTCTGGGAGACGCGGAATAGCGATATTTACCTTTTCCACACGCTGCGCATCGAAGGAAGCTGAGGATTCACTTCGTAGCCCTCGATATCGTTCGATATAACGATAAATCACTCTGGGCGACTCGGAATCGCGTTATTTACCTTTTCCACACGCTTTACATCGAAGGAAGCTAAGGATTCACTTCCTAGCCCTCGATATCGTTCGATATAACGATAAATCACTCTGGGCGACGCGGAATAGCGATATTTACCTTTTCCACACGCTGTGTATCGAAGGAAGCTAAGGATTCACTTCCTAGCCCCCGATATCTTTCGATATAACGATAAATCACTCTGGGAGACGCGGAATAGCGATATTTACCTTTTCCACACGCTGTGTATCGAAGGAAGCTAAGGATTCACTTCCTAGCGCTCGATATCGTTCGATATAACGATAAATCACTCTGGGCGACTCGGAATCGCGTTATTTACCTATTCCACACACTGTGTATCGAAGGAAGCTAAGGATTCACTTCCTAGCCCTCGATATCGTTCGATATAACGATAAATCACTCTGGGAGACGCGGATTAGCGATATTTACCTTTTCCACACGCTGTGCATCGAAGGAAGCTAAGGATTCACTTCCTAGCCCTCGATATCGTTCGATATAACGATAAATCACTCTGGGCGACTCGGAATAGCGATATTTACCCTTTCCACACGCTGTGTATCGAAGGAAGCTAAGGATTCACTTCCTAGCCCTCGACATCGTTCGATATAACGATATATCACTCTGGGCGACTCGGAATCGCGTTATTTAACTATTCCACACGCTGTGTATCGAAGGAAGCTAAGGATTCACTTCCTAGCCCCCGATATCTTTCGATATAACGATAAATCACTCTGGGAGACGCGGAATAGCGATATTTACCTTTTCCACACGCTGTGTATCGAAGGAAGCTAAGGATTCACTTCCTAGCGCTCGATATCGTTCGATATAACGATAAATCACTCTGGGCGACGCGGAATAGCGATATTTACCTTTTCCACACGCTGTGCATCGAAGCAAGCTAAGGATTCACTTCCTAGCCCTCGATATCGTTCGATATAACGATAAATCACTCTGGGCGACTCGGAATCGCGTTATTTACCTTTTCCACACGCTTTACATCGAAGGAAGCTAAGGATTCACTTCCTAGCCCTCGATATCGTTCGATATAACGATAAATCACTCTGGGCGACTCGGAATAGCGATATTTACCTTTTCCACACGCTGTGCATCGAAGGAAGCTAAGGATTCACTTCCTAGCCCTCGATATCGTTCGATATAACAATAAATCACTCTGGGAGACGCGGAATAGCGATATTTACCTTTTCCACACGCTGCGCATCGAAGGAAGCTGAGGATTCACTTCGTAGCCCTCGATATCGTTCGATATAACGATAAATCACTCTGGGCGACTCGGAATCGCGTTATTTACCTTTTCCACACGCTGTGTATCGAAGGAAGCTGAGGATTCACTTCCTAGCCCTCGATATCGTTCGATATAACGATAAATCACTCTGGGCGACTCGGAATAGCGATATTTACCCTTTCCACACGCTGTGTATCGAAGGAAGCTAAGGATTCACTTCCTAGCCCTCGACATCGTTCGATATAACGATATATCACTCTGGGCGACTCGGAATCGCGTTATTTAACTATTCCACACGCTGTGTATCGAAGGAAGCTAAGGATTCACTTCCTAGCCCCCGATATCTTTCGATATAACGATAAATCACTCTGGGAGACGCGGAATAGCGATATTTACCTTTTCCACACGCTGTGTATCGAAGGAAGCTAAGGATTCACTTCCTAGCGCTCGATATCGTTCGATATAACGATAAATCACTCTGGGCGACTCGGAATCGCGTTATTTACCTATTCCACACACTGTGTATCGAAGGAAGCTAAGGATTCACTTCCTAGCCCTCGATATCGTTCGATATAACGATAAATCACTCTGGGAGACGCGGATTAGCGATATTTACCTTTTCCACACGCTGTGCATCGAAGGAAGCTAAGGATTCACTTCCTAGCCCTCGATATCGTTCGATATAACTATAAATCACTCTGGGCGACGCGGAATAGCGATATTTACCTTTTCCACACGCTGTGCATCGAAGGAAGCTGAGGATTCACTTCCTAGCCCTCGATATCGTTCGATATAACGATAAATCACTCTGGGAGACGCGGAATAGCGATATTTACCGTTTCCACACGCTGTGCATCGAAGGAAGCTGAGGATTCACTTCCTAGCCCTCGATATCGTTCGATATAACGATAAATCACTCTGGGCGACTCGGAATAGCGATATTTACCTTTTCCACACCCTGTGCATCGAAGGAATCTAAGGATTCACTTCCTAGCCCTCGATATCGTTCGATATAACGTAAAATCACTCTGATAGACGCGGATTTGCGATATTTACCTTTTCCACACGCTGTGCATCGAAGGAAGCTAAGGATTCACTTCCTAGCCCTCGATATCGTTCGATATAACGATAAATCACTCTGGGCGACGCGGAATAGCGATATTTACCTTTTCCACACGCTGTGTATCGAAGGAAGCTAAGGATTCACTTCCTAGCCCCCGATATCTTTCGATATAACGATAAATCTCTCTGGGAGACGCGGAATAGCGATATTTACCTTTTCCAGACGCTGTGTATCGAAGGAAGCTAAGGATTCACTTCCTAGCGCTCGATATCGTTCGATATAACGATAAATCACTCTGGGCGACTCGGAATCGCGTTATTTACCTATTCCACACACTGTGTATCGAAGAAGCTAAGGATTCACTTCCTAGCCCTCGATATCGTTCGATATAACGATAAATCACTCTGGGAGACGCGGATTAGCGATATTTACCTTTTCCACACGCTGTGCATCGAAGGAAGCTAAGGATTCACTTCCTAGCCCTCGATATCGTTCGATATAACTATAAATCACTCTGGGCGACGCGGAATAGCGATATTTACCTTTTCCACACGCTGTGCATCGAAGGAAGCTGAGGATTCACTTCGTAGCCCTCGATATCGTTCGATATAACGATAAATCACTCTGGGAGACGCGGATTAGCGATATTTACCTTTTCCACACGCTGTACATCGAAGGAAGCTAAGGATTCACTTCCTAGCCCTCGATATCGTTCGATATAACGATAAATCACTCTGGGAGACGCGGAATAGCGATATTTACCGTTTCCACACGCTGTGCATCGAAGGAAGCTGAGGATTCACTTCCTAGCCCTCGATATCGTTCGATATAACGATAAATCACTCTGGGCGACTCGGAATAGCGATATTTACCTTTTCCACACGCTGTGCATCGAAGGAATCTAAGGATTCACTTCCTAGCCCTCGATATCGTTCGATATAACGATAAATCACTCTGATAGACGCGGATTTGCGATATTTACCTTTTCCACACGCTGTGCATCGAAGGAAGCTAAGGATTCACTTCCTAGCCCTCGATATCGTTCGATATAACGATAAATCACTCTGGGAGACACGGAATAGCGATATTTACCCTTTCCACACGCTGTGTATCGAAGGAAGCTAAGGATTCACTTCCTAGCCCTCGACATCGTTCGATATAACGATATATCACTCTGGGCGACTCGGAATCGCGTTATTTAACTATTCCACACGCTGTACATCGAAGGAAGCTAAGGATTCACTTCCTAGCCCTCGATATCGTTCGATATAACGATAAATCACTCTGGGAGACGCGGAATAGCGATATTTACCGTTTCCACACGCTGTGCATCGAAGGAAGCTGAGGATTCACTTCCTAGCCCTCGATATCGTTCGATATAACGATAAATCACTCTGGGCGACTCGGAATAGCGATATTTACCTTTTCCACACGCTGTGCATCGAAGGAATCTAAGGATTCACTTCCTAGCCCTCGATATCGTTCGATATAACGATAAATCACTCTGATAGACGCGGATTTGCGATATTTACCTTTTCCACACGCTGCGCATCGAAGGAAGCTAAGGATTCACTTCCTAGCCCTCGATATCGTTCGATATAACGATAAATCACTTGGGAGACGCGGATTAGCGATATTTACCTTTTCCACACGCTGTGCATCGAAGGAAGCTAAGGATTCACTTCCTAGCCCTCGATATCGTTCGATATAACGATAAATCACTCTGGGAGACGCGGATTAGCGATATTTACCTTTTCCACACGCTGTGCATCGAAGGAAGCTAAGGATTCACTTCCTAGCCCTCGATATCGTTCGATATAACGATAAATCACTCTGGGAGACGCGGAATAGCGATATTTACCTTTTCCACACGCTGCGCATCGAAGGAAGCTGAGGATTCACTTCGTAGCCCTCGATATCGTTCGATATAACGATAAATCACTCTGGGCGACTCGGAATCGCGTTATTTACCTTTTCCACACTCTGTGCATCGAAGGAAGCTAAGGATTCACTTCCTAGCCCTCGATATCGTTCGATATAACGATAAGTCACTCTGGGCGACGCGGAATAGCGATATTTACCTTTTCCACACGCTGTGCATCGAAGGAAGCTAAGGATTCACTTCCTAGCCTTCGATATCGTTCGATATAGCGATAAATCACTCTGGGCAACTCGGAATCGCGTTATTTACCTATTCCACACGCTGTGCATCGAAGGAAGATGAGGATTCACTTCGTAGCCCTCGATATCGTTCGATATAACGATAAATCACTCTGAGCGACTCGGAATCGCGTTATTTACCTTTTCCACATCCTTTGCATCGAAGGAAGCTAAGGATTCACTTCCTAGCCCTCGATATCGTTCGATATAACGATAAATCACTCTGGGCGACGCGGAATAGCGATATTTACCTTTTCCACACGCTGTGCATCGAAGGAAGCTAAGGATTCACTTCCTAGCCCTCGATATCGTTCGATATAACGATAAATCACTCTGGGCGACTCGGAATAGCGTTATTTACCTTTTCCACACGCTGTGTATCGAAGGAAGCTAAGGATTCACTTCCTAGCCCTCGATATCTTTCGATATAACGATAAATCACTCTGGGGGACGCGGAATAGCGATATTTACCTTTTCCACACGCTGTGTATCGAAGGAAGCTAAGGATTCACTTCCTAGCCCTCGATATCGTTCGATATAACGAAAAATCACTCTGCGAGACGCGGAATAGCGATATTTACCTTTTCCACACACTGTGTATCGAAGGAAGCTAAGGATTCAATTCCTAGCCCTCGATATCGTTCGATATAACGATAAATCACTCTGGGAGACGCGGATTAGCGATATTTACCTTTTCCACACGCTGTGCATCGAAGGAAGCTAAGGATTCACTTCCTAGCCCTCGATATCTTTCGATATAACGATAAATCACTCTGGGAGACACGGAATAGCGATATTTACCCTTTCCACACGCTGTGTATCGAAGGAAGCTAAGGATTCACTTCCTAGCCCTCGATATCGTTCGATATAACGATAAATCACTCTGGGCGACTCGAAATAGCGATATTTACCCTTTCCACACGCTGTGTATCGAAGGAAGCTAAGGATTCACTTCCTAGCCCTCGATATCGTTCGATATAACGATATATCACTCTGGGCGACTCGGAATCGCGTTATTTAACTATTCCACACGCTGTGTATCGAAGGAAGCTAAGGATTCACTTCCTAGCCCTCGATATCGTTCGATATAACGATAAATCACTTGGGAGACGCGGATTAGCGATATTTACCTTTTCCACACGCCGTACATCGAAGGAAGCTTAGGATTCACTTCCTAGCCCTCGATATCGTTCGATATAACGATAAATCACTCTGGGAGACGCGGATTAGCGATATTTACCGTTTCCACATTCTGTGCATCGAAGGAAGCTGAGGATTCACTTCAAAGCCCTCGATATCGTTCGATATAACGATAAATCACTCTGGGCGACTCGGAATAGCGATATTTACCTTTTCCACACGCTGTGCATCGAAGGAAGCTAAGGATTCACTTCCTAGCCCTCGATATCGTTCGATATAATGATAAATCAGTCTGGGCGACGCGGAATAGCGATATTTACCGTTTCCACACGTTGTGCATCGAAGGAAGCTGAGGATTCACTTCCTAGCCCTCGATATCGTTCGATATAACGATAAATCACTCTGGGCGACTCGGAATAGCGATATTTACCTTTTCCACACGCTGTGCATCGATGAAAGCTAAGGATTCACTTCCTAGCCCTCGATATCGTTCGATATAACGATAAATCACTCTGGGCGACGCGGAATAGCGATATTTACCTTTTCCACACGCTGTGCATCGAAGGAAGCTAAGGATTCACTTCCTAGCCCTCGATATCGTTCGATATAACGATAAATCACTCTGGGCGACTCGGAATAGCGTTATTTACCTTTTCCACACGCTGTGTATCGAAGGAAGCTAAGGATTCACTTCCTAGCCCTCGATATCTTTCGATATAACGATAAATCACTCTGGGAGACGCGGAATAGCGATATTTACCTTTTCCACACGCTGTGTATCGAAGGAAGCTAAGGATTCACTTCCTAGCCCTCGATATCGTTCGATATAACGATAAATCACTCTGGGCGACTCGGAATAGCGTTATTTACCTTTTCCACACGCTGTGTATCGAAGGAAGCTAAGGATTCACTTCCTAGCCCTCGATATCTTTCGATATAACGATAAATCACTCTGGGAGACGCGGAATAGCGATATTTACCTTTTCCACACGCTGTGTATCGAAGGAAGCTAAGGATTCACTTCCTAGTGCTCGATATCGTTCGATATAACGATAAATCACTCTGGGAGACGCGGATTAGCGATATAAACCTTTTCCACACGCTGTGCATCGAAGGAAGCTAAGGATTCACTTCCTAGCCCTCGATATCGTTCGATATAACTATAAATCACTCTGGGCGACGCGGAATAGCGATATTTACCTTTTCCACACGCTGTGTATCGAAGGAAGCTAAGGATTCACTTCCTAGCCCTCGATATCGTTCGATATAGCGATAAATCACTCTGGGCAACTCGGAATCGCGTTATTTACCTATTCCACACGCTGTGCATCGAAGGAATCTAAGGATTCACTTCCTATCCCTCGATATCGTTCGATATAACGATAAATCACTCTGGGAGACGCGGAATAGCGATATTTACCTTTTCCACACGCTGTGTATCGAAGGAAGCTAAGTATTCACTTCCTAGCCCTCGATATCGTTCGATATAACGATAAATCAGTCTGGGCGACGCGGAATAGCGATATTTACCGTTTCCACACGCTGTGCATCGAAGGAAGCTGAGGATTCACTTCCTAGCCCTCGATATCGTTCGATATAACGATAAATCACTCTGGGCGACTCGGAATAGCGATATTTACCTTTTCCACACGCTGTGCATCGATGAAAGCTAAGGATTCACTTCCTAGTCCTCGATATCGTTCGATATAACGATAAATCACTCTGGGCGACGCGGAATAGCGATATTTACCTTTTCCACACGCTGTGCATCGAAGGAAGCTAAGGATTCACTTCCTAGCCCTCGATATCGTTCGATATAACGATAAATCACTCTGGGCGACACGGAATAGCGATATTTACCTTTTCCACACGCTGTGCATCGATGAAAGCTAAGGATTCACTTCCTAGTCCTCGATATCGTTCGATATAACGATAAATCACTCTGGGCGACGCGGAATAGCGATATTTACCTTTTCCACACGCTGTGCATCAAAGGAAGCTAAGGATTCACTTCCTAGCCCTCGATATCGTTCGATATAACGATAAATCACTCTGGGCGACTCGGAATAGCGTTATTTACCTTTTCCACACGCTGTGTATCGAAGGAAGCTAAGGATTCACTTCCTAGCCCCCGATATCTTTCGATATAACGATAAATCACTCTGGGAGACGCGGAATAGCGATATTTACCTTTTCCAGACGCTGTGTATCGAAGGAAGCTAAGGATTCAATTCCTAGCCCTCGATATCGTTCGATATAACGATAAATCACTCTGGGAGACGCGGATTAGCGATATTTACCTTTTCCACACGCTGTGCATCGAAGGAAGCTAAGGATTCACTTCCTAGCCCTCGATATCTTTCGATATAACGATAAATCACTCTGGGAGACACGGAATAGCGATATTTACCCTTTCCACACGCTGTGTATCGAAGGAAGCTAAGGATTCACTTCCTAGCCCTCGATATCGTTCGATATAACGATAAATCACTCTGGGCGACTCGAAATAGCGATATTTACCCTTTCCACACGCTGTGTATCGAAGGAAGCTAAGGATTCACTTCCTAGCCCTCGATATCGTTCGATATAACGATATATCACTCTGGGCGACTCGGAATCGCGTTATTTAACTATTCCACACGCTGTGTATCGAAGGAAGCTAAGGATTCACTTCCTAGCCCTCGATATCGTTCGATATAACGATAAATCACTTGGGAGACGCGGATTAGCGATATTTACCTTTTCCACACGCTGTGCATCGAAGGAAGCTAAGGATTCACTTCCTAGCCCTCGATATCTTTCGATATAACGATAAATCACTCTGGGAGACACGGAATAGCGATATTTACCCTTTCCACACGCTGTGTATCGAAGGAAGCTAAGGATTCACTTCCTAGCCCTCGATATCGTTCGATATAACGATAAATCACTCTGGGCGACTCGAAATAGCGATATTTACCCTTTCCACACGCTGTGTATCGAAGGAAGCTAAGGATTCACTTCCTAGCCCTCGATATCGTTCGATATAACGATATATCACTCTGGGCGACTCGGAATCGCGTTATTTAACTATTCCACACGCTGTGTATCGAAGGAAGCTAAGGATTCACTTCCTAGCCCTCGATATCGTTCGATATAACGATAAATCACTTGGGAGACGCGGATTAGCGATATTTACCTTTTCCACACGCTGTGCATCGAAGGAAGCTAAGGATTCACTTCCTAGCCCTCGATATCGTTCGATATAACGATAAATCACTCTGGGAGACGCGGATTAGCGATATTTACCTTTTCCACACGCTGTGCATCGAACGAAGCTAAGGATTCACTTCCTAGCCCTCGATATCGTTCGATATAACGATAAATCACTCTGGGAGACGCGGAATAGCGATATTTACCTTTTCCACACGCTGCGCATCGAAGGAAGCTGAGGATTCACTTCGTAGCCCTCGATATCGTTCGATATAACGATAAATCACTCTGGGCGACGCGGAATAGCGATATTTACCTTTTCCACACGCTTTGCATCGAAGGAAGCTAAGGATTCACTTCCTAGCCCTCGATATCGTTCGATATAACGATAAATCACTCTGGGCGACTCGGAATCGCGTTATTTACCTTTTCCACACGCTTTACATCGAAGGAAGCTAAGGATTCACTTCCTAGCCCTCGATATCGTTCGATATAACGATAAATCACTCTGGGCGACTCGGAATCGCGTTATTTACCTTTTCCACACGCTGCGCATCGAAGGAAGCTGAGGATTCACTTCGTAGCCCTCGATATCGTTCGATATAACGATAAATCACTCTGGGCGACTCGGAATCGCGTTATTTACCTTTTCCACACGCTTTACATCGAAGGAAGCTAAGGATTCACTTCCTAGCCCTCGATATCGTTCGATATAACGATAAATCACTCTGGGCGACGCGGAATAGCGATATTTACCTTTTCCACACGCTGTGCATCGAAGGAAGCTAAGGATTCACTTCCTAGCCCTCGATATCGTTCGATATAACGATAAATCACTCTGGGCGACTCGGAATAGCGTTATTTACCTTTTCCACACGCTGTGTATCGAAGGAAGCTAAGGATTCACTTCCTAGCCCTCGATATCTTTCGATATAACGATAAATCACTCTGGGAGACGCGGAATAGCGATATTTACCTTTTCCACACGCTGTGTATCGAAGGAAGCTAAGGATTCACTTCCTAGCCCTCGATATCGTTCGATATAACGAAAAATCACTCTGCGAGACGCGGAATAGCGATATTTACCTTTTCCACACACTGTGTATCGAAGGAAGCTAAGGATTCAATTCCTAGCCCTCGATATCGTTCGATATAACGATAAATCACTCTGGGAGACGCGGATTAGCGATATTTACCTTTTCCACACGCTGTGCATCGAAGGAAGCTAAGGATTCACTTCCTAGCCCTCGATATCTTTCGATATAACGATAAATCACTCTGGGAGACACGGAATAGCGATATTTACCCTTTCCACACGCTGTGTATCGAAGGAAGCTAAGGATTCACTTCCTAGCCCTCGATATCGTTCGATATAACGATAAATCACTCTGGGCGACTCGAAATAGCGATATTTACCCTTTCCACACGCTGTGTATCGAAGGAAGCTAAGGATTCACTTCCTAGCCCTCGATATCGTTCGATATAACGATTGTCACGTTCCAGGTTGCACCTTGGAAGAGACATGCCGTTCAAAGACGCAGAGCGGTTGCGCCAAGAACTAATATAACCTACGCTACTGGCAATCGCAATTGCAGTAGTTCGACAAAATATGGCAGATATAACGAGAGGGTGCCCGTGCGAGTCTTGATTAAAATGTATTCCGTGTTGGCTCTAAAACGCGATTAAATATAGTCGGACGCAGGAAACCTCGGGGTCGAATGCTTGATTCGCGCACGCCGAGATGATGGGAAGGATATTCGTAAAGGAAACGGGGGATCTCGGGGTCGAATGCTTGATTCGCGCACGCCGAGAGGAAAGAAAAGTAATTTAAGGAAGAGGGAAGGAAGCCTCGGGGTCAAATGCTAGATTCGCGCACGCCGAGGGGAAAGGGAGTGTGTTAAAGGAGGGAAAACAAAGCCTCGGGGTCGAATGCTAGATTCGCGCACGCCGAGAGGAAAGAAAAGTAATTTAAGGAAAGGGGGAAGGAAGCCTCGGGGTCGAATGCTAGATTCGCGCACGCCGAGAGGAAAGAAAAGTAAATTAAGAAAAGGAAGAAGGAAGCCTCGGGGTCGAATGCTAGATTCGCGCACGCCGAGAGGAAAGAAAAGTAATTTAAGGAAAGGAAGAAGGAAGCCTCGGGGTCGAATGCTAGATTCGCGCACGCCGAGAGGAAAGAAAAGTAAATTAAGGAAAGGAAAAAGGAAGCCTCGGGGTCGAATGCTAGATTCGCGCACGCCGAGGGGAAAGGAGAGGAAGATATGTTAAAGAATATTGTAACAGAAATTTGCGTAGATGTATGATTATTCGTCTCGCACGAATACCCACTTTCTTATGGTTCGCAGATAAAGAATTCGCGTAGCAAAAGCTCGGTATGAAAAAGATAAAAGGGAAAGACTCACCGCGCTGCTTGATTAGGAGCGGCGATCTGTGGACAGGAATGCGTCCTGTGCGTATTCGTCTTATTCCGCCTTCCAAGTCTCGTAGTGGAGCTTCTTGTGATGGGTAAAATGGTAGAAGTCTCACGGGAAAGGTTTCGTTGAATTTAATGAGTGTCTTGTCTTGTCACGATTATTTATTCGCTCATATTACAGGAATCCGAAGACTGAATTCGGAGCTTGACGACTGACGCTGAATATTATACACTAAACCATAAATTATCACTGTTCGTAGATTATGAATGTACGTTCTTCACTGATTAATGTGTACTGATTCGGATGTATATTAACTCGTCACTGCCTTATTGAATTAATAAAAGTTCACTGCTGATTGTTTTACTGAATTAATGTGTAACGTTCGCTCTTCACTTCCCGAATGTATGTACTGATTAAAGCAACTTATTGTAACTGCTTGACTGACTGAATATTCGCTTCTGACTCTATATTCGTCCGGGGCCTGAATGCTTCTGACTTCTTCTAACTTGTTCTCCCGGGGCCTGAATGTTTCTGACTTCTTCTAACTTGTTCTTCCGGAGCCTGAATGTTTCTGACTTCTCCTAACTTGTTCTTCCGGGGCCTGAATGCTTCTGACTTCTGAATATTAAGGTGGCGCCGGCCTATTTATACCAGTCGTTGGAATCCGAGGAATGTTTGGTATGCCGGGTGTGCGTGGTATGCGGGGAAGCTCTGGAATGCGTGAGTGATGTCTGCCGCTGGTGTTAATTGCGTTGGAATTCCTGGTATGCGCGTGGAATGTCTGCTGTAGAAGTGCGATGCTTTGGAATTCCTGATGTGCGTAGTTTCTCTGGAATGTCTGGTATGCGAAGGAATGTCTTGGGCTGCGTGGTTCTCAACTGCCAGTGGTTCTCTATTATTGCCTTAAACTGAACTTTCGATTAAACGTGAATTATAATATATGGTTATTTTATAACTTGTCCGTGGTACTGCAATCTAGAAAACATTATGCTTGTGTAGTGATAGATTCAAGGGACTCGAGGATAGTTTATACGTACAAATAGTTTTTAACGAGAGGGTTTGAACTAACGCGAACGGGGTTACTTCCTCGTGAAGTGAGGGCTTCTCTTGGGGCGCGAAAGGGGTTACTTCCTCGTGAAGTGAGGGCTTCTCTTGGGGCGCAAAAGGAGTTACTTCCTCGTGAAGTGAGGGCTTCTCTTGGGGCGCGAAAGGGGTTACTTCCTCGTGAAGTGAGGGCTTCTCTTGGGGCGCGAAAGGGGTTACTTCCTCGTGAAGTGAGGGCTTCTCTTGGGGCGCAAAAGGAGTTGTTCTGTATCTCTCTCTCTTTCCTTCGAGTGTTGTTTTCGTATTATTGTTCGTACTTATGCAAGGTGGTAAGGCGAGTATTTAAGGTGTCGGTATGAATTGACTTTGTAAGAGATTTTAATAGTTTCCAGGTACGCAGGCAGAGGGGATGCATTTGGCAGGAGTAAAGGACTTGCGGGAACGAATTTGTGCAGAGCATATATGTAGGCAGTGAATCGTTTGATTGTCTAGGTTGAAGGGAGTGATTTGTTTGATGATGGTTCGGAGGGTGTGAAATGAAATGGTGACGTGTTGGAGGGTGTGAAATGATATGATGATGGGTTGGAGGATGTGAAATGAAATGATGATGGGTTGGAGGGTGTGCAATGATTATGGACTGGGGGGTGAGCAATGAATATGGGCTGGGGGGTGAGCAATGATTATGGGCTGGGGGGTGAGCAATGATTATGGGCTGGGGGGTGAGCTCAGTATCGTGCCGGACGTTACATTGCCGCAGGGGCAGTCTAGCGCTAACATCACAGCGGATTTTGTCGGTAGGAGAAAGAAAAAAAAAGTGATCCGATCTGTGGGAGCAGGTCGGCACGTCACACCTCCCCCCTTATTGTAAGAAATGCTTGCATTTCTTGTGTAGGAGATGTGTTTAACGAAAATATTGATAATGAATGGTAAGAACGAAAATAAAAGGAAATACTTATTTGATATCATTTTATAACCTTAGTAACTAATTTTGAATTGTAGTCTTCTATAATGAAATACACCGTGAAGTAAGTTTGTGTAAAGCTGGTGTTACGAGCGTTAGTTTAAGGTGAAGATTTATCTCTCAGTGTTTTATTTAACGATACTAAAGTGTGCGGTTAATGTTTCAGGTCGGTGCAACTACTAAATAAACTGGGGAACCTAGACTCGGTGTGTCGTCCTCGCGTGTGGAGGGATTCTAAGGGAACGCAGAAGGGGTATCATCCTCGTGCATAGAGGGATTCTAGTTAACGTAAAAATTGTATCATCCTCGTGTATAGAGGGATTCTAGGGAACGCAAAAGGGTATCATCCTCGTGCATTGAGGGATTCTAGGGAACGCAAAATTGTATCATCCTCGTGCATTGAGGGATTTTAGGGAACGCAAGGGGGCATCGTCCTCGTGTACTGAGGGTATTAAACGCAAGAACAGGGGACCGATCATAAGTGGATGAACGCCATTAATTGTTTTATTCTTTTCCATCTTTTTTTTTTTTTATTTGTTGCACCGTTGTGGGAATGTTGTGTAATTATCTTGTGTCTATAATTCCTGTTAACAATGATTTTCTTGATTTTAGTCGCGGTTTGGTCAGATGCATTTTTTCGGGGGCAAAGTGAAAGTGGCAGAAAATATAAGATAATATAGTAATAGTATAGGTATTGGAGTAAAACGGAGATAGTAGAGATAAAATACTAATAGTTTTGGGAGATGCGTGGAAGGAAGACAAATTTTGTTTTCCCTGTATGCAGTTCACGAACGAACAAAATAAAGAAATACAAACGAAAATACTTATTTGGTTTTCATTTACGATCCAGTCTGCTAATTTTAACTGCAAATAATAGTGTGTATTATACGTAACATTTGTATTAATATATGTATGTATGAAATGAATTACATTCTAAACCTAATAATCGTAATATATATATGTGAATGTTTTTTTTCTTTTTTTTTTTTTTAAATAAACTACTAATAATGGTAGAATCACCGTTACACCTATATAATACTTTCTTTTTTATTTCCCACTCTTCTCTCTTTTTTTTGGACATAATGCGCTACGTTTATCACGGTTAAGGTACATTAATATTTGTTCAGCACGTGGAAGTGATTTCAAAGGGGTATAAGAAGGGGGTATTAAAAACATGTGGAGAGACGTGGGCTTGGTTGTAACGGGACTCTAGTAGGATGTGGGGGCAATAGAGCTACAGCGCGCATGATCTTAATTTTCTTGCGTGGTTAGCATGAATGATTTTGTATCCATTTTTCCAGGATATTTTTAGGTTTTGTAAAGGCAGCACCTCGATTACCTTGTGCGGGCCTGTATAATGGTCGGCGAATTTACTTTTACGGCTGTTCTTTATGACGAAGACCTCGTCTCCAGGTTGGAAAGTTTCCTCATTTATGCGACGATCGTAATACATTTTGTACCTTTCCTTGGCGCGTTTCAGTCTATCCGCGGCAAGATGCTGTAATTCGCCAATGCACTCTGTTAATCGGGAAAGGTAACCTCCGTAGGTTTCGTCTTCCGGGTATTCAATCGGCCGCTGCTGGGCAGGTACCCGCGCTAGTTTCCCGAATACTAATTCATGCGGGGTGTAACCCGTACCTTCATGGACACTTGTGTTATAAGAAAATGCCGCGAGATCAGTCCAACAATCCCAGTCATTGTTTTGGCTTGTATACATTTTTAGATAATCTATCAAGACGATGTGGGACCTTTCTAGAGATCCGTTGGATTGTGGATGGAACGCGGTGGTTTTGCATTGCGCGATCCTGAATTTGCGAGCGATAGTTCTCATAAATGCGCTTGTGAAGTTTGATCCTTGATCGGTGAGGACGGCTTTTGGTGCGCCAAATCGACATATCAGGTTCTTTATGAAGGCGTCTGCAACTTCCATAGATGTGGTGCCCTTCAATGGTGCACATACAAAGTATTTTGTAAGTAGGTCTTGCATGGTAAGTATATACAAATTTCCTGCGGGAGATATAGGAAGGGGACCCACTATATCTAGTCCAACCTTATCGAATGCTGCTCCGGGGGTATCGGTTAAAACCATGGGTTGTCGTGTTTTAATTCGTACTAACTTTTTCCGTTGACAAAGCAGGCAGTTCCTAATATAAATTCGAACCTGTTGTTTCAATCCCTGCCAGTAGTAAGTGTGTCTGATCCTCTTAAGAGTTTTGCTGACGCCTCTGTGACCTCCGACAGCCGAGGAGTGGTTGTCCTCTATTATTGTGGGTCTGAGGCTTTCGTCGGGAATTTGGACGGTTTGTGTGCAGACGGTGATTTGTAAGTTTTCTTCAGACAACCTAGTGTGGATTTCGGATATAATTTCTCCCCAGAACAGGGCGCCAATCTGAGCGGTTTTGGCAATACTAAATCCAGGTAGCTGCAGTTCTCTAACTACGTCTCTAAGCGAGTTTACCGCTTCGCGGAAGATTCCGGGTTCCATCGGGAAATTAGCCTTTTCCTTAACGACTAACCCAATAATCGTTTTTCCTTTGTGCTTAATTACACGCGCACGACCGAGTGTGAGATCTCTTCTGATGGGGAGACCCGCATGGGTTCTTAGGTTATGTCCACCGTCGTCACAGACGTTGCCATCGCCTGCTAGGAAGATTACCAGAGTTCCGTGCCGGATGGCTAAGGGGTCCCGACTGACGTGAACGTTGCAGTTCGGGCGGTTAGGATCCTGCGGAATAACATCATCCGATTCGCTATGCGTAACTTCGTCGTCGGATTCTCCCTGTGATGTGTCGTCTTCACTGGAAGGGTCGTTATGTGGCGCGCCTGGGCCATCTTCGATTATTGATTCTCTTTGTCCTGGTGACATATTATACCTGGGGGGCGTCTCGAATATAATTCTGCTGCTCGAGGGTCCATGGGACGATGGTTGTTGAACAGGCGTCAGCGTCATATCGGAAGTTCTATCGCGACCTTCCGACTGGTTTTTCCGAGTAATTTTTGGAGCGCTGAATAGAGACTCATCCGAATCGCTCGAGATGGTAACCTTAGTTTCGCATCGTTGTTGTTGTTGGCTATGAATTCTGGGCCTCTTTTGATTTGCGGGCTGTACTTGCCACTCAGAGTCGGAATCAGAGTACGACCGGGGGCGGATCGGACAGGCGAGTGCGGTCGAAGCGTCCGGTGGGTTGCGAGAGAGTGCGTCTGCCACTCTATTGGACTTCCCAGGTTGATACTTTATTTCGTAGTCGAATTCGGCAAGTTTTAGTCGCCAGCGAACGAGACGTGAAGTTGGGTCCTTGACCCTATGGAGCCAGACTAGCGGTTGATGATCAGTATAAAGGGTAAATCGTTTACCGTATAAGTAAGGCCGAAAATGGCTGGTGCAATATATAATAGCCAACAGTTCCTTCTCAATTGTAGAATAATTTACTTCTGCTTGGCACAGAAGTCGTGACGCATAGGCGAGGGGAAGTTCTTTATCGTCGTGTGTTTGCGTTATTAACCCTCCAATAGCGTAGTCTGATGCGTCGGTGGTGAGATGGAATTCCTTTTCGAAGTCCGGGAACTGTAGTATTGGTTCCTGAACCAATTTTTCCTTGAGGTATCTGAAGGATTTTTGTTGTGGTTCGCCCCACGTAAAAGGTGTACCCTTTTTGAGTAACGATGTGAGTGGCCTTGCTTCTTTTGAGAAGTCGGGTATAAATCGCCTATAGTATCCTGTCAATCCCAAAAATTGCTTAATTCCCTTTGCAGTACGGGGTGGAGGGTAATTTGTAACAGCGGTAATCTTTTGTGGATCCGGTTTTACACCGTTCTCCGTGATAACGTGGCCTAGGTACGCTACTTCCTTTCGTAAGAATTGGCATTTATTAGGCTGAAGTTTCAAATTGGCCTGACGTAAACGGTCGGCAAGCTTGCGGAACTTAATTCCATGTTCGTTCAGTGAACTCGAGTAGAGGACTATGTCGTCCAAATACACAAACATCTCAGAGCCTTGTAGACCAGAAAGGACGTGATCCATCAGGCGTTGAAAAGTTGCGGGGGCGTTGCGTAAGCCAAAGGGCATCCTTGAAAATTCGTAATGGCCATGGGGGGCCGAGAATGCAGTCTTTTGTGCATCTTCGGGTTTCATCGGGATCTGGTGAAATCCGGATACGAGATCGAAGACCGAGAAATATTTGGCACCGCCGAGCTGGTCGAGTATATCGATAATATTCGGTAGGGGGTAAGCGTCGGGGACAGTCCTTTGATTAAGTTGGCGATAATCGATGACCATTCTCCATTTTTTCTTCCCATCTGGCCCTGGTTTCTTCGGCACTATCCAGAGGGGTGAGTTATACGGGGAGACGGATGGTTTGACTATTCTTTGTTCCAGGAGGTCCTTCATTTGCGCTTGGATTTCCTCCTTGTGGACGGGGGGGAATCGATACTGTTTGGTGGATACTGGGGCTGGATCCGTGGTTTCAATGGCATGGCTAATGGCATTCGTGTGGCCTAGGGGTTCTCCAGGCAAGTGGAATATGTCTTGATATTTCCCGACGAGTTGGTGGACGTGAGCTTCTTCTTCCCGATTTAGGTCCTTCGGGGATATGAGGTTAATTATTTCTGCGGTCCTGTTGGGCTCGTCCTTGACGGCGTGTTGAGTGTGTGTAATCCCTTTTAATCCGAGTGTGGGATGAATTTGGTGTGCTACCTTTTGATCCGCAATTGAGCATACGAGGGGTGTGGACGCATGTCCGTTTCGAGGGTTACCTTCTGTGAGGGTTTCGCTAAGGGGAGAGGGCCGGTTGCCCTTTTGAGAGTGGGGGTTCTTCGTGCCTTCGGTTTGCTTCGAAGACACGGCTTCCTCGGTACGCTTTATTTGAGGGTACATTTGGTGAACTTCTTCAAATTCTTCCAGCTGGACTGGGGGTATACATATAGTCGCCGGTTTCTCGTTGGTGTTGATAATATGTAAGTTTGCCTTTCCCTCCTGGTTTCGCACTAGGGCTTCTCCTGCGTATAGCCCTTCTCCTAGTTCCATCCTTGGAATGTATCCTTCCTCAATTTCGGGGTTAGCAACGGTTGCTTGTGCGACGATGCTTGTTCTTGAGGGTATTATGGTTTCGTCGACCCGCTTGAAGGGGACGAAATTGCCATTAAACGCTAGCCATTTATTCTTGAAATCTACCGTTACTCCACTTTCGGATAAGAATCCGGATCCTAATAATCCTTGGTTGCGTAAGGGTATAGTGTCTTCCACGACGTGAAATAGTACGGGATAATTAAATAAACATGCCGTAAGGGTTCCTAATGTAGGTACGCGCGTTTCAGTTATACCTATCAGGTCGATAACGTTGTCGCAGTCGATGTCAAGGGGCGTTTGGATGCATGACCGCTTTATCAGGTTAACTTCCGCACCTGTATCGATCATCAAGTCCACGGGGTTATTCAGTTGTGGACTGCGGACGTTGACGGAAGGAACATTGTTCGGGGGGGAGAGATGCACGTTTGCGATTCTGGTTGCTGGCGGTACGTTGGCCGGAGCGTGCTTATCGGATGCGCATTTGATCTGCCCGTTCCACGAGGCGCCTCCCTGTATTCTCGTGGGGGCTCGCCGTTTCCCGATGAATTCTGGTCTCGCATTTTCTTCCGACATTCTACCGCCAAATGTCCTATTCTTCCGCAGTAGTTGCAGGTTCGTGTCTCTGCCTTTCGTGGCGTGTTATAGTGTTTCGTTGGCGATGGACGGTCGAAGTCTCTTATGGTCGGCCGTTCCGAGGAGCGCATAAGGTACGGTGAGCTATTTACTGGATACGTTCTGCAGGATCGAGCTTCGTGTCCTTCCCTGTTGCAGAGTTGACACTGGGTTCGGGGAGTTCGTTCTCCCATAAACCGATGACGATCCCGCTCTATCAATTTCGCCACGTAAACTGCTTTGTCGAACGCCTCATCCAATGATGATAATGCAGCGGATTCCATTTGGCTGCGCATCGCGGGAGGAAGTCCATCTAAGAATGACCTTAGTGCGAGTCTGTCTATGTCTTGGGAGACCATTCTAGGATCGTAATGCCTGTAAGTTTCTTCGTCGATTATTACCGATCTCAGGTCCCTTACCCGCGAAATGTAGTCAAGGATATGTTCGTTCCTTCCTATTGTAATGTTTGCCAGTTCTCCGCGATAATGGTCGGACGTCTTCGCCGGCGCAAATACTGTTTTTAACCGATTAATCAATCCGCTAACGGTGTCAAAGCTGTAGTCTTCCACGACCAAGTACGCGTGGTTTTGTAATCGGTTTCTTAATAGGCGCGTTAATTGGGGTTCGCATGAAGGAGGGATCATCTCTCGAGCCCGTTTGCACGTTCTCGCAAATTGCAGGATCGACATATTATGGCCATCGAAATATGGTACTGTCTCGACGGCATCCTTTAAAGTGACCTGAAGTTTTCCGTGCATTGTCGGTTCGTTAAACGCGTCGTTACGTGGGTTACCTTCGCGATAATGGGTGGCGGGAGTTTCCAAATGCGTTTTAATTCGCTGTTTTCTTGTTAGCATCTCTACTGCATCTTGTAAAGAAGCTATTTGTATCGCGAGGTTTTCCAAACCAGAGGCGGGGTGAGGCAATTGATCTTCGTGAACTGAATCATCGCGGGGAGTAACTGGTCGCGCTCGTTTGTTCGCCAATAAATCGTAGTGTGCTTCAATTTGCACTTGTTTTTCGCGCAAGAGACATAGTTTATCGTGCAACGCGGCGGTTGACGCGTCGATAGCTCTATTAGCATCCTCCACGGAGGTAGTAGGGGGGTTAGGTTCGTTTGCATCACCGTACAGCGACATGTTTTCCGAATATGAAATAGCGATACGATATTATATATATGTATAGGGCCGTAATGCGACGCGAATAGTCGACTCGTACGTAAATTTCTTAGGAATTTGTACTTATATGGAGCAATAAGAATCAACTGAGGGGGTGCGCAATTTTCTTTCGCGAGATATATTACTTAATCGTGGGAATATTAAATTTACGGATCCCACCGCTTTCCTTTCACAAACTATATCAGGCAATTGTGGGATTATAAAACTTTCGTATCCCACCGCTTTCCTTTCACAAACTATATCAGGCAATTGTGGGATTATAAAATTTTCGTATCCCACCGCTTTCCTTTCACAAACTATATCAGGCAATTGTGGGATTATAAAATTTTCGTATCCCACCGCTGTCACCAATTAACAATGTCACGTTCCAGGTTGCACCTTGGAAGAGACATGCCGTTCAAAGACGCAGAGCGGTTGCGCCAAGAACTAATATAACCTACGCTACTGGCAATCGCAATTGCAGTAGTTCGACAAAATATGGCAGATATAACGAGAGGGTGCCCGTGCGAGTCTTGATTAAAATGTATTCCGTGTTGGCTCTAAAACGCGATTAAATATAGTCGGACGCAGGAAACCTCGGGGTCGAATGCTTGATTCGCGCACGCCGAGATGATGGGAAGGATATTCGTAAAGGAAACGGGGGATCTCGGGGTCGAATGCTTGATTCGCGCACGCCGAGAGGAAAGAAAAGTAATTTAAGGAAGAGGGAAGGAAGCCTCGGGGTCAAATGCTAGATTCGCGCACGCCGAGGGGAAAGGGAGTGTGTTAAAGGAGGGAAAACAAAGCCTCGGGGTCGAATGCTAGATTCGCGCACGCCGAGAGGAAAGAAAAGTAATTTAAGGAAAGGGGGAAGGAAGCCTCGGGGTCGAATGCTAGATTCGCGCACGCCGAGAGGAAAGAAAAGTAAATTAAGAAAAGGAAGAAGGAAGCCTCGGGGTCGAATGCTAGATTCGCGCACGCCGAGAGGAAAGAAAAGTAATTTAAGGAAAGGAAGAAGGAAGCCTCGGGGTCGAATGCTAGATTCGCGCACGCCGAGAGGAAAGAAAAGTAAATTAAGGAAAGGAAAAAGGAAGCCTCGGGGTCGAATGCTAGATTCGCGCACGCCGAGGGGAAAGGAGAGGAAGATATGTTAAAGAATATTGTAACAGAAATTTGCGTAGATGTATGATTATTCGTCTCGCACGAATACCCACTTTCTTATGGTTCGCAGATAAAGAATTCGCGTAGCAAAAGCTCGGTATGAAAAAGATAAAAGGGAAAGACTCACCGCGCTGCTTGATTAGGAGCGGCGATCTGTGGACAGGAATGCGTCCTGTGCGTATTCGTCTTATTCCGCCTTCCAAGTCTCGTAGTGGAGCTTCTTGTGATGGGTAAAATGGTAGAAGTCTCACGGGAAAGGTTTCGTTGAATTTAATGAGTGTCTTGTCTTGTCACGATTATTTATTCGCTCATATTACAGGAATCCGAAGACTGAATTCGGAGCTTGACGACTGACGCTGAATATTATACACTAAACCATAAATTATCACTGTTCGTAGATTATGAATGTACGTTCTTCACTGATTAATGTGTACTGATTCGGATGTATATTAACTCGTCACTGCCTTATTGAATTAATAAAAGTTCACTGCTGATTGTTTTACTGAATTAATGTGTAACGTTCGCTCTTCACTTCCCGAATGTATGTACTGATTAAAGCAACTTATTGTAACTGCTTGACTGACTGAATATTCGCTTCTGACTCTATATTCGTCCGGGGCCTGAATGCTTCTGACTTCTTCTAACTTGTTCTCCCGGGGCCTGAATGTTTCTGACTTCTTCTAACTTGTTCTTCCGGAGCCTGAATGTTTCTGACTTCTCCTAACTTGTTCTTCCGGGGCCTGAATGCTTCTGACTTCTGAATATTAAGGTGGCGCCGGCCTATTTATACCAGTCGTTGGAATCCGAGGAATGTTTGGTATGCCGGGTGTGCGTGGTATGCGGGGAAGCTCTGGAATGCGTGAGTGATGTCTGCCGCTGGTGTTAATTGCGTTGGAATTCCTGGTATGCGCGTGGAATGTCTGCTGTAGAAGTGCGATGCTTTGGAATTCCTGATGTGCGTAGTTTCTCTGGAATGTCTGGTATGCGAAGGAATGTCTTGGGCTGCGTGGTTCTCAACTGCCAGTGGTTCTCTATTATTGCCTTAAACTGAACTTTCGATTAAACGTGAATTATAATATATGGTTATTTTATAACTTGTCCGTGGTACTGCAATCTAGAAAACATTATGCTTGTGTAGTGATAGATTCAAGGGACTCGAGGATAGTTTATACGTACAAATAGTTTTTAACGAGAGGGTTTGAACTAACGCGAACGGGGTTACTTCCTCGTGAAGTGAGGGCTTCTCTTGGGGCGCGAAAGGGGTTACTTCCTCGTGAAGTGAGGGCTTCTCTTGGGGCGCAAAAGGAGTTACTTCCTCGTGAAGTGAGGGCTTCTCTTGGGGCGCGAAAGGGGTTACTTCCTCGTGAAGTGAGGGCTTCTCTTGGGGCGCGAAAGGGGTTACTTCCTCGTGAAGTGAGGGCTTCTCTTGGGGCGCAAAAGGAGTTGTTCTGTATCTCTCTCTCTTTCCTTCGAGTGTTGTTTTCGTATTATTGTTCGTACTTATGCAAGGTGGTAAGGCGAGTATTTAAGGTGTCGGTATGAATTGACTTTGTAAGAGATTTTAATAGTTTCCAGGTACGCAGGCAGAGGGGATGCATTTGGCAGGAGTAAAGGACTTGCGGGAACGAATTTGTGCAGAGCATATATGTAGGCAGTGAATCGTTTGATTGTCTAGGTTGAAGGGAGTGATTTGTTTGATGATGGTTCGGAGGGTGTGAAATGAAATGGTGACGTGTTGGAGGGTGTGAAATGATATGATGATGGGTTGGAGGATGTGAAATGAAATGATGATGGGTTGGAGGGTGTGCAATGATTATGGACTGGGGGGTGAGCAATGAATATGGGCTGGGGGGTGAGCAATGATTATGGGCTGGGGGGTGAGCAATGATTATGGGCTGGGGGGTGAGCTCAGTATCGTGCCGGACGTTACATTGCCGCAGGGGCAGTCTAGCGCTAACATCACAGCGGATTTTGTCGGTAGGAGAAAGAAAAAAAAAGTGATCCGATCTGTGGGAGCAGGTCGGCACGTCACACGATATATCACTCTGGGCGACTCGGAATCGCGTTATTTAACTATTCCACACGCTGTGTATCGAAGGAAGCTAAGGATTCACTTCCTAGCCCTCGATATCGTTCGATATAACGATAAATCACTTGGGAGACGCGGATTAGCGATATTTACCTTTTCCACACGCTGTGCATCGAAGGAAGCTAAGGATTCACTTCCTAGCCCTCGATATCGTTCGATATAACGATAAATCACTCTGGGCGACTCGAAATAGCGATATTTACCCTTTCCACACGCTGTGTATCGAAGGAAGCTAAGGATTCACTTCCTAGCCCTCGATATCGTTCGATATAACGATATATCACTCTGGGCGACTCGGAATCGCGTTATTTAACTATTCCACACGCTGTGTATCGAAGGAAGCTAAGGATTCACTTCCTAGCCCTCGATATCGTTCGATATAACGATAAATCACTTGGGAGACGCGGATTAGCGATATTTACCTTTTCCACACGCTGTGCATCGAAGGAAGCTAAGGATTCACTTCCTAGCCCTCGATATCGTTCGATATAACGATAAATCACTCTGGGAGACGCGGATTAGCGATATTTACCTTTTCCACACGCTGTGCATCGAACGAAGCTAAGGATTCACTTCCTAGCCCTCGATATCGTTCGATATAACGATAAATCACTCTGGGAGACGCGGAATAGCGATATTTACCTTTTCCACACGCTGCGCATCGAAGGAAGCTGAGGATTCACTTCGTAGCCCTCGATATCGTTCGATATAACGATAAATCACTCTGGGCGACGCGGATTAGCGATATTTACCTTTTCCACACGCTGTGCATCGAAGGAAGCTAAGGATTCACTTCCTAGCCCTCGATATCTTTCGATATAACGATAAATCACTCTGGGAGACACGGAATAGCGATATTTACCCTTTCCACACGCTGTGTATCGAAGGAAGCTAAGGATTCACTTCCTAGCCCTCGATATCGTTCGATATAACGATAAATCACTCTGGGCGACTCGAAATAGCGATATTTACCCTTTCCACACGCTGTGTATCGAAGGAAGCTAAGGATTCACTTCCTAGCCCTCGATATCGTTCGATATAACGATATATCACTCTGGGCGACTCGGAATCGCGTTATTTAACTATTCCACACGCTGTGTATCGAAGGAAGCTAAGGATTCACTTCCTAGCCCTCGATATCGTTCGATATAACGATAAATCACTTGGGAGACGCGGATTAGCGATATTTACCTTTTCCACACGCTGTGCATCGAAGGAAGCTAAGGATTCACTTCCTAGCCCTCGATATCGTTCGATATAACGATAAATCACTCTGGGCGACTCGAAATAGCGATATTTACCCTTTCCACACGCTGTGTATCGAAGGAAGCTAAGGATTCACTTCCTAGCCCTCGATATCGTTCGATATAACGATATATCACTCTGGGCGACTCGGAATCGCGTTATTTAACTATTCCACACGCTGTGTATCGAAGGAAGCTAAGGATTCACTTCCTAGCCCTCGATATCGTTCGATATAACGATAAATCACTTGGGAGACGCGGATTAGCGATATTTACCTTTTCCACACGCTGTGCATCGAAGGAAGCTAAGGATTCACTTCCTAGCCCTCGATATCGTTCGATATAACGATAAATCACTCTGGGAGACGCGGATTAGCGATATTTACCTTTTCCACACGCTGTGCATCGAACGAAGCTAAGGATTCACTTCCTAGCCCTCGATATCGTTCGATATAACGATAAATCACTCTGGGAGACGCGGAATAGCGATATTTACCTTTTCCACACGCTGCGCATCGAAGGAAGCTGAGGATTCACTTCGTAGCCCTCGATATCGTTCGATATAACGATAAATCACTCTGGGCGACTCGGAATCGCGTTATTTACCTTTTCCACACGCTTTGCATCGGAGGAAGCTAAGGATTCACTTCCTAGCCCTCGATATCGTTCGATATAACGATAAATCACTCTGGGCGACTCGGAATCGCGTTATTTACCTTTTCCACACTCTGTGCATCGAAGGAAGCTAAGGATTCACTTCCTAGCCCTCGATATCGTTCGATATAACGATAAGTCACTCTGGGCGACGCGGAATAGCGATATTTACCTTTTCCACACGCTGTGCATCGAAGGAAGCTGAGGATTCACTTCGTAGCCCTCGATATCGTTCGATATAACGATAAATCACTCTGGGCGACTCGGAATCGCGTTATTTACCTTTTCCACACGCTTTGCATCGAAGGAAGCTAAGGATTCACTTCCTAGCCCTCGATATCGTTCGATATAACGATAAATCACTCTGGGAGACGCGGATTAGCGATATTTACCTTTTCCACACGCTGTACATCGAAGGAAGCTAAGGATTCACTTCCTAGCCCTCGATATCGTTCGATATAACGATAAATCACTCTGGGAGACGCGGAATAGCGATATTTACCGTTTCCACACGCTGTGCATCGAAGGAAGCTGAGGATTCACATCCTAGCCCTCGATATCGTTCGATATAACGATAAATCACTCTGGGCGACTCGGAATAGCGATATTTACCTTTTCCACACGCTGTGCATCGAAGGAATCTAAGGATTCACTTCCTAGCCCTCGATATCGTTCGATATAACGATAAATCACTCTGATAGACGCGGATTTGCGATATTTACCTTTTCCACACGCTGTGCATCGAAGGAAGCTAAGGATTCACTTCCTAGCCCTCGATATCGTTCGATATAACGATAAATCACTCTGGGAGACACGGAATTGCGATATTTACCCTTTCCACACGCTGTGTATCGAAGGAAGCTAAGGATTCACTTCCTAGCCCTCGACATCGTTCGATATAACGATATATCACTCTGGGCGACTCGGAATCGCGTTATTTAACTATTCCACACGCTGTCTATCGAAGGAAGCTAAGGATTCACTTCCTAGCCCTCGATATCGTTCGATATAACGATAAATCACTCTGGGAGACGCGGAATAGCGATATTTACCTTTTCCACACGCTGCGCATCGAAGGAAGCTGAGGATTCACTTCGTAGCCCTCGATATCGTTCGATATAACGATAAATCACTCTGGGCGACTCGGAATCGCGTTATTTACCTTTTCCACACGCTTTACATCGAAGGAAGCTAAGGATTCACTTCCTAGCCCTCGATATCGTTCGATATAACGATAAATCACTCTGGGCGACGCGGAATAGCGATATTTACCTTTTCCACACGCTGTGCATCGAAGGAAGCTAAGGATTCACTTCCTAGCCCTCGATATCGTTCGATATAACGATAAATCACTCTGGGCGACTCGGAATAGCGTTATTTACCTTTTCCACACGCTGTGTATCGAAGGAAGCTAAGGATTCACTTCCTAGCCCTCGATATCTTTCGATATAACGATAAATCACTCTGGGAGACGCGGAATAGCGATATTTACCTTTTCCACACGCTGTGTATCGAAGGAAGCTAAGGATTCACTTCCTAGCCCTCGATATCGTTCGATATAACGAAAAATCACTCTGCGAGACGCGGAATAGCGATATTTACCTTTTCCACACACTGTGTATCGAAGGAAGCTAAGGATTCAATTCCTAGCCCTCGATATCGTTCGATATAACGATAAATCACTCTGGGAGACGCGGATTAGCGATATTTACCTTTTCCACACGCTGTGCATCGAAGGAAGCTAAGGATTCACTTCCTAGCCCTCGATATCGTTCGATATAGCGATAAATCACTCTGGGCAACTCGGAATCGCGTTATTTACCTATTCCACACGCTGTGCATCGAAGGAATCTAAGGATTCACTTCCTATCCCTCGATATCGTTCGATATAACGATAAATCACTCTGGGAGACGCGGAATAGCGATATTTACCTTTTCCACACGCTGTGTATCGAAGGAAGCTAAGTATTCACTTCCTAGCCCTCGATATCGTTCGATATAACGATAAATCAGTCTGGGCGACGCGGAATAGCGATATTTACCGTTTCCACACGCTGTGCATCGAAGGAAGCTGAGGATTCACTTCCTAGCCCTCGATATCGTTCGATATAACGATAAATCACTCTGGGCGACTCGGAATAGCGATATTTACCTTTTCCACACGCTGTGCATCGATGAAAGCTAAGGACTCACTTCCTACTCCTCGATATCGTTCGATATAACGATAAATCACTCTGGGCGACGCGGAATAGCGATATTTACCTTTTCCACACGCTGTGCATCGAAGGAAGCTAAGGATTCACTTCCTAGCCCTCGATATCGTTCGATATAACGATAAATCACTCTGGGAGACGCGGATTAGCGATATTTACCTTTTCCACACGCTGTGCATCGAACGAAGCTAAGGATTCACTTCCTAGCCCTCGATATCGTTCGATATAACGATAAATCACTCTGGGAGACGCGGAATAGCGATATTTACCTTTTCCACACGCTGCGCATCGAAGGAAGCTGAGGATTCACTTCGTAGCCCTCGATATCGTTCGATATAACGATAAATCACTCTGGGCGACTCGGAATCGCGTTATTTACCTTTTCCACACGCTTTGCATCGAAGGAAGCTAAGGATTCACTTCCTAGCCCTCGATATCGTTCGATATAACGATAAATCACTCTGGGCGACTCGGAATCGCGTTATTTACCTTTTCCACACTCTGTGCATCGAAGGAAGCTAAGGATTCACTTCCTAGCCCTCGATATCGTTCGATATAACGATAAGTCACTCTGGGCGACGCGGAATAGCGATATTTACCTTTTCCACACGCTGTGCATCGAAGGAAGCTGAGGATTCACTTCGTAGCCCTCGATATCGTTCGATATAACGATAAATCACTCTGGGCGACTCGGAATCGCGTTATTTACCTTTTCCACACGCTTTGCATCGAAGGAAGCTAAGGATTCACTTCCTAGCCCTCGATATCGTTCGATATAACGATAAATCACTCTGGGAGACGCGGATTAGCGATATTTACCTTTTCCACACGCTGTACATCGAAGGAAGCTAAGGATTCACTTCCTAGCCCTCGATATCGTTCGATATAACGATAAATCACTCTGGGAGACGCGGAATAGCGATATTTACCGTTTCCACACGCTGTGCATCGAAGGAAGCTGAGGATTCACATCCTAGCCCTCGATATCGTTCGATATAACGATAAATCACTCTGGGCGACTCGGAATAGCGATATTTACCTTTTCCACACGCTGTGCATCGAAGGAATCTAAGGATTCACTTCCTAGCCCTCGATATCGTTCGATATAACGATAAATCACTCTGATAGACGCGGATTAGCGATATTTACCGTTTCCACACGCTGTGCATCGAAGGAAGCTGAGGATTCACATCCTAGCCCTCGATATCGTTCGATATAACGATAAATCACTCTGGGCGACTCGGAATCGCGTTATTTACCTTTTCCACACGCTTTGCATCGAAGGAAGCTAAGGATTCACTTCCTAGCCCTCGATATCGTTCGATATAACGATAAATCACTCTGGGAGACGCGGATTAGCGATATTTACCTTTTCCACACGCTGTACATCGAAGGAAGCTAAGGATTCACTTCCTAGCCCTCGATATCGTTCGATATAACGATAAATCACTCTGGGAGACGCGGAATAGCGATATTTACCGTTTCCACACGCTGTGCATCGAAGGAAGCTGAGGATTCACATCCTAGCCCTCGATATCGTTCGATATAACGATAAATCACTCTGGGCGACTCGGAATAGCGATATTTACCTTTTCCACACGCTGTGCATCGAAGGAATCTAAGGATTCACTTCCTAGCCCTCGATATCGTTCGATATAACGATAAATCACTCTGATAGACGCGGATTTGCGATATTTACCTTTTCCACACGCTGTGCATCGAAGGAAGCTAAGGATTCACTTCCTAGCCCTCGATATCGTTCGATATAACGATAAATCACTCTGGGAGACACGGAATTGCGATATTTACCCTTTCCACACGCTGTGTATCGAAGGAAGCTAAGGATTCACTTCCTAGCCCTCGACATCGTTCGATATAACGATATATCACTCTGGGCGACTCGGAATCGCGTTATTTAACTATTCCACACGCTGTCTATCGAAGGAAGCTAAGGATTCACTTCCTAGCCCTCGATATCGTTCGATATAACGATAAATCACTCTGGGAGACGCGGAATAGCGATATTTACCTTTTCCACACGCTGCGCATCGAAGGAAGCTGAGGATTCACTTCGTAGCCCTCGATATCGTTCGATATAACGATAAATCACTCTGGGCGACTCGGAATCGCGTTATTTACCTTTTCCACACGCTTTACATCGAAGGAAGCTAAGGATTCACTTCCTAGCCCTCGATATCGTTCGATATAACGATAAATCACTCTGGGCGACGCGGAATAGCGATATTTACCTTTTCCACACGCTGTGCATCGAAGGAAGCTAAGGATTCACTTCCTAGCCCTCGATATCGTTCGATATAGCGATAAATCACTCTGGGCAACTCGGAATCGCGTTATTTACCTATTCCACACGCTGTGCATCGAAGGAATCTAAGGATTCACTTCCTATCCCTCGATATCGTTCGATATAACGATAAATCACTCTGGGAGACGCGGAATAGCGATATTTACCTTTTCCACACGCTGTGTATCGAAGGAAGCTAAGTATTCACTTCCTAGCCCTCGATATCGTTCGATATAACGATAAATCAGTCTGGGCGACGCGGAATAGCGATATTTACCGTTTCCACACGCTGTGCATCGAAGGAAGCTGAGGATTCACTTCCTAGCCCTCGATATCGTTCGATATAACGATAAATCACTCTGGGCGACTCGGAATAGCGATATTTACCTTTTCCACACGCTGTGCATCGATGAAAGCTAAGGATTCACTTCCTAGTCCTCGATATCGTTCGATATAACGATAAATCACTCTGGGCGACGCGGAATAGCGATATTTACCTTTTCCACACGCTGTGCATCGAAGGAAGCTAAGGATTCACTTCCTAGCCCTCGATATCGTTCGATATAACGATAAATCACTCTGGGAGACGCGGATTAGCGATATTTACCTTTTCCACACGCTGTGCATCGAACGAAGCTAAGGATTCACTTCCTAGCCCTCGATATCGTTCGATATAACGATAAATCACTCTGGGAGACGCGGAATAGCGATATTTACCTTTTCCACACGCTGCGCATCGAAGGAAGCTGAGGATTCACTTCGTAGCCCTCGATATCGTTCGATATAACGATAAATCACTCTGGGCGACTCGGAATCGCGTTATTTACCTTTTCCACACGCTTTGCATTGAAGGAAGCTAAGGATTCACTTCCTAGCCCTCGATATCGTTCGATATAACGATAAATCACTCTGGGCGACTCGGAATCGCGTTATTTACCTTTTCCACACTCTGTGCATCGAAGGAAGCTAAGGATTCACTTCCTAGCCCTCGATATCGTTCGATATAACGATAAGTCACTCTGGGCGACGCGGAATAGCGATATTTACCTTTTCCACACGCTGTGCATCGAAGGAAGCTGAGGATTCACTTCGTAGCCCTCGATATCGTTCGATATAACGATAAATCACTCTGGGCGACTCGGAATCGCGTTATTTACCTTTTCCACACGCTTTGCATCGAAGGAAGCTAAGGATTCACTTCCTAGCCCTCGATATCGTTCGATATAACGATAAATCACTCTGGGAGACGCGGATTAGCGATATTTACCTTTTCCACACGCTGTACATCGAAGGAAGCTAAGGATTCACTTCCTAGCCCTCGATATCGTTCGATATAACGATAAATCACTCTGGGAGACGCGGAATAGCGATATTTACCGTTTCCACACGCTGTGCATGGAAGGAAGCTGAGGATTCACATCCTAGCCCTCGATATCGTTCGATATAACGATAAATCACTCTGGGCGACTCGGAATAGCGATATTTACCTTTTCCACACGCTGTGCATCGAAGGAATCTAAGGATTCACTTCCTAGCCCTCGATATCGTTCGATATAACGATAAATCACTCTGATAGACGCGGATTTGCGATATTTACCTTTTCCACACGCTGTGCATCGAAGGAAGCTAAGGATTCACTTCCTAGCCCTCGATATCGTTCGATATAACGATAAATCACTCTGGGAGACACGGAATTGCGATATTTACCCTTTCCACACGCTGTGTATCGAAGGAAGCTAAGGATTCACTTCCTAGCCCTCGACATCGTTCGATATAACGATATATCACTCTGGGCGACTCGGAATCGCGTTATTTAACTATTCCACACGCTGTCTATCGAAGGAAGCTAAGGATTCACTTCCTAGCCCTCGATATCGTTCGATATAACGATAAATCACTCTGGGAGACGCGGAATAGCGATATTTACCTTTTCCACACGCTGCGCATCGAAGGAAGCTGAGGATTCACTTCGTAGCCCTCGATATCGTTCGATATAACGATAAATCACTCTGGGCGACTCGGAATCGCGTTATTTACCTTTTCCACACGCTTTACATCGAAGGAAGCTAAGGATTCACTTCCTAGCCCTCGATATCGTTCGATATAACGATAAATCACTCTGGGCGACGCGGAATAGCGATATTTACCTTTTCCACACGCTGTGCATCGAAGGAAGCTAAGGATTCACTTCCTAGCCCTCGATATCGTTCGATATAACGATAAATCACTCTGGGCGACTCGGAATAGCGTTATTTACCTTTTCCACACGCTGTGTATCGAAGGAAGCTAAGGATTCACTTCCTAGCCCTCGATATCTTTCGATATAACGATAAATCACTCTGGGAGACGCGGAATAGCGATATTTACCTTTTCCACACGCTGTGTATCGAAGGAAGCTAAGGATTCACTTCCTAGCCCTCGATATCGTTCGATATAGCGATAAATCACTCTGGGCAACTCGGAATCGCGTTATTTACCTATTCCACACGCTGTGCATCGAAGGAATCTAAGGATTCACTTCCTATCCCTCGATATCGTTCGATATAACGATAAATCACTCTGGGAGACGCGGAATAGCGATATTTACCTTTTCCACACGCTGTGTATCGAAGGAAGCTAAGTATTCACTTCCTAGCCCTCGATATCGTTCGATATAACGATAAATCAGTCTGGGCGACGCGGAATAGCGATATTTACCGTTTCCACACGCTGTGCATCGAAGGAAGCTGAGGATTCACTTCCTAGCCCTCGATATCGTTCGATATAACGATAAATCACTCTGGGCGACTCGGAATAGCGATATTTACCTTTTCCACACGCTGTGCATCGATGAAAGCTAAGGATTCACTTCCTAGTCCTCGATATCGTTCGATATAACGATAAATCACTCTGGGCGACGCGGAATAGCGATATTTACCTTTTCCACACGCTGTGCATCGAAGGAAGCTAAGGATTCACTTCCTAGCCCTCGATATCGTTCGATATAACGATAAATCACTCTGGGAGACGCGGATTAGCGATATTTACCTTTTCCACACGCTGTGCATCGAACGAAGCTAAGGATTCACTTCCTAGCCCTCGATATCGTTCGATATAACGATAAATCACTCTGGGAGACGCGGAATAGCGATATTTACCTTTTCCACACGCTGCGCATCGAAGGAAGCTGAGGATTCACTTCGTAGCCCTCGATATCGTTCGATATAACGATAAATCACTCTGGGCGACTCGGAATCGCGTTATTTACCTTTTCCACACGCTTTGCATTGAAGGAAGCTAAGGATTCACTTCCTAGCCCTCGATATCGTTCGATATAACGATAAATCACTCTGGGCGACTCGGAATCGCGTTATTTACCTTTTCCACACTCTGTGCATCGAAGGAAGCTAAGGATTCACTTCCTAGCCCTCGATATCGTTCGATATAACGATAAGTCACTCTGGGCGACGCGGAATAGCGATATTTACCTTTTCCACACGCTGTGCATCGAAGGAAGCTGAGGATTCACTTCGTAGCCCTCGATATCGTTCGATATAACGATAAATCACTCTGGGCGACTCGGAATCGCGTTATTTACCTTTTCCACACGCTTTGCATCGAAGGAAGCTAAGGATTCACTTCCTAGCCCTCGATATCGTTCGATATAACGATAAATCACTCTGGGAGACGCGGATTAGCGATATTTACCTTTTCCACACGCTGTACATCGAAGGAAGCTAAGGATTCACTTCCTAGCCCTCGATATCGTTCGATATAACGATAAATCACTCTGGGAGACGCGGAATAGCGATATTTACCGTTTCCACACGCTGTGCATGGAAGGAAGCTGAGGATTCACATCCTAGCCCTCGATATCGTTCGATATAACGATAAATCACTCTGGGCGACTCGGAATAGCGATATTTACCTTTTCCACACGCTGTGCATCGAAGGAATCTAAGGATTCACTTCCTAGCCCTCGATATCGTTCGATATAACGATAAATCACTCTGATAGACGCGGATTTGCGATATTTACCTTTTCCACACGCTGTGCATCGAAGGAAGCTAAGGATTCACTTCCTAGCCCTCGATATCGTTCGATATAACGATAAATCACTCTGGGAGACACGGAATTGCGATATTTACCCTTTCCACACGCTGTGTATCGAAGGAAGCTAAGGATTCACTTCCTAGCCCTCGACATCGTTCGATATAACGATATATCACTCTGGGCGACTCGGAATCGCGTTATTTAACTATTCCACACGCTGTCTATCGAAGGAAGCTAAGGATTCACTTCCTAGCCCTCGATATCGTTCGATATAACGATAAATCACTCTGGGAGACGCGGAATAGCGATATTTACCTTTTCCACACGCTGCGCATCGAAGGAAGCTGAGGATTCACTTCGTAGCCCTCGATATCGTTCGATATAACGATAAATCACTCTGGGCGACTCGGAATCGCGTTATTTACCTTTTCCACACGCTTTACATCGAAGGAAGCTAAGGATTCACTTCCTAGCCCTCGATATCGTTCGATATAACGATAAATCACTCTGGGCGACGCGGAATAGCGATATTTACCTTTTCCACACGCTGTGCATCGAAGGAAGCTAAGGATTCACTTCCTAGCCCTCGATATCGTTCGATATAACGATAAATCACTCTGGGCGACTCGGAATAGCGTTATTTACCTTTTCCACACGCTGTGTATCGAAGGAAGCTAAGGATTCACTTCCTAGCCCTCGATATCTTTCGATATAACGATAAATCACTCTGGGAGACGCGGAATAGCGATATTTACCTTTTCCACACGCTGTGTATCGAAGGAAGCTAAGGATTCACTTCCTAGCCCTCGATATCGTTCGATATAACGAAAAATCACTCTGCGAGACGCGGAATAGCGATATTTACCTTTTCCACACACTGTGTATCGAAGGAAGCTAAGGATTCAATTCCTAGCCCTCGATATCGTTCGATATAACGATAAATCACTCTGGGAGACGCGGATTAGCGATATTTACCTTTTCCACACGCTGTGTATCGAAGGAAGCTAAGGATTCACTTCCTAGCCCTCGATATCGTTCGATATAGCGATAAATCACTCTGGGCAACTCGGAATCGCGTTATTTACCTATTCCACACGCTGTGCATCGAAGGAATCTAAGGATTCACTTCCTATCCCTCGATATCGTTCGATATAACGATAAATCACTCTGGGAGACGCGGAATAGCGATATTTACCTTTTCCACACGCTGTGTATCGAAGGAAGCTAAGTATTCACTTCCTAGCCCTCGATATCGTTCGATATAACGATAAATCAGTCTGGGCGACGCGGAATAGCGATATTTACCGTTTCCACACGCTGTGCATCGATGAAAGCTAAGGATTCACTTCCTAGTCCTCGATATCGTTCGATATAACGATAAATCACTCTGGGCGACTCGGAATAGCGATATTTACCTTTTCCACACGCTGTGCATCGATGAAAGCTAAGGATTCACTTCCTAGTCCTCGATATCGTTCGATATAACGATAAATCACTCTGGGCGACGCGGAATAGCGATATTTACCTTTTCCACACGCTGTGCATCGAAGGAAGCTAAGGATTCACTTCCTAGCCCTCGATATCGTTCGATATAACGATAAATCACTCTGGGCGACTCGGAATAGCGATATTTACCTTTTCCACACGCTGTGCATCGATGAAAGCTAAGGATTCACTTCCTAGTCCTCGATATCGTTCGATATAACGATAAATCACTCTGGGCGACGCGGAATAGCGATATTTACCTTTTCCACACGCTGTGCATCAAAGGAAGCTAAGGATTCACTTCCTAGCCCTCGATATCGTTCGATATAACGATAAATCACTCTGGGCGACTCGGAATAGCGTTATTTACCTTTTCCACACGCTGTGCATCAAAGGAAGCTAAGGATTCACTTCCTAGCCCTCGATATCGTTCGATATAACGATAAATCACTCTGGGCGACTCGGAATAGCGTTATTTACCTTTTCCACACGCTGTGTATCGAAGGAAGCTAAGGATTCACTTCCTAGCCCCCGATATCTTTCGATATAACGATAAATCACTCTGGGAGACGCGGAATAGCGATATTTACCTTTTCCAGACGCTGTGTATCGAAGGAAGCTAAGGATTCACTTCCTAGCGCTCGATATCGTTCGATATAACGATAAATCACTCTGGGCGACTCGGAATCGCGTTATTTACCTATTCCACACACTGTGTATCGAAGAAGCTAAGGATTCACTTCCTAGCCCTCGATATCGTTCGATATAACGATAAATCACTCTGGGAGACGCGGATTAGCGATATTTACCTTTTCCACACGCTGTGCATCGAAGGAAGCTAAGGATTCACTTCCTAGCCCTCGATATCGTTCGATATAACTATAAATCACTCTGGGCGACGCGGAATAGCGATATTTACCTTTTCCACACGCTGTGCATCGAAGGAAGCTGAGGATTCACTTCGTAGCCCTCGATATCGTTCGATATAACGATAAATCACTCTGGGAGACGCGGATTAGCGATATTTACCTTTTCCACACGCTGTACATCGAAGGAAGCTAAGGATTCACTTCCTAGCCCTCGATATCGTTCGATATAACGATAAATCACTCTGGGAGACGCGGAATAGCGATATTTACCGTTTCCACACGCTGTGCATGGAAGGAAGCTGAGGATTCACATCCTAGCCCTCGATATCGTTCGATATAACGATAAATCACTCTGGGCGACTCGGAATAGCGATATTTACCTTTTCCACACGCTGTGCATCGAAGGAATCTAAGGATTCACTTCCTAGCCCTCGATATCGTTCGATATAACGATAAATCACTCTGATAGACGCGGATTTGCGATATTTACCTTTTCCACACGCTGTGCATCGAAGGAAGCTAAGGATTCACTTCCTAGCCCTCGATATCGTTCGATATAACGATAAATCACTCTGGGAGACACGGAATTGCGATATTTACCCTTTCCACACGCTGTGTATCGAAGGAAGCTAAGGATTCACTTCCTAGCCCTCGACATCGTTCGATATAACGATATATCACTCTGGGCGACTCGGAATCGCGTTATTTAACTATTCCACACGCTGTCTATCGAAGGAAGCTAAGGATTCACTTCCTAGCCCTCGATATCGTTCGATATAACGATAAATCACTCTGGGAGACGCGGAATAGCGATATTTACCTTTTCCACACGCTGCGCATCGAAGGAAGCTGAGGATTCACTTCGTAGCCCTCGATATCGTTCGATATAACGATAAATCACTCTGGGCGACTCGGAATCGCGTTATTTACCTTTTCCACACGCTTTACATCGAAGGAAGCTAAGGATTCACTTCCTAGCCCTCGATATCGTTCGATATAACGATAAATCACTCTGGGCGACGCGGAATAGCGATATTTACCTTTTCCACACGCTGTGCATCGAAGGAAGCTAAGGATTCACTTCCTAGCCCTCGATATCGTTCGATATAACGATAAATCACTCTGGGCGACTCGGAATAGCGTTATTTACCTTTTCCACACGCTGTGTATCGAAGGAAGCTAAGGATTCACTTCCTAGCCCTCGATATCTTTCGATATAACGATAAATCACTCTGGGAGACGCGGAATAGCGATATTTACCTTTTCCACACGCTGTGTATCGAAGGAAGCTAAGGATTCACTTCCTAGCCCTCGATATCGTTCGATATAACGAAAAATCACTCTGCGAGACGCGGAATAGCGATATTTACCTTTTCCACACACTGTGTATCGAAGGAAGCTAAGGATTCAATTCCTAGCCCTCGATATCGTTCGATATAACGATAAATCACTCTGGGAGACGCGGATTAGCGATATTTACCTTTTCCACACGCTGTGTATCGAAGGAAGCTAAGGATTCACTTCCTAGCCCTCGATATCGTTCGATATAGCGATAAATCACTCTGGGCAACTCGGAATCGCGTTATTTACCTATTCCACACGCTGTGCATCGAAGGAATCTAAGGATTCACTTCCTATCCCTCGATATCGTTCGATATAACGATAAATCACTCTGGGAGACGCGGAATAGCGATATTTACCTTTTCCACACGCTGTGTATCGAAGGAAGCTAAGTATTCACTTCCTAGCCCTCGATATCGTTCGATATAACGATAAATCAGTCTGGGCGACGCGGAATAGCGATATTTACCGTTTCCACACGCTGTGCATCGATGAAAGCTAAGGATTCACTTCCTAGTCCTCGATATCGTTCGATATAACGATAAATCACTCTGGGCGACTCGGAATAGCGTTATTTACCTTTTCCACACGCTGTGCATCGATGAAAGCTAAGGATTCACTTCCTAGTCCTCGATATCGTTCGATATAACGATAAATCACTCTGGGCGACGCGGAATAGCGATATTTACCTTTTCCACACGCTGTGCATCGAAGGAAGCTAAGGATTCACTTCCTAGCCCTCGATATCGTTCGATATAACGATAAATCACTCTGGGCGACTCGGAATAGCGATATTTACCTTTTCCACACGCTGTGCATCGATGAAAGCTAAGGATTCACTTCCTAGTCCTCGATATCGTTCGATATAACGATAAATCACTCTGGGCGACGCGGAATAGCGATATTTACCTTTTCCACACGCTGTGCATCAAAGGAAGCTAAGGATTCACTTCCTAGCCCTCGATATCGTTCGATATAACGATAAATCACTCTGGGCGACTCGGAATAGCGTTATTTACCTTTTCCACACGCTGTGTATCGAAGGAAGCTAAGGATTCACTTCCTAGCCCCCGATATCTTTCGATATAACGATAAATCACTCTGGGAGACGCGGAATAGCGATATTTACCTTTTCCAGACGCTGTGTATCGAAGGAAGCTAAGGATTCACTTCCTAGCGCTCGATATCGTTCGATATAACGATAAATCACTCTGGGCGACTCGGAATCGCGTTATTTACCTATTCCACACACTGTGTATCGAAGAAGCTAAGGATTCACTTCCTAGCCCTCGATATCGTTCGATATAACGATAAATCACTCTGGGAGACGCGGATTAGCGATATTTACCTTTTCCACACGCTGTGCATCGAAGGAAGCTAAGGATTCACTTCCTAGCCCTCGATATCGTTCGATATAACTATAAATCACTCTGGGCGACGCGGAATAGCGATATTTACCTTTTCCACACGCTGTGCATCGAAGGAAGCTGAGGATTCACTTCGTAGCCCTCGATATCGTTCGATATAACGATAAATCACTCTGGGAGACGCGGATTAGCGATATTTACCTTTTCCACACGCTGTACATCGAAGGAAGCTAAGGATTCACTTCCTAGCCCTCGATATCGTTCGATATAACGATAAATCACTCTGGGAGACGCGGAATAGCGATATTTACCGTTTCCACACGCTGTGCATCGAAGGAAGCTGAGGATTCACTTCCTAGCCCTCGATATCGTTCGATATAACGATAAATCACTCTGGGCGACTCGGAATAGCGATATTTACCTTTTCCACACGCTGTGCATCGAAGGAATCTAAGGATTCACTTCCTGGCCCTCGATATCGTTCGATATAACGATAAATCACTCTGATAGACGCGGATTTGCGATATTTACCTTTTCCACACGCTGTGCATCGAAGGAAGCTAAGGATTCACTTCCTAGCCCTCGATATCGTTCGATATAACGATAAATCACTCTGGGAGACACGGAATAGCGATATTTACCCTTTCCACACGCTGTGTATCGAAGGAAGCTAAGGATTCACTTCCTAGCCCTCGACATCGTTCGATATAACGATATATCACTCTGGGCGACTCGGAATCGCGTTATTTAACTATTCCACACGCTGTGTATCGAAGGAAGCTAAGGATTCACTTCCTAGCCCCCGATATCTTTCGATATAACGATAAATCACTCTGGGAGACGCGGAATAGCGATATTTACCTTTTCCACACGCTGTGCATCGAAGGAAGCTAAGGATTCACTTCCTAGCCCTCGATATCGTTCGATATAACGATAAATCACTCTGGGAGACACGGAATAGCGATATTTACCCTTTCCACACGCTGTGTATCGAAGGAAGCTAAGGATTCACTTCCTAGCCCTCGACATCGTTCGATATAACGATATATCACTCTGGGCGACTCGGAATCGCGTTATTTAACTATTCCACACGCTGTCTATCGAAGGAAGCTAAGGATTCACTTCCTAGCCCTCGATATCGTTCGATATAACTATAAATCACTCTGGGCGACGCGGAATAGCGATATTTACCTTTTCCACACGCTGTGCATCGAAGGAAGCTGAGGATTCACTTCGTAGCCCTCGATATCGTTCGATATAACGATAAATCACTCTGGGAGACGCGGATTAGCGATATTTACCTTTTCCACACGCTGTGCATCGAAGGAAGCTAAGGATTCACTTCCTAGCCCTCGATATCGTTCGATATAACTATAAATCACTCTGGGCGACGCGGAATAGCGATATTTACCTTTTCCACACGCTGTGCATCGAAGGAAGCTGAGGATTCACTTCGTAGCCCTCGATATCGTTCGATATAACGATAAATCACTCTGGGCGAACCGGAATCGCGTTATTTACCTTTTCCACACGCTTTGCATCGAAGGAAGCTAAGGATTCACTTCCTAGCCCTCGATATCGTTCGATATAACGATAAATCACTCTGGGAGACGCGGATTAGCGATATTTACCTTTTCCACACGCTGTACATCGAAGGAAGCTAAGGATTCACTTCCTAGCCCTCGATATCGTTCGATATAACGATAAATCACTCTGGGAGACGCGGAATAGCGATATTTACCGTTTCCACACGCTGTGCATCGAAGGAAGCTGAGGATTCACTTCCTAGCCCTCGATATCGTTCGATATAACGATAAATCACTCTGGGCGACTCGGAATAGCGATATTTACCTTTTCCACACGCTGTGCATCGAAGGAATCTAAGGATTCACTTCCTAGCCCTCGATATCGTTCGATATAACGATAAATCACTCTGATAGACGCGGATTTGCGATATTTACCTTTTCCACACGCTGTGCATCGAAGGAAGCTAAGGATTCACTTCCTAGCCCTCGATATCGTTCGATATAACGATAAATCACTCTGGGAGACACGGAATAGCGATATTTACCCTTTCCACACGCTGTGTATCGAAGGAAGCTAAGGATTCACTTCCTAGCCCTCGACATCGTTCGATATAACGATATATCACTCTGGGCGACTCGGAATCGCGTTATTTAACTATTCCACACGCTGTCTATCGAAGGAAGCTAAGGATTCACTTCCTAGCCCTCGATATCGTTCGATATAACGATAAATCACTCTGGGAGACGCGGATTAGCGATATATACCTTTTCCACACGCTGTGCATCGAAGGAAGCTAAGGATTCACTTCCTAGCCCTCGATATCGTTCGATATAACGGTAAATCACTCTGGGCGACGCGGAATAGCGATATTTACCTTTTCCACACGCTGTGCATCGAAGGAAGCTAAGGATTCACTTCCTAGCCCTCGATATCGTTCGATATAACGATAAATCACTCTGGGCGACTCGGAATAGCGTTATTTACCTTTTCCACACGCTGTGTATCGAAGGAAGCTAAGGATTCACTTCCTAGCCCTCGATATCTTTCGATATAACGATAAATCACTCTGGGAGACGCGGAATAGCGATATTTACCTTTTCCACACGCTGTGTATCGAAGGAAGCTAAGGATTCACTTCCTAGCCCTCGATATCGTTCGATATAACGAAAAATCACTCTGCGAGACGCGGAATAGCGATATTTACCTTTTCCACACACTGTGTATCGAAGGAAGCTAAGGATTCAATTCCTAGCCCTCGATATCGTTCGATATAACGATAAATCACTCTGGGAGACGCGGATTAGCGATATTTACCTTTTCCACACGCTGTGCATCGAAGGAAGCTAAGGATTCACTTCCTAGCCCTCGATATCTTTCGATATAACGATAAATCACTCTGGGAGACACGGAATAGCGATATTTACCCTTTCCACACGCTGTGTATCGAAGGAAGCTAAGGATTCACTTCCTAGCCCTCGATATCGTTCGATATAACGATAAATCACTCTGGGCGACTCGAAATAGCGATATTTACCCTTTCCACACGCTGTGTATCGAAGGAAGCTAAGGATTCACTTCCTAGCCCTCGATATCGTTCGATATAACGATATATCACTCTGGGCGACTCGGAATCGCGTTATTTAACTATTCCACACGCTGTGTATCGAAGGAAGCTAAGGATTCACTTCCTAGCCCTCGATATCGTTCGATATAACGATAAATCACTTGGGAGACGCGGATTAGCGATATTTACCTTTTCCACACGCTGTGCATCGAAGGAAGCTAAGGATTCACTTCCTAGCCCTCGATATCGTTCGATATAACGATAAATCACTCTGGGAGACACGGAATAGCGATATTTACCCTTTCCACACGCTGTGTATCGAAGGAAGCTGAGGATTCACTTCGTAGCCCTCGATATCGTTCGATATAACGATATATCACTCTGGGCGACTCGGAATCGCGTTATTTAACTATTCCACACGCTGTGTATCGAAGGAAGCTAAGGATTCACTTCCTAGCCCTCGATATCGTTCGATATAACGATAAATCACTTGGGAGAAGCGGATTAGCGATATTTACCTTTTCCACACGCTGTGCATCGAAGGAAGCTAAGGATTCACTTCCTAGCCCTCGATATCGTTCGATATAACGATAAGTCACTCTGGGCGACGCGGAATAGCGATATTTACCTTTTCCACACGCTGTGCATCGAAGGAAGCTGAGGATTCACTTCGTAGCCCTCGATATCGTTCGATATAACGATAAATCACTCTGGGCGACTCGGAATCGCGTTATTTACCTTTTCCACACGCTTTGCATCGAAGGAAGCTAAGGATTCACTTCCTAGCCCTCGATATCGTTCGATATAACGATAAATCACTCTGGGAGACGCGGATTAGCGATATTTACCTTTTCCACACGCTGTACATCGATGAAAGCTAAGGATTCACTTCGTAGCCCTCGATATCGTTCGATATAACGATAAATCACTCTGGGCGACTCGGAATCGCGTTATTTACCTTTTCCACACGCTTTGCATCGAAGGAAGCTAAGGATTCACTTCCTAGCCCTCGATATCGTTCGATATAACGATAAATCACTCTGGGAGACGCGGATTAGCGATATTTACCTTTTCCACACGCTGTACATCGAAGGAAGCTAAGGATTCACTTCCTAGCCCTCGATATCGTTCGATATAACGATAAATCACTCTGGGAGACGCGGAATAGCGATATTTACCGTTTCCACACGCTGTGCATCGAAGGAAGCTGAGGATTCACATCCTAGCCCTCGATATCGTTCGATATAACGATAAATCACTCTGGGCGACTCGGAATAGCGATATTTACCTTTTCCACACGCTGTGCATCGAAGGAATCTAAGGATTCACTTCCTAGCCCTCGATATCGTTCGATATAACGATAAATCACTCTGATAGACGCGGATTTGCGATATTTACCTTTTCCACACACTGTGTATCGAAGGAAGCTAAGGATTCAATTCCTAGCCCTCGATATCGTTCGATATAACGATAAATCACTCTGGGAGACGCGGATTAGCGATATTTACCTTTTCCACACGCTGTGCATCGAAGGAAGCTAAGGATTCACTTCCTAGCCCTCGATATCGTTCGATATAGCGATAAATCACTCTGGGCAACTCGGAATCGCGTTATTTACCTATTCCACACGCTGTGCATCGAAGGAAGCTGAGGATTCACATCCTAGCCCTCGATATCGTTCGATATAACGATAAATCACTCTGGGCGACTCGGAATAGCGATATTTACCTTTTCCACACGCTGTGCATCGAAGGAATCTAAGGATTCACTTCGTAGCCCTCGATATCGTTCGATATAACGATAAATCACTCTGGGCGACTCGGAATCGCGTTATTTACCTTTTCCACACGCTTTACATCGAAGGAAGCTAAGGATTCACTTCCTAGCCCTCGATATCGTTCGATATAACGATAAATCACTCTGGGCGACGCGGAATAGCGATATTTACCTTTTCCACACGCTGTGCAGCGAAGGAAGCTAAGGATTCACTTCCTAGCCCTCGATATCGTTCGATATAACGATAAATCACTCTGGGCGACTCGGAATAGCGTTATTTACCTTTTCCACACGCTGTGTATCGAAGGAAGCTAAGGATTCACTTCCTAGCCCTCGATATCTTTCGATATAACGATAAATCACTCTGGGAGACGCGGAATAGCGATATTTACCTTTTCCACACGCTGTGTATCGAAGGAAGCTAAGGATTCACTTCCTAGCCCTCGATATCGTTCGATATAACGAAAAATCACTCTGCGAGACGCGGAATAGCGATATTTACCTTTTCCACACACTGTGTATCGAAGGAAGCTAAGGATTCAATTCCTAGCCCTCGATATCGTTCGATATAACGATAAATCACTCTGGGAGACGCGGATTAGCGATATTTACCTTTTCCACACGCTGTGCATCGAAGGAAGCTAAGGATTCACTTCCTAGCCCTCGATATCGTTCGATATAGCGATAAATCACTCTGGGCAACTCGGAATCGCGTTATTTACCTATTCCACACGCTGTGCATCGAAGGAATCTAAGGATTCACTTCCTATCCCTCGATATCGTTCGTTATAACGATAAATCACTCTGGGAGACGCGGAATAGCGATATTTACCTTTTCCACACGCTGTGTATCGAAGGAAGCTAAGTATTCACTTCCTAGCCCTCGATATCGTTCGATATAACGATAAATCAGTCTGGGCGACGCGGAATAGCGATATTTACCGTTTCCACACGCTGTGCATCGAAGGAAGCTGAGGATTCACTTCCTAGCCCTCGATATCGTTCGATATAACGATAAATCACTCTGGGCGACTCGGAATAGCGATATTTACCTTTTCTACACGCTGTGCATCGATGAAAGCTAAGGATTCACTTCCTAGCCCTCGATATCGTTCGATATAACGATAAATCACTCTGGGCGACGCGGAATAGCGATATTTACCTTTTCCACACGCTGTGCATCGAAGGAAGCTAAGGATTCACTTCCTAGCCCTCGATATCGTTCGATATAACGATAAATCACTCTGGGAGACGCGGAATAGCGATATTTACCGTTTCCACACGCTGTGCATCGAAGGAAGCTGAGGATTCACATCCTAGCCCTCGATATCGTTCGATATAACGATAAATCACTCTGGGCGACTCGGAATAGCGATATTTACCTTTTCCACACGCTGTGCATCGAAGGAATCTAAGGATTCACTTCCTAGCCCTCGATATCGTTCGATATAACGATAAATCACTCTGATAGACGCGGATTTGCGATATTTACCTTTTCCACACGCTGTGCATCGAAGGAAGCTAAGGATTCACTTCCTAGCCCTCGATATCGTTCGATATAACGATAAATCACTCTGGGAGACACGGAATTGCGATATTTACCCTTTCCACACGCTGTGTATCGAAGGAAGCTAAGGATTCACTTCCTAGCCCTCGACATCGTTCGATATAACGATATATCACTCTGGGCGACTCGGAATCGCGTTATTTAACTATTCCACACGCTGTCTATCGAAGGAAGCTAAGGATTCACTTCCTAGCCCTCGATATCGTTCGATATAACGATAAATCACTCTGGGAGACGCGGAATAGCGATATTTACCTTTTCCACACGCTGCGCATCGAAGGAAGCTGAGGATTCACTTCGTAGCCCTCGATATCGTTCGATATAACGATAAATCACTCTGGGCGACTCGGAATCGCGTTATTTACCTTTTCCACACGCTTTACATCGAAGGAAGCTAAGGATTCACTTCCTAGCCCTCGATATCGTTCGATATAACGATAAATCACTCTGGGCGACGCGGAATAGCGATATTTACCTTTTCCACACGCTGTGCATCGAAGGAAGCTAAGGATTCACTTCCTAGCCCTCGATATCGTTCGATATAACGATAAATCACTCTGGGCGACTCGGAATAGCGTTATTTACCTTTTCCACACGCTGTGTATCGAAGGAAGCTAAGGATTCACTTCCTAGCCCTCGATATCTTTCGATATAACGATAAATCACTCTGGGAGACGCGGAATAGCGATATTTACCTTTTCCACACGCTGTGTATCGAAGGAAGCTAAGGATTCACTTCCTAGCCCTCGATATCGTTCGATATAACGAAAAATCACTCTGCGAGACGCGGAATAGCGATATTTACCTTTTCCACACACTGTGTATCGAAGGAAGCTAAGGATTCAATTCCTAGCCCTCGATATCGTTCGATATAACGATAAATCACTCTGGGAGACGCGGATTAGCGATATTTACCTTTTCCACACGCTGTGCATCGAAGGAAGCTAAGGATTCACTTCCTAGCCCTCGATATCGTTCGATATAGCGATAAATCACTCTGGGCAACTCGGAATCGCGTTATTTACCTATTCCACACGCTGTGCATCGAAGGAATCTAAGGATTCACTTCCTATCCCTCGATATCGTTCGATATAACGATAAATCACTCTGGGAGACGCGGAATAGCGATATTTACCTTTTCCACACGCTGTGTATCGAAGGAAGCTAAGTATTCACTTCCTAGCCCTCGATATCGTTCGATATAACGATAAATCAGTCTGGGCGACGCGGAATAGCGATATTTACCGTTTCCACACGCTGTGCATCGAAGGAAGCTGAGGATTCACTTCCTAGCCCTCGATATCGTTCGATATAACGATAAATCACTCTGGGCGACTCGGAATAGCGATATTTACCTTTTCCACACGCTGTGCATCGATGAAAGCTAAGGACTCACTTCCTAGTCCTCGATATCGTTCGATATAACGATAAATCACTCTGGGCGACGCGGAATAGCGATATTTACCTTTTCCACATTCTGTGCATCGAAGGAAGCTAAGGATTCACTTCCTAGCCCTCGATATCGTTCGATATAACGATAAATCACTCTGGGAGACGCGGATTAGCGATATTTACCTTTTCCACACGCTGTGCATCGAACGAAGCTAAGGATTCACTTCCTAGCCCTCGATATCGTTCGATATAACGATAAATCACTCTGGGAGACGCGGAATAGCGATATTTACCTTTTCCACACGCTGCGCATCGAAGGAAGCTGAGGATTCACTTCGTAGCCCTCGATATCGTTCGATATAACGATAAATCACTCTGGGCGACTCGGAATCGCGTTATTTACCTTTTCCACACTCTGTGCATCGAAGGAAGCTAAGGATTCACTTCCTAGCCCTCGATATCGTTCGATATAACGATAAGTCACTCTGGGCGACGCGGAATAGCGATATTTACCTTTTCCACACGCTGTGCATCGAAGGAAGCTGAGGATTCACTTCGTAGCCCTCGATATCGTTCGATATAACGATAAATCACTCTGGGCGACTCGGAATCGCGTTATTTACCTTTTCCACACGCTGTGCATCGAAGGAAGCTGAGGATTCACTTCGTAGCCCTCGATATCGTTCGATATAACGATAAATCACTCTGGGCGACTCGGAATCGCGTTATTTACCTTTTCCACACGCTTTGCATCGAAGGAAGCTAAGGATTCACTTCCTAGCCCTCGATATCGTTCGATATAACGATAAATCACTCTGGGAGACGCGGATTAGCGATATTTACCTTTTCCACACGCTGTACATCGAAGGAAGCTAAGGATTCACTTCCTAGCCCTCGATATCGTTCGATATAACGATAAATCACTCTGGGAGACGCGGAATAGCGATATTTACCGTTTCCACACGCTGTGCATCGAAGGAAGCTGAGGATTCACATCCTAGCCCTCGATATCGTTCGATATAACGATAAATCACTCTGGGCGACTCGGAATAGCGATATTTACCTTTTCCACACGCTGTGCATCGAAGGAATCTAAGGATTCACTTCCTAGCCCTCGATATCGTTCGATATAACGATAAATCACTCTGATAGACGCGGATTAGCGATATTTACCGTTTCCACACGCTGTGCATCGAAGGAAGCTGAGGATTCACATCCTAGCCCTCGATATCGTTCGATATAACGATAAATCACTCTGGGCGACTCGGAATCGCGTTATTTACCTTTTCCACACGCTTTGCATCGAAGGAAGCTAAGGATTCACTTCCTAGCCCTCGATATCGTTCGATATAACGATAAATCACTCTGGGAGACGCGGATTAGCGATATTTACCTTTTCCACACGCTGTACATCGAAGGAAGCTAAGGATTCACTTCCTAGCCCTCGATATCGTTCGATATAACGATAAATCACTCTGGGAGACGCGGAATAGCGATATTTACCGTTTCCACACGCTGTGCATCGAAGGAAGCTGAGGATTCACATCCTAGCCCTCGATATCGTTCGATATAACGATAAATCACTCTGGGCGACTCGGAATAGCGATATTTACCTTTTCCACACGCTGTGCATCGAAGGAATCTAAGGATTCACTTCCTAGCCCTCGATATCGTTCGATATAACGATAAATCACTCTGATAGACGCGGATTTGCGATATTTACCTTTTCCACACGCTGTGCATCGAAGGAAGCTAAGGATTCACTTCCTAGCCCTCGATATCGTTCGATATAACGATAAATCACTCTGGGAGACACGGAATTGCGATATTTACCCTTTCCACACGCTGTGTATCGAAGGAAGCTAAGGATTCACTTCCTAGCCCTCGACATCGTTCGATATAACGATATATCACTCTGGGCGACTCGGAATCGCGTTATTTAACTATTCCACACGCTGTCTATCGAAGGAAGCTAAGGATTCACTTCCTAGCCCTCGATATCGTTCGATATAACGATAAATCACTCTGGGAGACGCGGAATAGCGATATTTACCTTTTCCACACGCTGCGCATCGAAAGAAGCTGAGGATTCACTTCGTAGCCCTCGATATCGTTCGATATAACGATAAATCACTCTGGGCGACTCGGAATCGCGTTATTTACCTTTTCCACACGCTTTACATCGAAGGAAGCTAAGGATTCACTTCCTAGCCCTCGATATCGTTCGATATAACGATAAATCACTCTGGGCGACGCGGAATAGCGATATTTACCTTTTCCACACGCTGTGTATCGAAGGAAGCTAAGTATTCACTTCCCAGCCCTCGATATCGTTCGATATAACGATAAATCAGTCTGGGCGACGCGGAATAGCGATATTTACCGTTTCCACACGCTGTGCATCGAAGGAAGCTGAGGATTCACTTCCTAGCCCTCGATATCGTTCGATATAACGATAAATCACTCTGGGCGACTCGGAATAGCGATATTTACCTTTTCCACACGCTGTGCATCGATGAAAGCTAAGGATTCACTTCCTAGCCCTCGATATCGTTCGATATAACGATAAATCACTCTGGGCGACGCGGAATAGCGATATTTACCTTTTCCACACGCTGTGCATCGAAGGAAGCTAAGGATTCACTTCCTAGCCCTCGATATCGTTCGATATAACGATAAATCACTCTGGGAGACGCGGATTAGCGATATTTACCTTTTCCACACGCTGTGCATCGAACGAAGCTAAGGATTCACTTCCTAGCCCTCGATATCGTTCGATATAACGATAAATCACTCTGGGAGACGCGGAATAGCGATATTTACCTTTTCCACACGCTGCGCATCGAAGGAAGCTGAGGATTCACTTCGTAGCCCTCGATATCGTTCGATATAACGATAAATCACTCTGGGCGACTCGGAATCGCGTTATTTACCTTTTCCACACGCTTTGCATTGAAGGAAGCTAAGGATTCACTTCCTAGCCCTCGATATCGTTCGATATAACGATAAATCACTCTGGGCGACTCGGAATCGCGTTATTTACCTTTTCCACACTCTGTGCATCGAAGGAAGCTAAGGATTCACTTCCTAGCCCTCGATATCGTTCGATATAACGATAAGTCACTCTGGGCGACGCGGAATAGCGATATTTACCTTTTCCACACGCTGTGCATCGAAGGAAGCTGAGGATTCACTTCGTAGCCCTCGATATCGTTCGATATAACGATAAATCACTCTGGGCGACTCGGAATCGCGTTATTTACCTTTTCCACACGCTTTGCATCGAAGGAAGCTAAGGATTCACTTCCTAGCCCTCGATATCGTTCGATATAACGATAAATCACTCTGGGAGACGCGGATTAGCGATATTTACCTTTTCCACACGCTGTACATCGAAGGAAGCTAAGGATTCACTTCCTAGCCCTCGATATCGTTCGATATAACGATAAATCACTCTGGGAGACGCGGAATAGCGATATTTACCGTTTCCACACGCTGTGCATGGAAGGAAGCTGAGGATTCACATCCTAGCCCTCGATATCGTTCGATATAACGATAAATCACTCTGGGCGACTCGGAATAGCGATATTTACCTTTTCCACACGCTGTGCATCGAAGGAATCTAAGGATTCACTTCCTAGCCCTCGATATCGTTCGATATAACGATAAATCACTCTGATAGACGCGGATTTGCGATATTTACCTTTTCCACACGCTGTGCATCGAAGGAAGCTAAGGATTCACTTCCTAGCCCTCGATATCGTTCGATATAACGATAAATCACTCTGGGAGACACGGAATTGCGATATTTACCCTTTCCACACGCTGTGTATCGAAGGAAGCTAAGGATTCACTTCCTAGCCCTCGACATCGTTCGATATAACGATATATCACTCTGGGCGACTCGGAATCGCGTTATTTAACTATTCCACACGCTGTCTATCGAAGGAAGCTAAGGATTCACTTCCTAGCCCTCGATATCGTTCGATATAACGATAAATCACTCTGGGAGACGCGGGATAGCGATATTTACCTTTTCCACACGCTGCGCATCGAAGGAAGCTGAGGATTCACTTCGTAGCCCTCGATATCGTTCGATATAACGATAAATCACTCTGGGCGACTCGGAATCGCGTTATTTACCTTTTCCACACGCTTTACATCGAAGGAAGCTAAGGATTCACTTCCTAGCCCTCGATATCGTTCGATATAACGATAAATCACTCTGGGCGACGCGGAATAGCGATATTTACCTTTTCCACACGCTGTGCATCGAAGGAAGCTAAGGATTCACTTCCTAGCCCTCGATATCGTTCGATATAACGATAAATCACTCTGGGCGACTCGGAATAGCGTTATTTACCTTTTCCACACGCTGTGTATCGAAGGAAGCTAAGGATTCACTTCCTAGCCCTCGATATCTTTCGATATAACGATAAATCACTCTGGGAGACGCGGAATAGCGATATTTACCTTTTCCACACGCTGTGTATCGAAGGAAGCTAAGGATTCACTTCCTAGCCCTCGATATCGTTCGATATAACGAAAAATCACTCTGCGAGACGCGGAATAGCGATATTTACCTTTTCCACACACTGTGTATCGAAGGAAGCTAAGGATTCAATTCCTAGCCCTCGATATCGTTCGATATAACGATAAATCACTCTGGGAGACGCGGATTAGCGATATTTACCTTTTCCACACGCTGTGTATCGAAGGAAGCTAAGGATTCACTTCCTAGCCCTCGATATCGTTCGATATAGCGATAAATCACTCTGGGCAACTCGGAATCGCGTTATTTACCTATTCCACACGCTGTGCATCGAAGGAATCTAAGGATTCACTTCCTATCCCTCGATATCGTTCGATATAACGATAAATCACTCTGGGAGACGCGGAATAGCGATATTTACCTTTTCCACACGCTGTGTATCGAAGGAAGCTAAGTATTCACTTCCTAGCCCTCGATATCGTTCGATATAACGATAAATCAGTCTGGGCGACGCGGAATAGCGATATTTACCGTTTCCACACGCTGTGCATCGATGAAAGCTAAGGATTCACTTCCTAGTCCTCGATATCGTTCGATATAACGATAAATCACTCTGGGCGACTCGGAATAGCGATATTTACCTTTTCCACACGCTGTGCATCGATGAAAGCTAAGGATTCACTTCCTAGTCCTCGATATCGTTCGATATAACGATAAATCACTCTGGGCGACGCGGAATAGCGATATTTACCTTTTCCACACGCTGTGCATCGAAGGAAGCTAAGGATTCACTTCCTAGCCCTCGATATCGTTCGATATAACGATAAATCACTCTGGGCGACTCGGAATAGCGATATTTACCTTTTCCACACGCTGTGCATCGATGAAAGCTAAGGATTCACTTCCTAGTCCTCGATATCGTTCGATATAACGATAAATCACTCTGGGCGACGCGGAATAGCGATATTTACCTTTTCCACACGCTGTGCATCAAAGGAAGCTAAGGATTCACTTCCTAGCCCTCGATATCGTTCGATATAACGATAAATCACTCTGGGCGACTCGGAATAGCGTTATTTACCTTTTCCACACGCTGTGTATCGAAGGAAGCTAAGGATTCACTTCCTAGCCCCCGATATCTTTCGATATAACGATAAATCACTCTGGGAGACGCGGAATAGCGATATTTACCTTTTCCAGACGCTGTGTATCGAAGGAAGCTAAGGATTCACTTCCTAGCGCTCGATATCGTTCGATATAACGATAAATCACTCTGGGCGACTCGGAATCGCGTTATTTACCTATTCCACACACTGTGTATCGAAGAAGCTAAGGATTCACTTCCTAGCCCTCGATATCGTTCGATATAACGATAAATCACTCTGGGAGACGCGGATTAGCGATATTTACCTTTTCCACACGCTGTGCATCGAAGGAAGCTAAGGATTCACTTCCTAGCCCTCGATATCGTTCGATATAACTATAAATCACTCTGGGCGACGCGGAATAGCGATATTTACCTTTTCCACACGCTGTGCATCGAAGGAAGCTGAGGATTCACTTCGTAGCCCTCGATATCGTTCGATATAACGATAAATCACTCTGGGAGACGCGGATTAGCGATATTTACCTTTTCCACACGCTGTACATCGAAGGAAGCTAAGGATTCACTTCCTAGCCCTCGATATCGTTCGATATAACGATAAATCACTCTGGGAGACGCGGAATAGCGATATTTACCGTTTCCACACGCTGTGCATCGAAGGAAGCTGAGGATTCACTTCCTAGCCCTCGATATCGTTCGATATAACGATAAATCACTCTGGGCGACTCGGAATAGCGATATTTACCTTTTCCACACGCTGTGCATCGAAGGAATCTAAGGATTCACTTCCTGGCCCTCGATATCGTTCGATATTACGATAAATCACTCTGATAGACGCGGATTTGCGATATTTACCTTTTCCACACGCTGTGCATCGAAGGAAGCTAAGGATTCACTTCCTAGCCCTCGATATCGTTCGATATAACGATAAATCACTCTGGGAGACACGGAATAGCGATATTTACCCTTTCCACACGCTGTGTATCGAAGGAAGCTAAGGATTCACTTCCTAGCCCTCGACATCGTTCGATATAACGATATATCACTCTGGGCGACTCGGAATCGCGATATTTACCTTTTCCACACGCTGTGCATCGAAGGAAGCTAAGGATTCACTTCCTAGCCCTCGATATCGTTCGATATAACGATAAATCACTCTGGGAGACACGGAATAGCGATATTTACCCTTTCCACACGCTGTGTATCGAAGGAAGCTAAGGATTCACTTCCTAGCCCTCGACATCGTTCGATATAACGATATATCACTCTGGGCGACTCGGAATCGCGTTATTTAACTATTCCACACGCTGTCTATCGAAGGAAGCTAAGGATTCACTTCCTAGCCCTCGATATCGTTCGATATAACTATAAATCACTCTGGGCGACGCGGAATAGCGATATTTACCTTTTCCACACGCTGTGCATCGAAGGAAGCTGAGGATTCACTTCGTAGCCCTCGATATCGTTCGATATAACGATAAATCACTCTGGGAGACGCGGATTAGCGATATTTACCTTTTCCACACGCTGTGCATCGAAGGAAGCTAAGGATTCACTTCCTAGCCCTCGATATCGTTCGATATAACTATAAATCACTCTGGGCGACGCGGAATAGCGATATTTACCTTTTCCACACGCTGTGCATCGAAGGAAGCTAAGGATTCACTTCCTAGCCCCCGATATCTTTCGATATAACGATAAATCACTCTGGGAGACGCGGAATAGCGATATTTACCTTTTCCAGACGCTGTGTATCGAAGGAAGCTAAGGATTCACTTCCTAGCGCTCGATATCGTTCGATATAACGATAAATCACTCTGGGCGACTCGGAATCGCGTTATTTACCTATTCCACACACTGTGTATCGAAGAAGCTAAGGATTCACTTCCTAGCCCTCGATATCGTTCGATATAACGATAAATCACTCTGGGAGACGCGGATTAGCGATATTTACCTTTTCCACACGCTGTGCATCGAAGGAAGCTAAGGATTCACTTCCTAGCCCTCGATATCGTTCGATATAACTATAAATCACTCTGGGCGACGCGGAATAGCGATATTTACCTTTTCCACACGCTGTGCATCGAAGGAAGCTGAGGATTCACTTCGTAGCCCTCGATATCGTTCGATATAACGATAAATCACTCTGGGAGACGCGGATTAGCGATATTTACCTTTTCCACACGCTGTACATCGAAGGAAGCTAAGGATTCACTTCCTAGCCCTCGATATCGTTCGATATAACGATAAATCACTCTGGGAGACGCGGAATAGCGATATTTACCGTTTCCACACGCTGTGCATCGAAGGAAGCTGAGGATTCACTTCCTAGCCCTCGATATCGTTCGATATAACGATAAATCACTCTGGGCGACTCGGAATAGCGATATTTACCTTTTCCACACGCTGTGCATCGAAGGAATCTAAGGATTCACTTCCTGGCCCTCGATATCGTTCGATATAACGATAAATCACTCTGATAGACGCGGATTTGCGATATTTACCTTTTCCACACGCTGTGCATCGAAGGAAGCTAAGGATTCACTTCCTAGCCCTCGATATCGTTCGATATAACGATAAATCACTCTGGGAGACACGGAATAGCGATATTTACCCTTTCCACACGCTGTGTATCGAAGGAAGCTAAGGATTCACTTCCTAGCCCTCGACATCGTTCGATATAACGATATATCACTCTGGGCGACTCGGAATCGCGATATTTACCTTTTCCACACGCTGTGCATCGAAGGAAGCTAAGGATTCACTTCCTAGCCCTCGATATCGTTCGATATAACGATAAATCACTCTGGGAGACACGGAATAGCGATATTTACCCTTTCCACACGCTGTGTATCGAAGGAAGCTAAGGATTCACTTCCTAGCCCTCGACATCGTTCGATATAACGATATATCACTCTGGGCGACTCGGAATCGCGTTATTTAACTATTCCACACGCTGTCTATCGAAGGAAGCTAAGGATTCACTTCCTAGCCCTCGATATCGTTCGATATAACTATAAATCACTCTGGGCGACGCGGAATAGCGATATTTACCTTTTCCACACGCTGTGCATCGAAGGAAGCTGAGGATTCACTTCGTAGCCCTCGATATCGTTCGATATAACGATAAATCACTCTGGGAGACGCGGATTAGCGATATTTACCTTTTCCACACGCTGTGCATCGAAGGAAGCTAAGGATTCACTTCCTAGCCCTCGATATCGTTCGATATAACTATAAATCACTCTGGGCGACGCGGAATAGCGATATTTACCTTTTCCACACGCTGTGCATCGAAGGAAGCTGAGGATTCACTTCGTAGCCCTCGATATCGTTCGATATAACGATAAATCACTCTGGGCGAACCGGAATCGCGTTATTTACCTTTTCCACACGCTTTGCATCGAAGGAAGCTAAGGATTCACTTCCTAGCCCTCGATATCGTTCGATATAACGATAAATCACTCTGGGAGACGCGGATTAGCGATATTTACCTTTTCCACACGCTGTACATCGAAGGAAGCTAAGGATTCACTTCCTAGCCCTCGATATCGTTCGATATAACGATAAATCACTCTGGGAGACGCGGAATAGCGATATTTACCGTTTCCACACGCTGTGCATCGAAGGAAGCTGAGGATTCACTTCCTAGCCCTCGATATCGTTCGATATAACGATAAATCACTCTGGGCGACTCGGAATAGCGATATTTACCTTTTCCACACGCTGTGCATCGAAGGAATCTAAGGATTCACTTCCTAGCCCTCGATATCGTTCGATATAACGATAAATCACTCTGATAGACGCGGATTTGCGATATTTACCTTTTCCACACGCTGTGCATCGAAGGAAGCTAAGGATTCACTTCCTAGCCCTCGATATCGTTCGATATAACGATAAATCACTCTGGGCGACTCGGAATCGCGTTATTTAACTATTCCACACGCTGTGTATCGAAGGAAGCTAAGGATTCACTTCCTAGCCCCCGATATCTTTCGATATAACGATAAATCACTCTGGGAGACGCGGAATAGCGATATTTACCTTTTCCACACGCTGTGCATCGAAGGAAGCTAAGGATTCACTTCCTAGCCCTCGATATCGTTCGATATAACGATAAATCACTCTGGGAGACACGGAATAGCGATATTTACCCTTTCCACACGCTGTGTATCGAAGGAAGCTAAGGATTCACTTCCTAGCCCTCGACATCGTTCGATATAACGATATATCACTCTGGGCGACTCGGAATCGCGTTATTTAACTATTCCACACGCTGTCTATCGAAGGAAGCTAAGGATTCACTTCCTAGCCCTCGATATCGTTCGATATAACTATAAATCACTCTGGGCGACGCGGAATAGCGATATTTACCTTTTCCACACGCTGTGCATCGAAGGAAGCTGAGGATTCACTTCGTAGCCCTCGATATCGTTCGATATAACGATAAATCACTCTGGGAGACGCGGATTAGCGATATTTACCTTTTCCACACGCTGTGCATCGAAGGAAGCTAAGGATTCACTTCCTAGCCCTCGATATCGTTCGATATAACTATAAATCACTCTGGGCGACGCGGAATAGCGATATTTACCTTTTCCACACGCTGTGCATCGAAGGAAGCTGAGGATTCACTTCGTAGCCCTCGATATCGTTCGATATAACGATAAATCACTCTGGGCGAACCGGAATCGCGTTATTTACCTTTTCCACACGCTTTGCATCGAAGGAAGCTAAGGATTCACTTCCTAGCCCTCGATATCGTTCGATATAACGATAAATCACTCTGGGAGACGCGGATTAGCGATATTTACCTTTTCCACACGCTGTACATCGAAGGAAGCTAAGGATTCACTTCCTAGCCCTCGATATCGTTCGATATAACGATAAATCACTCTGGGAGACGCGGAATAGCGATATTTACCGTTTCCACACGCTGTGCATCGAAGGAAGCTGAGGATTCACTTCCTAGCCCTCGATATCGTTCGATATAACGATAAATCACTCTGGGCGACTCGGAATAGCGATATTTACCTTTTCCACACGCTGTGCATCGAAGGAATCTAAGGATTCACTTCCTAGCCCTCGATATCGTTCGATATAACGATAAATCACTCTGATAGACGCGGATTTGCGATATTTACCTTTTCCACACGCTGTGCATCGAAGGAAGCTAAGGATTCACTTCCTAGCCCTCGATATCGTTCGATATAAGGATAAATCACTCTGGGAGACACGGAATAGCGATATTTACCCTTTCCACACGCTGTGTATCGAAGGAAGCTAAGGATTCACTTCCTAGCCCTCGACATCGTTCGATATAACGATATATCACTCTGGGAGACACGGAATAGCGATATTTACCGTTTCCACACGCTGTGCATCGAAGGAAGCTGAGGATTCACTTCCTAGCCCTCGATATCGTTCGATATAACGATAAATCACTCTGGGCGACTCGGAATAGCGATATTTACCTTTTCCACACGCTGTGCATCGAAGGAATCTAAGGATTCACTTCCTAGCCCTCGATATCGTTCGATATAACGATAAATCACTCTGATAGACGCGGATTTGCGATATTTACCTTTTCCACACGCTGTGCATCGAAGGAAGCTAAGGATTCACTTCCTAGCCCTCGATATCGTTCGATATAAGGATAAATCACTCTGGGAGACACGGAATAGCGATATTTACCCTTTCCACACGCTGTGTATCGAAGGAAGCTAAGGATTCACTTCCTAGCCCTCGACATCGTTCGATATAACGATATATCACTCTGGGCGACTCGGAATCGCGTTATTTAACTATTCCACACGCTGTCTATCGAAGGAAGCTAAGGATTCACTTCCTAGCCCTCGATATCGTTCGATATAACGATAAATCACTCTGGGAGACGCGGATTAGCGATATATACCTTTTCCACACGCTGTGCATCGAAGGAAGCTAAGGATTCACTTCCTAGCCCTCGATATCGTTCGATATAACGATAAATCACTCTGGGAGACGCGGAATAGCGATATTTACCTTTTCCACACGCTGCGCATCGAAGGAAGCTGAGGATTCACTTCGTAGCCCTCGATATCGTTCGATATAACGATAAATCACTCTGGGCGACTCGGAATCGCGTTATTTACCTTTTCCACACGCTTTACATCGAAGGAAGCTAAGGATTCACTTCCTAGCCCTCGATATCGTTCGATATAACGGTAAATCACTCTGGGCGACGCGGAATAGCGATATTTACCTTTTCCACACGCTGTGCATCGAAGGAAGCTAAGGATTCACTTCCTAGCCCTCGATATCGTTCGATATAACGATAAATCACTCTGGGCGACTCGGAATAGCGTTATTTACCTTTTCCACACGCTGTGTATCGAAGGAAGCTAAGGATTCACTTCCTAGCCCTCGATATCTTTCGATATAACGATAAATCACTCTGGGAGACGCGGAATAGCGATATTTACCTTTTCCACACGCTGTGTATCGAAGGAAGCTAAGGATTCACTTCCTAGCCCTCGATATCGTTCGATATAACGAAAAATCACTCTGCGAGACGCGGAATAGCGATATTTACCTTTTCCACACACTGTGTATCGAAGGAAGCTAAGGATTCAATTCCTAGCCCTCGATATCGTTCGATATAACGATAAATCACTCTGGGAGACGCGGATTAGCGATATTTACCTTTTCCACACGCTGTGCATCGAAGGAAGCTAAGGATTCACTTCCTAGCCCTCGATATCTTTCGATATAACGATAAATCACTCTGGGAGACACGGAATAGCGATATTTACCCTTTCCACACGCTGTGTATCGAAGGAAGCTAAGGATTCACTTCCTAGCCCTCGATATCGTTCGATATAACGATAAATCACTCTGGGCGACTCGAAATAGCGATATTTACCCTTTCCACACGCTGTGTATCGAAGGAAGCTAAGGATTCACTTCCTAGCCCTCGATATCGTTCGATATAACGATATATCACTCTGGGCGACTCGGAATCGCGTTATTTAACTATTCCACACGCTGTGTATCGAAGGAAGCTAAGGATTCACTTCCTAGCCCTCGATATCGTTCGATATAACGATATATCACTCTGGGCGACTCGGAATCGCGTTATTTAACTATTCCACACGCTGTGTATCGAAGGAAGCTAAGGATTCACTTCCTAGCCCTCGATATCGTTCGATATAACGATAAATCACTTGGGAGAAGCGGATTAGCGATATTTACCTTTTCCACACGCTGTGCATCGAAGGAAGCTAAGGATTCACTTCCTAGCCCTCGATATCGTTCGATATAACGATAAGTCACTCTGGGCGACGCGGAATAGCGATATTTACCTTTTCCACACGCTGTGCATCGAAGGAAGCTGAGGATTCACTTCGTAGCCCTCGATATCGTTCGATATAACGATAAATCACTCTGGGCGACTCGGAATCGCGTTATTTACCTTTTCCACACGCTTTGCATCGAAGGAAGCTAAGGATTCACTTCCTAGCCCTCGATATCGTTCGATATAACGATAAATCACTCTGGGAGACGCGGATTAGCGATATTTACCTTTTCCACACGCTGTACATCGATGAAAGCTAAGGATTCACTTCCTAGTCCTCGATATCGTTCGATATAACGATAAATCACTCTGGGCGACGCGGAATAGCGATATTTACCTTTTCCACACGCTGTGCATCGAAGGAAGCTAAGGATTCACTTCCTAGCCCCCGATATCTTTCGATATAACGATAAATCACTCTGGGAGACGCGGAATAGCGATATTTACCTTTTCCAGACGCTGTGTATCGAAGGAAGCTAAGGATTCACTTCCTAGCGCTCGATATCGTTCGATATAACGATAAATCACTCTGGGCGACTCGGAATCGCGTTATTTACCTATTCCACACACTGTGTATCGAAGAAGCTAAGGATTCACTTCCTAGCCCTCGATATTGTTCGATATAACGATAAATCACTCTGGGAGACGCGGATTAGCGATATTTACCTTTTCCACACGCTGTGCATCGAAGGAAGCTAAGGATTCACTTCCTAGCCCTCGATATCGTTCGATATAGCGATAAATCACTCTGGGCAACTCGGAATCGCGTTATTTACCTATTCCACACGCTGTGCATCGAAGGAATCTAAGGATTCACTTCCTATCCCTCGATATCGTTCGATATAACGATAAATCACTCTGGGAAACGCGGAATAGCGATATTTACCTTTTCCACACGCTGTGTATCGAAGGAAGCTAAGTATTCACTTCCTAGCCCTCGATATCGTTCGATATAACGATAAATCAGTCTGGGCGACGCGGAATAGCGATATTTACCGTTTCCACACGCTGTGCATCGAAGGAAGCTGAGGATTCACTTCCTAGCCCTCGATATCGTTCGATATAACGATAAATCACTCTGGGCGACTCGGAATAGCGATATTTACCTTTTCCACACGCTGTGCATCGATGAAAGCTAAGGATTCACTTCCTAGTCCTCGATATCGTTCGATATAACGATAAATCACTCTGGGCGACGCGGAATAGCGATATTTACCTTTTCCACACGCTGTGCATCGAAGGAAGCTAAGGATTCACTTCCTAGCCCTCGATATCGTTCGATATAACGATAAATCACTCTGGGCGACTCGGAATAGCGATATTTACCTTTTCCACACGCTGTGCATCGATGAAAGCTAAGGATTCACTTCCTAGTCCTCGATATCGTTCGATATAACGATAAATCACTCTGGGCGACGCGGAATAGCGATATTTACCTTTTCCACACGCTGTGCATCAAAGGAAGCTAAGGATTCACTTCCTAGCCCTCGATATCGTTCGATATAACGATAAATCACTCTGGGCGACTCGGAATAGCGTTATTTACCGTTTCCACACGCTGTGCATCGAAGGAAGCTGAGGATTCACATCCTAGCCCTCGATATCGTTCGATATAACGATAAATCACTCTGGGCGACTCGGAATAGCGATATTTACCTTTTCCACACGCTGTGCATCGAAGGAATCTAAGGATTCACTTCCTAGCCCTCGATATCGTTCGATATAACGATAAATCACTCTGGGAGACACGGAATTGCGATATTTACCGTTTCCACACGCTGTGTATCGAAGGAAGCTAAGGATTCACTTCCTAGCCCTCGACATCGTTCGATATAACGATATATCACTCTGGGCGACTCGGAATAGCGATATTTACCTTTTCCACACGCTGTGCATCGAAGGAAGCTAAGGATTCACTTCCTAGCCCCCGATATCTTTCGATATAACGATAAATCACTCTGGGAGACGCGGAATAGCGATATTTACCTTTTCCAGACGCTGTGTATCGAAGGAAGCTAAGGATTCACTTCCTAGCGCTCGATATCGTTCGATATAACGATAAATCACTCTGGGCGACTCGGAATCGCGTTATTTACCTATTCCACACACTGTGCATCGAAGGAAGCTAAGGATTCACTTCCTAGCCCCCGATATCTTTCGATATAACGATAAATCACTCTGGGAGACGCGGAATAGCGATATTTACCTTTTCCAGACGCTGTGTATCGAAGGAAGCTAAGGATTCACTTCCTAGCGCTCGATATCGTTCGATATAACGATAAATCACTCTGGGCGACTCGGAATCGCGTTATTTACCTATTCCACACACTGTGTATCGAAGAAGCTAAGGATTCACTTCCTAGCCCTCGATATCGTTCGATATAACGATAAATCACTCTGGGAGACGCGGATTAGCGATATTTACCTTTTCCACACGCTGTGCATCGAAGGAAGCTAAGGATTCACTTCCTAGCCCTCGATATCGTTCGATATAGCGATAAATCACTCTGGGCAACTCGGAATCGCGTTATTTACCTATTCCACACGCTGTGCATCGAAGGAATCTAAGGATTCACTTCCTATCCCTCGATATCGTTCGATATAACGATAAATCACTCTGGGAAACGCGGAATAGCGATATTTACCTTTTCCACACGCTGTGTATCGAAGGAAGCTAAGTATTCACTTCCTAGCCCTCGATATCGTTCGATATAACGATAAATCAGTCTGGGCGACGCGGAATAGCGATATTTACCGTTTCCACACGCTGTGCATCGAAGGAAGCTGAGGATTCACTTCCTAGCCCTCGATATCGTTCGATATAACGATAAATCACTCTGGGCGACTCGGAATAGCGATATTTACCTTTTCCACACGCTGTGCATCGATGAAAGCTAAGGATTCACTTCCTAGTCCTCGATATCGTTCGATATAACGATAAATCACTCTGGGCGACGCGGAATAGCGATATTTACCTTTTCCACACGCTGTGCATCGAAGGAAGCTAAGGATTCACTTCCTAGCCCTCGATATCGTTCGATATAACGATAAATCACTCTGGGCGACTCGGAATAGCGATATTTACCTTTTCCACACGCTGTGCATCGATGAAAGCTAAGGATTCACTTCCTAGTCCTCGATATCGTTCGATATAACGATAAATCACTCTGGGCGACGCGGAATAGCGATATTTACCTTTTCCACACGCTGTGCATCAAAGGAAGCTAAGGATTCACTTCCTAGCCCTCGATATCGTTCGATATAACGATAAATCACTCTGGGCGACTCGGAATAGCGTTATTTACCGTTTCCACACGCTGTGCATCGAAGGAAGCTGAGGATTCACATCCTAGCCCTCGATATCGTTCGATATAACGATAAATCACTCTGGGCGACTCGGAATAGCGATATTTACCTTTTCCACACGCTGTGCATCGAAGGAATCTAAGGATTCACTTCCTAGCCCTCGATATCGTTCGATATAACGATAAATCACTCTGGGAGACACGGAATTGCGATATTTACCGTTTCCACACGCTGTGTATCGAAGGAAGCTAAGGATTCACTTCCTAGCCCTCGACATCGTTCGATATAACGATATATCACTCTGGGCGACTCGGAATAGCGATATTTACCTTTTCCACACGCTGTGCATCGATGAAAGCTAAGGATTCACTTCCTAGTCCTCGATATCGTTCGATATAACGATAAATCACTCTGGGCGACGCGGAATAGCGATATTTACCTTTTCCACACGCTGTGCATCGAAGGAAGCTAAGGATTCACTTCCTAGCCCTCGATATCGTTCGATATAACGATAAATCACTCTGGGCGACTCGGAATAGCGATATTTACCTTTTCCACACGCTGTGCATCGATGAAAGCTAAGGATTCACTTCCTAGTCCTCGATATCGTTCGATATAACGATAAATCACTCTGGGAGACGCGGATTAGCGATATTTACCTTTTCCACACGCTGTGCATCGAAGGAAGCTAAGGATTCACTTCCTAGCCCTCGATATCTTTCGATATAACTATAAATCACTCTGGGCGACGCGGAATAGCGATATTTACCTTTTCCACACGCTGTGCATCGAAGGAAGCTGAGGATTCACTTCGTAGCCCTCGATATCGTTCGATATAACGATAAATCACTCTGGGAGACGCGGATTAGCGATATTTACCTTTTCCACACGCTGTACATCGAAGGAAGCTAAGGATTCACTTCCTAGCCCTCGATATCGTTCGATATAACGATAAATCACTCTGGGAGACGCGGAATAGCGATATTTACCGTTTCCACACGCTGTGCATCGAAGGAAGCTGAGGATTCACTTCCTAGCCCTCGATATCGTTCGATATAACGATAAATCACTCTGGGCGACTCGGAATAGCGATATTTACCTTTTCCACACGCTGTGCATCGAAGGAATCTAAGGATTCACTTCCTGGCCCTCGATATCGTTCGATATAACGATAAATCACTCTGATAGACGCGGATTTGCGATATTTACCTTTTCCACACGCTGTGCATCGAAGGAAGCTAAGGATTCACTTCCTAGCCCTCGATATCGTTCGATATAACGATAAATCACTCTGGGAGACACGGAATAGCGATATTTACCCTTTCCACACGCTGTGTATCGAAGGAAGCTAAGGATTCACTTCCTAGCCCTCGACATCGTTCGATATAACGATATATCACTCTGGGCGACTCGGAATCGCGTTATTTACCTTTTCCACACGCTTTGCATCGAAGGAAGCTAAGGATTCACTTCCTAGCCCTCGATATCGTTCGATATAACGATAAATCACTCTGGGAGACGCGGATTAGCGATATTTACCTTTTCCACACGCTGTACATCGAAGGAAGCTAAGGATTCACTTCCTAGCCCTCGATATCGTTCGATATAACGATAAATCACTCTGGGAGACGCGGAATAGCGATATTTACCGTTTCCACATTCTGTGCATCGAAGGAAGCTGAGGATTCACATCCTAGCCCTCGATATCGTTCGATATAACGATAAATCACTCTGGGCGACTCGGAATAGCGATATTTACCTTTTCCACACGCTGTGCATCGAAGGAATCTAAGGATTCACTTCCTAGCCCTCGATATCGTTCGATATAACGATAAATCACTCTGATAGACGCGGATTTGCGATATTTACCTTTTCCACACGCTGTGCATCGAAGGAAGCTAAGGATTCACTTCCTAGCCCTCGATATCGTTCGATATAACGATAAATCACTCTGGGAGACACGGAATTGCGATATTTACCCTTTCCACACGCTGTGTATCGAAGGAAGCTAAGGATTCACTTCCTAGCCCTCGACATCGTTCGATATAACGATATATCACTCTGGGCGACTCGGAATCGCGTTATTTAACTATTCCACACGCTGTCTATCGAAGGAAGCTAAGGATTCACTTCCTAGCCCTCGATATCGTTCGATATAACGATAAATCACTCTGGGAGACGCGGATTAGCGATATATACCTTTTCCACACGCTGTGCATCGAAGGAAGCTAAGGATTCACTTCCTAGCCCTCGATATCGTTCGATATAACGATAAATCACTCTGGGAGACGCGGAATAGCGATATTTACCTTTTCCACACGCTGCGCATCGAAGGAAGCTGAGGATTCACTTCGTAGCCCTCGATATCGTTCGATATAACGATAAATCACTCTGGGCGACTCGGAATCGCGTTATTTACCTTTTCCACACGCTTTACATCGAAGGAAGCTAAGGATTCACTTCCTAGCCCTCGATATCGTTCGATATAACGATAAATCACTCTGGGCGACGCGGAATAGCGATATTTACCTTTTCCACACGCTGTGCATCGAAGGAAGCTAAGGATTCACTTCCTAGCCCTCGATATCGTTCGATATAACGATAAATCACTCTGGGCGACTCGGAATAGCGTTATTTACCTTTTCCACACGCTGTGTATCGAAGGAAGCTAAGGATTCACTTCCTAGCCCTCGATATCTTTCGATATAACGATAAATCACTCTGGGAGACGCGGAATAGCGATATTTACCTTTTCCACACGCTGTGTATCGAAGGAAGCTAAGGATTCACTTCCTAGCCCTCGATATCGTTCGATATAACGAAAAATCACTCTGCGAGACGCGGAATAGCGATATTTACCTTTTCCACACACTGTGTATCGAAGGAAGCTAAGGATTCAATTCCTAGCCCTCGATATCGTTCGATATAACGATAAATCACTCTGGGAGACGCGGATTAGCGATATTTACCTTTTCCACACGCTGTGCATCGAAGGAAGCTAAGGATTCACTTCCTAGCCCTCGATATCGTTCGATATAGCGATAAATCACTCTGGGCAACTCGGAATCGCGTTATTTACCTATTCCACACGCTGTGCATCGAAGGAATCTAAGGATTCACTTCCTATCCCTCGATATCGTTCGATATAACGATAAATCACTCTGGGAGACGCGGAATAGCGATATTTACCTTTTCCACACGCTGTGTATCGAAGGAAGCTAAGTATTCACTTCCTAGCCCTCGATATCGTTCGATATAACGATAAATCAGTCTGGGCGACGCGGAATAGCGATATTTACCGTTTCCACACGCTGTGCATCGAAGGAAGCTGAGGATTCACTTCCTAGCCCTCGATATCGTTCGATATAACGATAAATCACTCTGGGCGACTCGGAATAGCGATATTTACCTTTTCCACACGCTGTGCATCGATGAAAGCTAAGGATTCACTTCCTAGTCCTCGATATCGTTCGATATAACGATAAATCACTCTGGGCGACGCGGAATAGCGATATTTACCTTTTCCACACGCTGTGCATCGAAGGAAGCTAAGGATTCACTTCCTAGCCCTCGATATCGTTCGATATAACGATAAATCACTCTGGGCGACTCGGAATAGCGATATTTACCTTTTCCACACGCTGTGCATCGATGAAAGCTAAGGATTCACTTCCTAGTCCTCGATATCGTTCGATATAACGATAAATCACTCTGGGCGACGCGGAATAGCGATATTTACCTTTTCCACACGCTGTGCATCAAAGGAAGCTAAGGATTCACTTCCTAGCCCTCGATATCGTTCGATATAACGATAAATCACTCTGGGCGACTCGGAATAGCGTTATTTACCGTTTCCACACGCTGTGCATCGAAGGAAGCTGAGGATTCACATCCTAGCCCTCGATATCGTTCGATATAACGATAAATCACTCTGGGCGACTCGGAATAGCGATATTTACCTTTTCCACACGCTGTGCATCGAAGGAATCTAAGGATTCACTTCCTAGCCCTCGATATCGTTCGATATAACGATAAATCACTCTGGGAGACACGGAATTGCGATATTTACCGTTTCCACACGCTGTGTATCGAAGGAAGCTAAGGATTCACTTCCTAGCCCTCGACATCGTTCGATATAACGATATATCACTCTGGGCGACTCGGAATAGCGATATTTACCTTTTCCACACGCTGTGCATCGATGAAAGCTAAGGATTCACTTCCTAGTCCTCGATATCGTTCGATATAACGATAAATCACTCTGGGCGACGCGGAATAGCGATATTTACCTTTTCCACACGCTGTGCATCGAAGGAAGCTAAGGATTCACTTCCTAGCCCCCGATATCTTTCGATATAACGATAAATCACTCTGGGAGACGCGGAATAGCGATATTTACCTTTTCCAGACGCTGTGTATCGAAGGAAGCTAAGGATTCACTTCCTAGCGCTCGATATCGTTCGATATAACGATAAATCACTCTGGGCGACTCGGAATCGCGTTATTTACCTATTCCACACACTGTGTATCGAAGAAGCTAAGGATTCACTTCCTAGCCCTCGATATCGTTCGATATAACGATAAATCACTCTGGGAGACGCGGATTAGCGATATTTACCTTTTCCACACGCTGTGCATCGAAGGAAGCTAAGGATTCACTTCCTAGCCCTCGATATCGTTCGATATAACTATAAATCACTCTGGGCGACGCGGAATAGCGATATTTACCTTTTCCACACGCTGTGCATCGAAGGAAGCTGAGGATTCACTTCGTAGCCCTCGATATCGTTCGATATAACGATAAATCACTCTGGGAGACGCGGATTAGCGATATTTACCTTTTCCACACGCTGTACATCGAAGGAAGCTAAGGATTCACTTCCTAGCCCTCGATATCGTTCGATATAACGATAAATCACTCTGGGAGACGCGGAATAGCGATATTTACCGTTTCCACACGCTGTGCATCGAAGGAAGCTGAGGATTCACTTCCTAGCCCTCGATATCGTTCGATATAACGATAAATCACTCTGGGCGACTCGGAATAGCGATATTTACCTTTTCCACACGCTGTGCATCGAAGGAATCTAAGGATTCACTTCCTGGCCCTCGATATCGTTCGATATAACGATAAATCACTCTGATAGACGCGGATTTGCGATATTTACCTTTTCCACACGCTGTGCATCGAAGGAAGCTAAGGATTCACTTCCTAGCCCTCGATATCGTTCGATATAACGATAAATCACTCTGGGAGACACGGAATAGCGATATTTACCCTTTCCACACGCTGTGTATCGAAGGAAGCTAAGGATTCACTTCCTAGCCCTCGACATCGTTCGATATAACGATATATCACTCTGGGCGACTCGGAATCGCGTTATTTAACTATTCCACACGCTGTGTATCGAAGGAAGCTAAGGATTCACTTCCTAGCCCCCGATATCTTTCGATATAACGATAAATCACTCTGGGAGACGCGGAATAGCGATATTTACCTTTTCCACACGCTGTGCATCGAAGGAAGCTAAGGATTCACTTCCTAGCCCTCGATATCGTTCGATATAACGATAAATCACTCTGGGAGACACGGAATAGCGATATTTACCCTTTCCACACGCTGTGTATCGAAGGAAGCTAAGGATTCACTTCCTAGCCCTCGACATCGTTCGATATAACGATATATCACTCTGGGCGACTCGGAATCGCGTTATTTAACTATTCCACACGCTGTCTATCGAAGGAAGCTAAGGATTCACTTCCTAGCCCTCGATATCGTTCGATATAACGATAAATCACTCTGGGAGACGCGGATTAGCGATATATACCTTTTCCACACGCTGTGCATCGAAGGAAGCTAAGGATTCACTTCCTAGCCCTCGATATCGTTCGATATAACGATAAATCACTCTGGGAGACGCGGAATAGCGATATTTACCTTTTCCACACGCTGCGCATCGAAGGAAGCTGAGGATTCACTTCGTAGCCCTCGATATCGTTCGATATAACGATAAATCACTCTGGGCGACTCGGAATCGCGTTATTTACCTTTTCCACACGCTTTACATCGAAGGAAGCTAAGGATTCACTTCCTAGCCCTCGATATCGTTCGATATAACGATAAATCACTCTGGGCGACGCGGAATAGCGATATTTACCTTTTCCACACGCTGTGCATCGAAGGAAGCTAAGGATTCACTTCCTAGCCCTCGATATCGTTCGATATAACGATAAATCACTCTGGGCGACTCGGAATAGCGTTATTTACCTTTTCCACACGCTGTGTATCGAAGGAAGCTAAGGATTCACTTCCTAGCCCTCGATATCTTTCGATATAACGATAAATCACTCTGGGAGACGCGGAATAGCGATATTTACCTTTTCCACACGCTGTGTATCGAAGGAAGCTAAGGATTCACTTCCTAGCCCTCGATATCGTTCGATATAACGAAAAATCACTCTGCGAGACGCGGAATAGCGATATTTACCTTTTCCACACACTGTGTATCGAAGGAAGCTAAGGATTCAATTCCTAGCCCTCGATATCGTTCGATATAACGATAAATCACTCTGGGAGACGCGGATTAGCGATATTTACCTTTTCCACACGCTGTGCATCGAAGGAAGCTAAGGATTCACTTCCTAGCCCTCGATATCGTTCGATATAGCGATAAATCACTCTGGGCAACTCGGAATCGCGTTATTTACCTATTCCACACGCTGTGCATCGAAGGAATCTAAGGATTCACTTCCTATCCCTCGATATCGTTCGATATAACGATAAATCACTCTGGGAGACGCGGATTAGCGATATTTACCTTTTCCACACGCTGTGTATCGAAGGAAGCTAAGTATTCACTTCCTAGCCCTCGATATCGTTCGATATAACGATAAATCAGTCTGGGCGACGCGGAATAGCGATATTTACCGTTTCCACACGCTGTGCATCGAAGGAAGCTGAGGATTCACTTCCTAGCCCTCGATATCGTTCGATATAACGATAAATCACTCTGGGCGACTCGGAATAGCGATATTTACCTTTTCCACACGCTGTGCATCGATGAAAGCTAAGGATTCACTTCCTAGTCCTCGATATCGTTCGATATAACGATAAATCACTCTGGGCGACGCGGAATAGCGATATTTACCTTTTCCACACGCTGTGCATCGAAGGAAGCTAAGGATTCACTTCCTAGCCCTCGATATCGTTCGATATAACGATAAATCACTCTGGGCGACTCGGAATAGCGATATTTACCTTTTCCACACGCTGTGCATCGATGAAAGCTAAGGATTCACTTCCTAGTCCTCGATATCGTTCGATATAACGATAAATCACTCTGGGCGACGCGGAATAGCGATATTTACCTTTTCCACACGCTGTGCATCAAAGGAAGCTAAGGATTCACTTCCTAGCCCTCGATATCGTTCGATATAACGATAAATCACTCTGGGCGACTCGGAATAGCGTTATTTACCGTTTCCACACGCTGTGCATCGAAGGAAGCTGAGGATTCACATCCTAGCCCTCGATATCGTTCGATATAACGATAAATCACTCTGGGCGACTCGGAATAGCGATATTTACCTTTTCCACACGCTGTGCATCGAAGGAATCTAAGGATTCACTTCCTAGCCCTCGATATCGTTCGATATAACGATAAATCACTCTGGGAGACACGGAATTGCGATATTTACCGTTTCCACACGCTGTGTATCGAAGGAAGCTAAGGATTCACTTCCTAGCCCTCGACATCGTTCGATATAACGATATATCACTCTGGGCGACTCGGAATAGCGATATTTACCTTTTCCACACGCTGTGCATCGATGAAAGCTAAGGATTCACTTCCTAGTCCTCGATATCGTTCGATATAACGATAAATCACTCTGGGCGACGCGGAATAGCGATATTTACCTTTTCCACACGCTGTGCATCGAAGGAAGCTAAGGATTCACTTCCTAGCCCCCGATATCTTTCGATATAACGATAAATCACTCTGGGAGACGCGGAATAGCGATATTTACCTTTTCCAGACGCTGTGTATCGAAGGAAGCTAAGGATTCACTTCCTAGCGCTCGATATCGTTCGATATAACGATAAATCACTCTGGGCGACTCGGAATCCCGTTATTTACCTATTCCACACACTGTGTATCGAAGAAGCTAAGGATTCACTTCCTAGCCCTCGATATCGTTCGATATAACGATAAATCACTCTGGGAGACGCGGATTAGCGATATTTACCTTTTCCACACGCTGTGCATCGAAGGAAGCTAAGGATTCACTTCCTAGCCCTCGATATCGTTCGATATAACTATAAATCACTCTGGGCGACGCGGAATAGCGATATTTACCTTTTCCACACGCTGTGCATCGAAGGAAGCTGAGGATTCACTTCGTAGCCCTCGATATCGTTCGATATAACGATAAATCACTCTGGGAGACGCGGATTAGCGATATTTACCTTTTCCACACGCTGTACATCGAAGGAAGCTAAGGATTCACTTCCTAGCCCTCGATATCGTTCGATATAACGATAAATCACTCTGGGAGACGCGGAATAGCGATATTTACCGTTTCCACACGCTGTGCATCGAAGGAAGCTGAGGATTCACTTCCTAGCCCTCGATATCGTTCGATATAACGATAAATCACTCTGGGCGACTCGGAATAGCGATATTTACCTTTTCCACACGCTGTGCATCGAAGGAATCTAAGGATTCACTTCCTGGCCCTCGATATCGTTCGATATAACGATAAATCACTCTGATAGACGCGGATTTGCGATATTTACCTTTTCCACACGCTGTGCATCGAAGGAAGCTAAGGATTCACTTCCTAGCCCTCGATATCGTTCGATATAACGATAAATCACTCTGGGAGACACGGAATAGCGATATTTACCCTTTCCACACGCTGTGTATCGAAGGAAGCTAAGGATTCACTTCCTAGCCCTCGACATCGTTCGATATAACGATATATCACTCTGGGCGACTCGGAATCGCGTTATTTAACTATTCCACACGCTGTGTATCGAAGGAAGCTAAGGATTCACTTCCTAGCCCCCGATATCTTTCGATATAACGATAAATCACTCTGGGAGACGCGGAATAGCGATATTTACCTTTTCCACACGCTGTGCATCGAAGGAAGCTAAGGATTCACTTCCTAGCCCTCGATATCGTTCGATATAACGATAAATCACTCTGGGAGACACGGAATAGCGATATTTACCCTTTCCACACGCTGTGTATCGAAGGAAGCTAAGGATTCACTTCCTAGCCCTCGACATCGTTCGATATAACGATATATCACTCTGGGCGACTCGGAATCGCGTTATTTAACTATTCCACACGCTGTCTATCGAAGGAAGCTAAGGATTCACTTCCTAGCCCTCGATATCGTTCGATATAACTATAAATCACTCTGGGCGACGCGGAATAGCGATATTTACCTTTTCCACACGCTGTGCATCGAAGGAAGCTGAGGATTCACTTCGTAGCCCTCGATATCGTTCGATATAACGATAAATCACTCTGGGAGACGCGGATTAGCGATATTTACCTTTTCCACACGCTGTGCATCGAAGGAAGCTAAGGATTCACTTCCTAGCCCTCGATATCGTTCGATATAACTATAAATCACTCTGGGCGACGCGGAATAGCGATATTTACCTTTTCCACACGCTGTGCATCGAAGGAAGCTGAGGATTCACTTCGTAGCCCTCGATATCGTTCGATATAACGATAAATCACTCTGGGCGAACCGGAATCGCGTTATTTACCTTTTCCACACGCTTTGCATCGAAGGAAGCTAAGGATTCACTTCCTAGCCCTCGATATCGTTCGATATAACGATAAATCACTCTGGGAGACGCGGATTAGCGATATTTACCTTTTCCACACGCTGTACATCGAAGGAAGCTAAGGATTCACTTCCTAGCCCTCGATATCGTTCGATATAACGATAAATCACTCTGGGAGACGCGGAATAGCGATATTTACCGTTTCCACACGCTGTGCATCGAAGGAAGCTGAGGATTCACTTCCTAGCCCTCGATATCGTTCGATATAACGATAAATCACTCTGGGCGACTCGGAATAGCGATATTTACCTTTTCCACACGCTGTGCATCGAAGGAATCTAAGGATTCACTTCCTAGCCCTCGATATCGTTCGATATAACGATAAATCACTCTGATAGACGCGGATTTGCGATATTTACCTTTTCCACACGCTGTGCATCGAAGGAAGCTAAGGATTCACTTCCTAGCCCTCGATATCGTTCGATATAACGATAAATCACTCTGGGAGACACGGAATAGCGATATTTACCCTTTCCACACGCTGTGTATCGAAGGAAGCTAAGGATTCACTTCCTAGCCCTCGACATCGTTCGATATAACGATATATCACTCTGGGCGACTCGGAATCGCGTTATTTAACTATTCCACACGCTGTCTATCGAAGGAAGCTAAGGATTCACTTCCTAGCCCTCGATATCGTTCGATATAACGATAAATCACTCTGGGAGACGCGGATTAGCGATATATACCTTTTCCACACGCTGTGCATCGAAGGAAGCTAAGGATTCACTTCCTAGCCCTCGATATCGTTCGATATAACGATAAATCACTCTGGGAGACGCGGAATAGCGATATTTACCTTTTCCACACGCTGCGCATCGAAGGAAGCTGAGGATTCACTTCGTAGCCCTCGATATCGTTCGATATAACGATAAATCACTCTGGGCGACTCGGAATCGCGTTATTTACCTTTTCCACACGCTTTACATCGAAGGAAGCTAAGGATTCACTTCCTAGCCCTCGATATCGTTCGATATAACGGTAAATCACTCTGGGCGACGCGGAATAGCGATATTTACCTTTTCCACACGCTGTGCATCGAAGGAAGCTAAGGATTCACTTCCTAGCCCTCGATATCGTTCGATATAACGATAAATCACTCTGGGCGACTCGGAATAGCGTTATTTACCTTTTCCACACGCTGTGTATCGAAGGAAGCTAAGGATTCACTTCCTAGCCCTCGATATCTTTCGATATAACGATAAATCACTCTGGGAGACGCGGAATAGCGATATTTACCTTTTCCACACGCTGTGTATCGAAGGAAGCTAAGGATTCACTTCCTAGCCCTCGATATCGTTCGATATAACGAAAAATCACTCTGCGAGACGCGGAATAGCGATATTTACCTTTTCCACACACTGTGTATCGAAGGAAGCTAAGGATTCAATTCCTAGCCCTCGATATCGTTCGATATAACGATAAATCACTCTGGGAGACGCGGATTAGCGATATTTACCTTTTCCACACGCTGTGCATCGAAGGAAGCTAAGGATTCACTTCCTAGCCCTCGATATCTTTCGATATAACGATAAATCACTCTGGGAGACACGGAATAGCGATATTTACCCTTTCCACACGCTGTGTATCGAAGGAAGCTAAGGATTCACTTCCTAGCCCTCGATATCGTTCGATATAACGATAAATCACTCTGGGCGACTCGAAATAGCGATATTTACCCTTTCCACACGCTGTGTATCGAAGGAAGCTAAGGATTCACTTCCTAGCCCTCGATATCGTTCGATATAACGATATATCACTCTGGGCGACTCGGAATCGCGTTATTTAACTATTCCACACGCTGTGTATCGAAGGAAGCTAAGGATTCACTTCCTAGCCCTCGATATCGTTCGATATAACGATAAATCACTTGGGAGACGCGGATTAGCGATATTTACCTTTTCCACACGCTGTGCATCGAAGGAAGCTAAGGATTCACTTCCTAGCCCTCGATACCGTTCGATATAACGATAAATCACTCTGGGAGACACGGAATAGCGATATTTACCCTTTCCACACGCTGTGTATCGAAGGAAGCTGAGGATTCACTTCGTAGCCCTCGATATCGTTCGATATAACGATATATCACTCTGGGCGACTCGGAATCGCGTTATTTAACTATTCCACACGCTGTGTATCGAAGGAAGCTAAGGATTCACTTCCTAGCCCTCGATATCGTTCGATATAACGATAAATCACTTGGGAGAAGCGGATTAGCGATATTTACCTTTTCCACACGCTGTGCATCGAAGGAAGCTAAGGATTCACTTCCTAGCCCTCGATATCGTTCGATATAACGATAAGTCACTCTGGGCGACGCGGAATAGCGATATTTACCTTTTCCACACGCTGTGCATCGAAGGAAGCTGAGGATTCACTTCGTAGCCCTCGATATCGTTCGATATAACGATAAATCACTCTGGGCGACTCGGAATCGCGTTATTTACCTTTTCCACACGCTTTGCATCGAAGGAAGCTAAGGATTCACTTCCTAGCCCTCGATATCGTTCGATATAACGATAAATCACTCTGGGAGACGCGGATTAGCGATATTTACCTTTTCCACACGCTGTACATCGAAGGAAGCTAAGGATTCACTTCCTAGCCCTCGATATCGTTCGATATAACGATAAATCACTCTGGGAGACGCGGAATAGCGATATTTACCGTTTCCACACGCTGTGCATCGAAGGAAGCTGAGGATTCACATCCTAGCCCTCGATATCGTTCGATATAACGATAAATCACTCTGGGCGACTCGGAATAGCGATATTTACCTTTTCCACACGCTGTGCATCGAAGGAATCTAAGGATTCACTTCCTAGCCCTCGATATCGTTCGATATAACGATAAATCACTCTGATAGACGCGGATTTGCGATATTTACCTTTTCCACACGCTGTGCATCGAAGGAAGCTAAGGATTCACTTCCTAGCCCTCGATATCGTTCGATATAACGATAAATCACTCTGGGAGACACGGAATTGCGATATTTACCCTTTCCACACGCTGTGTATCGAAGGAAGCTAAGGATTCACTTCCTAGCCCTCGACATCGTTCGATATAACGATATATCACTCTGGGCGACTCGGAATCGCGTTATTTAACTATTCCACACGCTGTCTATCGAAGGAAGCTAAGGATTCACTTCCTAGCCCTCGATATCGTTCGATATAACGATAAATCACTCTGGGAGACGCGGAATAGCGATATATACCTTTTCCACACGCTGTGCATCGAAGGAAGCTAAGGATTCACTTCCTAGCCCTCGATATCGTTCGATATAACGATAAATCACTCTGGGAGACGCGGAATAGCGATATTTACCTTTTCCACACGCTGCGCATCGAAGGAAGCTGAGGATTCACTTCGTAGCCCTCGATATCGTTCGATATAACGATAAATCACTCTGGGCGACTCGGAATCGCGTTATTTACCTTTTCCACACGCTTTACATCGAAGGAAGCTAAGGATTCACTTCCTAGCCCTCGATATCGTTCGATATAACGATAAATCACTCTGGGCGACGCGGAATAGCGATATTTACCTTTTCCACACGCTGTGCATCGAAGGAAGCTAAGGATTCACTTCCTAGCCCTCGATATCGTTCGATATAACGATAAATCACTCTGGGCGACTCGGAATAGCGTTATTTACCTTTTCCACACGCTGTGTATCGAAGGAAGCTAAGGATTCACTTCCTAGCCCTCGATATCTTTCGATATAACGATAAATCACTCTGGGAGACGCGGAATAGCGATATTTACCTTTTCCACACGCTGTGTATCGAAGGAAGCTAAGGATTCACTTCCTAGCCCTCGATATCGTTCGATATAACGAAAAATCACTCTGCGAGACGCGGAATAGCGATATTTACCTTTTCCACACACTGTGTATCGAAGGAAGCTAAGGATTCAATTCCTAGCCCTCGATATCGTTCGATATAACGATAAATCACTCTGGGAGACGCGGATTAGCGATATTTACCTTTTCCACACGCTGTGCATCGAAGGAAGCTAAGGATTCACTTCCTAGCCCTCGATATCGTTCGATATAGCGATAAATCACTCTGGGCAACTCGGAATCGCGTTATTTACCTATTCCACACGCTGTGCATCGAAGGAATCTAAGGATTCACTTCCTATCCCTCGATATCGTTCGATATAACGATAAATCACTCTGGGAGACGCGGAATAGCGATATTTACCTTTTCCACACGCTGTGTATCGAAGGAAGCTAAGTATTCACTTCCTAGCCCTCGATATCGTTCGATATAACGATAAATCAGTCTGGGCGACGCGGAATAGCGATATTTACCGTTTCCACACGCTGTGCATCGAAGGAAGCTGAGGATTCACTTCCTAGCCCTCGATATCGTTCGATATAACGATAAATCACTCTGGGCGACTCGGAATAGCGATATTTACCTTTTCCACACGCTGTGCATCGATGAAAGCTAAGGATTCACTTCCTAGTCCTCGATATCGTTCGATATAACGATAAATCACTCTGGGCGACGCGGAATAGCGATATTTACCTTTTCCACACGCTGTGCATCGAAGGAAGCTAAGGATTCACTTCCTAGCCCTCGATATCGTTCGATATAACGATAAATCACTCTGGGCGACTCGGAATAGCGATATTTACCTTTTCCACACGCTGTGCATCGATGAAAGCTAAGGATTCACTTCCTAGTCCTCGATATCGTTCGATATAACGATAAATCACTCTGGGCGACGCGGAATAGCGATATTTACCTTTTCCACACGCTGTGCATCAAAGGAAGCTAAGGATTCACTTCCTAGCCCTCGATATCGTTCGATATAACGATAAATCACTCTGGGCGACTCGGAATAGCGTTATTTACCGTTTCCACACGCTGTGCATCGAAGGAAGCTGAGGATTCACATCCTAGCCCTCGATATCGTTCGATATAACGATAAATCACTCTGGGCGACTCGGAATAGCGATATTTACCTTTTCCACACGCTGTGCATCGAAGGAATCTAAGGATTCACTTCCTAGCCCTCGATATCGTTCGATATAACGATAAATCACTCTGGGAGACACGGAATTGCGATATTTACCGTTTCCACACGCTGTGTATCGAAGGAAGCTAAGGATTCACTTCCTAGCCCTCGACATCGTTCGATATAACGATATATCACTCTGGGCGACTCGGAATAGCGATATTTACCTTTTCCACACGCTGTGCATCGATGAAAGCTAAGGATTCACTTCCTAGTCCTCGATATCGTTCGATATAACGATAAATCACTCTGGGCGACGCGGAATAGCGATATTTACCTTTTCCACACGCTGTGCATCGAAGGAAGCTAAGGATTCACTTCCTAGCCCTCGATATCGTTCGATATAACGATAAATCACTCTGGGCGACTCGGAATAGCGATATTTACCTTTTCCACACGCTGTGCATCGATGAAAGCTAAGGATTCACTTCCTAGTCCTCGATATCGTTCGATATAACGATAAATCACTCTGGGCGACGCGGAATAGCGATATTTACCTTTTCCACACGCTGTGCATCAAAGGAAGCTAAGGATTCACTTCCTAGCCCTCGATATCGTTCGATATAACGATAAATCACTCTGGGCGACTCGGAATAGCGTTATTTACCTTTTCCACACGCTGTGTATCGAAGGAAGCTAAGGATTCACTTCCTAGCCCCCGATATCTTTCGATATAACGATAAATCACTCTGGGAGACGCGGAATAGCGATATTTACCTTTTCCAGACGCTGTGTATCGAAGGAAGCTAAGGATTCACTTCCTAGCGCTCGATATCGTTCGATATAACGATAAATCACTCTGGGCGACTCGGAATCGCGTTATTTACCTATTCCACACACTGTGTATCGAAGAAGCTAAGGATTCACTTCCTAGCCCTCGATATCGTTCGATATAACGATAAATCACTCTGGGAGACGCGGATTAGCGATATTTACCTTTTCCACACGCTGTGCATCGAAGGAAGCTAAGGATTCACTTCCTAGCCCTCGATATCTTTCGATATAACTATAAATCACTCTGGGCGACGCGGAATAGCGATATTTACCTTTTCCACACGCTGTGCATCGAAGGAAGCTGAGGATTCACTTCGTAGCCCTCGATATCGTTCGATATAACGATAAATCACTCTGGGAGACGCGGATTAGCGATATTTACCTTTTCCACACGCTGTACATCGAAGGAAGCTAAGGATTCACTTCCTAGCCCTCGATATCGTTCGATATAACGATAAATCACTCTGGGAGACGCGGAATAGCGATATTTACCGTTTCCACACGCTGTGCATCGAAGGAAGCTGAGGATTCACTTCCTAGCCCTCGATATCGTTCGATATAACGATAAATCACTCTGGGCGACTCGGAATAGCGATATTTACCTTTTCCACACGCTGTGCATCGAAGGAATCTAAGGATTCACTTCCTGGCCCTCGATATCGTTCGATATAACGATAAATCACTCTGATAGACGCGGATTTGCGATATTTACCTTTTCCACACGCTGTGCATCGAAGGAAGCTAAGGATTCACTTCCTAGCCCTCGATATCGTTCGATATAACGATAAATCACTCTGGGAGACACGGAATAGCGATATTTACCCTTTCCACACGCTGTGTATCGAAGGAAGCTAAGGATTCACTTCCTAGCCCTCGACATCGTTCGATATAACGATATATCACTCTGGGCGACTCGGAATCGCGTTATTTACCTTTTCCACACGCTTTGCATCGAAGGAAGCTAAGGATTCACTTCCTAGCCCTCGATATCGTTCGATATAACGATAAATCACTCTGGGAGACGCGGATTAGCGATATTTACCTTTTCCACACGCTGTACATCGAAGGAAGCTAAGGATTCACTTCCTAGCCCTCGATATCGTTCGATATAACGATAAATCACTCTGGGAGACGCGGAATAGCGATATTTACCGTTTCCACACGCTGTGCATCGAAGGAAGCTGAGGATTCACATCCTAGCCCTCGATATCGTTCGATATAACGATAAATCACTCTGGGCGACTCGGAATAGCGATATTTACCTTTTCCACACGCTGTGCATCGAAGGAATCTAAGGATTCACTTCCTAGCCCTCGATATCGTTCGATATAACGATAAATCACTCTGATAGACGCGGATTTGCGATATTTACCTTTTCCACACGCTGTGCATCGAAGGAAGCTAAGGATTCACTTCCTAGCCCTCGATATCGTTCGATATAACGATAAATCACTCTGGGAGACACGGAATTGCGATATTTACCCTTTCCACACGCTGTGTATCGAAGGAAGCTAAGGATTCACTTCCTAGCCCTCGACATCGTTCGATATAACGATATATCACTCTGGGCGACTCGGAATCGCGTTATTTAACTATTCCACACGCTGTCTATCGAAGGAAGCTAAGGATTCACTTCCTAGCCCTCGATATCGTTCGATATAACGATAAATCACTCTGGGAGACGCGGATTAGCGATATATACCTTTTCCACACGCTGTGCATCGAAGGAAGCTAAGGATTCACTTCCTAGCCCTCGATATCGTTCGATATAACGATAAATCACTCTGGGAGACGCGGAATAGCGATATTTACCTTTTCCACACGCTGCGCATCGAAGGAAGCTGAGGATTCACTTCGTAGCCCTCGATATCGTTCGATATAACGATAAATCACTCTGGGCGACTCGGAATCGCGTTATTTACCTTTTCCACACGCTTTACATCGAAGGAAGCTAAGGATTCACTTCCTAGCCCTCGATATCGTTCGATATAACGATAAATCACTCTGGGCGACGCGGAATAGCGATATTTACCTTTTCCACACGCTGTGCATCGAAGGAAGCTAAGGATTCACTTCCTAGCCCTCGATATCGTTCGATATAACGATAAATCACTCTGGGCGACTCGGAATAGCGTTATTTACCTTTTCCACACGCTGTGTATCGAAGGAAGCTAAGGATTCACTTCCTAGCCCTCGATATCTTTCGATATAACGATAAATCACTCTGGGAGACGCGGAATAGCGATATTTACCTTTTCCACACGCTGTGTATCGAAGGAAGCTAAGGATTCACTTCCTAGCCCTCGATATCGTTCGATATAACGAAAAATCACTCTGCGAGACGCGGAATAGCGATATTTACCTTTTCCACACACTGTGTATCGAAGGAAGCTAAGGATTCAATTCCTAGCCCTCGATATCGTTCGATATAACGATAAATCACTCTGGGAGACGCGGATTAGCGATATTTACCTTTTCCACACGCTGTGCATCGAAGGAAGCTAAGGATTCACTTCCTAGCCCTCGATATCGTTCGATATAGCGATAAATCACTCTGGGCAACTCGGAATCGCGTTATTTACCTATTCCACACGCTGTGCATCGAAGGAATCTAAGGATTCACTTCCTATCCCTCGATATCGTTCGATATAACGATAAATCACTCTGGGAGACGCGGAATAGCGATATTTACCTTTTCCACACGCTGTGTATCGAAGGAAGCTAAGTATTCACTTCCTAGCCCTCGATATCGTTCGATATAACGATAAATCAGTCTGGGCGACGCGGAATAGCGATATTTACCGTTTCCACACGCTGTGCATCGAAGGAAGCTGAGGATTCACTTCCTAGCCCTCGATATCGTTCGATATAACGATAAATCACTCTGGGCGACTCGGAATAGCGATATTTACCTTTTCCACACGCTGTGCATCGATGAAAGCTAAGGATTCACTTCCTAGTCCTCGATATCGTTCGATATAACGATAAATCACTCTGGGCGACGCGGAATAGCGATATTTACCTTTTCCACACGCTGTGCATCGAAGGAAGCTAAGGATTCACTTCCTAGCCCTCGATATCGTTCGATATAACGATAAATCACTCTGGGCGACTCGGAATAGCGATATTTACCTTTTCCACACGCTGTGCATCGATGAAAGCTAAGGATTCACTTCCTAGTCCTCGATATCGTTCGATATAACGATAAATCACTCTGGGCGACGCGGAATAGCGATATTTACCTTTTCCACACGCTGTGCATCAAAGGAAGCTAAGGATTCACTTCCTAGCCCTCGATATCGTTCGATATAACGATAAATCACTCTGGGCGACTCGGAATAGCGTTATTTACCGTTTCCACACGCTGTGCATCGAAGGAAGCTGAGGATTCACATCCTAGCCCTCGATATCGTTCGATATAACGATAAATCACTCTGGGCGACTCGGAATAGCGATATTTACCTTTTCCACACGCTGTGCATCGAAGGAATCTAAGGATTCACTTCCTAGCCCTCGATATCGTTCGATATAACGATAAATCACTCTGGGAGACACGGAATTGCGATATTTACCGTTTCCACACGCTGTGTATCGAAGGAAGCTAAGGATTCACTTCCTAGCCCTCGACATCGTTCGATATAACGATATATCACTCTGGGCGACTCGGAATAGCGATATTTACCTTTTCCACACGCTGTGCATCGATGAAAGCTAAGGATTCACTTCCTAGTCCTCGATATCGTTCGATATAACGATAAATCACTCTGGGCGACGCGGAATAGCGATATTTACCTTTTCCACACGCTGTGCATCGAAGGAAGCTAAGGATTCACTTCCTAGCCCTCGATATCGTTCGATATAACGATAAATCACTCTGGGCGACTCGGAATAGCGATATTTACCTTTTCCACACGCTGTGCATCGATGAAAGCTAAGGATTCACTTCCTAGTCCTCGATATCGTTCGATATAACGATAAATCACTCTGGGCGACGCGGAATAGCGATATTTACCTTTTCCACACGCTGTGCATCAAAGGAAGCTAAGGATTCACTTCCTAGCCCTCGATATCGTTCGATATAACGATAAATCACTCTGGGCGACTCGGAATAGCGTTATTTACCTTTTCCACACGCTGTGTATCGAAGGAAGCTAAGGATTCACTTCCTAGCCCCCGATATCTTTCGATATAACGATAAATCACTCTGGGAGACGCGGAATAGCGATATTTACCTTTTCCAGACGCTGTGTATCGAAGGAAGCTAAGGATTCACTTCCTAGCGCTCGATATCGTTCGATATAACGATAAATCACTCTGGGCGACTCGGAATCGCGTTATTTACCTATTCCACACACTGTGTATCGAAGAAGCTAAGGATTCACTTCCTAGCCCTCGATATCGTTCGATATAACGATAAATCACTCTGGGAGACGCGGATTAGCGATATTTACCTTTTCCACACGCTGTGCATCGAAGGAAGCTAAGGATTCACTTCCTAGCCCTCGATATCTTTCGATATAACTATAAATCACTCTGGGCGACGCGGAATAGCGATATTTACCTTTTCCACACGCTGTGCATCGAAGGAAGCTGAGGATTCACTTCGTAGCCCTCGATATCGTTCGATATAACGATAAATCACTCTGGGAGACGCGGATTAGCGATATTTACCTTTTCCACACGCTGTACATCGAAGGAAGCTAAGGATTCACTTCCTAGCCCTCGATATCGTTCGATATAACGATAAATCACTCTGGGAGACGCGGAATAGCGATATTTACCGTTTCCACACGCTGTGCATCGAAGGAAGCTGAGGATTCACTTCCTAGCCCTCGATATCGTTCGATATAACGATAAATCACTCTGGGCGACTCGGAATAGCGATATTTACCTTTTCCACACGCTGTGCATCGAAGGAATCTAAGGATTCACTTCCTGGCCCTCGATATCGTTCGATATAACGATAAATCACTCTGATAGACGCGGATTTGCGATATTTACCTTTTCCACACGCTGTGCATCGAAGGAAGCTAAGGATTCACTTCCTAGCCCTCGATATCGTTCGATATAACGATAAATCACTCTGGGAGACACGGAATAGCGATATTTACCCTTTCCACACGCTGTGTATCGAAGGAAGCTAAGGATTCACTTCCTAGCCCTCGACATCGTTCGATATAACTATAAATCACTCTGGGCGACGCGGAATAGCGATATTTACCTTTTCCACACGCTGTGCATCGAAGGAAGCTGAGGATTCACTTCGTAGCCCTCGATATCGTTCGATATAACGATAAATCACTCTGGGAGACGCGGATTAGCGATATTTACCTTTTCCACACGCTGTGCATCGAAGGAAGCTAAGGATTCACTTCCTAGCCCTCGATATCGTTCGATATAACTATAAATCACTCTGGGCGACGCGGAATAGCGATATTTACCTTTTCCACACGCTGTGCATCGAAGGAAGCTGAGGATTCACTTCGTAGCCCTCGATATCGTTCGATATAACGATAAATCACTCTGGGCGACTCGGAATCGCGTTATTTACCTTTTCCACACGCTTTGCATCGAAGGAAGCTAAGGATTCACTTCCTAGCCCTCGATATCGTTCGATATAACGATAAATCACTCTGGGAGACGCGGATTAGCGATATTTACCTTTTCCACACGCTGTACATCGAAGGAAGCTAAGGATTCACTTCCTAGCCCTCGATATCGTTCGATATAACGATAAATCACTCTGGGCGACTCGGAATAGCGATATTTACCTTTTCCACACGCTGTGCATCGAAGGAATCTAAGGATTCACTTCCTAGCCCTCGATATCGTTCGATATAACGATAAATCACTCTGATAGACGCGGATTTGCGATATTTACCTTTTCCACACGCTGTGCATCGAAGGAAGCTAAGGATTCACTTCCTAGCCCTCGATATCGTTCGATATAACGATAAATCACTCTGGGAGACACGGAATAGCGATATTTACCCTTTCCACACGCTGTGTATCGAAGGAAGCTAAGGATTCACTTCCAAGCCCTCGACATCGTTCGATATAACGATATATCACTCTGGGCGACTCGGAATCGCGTTATTTAACTATTCCACACGCTGTCTATCGAAGGAAGCTAAGGATTCACTTCCTAGCCCTCGATATCGTTCGATATAACGATAAATCACTCTGGGAGACGCGGATTAGCGATATATACCTTTTCCACACGCTGTGCATCGAAGGAAGCTAAGGATTCACTTCCTAGCCCTCGATATCGTTCGATATAACGATAAATCACTCTGGGAGACGCGGAATAGCGATATTTACCTTTTCCACACGCTGTGCATCGAAGGAATCTAAGGATTCACTTCCTGGCCCTCGATATCGTTCGATATAACGATAAATCACTCTGATAGACGCGGATTTGCGATATTTACCTTTTCCACACGCTGTGCATCGAAGGAAGCTAAGGATTCACTTCCTAGCCCTCGATATCGTTCGATATAACGATAAATCACTCTGGGAGACACGGAATAGCGATATTTACCCTTTCCACACGCTGTGTATCGAAGGAAGCTAAGGATTCACTTCCTAGCCCTCGACATCGTTCGATATAACTATAAATCACTCTGGGCGACGCGGAATAGCGATATTTACCTTTTCCACACGCTGTGCATCGAAGGAAGCTGAGGATTCACTTCGTAGCCCTCGATATCGTTCGATATAACGATAAATCACTCTGGGAGACGCGGATTAGCGATATTTACCTTTTCCACACGCTGTGCATCGAAGGAAGCTAAGGATTCACTTCCTAGCCCTCGATATCGTTCGATATAACTATAAATCACTCTGGGCGACGCGGAATAGCGATATTTACCTTTTCCACACGCTGTGCATCGAAGGAAGCTGAGGATTCACTTCGTAGCCCTCGATATCGTTCGATATAACGATAAATCACTCTGGGCGACTCGGAATCGCGTTATTTACCTTTTCCACACGCTTTGCATCGAAGGAAGCTAAGGATTCACTTCCTAGCCCTCGATATCGTTCGATATAACGATAAATCACTCTGGGAGACGCGGATTAGCGATATTTACCTTTTCCACACGCTGTACATCGAAGGAAGCTAAGGATTCACTTCCTAGCCCTCGATATCGTTCGATATAACGATAAATCACTCTGGGCGACTCGGAATAGCGATATTTACCTTTTCCACACGCTGTGCATCGAAGGAATCTAAGGATTCACTTCCTAGCCCTCGATATCGTTCGATATAACGATAAATCACTCTGATAGACGCGGATTTGCGATATTTACCTTTTCCACACGCTGTGCATCGAAGGAAGCTAAGGATTCACTTCCTAGCCCTCGATATCGTTCGATATAACGATAAATCACTCTGGGAGACACGGAATAGCGATATTTACCCTTTCCACACGCTGTGTATCGAAGGAAGCTAAGGATTCACTTCCAAGCCCTCGACATCGTTCGATATAACGATATATCACTCTGGGCGACTCGGAATCGCGTTATTTAACTATTCCACACGCTGTCTATCGAAGGAAGCTAAGGATTCACTTCCTAGCCCTCGATATCGTTCGATATAACGATAAATCACTCTGGGAGACGCGGATTAGCGATATATACCTTTTCCACACGCTGTGCATCGAAGGAAGCTAAGGATTCACTTCCTAGCCCTCGATATCGTTCGATATAACGATAAATCACTCTGGGAGACGCGGAATAGCGATATTTACCTTTTCCACACGCTGCGCATCGAAGGAAGCTGAGGATTCACTTCGTAGCCCTCGATATCGTTCGATATAACGATAAATCACTCTGGGCGACTCGGAATCGCGTTATTTACCTTTTCCACACGCTTTACATCGAAGGAAGCTAAGGATTCACTTCCTAGCCCTCGATATCGTTCGATATAACGATAAATCACTCTGGGCGACGCGGAATAGCGATATTTACCTTTTCCACACGCTGTGCATCGAAGGAAGCTAAGGATTCACTTCCTAGCCCTCGATATCGTTCGATATAACGATAAATCACTCTGGGCGACTCGGAATAGCGTTATTTACCTTTTCCACACGCTGTGTATCGAAGGAAGCTAAGGATTCACTTCCTAGCCCTCGATATCTTTCGATATAACGATAAATCACTCTGGGAGACGCGGAATAGCGATATTTACCTTTTCCACACGCTGTGTATCGAAGGAAGCTAAGGATTCACTTCCTAGCCCTCGATATCGTTCGATATAACGAAAAATCACTCTGCGAGACGCGGAATAGCGATATTTACCTTTTCCACACACTGTGTATCGAAGGAAGCTAAGGATTCAATTCCTAGCCCTCGATATCGTTCGATATAACGATAAATCACTCTGGGAGACGCGGATTAGCGATATTTACCTTTTCCACACGCTGTGCATCGAAGGAAGCTAAGGATTCACTTCCTAGCCCTCGATATCTTTCGATATAACGATAAATCACTCTGGGAGACACGGAATAGCGATATTTACCCTTTCCACACGCTGTGTATCGAAGGAAGCTAAGGATTCACTTCCTAGCCCTCGATATCGTTCGATATAACGATAAATCACTCTGGGCGACTCGAAATAGCGATATTTACCCTTTCCACACGCTGTGTATCGAAGGAAGCTAAGGATTCACTTCCTAGCCCTCGATATCGTTCGATATAACGATATATCACTCTGGGCGACTGGGATTCGCGTTATTTAACTATTCCACACGCTGTGTATCGAAGGAAGCTAAGGATTCACTTCCTAGCCCTCGATATCGTTCGATATAACGATAAATCACTTGGGAGACGCGGATTAGCGATATTTACCTTTTCCACACGCTGCGCATCGAAGGAAGCTGAGGATTCACTTCCTAGCCCTCGATATCGTTCGATATAACGATAAATCACTCTGGGAGACACGGAATAGCGATATTTACCCTTTCCACACGCTGTGTATCGAAGGAAGCTAAGGATTCACTTCCTAGCCCTCGACATCGTTCGATATAACGATATATCACTCTGGGCGACTCGGAATCGCGTTATTTAACTATTCCACACGCTGTGTATCGAAGGAAGCTAAGGATTCACTTCCTAGCCCCCGATATCTTTCGATATAACGATAAATCACTCTGGGAGACGCGGAATAGCGATATTTACCTTTTCCACACGCTGTGCATCGAAGGAAGCTAAGGATTCACTTCCTAGCCCTCGATATCGTTCGATATAACGATAAATCACTCTGGGAGACACGGAATAGCGATATTTACCCTTTCCACACGCTGTGTATCGAAGGAAGCTAAGGATTCACTTCCTAGCCCTCGATATCGTTCGATATAACTATAAATCACTCTGGGCGACGCGGAATAGCGATATTTACCTTTTCCACACGCTGTGCATCGAAGGAAGCTGAGGATTCACTTCGTAGCCCTCGATATCGTTCGATATAACGATAAATCACTCTGGGAGACGCGGATTAGCGATATTTACCTTTTCCACACGCTGTACATCGAAGGAAGCTAAGGATTCACTTCCTAGCCCTCGATATCGTTCGATATAACGATAAATCACTCTGGGAGACGCGGAATAGCGATATTTACCGATTCCACACGCTGTGCATCGAAGGAAGCTGAGGATTCACTTCCTAGCCCTCGATATCGTTCGATATAACGATAAATCACTCTGGGCGACTCGGAATAGCGATATTTACCTTTTCCACACGCTGTGCATCGAAGGAATCTAAGGATTCACTTCCTAGCCCTCGATATCGTTCGATATAACGATAAATCACTCTGATAGACGCGGATTTGCGATATTTACCTTTTCCACACGCTGTGCATCGAAGGAAGCTAAGGATTCACTTCCTAGCCCTCGATATCGTTCGATATAACGATAAATCACTCTGGGAGACACGGAATAGCGATATTTACCCTTTCCACACGCTGTGTATCGAAGGAAGCTAAGGATTCACTTCCTAGCCCTCGACATCGTTCGATATAACGATATATCACTCTGGGCGACTCGGAATCGCGTTATTTAACTATTCCACACGCTGTCTATCGAAGGAAGCTAAGGATTCACTTCCTAGCCCTCGATATCGTTCGATATAACGATAAATCACTCTGGGAGACGCGGATTAGCGATATATACCTTTTCCACACGCTGTGCATCGAAGGAAGCTAAGGATTCACTTCCTAGCCCTCGATATCGTTCGATATAACGATAAATCACTCTGGGAGACGCGGAATAGCGATATTTACCTTTTCCACACGCTGCGCATCGAAGGAAGCTGAGGATTCACTTCGTAGCCCTCGATATCGTTCGATATAACGATAAATCACTCTGGGCGACTCGGAATCGCGTTATTTACCTTTTCCACACGCTTTACATCGAAGGAAGCTAAGGATTCACTTCCTAGCCCTCGATATCGTTCGATATAACGATAAATCACTCTGGGCGACGCGGAATAGCGATATTTACCTTTTCCACACGCTGTGCATCGAAGGAAGCTAAGGATTCACTTCCTAGCCCTCGATATCGTTCGATATAACGATATATCACTCTGGGCGACTCGGAATCGCGTTATTTAACTATTCCACACGCTGTGTATCGAAGGAAGCTAAGGATTCACTTCCTAGCCCTCGATATCGTTCGATATAACGATAAATCACTTGGGAGACGCGGATTAGCGATATTTACCTTTTCCACACGCTGCGCATCGAAGGAAGCTGAGGATTCACTTCCTAGCCCTCGATATCGTTCGATATAACGATAAATCACTCTGGGAGACACGGAATAGCGATATTTACCCTTTCCACACGCTGTGTATCGAAGGAAGCTAAGGATTCACTTCCTAGCCCTCGACATCGTTCGATATAACGATATATCACTCTGGGCGACTCGGAATCGCGTTATTTAACTATTCCACACGCTGTGTATCGAAGGAAGCTAAGGATTCACTTCCTAGCCCCCGATATCTTTCGATATAACGATAAATCACTCTGGGAGACGCGGAATAGCGATATTTACCTTTTCCACACGCTGTGCATCGAAGGAAGCTAAGGATTCACTTCCTAGCCCTCGATATCGTTCGATATAACGATAAATCACTCTGGGAGACACGGAATAGCGATATTTACCCTTTCCACACGCTGTGTATCGAAGGAAGCTAAGGATTCACTTCCTAGCCCTCGATATCGTTCGATATAACTATAAATCACTCTGGGCGACGCGGAATAGCGATATTTACCTTTTCCACACGCTGTGCATCGAAGGAAGCTGAGGATTCACTTCGTAGCCCTCGATATCGTTCGATATAACGATAAATCACTCTGGGAGACGCGGATTAGCGATATTTACCTTTTCCACACGCTGTACATCGAAGGAAGCTAAGGATTCACTTCCTAGCCCTCGATATCGTTCGATATAACGATAAATCACTCTGGGAGACGCGGAATAGCGATATTTACCGATTCCACACGCTGTGCATCGAAGGAAGCTGAGGATTCACTTCCTAGCCCTCGATATCGTTCGATATAACGATAAATCACTCTGGGCGACTCGGAATAGCGATATTTACCTTTTCCACACGCTGTGCATCGAAGGAATCTAAGGATTCACTTCCTAGCCCTCGATATCGTTCGATATAACGATAAATCACTCTGATAGACGCGGATTTGCGATATTTACCTTTTCCACACGCTGTGCATCGAAGGAAGCTAAGGATTCACTTCCTAGCCCTCGATATCGTTCGATATAACGATAAATCACTCTGGGAGACACGGAATAGCGATATTTACCCTTTCCACACGCTGTGTATCGAAGGAAGCTAAGGATTCACTTCCAAGCCCTCGACATCGTTCGATATAACGATATATCACTCTGGGCGACTCGGAATCGCGTTATTTAACTATTCCACACGCTGTCTATCGAAGGAAGCTAAGGATTCACTTCCTAGCCCTCGATATCGTTCGATATAACGATAAATCACTCTGGGAGACGCGGATTAGCGATATATACCTTTTCCACACGCTGTGCATCGAAGGAAGCTAAGGATTCACTTCCTAGCCCTCGATATCGTTCGATATAACGATAAATCACTCTGGGAGACGCGGAATAGCGATATTTACCTTTTCCACACGCTGCGCATCGAAGGAAGCTGAGGATTCACTTCGTAGCCCTCGATATCGTTCGATATAACGATAAATCACTCTGGGCGACTCGGAATCGCGTTATTTACCTTTTCCACACGCTTTACATCGAAGGAAGCTAAGGATTCACTTCCTAGCCCTCGATATCGTTCGATATAACGATAAATCACTCTGGGCGACGCGGAATAGCGATATTTACCTTTTCCACACGCTGTGCATCGAAGGAAGCTAAGGATTCACTTCCTAGCCCTCGATATCGTTCGATATAACGATAAATCACTCTGGGCGACTCGGAATAGCGTTATTTACCTTTTCCACACGCTGTGTATCGAAGGAAGCTAAGGATTCACTTCCTAGCCCTCGATATCTTTCGATATAACGATAAATCACTCTGGGAGACGCGGAATAGCGATATTTACCTTTTCCACACGCTGTGTATCGAAGGAAGCTAAGGATTCACTTCCTAGCCCTCGATATCGTTCGATATAACGAAAAATCACTCTGCGAGACGCGGAATAGCGATATTTACCTTTTCCACACACTGTGTATCGAAGGAAGCTAAGGATTCAATTCCTAGCCCTCGATATCGTTCGATATAACGATAAATCACTCTGGGAGACGCGGATTAGCGATATTTACCTTTTCCACACGCTGTGCATCGAAGGAAGCTAAGGATTCACTTCCTAGCCCTCGATATCTTTCGATATAACGATAAATCACTCTGGGAGACACGGAATAGCGATATTTACCCTTTCCACACGCTGTGTATCGAAGGAAGCTAAGGATTCACTTCCTAGCCCTCGATATCGTTCGATATAACGATAAATCACTCTGGGCGACTCGAAATAGCGATATTTACCCTTTCCACACGCTGTGTATCGAAGGAAGCTAAGGATTCACTTCCTAGCCCTCGATATCGTTCGATATAACGATATATCACTCTGGGCGACTGGGATTCGCGTTATTTAACTATTCCACACGCTGTGTATCGAAGGAAGCTAAGGATTCACTTCCTAGCCCTCGATATCGTTCGATATAACGATAAATCACTTGGGAGACGCGGATTAGCGATATTTACCTTTTCCACACGCTGCGCATCGAAGGAAGCTGAGGATTCACTTCCTAGCCCTCGATATCGTTCGATATAACGATAAATCACTCTGGGAGACACGGAATAGCGATATTTACCCTTTCCACACGCTGTGTATCGAAGGAAGCTAAGGATTCACTTCCTAGCCCTCGACATCGTTCGATATAACGATATATCACTCTGGGCGACTCGGAATCGCGTTATTTAACTATTCCACACGCTGTGTATCGAAGGAAGCTAAGGATTCACTTCCTAGCCCCCGATATCTTTCGATATAACGATAAATCACTCTGGGAGACGCGGAATAGCGATATTTACCTTTTCCACACGCTGTGCATCGAAGGAAGCTAAGGATTCACTTCCTAGCCCTCGATATCGTTCGATATAACGATAAATCACTCTGGGAGACACGGAATAGCGATATTTACCCTTTCCACACGCTGTGTATCGAAGGAAGCTAAGGATTCACTTCCTAGCCCTCGATATCGTTCGATATAACTATAAATCACTCTGGGCGACGCGGAATAGCGATATTTACCTTTTCCACACGCTGTGCATCGAAGGAAGCTGAGGATTCACTTCGTAGCCCTCGATATCGTTCGATATAACGATAAATCACTCTGGGAGACGCGGATTAGCGATATTTACCTTTTCCACACGCTGTACATCGAAGGAAGCTAAGGATTCACTTCCTAGCCCTCGATATCGTTCGATATAACGATAAATCACTCTGGGAGACGCGGAATAGCGATATTTACCGATTCCACACGCTGTGCATCGAAGGAAGCTGAGGATTCACTTCCTAGCCCTCGATATCGTTCGATATAACGATAAATCACTCTGGGCGACTCGGAATAGCGATATTTACCTTTTCCACACGCTGTGCATCGAAGGAATCTAAGGATTCACTTCCTAGCCCTCGATATCGTTCGATATAACGATAAATCACTCTGATAGACGCGGATTTGCGATATTTACCTTTTCCACACGCTGTGCATCGAAGGAAGCTAAGGATTCACTTCCTAGCCCTCGATATCGTTCGATATAACGATAAATCACTCTGGGAGACACGGAATAGCGATATTTACCCTTTCCACACGCTGTGTATCGAAGGAAGCTAAGGATTCACTTCCTAGCCCTCGACATCGTTCGATATAACGATATATCACTCTGGGCGACTCGGAATCGCGTTATTCAACTATTCCACACGCTGTCTATCGAAGGAAGCTAAGGATTCACTTCCTAGCCCTCGATATCGTTCGATATAACGATAAATCACTCTGGGAGACGCGGATTAGCGATATATACCTTTTCCACACGCTGTGCATCGAAGGAAGCTAAGGATTCACTTCCTAGCCCTCGATATCGTTCGATATAACGATAAATCACTCTGGGAGACGCGGAATAGCGATATTTACCTTTTCCACACGCTGCGCATCGAAGGAAGCTGAGGATTCACTTCGTAGCCCTCGATATCGTTCGATATAACGATAAATCACTCTGGGCGACTCGGAATCGCGTTATTTACCTTTTCCACACGCTTTACATCGAAGGAAGCTAAGGATTCACTTCCTAGCCCTCGATATCGTTCGATATAACGATAAATCACTCTGGGCGACGCGGAATAGCGATATTTACCTTTTCCACACGCTGTGCATCGAAGGAAGCTAAGGATTCACTTCCTAGCCCTCGATATCGTTCGATATAACGATATATCACTCTGGGCGACTCGGAATCGCGTTATTTAACTATTCCACACGCTGTGTATCGAAGGAAGCTAAGGATTCACTTCCTAGCCCTCGATATCGTTCGATATAACGATAAATCACTTGGGAGACGCGGATTAGCGATATTTACCTTTTCCACACGCTGCGCATCGAAGGAAGCTGAGGATTCACTTCCTAGCCCTCGATATCGTTCGATATAACGATAAATCACTCTGGGAGACACGGAATAGCGATATTTACCCTTTCCACACGCTGTGTATCGAAGGAAGCTAAGGATTCACTTCCTAGCCCTCGACATCGTTCGATATAACGATATATCACTCTGGGCGACTCGGAATCGCGTTATTTAACTATTCCACACGCTGTGTATCGAAGGAAGCTAAGGATTCACTTCCTAGCCCCCGATATCTTTCGATATAACGATAAATCACTCTGGGAGACGCGGAATAGCGATATTTACCTTTTCCACACGCTGTGCATCGAAGGAAGCTAAGGATTCACTTCCTAGCCCTCGATATCGTTCGATATAACGATAAATCACTCTGGGAGACACGGAATAGCGATATTTACCCTTTCCACACGCTGTGTATCGAAGGAAGCTAAGGATTCACTTCCTAGCCCTCGATATCGTTCGATATAACTATAAATCACTCTGGGCGACGCGGAATAGCGATATTTACCTTTTCCACACGCTGTGCATCGAAGGAAGCTGAGGATTCACTTCGTAGCCCTCGATATCGTTCGATATAACGATAAATCACTCTGGGAGACGCGGATTAGCGATATTTACCTTTTCCACACGCTGTACATCGAAGGAAGCTAAGGATTCACTTCCTAGCCCTCGATATCGTTCGATATAACGATAAATCACTCTGGGAGACGCGGAATAGCGATATTTACCGATTCCACACGCTGTGCATCGAAGGAAGCTGAGGATTCACTTCCTAGCCCTCGATATCGTTCGATATAACGATAAATCACTCTGGGCGACTCGGAATAGCGATATTTACCTTTTCCACACGCTGTGCATCGAAGGAATCTAAGGATTCACTTCCTAGCCCTCGATATCGTTCGATATAACGATAAATCACTCTGATAGACGCGGATTTGCGATATTTACCTTTTCCACACGCTGTGCATCGAAGGGAGCTAAGGATTCACTTCCTAGCCCTCGATATCGTTCGATATAACGATAAATCACTCTGGGAGACACGGAATAGCGATATTTACCCTTTCCACACGCTGTGTATCGAAGGAAGCTAAGGATTCACTTCCTAGCCCTCGACATCGTTCGATATAACGATATATCACTCTGGGCGACTCGGAATCGCGTTATTTAACTATTCCACACGCTGTCTATCGAAGGAAGCTAAGGATTCACTTCCTAGCCCTCGATATCGTTCGATATAACGATAAATCACTCTGGGAGACGCGGATTAGCGATATATACCTTTTCCACACGCTGTGCATCGAAGGAAGCTAAGGATTCACTTCCTAGCCCTCGATATCGTTCGATATAACGATAAATCACTCTGGGAGACGCGGAATAGCGATATTTACCTTTTCCACACGCTGTGTATCGAAGGAAGCTAAGGATTCACTTCCTAGCCCTCGATATCGTTCGATATAACGAAAAATCACTCTGCGAGACGCGGAATAGCGATATTTACCTTTTCCACACACTGTGTATCGAAGGAAGCTAAGGATTCAATTCCTAGCCCTCGATATCGTTCGATATAACGATAAATCACTCTGGGAGACGCGGATTAGCGATATTTACATTTTCCACACGCTGTGCATCGAAGGAAGCTAAGGATTCACTTCCTAGCCCTCGATATCTTTCGATATAACGATAAATCACTCTGGGAGACACGGAATAGCGATATTTACCCTTTCCACACGCTGTGTATCGAAGGAAGCTAAGGATTCACTTCCTAGCCCTCGATATCGTTCGATATAACGATAAATCACTCTGGGCGACTCGAAATAGCGATATTTACCCTTTCCACACGCTGTGTATCGAAGGAAGCTAAGGATTCACTTCCTAGCCCTCGATATCGTTCGATATAACGATATATCACTCTGGGCGACTCGGAATCGCGTTATTTAACTATTCCACACGCTGTGTATCGAAGGAAGCTAAGGATTCACTTCCTAGCCCTCGATATCGTTCGATATAACGATAAATCACTTGGGAGACGCGGATTAGCGATATTTACCTTTTCCACACGCTGCGCATCGAAGGAAGCTGAGGAATCACTTCCTAGCCCTCGATATCGTTCGATATAACGATAAATCACTCTGGGAGACACGGAATAGCGATATTTACCCTTTCCACACGCTGTGTATCGAAGGAAGCTAAGGATTCACTTCCTAGCCCTCGACATCGTTCGATATAACGATATATCACTCTGGGCGACTCGGAATCGCGTTATTTAACTATTCCACACGCTGTCTATCGAAGGAAGCTAAGGATTCACTTCCTAGCCCTCGATATCGTTCGATATAACGATAAATCACTCTGGGAGACGCGGATTAGCGATATATACCTTTTCCACACGCTGTGCATCGAAGGAAGCTAAGGATTCACTTCCTAGCCCTCGATATCGTTCGATATAACGATAAATCACTCTGGGCGACTCGGAATCGCGTTATTTAACTATTCCACACGCTGTCTATCGAAGGAAGCTAAGGATTCACTTCCTAGCCCTCGATATCGTTCGATATAACGATAAATCACTCTGGGAGACGCGGATTAGCGATATATACCTTTTCCACACGCTGTGCATCGAAGGAAGCTAAGGATTCACTTCCTAGCCCTCGATATCGTTCGATATAACGATAAATCACTCTGGGAGACGCGGAATAGCGATATTTACCTTTTCCACACGCTGCGCATCGAAGGAAGCTGAGGATTCACTTCGTAGCCCTCGATATCGTTCGATATAACGATAAATCACTCTGGGCGACTCGGAATCGCGTTATTTACCTTTTCCACACGCTTTACATCGAAGGAAGCTAAGGATTCACTTCCTAGCCCTCGATATCGTTCGATATAACGATAAATCACTCTGGGCGACGCGGAATAGCGATATTTACCTTTTCCACACGCTGTGCATCGAAGGAAGCTAAGGATTCACTTCCTAGCCCTCGATATCGTTCGATATAACGATAAATCACTCTGGGCGACTCGGAATAGCGTTATTTACCTTTTCCACACGCTGTGTATCGAAGGAAGCTAAGGATTCACTTCCTAGCCCTCGATATCTTTCGATATAACGATAAATCACTCTGGGAGACGCGGAATAGCGATATTTACCTTTTCCACACGCTGTGTATCGAAGGAAGCTAAGGATTCACTTCCTAGCCCTCGATATCGTTCGATATAACGAAAAATCACTCTGCGAGACGCGGAATAGCGATATTTACCTTTTCCACACACTGTGTATCGAAGGAAGCTAAGGATTCAATTCCTAGCCCTCGATATCGTTCGATATAACGATAAATCACTCTGGGAGACGCGGATTAGCGATATTTACCTTTTCCACACGCTGTGCATCGAAGGAAGCTAAGGATTCACTTCCTAGCCCTCGATATCTTTCGATATAACGATAAATCACTCTGGGAGACGTGGAATAGCGATATTTACCCTTTCCACACGCTGTGTATCGAAGGAAGCTAAGGATTCACTTCCTAGCCCTCGATATCGTTCGATATAACGATAAATCACTCTGGGCGACTCGAAATAGCGATATTTACCCTTTCCACACGCTGTGTATCGAAGGAAGCTAAGGATTCACTTCCTAGCCCTCGATATCGTTCGATATAACGATATATCACTCTGGGCGACTCGGAATCGCGTTATTTAACTATTCCACACGCTGTGTATCGAAGGAAGCTAAGGATTCACTTCCTAGCCCTCGATATCGTTCGATATAACGATAAATCACTTGGGAGACGCGGATTAGCGATATTTACCTTTTCCACACGCTGTGCATCGAAGGAAGCTAAGGATTCACTTCCTAGCCCTCGATATCTTTCGATATAACGATAAATCACTCTGGGAGACACGGAATAGCGATATTTACCCTTTCCACACGCTGTGTATCGAAGGAAGCTAAGGATTCACTTCCTAGCCCTCGATATCGTTCGATATAACGATAAATCACTCTGGGCGACTCGAAATAGCGATATTTACCCTTTCCACACGCTGTGTATCGAAGGAAGCTAAGGATTCACTTCCTAGCCCTCGATATCGTTCGATATAACGATATATCACTCTGGGCGACTCGGAATCGCGTTATTTAACTATTCCACACGCTGTGTATCGAAGGAAGCTAAGGATTCACTTCCTAGCCCTCGATATCGTTCGATATAACGATAAATCACTTGGGAGACGCGGATTAGCGATATTTACCTTTTCCACACGCTGTGCATCGAAGGAAGCTAAGGATTCACTTCCTAGCCCTCGATATCGTTCGATATAACGATAAATCACTCTGGGAGACGCGGATTAGCGATATTTACCTTTTCCACACGCTGTGCATCGAACGAAGCTAAGGATTCACTTCCTAGCCCTCGATATCGTTCGATATAACGATAAATCACTCTGGGAGACGCGGAATAGCGATATTTACCTTTTCCACACGCTGCGCATCGAAGGAAGCTGAGGATTCACTTCGTAGCCCTCGATATCGTTCGATATAACGATAAATCACTCTGGGCGACTCGGAATCGCGTTATTTACCTTTTCCACACGCTTTGCATCGAAGGAAGCTAAGGATTCACTTCCTAGCCCTCGATATCGTTCGATATAACGATAAATCACTCTGGGCGACTCGGAATCGCGTTATTTACCTTTTCCACACTCTGTGCATCGAAGGAAGCTAAGGATTCACTTCCTAGCCCTCGATATCGTTCGATATAACGATAAGTCACTCTGGGCGACGCGGAATAGCGATATTTACCTTTTCCACACGCTGTGCATCGAAGGAAGCTAAGGATTCACTTCCTAGCCCTCGATATCGTTCGATATAACGATAAATCACTCTGGGAGACGCGGATTAGCGATATTTACCTTTTCCACACGCTGTACATCGAAGGAAGCTAAGGATTCACTTCCTAGCCCTCGATATCGTTCGATATAACGATAAATCACTCTGGGAGACGCGGAATAGCGATATTTACCGTTTCCACACGCTGTGCATCGAAGGAAGCTGAGGATTCACTTCCTAGCCCTCGATATCGTTCGATATAACGATAAATCACTCTGGGCGACTCGGAATAGCGATATTTACCTTTTCCACACGCTGTGCATCGAAGGAATCTAAGGATTCACTTCCTAGCCCTCGATATCGTTCGATATAACGATAAATCACTCTGATAGACGCGGATTTGCGATATTTACCTTTTCCACACGCTGTGCATCGAAGGAAGCTAAGGATTCACTTCCTAGCCCTCGATATCGTTCGATATAACGATAAATCACTCTGGGAGACACGGAATTGCGATATTTACCCTTTCCACACGCTGTGTATCGAAGGAAGCTAAGGATTCACTTCCTAGCCCTCGACATCGTTCGATATAACGATATATCACTCTGGGCGACTCGGAATCGCGTTATTTAACTATTCCACACGCTGTCTATCGAAGGAAGCTAAGGATTCACTTCCTAGCCCTCGATATCGTTCGATATAACGATAAATCACTCTGGGAGACGCGGATTAGCGATATATACCTTTTCCACACGCTGTGCATCGAAGGAAGCTAAGGATTCACTTCCTAGCCCTCGAAATCGTTCGATATAACGATAAATCACTCTGGGAGACGCGGAATAGCGATTTTTACCTTTTCCACACGCTGCGCATCGAAGGAAGCTGAGGATTCACTTCGTAGCCCTCGATATCGTTCGATATAACGATAAATCACTCTGGGCGACTCGGAATCGCGTTATTTACCTTTTCCACACGCTTTACATCGAAGGAAGCTAAGGATTCACTTCCTAGCCCTCGATATCGTTCGATATAACGATAAATCACTCTGGGCGACGCGGAATAGCGATATTTACCTTTTCCACACGCTGTGCATCGAAGGAAGCTAAGGATTCACTTCCTAGCCCTCGATATCGTTCGATATAACGATAAATCACTCTGGGCGACTCGGAATAGCGTTATTTACCTTTTCCACACGCTGTGTATCGAAGGAAGCTAAGGATTCACTTCCTAGCCCTCGATATCTTTCGATATAACGATAAATCACTCTGGGAGACACGGAATAGCGATATTTACCCTTTCCACACGCTGTGTATCGAAGGAAGCTAAGGATTCACTTCCTAGCCCTCGATATCGTTCGATATAACGATAAATCACTCTGGGCGACTCGAAATAGCGATATTTACCCTTTCCACACGCTGTGTATCGAAGGAAGCTAAGGATTCACTTCCTAGCCCTCGATATCGTTCGATATAACGATATATCACTCTGGGCGACTCGGAATCGCGTTATTTAACTATTCCACACGCTGTGTATCGAAGGAAGCTAAGGATTCACTTCCTAGCCCTCGATATCGTTCGATATAACGATAAATCACTTGGGAGACGCGGATTAGCGATATTTACCTTTTCCACACGCTGTGCATCGAAGGAAGCTAAGGATTCACTTCCTAGACCTCGATATCGTTCGATATAACGATAAATCACTCTGGGAGACGCGGATTAGCGATATTTACCTTTTCCACACGCTGTGCATCGAAGGAAGCTAAGGATTCACTTCCTAGCCCTCGATATCGTTCGATATAACGATAAATCACTCTGGGAGACGCGGAATAGCGATATTTACCTTTTCCACACGCTGCGCATCGAAGGAAGCTGAGGATTCACTTCGTAGCCCTCGATATCGTTCGATATAACGATAAATCACTCTGGGCGACTCGGAATCGCGTTATTTACCTTTTCCACACGCTTTGCATCGAAGGAAGCTAAGGATTCACTTCCTAGCCCTCGATATCGTTCGATATAACGATAAATCACTCTGGGCGACTCGGAATCGCGTTATTTACCTTTTCCACACTCTGTGCATCGAAGGAAGCTAAGGATTCACTTCCTAGCCCTCGATATCGTTCGATATAACGATAAGTCACTCTGGGCGACGCGGAATAGCGATATTTACCTTTTCCACACGCTGTGCATCGAAGGAAGCTAAGGATTCACTTCCTAGCCCTCGATATCGTTCGATATAGCGATAAATCACTCTGGGCAACTCGGAATCGCGTTATTTACCTATTCCACACGCTGTGCATCGAAGGAAGATGAGGATTCACTTCGTAGCCCTCGATATCGTTCGATATAACGATAAATCACTCTGAGCGACTCGGAATCGCGTTATTTACCTTTTCCACATCCTTTGCATCGAAGGAAGCTAAGGATTCACTTCCTAGCCCTCGATATCGTTCGATATAACGATAAATCACTCTGGGCGACGCGGAATAGCGATATTTACCTTTTCCACACGCTGTGCATCGAAGGAAGCTAAGGATTCACTTCCTAGCCCTCGATATCGTTCGATATAACGATAAATCACTCTGGGCGACTCGGAATAGCGTTATTTACCTTTTCCACACGCTGTGTATCGAAGGAAGCTAAGGATTCACTTCCTAGCCCTCGATATCTTTCAATATAACGATAAATCACTCTGGGAGACGCGGAATAGCGATATTTACCTTTTCCACACGCTGTGTATCGAAGGAAGCTAAGGATTCACTTCCTAGCCCTCGATATCGTTCGATATAACGAAAAATCACTCTGCGAGACGCGGAATAGCGATATTTACCTTTTCCACACACTGTGTATCGAAGGAAGCTAAGGATTCAATTCCTAGCCCTCGATATCGTTCGATATAACGATAAATCACTCTGGGAGACGCGGATTAGCGATATTTACCTTTTCCACACGCTGTGCATCGAAGGAAGCTAAGGATTCACTTCCTAGCCCTCGATATCTTTCGATATAACGATAAATCACTCTGGGAGACACGGAATAGCGATATTTACCATTTCCACACGCTGTGTATCGAAGGAAGCTAAGGATTCACTTCCTAGCCCTCGATATCGTTCGATATAACGATAAATCACTCTGGGAGACGCGGATTAGCGATATTTACCTTTTCCACACGCTGTGCATCGAAGGAAGCTAAGGATTCACTTCCTAGCCCTCGATATCGTTCGATATAACGATAAATCACTCTGGGAGACGCGGAATAGCGATATTTACCTTTTCCACACGCTGCGCATCGGAGGAAGCTGAGGATTCACTTCGTAGCCCTCGATATCGTTCGATATAACGATAAATCACTCTGGGCGACTCGGAATCGCGTTATTTACCTTTTCCACACGCTTTGCATCGAAGGAAGCTAAGGATTCACTTCCTAGCCCTCGATATCGTTCGATATAACGATAAATCACTCTGGGCGACTCGGAATCGCGTTATTTACCTTTTCCACACGCTGTGCATCGAAGGAATCTAAGGATTCACTTCCTAGCCCTCGATATCGTTCGATATAACGATAAATCACTCTGATAGACGCGGATTTGCGATATTTACCTTTTCCACACGCTGTGCATCGAAGGGAGCTAAGGATTCACTTCCTAGCCCTCGATATCGTTCGATATAACGATAAATCACTCTGGGAGACACGGAATAGCGATATTTACCCTTTCCACACGCTGTGTATCGAAGGAAGCTAAGGATTCACTTCCTAGCCCTCGACATCGTTCGATATAACGATATATCACTCTGGGCGACTCGGAATCGCGTTATTTAACTATTCCACACGCTGTCTATCGAAGGAAGCTAAGGATTCACTTCCTAGCCCTCGATATCGTTCGATATAACGATAAATCACTCTGGGAGACGCGGATTAGCGATATATACCTTTTCCACACGCTGTGCATCGAAGGAAGCTAAGGATTCACTTCCTAGCCCTCGATATCTTTCGATATAACGATAAATCACTCTGGGAGACACGGAATAGCGATATTTACCCTTTCCACACGCTGTGTATCGAAGGAAGCTAAGGATTCACTTCCTAGCCCTCGATATCGTTCGATATAACGATAAATCACTCTGGGCGACTCGAAATAGCGATATTTACCTTTTCCACACGCTGCGCATCGAAGGAAGCTGAGGATTCACTTCGTAGCCCTCGATATCGTTCGATATAACGATAAATCACTCTGGGCGACTCGGAATCGCGTTATTTACCTTTTCCACACGCTTTACATCGAAGGAAGCTAAGGATTCACTTCCTAGCCCTCGATATCGTTCGATATAACGATAAATCACTCTGGGCGACGCGGAATAGCGATATTTACCTTTTCCACACGCTGTGCATCGAAGGAAGCTAAGGATTCACTTCCTAGCCCTCGATATCGTTCGATATAACGATAAATCACTCTGGGCGACTCGGAATAGCGTTATTTACCTTTTCCACACGCTGTGTATCGAAGGAAGCTAAGGATTCACTTCCTAGCCCTCGATATCTTTCGATATAACGATAAATCACTCTGGGAGACGCGGAATAGCGATATTTACCTTTTCCACACGCTGTGTATCGAAGGAAGCTAAGGATTCACTTCCTAGCCCTCGATATCGTTCGATATAACGAAAAATCACTCTGCGAGACGCGGAATAGCGATATTTACCTTTTCCACACACTGTGTATCGAAGGAAGCTAAGGATTCAATTCCTAGCCCTCGATATCGTTCGATATAACGATAAATCACTCTGGGAGACGCGGATTAGCGATATTTACATTTTCCACACGCTGTGCATCGAAGGAAGCTAAGGATTCACTTCCTAGCCCTCGATATCTTTCGATATAACGATAAATCACTCTGGGAGACACGGAATAGCGATATTTACCCTTTCCACACGCTGTGTATCGAAGGAAGCTAAGGATTCACTTCCTAGCCCTCGATATCGTTCGATATAACGATAAATCACTCTGGGCGACTCGAAATAGCGATATTTACCCTTTCCACACGCTGTGTATCGAAGGAAGCTAAGGATTCACTTCCTAGCCCTCGATATCGTTCGATATAACGATATATCACTCTGGGCGACTCGGAATCGCGTTATTTAACTATTCCACACGCTGTGTATCGAAGGAAGCTAAGGATTCACTTCCTAGCCCTCGATATCGTTCGATATAACGATAAATCACTTGGGAGACGCGGATTAGCGATATTTACCTTTTCCACACGCTGCGCATCGAAGGAAGCTGAGGAATCACTTCCTAGCCCTCGATATCGTTCGATATAACGATAAATCACTCTGGGAGACACGGAATAGCGATATTTACCCTTTCCACACGCTGTGTATCGAAGGAAGCTAAGGATTCACTTCCTAGCCCTCGACATCGTTCGATATAACGATATATCACTCTGGGCGACTCGGAATCGCGTTATTTAACTATTCCACACGCTGTCTATCGAAGGAAGCTAAGGATTCACTTCCTAGCCCTCGATATCGTTCGATATAACGATAAATCACTCTGGGAGACGCGGATTAGCGATATATACCTTTTCCACACGCTGTGCATCGAAGGAAGCTAAGGATTCACTTCCTAGCCCTCGATATCGTTCGATATAACGATAAATCACTCTGGGCGACTCGGAATAGCGTTATTTACCTTTTCCACACGCTGTGTATCGAAGGAAGCTAAGGATTCACTTCCTAGCCCTCGATATCTTTCGATATAACGATAAATCACTCTGGGAGACGCGGAATAGCGATATTTACCTTTTCCACACGCTGTGTATCGAAGGAAGCTAAGGATTCACTTCCTAGCCCTCGATATCGTTCGATATAACGAAAAATCACTCTGCGAGACGCGGAATAGCGATATTTACCTTTTCCACACACTGTGTATCGAAGGAAGCTAAGGATTCAATTCCTAGCCCTCGATATCGTTCGATATAACGATAAATCACTCTGGGAGACGCGGATTAGCGATATTTACCTTTTCCACACGCTGTGCATCGAAGGAAGCTAAGGATTCACTTCCTAGCCCTCGATATCTTTCGATATAACGATAAATCACTCTGGGAGACACGGAATAGCGATATTTACCCTTTCCACACGCTGTGTATCGAAGGAAGCTAAGGATTCACTTCCTAGCCCTCGATATCGTTCGATATAACGATAAATCACTCTGGGCGACTCGAAATAGCGATATTTACCCTTTCCACACGCTGTGTATCGAAGGAAGCTAAGGATTCACTTCCTAGCCCTCGATATCGTTCGATATAACGATATATCACTCTGGGCGACTCGGAATCGCGTTATTTAACTATTCCACACGCTGTGTATCGAAGGAAGCTAAGGATTCACTTCCTAGCCCTCGATATCGTTCGATATAACGATAAATCACTTGGGAGACGCGGATTAGCGATATTTATCTTTTCCACACGCTGCGCATCGAAGGAAGCTGAGGATTCACTTCCTAGCCCTCGATATCGTTCGATATAACGATAAATCACTCTGGGAGACACGGAATAGCGATATTTACCCTTTCCACACGCTGTGTATCGAAGGAAGCTAAGGATTCACTTCCTAGCCCTCGACATCGTTCGATATAACGATATATCACTCTGGGCGACTCGGAATCGCGTTATTTAACTATTCCACACGCTGTCTATCGAAGGAAGCTAAGGATTCACTTCCTAGCCCTCGATATCGTTCGATATAACGATAAATCACTCTGGGAGACGCGGATTAGCGATATATACCTTTTCCACACGCTGTGCATCGAAGGAAGCTAAGGATTCACTTCCTAGCCCTCGATATCGTTCGATATAACGATAAATCACTCTGGGAGACGCGGAATAGCGATATTTACCTTTTCCACACGCTGCGCATCGAAGGAAGCTGAGGATTCACTTCGTAGCCCTCGATATCGTTCGATATAACGATAAATCACTCTGGGCGACTCGGAATCGCGTTATTTACCTTTTCCACACGCTTTACATCGAAGGAAGCTAAGGATTCACTTCCTAGCCCTCGATATCGTTCGATATAACGATAAATCACTCTGGGCGACGCGGAATAGCGATATTTACCTTTTCCACACGCTGTGCATCGAAGGAAGCTAAGGATTCACTTCCTAGCCCTCGATATCGTTCGATATAACGATAAATCACTCTGGGCGACTCGGAATAGCGTTATTTACCTTTTCCACACGCTGTGTATCGAAGGAAGCTAAGGATTCACTTCCTAGCCCTCGATATCTTTCGATATAACGATAAATCACTCTGGGAGACGCGGAATAGCGATATTTACCTTTTCCACACGCTGTGTATCGAAGGAAGCTAAGGATTCACTTCCTAGCCCTCGATATCGTTCGATATAACGAAAAATCACTCTGCGAGACGCGGAATAGCGATATTTACCTTTTCCACACACTGTGTATCGAAGGAAGCTAAGGATTCAATTCCTAGCCCTCGATATCGTTCGATATAACGATAAATCACTCTGGGAGACGCGGATTAGCGATATTTACCTTTTCCACACGCTGTGCATCGAAGGAAGCTAAGGATTCACTTCCTAGCCCTCGATATCTTTCGATATAACGATAAATCACTCTGGGAGACGTGGAATAGCGATATTTACCCTTTCCACACGCTGTGTATCGAAGGAAGCTAAGGATTCACTTCCTAGCCCTCGATATCGTTCGATATAACGATAAATCACTCTGGGCGACTCGAAATAGCGATATTTACCCTTTCCACACGCTGTGTATCGAAGGAAGCTAAGGATTCACTTCCTAGCCCTCGATATCGTTCGATATAACGATATATCACTCTGGGCGACTCGGAATCGCGTTATTTAACTATTCCACACGCTGTGTATCGAAGGAAGCTAAGGATTCACTTCCTAGCCCTCGATATCGTTCGATATAACGATAAATCACTTGGGAGACGCGGATTAGCGATATTTACCTTTTCCACACGCTGTGCATCGAAGGAAGCTAAGGATTCACTTCCTAGCCCTCGATATCTTTCGATATAACGATAAATCACTCTGGGAGACACGGAATAGCGATATTTACCCTTTCCACACGCTGTGTATCGAAGGAAGCTAAGGATTCACTTCCCAGCCCTCGATATCGTTCGATATAACGATAAATCACTCTGGGCGACTCGAAATAGCGATATTTACCCTTTCCACACGCTGTGTATCGAAGGAAGCTAAGGATTCACTTCCTAGCCCTCGATATCGTTCGATATAACGATATATCACTCTGGGCGACTCGGAATCGCGTTATTTAACTATTCCACACGCTGTGTATCGAAGGAAGCTAAGGATTCACTTCCTAGCCCTCGATATCGTTCGATATAACGATAAATCACTTGGGAGACGCGGATTAGCGATATTTACCTTTTCCACACGCTGTGCATCGAAGGAAGCTAAGGATTCACTTCCTAGCCCTCGATATCGTTCGATATAACGATAAATCACTCTGGGAGACGCGGATTAGCGATATTTACCTTTTCCACACGCTGTGCATCGAACGAAGCTAAGGATTCACTTCCTAGCCCTCGATATCGTTCGATATAACGATAAATCACTCTGGGAGACGCGGAATAGCGATATTTACCTTTTCCACACGCTGCGCATCGAAGGAAGCTGAGGATTCACTTCGTAGCCCTCGATATCGTTCGATATAACGATAAATCACTCTGGGCGACTCGGAATCGCGTTATTTACCTTTTCCACACGCTTTGCATCGAAGGAAGCTAAGGATTCACTTCCTAGCCCTCGATATCGTTCGATATAACGATAAATCACTCTGGGCGACTCGGAATCGCGTTATTTACCTTTTCCACACTCTGTGCATCGAAGGAAGCTAAGGATTCACTTCCTAGCCCTCGATATCGTTCGATATAACGATAAGTCACTCTGGGCGACGCGGAATAGCGATATTTACCTTTTCCACACGCTGTGCATCGAAGGAAGCTAAGGATTCACTTCCTAGCCCTCGATATCGTTCGATATAACGATAAATCACTCTGGGAGACGCGGATTAGCGATATTTACCTTTTCCACACGCTGTACATCGAAGGAAGCTAAGGATTCACTTCCTAGCCCTCGATATCGTTCGATATAACGATAAATCACTCTGGGAGACGCGGAATAGCGATATTTACCGTTTCCACACGCTGTGCATCGAAGGAAGCTGAGGATTCACTTCCTAGCCCTCGATATCGTTCGATATAACGATAAATCACTCTGGGCGACTCGGAATAGCGATATTTACCTTTTCCACACGCTGTGCATCGAAGGAATCTAAGGATTCACTTCCTAGCCCTCGATATCGTTCGATATAACGATAAATCACTCTGATAGACGCGGATTTGCGATATTTACCTTTTCCACACGCTGTGCATCGAAGGAAGCTAAGGATTCACTTCCTAGCCCTCGATATCGTTCGATATAACGATAAATCACTCTGGGAGACACGGAATTGCGATATTTACCCTTTCCACACGCTGTGTATCGAAGGAAGCTAAGGATTCACTTCCTAGCCCTCGACATCGTTCGATATAACGATATATCACTCTGGGCGACTCGGAATCGCGTTATTTAACTATTCCACACGCTGTCTATCGAAGGAAGCTAAGGATTCACTTCCTAGCCCTCGATATCGTTCGATATAACGATAAATCACTCTGGGAGACGCGGATTAGCGATATATACCTTTTCCACACGCTGTGCATCGAAGGAAGCTAAGGATTCACTTCCTAGCCCTCGAAATCGTTCGATATAACGATAAATCACTCTGGGAGACGCGGAATAGCGATTTTTACCTTTTCCACACGCTGCGCATCGAAGGAAGCTGAGGATTCACTTCGTAGCCCTCGATATCGTTCGATATAACGATAAATCACTCTGGGCGACTCGGAATCGCGTTATTTACCTTTTCCACACGCTTTACATCGAAGGAAGCTAAGGATTCACTTCCTAGCCCTCGATATCGTTCGATATAACGATAAATCACTCTGGGCGACGCGGAATAGCGATATTTACCTTTTCCACACGCTGTGCATCGAAGGAAGCTAAGGATTCACTTCCTAGCCCTCGATATCGTTCGATATAACGATAAATCACTCTGGGCGACTCGGAATAGCGTTATTTACCTTTTCCACACGCTGTGTATCGAAGGAAGCTAAGGATTCACTTCCTAGCCCTCGATATCTTTCGATATAACGATAAATCACTCTGGGAGACACGGAATAGCGATATTTACCCTTTCCACACGCTGTGTATCGAAGGAAGCTAAGGATTCACTTCCTAGCCCTCGATATCGTTCGATATAACGATAAATCACTCTGGGCGACTCGAAATAGCGATATTTACCCTTTCCACACGCTGTGTATCGAAGGAAGCTAAGGATTCACTTCCTAGCCCTCGATATCGTTCGATATAACGATATATCACTCTGGGCGACTCGGAATCGCGTTATTTAACTATTCCACACGCTGTGTATCGAAGGAAGCTAAGGATTCACTTCCTAGCCCTCGATATCGTTCGATATAACGATAAATCACTTGGGAGACGCGGATTAGCGATATTTACCTTTTCCACACGCTGTGCATCGAAGGAAGCTAAGGATTCACTTCCTAGACCTCGATATCGTTCGATATAACGATAAATCACTCTGGGAGACGCGGATTAGCGATATTTACCTTTTCCACACGCTGTGCATCGAAGGAAGCTAAGGATTCACTTCCTAGCCCTCGATATCGTTCGATATAACGATAAATCACTCTGGGAGACGCGGAATAGCGATATTTACCTTTTCCACACGCTGCGCATCGAAGGAAGCTGAGGATTCACTTCGTAGCCCTCGATATCGTTCGATATAACGATAAATCACTCTGGGCGACTCGGAATCGCGTTATTTACCTTTTCCACACGCTTTGCATCGAAGGAAGCTAAGGATTCACTTCCTAGCCCTCGATATCGTTCGATATAACGATAAATCACTCTGGGCGACTCGGAATCGCGTTATTTACCTTTTCCACACTCTGTGCATCGAAGGAAGCTAAGGATTCACTTCCTAGCCCTCGATATCGTTCGATATAACGATAAGTCACTCTGGGCGACGCGGAATAGCGATATTTACCTTTTCCACACGCTGTGCATCGAAGGAAGCTAAGGATTCACTTCCTAGCCCTCGATATCGTTCGATATAGCGATAAATCACTCTGGGCAACTCGGAATCGCGTTATTTACCTATTCCACACGCTGTGCATCGAAGGAAGATGAGGATTCACTTCGTAGCCCTCGATATCGTTCGATATAACGATAAATCACTCTGAGCGACTCGGAATCGCGTTATTTACCTTTTCCACATCCTTTGCATCGAAGGAAGCTAAGGATTCACTTCCTAGCCCTCGATATCGTTCGATATAACGATAAATCACTCTGGGCGACGCGGAATAGCGATATTTACCTTTTCCACACGCTGTGCATCGAAGGAAGCTAAGGATTCACTTCCTAGCCCTCGATATCGTTCGATATAACGATAAATCACTCTGGGCGACTCGGAATAGCGTTATTTACCTTTTCCACACGCTGTGTATCGAAGGAAGCTAAGGATTCACTTCCTAGCCCTCGATATCTTTCAATATAACGATAAATCACTCTGGGAGACGCGGAATAGCGATATTTACCTTTTCCACACGCTGTGTATCGAAGGAAGCTAAGGATTCACTTCCTAGCCCTCGATATCGTTCGATATAACGAAAAATCACTCTGCGAGACGCGGAATAGCGATATTTACCTTTTCCACACACTGTGTATCGAAGGAAGCTAAGGATTCAATTCCTAGCCCTCGATATCGTTCGATATAACGATAAATCACTCTGGGAGACGCGGATTAGCGATATTTACCTTTTCCACACGCTGTGCATCGAAGGAAGCTAAGGATTCACTTCCTAGCCCTCGATATCTTTCGATATAACGATAAATCACTCTGGGAGACACGGAATAGCGATATTTACCATTTCCACACGCTGTGTATCGAAGGAAGCTAAGGATTCACTTCCTAGCCCTCGATATCGTTCGATATAACGATAAATCACTCTGGGAGACGCGGATTAGCGATATTTACCTTTTCCACACGCTGTGCATCGAAGGAAGCTAAGGATTCACTTCCTAGCCCTCGATATCGTTCGATATAACGATAAATCACTCTGGGAGACGCGGAATAGCGATATTTACCTTTTCCACACGCTGCGCATCGGAGGAAGCTGAGGATTCACTTCGTAGCCCTCGATATCGTTCGATATAACGATAAATCACTCTGGGCGACTCGGAATCGCGTTATTTACCTTTTCCACACGCTTTGCATCGAAGGAAGCTAAGGATTCACTTCCTAGCCCTCGATATCGTTCGATATAACGATAAATCACTCTGGGCGACTCGGAATCGCGTTATTTACCTTTTCCACACTCTGTGCATCGAAGGAAGCTAAGGATTCACTTCCTAGCCCTCGATATCGTTCGATATAACGATAAGTCACTCTGGGCGACGCGGAATAGCGATATTTACCTTTTCCACACGCTGTGCATCGAAGGAAGCTAAGGATTCACTTCCTAGCCCTCGATATCGTTCGATATTGCGATAAATCACTCTGGGCAACTCGGAATCGCGTTATTTACCTATTCCACACGCTGTGCATCGAAGGAAGATGAGGATTCACTTCGTAGCCCTCGATATCGTTCGATATAACGATAAATCACTCTGAGCGACTCGGAATCGCGTTATTTACCTTTTCCACATCCTTTGCATCGAAGGAAGCTAAGGATTCACTTCCTAGCCCTCGATATCGTTCGATATAACGATAAATCACTCTGGGCGACGCGGAATAGCGATATTTACCTTTTCCACACGCTGTGCATCGAAGGAAGCTAAGGATTCACTTCCTAGCCCTCGATATCGTTCGATATAACGATAAATCACTCTGGGCGACTCGGAATAGCGTTATTTACCTTTTCCACACGCTGTGTATCGAAGGAAGCTAAGGATTCACTTCCTAGCCCTCGATATCTTTCAATATAACGATAAATCACTCTGGGAGACGCGGAATAGCGATATTTACCTTTTCCACACGCTGTGTATCGAAGGAAGCTAAGGATTCACTTCCTAGCCCTCGATATCGTTCGATATAACGAAAAATCACTCTGCGAGACGCGGAATAGCGATATTTACCTTTTCCACACACTGTGTATCGAAGGAAGCTAAGGATTCAATTCCTAGCCCTCGATATCGTTCGATATAACGATAAATCACTCTGGGAGACGCGGATTAGCGATATTTACCTTTTCCACACGCTGTGCATCGAAGGAAGCTAAGGATTCACTTCCTAGCCCTCGATATCTTTCGATATAACGATAAATCACTCTGGGAGACACGGAATAGCGATATTTACCATTTCCACACGCTGTGTATCGAAGGAAGCTAAGGATTCACTTCCTAGCCCTCGATATCGTTCGATATAACGATAAATCACTCTGGGCGACTCGAAATAGCGATATTTACCCTTTCCACACGCTGTGTATCGAAGGAAGCTAAGGATTCACTTCCTAGCCCTCGATATCGTTCGATATAACGATATATCACTCTGGGCGACTCGGAATCGCGATATTTACCTTTTCCACACGCTGTGCATCGAAGGAAGCTAAGGATTCACTTCCTAGCCCTCGATATCGTTCGATATAACGATAAATCACTCTGGGAGACGCGGATTAGCGATATTTACCTTTTCCACACGCTGTGCATCGAAGGAAGCTAAGGATTCACTTCCTAGCCCTCGATATCGTTCGATATAACGATAAATCACTCTGGGAGACGCGGAATAGCGATATTTACCTTTTCCACACGCTGCGCATCGAAGGAAGCTGAGGATTCACTTCGTAGCCCTCGATATCGTTCGATATAACGATAAATCACTCTGGGCGACTCGGAATCGCGTTATTTACCTTTTCCACACGCTTTGCATCGAAGGAAGCTAAGGATTCACTTCCTAGCCCTCGATATCGTTCGATATAACGATAAATCACTCTGGGCGACTCGGAATCGCGTTATTTACCTTTTCCACACTCTGTGCATCGAAGGAAGCTAAGGATTCACTTCCTAGCCCTCGATATCGTTCGATATAACGATAAGTCACTCTGGGCGACGCGGAATAGCGATATTTACCTTTTCCACACGCTGTGCATCGAAGGAAGCTAAGGATTCACTTCCTAGCCCTCGATATCGTTCGATATAGCGATAAATCACTCTGGGCAACTCGGAATCGCGTTATTTACCTTTTCCACACGCTTTGCATCGAAGGAAGCTAAGGATTCACTTCCTAGCCCTCGATATCGTTCGATATAACGATAAATCACTCTGGGAGACGCGGATTAGCGATATTTACCTTTTCCACACGCCGTACATCGAAGGAAGCTAAGGATTCACTTCCTAGCCCTCGATATCGTTCGATATAACGATAAATCACTCTGGGAGACGCGGATTAGCGATATTTACCGTTTCCACATTCTGTGCATCGAAGGAAGCTGAGGATTCACTTCCTAGCCCTCGATATCGTTCGATATAACGATAAATCACTCTGGGCGACTCGGAATAGCGATATTTACCTTTTCCACACGCTGTGCATCGAAGGAAGCTAAGGATTCACTTCCTAGCCCTCGATATCGTTCGATATAATGATAAATCAGTCTGGGCGACGCGGAATAGCGATATTTACCGTTTCCACACGTTGTGCATCGAAGGAAGCTGAGGATTCACTTCCTAGCCCTCGATATCGTTCGATATAACGATAAATCACTCTGGGCGACTCGGAATAGCGATATTTACCTTTTCCACACGCTGTGCATCGATGAAAGCTAAGGATTCACTTCCTAGCCCTCGATATCGTTCGATATAACGATAAATCACTCTGGGCGACGCGGAATAGCGATATTTACCTTTTCCACACGCTGTGCATCGAAGGAAGCTAAGGATTCACTTCCTAGCCCTCGATATCGTTCGTTATAACGATAAATCACTCTGGGCGACTCGGAATAGCGTTATTTACCTTTTCCACACGCTGTGTATCGAAGGAAGCTAAGGATTCACTTCCTAGCCCTCGATATCTTTCGATATAACGATAAATCACTCTGGGAGACGCGGAATAGCGATATTTACCTTTTCCACACGCTGTGTATCGAAGGAAGCTGAGGATTCACTTCCTAGCCCTCGATATCGTTCGATATAACGATAAATCACTCTGATAGACGCGGATTTGCGATATTTACCTTTTCCACACGCTGTGCATCGAAGGAAGCTAAGGATTCACTTCCTAGCCCTCGATATCGTTCGATATAACGATAAATCACTCTGGGAGACACGGAATAGCGATATTTACCCTTTCCACACGCTGTGTATCGAAGGAAGCTAAGGATTCACTTCCTAGCCCTCGACATCGTTCGATATAACGATATATCACTCTGGGCGACTCGGAATCGCGTTATTTAACTATTCCACACGCTGTGTATCGAAGGAAGCTAAGGATTCACTTCCTAGCCCTCGATATCGTTCGATATAACGATAAATCACTCTGGGAGACGCGGATTAGCGATATATACCTTTTCCACACGCTGTGCATCGAAGGAAGCTAAGGATTCACTTCCTAGCCCTCGATATCGTTCGATATAACGATAAATCACTCTGGGAGACGCGGAATAGCGATATTTACCTTTTCCACACGCTGCGCATCGAAGGAAGCTGAGGATTCACTTCGTAGCCCTCGATATCGTTCGATATAACGATAAATCACTCTGGGAGACGCGGAATAGCGATATTTACCTTTTCCACACGCTGCGCATCGAAGGAAGCTGAGGATTCACTTCGTAGCCCTCGATATCGTTCGATATAACGATAAATCACTCTGGGCGACTCGGAATCGCGTTATTTACCTTTTCCACACGCTTTGCATCGAAGGAAGCTAAGGATTCACTTCCTAGCCCTCGATATCGTTCGATATAACGATAAATCACTCTGGGAGACGCGGAATAGCGATATTTACCTTTTCCACACGCTGTGTATCGAAGGAAGCTAAGGATTCACTTTCTAGCGCTCGATATCGTTCGATATAACGATAAATCACTCTGGGAGACGCGGATTAGCGATATTTACCTTTTCCACACGCTGTGCATCGAAGGAAGCTAAGGATTCACTTCCTAGCCCTCGATATCGTTCGATATAACTATAAATCACTCTGGGCGACTCGGAATAGCGTTATTTACCTTTTCCACACGCTGTGTATCGAAGGAAGCTAAGGATTCACTTCCTAGCCCTCGATATCTTTCGATATAACGATAAATCACTCTGGGAGACGCGGAATAGCGATATTTACCTTTTCCACACGCTGTGTATCGAAGGAAGCTAAGGATTCACTTCCTAGCGCTCGATATCGTTCGATATAACGATAAATCACTCTGGGAGACGCGGATTAGCGATATTTACCTTTTCCACACGCTGTGCATCGAAGGAAGCTAAGGATTCACTTCCTAGCCCTCGATATCGTTCGATATAACTATAAATCACTCTGGGCGACGCGGAATAGCGATATTTACCTTTTCCACACGCTGTGTATCGAAGGAAGCTAAGGATTCACTTCCTAGCCCTCGATATCGTTCGATATAGCGATAAATCACTCTGGGCAACTCGGAATCGCGTTATTTACCTATTCCACACGCTGTGCATCGAAGGAATCTAAGGATTCACTTCCTATCCCTCGATATCGTTCGATATAACGATAAATCACTCTGGGAGACGCGGAATAGCGATATTTACCTTTTCCACACGCTGTGTATCGAAGGAAGCTAAGGATTCACTTCCTAGCCCTCGATATCGTTCGATATAACGATAAATCACTCTGGGCGACTCGGAATCGCGATATTTACCTTTTCCACACGCTGTGCATCGAAGGAATCTAAGGATTCACTTCCTAGCCCTCGATATCTTTCGATATAACGATAAATCACTCTGGGAGACACGGAATAGCGATATTTACCCTTTCCACACGCTGTGTATCGAAGGAAGCTAAGGATTCACTTCCTAGCCCTCGATATCGTTCGATATAACGATAAATCACTCTGGGCGACTCGAAATAGCGATATTTACCCTTTCCACACGCTGTGTATCGAAGGAAGCTAAGGATTCACTTCCTAGCCCTCGATATCGTTCGATATAACGATATATCACTCTGGGCGACTCGGAATCGCGTTATTTAACTATTCCACACGCTGTGTATCGAAGGAAGCTAAGGATTCACTTCCTAGCCCTCGATATCGTTCGATATAACGATAAATCACTTGGGAGACGCGGATTAGCGATATTTACCTTTTCCACACGCTGTGCATCGAAGGAAGCTAAGGATTCACTTCCTAGACCTCGATATCGTTCGATATAACGATAAATCACTCTGGGAGACGCGGATTAGCGATATTTACCTTTTCCACACGCTGTGCATCGAAGGAAGCTAAGGATTCACTTCCTAGCCCTCGATATCGTTCGATATAACGATAAATCACTCTGGGAGACGCGGAATAGCGATATTTACCTTTTCCACACGCTGCGCATCGAAGGAAGCTGAGGATTCACTTCGTAGCCCTCGATATCGTTCGATATAACGATAAATCACTCTGGGCGACTCGGAATCGCGTTATTTACCTTTTCCACACGCTTTGCATCGAAGGAAGCTAAGGATTCACTTCCTAGCCCTCGATATCGTTCGATATAACGATAAATCACTCTGGGCGACTCGGAATCGCGTTATTTACCTTTTCCACACTCTGTGCATCGAAGGAAGCTAAGGATTCACTTCCTAGCCCTCGATATCGTTCGATATAACGATAAGTCACTCTGGGCGACGCGGAATAGCGATATTTACCATTTCCACACGCTGTGCATCGAAGGAAGCTAAGGATTCACTTCCTAGCCCTCGATATCGTTCGATATAGCGATAAATCACTCTGGGCAACTCGGAATCGCGTTATTTACCTATTCCACACGCTGTGCATCGAAGGAAGATGAGGATTCACTTCGTAGCCCTCGATATCGTTCGATATAACGATAAATCACTCTGAGCGACTCGGAATCGCGTTATTTACCTTTTCCACATCCTTTGCATCGAAGGAAGCTAAGGATTCACTTCCTAGCCCTCGATATCGTTCGATATAACGATAAATCACTCTGGGCGACGCGGAATAGCGATATTTACCTTTTCCACACGCTGTGCATCGAAGGAAGCTAAGGATTCACTTCCTAGCCCTCGATATCGTTCGATATAACGATAAATCACTCTGGGCGACTCGGAATAGCGTTATTTACCTTTTCCACACGCTGTGTATCGAAGGAAGCTAAGGATTCACTTCCTAGCCCTCGATATCTTTCAATATAACGATAAATCACTCTGGGAGACGCGGAATAGCGATATTTACCTTTTCCACACGCTGTGTATCGAGGGAAGCTAAGGATTCACTTCCTAGCCCTCGATATCGTTCGATATAACGAAAAATCACTCTGCGAGACGCGGAATAGCGATATTTACCTTTTCCACACACTGTGTATCGAAGGAAGCTAAGGATTCAATTCCTAGCCCTCGATATCGTTCGATATAACGATAAATCACTCTGGGAGACGCGGATTAGCGATATTTACCTTTTCCACACGCTGTGCATCGAAGGAAGCTAAGGATTCACTTCCTAGCCCTCGATATCTTTCGATATAACGATAAATCACTCTGGGAGACACGGAATAGCGATATTTACCATTTCCACACGCTGTGTATCGAAGGAAGCTAAGGATTCACTTCCTAGCCCTCGATATCGTTCGATATAACGATAAATCACTCTGGGCAACTCGAAATAGCGATATTTACCCTTTCCACACGCTGTGTATCGAAGGAAGCTAAGGATTCACTTCCTAGCCCTCGATATCGTTCGATATAACGATATATCACTCTGGGCGACTCGGAATCGCGATATTTACCTTTTCCACACGCTGTGCATCGAAGGAAGCTAAGGATTCACTTCCTAGCCCTCGATATCTTTCAATATAACGATAAATCACTCTGGGAGACGCGGAATAGCGATATTTACCTTTTCCACACGCTGTGTATCGAGGGAAGCTAAGGATTCACTTCCTAGCCCTCGATATCGTTCGATATAACGAAAAATCACTCTGCGAGACGCGGAATAGCGATATTTACCTTTTCCACACACTGTGTATCGAAGGAAGCTAAGGATTCAATTCCTAGCCCTCGATATCGTTCGATATAACGATAAATCACTCTGGGAGACGCGGATTAGCGATATTTACCTTTTCCACACGCTGTGCATCGAAGGAAGCTAAGGATTCACTTCCTAGCCCTCGATATCTTTCGATATAACGATAAATCACTCTGGGAGACACGGAATAGCGATATTTACCATTTCCACACGCTGTGTATCGAAGGAAGCTAAGGATTCACTTCCTAGCCCTCGATATCGTTCGATATAACGATAAATCACTCTGGGCAACTCGAAATAGCGATATTTACCCTTTCCACACGCTGTGTATCGAAGGAAGCTAAGGATTCACTTCCTAGCCCTCGATATCGTTCGATATAACGATATATCACTCTGGGCGACTCGGAATCGCGATATTTACCTTTTCCACACGCTGTGCATCGAAGGAAGCTAAGGATTCACTTCCTAGCCCTCGATATCGTTCGATATAACGATAAATCACTCTGGGAGACGCGGATTAGCGATATTTACCTTTTCCACACGCTGTGCATCGAAGGAAGCTAAGGATTCACTTCCTAGCCCTCGATATCGTTCGATATAACGATAAATCACTCTGGGAGACGCGGAATAGCGATATTTACCTTTTCCACACGCTGCGCATCGAAGGAAGCTGAGGATTCACTTCGTAGCCCTCGATATCGTTCGATATAACGATAAATCACTCTGGGCGACTCGGAATCGCGTTATTTACCTTTTCCACACGCTTTGCATCGAAGGAAGCTAAGGATTCACTTCCTAGCCCTCGATATCGTTCGATATAACGATAAATCACTCTGGGCGACTCGGAATCGCGTTATTTACCTTTTCCACACTCTGTGCATCGAAGGAAGCTAAGGATTCACTTCCTAGCCCTCGATATCGTTCGATATAACGATAAGTCACTCTGGGCGACGCGGAATAGCGATATTTACCTTTTCCACACGCTGTGCATCGAAGGAAGCTAAGGATTCACTTCCTAGCCCTCGATATCGTTCGATATAGCGATAAATCACTCTGGGCAACTCGGAATCGCGTTATTTACCTTTTCCACACGCTTTGCATCGAAGGAAGCTAAGGATTCACTTCCTAGCCCTCGATATCGTTCGATATAACGATAAATCACTCTGGGAGACGCGGATTAGCGATATTTACCTTTTCCACACGCCGTACATCGAAGGAAGCTAAGGATTCACTTCCTAGCCCTCGATATCGTTCGATATAACGATAAATCACTCTGGGAGACGCGGATTAGCGATATTTACCGTTTCCACATTCTGTGCATCGAAGGAAGCTGAGGATTCACTTCCTAGCCCTCGATATCGTTCGATATAACGATAAATCACTCTGGGCGACTCGGAATAGCGATATTTACCTTTTCCACACGCTGTGTATCGAAGGAAGCTGAGGATTCACTTCCTAGCCCTCGATATCGTTCGATATAGCGATAAATCACTCTGGGCAACTCGGAATCGCGTTATTTACCTTTTCCACACGCTTTGCATCGAAGGAAGCTAAGGATTCACTTCCTAGCCCTCGATATCGTTCGATATAACGATAAATCACTCTGGGAGACGCGGATTAGCGATATTTACCTTTTCCACACGCCGTACATCGAAGGAAGCTAAGGATTCACTTCCTAGCCCTCGATATCGTTCGATATAACGATAAATCACTCTGGGCGACTCGGAATCGCGATATTTACCTTTTCCACACTCTGTGCATCGAAGGAAGCTAAGGATTCACTTCCTAGCCCTCGATATCGTTCGATATAACGATAAGTCACTCTGGGCGACGCGGAATAGCGATATTTACCTTTTCCACACGCTGTGCATCGAAGGAAGCTAAGGATTCACTTCCTAGCCCTCGATATCGTTCGATATAGCGATAAATCACTCTGGGCAACTCGGAATCGCGTTATTTACCTTTTCCACACGCTTTGCATCGAAGGAAGCTAAGGATTCACTTCCTAGCCCTCGATATCGTTCGATATAACGATAAATCACTCTGGGAGACGTAGATTAGCGATATTTACCTTTTCCACACGCCGTACATCGAAGGAAGCTAAGGATTCACTTCCTAGCCCTCGATATCGTTCGATATAACGATAAATCACTCTGGGAGACGCGGATTAGCGATATTTACCGTTTCCACATTCTGTGCATCGAAGGAAGCTAAGGATTCACTTCCTAGCCCTCGATATCGTTCGATATAATGATAAATCAGTCTGGGCGACGCGGAATAGCGATATTTACCGTTTCCACACGTTGTGCATCGAAGGAAGCTGAGGATTCACTTCCTAGCCCTCGATAACGTTCGATATAACGATAAATCACTCTGGGCGACTCGGAATAGCGATATTTACCTTTTCCACACGCTGTGCATCGATGAAAGCTAAGGATTCACTTCCTAGCCCTCGATATCGTTCGATATAACGATAAATCACTCTGGGCGACGCGGAATAGCGATATTTACCTTTTCCACACGCTGTGCATCGAAGGAAGCTAAGGATTCACTTCCTAGCCCTCGATATCGTTCGATATAACGATAAATCACTCTGGGCGACTCGGAATAGCGTTATTTACCTTTTCCACACGCTGTGTATCGAAGGAAGCTAAGGATTCACTTCCTAGCCCTCGATATCTTTCGATATAACGATAAATCACTCTGGGAGACGCGGAATAGCGATATTTACCTTTTCCACACGCTGTGTATCGAAGGAAGCTAAGGATTCACTTCCTAGCGCTCGATATCGTTCGATATAACGATAAATCACTCTGGGAGACGCGGATTAGCGATATTTACCTTTTCCACACGCTGTGCATCGAAGGAAGCTAAGGATTCACTTCCTAGCCCTCGATATCGTTCGATATAACTATAAATCACTCTGGGCGACGCGGAATAGCGATATTTACCTTTTCCACACGCTGTGTATCGAAGGAAGCTAAGGATTCACTTCCTAGCCCTCGATATCGTTCGATATAGCGATAAATCACTCTGGGCAACTCGGAATCGCGTTATTTACCTATTCCGCACGCTGTGCATCGAAGGAATCTAAGGATTCACTTCCTATCCCTCGATATCGTTCGATATAACGATAAATCACTCTGGGAGACGCGGAATAGCGATATTTACCTTTTCCACACGCTGTGTATCGAAGGAAGCTAAGGATTCACTTCCTAGCCCTCGATATCTTTCGATATAACGATAAATCACTCTGGGCGACGCGGAATAGCGATATTTACCTTTTCCACACGCTGTGCATCGAAGGAAGCTAAGGATTCACTTCCTAGCCCTCGATATCGTTCGATATAACGATAAATCACTCTGGGCGACTCGGAATAGCGTTATTTACCTTTTCCACACGCTGTGTATCGAAGGAAGCTAAGGATTCACTTCCTAGCCCTCGATATCTTTCAATATAACGATAAATCACTCTGGGAGACGCGGAATAGCGATATTTACCTTTTCCACACGCTGTGTATCGAGGGAAGCTAAGGATTCACTTCCTAGCCCTCGATATCGTTCGATATAACGAAAAATCACTCTGCGAGACGCGGAATAGCGATATTTACCTTTTCCACACACTGTGTATCGAAGGAAGCTAAGGATTCAATTCCTAGCCCTCGATATCGTTCGATATAACGATAAATCACTCTGGGAGACGCGGATTAGCGATATTTACCTTTTCCACACGCTGTGCATCGAAGGAAGCTAAGGATTCACTTCCTAGCCCTCGATATCTTTCGATATAACGATAAATCACTCTGGGAGACACGGAATAGCGATATTTACCATTTCCACACGCTGTGTATCGAAGGAAGCTAAGGATTCACTTCCTAGCCCTCGATATCGTTCGATATAACGATAAATCACTCTGGGCAACTCGAAATAGCGATATTTACCCTTTCCACACGCTGTGTATCGAAGGAAGCTAAGGATTCACTTCCTAGCCCTCGATATCGTTCGATATAACGATATATCACTCTGGGCGACTCGGAATCGCGATATTTACCTTTTCCACACGCTGTGCATCGAAGGAAGCTAAGGATTCACTTCCTAGCCCTCGATATCGTTCGATATAACGATAAATCACTCTGGGAGACGCGGATTAGCGATATTTACCTTTTCCACACGCTGTGCATCGAAGGAAGCTAAGGATTCACTTCCTAGCCCTCGATATCGTTCGATATAACGATAAATCACTCTGGGAGACGCGGAATAGCGATATTTACCTTTTCCACACGCTGCGCATCGAAGGAAGCTGAGGATTCACTTCGTAGCCCTCGATATCGTTCGATATAACGATAAATCACTCTGGGCGACTCGGAATCGCGTTATTTACCTTTTCCACACGCTTTGCATCGAAGGAAGCTAAGGATTCACTTCCTAGCCCTCGATATCGTTCGATATAACGATAAATCACTCTGGGCGACTCGGAATCGCGTTATTTACCTTTTCCACACTCTGTGCATCGAAGGAAGCTAAGGATTCACTTCCTAGCCCTCGATATCGTTCGATATAACGATAAGTCACTCTGGGCGACGCGGAATAGCGATATTTACCTTTTCCACACGCTGTGCATCGAAGGAAGCTAAGGATTCACTTCCTAGCCCTCGATATCGTTCGATATAGCGATAAATCACTCTGGGCAACTCGGAATCGCGTTATTTACCTTTTCCACACGCTTTGCATCGAAGGAAGCAAAGGATTCACTTCCTAGCCCTCGATATCGTTCGATATAACGATAAATCACTCTGGGAGACGCGGATTAGCGATATTTACCTTTTCCACACGCCGTACATCGAAGGAAGCTAAGGATTCACTTCCTAGCCCTCGATATCGTTCGATATAACGATAAATCACTCTGGGAGACGCGGATTAGCGATATTTACCGTTTCCACATTCTGTGCATCGAAGGAAGCTGAGGATTCACTTCCTAGCCCTCGATATCGTTCGATATAACGATAAATCACTCTGGGCGACTCGGAATAGCGATATTTACCTTTTCCACACGCTGTGTATCGAAGGAAGCTGAGGATTCACTTCCTAGCCCTCGATATCGTTCGATATAGCGATAAATCACTCTGGGCAACTCGGAATCGCGTTATTTACCTTTTCCACACGCTTTGCATCGAAGGAAGCTAAGGATTCACTTCCTAGCCCTCGATATCGTTCGATATAACGATAAATCACTCTGGGAGACGCGGATTAGCGATATTTACCTTTTCCACACGCCGTACATCGAAGGAAGCTAAGGATTCACTTCCTAGCCCTCGATATCGTTCGATATAACGATAAATCACTCTGGGCGACTCGGAATCGCGATATTTACCTTTTCCACACTCTGTGCATCGAAGGAAGCTAAGGATTCACTTCCTAGCCCTCGATATCGTTCGATATAACGATAAGTCACTCTGGGCGACGCGGAATAGCGATATTTACCTTTTCCACACGCTGTGCATCGAAGGAAGCTAAGGATTCACTTCCTAGCCCTCGATATCGTTCGATATAGCGATAAATCACTCTGGGCAACTCGGAATCGCGTTATTTACCTTTTCCACACGCTTTGCATCGAAGGAAGCTAAGGATTCACTTCCTAGCCCTCGATATCGTTCGATATAACGATAAATCACTCTGGGAGACGCGGATTAGCGATATTTACCTTTTCCACACGCCGTACATCGAAGGAAGCTAAGGATTCACTTCCTAGCCCTCGATATCGTTCGATATAACGATAAATCACTCTGGGAGACGCGGATTAGCGATATTTACCGTTTCCACATTCTGTGCATCGAAGGAAGCTAAGGATTCACTTCCTAGCCCTCGATATCGTTCGATATAATGATAAATCAGTCTGGGCGACGCGGAATAGCGATATTTACCGTTTCCACACGTTGTGCATCGAAGGAAGCTGAGGATTCACTTCCTAGCCCTCGATAACGTTCGATATAACGATAAATCACTCTGGGCGACTCGGAATAGCGATATTTACCGTTTCCACACGCTGTGTATCGAAGGAAGCTAAGGATTCACTTCCTAGCCCTCGATATCTTTCGATATAACGATAAATCACTCTGGGAGACGCGGAATAGCGATATTTACCTTTTCCACACGCTGTGTATCGAAGGAAGCTAAGGATTCACTTCCTAGCGCTCGATATCGTTCGATATAACGATAAATCACTCTGGGAGACGCGGATTAGCGATATTTACCTTTTCCACACGCTGTGCATCGAAGGAAGCTAAGGATTCACTTCCTAGCCCTCGATATCGTTCGATATAGCGATAAATCACTCTGGGCAACTCGGAATCGCGTTATTTACCTATTCCGCACGCTGTGCATCGAAGGAAGCTATGGATTCACTTCCTAGCCCTCGATATCTTTCGATATAACGATAAATCACTCTGGGAGACGCGGAATAGCGATATTTACCTTTTCCACACGCTGTGTATCGAAGGAAGCTAAGGATTCACTTCCTAGCCCTCGATATCGTTCGATATAACGAAAAATCACTCTGCGAGACGCGGAATAGCGATATTTACCTTTTCCACACACTGTGTATCGAAGGAAGCTAAGGATTCAATTCCTAGCCCTCGATATCGTTCGATATAACGATAAATCACTCTGGGAGACGCGGAATAGCGATATTTACCTTTTCCACACGCTGCGCATCGAAGGAAGCTGAGGATTCACTTCGTAGCCCTCGATATCGTTCGATATAACGATAAATCACTCTGGGCGACTCGGAATCGCGTTATTTACCTTTTCCACACGCTTTGCATCGAAGGAAGCTAAGGATTCACTTCCTAGCCCTCGATATCGTTCGATATAACGATAAATCACTCTGGGAGACGCGGAATAGCGATATTTACCTTTTCCACACGCTGTGTATCGAAGGAAGCTAAGGATTCACTTTCTAGCGCTCGATATCGTTCGATATAACGATAAATCACTCTGGGAGACGCGGATTAGCGATATTTACCTTTTCCACACGCTGTGCATCGAAGGAAGCTAAGGATTCACTTCCTAGCCCTCGATATCGTTCGATATAACTATAAATCACTCTGGGCGACTCGGAATAGCGTTATTTACCTTTTCCACACGCTGTGTATCGAAGGAAGCTAAGGATTCACTTCCTAGCCCTCGATATCTTTCGATATAACGATAAATCACTCTGGGAGACGCGGAATAGCGATATTTACCTTTTCCACACGCTGTGTATCGAAGGAAGCTAAGGATTCACTTCCTAGCGCTCGATATCGTTCGATATAACGATAAATCACTCTGGGAGACGCGGATTAGCGATATTTACCTTTTCCACACGCTGTGCATCGAAGGAAGCTAAGGATTCACTTCCTAGCCCTCGATATCGTTCGATATAACTATAAATCACTCTGGGCGACGCGGAATAGCGATATTTACCTTTTCCACACGCTGTGTATCGAAGGAAGCTAAGGATTCACTTCCTAGCCCTCGATATCGTTCGATATAGCGATAAATCACTCTGGGCAACTCGGAATCGCGTTATTTACCTATTCCACACGCTGTGCATCGAAGGAATCTAAGCATTCACTTCCTATCCCTCGATATCGTTCCATATAACGATAAATCACTCTGGGAGACGCGGAATAGCGATATTTACCTTTTCCACACGCTGTGTATCGAAGGAAGCTAAGGATTCACTTCCTAGCCCTCGATATCGTTCGATATAACGATAAATCACTCTGGGCGACTCGGAATCGCGATATTTACCTTTTCCACACGCTGTGCATCGAAGGAATCTAAGGATTCACTTCCTAGCCCTCGATATCGTTCGATATAACGATAAATCACTCTGGGAGACGCGGAATAGCGATATTTACCTTTTCCACACGCTGCGCATCGAAGGAAGCTGAGGATTCACTTCGTAGCCCTCGATATCGTTCGATATAACGATAAATCACTCTGGGCGACTCGGAATCGCGTTATTTACCTTTTCCACACGCTTTGCATCGAAGGAAGCTAAGGATTCACTTCCTAGCCCTCGATATCGTTCGATATAACGATAAATCACTCTGGGCGACTCGGAATCGCGTTATTTACCTTTTCCACACTCTGTGCATCGAAGGAAGCTAAGGATTCACTTCCTAGCCCTCGATATCGTTCGATATAACGATAAATCACTCTGGGAGACGCGGAATAGCGATATTTACCTTTTCCACACGCTGCGCATCGAAGGAAGCTGAGGATTCACTTCGTAGCCCTCGATATCGTTCGATATAACGATAAATCACTCTGGGCGACTCGGAATCGCGTTATTTACCTTTTCCACACGCTTTGCATCGAAGGAAGCTAAGGATTCACTTCCTAGCCCTCGATATCGTTCGATATAACGATAAATCACTCTGGGAGACGCGGAATAGCGATATTTACCTTTTCCACACGCTGTGTATCGAAGGAAGCTAAGGATTCACTTTCTAGCGCTCGATATCGTTCGATATAACGATAAATCACTCTGGGAGACGCGGATTAGCGATATTTACCTTTTCCACACGCTGTGCATCGAAGGAAGCTAAGGATTCACTTCCTAGCCCTCGATATCGTTCGATATAACTATAAATCACTCTGGGCGACTCGGAATAGCGTTATTTACCTTTTCCACACGCTGTGTATCGAAGGAAGCTAAGGATTCACTTCCTAGCCCTCGATATCTTTCGATATAACGATAAATCACTCTGGGAGACGCGGAATAGCGATATTTACCTTTTCCACACGCTGTGTATCGAAGGAAGCTAAGGATTCACTTCCTAGCGCTCGATATCGTTCGATATAACGATAAATCACTCTGGGAGACGCGGATTAGCGATATTTACCTTTTCCACACGCTGTGCATCGAAGGAAGCTAAGGATTCACTTCCTAGCCCTCGATATCGTTCGATATAACTATAAATCACTCTGGGCGACGCGGAATAGCGATATTTACCTTTTCCACACGCTGTGTATCGAAGGAAGCTAAGGATTCACTTCCTAGCCCTCGATATCGTTCGATATAGCGATAAATCACTCTGGGCAACTCGGAATCGCGTTATTTACCTATTCCACACGCTGTGCATCGAAGGAATCTAAGGATTCACTTCCTATCCCTCGATATCGTTCGATATAACGATAAATCACTCTGGGAGACGCGGAATAGCGATATTTACCTTTTCCACACGCTGTGTATCGAAGGAAGCTAAGGATTCACTTCCTAGCCCTCGATATCGTTCGATATAACGATAAATCACTCTGGGCGACTCGGAATCGCGATATTTACCTTTTCCACACGCTGTGCATCGAAGGAATCTAAGGATTCACTTCCTAGCCCTCGATATCGTTCGATATAACGATAAATCACTCTGGGAGACGCGGATTAGCGATATTTACCTTTTCCACACGCTGTGCATCGAAGGAAGCTAAGGATTCACTTCCTAGCCCTCGATATCGTTCGATATAACGATAAATCACTCTGGGAGACGCGGAATAGCGATATTTACCTTTTCCACACGCTGCGCATCGAAGGAAGCTGAGGATTCACTTCGTAGCCCTCGATATCGTTCGATATAACGATAAATCACTCTGGGCGACTCGGAATCGCGTTATTTACCTTTTCCACACGATTTGCATCGAAGGAAGCTAAGGATTCACTTCCTAGCCCTCGATATCGTTCGATATAACGATAAATCACTCTGGGCGACTCGGAATCGCGTTATTTACCTTTTCCACACGCTGTGCATCGAAGGAATCTAAGGATTCACTTCCTATCCCTCGATATCGTTCGATATAACGATAAATCACTCTGGGAGACGCGGAATAGCGATATTTACCTTTTCCACACGCTGTGTATCGAAGGAAGCTAAGGATTCACTTCCTAGCCCTCGATATCGTTCGATATAACGATAAATCACTCTGGGCGACTCGGAATCGCGATATTTACCTTTTCCACACGCTGTGCATCGAAGGGAGCTAAGTATTCACTTCCTAGCCCTCGATATCGTTCGATATAACGATAAATCAGTCTGGGCGACGCGGAATAGCGATATTTACCGTTTCCACACGCTGTGCATCGAAGGAAGCTGAGGATTCACTTCCTAGCCCTCGATATCGTTCGATATAACGATAAATCACTCTGATAGACGCGGATTTGCGATATTTACCTTTTCCACACGCTGTGCATCGAAGGAAGCTAAGGATTCACTTCCTAGCCCTCGATATCGTTCGATATAACGATAAATCACTCTGGGAGACACGGAATAGCGATATTTACCCTTTCCACACGCTGTGTATCGAAGGAAGCTAAGGATTCACTTCCTAGCCCTCGACATCGTTCGATATAACGATATATCACTCTGGGCGACTCGGAATCGCGTTATTTAACTATTCCACACGCTGTGTATCGAAGGAAGCTAAGGATTCACTTCCTAGCCCTCGATATCGTTCGATATAACGATAAATCACTCTGGGAGACGCGGATTAGCGATATATACCTTTTCCACACGCTGTGCATCGAAGGAAGCTAAGGATTCACTTCCTAGCCCTCGATATCGTTCGATATAACGATAAATCACTCTGGGAGACGCGGAATAGCGATATTTACCTTTTCCACACGCTGCGCATCGAAGGAAGCTGAGGATTCACTTCGTAGCCCTCGATATCGTTCGATATAACGATAAATCACTCTGGGCGACTCGGAATCGCGTTATTTACCTTTTCCACACGCTTTACATCGAAGGAAGCTATGGATTCACTTCCTAGCCCTCGATATCTTTCGATATAACGATAAATCACTCTGGGAGACGCGGAATAGCGATATTTACCTTTTCCACACGCTGTGTATCGAAGGAAGCTAAGGATTCACTTCCTAGCCCTCGATATCGTTCGATATAACGAAAAATCACTCTGCGAGACGCGGAATAGCGATATTTACCTTTTCCACACACTGTGTATCGAAGGAAGCTAAGGATTCAATTCCTAGCCCTCGATATCGTTCGATATAACGATAAATCACTCTGGGAGACGCGGAATAGCGATATTTACCTTTTCCACACGCTGCGCATCGAAGGAAGCTGAGGATTCACTTCGTAGCCCTCGATATCGTTCGATATAACGATAAATCACTCTGGGCGACTCGGAATCGCGTTATTTACCTTTTCCACACGCTTTGCATCGAAGGAAGCTAAGGATTCACTTCCTAGCCCTCGATATCGTTCGATATAACGATAAATCACTCTGGGAGACGCGGAATAGCGATATTTACCTTTTCCACACGCTGTGTATCGAAGGAAGCTAAGGATTCACTTTCTAGCGCTCGATATCGTTCGATATAACGATAAATCACTCTGGGAGACGCGGATTAGCGATATTTACCTTTTCCACACGCTGTGCATCGAAGGAAGCTAAGGATTCACTTCCTAGCCCTCGATATCGTTCGATATAACTATAAATCACTCTGGGCGACTCGGAATAGCGTTATTTACCTTTTCCACACGCTGTGTATCGAAGGAAGCTAAGGATTCACTTCCTAGCCCTCGATATCTTTCGATATAACGATAAATCACTCTGGGAGACGCGGAATAGCGATATTTACCTTTTCCACACGCTGTGTATCGAAGGAAGCTAAGGATTCACTTCCTAGCGCTCGATATCGTTCGATATAACGATAAATCACTCTGGGAGACGCGGATTAGCGATATTTACCTTTTCCACACGCTGTGCATCGAAGGAAGCTAAGGATTCACTTCCTAGCCCTCGATATCGTTCGATATAACTATAAATCACTCTGGGCGACGCGGAATAGCGATATTTACCTTTTCCACACGCTGTGTATCGAAGGAAGCTAAGGATTCACTTCCTAGCCCTCGATATCGTTCGATATAGCGATAAATCACTCTGGGCAACTCGGAATCGCGTTATTTACCTATTCCACACGCTGTGCATCGAAGGAATCTAAGGATTCACTTCCTATCCCTCGATATCGTTCCATATAACGATAAATCACTCTGGGAGACGCGGAATAGCGATATTTACCTTTTCCACACGCTGTGTATCGAAGGAAGCTAAGGATTCACTTCCTAGCCCTCGATATCGTTCGATATAACGATAAATCACTCTGGGCGACTCGGAATCGCGATATTTACCTTTTCCACACGCTGTGCATCGAAGGAATCTAAGGATTCACTTCCTAGCCCTCGATATCGTTCGATATAACGATAAATCACTCTGGGAGACGCGGATTAGCGATATTTACCTTTTCCACACGCTGTGCATCGAAGGAAGCTAAGGATTCACTTCCTAGCCCTCGATATCGTTCGATATAACGATAAATCACTCTGGGAGACGCGGAATAGCGATATTTACCTTTTCCACACGCTGCGCATCGAAGGAAGCTGAGGATTCACTTCGTAGCCCTCGATATCGTTCGATATAACGATAAATCACTCTGGGCGACTCGGAATCGCGTTATTTACCTTTTCCACACGCTTTGCATCGAAGGAAGCTAAGGATTCACTTCCTAGCCCTCGATATCGTTCGATATAACGATAAATCACTCTGGGCGACTCGGAATCGCGTTATTTACCTTTTCCACACTCTGTGCATCGAAGGAAGCTAAGGATTCACTTCCTAGCCCTCGATATCGTTCGATATAACGATAAATCACTCTGGGAGACGCGGAATAGCGATATTTACCTTTTCCACACGCTGCGCATCGAAGGAAGCTGAGGATTCACTTCGTAGCCCTCGATATCGTTCGATATAACGATAAATCACTCTGGGCGACTCGGAATCGCGTTATTTACCTTTTCCACACGCTTTGCATCGAAGGAAGCTAAGGATTCACTTCCTAGCCCTCGATATCGTTCGATATAACGATAAATCACTCTGGGAGACGCGGAATAGCGATATTTACCTTTTCCACACGCTGTGTATCGAAGGAAGCTAAGGATTCACTTTCTAGCGCTCGATATCGTTCGATATAACGATAAATCACTCTGGGAGACGCGGATTAGCGATATTTACCTTTTCCACACGCTGTGCATCGAAGGAAGCTAAGGATTCACTTCCTAGCCCTCGATATCGTTCGATATAACTATAAATCACTCTGGGCGACTCGGAATAGCGTTATTTACCTTTTCCACACGCTGTGTATCGAAGGAAGCTAAGGATTCACTTCCTAGCCCTCGATATCTTTCGATATAACGATAAATCACTCTGGGAGACGCGGAATAGCGATATTTACCTTTTCCACACGCTGTGTATCGAAGGAAGCTAAGGATTCACTTCCTAGCGCTCGATATCGTTCGATATAACGATAAATCACTCTGGGAGACGCGGATTAGCGATATTTACCTTTTCCACACGCTGTGCATCGAAGGAAGCTAAGGATTCACTTCCTAGCCCTCGATATCGTTCGATATAACTATAAATCACTCTGGGCGACGCGGAATAGCGATATTTACCTTTTCCACACGCTGTGTATCGAAGGAAGCTAAGGATTCACTTCCTAGCCCTCGATATCGTTCGATATAGCGATAAATCACTCTGGGCAACTCGGAATCGCGTTATTTACCTATTCCACACGCTGTGCATCGAAGGAATCTAAGGATTCACTTCCTATCCCTCGATATCGTTCGATATAACGATAAATCACTCTGGGAGACGCGGAATAGCGATATTTACCTTTTCCACACGCTGTGTATCGAAGGAAGCTAAGGATTCACTTCCTAGCCCTCGATATCGTTCGATATAACGATAAATCACTCTGGGCGACTCGGAATCGCGATATTTACCTTTTCCACACGCTGTGCATCGAAGGAATCTAAGGATTCACTTCCTAGCCCTCGATATCGTTCGATATAACGATAAATCACTCTGGGAGACGCGGATTAGCGATATTTACCTTTTCCACACGCTGTGCATCGAAGGAAGCTAAGGATTCACTTCCTAGCCCTCGATATCGTTCGATATAACGATAAATCACTCTGGGAGACGCGGAATAGCGATATTTACCTTTTCCACACGCTGCGCATCGAAGGAAGCTGAGGATTCACTTCGTAGCCCTCGATATCGTTCGATATAACGATAAATCACTCTGGGCGACTCGGAATCGCGTTATTTACCTTTTCCACACGCTTTGCATCGAAGGAAGCTAAGGATTCACTTCCTAGCCCTCGATATCGTTCGATATAACGATAAATCACTCTGGGCGACTCGGAATCGCGTTATTTACCTTTTCCACACTCTGTGCATCGAAGGAAGCTAAGGATTCACTTCCTAGCCCTCGATATCGTTCGATATAACGATAAGTCACTCTGGGCGACGCGGAATAGCGATATTTACCTTTTCCACACGCTGTGCATCGAAGGAAGCTAAGGATTCACTTCCTAGCCCTCGATATCGTTCGATATAGCGATAAATCACTCTGGGCAACTCGGAATCGCGTTATTTACCTTTTCCACACGCCGTACATCGAAGGAAGCTAAGGATTCACTTCCTAGCCCTCGATATCGTTCGATATAACGATAAATCACTCTGGGAGACGCGGATTAGCGATATTTACCGTTTCCACATTCTGTGCATCGAAGGAAGCTGAGGATTCACTTCCTAGCCCTCGATATCGTTCGATATAACGATAAATCACTCTGGGCGACTCGGAATAGCGATATTTACCTTTTCCACACGCTGTGCATCGAAGGAAGCTAAGGATTCACTTCCTAGCCCTCGATATCGTTCGATATAATGATAAATCAGTCTGGGCGACGCGGAATAGCGATATTTACCGTTTCCACACGTTGTGCATCGAAGGAAGCTGAGGATTCACTTCCTAGCCCTCGATATCGTTCGATATAACGATAAATCACTCTGGGCGACTCGGAATAGCGATATTTACCTTTTCCACACGCTGTGCATCGATGAAAGCTAAGGATTCACTTCCTAGCCCTCGATATCGTTCGATATAACGATAAATCACTCTGGGCGACGCGGAATAGCGATATTTACCTTTCCCACACGCTGTGCATCGAAGGAAGCTAAGGATTCACTTCCTAGCCCTCGATATCGTTCGATATAACGATAAATCACTCTGGGCGACTCGGAATAGCGTTATTTACCTTTTCCACACGCTGTGTATCGAAGGAAGCTAAGGATTCACTTCCTAGCCCTCGATATCTTTCGATATAACGATAAATCACTCTGGGAGACGCGGAATAGCGATATTTACCTTTTCCACACGCTGTGTATCGAAGGAAGCTAAGGATTCACTTCCTAGCGCTCGATATCGTTCGATATAACGATAAATCACTCTGGGAGACGCGGATTAGCGATATTTACCTTTTCCACACGCTGTGCATCGAAGGAAGCTAAGGATTCACTTCCTAGCCCTCGATATCGTTCGATATAACTATAAATCACTCTGGGCGACGCGGAATAGCGATATTTACCTTTTCCACACGCTGTGTATCGAAGGAAGCTAAGGATTCACTTCCTAGCCCTCGATATCGTTCGATATAGCGATAAATCACTCTGGGCAACTCGGAATCGCGTTATTTACCTATTCCACACGCTGTGCATCGAAGGAAGCTAAGGATTCACTTCCTAGCCCTCGATATCTTTCGATATAACGATAAATCACTCTGGGAGACGCGGAATAGCGATATTTACCTTTTCCACACGCTGTGTATCGAAGGAAGCTAAGGATTCACTTCCTAGCCCTCGATATCGTTCGATATAACGAAAAATCACTCTGCGAGACGCGGAATAGCAATATTTACCTTTTCCACACACTGTGTATCGAAGGAAGCTAAGGATTCAATTCCTAGCCCTCGATATCGTTCGATATAACGATAAATCACTCTGGGAGACGCGGATTAGCGATATTTACCTTTTCCACACGCTGTGCATCGAAGGAAGCTAAGGATTCACTTCCTAGCCCTCGATATCGTTCGATATAACTATAAATCACTCTGGGCGACGCGGAATAGCGATATTTACCTTTTCCACACGCTGTGTATCGAAGGAAGCTAAGGATTCACTTCCTAGCCCTCGATATCGTTCGATATAGCGATAAATCACTCTGGGCAACTCGGAATCGCGTTATTTACCTATTCCACACGCTGTGCATCGAAGGAATCTAAGGATTCACTTCCTATCCCTCGATATCGTTCCATATAACGATAAATCACTCTGGGAGACGCGGAATAGCGATATTTACCTTTTCCACACGCTGTGTATCGAAGGAAGCTAAGGATTCACTTCCTAGCCCTCGATATCGTTCGATATAACGATAAATCACTCTGGGCGACTCGGAATCGCGATATTTACCTTTTCCACACGCTGTGCATCGAAGGAATCTAAGGATTCACTTCCTAGCCCTCGATATCGTTCGATATAACGATAAATCACTCTGGGAGACGCGGATTAGCGATATTTACCTTTTCCACACGCTGTGCATCGAAGGAAGCTAAGGATTCACTTCCTAGCCCTCGATATCGTTCGATATAACGATAAATCACTCTGGGAGACGCGGAATAGCGATATTTACCTTTTCCACACGCTGCGCATCGAAGGAAGCTGAGGATTCACTTCGTAGCCCTCGATATCGTTCGATATAACGATAAATCACTCTGGGCGACTCGGAATCGCGTTATTTACCTTTTCCACACGCTTTGCATCGAAGGAAGCTAAGGATTCACTTCCTAGCCCTCGATATCGTTCGATATAACGATAAATCACTCTGGGCGACTCGGAATCGCGTTATTTACCTTTTCCACACTCTGTGCATCGAAGGAAGCTAAGGATTCACTTCCTAGCCCTCGATATCGTTCGATATAACGATAAATCACTCTGGGAGACGCGGAATAGCGATATTTACCTTTTCCACACGCTGCGCATCGAAGGAAGCTGAGGATTCACTTCGTAGCCCTCGATATCGTTCGATATAACGATAAATCACTCTGGGCGACTCGGAATCGCGTTATTTACCTTTTCCACACGCTTTGCATCGAAGGAAGCTAAGGATTCACTTCCTAGCCCTCGATATCGTTCGATATAACGATAAATCACTCTGGGAGACGCGGAATAGCGATATTTACCTTTTCCACACGCTGTGTATCGAAGGAAGCTAAGGATTCACTTTCTAGCGCTCGATATCGTTCGATATAACGATAAATCACTCTGGGAGACGCGGATTAGCGATATTTACCTTTTCCACACGCTGTGCATCGAAGGAAGCTAAGGATTCACTTCCTAGCCCTCGATATCGTTCGATATAACTATAAATCACTCTGGGCGACTCGGAATAGCGTTATTTACCTTTTCCACACGCTGTGTATCGAAGGAAGCTAAGGATTCACTTCCTAGCCCTCGATATCTTTCGATATAACGATAAATCACTCTGGGAGACGCGGAATAGCGATATTTACCTTTTCCACACGCTGTGTATCGAAGGAAGCTAAGGATTCACTTCCTAGCGCTCGATATCGTTCGATATAACGATAAATCACTCTGGGAGACGCGGATTAGCGATATTTACCTTTTCCACACGCTGTGCATCGAAGGAAGCTAAGGATTCACTTCCTAGCCCTCGATATCGTTCGATATAACTATAAATCACTCTGGGCGACGCGGAATAGCGATATTTACCTTTTCCACACGCTGTGTATCGAAGGAAGCTAAGGATTCACTTCCTAGCCCTCGATATCGTTCGATATAGCGATAAATCACTCTGGGCAACTCGGAATCGCGTTATTTACCTATTCCACACGCTGTGCATCGAAGGAATCTAAGGATTCACTTCCTATCCCTCGATATCGTTCGATATAACGATAAATCACTCTGGGAGACGCGGAATAGCGATATTTACCTTTTCCACACGCTGTGTATCGAAGGAAGCTAAGGATTCACTTCCTAGCCCTCGATATCGTTCGATATAACGATAAATCACTCTGGGCGACTCGGAATCGCGATATTTACCTTTTCCACACGCTGTGCATCGAAGGAATCTAAGGATTCACTTCCTAGCCCTCGATATCGTTCGATATAACGATAAATCACTCTGGGAGACGCGGATTAGCGATATTTACCTTTTCCACACGCTGTGCATCGAAGGAAGCTAAGGATTCACTTCCTAGCCCTCGATATCGTTCGATATAACGATAAATCACTCTGGGAGACGCGGAATAGCGATATTTACCTTTTCCACACGCTGCGCATCGAAGGAAGCTGAGGATTCACTTCGTAGCCCTCGATATCGTTCGATATAACGATAAATCACTCTGGGCGACTCGGAATCGCGTTATTTACCTTTTCCACACGCTTTGCATCGAAGGAAGCTAAGGATTCACTTCCTAGCCCTCGATATCGTTCGATATAACGATAAATCACTCTGGGCGACTCGGAATCGCGTTATTTACCTTTTCCACACTCTGTGCATCGAAGGAAGCTAAGGATTCACTTCCTAGCCCTCGATATCGTTCGATATAACGATAAGTCACTCTGGGCGACGCGGAATAGCGATATTTACCTTTTCCACACGCTGTGCATCGAAGGAAGCTAAGGATTCACTTCCTAGCCCTCGATATCGTTCGATATAGCGATAAATCACTCTGGGCAACTCGGAATCGCGTTATTTACCTTTTCCACACGCCGTACATCGAAGGAAGCTAAGGATTCACTTCCTAGCCCTCGATATCGTTCGATATAACGATAAATCACTCAGGGAGACGCGGATTAGCGATATTTACCGTTTCCACATTCTGTGCATCGAAGGAAGCTGAGGATTCACTTCCTAGCCCTCGATATCGTTCGATATAACGATAAATCACTCTGGGCGACTCGGAATAGCGATATTTACCTTTTCCACACGCTGTGCATCGAAGGAAGCTAAGGATTCACTTCCTAGCCCTCGATATCGTTCGATATAATGATAAATCAGTCTGGGCGACGCGGAATAGCGATATTTACCGTTTCCACACGTTGTGCATCGAAGGAAGCTGAGGATTCACTTCCTAGCCCTCGATATCGTTCGATATAACGATAAATCACTCTGGGCGACTCGGAATAGCGATATTTACCTTTTCCACACGCTGTGCATCGATGAAAGCTAAGGATTCACTTCCTAGCCCTCGATATCGTTCGATATAACGATAAATCACTCTGGGCGACGCGGAATAGCGATATTTACCTTTCCCACACGCTGTGCATCGAAGGAAGCTAAGGATTCACTTCCTAGCCCTCGATATCGTTCGATATAACGATAAATCACTCTGGGCGACTCGGAATAGCGTTATTTACCTTTTCCACACGCTGTGTATCGAAGGAAGCTAAGGATTCACTTCCTAGCCCTCGATATCTTTCGATATAACGATAAATCACTCTGGGAGACGCGGAATAGCGATATTTACCTTTTCCACACGCTGTGTATCGAAGGAAGCTAAGGATTCACTTCCTAGCGCTCGATATCGTTCGATATAACGATAAATCACTCTGGGAGACGCGGATTAGCGATATTTACCTTTTCCACACGCTGTGTATCGAAGGAAGCTAAGGATTCACTTCCTAGCGCTCGATATCGTTCGATATAACGATAAATCACTCTGGGAGACGCGGATTAGCGATATTTACCTTTTCCACACGCTGTGCATCGAAGGAAGCTAAGGATTCACTTCCTAGCCCTCGATATCGTTCGATATAACTATAAATCACTCTGGGCGACGCGGAATAGCGATATTTACCTTTTCCACACGCTGTGTATCGAAGGAAGCTAAGGATTCACTTCCTAGCCCTCGATATCGTTCGATATAGCGATAAATCACTCTGGGCAACTCGGAATCGCGTTATTTACCTATTCCACACGCTGTGCATCGAAGGAATCTAAGGATTCACTTCCTATCCCTCGATATCGTTCGATATAACGATAAATCACTCTGGGAGACGCGGAATAGCGATATTTACCTTTTCCACACGCTGTGTATCGAAGGAAGCTAAGGATTCACTTCCTAGCCCTCGATATCGTTCGATATAACGATAAATCACTCTGGGCGACTCGGAATCGCGATATTTACCTTTTCCACACGCTGTGCATCGAAGGAATCTAAGGATTCACTTCCTAGCCCTCGATATCGTTCGATATAACGATAAATCACTCTGGGAGACGCGGATTAGCGATATTTACCTTTTCCACACGCTGTGCATCGAAGGAAGCTAAGGATTCACTTCCTAGCCCTCGATATCGTTCGATATAACGATAAATCACTCTGGGAGACGCGGAATAGCGATATTTACCTTTTCCACACGCTGCGCATCGAAGGAAGCTGAGGATTCACTTCGTAGCCCTCGATATCGTTCGATATAACGATAAATCACTCTGGGCGACTCGGAATCGCGTTATTTACCTTTTCCACACGCTTTGCATCGAAGGAAGCTAAGGATTCACTTCCTAGCCCTCGATATCGTTCGATATAACGATAAATCACTCTGGGCGACTCGGAATCGCGTTATTTACCTTTTCCACACTCTGTGCATCGAAGGAAGCTAAGGATTCACTTCCTAGCCCTCGATATCGTTCGATATAACGATAAGTCACTCTGGGCGACGCGGAATAGCGATATTTACCTTTTCCACACGCTGTGCATCGAAGGAAGCTAAGGATTCACTTCCTAGCCCTCGATATCGTTCGATATAGCGATAAATCACTCTGGGCAACTCGGAATCGCGTTATTTACCTTTTCCACACGCCGTACATCGAAGGAAGCTAAGGATTCACTTCCTAGCCCTCGATATCGTTCGATATAACGATAAATCACTCTGGGAGACGCGGATTAGCGATATTTACCGTTTCCACATTCTGTGCATCGAAGGAAGCTGAGGATTCACTTCCTAGCCCTCGATATCGTTCGATATAACGATAAATCACTCTGGGCGACTCGGAATAGCGATATTTACCTTTTCCACACGCTGTGCATCGAAGGAAGCTAAGGATTCACTTCCTAGCCCTCGATATCGTTCGATATAATGATAAATCAGTCTGGGCGACGCGGAATAGCGATATTTACCGTTTCCACACGTTGTGCATGGAAGGAAGCTGAGGATTCACTTCCTAGCCCTCGATATCGTTCGATATAACGATAAATCACTCTGGGCGACTCGGAATAGCGATATTTACCTTTTCCACACGCTGTGCATCGATGAAAGCTAAGGATTCACTTCCTAGCCCTCGATATCGTTCGATATAACGATAAATCACTCTGGGCGACGCGGAATAGCGATATTTACCTTTCCCACACGCTGTGCATCGAAGGAAGCTAAGGATTCACTTCCTAGCCCTCGATATCGTTCGATATAACGATAAATCACTCTGGGCGACTCGGAATAGCGTTATTTACCTTTTCCACACGCTGTGTATCGAAGGAAGCTAAGGATTCACTTCCTAGCCCTCGATATCTTTCGATATAACGATAAATCACTCTGGGAGACGCGGAATAGCGATATTTACCTTTTCCACACGCTGTGTATCGAAGGAAGCTAAGGATTCACTTCCTAGCGCTCGATATCGTTCGATATAACGATAAATCACTCTGGGAGACGCGGATTAGCGATATTTACCTTTTCCACACGCTGTGCATCGAAGGAAGCTAAGGATTCACTTCCTAGCCCTCGATATCGTTCGATATAACTATAAATCACTCTGGGCGACGCGGAATAGCGATATTTACCTTTTCCACACGCTGTGTATCGAAGGAAGCTAAGGATTCACTTCCTAGCCCTCGATATCGTTCGATATAGCGATAAATCACTCTGGGCAACTCGGAATCGCGTTATTTACCTATTCCACACGCTGTGCATCGAAGGAAGCTAAGGATTCACTTCCTAGCCCTCGATATCTTTCGATATAACGATAAATCACTCTGGGAGACGCGGAATAGCGATATTTACCTTTTCCACACGCTGTGTATCGAAGGAAGCTAAGGATTCACTTCCTAGCCCTCGATATCGTTCGATATAACGAAAAATCACTCTGCGAGACGCGGAATAGCAATATTTACCTTTTCCACACACTGTGTATCGAAGGAAGCTAAGGATTCAATTCCTAGCCCTCGATATCGTTCGATATAACGATAAATCACTCTGGGAGACGCGGATTAGCGATATTTACCTTTTCCACACGCTGTGCATCGAAGGAAGCTAAGGATTCACTTCCTAGCCCTCGATATCGTTCGATATAACTATAAATCACTCTGGGCGACGCGGAATAGCGATATTTACCTTTTCCACACGCTGTGTATCGAAGGAAGCTAAGGATTCACTTCCTAGCCCTCGATATCGTTCGATATAGCGATAAATCACTCTGGGCAACTCGGAATCGCGTTATTTACCTATTCCACACGCTGTGCATCGAAGGAATCTAAGGATTCACTTCCTATCCCTCGATATCGTTCCATATAACGATAAATCACTCTGGGAGACGCGGAATAGCGATATTTACCTTTTCCACACGCTGTGTATCGAAGGAAGCTAAGGATTCACTTCCTAGCCCTCGATATCGTTCGATATAACGATAAATCACTCTGGGCGACTCGGAATCGCGATATTTACCTTTTCCACACGCTGTGCATCGAAGGAATCTAAGGATTCACTTCCTAGCCCTCGATATCGTTCGATATAACGATAAATCACTCTGGGAGACGCGGATTAGCGATATTTACCTTTTCCACACGCTGTGCATCGAAGGAAGCTAAGGATTCACTTCCTAGCCCTCGATATCGTTCGATATAACGATAAATCACTCTGGGAGACGCGGAATAGCGATATTTACCTTTTCCACACGCTGCGCATCGAAGGAAGCTGAGGATTCACTTCGTAGCCCTCGATATCGTTCGATATAACGATAAATCACTCTGGGCGACTCGGAATCGCGTTATTTACCTTTTCCACACGCTTTGCATCGAAGGAAGCTAAGGATTCACTTCCTAGCCCTCGATATCGTTCGATATAACGATAAATCACTCTGGGCGACTCGGAATCGCGTTATTTACCTTTTCCACACTCTGTGCATCGAAGGAAGCTAAGGATTCACTTCCTAGCCCTCGATATCGTTCGATATAACGATAAATCACTCTGGGCGACTCGGAATCGCGATATTTACCTTTTCCACACGCTGTGCATCGAAGGAATCTAAGGATTCACTTCCTAGCCCTCGATATCGTTCGATATAACGATAAATCACTCTGGGCGACTCGGAATCGCGTTATTTACCTTTTCCACACGCTTTGCATCGAAGGAAGCTAAGGATTCACTTCCTAGCCCTCGATATCGTTCGATATAACGATAAATCACTCTGGGCGACTCGGAATCGCGTTATTTACCTTTTCCACACGCTTTGCATCGAAGGAAGCTAAGGATTCACTTCCTAGCCCTCGATATCGTTCGATATAACGATAAATCACTCTGGGCGACGCGGAATAGCGATATTTACCTTTTCCACACGCTGTGCATCGAAGGAAGCTGAGGATTCACTTCGTAGCCCTCGATATCGTTCGATATAACGATAAATCACTCTGGGCGACTCGGAATCGCGTTATTTACCTTTTCCACACGCTTTGCATCGAAGGAAGCTAAGGATTCACTTCCTAGCCCTCGATATCGTTCGATATAACGATAAATCACTCTGGGAGACGCGGATTAGCGATATTTACCTTTTCCACACGCTGTACATCGAAGGAAGCTAAGGATTCACTTCCTAGCCCTCGATATCGTTCGATATAACGATAAATCACTCTGGGAGACGCGGAATAGCGATATTTACCGTTTCCACACGCTGTGCATCGAAGGAAGCTGAGGATTCACTTCCTAGCCCTCGATATCGTTCGATATAACGATAAATCACTCTGGGCGACTCGGAATAGCGATATTTACCTTTTCCACACGCTGTGCATCGAAGGAATCTAAGGATTCACTTCCTAGCCCTCGATATAATTCGATATAACGATAAATCACTCTGATAGACGCGGATTTGCGATATTTACCTTTTCCACACGCTGTGCATCGAAGGAAGCTAAGGATTCACTTCCTAGCCCTCGATATCGTTCGATATAACGATAAATCACTCTGGGAGACACGGAATAGCGATATTTACCCTTTCCACACGCTGTGTATCGAAGGAAGCTAAGGATTCACTTCCTAGCCCTCGACATCGTTCGATATAACGATATATCACTCTGGGCGACTCGGAATCGCGTTATTTAACTATTCCACACGCTGTGTATCGAAGGAAGCTAAGGATTCACTTCCTAGCCCCCGATATCTTTCGATATAACGATAAATCACTCTGGGAGACGCGGAATAGCGATATTTACCATTTCCACACGCTGTGTATCGAAGGAAGCTAAGGATTCACTTCCTAGCGCTCGATATCGTTCGATATAACGATAAATCACTCTGGGCGACTCGGAATCGCGTTATTTACCTATTCCACACACTGTGTATCGAAGGAAGCTAAGGATTCACTTCCTAGCCCTCGATATCGTTCGATATAACGATAAATCACTCTGGGAGACGCGGATTAGCGATATTTACCTTTTCCACACGCTGTGCATCGAAGGAAGCTAAGGATTCACTTCCTAGCCCTCGATATCGTTCGATATAACTATAAATCACTCTGGGCGACGCGGAATAGCGATATTTACCTTTTCCACACGCTGTGCATCGAAGGAAGCTGAGGATTCACTTCGTAGCCCTCGATATCGTTCGATATAACGATAAATCACTCTGGGCGACTCGGAATCGCGTTATTTACCTTTTCCACACGCTGTTCATCGAAGGAATCTAAGGATTCACTTCCTAGCCCTCGATATCGTTCGATATAACGATAAATCACTCTGATAGACGCGGATTTGCGATATTTACCTTTTCCACACGCTGTGCATCGAAGGAAGCTAAGGATTCACTTCCTAGCCCTCGATATCGTTCGATATAACGATAAATCACTCTGGGCGACTCGGAATAGCGTTATTTACCTTTTCCACACGCTGTGTATCGAAGGAAGCTAAGGATTCACTTCCTAGCCCTCGATATCTTTCGATATAACGATAAATCACTCTGGGAGACGCGGAATAGCGATATTTACCTTTTCCACACGCTGTGTATCGAAGGAAGCTAAGGATTCACTTCCTAGCCCTCGATATCGTTCGATATAACGATAAATCACTCTGGGCGACTCGGAATCGCGATATTTACCTTTTCCACACGCTGTGCATCGAAGGAATCTAAGGATTCACTTCCTAGCCCTCGATATCTTTCGATATAACGATAAATCACTCTGGGAGACGCGGAATAGCGATATTTACCTTTTCCACACGCTGTGTATCGAAGGAAGCTAAGGATTCACTTCCTAGCGCTCGATATCGTTCGATATAACGATAAATCACTCTGGGCGACTCGGAATCGCGTTATTTACCTATTCCACACACTGTGTATCGAAGGAAGCTAAGGATTCACTTCCTAGCCCTCGATATCGTTCGATATAGCGATAAATCACTCTGGGCAACTCGGAATCGCGTTATTTACCTATTCCACACGCTGTGCATCGAAGGAATCTAAGGATTCACTTCCTATCCCTCGATATCGGTCGATATAACGATAAATCACTCTGGGAGACGCGGAATAGCGATATTTACCTTTTCCACACGCTGTGTATCGAAGGAAGCTAAGGATTCACTTCCTAGCCCTCGATATCGTTCGATATAACGATAAATCACTCTGGGCGACTCGGAATCGCGTTATTTACCTTTTCCACACGCTTTGCATCGAAGGAAGCTAAGGATTCACTTCCTAGCCCTCGATATCGTTCGATATAACGATAAATCACTCTGGGCGACTCGGAATCGCGTTATTTACCTTTTCCACGCTCTGTGCATCGAAGGAAGCTAAGGATTCACTTCCTAGCCCTCGATATCGTTCGATATAACGATAAATCACTCTGGGAGACGCGGATTAGCGATATTTACCTTTTCCACACGCTGTGCATCGAAGGAAGCTGAGGATTCACTTCGTAGCCCTCGATATCGTTCGATATAACGATAAATCACTCTGGGCGACTCGGAATCGCGTTATTTACCTTTTCCACACGCTTTGCATCGAAGGAAGCTAAGGATTCACTTCCTAGCCCTCGATATTGTTCGATATAACGATAAATCACTCTGGGAGACGCGGTTCAGCGATATTTACCTTTTCCACACGCTGTACATCGAAGGAAGCTAAGGATTCACTTCCTAGCCCTCGATATCGTTCGATATAACGATAAATCACTCTGGGAGACGCGGAATAGCGATATTTACCGTTTCCACACGCTGTGCATCGAAGGAAGCTGAGGATTCACTTCCTAGCCCTCGATATCGTTCGATATAACGATAAATCACTCTGGGCGACTCGGAATAGCGATATTTACCTTTTCCACACGCTGTGCATCGAAGGAAGCTAAGTATTCACTTCCTAGCCCTCGATATCGTTCGATATAACGATAAATCAGTCTGGGCGACGCGGAATAGCGATATTTACCGTTTCCACACGCTGTGCATCGAAGGAAGCTAAGTATTCACTTCCTAGCCCTCGATATCGTTCGATATAACGATAAATCAGTCTGGGCGACGCGGAATAGCGATATTTACCGTTTCCACACGCTGTGCATCGAAGGAAGCTGAGGATTCACTTCCTAGCCCTCGATATCGTTCGATATAACGATAAATCACTCCTGGGCGACTCGGAATAGCGATATTTACCTTTTCCACAAGCTGTGCATCGATGAAAGCTAAGGATTCACTTCCTAGCCCTCGATATCGTTCGATATAACGATAAATCACTCTGGGCGACGCGGAATAGCGATATTTACCTTTTCCACACGCTGTGCATCGAAGGAAGCTAAGGATTCACTTCCTAGCCCTCGATATCGTTCGATATAACGATAAATCACTCTGGGCGACTCGGAATAGCGTTATTTACCTTTTCCACACGCTGTGTATCGAAGGAAGCTAAGGATTCACTTCCTAGCGCTCGATATCGTTCGATATAACGATAAATCACTCTGGGCGACTCGGAATCGCGTTATTTACCTATTCCACACACTGTGTATCGAAGGAAGCTAAGGATTCACTTCCTAGCCCTCGATATCGTTCGATATAGCGATAAATCACTCTGGGCAACTCGGAATCGCGTTATTTACCTATTCCACACGCTGTGCATCGAAGGAATCTAAGGATTCACTTCCTATCCCTCGATATCGTTCGATATAACGATAAATCACTCTGGGAGACGCGGAATAGCGATATTTACCTTTTCCACACGCTGTGTAAAGAAGGAAGCTAAGGATTCACTTCCTAGCCCTCGATATCGTTCGATATAACGATAAATCACTCTGGGCGACTCGGAATCGCGATATTTACCTTTTCCACACGCTGTGCATCGAATGAATCTAAGGATTCACTTCCTAGCCCTCGATATCGTTCGATATAACGATAAATCACTCTGGGAGACGCGGATTAGCGATATTTACCTTTTCCACACGCTGTACATCGAAGGAAGCTAAGGATTCACTTCCTAGCCCTCGATATCGTTCGATATAACGATAAATCACTCTGGGAGACGCGGAATAGCGATATTTACCTTTTCCACACGCTGTGCATCGAAGGAAGCTGAGGATTCACTTCGTAGCCCTCGATATCGTTCGATATAACGATAAATCACTCTGGGCGACTCGGAATCGCGTTATTTACCTTTTCCACACGCTTTGCATCGAAGGAAGCTAAGGATTCACTTCCTAGCCCTCGATATCGTTCGATATAACGATAAATCACTCTGGGCGACTCGGAATAGCGATATTTACCTTTTCCACACGCTGTGCATCGAAGGAATCTAAGGATTCACTTCCTAGCCCTCGATATCGTTCGATATAACGATAAATCACTCTGATAGACGCGGATTTGCGATATTTACCTTTTCCACACGCTGTGCATCGAAGGAAGCTAAGGATTCACTTCCTAGCCCTCGATATCGTTCGATATAACGATAAATCACTCTGGGAGACACGGAATAGCGATATTTACCCTTTCCACACGCTGTGTATCGAAGGAAGCTAAGGATTCACTTCCTAGCCCTCGACATCGTTCGATATAACGATATATCACTCTGGGCGACTCGGAATCGCGTTATTTAACTATTCCACACGCTGTGTATCGAAGGAAGCTAAGGATTCACTTCCTAGCCCCCGATATCTTTCGATATAACGATAAATCACTCTGGGAGACGCGGAATAGCGATATTTACCTTTTCCACACGCTGTGTATCGAAGGAAGCTAAGGATTCACTTCCTAAAGCTCGATATAATTCGATATAACGATAAATCACTCTGGGCGACTCGGAATCGCGTTATTTACCTATTCCACACACTGTGTATCGAAGGAAGCTAAGGATTCACTTCCTAGCCCGCGATATCGTTCGATATAACGATAAATCACTCTGGGAGACGCGGATTAGCGATATTTACCTTTTCCACACGCTGTGCATCGAAGGAAGCTAAGGATTCACTTCCTAGCCCTCGATATCGTTCGATATAACGATAAATCACTCTGGGCGACTCGGAATAGCGTTATTTACCTTTTCCACACGCTGTGTATCGAAGGAAGCTAAGGATTCACTTCCTAGCCCTCGATATCTTTCGATATAACGATAAATCACCCTGGGAGACGCGGAATAGCGATATTTACCTTTTCCACACGCTGTGTATCGAAGGAAGCTAAGGATTCACTTCCTAGCCCTCGATATCGTTCGATATAACGATAAATCACTCTGGGCGACTCGGAATCGCGATATTTACCTTTTCCACACGCTGTGCATCGAAGGAATCTAAGGATTCACTTCCTAGCCCTCGATATCGTTCGATATAACGATAAATCACTCTGGGCGACTCGGAATAGCGTTATTTACCTTTTCCACACGCTGTGTATCGAAGGAAGCTAAGGATTCACTTCCTAGCCCTCGATATCTTTCGATATAACGATAAATCACTCTGGGAGACGCGGAATAGCGATATTTACCTTTTCCACACGCTGTGTATCGAAGGAAGCTAAGGATTCACTTCCTAGCGCTCGATATCGTTCGATATAACGATAAATCACTCTGGGCGACTCGGAATCGCGTTATTTACCTATTCCACACACTGTGTATCGAAGGAAGCTAAGGATTCACTTCCTAGCCCTCGATATCGTTCGATATAACGATAAATCACTCTGGGAGACGCGGTTTAGCGATATTTACCTTTTCCACACGCTGTACATCGAAGGAAGCTAAGGATTCACTTCCTAGCCCTCGATATCGTTCGATATAACGATAAATCACTCTGGGCGACTCGGAATCGCGTTATTTACCTTTTCCACACGCTTTGCATCGAAGGAAGCTAAGGATTCACTTCCTAGCCCTCGATATCGTTCGATATAACGATAAATCACTCTGGGCGACTCGGAATCGCGATATTTACCTTTTCCACACGCTGTGCATCGAAGGAATCTAAGGATTCACTTCCTAGCCCTCGATATCGTTCGATATAACGATAAATCACTCTGGGCGACTCGGAATAGCGTTATTTACCTTTTCCACACGCTGTGTATCGAAGGAAGCTAAGGATTCACTTCCTAGCCCTCGATATCGTTCGATATAACGATAAATCACTCTGGGAGACGCGGATTAGCGATATTTACCTTTTCCACACGCTGTGCATCGAAGGAAGCTGAGGATTCACTTCGTAGCCCTCGATATCGTTCGATATAACGATAAATCACTCTGGGCGACTCGGAATCGCGTTATTTACCTTTTCCACACGCTTTGCATCGAAGGAAGCTAAGGATTCACTTCCTAGCCCTCGATATTGTTCGATATAACGATAAATCACTCTGGGAGACGCGGTTCAGCGATATTTACCTTTTCCACACGCTGTACATCGAAGGAAGCTAAGGATTCACTTCCTAGCCCTCGATATCGTTCGATATAACGATAAATCACTCTGGGAGACGCGGAATAGCGATATTTACCGTTTCCACACGCTGTGCATCGAAGGAAGCTGAGGATTCACTTCCTAGCCCTCGATATCGTTCGATATAACGATAAATCACTCTGGGCGACTCGGAATAGCGATATTTACCTTTTCCACACGCTGTGCATCGAAGGAAGCTAAGTATTCACTTCCTAGCCCTCGATATCGTTCGATATAACGATAAATCAGTCTGGGCGACGCGGAATAGCGATATTTACCGTTTCCACACGCTGTGCATCGAAGGAAGCTAAGTATTCACTTCCTAGCCCTCGATATCGTTCGATATAACGATAAATCAGTCTGGGCGACGCGGAATAGCGATATTTACCGTTTCCACACGCTGTGCATCGAAGGAAGCTGAGGATTCACTTCCTAGCCCTCGATATCGTTCGATATAACGATAAATCACTCCTGGGCGACTCGGAATAGCGATATTTACCTTTTCCACAAGCTGTGCATCGATGAAAGCTAAGGATTCACTTCCTAGCCCTCGATATCGTTCGATATAACGATAAATCACTCTGGGCGACGCGGAATAGCGATATTAACCTTTTCCACACGCTGTGCATCGAAGGAAGCTAAGGATTCACTTCCTAGCCCTCGATATCGTTCGATATAACGATAAATCACTCTGGGCGACTCGGAATAGCGTTATTTACCTTTTCCACACGCTGTGTATCGAAGGAAGCTAAGGATTCACTTCCTAGCGCTCGATATCGTTCGATATAACGATAAATCACTCTGGGCGACTCGGAATCGCGTTATTTACCTATTCCACACACTGTGTATCGAAGGAAGCTAAGGATTCACTTCCTAGCCCTCGATATCGTTCGATATAGCGATAAATCACTCTGGGCAACTCGGAATCGCGTTATTTACCTATTCCACACGCTGTGCATCGAAGGAATCTAAGGATTCACTTCCTATCCCTCGATATCGTTCGATATAACGATAAATCACTCTGGGAGACGCGGAATAGCGATATTTACCTTTTCCACACGCTGTGTAAAGAAGGAAGCTAAGGATTCACTTCCTAGCCCTCGATATCGTTCGATATAACGATAAATCACTCTGGGCGACTCGGAATCGCGATATTTACCTTTTCCACACGCTGTGCATCGAATGAATCTAAGGATTCACTTCCTAGCCCTCGATATCGTTCGATATAACGATAAATCACTCTGGGAGACGCGGATTAGCGATATTTACCTTTTCCACACGCTGTACATCGAAGGAAGCTAAGGATTCACTTCCTAGCCCTCGATATCGTTCGATATAACGATAAATCACTCTGGGAGACGCGGAATAGCGATATTTACCTTTTCCACACGCTGTGCATCGAAGGAAGCTGAGGATTCACTTCGTAGCCCTCGATATCGTTCGATATAACGATAAATCACTCTGGGCGACTCGGAATCGCGTTATTTACCTTTTCCACACGCTTTGCATCGAAGGAAGCTAAGGATTCACTTCCTAGCCCTCGATATCGTTCGATATAACGATAAATCACTCTGGGCGACTCGGAATAGCGATATTTACCTTTTCCACACGCTGTGCATCGAAGGAATCTAAGGATTCACTTCCTAGCCCTCGATATCGTTCGATATAACGATAAATCACTCTGATAGACGCGGATTTGCGATATTTACCTTTTCCACACGCTGTGCATCGAAGGAAGCTAAGGATTCACTTCCTAGCCCTCGATATCGTTCGATATAACGATAAATCACTCTGGGAGACACGGAATAGCGATATTTACCCTTTCCACACGCTGTGTATCGATGGAAGCTAAGGATTCACTTCCTAGCCCTCGACATCGTTCGATATAACGATATATCACTCTGGGCGACTCGGAATCGCGTTATTTAACTATTCCACACGCTGTGTATCGAAGGAAGCTAAGGATTCACTTCCTAGCCCCCGATATCTTTCGATATAACGATAAATCACTCTGGGAGACGCGGAATAGCGATATTTACCTTTTCCACACGCTGTGTATCGAAGGAAGCTAAGGATTCACTTCCTAAAGCTCGATATAATTCGATATAACGATAAATCACTCTGGGCGACTCGGAATCGCGTTATTTACCTATTCCACACACTGTGTATCGAAGGAAGCTAAGGATTCACTTCCTAGCCCGCGATATCGTTCGATATAACGATAAATCACTCTGGGAGACGCGGATTAGCGATATTTACCTTTTCCACACGCTGTGCATCGAAGGAAGCTAAGGATTCACTTCCTAGCCCTCGATATCGTTCGATATAACGATAAATCACTCTGGGCGACTCGGAATAGCGTTATTTACCTTTTCCACACGCTGTGTATCGAAGGAAGCTAAGGATTCACTTCCTAGCCCTCGATATCTTTCGATATAACGATAAATCACCCTGGGAGACGCGGAATAGCGATATTTACCTTTTCCACACGCTGTGTATCGAAGGAAGCTAAGGATTCACTTCCTAGCCCTCGATATCGTTCGATATAACGATAAATCACTCTGGGCGACTCGGAATCGCGATATTTACCTTTTCCACACGCTGTGCATCGAAGGAATCTAAGGATTCACTTCCTAGCCCTCGATATCGTTCGATATAACGATAAATCACTCTGGGCGACTCGGAATAGCGTTATTTACCTTTTCCACACGCTGTGTATCGAAGGAAGCTAAGGATTCACTTCCTAGCCCTCGATATCTTTCGATATAACGATAAATCACTCTGGGAGACGCGGAATAGCGATATTTACCTTTTCCACACGCTGTGTATCGAAGGAAGCTAAGGATTCACTTCCTAGCGCTCGATATCGTTCGATATAACGATAAATCACTCTGGGCGACTCGGAATCGCGTTATTTACCTATTCCACACACTGTGTATCGAAGGAAGCTAAGGATTCACTTCCTAGCCCTCGATATCGTTCGATATAACGATAAATCACTCTGGGAGACGCGGTTTAGCGATATTTACCTTTTCCACACGCTGTACATCGAAGGAAGCTAAGGATTCACTTCCTAGCCCTCGATATCGTTCGATATAACGATAAATCACTCTGGGCGACTCGGAATCGCGTTATTTACCTTTTCCACACGCTTTGCATCGAAGGAAGCTAAGGATTCACTTCCTAGCCCTCGATATCGTTCGATATAACGATAAATCACTCTGGGCGACTCGGAATCGCGATATTTACCTTTTCCACACGCTGTGCATCGAAGGAATCTAAGGATTCACTTCCTAGCCCTCGATATCGTTCGATATAACGATAAATCACTCTGGGCGACTCGGAATAGCGTTATTTACCTTTTCCACACGCTGTGTATCGAAGGAAGCTAAGGATTCACTTCCTAGCCCTCGATATCTTTCGATATAACGATAAATCACTCTGGGAGACGCGGAATAGCGATATTTACCTTTTCCACACGCTGTGTATCGAAGGAAGCTAAGGATTCACTTCCTAGCGCTCGATATCGTTCGATATAACGATAAATCACTCTGGGCGACTCGGAATCGCGTTATTTACCTATTCCACACACTGTGTATCGAAGGAAGCTAAGGATTCACTTCCTAGCCCTCGATATCGTTCGATATAACGATAAATCACTCTGGGAGACGCGGTTTAGCGATATTTACCTTTTCCACACGCTGTACATCGAAGGAAGCTAAGGATTCACTTCCTATCCCTCGATATCGTTCGATATAACGATAAATCACTCTGGGCGACTCGGAATCGCGATATTTACCTTTTCCACACGCTGTGCATCGAAGGAATCTAAGGATTCACTTCCTATCCCTCGATATCGTTCGATATAACGATAAATCACTCTGGGCGACTCGGAATCGCGTTATTTACCTTTTCCACACGCTTTGCATCGAAGGAAGCTAAGGATTCACTTCCTAGCCCTCGATATCGTTCGATATAACGATAAATCACTCTGGGCGACGCGGAATAGCGATATTTACCTTTTCCACACGCTGTGCATCGAAGGAAGCTGAGGATTCACTTCGTAGCCCTCGATATCGTTCGATATAACGATAAATCACTCTGGGCGACTCGGAATCGCGTTATTTACCTTTTCCACACGCTTTGCATCGAAGGAAGCTAAGGATTCACTTCCTAGCCCTCGATATCGTTCGATATAACGATAAATCACTCTGGGAGACGCGGATTAGCGATATTTACCTTTTCCACACGCTGTACATCGAAGGAAGCTAAGGATTCACTTCCTAGCCCTCGATATCGTTCGATATAACGATAAATCACTCTGGGAGACGCGGAATAGCGATATTTACCGTTTCCACACGCTGTGCATCGAAGGAAGCTGAGGATTCACTTCCTAGCCCTCGATATCGTTCGATATAACGATAAATCACTCTGGGCGACTCGGAATAGCGATATTTACCTTTTCCACACGCTGTGCATCGAAGGAATCTAAGGATTCACTTCCTAGCCCTCGATATCGTTCGATATAACGATAAATCACTCTGATAGACGCGGATTTGCGATATTTACCTTTTCCACACGCTGTGCATCGAAGGAAGCTAAGGATTCACTTCCTAGCCCTCGATATCGTTCGATATAGCGATAAATCACTCTGGGCAACTCGGAATCGCGTTATTTACCTATTCCACACGCTGTGCATCGAAGGAATCTAAGGATTCACTTCCTATCCCTCGATATCGTTCGATATAACGATAAATCACTCTGGGAGACGCGGAATAGCGATATTTACCTTTTCCACACGCTGTGTATCGAAGGAAGCTAAGGATTCACTTCCTAGCCCTCGATATCGTTCGATATAACGATAAATCACTCTGGGAGACGCGGATTAGCGATATTTACCTTTTCCACACGCTGTACATCGAAGGAAGCTAAGGATTCACTTCCTAGCCCTCGATATCGTTCGATATAACGATAAATCACTCTGGGAGACGCGGAATAGCGATATTTACCTTTTCCACACGCTGTGCATCGAAGGAAGCTGAGGATTCACTTCGTAGCCCTCGATATCGTTCGATATAACGATAAATCACTCTGGGCGACTCGGAATCGCGTTATTTACCTTTTCCACACGCTTTGCATCGAAGGAAGCTAAGGATTCACTTCCTAGCCCTCGATATCGTTCGATATAACGATAAATCACTCTGGGCGACTCGGAATAGCGATATTTACCTTTTCCACACGCTGTGCATCGAAGGAATCTAAGGATTCACTTCCTAGCCCTCGATATCGTTCGATATAACGATAAATCACTCTGATAGACGCGGATTTGCGATATTTACCTTTTCCACACGCTGTGCATCGAAGGAAGCTAAGGATTCACTTCCTAGCCCTCGATATCGTTCGATATAACGATAAATCACTCTGGGAGACACGGAATAGCGATATTTACCCTTTCCACACGCTGTGTATCGAAGGAAGCTAAGGATTCACTTCCTAGCCCTCGACATCGTTCGATATAACGATATATCACTCTGGGCGACTCGGAATCGCGTTATTTAACTATTCCACACGCTGTGTATCGAAGGAAGCTAAGGATTCACTTCCTAGCCCTCGATATCGTTCGATATAACGATAAATCACTCTGGGAGACGCGGATTAGCGATATTTACCTTTTCCACACGCTGTACATCGAAGGAAGCTAAGGATTCACTTCCTAGCCCTCGATATCGTTCGATATAACGATAAATCACTCTGGGAGACGCGGAATAGCGATATTTACCTTTTCCACACGCTGTGCATCGAAGGAAGCTGAGGATTCACTTCGTAGCCCTCGATATCGTTCGATATAACGATAAATCACTCTGGGCGACTCGGAATCGCGTTATTTACCTTTTCCACACGCTTTGCATCGAAGGAAGCTAAGGATTCACTTCCTAGCCCTCGATATCGTTCGATATAACGATAAATCACTCTGGGCGA